>CM076848.1:44602514-47396256 GCA_039519185.1 Astragalus membranaceus
ACATCGCATATGGATATGCAGAGGGAGGTGCTCTTACATATGTTTTGCTTACTCTTAGCAGTTGGTTCCTTGTCATTTCTTGGCTTTTCGCTCCTTACATTTTCAACCCTTCTGGTTTTGAGTGGCAAAAGTAAGTTACCTGTTATTTTAATTACATCCTGTTAGAAATAACTTAAATAAGAAAGTTATAGTTGTATATTATCATACAGTCATTGTAAATAGAACATTGTAATTAGGGCAACACGTTGATTTATTCAAGGCCGTGAAACCCAGCGAGATCGTACCTAGTAGGACAATTTTTTATATTTAGAGGGCCAAAATGGCAGTTCTTGATTTCAATTTGGATGGTGTTTGATTTTATTTTATTTTTTCATCTTTTGGAAAGGTGATGGTGTCAGTCATTATATGTATTAAGGGTGTGTGTGTGTATTTTTCTAATCTGATTACCTGGTGAGCAGGACTGTGGAAGATTTTGATGATTGGACAAGTTGGCTGCTTTACAAAGGAGGAGTAGGAGTGAAGGGAGACAATAGTTGGGAGTCTTGGTGGGACGAAGAACAGGTTAACACTAATTTTTCATTAGATTTTTTGTATGATTATTTTGTCAAGATAGAGCCAAACTGAGGGTTGATTCTGCTTGATCTATTTTACTCAATGGAATTCACTTTTTCAGCCTAAGTTGTCTGAACAATTTTTTTTTATCAGGTTCCAGTTTTTTTGCAAAAATGCATTGTTGACATTTTGCAAGATTGTCTTATTTATATTAGGATTCTTCTGTGGGAAGAATCCTGAAAACAGTGCATGCTAAAAAACTAATTAAAGAACTAGCCTTTTTGATACAATATTAGGATTCTTCAGTGGGAAGAATCCTGAAAACGGTGCATGCTAAAAAACTAATTAAAAAGAAAGAATGAAATGAATTCTCATTGATTGTGTTTCTGATACGTCAGTGAGCTATTTATAGATAGCTCAAGCATTTCAAACTGAGGTTAACTGTGACTGAATCTCCTGGAGAAAACTAATTGATCTAGCTATTACAAGCCGAGTTAGTTACACATTGCACACAGATATCTCGAATATAACCTAACACCGTAAAAAACTATTTCTATTCGAATCTTGAACTAGAATTAAGCCAAATATCTAATTGACAAATTACAATAAATAATATTAAATCAGAAACCCTAAATATGGAATTAAGAACCCTAAATAATAACAAAAACTAATATTAATGACCCAATCTACATCTATAGCCTTCTCTATTAAATTGTAATGACAGTTACTCTTTCTGTAGATGCATATCCAAACCTTCAGGGGTCGTATCTTGGAGACAATTTTGAGTGCGAGGTTCTTCTTGTTTCAATATGGTGTTGTGTATAAGCTACATCTTACCGGAAATGATACATCACTTGCGGTAAACACTTGGGTTTTCCTCTTGTCAGTTTACATTATATATTTATGTATTTTGTCCTACCAAAAAAGATTATACTATAAAAGAACCTCTTTGTGTATGTAAACTATACGCTTTAATAGGAGGAAAAGGCTTTTGGTTTTTATAGTATTTCATTAGTATAAAACAATTATTTAACTCTTACTTATAGCTTCTGACTATTGTCGATTCTGTAGATATATGGATTCTCATGGGCTGTATTAGTTGGACTTGTGTTGATATTTAAGGTTTGAACTTTTCCGCATAATTTTTTCTTTATGTGGAATGCATTTTTTCCTATTATTTATATCTGATATTAACTATCTTGGTTATCTGTCCCCTTTAAGCTTTTTGACAGAACCCTTTTCTTAGGATTCTGATATTTCCTTGCTTTGCAGATCTTTACCTACAGCCCAAAGAAATCTGCAGATTTCCAGCTAGTATTGCGATTTTCACAGGGAGTTACAGCTATAGGTCTTGTTGCAGCTGTGTGTCTTGTTGTCGCTTTTACTGAACTGTCAATAGCTGATCTTTTTGCCAGCATCCTTGCATTTATCCCTACTGGATGGGGAATATTATCTGTAAGTTTGAGTTTTGATTAATTTTTGTATGAATTTTCTCTTGATTTGAATCAATCTGGTGATTATTCCTGCCAACTCATTAATTATCAGGAAGTTTCCAAATTCTTTTGGTACCTCTGAAACCTCTTCTATCGAGAATTGTCCCGAATTTATCCAGAGTCCATGATACTTCTAACAGTTGCCTAAGAATAATAAAGTTGAACAGTATAAGTTCCCATCATACTTTATTTGTAGGAGCCTTTATTTATAATAAAGCATGGTGCATTAGTTGATGGTATTATCTTAACTTCAAGTATAACTTAGTAGAGAATCAAAATGCTATGACTAAGATAATTTGTCCTTCATGATACCTAAAACATAAAAGTTCATCTGCATATTGGAGTTAAGTAGTCTAATTATACATTTTGCTGTTTAATTATTATGATGTGGTCTCGGTCCCCATGTGCTGGTAATCTTTTCTTAATGATTCTTCCTGCACTGGTAGTATACTTTTGCTTTAAGCCCGTCTATCTCTAAAATAGTACTGCATAACCCGTCACACGTGTTGGGTACTTATGGAATCCTTGTAATGCTTTTGCCAAATGTCCAAATAGTTATGTGAAACTGAATATTCATTACCACTTTTATTTTTTAAAGTGACATTGCTTTCATTCGAAATTATTTCTCACGTCTAAGATTTGTATAATTTTCTACTTTTTACAGTTGGCAATTACATGGAAGAAAATAGTATGGAGTCTTGGCTTGTGGGATTCTGTCCGTGAGTTTGCTAGAATGTATGATGCTGGAATGGGTATGATTATTTTTTCACCAATAGCATTTTTATCATGGTTTCCATTCATTTCCACTTTCCAGTCTCGCCTTCTCTTCAATCAAGCCTTCAGCCGTGGTCTTGAAATTTCCCTCATCCTTTCTGGAAATAAAGCTAATGTTGAGGCATAACTCTTCCTCTTTAATATTGTGGCCCTGCGGGACTTGTATATTTGAGATGTATAGTATTGTTTACTTTGTTGTACATTTGATGTAAAAAAGAGTGAAAAATGCCTTTTTAATTGGTCTGTTTTTTGCACGGTTCAGCAGTTCAGTTTCCACCATTTCGAATTTTGTTTTCATTGTGTTTTGGTTTTTTGCAAACAGTCAAATTGAGGTCAACGCCACTTGTATGCTACTTCCATGACTGGAAACCGGAAAAATATATTTTGCAAACATTAATATATTTCTAAAAATAAAATACATATTTTGGTACAATCATGGAGAAAACCGGAATAAGAACAGAAAAAGAAGGATAATGAGAAGGAATCATCCAAGGGCAAGAATTTCCAGTACCAAGCTTAGCTAAATAGTCTACACTTGGATTTCCTTCTCTTAAAGTGTGATTGAGCTGCACTCTCCAATCTTTATCAAGCATGTACTTAATGTTAACAATAATTGTTGCATCAGATCAAATCTCTAAAACCAAGCTCCCAAGCCATTTTAAGACCAAGATAGAGAGCCATAAGCTCAACATGAATG
Source organism: Astragalus membranaceus (assembly GCA_039519185.1). Taxonomy (NCBI): domain Eukaryota; kingdom Viridiplantae; phylum Streptophyta; class Magnoliopsida; order Fabales; family Fabaceae; genus Astragalus; species Astragalus membranaceus. Next base: position 44,606,031 of record CM076848.1, read on the forward strand.
ATGTTAGATCAACCAATATCGCCATCAAAGCCATGAATGACTTTAAAGCTGTGGCACATACTATGAAAATCAATTAATGTTGTAGAATTCTTTTTTTTTTGACAAAAATGTTGTAGAACTCATGATTATTATCTTTTATTTTTTATTATTCCCTTTGTTACCCCTATCTCTATTAGTAATTAAGTATTGCTTAAAGGAAATTAAATTGTACTGTGATCGGATAATGTTTCATCCACCAGTCTCAAAAGTTAAATATTCATTTATAAAAATCAAAAATATTAAAAAATATATTATTCAATCAATGTATAATATTTCCTTTTGGGAGTTAAAATAAGGAAATTTTATCATGTAGTGATTATAATGGTTATTGTAATGACAACTTTTTTTTGTCAAATTGGGACTCAAAAAGATTGACTAATTAAGTTGTGGTGATTTTTTGTCAACATGTTTTTTTGTCAAATTGCATACTTTGAGGGAAATAGTTGTGCTGATAAAAAGAATTGGGACTCATAAAAACAATTGACTAATTAAGTTGTGCTCATAAAAAGAATTGATAATTAATTTGACATGTTTTTTTTGTCAAATTGCATACTTTGAGAGAGGGAAATAGTTGTGCTGATTTCTTGGCTAATTAAGTTGGAAATAGTTGAGCACCCCTAGTGCTCATCGAATGAAATCTTTGTTTATCTAAAAAAAAAACTTGGCTACTGCGGGTCATTTCACCAGTACTACTAACACATGAGTGAAACACATGAGATGCATCTTACCTTATTAGCCAATAGTTTGACTTTAGTTTTACATATATACTAGTAGGATACCTGTGCATACGTACGGGTGCTGTCGTGTTCTTTTTATGAATGAACTTAGACAGTATTTAAATAGTCTGAACATTACCCCATGAAAATAAAAACAATTTAAAGTAGATAAATATTAAAATCTAAAAATGTAAAAGTATCATTTAAAAAGAATCTGTGCATTTATTCCGTGTTTTTTATATATCAGTGCAGTGTTTTTTTATATATCAGTGTTGTTATCCCGTGTTTTTTTATATATCAGTGCAGCTATTCCGTGTTTTTATATATATCATTGCAGTTATCCCCGTATTTTTTTTTATATATAAGTGCAGTTATCTCGTGTTTTTTTATGTATCCGTGCAGTTATCTCATAATTTCAATTGATTATTTGAGTTGATTAGTAGATTATCAATAAGAAATATTTATCACGTGTTTTTTTATATATCAGTAACAATTATTTGTCCTTTTTAGGTATTAGTGACAAATATTTGTCACGTGTGTTTTAAATATTAATCAGTTTAAATAGTCATTAAGTCTTCTTGTTTTTTTAGATAGTAGGTTTATAGTAGTCTTCAAAAATTATAATTATCAATGACAAATATTAATCCCGTGTTTTTTTATATATCACTGCAGTTATCCCGTGTTTTTTTTTTATATATCAGTGCAGTTATCTCGTAGTTTCAATTGATTATTTTAGTTGATTAGTAGATTATAGTAGATAGTAAAAGTTAGATGGTTGATTATCAATAAGAAATATTTGTTTTAAATATTAATTAGTAGTTTAAATTAAGTCTCCTTGTTTTTTAGATAGTAGGTTTGTAGTAGTAATCTTCAAAAAATTTAATTATCAATGACAAATATTAATCTCGTGTTTTATTATATATCAGTGCAGTTATCCCGATTTTTTATATATCATTGCAGTTTTCTCGTAGTTTCAATTGATTATTTTAGTTGATTAGTAGATTATAGTAGATAGTAAAAGATAGATAATAGATTATCAATAAGAGGTGATAGTAGATTATCAATAAGAGTGTAAACAGATTTCGAAGAAAAAAAATTAAAATTTTAAGGTGATAACTTTTTCTAAAAAGGTGATAGTTTTTGTTTAGTTTTTTAGTGTGACTCATTTACATTTTTATAGGTAATTTTAGTAGAGTAGTGTTTGTCTAAATTTAGAAATTTAGTTACAAACTAAAGTGAAGTGATAAGAGAAATAGAAGAATTACTTATGGGAAAAGTAAAAGTAAAGTAAAAAGAAAAAAGGAAGAAAGAGAGTGTAAGAGAAAAGTGAAAAGGAGGAAAGAGAGTGTAAGAAGAAGGAGAAAAAAAAGAATAAAGAGAGTGTAAGAAGAAATAGAAAGAAAGAGAGGGTAATGACATTTTTATCTTTAAATTAGATATGTGTCTTGTTAATAAGAGATCTAAATTGTTAATTTCAAAGGAGGTTTATTTGTATAAACAGATTGTATAAATAGATTATTTATGGGAAAAATAAAAGTAAAGTAAAACAAAAAAAAGGAAGAAAGAGAGTGTAAAAGAAAAGTGAAAAGGAGGAAAGAGGGTGTAAGAAGAAAGAGAAAAAAGGGAAGAAAGAGAGTGTAAGAAGAAATAGAAAGAAAGAGAGGGTAATGGCATTTTTACCCTTAAATTAGATATGTGTCTTGTTAATAAGAGATCCAAATTGGTAATTTCAAAGGAGGTTTATTTGTATAAATAGATTTGTATAAACAGATTGTATAAATAGATTATTTATGGGAAAAATAAAAGTAAAGTAAAACGAAAAAAGGAAGAAAGAGAGTGTAAAAGAAAAGTGAAAAGGAAGAAAGAGAGTGTAAGAAGAAAGAGAAAAAGGGAAGAACGAGAGTGTAAGAAGAAATAGAAAGAAAGAGAGGGTAATGACATTTTTACCCTTAAATTAGATATGTGTCTTGTTAATAAGAGATCTAAATTTGTAATTTCAAATGAGGTTTATTTGTATAAATAGATATTAGAGTGGTGTTTGTATAAATTTAGAAATTTAGTTAAAAAAACTAAAGTGAAGTGATAAAAGAAATAGAAGAATATTGTTTATGGGAAAAGTAAATGTGAAGTAAAAAGAAAAAAGGAAAAAAGAGAGTGTAAGAGAAAAGTGAGGAAAGAGAGTATAATAAGAAAGAGAAAAAAGCAAGAGAGTGTAAAAAGAAAAAGAAAAAATGAGAGGGTTATGACATTTTTACCCTTAAATTAGATATGTATCTTGTTAATAAGAGATCCAAATTAGTAATTTCATAGGAGATTTATTTGTATAAATAGATATTAGATAATTACATATTAGATTCAGCAAAATTGGAGACAAGTTACGTGGGACAGTTTCATTTGCAGTTTGCAAATTAAAGTCCTAAAATCAAATTTTCGGCTTCTTTGGGATTAAGTTTTGAGTAAAACTCAATGAGTCCCTAGAGTAGCACTATCTCTTTTGTTTAATCCCCATACTATGAGTTAGGGACAAAATTGATGGACGAAGATAAATTTTAAAGACTTTCTTAGTTTATAGACTAAATTGAGGATTTATTTTTGAATTTTTGATGCAAAGGTGACAAAACATACCAACAGCAACGAATAAATTAAAATTCAACAATCACAATCTCTTCTTTTAAATCCTAGCTTGATTTCCAGCAAAATAAGCGGCAAAAAATGGCTACATGCATGATTCTACGTAGGCATGACAACATAACCCGAACCCAATGGTACCCACCCGACCCCGCCCCGAGTTTGACGGGGAAAACCCGCTTTGACTGGGGACGGGGTTGGGTTCGGGGATGTCGATACCCACCCCGTCCCCGCCCCGAACCTGCTCGACAAAACATAAATTAATTATTTTATTTTATTATATGCATATTTACTCATTCATTTTGTTTCATAAATTTTGTTTATTTTTAATTTTGATCTATTTCCTATAGAAAAATCTATTTTAATACTTTTAACTTTATTTTATCATTGTATAATTATTATTATTTTATTTTATTAATTATTATAAATATATTTTTTGTATTTTTCTATAAATTGTGGCGGAAACGGGTACCCGCGGAGAACCCGTCCCCGTTTGGGACAGGGTTGGGGGATGCAAAACCCGACCCCGATAGAGGTAGGGGCGGGGACGGGGAATGCCAAACCCCCCCGACCCGAAACCCGTCCCCAACCCGCCCCGTTGCCATGCCTAATTCTACGTCCAAATTTTAGGTATAGAAGCCGGAATATAAACTGCATGCATTTTTAGGTCCTAAATCCCTACGTTGACAAAGTCGAAGTGTTCACAAACACATCAGTTTTACTAATAATGTGTCTGTACCAAATTGATCAATTTCGCCTACCCTCTTGTTACCAACCATATTCCCTCCACACTACCCTCTTGTTTCAGCTCTCACATTCTTCATACAAACATATTTGGTAAGCTATTATTCTGGAGGTTGTCAATCGTTCCCTACACACGAAACTAATTACAAATGTGTTTCATCTGCCAATGTTCATTTTGTCTATCCTTTTGTAGATAAATTTCAAAATATTAATATATAATCCCACTATTGATTTGACTCCTGCTTTACAGATGAAGCTGTAATCATCATCATTATCATCATCATCGTTTCACTACCTTGAGAAGACATACCCTTTTCACCATCATAAATAAACCATATAACATGTGTAGGGAAGGTTATGAATTTATATATAATCACCCTAGCTCCTCCATGCATTACTCCAACCATCTACAAAGTTTTTTCAATGAAGTACTCTACAATACATGAGCTTCTCACAACTTTCAACTCAACCAAGGTAGGTTTATATGGCCCATTACATGGAAAGTGTTGGAACTCTTTGTGTGTGAATTGGAAAAACTCCCACATTGGATAGACTCTTTGTGTGTGAATTGGAAAAAGTCCCACATCGGATAGGCTAATCACTTCTATAGTGGAAAAAACCTATAAAAGGAGAGCTTCTCCTCATTTGCAAAACACACCAACTGGACGATAAATCCTTCCTCCAGTCTTCTCTCCTCTCTCGAAAAAATTTCTTTTCTTCATCTTAGGCTTGACGATAAGCGCCATATTTTTGAGTGGTTAAATAACCATATTGAGGTGTATATATCTCGAGCGGCTATCGTACTGGACTGTTTTATCCTGGGGATGTCGTGGGTGATAGTCTGCTTGCACCTTCGAGCAGTGCTGCGAAACGTCTTAAAGAGAGCGACCTAGTCCGCGACTCATCCCAGTAATCTCTTTGGCTTGTTCTTGAAACCAGTGTGGTTTGGGGAAAGTTCTGGCTAGGAAAGACTTGGTACTTAAGAATGTCCACTGTGACCCACCTCTCTTTCCTGGGAACCTACTCGGATCAACAATTTTAAGACGTTTCATTTTTCAACCATGACTACCGAAGAGATTACTGGTTCAAATGTTTCTGACTTCAATAAGCCGTTTCGGTTTGAGGGATCTCACTTCAAACGTTGGCAAAAAAAGATGGAATTTTTCCTAACTGTGAAAAAGGTTGCTAATGTCTTGACCGATGAGATTCCAGTAGTTGACGAAACAGACGAAGAGGAAGCTCGGACTAAAACTGCCAAGGAGATAATACTATGGAATGACAATGACTACCTATGTAAGAATTTCATACTTAATGGACTGAGTAATGATCTTTACGATTATTACAGCACCTGTAAATCCGCTAAAGAGGTATGAGATGCTCTGAGAAAAAAGTATGACACTGAGGAAGCAGGTACTAAAAAATATGCTGTGAGCCGCTACCTCAACTTCAAGATGACAGATGACAAATCTGTAGAGACTCAGTCACATGAGATACAAAAAATAGCTCATGAAATTATCTCTGAAGGCATGGCCTTAGATGAACAAATTCAAGTAGCTGTTATTATTGACAAACTTCCTCCTGCCTGGAAGGATTTCAAAAATTCTCTCAGGCACAAAACCAAAGAGTTTTCTTTGGAAAGTTTGATTACTCGACTCCGAATTGAGGAGGAATCTCGGAAGCAAGATCAGAAAGATGAAATCTTGTTTGTTTCAAACAAGAGAGCAGGAGCAGTTCTGAAGCCAACTGGCAAACATTTCAAGAATCAGAACCGTAATCAGATTCAAAACAACCGCAACAACAAGAATGGGAACACTCCAAAGTCCCCTATTGCCAAGCCTCAACCACCACCACAACCTAAGAATGATGCTGCTCTTCCATTCATTTGTTTCAATTGTGGGAGACCTGGTCATATGGCACGCAAGTGTAGGAACAGGCCTAATCCTGCTCCGCAGGCTAACCTGACTGAAGAGCAGCACTTTACTGCTATGATTACTGAAATCAACATGGTTGGTGGATTTGATGACTGATGGAATGATACTGGCTCCTCTTACCATGTATGCAATAACCGTGCTATGTTTAAAACATACAAGGCAGTTGATGATAAGAAAGTGTTGTTGGGCGATGTCGAGCTGAAGTTCACTTCTGGAAAGACTCTAATCTTAAAGGACGTGATGCACACTCCAGAGATAAGGAAGAATCTAGTTTCTGGCTTCCTTCTGAATAAGGCAGGGTTTACTCAGATCATTGAGGGAGATTTGTATACCCTGACTAAGAATGGTATTTTTGTAGGGAAAGGGTACGCCACTGATGGTATGTTCAAACTGAATGTTGAAATCAATAAAGTTTTTCCTTCTGCTTATATGTTGTGTGATTTTAATATTTGGCACTCTCATTTATGTCATGTCAATAAGCGCGTTATTTCGAATATGATCAATTTAGGGATAATTCCCAAACTATCGTTGAACGACTTTCATAAATGCGAATTTTGTACTCAAGCCAAAATTACAAAATCATCTCACAAATCCGTCATTAGAGAATCAGAGCCACTAGAATTGATACACTCTGATATTTGCGAACTAGACGGAACTTTGACCAGAAATGGTAAACGCTATTTTATCACTTTTATAGACGATTGCTCAGACTACACATTCGTATATCTTATGAAAAATAAAAGTGAAGCGCTTGACATGTTCAAAAATTTTGTAAAGGAAATTGAAAATCAATTTGGGAAAAAATAAAGCGTTTTCGAAGCGATAGAGGAACTGAGTATGATTCCCAGTTATTCAATGACTTTTATAAGTTGAATGGAATCATACATGAAACGACTGTACCATATTCACCTGAAATGAATGGTAAAGCAGAAAGGAAAATCCGAACCCTTACTGAATTGACTGTAGCTATTATGCTTAATTCTGGCGCTGCATCTCACTGGTGGGGAGAAATTTTACTAACTGCATGCTATGTACTGAACAGAGTTCCTAAATCTAGAAAAGACAACCAAATGTGTCTTATTTCCGAACTTGGGGCTGTCTGACCTATGTAAGGATCCCAGACCCAAAAAGAGTCAAACTTGCTAGTAGAGCCTATGAATGTGTATTCATTGGTTATGCAGTAAACAGCAAAGCATACAGATTCTATGACCTGAATGCAAAAGTAACCATTGAGTCAAACGATGTTGACTTCTATGAAAGTAAATTTCCCTTTAAATCAAGAAATAGTGGGGGCTCTGGAACTAGTAAGTTTCTTGTGCCTAGGAGTGTTGAAAACAACGTAGAAAGGGAAATAGAACCTAGAAGAAGTAAGAGAGCACGTGTTGCTAAAGACTATGGACCCGACATTGCCTATGTTTTGGGACTGTTCACTACAAAAAATGTTGCCTTTAGCGACGGAATTAGAGAGGGACTTTATGTCCCTCGCAAAAACTGATATTAGCGACGGCATTAGCGAGGGCATAGAGCTGTCGAATTTTGTTAAGCGTTAGCGATGGCAATTTTAGCAATAGCGACGGCAAGGCCGTCGCTAATGGCCTGGGCGGGAAAAATTAGCGACGGCTATAGTGTCCCTCGCAAAGGTTTTTTGACCGTTCAACGCGTGGCACCGCGTGGAAATGTTTGTAACGGTTAGCGACAGCCCATGCCGTCGCTAATGTCAAATTAATTTCCAAATCTGAATCTCAGAACAGAACCCCTCATTTCTCTCTTCTCCTCTCTCTCACCGCATCTCTCTCTCCGCCTCTCTCTCTCCGCCTCTCTCTCTCACCTACGACGGCCACCCCACCACCACCATCACCTACCTACGACCTCCTCTCTCCGTCACCTCCTCACGCCGGCTCTCTCTCTTCGCCTCCTCACCGTCTCTCTCTCCGCCTCTCTCTCTTCCTACGGTGCGCACCCAAACGCCGCCAACGCCGCCAACGCCACCACCCTCACAACCACCGCCACCACCATCCTCACCTACCTACGACAACTCCTCTCCGCCTCTCTCTACTCGTTGTCTCTCTCCGCCATCTCGCCCTCTCTCTCTCCGCGTCTCTCTCTCTCTCACCTACGGCCAACAACCACCCACCACCACCGTCACAACCACCCACCACCACCAGCACCTACTTTTTGTCTGTCTCTCTCTCAGCCTCTCTCTCTCTCACCTACGAACCTGAACTGTGCACCGCCGCCACCACCACCACCACCACCGCCGCCACCACCACCACGAATTTCTGCCCTCTCCTTTTTGTAGGTTTTGATATTTTTTTATGATATTTTTTTGATATTGATTTTTTAAATTTGTTTTGATTTATGTTTTTTGATTGATTTAGGATTGACATCGTTGGTGTTTGGAGTTTAAGAACCGCACCAGAGTGCGCATCGTCACCGAACAACCGCACCAGACGTCAATCTCATAACGGTTAGTTTAATTGAAAAATATTTAATTATTGTTTTGATGAACCCTAGGTTAGATGACTGTGTGTTGTTGATGGAAAAGGGTGAGGGACATCCTAACCCCCATATTTTGCTCGAAATCATCTCCATTGAGATAATTGCGAGACGATACTAACAACGGTAAGGTTGGGAGTTATATGAAATAACTTCCTTCACTACTTGGATGGAAAAGGGTTTTGTGCTGTCCTTAACCCCCATATTCGGATCGAAATCATCTCCACTGAGATCATATTGATGCCACTAACTTGAAATATTATTGGGAATGTTATCTAACACGTTTTCTTAAATACGTGTAGATGAATTTGTATGAATTTAATCGTGATTGGGTGTATGATCGGTTATATCCGAGAAGAGCGGGTTTAAGGGAATCTTTAGTAATTGGGGTTGAACAGTTTCTTGTGGTAGCGTGGCGACATGAATTGGCTCAACAGGAAAAAGGGGTTAGATGTCCATGCTTAAAATGCGACGGTGAACCTATTATGACCGATGATGAAATCAGGGATCACTTGTATCATTGGGGGTTTAGGCCTAATTATTGGATTTGGGTAGACCATGGAGAACAACAATTTCAAAATTTTGAGATAGGGGCTTCAAGCAGTTCTGGTGTTGGTGTTCCACGTAATGAAATTTTTGAGTCGATGCAAAACATGATTTGCGATGGTCTCAGGGTGAATGTACCATTTGATGAGCCTCAATATGATGATAATGATGAACTTCCAAATGAAGAAGCACAAATTTTTTATAATTTGTTAAGAGATTCAAACACACCGTTGTTTGAAGGCTCGCCACATTCAAAATTATCTATGTGTGTGAAACTTTTAGCTCTCAAGTCCATGAGTAATATTTCTGAGGTGGGTTTAGACTATGTGACTGAAATGATGTTGGAAGCAACACCTAATAAGGATAATTTGCCAAAAAGTTATTATGAAGCAAAGATGTTAGTTTCGAAGCTGGGATTGAAATTTATGAAGATTGATTGTTGTGAGAAAGGGCACATGTTGTTTTACAACAACGAATTTGGTAAAAATGATGGTGAGCTACTTGAATGCAAATTTTGTGGAAGCCCAAGGTATCATGATCGTAAAGGGGCAAAACGTAATTATAAACCTATCCCTGTAAAGTCGATGTTTGATAACTCATATTTATATGAGTTATTTATACTTATTCAAAGTTAAATCATGCAAGTTCTCTGGCAATAGTAGGTTGTTTCTATTAAGTTTCTGTTAGTTTATTGCTTTTTAGTTAGAAAGGGGCTAAATTACAAATTCTATGCATTTTGGCACCAATTGGTGCCTTTATGAGCGTTTTGATGCTTCTTGTGTTTGTGCAGTAAACTGAACGTGGCAACGTCCCTTATCACGTCTGACGAAGGGCAGCAGAGCAAGAAAGAAATATCTTATTTTTGGCGCGCAAGAAATGATGGTCAAAGATCCAGAAGTGCAGAAGATCTTCTCTCTCCTCAGCGCTGACGCGGCTGACGCACTGTAGCAGTGCGGTGTCATTTCAGAACAGAATCAATCTACAAGCAAGCTTGGAAGGTGGGGTGTGACATCAGCAAGCATGTGACCCCCTTTGACCTTGGCTATTCTCTCTCTACAAAAGGAAAGGCAAGAGGGCATCATACGGGGGCAATCCATTCATCATCCACCTTCCTCCATTTTCAGAGATAGTTTTTAGAGAAGTTCTGGACACAGACTTCATCATCTGAAATTTTCTCAAGCTCCAATTTTCATTTTCCATTCGCAACCATCACTGTGAAGCTCAGACGTTGTAACGTCTTTACAGCGTGCATGAAGGAAGGCTACTTAGGCGTATCTTTTGCGTTTAGTCTCCTTTTCTCTATGTACGGTATTTGGATTTCAACTCCTCTTCTTTCTGTAAAGATGCTCAGCATGAGCTAAACATTTGTAGTTGGGTTGTTGTTTTGCATGTAATGATCCTCTAGTTTAATGTTATGAAGTATCGATGTTTATGCGTTTTAAATCTTTGCATGTTAATATTTCCAAACTTGTTTTGAAATTGGCCACTTAAAATAAGTAGATTCATAGGTACAGACATGGTCTATGAAAAGAACTCAAAGATTTATGTGAATGAAAAGGTGCACTAAAGACATTTAGGCATTTTTATCTAAGTCTAGACATAGAATGGATAATAGTTCATAGGACATTGCTGTGGGTACTTAAAATACAGGAGTAGGCCTACTTAGAACCTAGACATAGGAATTCTAGTACTTGAAGCTCTGACGTTTTGTGACTGAAAAGCACAGCTCTTTTGCAACAGCGTTCAAACGTTATAACGTCTATACAACATAGCATTTGTACGTGTCAACGTGTAAACGTTATAACGTCTGACTAGAGGAGATTTACTTGCATGCAGCAATCCAACTCATACCCTTCCATAATCACAACCACTTCCTGTTTACTTGCTTTATCTACGTTCTTAGTCTTAATACCAACTTTTAGTGCCGATTTATTACTTGTTTCACTTGTGTTTTAAAGACTTGAGCTTTGAAAGTAAATCAATCCTCGTGGGAACGATCTCTTATTTTTATCCACTTTATTACTTGTACGACGTGTATACTTGCACTGACATTGCGACTAGAAAACACACGAGCGCAAACAATGTTCTATTTGCCTATAGTTCCAAGGTTGCAAAGAATGTTTGCATCGGCCGAAATTGCGCAGAAAATGACTTGGCATTATGACAATAGGCGTACCTCGGACGACATTTTACGCCACCCATCCGACGGTGAAGCGTGGAAGCACTTTGATCAAGTGCATTCATATTTTGCCTCAGACCCACAGAATGTTCGGCTTGGTTTGTGCTCTGATGGGTTTACTCCATATATCCAAGCATCGGCGTCACCCTACTCTTGTTGGCCAGTCATTGTTACCCCTTACAATCTTCCTCCTGAGATGTGCATGACTAAACCGTATATGTTTTTGACTTGTTTGATACCTGGTCCATCCAATCCAAAAGCTAACATTGATATCTTTTTGGAACCTCTGATTGATGATCTTAAGAGATTGTGGGGGGGGGGGGGGGTGTTTTGACATATGATGCAGCACGAAAGAAAAATTTTATGAAGAGAGCTGCATTGATGTGGACAATTAACGACTTTCCTGCTTATGGTATGTTGTCTGGTTGGGGGACTCACGGTAAATATGCATGTCCGCACTGCATGGAACACACAAAGGCGTTTACGCTAAAGTACAGGGGCAAGAGTTCTTGGTTTGACTCGCATCGTAGATTCTTACCGCAAGATCATAAATTTAGAAAGAACAAGAAGGCCTTCATGAAAGGGGCAGTTGAAACAGATGGACCACCGCCTTTGTTGACATCAGGTGAAATCTGGAGCAGAGTTATGGATTTTCCAGAAGCCACAGAGGTAGGGGAGCTCACCCGGGTGGATGGTTATGGACGGTGGCACAATTGGACAAAAAAAAACATATTTTGGAATCTCCCATATTGGAAAGATAATTTGTTGAGGCACAATCTTGATGTTATGCACATCGAGAAGAATTTCTTTGACAACATATTTTTCACTGTGATGAATGTGAAAGATAAAACCAAAGACAATAATAAGGCTAGATTGGATTCTGCTCTTTATTGTAGCAAACATCGATCTGATTTGAATTTGGTGGAAATGCCTAATGGGAAGATGTTAAAACCCAAAGCCAAATACTGTCTAACACCAGATGAAGCGAAAAATGTTTGTCGATGGTTGAAAGAATTGAGGATGCCAGATGGTTATTCTTCTAACCTTGCAAGATGTGCCGATGTGAACACCGGGAAGATGTATGCGATGAAAAGTCATGATTGTCATGTATTCATGGAGTGTTTGCTTCCAATTGCTTTTAATTCATTACCAAAGTGTGTTTTGGAACCACTTATTGAAGTGAGTCAATATTTTAAAAATATGTGCTCTTCAACATTGAGAAGGGATGATCTTATTAAGATGGAGCAGAATATTCCTTTCATTATTTGTACGTTGGAGAGAATATTTCCTCCCGGTTTCTTTGATTCCATGGAGCATTTACCGGTTCACCTTGCGTATGAAGCAAGGCTTGGTGGACCAGTTCATTATAGGTGGATGTATCCATTTGAGAGGTAATTATCTATTTCAACATTTTTTTTAAATTATCTTAATTAGTATGATTATTAGTTTAATGAAGTATTTTTCTTTCAACAAATAGATTAATGGGTGATTATAAACGATCGGTGAAGAATAAAGCTAGAGTTGAAGGATCGATCTGCACAGCTTACCTACATCGTGAAACAATTTATTTTTGTTCACATTATTTCAACAACTTTATGTTGTCAGCAAATAATAGAAACGAAGTGGAGATTGAAGAAGAAAGACACCCGCTCACTTTATGTGTTTATCAAACCCGGTCGCCCTTCGGGTAAGAAGTCAACCAATTACTTATCAGATAAAGAGCATAAATCAGCACATGTTCATGTCTTGATCAATTGCACTGAAGTTAAACCATATCTTGAGTAAGTATGCTCCAATTCAGTTAATCTATACTGTATGAAGTTAAATAATAATTTGACCAACTTTCAATCTAAAGAGTAATAATATTTCTTTTTCAGTGCATTCTTACGAATTGAGGGTATAGGCGTTGAAGAATCTTCTATTCGTATACATGAAAGTTTTCCATCCTGGTTTAAGGCTAGAGTAAGTAACCAAATCCCCAAGGCGCTGAATAATTCTTTAAAGTAAATATGAGACATAACTTATTTTTTCCATATGTGGTTTACTTAGGTTTATGAAGCAGAACCAACTCCCCAAATCCGACACTTGAGGAACTTAGCCAATGGTCCTTTTCTTGAGGTGACCGAGTGGCACACGTACCTAGTTAATGGTTACAAATTTGACACCCAATCATGGAGTGAGGGAAAAAAAACAATTAATAGTGGGGTATATGTTAAAGGTGAAACAGGAGGAGGTGAAAATGACTTCTACGGTGTGATCGAACGCATATATGAACTTGAATACCCACGGTTAGACTATGAAAAGAGAATAGTTTTGTTTTTCTGTAGATGGTTTGATCCATCTGTTAGAGGAATGAAATTGAATCCAAAATGTAATACCGTGGACATTCGAATGAATGGAAGGTATAAACTTTATGATCCGTTTATCATGGCAGAAAATGTGAGGCAGGTGTATTATGTTCCATATCCATCAACTCAGAGAGGATGGTGTGTTGCAATTAAGACAAAACCACGGGGTCACATTGAAGGCACTGATGCGGAGGATGAGGTTCCTTATCAGGTGGATGAAATTTCAGGAGTAGATGAGGTGCTTGAATTTGAACCGATTGACTCCTTATGTGATGATCGACACCTAGTTGAAGAAGTTGATGAAGATGAAGAACAAAATGAAGATGAAGAGCAGAATGAATATGAAGATGATGAAGAGAATGAAGATGAATAAGAGAAATGTGAATTTGAACCGATTGACTCCTTATGTGATGATGACTCCTAGTTGTATATGATTAATCTTATATATGTTGTCTACTTATGTTGACTCCGTATGTTGTCTTTAAATTTATTAGAATCATTAATATATCAATATTGTTCTTTATGACTCATTATGTTGTCTTTAAATTAATATATCAATATTGCTCTTTATCACATTTCGTTTCTATTTTTTAATAGATATGGATCCAGGAGGAGGTTCTGACCCACCACCGAGACATCCTAATAAAGGGAAGAAGACTATGACCGATGAACCTCCTAGGAGGAGGCGTAATCGTGAGGTGGAACTTAATATTGGGAATATGAGGAGCCATAATTCGTTTGTGGGCCCACCATCTACTGCCCCACAACCTTCGCCTCCATCTGGCCCTGGATGGTTTCATTTACCATCTCATGGGCATTATACGGGCCCAACAGCTGGGTATGGCGCAGCAGCTGGGTATGGTGCAGAAGCTGGGTTTGGCGCACCAGCTGGGTATGGCGCATCAGCTGGGTATGGTGATAACCTTATTTTATATAGGTTATTTATGCTCCTAATACTTAAGTCAAGCTTATTTCTCAAGTAATTCTGGTGCTTAAATATGTGAATATATGAATATTAGAATAAATATAGGTTATAAGTCAATTCCTTAAACCTTGGGCATAGTCAATGCCTTTGTGAATATGTTTGATGTTTTGCTTTAGCGCTGCAGCGGTATGCTATCTGGGAGACGCTACAGCGTTATATGACGGCTGACCATTGAGATATTTGTGTGGCCACTTGAGGACATGATGAGTCACCGCCCTTATCTCTTCCTCTCAGCTGGATATTTTGACTTTCAAGTGGATGCTAAATTACACTTGGCGCTTCCTAAATGGAACCCATGTGATAGTTGTTGTATTCCATCATTAGCGCTTTTTGTAAAGTACTTTAAGGATAATATCTAAGTCTAATAATCATCATGTAATATTATTATTCTATTAAAACATAGTTAATAATTAGTTTAATTAAGATTGCTTCTCTAGGAGGTAACGTACGTAGACAAGTTGTTGTAACTTGGAAGAAGAACTACACAGAATACACCGTAGCTTTTCTCCATTGATACACTACTCTTAAGATTTTATTTTTAGCATAGTTTTTCTAGTCTTCATCCAAGGTTTTGCTTACGCCTCAACTTCATCTCTTGTATGCTACTTGGGATCATTGGAGTGTATCTTTTGCAACCACTCTTCCTTTGTCTTCATACGGTAATACATACTCTCTAGTTGTATTATGTTGATGGAACTTGTGATGAGCTAACTTTGTTGTAGTTGGATTGTTCTTGGCATGTAATGAACCTTGAGTAACTTTTGTATAATATTATGATGTTTGTGTTTTATTCCTTGTGTCATAATACTTTCAATCTTGGTTTGGGAATGATCAACTAAAACAAGGTAACTTTGTGGGTACACACATGGTTCACAAAGAGGACTCAAGGAATGATATGAATGAAAACCCTTTAAAGACATTTAAAGGAAGCACTACTTAACTCTAGACATAGGGGAGTAATAGTTCATAAGGCAAATGTTGTAAGAGCTTAATATACAGGGGTAAAACTTATTTAGAGCCTAGACATAGGAGTCTTGTAACATAGCCCTGACGAAAGTGACTGAAAGGCACGCCACCAAGGCGCTACAGCGTCTACGAATTCTGAAGCGCTACAGCGTCTAATATTATCTGAACATTACTCTTGGGGACTTACATAACTATTGAGCTATCCAACTCACCTTTAATTACTTCAAACTTAATACTGTTTTATCACAACTTATAATGTTTACAACTCTTCACCTTTACTTGTTACTTAATTCTTTTCACTAAGATTCTAATCACTTAAACTTCTTAGATGAATTCCAATCCCTGTGGGAACGAACTTTACTTATCATTATATTACTTGTTGCGATTGTGTATACTTGCACATCACCTTTTCGCACAACAAATTTTTGGCGCCGTTGCCGGGGATTGCATTTAATTTTCATTGTTTAAGTTTTTAGTAAACTTAGTGCCTATTTTACACTGGTGTGTTGTTTCTTGTTGCTGCAGCAGTAAGCGCTACAGCGTATGCCCAGGTCTCAACCACCAGAATTTGAACCATACTCAGAACCAGAGAGAAGGTTCAGGAAGCTAAGACATCTTCACAGGCTCAGACCTACCATGTCAGAACACAGCCATAGGACCAATTCTGGTAGAACTACCACTCTACATGGCAGAACTAGCTCTGGTAGAGGAGGGACTGAACCAGGTGGAAGGGGTAGAGGTAGACATCAGCAGCCACCCACTCCAACCTTACATGACCAAGAGGACTGGTACAGACATCAATTCATAAATGAAGGACCTTCTCAAATGGTAAATGACAGAGATAGACCAATGAGGGACTATGATGTGTTTGATCCACAAACCATGGAGACAAGCATAGCAAGACCTACTCTCAACACATCTCAGTTTGAATTCAAACCTATGATGTTCCAAATGTTGCAAACAGTGGGACAGTTTGGTGGTGCTCCTCAAGAGGACCCATATTTACACTTAAAGCAATTTTTGGAAGTCTGCAGTAACTTCATCATTCCAGGGGTAAGTGATGATGCATTCAGATTAAAACTTTTTCCTTATTCCTTGAAGGATAGAGCAAAGGCCTGGTTAACTTCTCTTGAGCCTAACTCTATCCATACTTGGAATGAAATGGCTGAGAAATTCTTAGCAAAATACTTTCCTCCAAGTAAGAATGCAAGAATGAGGAATGAGGTTACTGCATTCAGACAAAGATATGCTGAAACACTGCTTGAGGCATGGGAAAGATGGAAGGAACTGTTGAGAAAGTGCCCTCATCATGGTATACCTGTGATTATCCAAATGGAAACCTTCTACAATGGACTAGATCCAACAACCAGACAAATGTTAGATGCTTCTTCAGGGGGTGTGTTGTTGAAAACCTCCTATAATGAGGCATGTGAACTGATTGATGATATTGCCACAAATAGCTATCAATGGCCTACAGAAAGGTTAGCTCAGCAAAAGAAGGTAGCTGGTGTGCATGAAGTAAGTGAAGTTTCTGCTTTATCTGCACAGGTTGCCTCTCTTACTAACATGATAAAATCTATGAGCACATCAAACGCTGTAGCGGTTACCGCTGTAGCGGTTACCGCTGCAGCGGTGCATGAACCTACAGTGGCTGTTATTGAGCAAGCCTCTCCAGGGCCGGTAAGCTGTGTATACTGTGGATGAGAGCATTTGTATGAAGAATGTCCTGGTAATCCTGTCTCTGTGAACTTTGTGGGTTTCAATAAAAACAATAATCCCTATTCAAATACATATAATCCTGGTTGGAAGAACCACCCCAATTTCAGATGGGGAGCCAACAATGCAACAGCACCTAATTATAGTGCTCCAGCAAATCCACCAGGATTCCCTGCTTAGAACTACCAAAGACAGAATGCCCCTGTGATAGATAATTCATTAGAAGGATTGATGAAAGGTTTCATGAGTGATTGCAAGACAGCCCTGAAAACTCATGAAGCTTCCATTAAAAATTTAGAAGTACAGATGGGGCAGATGGCTAATGTCCTTTCCCAAAGAATTAGTGGATCATTACCATCCACTACAGAAGCTTCAACTTCAAGTACTATAGGGAAGGAGCATGTAAAAGCTATAACTTTAAGGAGTGGGAGAGATTTGATAGGATCATCAACTGTTACAGATGATGAGAAAAACAAAAAATCTGAAAAACACAAAGAACCTACAACAAGCGCTACAGCGCCCGAACCTACCGCTGCAGCGCCTGTTGTTGAAAAAACACCACCACCACCTAAAATTATCCCAACATACCCAGATCCTCCATATCCTCAAAGACTTCGAAAGGCTCATGAAGACAAGCAATTTAACAAATTCCTAGAAGTCCTTAAACAGTTGCACATTAATGTTCCTTTGGTGGAGGCTCTCCAACAAATGCCTAACTATGCAAAGTTTATGAAGGATGTGCTTACTAAGAGGAGGAGCCTAGGGGAGTTTGAAACAGTAGCAATGACTGGGGAGTGCAGCATGTTGATGCAAAACAAGCTCCCACCCAAATCAAAGGATCCTGGCAGTTTTACTATACCATGCTCAATTGGAAATTTTTACTCTGGCCGTGCTCTATGTGATTTGGGAGCCAGCATAAACCTTATGCCCAAGTCCATATATACACAGCTAGGAGTGGGAACTGCCAGACCTACCTCACTTACACTGCAGCTAGCTGATAGAACTCTTGCATATCCAGAAGGAATCTTAGAAGATGTTCTAATAAAGGTAGACAAATTTGTATTTCCTGTTGATTTTGTAATCTTGGACTTTGATGCAGACAAAGAAGTACCCATCATATTGGGAAGACCATTCTTGGCCACTGGAAGAACTTTGATAGATGTGCAAAGAGGAGAATTGATCATGAGGGTCAATGACCAAGAAGTCAAGTTCAACATTCTCAATGCTATGAAATTTCCAGGTCCCAATCTTGAAGAGTGCTCCTTCGTGTCTGTTATTGACAAAGTAGTTCAAGATCACTTCCAGAAAAGCACAGATCATCTGATGCAATTACTGGACAGCAGTGATGATACAGGGTCTGATACAGAAGCTACAGGAGAGGAAGGAGCAGACAGTCAAAGAAATTTGGGCTAAGAAATATGAATCTTTGGAGCAGGAGAATTCAGACATGAGAAAGGATCTCCCCTCCATTGAACAACCACCAACTCTGGAACTTAAAGAGTTTCCTTCACACCTCAAATATGCTTATCTAGGTAACAATAGTACTTTGCCTGTTATAATTGCTACTGACCTTTCTGAAAAGCAGGAACAGGATCTGATTCAGACGCTACAGCGGCATAAAAAGGCAATTGGTTGGCAAATGTCAGACATAAAAGGTATCAGTCCAACCATTTGTATGCACATAATAGTGTTAGAAGAAGGCTCCAAAAATTGCATTGAAGGGCAGAGGAGGTTGAATCCAATTATGAAAGAGGTGGTGAAGAAGGAAATCATCAAGTCGTTGGATGTAGGTATTGTATACCCCATTTCCGACAGTGCATGGGTTAGTCCTGTGCAGTGTGTGCCAAAGAAGGGAGGGGTAACAGTAATAACAAATGAGATGAATGAGCTGCTTCCAACCAGAAAAATAACAGGCTGGAGAATATGCATGGATTACAGGAGGTTGAATAAGGCAACAAGAAAGGACCATTTTCCATTGCCTTTCATTGACCAGATGCTGGACAGGCTAGCAGGTACAGAATTTTATTGCTTTCTTGATGGTTATTCAGGTTATAACCAGATTGCAATATTACCTGAAGATCAGCAGAAGACTACATTCACTTGTCCATATGGCACCTTTGCTTTTAGAAGGATGCCATTTGGCCTGTGTAATGCACCTGCCACTTTTCAAAGGTGTATGATGGCAATTTTCTCTGATTACATTGAAAGATCCATGGAAGTCTTCATGGATGATTTCTCTGTGTTTGGAGAAACATTCCATCTATGCCTATCCAACTTGGAAGAAATCTTGATTAGATGTGAAGAAACTAACCTTGTGCTGAACTGGGAGAAATGTCATTTTATGGTGCAAGAAGGTATAGTTTTGGGGCATAAGATATCCAAAAAAGGATTGGAAGTGGACAAGGCTAAAATAGAGGTCATTGAGAAGCTATCTCCTCCAACAAACATCAAAGGTATTAGAAGCTTTTTGGGGCATGCTGGGTTCTATAGGAGATTCATAAAAGATTTTTCAAAAATCTCCAAACCTTTGTGCCAACTGTTACAGCATGATAACCCCTTTATATTTGATGAGCCATGCATATTAGCCTTTGATAAGTTAAAGAAAGCTTTAATAACAGCACCAGTTATTATAGCTCCTGACTGGAGTAAGCCTTTTGAGCTTATGTGTGATGATAGTGACTTTGCCATTGGAGCTGTTCTTGGGCAAAGGTATGATAAAATTTTTCACTCTATATATTACGCTAGCAAAACACTTGTAGAAGCTCAATTGAATTACACAGTCACTGAAAAAGAACTATTAGCTGTAGTCTTTGCATTTGATAAATTTAGATCATATTTGGTTGGCACCAAGGTAATTGTCTTCACAGACCATTCAGCCATTAAATATTTGATAACAAAAAAAGATGCAAAGCCTAGGCTAATTAGGTGGGTTCTCCTACTCCAAGAATTTGATTTAGAAATAAGGGATAAAAAGGGAGTGGAGAACCAAGTTGTTGATCATCTTTCTAGATTGGAGAGAGACATTGCAGGTACAGCAGGTGGGGAGATCAAGGAATACTTTCCAGATGAGCAGCTGTTGGCAATGACTGATGACTCATCAACCGCTGTAACGGCCAGTGTAACAACACTTGACGCTGCAGCGGCTGAACCTGCAACACCTTGGTATGCTGACATAGTGAACTTTCTGGTTAGCAATGTGGTACCTGCTGAGATGACTTATCAGCAAAGGAGAAGGTTCTTCCATACAATGAAACAATATTATTGGGATGAACCTTTTCTATACAAGAAGTGTCAAGACCAGTTAATGAGGAGATGCCTAGCAGAGGAAGAACAAATTCAAGTGCTACAGCACTGCCATTCTGCACCATGTGGTGGGCATTTTGGTGGTGTTAGAACTGCTGCAAAGGTATTGCAATCTGGCTACTTTTGGCCTTCACTTTTCAAAGATGCCCAAGACTTTGTTAAAAAATGTAATAGGTGCCAAAGAACAGGGAATATTTCAAACAAACATGAAATGCCTTTGACAAACATTCTAGAGGTTGAACTCTTTGATGTTTGAGGAATGGATTTCATGGGACCTTTTCCCCCTTCTCATGGAAACCTATACATTTTAGTAGCTGTAGACTATGTTTCAAAATGGGTTGAAGCTGTTGCTTTACCCAACAATGATGCAAGGTCTGTGAGCAAATTTTTATTGAAAAACATTTTCACTCGTTTTGGAACTCCTAGAGCCATCATAAGTGATGAGGGATCTCATTTTTGTAATAAATTAATTGAGACCTTCTTGGCTAAATATGGAGTCAAACATAAAATAGCAACTGCTTATCATCCACAAACTAGTGGTCAAACTGAATTGTCAAATAGAGAAATAAAAAGAATGTTGGAAAAGATGGTAGGGCCTTCAAGGAAAGAATGGTCAATACATCTAGATGATGCTTTATGGGCCTACAGAACAGCTTATAAAACACCTCTGGGGATGTCTCCCTATAGGTTGGTTTATGGGAAGTCCTGTCACCTACCAATTGAACTTCAGCACAAGGCCCATTGGGCTCTAAAAAAACTCAATTTTGACTACAAGAAAGCAGGAGATGCTAGATTGCTGCAACTGAATGAATTGGAAGAACTTAGGCATCTTGCCTATGAGAATGCAGCAATCTATAAAGAAAAAACCAAAGTATGGCATGATCAAAAACTGATAAAAAGAGATCTCACTGAAGGAGGACAGGTATTGCTTTACAACTCCAGGTTAAGATTGTTTCCTGGAAAGTTAAAATCTAGGTGGTCAGGCCCTTTTCAATTGATAAAAATATATAGCCATGGGGCTGTGGACCTCTATGATGTAACAACCAATACCACCTTCAAAGTGAATGGCCAATGGGTTAAACAATATTTTGGTGAAAATGTGGTAAGGGACAAAACCACAGTTGAGCTTAAAGATCTCTAATTTAAAAGACAAAGTCTGGCTGCAGACTTTAAAAGCAAGCGCTCTTGGGAGGCACCCCAAGGATTCTAACAAAATTTTTATGTTTATTTTCTATGCAGGAAATTAGGATAAGCGCTGCAGCGGTTTCTTATAACAACAGTGCTGTAGCGCTTGTCTTAAATCAGGGCAGGAGGTCAAACAAAAAAATAAAATAAAAAGATCTTCCTCAGAATGAGCTGGCACTGTACCCTCATCCCTAGCCTGACCAGCACGTGCATCTACTCACCTGCAATTGTCAAATCAACAGTTTCTTTTTCTCTCTCCCACTTCACTCACAAAACCGTAACTTTAATACCCACAACTCCCCACGCTACCATTCTCTCTCTTTCTCTTTCCTTGCTCTCTGAAACTTCCCTCAACCGTTACCACTAACCACTCATCACCTCCATTCCTTCTTCTTCCTTCGTCCCAACACACTAACATTTCCCAAAACACCCAGAAACAAATACGCAAGCTTTTAACCAACCATGACTAAAAAGCAAGCCGCCCTAAAACGATCTGGTAAGGGAGCCACTAGGAAACCAGAATCCTCTAACCCGGTCAAAAACACCATGGCTAAGGCAACTCAAGATCCTCAGAGGTTTTGGAAGATGGATTTCATAGCTGAAAGGGGATTCAAGACAGAAAGTGCTCCTGAAGCTTTCTCAACCGCTGTCACAGCGTTGGGATGGGAAAGCTTCATTAAGCATCGCAAAGACTACATGACGTCTTTGGTAAGGGAGTTCTACTCTGGCATTGAAGAGCCTAAGGAGGGAAAACCTCAAACCCATTCACTGGTAAGAGGAGAAACTGTAAACTTCAACTCCAGAATAATCAATGATATTTTCCATCTGGGCTATCATGGAAAAGCGCTGGAAACGAAGGTTCTGAACTGGGGAGATGAAGAGATGGAGGCTGTTAGAAGAAGGATTTGTGTGGAAGGAGCAACTTGGGATAAATTTGGGGCTGAATACAAAATTAAAAAAGCATATCTGTGTGAAGAAGCAAATCTGTGGTGTAGTTTTATCAAACACTCCCTGCTGCCTACATCTCACACAACATTTGTGGAAAAAGAAAGACTCATTGTCATTGATGCTATAATGGCAGGAGAAAAGATAGACGTGGGAAGATTGATAGCAAGGGAGATAGACAAGTGCAGAGTTAAAAAGGGAGGTAATTTATATTTTCCTTGTTTAATTACTGAGTTGTGTTTGGAAGCTGATGTAGAGGTAGAAATGAAAGAAGAAAGAAGATCTCCTCTTGGGGCATTTCCTTGCATTTTCAAAGTTAAGCAAAAACCTGCCGCTGCAGCGTCTCTTGACTCTGCAGCGCTACAGCGCTTAGAGCTGAAGCAGCAGGTCCTCTGCAAATTTATGAAAGAAAAATTTGACTGGGAAAAAGCAATGTATGCCCAGATATCAAAAGGAAAAACATCAATTCCCCCTCCTCAATTCCCTGATTGGCTATTGGAAGAAGAGCCAATTAAAAAACAAGAGAAAAAGGGAGTTAGGGCAGAAAAGAAAAAGGCTGTGGCTAGTCCATCAAAGAAAACAAAGCCTAGCCCAGCCAAGAAAGTACAAAAAGCTGTAGTAGAGGAGGAAAGTCTGGATTCTGATGACATTGAAAACATAAGTGAGGAAGATGAAGAAGAAACAATTGCAGTTATGAAAGAGATGGAAAAGCAGGATGATGAAGAATCATCCGGAGAGGAGAGTGATACTGAAGAAGAATCTGAGAGTGAAGGAGAGGAGCAAGCTGAAGAAATACAATGTGATCCAACCCCAAGCCCAAAGAAACCAAAAACCCCCCTGCCAAAACAACCAATCCACCATCAACCCCCACCTCCATCCCTGAACCAACCAAATTAACACCCAAGAAAACACCTGCCAAGCAAGTAACACCAAAGAAGCCTGAACCAAAACAACCAGCAACAAAAGAAAAACCCACTGAGCAGCTGAAGAAAATTTATCAGTCATACACAAAGGCTAGAAGAAACCCAGGTGTCAAACTGGCTGAGTACCCAGAAGAAGGTGTTCAGCCAGTAGGTGCTGCAGCAACTATGTCTGCAG
Organism: Astragalus membranaceus; assembly: GCA_039519185.1. NCBI lineage: Eukaryota > Viridiplantae > Streptophyta > Magnoliopsida > Fabales > Fabaceae > Astragalus > Astragalus membranaceus. The sequence continues at coordinate 44,629,856 of CM076848.1, forward strand.
TACCTAGTGACCCATTGCCTGAGGTAATTCTGACAGAGGAGGAAACTGAAACTGAGGCTGCTGAGGAGCTAGTGAATATGCAGGATGAAACAGAGCCAGTGCTGGAAGAGCAGGAGCAAGAGCAAACAGAAGAGGAAGAAGAAGTGCAGGAATCAGACGCTGCAGCGGCAGCAGTACAGGAAGCGAGCGCTACAGCGCCACCAACCGCTGTAGCGGCTGACAAGACTGCTCCACCTCAGCCAAAGAAGAAGAAGGCAACAAAAGGAGCCCCAGCCCCTTCAAGAGCCAGTAAGAGGCTCAAGAAGGCCTAATAAGGCAAGATTTGTTGGCTTCTTATGCCGGTTATGTACTTTGAACTTTATTTTGTTGTTATTCTAAGGCCTCTCCCTTTTCTTGTCAAGCAAGCAGTGAGGACACTGCTGATTTTAATTTCTGGGGGAGGACCTTATGGTTAATAGTGTTTTAAATTAAGTACAATGATGTTTTTAAATATTTAGTATAATTATGCCATGTTTTGCATGTGTTGCATGTTTTTGAATATTTGTATGCTTAAATAGAAAGTATGATTAGCTGCATGTTTTAAATTTCTTAGTAAGCAAAAAGCTAATTCATATAGCCAAATTTAAATAAGAATTTTTTGAGTAAGGCAGCATTGTGTAAACAATGAAATGATCTTATTGCTGCTTTTACACAAAATCCAAGCTTAGTGAAGAACCTAGTTAGCTAGGAGTATTCTAAGGATAAAGTTAAGTTTTGGATAACCAAAGGGTTAGTCAAGTTTTCATTAAAAATTGAGAGTTGTTTTAAAAGCTAAGTTTGGGGGAGCATCGGTTATGTTAAGGCTAGGAACAAAAGATGATAAATTGGTCTTTGCAAAATGAAAAATAAAAATGAATGTGGTCTTGAAAAAAAGTTGAAAAATATCTTAAATAAATTGCTGAGCTGTTCCAAAAAGCATAAAAAGAAAATGCAAATAAGGAGCTCAGTAATGAAGATAGCATCTAGTTTTAATCATTAAAATCTAGCGCTACAGCGTCTACGGACTTTGAAGCGCTACAGCGTTTGATCACCAGACCAAAAGTTTATGCACTGACCAATATTCTGAAAAATGCCTAATTAAAGCCCTTTACTGTGCTTTGAAGCCCCTCAGATCTTGTGTGAAATTGTTATTCCACTCTTCTTTTTGAAAACATTCTTTGCCTAACCCAAAAGAAATCCATTCTTCCCAAACCTTAGAGAAATTCTGAAATTAACTAGGAACTAAGTTAAGCTTTGATATCACACACTCACAACTGAGCAGTAATGATTCTATTTGAATTGTGGACCACTATGGTGTGTGAAAATGATAAGAATTAGCTTATGCATAAATCCTGTTTAATTTAAAAAGCTGCAGCTAGTTATATGAGCATTTTGTCTTGTTCAAGTGTCATTACTTGGGGACAAGCAATGGTTTAAGTTTGGGGGTGTGATAACCTTATTTTATATAGGTTATTTATGCTCCTAATACTTAAGTCAAGCTTATTTCTCAAGTAATTCTAGTGCTTAAATATGTGAATATATGAATATTAGAATAAATATAGGTTATAAGTCAATTCCTTAAACCTTGGGCATAGTCAATGCCTTTGTGAATATGTTTGATGTTTTGCTTTAGCGTTGCAGCGGTATGCTATCTGGGAGACGCTACAGCGTTATATGACGGCTGACCATTGAGATATTTGTGTGGCCACTTGAGGACATGATGAGTCACCACCCTTATCTCTTCCTCTCAGCTGGATATTTTGACTTTCAAGTGGATGCTAAATTACACTTGGCGCCTCCTAAATGGAACCCATGTGATAGTTGTTGTATTCCATCATTAGCGCTTTTTGTAAAATACTTTAAGGATAATATCTAAGTCTAATAATCATCATGTAATATTATTATTCTATTAAAACTTAGTTAATAATTAGTTTAATTAAGATTGCTTCTCTAGGAGGTAACTGTCATATCCCAATTTTGTCCGGCTTAGGTCCAAACCCTAATTTTCCACACAAAAATAAATTATGCATTTTGGATCCTAGAAGCCGCTCCAAAGTTTTTGAAATCATTTTTAGGGTTAGAATGCACTTTCTAAGAAATTAGGGTTTTGAAAAATATGTTATGCATGCATGGCAAGCTTTGGAAAATATTTTATGCATGCATGTCAAAGACCTAAAAGCATTTTTTTGGAAAGCAAAAATCAATTTCTATTTCGTTCTTATGGCCAAGAATCGATTTATACCTTTCTCCTAAGCCATGAAAATCGATTCTTTATCTCACCTATAGGCCAATAATCGATTTCCCTTGCCTATGTTTAAAGCATGAAATCGATTTCTACACATACTCATGCAAAAGCTAAGAATCGATTTCCTTAAATTTTAAAAGACTATGAAATCGATTTTCAGGATCTCCAAATGTCCTGAAAATCGATTCCTACCTTTTTCCATAGGCCATATAATCGATTCTTATCATTTCCAAAAATAAAGAATCGATTCCTACATATTTCCAAAGGCCACATAATCGATTTTCAGGATCTCCAAATGTCCTGAAAATCGATTCCTACCTTTTTCCATAGGCCATATAATCGATTCTTATCATTTCCAAAAATAAAGAATCGATTCCTACATATTTCAAAAGGCTCAAACAATCGATTCATCCTTGCAATAAATGTTTTTTAAAAAATTCTACGCTTTCCTAAGCCTATAAATAGGCAGCCTCAAATCACATTTGGACATCTTCAGGGGGAGATTTCACGAAATCAGAAAACACACACACACATTTCACGAGATCTGAGAAGAATTGCTCCAGAGACATTTCACGAGATCTGGGAAGACAACTCTCGCAAATCTCATTTTCCAGTTCTCCGCTTCATTTTTGCTCTATTCGCGCCGTTGGTCCGTCTGAGCTAATCTCCTGCAAGGGCTAGTAGGGGTTTGCGTTCTTCAGAGTTGTAATATCTGTCTTCATCAGAGGTATTTCAGTCTTTTCGTTTGTTAATATTTAGTTATTGTGATCCATGTGATTTAACTTAGCTATAGCGTTTATCTACTCGTTCTTGTATATTATCGTCCATTGTTGATGACGAACCATATGATTCCCACTTATGCCTAGTGCATCATGTTCTAAGTGGTGAAGATGGTCTCGGGTGATTCAGTTTGTCCCTTTCAAACCCTTTCAAAAACATTTTTTTGAACTACGTCGCTTTGATTCCCGTTTGGGATACGTAGGAACGAGTCACGTTCTCGTCAAGCGCCACAAATAAAAATTCTTTTCACCCCCCTAAACCAATCATTTTCATAAAACAAACAAAAATCATTTTCAAACCCATTGTTGCTAGTAGCTCATCAGAGCCTCTGTTCGTTTAGCTATTAGTGACAATGTCCTTTTCTCCTAAAAATAATAAACGATGATCCATCATAACCTTTGTTTGTTTGATCATCGTGCGAACCAATCTCTTTCGAAAATCACTTTCAAAAAAGATAATAAAAAACGAGTTGTTATCAATAGTCCATCAGAACCTTCGTTCGTTTGACTAGCGGTACAACTCTCTCTTTTGAGTATTTAGTAAGTGATTCATCATAGCCTCTGCTAGTTTAATCATTCACTAATGCTCGTCTTATTTCAAAAACTCACCAAAAAAGATTAAAAAACAAAAAAACTTTTCAAAGACAACCAAGAACTACGTAGCTTTGAATTCTCCATCGCACCGGGAGATACGTAGGAGCGGGCCATGTCCCGTCAAGCACTTTTTTCTAAAAAACCTTTTTTCCCCCTTTCTCACCAAAAATAAAATTTCCAGTAAGTTTTCTCATTCGTCTTCAAACAAGAAATAAATAGGCAAATCTAGGTATTTTTCAAATCAAACGTTAAAACCACACATTTAATTAGAGGTTCCCTTTCGGTAGAAAGGACGTGCGCGGTGCTAACACCTTCCTCGCGCGTAATCGACCCCCGAACCTATATCTCTAGTTTTCAAAGACCATCCGCTTTGTCCAAAAGACCTTTTTTCAATGTTTTGGTCTTAAAATTAAAATATTGGTGGCGGCTCCAAAATTTTTCCACGTTGTACATTGAGAAACCCCAAATCCGGGATTTTTCGGGGTGCAACAGCTGGCGACTCCACTGGGGACACTTTTTTTTAAAAGACGAGGGTCAAGCCTAACTAATTTAAATGTGTGGTTTAATGTATTGTTGATTTGATTAAAACCTTGTTTGCCTTTCTTTCTTATCATTGATTGTAGGCATATGCATTTGTCTTTTATGTTGTTCCGTATTTCACCTTTTACTTCCTTTCTTTTATCGCTTATGCCCATGCATTTTTTCCAATCCCCATGATCCCCTCTTCTTGGCTCCTTTTCCTAAGGTGAGCAATATCCTTGTTTATAGATATTCTAGGTATGGAACCCTAGGGTAGATAACTTGTTATTGTTTGCTTTTGTCTGGACTGCTCTGGTTTTCATTTCAGGTGGGGGTAGTACTAGGGAAAATGCCCTTAACACACACTACACTTATACCCTGTGACTATGTGTTTTGAGTGGGACCATAACCCAGGTCTGCAAAAACTTAGGAGAGTGGATTCGAGTAGTGAGAGCCCATTAGGACCTTTGTCCGTTTGGCTACTTGCGAAAGTTTCAACCAGAGTTGTGCTCTTACATGATGCCTCACACCTAGCAGTTTGCTGCATTTGTGGGGAATTTTGTGAAAGGGACTGTAGCTCTGGTGGCCTTGTGAGGGAGTGAATAGAGCTACATGGAAGGATTACCCTTTAAATTGCCCTAGATCATAGGTCTCACCTCTTTTTTAGGTCACAAGGGATTTTCCAAAATTGTGTGTTGCATTATTACATCTAGTTTAGTTCATTTCCGCCAACATTTTTTTTTGAAAAAAAAAAACAACAAAATCAAAAAAAGAATATGTTTTTCCTTCTCTTTCATGAATACCTATATGAGGTGGCATATAGGGTATACTGCCCTAAAATTTCAAAACCCCCACCTGTAAATATCGGTCTTTCTAACAAGCATCCTCATCACCCGCATTTTACATCATAACAGCATGCATTACATAAGCAAAATTCTGAAAAATTCATACAGCATTCCTCATGCATCTAAATACAAAAATAACATAAAACCATGTGCATTGCATTCATTTACGCATTCATACTTGTACTCATAAAAAATGTTCTATCATCAGAGAGAAACAAAAGGCAAGCTGGTTCACCAACACCGATACTCCACCCTTCTGCAATCAAGGTTGATGGCTAGTAATCGGAATCTTAAGAATAAGGGGCGCCGGAGCCAAGAGGAGTTAGTTGCAGAGGCTCTTAATCCTGAGCAGCTGGATCGGGAGAGTCAAGCTCCGAATACTAAAGCTGGAGAAGCACAGATAACCGAGGAAATAAGTATGCTGCAGAGGGGTGAGGCCGCTGTTGGGGCTATCGCTGTTGAAAATCCTGAAGGAGTTGTTACTTTCATTCATCCTAAATTCAAAGTACCTGACTTTGATCAATATCACGGCACTGGATGTCCATCTAACCATCTGAAGATGTATGTTAGGAAGATGGCAGCTTATGCCCATGATGATAAAGTGCTGATCCATTTCTTTCAAAACAGTCTGACTGGAGCGTCTCTAGACTGGTATATGCAGCTGCCATCCTCCGATGTTCATAGTTGGAAGAATCTCTTTAAAGCATTTCTGAAGTACTACCAGCATAACTTGGACCCAGCTCCAGACCGGTCTCAGTTACAGTTTATGAGCAAGAAAGATCGTGAGTCTTTTGAGGAATATGCCCAGCGGTGGAGAAGTGTAGCTGCACAAGTGAAGCCCCCGTTGACTGAGAAGGAAATAGTGTCTATGTTCATGGATACCCTCCCAGCTGTTTTCTACAAACGTCTGATCGGAAGGGGACCTTCAAGCTTCTCAGATGTGATCAGAGTAGGGGCAAGACTCGAAGTCGAGATAAAAAGAGGAAGAGTCCCCTGCAATCCTATTGGCGCCAACAATGCTATAGGGGAACGAAGAAAGTCGCGTCAGTTTGACTCCATCCCCATGCCATACACAGATCTCTTTAACTACCTCATCACAAACAAGCTCATTACCACAAGACCAATGAAACCCGTCCGACCACCATATTTCAGAAGATACAACCCTAACAGTACCTGTGCCTTCCATGAGGGAGCGGTGGGGCATGTCGTGGAGAACTGTAAAGCCTTCAAGCATGTAGTGCAAGACCTAGTAGATGCTAGGTGGATCTCGTTCAAACAGGACAGCCCAAGCACAACGACTGATCCAGTGCCAGATCATCAAAGGCCAGCTATCAATGCTTTAGAAGGTTCTGTCGGGCAATTGGTAAAGGACGTGAAGAAGGTTAAGACCCCGTTGGATGTTATCTACTCTGAGTTATGTCATGCTGGAGTGGTTAAAAAGGGGTGTTGCCATGAAGAAGGATGTGCTGATTCCGCATGCGTGGGGAATTGCGAAAGCTTTAAGGTGATCCTGCAAGACCTGATAGATCGGTGCGTGGTTCAGATAGGGACCCATGATATTGAAGATGAAAAAGAAATCAATGAGGAAGTAGTAGCGGTGCCTATGAAAGAGAGATGTTGGGATACCCTAGGGGAGCCCAGTGGAAAGTTTGATTACTTGGTCAGGTATGACGCTCCCGAGAGTGCTCAAATCCGAATGGAAGACATCCAGCCCACAAGATGGGATGAGGAAGAGGAACAACACGATCAAATTGCTGTCATCAATAATGGTCCTAAGTCAGAAGAGGGTGGTGCAAACCTGGTTTGTCGCTGCAGTGCTGGTGAAAGAATTAAAGAATTGAAAGACTGTTGATCCTCCCGGGACCTTTGATTTAAAGTAGTCATTTGTAATGCAACCCTGTGGCTCTGCCCAAGGCCACAGGACCAGTTGTTAGGGGCGCACATGTTTTTATTTTCTAAATCATCATCATCAATAAAAACGTTGTTTTTGAATTCCAATCAATAAAAATCAATTCCTTTTCATTTCATGTGTCTCTTCTTTTCTTTATTATTTTTGCCTGCATGTCTCACCTTCCATTCTGCTTTTTCGCCTCGGCAAAAAGCAAATCCACAGCAATTGTCTCTCAAAATAACAGTGCCAACGGTCCATATTTTGACTTTGATCACCTTATCAATCAAGCAGAGTGGGACGTTGAGAAAGACCGGGAAAATCCTCCAGAAGGTTAATGAAGCAAGGAAAAAGAGTTATTCAGCATCACAGGGAATCCACTGAAGTGATCAACTTGAGGACCGCTGAGAACAAGAAAGAGGTCAAGATGGGTACTTCAATAAAGGAAAATTAGAGCGCAAAAAGGAAATAAAGAAGAAGGGCAAGTGCATGAAAATAAGTGAATTATTGTCCCAGAGTTAATTTTTGAGGAAATAAGCAATCATGATTTGAAAGGAAGTCGGACTACCATTCCATATCCAAAAACAAAATCCTCTCCTAACCATCTTAAGACAATAAAATCCCAAAGAGAAAAACATAATCCTTTCCGACCCATCTTAAGCCAAGAAAAAGCCAAAAATCCAAAAGTCACCTTAGACAAGGACCACCTCGGAAAAAACAGTGCATCGTTCTTTATCAGTTCACCCAAGCTCAAGAAAAAGAAGAAGTCAAAGAAGGAAAAATCATTCAAAAGGAAAATCCCAAAACCAAAAGAAAAATACAAAAGAGATGTAAATAGTGAGTTGATACATGTTACCACAAAACCCAAGAGGTCCTCGTCTCAATAAACCTTCAAACACTTTCTCATGCACTCCTCCTCTCATAAACCGCAAACACTCTCCTTTGACCTCGATCAACAGCCAATACCGAATAAAAACCATCCTGCCATTAGCCCCAAATACCTCATTAAGCCTACTCATCTCTCCTCCACAAAACACCACAATCCCGAAAGGTCCATTCCGATCAATGATTGATTGCTGTTGTTTTCTCAAAGTTTTAGCTCAAGGACAAGTAAATTCACTTGTTTTCAATATGCCAAGTGGGGCAATCCTGTCGCTCTTCACCCCTCCTACAACTGGGGAAATTGATCCTACACCTATCTCATCCCTTGTCGCACTCACATTCATGAAATCATACAGGGGCAACCCCTCTTTTTTTCTCTCTAGTGTATGGGTCATAAGCAGTTCTTCTCATCAAGGTTGAGATACCTTCTCCACGAGTAGTCATGGAGGCCAAGTTAGAAGAAGCAAAAGGGGGTCCAAGCTCGTCTAGATCAACTGAATCTCATTAAAGAGAAAGGAATTGCTGCCCTGCGCCATGGCCAGTTGTACCAACAAAAGATGAAGGCAGCTTTCGGCAGGAAAGTCCGTCTTCGAGAATTCGGCGAAGGAGACCTTGTACTCAAAAAGATCCTACCTATCCAGACTGACTCCGTGGGAAGTTGATACCCACTTGTGACGGTCCATATGAAGTCAAGAAAGCTTTTTCCAGAGGAGCGCCGATACTCATAAATATAGACGGCGAAGATCTCGGGAATCCAGTCAATTCAGTGAAGAAGTATTATGCCTGAAAGAAATATAAAAAAAAAAGAGAAAGACAAGCCAAGTAAGAATTGGCTCGCTAGGTTGAAAACCCACAAAGGGCGGCTTAGGCAAAATCAGAGCGACCCGGTGGATTGAAAACCCGCAAAGGGCGATCCAGGCAAAAATTAGGGTCTAAAAACTTAGGCATGAAAAGTAAAGAAAGGCATACAACTCTCCTACAAGCTTGGATGAGGGAGTGGTCAAGGTCAAGGACATAGATGTTTGGCACTGTTCCACAGAGACGGACAGTCATAATTTAGTTTCTCCCTTTTTTCGTGTCTTTTTATAGTTTAAACTCTCAAATGCAATAAACAATCGGCGTAACTTCTTGTGCGACCGGTTTCCGCATTAATAAAGTTCAAATTTCTCGTATCTGTTCACTCTTTTATTTTCTGCTTTTTCTGCTCAAAATAAACGTTTTATGATGATGATGGTCCTGAACTGTAAAACATGTGCATATATCATAGAGCATTGCAAATCATTACGAGATTCTTAAGAGTCCTGAGAGAAAGCACACCCTCAAAATCAGTCAATCATGCAAGAGAAAGCAACTACATCCACGATTGCTTCAAACCAGCAAAGTCAAGACCAACATGCACTCGGCCCATGAGCCCCGCAAGTCCAACAGGTTCCTCAGTCTCGTGTCATGAGTGTCGCGGGTTGGCTGAACCAGCAAAAAAAAAAAGGGCAATAAACAAACACAGTCAGGCATTACATTCATCATGCATAAAATCATGCATTTATCAGGCAGGAAAATAATGATAATAAAGTAAAGAAAAGGAGAAATTCAGGCATTTGCATTCATCATAAGAGAAAGAAAAAGAAAATAGCAGTCATGGCATTTGCATCATGCATCTCATAGAAAAAACAAAACGAAGCCTTCCATTGCATACACTGGCATTCCATGCGGTCAAACCAGACCTTTATGTCCTTAAACCAGATCATTGTGATCCATAAACCAGACCTTTGTGTCCTTAAACCAGACCTTTAGGGTCCATAAATCAGACCAATATGCAGACACACATTCCTCCATAAACCAGGCTTGTCGGCCCATAAACCAGACTCGTTGTGGTCCTTAAATCAGACTAATGTCAAGTCCATAATTTAGCATTCCATCAAATAAACCAAGGCATTTCACAACTCTCAAGCATTGCATTTGCATACCCGCACTTCATAAATAAAAAAAGCAACCATCAAGGAAAGCCAAAAGAGAATATCAAAAGCGTCCAGCATTGCATGCATCAGCGTCACATGCATCCACGTAGCATACATCTGCATTACATTTGCATAACCGCATCTTGCACATTCATCCTTACACCAAAATCATAGCATTGCATGCACATGCATAACATGCCCTTGCATAACATGCACCCATACTCCATGCACTATTCCTTGCATCAACTAACGTATGCAGGTACCTCAATCCAATACAGCAGCATCGGTCATTTCAAATCAACCAATCAACAGAATTTGTGAGCCCTCTGCGCTCATCCTGAGCCCTATGTGCTCATCCTGAGCCCTCTGGGCTCATCATCCTGAGCCCTCTGGGCTCCTCCTGAGCCCTCTGCGCTCATCCTGAGCCCTCTGTGCTCCCCCTGAGCCCTCTGTGCTCATCCTGAGCCCTCTGTGCTCCCCCTGAGCCCTCTGTGCTCCTCCTGAGCCCTCTGTGATCATCCTGAGCCCTCTGTGCTCCCTCCTGAGCCCTCTGCGCTCATCCTGAGCCCTCTGCGCTCACCCTGAGCCCTCTACGCTCACCCTGAGCCCTCTGCGCTCATCCTGAGCCCTCTGCGCTCATCCTGAGCCCTCTGTGCTCCCCCTGAGCCCTCCGCGCTCATCCTGAGCCCTCTGTGCTCCCTCCTGAGCCCTCTGTGCTCATCCTGAGCCCTCTGCTCCCTCCTGAGCCCTCCGTGCTCATCCTGAGCCCTCAGCGCTCATCCTGAGCCCTCAGTGCTCCTTCCTTACTGCTTTCTTTACCGCGTTCTTTACCGCTTTATTTCCTGCTTCTGCACGCCAAGTGCCCATTTTACCTTTCTGTCTGCACGCCAAGTGCCCATTTTACTTTTCTGTTTGCACGCCAAGTGCCCATTTACTTTTCTGTTCGCACGCCAAGTGCCCATTTTTCCTGTTGTTTGCACGCGAAGTGCCCATTTTACCTCTCTGTTTGCACGCCAAGTGCCCATTTACTTTTCTGTTTGCACGCCAAGTGCCCATTTTACCTTTTTGTTTGCACGCCAAGTGCCCATTTACTTTCCTGTTTGCACGCCAAGTGCCCATTTACTTTTCTGTTTGCACGCCAAGTGCCCATTTACTTTTCTGTTTGCACGCCAAGTGCCCATTTACTTTTCTGTCTGCTTTAGTTGAACATTTCAATCAATCAACCAACAGGATTCGTGAATCCCTTCAGGACCCGAGTGTCCCTTCAAAAACAGACTTCACCTCGCATTCGAGCTGCGGGTAAGTCCTTCAGACCCCGAGTGGTCCTTCAGACTAGTTGTGTCAGCCTAAGACACAATGGACGTCCTACATGGTCAACATATCAGTTCCGGATCTGATCTTGACCCATCATGGCTGCTCGGAAAAGGCCACCCCCCAAGCAGACCGTTTTACTAGTACCGTTGCTAGTTTGCGCTCCATCAGACCCATTGGTCCATCAGGCTTAGGCATGCCCTTCAGACCTCGTCGGTCCTTCAGTTTAACTCTAATCAATGCGCCAAGCATCGACGGCGAATTAGACCTTCAGAGCCTTAGTGCTCCTTCAGACCCTGAGCGGACCTTCAGAGCCTTAGTGCTCCTTCAGACCCTGAGCGGTCCTTCAGAGCCTTAGTTCTCCTTCAGACCCTGAGCGGTCCTTCAGAGCCTGAGTGCTCCTTCTTAAATATGTTATGCATGCATGGCAAGCTTTGGAAAATATTTTATGCATGCATGTCAAAGACCTAAAAGCATTTTTTTGGAAAGCAAAAATCAATTTCTATTTCGTTCTTATGGCCAAGAATCGATTTATACCTTTCTCCTAAGCCATGAAAATCGATTCTTTATCTCACCTATAGGCCAATAATCGATTTCCCTTGCCTATGTTTAAAGCATGAAATCGATTTCTACACATACTCATGCAAAAGCTAAGAATCGATTTCCTTAAATTTTAAAAGACTATGAAATCGATTTTCAGGATCTCCAAATGTCCTGAAAATCGATTCCTACCTTTTTCCATAGGCCATATAATCGATTCTTATCATTTCCAAAAATAAAGAATCGATTCCTACATATTTCCAAAGGCCACATAATCGATTTTCAGGATCTCCAAATGTCCTGAAAATCGATTCCTACCTTTTTCCATAGGCCATATAATCGATTCTTATCATTTCCAAAAATAAAGAATCGATTCCTACATATTTCCAAAGGCTCAAACAATCGATTCATCCTTGCAATAAATGTTTTTTAAAAAATTCTACGCTTTCCTAAGCCTATAAATAGGCAGCCTCAAATCACATTTGGACATCTTCAGGGGGAGATTTCACGAAATCAGAAAACACACACACACATTTCACGAGATCTGAGAAGAATTGCTCCAGAGACATTTCACGAGATCTGGGAAGACAACTCTCGCAAATCTCATTTTCCAGTTCTCCGCTTCATTTTTGCTCTATTCGCGCCGTTGGTCCGTCTGAGCTGATCTCCTGCAAGGGCTAGTCGGGGTTTGCGTTCTTCAGAGTTGTAATATCTGTCTTCATCAGAGGTATTTCAGTCTTTTCGTTTGTTAATATTTAGTTATTGTGATCCATGTGATTTAACTTAGCTATAGCGTTTATCTACTCGTTCTTGTATATTATCGTCCATTGTTGATGACGAACCATATGATTCCCACTTATGCCTAGTGCATCATGTTCTAAGTGGTGAAGATGGTCTCGGGTGATTCAGTTTGTCCCTTTCGAACCCTTTCAAAAACATTTTTTTGAACTACGTCGCTTTGATTCCCGTTTGGGATACGTAGGAACGAGTCACGTTCTCGTCAAGCGCCACAAATAAAAATTCTTTTCACCCCCCTAAACCAATCATTTTCATAAAACAAACAAAAATCATTTTCAAACCCATTGTTGCTAGTAGCTCATCAGAGCCTCTGTTCGTTTAGCTATTAGTGACAATGTCCTTTTCTCCTAAAAATAATAAACGATGATCCATCATAACCTTTGTTAGTTTGATCATCGTGCGAACCAATCTCTTTCGAAAATCACTTTCAAAAAAGATAATAAAAAACGAGTTGTTATCAATAGTCCATCAGAACCTTCGTTCGTTTGACTAGCAGTACAACTCTCTCTTTTGAGTATTTAGTAAGTGATTCATCATAGCCTCTGCTAGTTTAATCATTCACTAATGCTCGTCTTATTTCAAAAACTCACCAAAAATGATTAAAAAACAAAAAAACTTTTCAAAGACAACCAAGAACTACGTAGCTTTGAATTCTCCATCGCATCGGGAGATACGTAGGAGCGGGCCATGTCCCGTCAAGCACTTTTTTCTAAAAAACCTTTTTTCCCCCTTTCTCACCAAAAATAAAATTTCCAGTAAGTTTTCTCATTCGTCTTCAAACAATAAATAAATAGGCAAATCTAGGTATTTTTCAAATCAAACGTTAAAACCACACATTTAATTAGAGGTTCCCTTTCGGTAGAAAGGACGTGCGCGGTGCTAACACCTTCCTCGCGCGTAATCGACCCCCGAACCTATATCTCTAGTTTTCAAAGACCATCCGCTTTGTCCAAAAGACATTTTTTCAATGTTTTGGTCTTAAAATTAAAATATTGGTGGCGGCTCCAAAATTTTTCCACGTTGTACATTGAGAAACCCCAAACCCGGGATTTTTCGGGGTGCAACAGTAACGTACGTAGACAAGTTGTTGTAACTTGGAAGAAGAACTACACAGAATACACCGTAGCTTTTCTCCATTGATACACTACTCTTAAGATTTTATTTTTAGCATAGTTTTTCTAGTCTTCATCCAAGGTTTTGCTTACGCCTCAACTTCATCTCTTGTATGCTACTTGGGATCATTGGAGTGTATCTTTTGCAACCACTCTTCCTTTGTCTTCATACGGTAATACATACTCTCTAGTTGTATTATGTTGATGGAACTTGTGATGAGCTAACTTTGTTGTAGTTGGATTGTTCTTGGTATGTAATGAACCTTGAGTAACTTTTGTATAATATTATGATGTTTGTGTTTTATTTCTTGTGTCATAATACTTTCAATCTTGGTTTGGGAATGATCAACTAAAACAAGGTAACTTTGTGGGTACAGACATGGTTCACAAAGAGAACTCAAAGAATGATATGAATGAAAACCCTTTAAAGACATTTAAAGGAAGCACTACTTAACTCTAGACATAGGGGAGTAATAGTTCATAAGGCAAATGTTGTAAGAGCTTAATATACAGGGGTAAAACTTATTTGGAGCCTAGACATAGGAGTCTTGTAACATAGCCCTGACGAAAGTGACTGAAAGGCACGCCACCAAGGCGCTACAGCGTCTACGGATTCTGAAGCGCTACAGCGCTTAACGCTACAGCGCTTAACGCTACAACGCTTAACGCTACAGCGTCTAATATTATCTGAACATTACTCTTGGGGACTTACATAACTATTGAGCTATCCAACTCACCTTTAATTACTTCAAACTTAATACTGTTTTATCACAACTTATAATGTTTACAACTCTTCACCTTTACTTGTTACTTAATTCTTTTCACTAAGATTCTAATCACTTAAACTTCTTAGATTAATTCCAATCCCTGTGGGAACGAACTTTACTTATCATTATATTACTTGTTGCGATTGTGTATACTTGCACATCACCTTTTCGCACAACATATGGCGCACCAGCTGGGTATGGCGCATCAGCTGGGTATGGCGCAGCAGCTGGGTTTGGCGCACCACCTGGGCATATAGGCTCATCATCTGGACATATAGGCCCATCAGCTGGGTTATCTATGCCTACACCAGATCCCCAGGATGATATTCAGCATGATGTACATGATGTTGGTGGGGGTAATGTTGATGCTAATTCATCCACTGATGACGAGAGAGTGGAGGTGATTGTTATTAATGGTATCAGACTCAAAGTCATTTATAGCAGTGGTAACGCGTAAGTATTATATTGTTTGTTTTTTTAAAGTTAATTATGCAACGACTTATATATATTTGATAATTGTTTGATATATCTTTCAATATGCAGGCTTCTTCCTGCAAAGGTAGCTTCATCAAACATCACTCATGTCATCCGCAAACGATATTTTCAAACGTTCCATAAAAAGTGGAGCAATGTCGAAGAAGATGAAAGAAATGATCTGCTAGACTTCTTTAGGGTAAGCGTTAATTATTTTGTCATTACTTATATTGTTTGTTTAAATTTTATGTTTAATAACGTTTAATATAATACAGACCAAGGTAACTTGGGACACAGAAGACGATGACAATGTGCGGAGAATTTTTTTCAGAAGGATGGGCGCTCAAATTTCTGATTTGCTTTATAAGCTCCGCTGTAAAGATAAGAAGCCTTCCTACATGAGTGATGAGATTTGGAATGCCTTCAAGAGCCATTGGGCTTCAGAGGCTTTCAAGGAAACTGCTGCAAAAGCCAAAAATAATAGAAACTCGGAAAAGGGTGGCTCGCTTCACTGCGGTGGGTCCATCAACCAGGCTCAGCATGCTGCTAGAATGGTAAATTATTTTTCAAATCTATGTGTTTTTTATATTATTTAATTAGTTAGCAATTTTTAAAAATGTGTTTCATCTTACAGAGTAAGAAGGCAGGACGCCCTATCACTGCTCCTGAGCTGCATAGAGCCACCCATGTGAGGAAAGGCACTGGCGAGTATGTTGATGAGCGCTCCAAGATGACCCAGGTAAATATACATATTGATTTGTATTATATAATGTTCATTTGTCAAAATGGAGCGCTAATTTGTGGTTATTCAAAACAGGAGCAAATAAATGAGTTCATGACTCAGCTAACTCAGGGGAGTTGGAACCCTGATTCATTTGGCCAACTTACTCCTGAGATGAGAGATCTGGCAAACAAACATTGGGAGAAGACAGTAGGTTGGTCTAAGGGTCGCCTGTATGGTACAGGGCCCATGGCTCCATGTATGAGTCAGTCTGGGGCCGAGAGCAGCAGAAGACAGAGTCGACCAGCTTTTACTCCTGCGGAGACAGAGCATATTAGGCGGCTGGAGCAGGAGCTGCACGAGACTCGACAGGAGGTCAGGACCTCCTCTGAGGCGATGAGAAAGATGCAGCAAGATTATGAGAAGGTGACCCGTAGGCAGGAGCTGATGTTTAAGTATTTTAAGAATATGCAGCAAAATGAGCAGCAGCAAGATGAAGAGGAAGATGAGGAGGAAGCTGAGGAGGAAGCTGAGGAGTCTGATGGTGGCAGCTTTTAGTTTTGTTGATTAAATATTTTGTTATAACATTTCAGATTAAGTGTTGTTGATTCAAAATTTATGTTATTGGATAATTATTATTTTAAACTATTTTATGTATTTTAGATTTTATTATTTATTAATAAAATAAACAGGTATAAAAGCAGATAAAATAAAATAAAAAATTCCATCAGGTTGAGCAGTAGCGTGGGAATTAGCGAGGGGGTTAGCGAGGGAATGTGGCCACGTGGTTGAGCAGTAGCGTGGGGGTTAGCGAGGGAACGTGGCCACGTGGCTGAGCAGTAGCGAGGGCATTAGCGAGGGAACGTGGCCACGTGGTTGAGCAGTAGCGTGGGAATTAGCGAGGGAACGTGGCCACGTGGCTAAGCAGTAGCGAGGGAATTAGCGAGGGAGCGTGGCCACGTGGCTGAGTAGTAGCGAGGGATCTAGCGAGGGACACTGCCCTCACTAATTAGCGAGGGAGCCAAATCCCTCGCTAATCACATTTGCGAGGAGGGAATTAGCAGGGAAGTTGTCCCTCGCTAATTCCCTTGCAAATGACTGTTAGCGAGGGAATAAGGTGATTTAGCGAGGGACTTTGCCGTCGCAAATGACCTTTTTTTTGTAGTGGTTGTGCAGGTTTACTAGTCGACCTAGTATTGAGCATTGGCATGCCATTGAAAGAGTCATGAGATATCTTAAAAGAACCATGAATCTAGGATTACACTATCAGAGATTTCCAGCTGTACTTGAAGGGTACAGTGACGCTGATTGGAACACTCTGTCAGATGATTCCAAAGCAACTAGTGTCTATATATTTAGTATATAGAACACTCTGTCAGATGATTCCAAAGAACCATGAATCTAGGATTACACTATCAAAGATTTCCAGCTGTACTTGAAGGGTACAGTGACGCTGATTGGAACACTCTGTCAGATGATTCCAAAGCAACTAGTGTCTATATATTTAGTATAGCCGGTGGTGCTGTATCCTGGAAATCTAAGAAACAGACCATTCTGGCTCAGCCCACTATGGAATCCGAAATGATAGCACTAGCGACAGCCAGTGAAGAAGCTAGCTGGTTAAGATGCCTACTAGCAGAGATTCCCTTATGGGAAAAACCTATGCCAGATGTGTTGATCCACTGCGATAGTACCGCGGCTATTGCAAAAATAGAGAATTGTTATTACAACGGTAAGAGACGACAAATACATCGTAAGCACAGCACAGTTAGAGAGTTACTATCAAAAGGAGCTGTGAGAGTGGATCATGTACGCACTGATCAGAACTTAGCCGATCCTGTGACGAAAGGATTAGCTAGAGAGAAAGTCCAAAATACATCTCAAAAGATGGGACTACTGCCTTTAGAACCATGAGTCACTCACGATGGTAACCCGACCTAAAAGACTGGAGATCCCAAGAATTAGGTTCAATGGGTAATAACAAGTTGTGAAGTGATAGGAGATGAACATGCTATTAAAAGTAAAGAAGCATGATTCCTGAAGCAATGTAAGGTTGAGATAATAGAAACTCTTAATGAGATCTATACTCTAAGTGGAGTGGAGTACCTAGCTACAGGAGTACTCTTTATAGACTCACCTTTGTAAATGTGGAAGTGGGGCCGCTTCCTATGGCATTTTGGGCAGAAATTCCTAGAGCGTTCACTAAACTGGGATAGACGTGCAGGGCCATAAACACACGGGCATTTGAGAATACACCTATGGAAAGGGTTGTGTGTGGTTTTGACGATTAGAGATAGAGTTCAAGACTACGAGTCACTCTTGTTGAATCTAAATCTTAACCGCTATACAAGGTTCAAGTCGTACAACACCTCTGCTTATGCACAATCTTATGGAAGCGTTTGACGCTACTTCTGAAACTCCTTTTTAAATTCAAGTGGGGGATTGTTGGAACTCTTTGTGTGTGAATTGGAAAAAGTCCCACATTGGATAGACTCTTTGTGTGTGAATTGGAAAAAGCCCCACATCGGATAGGCTAATCACTTCTATAGTGGAAAAAACCTATAAAAGGAGAGCTTCTCCTCATTTGCAAAACACACCAACTGGACGATAAATCCTTCCTCCAGTCATCTCTCCTCTCTCGAAAAAATTTCTTTTCTTCATCTTAGGCTTGACGTTAAATCATACCTCAAGCCATTTTTCTTGAGTGGCATAAGCGCCATATTTCTGAGTGGTTAAATAACCATATTGAGGTGTATATCTCGAGCGGTTATTCACTGTGCAGTGGTAATCGTACTGGGCTGTTTTATCCTGGGGACGTCGTGGTTGATAGTCTGCTTGCACCTTCGAGCAGTGCCGCGAAACGTCTTAAAGAGAGCGACCTAGTCCGCGACTCATCCCAGTAATCTCTTTGGCTTGTTCTTGAAACCAGTGTGGTTTGGGGAAAGTTCTGGCTAGAAAAGACTTGGTACTTAAGAGTGTCCACTGTGACCTACCTCTCTTTCTTGGGAACCTACTCGGATCAACAGAACATAAAGTTATATAAAAAATGTAAACCTCCCTTTAATACAATTGCTCTTTTATATAGTTTTCTGTTCTGTTAAAGTTTTTGTTGATTTCCATTTAACAAGCAGATGCAACGACACTAGCATTGGATACGACCTCAAAATTAAGTTTGAACCTTTCTATGTCGAAGTCAATCTTGACCAGGTAATTTCATCCCAATTGCCTTTTCTAATTGTAATTTACTCATACTACTGGTCCTAACCACAATATTCATCACTGAAGCCACCAACAAGTGACAAACTTAATCATTACATCCTCACGAATAAACCAATGTTTGCCAACCAAATTACAGAAACAACGTTGACATTATAATTAGCAGGAAATTATGAATGATCAACAAAATTTCAATTAAATCTAATGGATCCGAAACTGTATTGTTTAAAGGCTATTAAATATTAAATTATATAAATTTATTAATTTTTAAAATCGAGCGCTTCCAAATAATTAAAACGAAAATTGTTATACCCGTTAACT
This sequence comes from Astragalus membranaceus, assembly GCA_039519185.1. Classification (NCBI taxonomy): domain Eukaryota; kingdom Viridiplantae; phylum Streptophyta; class Magnoliopsida; order Fabales; family Fabaceae; genus Astragalus; species Astragalus membranaceus. The sequence goes on from CM076848.1 coordinate 44,648,841, forward strand.
ATAATTATTTATCCCCAATATAGTGACAATAATTATTCCACAAATATGCAAATAGTTAAAAATGGTTAAATTTATTGTCATTATCCCTTTAAATGCATCCCAACCATATATTGAGTTATTGACTATAAGTGCTGTCCAATCTTTGCAAATGATTTGAATACACATTGACTTTACTCCATTATTCAGACACATATCCCGTTGGAAGTTTCAGATTCACTGTGTTTCACTCACACACACGCACACACTTGAGAGAGAGAGAGAGAGAATAACAGAATTCAGTTATAATGAAACTGAAAACGTGTGCACTGCACATTGCATCACTGAGATTGTTTATATAGTACATTACATTTGCTGTGTCAGCAATTAATGAAAGCATGAAAATCAAATCTAAAGGGAAACTTCGACACCCTCCACTTCGACCGACAAGTTGAGAGAGGTCGAACTAGCTTAGTCGAAACAGCTAGTCGAACTAGCTTACTTATTCAACACACCCCCTTAAGCTAGTTACTAACATAAGAAAATAACAACAAATTACAGTAAAATCTATCTACGTAAACTTATTACAATCAATCACATTCAGCATGCTCCTTAGCCTTTTGAATGTCTCTGCCTTCACTGCCTTGGTGAACAAATCAGCTTCGCATGAGGAAAATGCCACCACTGATTCCTTCTTCGAGCTCCATGAGATGGGACCTGAGTCAAGCAGAAACACAGAGCCAGCCGTGCTCTTTCGATCAGATTTGTCACCTCCCCAATCAGCATCAGTGAAGCCATAAAGACGTTTCTCATTGTCTCTGCATTTACTAGGCAACAAAATTCCATATGCCACAGTGCCTTTGACATATCTTAGGATTCGTTTAGCAGCAGCTAGGTGCGAAGTTCTAGGCATGTCCATAACTCTACTAATCAGACCAACACTTAAGCTAAGGTTAGGTCTGGTGTTGCAGAGATATCTCAGTGCCCCAACCACCTATCGAAACTCAGTTGCATCCACTTCTGGTTCATCAGCATCTTTGTCGAGCCATAGCCCTACCTCTGCTGGTGTTTCGACGCTGTTGCAGTGTTGCATATTGAACCTGTGTAGTATATCAGAAGCATACTTCTTCTGTGACAGCAGCATTCCTTCACTAGTACTTCGAAATTCAATCCCTGGGAAATAGGAGATCTCTCCTAGGTCAGTCATTTCGAAAGTATTCATCATTCTCTTCTTGAATTCTGCCACTTTATTTTCATTGTTACCCGTAACCAATAAATCGTCAACATAGAGGCATAGGATTATCACATCACCACCATCTGACTTCACATACACCCCATGCTCAGAAATACATCTCATATACCCCATGTTGATCAGGCTCTTGTCTATCTTCTTGTTCCAAGCTCGTGGAGCTTGTTTTAGGCCATACAATGCCTTTCTCAATCTCAGCACTTTGTTCTCACTTCCTTGTCGAATAAAACCTGCTGGTTGTTCGACATACACCTCCTCTTCCAATTCTCCATTTAAGAAGGCAGATTTTACATCAAGTTGATGTGTCTTCCACCCTTGCATACTAGCATGAGCTACCACAGCTCTCACAGTTTCAAGCCTTGCAACAGGTGCAAAGACTTCTTCATAGTCGACACCATACCTCTGTAGGAACCCCCTAGCCACCAATCTTGCTTTGTCTTCACTACTTCACCTTTAGGATTTACTTTCACTTTGTATATCCATTTCACACCTATTGTTTTCTTTCCTTTGGGCAATTCGACCAATTCCCAAGTCATGTTCTTCTCTATAGATCTAATCTCCTCTTTCATAGCTTCCATCCACTTGGAATTCAGCATTGCTTCCTGCCAAGTCACTGGTTCTGTCTCAGCAAGAAGTGCAAAGTGCACTATATCACCTTCGTCATTGACTGCACTGTCAGTCATCACCTCACAGTCACTTAGTCTTGCAGGAACCTGTCTTTGTCTCATTGATCTTCTTGGTATTTCTCGACTACCCTCTTCATCATCATTCTCTTCGACAGGCTCAGTTTCACCTTCAAGTTCTGACTCTTCGACACCATCAGGTACGTCGAATAAATTCTGTTCGACAGCAGTCGAACTTTCTCCCTTGTCACTCCACTCCCATGTTTTCCCTTCATCAAACACCACAGCTCGACTTATCACAATTTTATTATTCACTGGATTCACCAATTTGTAACCCCCAGTCGAATGATAACCTATCATAACCATCACTTCTCCTTTATCATCTAACTCCGTTCTCTGCTGTTCAGGCACGTGTCGAAAACAAACAGAACCAAATACTCTGAAGTGCGACATGTTTGGCTTGACACCTGTCCAAGCCTCCTCAGGGGTGATGTCTTCCAATCTCTTTGTTGGACTTCGATTAATGATATATGCAGCAGTATTAACTGCCTCTCCCCACCATCTCTTAGGCATATTCTTACTCTTTAACATGCTTCTCACCATATTAAGCAATGTCCTATTTTTCCTCTCAGCCACTCCATTATGCTGAGGAGTGTATGGAGGTGTGATTTCATGTGTTATTCCTTCAACTTCACAGAACTCATTAAACTCAGTATTCACATACTCTCCACCACCATCAGTTCTTAACACTTCAACAGTCTGTCCACATTGTTTTTCGACTAGGACATTGAATTTCTTGAATACTCCCAACACATCACTCTTCCTCCTAATCAAATAAATCCAAAGTTTCCTAGTGAATTCATCAATAAATGTAACAAAATACTTGTTACCTGCAGGAGTTTCATGCACTATGGGGCCACACACATCTGAGAAGATCACCTGCAGCTTCCTCTTTGCTCTACTGGGCACACTTGGATTGAAGGAACCCCTAGGCATTTTACTCTCCACACACTCTGCACATACATCCTTTGGAACATGCATATGCGGCAGACCTTTCACTACTGTCTTGCTCTGCATCCTGTTCAAATCACCAAAATTCAAGTGTCCATATATGAAATGCCATAGCCACTCTTCCTTGTCGACTGCTGTGGCTAAGCATTGCTGCATCAGCACACCTAATTCGATCTTAAATGTCCTGTTCTTGGAGAGAGTTGCCTTTATCAACAGCCTCTGTTCAGTGTCATACACCTTCATAGCATTGTCTTCCAGCACCATCCTATATCCCTTCTCCAATAGCTGTCCAATACTCAGCAAATTGCTCTTCATCCCTGGCACATACAGTACACCAGAAATGAAGCACAGTGAACCATCCTTCTTTCTTATCATTACTCTCCCTACACCTTCCACCTTCATGGTTCTATCATCAGCAAACCTCACTCTGCTCTTGATCGAAAAGTCAAGTTCGGCAAACCAATCTCTCCTCCCTGTCATGTGTGTCGAACAGACCGTGTCTAGGAACCAATGCTCACCACTCTCACCTTCCTCGTTAGTTGTCACCATCTGCACTATTTCATCATTGCTCTCTGTCTCCTCAATCACCATCAACAGAGATTCCTCATTCTCTTCCTCTTCTTCAGCCATTTTAGCATCATTGCCATTAACATTGTTGTAGCACTCATCAGCAAAATGTCCATATTTCTCACAGTTATAACACAGTATATGGCTCTTGTCGAATCTTCTCCCTCTTCCTCTATATCCTCTGCCACCTCTACTCCCTCTTCCTCTATAGCTATCACCACTACCACTTCCTTGCTCATCACTGTTACTATTATCGCTAGTGTTCGATTTGGAAGAGTTTGAATTATAGAAATTACCTCTTCCTCTTCCTCTTCCTCTTCCTCCTCTGTAATGGTTTCTGCCTCTACCACGTCCTCTTTGATTTCCACCTGATTTGTTGCCTGTTTGCACTACTAGAGCTTGCTCAGTGCCAGACTTCACCACTTTCTTCTCATTCATCCTCTGCTCATGCGCTTCAAGTGAGCCTTGAAGTTCTTCTATCGTTATCGTTGATAGATCCTTCGCCTGTTCGATCGCCACCGTGATGTGATCAAAACGCGGAGATACAGATCGCAAAATCTTCTCCACCACTGTTTCATCTGACATCATTTCACCACAATACAGCATCTGATTCTTCATAGTTTGGACTCTAGTGAAATACGCAGAAATCGTTTCACTCTCCTCCATTCCTAACAATTCATACTGTCTTCTCAGAGTTTGAAGTCGCACCTTCTTCAATTTCTGATCTCCGGCGTAGGAACTCGCAAGAATGTCCCACGCTGCCTTGCTTGTCTCCGATCTAGCAATTTTCTCAAAAATTGCAGGATTCACACACTGATGGAGGATGCACAATCCTTTCCAGTCCCTTCTTCTTCGTTTCTCAGTAAATTGCTTGTTGCGCAGCAGTCGCATTCGCCGGTAACGAAGTTACTCCGTTCTGCACTAGATCTCACACATCCTGAGATCCAAGGATCGCCTTCATCTTCATACTCCACTGATCATAATTTCTTCCATCGATGATTGGAAAGTTCACCTGAAAATGGTCGTCCGTAGTCATCGTGATTCACTCTCACCGTTGAGACTTCACTCGTCTTCTTCACTCTGGATTCACACTCTGAAACTTCAACAATTATGCTCTGGATACCATTTGTTGGAAGTTTCAGATTCACTGTGTTTCACTCACACACACGCACACACTTGAGAGAGAGAGAGAGAGAGAGAGAGAGAGAGAATAACAGAATTCAGTTAGAATAAAACTGAAAACGTGTGCACTGCACATTGCATCACTGAGATTGTTTATATAGTACATTACGTATGCTGAGTCAGCAATTAATGAAAGCATGAAAATCAAATCTAAAGGGAAACTTCGACACCCTCCACTTCGACAGACAAGTTGAGAGAGGTCGAACTAGCTTAGTCGAAACAGCTAGTCGAACTAGCTTACTTATTCAACATATCCCACATTATTATTGGGCAACTACATTCTTTAAGGGGCTCACCTATCTATGTTGTTAATAAGACTTTAGTGACACTATAACCGATACTCCATCCCCTTTTAAAAAAACCATCAGAACAATTGGATGTGTTAATAAGTTTTTCAACACAAAGAAGAGGGTACATCAAACCATCAAATCTATAAATACCAGATAACCTTACATGTAAAACGCACCATCAAAAATACATACCTTTTCTTAAGGTAAACTTCATACTCAACCAACCCACCCATTCTCTATCGAAAGAAATATACTAACTTTTATAAATATATGAATTCCTTTGTGGGTGCATGCCCGTCTATATATGTATATATGTATATATATATACATATATACAAATATGTATATATATATATATATATATATATATATATATATATATATATATATATATACTCACAAAGTGTTGGTATAAATAATAGTTGTCGAAATTAGGTTGATAGTGAACATTTCCTTTTCTGTCGAGTTATTTATAGTACCTGTTGATAATATTAAAAACAAATTTGAAACAAATACTAACAATAGTAAACTATTTTTTTGGGAATTGCAGTCAAGTAAGATGTCATCATGTCTCCATTGAAAACAATTCACCGCGGGAATAAGGCGTCAATTACTTCGGCTGTGATGATACAGCTAATCAAAACCGGACTGGACATTGAACTGAAAGAAGTAGCAGTTCAGAGGTTCTTAAGTTCAACCGGTTGAATCGGGGGTTCAACCGGAATTAATTAAATATATTATTTAATATTTTTATTAAATATATAAAGGATAAAAAATAATAATAAACCATAATACTCATAATAATACAACAACATATCCCGTATGAATAAATTTTATATTAAAATAATATGATAAATAGAAAAATATATGATATTATAAGTCAATATTTTCAAAAAAGTAATAATCATTGATATTTAATAATATTCAAATCAATAAATATATAGAATCAAAAGTCTATAGAATGTAATACAAAATATTAGATGTTAAATAGTTAAGATATATATGTAATATATAATAACACATATATAAGTATAAAAGTAAATGGTAAATAGATAAAATTATTAGGGAAAATGGCTTTTGTTAGAAATAAAAGGAAGAATGGTTATATACATAATATTACATATAAGTGACAACATAACGTAGTTGCTCTGATGGTTAATATTTGAAGCTTGTACAGAGAGGGAAGGGGTTCGATCCCCACATGGAACACCAAACAATTTTAAAAAATTGTTTCCGGTTCTGGGGTGCCAATTCCTAGTTCAACCGATCGAACCGCCCGATCCGATTTTGATTACCTTATACAAACTACAACAACCAAAGCTCTTCATACACCAAATATATGTATTAAAATATTTGACTCAATGTTAATTGTTCAACTACTTCATCAAAAAATATTGTTCCATGACTAATTCCACAACCACACTATCCCATCAAGTACATTATTCTTCATTTGAACCATTGTTTACGAGAATGATTATTCTCTTCAAAAATTAAATATTCTTCAAGGATTAATGAAAGCACTCCCATATTTGTCAACATATGCCTATAATTCACACCACTATTGAAGTTTGTCATTGTGCATTACATGTGTCGTTATAACATATTTTCGCCATTATATAATCGCAACAACACCCTTTGTAGCGCACGGGTGATCGCCCTAGTAATATAAAAGAAAGAAAATCCACATTCACAATCATTTCACAGCAGCCAGCCCCACTTAAATCCAAGTGAAAGAAAACAAGCCAGACACAAAAGACAATCTACAAAAGCTGATATTACTTGTCATAAAATATATCTTTAAATATACTGCTATTCTGCAAAGCTCGTGCCGCATTAGGCATAACCAGCAAAGTTAAATAAATTTACCATGTTTAGTTACAAAATATGGGTGGTAAGCATGCTCTAAGCCAAAAGATCCTTGCGAGAGAATGTTTTACACAGGCTACTGAATTGTTGCATCACTAGAATCTCCAATTCCAGCCACCTCAACACTAGTTGTGCTTGTGTACGAGGATTGTTGATCAAGTCCTGCCATGGTTGAGAGCGACAGGTTTATCGGGTGGTCAAACCGACAAGCCGGTCCAAATTTGCAAATTCCATATCGACTGTAATGCGTGCACACAATCTGGTCCTGAAGTTCATGGTTTATTTAATGTTATTCAATCAGAAAAACTAGCAAGTCAATGTTGTAGTCTGATGATTAATACAAACCTAAGGTATATAAAAACTTGAGGTGCTCCCTCTAGTCCTATTTATAAGAAAATTTTACAATTTTAAGGTTCATTGAATAATTGATGTATCTATATTATTAGACTAGATATATTAGTTATTCAATAAATCTAAAACTGTAAAATTTTCTTATAAATAGGACCAGATGGAGTATCGTCTTTCTAAAAATCTGAAACACAATCATTTCTAGATTACAAAATGTTAGTCCCATTTTAGAGAATTAAGATTTGCACTTAACTAAGACACATTGTTAGAAAAACAACTTACCGGTCTCAATGGCAGACCCTTGTCACTGAGGTTGCAGGGAGGTAATCTTGTAACCCGATGTTTTGGATGGTGAAATTTGCAATTAGATTTAAATTTGCAATCCCCTGTTTTTAAGAAGTAGCTGCATTCAGGCTCGCCAGGTCTTTCTGGAAACTCTTCGACAGACATCGGTTTTTTATGGTGTATATAAACATTTGTTTCAATAGCTGGGTTGTTCACAACATATGTTGAAGGTGGATTCATATTTCTCTCAGAAAAATAGACAGGTGCCTTTACAAACCACAAATTGGTCAGATTACTGGGAAAACACAGTAAGGATTCGATAGGCATAATAATAAATTCAAATAAAGGATGGGGGAAAACACTAGGTTTCTTACTTCATATTCCAATATAGCTTGCCCCAAAAGAATCAAGACATGCAATAAAATAATGAATAATAAAGAGGTTGACGAAAGAGGACGAAATTTTAAAAATATACTAATAAATGTTACACATCAAATTATTACTTGAATATTGCTATCAAATGCCTTAAGGAAATACATCAACCTCCGTTGACCAATTTTAAAAATATACTAATAAACGCCAGATTCTGAACCAAATACATCAACCTCAGTTGACCATATAAAAAAGACCGGAGGAAGTAAGCTGGAGAGCATTTAACACCCTCTGTGAAATGTTATTACTTATTAGTTACTTACAAAATGCCTTACTTTTCACATAAGAAATGTTATTAATTACTTACGAAAATGCTTTGCTTTTCACAGAAAATCAGCAGACTAATTTTTCAGTATGTCCTGATGATACAATAGAATGTACCTCGCTGAGTCGCTGCATAGTTATTAGCATCAAACATATTGATTTACCTGATATCCATTCCAGTCAGAACTTCGGGGAGAAACCCCTGGAGTCGGTGACATTACAATTGGCACATAAGGAGAAGTTTCTTTTAAAGTTCTAGTAGAAGACCATGAGGGTACAGATGATTGTGATACACCACCTTGTAATGAAATAGTACTTCCATTACCAAACCCTACTGAAGTGCCTCCAACAGATGTAGGATCGGGATGATTAAACTTGCAGCTTGCTCCAAACTTACAAGAGCCGTTGCGCATGTAATAGAGGCATTCTTTCTCTCCCTGTGATGAAAAATAATCTCTCTAAAATTTCTGGTACAAGTATTTCAGACAGCAGAAAGAGATAAAAGATAGTATACACAAATTGTCAGCATAACTTGCTGAATAAGAAAACATGGTTATACCAAACGAATAGGCAGGCCGAGGAAGTTAAGCTCTGATGGGGCTGCTGAAACCTTTCCTCTTGTGTGGTTAAATTTACATGCTTTTCCAAACTTACAACCCCCGGACCTTGAATAATACTGCCATAACATCAGGAAACAAAGAAAGAGTTTGTTATAAATATAATCTTGTAATAAATATTAGGACTTGTTTAAGATCTGTCTCGCGAAAGAGATTAAACTTGAACATCATATGTAAGTATGCTTCATCTAGAATTTGTTGAGATTCAACATTTTTTTAATAAAGCATAGCTAGGTTAGGGAACACCGAGTGACCGAGTCTTTTCCCCCAAGGCCAACATCATATTGATCAAAGAATTCTAATATACAATAATTTTTCTAACATCCTTTGCTCGGCCAAACCCAAGCATAGGTGATTGTTTATATTATCCAGTCAAATCCAGTCCCCTCTTCGTGGCCTAAGTACTGCATGATATAATATGAAAGTACCCAAAATTCAGCACAAGACAAAGGAATGAAGAATATAAAATACATCTATAGTATTGGTTACATTTCCTAGAAATAACCCCTTACACAAACTTCCATGGAAAATCCCATTGGCAGGGGAACTTGCATTCAATGACTATATGTAATCAACAAACAAGCCAAAGTTAAGGCATTCATATAATACAACATTCAATCCAAAATTTGCAACAAAATTTAACACCATAGTTTTGATAATACCTTGCATTCTGGCTGGGATGATCTTTCCTCCAGTTCATCTCCTTCTCCCACCTTCTCTTTAACAACCTTCATTTAGTGTTAAAACATGAAAACACAGAAGCAGCTTTTAGAAAATGAACATGGTTATAAGATGTGTCCAGTCATAAAATGCACAAGAGATACAAATAAGCTCCAATTCTTAAAGAAATGCTACTTAGGGCTCGTTTGGATCGGCTTATTTGGGCTTATCTACTGGCATAAGCACTTGCGAAACTGTTTGGAAGAGCTTATGAAAACAGCTTATGACATGTTCATAAATTGTTTTCAGCTAATTTCCATAAGCTCCTTAGGATAGCTTATAAAGAAAAATAGTTTAACTTATTTTATCCTTTATTATAGTAATAGATTATGCATAAGCTCTAATATGATAAGTGCTTAATTAAGTTGTTTATCCAAACGGACCCTAGTAGTTACTACCTGAATGGATGCATTATTTTTAAACATTTAATTCAATGCAAGCATACATATTAATTGGTAACATTTTGCTAGAGAGAGGAAGAGAAGAAAGTGATACCTGGTTTTTCCTCCTAACAGGGTGATTAAACTTGCAATTGAATCCAAATTTACAAGCCCCAGTTTTGAGATAAAAAGCACAATCTTCAGCTTCAGGCCTCAATGGGTACTGTTGGTGAGGTTTATCACTGTTTCTTTCATCATTGTTCTCCATTTCATCAACATATCCACCCACATTCTCATTCTCATTCACATTCTCATTCCAGTCACAACCCTCATCACCACCATTCCAACCATCATCATTCCATCCATCATCACCATGATTACCATCATTCCATCCATCATCACCATGATTACCATCATTCCACCCATCATCACCATGATCATTAACATCATCACTCCTTTGGCTCTTACCATGTTCTGGGGAGGCATCTTCATCACTCGGTTGTTCACTACCAACTTCAAAGTTTGAACCTTTATTCTCAGTTTCATCCTCATCTTTCAAATCCAACTTAATCTGGAACTCCTCATCAAGTTGATTGGGATCTGAGTCATGAGGATCGTTGTGATCATGGTGAGAAATAGGGGAAAGAGGTTCACTTTGAGAACCCAATTGGGGTTCTTTGTTGGAAGAACCAATTGATTCGGATTCTTCATAGGGTTCCATTGGTGTCACTTTACATTTCAATATACCCTAGGAATGGAAATCGATTGTTTGTTGAAACAGTGAGAGAATGTTAGAGATAAAGGTTTTGCCTTTTTATTAGGAAAAATGGGGAAACCAGAAGGAACAAGTGTGAAATGAAAGTGGGTGCAAACTTTTTTGTTGGTGAATGTTTATAGTGTGTGTGTACTGTACTACTGTGTCTTGTAGTTGTGTTTATGGGAGCATGTGACGTGCCTTGTGAAGTTGTGATTGTGATGCCACTACGTATTCTAATACGGTGTGTACTGTGTAGTAGCTGTACACGTATTATACGGCCGCCATGGGACTTTTGGTACCAAAATAAGCCAAAAATGTTTTCCTTTAATAAGCAACACAATATAAACAAATTTGAGGCCTTTTATCTTGTAACAAAATATAAGAAAAAATTAGTAACTTTTTAAATCTTATTTAATGATAGTATACAAGAAATATTTTTCATTTAATGTTGAACATGAAAAGTTAGAGACTTTATTTTAAACAATTAAGTGAGATGGGAGTAATTTGGGAAAGGAAGTTAAATTTTAATAAAATTTATAAAAATACGTGTAAATAACTACGTATCTTAATAAGTGTGAAACTAGTTAATTTTCCTTATATTTTTTTAGGGATAGTATTATACATTAGTATTCATTAAAATTTAATTTATAATGTTTTGAACAAATTTTTAATTTAGTATATAAAATATCACCTTCAATCGCCTCCACAATTGAGACAGTGTGAATGGACTACTAGTTATTGGATGTAATTTCTTACAAGGATCAATTATGTGGTGAACTTTGGTTTTTTTTTTCCGCATTCCCCCTCCTACTCAATAATCACTCGTTGACCCCGCGAAAAGACAAAAATCATTTAATGAATAAAAAGTTTACGGCGCGTCTCTTTTTTTTTTTGCTTTCAACGGGTACGGTACTATACAGTACTAAGGTTACACAAAACAGAAAAACAGGTACGGTACTAAGGTTCAGTACCGATTCGACACCTTAGTACCACACATGTTTTAAAAAGTCTGAAAAAGCAAGTAACGTACTAAGGTTCAGTACCTTAATACCGAACCTATTTTTAAAATTTTGAAAAGTAGGTACGGTACTAAGGTTCGGTACCGGTTCGGCACCTTAGTACAATACCTGTTTTTTCAAAGGGAGTGAGGAAAGGGAGTGTGGGAAGGGGTAGAGGGTAGGGATAATTTTGGGGTTTTTTTAAAAAAATTGGGTGTGTTTGTAAGTAGGAGGGGTAGGAAAAAAATCGGCCGCGAACTTTTGGTGCCACTGCCGGTACATTCACCAATCAACTGAAAGGGTCGACCATACAATTGAAAAGGTTGCAACAAACATTTGCAAATCTTGTACCCCAACAACGAGGATTTTAGAAAAGTGAACTATAAATTGCACTTTTTCCAATTAGGACATGATGAGACTTGCTTCTTTAATTGCCGACTAAGTGATATTCTCATGGATCTAAACGTCAAGTTACCACTATGTTAATGGCTATTAAAAAAACAAGATAATTAGTCGTTTTAGTCGACTTTGGCCACTATCTTAGTTGATTGAAAAGATGTGTGAATTTTAAGATTTGATCAAGTGAAGAATGTGTGTGAAGGTCTATTTCCTTAAAAATAGGATCATGGAGAACATTGTCAACCAATATAGAAGTCAATAAGTTAGCCGACTAAGTGATTTTTGATTGTAACTTAGATAACTGGATAATTACTTATATTTTTGTTGTTAGTCTTGATCTCATATGATGTAATATGTGAGGTAGTGGGTTAAGAACATGGAAAATATGGTTAGTATAGGTTTGGTAGGTTATATTTGTTGATAAATATCAGTTGTATAGATTGTTTTGACCCACAATTAATCAAATACAAATTTTTACATTTATTGCCTTTTATCTTTTATTTTCAAGCAACTTAGTTTAGTAATTCAACTTTCTACACTAGGCATTCTTTGGAGTAGTGTAGGAAGTTGTAGCTAAGAAACAAAGTCACTTTTTTAGCGTAATTGTCTGATAAAAAAAGGGGAACAATTGTTATCCAAAAGAGTCAAAAGATATTGGGGATGGAATTTTTTAGAAAAAAAAACTTTAGCTACTAAAACCAAATATTTTCTGCAATTGAAGGATTAAAAAGTTAAAAGATAAGTAATCCCAAAATTATTTTAAACTTTAAACCCTCGTTCCTTAAAGTCCACCAACCAAAACATTTTATTTGGTTTAGTCTAAAAACAAAACACTCCAAATTTCTCTCTTATGAAACCCTAACCTCACTTTTTAAAGTTTTCAAATTCAAAATTGATGTTCACTAAATTTATACTCCATTCGTTCCTGATCTTTGGTTCTCTTAGCCTTTTTTTTTGTTTCAAAACATCGGCACTTTTAACAAACCAATGTATAACATATCAAACTTTTTCAAATTTACCCTTTCTATTTATTTAATCTTTTAAAGACCCAAAATAAAAATTAGCTGTTCCAACACTATTTATTTGGAGTTCCAACACAATGGTGAATGGTTTTTCTATAGAGCCGTAAAAGTGCAGCTCCTTTTCTCTTTCTAATAATAATAATAATAACTGCTACAATTCCACTAAATAAAAATAGAATAGAATAATAATACAGTCACAAATTTGGGAGTTAATGCTACAAAAGGGTAGTTTAGTCTTTAGCTTATATAAATTGATGGTTTCTTAATAGAACAAAGTTCACGAACGGAATAAATAAGTTTTAATTTTTTTAATCATTTTCTATCAATTATTCAAGTAGAAATTTGATAATCACATGAGTAGAAAGTTTATTAATTTTATGCGGATTGGGTATATTAGTGTTTTTAGTTTGTTTTAAAATTTCACGTCTTTTCCAATATTATCAATTCCAATGTTATAAATTCATTAAAATTCAAACTAAAAATCTTTTAAAATCCTTACAAGCCATTAGATTTCTACATTGTTTTTTAAAATCCATAAGACATTTTAATGAAAAGATAGTCTTAGTTATAACAATTGAAGGAAATATTGAATGGATCAAAACCATACTGATCAATTGCAACTAATCAAGTTTATAATTCAAAAATACTTTTATCTAACTTTCACTTATCAAGTAACTGACGTTTATGAAAATACAACCTCATCACTTAACCAGAAACACAACCTTACCAGGTAGAGAGGTTATGACATGGAGTCATGACTTCTGTACCGTACTAGGCTGGGGAGATGGGGAATGGGGAAGTGCGTAGCAATATTATTACGATTCACCAAACGTAAAGTTTGAAGAGCATTTGCATGTAATGTGATATATGAATATTAACCGGAAGTGAATCAAGCAATTGCTTTAATTGTAATGAACAAATGGGTTGAAGACCCAAAGCAAACAGAATTAATAGTTGCTAGCTGCTACAAATGGCAATTGCAGGGATATCCTAAAATGTTAGTCCTACCTCGATCAATTAAACTATTAAAGCAATGGATTCATAATTTCTAAGAACATGTTAAGTAACAATAACATCTATTCTATTCCACTTACTATTGACGACTCCTTGCTAAATGACCAGTCTTTCGCTTATGACGACTGAAATCAGACACAAATCTGAAAGTTTGCCCACAACCTGGCTCGCCACATACATAAGGACGTGCACCAGTATGGACTCGAATATGCTCGGTTCGTGCCCATGCCCACTTGAAAGTCATTTTGCACCCCTTCCACGGGCACTTCAGGGGGCGATCATCCTCATGAACTCTCCGGTGTTGCACCAGATATTTGTGTGAGAAAAACTTTTTCCCACACCCTTTTACTGGACAGATATTTCTCTTATGACTCCCTAGCTCTTGTTTTGACCCAAAACTCATGGTGCACCCCTCAATGTCACACTGGTATTCTGCTGCCTTATCCTTCGTTTTGGTGTTGCCAGCTGCAGCATTCTTCACCTTTTTCCTTTTGGTTGGCTTGTCTTCTAATTTTTCTTCAGACTCCTTAGATTTCGGGATTCTCTTTCTAAGGCGTGTGCTAGGTCCACCTTCTTCCTCCTCTTCTGTGTGTAAAGTGAACTCTTCAGAGTTACCGGATTGTTTATCATTTTGTACAGACTGTTTTATTTTCTGAGAAGCCTTTGATCTCATTGGCACTCGAGTCCCTCGTTTCACTGGCTGAGGTGTCTGGTTTTTCACCCTGGGACAATTGGATTGCTTCATCTGTTTAAGTGTCTTTGGCTTCAATTGTTTATTTTGAAGAGTTCTCACGTGCTGCAGAAGAGAATCATCTATTTCATTATTATCTGAATTCATATCATCATCACCATCCACGCATTTAGCTTTCTTCCTTTTAGGAGTTCTATGCAGCAGACGAGCACTAGTTTGGGCCGAGTCATCCATAACTTCCTTATCTATTCGTTTGTTGGTCCTGCGCCGAGGAATTCTTCTCTGCTGCTTCTGGAAAGGGTCCTCCAACTGGTCATCAGACACTACGTTTTCAACTTCGCTATCAATGCCTTTGTTTTTCCTTCTAGAAAAACTTGTTTTTCGCTTGTGAAAGGGGACCTTCAATTGGTCGTCGGACATTACATCTTCCCCTGCTACACATTTGGCGTGCCTGACTCTAGCTTTCCTTCTTTGGTACTTGCGACAAAATCCCTCCATTTGGTCATCTGACACGATATCCTCTTTAGCAAGGTATTTGCCTTTCCTAGTTGTAGGATTCATTGGTCTTTGCTTCTGCATATTCAGCTCTAGTTGGTCATCTGATATGACTGTATCTGTATCTTTTTCAGCAAGGTATTTGCCTTGCCTGCTTTTAGAGATTCTATTTTGCTGCTTCTGGCAACTATTGTCCATTTGGTCATCGGAAATCCCATCTTCATGAATGTAGTTGGCATGGTTGCTTCTAGAAGTCTTCATGTGCAACTGAAGAGAACCAACATCCAAAGAACCCTCTGAAACTGAATCTCTCTCTGTATCTTCAACTTGCTTGCTTCTATGTTCTCCCATCCGATGGCAATCAGAATCATGGTCCACTGAATCATCTGAAACCACATCATTGTCAATAAATTTATCCTTTCTGACATTAAAGTTCTTTCTAAGTTGCGCGTGATATTCATCGTCAACTGAATCATCAGAAAGTGCATCACTTTCAGTGCAATTTGTTTGCTTGCTTATAGGTTTTTCATGAGGATATGGATAATAATCCCCTTGCACAGCTGCAGCATCTTTCTTAACATGCTTAGCTTGCTTGCTTTTAAGAATCTTCCCCGGCCGAGGATTGGGTTCATCTTCAGTGGAATTATCCAAAACAACATCTTTGCCAGCAAAGCTTCCTTTCCCAGTTTGTCCACTCTCTACTGTCGTTTTCCTTTTCCTACCTGATTTTGTAATAACATTTTCAATTTTCGGGATACATTTTGATATCTCAATTTTCTCATCAGACAACATCCATCCATGTAAGCTTTTCCCATCCTCAACATCTTCAGAATCCCTTTTTGCTAAAAGGGGATGGACCTGATGGGACATCCAAACTTTACCACACCATTTCCCAGCAACTACTTTTTTCTGCCTGTTGGTCCTTCTGTGATAAACCTTCGGTTCTATGGGTGAGCTTGCTGGGGAGAAACAGCCAAATGCATAATATATTACAGAATTGTAAGACATCTGCTTACTATACAGAGGAGACCGGCTAAGATTTGCACTATAAAAGAGATTTATTCCTAGCTTTACAGCCCAGTCCCCATTCCCAGGAATCACTTCCTCACTATCCAGAGCTGACTGGATCCTCTCCTCATCCTCATTGGTGCCATGCCTGTAGGAAACATTCTTCCACATGTAATCAATCCCCAAATCTTCTGCCATCAACTTTGCTTCAGCCTCTATCTTGGGATAATCTATACATATAAAATAAAACATGAATGATTTGCAAATATGAAAAACAGTAAACTCTAAATGTAACTATACAATACAAACACTACTACTCATAATGCTATGAGATGTGGAAAAAGATAAGTTAGTCATTAGCTGAGGTAAGATATACCAACAATTATCGAGCCACGAAACCAAAACGGAAAATACTTTTTCAAATCAGAAAGATACATATCATAGATATTCTCGCTCGTATAACTCATCATAGCTAGACAAACAAACTAAATGAACTTCCTGAGGATGAGTCAATGCATCAGTTATTTCAAGAACTTTGGTATGGGATAAACAATACAGCATAAAATGACTAGTGAATAAATCAACCATCAGACCTGGATGACATAAGAGCAATATGTGGGCTCCACCTATTGGTCGAAGTTGCTGCTCTGCCTCTGCAGCATGCTCTGGACAGAACACATGCATTCTAGATGAGTCTTCATCACACTGAGGCACCATCGAAGCATTTTTATTATTGACAGGAACCATAGCCTTGACTGACAATGACTTTTCAGCACCGTGAGTATCTGGGGAATTATACGTGGTGGAATAAGGCACTGCCCTTGTATTTTCAAATTCAGACCCAGAAGTGAGTTTATGATCTTCTTTTTTGACAGAGTGGTCAAAAGACTGGTGACCCAAATTATGCCCAAATCTACTATGCATATGTGCCACACAACTGGAACTCTTTGAAAGAACACCATCCCTATCAATTCTAGTCATGGGATTAGCAGCGGCATCTTGAAAATTAGAAGGTAATCTTCCTGATGTAGAGTTGATCACATTTGATTCACGACCCTCAACTGTATCTTCCTCAGAATCAGATGAATTTCCATATGCTGAAGCCAATAATGCAAGAGCTGTATTGTCATTTCCTCTTTCAGTATTTAAAGCCTCTACTTGGGCATTCCTTTTTGTACGCACTGCATAATGAAACAAAATGGATCAATACTTTTACCTACCTAAGAAAGTTGAAGCTAAGAATGAATATATATATATATATATATCAAAGTCAAATTTTTAAGACACTGATGGCATAACAACTCAAAGCCTCTCCAACTAAAACCCTTTCATATCATAATGACATTTGCTCTTTAGTAACAAATTACCAGTTCAGACACTGATGGCAGGACAACTCAAAGCCTCTCCAACCATCACAAAAGGCAAGATAATCATATAACTTCCAGAGTACAGGATTTGAATATTGCAACCAATAAACTCAGCCAACTCAGGGTTTACATAAGCATTAAAGGATAAAAACCAACCTTCTGGACTCCAAATAAGTCCAAATGGATAATAAGAGAAAATTAACAAGAGAAGATAGATTGATAAATAAGTAGACCAAAGCCCAGTTTTCCGCTAGCTAATTTATATACAATCAATTCTTTCACAAAAGGAAGTATTTAGAAAAGAAGAAAGATAACTATTTTCAAACAGAACAAATTTGTAATAGATAAACATATTAGCAAGAAACGAGGAGGGTAGAAACCCAATAGCACCAGTACAGGCCAATGCAGAGAGTCATAACCTAAAGGTACTGCATCTGTGTTTCCACTCTACAGTAAGAAATAATTAGGATAGGCTGGTCGTGCAGTTCGGGTATTACATACAGAAGGAACTGACAAAATAAATACACATTTCCCAATGAGCAAATGACGCCGGCCCTAAAAATAACTAGAATGTGTAGTCATTATTGATAAAGGAGCCATAAACTCTTTTTGATACAATATAATATGCAATATGAAATACTAGAAATGGAACTTATAACACCTGCCTGCATACATATTTGACTCAGGAATATTTGCATCTTCATGGGCAGCAGTAAACTTATTGCTAGATACTCCAGAACCAGCAATCCAATCTTTAAAGAAGCTACAATCAGCTGACATTAGATATCTAGCTGCTGGTTCTCTAGGCTGTACAACAGCAACACAGGAAAAGCTTAATAGTCCACACGTGACACAAGAAAATAGTCTCTGATCTGACAGTCCATCTCCTTGACTAGCTTCACTCTCACTGTCTCTTTGAAGTGGCTTAGAACTTGAAGTGCGTGTGTTACCATTTGCATAAAATGAGGAAATCTCGCTCCCTTCACACAACATACCAAACTTGTCTTGCAGCGAATAGAAACCTTTTTCTTGCATGATTCCACGATTCCTGTTGAACACTAGATCATCAGAAACAAAACCTTTTGAGGAATTCATTCCCTGAGAATTGCATACATTGATGGAAAGCCCAGGGTTCACTTTTAGTTGCTGGCATCCAACACGTAATTTTGAACAAATAGAAATGTCAGCCGAACTGCGAGGAAGAAGTACTACAGCAGATCCTTTTCCGAGTACATGAAGCAGATCATTGTTCTGTAACACATCCTGGACAAATAGTTCTTTAATTACAGCTTCTCCTTCACTCTTCCTCTTATCTTTAAGACGAGAACTCCGAGGTTCGCCACTGATTCCCCCGGGGATTCTGTATAGAAAAACAAGAATATTTTCAGGAGTATGCTTTATAACAGCTCATATAGTCTTCACAATCATTGTATTTGTTCGATGATCAAATCATATTATGTGAACAAGGAAAACCTTAAAAAGAAAATTGTCACTATTGGAAAAATCAATACACACATGAGTTTGTATTTATTCATCCAATGATTTTTTAAATTAGGGAAGTACAATTTGAAACCCCATAAATTTAAAAAGAAATCACTAAATATTCAACTACTCAAACGAAAAGAAGATTAAAAGATACTGGCAGCACACTCTTATAGCCAATTACAAAAGGCTAGAATAGGAAAAGACAAACCTAGAACACAAAGCTAAGGCAAGGTCATAAAGCAACTGGAAATGTGAAACCATGGGAGGACAATTTATTGAAGCCCTCCGAATAGCAGCATCTTTAGCAACCCTCAACCACTCAGGTGTTGCAATGTTTGCTGCCTCTCCACAGTTAAAACCTACACAGTATACTTCAAAAGCATTAGAAACATTCAACTATTGGCAGAAACAATATTAACAATGTTAACCCCATTCCCTCCCAGGGAGAGGAATAGAGTGAGAGTCATCGAGCCTATAAGTAACATTCTTAAATTGTTAGGTGTCATACCGTGACTAAACCCTGTGTGATAGGCTCTTGGAAATGTCACAACAAATTCCCCAGCATTTTGTACTAACCTGATTCGAAGCAATTGAAAGTTAAAGTCAAGATTATAAACGACCATACAGGGTCACTGAAAAAATGGCTTCAAATGATTGCAGTGATGAGTATCAACATCCATAATTCCAATATAAAAAAAGGATTTATTCCCAAGCCACGCCATTATGGATTGATTTTCTTGTTTCTAGGAAAAACTTCGAAATTAATCATCAGGAACTGCTACCAAATTCCAGGTGAAGGCCACTCTATATTAACCAAGTACACCAAATAAATAATTTCAAAGGGAAGTAGCGGCACAAAAATGAAACACTAAAAACAAACTATTCCAAACGAAAATTGATCTTGTATTGATGAATTCAAAATCTAATTAATGAGATAAAAAGAACACTTAAATATTTTGAGTACTAGGGATACATTTCCAGCAAGATTGTATTTGTCATTGCCTATGAAGCACGGACACCTCTTCTGAATGCCGTGTCCGGGTGTCCGACACGTATCGTGTCGGACACCGACACCGACACCGACTCTTTAATTACTTGTATTTTTCAAAAAAATTAAAAATAAAACCGGTGTCTGGGTGTCCGTGTCCGTGTCGTGTCCGGTGTCCGTGTCTGTGTCGGTGCTTCATAGGTCATTGCTGAACTTCAGCTTTAAAATTGAAATTGATTTGTGGCAGATAATATCAAGCAGTAATTCAAAGTAAATGGCTGGCACCACCCATAGGGCACAGCAAACTGGCAATGTATGTCATTTACGCTTGAGATTTATCATGAGAATTTACCAAATAAGATCGGCACAAAATATAGCATGGCATTCACAAAAATTAGTACCTGCAGCATGGAACACCTGCATTAATAAGTACTTCAGGTGACATCACTGTGTTTTTCTCACCAAGAATAGCAAAAGTAACTGTTCACAGGAAACAAGACCCGTATAAGGTATAGAATATGTGGATCCATATATAAATGCGAGAGACAGGACCAACCACAACTCCTCGTGGATTGAAAATAAAACATGATACATCAAAACTGAATGAAATGAAGACAACAAATACAAGTGAAGATAGCTTGCAGAGAAAGAAACCTAGAGAGGTGAAGGGTGCATGCTTAAATGGGGGTAAATCTTCAAGCCCCAAATAGTAAGGTTTCATTCAAACAAATTATTTTGAATCATTAGACTAGACCCATTCATTGCCTCTTAGAGCAATGAACTGGAATCCCAAAATCAACAACACGAACCCTAAGTTTGTCATATTTCATTATTGCCATTAGAGCTTCACTCACTTTTAACAGGCTGGGATTAAAACAGAGGATTGAAACTGAAAAAAAAATAAACTCAGGATTTCGGTAGTGAATTTTGTTTTAAAATGGCATGCCTTGACTTGATCTAAAACTCATGATTGCGAAAGGAAGACACAAAACATGCATATCTTCGATTTACAGGTAAAATACGCACATCATGCAGAGAAAGAATGAAACAAACTATATAGTAATTAACTAGTAAAAGAGTGAAAGGTTACAGAAACAAATCAAATCAATTTACATGATCATGAATAACACCACCCCACATTGTCTGACCCAAGAGACAATTATTTTCCAAACAATGACAATTCTGTCCTAAACAACTTTTAACAAAGTTTCACATTCCAGTATACAAAATTCCTCTGTAATCCTCTGAAGAAGACAATATCAATCCTAAAAAAATAACAGAACATCATAAACCTTATATCAGTGAAAAAGTAAACAATGCAGGCAGATGCAGAACATAAAACCACTGGCAATCATCATATCACTAGTCCAAAAACCAAGCACCAAACCTAACCAAACTTCAAAAGCTCCAACATTTTATAAATTTGCAAGAAAATGCATATGCATAGATATATTCAACAATGTAGGGCAAAAAACAAATAACTAGGAGGTTGACTAGATTCTGACCAAGAGGGTTTATCTCTCCGCCATAGCCATGAACCCTAACAACTTCCTCAAACGCAACAGCAGCATCCCTGGGAACACCATACCAAGTCTTAGCAGCACCCATATGATGGTAATTCAAGCTATGAAGGTCGTGATCCTCCACATGCCAAGCGAACCAGCTAAAGAGCATGGCAACATAAACCATAGGAGAAGTCACCCCTGGAATCTCCTCCTTCATAAACCTCAACAGAGAACCATTCGCTCTCGAAACCACTCTCATATTCCAAGCACTGTGAGCCACAGAAGCACCTTCACCAGCTTTACGATATTTCTGCGAAAACGCAGAACCTGGCATGTCGTTTGCATACTCAACCGAAAAGGGTTTATCCACTGTCGCTTTCCAGAACAGTGTCTCTGTTTCGAGAGCATTTGCAACACCACTACCACCGCTCTTTTTGCTATGTTTCTTCAGGTAACTTTTCTCGAACGCTTTCGCTTTCGCTTCGAACTCTTGGAACGTGTAGTGGCCACCGCTTTGCCAAACAGGTCGTTGAACGGGTCGGGGCTTACGTGGACAAAACCCGATCTGTTGCTGACGTGTCGTGAATGTAGAATTCGGTAGTGAGCGGTTTAGGTTCGCTATGACGGTTTTCTTCGGCGACGGTGGAAACGG
The DNA here is from genome assembly GCA_039519185.1 of Astragalus membranaceus. Lineage (NCBI taxonomy): Eukaryota > Viridiplantae > Streptophyta > Magnoliopsida > Fabales > Fabaceae > Astragalus > Astragalus membranaceus. The sequence goes on from CM076848.1 coordinate 44,671,032, forward strand.
TGGAATGATTTTGCAGATGCCGTACTTGGATGCTTCCTTCTCGATCTTGAAAATGTAACCGATCGGATCTTCGAACTCCGCCGCGGTTGGCCGGTACTCTGGCGCCACTGGCATCGATTTCAGCCATGGGAAAACGTCGCCGTTTGCTTCTGAACCCGTCATTAATCAGTAATCACAACACAGCAACAGATTTGTGTTTCTCATTGAAGTTATTCAGATTCCATTACAAGTTCTAACCTTTTATTCTGTATTTTTTTTTCTCACTCTCTGCCTCTGTTTTTTCTTTTCTATTTCCTATGGTTCCTCTGTTTTCAATGCTACAGAGGAAAGACGAATGAAGGAATATAAAAATGGGTGAGAATGAATGAACTATATGGGTTAGTAGTAGAGTAGAGTTTAGCGAGCAGCAATTAATGTGTGAGGTTTTAATGTTTTAATTTAATTTAATTTAATTTAATAATTTTATTGTGTTGTGGATTTCCGGAGGCGTGCTTTGTGCCACTGTTTTCTCCTCTTTTTTACCCAAATTACCATTTTTATTTTCTCTTTCCTTGTCTTTTTTTTTTATATTAATTAAAATTAATATATTAATTTAATCTATTTTTTGTTTTGCTTTTACCTCCTACAAATTTTTTTTTTAAAAAAACACTTTGCAAAATTTTTTTATTTGATATTAATCCTTCTGTCAAGTCTCCGTTAGTGGTTTGTTGACGTGTCTACCGGAACTGTCAGCTGGCTTTGCTGACTTTTGGCTTTGTTTTTTTAAAAAAAAAAATTTAGGGATAAAAGCAAAACACCTCTTATTTGCAGGGATAAAAACGTATTTGAACCTTCTGGATATTATGATTATGATGATGCGCTACTTTTGCAGACGTACCCTTTTTATTTTCTGCCGCTTGCCTCTGCTGCTGTACTTTGTGGTTATTCTAATTTTGCCCCTACAAAGTTTAGATGTTTCAGATGAATCCGTATTTACGGGCTCGGTGCTCACAGTTGATGACATGACACGGTGGTCCATCTGTAGTCTCTGTTCCAGGAGATGGGAGTCCAAGGCGATTCCACAAACTGATGACACGTCAGAGGAGCGGGTAGCTTAAAGCGAAACACGTGTTTTTATTTGATTGGAAGTTTGGTGGGGTTATTGATGTGGGGGCCCCCTCCGGCCTCCCCTCCCTTGCAACTGCAAGTCCTGCCTGCATGAATTAACTGAATTCTGCGGACGGACGGATGAAAATATCATGCAAAGCAAACCAGCCCTTGACCCTATCATATCATCAATTTATACTCCCGTCACAGTCACCAACGCTGTATCTGTGTTTATATTTAATAATTATGGTTAAGTACTTTCTTTGTTTTGATTGCCGTACTCAAACTACCTATCATTTTCTTTTTTTTTATTAGTCTAGAAAAAAAGCAAGCCTTCACAAATTCACAAAATATTATCCAAAAACACTTTTATGAGATGGAAGCAATGTTTTTAAAACCGGACCGGAGATCGAACCGGCGAGAGGATAAGTAATTTATTAAATAAAAAATATTAAATTTTGGAGAAAAAAGTAAATTTAAAAATAAAAAATTGCATTTCGGGCGGTTTAAATCGGTTCAACCCGGTTCTTTACCGGTTCTTGGCGGTTCAATCCGGTCCTGGGCGGTTCTTTGGCCTGCGGTTCAAATGGGGTTGAACCAACCGGCCAGGGGTCCGGTTCCCGGTTCAACCGGTTGAACCGGCCGGTCCGGTCCGGTTTTTAAAACCTTGGATGGAAGGGTGTTTTCCGACTTAACTAAGTTTCTGAATTCGAATCCAATCTTTGACATACAACATTGTTACAATGACACTCAGACGCCCAAGTCAATGGTGTTTTCCGGCTTAACTAAGTTTCTGAATTCGAATCCAATCTTTGACATACAACATTGTTAAATCTTTTGAGGGAGAGCTTTGCCGTCTATTGTGATCCTAGTTTCTGTAGTTGCGCACAGAAGATAGTCAATTTATAAAAAAAATTCACAAAATATTGACGATCACCTACGTTTATACCTTCAAGCTAGTTGCACAATTAACCTTCAAGCTGGTTCCAGTAAAAAAGAAAAAGCCTTCATACTCGGGGTTCTGTTTCACGTACGTTTTTTTGGGGTTAGCAACTAGGAAATCCTTCCAGGAAAAAGGGGATTAGCAAATTGAACTGTACCTCAAGGTCGGGCAGGATAGCCTGTTGAGGTGTCTAGTCGTTCTGCTGAGTTGCTGGTCGTGTGCAGAAGCTCCGCCCGGATTGTACCTACAATGACACTCAGACGCCCAAGTCAATGGGGTAAGAATGTGAGCAGAGTAACGGTATGGGTCCAAAGGTACCTATCAGCTGAGGTAAGACCTCTGTATATATAATGTCAGAAATTTCGTGGGTAACCGTAGGATTCTGTACGGGTTGATCTGAGCCATTGATTTAGTGGGTTTAGGTCATCCCTTTCTATCTTATGGACTGGTCTCGGCCAGTCTTCAACCGGATTGGGCCCTCGGCCCAGTCCAGAACAGTTTCCCACCAAGCCAAAGTCGTCAACGGGATGGGTTCAGGCTTGAGAATGATTGCCCCCAGTGGAGTAGTCGGGTTGTCGGATGGTCGCCTGCGTTGGGACGACTTGTTATGTCCGCTCAAGCTGGAACGACGTGTCCCTTTCTTTGGTGACGTGGCAATTAAGATTTGATTGATGTGACGCTTCGTCTTTCGATGTGATGGACAAGACGTTTGAGTTTTTCAATGGGGGCGTGTAATGATGCTAGTTCAATTTCCAAGAAATGCATTTAATGCTCGAAACGAATGGTCATGTCGCTTCAACCCTTAGCCTGCTGCTCTCCCTATATATAGGGTCCCCATTCCTTCATTTTGTACTTTACCTTCACGCTGATTGCTCTGAGGGCGACCTGTATTTTCCGGCGAGCGACCAAGTTTTCGGTGAGATTCTGGCGAGGTGTTCTCCGGTGAGCGACATTTTACTCTAGCGAGATTCAACTTCAAGCCGTCTTGTCCTTGTGATTGTTGGGCGACGGACCTATCTCCCACTCCAGATAATCATTTCATTTCTCTTTTTTAGTTGGCCATTCATTTTTGGCGAGGAGGGGTGTCAGGCCCGGGGTCGACCTTGTCGCCCCCTTCTGTGAATCATCTTTCTAAGTGGTCCTGACTTTCTTGCCCCCTCCTTGTAGGGTAGCTTTTTACTCTGGCGCGAACAAAGCAAACCGCCCGTATTTTTGGTGAACCTCCAGTTCGATTGGCCGAGCAATTTATCTGCCCTACTACGTGTGAGGCTATGAGCGAATCCCTGTCCGAAGATCGTCAGTCCAATTCGTCTACTGATATTTCGAGTTCGGGTACTTCCTCTGAGGGTACTCCTTCCATCAGTACACCTATTCGGCCTTCCTCGTCGAAAAATTCTAATCCCGCTCCCTCGGCTGAACAGTCGCCCTCCCAAGGGATGGGAAATGAAATTGAGCTTTCTGGCGATGAAGTCACGCCCGATCAGCCTGTTGACGAAGCCACCCATCCTAAGCAAGAAAATGAAATTGAGCCTTCACGCGATGAAGTCATGCCCGATCAGCCTGTTGAAGAAGCCGCCCATTTTGGGCAGGGAGAAAACCAAGCTGATGTGAACGAGGAACCAGATTGGGGCGGCGTCATTGGTGAAGAACATTCTTGGGTTTCGTTGGGCGTCAAGAATAAGATACCCTCGGTAATCCCTCTTGGGGACGAGATGCTCCAGTATTATGTGAACACGGTTGGCCATCCGGGCCAACGGTGGAGAGTTGAGGGCATTCATTCGGACGAGCATGTGGTCGTTGTTCCATCAACCCTCAAATTCATCATGTATTCTAACGTTCTTCGTGACATGAAGGTTCGCCCGCCCTTCACTCCTTTCCAACGTTCAGTTTTATGCTACCTGGGGGTAGCCTCGTCCAGTTGCATCCTAACAATTGGGCATTCATCAAGGTGTTTGAGCAATTGATGAGAGTGATGGGGCGCGGTTGTTCTCGCTCTCTTTTCTTTAGGATCTTTGAAATGAGCAGGCGTCCCGAGCCCCATAGCAACAGGAATCGATGGGAGCATTTAAGCATTAAAGGTCGTCAAGACTTCAAGATTTTCAAGCCCTACTCTGATTCGTTAAAACCCTGGAAGCATTCCTTCATATGGGTCGTGCCTGTTTGCGACGAGGCTTGCAAGGCGGTCGGCTCTTTAGACCATCGAGGAAGAGTGATCAGTCTCAAATTCCCCATCGCGTGGACGTACACACATTACTGCCGTACTCTAATCACATATAGGACTAGATGTCGCCTTGGAGAGGGCGATCTAGAAACTCTTAGATTGCTCGAGAACATGGCTTCTTGGATGGCTGAAGAACTAATCAAATGCTACTAGTTGGCGCGGGTTGGGAGTGATGCTGAATTCAAAGCCGCTCTTGGTGCGACCGGCTCTCGCACTTTCCCCTTTGCTTCTCTTCCTTAATTTGTTAAGTGTTTCTAATCATTCTGTACTCTCTTTACAGGTGAAATGGCCAGCGTTGGGTACGAGGATCTGATGAGGAAGGCCAGGAAAGGAAGAAAGCCTCAACCTAAACCTTCTCCAACTGCCAATGTTCCTTCTTCGGATGAGGGGAGACTAACTCTGGTGCTGATAAGGGGAACGACGGGCTCGTGATCGTCCCAAATTCTGGAAAGAAAAGGGATCGCTCTCATCATGCTGCTGGGACCAGCGGGAAAGATGTTGAGGTTGACCCCCTTCTCAAGAAAATGAAAGTCGTGAAGGAGAAGGACGCTCAAAAGAGACCGTCCTCCAATATCGACTTGGACAATCTCGATCTCTGAATCGGATTTTGACCGCTTTCGTCAAGACCCCCTCCTTTTCATGACTGAAGTGGCCAAGGCGGGCTCCCGTCTGGTCGCCAAACTCAAGCAAGGGGAGGCGGAGCGAACTGCAGGTAAGCGTCTTCTTGCTCAAAACTTATGGTTGGAGAGTGATAACTTAGATAAAACCGATAAGCTGAGTCGTACTTATGAATATATCACAGAGTTGCGGAAGGAGATGGAGTCCGTCAAGAAGAAACTTCAAGAGCCTGAGTCCGCCCTCAAACCCACCGTTGATGCCCTTGATGAGGCCAAGAAATCGCTCTCCTCTGTGACCAAAGAGCGGGATGATGCTCTGGCCGCCAAAGCTGAAGCGAATAAGAAAGTGAAATCTGGGACGACCAAAATCAACGGGTTGTCGGACAAGGTCAAGGAGCTGGAAGAGGAGGTTGGCGGTCTGAAGAAGGACCTTAGTGTTTTGAAAAAAGAGCGGGATGATGTTTTGGAGGATTATGATCGGTTGATCGAGTCTATGTTGGCCATATGCAAGGAGCGATTCAATGAAGCCTTGGCTTAGGGGCAGTATGTCTATCCCAACCTTGAGATCGATCCCAACATCATCAACAATGCCCATTCCCTCAGAGACGACCATATCGTCTATCCTGCGGAGAAGGACGAGCAACGAAATACTATAAGAGAGGAGTCCATTGATTTTGAGCGTCCCCTGTAACTCTTTGTAATTTTTGTTTTCTTTTGAATGGTTCTGTAATTGGGCGGCCTCAAGGTCGCCCCTTTTGTTGTAAAATGCACTTTATGGAGCCCGGCCTTTTTTTTTGGGTAATTTTTATCAATGCTTTGCCCGTTCTTTTAAGTATGACCGACCTTTACTTTATCTCAGGCTCATTTTATCCTGTATGAGCGGTTTTATATCTTGTTGTTCATTCTCAAGTCGTGATCGTTCTTTTGTTCTATTTTAATCGTGTTACTCGCAAGTACGTGCGGTTGTCCACGCGTAGTTTACCGAATTTCTATCCAGATTGAACTTGCCCTTGGGGGTGCGGCCATCTTTTAAGTCGCTTTTTTTGTAGCTTAAATCGATTAAGTACGTTCAGACCCACTAGCAGTTTACCAAACTCGGTTTGATTTTAACTCGTCTTGCAGGTTGTATGTTATGGACGGGAATATAAATTTGAACACAAAGTCATAAAAATGCATCGTCTTTATTGACGAATGGGCGGGCCTCAATAAAAAACCCAGTGGGAAAAAGAGTGTCCCGGTCGATTCTTACTATTCATTGTCTTACATGATATTCTTTCAATGTTTACAATCAAATATTTTCAAATGAAATATCTCCTGAGGTTCATCGCATTCCAAGTCCTAGGGATCACTCCACCGCTCATCGTTTGGAGTCGGTAAGCACCCTTACCCGTCTTCGAGACGACCCGATAAGGCCCCTCCCAGTTTGGGGCGAGATTGCCTTGGGATGCATTTTTCTGTCCTATGTCTGCCTTTCTGAGTACGAGCTGTCCAATGGAGACATCCCTAGGGACGATTTTGGCGTTTTGTCTGGTCGCCATTCCTTGTTTGATGAGCGCCTCCCTTAATGCGGCCTTGGTGCGAAATTCCTCAATCAGGTCCAACCCCTCTTTGATCGCTCGACTGTTTTCTTGATGTGGCTTTGGATTGGCCGTTCTCAAGCTGAGTTCGCCGATCTCGGCCGGGATGAGGGCGTCCGTTCCATAAACCATTTTGAATGGAGCCTCTCCAGTAGTTGAATGAGGGGTCGCTCTATACGCCCATGGTACGTATGGGAGCTCTTCTGCCCATCTCCCATTGGCCTCATCTAATCGCCTTTTCAACCTGCGCAAGATAACTCTGTTGGCGGCCTCTACCTGGCCGTTGGTATGAGGGTGTTCGACTGAGGTGAAGCGCTGCTTCACCCCTAACTTTGTCATGAACTCTTGGAAGTTTTTATCTGTGAATTGGGTACCGTTGTCTGAGACCAACACTTCGGGGATCCCAAATCGGACCAGGATGTTCTTTTTGAAAAATTTCAAATAGTTCCTAGATGTGATGGTCGCCAGAGGTTCGGCTTCAACCCACTTGGTGAAATAGTCCACTGCAACGATCATGTATTTCAATTGCCCAGGGGCGACTGCAAACGGACCCAAGAGGTCAATCCCCCACCAGGAAAACGGCCATGGTGCAGTCATGCTGTTTAATTCGACTGGGGGAGCAACATGGATGTGGGCATGTCGCTGGCACTTGTCACTGTTTTTCACTAACTTGCTCGCATCTTCATTCATTGTAGGCCAGTAGTAGCCCGCTCTCAGTGCCTTTTATGCTAAAGCTCGCCCTCCAAGGTGGTTTCCACATATCCCTTCATGTATCTCCCTTAAGACGTAATTGGCTTCCTCTAGTGGGAGACACTTCAAGAGTGGCATGGAAAATTGTTGTTGGCGATAAGTAGTTTGTTCAAGTATACACAATCACAACAAGTAATACAATGATAATTAGAGATCGTTCCCACAAGGATTGGAATTAATTTAAGAGTTTAAGAGATTAGCAATTTAGTGAAACAAGTTAATTGACAATAACAAACGTGAAATTGCAAACATAATAAGTTGTGATAAAACAGTAGTGAAATTAAAGTGCAAAGAGTAAGTTGGATAGCTCATATGTTATGTAAATTCCCAAGAGCAAAGCGCTATAGCGTTAGACGCTGTAGCGTTAAGCGCTGTAGCGGTATGGAAGCGTGCCTTTCAGTCACTGTCGTCAGGGTTTTATTACAAGACTCCTATGTCTAGGCTCTAAATAAGTTCACCCCTGTATAATGAAGAACTTACAGCTTTTACCTTATGAACTATTACTCTCCTATGTCTAGGATTAAGTACAAGTCATTTAAATGTCTTTAAATGACCTTTCATTCATATCAATCATTGAGTTCTCTTCGTAAACCATGTCTGTACCTACGAAGTCCCTTATTTTAGTTGATCAATACCAAAATAAGTTTGAAAGCATTATAACGCAAGGATTGAAACACAAACGTCATAACATTATATATACTTTACTCAAAGTTCATTACAAACACTAGAACAATCCAACTACAAGTGTTTAGCTCATAACAAGCTTCATCAAAACAACATAAACTGAAAAGATTATGTTACCGTATGTGAGCAAGAGAAGAATGGTTACAAAAGATGCACTCCAACAATCCCAAGTCATACACGATGGATGATGCTATGGCGTGAGCAAACCGTAGGTGAGATATAAAAAGTAAACTAGAAAATAAAGCTTAAGAGTAGAGCAACAATGGAGGAAGTCTAAAAATTGTCAAGTTAGTTCTTCTTTTCTTTTCTCCAAAAAAAACTCTCTCTCTATGAATGAAAAATCTATGTATGATTAGAAGAAGATAATACTTAGATATTATCTCCAAATCCATAAAGTGGCTTTACAAAAAAAAAAATCAATGATTAGAATTATCACCAACTATCACTTAAGCTCCAATTAGAAAACCCCAAGTGTCTTTTTGAATCCACTTGGAAGTCCCTATGTCAGGCTGAGAAGAAGAAGATCAGAGTGATGACTCATCAATCAGCAAGTGGCTTCATAAATATCTAATTGGCCAACCGCTCCATAGCGCTGTAGCGCTTACCGCTGCACAGCGTCTACCGCAGCAGCACTCAAGCAAAACATCAATATATTCACAAAGGCACCTATTATGCCCAATATTTAGGAAATCAACTCTGAACCTACATCTATACTTTTAATTACAAATTTACATATTAAAGTACTAGAATTACTAGAGAACTTGATTGGATTTAAGTGAGAATAGCACAAATAACTCATATAAATATGGGTTATCAAAAATCCTCTTTGAAAGAGTTTCCCCTCAATGATCGAGTAAGATGATGCTCGCCTTCGTATCAGGGCTGCTTTTTTGGGACCGTCCGGCTCTTCACCGTCTCTAATATACTTGAGGATGGGGTCGATCCAGCTCTCTTCTAGGTCGACCAAGCAAACATCTGAATCCAGAGCGACCTCAAGTCGGACACTGGGCAGAGGTAGGACTTTCTGGATTACACTTCTTTGGTTTCCAGAGTTTTTCGTGCTGGCCAATTTGGATATAGCTGGTAAAACGGGATACCCCACCCGCATCGGGCTAGCCCACGTCAGGCTCGGGCTTTTATGAGTCGGGCCAAAAAACCCGGGTTGAAATTCGGGCTCAAAATTCATGGCCCTAGGCTGGCCCTATGCGGGCTGTGGGCTTTTCGGGCTAGCCCGCATTATACGCCAATATTAATTAAAGGCTTAAATATGTTTTAGGCCCCTGCAAATATAGGGTGTTTTGGTTTAAGCCCCTGCAAAAAAAAATTTGTTAAAAGCCCTTGCAAAATGACATATTTTGTTATAAGCCCTTCTATAACTAAAATATTAGCCTTAACATGGAATGCTATGATTGCTGGATATGTTGAGAATGACTTATAACAAAATATTTCATTTTGCAAGGGCTTTTAACAAAAAAATTTTTTTGCAGGGGCTTAAACCAAAACACCCTATATTTGCAGGGGCCTAAAACATATTTGAGCCTTAATTAAAAAATAATTTAAAAAACAAAATCATATATTTTTAATGCCACTCCTGTGAGACATTATTTTTTAACGCCAATGTGGTCCAACATTCAATATCACATTTCAAATACCATATATTATAGGCTTAAATATGTTTTAGGCCCCTGCAAATATAGGGTGTTTTGGTTTAAGCCCCTGCAAATTTTTTTTTTTGTTAAAAGCCCTTGCAAAATGACATATTTTGTTATAAGCCCTTCTATGACTAAAATGTTAGCCTTAACATGGAATGCTATGATTGCTGGATATGTTGAGAAGGGCTTATAACAAAATATTTCATTTTGCAAGGGCTTTTAACAAAAAAAAAAATTTGCAGGGGCTTAAACCAAAACACCCTATATTTGCAGGGGCCTAAAACATATTTAAGCCTATATTATAATATAGAAGAAGGCATTCATATTTCCAATACCCAAATGTTATCTCCTGGAATAAAGGATTCAAATGATCTCAAATTTAAAGCCGTAGTAGTAAAATGAATTGATATGTTATTACCAAAAAAAATGAATTAATATGTATTTTGGGCTTGAGTAATTGTCTCTGGGGTTTTTTGGTTTGGCCAACTATTTTGGTCTTTTGGTAATGAGACACATTTTTTTAAAAAACAGCGAGCCTATGGGCTACCCATGGCCCGGTCGGGCTAGCCCAGCACGGGCTCGGGTTTTTGCGGGCTGGGTACAAAAGCCCAGATATAAAAATGGGCTCAATTTTTGTGGCCCAAGCCCTGTGATTTTTTGGCGGCCCAACCCCTGTGATTTTTTGGCCCAGCCCGGCGGGCTCGGACCATTTTGCCAGCTCTAAGTTTGGACAGTATATCCGCCCTAGTGTTTTCTGATCTAGGGACGTGTTTCACTTATGCATATTCAAACAGCCCGGGCAATTCTCTCACCCTTGCCAGATATCTCTGCAAGATCACGTCTTTTGCATCGAATACTTCTTTGATTTGTGATACTGCCAATAGGGAGTCCGAGTGAAGCTCCACCCTCTTTACGTTGAATTCGCGGGCGAGCAAAATTCCAACAATACATGCTTCGTACTCGGCCTGGTTATTCGAGGTTGAGACTGAGAACGTCAGGGATACTTCAATTGTCGTTCCCTCAGAATTTTCAAGAATCAAGCCCGCCCCATTTCCCTTGCTGTTGGACGAGCCATCTACATGTAAGGTCATACTGGTTTTATTGCCTCTTCAGGAACTGGTGTCATCTCAGCAAGAAAGTCGGCCAACATCTGTGCTTTAGTGGCCATATCTGATGCCAAACTCCGACAGTTCAACCGCCTATTTGATCATTCTTCCTGCCAGGTCCGGCCTGTGGAGGATTTATTCGTATGGGTTGGTCGGTTCTTAAGATGATCTGATGGGCCACAAAGTATGACCTTAATCTTCGAGCGGCCACGACTAATGCTAGAGCCAACTTCTCAATTTTCTGGTATCTGAGTTCAGGGCCTTGGAGGGCCTTATTGACAAAGTAAGTGGGGTTTTGCTTGGAGTCGCCTTCCCGCACCAATACTACGGCCAGTGCCTCGTCGGTGATTGCTAGGTAGAGATACAAAGTTTCCCCTGGTTCTGGTGTTGTCAGGATGGGAGGTTGTAGTAGAGCGGTCTTCAACTGATTCAGCGGTTGCTCGCACTCAGTCCGACCATTCGAACTCTGCCTCCTTCTTCAGCAGTTTGAAGAGTGGAAGTGACTTGTTTGCCGCCTTGGCAATGAAACATGAAAGTGCGGCCACCATCCCGTTCAACTTCTGAATTTCTTTCTTGGTGGTGGGCAGGCCTCCAGGCACGGATCTATGTAGTCCCAATTGGGGGCACTTGACCCCACTTCTTCAATAATTTTCTAACCAAAAAATACTAGTATCGTGTATTTTGACCCCACTTTAAATTTTATGGTGACCCCACATAGCACTCATGTAAGACAAAGTAAGTTTAGTATACTAATATATTAGAAAACTGATGGGCCACAAGCTTTTAAAAAGCCTCGGGACCACAAGCAAGCTTTTTAAACAAGATATTGTTTTTGACAAACAAAAAAACAAGATATTGCTTTTTTCTTTTTAATAAAAGAAAAGAAAAGAAAAGAAAAGATGAAGCAACGGAAACGTCAGTACCGAAAGAATAAGGAACGCAGGCGGCAGGCATGAGGGATTTTAACCTCATTGATAATCAGATACATACATAATAAGGGTTTTTAATATCTTTGATCCTCCTTTCTCAGAATTCTAATCATATTCCTCAACAGCAAGTTAGCAAAAAATTATTCTAATCTCTTCTGCAAGACTGCAACTCATATTTAGGGTACCGATTTTATGAAGGTAAAGAAAATTCCCCTATTCTCTTTTCAGTTCCTTTAATATCTATTGAAATTTATCTCTAAAAAAATATCTATTGAAATTTAGCTTATTGTTGCCACTGTTAGCTTATTGTGTCTTGTCTTGTATTGAATATTGAGATTTAGCATTTTTTCCCAATTTTTTTATGTTACTCTATTTGTGTTTGTATTAGAATCAAGTAATTCATTAGCATTGTATTATTTTAATATGTCAAATGGAAAAATACTTCAAAAGGACAATACATGAGAGAAATTAATGACATTTGTTAGAGTGTCAAAGGAAATCCTTGAAATTAATGAAACAATAGAGTCTCAAGAAGTTATGACACTCGAGGACAGCCTTAAAAATTATATCATGGATGTTCGTTCTAGTGAACAATTTTCTAATTTGAATGTGATTAGTGATCTTTCAAGAATGATGGTGGAAACTAGAAAGCACATTGCTTATCCAAAGGTGTATTTACTTTTGAAGTTACAATTGCTTTTGCCAGTAGCAACTACAACAGTTGAAAGGAGTTTCTCTGCTAAGAGGATTGTGAAGAATCGAATGCGCAATCGTATGGGGGATGAATTTTTGAATGATTGTATGCTCACTTATATAGAGAGTGATATATTTGATAGTGTTGACAATGAACAAATCTTACAACACTTTCAAAATGTGAAGACACGTAGAGAGCAATTATAGTTCTTATATGTTTAAGTGTTTTCAATTTTTGGATATACAATAATATAATTTTTGTAATCTCAATTTTTTTGCTTAATAGTAATGATGTCATCATTTTATCGGTTATGCGTTTATCAATTTTTTTTTATAAATATTCATAGTAAATAATTTTCCCCCCCCGAGTTGAAATTCCTGGATCCGTCCCTGGCGGCCTCATCTCTGTTATCACTCGGCATTTATCTGGGTTGGCCTCAATACCTCTTTCTGTTAGGTAGAAACCCAAAAACTTGCCCGCCCTTACTCCAAATGTGCATTTCTCAGGATTTGGCCTGAGCGAGTTTTTACGGGCCTATGCAAATACTTCTCTTAGGTCAGGCCACATGGTCGGGATCTCCTTTACTCTTAACCATCATGTCATCCAGGTAGACCTCTACCACTCTGCCTATCTGGGCTTGGAAGAATTTGTTCATCATTCTTTGGTAGGTCGCTCCTGCACTCTTTAAACCAAAGGGCATAACCCGATAGCAATAATTTCCCTTTTCTGTCATGAACATTGTCTTTTCTTGGTCAGGTGGGTACACGACGATCTGGTTGTATCCTGAGTACGCATCTAAGAATGATAGCAATCGGAACCCGCTGGCCCTGTCCACAAGTCAATCAACACTGGGAACCGGGAAGGCATCTTTAGGACATACTCGATTGAGGTCAGTGTAGTCTACACACATGCGCCATTTCCCATTTGCTTTTTTGACTAAGACCACGTTAGACAATCATGTCGTATACTTGATCTCTTTGATGAAGCCGACATCGATCAAATCTTCGACCGCCTTCATGGCAGCTCGTGCCTTTTCCTCATTCTGAACACGTCTTCGTTGAGCAACCCACCTGGCTGAAGGGTTAACAGCCAAGTGATGGCATGCTACCTCTGGTGGAATCCATGGCATATCAGTCGCTCTTCAGGCGAATAGGTCGGCATGCTCCTTCAAACATTGGACGAGTTGATCTCACACTTCTTCTGGGAGGTCGTTCCCGATCTTGATCGTCTTTTTCGGGTCGTTTCCCAGTTGAACTTGAGTGAATTCTCCATCGGGTTCAAGTCTCTTGATTCTTTTCTTAAGCTCTCGAGTTAGGAGATCGTCTTCTTCCTCTTCTTCGCTGTCAGGGTCATAGCGTGCATCTAAGTCGGCCACATTGACTTGGTTTCCAGCTTTGTTCAAGGCCCCGGCCTTTTCTGTTTCGAATTCTCCCTGCTCCTTAAGGCTCATGAAGTGACATCTTCTTGCGGAATGGAGGTCGGCCAGTACTGTGACCACTTCATCTTTGTCAGAATAAAACTTCATTTTTAAATGGACGGTTAAGGTGACTGCCCCAAGCCTTCCCAGCGTTGGTCGGCCTATGATACATTGATACACTATTTGCACGGTAGCACTAGGAAATCTATCTTTACGGTTCTGCACATGGGTTTCTTTGTGTTATTGGTGTGTGAAAAAATGTACAAGTATACACAGTCACAAATAAGTAATATAATGATAAGAAATGTCGAACCCACAGGGATTGGTTAAACTCATGTATGTTTAGAAAACATATAAATTAGTGCTACTATACTACTTACAAATTTGGGGTTTTTTATATTAAGTGAAAACAGAATGCAAATACGTAAAATAATACGAAGGAAATAAGTTGAGAATGATGGTAGAGAGTTTTTCACTAAATAATGTTCTTTTGAGAGTTTCTATGCTTTTAGTGGTGCAGAAACACCAAAGTGCAGAAGCATTGAGTGCAGCTGCATGAGTATGTGCTTTTCAGCTACTTTCTTCAAAGTTTTGTTACAAGCTTCCCATGTCTGGGCTTGCTAAATAAGTTCACTTCTGCCTTTGAAGTATCCACTGTTTCACCCTAAGGACTATGTTATCCTATGTCTAGGACTTAACATGGTTTTAACAAAGTTTTCTTTATTACGCTAGTTAACAAAGCCTTCATTAAAACACTTACCCTTATTAGTCTTGATTTCTAATTATAAACCATGTCTGTGAATATAACTCTGCTTATTCTAAGTGATCAACCTTAAAATAAGATGGATGTAGTATAACACAAGACCCAAAATGCAGACAACACTAAAAAGCATAATAACTTACTCAAAAGCTCATTATAAAGTTAGAACATCTCAACCAAAAAGGTTTAGCTCATAAAATGCATTGCAAGGCAAAGATAGATGAAATAAAACATATTAAAGTTGATGAAGAAGTGAAGGAAGAAGTTGCCGATTCCTTCATTACCTTTTTGCCAACTAACTACTACTAAAACTATAAGAAATCAAACTACTAAATTATAAGTAAAGTGTATGATCTACATATTATGGTGTGAGATATGCGATGATCTTCAAGTGAGAAGTTGAAGCCTTTTTATAGCCTTGGAGGTTTCCTTCAAGTGAGGGTTTGCTTGAAAACCAAGTTAACCTAAGGAGGTTTGCTTGAAGCACCTAAGTGCAGTTGCACTGTTGTAAATGTGGTTAGTGCAGATGCACTGTTTGTTTCTTTGGTGTAGTTGCACCTAACTACAAGTGCACTGAACAAACATATCAAACATACCAATATATATACAAAATGCTAAAATCATTACATAATCCTCTTTGAAACATAGAATGTTGTTATTTTACTTCATACTACTATATTTAACACATATTACACTTGGTTTCAAGTAATTAGTTATGTTTAGATACATAAATAACTCTATATAAAATAGAGTTATCACACCCCCAAACTTAAACCATTGCTTGTCCTCAAGTAATGACAAGAAGAAAACACAAATAAGATTTTCATGTTTTAAGAAGAACAGATCAGCTCATATCTTTTGAAAGATGATTTTGCATTTTATGAACTTCATTTTTCAGAACATTTTGTTTTTGTGCCTTTGAATTCCCAAACATCCAAAGTTTATTAAAACTCATTTATGTGAGTGTGTGCCCCACTGAGATCCAATCATTTCCAAAACTAAGTAAAAAGTTTCTCTTTTGCTTTTGGAAAATTTTAGATCACGTTTGGTCAAAACAAAGGTGTTTCAAAATATAGACTAGACTAACAACATCCTCAAGACTTGGGGGGCTTTAAGTACAACTAAGGGCTTTGATTGAGTATTTCAAAAATGTTGAGTCAATGCACTATTCTTATTTTTGGTGGTTCTTTTCTTTGGTGCAAATGCACCTGGTATTTTTTTTATGAAGTGCAGAAGCACTGACTTTTTGACGGTGCAGATGCACTTGAGTGCAGCTGCACTAGATACTACATTTCAAGACTTGTAGCATAGATTGCCCTCCTCACTGACCTCCTTATGCATTCTTTTTTTTCGTTGGTTTTGCTTTTCTTTTCTTCTTTTTCTTTCTTTTCTTTTGCATTTTGATGTTTTTCTTTTCTTTCAAACCAAATGCACTATTTGGAACAGGTTCAGTTTAATGATTTGGGTAAATCTAGCTAGTTTACAACACTTTGAGCTCTTTTGTAGTGATTTTGGTAGCCTATTTGCATTGACTACTCTAAGCTTCTCATACTCAGTCTTAGTATTAATGGAAATTCCCCCAAACTTATTTCTTTATGCTCTTCTATATTTTTAGTGAAAATTTGTTTTTTTGACCTTGATTTACTAAAAAATCCTCTTGCATCAGATAGTTTTTTTTCAAATAGCAAGGTTCTTTTTAAAACTCAGTTTTTATATGTTAAAGTAATAATAAAAATTGGTCATTTGGGGAAAACAAAGCTTCTTTTCTTTCATCATTAAGAATTAGTTCAAAGAATGCATTTGGCTAAGTTTTTGTGAAAAAGAATTTAAGCTGATCATGCTTCAAAAACTTATAAATGATCATGCTTCAAAAACTTATAAATCTTACTTTGAACATAGAAACAAGTTGATGCACTCCAAACTAAAGCTTTATGTAACTAATGTTTTTGTAAAACAGTTCTGAATTTGTTTTTAAAAAAGAGCTTTGTTGGTTGCATCACAAATTTTTTGAATATTAACACACATATAGATAACAAAATATAATAAAAACAGACATACATACTTACTAAAACATATAAGCACGTGCATAGAGTATTTTAAAGTGCTTCTCCCCCCCCCCCAACTTAAAGTTGAGTAGTGTCCCCACTGCTCTAAGTTGAGATTCAAAAGTAATTGTGCATCAAAATGGGGAGATGGGTTAATACATGTGGGATAGCAACAAAACATATAAGTATATAAAAAATAACAACATTAAAGCTTTACTCTTTCTTTGCTCCACTTTTGATCCTTGAGCTTGATCTCTCAGGAATGTGTTTGACCTTCTGCTTCTTCTTCTTGGGCTCCTTAGCTTTTGGTGCATCTGCATTAGACGCTGTTGCACCATTCACCTCTGTTTTCCTACAAAATACTTCAAAACATAAAACTGAAAAAAGAACATAATTAATAATTCAAAATCATGGGTTGCCTCCCATAAGCGCTTGATTTAAGAGTCTTTCAGCCCGACTGTCTCCTTGATTTAGAGATTTTGGAAATGAGTGGTGCCTTTGTCCCTCACCACATGTGCTCCATAATACTGCTTCACCCTTTTTCCATTGATTTGGAATGTGGAAATGGTGGCTTCATCAAACAATTCCACTGCCCCATTAGGATACACTTTCACCAAATTTTGTGGAGTTGGATTTTTGTGAGATGGGCATTGGGTTGGGAGAGTTGGTTGTTTGTTGAGTGCTTCTTTAGGGTATGGTTTAGGCTTAATCTCTTTAACACTCCCTTCTTCTTCTTATTCATTTCTTCTTCCCACACTCTCATTTTCCACCATGTCTTCACCTAGCAGTGCAGGAGCATTAGATGCAAGAGCAATGATCAGATGATCCTTTTGTGCTGGTTCTTCTCTTGGCAGAGTGTCTTTTTCCAAGATTTCTTCTTCAGGTGGTGCAGCTGCATCTGGTGCAAGTGCACAAGTGAGATGATCATACTACTTATGGAATTGCTTCTGCACTAAATGGTCAAGAGAAATGATTGCTGAACATTCTTCACTCTCCTCTGCAGGATATTTCAGAGCATTCATCACATTGAATTTCACCTCTTGGTCATTCACTCTCATGGTTAGTTCACCTTTTTGTACATCAATGAGTGTCTTTCCAGTTGCCAAGAATGGCTTTCCAAGGATGACAGAGACTTCTTTATCTGTATCAAAATCAAGAATAACAAAATCTGCAGGCAACACAAATTTGTCAACCTTAACTAAAATATCTTCAATAATTCCCTCTGGGTAGGCTATTGATCTATCAGCAAGTTGAAGTGTCACAGTTGTAGGCCTGGCATTTCCAATTTCAAGTTGTGTAAATATTGATTTAGGCATCAAGTTGATACTTGCACCTAAATCACATAATGCACGACCAGTGTAAGATTTTCCAATTGAGAGTGGAATTGTAAAACTGCCAGGATCCTTCAATTTCCTTGAAATTTTGTTTTGCAAAATTAAACTACATTCTTTAGACATAGCAACTGTTTCAAAATCCCCTAATCCTTTTCGTTTTGAAAGCACATCTTTCAAGAATTTAGCATAATTAGGCATTTGTTGAAGTGCTTCAACTAAGGGAACATTGATGTGTAATTGTTTTAAAATTTCAAGAAATTTACTGAATTGTTTTTCCTCATGTGCCTTTTTTAATCTTTGAGGATAAGGAGGAGGAAGGTATTCAGGAACTAACCCTGGCATTTGAACTTCTTGAGATGTAGGTGCATGAGGTGCTTCTGCATCTTGCAAACTTTTTTCTTTTCTGTTTTTCTTTTTTTCATTTTCTACCTTACCTTCACCTTCAGTCTCATAAGGTTCTGCAAGATCCTTTCCATTTCTAAGAGAAATGGCCTTCACCCGTTCCTTTCCTGACCCGTGGGATGTGTTAGCTTGTGTTTGAGGGTAGTGTACCTGTTGGTTTTTGATACAGAGCTATTGCTAATTGTCCCACTTGATTCTCCAAATTTTTGATGGAGGCATTAAGAGTTGGAATTTGAACTTTTGTATCACTCATAAATGCTTCTGTCCTATCCATAAATGCACCAGTTTTACCCATAAATGCTTTCAATAAGGCTTCTATGGAGTTGTCCATTTCTGGTGCAGATGGTCTTTGGACATGTTGAGAAAGGAATCCTGGTGGAGTAGATGGTGCAGCAGCATTATTACTCCCCCACCAGAAATCTGAGTGACTGTTCCAATCTGGATAATAGGTATTTGGGTAAGGGTTGTTATTTTGGTTGTACCCTGCATAGTTAACAGAAATAGGGTTGCTGGGACATTCTTCATACAAGTGACCTCCTCCACAATAACCTGGGGGGGGTTGTTCTATGGCTGCTGCAGTGTTTTCTGTTGGTGCAGCTACACCAGGTGCAGATGCACTGGTTGAAGTGAAGTTTTTAAACAAATTTGTCAGCGAGGCTAATTGAGCAGATATGGCTGATACATCACTAATTTCATGTACCCCTGATGGTTTCTTTTGGGCACTCACCCTCTCAGTAGGTCAACTAGAGCTATTTGTTGCAATTCTATCAATCAATTCACATGCTTCATTATAAGACAAGTTTAATAACACACCCCCAGATGATGCATCAAGCATTATTCTGGTTTGGGGCTCTAAACCATTATAAAAAGTTTCCATTTGAATAATGACAGGCCGACCATGATGTGGAGATTTTCTTAAAAGCTCTTTCCATCTTTCCCATGCTTCAAACAATGATTCAAAGTCTTTTTGTCTAAAAGATGTAATATCATTTCTCATTCTTGCATTTTTGATGGGTGGAAAATATTTTGCTAAAAATTTTTCAGCCATTTCATTCCATGAATGAATAGAATTAGGCTCTAGTGAATTCAACCAAGATTTAGCCTTATCTTTCAAAGAATATGGAAATAGCTTAAGTTTAAATGCATCTTCACTAACACTAGGAATGATAAAGTTACTACATATTTCTAAAAACTGTTTTAAATGCTCATGGGGATCCTCATGGAGAGATCCACCAAATTGACCAATTGTTTGTAGCATTTGGAACATCATGGGTTTAAATTCAAAATGCACAGCATCAATATGAGGTCTTGCTATACTTGTTTGCATATTTTGATGATTAAACATAGCATAATCCCTCATGGGTCTATTTCTATCATTTAACATACCTATTGCTCCCATGTTGATGAATTGTTGTGGTGAAGTCATGCTAGAACCTCTGCCTTTGGGACTTTGTTGTCTTTGTAAGCTCCTAAATCTCCTCCTTATCTCAGGGTCTAATGCAAATTCTGGTGTTCTGACCCTGCGCATATGCTAGTGCATCTGCATCTAGTGCATCTGCACTTAATACTTCTGCACCTAATGCTTCTGCACAGAAAACAAAATACAAGAGTAATAAAACACTAACTTATAAATCTAAACAACAAAAATTAATGGCAATCCCCAGCAACGACGCCAAAAACTTGGTGTGTGAAAAAGATGTGCAAGTATACACAGTCACAAACAAGTAATATAATGATAAGAAAGGTCGAACCCACAGGGATTGGTTAAACTCTTGTATGTTTAGAAAACATATAAATTAGTGCTACTATACTACTTACAAATTTGGAGTTTTTTATGTTAAGTGAAAACAGAATGCAAAGATGTAAAAGAATACGAAGGAAATCAGTTGAGAATGATGGTAGAGATGTTTTCACTAAATAATGTTCTTTTGAGAGTTTCTATGCTTTTAGTGGTGCAGAAGCACCAAGGTGCAGAAGCATTGAGTGCAGCTGCATGAGTATGTGCTTTTCAGCTACTTTCTTCGGAGTTTTGTTACAAGCTTCCCACGTCTGGGCTTGCTAAATAAGTTCACTCCCGCCTTTGAAGTACTCACGGTTTCGCCCTAAGGACTATGTTATCCTATGTCTAGGACTTAACATGGTTTTAACAAAGTTTTTTTTCTTTATTACGCTAGTTAACAAAGCCTTCATTAAAACACTTACCCTTATTAGTCTTGATTTATAATTATAAACCATGTCTGTGAATATAATTCTACTTATTCTAAGTGGTCAACCTTAAAATAAGATGGATGTAGTATAACACAAGAACCAAAATGCATACAACACTAAAAAGCATAATAACTTACTCAAAAGCTCATTATAAAGTTACAACATCTCAACCAAAAAGGTTTAGCTCATAATATGCATTGCAAGGCAAAGATAGATGAAATAAAACATATTAATATAGATGAAAGTACAAGAGATATCAATAGGGTAGTGATTACACTGATTGAAGTACTCTTGCATAAATTTGCCCAGCAGTGCAGAAGCACTGACTTCCTAGTGCAGTTGCACCTAACTAAGTTGATGAAGAAATGAAGGAAGAAGTTGCCGATTCCTTCCTTACCTTCTTGCCAACTAACTACTACTAAAACTATAAGAAATGAAACTACTAAATTATAAGTAAAGTGTATGATCTACATATTATGGTGTGAGATATGCGATGATCTTCAAGTGAGAAGTGAAAGCCTTTTTATAGCCTTGGAGGTTTCCTTCAAGTGAGGGTTTGCTTGAAAACCAAGTTAACCTAAGGAGGTTTAACCATGGTTACTTTTCTGATCTTTAATTCTGGAGATTGAGTCCAGCACTCATCCTCAAGGGGAGGTCCAATTGTGGAAGGCCATGTGTCTTTAGATGAGTAGTCTTTCATGATGAATTCAAATAGTGGGCGCCTCCTTATGCATGTTGGCATGTGCCTCCATGTGATTTGTGACAAAGCATGATGTCATAGAAATTTTGGTGCAGTGGTATGATTTGAGGTGCTTCAATTGTGGGGTTATAAACCTTCAGCGCAGGATGGTGCAGAAGCACCTAAGTGAAGTTGCACTGTTGTAAATGTGGTTAGTGCAGATGCACTGTTTGTTTCTTTGGTGTAGTTGCACCTAACTGCAAGTGCACTGAACAAACATATCAAACATACCAATATATATACAAAATGATTAAATCATTACATAATCCTCTTTGAAACATAGAATGTTGTTATTTTACTTCATACTACTATATTTAACACATATTACACTTGGTTTCAAGTAATTAGTTATGTTTTGATGCATAAATAACTCTATATAAAATAGAGTTATCAGTTATCATCTCTGAATGTGACCATAAGCTCTATCATACCAAGAGGTGTCGTGGATGAGCTGTTGAAGCCGGTCAAATCTGACCCTCGATAGGCTCTGAGATCGTCCTTGGATATTTTTAGCACATCTAGTAGGTATTCGAAGATAATGTACGCTGAACTTCCCTGGTCGATCAGGATCCTTCTTACCTCCACGTTCGCCATCACAGCGGTGTCCAAGAGCGGGACGTACTTATTCGGCTTACCATCAAGCAAATCGCTATCTTCGAATGCCAAGGGCGGCCTGTTAGAGAGGGTTCTGGGAGCGGACGTTGAGGTTACACTCATGATTTCTTTCCACCTTCTTTTCATGGACCTGTTGGTCTCTCGTCCGTCGATCGGGCACCCTCTCGTGATTACCATGGCCACTGGTCGCCCCTTGGACTTTCTGTTATCTTCCTCATCTTCCTCGTCGTCGTCGTTCTCCTTATTACCTCTGCCTACTTCATTGATCACTGCTTTCCCTTTTTAAGGGGAACGAGTTTCATTCTTCTCTTCTCGCACGTCCGTCTGTCCCTTGTTCCTGTATTGGGTAAGCTTACCCTTTCTAATCAATCCCTCAATGTCGTCCTTGAGGGCCATACAATTGTTGGTGTCATGCCCGTTACTGCAGTGATATCGGCAATATTTACGAGACGGGCATTGCCCTTCTTTGAGAACGAGTGGTTCAGGTCTCTTGATGTCTCTGAATTCCGTATTTGCACATTCAGACAGAATCTAAGCATAAGACGTGTTCAGCTTAGTGCGATCTGAGAACTTTCTGGATTTGAAGTCCCTTGATGGGCCTCCTTGATCCCTTCTCGATCTCTGGTCGCGCTCCGCTTGGGGTTCCTTGGTCGTTCCTCCCGCAACGGCTTGCGTCGCTATGGCTCTTTCTTCATAGTTCATGAACCTATGATACCTGCAGAGGAAAGTTTCTAAATCCGGCGGTTCGTTCACATCAACTTCGATTTCGAACAAACTGCCAGTACGAAGCCCGTCCCGAAGGAACCATAGTCTCATAACGTCTTCTAGTCCCCTTACGTTGGCAGCCTCCTTGTTGAACCGTTCCACATAGTCGCAGAGGGTCTCATCAGGTTCTTGTTGTAACGCCCCAAAAATTTAATTAATTATTTAATTGAATTGTTTGGGAATTTGATTGGTAGGAAAATAATAGAATAATAATAATGCTAGTATAGGTGAGCCTATTGTTAGGGTTGGGAGTAGTAATATGAGAAGTGTTAAGCGAGGCCCATGATGTAATTCGCATAAGCTATAGAAAAGCCCATAAAATTAAATAAGTATAAATAAGAGGTATTTTAGGGTTTGGCTCATTTAGAAAGAACAAAAAAAAAGAGAATTAGGGAGAAGAGAAGAGGGAGAGAGCGACAGCCAAGAGGAGAGAAGAAGGAGGGAGCGACGCCAAGAGGAGAGAGAAGGCTAGGGTTCGTGATCTTCTAAGGCTAAGGTAAGGGTGGGATTCATGCCTTATAATGGGATATATGAATTACTTTATGTGGGGGTTAGGGTTTGATGATGGTCATAGGTATGATCATATATGTGTGAATGTCTTGTTGAATAATTATGATTGTGTGATTGATATTCCTATACCCTAGAATTGTTATTGTATTTTGGCCATGATCATGAGAACTTGAATTGGGTGCTGAAAGTGGCGCCCTAGGCGCCCTGCCACTGTTTTTCTGTCTTTGGTTGTTGCTGGAAGTGGCGCCCTAGGCGCCCAATGCTGTTTTTGATGTTGCTGAGAATGGCGCCTTAGGCGCCCAGTGTTATTTCTGTGTTGCTGAGAAAGGCGCCCTAGGCGCCCAGTGTTGTTCCCTGTTGCTGAAACTGGCGCCCTAGGCGCCCAGTTGTTTGCTGGTGTTTTTAGCAAACAATCACTAGTTTTAAATAATGTGTTTGTGAGATCAAACTAGAAAATCTCTCGTGACAATTGCCTTTGTATTTTCGTGTTTGGAGAAAACAAATAGTTGAAGAACAGAATTATGAATAGAATGAAACAACAATTGCTAGAAAGATAAAGAGAAAAGTAAATAATTGCATTGAAATGTAAAAAGATTGGTACACAAACACGTACAGTGACTGTTCACTCGTTTTTCGCTATTGTCTGGAAGTTTGAGTTTTCAGAATTCTGTGTTTATGTTGTGACCCCTTCTCTCTACGAGAAACTTCTATTTATAATAAAAGAAAAAACAATAACCGCTCAGCGTTTTTTTCTAAATAAACAACTGCCATTTCGACTAGATAAGATTTAGATAACTGCTCCATCTTTCGACTACAGCACTGCTATCCTTTTCTACCAGCGATCTTTGATTTAACCTGTTATCTGAATGCTATTCAACTTCCTGTCGAAACTACTAACTTCAGCTTTACAATTTTCGCTAAGTTGCGTGTTATGCTGATTCTCCCTGTACACAGCTTCTTGTTGTCGAAATATCAAGTCTTCTTCCTGACTGCAACTAGTCAAACCTTGTTGACATGTAAATGTCCGCACTTTCGACAGAAACACTGTCTTGTCTTCGACTAAACTTTTTGACGTCTTTCTTGTTGAAATCTTTGTCTTTAAACTCTCGATTTCATTAAGCCTTAGACATAGTCGAAATTACTCTTTACAACACCCTTCTCAATGCCAAATATTAGCATCTCTTCTTTGAAATGACAAGTCATTAATATTGACTGCATTTAATTGAGCCTGTCGAAAATGTAGGCTAACAAATTTCCCCCCAAAAAGACGTTTTCGACTGAATTCTTGAATGAAGATAGAAAATGACTTTTTGAAACTTCTTTCGACTATCCCATGAAATCTTAAGTTATCATTTCCTATCTTTTTTCAGAATATGAGGGGACATTTCTGGGCAAAAGCAGAGCTTGCTGGCGCCTTCTTCCAACGAGAGTGCGCCACGTCCCACTAAAGCCACGATTACCAACGTATTTTATTATTATTATTATTATTATTATTATTATTATTATTATTTTAAACGTGGTGAAATGGCTATAAAAAGGAAGTTGTACCCTTTCATTTCTTTTTTCAGAACCTTCAACTTCTTCTTCTTTGCGAAAAACTCCATTAAAGCTTCTTCTGATTACTGCATTTCTTTCTCCTTATTCACCTTACAAAGCAAAGCAGACACTACGAAGTACTTCTATTTCTTCACTAGCTTCCTGTTTTTAACGATGGCATCTTCTTCTACCATAAAATCTACTGTAACTCTTGGAAAGAAAACCCTTGTTTCTGAACCTGCTCTCACTTTGGAGGAAACACAAATTTACCGGTCTCAGGTACTTATCCCCTTCTCTAAACCTTCAAAGCATGCATTTTTAGGCCCTCTTCCTCTCGCTGATGATGATTCCTCTAAGATTAGGGACATTTTTCCTAGCTACCATAGACTCAGCCCTAGGATTTTCAGCGAAGGTCCACACATAATGGATTTCATGAGTAACCCGAATAGGGTTTTTCGATCTTCGCCACCAACTGAGAAAAACACGCCTTACATCGACTGGCTCAACAAAATTGAGTCGAAGAAAGCAGATATCTGGAAAAGTCAGGGAATTTTCGACCTGATCCAAATCTCAAGGTATGGGCCTAAGTATCAAAGCCCAATGCTTCTTTCTGCTCTACATTTTTGGGATATCACTATTAATAGCCTTCATTTAAAGTGTGGCATGCTTGCCCCCACTTTGCTTGACGTGGCAGCTATAACAGGTTTGAAGCCTTTAGGGGAAATTTTCCACCCTGCTACCCATACTGACTTCGACTTTGACTTCAAAAAAGCTAGCTTTAAAGGTTATATTGAGGAAAAACACATTACTGGGTCTAAGGATGTTTCTGATGAAGAGCATATTGCTTTTCTCACTTTTTGGTTATCCTTCTATGTCTTCTGTTCTTCGTCACTTCAAGTGGCTAAGATGTATATCCCCCTGGCCATTCAATTACATCAACGTCGAAAGATTAACTTGGCTACCCTTATTTTAGGGTCTCTTTTCGACAACTTAAAACAAGGGGCTATTGATTTGAAAGGACTCAAACCAGAAGGGAAATATTTGGTCTCTGGACCAATTTGGCTATTTCAATTGTGGCTTATTGCCACTTTCAATTCGAAATTGATAATGTACACTCCTGATGAATATCTTGATGTAATTTCTAACAGAGGGGTCGAAGGTGTACGACTTGCTTTGTTGAGACCTAAACAAATAGGAGTATCTGTCGAAGATCTCTTTTCGCAAACTTTCAACATGTTTCTGAATTGTACAGAATTCTCTCCTTCTATGGCCCCTTTTGCCGGAAGAAATTATGGACCACATTGGTTTACTAGGGAATTCCCTGCTAACAACCCTGATGAGGAGCAAGAAACCAATCAAATTTGGAAAGCATTTTTAACTCCTCAACTGCTATCGTCTCGAATTTCTCCTGGGAAGTCATCAAACCAATTTGGTTTATTCTCATATCACCCAAGTTTATATGCACGGCAATTTGGATTGTGTCAACTTCGACCCAGCCCTTTTTTCCGGTCTAAAAGGGAACTGTTAGTTCCTGAGAATGAGGAGGAATGGATAAATCGTCTCAATGACTTTCCTGCTGATTCTTTTCGTCTTACTCCCCTCCCCTTTGAACCAACTTTCTCTTGTACACACAAATTTTCTCAGTGGTGGATAGAGTATATCACCAGGAAATTCACTGGTGTCGAAGAGGCTACTCTATTGGTCAAACTAATATCTGCTTTTCCTTCTTCGCAGAAAAAGAAGACCAAGTCGAAAGGTATACATATTCAAGAAATTCGAGCATTTCAACAATATTTCGAAACTGTATATGATCCGACTAATCTTCGTCGAACTGTTTCTCAAGCTGCAAAGGTTTTTAAACAAAAAATTCTTGATAAAATCCCGACTATGATTTTTCCACCTTATGTACCAGATAAATATTTTTTTGTTTTAACACAAAACAAAATTAGATTTCCACCTTTACCAACCAGTGGACTGGCTCTGGCATTTTGGTCACCCATTCCAGAATGGTTCGTATGTGGTTCGACTAAGGCGCTATTTGATTTTTCCGAAGAAAACAGCTGAGAAAGTAGTTTCGACTAAGCAGGACATATACACTTTTGAGGGTCATCTTCATTTAGATATTCAACATATTCGAATCTTATCCTCCATTATAGAAGGTGATTCGCAAGACCTCTTAGGAAAAATAAATTTCCCTTTTATGCATTTCGTATTAACACTTGTTTGTCGAATATTTGTAGCCGTTCCTATCACATCGTCTTCAACAGATGGCGCAGCAACAAAGACGAAGAAAAAAGATGTTGAGGCTTCGTCAACAAGAAAACAACCTCTTCAAGAAGAAAAACAAAAAGTGAGTACTTAACTTTACTCTTTGTATCATCTTCTTATACTCTTCGACTAATTAGTCATCCGTTTTGCAGAGTCGAAAAAGAACAAGTAGCTCTTTAACGTCCAATCCAAAGAAAACAAGGAATGTTAAACCAAGAGTCGTGAGCGATTCGGAGGTCGAAGTTCTCAAAACCTTGCCTATTTATATTTGTTTTCTTTTTCTTATTTATGCTTACATGATTGTTGTATTTTCAGTCTGATGAGACACCACTGCTCAGGACTAAACCTATCAAGGTTCAAGTTTCTGAAACAGAAAAAGAGAGAAAGACAAAACATTCTCAAGATGCCTTTAAAACTGTTTCTCAACAAGCTTCTGTCGAAAGACAACAAAAAGAAGAAAAAGTTCCGCAAAGGCTTATCAAGAAAATCCAGAGTGCACACTCTTTAGTTGAGTATATCAGAGCTAAGGTGATTGATTGAAGCCTATATTTTTCGAAAATCCGAAAACTTTATTTATGTGATAATACTCACTTTGCTTCATTTTTTAGGGAACTGAAATCCCAACAAAACAGGCTACGCCTTCCTCCACTCATTCCCCTTCAAAAATAAATGTTTCTGGAGAAGGTGTCGAAGAAAAAGACTTGCATCGACATACACCTGTTGTCGAAGATACACTGTTGGCCAAAAAGACTCTTCTTGCTGAAACTGTCAAGGAAATTCCTGCTCATGGCCCAGAGCCTGCTGCTATGGACGTTGATGAAAATCCTGATGTTGGCCACAATGGAGCTGAGATCAGTATATCTTCTTCTCCAAACATGGAAGAGCAAGGGTACAACGAAGAGGAGAGTGAAGACGACGGTAACAATGAAAGGAGTGAATCTCTTGAGATAGCCAATTCTCCACGCTCTGTGCCTTCACCACATGACATCGCTCTTAGCCCTCAAGAACAAGAATTTTTGGACCTAAAACGCAAAGACCCTCTTGAGGCTTTCAAACGAATGGTGAGTGGTTTATCCTCAACAGAAAGTAAGCCAAGTGCTTCGACTGCCTCTATTGGCAATTCCTTTGGAGGTTCTAAAGAAGACCTGATTCGAGAACTTCAAGCAACCCTCTTTGAGATAGATCTATTCAAGGCTATCGAAACAGATCATATGCTCTATTACAAACTCAAATCTTTGCTCAATAAACTTAATAACTCTGGCTCCAGTGACTCTCTTTTATGCTTTATTGTTGAATTTGAGCCTTTACTAGAGCAGATTTCCAGAGATATACAGAAAAAGAAGAGAACTATTGTGAGCAAAGAGCGCGAGCTTGAACTTCTGACAGAGAAAAGTTTCGCCGTCGAAACTTCAGAAAGCAAGATTTCGGCCCTGGAAATTCAAGCAGCAACTAATTCCAAGGAAATAGATGAATGTGATGCGAACATTTCGACATACCAGGCTCAAATCAAGAAGAAAATTTCTGTTCAACAGAGGTCTTCAATTTCTGTAGAGAACGCACTTCGATCTGAGGCAACCTTGGCTATCGAACACTTGGAGAGGGTTCAGAAACATGACGAAGCAGTTAAGAGGCTAACTGAAGAAGAAACCCTTTTAGATGCCAGATTGAGGCATGCGAGAGCAGCCTTTGAGAGGCTTAAAGCTTCTTTTGTAATTTAATTTTCCATCCGTATTCTGACAGCATTTTGCTCGATCTATATTTTGACAATCTTTCTTGGCATGGGTGCCATGTTTATATCTTCTCATTCTCTTAATTTTGCGTTATTTTAATTTCTTGCAACATTGGCTTATATCTTTTTAAATACTTGCCATTTATACCCAAAATTCGATTATCAGCACTTAACTCTTCGACTTCATAAGCACCGTTCGAAAAACATTGCAATATGCGAAGTGGACCTTCCCACCCTGGTGACCATTTACCTAAGACTCTATCTTTTTTGTCCATAGGCAACAAGGTTTTCCACACTAACTCTCCTTCTTCAAAGGTTTTCAACTTAACCTTTTTGTTATAAGCTCTAGCTACTCTTTCTTTCTGACGAATAAGTATTTCTAAAGCTAACAACCTTTCTTCGTCTAAATCAAACAATTCATCGAGCATCATATTCCAATAATGTTCAGAATGAATTTCCCATTGCCTCCGAATTCTTGTTGATTGTAAACAAATTTCAACAGGTAACACCGCATCATGTCCAAATGTTAGCCTGTAAGGAGTAGTATTGATAGATTCTTTAGGTGAAGTTCGACAAGCCCACAATATTTGATCAAGAGTATTATGCCAATTTTTGGGTTTTTGCCCAACATGCTTTTTAATCAAATTAATAATGATTTTATTGGCAGCCTCTACCTGACCATTGGCTTGTGCGTAGTACGGTGTTGAAGTTAATAACTTAAAACCAATTTTAGCAGCAAACTCTACCATTTTTCGACCAGTAAAGACAGTACCCTGATCTGTCGTAATGGTTTCTGGAATTCCATATCTGTAAATGATATGATTCTGAATAAACTTTATGACTGCCTCTTGATCAACATTGGCTAAAGGTATTGCTTCAACCCATTTGGTAAAGTAATCAATCCCTACAAGGATGAATCTATGGCCTTTTGATGAAGTTGGTTTTATCTCTCCAATCACATCTAGAGCCCAACCTCTAAATGGCCAAGGCTTAACTATAGAATGTAATTCATTTGCAGGCACACGTTGTATCCCAGCATGCTTTTGGTATTCTTGGCATCCTTTGGCAAACTCTATGCAATCTTTCAACATAGTTGGCCAATACATTCCTTGTCGAAACAATAACCATTTCATTTTGTGGCCTACTTGGTGTGAACCACATGCTCCACTATGCGTATCGGAAACTGCTAAATATGCCTCATTCTCACTAAGACATTTTAATAACACTCCTTCAGGAGTTTTCTTGAACAATTCGTTTCCAATTATCACGTAACTTAAAGCTCTGTACTTTACTTTTCTATTAGTGTTTCCTGTAGGATTTTGCAAATACTCTACAATAGGCTTCCGCCAATCATTATCAATCATATTGTCAATAGCAAAAATTTCCGCTAAATCAAAATCATCAACAATGTGACGTTTTTCGACAAACTCTTCACTAGTATTTATTGCCCCCCAAGTTTTTGGTGTTGACAGTGATGTTGAAGATGTATCATCAAGAGAGTCATTTGAAATGAGTTTGTCTTTTATCTCAATCAGCTCTTTTAGGCTTTGTTCTGAGACTTTATAGCCTGAAGCTATTTGTGCCAACTCATTTGCCACTTGATTTTCAATTCGTGGTAAATGTTCTAGGTGTACAGTTGTAAACTTTTGTAACATAGTATTGGCAACAATAAAATACTTGATAAGGTGCTCCTTAATACACTTGTATTCCTTAGTTAACTGTTTGATAACTAGCTCAGAATCACCTTTTATTTCGACATGATCTGCCCCCAATTCGAGCAAAATTTTAAGTCCTACAATTAAAGCCTCATACTCCGCCTCATTATTGGAGCAAGATTCTCGAATTCTAAACTTATACTTCGTTGGGATGTTAGTAGGGGTGATGATTAAAACACCAATCCCAACTCCATTTTTATGCCTTGAACCGTCGAAATATAGCTTCCAAGGATGTGTGCCTACAATATTTACCATATTTTCGACAACAGAGTGGTCCACTATAAAATCAGCAACCACTTGTCCTTTGATTGACTTGAGAGGTTGATAAGTTAAGTTATATTCTAACAAAGCTAAAGCCCATTTACCAATTCGACTATGTAGCATTGGCTTTGATAACATATGCTTAATAACATCAAAATGCGAATAAACATAAATATCAGCTGGCTTTATATATTGCTTTAACTTTGTACATGAGAAATACAAGCAAAGGCACAACTTTTCTATTGGGCTATACCTTGTTTCAGCATCAATTAAAACTCTACTAAGGTAATAAATGGCTCTTTCAACACCATTATCATCCTCTTGTGCTAACATGCTACCTATTGTGTTATCAGAAGCTGCTACATACAATTTCAGCACTTTATTTCTAATAACAGGCAATAAAATTGGTGGTTTCATTAAATAAGACTTAATTTCATCAAAAGCTGCTTGATGGACTTGTTCCCACTTGAACTCGTCTTCTTTCTTCAGTCTCAACAATAGCGAAAATGTTTGCGTTTTGCCACTCAGATTTGATATAAATCTTCGAAGGAAATTAATTTTTCCCAATAGTGACTGAAGTTCTTTCTTGGTCGAAGGAGCTTTCATTTCCATAATAGCTTTAGTCTTATTCTGATTAATTTCTATGCCTTTCTTGTGTACTACAAAACCCAAGAATTCACCTGCACGCACACAAAAAGCACATTTTGTTGGATTCATTTTTAATCCATATTTCCTCATTCTTTCAAAAGAACTTCGAAGATGTTCTAAATGACCACTTGCTGAGGAAGATTTAACCACCACATCATCTATGTATACTTGCATAAAATCATCAATAAAATCGTGAAACATAGAATTCATTGCCCTTTGGTATGTCGCACCAGCATTTTTTAAACCAAAAGGCATTACTACCCATTCGTAAACGCCTAATGCCCCTGGACAACGAAATGTTGTTTTCGACACGTCTTCTTCAGCAATAAAAATTTGATTATACCCAGAATAACCATCAAGCATACTGAGATAATCAAATCCTGCTACTGAATCTATTAGCATCTCAGCTATGGGCATAGCGTATTCATCTTTAGGTGTTGCATTATTTAAATCCCTAAAGTCTACGCAAACTCTAAGTTTTCCATTTTTCTTCATTACTGACACAATATTAGCTAACCAATCGACATACCTGGCAGTTCTGATGAATTTGCTTTTGAACAACCTTTCAATCTCTTCTTTGATTTTAGCCAATATTTGAGGAGCGAATCTTCTTGGTGTTTGCTTCACCGGTTTCTTTCCTGGTCGAATAGGCAATTGCAACTCTACAACCTCTCGACTCAAACCAGGCATTTCATTGTAATCCCAAGCAAAACCTACTCCTGGGGCGAGAGTGGATACATGGGGTCGGTGCTGTGCCTTCAACATTACATCCACGATTGGTGTTATGGAAAGAAGATGGTCTAGTGGAATATGTCGAAGCTGACCAGAGCTATTTCCGTGCTGATGTGAATCACATCACAAAGGGAAATTTTGAGAAACAAATGGCAATTATTGCGCCATGTACTTCTTCTAATCAAGCATATGTTCCTTCTGATAATGTGCTTGCCTCAGTTCATCTCCACCCAACTCATGGTTTTGTTTGGGAAAGAGAGATAATGGGAGATGTAGGTGTCTATCCTGAGGGTGCCTTACCTTCAACAGGATGGGACACTAAACACTAAAAATATTTAGATGTCGGTACCCAGTGCATGGGACAGAATTACGGCTTACATGGCCGAAAACAAAGTAAAAGCGACTTTGGAAGCCGAAATAATTCAACAAACAATGGCTGTCGAAGCCATAGACTCATATGAAGAAAATGGCGAAGTCATAGATGAAAAACTTGATTGCATTTATGATGATGAGCCATTGGGGTTCGAAAAGGATCCTAGAGATTCAACAAGACGTATGCAAGCTCAAGATTCAGTAGAAGAAATTGATTTGGGAAATGGCTCAGTCAAAAAGCCAACATATATTAGTGCACACCTTGATGCTGCCTTGAAAACCCAAGTTGTCACATTACTGCAGGAGTTCAAAGATTGTTTTTCTTGGGATTACAATGAAATGCCTGGTTTGAGTCGAGAGGTTGTAGAGTTGCAATTGCCTATTCGACCAGGAAAGAAACCGGTGAAGCAAACACCAAGAAGATTCGCTCCTCAAATATTGGCTAAAATCAAAGAAGAGATTGAAAGGTTGTTCAAAAGCAAATTCATCAGAACTGCCAGGTATGTCGATTGGTTAGCTAATATTGTGCCAGTAATGAAGAAAAATGGAAAACTTAGAGTTTGCGTAGACTTTAGGGATTTAAATAATGCAACACCTAAAGATGAATACGCTATGCCCATAGCTGAGATGCTAATAGATTCAGCAGCAGGATTTGATTATCTCAGTATGCTTGATGGTTATTCTGGGTATAATCAAATTTTTATTGCTGAAGAAGACGTGTCGAAAACAGCATTTCGTTGTCCAGGGGCATTAGGCGTTTACGAATGGGTAGTAATGCCTTTTGGTTTAAAAAATGCTGGTGCGACATACCAAAGGGCAATGAATTCTATGTTTCACGATTTTATTGATGATTTTATGCAAGTATACATAGATGACGTGGTGGTTAAATCTTCCTCAGCAAGTGGTCATTTAGACCATCTTCGAATTTCTTTTGAAAGAATGAGGAAATATGGATTAAAAATGAATCCAACAAAATGTGCTTTTTGTGTGCGTGCAGGTGAATTCTTGGCTTTTGTAGTACACAAGAAAGGCATAGAAATTAATCAGAATAAGACTAAAGCTATTATGGATACGAAAGCTCCTTCGACCAAGAAAGAACTTCAGTCACTATTGGGAAAAATTAATTTCCTTCGAAGATTTATATCAAATCTAAGTGGCAAAACGCAAGCATTTTCACCATTGTTGAGACTGAAGAAAGAAGACGAGTTCAAGTGGGAACAAGTCCATCAAGCAGCTTTTGATGAAATTAAGTCTTATTTAATGAAACCACCAATTTTATTGCCTGTTATTAGAAATAAAGTGCTGAAATTGTATGTAGCAGCTTCTGATAACACAATAGGTAGCATGTTAGCACAAGAGGATGATAATGGTGTTGAAAGAGCCATTTATTACCTTAGTAGAGTTTTAATTGATGCTGAAACAAGGT
The DNA here is from genome assembly GCA_039519185.1 of Astragalus membranaceus. Taxonomy (NCBI): domain Eukaryota; kingdom Viridiplantae; phylum Streptophyta; class Magnoliopsida; order Fabales; family Fabaceae; genus Astragalus; species Astragalus membranaceus. The sequence continues at coordinate 44,704,773 of CM076848.1, forward strand.
ATAGTCCAATAGAAAAGTTGTGCCTTTGCTTGTATTTCTCATGTACAAAGTTAAAGCAATATATAAAGCCAGCTGATATTTATGTTTATTCGCATTTTGATGTTATTAAGCATATGTTATCAAAGCCAATGCTACATAGTCGAATTGGTAAATGGGCTTTAGCTTTGTTAGAATATAACTTAACTTATCAACCTCTCAAGTCAATCAAAGGACAAGTGGTTGCTGATTTTATAGTGGACCACTCTGTTGTCGAAAATATGGTAAATATTGTAGGCACACATCCTTGGAAGCTATATTTCGACGGTTCAAGGCATAAAAATGGAGTTGGGATTGGTGTTTTAATCATCACCCCTACTAACATCCCAACGAAGTATAAGTTTAGAATTCGAGAATCTTGCTCCAATAATGAGGCGGAGTATGAGGCTTTAATTGTAGGACTTAAAATTTTGCTCGAATTGGGGGCAGATCATGTCGAAATAAAAGGTGATTCTGAGCTAGTTATCAAACAGTTAACTAAGGAATACAAGTGTATTAAGGAGCACCTTATCAAGTATTTTATTGTTGCCAATACTATGTTACAAAAGTTTACAACTGTACACCTAGAACATTTACCACGAATTGAAAATCAAGTGGCAAATGAGTTGGCACAAATAGCTTCAGGCTATAAAGTCTCAGAACAAAGCCTAAAAGAGCTGATTGAGATAAAAGACAAACTCATTTCAAATGACTCTCTTGATGATACATCTTCAACATCACTGTCAACACCAAAAACTTGGGGGGCAATAAATACTAGTGAAGAGTTTGTCGAAAAACGTCACATTGTTGATGATTTTGATTTAGCAGAAATTTTTGCTATTGACAATATGATTGATAATGATTGGCGGAAGCCTATTGTAGAGTATTTGCAAAATCCTACAGGAAACACTAATAGAAAAGTAAAGTATAGAGCTTTAAGTTACGTGATAATTGGAAACGAATTGTTCAAGAAAACTCCTGAAGGAGTGTTATTAAAATGTCTTAGTGAGAATGAGGCATATTTAGCAGTTTCCGATACGCATAGTGGAGCATGTGGTTCACACCAAGTAGGCCACAAAATGAAATGGTTATTGTTTCGACAAGGAATGTATTGGCCAACTATGTTGAAAGATTGCATAGAGTTTGCCAAAGGATGCCAAGAATACCAAAAGCATGCTGGGATACAACGTGTGCCTGCAAATGAATTACATTCTATAGTTAAGCCTTGGCCATTTAGAGGTTGGGCTCTAGATGTGATTGGAGAGATAAAACCAACTTCATCAAAAGGCCATAGATTCATCCTTGTAGGGATTGATTACTTTACCAAATGGGTTGAAGCAATACCTTTAGCCAATGTTGATCAAGAGGCAGTCATAAAGTTTATTCAGAATCATATCATTTACAGATATGGAATTCCAGAAACCATTACGACAGATCAGGGTACTGTCTTTACTGGTCGAAAAATGGTAGAGTTTGCTGCTAAAATTGGTTTTAAGTTATTAACTTCAACACCGTACTACGCACAAGCCAATGGTCAGGTAGAGGCTGCCAATAAAATCATTATTAATTTGATTAAAAAGCATGTTGGGCAAAAACCCAAAAATTGGCATAATACTCTTGATCAAATATTGTGGGCTTGTCGAACTTCACCTAAAGAATCTATCAATACTACTCCTTACAGGCTAACATTTGGACATGATGCGGTGTTACCTGTTGAAATTTGTTTACAATCAACAAGAATTCGGAGGCAATGGGAAATTCATTCTGAACATTATTGGAATATGATGCTCGATGAATTGTTTGATTTAGACGAAGAAAGGTTGTTAGCTTTAGAAATACTTATTCGTCAGAAAGAAAGAGTAGCTAGAGCTTATAACAAAAAGGTTAAGTTGAAAACCTTTGAAGAAGGAGAGTTAGTGTGGAAAACCTTGTTGCCTATGGACAAAAAAGATAGAGTCTTAGGTAAATGGTCACCAGGGTGGGAAGGTCCACTTCGCATATTGCAATGTTTTTCGAACGGTGCTTATGAAGTCGAAGAGTTAAGTGCTGATAATCGAATTTTGCGTATAAATGGCAAGTATTTAAAAAGATATAAGCCAATGTTGCAAGAAATTAAAATAACGCAAAATTAAGAGAATGAGAAGATATAAACATGGCACTCATGCCAAGAAAGATTGTCAAAATACAGATCGAGCAAAATGCTGTCAGAATACGGATGGAAAATTAAATTACAAAAGAAGCTGTAAGCCTCTCAAAGGCTGCTCTCGCATGCCTCAATCTGGCATCTAAAAGGGTTTCTTCTTCATTTAGCCTCTTAACTGCTTCGTCATGTTTCTGAACCCTCTCCAAGTGTTCGATAGCCAAGGTTGCCTCAGATCGAAGTGCGTTCTCTACAGAAATTGAAGACCTCTGTTGAACAGAAATTTTCTTCTTTTCTTCCACTTCAATCTTCGACTGCAACTCGTTGATTTGAGCCTGGTATGTCGAAATGTTCGCATCACATTCATCTATTTCCTTGGAATTAGTTGATGCTTGAATTTCCAGGGCCGAAATCTTGCTTTCTGAGGTTTCGACGGCGACACTTTTCTCTGTCAGAAGTTCAAGTTCGCGCTCTTTGCTCACAATAGTTCTCTTCTTTTTCTGTATATCTCTGGAAATCTGCTCTAGTAAAGGCTCAAATTCAACAATAAAGCATAAAAGAGAGTCACCGGAGCCATAGTTATTAAGTTTATTGAGCAAAGATTTGAGTTTGTAATAGAGCATATGATCTGTTTCGATAGCCTTGAATAGATCTATCTCAAAGAGGGTTGCTTGAAGTTCTCGAATCAGGTCTTCTTTAGAACCTCCAGAGGAATTGCCAATAGAGGCAGTCGAAGCACTTGGCTTACTTTCTGTTGAGGATAAACCACTCACCATTCGTTTGAAAGCCTCAAGAGGGTCTTTGCGTTTTAGGTCCAAAAATTCTTGTTCTTGAGGGCTAAGAGCGATGTCATGTGGTGAAGGCACAGAGCGTGGAGAATTGGCTATCTCAAGAGATTCACTCCTTTCATTGTTACCGTCGTCTTCACTCTCCTCTTCGTTGTACCCTTGCTCTTCCATGTTTGGAGAAGAAGATATACTGATCTCAGCTCCATTGTGGCCAACATCAGGATTTTCATCAACGTCCATAGCAGCAGGCTCTGGGCCATGAGCAGAAATTTCCTTGACAGTTTCAGCAAGAAGAGTCTTTTTGGTCAACAGTGTATCTTCGACAACAGGTGTATGTCGATGCAAGTCTTTTTCTTCGACACCTTCTCCAGAAACATTTATTTTTGAAGGGGAATGAGTGGAGGAAGGCGTAGCCTGTTTTGTTGGGATTTCAGTTCCCTAAAAAATGAAGCAAAGTGAGTATTATCACATAAATAAAGTTTTCGGATTTTCGAAAAATATAGGCTTCAATCAATCACCTTAGCTCTGATATTCTCAACTAAAGAGTGTGCACTTTGGATTTTCTTGATAAGCCTTTGCGGAACTTTTTCTTCTTTTTGTTGTCTTTCGACAGAAGCTTGTTGAGAAACAGTTTTAAAGGCATCTTGAGAATGTTTTGTCTTTCTCTCTCTTTCTGTTTCAGAAACTTGAACCTTGATAGGTTTAGTCCTGAGCAGTGGTGTCTCATCAGACTGAAAATACAACAATCATGTAAGCATAAATAAGAAAAAGAAAACAAATATAAATAGGCAAGGTTTTGAGAACTTCGACCTCCGAATCGCTCACGACTCTTGGTTTAACATTCCTTGTTTTCTTTGGATTGGACGTTAAAGAGCTACTTGTTCTTTTTCGACTCTGCAAAACGGATGACTAATTAGTCGAAGAGTATAAGAAGATGATACAAAGAGTAAAGTTAAGTACTCACTTTTTGTTTTTCTTCTTGAAGAGGTTGTTTTCTTGTTGACGAAGCCTCAACATCTTTTTTCTTCGTCTTTGTTGCTGCGCCATCTGTTGAAGACGATGTGATAGGAACGGCTACAAATATTCGACAAACAAGTGTTAATACGAAATGCATAAAAGGGAAATTTATTTTTCCTAAGAGGTCTTGTGAATCACCTTCTATAATGGAGGATAAGATTCGAATATGTTGAATATCTAAATGAAGATGACCCTCAAAAGTGTATATGTCCTGCTTAGTCGAAACTACTTTCTCAGCTGTTTTCTTCGAAAAATCAAATAGCGCCTTAGTCGAACCACATACGAACCATTCTGGAATGGGTGACCAAAATGCCAGAGCCAGTTCACTGGTTGGTAAAGGTGGAAATCTAATTTTGTTTTGTGTTAAAACAAAAAAATATTTATCGGGTACATAAGGTGGAAAAATCATAGTCGGGATTTTATCAAGAATTTTTTGTTTAAAAACCTTTGCAGCTTGAGAAACAGTTCGACGAAGATTAGTCGGATCATATACAGTTTCGAAATATTGTTGAAATGCTCGAATTTCTTGAATATGTATACCTTTCGACTTGGTCTTCTTTTTCTGCGAAGAAGGAAAATCAGATATTAGTTTGACCAATAGAGTAGCCTCTTCGACACCAGTGAATTTCCTGGTGATATACTCTGTCCACCACTGAGAAAATTTGTGGGTACAAGAGAAAGTTGGTTCAAAGGGGAGGGGAGTAAGACGAAAAGAATCAGCAGGAAAGTCATTGAGACGATTTATCCATTCCTCCTCATTCTCAGGAACTAACAGTTCCCTTTTAGACCGGAAAAAAGGGCTGGGTCGAAGTTGACACAATCCAAATTGCCGTGCATATAAACTTGGGTGATATGAGAATAAACCAAATTGGTTTGATGACTTCCCAGGAGAAATTCGAGACGATAGCAGTTGAGGAGTTAAAAATGCTTTCCAAATTTGATTGGTTTCTTGCTCCTCATCAGGGTTGTTAGCAGGGAATTCCCTAGTAAACCAATGTGGTCCATAATTTCTTCCGGCAAAAGGGGCCATAGAAGGAGAGAATTCTGTACAATTCAGAAACATGTTGAAAGTTTGCGAAAAGAGATCTTCGACAGATACTCCTATTTGTTTAGGTCTCAACAAAGCAAGTCGTACACCTTCGACCCCTCTGTTAGAAATTACATCAAGATATTCATCAGGAGTGTACATTATCAATTTCGAATTGAAAGTGGCAATAAGCCACAATTGAAATAGCCAAATTGGTCCAGAGACCAAATATTTCCCTTCTGGTTTGAGTCCTTTCAAATCAATAGCCCCTTGTTTTAAGTTGTCGAAAAGAGACCCTAAAATAAGGGTAGCCAAGTTAATCTTTCGACGTTGATGTAATTGAATGGCCAGGGGGATATACATCTTAGCCACTTGAAGTGACGAAGAACAGAAGACATAGAAGGATAACCAAAAAGTGAGAAAAGCAATATGCTCTTCATCAGAAACATCCTTAGACCCAGTAATGTGTTTTTCCTCAATATAACCTTTAAAGCTAGCTTTTTTGAAGTCAAAGTCGAAGTCAGTATGGGTAGCAGGGTCGAAAATTTCCCCTAAAGGCTTCAAACCTGTTATAGCTGCCACGTCAAGCAAAGTGGGGGCAAGCATGCCACACTTTCAATGAAGGCTATTAGTAGTGATATCCCAAAAATGTAGAGCAGAAAGAAGCATTGGGCTTTGATACTTAGGCCCATACCTTGAGATTTGGATCAGGTCGAAAATTCCCTGACTTTTCCAGATATCTCCTTTCTTCGACTCAATTTTGTTGAGCCAGTCGATGTAAGGCGTGTTTTTCTCAGTTGGTGGCGAAGATCGAAAAACCCTATTCGGGTTACTCATGAAATCCATTACGTGTGGACCTTCGCTGAAAATCCTAGGGCTGAGTCTATGGTAGCTAGGGAAAATGTCCCTAATCTTAGAGGAATCATCATCAGCGAGAGGAAGAGGGCCTAAAAATGCATGCTTTGAAGGTTTAGAGAAGGGGATAAGTACCTGAGACCGGTAAATTTGTGTTTCCTCCAAAGTGAGAGCAGGTTCAGAAACAAGGGTTTTCTTTCCAAGAGTTACAGTATGAGATTTTATGGTAGAAGAAGATGCCATCGTTAGAAACAGGAAGCTAGTGAAGAAATAGAAGTACTTCGTAGTGTCTGCTTTGCTTTGTAAGGTGAATAAGGAGAAAGAAATGCAGTAATCAGAAGAAGCTTTAATGGATTTTTTCGTAGAGAAGAAGAAGTTGAAGGTTCTGAAAAAAGAAATGAAAGGGTACAACTTCCTTTTTATAGCCGTTTCACCACGTTTTAAAAAAATAATAATAATAATAATAATAAAATACGTTGGTAATCGTGGCTTTAGTGGGAAACGTGAGATTGTGAAAATCTAAACAGTTAACTGTGCACACGTGGCGCACTCTCGTTGGAAGAAGGCGTCAGCAAGCTCTGTTTTTGCCCAGAAATGTCCCCTCATATTCTGAAAAAAGATAGGAAATGATAACATAAGATTTCATGGGATAGTCGAAAGAACTTTCAAAAAGTCATTTTCTATCTTCATTCAAGAATTCAGTCGAAAACGTCTTTTTGGGGTGCAATTTGTTAGCCTACATTTTCGACAGGCTCAACTAAATGCAGTCAATATTAATGACTTGTCATTTTAAAGAAGAGATGCTAATATTTGGCATTGAGAAGGGTGTTGTAAAGAGTAATTTCGACTATGTCTAAGGCTTAATGAAATCGAGAGTTTAAAGACAAAGATTTCGACAAGAAAGACGTCAAAAAGTTTAGTCGAAGACAAGACAGTGTTTCTGTCGAAAGTGCGGACATTTACATGTCAACAAGGTTTGACTAGTTGCAGTCAGGAAGAAGACTTGATATTTCGACAACAAGAAGCTGTGTACAGGGAGAATCAGCATAACACGCAACTTAGCGAAAATTGTAAAGCTGAAGTTAGTAGTTTCGACAGGAAGTTAAATAGCATTCAGATAACAGGTTAAATCAAAGATCGCTGGTAGAAAAGGATAGCAGTGCTGTAGTCGAAAGATGGAGCAGTTATCTAAATCTTATCTAGTCGAAATGGCAGTTGTTTATTTAGAAAAAAACCGCTGAGTGGTTATTGTTTTTTCTTTTATTATAAATAGAAGTTTCTCGTAGAGAAAAGGGGTCACAACATAAACACAGAGTTCTGAAAACTCAAACTTCCAGACAATAGCGAAAAACGAGTGAACAGTCACTGTACGTGTTTGTGTACCAATCTTTTTACATTTCAATGCAATTATTTACTTTTCTCTTTATCTTTCTAGCAATTGTTGTTTCATTCTATTCATAATTCTGTTCTTCAACTGTTTGTTTTCTCCAAACACGAAAATACAAAGGCAATTGTCACGAGAGATTTTCTAGTTTGATCTCACAAACACATTATTTAAAACTAGTGATTGTTTGCTAAAAACACCAGCAAACAATAAGCTTTCACAACTACAATCAATAACAATTCATTGAATGGTTGACGTGCAAGGTGGTTACCAATTGACTATCTTCTTTTTAATGACTATCAATTTGTAATTTGTAGATAGTGTAAAACAATTATACACTTATTGTGTATATAATAAATTGAATCCATTATTTTTTGTATTCTAGATTTAAAATCCTTGATCACTTCTCGAGTACAATGAACTGTACTCCCAAAATCAATTTTTAAAAAACTCTTAAAACTTTGAAAAAAAATTGTGTAGTCAGTATTATGTGAACTGGATTGATTACCAATAGTGGATGGTGTGACAGGAACCAACAATCACAACATAGACTTGGGCGCTATCATTTCTTCTTGTAAATTGTTATTATCAAATTGTGAAAGTTATAAGATTAACTACATTAAGAGACAAGCTAATCTCGTTGCTCATACTCTAGCTAGGGCATCGAGACACAATGCTAGTTTTCAAGTCTTTGATTTCAGGCCAACCTGTATTGATACTATTCTTATGAATGAAATGAATTATGTTTTGTTTTTGTGTCAATAAAAAGTATTATGTGAACACCGGAATAATAGCAATATTATTTGTACAAACATTACGAAAAAAGTATAACCAATCTCACTCTATGGTATAATAAGCCTCACTCATATACCAAATAAGCAAATGTCGCATAACACAGAGATAGTTGGCGAGTAGTGAGAGTTGATACGGTGTTGACACTCATTCTGGTGGTGTTGTTGGTATAGATGGTACATGTTCTGGTTTATGAAATGTAAATGGTAAGACTATTGCTCAAGTTCATTCTGTTGTTGTTCATGATATTCCCGAAGTAGTTCAAAACTCAAAAGGATCTTGAGCTGTTGACAAAGCATTGATTGGGTGGATATGCTTCAAGAAGATAGCCAAGAAGAAGCCAATTCTTTTTTTTTTAATTTCAGAAGAAGACAATTCTTTGAATCAACGGGTGGATTTGAAGAGGTAGTCTCCGAATCACAAAGAATCTTACACAACAAAATCGTAAGAAGGCAAGGCAAGTTAGTTATCAAACTCGGTCTAAGGCTACAAACTCGGTCTAAGGCTACCGACTCGAAATCTGCCTAATGGCTAATGACGGGGAAGGTAATGATTTTGGAATGCTGACAGATTTCTAGTATCTTCATGTCATTATAATTTTAGTTTGTAATGTTTTTCCATTTTTTGAGCGAACACCTATAGTCATGAGGCTTAAAGTTATTTGTATTGTCCAACACTAAACTATTAAATACCTTCTGATATCTATTTATAGAATCTATTTATACAAACAAATCTTTTATAAAATTACAAATTTGAATATCTTATTAACAAGACACGTATTTAATTTAAGGGTAAAAATGTCATTACTCTTTTTTTTCTTCTTCGTATACTCTCTTTCTTCATTTTTTTCTCTTTCTTCTTACACTCTCTTTCCCCCTTTTCACTTTTCTCTTCCACTCTCTTTCTTCCTTTTTTTTCTTTTTACTTTACTTTTAATTTTCCCATAAACAATTCTCTTTTTTCTCTTATCACTTCACTTTAGGTTTTTTAACTATATTTCTAAATTTAGACAAACACTACTCTATTAAAATTACCTATAAAAATATAAATGAGTCACACCAGTAAAAAAAAACTACCACCTTTTTGGAAAAAATTATCACCTAAAAATTTCAATTTTTCTCTACGAAATCTGTTTACACTCTTATTGATAATCTACTATCTATCTTTTACTATCTACGATAATCTACTAATCAACTAAACTAGTCAATTGAAACTACGAGATAACTGCAATGATATATAAAAAAACACGGGATAACTGCTCCGATATATAAAAAAACACATGATTAATATTTGTTATTGATAAATAAATTTTTTGAAGACTACTATAAACCTACCAACTAAAAAACAAGAAGATTTAATGACTATTTAAACTACTGATTAATATTTAAAACAAATATTTCTTATTGATAATCTACTATCTCTCTTTTACTATCCACTATAATCTACTGATCAACTAAAATAATCAATTGAAACTACGAGATAACTGCACTGATATATAAAAAAACACGAGATAACTGCACTGATATATAAAAAAACACAAGATTAATATTTGTCATTGATAATTAAATTTTTTGAAAACTACTACTACAAACCTACTATCTAAAAAACAAAAAGACTTAATGACTATTTAAACTACTAATTAATATTTAAAACAAATATTTCTTATTGATAATCTACTATCTAACTTTTACTATCTACTATAATCTACTAATCAACTAAAATAATCAATTGAAACAACGAGATAGCTGCACTGATATAGAAAAAACACGGGATAACTGCAGTACTGATATATAAAAAAACACGATATTAATATTTGTCATTGATAATTATAATTTTTGAAGACTACAATAAACCTACTATCTAAAAAAATAAGAAGACTTAATGACTATTTAAACTTATTAATATTTAAAACACACGTGACAAATATTTGTGACTAATACCTAAAAAAGGACAAATAAATGTCACTAATATATACAAAAACACGGGATAAATATTTCTTATTGATAACCTATTATCTATCTTTTACTATCTACTATAATCTACTAATCAACTCAAATAATCAATTGAAACTATGAGACAACTGCACTGATACATAAAAAACACGGAATAACTGCACTGATATATAAAAAAATACGGGAGTAACTGCAATGATATATATAAAAACACGGGATAATTGCACTGATATATAAAAATACACGAGATAACAACACTGATATATAAAAAAAACAATGCACTGATATATAAAAAACACAAGATAAATGCACTAATATATAAAAAAAACACGAGATTAATATTTGTAATTGATAATTAAATTTTTTGAAGGCTACTACTACAAACCTACTATCTAAAAAACAAGAAGACTTAATGACTATTTAAATTACTAACTAATATTTAAAACAAATATTTGTTATTGATAATCTACTATCTAAATTTTACTATTTACTATAATCTACTAATCAACTAAAATAATCAATTGAATCTACGAGATAGTTGCACTGATATATAAAAAAATGGGATAACTACAGTATTGATATATAAAAAAACACGAGATTAATATTTGTCATTGATAATTATAGTTTTTGAAGACTACTATAAACCTACAATCTAAAAAAGCAAGACTTAATGACTATTTAAACCGATTAATATTTAAAACACACGTGACAAATATTTGTCACTAATACCTAAAAAATGACATAATTGTCACTGATATATAAAAAAACACAGGATAAATATTTCTTATTGATAATCTACTATCTATCTTTTACTATCTATTATAATCTACTAATAAACTCAAATAATCAATTGAAACTATGAGATAACTGCACTGATACATAAAAAAACATGGGATAACTGAACTGATATATAAAAAAATACGGGAATAACTGTAATGATATATATAAAAACACGAGATAACTGTACTGATATATAAAAAAACACGGGATAACAACACTGATATATAAAAAAATATTGCACTGATATATAAAAAAACACGGAATAAATGCATAGATTGTTTTTAAATGATACTTTCACATTTTTAGATTTAATATTTATCTATTTTTTATTTGAAACTCATTTTTTATCTACTTTAAATTTGTTTTTATTTTCACGAGGTAATGTTCAGACTATTTAAATATTATCTAAATTCATTCATAAAAAGAACACAACAGCACCTGTGCGTCTGCACGGGTATCATATCAACAACCATTTCTGGGCATACACAACAGGTATCATGATTTCAAAGGAGTAATAGGTACCTACTGAAAAAGTTTCCAGTTCATGAGAAATACCATAACAACAACCATTTTTGGGCATACACAACTAGTCCATGCCAGCACCAGAGAAACCGTGAAAAATATCTTCTAATTACAAAACATTTGGCATCCACACAATAAGAGAAACAAATAATAAGAGTAAAATGACTACAGTGGCTTTGTTAAGTGTTAAAATAAACAACAAAGTAGTACTAGTACTTGTTATATTGGATCCTCGTTTTGAGAGTCGGAACTAGGAGAGAGCTCCAAGGTAACTGGACAATGATCACTACCATAGAAACCTGCGGAGACAAGAACAGGGTTATGCTTATGATAACATGATAACATAAGCTAAGTAGGTTGCAAGTGATTAACAACAACAACAATAATAATAATAATTAGCCTGAAAACTATAAAGGAAATATGTTTTCATTCGTCCAACCCATCACATATTTAAACCTTGGGGAGATATGCACATCAACTAGTGCATATGAAAATCACAGCAAAGCTAGTTTTAGGAAAGTCATTAAACATGTTAGATACAACCCAGCAGCACCAGTTAGAACAAGTTGCTATATCAATGAGCTAAAAGAGAGTTAGTTAGCTACCAAAATCATAGCTATATCATGTATTTCAAATTTGGTTGAATAAGCAACCAAAAAGGAGTCTCAGTCGCATGAATGGAAACTTACCTTGTAACTCGATCCCTTGTCCATGCATTTCACATGCAACAATCCTTTCTTGAAGTTTTTCTGAGACTATAAAATAGTCTATTCTCATCCGTTTTCCACGGTACCTTCAAAGAAAACACTTGTAAGAACTAAAAAGGTTGTCAATTCATCAATCAATTGCTGAGTCGCCAAACATATAAATGGCTATTACAGAGATGTCTTTCTAGTTCTAGAGGTAAAAGGAAAATTTGCACAAAGAAAATTGGTTAGAGAAAAAACTAATAATATATTTTTATTTTTCAAGTGCATTAGCTCAACATGATAGTTAATCAACATTAATATTGAAAATCAATCCCCAAGGGTTGAAGCTCAAAATACAACCAAATTCTTACCTCCCAACTGGATTTCCAGACCATGAGAACCCTCGCTCCATGTCCTTATCCTTGTGCAGAAATCTGTAGGCATCTACCAGCTTTCCCCTAAAACATGCTCCATATTATCGGTTATCAAGACTTTTAAGTAACTGAATAAGTAATAAAATAAAGGTAAAAGGAGCTGATGGGTAGAGTAGACACTACAACAAGAATTAGTCGACTATGGAGGAACAAAAAAGAATAATGAAATAACTCACTCTCTTAAGATGGCACCAAATCGTTTTCTTTCGGCCATAGTAAATCCTGGCTGCCCGCAATCCTGCATAAAGCGAAATTGTTGGGTGTTTAATTACTATTTTGACGATATACTACACTACTAGATGTGAATTGTTAGAGAAATAAAATCTTTTTCGGACCTCTACCTAACAACTTAAGTTTTTACGACAATTGGTATTTGACAAGGTATCAAAGCCACTATGAACGAGCATTTAACATTTGGACCTTTGCATCTATTCTTCATAAGCATGGGCATTTTAAAGTCCTAAAGATATAAAAAAAAACATTCTTGGCCTCTGCCTAATAGCTGCTTTTTATGAGATAAATCTATTTTAGAGGAACTTCAAGAGTAAATTGCTTCGACCTCTTCATTTGGAGGAACATAACCATTGAGTTTTGCAGTACTGAAAAACTCTGGATGACTCACATCGATCTCTTCATGGCTGCACAAGATGAATATTTGAAGTTAAAGGCTAAAATTATTCATCTATAAGAAGTAAAGTTCGTAACAACTATAGAAATGCTTTAGAACTCAGTAAAACTACACTAAAAGCTAATGATAAGCAAAGTGTAGCCTCAATAAATAAGTTTCAAATAATGCATATAGTTGCACCAAATAAGAACAAAACATAAATCTTAGTGATCCTTTCCATCTGTTGGATTTTTTTCTTCTTCATGGTATGGCTAGAAACAAAACTAGAAGCATCCAAAGGCTGAGCTTGACTCATTGCTAGAATTTATTTACTGACAGATAGTTAAAAGTAAGATGCCAAACAAAGAGGACGGAACTAATAAATGCTATATCCCCAAAGCCAAAAGAAAAAAGGAGATTAGCCACCTGACATTCAGATCCCCAGACCATATCAAAGGCTTGTCTGAATTTTGTGTAACAAATTCCAGAATCCGTTTGTCCCATTTTCTTCTTCTTTGAAATGCATTTGCCTCCTCTTTCCATCCATTATTTGGTACATATGTATTCAATAAACGAAGTGTTTCGAATTCAACTAAAATTACTCGGCCATCCGGTTCATGCTTAGAAGCTAACAACAAAAAAAAGAACAAAGATAATTAGCAGTAAACTAAACAATGAATAGAGTCCAATTCCAATGTAAATATGTTAAAATATTGCCTCGGTTAAAGTCTCCAAGTGGAATGCCTTCAGGACATCTAAGTTTCATATAAGAATTGAACAGCAATCTTGAATTGATGTATCATTAATTTTTAATAGTAAAAAAGTTCAAGAACCAAAATATTATAATTATATTTAGGAGAATTCTGGATACACCTCCAAGCACATTTTTTCTATATTAAAAGGAAAATTATTGCAATTAAGATCATTAGTGTTGATATTCTTTTCAGGAAAAAAGATAACAACATTAAAATCTGACATTTGAATGCGGAAAATATTTATATGTAAAAAAATAAAACATCTAACACCACAAATAGAATAAGAAAAATATGTGAAGCAGAATACCTGTTTTATCAAGATTGAAAACAACACTTTTTGGCTTGAAGCATTTTCTCACAAATAGTGCTGTCCCTGCGTACTTTGAATCTGCGAGAGACCACCAAACACGATAGTTCCCAAAAGGTGGACTCGAAAGTGCCCGCAGCAATATCTGTAAGTTTGACCAAATATGTGTTCCAAAATATCAGAACAGAAGTATTATGATGTGTTAATGTATTGTTAATGCATGTTAGAGATGCGACAAAAGCCATTGATGATCCTTCACCCAATAGCTAAGTTTGTTATTTGGCAATCAACATGGTACTATCAAGGCCTCCATGACTAAAGTAGTATGGATTTTGATCACTGCCACTTTTTTCTTCCAAGTAAAGGTTCAAAATTAGTAAATAGTAATAACTGGCCATTGTGTAAGGGAATGTGTTAGAGATGTAATAAAGTTAATCATGAGTTACCACATAATAGTTTAAGATTACATAAAGAGTAAAGTAATTCAAAGACTAACCCAAGAACATCAAGTGTTGTCCCGAAATCACAACCTAGTGGTAAAGTAAAACACAAGTGTTGTGTGGACACTGAGAGCGCCGCAACACCCCACTTTTCCCTCCCTATCCCCCTGCCACTCACCATTTGTACTAAGCTCAGAAAACAGAACTTCAAGTGCTACATTGAAGTTATAAGTATGACACTTTATCCTTTCATTTGATAGCATAATGAGCTCATAATCATAAGTTATCATGTCAAGTAACCTGATCATGCATTTGTAGCTCTTTGTGAACAATTGCTAGAAACACAGTTAAAGAGGCTCAATATTTTCAACAAACATTTTATTACTGGGTAAAATTCAAAAGAGGGGGTACATTGTTAGCATAGCAATGGTCGTTGAGTTAATTAATATAAGAAAAAATTGAAGTTAGGAAATAAATATAGTATATGAGGGGAGAAGGGGAACATAAATACCCTTTTTTCTTCCCTGGCGGAGTTTGTATCGTCTTTGATTTCTGCCTGATTTTTAGGTGCAGCTTTGGAACCAGCAGCAGGCATTCGAACTTCTTGTATGACAATGACATCGGGATCGAAAGTGGTGATGAAATTGGTGAATTCGGGCCAATTGTTCTTCACGCGAAGGAAAAAGCTGTTGGCATTCCAAGTCATGAACTTCAATGGCTCCTTCTTCGTCTCTTCTTCTTTTTCTTGTTCTTCCTTCTCGTTCTCTTTCGCCTTCTTCAAACATCCCTCTGAATCTTTCTCCACTGGCTTGAAAAATCGTTTCATCCTCCCCCCTTTCGATCTTCGCTTTCGCTATCTGTATTTCCCTCTTTACTGTCACAGTGTCACTCGTGAGTAGTGCCTTCTTTTCTTTCGCAGTTCTCCCAAGAAACACTTTAACGTTACGAATAGGCAAAACAGAAATGATATATGGACCAAATTTAGTACCAAAAATTGAACCAATATATGGATATACATACTAATATGTATTATACTAGTTGTTTTTAAATAAATTTTTTATTTTTAATTAATAAGTGTTTAAATCTAAAAAGAAAAGAAAAAACTCTCTCTCTTTTTCATTGCGTTCTTCTTCTCTTCTCTTTCATTTGCACTATTTTCTTCTCTTCTCTGCAACTTCTGTTCTCCGCAACTTTTGTTCTCCTCTTGCTTTCCCTCTTCAATCCGCACCATTAATTGCAACTCCTTTTCATCCCTGCGAAGCAATCGTTTGATTTAAGAAAGAAACCGCACTTCGCCCAGTCAAGAGAAAGAAAGGGCGGGAGAAGCCATAGTTGCGCTCCCACTGTGGTGTGTAAACCACAGCGTCGTCTCCACAAAAGCACGGCGTTTGTTTCCTTGAAAGTTCGCGCACCGGTCGCTGGCGTCCACTTTAATTTGCTGTGTCGTCTCGTAACCACGGCGCCGTCTTTGTCTCCATTTTTGGTATAAGGTTTGCCCACTCTTCCTTTTCACCTCTACATCACTATCTCTTTCTTTATTTGGTTCAGCTTTTAGAAATGAGTTTGTGTGGTTAGGGTTTTTCTTTGTTCCCCTAGAAATTGCTGTAAACCAGGAAAATAAAGGAGTTTTTGATGTTGGGGATGAAAATGTGCTTGGATAATAGTTGATTTCCATAGCTTGAGTTGTGCATGGCTTGCCGAATTGAGCCTTTCATTTTGTTCTTCTTATGTTACTGTTGTGGTGTGATGAATTTGAAATTACTTTTAAGATTAGAACCCTCTATATTGAGTTTCTGCTGTGGATTACTGAGTCTGCTCTTGTAAGTACATATTTTGTGTAGTTTGAAGTAAATCTAATTTGTGTTTTGGTAGTTTGTTCATTCCAATTGCGTTTTTTCTATGCATAAGGCTCAAACATAATATTTTACTAAGGTTCAATCCCACTCCAATTGATGTAATTACCAAGATGTGAGCTTTGAAATGTTTTTAGAAACGTATTGAAAATCAGAAGTATAATAGATAAATTTGCTGGAACTAGAAATATCCATATATAGGTGATGGCCTTTAGAGAGATTCATTTCCAATTTCAAGAGTCACTACTCATGATTATATTGCTTGAAGTAAAATCTCAACATAAAAGACTGATAGGGTAATTCTTAAGTCAATAATTGGTGCAGCCAATAACTTAAGTCAAAATTCCGCTAATTAGAGTAGTTTATAGCATGGACATAGAGGAATGTTAATAAAAGACTGATGGACTTTATTTTGAGGGCCAAATATTGGATGAATAGGTTTTACTTAAATGGTTGATAGTGCAAGCTTTATAATATCAGATCATTTTCCACAATTGGTGACATTAATTCTTGTTCCTATGGCCCTTGCTGAGTTTCCTTATATTTATATTTGGCATATAAATTCTTTTCTTTTAGCTACATTGTGTATGGGTAGTTTGTAGAGTAACTCAACACACTCAAATAGAAGGACAAAATGGATCCTCCACCCCCTTTAATGGAAGTCTAGAAATTATTCATTGATATTCATGTCATTGTTGGCACTGCCCTATTTCATGATTGGCCAATTTGGATATAATTGTTGTTTGTAAATGTGTGATTGTTGAAGTTGTCATCCATGTGGTATAGTTTTTGTTTGACTACCTTTGATGTATCTATAAAAGGTGGACTATGTTGTTTATTATGATCTCAAATGAGTCAAATGTGTTGGTAGGCAAATTTAGTTCAATCTCTCTGGAATATACGCACTGAAGTGGTTAGAGCTGTGGGATGGTGTGAAGAAGTGCTTGGAGCTGTACTATGTTCACTCTCTTTGTATTAGATCACCAACTCTAGTAAACAATTACCCAAGATTTGTTTAAAAATGACCAAAGGGGTATAACAGTTGGCTTCTAATTTCTTAGTGAGATAACTTTAGTTACATATAACGATGAGGCGTTTACACCATTTACACCAATATCATTCAAAATATACACATAACTTTAGTTACAACAAAAAGGTTCCCAAAAAATTAGTATGCGTATGATTTTCTTGTAGGCAACAAATTCACGGATTTGTAGACAATTGTGACAATCCAGCGAAGTTTATTTCCATGTTTGCCATAAGTTGCAAGAATGGAATGTCACCTCCAATCTGTTGAAAACAACTTGTTTAGCAACATGAAAATAAAACTAAAAAAATGACTGAAATTCGATTTACGTGCTTGTGAAGACGAAGTAAAATTTATGCCATTGCCAAATCCCAGTTGTTATTGTTTCTTTTGTTCTGTTTGTGTTTCTTAAGTCATATCTTTGACTAATTACTTGTTTATTACTATTAGCTATTTTGTCAAAGAAAATTTTATATGATATATCATCAGCTATTTTTGCAGATTCTTATAACCATCTATACAAGTTTTGCTGCCATGATATTAGCACTTATAGTTGGTTCTCTATGTAAGTGTTGATAATCTTGCAGTGATATTAATCCATGGTTTCCCTTCACAGGTCAGTTTTATTTGTCAATGATGTAAAGGAGGACCTCTTGGGTTGTGTTTTTGAAAGAATTTTTAATTAGTGTATTTTGCATATTGGTTAGTGTCCCATGGAGCTTCTTGTGTGAGGGGATTGAGGCTAGTTTTCCAACTTACACTGAATTTGGTGGTGTTTCTCACTTTTTGTTGAGATGATTAGTAGTTGTCTAGATTTTGGTATTTGTTGGTGTTGAGTTTTACCAAGGTGATTTTTCATTATGATTGTTTCCTGTCTTAGGCAAGTGGCTTTCTATTTTTTTTTTGGATTGTGCATTTCTTTTCTTGTTTGTGGAGGTTCTGAAAATACAAATATACACAATTGATTTTTATTGCGCAGTACCGGTGTAACACACACATATATCTGGAAATCCATGGATAGTGCGGATGGTGAGAGCATAACAGTTGACGACTCCAACGATGACATTGCACGTTGGGAGCCTGCAATCGGGATGTGTTTTGCTTCATTGGATGATGGGAAATCATTTTATGGTGAGTATGCATTAAGAAAAGGTTTTGGATGGAAAACTAGAACATCAATAAAGGGAAATGATGGGGAGATCAACTATGTAAATCTTGCATGCTCGAGAGAGGGGAATAGGTCGAAGATGTCAAAAATTCCATGTTCATTGAAGACACTTCCGACTAAGGTCAGCAATTGTCCTGCCAGGTTAGCTTTGAAGTTACGAACAGATGGATTATGGGAAATCAAAAAATTTGAAGGTGAGCATTGTCACGAGATGAGCCCCACTAAGGCAAGGTTGTTTAGGGTTAACAAGAAAATAAATCTGCGTGTGAAGAGAACAATCCAAATCAATGATGAAGCGGGAGTCAGGATCAACAAAACTTTCCAATCTCTTGTTACAGATGCGGGAGGGCATGAAAATATACCGTTTTGTGAAAGGGACGTGAGGAATTATGTCAACAAGGAAAGGCGTTCAATTGGAAAAGGAGGTGATGGGAAGGCATTGATTAGTTACTTTTATCAAATGAGGGAACAAAATTCGAAATTCTTCTATGAACTTGATTTGGATGATGGTTTTCACGTCAGGAATGTCTTTTGGGCCGACCCAAGAAGTAGAGCTGCTTATGAATATTTTGGAGATGTGGTGACATTTGATACGACATATTTGACCAATAAATATGACATGCCTTTTGCTGCGTTTGTAGGTGTGAATCACCATGGTCAATCAACATTACTTGGGTGTGGTCTAGTTTCCGGAGAAGACACGGGGTCATTTGTGTGGCTTTTCCAATCATGGCTTCGTTGCATGCTAGGAAAGGCCCCCGTTGGTATTGTCACTGACCAATGCACGGCTATGAAAAATGCCATTGAGTTAGTCTTCCCTACGACTCTTCATAGGTGGTGTTTATGGCATATCATGAAAAAAATACCTGAAAAACTCAGTGGATTTGGTGAATATCACAAGATAAAGGCAGCAATGAAACAGGCGGTTTATGATACTTACACGGAAGCTGATTTTGAAGATAAGTGGTGTTCATTCGTAGACAAATTTGAGCTTCAAAACAATGAATGGTTAAGTGGGTTGTATAAGGAGCGGCATAGATGGGCACCCACATTGTTAAGGAAATATTTCTGGGCGGGCATGTCAACAACACAACGCAGTGAGAGCATACATGCTTTCTTTGATGGATATATCAATTCAACAACAACTCTTGGTCAATTTGTAAAACAATATGACAATGCTCTCAAAAATAGAGCAGAAAAAGAATTTGAAGCCGATTTTCAATCAATGGATACAATAATTCCTTGTGGGTCAACATCGTCAATCGAAACGCAGTTCCAAAGTGATTACACACATGCAAAATTTAAGGAGGTTCAAGCTGAATTTAGAGGTAAAATGAATTGTGTCCCCTCCTTGGTGACATTGGAGGGTTCTGTTGCTAATTATAATGTGTTGGAGGAGATGTTGGTTGGAGATAGACAAAAAGAGCGCTACCTAAAAGTTGTGTTCAATCGTGACAACCATGATGTCAATTGTGAATGCTTGTTGTTTGAGTTTAGAGGAATTTTGTGTCGCCATGTACTATGTGTGTGTGCTCAAGAGAGGGTTACAAATGTCCCAGAGAAGTATGTTTTGCCTAGATGGAAGAAAAATATAAAAAGGAAGCATGCATATATTAATATCAATTATGGTGTGAAGCAATTGAAGCCACAGATGGATAGGTTTGAGAAATTGTGCAAGTATTTCTATGAGGTTGCTGAAGCAGCTGCGGAGTCACAATATGCCACAAAAGCATTGGATGAGCTTTTGCATCAATTTAATTCTGATATGCCAAACATGGATCCTACAATGGAGGGCATTAAAACCAAATTGTTGAATGGCTCATCAATCCCAAACAGTGCCCCTACGTGCCACAGTCCAGTGAGGGTCAAACGTAAAGGTCGTCCTCCAACAAACAGAAAAATATCTAAAGTTGATAAAGTTGTTAAAAATTCAATGAAGAAGCGACCCAAGCGAGCTAATGACCATCACAATGTCGAGGTTTGTCTTGTTTTTTTTTTTAGCAAATAATGTATTTACCATGAAACTCCATATGAAATGCATTTTACTGTTTTTTGTATAATGTGTAGGCGGCAAATATTGGACCGGTGGGTCATCAAATCAATGGTGACGTTTGTGTTGAATCAACTCTTGATGTTATGACAAATGGAGACGTGACAGATGCAACTACTTTGGTTCGTGCCCATTTTAAGATTGTAATAAATATGTAGAGTTTCTAAGTTTCTATTTGTTGATGGACTAACCTATTTTGGCATATCAGATGCAACTACTTTGGTTCGTACCCAACTTTTTCATAGAAATGACCAACCTATTTTTTCATCTTTTCGTTGAGACTGCCCATGAGACTACAATTGGTACTAAATCAGTAGTTTGAGACCTATAATTGTAAGCATCATCAGGTCATTGGGTGTCCAAATGACATGTAATTTCTTAGTTTGTATCAAATCACCAACTCACCTACGCAAATACCCAACTTTTAAGTACAAATGACCAACCTGTATTTTCATGTTTTCCCCGTGAGACTCACCATGAGATTACAATTGGGTACTAAACTGGGTAATAAATCAGAGGTTTGGGACCACAAATACCTAACTTTTTAGTACAAATGACCAAATTGTAAATGTTTCTATCAGATCACCAAGTCACCTAGACAAATACCCACCTTTTTCATAGAAATGACCAACCTATTTTTTCATCTTTTCGTTGAGACTGCCCATGAGACTACAATTGGTACTAAATCAGTAGTTTCAGACCCATAATTGTAAGCATCACCAGGTCATGGGGTGTCCAAATGACATGTAATTTATCAGTTTGTATCAAATCACCAACTCACCTATGCAAATACCCAACTTTTAAGTACAAATGACCAACCTGTATTTTCATGTTTTCCCCGTGAGACTCACCATGAGATTACAATTGGGTATTAAACTGGGTAATAAATCAAAGGTTTGGGACCACAAATACCTAACTTTTTAGTACAAATGACCAAATTGTAAATGTTTCTATCAGATCACCAAGTCACCTAGACAAATACCCAACTTTTTTATAAAAATGACCAACCTATTTTTTCATCTTTTCGTTGAGACTGCCCATGAGACTACAATTGGTACTAAATCAGTAGTTTCAGACCCATAATTGTAAGCATCATTAGGTCATGGGGTGTCCAAATGACATGTAATTTCTCAGTTTGTATCAAATCACCAACTCACCTACGCAAATACCCAACTTTTAAGTACAAATGACCATGTGTTGTTGAAATGACATCTAATTGTAAATGTTTCTATCAGATCACCAAGTCACCTAAATATATCACAAATATGCCTACCCCAACAGTCTTGTCTCATCATTAGAACTACCAAGATACTTTACCAATATATACACCGGATTACCCAAGTTTTATAACTAACTAACCAACCCACTTTAGTCGCAAGGCATTGGGGAATATCACTGTGCACTCATGAGGGATGCCAAATGGGGACATTATGAACCCAGATATGTCACAAAGATGCCTACCCTAACAGTCTTGTCCCATCATTATAACTGCCAAGATACTTTCCCAATATATACACAAGATTACCCAAGTTCTATAGCTAACTAACCAACCCACTTTAGTCTCAAGATACTTTAAGGGCTTGTCATATAGTGGTTATAAGGAGTTCAAACACTGTCACCTAATAATTTGATACTTGGCAAACAAAAAACGTATTTAAAAGTATTAACATAATTTTAATAACACTAAATGTCATCAAAAGGCTGATTAAACCAATCACAAGGCACATTTGGATCAAACTTACAAATATTTTACTACTTTCCACAATATCATTTCCAGGAACAACGTAAATCCAATAGCAAATTACATAAGAATAGAAGATACAACAGATTCCTTTTAAACATGTGTCTTACACGCAACATTGATACAATCATATTTGTCCAATAATGGCACAAAGTTGATGCCTTACAAAAAACAAAATATAGCTTAGGACACATAACACCAATATGATAAATCATTGATGCATCCACAAGTAACTTCAGCCTTTGGTTATTATCCGGATGAAGTACCCATTGGCAGACTATATGTCGTCAAAATTTACCAACAAGTTGGACCTGCATCAACACAAGTAAATACTGAATAAGCACATTTTAGTTCAATCTCATATTAACAATTGTTCCCATTACTGTGAATTTAAATCATGAAAAAACCAAAGTTACCTATATTCTTGTACTAATGAAAAGGATAGGTAGGTACCAAATAAAAAAACAACCTCTGTTTTCCAAACTATAGCTATCTAATTGGCTTAACAAATTTCAGTTTACCTCTTGAATAATGAGTCTAGCACTGGCTTAATAATACAAGCAAATGAAATTCATCTTTATTTGACTGCATTGCAGCTTATGCAGAAGTGATATATACAAAAAAGGGACACACAAAATACCTTCAGTGGGACTAGGAGAAGGGGGTTAGTGGTGGTGTTGCCGAGAACAGAGTCATAGAAGCACTCATTCACGACGGTGAATGACGTCCCACGGTGGAGGTACACAAAAGTTTTGTGGCGACAACATTGAACAATACAGATTTCGGAAACTTTAAGCTACAACACCAACTTTATTTCCCTTTTTTTCTATCGGATTGGTTTGGATCCACCTTGCTTAGCTTTAGAAAATTTAATCTCAGAATTTCCTATCAATCATTACTATAAATTAACAAAAATATGATCAACAAAAGAATAGAAACTGCCCCATTCATAGTTCTTAAAGTAGCTTTTGAAGAAACAATAAAAGTATATTCAAGCAAAGGTTCTCAATAACGTATTCCCTCAATTTTAACTGCAACGCTTAATCTATAAGTCTATGGATCCATCTAATATAAACCTGATAGAAACATGAACCACCTAGCTTGAGCCACGCACAATTTGTTAACCAGTCACAATATCACGAAAACCATTTTCACCAGCAAAACTGTAACATCTGCAGAACCTGCCTTCGCTACACTCATCCTCGAATGAAGGAACAATGCAATCAAAGTGGTATAGATGGATATCTATAAGTTTCTTTAACAGTAGATTTATCCTCATTCAAATACCTTGTTATAAAGTGGGCTTGTTATGAAATTTCAGGCGATAATCAAAACAAGGTCTATATATAATATAATTGGATGAAACACAAAATACACTAAACTGAAAACCTTCTAAAGCCCAACAACCTAATATATTTTCGTACCTACATATCACATGTATCAGAATTTTTGTTATCAAAAGAATCAACAAACATATTTCCCCAACATAATTGAAGTGAGGTACAAATTATTCAATCAGACAAGTACTCCAAATTTCATTTTAAAGTACTTCAAATAAAGGGAACGATCAAATTTCACTCTTTGTCAAAATTATTAGATCAAATATCCATTTCCAAATGTAGTGGAAATAATCTAGATAAGCACTTCAAATTAAAGTCCTAACATAGTGTAGAACACTAACAATCTTCACTCTTCTAATTTCTCAGAATTTATCATCGTGACTATTATTTCACAGGGATAATATCAATAATCAAAATCATGGATGACCAAGTGGGAACATGGACCTTCCATTACAAGTCTGACTAAAAATCTAGATAAGACTTAACTTTCTATATTATACAACAACTTTTCCCATATGCCCATAAATTGAGTATTTGACAACGACATTAGCAAATTGAATTTGTCCAAGTTCTTGAAACAAGTAAAATTCCTCTAAACAAGTAATATTCCTCTGACCTGAGGAGATTCAATAGCAAAAACCCTAACCACACAAATGCATATCAATATTATGTAACCTTAGAGTGGTTTTGAAATGAACTATAAAAACAAAATGGGTTCACATACCTTAGAAGAGGTTAGGGTCAAATATGGAAACTGTGTTTCTTTGGCAGCAACGGTGGTTGCCGGCGGCAGAGACGGAGATGTCGAGGTGGTTGCCAGAGACGGTGGAGGATTTGCAGAAAACTAGGGCGTGAAGGAAGGAAGAAACGAAGTGAGGTTGAGGAAGAGTGCGACAGAAGTGAGAAAGCAGTGCGCGAAGTAAGAGAGGAAGTGAGCTTTCAACAGTGGAGGAAGAAGAAGAAGATGAAGGGCAACGGAGGAAGAAGAAGAACTCTTTGAATGGTGGTGTCTGATGCGCGATTGTGAATGTGCGGGAGGGTTTCTTTTTTTTTGTTTTTTATGTTTTAAAATTTAATTTAAAATAAAAAATTGAAAAGTAAGATGATGTCATGAGGCCCTGGGTCCCACCGTATTTGTATCTGTATTTTGGTTCAACTTTTGGTACACAAATTGGTCCAAATATCATTTCTGTAGGCAAAATTATACTAGAATACCGAAGATTTATGTTTAACTTATTTAATTATCGAGTAAAGCCCCGTTTCAGTCATTCACAATTTTTTTTCAATACGAAAAATTGGTCGCTAATAATTTTTGGGACAAATAAGTCTTGACGTTTTTAAAATGGGGATAAATTAGTCCCTAACACAAACTAATTTGTCATTGTTTTGAAAATGTTAGGGACTTATTTGTCCCAAAAAATTGTCAGGACCAATTTCTCTTATCGAAAAAATGTCAAGAACTAAAATGGGCCTTTACTCTTATTTATTTAATTGTAATACGTTGGTTTTTTAAGTTTTTTTTTATTTTAGTCCTTCACAATTTTTCCATACGACAAATTGGTCCCTGACAATTTTTTGGGACAAATAAGTCCCTGACGTTTTCAAAATGGGGACAAATTAGTCCCTGACACAAGGACTAATTTGTCCCTGTTTTGAAAATGTCAGGGACCAATTTGTCTTATTGAAAAATTGTCAATGACTAAAATGGGTCTTTACTCTTAATTATTTAATCGTAATACGTTGGTTTTTTAAGTTTTTTGTGGTGACAATTTAGTTTTTTAAGTTAGATAACTTATATAGTGTTAGTCTTTTTTAGTTTTTCCGTTACAAAAAAAGCTTACATGGCACTAACGGTGCTGACGTGTCCTTAACGGTGCTGATGTGTACCCTACATCAATGCCAAATAGATTTTTAAATTAATAATTATATTATTTAATTATTTTTTTATTAAAAGTAAAAAACCCCAATTGAGAGGAACACCATCTTCAAACCAGATCTCCACAATGGGGCTTAGGAGGAACAACCGAATGGGATATTTTTGTTGTTGTTGCAGTCCCACAAATCAATGATAATAAATCCCAAATACCATTTTTGCTTGGTCGTGGTGAAGAACATGGAATCGTCAGGACCTTGAACCGGTGATAATATTAATATATACACAAATCAGTGATAGTAAATCCCAAATCAGATCTGCAAATTTTTTTTTGTGTTTACTACTGGGTTTATTTTTTGCGTGTTTTAAAAACTACTGGGTTTGATTCAATTGGGGTTCTTGAGGAAAAAGATGATGAATATGAAGTGAACTAATCAGGGTTCTTGAGGAAGAAGATGAACAATTTTGTTTTTTTAACTTTTAAGTTGAAAGGATCAAATTGTTACCCGACAAGATCAAATTGTTATAAGATAGATGACACCTAGGCTCCGTTAAGGACACGTCAACACTGTTAATGCCATGTAAGCTTTTTTGTAACAGAAAAACTAAAAAGGACTAATGGTGTACACGTTATCTAACATAAAAGACCAAGTTGGTACGAAAAAAACATAAATGACTAACTTGTTATAATTAAATAACTTAAAGAACTCCTAGTGTAATTTTGCCTTACGAATAATATCTTTTTTGGTATATTTCTTTACCGTAAACCCTCAATCTTCAAATTATCACTCTATTTTATTTAGTGATTAAAGAGAGAGTTTAAGGTATGTATACATGTTTTACACTATATACTAATTATGGGTTAACACATCATTAAAAAGAGTTTAGTGGTGTTTCGGGGGAATAACTCGTCTATCTTTCTTTCAGCTATTTGGTGGAATTGGATGGCAAGAAATTCTATTTGTATAGCACATGAACCCTTCCCTTTGTAAAAGATGTGTATTAAGGTACATAATCTTGCGCGGGTGATTACAGCTGCGAAGCAGGTAAATACAAGACAAACTGTCAATCCCAAAGTGAGATGGGTCTCTTGGCGCCCTTCTCGTGATGATTGTATTGTTCTTAATGTGGACGGTAGCAGTCTGGGGAACCCAGGGCCTTCGGGTATGGGTGGTGTTGTTCGTCGTACTGATGGTACTTGGCTGGTGGGATTTGCTGGCTTTTTGGGCGTGCATGATAATTTGTTCGCAGAATTGATGGCTCTATACAGAGGTATGACTCTTGCTTGGGAGGAGGCTTATAGGCACATCACCTGTTACTCTGATTCTCAACTGGCGATCCATCTGGTGCTCCCCCCTCCTCTTAACAACTTGCATGGTTATGCGACGATTATTCAGAACATCAAAGACTTGCTAAGCCTCGCCTGGATAGTTCGCTTAGTCCACACGCTGCAGGAAGGAAACTCAGCCGCTAACTATATTGCAACGCACAGTGCAAACAGTATGGAGACTTGGGTGCTCTTTCACACACCTCCTCCTCCAGAAGTGCAGAACGTTATCGTCGCGAATGCGTCAAGAGCGCTAGTTCCTAGTAGTTAATTAGTTTTTTTTCTTCAGTTTTTCCTTTTCTTTCCCTTTGTATACCAAAAAAACATCATTAAAAATAAGTTACTTAATTAGTAACCATCTAATGTGTCATCCCTACTATGTATTGTTGTTATTGGTTGATAGTGCAATAAGTTTTGCAAAGCATGTGTATATTAATTAAACACTTAAAAAAACTCTATTTTATTTAGTGATTGCATATAAATTTAATTTAGGTTTAAATAAATACCACTTCAGTTGTTATTCACTCTTGGTTATCTTGCCAATTTCAGCGACATGGAGACGTCGACTCCCGGGTTCGAACTCGAGTGTGAGTAGTAGTGGTAGTGTATGTGTGTGTTTATTTGTCATTTCATCTAAATAGATAAAAAAATACCACTTTAGTCTATGTACATGTAGTGATTTTGTTAGTCCTTGTAAAAAAATATTTTTCTATTTTAGTCCCTCCATTTTTCAAAACCACCACTTTTAGTCTCTCAAGTGTTTTTTGTGTTTAAAATACTGATGTGACTTTTTTTATTAGGGTAAACAATCATTTTGGTCCCTAAATGTGTGAAACATAATCATTATAGTCTCTGAATGTATTAAAATTACAAACACATCCTCAAATGTCTCTTTGGAAAGTCATTTTAGTTCTTAAATGTGTTTTTTGTTAGTCATTTTGGCCCTAAACTGTGTTTTTTTAGTGGTCAAATTTACTCCCTAAAATTAATAAAAAATGATGTGTTTGCGATTTTGATACATTTAGAGACTATATTGACAATACATCACACAATCAGGGACCAAATGACTATTTACCCTTTTTATTACGTGGCTAAGGAGTAAAATAAAATCGTAAAAATACTTTTTACAGAGACTAAAACCAAAAATTACTATATTTGCAGACTAAAATAATATTTAAAATTCATACACAGTGTGAAAAAAGTTTACATTATCGATCGATCACAGATTATCATGATATTGAAAATCTTAAAGTCTTCTTATAATTACATGAAATGTCCAATATTTCTTATAATTACAGAGGTACTTACAAATCACCCACCAAAGAGATCCTCACGCTGGACGCAGGAGTTGAACTCACCCCCTTGTGGGGGGAATGAGCCAACTCTTTTGAGTTAACTTTTATTGGCATATGAAAAGTCCTCCATAATACAACATGTGATTAATTGTTAGTGTAAAAAAATTATACCAAAAGTAGACAACAATTAAGTTATAAAAACCTATTAAATAGTTTTATAACCGTCAATCAATTTTTAAAAAATAATTTCAGAACATCTTTACCAAGCCATATATAATGAAAGTTCCCCATTAGGTAATCTTTTTTTATGTATCAATTTTCTAGATTATTATGTCTATAAATCTATTTAAAAACTGCAGATTTTAAAGAATTATAAATTCAAGCTAGGAGATGGGTTTAGGAGAAACTCAAAAAATAAATTACGAGAGGAATTTAGGAAAATTTAAAGGGATAACTTTTCTCTCGATCTCTAAAGAATTTACACTATTTGTCTCATGTTTCTCCTCACCCTTAAAAGTCCCAAACACACTAGATAATTTCCTTAACAAAATTCGAACCAATCTGGTCCAAATAAATGCAGTTTGAATTAGATGAGATGATTCCATTTTTAAGAGTAAAAAAAATGTATTACAAATATATATATTACATGCATATATTAGAATTGAAAATTGTATTTGAACATGAACAATTGTATTCTAAAAAATGTTATGACTCAAGCATTGAAATGCATGTGCTTTAGTTTTAGTTATAAGGGGTTACCTAAAATTCGAAATCTCATTCGTTCTCTCCGCCATCACGACCACGACAGAATTAGCAGTAATAATAATATATTGGAAAATAATAAAGAAATTTGAAAAGAAATGAAGCTTAACAAGATATAAGCTTCTTTATACAACTCATATTGATCTTTCAATCATTGACTTAAAAGGGTGGGATTGAAAACAAATGAGGAATTGGGCACTAAAATTGACAATTTGCTAGCTGACATATTGCTTCTCAAGAAGGCTACCACAGAATGCCAAATCAAATCTCTCCTCAGGGGGATCACCAATGAAGTCAAATACTGCATCTGCATTTAAGAAATCTTCATCTGCTGTATAGCTGCAGTTGGGTTGGGATAAACAAAAAAATATTGAGAAAGTAAAGATGGCTGCCAATGCTAACAATTTTTTAACATACATTTAAAGGAAAACCAGAAGCCATAAACGTTTCTTATGATTAATTAACCTCATATGAAAGAGCTATTGTATTAAATTACATTGCTGCATATTGCATGTAAGGTAATGAACAAAATATAATTCCAGAATTCATGTAATGAATATAATATACCCGCTCTTTGTTATTATACATTTCATCCCAGCTCCTTTAGCAGCTGCTAGTCCTATGGCACTGTCCTCCACCACAACACATCTGCAGAATGCATCAAAATATAAATTCATTTTAAATTCTTGTAAATGAGTTAAACTAAAGCTATCATAAAATCAACTGCTGTATTAAACCTACCCAGAATCTATAGAACTGTATAGCATTTTATATGGACCATAATTTTAGAACAAGTTGTTATCAAATAGGAATTACTATCATGAGATACCTCGAAGGTTCAACTCCGAGAGTGCTGGCTGCTAGTAGATAGATAGCCTGTCACAAAGAGCATAACACAATTAGTTGCATAGATCATACCATACTGTAGTACATTTAATCATTAAAAAAAGAAAGGCTGCATATTCAACTTGAGTATAGTATATCTTGTAGATAGAGTCACTGAAATTCCAGAACATCAAAACAGATAAACTGATATTCACAGTTGTGTTTCATTTTCAAGGGGACTTTTTGTTGAATGGGTGAAATTCTATGTTAATACGTAACGTAGATCTGCAAAATAGTACTATACTTGTACAGATGTACTTAGATTGTGTCCTGAGAAAACTACCAAATTAGCATTGGAAGGAAGGATGAATATCTTACTGGATCAGGCTTTTTTTTGGGAACCACATCTCCTGCAAATATCTTGATTTTTTCTGCTCGCTCAGGTCCCAGCAAACAAGATACTATTGCAGACACCTAAAATCAACTCACAATTTAGGTAGGAAGATGAAATAACAAATAAATTCAGATCCAATAATTATTAACATATGATACAACTGAGCATGTTTTCCTATAGTCAGAAAAGATTTATTTAAAGAAGTGGGCAACGGATTATGCATACCGCTTTCTCATTGGAAGTGCTGCAAACAGCAACATTGACTCCCTGAGTTAAAGCCTGATCAACAAGCCTATATGTTTGATAAAAAGAAACACACAATAAGATAAGGCACAGACTTCATATATCCTGATAATAAAGAGAAAACACTTCTTAATCTTGCAATACATAACATGAACACTATGAAAGTTAGATAAAAATAACGCGGTGCCATAAACAATAATGAGTTTGGATATTATATAAGATATAGAAACAGATAGTATAGTAACGAACTTTGCAACACCTGGGCGAAGAGGCAACAGTTTCTTCTCAATAAGGACCATAAATAGTTCTGTCTTTCGCTTGTGAAGTGAAGCTATGAAATCTTTTCTTTCCTGTTCACCTGCCGGAGCATTCGCCGGCCAACCTGTCTTGTTAAAGTAAGCTGTCATCCTACAAAAAAACAAAACACCAATTCTATTGTAATATGCAGCATCAAATTCAACAGCAACAACAATAATTGAAGGAGTTTTTGAATTGAAGATAGAAATATATAGTATAGTACCTTTCTTTTCCACCTCCAATTTTGAGCAATTCCCCATACAATTCCACGTCCCAAGTAACACCTAGTTCTTTCTACACATGTGTGATTATTATTAAAGTAAAATGTGGAGAAAGAAAGGAATTGAGTGAGTTGATTGCATAAGATTGAAAGAGTGTAGTGTAGGTACCTCTTGGAAGGTTTCGTTGAAAGAGATGCGGTGGCCATCTTTTTCGGTGTCAACAAGGACACCATCACAATCAAAAAGAAGAGCAGAAGGAAGCGATGAAGAGGAAGAGGCTGAGGCTGAACAACACAACCTGCGCCTTCTGGAAACTCCCAACGTTGTTGTTACTGTCGCTATTGAGGTGGCAGCGAAGGAGGATAGTGGAGAAGTTCGTATATGCGTTTTGAGTTGAGAAGGTGTTTGTGTTGTTGGAGTGAGCAATGAAGCAGAGGAAACGGAGATGATGCTACTTGCTGCTGCTGCTGTTGCTAATGCCATCCCTTCACTTGCTTGCACACACACCACATCACACACTTTGTTTACTTATCTGCTTCTATGAGAGTGGTCCTACCGACTACTCTACCCACGGTTATCAACTTCCAACACTGCTTATGAATTGATTAGGTTCACCCTCTTCATCACTCTCCACGTGGAATAACCATTTTTCCTCGTTTTGATCGGGCTAAATTATAGTTTTGGTCTATTTATTTTCAAAAATTCAGATATTTGGTCCTCCTATTTTAAAAATCCAGTTTCGTGTCATTATTTCCAAGTACGTTTCGATTCCAATTTCGTTCCGGTCGATATCCTAACAGTCCCGTCCAAATAACAGTCAAACAACACATATTATCATATCATCAATCAACAATTCAATCAACTCGAACAATTCACAATTAACGGTTTTTCGATAAAAACGGTTTCGCCGCTAATTTTTACAAAGCGGATTTTAAAGGATGTCGTTCCAGAAAACATTATGACTCAATATCAAAAACGTCCCTAAGCGAGTATAGAACTCACTGATTTGATGACCTCGCGAGAAATCACGTCCTCACACGAAACGACCGAACCGTAACCTCTCGAACGATCCACGTAATCACGTACTCGCACCGAACTCGTCCGATACTCGAAACTGAACTTCGGAACAGAAACCAAACACAAATCCCAGCTACTGAACTTCCTCCTTGTCTACGGAATTGGCGTCTCTCGAACTTTGGCGATTCGAACCGAAATTTGACGAACCAACATTTCCAGCTCCACATCTGTCTTCCAGCATCAGTGAGCAGTTTTGCAACACGTGTATCTTGGTCAAATCGTGGCCAAAACCCTTCAAACCAGTGCCCATTGTGTAGATAATTTTATCTAGTTTCATATGGTTCCGGTTTCAAACGCATGCACCCAGTACTCAGATAGCTATCATGAAAACAAGGGGCTGGGTTAAAACTGACTCTCATACAAAAACTGAAACTTGTAATTCCTTTTTCTTCCACCATACTCAATGAAATCGGTTCATTCTTGTGCCTATTTCGAAGCATTTCTTGTCTAGTTTCTAAATCATCAAGAATCACGTTCATCTGAGCCGTGTACAGAGAGATATCGGTTAAACACTGAAGGTGGTTCAAACGGGTTTCCAGCAGCATCTCCCTTGAGTTGGTATCTTTAATCCCAACCACCAAGTATCACGAACTCAAGCTACCCAATGGCCTAGAACTCAATCCAGAAACTGAAATCCTCTCTAAACTGATCCAATTCTCAATGTAGCTAGTGTATGCGCTCT
Organism: Astragalus membranaceus; assembly: GCA_039519185.1. Classification (NCBI taxonomy): domain Eukaryota; kingdom Viridiplantae; phylum Streptophyta; class Magnoliopsida; order Fabales; family Fabaceae; genus Astragalus; species Astragalus membranaceus. The sequence goes on from CM076848.1 coordinate 44,737,452, forward strand.
AATATGGTTGTTGAACTTCAAGGGTTGCTAATGGAGCTTCAATGGTGACATGCAATGACTTAACTTCTCAAAGCTTCACTTTGGTATGCATCAAGGTTTCAGAAATGGCAATTTGGAAAAGGGGATGATTCAGGTAATGATATTGGTATCATGAGAAATGAAATCGAAAATGGAGAAGAAGGGTGTAATTTCTACCTACATGCATCAAGATTTCATAATTTCACCTTCTCCTTCTCTCCCTCTCTCTTCGTGTGTCTCTCCTGTCTCTCTAACCTCTTGTTTCTGAATTTCAACAAATGATGAAGAAGTGGTAAGGTTATGTTTTTGTCCAGTTGGGGGTCACTTAATGAGGTGCAATTACCATGTTGCCCTTATTTCCAATTTTGGCTTAAACTTCCTTAATTTCTTTTTAAGTCTATTTTAATCAAACGATACTTATACAATAATCACATATTGCATATAGTTATGTTGTGTGGAGGAGGGTTTAGCCGAAACTCATTAATGTGTGGAAAAGACGAAAATACCCCCTATCCTAGTATTCTCTCTTAAAATCCCAATTAGCTCACCATTTAATCGACAATTCAAGTACTAATATAATTTAGCACCCAAGCATAAGATAACTCACTTAATCAACTAAACTAATTAATCATCTTGACCTCTTGCTAATTTAAATTAGCGAAATTGGGGATGTTACAGATGAAGAAGGCGTTGAAGATGCTTTTTTTGGTTACAGGCGTTGAAGATGATTGTTGCTGGGTTTTTAGATCTTGATGAGTTTTTTTATCATAAGAAAGGATTTTTTTTAATTTTTTTCTAATTTTAAATATTTTAATTTTGTAATTAAATATTAATTTTATATTTTATTAAATAAATAATGACGTGGCAGCCACATGTGGTGCCAACATCAGCGCCACATCAGCTTTTTTTTGGCAGGCTTCCAACTCAGCATAAAAAAATGAAAAACCCCCTTTTGGACTAAATGTCTTGAGTTTTTCAAAATAGAGGGACTAAATCTCTGAATTTTAAAATAGAGGGACCAAATGTCTGAATTTTTGAAAATAGGGGGACCAAAACTATAATTTAGCCTTTTGCTTAAATAACATTTTGTTCTTCTTCCTTTCAAATCTTTACATTTAAATCTTGAGGGTTACATCATTAATTGAGGTGGGACCTCTCCCACTTTTGGCGCCAAATTTTTCCTCCCTCCCCCTTTTAATTTCGTGATAAATTATGTAAAGTGTGATGCTAGCAACTGTGTTTTGAGGTAATTTAGAGTCTGAAAAAAATTAGTTGTTCAAAGGAAATAGTAATTTTGTAATAAAATACGTAAAGTGCAATGCAAAACACTGTGTTTAGGGATACTTAAGCGGTCGAAAAAAAAAAGTAACTGTTCAAATATGCAGAGTTTGTTTCTCAGTAACCTGTTTGGTGAAAAAAAGGCTTAAATATGTTTTAGGCCCCTGCAAATATAGCGTGTTTTGGTTTAAGCCCCTGCAATTTTTTTTTTAGAAAAAACTCTTTGCAAAATATAGTATTTTGATTTTATCCCTTCTGTTAGAGCTCTGTTACACTGACGTTAAAAAAAGCCTTTTGTGTCTACACATGGGTTTCAAATGCTGACTGTACACGTTGACCCAACAATAACATAAAACCAGAGAAAAGCATCTTCTCACTCTTCTTTTTCTTCTTCGTTAAAGCATCTTCTTTACTACTACAAAAACCAGAGAAAAACATCTTCTTCGTTAAAACATTTTCTTCGTTGCAACTATAGTTTCTTCAAAATTCCAAATCTGATTTCAGATTTCGGAAGACCCATTCATGTTCGTCTCTCAACAACACTCCTTCCTCTGATTTAGATTTAAGGTTTAGGGATGAGAACGAATTTATCCCTAAAAGAAACCCTAGAATCGAAATTGACGTTCATTCCATAAGCTGAAAACAGAAGCTAGAGAAGAAGAAGGAAGAAGAAGAAGAAGAAGAAGAAGAAGAAGAAGAAGAAGAAGAAGAAGAAGAAGAAGAAGAAGAACGGGAAATTCACCATATTTGAAGCTGATTCGTTGAAGTTGGTAACAGTAGTAAAGCATGGAAGGTGGTGGTGTTGGTACTGATCCTACATTGAATAGCTGATGTTGGATGCCATAATAAAAAAAAGACAATAGATGCGAGGATGGGGTTGTGGTGTTGTTGGGGAAAAAGTGAAATTGGAGTTTAGAAATAAGGAAGGGTAAGAACTTTAGGCAACAAATGTGAGGATGGGGGTTGTGGTGTTGTTGGGGAATGGAGAGAGAAGGAGGAACAAAAAAAGTTAAGAACTAAAAGGAATTGAACGGGCGTGGGGATGGGGTTGTGGCCACAGTTCATGGTCATAAATCTCCATGAATTTGAAGAATCTGAATTTCAATGGGAGATGGTGGTGGTGGTGAGGGAAGAAGAGATGGTGGAGGTAAGAAAGGTGCAAAGATGGGAGATGAAGATGAGTTGTCCTTCCACATAAGTAATTAAAATAATTAGAAATGAATATTAATGACAACTATGCTTTTAAAAAAAATTAGAAATGAAAAAAAATTACAAGTCACACTCTGTTAGCCACGTGTACTTTTTTTTGTAACGTTTGACTAGCTGAAGGGATAAAATCAAAAAACTGTATTTTGCAAGAAGTTTTTTCTAAAAAAATATTTTGCAGGGGCTTAAACCAAAACACGCTATATTTGCAGGGGCCTAAAACATATTTAAGCAAAAAAAAATCATAACATATTTATATAAAGTACTAAGTAGTGTGTTTTCGGATGCCTTAGTGTTCGCAATACTGTATTTAAAAAAAATTAGTTGTTCAAAGGAAATAGTAATTTTGTAATAAAATACGTAAAGTGCAATGCAAAATAGTGTGTTTAGGGGTACTTAAGCGGTCGGAAAAAAAGTAACTGCTCAAATATGCAGAGTTTGTTCCTTAGTAACCTGTTTGATGAAAAAAAATCATAACATATTTATGTAAAGTACTACGCTAAGTAGTGTGTTTTCGGATGTCTTAGTGTTCGCAATAGTGTATTTTTTAATGCTTTAGTGTTCGCAAAAAAATCCGACTACTCAAACACTGCTTTTGAATTGATTAGGTTCACCCTCTTCATCACTTTCCACGTGGAATAAATACGGGTGCAGTCGTGTTCTTTTTATGAGTGAACTTAGACAGTACTTAAATAGTCTGAACATTACCCCATGAAAATAAAAACAAATTTAAAGTAGATAAAAAAGGAGTTTCAAATAAAAAATAGATAAATATTAAAATCTAAAAATGTAAAAGTATCATTTAAAAACAATCTGTGCATTTATCCCGTGTTTTTTTATAAATCAGTGCAGTGTTTTTTTATATATTAGTATTGTTATCCCGTGTGTTTTTATATATCAGTGCAGCTATCCTGTGTTATATATATATATATATATATATATATATATATATATATATATATATATATATATATATATATATATATCAGTGCAGTTATCCCGTGTTTTTTTATGTATCAGTGCAGTTACCTCATAGTTTCAATTGATTATTTGAGTTGATTAATAGATTATAGTAGATAGTAAAAGATAGATAGTAGATTATCAATAAGAAATATTTATCCCGTGTTTTTTTTATATATCAGCGACAATTATTTGTCCTTTTTTAGGTATTAGTGACAAATATTTGTCATGTGTGTTTTAAATATTAATCAATTTAAATAGTCATTATGTCTTCTTGGTCAAAAAAAGTAGTCTTCAAAAATTATAATTATCGATGGAAAATATTAATCCCGTGTTTTTTTTTATATATCACTGCAATTATCCCGTGTTTTTTTTATATCAGTATAGTTATTTCGTAGTTTCAATTGATTATTTTAGTTGATTAGTAGATTACAGTAGATAGTAAACGTTAGATAGTAGATTATCAATAAGAAATATTTGTTTTAAATATTAATTAGTAGTTTAAATAGTCAATAAATCTTCTTGTTTTTTAGATAGTAGGTTTGTAGTAGTAGTCTTCAAAAAATTTAATTATCAATGACAAATATTAATCTCGAGTTTTTTTATATATCAGTGCGGTTATCTCGTGTTTTTTTTATATATCAGTGCAGTTATCTCGTAGTTTCAATTGATTGTTTTAGTTGATTAGTAGATTATAGTAGATAGTAAAAGAGAGATAGTAGATTATCAATAAGAAATATTTGTTTTAAATATTAATCAGTAGGTTAATTAGTTATTAAATCTTCTTATTTTTTAGATAGTAGGTTTATAGTAGTCTTCAAAAATTTTAATTATCAAAGACAAATATTAATCCTGTGTTTTTTTATATATCAATGAAGTTATCCCGTGTTTTTTATATATCATTACAGTTATCTCGTAGTTTCAATTTTGAGTTGATTAATTGATTATAGTAGATAGTAAAAGATAGATAGTAGATTATCAATAAGAAATGTTTGTTTTAAATATTAATCAGTAGTTTAAATAGTCATTAAATCTTCTTGTTTTTTAGATATATAGTAGGTCTATAGTAGTCTTCAAAAATTTTAATTATCAATGACATATATTAATCATGTTTTTTTTTTATATATCAACGAAGTTATCCCGTATTTTTTTATATATCATTGCAGTTATCTCGTTGTTTCAATTGATTATTTTAGTTGATTATAGTGTAAACAGATTTTGGAGAGAAAAATTAAAATTTAATGTGATAGTAGATTATCAAGAATAGTGTAAACAGATTTTGAATAGAAAAATTAAAATTTTAAGGTGATAACTTTTTCCAAAAAGTTGATTGTTTTTTGTTTTTGTTTTTTTGTGTGACTCATTTAAATTTTTATAGGTAATTTTAGTAGAGTAGTGTTTGTATAAATTTAGAAATTTAGTTAAAAAAACTAAAGCAAAGTGATAAAAGAAAGAGAAGAATTGTTTATGGAAAAGTAAAAGTAAAGTAAAAAGAAAAAAAAATGAAGAAATAGAGTGTAATAGAAAAGTGAAAATGATAAAATAGAGTGTAAGAAGAAAGAGAAAAAAAAGGAAGAAAGGGAGTGTGAGAATAAAAAGAAAGAAAGAGAGGGTAATGACATTTTTACCCTTAAATTAGATATGCGTCTTGTTAATAAGAGATCCAAATTGGTAATTTCGTAGGAGGTTTGTTTGTATAAATAGATATTAGATTAGATTAGACTTAAAAATTTAGTTAAAAAAACTAAAGCGAAGTGATAAGAGAGAGAAAAGAATTGTTTATGGAAAAGTAAAAGTAAAGAAAAAAGGAAGAAAAAGAGTGTAAGAGAAAAGTGAAAAGGAGGAAAGAGATTGTAAAAAGAAAGAGAAAAAAAGGAAGAAAGAGAGCGTAATAAGAAAAAAAAAGAGGGTAATAACATTTTTACCCTTAAATTAGATTTGTGTCTTGTTAATAAGAGATCCAAATTGGTAATTTCATATGAGGTTTGTTTATATAAATAGATATTAGATATTAGATTAGATTAGATTTAGAAATTTAGTTAAAAAAACTAAAGCGAAGTGATAAGAGAAAGAGAAGAATTGTTTATGGAAAAGTAAAAGTAAAGAAAAAAGAAAGAAAGAGAGTGTAAGAGAAAAGTGGAAAGGATGAAAGTGATTGTAAGAAGAAAGAGAAAAAAAGGAAGAAAGAGAGTGTAAAAAAAATGGTAATGACATTTTTACCCTTAAATTAGATATGTGTCTTGTTAATAAGAAATCCAAATTGGTAATTTCATAGGAGGTTTGTTTGTATAAATAGATATTTGTATAAATAGATATTAGATAACATTTTCTTCTTCTTCCTTTCAAATATATTTTTACTTTAGTAGCTATTTATTGTTTTGTTATTATAGTTCTCCTAATAACTTTTCATTTTTGCTTTTATTTATTAATTTTAAAATAAGAGACCATTTTGATTTTAATCTATGAAATATAGACTATATAAGGATTAATTTCCAAGATGTATTGGTCCGCATCGGTAGCTGGCTTTGGATCCCACCCCAAGATCATCGATAAAGTTGGTAGAAACTGCACACCAATAACACAATAACAAAAAAAAAACTAAAGTTACTTTTAAAGACAAGTCTCTAGAGAGTTGATATCAATGCTTGGAATATTCGTCCCTCATTGTTGGTTTCTTTGGCAATTTCAGCGATATGGGGACGTCGGCTCCGAGGTTTGAATCCGGGTGTGACCAGTTATAGTGTGTGTACGTAGTGTTTATTTGCCAATTTATTTAAGTAGAAAAAAATGCTTGGAATATTCGATAAAAATCTCAAAGAGTGTTTAAAAATCTCAAAGAGTGACCAATTATAGTGTGTGTACGTAGTGTTTTTTTACATACGATATGATTAGACCGATGCATGTAATATGCTCTCAAACCACCCCATTTTGTGTTTTCGCATGGTATGGTTCCTAAGAACCGAACTGGTACGACACCTAACTGCCGAACCATACAAGTTTGGGGTGTTTGGCAAGAATAGTGCATTTAATAGGTACGATTGTCAATGTCCGAACCGATTCGGTTGTAGAGCGTCGAACCTGAAAAATTTCAAACAATGGGGTGTGTCACTATTTTTCAGCCCCGGAAACCAACCGCCGTACGGGTTCGGCTACCTGTTTCCGAACCTTTCGAACACAAGAAAAAAAAGGGACGCGCTGGGAACCTTTTTATTCATTAAGGATATTTTTGAGATTTCGCATGTGTTTGGGGGTGTGTGGTGAGTAGGAGGGGGGTTGGGAAAAGCATGGGCCGATTTTTTTTTACTAAAAAAAGACCGGGTCCCATTTTTTGTACCGTCACCTCCATACACCATACCCCGGCACAAATTTTTTATCCCCATTTTACCCCGTTAGAAAATGTAAAACGGATTTATCTATCTAATATAAAAAAATCAAGTGTTAGCAACTTTACCAAACTAGACATCTTACTAAAATGCCATGTGTACAAAAATTGGGGATATTTTCGTAAAATTACAGCTAAAGGACAAAAAGCTGGCAGCTTTTTTAGATTTAAAAAATCAGTTTTTTTACATGTAAAAATGCTTAGTGCGACTGACACATAAAAAGCTGCCAACTGCCTGTTTGATATACAAATGGAAAAGGAAAAAGCAACGACTTGACCAGAGAGAGGGAGAGAGAGAGAGAGGGAGAGAGAGAGAGAGAGGGAGGTAGAGAGAGAGGGAGGTAGAGAGAGAGAGGGAGTCAAAATTGGAAAAAAATAGCTTACACATAAAAAAGCAAGGAATTGAATAGAAGCATACACATAAAAATAGCAATGAATTGACACAAAAATTGGAATTTCTTTTTATTTTTTAAGTATGTTTTCTCTCTCTCTTTCTCTATTCAACATTTACTTGAACATTTTTTTACTTTCACTATTTTTATTAACATTTACTTTTTTTTGGTGTACAATATGGCTTTCAAATATTCGGACTAATTAAATTCTACCTGAGTCGAGCTATATACCTGAGTCGAGCTAAATACCTCTACTTGAGTTTACTTATATAAAATAGATACAGATTTCTTTAACTTTCTGCAATTTGATGTTTTAACAAGAGTGGCAACGGGAGCAGCTACGGGAGCGGCAACAATGGGTTGGGCGCTGCTTGGGTTGGAACCCACGGGAGCGGCAACGAGCAGGCCAACGATCGTTTTTTTTTTATTCAAACAGGCAGTCAGCCCGAATTTATTAATAAAATAAAGAGAGATATAAAAAGCACAAGGGGGGACTATACCAAAACCCTTGGTAATAAGGACAGTAATAGAATGCCCAACAAGGCCTCTAAAATAAACAACCATAGAACTCTAATGGAAGAAATTCTAAGGCGAACAGAAAACCCGAAAGGAGGCAAGGCAACACCTGAGAGTCCCCACACAACCTCCACCCACCACCTCCTGAACTCACACTCCAAATCACAACAGCCTGCATCACCTCGCTATCCTCACATTAAGCATCGAGGTTAGAGGTGGAGGTCCGGAGACGATTGGGAGGGGGCAAAGAAGCGGAAGGCAAAGGGGGAGAGGAGCCCGGCGATCTGCAAACTGCAATCTGGCATCCGACAAGGTACAAACTATCGAATCAACACCCACCGACAGCACACCCTCAGACATCCGACATCGTGATTCCAGCCACCATCGCGAAGTCGTGCTACCGACCAACACCGCGACAACACCTAGCTTGATCGAGGTAGCCGAGCCACCAACCACCACCGCGGCCTTGCGCCCCCGGCCAACACCGTGGCACAATCAAGCAAAACCGCGAGCGACAGGGAGAAGTGCCCACGACAAAAGGAGAGGAGGCGTGACTGCGGGTCCAAAGTCCGAAACGACAGCCACCATTGCGAACATCAGACAAACCACCGTGAACCACCGCGAAACACCTCAAAACACCGCATCAGAACCAACCCCTGCGCGAACAGAGCCACATACCACCGCGAACAGAAGCACTCCATAGTACCTCCAAAAGCGCGCAGATCCACCAACAGGGAGATCCGACCATCAACGCCTCGGCGGAGAGGCCGTGGACGTCACATAGGAGATCAGATCCGAGGAAAGGGAGCCCCCAACGGCGGCTGCGCTACTTTCTTTCTTTCTTTCTTTCTTTTTTGGTGTACAATATGGCTTTCAAATATTCGGACTAATTAAATTCTACCTGAGTCGAGCTATATACCTCTACTTAAGTTTACTTATATAAAATAGATACAGATTTTTTTAACTTTCTGCAATTTGATTTTTTAACAAGAGTGGCAACGGGAGCAGCTACAGTTGCAATGTGGGTAGACTCACTTTAACTGTTCTCATTCTCAGCACCATTTTTAAGCAAGTTGAAATATAACTTTTTTATCGACTTTTGCCTTTTTCTTTTTTTGAAATTTACAATTTTGAAAATATTTATGGGTTCATAGCAAATTGTAACAAATATAGTATTACCCGTGCGGATGCACGGATAAAGTACTAGTTTTTAGGATAAATCCGTTTTGCAAAAAAAAATTGAAAACGGATTTAATAGATAAATCCGTTGTGCAATTTTTCAAAACGGTTTTGAAAAATTGCAAAATGGATTTACTATTTTTTATTAATTTTTTGAATTAATAAAAAATAGTAAATCCCAAATTCGATTGTTTGCTATTTTTTATTAATTTTTTGAATTTTTCACAATCTCCAAAAAATCCAAATTTTTTTGCATAACCTTATTTTAGTTTTATTAAGTTTTTAGTAGTGTTTTTATAATTTTTAGATTAGTCTCGAGTCTTTTACGGATTTTTAGTGGTGTTTTTATAACTTTTTTACACTAATATTTCTTATAATTTAATGTTGAATTTAATTTATTAATTATTTTACGAAACAAATCCGTAGTTAAATATTTAGCTACGGATTTATCTAATAAATAAATAAATTTGTTTTGTAAAATGTAAATAATGAATTTATGTAATTGTTAGATAAATCTGTTGTTATATATTTAACTGCGGAGTTTTCTTCGTGAGGAGATAGTTCCTTTGATTTATTTTTCTTCTTTTCTATTGTTTTTTGCTTTATCTTTTCCTCAATTGTACCAAAAAAAACTGCAGCCACCGTTACGCCGCCGCCCTTCGATTCTTCCTTCCTGCTTGTGCGCTTTCTCTAGCAAAATCGACTCATTCTAGCTCTCCTCGCCTCTACTTCAACCAGTAAGTTTTGGGTTTTGATTTTGGAATTATGAAATTCTGATTTCTGATTTGAGTTTTAGGTTTTGGGTTTTGATTTCCTTGATCCTTCAATGGTCATTCTGACCTGTTTATGAACCATAGGGCCAAATAAAAACCTGACAATTTTAAACCATTTTTGAAGGTTTGAAACTATCAAAATGAATTGCAGACAACTTAGAAACTAAATGACCTTTAGATTTGTCATTTTAATTTGAATTAAAGTCGATTAAGTCCCAATAATGAAATCTCAATTTTTTTGAAATTTTCGATACAAGGCACAGGTATCAACAAAAGACAACATGGTGATATTAGTCAGAGGAACTTAGTTTTAGATTTCCGAGTTTTAGGTTTCTGAGATTCTTTCTGAAATTCTGAAATTTATTATGAAATTCTGATTCACTTCATTCTGAAATTCTGATTTTTGAGTTTTAGGTTTTAGTTTTAGATTTTTGCTTTCCTTCATTCTGAAATTGATTCAAGTTTTAGGAGTTATTGCTGGTTGCTATTAAGATTTACTGTTCATGTTTGGTCTGCTTGTGGATGTATGCTATAAAGCCTATAATGCTTTAGTTTTATGCAATCTATATAAAGTGGTTATGACTTATGTCACTTACATTTGTGGTGGTTTGTGTTGTGTAGTAATATGAATATATGATGAAAGAAAGAAAATTGAATATATGATCTTTTTGAGACGGTACAATAAGAAGACTTAGTTAATGAATTTGCTTCAAAAAATGCTAAAAGGAGGGCTCTATTTATGTAGCTAGAATGTTGATATTAGTTTAAAATTATATTGAGATGTTATTTACAATTTAAACGAAATTTGAGTTTTGGTGATTTATTTGGTAAAAGTATAATTAGGGCCCAACTTTTATGGTTTATGAACTGGACCTGTTTTAAATATTAAATCGTGGCCCAATTTTAAAAGTTCTAAACCGGCTTGCAATTGATGAACTGATCTACCCTAACAGTCTCTTTCTCTCTCATTTGTGCGTTTCTGCTGTTTCATTTCTCTTCTCATTTCTGCGTGGACCCTAATCCCAAATGGCACATCACATAACCCTAATCCCAATTGCACATTAAAGAACCCCTAATCCCAATCGCACATCACGATTCACATGAACCCTAATCCGAAATCGCACATCACAGAACCCCTAATCCCAATCGCACATCGCATACACCCGAATCCGAAATCGCACATCACATGAACCATCGCGCATCGGGTCTTCTTCTTCTTCTTCTTCTAACCTTGCTTCATTATTCTTCTACATAGTTCGTTGGTGATTTTTTGGGGTTGAAACCAAGCATTTAATCGTAAGTCACACTTCTCTGTTTCTGTTTTGTAATTTGTGCTTGTTATTTTTTAGTGGTGGAAATTTTGTCTGGTAGTATTAGTTTCTGGGTTTTCAGTGCTAGTTTCAGTGCTTAATGGTGGAATTTTGGTTTTGTTTTGGAATTCCATGTAACAATGTTGTATATTTTCTGGAGTTTTGGTTTGATTGTTTGTTCTGTGAGAGTTTTAGTTGCAATGAGTATTTTGTTCTGCTATTTATAAGCCTAAGAGAATTAAGAACTCATTTATGGGTATATCTTCCTCTTAAGACATCTCTATTTTGTATGCTTTCATTGCTTTGCAGGATCTTTCTTAATAAACATTGAAACCCACTTGACTCAGTGTTGAATATAGAAAGGAAGCACAAGCTGCTACTTGAGAAAGAATTCTACATTCGAATGAATTGTGTATTCTTTTAATTAAGAAAATTAAGAAAACTAGCAGTAGAATTAGTTTAAGTTGGGCTTAATCTGGTGTATGTACTTTCTGTTATATGTCTTTTAATTAAAAAAAACTGCTTTGTTTGTGTTGAATCTTTACCCAAACAAAATAGAGATCCAACTAAAAATGTTTGGTCCTAGAATATGTATGTAGTACAGGATTTGCAGCTTACAGTACTGTATAGTTCAGTGAGGAATAGATACGTATAGTTCAGTGAGGAATGATTTCAGCCAAACCGGTTATGCTGTGATTACTTCCAATCTTCTATATTATGCTTCTGTACTAGAATGAGATTCCTTAGGTGGATGCATGTTCGAATTGACCTACTTTGTTCACAGTAAAAAGCTAGAGCAAGTCTTGTTATAGTGGCATACTACCCTACACTCCTCCTTACAATCTTCTGTGTAGGCTCGGGTCACTTGGTATCAATATCAAGTATCAACCGTTGCTGAAAGCATGAATCCATTAATTATGAGAGAAGACAATGCCTGCTTTAATGTCTTTACTCTTTAGTTCTTCATTCTGATATGAATTATATAGTAATTTCATCAGGTGTTAACTCATTGAAGCTTCAAGCGCGATCCCGGCGCAACGATCATCGGACCTGATAATCGCTCAGCACCAGAACTCGGCCCCGCATCAAGCCTTAATTGATCAAATGATGGAGCCTGAACCACAGAAACCAGTATGGTGTGAGAGAAAACAGGCTGCAGTACAAGAAGAATTAAAGAGGATGATTCATCTGCCACCAAACAGTTCCTATGTTTCACATCGTCGAAAGGTTCTTAATAAAATTTTGGAACTTATGTCAATTCAGGTACTCACGCTATTCTTTCTTTATTATTAGCTTTCTGTTGTTTCAAAATAAGGTTTTCATTTCTAAACAAATTTTATTCTGTTATGTCAGCGAACTATATCTCAGGAGAAAGAGTTGGAATTGCTTTTTGCTGGTCTCTCGTTGTGAGCGAATTATTATTAATAGTAATGGTAAGTTTTGTGAGAATTAATTTTAGGTTTTATTGTTTATATCTGTGCTGTGATTTCTGCATATTTTGTTGCTAGTGTTTTTAATAGTTACGTTACAAAATATAAATTCTTCCAAAATCATAGATACATATAGAGTATTATAATATTAGCAAGGACAACAACAAAAAACTACTGAAATCATTTACTTCTATATTTATTGGTTTGAGTGAAAATGTAAAAATATATAGGTTTTATGGTAAAATATATTTGCGCCACCGGAGGAATTCGTATAAAAAATGGCCCAAAGTTAAAATGAGATGTATTGCAATCTCAACTTTCCACCTTTTTATATGATTCCAAAGAAAGTACAAAGTGATTTACTATTTCCTCACCCCATACATTTACATTGTCTAAACCAGACATTCCTTTTTTAGGAGACCAAACGTTGCTTTTTAAACGTAGGGAAGTTTACACATTTAAATGTTTTATCCTCACTCGATGTGTCAAATGTAGAGTAGCACAAAACTTCAAAATATACTCAAGATTCCAAACTTAAGCAAAACACCAAAATCTCCACCAAATTGATAAAGTAGCCAACATTAGTAAGTCCCGAGTTAGCCAACGCAATAAGCACAAACTTGGGGTTCAACAACTTTGAAGATATTGTCGTATTAGAGAATCAACTCCATTCTGCTCCTTGTTCTCCAGCATGTGATGAACCTGTTGTACCCATGTATCCTTCAAACTTTCGACAGAGATTGATGGACGATGAAGTTGAAGAGGTAATGGGTTTTCTGTTAGATGAAGTTGCACCCTTCTGAGAAAATTTGAAAATATTGGGCCACGTCGTCAATATTGAAGACTTTCATTTGAGTGTCGTAGAAAGAAAGCTTATGCAGGCTTACAATGAGAAGCATGTCCTCTCACACCCCCAACATGAGTTTTACTCGGTATATTTTATTCATCATTGTATATTTGTAATCTTTTTCTTACATCAACTCGGCAAGTGATGGTTTGGAAAATACAAATATGAATTGCAAAAATGAAAACTTGAAACTCTTGAGAATTTTGTCCTACTGTGCTAACTTTGTGCCACTTTTTCTTTAGGGACTCAAGATGGGATGCAATTTCAAAGGCATGATTATTAGACATTAGAATGATCTTGAATAATGTCAAAGAGTACATGTTGCTATAGTGCTTCTATAAAAATTAAAACGCCTACCTGTGCTCCACATGTATTGCGTCATATACGCCATCATAAGATTTTGTTATATGAAACTATCAAGAATGGCAAGTTCAATTTCTAGTGTTGTATGTATATTAATCGACAATGTGTTTGAAATGAACCAATTGCTATTAGAAGAATTCTAGATTTTAGATATGTAACTGTGAATAAGCTTGATATTTTGTATTTATTTAAATATGAAATATGAATAAACACACATAATGATGTCTTGTGCACCACTTGACCGATGAATATAATAATTCCTTCAAGTAAACTGATTGGACACCAAAGTTTATGAATTGCCCAACTCTATTCACTGACCTAGAACGATATCTACGCCGACACCGGAGATGGTTGTGGCGGCGACGGTGTGATACACCGGTGACAGAGATGGTGGTGAGTTTCAAGGTGCCCCTATCTTTTTCTCTCTTGTGAAGTTTGGATAGAGATGTATAAATCAGTCTTTAGGACTTTGCACTAACCTTTAGGAATTTATGCATCAGATATACGAATACTATGTTATGAGATGAGATATATAAGGATGTTTTTAGAATAACTCAAGCCTTTACGTTGGTACGTGTAATCCTACAGAAGTGTATGTATTAGAAGATACTGCAATTGTGTGGCGTGGCCTCTCGAGACTAAAGCGCAATATAAGCATAATATAAGTGTAAAAAATATTATTTAAAATGAATATTAGTATTTTTATAGTAATAAAAAGAGTAAAAGAGATAACCTGAAGATGAAGATATTAACTATTTTTAGTTGGTGAGTAATGATGATAGAGTTGCCTGGTTATATAGTTTTTCCGCAAAATGGTGAGAAATGCTGATATTAATTGTCCAATAAATAGAAACCGACCAATGTACTCGACTAAAGGGTACATGGAAATAGCACTTGTGATACCAACACGATGTGGCACAATTGATAGATATTTGGATCACTTAACCATTTGGTCATGGGTTCGATCTTTTGCCGGTGCGTATGAAAAAATATGGGTCCGTTTGGATAACCAGCTTAATTAAGCGCTTATCATATAAGTGCTTATGCATAAACTGTTTATATAATAAAAGATGAAATAATGTTAAACTATTTTTCTATAAGCCATAAGTTGTTTCCATAATCTATCATTTGGAGCTTATGGAAATTAGCTGAAAACAACTTATGAACATGTCATAAGCTGTTTTCATAAGCTCTCCCAAACAGTTACACAAGTGCTTATGCTAGTTGATAAGCTCAAATAAGCCGACCCAAACAGGCCCTATTTGTTGGGAGTGGTCAACCCCTTAAATGGATCTCCAGTACTTTGAAGGATTAGTCTAGTTGTCGTGGAGGATACCTTGATTTACCAAATAAAAATAGTAGGTGTGATATCCGAAGATAATATGGGTGTTGTGCAACTGTAGCATTGTGCAATAGCACAATTAAAGACCGAAATAAAGGCTAAATTAAATGAAGTGAGTGACAAATAAGCTAAGGGGCAATGGGTAGCAGATTTTTAACACAGTGATGGTATTAGAGGCTAAGTAAGGGGCGGTGGGTAGGATGAATTTAGAGTGAAAAATCTTTACCCGGTGTATAGCTTGTAATGTTGCAATGAAACTTCCAATCCAATAAATGATGTATTAATTAGGCATGACAACATAACCCGAATCCGTGGGTACCCACCCGACCCCCGCCCCGAGTTTGACGGGGAAAACCCGCTTTGACCGGGGACGGGGTTGGGTTCGGGGATGTCGATACCCACCCCGAACCCGCTCGACAAAACATAAATTAATTATTTTATTTTATTATATGCATATTTACTCATTCATTTTGTTTCATAAATTTTGTTTATTTTTAATTTTGATCTATTTCCTATAGAAAAATCTATTTTAATACTTTTAACTCTATTTTATCATTGTATAATTATTATTATTTTATTTAAATTAATTATTATAAATATATTTTTTGTATTTTTCCTATAAATTGTAGCGGAAACGGGTACCCGCGGGGAACCTGTCCCCGTTTGGGACGGGTTTGGGGGATGCAAAACCCGACCCCGATAGAGATAGGGGCGGGGACGGGGAATGCCAAACCCACCCCCGACCCGCCCTGTTGCCATGCCTAGTATTAATGACGATGGCATTTATCCTGGGAAGTGAGAATTCCTTTCCCACCACAAGAGAGTACATTACTCGTGCGTTTGTTTGGGCTGGTCGCGTTATGTGGCATGATTATTCTCAAACAAAAATCAAAATTTTAAATGGCATTCATCTAATATTAGTTGTAAAATATAAAAATTTGTACTAGTTTTGTTGCTTAAGGACAAATTTAGAATAGAGATAAAATGATGTAAATTTGAAAACCCGTTCTAAAAGTGGAGGTAGAAACCAAAAAAAAAATGTAATAGTTTAGTTGTTGTGTAGAGAAAATCAGAAATTAATGAAAAAAACAAACAATTAAAATGCAAACTAAGTAAAACACATTTAAATTAGAATTAGTTAAAAAACTACAATTAAAACGATAACTATACCCGATTGGTAATGTATATTCAGCAATCTGTATAAACAATTTAGTAGTTTAGAACTTCAACCAATTGATATTGCAAAAGACAAACTGAAATGAAGATTTGAATCCGCTTTAAAGGGTCCTATAAAAATGTAATTTGCAATTTAAAGCAAAATTCCCGATCTTGCTAAAGCTGCAGAGTTGATATCTATGTAGTCTTTGTCTGCCTTCTAAATCTGTGAATAATGTTAACAAAAAGGAGATATTAATAGTTGTAGAGTTGACATCTATATAGTATTTTTTTTCACAAAACATCTATATAGTCTTTGAGTGCCTTCAAAATTGAAATATAAATATGTGATGCAGATAAAAACCATGTAGATATTAACAATTTGCAATAACCCGCGTTGTAAAATTTGTTGAAGGTAAATTACCACGACATTAAAAGGATGTCATGTGAAACATGGTATGTTGTACAAAGCCTAAGTGAAGAAATTTGGGTCTCAGAACACAAAAACGCGAAGAAATTTGTAGAAAAGTGAATTTTTGCAAGGAGATAACAACAATTTGCATGAAAATGAAAATAATATCAAAACACAACAAACCCTAAGTTTCAAAATCAGTGAAGAAAGGGGGGAAACAGGAATAGAAGAAGAAAGGGCAGAGAAGAAGGGGGAACACAAACCTCTTCGTTTTTTTGAGATGCGAGAGGTGTGAGAGCGAGAGGTTGAAGATGGACACGTTGCCAAATGCGACTCTGCAATTGGGGATGATTTGTAGAGCACCCACCCTTCTGCTTTCGTTATGAGATGCAAGAATTGAGTGAGAGTGAGATGTTGGACGAGTGGACTAAGAGCGAGAGGTTGAAGATGAGTTCCTTTTCTGGAGCGAACACGGAAATGGAATGAGATTTGAAAAGAAATGGATATGATAAAAGTAACCCAATTGATGGTTAGGATAAAAAATACAAAGGACCGATAGGATAAGTTAGGATAGGATAGGATGAGTAATGGGTTTAGTTTATCATATCCTATTGTTGCATCAATCAAAAAATAAGTGTAGAATATGATAAACTTATCATATCCTATCTCCTTATCATGTGCACCAAACGGATTCTAAGAATAAAGAGAATTGAAATTTTCTTGGCTAAAACTTATCAAGCTTCCTATGTATGCACTAAGCTTTTCACCATTCAAGTCTACCAAGAACTAAAAACACATTTGGAGAGGAGTTATTAACTTATTATAGCCACAAGAAGTAACAAGGAACAACGGTTAAAGTATCTAAAGGAGTTATTACAACAACAAGGAGTAAAGGGGAATAACCATTGAAGTATCTAACTAGGAGAATAAATTTCTTACCGTGACTATTGGCACAGTCTAAAAAATTTCTAAATTTTCAAGACTTATATATTTCATACCCTTAATACTTAATTTACTAAAATTTCACACTATGCTTAAAAACATTCACGACATAAATTTAAGGTAAAATTATACTAGAGGTCCTTTAAGGCTGAACAGACTTGAAGAATCATTATCCAAGTCATTTTTATTTAATTTTAGAGTAAAGGCCCAAATTCGTCCCTGACAATTTTTTCGTGGGACGAATTCGTCACTGACAATATTTTTGAGACACATTGGTCCCTGGCAAATCCAAAACGAGACACGTTAGTCCCTCCATCCATTTAACCGTTACCAGCATAGTAAACGTGTCCTACGTGGCACGTTAAATGCCACGTTGTCACGTTAGATTTAAAAAGGAACGAATCGGTCCTTGACAATTTAAAAAAGAGACGAATCAGTCCTCTGTTACTATTCATCGTCTTCTACCTCCAAACCTCCAAATCCCCAATCAACGAAGGTTCCACCCATCGTCTTCGAACCCTAACAGTGGTTTTGAGGAAACCCAGATCATCCAATAACAGTGGTGTTCATCTCATCGTTCTTCTTCGTTCGTTCGTTCTTCGTTTTTCATCTCATCGTTCTTCTTCGTTCGTTCTTCTTCTTCTTCTTCTTCTTCTTGTTCTTCTTCTTCTTCTTCTTTGTTCTTGATGTTTTCGTTTACGAATCTGAGAAACCCATCGTCCTTCTTCTTCGTTCCTGGGTTTCCTTCATCATCTGGGTTTCGTTCCAGATCTGTAGAACCAAGAAGAAGAAAGATTGCTGCAATTTGGGGAAAGAACGACGAACGGAGAAGAAGAACCCAGATCTGGAAACGAAGAAGATATGTTCGAGAGTGAGAGAAGAAGGGGGTATTTGTGGGTTAGGGTTTCAATTTGGGGATTTGTGGTGTAAAGAAAAAGGAAAGGAAAGGAATGAATGAAGGTCGAAGGAGGTGTAAGGAAAATTGATGATGGTTCTAAGAATGGTTCTGAAAGAAAAATTGATGATGGTGATGATGATGAAGGTCGAAGGATGGTTTTGAGAATAATTGAAGATGGTGATGATGATGAGGGGGTGGGTGGGTGGAATCTTCGTTGATTGAAGATGGTTTAATTTTTGTAACAGGAGATGATGAGATTGGATAGATGAAGATGCATAGAGAAAGGGGAAAATTAGATTCTGGTTTCAGAGACTGGTTTATGGTTTCAGGGTCTGATTTGCCCCCTTTCCAAAAAACTCAGGGACTGATTTGTCCCCTTTTCAAATTTGTAAAGTTAGGGACTTATTTGTCCCAAAATAAACACTTTCGTGGCAGTTAACGTGACATGTGGCACTTAACGTGCCACGTAGGAGACGTTGGATACTTTCGTGGCAGTTAACGTGACATGTGGCACTTAACGTGCCACGTAGGAGACGTTGGATGTGCTGGTAACGTCAAAATGGATGGAGGGATTAACGTGTCCCGTTTTGAAATTGTCAGGGACCAATGTGTCCCAAAAAAATTGTCAGGACGAAATCGTCCCGCAAAAAAATTGTCGGGGATGAATTTGCCTTTACTCTTAATTTTATTTAGTTAATCTTCTTCCTTACACCATTGAACACAAATTCGTTTCCAAGGTTTATGCTTCGCGTTTCTCTTTCGTTCTCTATCTCTCTTACTTGTTGATTCATCAAGTATGTTGGGTTTTAATTAAAGTGAAGAAGATGGTAATATCGTCCATATACAGGTATTTTGTAATTAATAATAACTCTCATTGTTAGGTAAATTGAAATGGAATTCCTTTGTTGCTTTTCCAGATTGATTCAATTCATCAATTCAATTGGAACTCGAAAGCTTTTAGTTTTGAATAGCAAATCTAATTGATTTTTAGGGGTTTAGAAAACGAAATAAAACCCAGATTGAAATTATCGGAAAAAAGAACCCAGATTGAAAACGGAGGTTTCAGTTCTGAAGGTTTAGAAACCCAGACTGAACTTTTAAACAAAACCCAGATTGAAGTTATCGAAAAAAAGAAAGAAACGAAACCCAGATTAAACCTTCAGAAATTCAAAACCCAGAGAAAATCGAAACCCATATTGAACCTTCAAAAAATCGAAACCCAAGATGGACTAATTTTGGAGGAGGAAGATCGAAACCTTCAGAAAATCGAAACCCAGGTGTGTTTGGGTTTACTTTCTTCAAACTTATCCCCTTCGATTTGAGTATTAGATCAAAAAATAGAGATTCGTTTAGAGAAATTATCTGGGTTTGATTTTTGTTCAGATCTGGAAAATTTGTTTGGAGGAGGAAGAAGATGATGACATCATTTTTCAATTTTTTTAATAAAGTTAATTAAAGATAATTTAAATAAATAATAAAAATAATGACTTGTGCTGCCACGTATGCATTCGTTAAGCCACATCAGCGCCGTTTATGCCAATTGTGTTTTTTTTAACTGAAATACTAAAAAGGACTAATGGTGTACACGTTATCAAAATTAAAGGACTAAGTTAGTACGAAAAAACATAAACGAGCTACTTGTTACAAATAAATAACTTAAAAGACCTCTGGTGTATTTTCGCCTAAATTTAATAATTCGGCAACCTAATTTTTCAAACAAATCAATCAGCCAAAATATGAATATCTAACCAAATTTAATACTTTCGTAACTATATAAATTTCATACTCAAATAAATGTCTAAATTCATTTATATATAACATAAATATATTTTAGATAATGCAAGATCATAAAAAGATATTTTTATATCCATATAAAAAATACTCTAGTTGCAATTGTGGATCTTCTAATATCCATATAATTTTGATAATATTAGTCCCTTTTTATATTTCTCTATATAAAATATAATAAGAGATATATATAAATAATACAATCGTGTAACTATGAGAGAGTGAGAGAGACTAGAGAAAAAGAAAAACCTAAATCCCTAATCGGGCTCTATGATAAAAGCCCCTTAGGTTTAGGTTTTTATCATAGAGCCCGATTAGGGGGTAAACCTAAATCTATATTGCTAGTTACCCCCTGGTGTTAAAATTACCTTGCAATAAGGGGTAACTAGCAATAGGGACTTGTCCAGGGATTTAGGTTTTTATCATAGAGCCCTTGAGGGGCTTTTATCATAAGGGGCTAGTTACCCCCTATTGCAAAGTAATTTTACATTTTGCAAGGTACCTTAAAATTATCCCTATTACAAGGTAATTTTACATTTTGCAAGGTATTTTTTAACACGAGGGGAGTAAACCTAAATCCCTATTGCTAGTTGATACATGAACTCTTTGGACACTTCTTTTTCCATAATGTTGGTATCAAGCATGCTTCCTCGACCATGTAGCCATATATATTTGGTTATCATATCGATGAAAGGAAATATACAAGTCCCTTTTTATATTTCTCTATATCTATCTATTCTATTATAATAAAAACACGTACTAACAAATTATAGCAGCAAATTTTTATTTGTACTCATCTCTAAATTTTGACATTTGTCACAGTTCAGGGTTAAAATGGTAAATTCACAGCTACGAGACAAATTAAAACAGCTTTTTCGCAACTTTTCTGAAAAGAAAAAAAGCAACACTGTCGCGTGTCAGATTTCAGCAGTTTTAAAAAAAACAAAAAGAAATACTGACTTGCGTCAGTTTTTAAACAGCTTTTTTAAAAAAAAAACAAAAAACATACTGACTTGTCTTTAAAACACTGACGCAACGAATTTTTAAAAAGTGTCAAAAAAACCCTTACCTTTAACGAATTTTTCAAAAAAGAATTTCCTTGAAACTAAAATATAAAATAGACATTATATTCAATAATTAAATAATCTAAAATTTATTATTTACTGTAATCTCTCTATTAAAACTACTAAAATTAATCAAATTTTTATAAAAAAATAAATTCAATCAATTGAACCTCTACAAAAAATTATCAAATAAGTATTTTATAATTAGTAAAAATGAGTAAAATGCCAACGAGAGCGGCAACGGGAGTGCCGACTTTTTTTAAACTTTTTCCAACACAGCTATTTTAAAAAAAAATATTTTTTATTTATTTTTATAATTTACTCAAACTAATAAAATCATTCAATTTTTTCTTAGTACAGAAAATTACCAAATAACTAAAATTACCAAAAAATTACAATTTTTTTATTTCTTACTAAAATCAAACAATTTACATGAATCAATTTAACCACTACAAAAAATTACCAAATAACTATTTTATAATAATAAAAAGTAGTAAAATGCCGACGGGAGTGCCAACGGGAGGGCCAACGAGGATGCAAAACGGGAGGGTCAACTGAGATGCATATTTTACCTCTAATGTTCAAATACATTATTATGGATCTATGTAATTCTGATTGTCAATCTCATTTAATTTGTTCGATTCAATATAATTTTCATTTGTATGTTATATGACATAATATCTATCTCTTTCCACTTTGAATTTCAAATAATATATTTTGGACATTGTTCGCAACTTATGATTATCTTCCAAATTACTATTATAACTTCATGACAATACACCAACCATACAGTATCACGCGTGTGTATACACAGGTAAAATACTAATAAAATATAAAAAAAGATATATAAATAATACAATTGTGTAACTACGAGAGAGTGAGAGAGACTCTCCACGGGGTGCTTTTGGTGAGACTATTGCTAGTTGATATTTGAAACTCTTTGGACACTTCTTTTCCCATAATGCTTCCACAATCATCTAGCTATATATATTTAATTTCTATATAATCAAAACATATGTAAGTACATTTACATTTTTAGACATCACTAAATTTTGATATTTGTCACAATTTAGGGGCAAAATAGACAATTCACCACATAAAGACAAAATGCTACAGTATCACTATTGTGCGCTACAGTGACGTTTCTAACGCGCTACAATACCGCTTATGTCACTCTACAGTACCAATACATTTTTTTTTAAATTCAATTTTTTTCAAAAAAACCGATTTTTTTTTTAAAAAATTTATACACTGTTTTTTTTAATTTTATTTTTAAAAACAGTTGTCAATATTTTTATAAAAACAATTAGTCACTATAAATCAATTTTCACTATTTTTATAATCTACTCAAACTACTAAAATTAATAAAATAATTAGTCACAATAAACCAATTAGCCACTATCCATTGTCAAAAAAAGAATTGTAAAAAAACTTTAACCTCTACCAAAAATTATAAAATAACTACTAAAACTAATCAATTTAACTACTTTTGTTAAAATCAATCAATTTAACCACTACAAAAAATTATTAAATAACTATTTTATAATTACTAAAAAAGAGTAAAATGCCAACGGGAGTGGAAACGAGAGCGCCAATGGGAGTGGCAACGAGAGCGCCAACGAGAGAGGCCACGGGACTCGGGAGTGGCAACGATAGAGGGACAAAAAAGTGATTGAAAACTGCAATTAGAAGCTGCAACTGACGCGGCAAAAGGACAAAAAACAACAAATTTAAAATCAAATTTTTTTTTCAGTTTTTTTTTCCAATTTTTTTCAGTTTTTCTTTCCATAAAAAGTTATTTTTTTGTCAGTTTTTTTTTACTAAAAACATAATTTTTTTAACTATTTCTATAATTTACTCAAACTACTAAAATTAATCAATTTAACTACTACCAAATGTAAAAAAAAACCATACCTCTAACAATAGTTTCAAAATTATTTATTCAAAAAAAGAAATTATTAAATTAATATCACACTCAATAATTAAATAATTTAAAATTTACTATTTACTATAATCTCTCTATTAAAACTACTAAAATCAATCAATTTTTCATGTAATAAATAAAATCAATCAATTTAACCACTAACAATTGTAATATTAAATCATATAGAAAAAAGGAGAAAACATGTGGCAACGGGAGCGGCAACGAGAGACTGACAACGAGATCGGCAACGGGAGTGCCAACAAGAGAGGGAACGAGAGCGCCAACGAGAGTGCTAACAAGAGAGGGAACGAGAGCGACGTGGCTGCATATTTTACCTTTTACTCCATTATTAATATTATAAGAAGCTACCGATTTTGTTTTAACTTTTTGCAACACAACTATTTTAGTAAATTCACCCCTAAAAGACAAAATTTGCAACACAACGAGAGCAGCAATGCGAGACTGGCAATGGAATCGACAACGAGAGCGACAACGGGAACATGAGTGCGAACAAGAGAGGCAAGGAGAGTGCCAACAGAGCGCCAACGTTAATGCATATTTTAAAAATTCTTATTTTCTTTTTTCTTCATTTTTACTCCATCTAAAATTTATTATTTACTATAATCTCTCTATTAAAACTATTAAAATCAATCAATTTAACCACTAAGAGAGGTAACGAGAGACTGGCAATGAGAGCTGCAACGGGAGTGGCAACGGGAGGGTAACGAGAGCGCCAACGAGAGGGTCAACGAGTATGCAAACGGGAGTGTCAACGGGGATGCATATTTTACCTCTAATGTCTAAATACATTATTTTGGATCAATATAATTTTGATTGTCAATCTTTTTCCATTTTGAATTTCAAATCATACATTTTAAACATTGTTCACAACTTATGATTATCTTCCAAATTACTATTATGACTTCATGGCAATACACCGACCATATACTAAGCCAAATGCTTAGTATTTTTTAGGCTTAATTACAGTTTTGGTCCCTCTGTTTTCACCAATTCACGATTTTGGTCCCCCAAGTTTTAATTTGACGATTTTGGTCCCCGTATTTTCCCAATTTGAAAAATCATAGTCCCCCTCTTAAATAAGTTAAAATTGAAACTCAATTTTGACTTATTATTCTACATGGCAGTCTACGTGGCACCCACCCCACCCCCACCCCCCTCCACTGTTCCTCTTCCCCTCCCCCCTCCCACCTCCGTAAACCCCCCAACCACACCCTCTCTCTCTCTCCTTCGCATCTCACCCTCCCACCCCCCTCCACTGTTCCTCTTCCCCTCCCCCCTCCCACCCCCACCTCCGTGAACCCCCCCCACAACCACACCCTCTCTCTCTCCTTCGCATCTCACCCTCCCCCCCACCGATCCTCCCCCGCTCACTGTCGCTCTCCCTCCTCTCTCAATCACCGATCCCCCTTTCCCTCTCACCACCATCCCTCTCTTCCCCCTCGTTTTCCATCTCTCTCTTCGCATCTCCCCCTCTCTGGTTCGCATCTCCCCCTCTTTGGTTCGCTCGTCGCTCTCCCTCTCTCACCGTTCTCTCGCTCGTCGCTCTCCCTCTCTCGCCGTTCAGATCCAGATCGCAGAGGAGGGAGGAGGGATTCACGGAGGTCGCAGTCGGAGGGAAAGGAAAATGAGGTGGAGGAGAGAGAAAGGAGAGAGAGACTAACAGTGAGAGAGAAAGGAGAGAGAGGGAGATTGTGAGGTGGGTGGTGCGAAGGGGGTGGGGGGTGGGAGGATCACGAGGAAGAAGAAGGATCACGAGAGGGGTGGGGGGTGTGCCTACGTGGCAGTCTACGTGGACTGCCACGTAGGATGAGTCAGTCAAAATTGAGTCTTAATTTTGACCAAATTAAGAGGGGGATCAAATTCGTCAAATTGGGAAAATAGGGGGACCAAAATCGTCAAATTAAAACTTGGGGGACCAAAATCGTGAATTGGTGAAAATAGGGGGACCAAAACAATCAGTCTCAGCCGTTGGATCCCTATTGTTTTAATGAAATTGAATCTAAGGGTTATTGTTTAATGAGGGCATCCTTGTCCTTTTACCCTTTCTCTTATGATCACGCATTCCATTCCTTCTGTTACGCATTCCATTCCCCTTGTTACCCGTTGCGCACGCATTCATCGGAGAGACGATTACGAACCTGACGCCAAATCCATCCGCAGACTCACCTCTTCTCCGTCTCCATTGCCGACGTTGTAACTGCCGCCGATCGCGTTTCTGGATCTTCGAATTTCAAATCGTTTCTGTTCAAATCATTTTCGCGTTTCTGTTCAAATCATTTTTCGATTTCAAATCGTGTTCTTCAAATCGATTTCACGTTTCTGTTCAAATCGATTTCATATCATTTTACGATTTCACGTTTCTGTTCAAATCGATTTCTCTATCTCGCATTTCTCACCATTGTTATGCAGGTTGGCTTCTTCTTCTTCTCCTCGTTTCCAGGATGGTTTTGCTGCACCTAACCATTGTTATGCAAAACTGTGGTTAGTGGCCACTAACCATTGCGATGCACATTTGTGGTTAGTGACATCTGACCATTGGCATCTAGCCACAATTATGCATATATGTGGTTAGTGGCCACTAACCATTGCTATGCACATTTGTGGTTAGTGACATCTAACTATTGTGGTACAAATCTATGGTTAATGAACAAAGTTTTTTTTTTTTGTGTTAAAAAAAACCTAGAATTTTTTTAAAGTTTTTTTTAGGTAAATGGCCCTTTTAGTAACAAATACTAAACAAATTGCTTAGTATCAGCTTTCAGATATCAGAAATGAAAATTTTCTTGGGTAAACTTATCAAACTTCCTATATACTAACTCCCTCTCACTCTAGCTTTTTTTTAAAACTTTTCTTTCTCTAAACCACTCCTTTTTTGAACTCTACTTTCTTTCTCTCTTTTTTGTAGATTGCGTTCCGCTTTACATTTTGTTATGGTAATTAGAATTTCTGCTACTTACACCTCCTGCAAGGCCCAAATACTTGGAGGCCCATTACATAAAAACAGGGTCCATTCATCAATGGCCAAGATCACTCTGCAAGATCGGACGGCCCAAATCGACCAAAGCAAACACCACTCAAAATCTATAAATATAGCATTCAATGCTCATTAAATGGAAAGCACTTTTTCCAACACAATACTCATTAACTCAAATACTGACTTGAGCGTCGGAGTGTTATTGCAGGAACAACATCGGACATCTCAAGATCGAACAACATCGAACATCTCAAGATCGAACAACATCGAACATCCCAAGATCGAACAACATCGAACATCTCAAGATCGAACAACATCGAACATCCCAGGACCTGAAGATAGAAACAGAATCAAGGATAAAACATCTACTAACTGCATAATACCAATCACTAAGATCGGAAGCACAGTACCGAACATTGACGACCACAGTGGGAGAATCAATACCCTATTTTCTCACCATCTCCTTGATCTTAAAAAATGGCACCAACGCGCCGTTCAAGACCGGCTAGTCTCATGGCCGGACCCGAGGTCGGTCCTCAACAAACCCCTGAAGGCCACGTCCAGGAACTCACAAATTCATCACAAGCTCGAAACCGATATCCCAACACAGGTCCGCCCCGAATACATTCGAGCACAGATGAAGCGAGCTTACCACCTCCTCCTTAATTACTTCCAGCTTTGACCGACGCGGTTCAACAACTCGTTCAGCTATTGGCTTGACAGGAAGCCGTAAACGAAGAAAGAAGCAACCGTTTCACTAACCTCGAAGCCGAAGTAGCAAGGCTCCAAGCTCGGAACGTTCCGGACCAACAATCGACCGGGCAGGACTCCCTTGAGGAAAGAAACTCAACTCGAAGAAGACTCTTTCGTCGATCACCCCCTAGGAGAAAGCTCAATCATCGTTCTCCCCCACGCCGTCATCGAGGGAATGGTTCCCGTTCTCCTCCGGGTCGACAATATAACGATCTTGACGATCCTCATTCTTCCCCATGCCATCACCAAGGGAATGGTTCTCGTTCTCCGTCGGCTCGACAATATGACGATCTTGACGATCCTCGTTCTCCTCCACGCCGTCACCGAGGGAATGGTTCCCGTTCTCCTCCAGCTCGACGTTTCGACGATCTTGAAGGCTCGAATAACCCCCCTCAACATCATCCACACAGGGACTCGACCTCGCCAAGACGACGTTCAAAAAGCCATGACAACATTCAAAACAATCAACCCCGACGATACGGACGTCCCGATCCTCATTACGGACGTCAACCACAATCTCGGGTGAATCAACCTGGGCGAAAAGGTCCGTTCACAAAAGCAATCGATAACTTCCGAGTTCCACGATATCTCGAAAAACCACCTGGAGGACTGAAGACTTACGACGGAACGGGCGACCCCGACAGGCATCTCGATCAGTTTGACACGACCATGCTGTACCGAAACGTACCGATGGAAATGAAATGCCGAATATTCCCATTAACCCTGGACAAAATGGCCTCCGAATGGTTCCGGACATTAGGTTGGAACACCATTTCCTCGTGGGACCAATTAGCGAAACACTTCTCGGTACACTTTACCCATTCCAAGAGCAAACCCAAAAACAAGAATGTTTTAGCATCTATCGTCCAGAGGGGAAACGAGCCCCTGAGAGAATACATAGAGCGATTCAACAATGAAGCTCTTCAGGTTCGACAGCTAGACGACGCTTTTCGAATCTTCTTCATGGCTCAAGGTCTGCTTCCTGGAAGCCCGTTCCGAAAGCATATTAACACCTGGGAACCTAACACCCTTCAAGAATTCCTTGAGCTATCCCAGTTCTTCATCAATGAAGAAGAAAATTCCAAAATCGACAAAGCATCATCACATGCAGAACCGTCAAAACACCGCATCGAGATCGATCCCCGTAAGACTTCGTGGAACGTCGGTAAGAAAAATCGTCACCAGGTATATACTGAACTCAACGTCTCCAACGCCCAATTATTGGGGGGAATGTTGGAATGTCGAGTTCAGGGACGTAAAACCTCCCAGATCCCTACCTATCCGACCTGAACAGAAGGCCAACAAATACTGCCGATACCACAGAAGCAATGGCCATGACACAAACCATTGCAATGCCCTGAAGGATGACATTGAAGATTTGATAAAACGAGGAAAACTATCTTCTTATGTCAAAAGGGAGGGAGGACGATCTGACGATATCAGAAGAGAAAGAAATGAAGATCCTAGAGCAAAAGGAAAAGAAGTGATCGACCCAGACCACGATGAATTGAATAAAAGATCAAAAGGACACTCGATTATAATGATGATAACAGGAGGATTCGATCATGAAGGATCTGGAAAATCAATGAAAAGAAAATGGAAGGAACTGTTAAGCATAGCTTCGACGTCGACAACCCCGACCAAGACAAATCGACCTCCATTATCTTTTAGCGATGACGACCTTATTGACGGAAAAGCTAACAAACACGTACCTCTCTTAATCTCGGCGGTCATAGCCAATAAGGAGGTACGTAGGATCTTGGTCGACCAAGGAAGCTCATCAGACATCCTTTTAATCGATCTTCTAAACAAAATGGGGATCAACAAAGAGGAACTCACCCCTTATAGAGGAATGACTTTGTCCGGTTTTAATGGATCTCGAACCAAACCCCTTGGGCATCTGGAGCTAATGGTTACTTACGGAACCGAACCAATGGTTCGGACCGTCAAGACCAAATTCCTCGTCTTACCTTGTGAGTCCATATACAACGGTATTATAGGAAGACCGACCCTCGGCAGGCTCGGGGCGGTTACATCCACCACGCACTTAAAGATGAAGTTCCACTCTCTCTGCAACAGAGTTATCACTTTGAACTCCGACTTAGAGTCTGCTTCCAGGTGTTTCTTCCTATGGATGAAAAACGAACGAAAGGCTTCGGAGCAAGAAGGGGTTCCCCCTTCAGAAGAGCTGTCGACTCCCAAACAAGATAAAGATAGATCGACTGAAGTTAACACCACCACTAACATAGAAACCGGATGCGATCCGAAAGACAAAAATGAAAAAGACGTTGACGAGCTAACCAAAGAGCTCAAACGAAAAATTAAAAAACTAGAGCCTGACGAAAAGTTCATCGAAATACAGCTCGGATCAGACCCCTCTCAAACTGTCAAAATAGGGACCGACCTACCAGAAGAGGTCAAGATCGATTTAACCCAATGTCTTAACGACTTCAAAGACATCTTCGCTTGGTCGGCAGAAGACATGCCTGGGATCCCACCAGAGGTCGCTTGCCATCGGCTCGCAATTAACCCAGAAGCAAAATGGATCGTCCAAAGAAAGCGGGCTCAAAGCAAAGAGAAAGCCATTGCTGCTGCCAAAGCAGTAGACGATCTCATCAAAGCAAACTTCATCTCCGAGGTTAAATACACGACCTGGTTATCAAACCCAGTCCTGGTAAAGAAAAGTAACGGAAAATGGCGTATGTGCGTCGACTACACCGATCTTAATAAAGCTTGTCCAAAGGATGCTTTTCCGGTTCCCAGCATCGATCGGTTGGTCGACAACGCCTCCGGTTTTCGGTTATTATCCTTTATGGACGCATACTCTGGATACAACCAGATCGCCATGTTTCCGCCAGATCAAGAAAAAACTGCCTTCATCACCGACCGAGGTAACTTCGCGTACCGTGTCATGCCATTTGGGTTGAAAAACGCAGGAGCAACTTATCAAAGAATGATGAACAAAGTGTTCCAAAACCAGATCGGCAAGAGCGTAGAAGTTTACCTCGACGATATGATCGCCAAGAGCAGAAGTGATGACGAGCATATAAACGATCTAAGAACAATTGTGAACCCAGAGAAATGTACATTCGGAGTTCGGGCAGGGAAATTCTTGGGTTTTTTCTTAACAGTAAGAGGAATCGAGGCGAACCCTGATAAATGTCGATCCGTCACTGAAATGCGAACTCCGACATCCAAGAAAGAAGTACAAAAACTTAATGGCATGATAGCTGCTCTATCTCGTTTCATATCCAATGCAGCATTCAAATCTCTTCCAATTTTCAAAATCCTCAAAAAAGAAGAAAGAGATTTCGAATGGACACCTGAACAAGATGAAGCTTTAAAACAACTCAAGAAATCTCTCTCCGAGCCTCCAATATTAACTCGACCAAACGAGGGGGAAACCCTGTATCTATATCTGGCAGTCTCGGAGGAAGCTTTAGCTGCCGTTCTGGTGCGCGAGCTAGAGACCGGACAAAGCCCGGTCTACTTCGCAAGCAAGGCTCTACATGGAGCTGAGAGTCGTTATCAGAAGGTCGAAAAGATCTCCCTGGCTCTCGTCGTCGCAGCTCGACGCTTCCGAGCCTATTTTGTCGCTCACCAGGTGGTCGTCCGAACTAACTACCCCATCAGAAAAATACTCCATAGACCCGATCTTGCTGGAAGAATGATTAAATGGGCCGTGGAACTCTCAGAGTTCGGAATTAAATATGAAGCTCGAACAGCACTAAAGGCACAAGTTTTGGTGGACTTCATGGCCAAGATGACCCCTGCTAACATCGATCCCGATGTATGGATCCTATATGTCGATGGATCCTCTAACCCAAAGGGAAGTCGCACTGGAATCATGCTAGAAAGCCCAACAGGGATCATCATTGAAGTTTCCCTGACTTTCGGTTTCCCAACCTTGAACAACCAAGCAGAATACGAGGCTTGCATCGCCGGACTGCGCCTGGCAATTGACCTCCAAATTCGGCAAATAAAATTACATACCGACTCTCTCTTGGTGGTCTCCCAGATCGGAAACCAATACGAGACGAAAGAATCGACCTTGCAAAAATACCTACTTCGGGGACGGTCGCTATTGGCTAAATTTGAAGCGAGCGAGGTAATTCATGTGCCAAGAACGGAAAATCAACGAGCTGACATCCTCGCCAAACTCGCAAGCACGAAAACCCCAGGGAACCAAAGGACGACCATCCAAGAAACACTCCACAAACCCAGTGTGTCTCTCGAGCCTCTGTTTAACTCGACTATCTGCATGCTCGAAGAAACTGACAGATGGATCACTCCAATTGTAGATTACATCGTCACGGGAGCTGAACCCCTAGACAAAAACGATGCTAAATACATCAGGAGAAGGGCTTCGGCTTTCTCAGTCGTCAATGGAACGCTTTACAAAAGAAGCCTCTCTTCCCTATTGATAAAATGCGTCGAGGGAGAGGAAGCAGCCTATGTCTTAACAGAAATTCACGAAGGAATCTGCGGCCAGCACATGGGAGCTCGGTCTTTAGCTCGAAAAACTCTTCGAGCCGGATATTACTGGCCGACCATGGTAGGCGATGCTAGTGATCATGTGAAGAAATGCAAAAAATGCCAAATCCACGCCAACGTTCACATAGCTCCCCCCACAAATCTCACGAGCTTATCCTCCACATGGCCCTTCGCATGGTGGGGAATGGACCTGCTCGGACCGTTCTCAAAAGCACCAGGACAAGTCAAATTCTTAATCGTCGCCGTAGACTACTTCAACAAATGGATAGAAGCGGAACCCTTGGCTACCATCACTGCAAAAAACTGCATAAAATTCTTCAAAAAAAACATTATGAGCAGGTTCGGGATTCCCGAGGTAGTAGTAACTGATAACGGAACTCAATTCACAGATACAGGGTTTCGAAAGCTAATGCTCGAGCTAAAAATCAAGCACCATTTCACTTCAGTAGAACACCCTCAAACCAACGGACAAGCAGAGGCGGCGAACAAAGTAATACTGAACGGCTAAAGCGACGTCTGGACGATGCTAAAGGAAACTGGGTGGAAGAATTGCCTTACGTCCTCTGGGGATATAGGACCACCCCCCAAAGCTCCACTGGAGAAACGCCTTTTAAGCTCTCCTACGGCAGCGAGGCAGTTATTCCTGTCGAGATTGGCGAACTTAGCTGGAGAACGGCAAATCCTAAAACTCAAAGCAATTACGACCAAGCCTTAAGAGAAGAACTCGACCTCATCGATGAAATCCGAGGTCGGGCTTCATTCCGAGAAGCAATCATCAAACAAAGAGTAGCAACCAGGTACAATGCCAAGGTCGTTCACAGAGATTTCAATCCAGGTGATCTAGTGCTCAGAAGAGCTGACGTCGGTCAGAAAAACGCTTCCCAAGGAAAGCTCGCCCCGAACTGGGAAGGCCCCTACCGAATTTTGTTTAAAATCGGTACGGGAGCTTTTAAATTGGAGACCCTCCAAAGAAAAAAAGATTGAGAGAACTTGGAACGCAACAAAGCTGAAAAGTTATTATCTTTAGAAAGAAATCATGTACTCCGACCTTATGTAAATACGAAACGAGTTATTTATAAAGAAGAAGGTAACATTTCAAAGTATTTTCAACAAAAACTCATCGAACTTGTCGAGGTTCTCACCAAGTTCCCACACATTCTTGATTTCATCAAACAGAATGTACGAGCCAAAATTCCCTCTACGAGGAATCAACTGGGACCGATCTTAGATGATCTCCCCGAGCGACCACCCAAGGTCGCAAACTCTTTGAGAAAACAGTTAAATCCGAGCCGAGTCTCTGTAAACTATCTCAAAGAGACCAGGTCTTTGAGGATCGAAACGTCCTAAGAACGACCATCGGCCACAGTTGTCGATACCCCTATAGGGCGAGTTAAATCTGGGCCGAGTCCTAGTAAACTGTCCAATAGGCTCGAACCAGGTAAATCGAGTTCCTCATTTACCGACGTTCTTACATCATACATGACATGCAGAATTAAAAAAGCATTCATAAAACTCATAAACGAGTTCCAAAAATAAACTCTACAAAAACGACATACATGACATGCAGAATTTAAAAAGCATTTCATTAAAGCTCGTAGCGGGGTTTGAAAGATAGAGATCTGATGAAACGTGTTCGAAAAAAATTACAAACATATCGGATACGACCGAGCCCTCAAAAAAGATCCTGAATTACATATCAAAGTTCTAGATCTATGCAAAACCTACACGGATAAAAGCATATACCCAGAACTTCTGCAAAAAAGAGAACACACTTAAAACATCAAGCAGTAGGGGTCGGAAAGATGACGGTCTTCTCTTCAGTTTGAGCGTCGATCTTAGCAATCTGGCCCCCCTCGACCTCATGATCAGCATCAACAATCGCCCGATCCAAATGAATAGAAGGATTGACCAAAGCAACTTGCTCAAGGGCACACTCAAAACCTTCCCTGTACAGCTCAATTGCAGAGTTTGCGGCTTCACGAGCTTCCTTCCTAGCTTCATTAGCAATTTTCGCAGCCTCCTTGGCATTTTTTCTACTCTGTTCAAGGGCTGCTTGGAGCTCTGCAATTCGAGCTTCAGGATCGCTGTTGGTGCCGACCCCTGCCTCAGAGGCCTTTCTCAGATCGTCTTCTAGAACGACGATTCGATGCTCCAAGCTTCTAATTTTTTGATTAGCCTCGGCCACCTGCTCCTCCATACCTCTCTCCTTTTCTTCAAGATCCCCTCACCCGAGCCTCCTTCTCTTCAAGCTCCTTCACACGAGCCTCTGCAAACTCGGCCCGACGTATAATTTCCCCCTACCCTTCTTTCAAAGTTTGAAGCTCTTGCTTGGTTCGAGCCAACTCTTTTGATTTCAAGGACATGTCTTCCACAAGCTTCGCCCTTTTTGATTTCTCGAGCTCCAACAAATCTGCAAACGCGGAATAAAGAAAAAGTCAAGCTGAAGGAATAGTCATAAAAACAAAATCAGCAAAAAAACAAACAACATGAAAACACATACCTTTAGCCCGTTTCTCATATTTTTTCCTTCTCGATCTTGTGAACCTCGCCCAGGTTTACCAAAATCTGAACTGACGCTCCAACAGGATCCTCCCGCCACTGAGCATAGTTTTTCTCTAGGAAACCCTCCTCCAAAGGAACGACCTTGTTTTTGTGTTTTGGCCTCCTCGAGGTTTTACTCCTTTTCTCCGGTCTTGACTCACCAACAGCATCGGTACGCACCCTCTTCGCTGAAGGCCCTGCACCAGCGTCGTGAGCAGCTGGGGGAGGGGAACCGGAGACAAGATCGATCCGATCATGGGCAAGATCCTCCTGCGTGACGGTGTTGATCGGAGAAGCAGGAATAGCCGTATCAGTGGCGATCTCAGTTTGGGGAGACGTCGGAACCGGAGCAGCCTCTTCTTCAACATCGACAGGTATGTCGACACTCTTCATCGCCAATGCCTTCATCGCTGCGAGCTTCCTTGGGGCCATGGTGTCTGAAAAATAAAGAAAATTGGGTTATACAACTTACAATCAACATACACAAAATTCAAACCCCAGAAAGACAAACTACCTAAAACAGACTGCACTCGTCTCCGTTTTCCAGCCTGAACTATCTTGGCCGCAGGGATACCCCGATACTTATGTTTTGAAAACGGAATGCTCTCAGAAATAAATATCAGGATCCTCTTGGTAAAAAGATCGTCAGCACTTAGTCGATCCTCACCCACAGAAAAAGAATGGGTAGATAGTTCAAAATGGCCTTGACTCCAACCAATAGGAAATTTGGTGGACACCAAAGTCTGACCATCCTCGCTAAGCTTTCCTACCTTCTCAATCACTTCATCGGTCACCGGCTCGACCCAATAATACAACTCCTTCCAGTTTCCCCTCAGTGAGTCCGCATAGGCCTTAAAAACCTTGGCCCCTCACCTCGAGCGAAGACTGACGTGCTCACGACCGGACTTATTTTCGCTACTATTCCGGTTAATCTCAAACAAATGAAAGAAGAGCAACGGTGAGACCGGTCTCTCCAGATGAATGCACATTAATTCATAGGCTCGAACGAAAGCCCATGCATTTGGATGTAGTTGGGAAGGCGCTACATCTAAAGTCGCCAAAACCGTCTGCTCAAACCAGGTAAAAGGAGGCCGGATATTCATTTCGTTGATCAGCATATGGTACAAAGTAAACTTGAGCTCTCCGGGCCACAAAGCCACATGCTCTCCCTTCTTCATACCCTCAATCCTCCAAACTCGCTTCTACCACCCAGAAGCTTTCCTGCCGACCGTCTCCAAATTAAAGCCATACTGGTACAACGATTCGATCTCCAGAATGTTTCTAGAAACCCAATCTTGTTGAGAGACCTCTCGTACCGGTACGTCGAGGTCCCCACAGCCAGTACTCGAGTAACCATCAATAGAAGCAGCGGAAGCTCGACTGGAGCCTGGTTGACTCGAAGGGCGAGATTTAGCTTGCTTTTCAGCATCGCCTCGATCGGACCCATCAGCAAGGTCGGAACTTGTCCCGAGGTCGACCTCGGAACCCTCTGTTCCCTCCAATTGGATTTCCTCATCAGACTCAGAGGTAATGGTCATCACATCCACCAAACGATCCTCCTCCATATCTTCAGAAGCACCCTCGTTTGGCTCATTAGCATCGCTCACAGGAGAAGAGCTTTCACCTTCAAAATTGTCTTCCGCCTTATCACTCATAGGGGCAGAAGCGGAATGCTCTTGCACGTCAGGAGCGGAAACTTCAAGAGGATCGGTACGAACTTCAGGAATTTCGCCACCAGAGGCCATCACGTTCGTAAAGTCCTTACAATACCGAGTAACGTCTCTCCGGGTTTGTTTTGTCCTCGCCAAGACGAATCTGCAGAAATGGGGGACGAAATGTCAGGGTTAGGATCGAAAAGGGGTTCGCGAGCAAATCGAAACCCGACCTGACGACCCCCATTCTGAGATCGTAAAGGACTGGGGGAAATCCAGGCACAACAAAAAGAATAGGAAAGACAATCAAAAAAGAAACTAACCTCGGAACGGAGCTGCGAAGTTGATCTTGTCAGGAAAGAATGCAGTTGCTGATCTACAGAAACCGACCTTAAAGTACTTCAAAAAACTCTCTAAACTCGTTTTGCTCGAAAAAGAAGCTCGGGAGCTCTCGAAGATCGACAATCCAAAACAAATAAACGCCAAGCAACAAATGAAAGGGTGAGACCCTTTATTTATAGTGAGGCGGAATTAGTGGGCTTGGGCCAGGAAGTCGAAACACCACGTCCAATCAATGTCCATTAGGTTCGCACGCTAAAAATAAAGCGTCACCATCATGCGCCGCCACTACAAAATCACGCCTTGTCAGAAACAGTAAATATGGCAATGATTCCAAGATTGCACTGATTCCAAAGCAGCACTGATTCCAAAATACTGTCTACCTCGCTCAGAAGCTCGACGGTTATTTAACATCGACCAAAATTTCAAGCTCGACATCAGCTCAAGAGCAAAGAAATTTCTACTCAAAGAGCCAAAAACGCAAGGCTGCATCATCTTATCAAGTCAAGATCGCTCCTCAAGCGACCAGACTTGGGGGGCCACTGTTATGGTAATTAGAATTTCTGCTACTTACACCTCCTGCAAGGCCCAAATACTTGGAGGCCCATTACATAAAAACAGGGTCCATTCATCAATGGCCAAGATCACTCTGCAAGATCGGACGGCCCAAATCGACCAAAGCAAACACCACTCAAAATCTATAAATACAGCATTCAATGCTCATTAAATGGAAAGCACTTTTTCCAACACAATACTCATTAACTCAAATACTGGCTTGAGCGTCGGAGTGTTATTGCAGGAACAACATCAGACATCTCAAGATCGAACAACATCGAACATCTCAAGATCGAACAACATCGAACATCTCAAGATCGAACAACATCGAACATCCCAGGACCTGAAGATAGAAACAGAATCAAGGATAAAACATCTACTAACTGCATAATACCAATCACTAAGATCAGAAGCACATTACCGAACACATTTTTTTGACTCTCATCTCTTCTGTGCTTTTTTCACTGACTCTCTTTTCATTGAAAATAATTTTACGTGACTCGGTTATGTGTGTGTGAATATTTGGAGTTCATTTTCTTAGAACAGTCACTATATATATATATATATATATATATATATATATATATATATATATATATATATATATATATATAGTGGTAAAAAAAGTCTAAGCATGCAATTTCAACACTTTGAAATCTAACAGTATTTAGAATAACAAACCTGAATCCTAAGATACTGAATAAACTGAAGTTCTTCCTCTATTGCTATTTTACCACCGAAATGTATCTTCTTCCTCACTACGCGTTTATTCAAGTGAAATAAAACTCATGCATGTCAGAATATATTGAAGTTAGTTAAAGTAATTGTAATTAGTTAGATTAGTTATAAGTTGGTTAGTTTAGTTAAGATTACTATATAAAGTGTATCTTACACTCATTGTAAAAAGATATATCTCGTTATCATTTAATGAGAATTCATTTCTTTCTTTCTTTCTCAATTCTTCTAATATGGTATCAGAGGGATGTAATGCATTCGCCAAATTTTCTAAAAGGAAGTCATTAGTCATGTTTATCTTTCTTCCTCCCTTATTCAACATCTTTGATCATTTTGCAAATTCTATTCTAACCCTTCACGGTTATTCTCAAATCTTGCAAAAAAAAAAGTCTCCATTCTTTTATATGTTTTTGAATATATGTTTCCTTCTTCTTCTCTACAAACATATTCAAAAAATAATAGGCTAAATTGCTGTTTTGGCCCTTTATCTTTGGGGTTGCTGTCACTTTGGCCCTTTATCTTTTTTTTCTCTCGTTTTAGCCCCTCATGTTTTTTTTTGTGTGTCATTTTGGTCCATGCCGTTAGTTTTTTCTAACGGATGCCACGCTGGCAGTTAACTGCTGACGTGGCGTCCTAATTGTCAAATCTGACGTGTCTTCATTAAATGACATGGCCAATGAGGGACCAAATTGAAACAAATTAAAAACATAGGGGACCAAATTGACACAAACACAAAACATAATCAATCACTATTCATCTTCTTCCTCCATCTTCATCTCTTCTTCTCCGGCGAGCCACCACCACCAGAAGCGGCGGAAATGACCTCCGGCACGGTGGTCGCCGGTGGAAGGTACTCCAATGACAAAAAAAAAAGCAGGGCTTTTTGAGTGGATGACGCGACGATTCTGAATATCAAACTCGTTTTTTGATTGAAGGTCCATGGAAACACAGATCTGTCAAAAACGAAAAAGAACGAATTGCAACAAAGGAACGAAGGAACGAAAATGAACGAATTGGTGGAGAGATTGCAACAAAGGAACGAAAACGAAAAAGAGCGAACTGCAACAAAGGAACGAAAACTAAAAGGAACGAATTGCAACACAGATCTGAAACTTATTCTTCCAGATCTGTTTCTTTGGTGGAGAGATGCGCAGAGAGAAGGAGAGGAAAAGAAGGAAAAATGTGAGAGGGAGAGTGAGAGAGATGCGACGGTGATGGTGAGATGGTGGTCGTTTGGGGTTTTGGGGGTGGTCGCCGTTTGGTAGGAGGGTGGTGACGGTGGTGATGTGGGGGGTTACGGTGGTGCTAGTGAAGAAGAAGAAAGATCTGTTTTTTTTTTTACTTTGATGTTTTTAAGTTTTTGTATCAGTTTGGACCCCTATGTTTTTAATTTGTTTCAATTTGGTCCCTCAAAGACATGTCAGATTGGACAATTTGGACGCCACGTCAGCAGTTAACTGCCAGCGTGGCGTCCGTTAGAAAAATCTAACGGCAGAGGCCAAAATGACACACAAAAAAAACATGAGGGTCTAAAACGAGAAAAAAAAAAGATAAAGGGCCAAAGTGACAGCAACCCCAAAGATAAAGGGCCAAAACAGCAATTTAGCCAAAATAATAATATCATTTTCTCAATTCTTGGTTCAATGAACCACAAACAACAAAAATTTCAAGATTTTCCCTTCAACCTACCCAAATACAAATGTGGGAAACGAGAAGCAAAAACGAATGCATTTTCAAGCAATGCCAATCAACTACAAAAAGTTTTAGATTAATTTTCTCTTCGACCTACCCAAAAAGTGGGATGCGAGAAGCGAAAGTGAAGACATTTTCAAGCAATTCCAAACAACCAAAAGTTTCAAGGTTTTCCCTTCGACCTACCCAAATAAAAAAGTGGGATGCGAGAAGCAAAAGCGAATGCATTTTCAAGCAATGCCAATAAAAAAAGTTCTCCAAATGGCTCCATCATTCTTCTTTGCCTAATTGGTGTTTTTGCTTCTATTCATAAATATCATGGATAGTAAAGCAATCATACATCATTCCTTCTTAGCCTAATTTGGCATTTGATAATCTTTCCAGATTGAAGTTCTTGATTTCATTGGGGTGAGCGTCGTGGAGATGCTAGAAGAAGATTAAAAGGCCCCAAAAGTTGGTTAAAGACTTATAAAGTTATGCATCTTGACCGCTATCAATTTTTTCATTCACTACAAGAATAACCTTATTTAGCTACGAAACTTTCTGACGGAATTTATTTCCGTCGCAAATGCTAAAGTTTCCGACGGAATTAGCCGTCGCTAAGTTTTAAGGCTATTTCCCTTCACATTTGTGTTGGAATTTGAAACGGTCGCTCCCTTCCGACGGATATTTCGTCGCAAACGCTAACATATACGTCGGAAACTTTTTTCCCTTAAACCAAAACACAACTCGCACTCGACTTCACTCTCATTCTCACCATTTCAGTCACTCTCACCCTAAACCCTTACTCTCGCTCTCCCTCAACCTCCAACTTCCTCCACCGTCACCCTCTCGTCGTTTCACCGCCAAGAACCCATTTCTTCTCCCTCGACCTCCCTCTTTTCTACAAACCTTAACCTCCATTCTCTTTTTTGCTCTCCTCACGCGTGCGGCCTCCACCGCTCCTCAGAACCCAGAACTGTTCTTGTGTCAGATTTGGTTTGCTTTCTCTAACTCTCTCTTCTCTATTTCAGTTTGCAACCCTTTCTTAATTTTTTTTACTAATTTGTGATTTGTTTGTGTTTTCATAACATCCTCTCACTCCCATTGTTGTTGCCTTAGAATTTCCTCTCACTCCCAGTCACCTATTGTTTCCTCAGAATTTCTTCATATTGATTTTCGTGTTTAGCCGATAGAATCACAACTTGTATTTTTTTGTAATGTTCCTTACTATTTTTTTTTTCATTTTCTTTATCTTGAATTGTATTGCTCATTCCAAGTTGGAAATGTTAATCCACACTTCCAACTTACGAGGATGTTAGAATATATTGAAGTTAGTTAAAGTAGTTGTAATTAGTTAAACTAGTTACAAGTTGGTTAGTTTAGTTAAGATCACTATATAAAATGTATCATACACTCATTGTAAAAAGATATCTCTCTTTATCATTAAACGAGAATTCATTTCTTTCTTCTTTTCTCAATTTTTCTAATAGAGTCTTACTTATTTGTTTTGATAGTGAATAAAATAAAACTCAGACGCTCTCTCTTCTTCGAATATGTTGTTCGCCTTATATAGGCTCTTTAATTAAATTCATGCGTATAGATTAGAAGAGTAGACAAAAAGTAGTCTTTATATTTTATAATGTACTTACCACTCATGTAGTGTATTAAGAATCCTTTTTTTTTCCTACTACTTTTTTTACGGCTGTTTATTTTTTTCCACTACTTTTCTATTGTTTCGGTTTTCCTTATACAAAGTCAATTCTTATTCATTTTCCACCAAGAGCACCTCTCATGAACTCAATAATTTAATACATTGAGGACCAGGTCAATGTCATAGAAGAAGGACCATCTCATAGTGCACATAATATGGACTATTCGAATCTTGGGAAGGATAGGCCACTCAATTCCCAGCATTGGTGTTGGAATTGTTGATTCCTGAGCTGATAGATGAAATGTATCCTCGAGCCATTAGAGATTGAACAGGTTCAAAGCCTAATCTCTAACACAATCTTAAAAAATAACAGAAACTGAAAAATGTGTAAAAGACATATTGAAGATAGAATAAAACTAAGAAAAGAGATTTGAACCAAATAAATTACTGTATTTCATCGATTTATTATGGGAATAAAAGTACATTGTAGTAGTACATAAAAGCTAAAATGTTTGCAAGACAAATCTAGTAATCGTAGGATTTGACAAACTTAGTGCATGTTTGGTCGCACCTTTGTCTCACCGCCGCCCACCAGTACAGAAAAGATATTTAGCATAACTTATTTTGGATATTTAGTATCGGTTATTTGCCGATGCTAAATGTCGCGATGCTAAAAGTGAGACATTTAACATCAGGTGTTTAAATAACCGATGCTAAATGTCACATTTAGCACTATGTGTTTAAATAGCCGATGCTAAATATCTATTTCATCACTGTTTTTGGTGCCTGAAAATGACATTTAGCATCGGTTATTTGAAACAACCGATGCTAAATGTCCTGGAAATGACTTTTAGCACCGGTTATTTGAAACAACCGATGCTAAATGTCATTTATTGATACATTTAGCATCGGTTGTTCCAAATAACTGATGTTAAAAGTCATTTTTGATAAAATGGCAGAATAGCACTTTTGGTCCTTTATGTTTGCTCCAGATTTCACTTTGGTCCTTTATCTTTTTTTTGGTCCGTTTTGGTCCTTTATGTTTCATTTTCGTTTCATTTTGGTCCCTCACGTATTATTATATTCAATTAAAACATTAAAAACATTAAAACAATTAAAATAATTAAAACAATTACAAAAAAAAAACATAAACCCATCCCCCCACCGTCCACCACCACCCACCACCACCCACCACCGTCAACCACCACCCACCACCTCCCCCACCGTCCACCCCTCCCCCCACCGTCCCCCCCTCCCCCCACCGCTGCGCTGCGCACCCCCCTCCCCCACCGTTCCCCCTCTCCCCACCCCCAGCGCTGCGCACCACCTCCCCCACCGTCCCCCCCCCACTGTTCCCCCCTCCCCCCACCCCCAGCGCTGCGCACCCCCCTCCCCCACCGTTCCCCCCTCCCCCCCACCCCCCAGCGCTGCGCACCCCCTCCCCCACCCCCCAGCGCTGCGCACCCCCTCCCCCCCACCCCCCACCGCTGCGTACCCCCTCCCCCCTCTCCCACGACCCGTCTTCTTCCTCTCCACGACCCGACCCGACCCGTCCTTCCTCTCACACGTTCTCACTCCTCTCTCTGCGATTGGACCCCAAACTCCACCTTTCAACTCGAAATTTCTCCCTGAGTTCGATTATGGCGTCAATTTGAACAATTACAGGCCCTACCTCGTGGGAGAACTCCATAACCGTGAGAAAGGGGAGAGAGGGGGTGCGCAGCGGTGGGGGGAGGGGGAGGTGTTCACGGTGGGGG
This sequence comes from Astragalus membranaceus, assembly GCA_039519185.1. Taxonomy (NCBI): domain Eukaryota; kingdom Viridiplantae; phylum Streptophyta; class Magnoliopsida; order Fabales; family Fabaceae; genus Astragalus; species Astragalus membranaceus. Next base: position 44,779,777 of record CM076848.1, read on the forward strand.
AGGGGGGAGGGGGGAGGGGTTCACGGTGAGAGAGAGAGACAGATCTGGTGGTGGGTGGTGGTTGACGGTGGGGGGTGGTGGTGGGTGGTGGTGGACGGTGGGGGGTGGTGGTGGGTGGTGGTGGACGGTGGGGGGAGGGTTTTATGTTTTATTTTTGTAATTGTTTTAATTATTTTAATTGTTTTAATGTTTTTAATGTTTTAATTGAATATAATAATACGTGAGGGACCAAAATGAAACGAAAATGAAACATGAGGGACCAAAACGGACTAAAAAAAAGATAAAGGACCAAAGTGAAATCTGGAGCAAACATAAAGGACCAAAAGTGCTATTCTGCCTAAAAAAAAATGATATTTAGCATCGTTTGTTTGAAACAACCGATGGTAAATGTCATTTATTGATACATTTAGCATCGGTTGTTAGAAACAACCGATGCTAAATGTCATTTTCTTGATAAAAAAAATGACATTTAGCATCGCTAGCTTGTTTGAAACAACCGATGCTAAATGTCTAGTTTCTTTTTATATTTTGTTCATTTTTAATCCAATATTTTAAAGCTCAATCATCTTTAACTATAATTCTTCCCACTTTGTAACAGACCTGCCAAATTCTATACAAACAAGAGCTCAATTCTGTAACAACTAACAACAAAGGAAACAAATGTGAAATAGTAGAAAAATGAAGAAAAAAATTTTTTCCAAGTTTTATCAAGGTCTTGGGTGGTATCAGAAATAAGGAAACTTGTGAGTGTGCTTATTTGCATTTCCTTTTGCTCACATGCCTCACATGGTCCGGATTCTGGACTAAGGTAACATCTCTTTATTCTTCCATTTTTAATGTCCTTATTTGTTGAAATCCCAACGAACAAGCTGCATGATTCACACAATTTGGTTCAATATCAAGCTGCTTTTACAATTATCAATCTTAGAGCCACGATACACATAACAAACTTTAAAAACAAAAACAAAGACTACAAACAAAACTTCAGCTTTTCCTCAGTTGTTAAGTTTTTAAACTTCAAGTAAAACTTAACTAAAATTCAACATTATAATCTTAACTTGAACAAATTATTCATAGACAGATTACATCCAAATTCAACATTATAATCTTAACTTGAACAAATATCAAATTTTCCACTTCTTGACCAAAATGCACACATCATTACACAAATTAAAGCTAAGAACAGTCAATTAACACTAAAAGCTAACACTAGTAATAATACCATTTCCATTATTGTTCATCATAGTATAAGAAAAAGCCAAAGTGAAAATCACTTAATGACATGTTATACACTAAGCATCCCAACGACACAACATAGAATGGAAGTGGTTTTTTACTCACGAGATGCATTCATCAAGCCTTTTGAGAAGTGGGATGAAGTTTTCATTTCCAACATTCATATTTGGAGAATAAAAATTGGCAGCAACCTGTAGAGCAGAAATTAAAATAACCACAAACACCATCTATAAAATAATGTCTGTTTGAATTTTTACCAGTACACACAATTTATCAGCACTTGCAGCAAAACACCCTAGAAGGAATATGAAGGACTACTGTTGTTGCAACGCCAATGCCGTCTCCACAACCTACGAAGACTCATTCTATTTAGAAAGACATTAAATGTATGGGACAAACACTCAAATGACGAAAAATCTTAAACCTAAGCGCATCAATAGCTGAAGGAACTGAAATAGAGATATGGCAATAATTAGTTAGTACTTAGTTTCACCTAGATCCTAAATGTAGAAACAGATTATGCTATTACTTGGTAGTAAAAAAGTAGTAGTAAGTAGTAACATAAATAGAAAGACTCTATTCAATTTAATGGCCCCATCATCAATATAATAGCAAAACTACCAGTAAGAAATCAAATGAAAAGGAGCTCAACTGTTCATTGAGTACCTTATCGTTTAAGTTAGACTCAGATTTTATCTTGTTCAGTTGTTCCCTGGGAAGGATGCAAAGAAATCCATGAGTACACATACAAGAATCTCTTTATATTTAATGTGAAGTGGATTGGATGGGATAAATGAAGAAGACAGAGTGACAGAATGTATATATAACAATTGAAACTCCCCAAAGGTAAAGAAATTCACAAAAGCACTTAAAACTCCCCACAGGTAAAGAAATTCACTAGAAGAAGACACACTGTATAACAATTGAAGAGATGAAATTGAGAAATTTCTCAATGAAGGGAGAAATTACTCAATGAAGGGAAACCTGAATTAGCTCCTGATATGTTTTTGTGGCAATTTTCATTACACTCAATGAAGGGAAACCTTAATTCCAGTTGATGCAAACTGTCTAACCACTTCCAATCCAATTCTTTCTTTGCTCCAGTAACCACTGCAACCTGACAAAGTCAACCCACACCATCCAAAGCATCAAAAGAAGAAAAAGAGTGGAAATCAAACAAAGGGAAAATGGCGATCCAACAGATCCAAAACCCTAACCATTTGAAGATGAAAAGTTAGGGTTTCGAGCGAGCAAACGACGACGAGCAAGGCGATGACGACGCCGAGCAAGGCAACAACAATGACGAGCAAGGCGACAATGACGAGCAAGGCGACGGCGAGCAAGCGATGACAACAAGCAAACAACGGTGAAGACGACGATGTTGATCTTCATCGTTCTTCTCCTTTCTTTCTCTTCAACATTTTTGATTTAATTTCTGGGTTTCGCGACGATAAAGGATGAACGACGAATGGCGTAATATCCTTCTTTTCTTGTAGTGAAACCAGTCCCACAAGTTAGGGGGTTCCAAGATTAAAAAGAAATTGCTAGAAGCTTTGCAAGGTTTGATATCTCCAAGCTTTGTAAGAAAAGAAAAACGAATACTATTTCAGATCTCAAGATTACCTTCGAATGAAGAAGATGGAGGTCCAGATCAGAGAAGATTGTGGAAAGCAAGCTCACGACGATATGATGGAGAGAAACAATGCGACGATGAGCAGTAATCGGAACCGCGACGGTGAGGGGCGAGCTTGAGCGAGAGAAGACGGAGGAAGCAGTGACCTTGAGAGAGAAGACGGGTTCAGAGAGTGGGAGAGCGAGAGCGTAGGATTGTGTTGAAAATAAAACGCGAGAACGTAACTACAAGAAAAATGTGTCTTTCCGGCGGATTTTTTCCGCCGGTACGGTTCCGACGGAAATTTGGCATTTTCGGCGGAAAAAATAGACTTTCCGGCGGATTTTTTAAAAAGAATATATTTAATTTTTTAAAAAAAAAATCCGCAGGAAAAGTGCATTACCGGCGGAAAAAATCCGCCGGAAATTACGGGCGGAAAAATCCGCCGGTAATGCGCGTTTCCGGCGGATTTTTAAATTTTTTTAAATTTTTTTTAAAAAAAAATCCGCCGGAAATGTGCATTACCGGCGGAATTTTCAAAAATTATTTATTTATTTTTTTTTAAAAATCCGCTGGTAATGCACATTTCCGGCGGATTTTTCAAAAAATTAATTATTATTAAAAATCCGTCGGAAATGTATATTACCGGCGGTTTTTCAAAAATTTATTTATTTATTGTTTAAATAATCCGCGGAAATGTACATTACCAGCGGATTTTTTCGCATGAAATTTCCGACAAAAAAATCTGCCGGTAATGCACATTTCCGGCGGATTTTTCAAAAAAATTATATATTTACTTATTTATTTTTAAAAATCCGCCGGCATTGCACATTTCTGGCGGTTTTTTCAAAAAATTATTTATTTATTTATTTTTAAAAATCCGCCGGAAATGTACATTACCGGCGGATTTTTCAAAAAATTATTTATTTATTTTTTAAAAAATCCGCCGGAAATGTATATTACCGGCGGATTTTTTCGCATGAAATTTTCGACAGAAAAATCGGCCGGCAATGCACATTTCCGACGGAGAAAACCGCCGGTAAATTCGCCGGAACTGTTCAAAAATGGCTATAAATAAAACATTCTCCTACACTATTCTCATTCTCTTATTTCACTCTTTATTTCTTTCTCATTCTTTTCTACACTTTCCCTATCTTATTTTCTTCTTCTTTTACATACTCTCCAATCTCCATAAATTTCTCTACATATCTCTCTTCAATATTTCCTCTTTCTTCTTCCTTCTCATTCATTCTCACTCCTTCATTTTTATTTCTTCTTACTTCTTCATTCTTATTCTCTCCTATATTATTACTTCTCATACTCTCCTTCATTCTTACTCCTTCTTCCTGATTCATTTTTATTCTCTCCAATATTATTTCTTCTCATCCTCTTTGTCCTTCTTATTCATCCTACTTCTTCATTCTCATTCCTTTATTCCTTCTCATTCTGTTCTATATCATTTTTATCATATTCTACTTCATTTTCATTTTTCTTACTTCTTATTAAATTACATACTAAATTTTAAAATTTGAAAAAAAAATTAAAAACTTAATTGTTTTAAAAAAAAATAAAAAAATCCGCCGGTAATGTGGATTTCCGGTGGATTTTTCATATTTTTTTTTAAAAAAAAATCAGCCAGAAACGCCCTATTACCGGCGAAAAAATCCGCCGAAAATTACTGACGGGAAAATCCGCCTTGCAACCAAACATGCACTTAACACATTAAAAAAAATTGAAAACCTGGGCATTTTAGACCACGTGAGTCAAGAGGGTACAGTACGGGGCTTTGGCTCCATGGTCATCCATTGATTCGATAAGAAAGGAGCTTGGCGTATATAATTGCATTGCTTGAAGATGAACTAGAAAAAAAAAAAGGAAACTATATACTCAATTGCTCATATCAAAGCTCGTAAAGTAAAAATACAAGTTCATTCCTCTTGGTTCAAAAGGGAACAATATGGGGTACATGAGTATATTAGTTCAACTTCAATAGGGAGTCAAGAATTTTTGTCAATAATGCAACATTTCATTGATAACGGGCAAAAGCCACTGAAACATTACACAAAATGTTAGTTTGAAGATTTCAGAGAGAGCAACTTCAGATCCACACAGGGACAACATCCAAATGAGACTCCTAAGGATAACAATACACACAAGAGCAGCACTCGAACCAACTAAGATCCTATCAAACTAACTAACATAAAACATAACAGCCCTAGAACAATCAGAATCTACTATGCTAATTTAAATAAGAAAAGCATAACATAATGAACCCTAAGACAGCCAGCAAGCACCATCACAGCAAGAGCCTTCACCGTATCCACCGTACGAATTGTCCAAGCCAAAAACTTCAATCAGGCTCCGCCACTGAGCAAGAATAGAGGCACCACAGAGGAGAAGCAAAAGACCCACGAAGTTGGTGTAGGGGGAGACAGAAAAGTCTAAACTTTCCCCGTATTTGAAGGCCAGCCGTCCCCGGGATCTTGAGATCTGAGACTAATGGCCAATGAAGATAGGGTGGAAACTGTGTGAGGGGTGGAATGAACTGACAGTTCAGGCTAATGAGAGATGCTAAGGGATGGAAGCGATTTTTTAAAGTAACTGTGAGAGTGGGTTGAGGGCTATTTCAGGGTGAAGCAATGAACAAAGAAGGAAACTTTAGGGAAGATGGTCTGGGGGATCAGGAGGATCTGGAGGCTTGGGGGGGGGGGGGGGACAAGTCAGTGGCGGAGCTCAGAGGCGGATCTAGAGGGTGCAATGAGGGGCGAGAGGATGGAGATCGATTTGCAGAGAGAAGGTTGACAGAGCGGGAGGATTGACGACGACGCAGAGCAGGACCAGCAGAGATCATCTTCGTCACTCGTCTCATCGGAGAGGAGGTGTTGTGCTAGAACAACACCGTCAGCCTTAGAAGACAACAGGGAGGGCGCCGCACCGACGAAATCCTAGCAGAGCCTAGGGAACAAAATATTTCTTGTAACTAGTGAATATATGAGTATTAGTTCAACTTTAATGCAAAGTCATGAGACCACGAGCGATTATTTTTAATGGTGCAACGTTTGCCAATGACAGGGTGTTTAAGGCTCGGTGATGTAAGTCCTAAAAGCATAAAGAAGGATTAATACAAAAATATCAACAAAACATGGTCGCTTGATTTGTTTTTAGTTTTCATTTTCCTTTATATAATTACATTGCTTGAAGATGAACTATAAAAGAAAAAGGAAACTATAATACTCAATTGCCCATATTCAAAGCACGTAAAGACACAAGTTCACTCCTCTTTGATTTGATCATTATAAATGGATGTTCAGAAGAGAAAAACTACATACAATATATCATTCTTTAGGGCATGAGGAAAGGCCTTTGCAAAACTTGGACAATGTGACCACCTTAACCAGGTTAGACTTGGCTGCATCCAGCAATGGATCTGATTGAAGGGCCTTGTCGAAGCAATACTTAGCCTCTTCTAACATACCCTCAGCAACAAAAACAAGACCCAGATTGTTGAATGCAGGGGCATAGCCAGGCTGTAGTTCAAGTGACTTCGTAAACATAGCCTTCGCTTGTTGATATTTTTTCTGATAGCGATAGAGAATTCCAAAATTGGATAGTATAGCATGTGCTTGTTGTGTTGTTGCCATGGACAAAGCCCGCTTATAAACTTCTTCAGCTTGTGATGGCTCTTCCGATAGTTGAAGCGAAACACCTATACATGCATTTTTAGCCCATATGAACAGCTATTTAGGAAATAATTCGTTGCATAGGAAAAAGGCCTGGAGGAGGGAACACACACATATACATTCATGTTTCTAAGTGTGTAAGTTAGCAGCCCCCTATATATATGTATAGGTATAGAGAGAGAGAGAGAGAGAACATACCTAGGTTAGACCATGCATAGCTGCAATCCTTATCGTAGGCAATAGCAGCTTTGAGGTATTTTTGTGATGTCCTGAATTGCCGAGCACAAAGACTATGAACACCAAGTTGGTGCCACTTGGTAGCATCATCGGGATCTTCTGCTATGGCCTAGGAAGAAAAAAATTAAAAACACCAAAAGGATGTGAGAAATTATATCCGTCATAGAGTCGCCAGAGGGCATGAGTTAAAACACCTCAGATCAGATAAGCTGTGTATAACAAAATAAGCATGGTAAAAGCTCAAGTAGCAAGTGAAATCTTAAGATAATGCACGAAAACTTTTCCCTCTGCATGATCATTGCACCTCATTCTGCTGATGATATCTACAAGAAAGCAATAAATTACCTGCTTTAGACTGGAAATGGCTCGCTCTTCAATTTCTGTCAGCTCATACTGCTCACTTTCATATGCTGCTGCTATCTCGTGTTGAGCCTTGTGAACCATGGCAAGCCCGGCCCATGCTATTGGAAGCTCAACCAGGGATGAATCACCATCTCTTATTATAGAAGCCATCTCATTTCCAGCATACGAAAGCAGTTCACTAGGATCTTGAGATCTTTCTGCCTCCTTTATTCGATGCAAAGCAACAGCATATCGAGTAGACATGCAATTGGGTTCCAGTTTTGCAGCCTAAAATGCATGGCAACAGAGGGAAGGAAAAAAAATTAGATAATCACAGTCCTCATAGCCACAAAACTTCCACACAAGAAGGCTTAATAAAAAACAAGGGAGAAACATCAAAAGTGACACTAACGGAAAATGAGTGTAGCAAGGATCCATGAGCACCTTCTCCAAGCACTTGCCGGAACTTCGATGATCACCACTAATAGAAAACGCATAGGCAAGATTTGCCCAGATATGAGCTGATTTGGCATCTGCTTTAATTGCAGCTAACAAACATTCCTTAGCAACATTAGCAGCAATGACCTGTTCGGTAAAAGCACCTTCAGCAGCATTTGCACCAGCACCTGCAAATCGAAAATCCAGGTTATGTGACTAAAAATGATAACCATATCACAAATTTTTTTTTAACCACTTAAAAATAAAGGACAAGTCAAAGTAATGTCCAATAAATGTAAGCCCATAGTGCATATCAACATAGTACCTGCTACAACTGAAGCATATTTACTCAAAAGAAGGGCAGCATAATTGACCAAAGCTGCAGGATGGCCTTGATCTTTCAAGATCATCTCTTGGAAACATTTTGCAGATAACTCCAAATTGCCACTGCAAGGGAAATTTTGGTTAATAAGTACGGAGAAAAGACAATATTGAGGAAATATATGAATGGAAATAAACCCCTTTTAAATTAAAGCCGCAAAAATATTCGTATTTCCCAAATAATTCAATGCAACAATATACAGCATAGAAGTTTTGAATATCGCCTAGAACAGGATTAGCAAGAGAACTATATTATAAAATCAACCACTATTGCATACATGTGGTAGTCTCTGTTCTAAATTTCCCACCTAAACTAATACTATAGTCTGCCATATGGTGTGTAATATATGTGAACTGAAGATAAACTTGTCTCTAAATTAAAGCTTTACCATTTAGCCACTCTTTACCATGCAGTTTTAAAACAACTTTTAATCTCTAAGGGAAAACTGAGATATTGTTTTGTCATTCTTCCAAAGTTTTCCTGTGGTGTGTTAAGATATCAATACTATGCTCTCTCAAAATTATTACATGTAAAAAAACGAAAGATTTACATTATATTTTACATTAAGGCTTAAATAAGCTTGAGTTTTGAAAGTATATTTTTTAAAAACTAGTTACTATTTGAAATTTATTCTTTTTTAGTCCCGGTATTTAATGAAAATAATATCTTTTAGTCCGTAAAAACATGTATGTTTACTTTGTCGTCCAAAACACGCTATTCTGGTTAATGTAGAGACTAAAGATGAATACAACTCAAATAGGGACTAATTTCAGAAAACACACACATATAGATGTATATAAATATATTCAGAAACCAAATGCATAATTCAGTTTTTTCATTTATCAACACAACTGCAATAATGTAACTTAGCCTTTTCTTGGCCCATTCAAAATCAACTTTATGCAAGAGTACAATTGGTGTCACATATATGAGAATCTTACGATGAATGAGTAGCTACACAAGACAAGTTAGAATTAGAAATACGTACAACTAAATATATACAGAAACCAAAAGCATAATTCTGTTTTTTCATCTATCAACACAACTGCAATAATGTAACTTAGCCTTTTCTTGGCCCATTCAAAATCAACTTTATGCAAGAGTACAATTGGTGTCACATATATGAGAATCTTACGATGAATGAGTAGCTACACAAGACAAGATAGAATTAGAAATACGATCACTAGAGAAAAATTTGGGTCACCCCTAGTGAAATGAAGACTTGTCTATGGTGATTTGTGCATGTATAGAGAAGACTTATAAAAGTACAAGTTAAAGATAAAGAGAAACCAATGAAAACTATAGGCCACAAAATTAAGAGAGACTAAGAATAAAATAGTCTATCTTTGAACATAATAGATGATAATATTATTGGTTGTCAGTCAGTTGCAGTTCTAGAATTATTCTATAAAATAAATTATGGCTAGGCAGAGGCGGATCTGAGTGTGGACAGGAAGGGGTGACGGCTGCCCAAAAAAATTGAAAATTTTAAAAAAGATTTTTAAAAGAAAACGTGTATGTATACAATCTTTCATCATTAGCAATACGATATCAAGGTACGGCAGTGCGCAGCGGCTTAGTTGTATTAGTGTAAATGGCAGAAGCACTGGGTTGTGTGTTCGAGTCCCCTATCGATTATTTTTTAGGCAGTTCTAGAATTATTCTATAAAAGAAATTGTTGCTAGGCAGGGGTGGATCTGATTGTGGACAGGAAGGGGCCGCGGCTGCCCAAAAAAATTGAAAATTAAGTTATATAAATATTTAAAAAATATTTTTAAAAGAAAATGTGTATATATATGTATATATAAATAATCTTTCGTCATTAGTAATAGGATATCAAGGTAGCACAGTGCACAGCGGCTTAGTTGTATTAGTGTAAATGGCAGAGGCGCTGGGTTGTGTGTTCGAGTCCCCTATCGATTATTTTTTAAGGTGGCTTATTTTTTTTTTATATTACATTAGTAGCAGTAGCGCCATTTCTTTTTGGTGTGCTTTTTGGTAGCATCATTTTTTTTAAAACAGAGTTGTCCGCATCTTTTTGTTTGGTATAGCAATTAAAATTAATAATAACATTATTAATATTATTTAATAATAAGATTTATAAAATAAATGTTTGATAGTTTTCTAAAAAAGAAAATCCAGTCTTCTAAAATAAAATTAAATCCCCTACTATTTTTTAAGAACGGCGTAATTTTAAGTTTTAAGTTGAGTCTTTTTGTCAAATCAAAATAGTTTTTCTAGAAATTGAGTTTTGTTTGTAACTTCTTTATTCGTATTTACTTATCTTTTTCGTATTTCACCGTTGAAGATACTAATATGTATGTTGAACCCCTCAAGAATTTTTTCCAAGCTCTGCCACTGTTGCTAGGATTTTGATACACGGTCTATCTTTAATTGTTGTTTAGGATTTTGATTTGATACATGGTCTATCGTTAACTGTTGTTTTTTTTTACAGTCTTTCTTTCACGGTCTCTTCAATTATTTGAGGCACAATAAGAAAAAGGAAATATCATGTTATATCAGAGAAGTTTCTTACTCTCCGTGATTTCTTTGAGTATCTAAAGATGATTTCCAAATCTCTACGGTTAAGGATTTTATCTTTGTTTCCTATGCAAATTTCTTTAGTCATGGTGCTACAAAATAATAGATACAACACCGAAAATGAAAGACAATATCACCACACATTGCATAGGAAGGAATCTCGCATTTGTTAGAGACTGAAAAGTGCTACTTCATATGGAAAAGTTAAATGAAATACAATAAACCTTTTATATCCAAAAAAAGAGGTAATTGCCATTCAAACTTACATTTGAAGATAAGCTATCCCAAGATTAACTAGGCAATCATAGCTGTCTGGTACAATGGCCAACAAGGATGACAAAACTGAGATAGCACTCTACACCGGGGTTGAAGTTCACATTGGTTCAGGAAAAGGAAAAATAAAGGTAGCCACGTCAAACACAGAAACTGAAGTTGAAACATCATATATGCTTGAGAACTTTAAAGCGCGTGGAAGAAAGGAAAAAATGTACTTATACCTGCACACGACCAGTTTTAAGAAGGATAAAACCCATTGTATTCCACACAGCTGCCTGCCTGATATCTGATTGCACTGATTCTTTAAGTTTAGAAAGAATTTCCTCAAGTTCATGAGGGTCAAGTTCTTTGTCTGAACTATTTTCTGATGAACTTTCTAGTATCAGGCACTATAAGGATTATAAAACATGTCAATGAACTTAAAGACTAGAATCATTGATCTATCAAACTAATATTATTGTACCTGTGCATGGTGAGTCTGAACTAAAGAAAGAAACTCTGGCCTGTCAAGCTCAGCCTCAGGCCTGAGTAAGATCTCTTCTGCTTTCTCATAAGCCAATACAGCCTGCAAAACTTTAATGACCTTATGAGCAAACTACATGTATCAAATATAACAGGTAAATTTTAAAGCACTACCTTTTGAGGTTGGTTTAATCTTTGGTACATCAAGCCAAGTATGAAATGAGCATGAGCATTTTTGGGCATCTTCCTTGCAACATGAACCAAGCCCTACGAGCATAACAATTTTTGTCAGTAACACAACAAAATCAACAACAATGACCACAACCATAAAAAATAGTTACTGCTATGTCAAGAAAAATGTCCCCATCTCCAACAGGTATCCATCACATGATTCACATCTCACGTTGGATAGTTAGAAATATTTCACTGAATGACGAGAAGCATGGTGGAAAAACACTCCATCTGCATGCCTATATATATCATCCATCTACTATTACTTTTTACTTAAGAAAACGGGTAAGTTATTCCTGATTTGTCAGGAAAAAAGTTTTGGTTGTTTAAATACTTCAACAAACAGAAAGCCGTTCCATGAAAGACATTCTGAGGTCTTTGATTCTGTATTTCCTAGGCATTCTTTGGGGTAGAAAAGATAGCTAAGATACTAACTGAAATCCTTAAGGACCGTTAGCTGATTAACTGACAGATAATATAGATAATTTAAATAAAAGGAAAACATGTTTAATGATTTTAAATTAAACTCACAGTCTTCATGCTGCTAACTTTTTCCTCCCGAGATGAAGGAGCGCCTTGGACATGTTGATCACCATCCACATCAGCTCCACAATCAATAGAAGAATCTGTCTTGTTAGGTCTGGAACGGCATTTCCCCGGTTTGTTCAACTTCTTGCCTTCGCCTTCAATGCTGTCGATCTCTTTGGACAACAAACTCCTGTCTTGACTATTTTCGTCATTAATCAACCTATATAGTAATCAGAAACTTTATCAAACTAATCAGAGACAGTTTGAGCTACTTTGGATAAACTTTACCACAAATGAGAAAAAATTATTATGATATGATATGATATTGCAATAACCATGAGTATTCTAACTAATAGCTTCTCTCATAAGTTGAAATTAATTTTTGCACCTCCATTTTCTCAAAATATCTCTCACTTAACTTTTCATAAACACTTTTTAACTTATAACGACTTTTTAATGATATAGAAAGGGAAGAGGATCACAAATTCACAACAACAGCATAAGCCTCAATTGAATTACAAGTTATAAAACCCTGGGCTCCTTCCCCATCCTATTATAATTGATAAGCTGATTTTGAAAGTTATTTAGTTAGTAAGCTAGTTAGTTAGTTAGTTACTATTGGTTCAGAATTTCGTGCACAGCTCAATTCTCTGTTCCTCACACGGTTCAGTGAGTTTTTAAGTTCGAGATTTCAATTTGCTCTCTCTATGACAATGGATATAGCATCGGAAATCAGAAGAAGAAAAATACAGAAGTAAAATTGAGATGAAAATGAGTAATACAAAAAACCTGGTAATTTGTGGAGGAGGGACAAGGGAAGATTCGTCGTCTTCGGCTTCGGCTTCGGGAGGATCGACGTTGAGGTCAGCCAAAACGACGAGTTTCGTAGTCGTAGTGTTAAGACCCTTCGAGCTCGAGCTCTCTTCTGCTGCCATCCTCTCCGCCATTTCTCACTTAGGTATCCGTATAACATTTCCCATTTGCTGTATGTAATATATAGTTTTTTATACAGAAAATATTACGAATATTTTTATTTTTATCGAGAGACAAAACAAATTTTACAAAATTGTAGTATTTTGATAAATAAAAACATGCAAAATATTAAAAACAAGTCTATATTACAATAAACATCCAAAAGAATAAATTATAAAGTTGGATATAATGCCTATTGGACAAACTATTTTGTTTTTAAAAAGTTGAATATAGATAAAATTATAATTATAATATTAGTAATAATTTATATAAATCATCATATACATGCGGGTGAGGCGGGACGGCATCATTATGCATGTACTCGCATTCATTATGCCCGTACCTATAAGAGAGCATGTATTCATTGTGCAAGTAGTTACCTTGCGTATCATAGATAATTTATGTGGATACTCTGTGTATAGGTCAAGTCGGCATCCCTTACTTTTATGCCCCACTCCAAGCTCGGACTATGATCTTCTGCAGTCACATATCACCGTAGAGTCCTACATTTAAGTAAATATATTGTTTTGGTAATATTCAAATGGTTAATAGAAAAGGAAAAAATGTGGAGGGAGAATACATCTTTTTAAGCTAAATTTAGGAGTTGTAGTCAGATATGACTGCAGTGAATCCTAGTCCCCAAACTCACTCTCTTTCTCTAACCTCTCTCTCCTGCGACAAAGCTTTAGGTTATAGTATTTCTCACAAACTTTTTGGTGTGATGATACCACTAATTGTCACTTCGATATTTCTCAAGACACGACTTTCTTTAACTATCTATTCGTGTTTTCATGCCTCTTTCACTAGCTTCTAATGATGTTGCTACTTTTCGCGATTTCCTCGTTGTGCCTTGTTCTATAGAACGCTTTACGCCAGGCCTACCAAACATTGGCCTTTCACACACATTCCTGTTGTTGGTCCCCCATTTGAACTTACACCATAGAGATACAATGAAGTGTCTCATCCACCAAATATAGGTATTCATTGAAAGATATGATTTCTCCCAAACTTCTCTTATTACCACTCCATTTAGCATTCCCACTCCTACACGTTGTTCACAGCCTGTTAACTATGTGTTTTGGGTTAAGCAATGCAAGATAATCTGTAGGAGATTTTTGCCTGAGACATGTGTGTTGCCCAGCCGGTGTTAAACTCAGAGGGTATTGGCTGTAAGTAAGTGTATTCTGCAAAGCTATATTTTTATGGTTCTCTCAATTGTTACAAGGCATTGGATAACAAACAGGAATATGAGATCGACTATGTGAAATGTTTGCACTCGTGGAAAAACGATGCATCTATTATTACCTCTATAGGTCGATGCATCTGTCAAATGGATGTGAAACGACGTCTTTCTTCACGATGACTTCGCAAAAGATATTTACATGATTCCTCCTCGAGGACTATTTTCCTCATCTAAGCGTGTTAACAAGCTCAAACGATCTTTATATGGCCTACAACAATCTCACTACACATGGTATGAGAAATCTTGGTCTACTCATCTAGAATTATCTTTTACCCATAGTCAATATGACTCGATTTTTTCATCCATTGTATAAGTGCCAATATTGTTCTTCTCTTTATTTATGTTAAGTCTATGACTATGGTCATTACTTTATCTTATTATGCGTTCATATTTCACATGAAATACCTCGGCAGTCTTCACTAAGAGACTTTACATCAGCTTAACTATACTAATTATTTGATTCCATTAAGCCTTAGGTGGATACTCCTCTAGAGTTTAATGTTAAATATTAGCATGGTAAGAGTGATATTTTGCCCGATCCTTTGTTGCATCGTCAACTAGTGGATAGTTTTATTACATATCCCGACATTTCATTTGCAGTACAATAGGTCAGTCAATTCACGCGCATTCCTTGCCAACTTCAATTGGTAGTTATTTGCCACATCATTGGATACTTGAAAGGCACATCTCAATTGGGTGTATTTTTTCTCACGGTTTATTTGTTTACTTGCAGTGATGCTGATTGGGCTGAGTTTTTGGATACTCAACTGAATTTGGCTTCAATCAAAGGGGATTACATATGTAGCTTGTTTTTTTTTCACAATAGCTTCGAATCTTTCTTACCACATTTTTAAAAATTGTGTTTAGCGTCGAATTGAATGGCTTGAAAACGTATATAATGAAAATGGCGTCAAATTCTACCTTCCCCAAGTTCGAAACATCATGTGCGTGTATTGTATGGCCGAAAATTTTTATTTAGTCACAGAAAGCCAATTGCAGAACATCACTAACCCAACAACAGCAGGCAACGACTTAATTCAACCCTTTATCCCCAACCACATGTAACTAGGAACAAATATTCTTCCACTGTAAGAAATTGGGTCCCAATTGGGAGTTAGTTCCCTCCATTAAAGCCTGAGTTTATCACACCATGTTGGGCCTCTGTGGTAGTAGTAGATTATAAAACTTATCATGCAAGAAGAAATGCTTTCCCTTGTTATCAACAGCTTTTTTCCACCCACACCATCCCCCATTGATTATTTTCTTCAAATCTTCCGTACCTGTATAGTGTGGATCAAGTATTAAAAATGCGCAATCTCCACTTGCTTCATTGTAATCCACTCCCAAGAGTGTATATGCAAGTACACCACCACCTGCATTTAGAACTCAATGTGTCAATCACTATTTCTACCCACCTACCAAATAATTTATCTGAACAATACTGAAAATTTTTACACAATTCCATCCACGCGAACATGCAATGCAACTGAAAAGTGCACTGTGGAGTTCCAAGCGACCCCATAGTGGGAGACGCCAATGCCATAGATAAATGGCAAATAAAAAAAAGAAAAAAAATACAGCAGCTACTAACCGATCATAACAGGTGTACTTTGGGTCTCAAAGTGCAATGCTAGCTCTCGACATTTTTCTGGAAGCTCAGCTCCAGATCTAACATTCATGACTTTGCAAGTAACCTGTCAAGAAAGCAAACAACCAAGTCAAGTCATTAATAAACCAATTATGCTCACAACAAGCATTGTAGGCTTCAATTTTCATGCACCTTGGTCTGAATCAGATCAAGTATCTAGAATCTAGCCTTTTTGGGAGGTGGCAGACTGGGAGGCTCAACATACCTTGATTCTAGGTTCCTAGGCAGAGAACTACGCAGGCGCAATGTCCAGTTGGGCCAAAAACCCAACTAAAACAATAATATACAATTTATCTATTTATCTATAAATCTAAAGTTCAACATCAACAATTATTAAAATGAGCAGAACACTTACACCCAGAAGTTTGTCCAAAACAAAGCTCAACTCAATGGCACCAATCCATTCTCGTGACCCAAGAAAAGAAGGATCTTTATCACCAATTTCGACAAGTGACTGCTGTATTTCTCTGAGACATTTGTAGGTTTGTCAGGCAGAACATATACATAAAAATGACACGCAATAACTTGTTTCATATAAGTAACGTTGGCCAGTTTGTTTCATTTTTTTCCCATTCAAATTAAAAGCCAACAATTATTTAAAAGACCAATTTAATAACCCATTACATGGGAAAAATCAAATACAGGACAACTTTTAAACCTGATGACAATTCAAAGATATAAAAGAAGAAATGATTTCCCCCTTGAAACAAAATCCATCATTAGAGAAGGTAATACCTATGAGAAGGAACTTCTATGGATGAGTAGTTCTGGAGTTTGAACCATGAAATGATAGTCTGAAGAGAGCGATAAGCACAACCCCATCCCTAGAAAACCAATATAAGTAATTAGTTTCTGATACTACAAGAAATTGAGCCATTTCTCTTTAAGATATGCTCTTGAAGAAGGGACCTAACAAATGAAACAGGGTTTAAGCTTAAGAAAATGGAAACAAGAGGTGGAATTTGTTTAGTGATGGAGGTCAAAAAGCTAGACTATAAGGGTATGTTTGGGAGGGGTGGGGAGGGGAAGGCTTAGCAAATATTGGTCTACATTTTAATATGCATTTGAGATTCTAAAAAAGTAAAAGAATAACATGATAGATAACAATATAACAATTTTAGTCACTTCATTTATGTTTATTGACATTTTATAATTTATTCAATTTAGATTTGAAAAATAAGCCCTCCCTTCCCTTCCCAAAACCCCCTCCCAAACATAACCTAAGGCTAACAACTCATCCCAGAAGTAATAGTAATTAGCAAGGACAACATCTAAAGAAGCTTCAAATGAAAGCTGATAAAACGTGATTGGCCTGAATTTGATGCCCTCAAACTGGTTCATAGTGCAAAATTAAGTCTTTGATAATGTATTTATAAAAGCTCAAACAGTAGATTGATGAAAAATGAAGGTGCTAACATGTCCGGTGTTTTAAAGCCAGGATGGTACCCAACTCATAAGAGCACTACAGCATTTCATTAATATAAAAAAATTATCAAAAAATTTATCTTATTGAAAATCTCATCTGTGCAACAGTATCCGGGATATAACATTTTTTTTAAAATAGCAGAATGGATTTGGCAACTCAAGTAAAGGCAAAAAAGAAGACATGAAGTTTCGAGAACAAGAAAAAAAAAATGTAGTTTCAAGAACATGTAACGACCATAATGAAACATGAGAATCGCAATTACCGAATCATTGAAACCATCCTGAAGATAATGATGGTATTCATAAGAACCTTGAACAAGGGAAACTGTTCCCCCAGTAACTGCATAAACCATGAGACTTCCAAATGAGAAAAGAGAGAATTACATTAAGAATGAGCAAAGGCCATAATGACCACTTACCCCCACTACTTGGAATCCCAATGTGTACATCTCTCAGCAAAGTTGAACCTAATATTACGCCAAATATTAAACTATGTACATACGATATATAAATTGAGAGAGAGTTATGTTGGAAATACAAAATGGAAAGATGCGGATACAATCATGAATTTTTGCACTTAAAGAACACCGAGTTTCTAGTTAGATATACCTTTCTGTAGAAAGACAGTACCGCCATTTTTCAGTTTTGAAAAATCCAAGGCATTAGCAATTCTTAGAAGGGGACGATCATAAGGTAACCCCAACCTTGAGTGCAGAGATTTCCTAACTTCAACTGCAGAAAGTATGAAGGATTCAAAAATCACTGACATATGCTGAGATCAATAAGATAAAGGAGATTGGAAAAACCTATAGATTCAATAGAGATACTGCTTTGAAATTTAGCAACCGTACACAATATAAAAGAAGAATCCTACTCATGCCAAAGTTCAACAGCATACCTTGCTTCATTTCTGTCTCCCCAAAACGCAGTTCATAGAAAACAGTGATTGGATGCAAAATCCCAGGAGGACTAAAGTGATAAGATTTTAGCTGGCAATTAAAGAAATTGTTAGTCCCTCAAAATCACAATTATTAAATACACGTGTCAAAAGAATACTTTAGAATGAAATATAATAGGATAAAAAAATAAAACAGAAATTAATGTGTATTATTTGCACAAAAAAATCATCTTTTCGTAAATTTACCTAATCGATCACATCTAATATACATTAGGCTATTTTGTAAACGAAAGAATAGTGGTTTTCTCCATATCTTAATTTTACTATGAGATAATATGCAGCATAGATCTTCAAGTGAAATATATTTGAAATTTCAGATGAATTGGACATTGTCACTATCATCTATGAACTAGTTTACTCGGAGAAATAATGTATAGATATGAGGGTAATAGAGTATTGTATTTGCAGGAAGCTTACGAAAAAGCCATCTGAAGTTGTGCTATACGATAAAATCGAGGATTGACAATACTTAACTATACACCCATTAACTATAGAAAAGTGACCTTCCTGTGAATTAGAATCATGGTGGAATAGGAGAACCATAGCAAACTTGCATAACTAGAAAGATGAAAGCACTAGCTCACCCGAGGATGTTGTGCCAAAAGGTTAGGCAGCATAAAGTTCTGCAGAGTATTCAACTGGTCAACTAAGCCAGGAATGATTAAACCAGAAACTGCGTATCTCAGTGGAAGCTCCCTGGAAGAATAGCAGAGCACATCTAGCCTAATATCCACAACAACTAGTCTGGCTTCCTCCAGGACTGAAAGCAATAATTCAACTTCAATTGAGAATGCTGAAAACACCAAAATTAAATTCATTCAACATAAAGAATGACCCTCAAATCCTGACCTGGAAGATACTCTGCCATAGGTGCAGCAGATGCTGATGGTGGCCCTAAGCTATTAAAGAGAACACTCACTTGAATATTATCTGCATTCTAAGCAAAAGAAAATCTCACAAAATGGATGATAGTAGTCATGTGACTATTCAAAAATCATACAGCAGAAAGGAACAGATTAAGCACAGGTAAAAACAAAATCACAAATACTATTTGATAATATAGCAAAAACTAAACAGCAAAAAAGAATTTGTGAGAAAGATCAAAAAGAATATCCTAATCTTCTAAATTACCTCCATGGAAAAATCTGGTAAGTCTGCTTTACTGTTAACGGAAAAGTGAGAACAGGATAGTAAGCTTGCATCAAAGCCATTAGCATCCTTAGCGACCAGTTTGATCTTGGAGAGGTCTGTGTGAAAGTCTAATTGGACACCTCGAACTATGGCAGGTGAAGGTTGCTCCAGAGAGGTTTTTTTCAATGTCTCTAACATGTACACAGCCTGAGGGTCTCTTAACTTGGCAATAACAGCTTCAGTTGCCCGTGCGTACGCTTTCTCAACATCTGCGAAACAAAATTTGTCCAGAGTTTAATAGCATCCAGTGCAGCAGCACGCTAAGACACCCACTGCTTATTCAACATCGAAATTGAATAAATGAATTTTATCTAATTATTGACTGCAAAATTTAATGTCAAATCCACAGTTTGCATTGTGGGTCTCAATTTACTGTCCACTACCCTCCATGACCCATTTTTTATGTCTATCCCATCCCATGTAATATTTGATAAGTATCTTGAACTCATATTAAAGTACTTTAGAGCTTTCATTGTAAGTCACCACACTCTAGGCCCGTGCTCATAGACTTCTATCAACTAAGGTACTATTCAATCAACACAAGACAGAGAGGGGAACTAGAACTTAGTATCCTGCTCAATCACTACTTTGCACTTCTATGTATCGCCTTGTTTTGTTCAAATATATAAGGCAGTGAGAAATTGAATGTAAACATAAAAGTAACTTTACTGCAAATGCAAACCTAAAGTGATGTGTTTAACCTACATAAGTATAATCTTGCGAATTACCATTAACATTTGGAGATTAGAATATAACAAAAGTTAAATCAAATATATTTCATGAATGCAGCATTCGCTATGTTTCTGGAAACACCAACAAAGTCGTTGGACACAGATAAATAAATAGTGATAAAACTTACCAGTTGGATTATTGAGAGGGTAATAGAGTGGCAACTTAATCGGAAGTTCACAACGAAGCAAGCAACCGTTCTCCCACACAAACTTCTCAGGATGTTGTTCCTGTATGATCGACGTAACAGGTTCAACTCCTTTCGCATTTCGACTCCCAGACACAAAAAACCGGAAGTCACCGGATTCCGAACCGGAAACTGCTCCAATCAGCGGTCGATCTTCCCCAATTCCATCACCGTAGAGAAGCTTCCTCAATTCACTGGTAGCATCAATGGCCGCACGAGCACTGGTGTCGTCTCCGGAAGCTAGGGCTCCGATTACTTCAAAGCCTTTGGGAATCAAGGTCCGAAGGTCCTGTGATTCTTTGAGTAAATCGGGAGAAGAGGAAGAGGGGATAATGTTGATGCATCGGAGGATGGAGATGATGGTCAGTGGCGGCAAGAACGGGGATCCGATAAACCAATACTGTATTCCCGGGTCGGATCCTTTGTTGAGCTGCTTTGGGCGGCATAGTAGTCTCACGCTACGATTGCTATCATCCGCCATCGAATTCCTCTGCTTCCTCTATTTGATCTTTTCAAATCAATTCAACGAAGAACAATGCAGCCAAGGTGAAACAGCTTCTTTCTCACTAGTGTAAGTGTACTCGGTTTCAATTTCAGACAGTTTTAAATTACTCATCCGTCCGTATATTATAGGTCGTTTCGGATTAGTTTACCAAATTAAGTTTCATCGGTGAGGACATTAAAAAGATAAATTAGTAAAATTATAAAAAATAGGTTAAATAGCACTTTTGGTCTTTTATTTTTGTTCCAGATTTTACTTTGGTCCTTTATCTTTTTTTTGGTCCGTTTTGGTCATTTATCTTTCATTTTCGTTTCACTTTGGTCTTTTATCTTTTTTTTGATCCGTTTTGGTCCTTGATCTTTCATTTCGTTTCATTTTGGTCTCTCACGTTATTATTTAATTCAATTAAAACATTAAAACAATTAAAACAATTAATTCAATTAAAACAAAATTATTTTAAAACAATTAAAACAAAAATTTGGTCCCCCACTGTGAACCCCTCTCCCCCCCTACCGTGAACCCCTCCCCCCTCACCCAACCACCACCCAACCACCACACAACTACCACCGACCACCACCCCCCTAACCACCACCCACCGTGAACCCCTCCCCTCTCCCAAACCCAGATCTGGAAACGCTAGAAGACCCAGAAGATCAAATCGCAAACCAGATCCAAATCGCAAACCAGAAGACCAAATCGCAAACCAGAAGCAGCGAAGACGGCGAACCAGAAGCAGCGAAGACAGCGAACAGAAGCAGCGAAGACGCGAACAGAAGCAGAAGGAAGCGACGGCGAACAGAAGCAGAGGACGCGAACAGAAGCAGCGACGAGGAAATCCAGCGACGGGGAGATCAAAATCGAATAAAAGGGAGAGGAACACAGATCCAGTGATGGTGAGGAGGATCAGAGAGGGGGGAGGATGGGTGAGGGGGGGTTCATGGTGGGGGGAGAGGGGTTCACGGTGGGGGACCAAATTTTTGATTTAATTGTTTTAAAATAATTTTGTTTTAATTGAATTAATTGTTTTAATGTTTTAATTGAATTAAATAATAACGTGAGGGACTAAAATGAAACGAAATGAAAGATAAATGACCAAAACGGATCAAAAAAAAGATAAATGATCAAAGTGAAACGAAAATGAAAGATAAAAGACCAAAACAGACCAAAAAAAAAGATAAAGGACCAAAGTGAAATCTGGAGCAAAGATAAAGGACCAAAAATACTATTTAGCCTAAAAAATATATTACTAAATAATGAATAGTATAGTAGAAAAAAATATTAATATTTTATTGACCCGAAAGTCATATATGGGATGCAGGAGTAAGAATTAAGAAATCAACCATTAAATTTTATCAATAAAAAAATCAACCACCGAAATTGTTTTCTTTGACCGACCATTGAAATTGTTGAGCAAAACATCTATTGGTTACTATATGCGCGCTCAATTGGTAGTGGGAGGTGTGTTTAACTTGCACTTATGCCTCAGGTGCAAGGTTTCGATTCCCACGGAAGGCAAAAATTCTACAAGAGGGGTAGAGAAGACCGTGAGGTAATAGTGCTGGGGTGGCCAATGCGTTGGACCTGGGCTGTTACACTACATGCACCTGCATCCACCACCACACACACTCACCCTTTTGAAGTCATACACACTGATCTTTGGGGTCCATCACCTTTCCTTCTAAGTCTGGCTATAGCTATTATATTGCATTTGTCGACACTTGCACCAAATTCACTTGGATATATTTTCTTAAGAATAAATCTGATGCATGATAACCCTATTTTATATAGGTTATTTATGCTCCTAATACTTAAGTTATGCTTATTTCTCAAGTAATAATAGTACTTAAATATGTGAATATATGAGTATTAGGATAAATATAGGTTATAAGTCAATCCCTTAAAAACTTGGGCATAGTTAATGCCTTTGTGAATATTTTTGATGTTTTGCTTTAGCGCTGCAGCGTGTGCTATCAAGGAAGCGCTACAGCGTTATATGACGGCTGACCATTGAGATATTTGTGTGGCCACTTGAGGACATGATGAGTCACCACCCTTATCTCTTCTCTTCAGCTGGAATTGTTGACTTTCAAGTGGATGCTAAATTACACTTGGCGCCTCCTAAATGGAACTCATGTGATAGTTGTTGTATTCCATCATTACCACTTTTTGTAAAGTGCTTTAAGGATAATATCTAAGCTTAATAATCATCATGTAATATTATTATACTATTAAGACTTAGATATTAATTAGATTAATTAAGATTGCTTCACCAAGAGGCAATACACGTAGACAAGTGGTTGTAACTTTGGAGATAAGACTTACACTTGACACCGTAGCCACATTCCATTGATACACACTTTTAAGCTTTTAGTTTTAACTTAGTTTTCTAGTTCTTCATCCAAGGTTTTGCTCACGCCTCAACTTCATCTTTTGTATGCTACTTGGGATCATTGGAGTGCATCTTTTGCAACCATTCTTCTCTTGTCTCCATACGGTAATACATACTCTCAAGTTGTATTATGTTTATGGGACTTGTGATGAGCTAACTTTGTTGTAGTTGGATTGTTCTTGGTGTGTAATGAACCTTGAGTAACTTTTATATAATATTATGATGTTTGTGTTTTATTCCTTGTGTCATAATACTTTCAATCTTGGTTTGGGAATGATCAACTAAAACAAGGTAACTTTGTGAGTACAGACATGGTTCACAAAGAGAACTCAAGGAATGATGTGAATGAAAACCCTTTAAAGACATTTAAAGGAAGCACTACTTAACTCTAGACATAGGGGAGTAGTAGTTCATAAGGCAATTGCTGTAAGAGCTTAATATACAGGGGTAAAACTTATTTAGAGCCTAGACATAGGAGTCTTGTAACATAGCCCTGACGAAAGTGACTGAAAGGCACGCCACCAAGGCGCTACAGCGTCTAAGGATTCTGAAGCGCTACAGCGCTTAACGCTACAGCGTCTAATATTATCTGAACATTACTCTTGGGAACTTACATGCTATTGAGCTATCCAACTCACTTTTAATTACTGCAAATTTAATCCTGTTTTATCACAACTTATAATGTTTACAACTCTTCACTTTCACTTGTTACTTAATTCTTTTCACTAAGATTCTAATCACTTAAACTTCTTAGATTAATTCCAATCCCTGTGGGAACGAACTTTACTTATCAATATATTACTTGTTGCGATTGTGTATACTTGCACATCACCTTTTCGCACAACAAGTTTTTGGCGCCGTTGCCGGGGATTGCATTTAATTTTCATTGTTTAAGTTTTTAGTAAACTTAGTGCCTATTTTACACTGGTGTGTTGTTTCTTGTTGCTGCAGCAGTAAGCGCTACAGCGTATGCCCAGGTCTCAACCACCAGAATTTGAACCATACTCAGAACCAGAGAGAAGGTTCAGGAAGCTAAGACATCTTCACAGGCTCAGACCCACCATGTCAGAACATAGTCATAGAACCAATTCTGGTAGAGCTACCACTCTACATGGCAGATCTAGCTCTGGTAGAGGAGGAACTGAACCAGGTGGAAGGGGTAGAGGTAGACATCAGCAGCCACCCACTCCAACCTTACATGACCAAGAGGACTGGTATAGACATCAATTCATAAATGAAGGACCTGCTCAAATGGTAAATGACAGAGATAGACCAATGAGGGACTATGCTGTGTTTGATCCACAAACCATGGAGACAAGCATAGCAAGACCTACTCTCAACACAGCTCAGTTTGAATTCAAACCTATGATGTTCCAAATGTTGCAAACAGTGGGACAGTTTGGTGGTGCTCCTCAAGAGGACCCATATTTACACTTAAAGCAATTTCTGGAAGTATGCAGTAACTTCATCATTCCAGGGGTAAGTGATGATGCATTCAGATTAAAACTTTTTCCTTATTCCTTGAAGGATAGAGCAAAGGCCTGGTTAACTTCTCTTGAGCCTAACTCTATCCATACTTGGAATGAAATGGCTGAGAAATTCTTAGCAAAATACTTTCCCCCAAGTAAGAATGCAAGAATGAGGAATGAGGTTACTGCATTCAGACAAAGAGATGCTGAAACACTATTTGAGGCATGGGAGAGATGGAAAGAGCTGTTGAGAAAGTGCCTTCATCATGGTATACCTGTGATTATCCAAATGGAGACCTTCTACAATGGACTAGATCCAACAACCAGACAAATGCTAGATGCTTCTTCAGGGGGTGTGTTGTTGAAAACCTCCTATAATGAGGCATGTGAACTAATTGATGACATTGCCACAAATAGCTATCAATGGCCTACAGAAAGGTTAGCTCAGCAAAAGAAGGTAGCTGGTGTGCATGAAGTAAGTGAAGTTTCTGCTTTATCTGCACAGGTTGCCTCTCTTACTAACATGATAAAATCTATGAGCACATCAAACGCTGTAGCGGTTACCGCTGCAGCGGTACATGAACCTACAGTAGCTGTTATTGAGCAAGCCTCTCCAGGGTCAGTAAGCTGTGTATATTGTGGAGGAGAGCATTCGTATGAGGAATGTCCTGGTAATCCTGTCTCTGTGAACTTTGTGGGGTTCAATAAAAACAATAATCCCTATTCAAATACCTATAATCCTGGTTGGAAGAACCACCCCAATTTCAGATGGGGAGCCAACAATGCAACAGCACCTAATTATAGTGCTCCAGCAAATCCACCAGGATTCCCTGCTCAGAATTACCAAAGACAGAATGCCCCTGTGATAGATAATTCATTAGAAGGATTGATGAAAGGTTTCATGAGTGATTGCAAGACAGCCCTGAAAACTCATGAAGCTTCCATTAAAAATCTAGAAGTGCAGATGGGGCAGATGGCTAATGTCCTTTCTCAAAGAATCAGTGGATCATTACCATCCACTACAGAAGCTTCAACTTCAGGTACTACAGGGAAGGAGCATGTAAAAGCTATAACCTTAAGGAGTGGGAGAGATTTGATAGGATCTTCAACTGTTTCAGATGATGAAAAAAACAAAAATTCTGAAAAACAAAAAGAACCTACAACACACGCTATAGCGCCTGAACCTACCGCTACAGCGCCTGTTGTTGAGAGAACACCACTACTACCCAAAATTATTCCAACATACCCAGATCCTCCATATCCTCAAAGACTTCGAAAGGCTCATGAAGATAAGCAATTCAACAAATTCATAGAAGTCCTTAAACAATTGCACATTAATGTTCCTTTGGTGGAGGCTCTCCAACAAATGCCTAACTATGCAAAGTTTATGAAGGATGTGCTTAGTAAGAGGAGGAGACTAGGGGAGTTTGAAACAGTGGCAATGACTGGGGAATGCAGCATGTTGATGCAAAACAAGCTCCCACCCAAATCAAAGGATCCTGGCAGTTTTACTATACTATGCTCAATTGGAAACTTTTACTCTGGCCGTGCCCTATGTGATTTGGGAGCCAGCATAAATCTCATGCCTAAGGCCATATACACTCAGCTAGGAGTGGGAACTGCCAGACCTACCTCACTTACACTGCAGCTTGCTGATAGAACTCTTGCATATCCAGAAGGAATCTTAGAAGATGTCCTAATAAAGGTAGACAAATTTGTATTTCCTGTTGATTTTGTAATCTTAGACTTTGATGCAGATAAAGAAGTACCCATCATATTGGGAAGACCATTCTTGGCCACTGGAAGAACTTTGATAGATGTGCAAAGAGGAGAATTGATCATGAGGGTCAATGACCAAGAAGTCAAGTTCAACATTCTCAATGCTATGAAATTTCCAGATCCCAATATTGAAGAGTGCTCCTTTGTGTCTGTTATTGATAAAGTAGTTCAAGATCACTTCCAGAAAAGCACAGATCATCTGAGGCAATTATTGAGCAACAGTAAAGATACATGGTCTGATACAGAAGCTGCAGGAGAGGAGGAACAGACAGCCAAAGAAATTTGGGCCAAGAGATATGAATCATTGGAGCAGGAGAATTCAAACATAAGAAAGGATCTCCCCTCCACTGAACAACCACCAACTCTGGAACTTAAAGATTTACCTTCACACCTCAAATATGCTTATCTAGGTAACAATAGTACTTTGCCTGTTATAATTGCTGCTGACCTTTCTGAAAAGCAGGAACAGGATCTGATTCAGACGCTACAGCGGCATAAAAAGGCAATTGGTTGGCAAATGTCAGACATAAAAGGTATCAGTCCAACCATTTGTATGCATAGAATAGTGTTAGA
The DNA here is from genome assembly GCA_039519185.1 of Astragalus membranaceus. Lineage (NCBI taxonomy): Eukaryota > Viridiplantae > Streptophyta > Magnoliopsida > Fabales > Fabaceae > Astragalus > Astragalus membranaceus. The sequence goes on from CM076848.1 coordinate 44,806,807, forward strand.
GGAAGACTCTAAAAATTACATTGAGGGGCAGAGGAGGTTGAATCCAATTATGAAAGAGGTGGTGAAGAAGGAAATCATCAAGTGGTTGGATGCAGGTATTGTATACCCTATTTCTGACAGTGCATGGGTTAGTCCTGTGCAGTGTGTGCCAAAGAAGGGAGGGGTAACAGTAATAACAAATGAAATGAATGAGCTGCTTCCAACCAGAAAGATAACAGGCTGGAGAATATGCATGGATTACAGGAGGTTGAATAAGGCAACAAGAAAGGACCATTTTCCCTTACCTTTCATTGACCAGATGCTGGACAGGCTAGCAGGTAAAGAATTTTATTGCTTTCTTGATGGTTATTCAGGTTATAACCAGATTGCAATATTACCTGAGGACCAGCAGAAAACTACTTTCACTTGTCCATATGGCACCTTTGCTTTTAGAAGGATGCCATTTGGCCTGTGTAATGCACCTGCCACTTTTCAAAGGTGTATGATGGCAATTTTCTCTGATTACATTGAAAGATCCATGGAAGTCTTCATGGATGATTTCTGTGTTTGGAGAAACATTCCATCTATGCTTATCCAATTTGGAAGAAATCTTGATTAGATGTGAAGAAACTAACCTTGTGCTGAACTGGGAGAAATGCCATTTTATGGTACAAGAAGGTATAGTTTTGGGGCATAAGGTATCCAAAAAAGGATTGGAAGTGGACAAGACTAAGATAGAGGTCATTGAGAAGCTATCTCCTCCAACCAACATCAAAGGTATTAGAAGCTTTTTGGGGCATGCTGGATTCTATAGGAGATTCATAAAAGATTTTTCAAAAATCTCCAAACCTTTGTGCCAACTGTTACAGCATGATAACCCCTTTATATTTGATGAACCATGCATATTAGCCTTTGATAAGTTAAAAAAAGCTTTAATAACAGCACCAGTTATTATAGCTCCTGACTGGAGTAAGCCTTTTGAGCTTATGTGTGATGCTAGTGACTTTGCCATTGGAGCTGTCCTTGGGCAAAGGTATGATAAAACTTTTCACTCTATATATTATGCTAGCAGAACACTTGTAGAAGCTCAATTGAATTACACAGTCACTGAAAAAGAACTATTAGCTGTAGTCTTTGCATTTGATAAGTTTAGGTCATATTTGGTTGGCACCAAGGTAATAGTCTTCACAGACCATTCAGCCATTAAATATTTAATAACAAAAAAGGATGCAAAGCCTAGGCTAATTAGGTGGGTTCTCCTACTCCAAGAGTTTGATTTAGAAATAAGGGACAAAAAGGGAGTAGAGAACCAAGTTGCTGACCATCTTTCTAGATTAGAAAGAGACATTGCAGGTACAGCAGGTGGGGAGATTAAGGAATACTTTCCAGATGAGCAACTGTTGGCAATGACTGATAATTCAATAACCGCTGTAGCGGTCAATGTAACAACACTTGACGCTGTAGCGGCTGAACCAGCAACACCTTGGTATGCTGACATAGTGAACTTTCTGGTTAGCAAGGTGGTACCTGCTGAGATGACTTATCAGCAAAGAAGAAGGTTCTTCCACACACTGAAACAATATTATTGGGATGAACCTTTTCTATACAAGAAGTGTCAAGACCAGTTAATGAGGAGATGCCCAGCAGAGGAAGAACAAATTCAAGTGCTACAGCACTGCCATTCTGCACCATGTGGTGGGCATTTTGGTGGGGTTAGAACTGCTGCAAAGGTATTGCAATCTGGCTACTTTTGGCCTTCACTTTTCAAAGATGCTCAAAACTTTGTTAAAAAATGTAACAGGTGCCAAAGAACAGGGAATATCTCAAACAAACATGAAATGCCTTTAACAAACATTCTAGAGGTTGAACTCTTTGATGTTTGGGGAATGGATTTCATGGGACCTTTTCCCCCTTCTCATGGAAACCTATACATTTTAGTAGCAGTAGACTATGTTTCAAAATGGGTGGAAGCTGTTGCTTTACCCAACAATGATGCAAGGTCTGTGAGCAAATTTTTATTGAAAAACATTTTCACTCGTTTTGGAACTCCTAGAGCCATCATAAGTGATGAGGGATCTCATTTTTGTAATAAACTAATTGAGACCCTATTGGCTAAATATGGAGTCAAACATAAAATAGCAACTGCTTATCATCCACAAACTAGTGGTCAAACTGAATTGTCAAATAGAGAAATAAAAAGAATGTTGGAAAAAATGGTAGGGCCTTCAAGGAAAGATTGGTCAATACATTTAGATGATGCTTTATGAGCCTACAGAACAGCTTATAAAACACATTTGGGGATGTCCCCCTATAGGTTGGTTTATGGGAAGTCCTGTCACCTACCAATTGAACTTCAACACAAGGCCCATTGGGCTCTAAAAAAACTCAATTTTGACTACAAGAATGCAGGAGATGCTAGATTGCTGCAATTGAATGAATTGGAAGAACTTAGGCATTTTGCCTATGAGAATGCAGCAATCTATAAAGAGAAAACCAAGGTGTGGCATGATCAAAAACTGATAAAAAGAGATCTCACAGAAGGAGGACAGGTATTGCTTTACAACTCCAGGTTAAGATTGTTTCCTGGAAAGTTAAAATCCAGGTGGTCAGGCCCTTTTCAATTAATGAAAATATATAGCCATGGGGCTGTGGACCTCTATGATGTGACCACCAATACCACCTTCAAAGTGAATGGCCAAAGGGTTAAACAATATTTTGGTGAAAATGTGGTAAGGGACAAAACCACAATTGAGCTTAAAGATCTCTAATTTGAAAGAGAAAGTCTGGCTGCAGACTTTAAAGGCAAACGCTCTTGGGAGGCACCCCAAGAATTCTAACAAAATTATTATGTCTATTTTCTATGCAGGAAATTAGGATAAGCGCTGTAGCGGTTGCTTAGAACAACGACGCTGTAGCGTTTGTCTCAAATCAGGACTGGGTGAGGTCAAACAAAAAAATAAAAAGATCCTGCTCAGGATGAGCTGGCACTGTACCCCCATCCCTAGCCTGACAAGCACGTGCACCTACTCACCTGCAATTGTCAAATCAACAGTTTCATCTTCTCTCTCCCACTTCACTCACAAAACCGTAACTTTAATATCCACAACTCCCCACGCCACCATTTTCTTTTCTCTTTCTCTTTCCTTCATCTCAGAAACTGCTCGCAACCGTTACACTCACCACTCAAAAAAAACTTCCACTCCTTCTTCTTCCTTCGTCCCAATACACACCAACACTTCCCAAAGCGCCCAGAAGTAAATACGCAAAACTCTTAATCAACCATGACCAAAAAGCAAGCCGCACTCAAACGATCTGGTAAGGGAGCTACTAAGAAACCAGAACCCTCAAATCCTACGAAAAACACCATGCCTAAGGCAACCCAAGATCCTCAAAGATTCTGGAAGATGGATTTCATAGCTGAAAGAGGATTCAAGACAGAAAATGCTCCTGATGCGTTTTCAACCGCTGTCACATCGCTGGGATGGGATAGCTTCATCAAGCATCGCAAAGATTACATGACATCGTTGGTGCGAGAGTTCTATTCTGGCATTGAAGAACCTAAGGAGGGAAAGCCGCAAACTCATTCACTAGTAAGAGGAGAAACTGTGAACTTCAACTCCAGAACAATCAATGATATCTTCCATTTAGGTTATCATGGAAAAGCGCTGGAAACTAAAGTTCTGAACTGGGGAGATGAGGAAATGGAAGCTGTTCGAAGAAGGATTTGTGTGGAAGGAGCAATTTGGGACAAATTTGGAGCTGAATAGAAAATTAAAAAAGCCTATCTGTGTGAAGAAGCAAATCTGTGGTGTAGCTTCATCAAACACTCCCTACTGCCAACATCTCACACAACATTTGTGGAGAAAGAAAGACTCATTGTCATTGATGCTATAATGGCAGGAGAAAAGATAGACGTGGGCAGATTGATAGCCAGAGAAATAGAGAAGTGCAGAGTTAAAAAGGGAGGTAACTTATATTTTCCTTGTTTAATTTCTGAGTTATGTCTGGAGGCTGATGTAGAAGTAGAAGCCAAAGAAGAAAGAAGATCCCCTCTTGGGGCATTTCCTTGCATTTTCAAAGTTAAGCAGAAACCTGCCGCTGCAGCGTCTTCTGACTCTCAAGCGCTACAGCGCTTAGAGCTGAAGCAGCAGGTCCTCTGCAAATTTGTGAAAGAAAAATTTGACTGGGAAAAAGCATTGTATGCTCAAATATCCAAAGGAAAAACATCAATTCCCCCTCCTCAATTCCCTGATTGGCTGCTGGAAGAAGAGCCAATTAAAAAGCAAGAGAAAAAGGGAGTTAAGGCAGAAAAGAAAAAGGTTGGGGCTAGTCCATTAAAGAAAGCAAAGGCTAGTCCAGCAAAGAAAACAAAGCCTAGCCCAGCCAAGAAAGTGCAAAAAGCTGTCGTGGAGGAGGAAAGCCTGGATTCTGATGACATTGAGAACATTAGTGAGGAAGATGAAGAAGAAACAATTGCAGTTATGAAAGAGATGGAAAAGCAAGTTGATGAAGAATCATCAGGAGAGGAAAGTGAGTCTGAAAAAGAAACTGAGAGTGAGGAGGAGGAGCAAGTTGAAGAAATACAATGTGATCCAACCGCAAGCCCAAAGAAACCAAAAACTACACCTTCCAAACCAACCCCCACTGCCAAAACAACCAATCCACCATCAACCCCTACCACCATCCCTGAACATACCAAACCAACACCTAAGAAAACACCTGCCAAGCAAGTAACACCAAAGAAGCCTGAACCAAAACAGCCACCACCAAAAGAAAAACCAACTGAGCAGCTAAAGAAAATTTACCAGTCATACTTAAAGCCTAGAAGAGCCACAGGTGTCAAACTGGCTGAGTACCCAGAAGAAGGTATTCAGCCAGTAGGTTCTGCAGCAACTATGTCTGCAGTACCTAGTGACCCATTGCCTGAGGTGCATCTCACAGAAGAAGAATCTGAAAAAGAGGCTGCTGAGGAGCTGGTGAATATGCAGGATGAAACAGAGCCAGTACTGGAAGAACAGGTGGAAGAAGAGGAGCAAGAGCAAACAGAAGAGGAAGAAGCAGAGCAGGAGTCAGACGCTGCAGCAGCAGCAGTTCGAGATGTAAGCGCTACAGCGCCACCAACCGCTGTAGCGGCTGAAAGCCCTGCTCCACCTCAGCCAAAGAAGAAGAAGGCAGAAAAAGGAGCCCCAGCACCTTCAAGAGCCAGTAAGAGGCTCAAGAAGGCCTAATAAGGCAAGAATTGTTGGCTTCTTATGCCGGTTATGTATTTTGTACTAACTTTGTACTAACTTTGTACTTTACTTTGTTGTTTTGTTAAGACCTCTCCCTTTCTTGTCAAGCAAGCAGTGAGGACACTGCTGATTTTAATTTCTGGGGGAGAACCTTATGGTTAACAGTGTTTTTAAATTAAGTACAATGATGTTTTTAAATATTTAGTATAATTATGCCATGTTTTGCATGTGTTGCATGTTTTATATTTTGTATGCTTGAGTGGGAAGTATGATTAGCTGCATGTTTTAAATTTCTTAGTAAGCAAAAGCTGATTCATATAGCCAAAGATAAATAAGAATTTTTGAGTAAGGCAGAATTGTGTAAACAATGAAATGATGTTGTTGCTGCTTTTACACAAAATCCAAGCTTAGTAAAGAACCTAGTTAGCTAGGAATAATCTAAGGATGAAGTTAAGTTTTGGATAACCAAAGGGTTAGCCAAGTTTCCATTAAAAATTGAGAGTTGTTTTAAAAGTTAAGTTTGGGGGAGCATCGGTTATGTTAAGGCTAGGAACAAAAGATAATAAATTGGCCTTTGTAGAATGAAAAAAATAAAAATGAATGTGGTCTTGAAAAAAGTTGCAAAATATCTTAAATAAATTGCTGAGCTGTTCCAAAAAGCATAAAAAGAAAATGCAAATAAGGAGCTCAGTAATGAAGATAGCATCTAGTTTTAATCATAAAATCTAGCGCTACAGCGTCTACGGACTTTGAAGCGCTACAGCGTTTGATCACTAGACCAAAAGTTTATGCACTGGCCAATAATCTGAAAAATGCCTAATTAAAGCCCTTTGCTGTGCTTTGAAGCCCCTCAGATCTTATGTGAAATTGTTATTCCACTCTTCTTTTTGAAAGCATTCTTTGCCTAACCCAAAAGAAATCCATTCTTCTCAAACCTTAGAGAAATTCTGAAATTAACTAGGGACTAAGTTGAGCTTTGATATCACACACTCACAACTGAGCAGTAATGATTCTATTTTGAATTGTGGATCACTATGGTGTGTGAAAATGATAAGATTTAGCTTTTGAATAAATCCTGTTTAATTTAAAAGCTGCAGCTAGTTATATAAAGAACTTTATCTTGTTCAAGTGTCATTACTTGGGGACAAGCAATGGTTTAAGTTTGTGGGTGTGATAACCCTATTTTATATAGGTTATTTATGCTCCTAATACTTAAGTTATGCTTATTTCTCAAGTAATAATAGTACTTAAATATGTGAATATATGAGTATTAGGATAAATATAGGTTATAAGTCAATCCCTTAAAAACTTGGGCATAGTTAATGCCTTTGTGAATATTTTTGATGTTTTGCTTTAGCGCTGCAGCGTGTGCTATCAAGGAAGCGCTACAGCGTTATATGACGGCTGACCATTGAGATATTTGTGTGGCCACTTGAGGACATGATGAGTCACCACCCTTATCTCTTCTCTTCAGCTGGAATTGTTGACTTTCAAGTGGATGCTAAATTACACTTGGCGCCTCCTAAATGGAACCCATGTGATAGTTGTTGTATTCCATCATTACCACTTTTTTTAAAGTGCTTTAATGATAATATCTAAGCTTAATAATCATCATGTAATATTATTATACTATTAAGACTTAGATATTAATTAGATTAATTAAGATTGCTTCACCAAGAGGCAATACACGTAGACAAGTGGTTGTAACTTTGGAGATAAGACTTACACTTGACACCGTAGCCACATTCCATTGATACACACTTTTAAGCTTTTAGTTTTAACTTAGTTTTCTAGTTCTTCATCCAAGGTTTTGCTCACGCCTCAACTTCATCTTTTGTATGCTACTTGGGATCATTGGAGTGCATCTTTTGCAACCATTCTTCTCTTGTCTTCATACGGTAATACATACTCTCAAGTTGTATTATGTTGATGGGACTTGTGATGAGCTAACTTTGTTGTAGTTGGATTGTTCTTGGTGTGTAATGAACCTTGAGTAACTTTTATATAATATTATGATGTTTGTGTTTTATTCCTTGTGTCATAATACTTTCAATCTTGGTTTGGGAATGATCAACTAAAACAAGGTAACTTTGTGAGTACAGACATGGTTCACAAAGAGAACTCAAGGAATGATGTGAATGAAAACCCTTTAAAGACATTTAAAGGAAGCACTACTTAACTCTAGACATAGGGGAGTAGTAGTTCATAAGGCAATTGCTGTAAGAGCTTAATATACAGGGGTAAAACTTATTTAGAGCCTAGACATAGGAGTCTTGTAACATAGCCCTGACGAAAGTGACTGAAAGGCACGCCACCAAGGCGCTACAGCGTCTAAGGATTCTGAAGCGCTACAGCGCTTAACGCTACAGCGTCTAATATTATCTGAACATTACTCTTGGGAACTTACATGCTATTGAGCTATCCAACTCACTTTTAATTACTGCAAATTTAATCCTGTTTTATCACAACTTATAATGTTTACAACTCTTCACTTTCACTTGTTACTTAATTCTTTTCACTAAGATTCTAATCACTTAAACTTCTTAGATTAATTCCAATCCCTGTGGGAACGAACTTTACTTATCAATATATTACTTGTTGCGATTGTGTATACTTGCACATCACCTTTTCGCACAACAATGCACTAACAGTCTTTACTCAGTTTCATGCTCTAGTGAAGGCCCAATTTTCTGCTAACATCAAAGCTGTGCAGTCTGACTCTGGGGGAGAATTTAAACCCTTCACTAAACACTTGTCCACCCTTGGTATCCTTCACAGACTCACTTGTCCTTACACTTCCCACCAAAATAGAACAGTTGAAAGAAAACATCACCACATAGTTGAAAGGGGCCTCACTTTACTCTCCCATGCTTCCTTGCCTCTTAGTTACTGGGACCATGCTTTCACCACTGCCACTCACCTCATCAACAGACTACCCACAACTAGATTGACTAAATTCATCTCACCGTATGAAGCCCTATATCACACCACACCTGATTACAAACTGCTAAGGACCTTTGGATGTGCATGCTACCCACTTCTCAGACCTTATAACAAACACAAGCTTCAACATAGAAGTGAAGAATGTATTAACCTTGGATTATCCCCACAACACAAGGGATATAAATGCCTCAGCCCTGAAGGGAGGATTTATATCATCAAAGATGTTGTATTTGATGAAACCAAAATGCCTTATCCAAGCCTCTTCAACAACTCATCCAACCATCCTGAGCCCCTTACATCCAACCCTGAATCTTCACCTCTCCCATCCATCTTGGCCCAAACCGATACCACTCCTACAATCACAAATACTAACCCAGAAACTGAAACAGAGACAGAAACTAACCCTACTGCTTCTACCACTGACACTTCACATCCCCAACCTCCAAATTCAACAGTACCTACTGCCACCACTACATCCACTCATCCTATGACAACCAGAACTAAAACAGGAAAACTGAAACCCAAAATTCTTCTAACCACAGCCACCCCACCCACTGCTAAACAAGCCCTTACCTATCCTCACTGGAAACAAGCAATGCAGGCAGAATTTGATGCCCTTACTGCAAACAAAACTTGGACCTTAACCCAACTACCACCTCACAAGAAAGCTATCGGGTGCAAATGGGTCTCTCGTGTCAAACAAAACCCAGATGACTCTCTTAACAAACATAAAGCCAGATTGGTTGCCAAAGGGTTCCATCAAGTGGAAGGTCAAGACTTCACTAAAACCTTCTCTCCTGTCATTAAGCCAGCCACTATTAGAACTATATTCACCTTGGCTGTCACTCACAAGTGGGAAATGCAACAAATAGACATCAACAATGCCTTTATCAATGGCACAATCCAAGAAGAAATATATATGAAGCAGCCTGTTGGGTTTGAATCTGAGGATGCTTCCCTTGTTTGTCGCCTTCACAAGGCTCTATATGGCCTCAAACAAGCACCTCGTGCTTGGTATGACAGACTGACTCAGGTACTTCTTTCCTTTGGCTTCACCTCTAGCAAATGTGATCCCTCCCTCTTCATCTACTCTCAGCCTGGCACCACCCTATATGCTCTTGTATATGTTGATGACATTATAGTCACCGGCACTGCATCAACACTGATTCACAGCCTCATCACAAAGCTAAACACCACCTTTGCTCTCAAAGAACTAGGTCAGCCTGATTACTTCCTAGGTTTAGAAGCCTAAACTCTCTCTAATGGATCCCTCCTAATGACACAAACAAAGTACATCCATGATCTTCTTGCAAGGGCTAACATGACTGACTGCAATGGCATGGCCACTCCAATGCTAGCCAATCTGAAACTGAGCAAAAATGGAAGTAACTCTTTGAAGGATCCCCACACTTATAGGTCTATTCACTACAACAAAACTGGCAACCGGCGGCGCTTCAAAAGGCATTCTGCGACGGTTTTAACCGCTGCTAAATGCATCTCGCGGCGGTTCCAAAACCCGTTGCAGTTTTCTCCGCCGCGAGGTAACTCTGCGACGGTTTTCACAACCGCTGGAATAACCGCCGGGAGTAGCATTTAGCGGCGGTTTGTGTGGCGGTTTGACATCTGCGGAAGTTATAGAACACCCAATTTTTTTGCAGCGGTTCGTGGGAATTTAGCGGCGGTTTCTATTTGCGGCGGTTTATCACCGCCCCTAAACAAATGGAGTCAGAATAATCAGTGTCAATCTGCAGCGGTTTATAACCGCCGTAATTAATTGCTTTTTTTAAAAAAAAAATTCTTATTTGGCTGCTGGTCGAATCGTATGGAATGCTAAAAATTATATAATTACTATGATAACAACTAAAAATATAAGAAAGCAACAATTAAATTAAAATTGACTTCATTACTTCCAAAAAATTATTACAAACAAGAATTCTACTCAAAAATTACATAGGTACCTAAGACAAGTATTAGAGAGTAAGTCATTCAATCATAAACAAAGAACTAAACATAAATCTTGTGAATTCATTGGATTGGTGATCAAGTACCAAACTGGGAAATATATTCCTCTTGAGAGTCCTATGTGCTAGTTTGATGACCAGAAAACACCACATTGCAACCTGAGTGCCATACAAAAGGTTAGAGCAAAAGAAAGCATTGACAAAGACAACAAAATGGAGATGAAACGAGACAGAGGGGAAGTCCTAAAATCAAGTCCATGTAGGAGAGCTATCCCCTAAAACAAATCTTGAAATGCAGTTTTGAGTGCTACTAATTAAACTTGTGCATCAACAAACTAATTTGTGTATCTCTTCTTTATTTATTATCAATATATATATATATATATACGTGTGTGTATTTCCAGCTTAGCATATTTCGAGCTGATGGAAATTCATGAACAGAGCAATACGATGTTAGCAAAACAAAAATACTATAAAAATACACTACAAGAAAATCGACGATTTCTGACGGCAAAATCCGTCGGAAACGCACTGATTTTCGTCGCAAATTAACGTTTCCGACAGACTTTCCGACGGACAAATTTTCGTCGCAAAATCGCTCGTCGGAAATCGTTTCCGACGAAATTTTTCGTCGCAAATGTCTCCGTCGCAAAGTCGTCGGAAATTCGTCGCAAATATCCGTGGCAAAGTCGTCGCAAACTCTAACGCATTTTCGTCGCAAATCCTGTCGGAAATTTTAAAAAAAAAATTAAAAAAAATTAAATTATACATCCAAGTGAACTTAAAAAAATTAAATTACCATTATAATAATAATAACAACCTCTACAGTCTCCACAACACATATCATAATAAATCAAAATATCTTCCTTTTCATAACAACTTTTACATATGCAAGTGAACTTAGAAATGGAAAGTTTAAAAACTGATGAGCTTAGAAATAATGAATGTTTACATAAATTGTATCAGATATGAATTGGATCTTCTGCAAGCTCAGATATGAGTGGCTCAACACCCCCTCTTCATCAATACCAGGTCCAGCAACTTCTGCTAAAGCCCCCAGAGCATGTGCCTGAAAGTCAATATAGGATCATTAATCAATAATTCTGATTCCATGACAGTTACAATAAACTTCGGTTTCACTGTCTTAGTAAGTTGGAATAATAGGAGTTAATTGCAATTTGCAACATAGAAACACATAAAAAATTAAACAACACAGGACAAATGAATTAAAATTAAGGACAAAGATAAAGAAAAAGGATATGTTCTATCAACTGTTAAAGCTTTATCATATTCATAATGTTCCTTTTCCTAGGTTTCTTCTACTTGTGTATGATCATCAAAATGACTTTCATTCTCCATAATTGAAGGCAGTGAGTAGTTAGAGCATTTAGAACTAAGATCCCCTAGAGATGGAGATGGTTCTTGCTGTGCGTATGTATAGAAGAAGGCCCAAAAAACCCATTTTTACCATGAAGAACAAAAGCGAAATCACCATTGTCGCAATGAAAATCTACTCTTTATTTGTTCCTTCCTCAAAATTGGATTGTCATTCCCCATTTGTATTATTTACACTACCCCCTCAAAGGCAAAAGGAAGCTAATATAGAACTTTGAAACAAATATAAAACCTTTGAAACAAAACTATTATTTGGCAATAACTATAAGTCTTACCGTTGAAACAAAGCATTAGAATTTTCAAAACAACATGCAAAACAGTAAAACATATATAAGCATACCTTAGCTTCACTAATAGGTAGCAAATAGATTTTCTTCAACCTCAGCAACATCCATATTCGCATCCACTATCCAGCAGTGACTCCGTATAAAGTCAAGCACTAATTGATAACCTGAGACTTCACAGCAGTCATATAGTCTCCTCCACATCCAAAGAAGATGGCACGCATTGGCCCAAAGAGCTGACCAAGGAAGATCAGAATCAATACCCAACATCAGCTCCAAATTGATAGCAATCCAAACCTGCAAATCACAGTCAAAAAAAGTTAAATTATTGCATAGCTCGTACAGCTTCAGGATAATTGACTGCAAAGTAAATGGCAACAGCAGAGCCAAGGCTTGGACCAACCAATATCATTGCCTTTTTGATGTGGGACTTCCAAAACTGGTACAGATCAATTCAATTCATTCTCAAAACAGAGAGAAACACATGGAAGTAAAACAAAGAGGTGCTGAAATAAATTTGTCAGCCAGTGAAGACAACCATTTCTTCAGAAGAAAGACTGATGACAAGTCACAGCCTATAATAATATATATATATATATATATATATATATATATATATATATATATATATCTAAATTCTTACTCCAATTCACTGAGTTTGACAACAAAGGATAGAACATCAATAAGTATACTTTTCAGAATTATTTACAACTTTTTAATCGCCTCCCCAACAAAGCTGTCAAGGCCACATTACAATACAAAACTAAGGATCCAAGAAAACATGAATTGAAAAACACATGTTCCTGATACATGTGTTCACGCTTTGATACCACATCACATGGAGGAAGTTTTTCTGATGGTATATAAGAAAGAAAGAAGAAAGCATGACTAAAATGTAGAGGGAAAAGGATGAAATAAGATAGGAAAAGTAGCAAAACAAACCTAGATCCGTGAAACCCCAACCAAGAATGTCAATGGCCCATGTCTCAAAACCAGCTTCCTCAAGCAATGGATATGTGTATCTCCATTCTAAGCATGAGCTGAACATTAACAAAGAGTGAAATCAAGGGTAACTTGGAAAATAAAATGTACAAACCATTCTGTCTCATGCATGAGCTGAACATTAACAAAGAGTGAAATCAAGGGTAACTTGGAAAATAAAATGTACAAACTAATTCTGTCTCATGCATTTGCATAGTTTGAACACCTGTCAAAACCATGTAGAAGGACAACTGGATTTGCCTCACTATGTATCAATGGCTTCACACAACTACTCATTATAGGATTTTCAGCAAACCTAACCAGAATTGCTATACCTCTGTGTTAGCAGTCCACAGGACAACCCACCCTGTCCACCTTTCCCATATCTTGAATCCGAGTGCTCCCCTTAACAGATGGGAGATGGGCACACTTATTTGCCTCTTTGTAAGTGTGCATAACTTGAATCTGCCACCCATTGTGCAGCATAGTCCAACACCTATTTTCTGTGACAACCTATCAGCAAAAGTGCAAGTACTTTCAAACAAGAACAAAAAAAATTACTGAACAAAAAAGAAAGTAACTTAATTCTGTCCTTCATCAGGCGCAGTAGGAACTTTTATAAGAATCCTCTTTAACAACCAACAAATAGAACCTAAGAATCCTTATAAATCTATAATGCATTTTGAATTCTAAAACAAGTACACAACATCTTGAACAATATCTACATTGCAAGCAATAACACAACTCAAACAAATAAAGATTGATCTATGAACTAGAAACAAACAGATATATCAACAAAAAAAACAATTACCTGTTTCCCTTAATCTTGAACCATGCCTCAGCACAATGACTGTGAGCAATGCCTAGCTCATCTTTACCCTTTCCATTTATGGTTCCACCACCATTAACTAACAGTTTCTGAACATGGTCAAATATCAGCCAGTGTCTTTGATCTTCACTGTAATCTGATGGATCATCAGATGCTTCAAGAGTTCCAGATATCTGACAAATTTTTATACATCAAATAGTTTCTTTTTAGTATAGTTATAACTTGCTTAAAAGATGGGAAACTAAATAATAACCAGCTTTTGATCAGTGTAGAATAACTGACCTGGACTAACAGCAATGTTAGATTTGCAAGGACCGGAGAATCTGATTGGTTTGAGTAGATAACTATCTTGAGGCACCACAAAAACTGCTTCTCCAGAAGAACATACTGCTTTCCATGCCTTCTTGAATGCCTAAAAATACCCCACATGGCAAATAATTTCATCTTTCCAATCATGTTAAAACCAAGGTTTTAAAGAAGATCTGTATATGCAATCTAGGTTATGACATCTTTCCACATAAAGATTCTATTATACACCTTAACGTGAAAGCAAACCAAAGAACAAATACATGCTGTGACCTCCAAATCAATCTCAGCTGACAAGCATAAAAGACTTTCCCCTTAGCACACAAAATCAACAGTTTTCACAAATAAGCAAAGGATTTGGTATGCAAAGAAAGAGTCACAGAGAGCAATTAACCAAACTCAAGAAGCAAAGGTGGAATCTTTTTGAAAAAAAAACGAAGAGGGTAACTAGCAACAGTTAACACAAATAAGCAAAGGATTTGGTCTATACACACTGATAGATTGGAATGGAAGACGGTTATATACCTAGAAATTAAGAAACAATTTAGGGTTATACACACTGATAGATTTAGGGTTTATGAAATCAGTGAGATGAGGAACAAATTAAGAAAAATACTAGAAATTACCTGACTAGAATAGGATTGCGGCAGAGAAGAGGTCTAGATGTGGCGGAGTACGGCGGAGAAACAGTGGAGGCGCGAGGAGAGGGAGAGTGGAAGGCTCGGGGAGAGGGAAAAACCCGACTATCTTCGTGGCCGTGGAGCTCGAAGGTTCAACGACGGAGAAGGGCGAAGGAGGGTAGAGGTGAGGGAGGAGAGTGGAGGTTGAGGTTGAGGGAAGGAGAGTGGAGGTTGAGGTTGAGGGGAGGAGAGTGGAGGTTGAGGTTGAGGGAAGGAGAGTGGAGGTTGAGGTTGAGGGAAGGAGAGTGGAGGTTGAGGGAAGAGAGACCGTGAAATGAAATGAGTGAAAAGGTATGAAAATGAATGTATCGAGAGAAGCCTTATTTTTAACATTACTGTTTATCGTTTCCGACGAAAAGTAACACATTTCCCACGGATATTTCGTCGGAAATTTGCGACGAAAAAGTAATTGGTCGGAAACCAACACGGGAGTTTAGGCGCGTGTTTCCTAAACCATTGTGACGGACCTTTTGGTCGCAAATTCGTCGGAAATTTGCGACGAAATGAGTTTCGTCGGAAATTTTCGTAGCAAATTAAGCTTATTCTTGTAGTGATATGTAAAGGGGCTGAAAATCAAAATATGTGCACTAACCAACTAAGTCAACGAAGGCTGATGGTCTTCTAGTAGCATAAGCTTAGCTTTAATGGTCTTCTAGTAGCATAAGCTTAGCTTTAAGGGTTAATCTCACAGCAATGCCTAAGGGAAGACCCTTACCATAGACCACAATTTTCACATATTGGCCCATAAATTGAGGACTTAAATTTCTTTTGATATAACTGCAAAACTGACATCGTTTCTTTACTACTCTGCCTATGGAACTAAAATTCATTATTTGTACTACCTGCAAAAAAGAAAGAAAGTGAAAGTCACTATTAATTAAAATGAATTATGCTAGCTTTTTTATTACTAAGCAAAATTCATATGCTAAGCGATACCAGTAAGAGACATCAAGCTGTTGGTAGCACATGGTTCAGGTTTGAATCTATAGATGTGAACCTGTAAATCGTATTTATGTTAGACATACTATAAATAAACTGAAAGAAGAGAAAGTTATAGATTTTACCGAATTCAAAATTGAAGGAACCTCACCATTCCACTCTGGTCACCAGAAATCAGAAGAGGAGTGTTTATATCAAAGTATAATGCTGTCAAGGGGATACCACTTAATGAAAAGTCATTTTCACTCTGCATTAAGGTGGAGAACACAAAAAAGAAAAGTAACTACATTAATAGACACTAGCCAGCACATAGGGAGGGTAAAACAAGGCTGAACAAAATTAATATCATAATTACTCCCATGCTATATACAAACATAATTTCAAACAAATATTTACTATAATAATTTTAAAAATGGAACACACATTCATCTTTAAAGATAATCATACAGAAATTGATCAAAGGGTTAATAAGAACATTCATTCATTCTTGCGAGACAATACCAAAAATCATGAAATGAATCAAACGAGTGACTTCTAAATAAGATAAAAGGTGGTTTGAATACCACAATCAGATCCATACATAACAACAATGGTTTCAATAGAAATTAAGCAATACATTATAAACTTTGAACCAAAAATTGTTTTAGCCTTCAATATGTAAAAGCTATACCGACTAATTTTTTTGGAAATAAGAAACAAAACAACCTCAAATTAGAACCCTAGTTTGGTGCGACGCCAATGACGGCGCTTAGCGTTGTACCTGAAGAGAAGACATAGATGTAAAACACAAATAATTAGAAAGAGAATAGGGTTTAAATGCATAGTGATTGAGAATGTAATAAAAGAGAAAGAAAGGTAACAAACCTGATAGTGTTATCGGTTCTCATGCAGATCCAGTAAGGGATGGGTCTGTTCTGCCTCATCTTCTTCACAAGCTTCTTCTTTATTCTGAATGTCTTGTGTGAAGGCTGCAAATACAGCTATTAAAAAACACCATTTTAGAAGTTAATTCGCCAATAATCACAAAATTCGCGGATAGAATTAGCGCAATTGTGTTGCATTGTTGAGATTGGGAATTGTGCAGAGAGTACCATTTTCGCTTCCTCCTCCGAGTTCGACGGCGCCGAGAGAGAAAGTGGAACGCTGAACCAACGAGACAAAACCCTAATGATACGCTAACTAGATCAGATATGCGACATATAATTCAATTGGGTTTTGAAAGTGAAACTGGGCCACCAGAAGTGAAGAAACCAAAGGGCTCATATTATACAAACCCCTCTCTGACTTTAGGGTTTGAGGAGGAAGACGATTGCTGAGAGGTGAGAGCGTGAGTTTAATGGAATTCTGATTTTAGGGTTTTAGGGAGGAATAGAATACTGAGACATGACATGAGAGAGGGTGGTGAGTTCGTGGAATTAGCAACCAATTTCTAGAAGGAGGGAGTTTTTTTTGACCAAAAAAAAGGGAGGGAGAGTTGGGGGAACGAAAATTTTACAGTAACCGCCGCAGAATTAGCTACTAACCACCGCCGCTTGACTTCAAAAAACAAACCGCTGCAGAATGCCAAATAACCGCCGCAGTTTAATTACTAACTGAGGCAGTCAGGTTAACCGCTAAACAAACCGCCGCAAAATTATAAGCGGCGGCGGTTTACCCAAAACCGCCGCAGATTAACCGCCGCCGGTTGCCTGTTTTGTTGTAGTGATTGTAGGTGCCTTACAATATGTCACATTAACAAGACCAGACATTGCCTATAGTGTAAACAAACCGTGTCAGTTCTTATCCATGCCTTTGGACACTCACCGGCTTGCTGTTAAACGCCTGCTCAGATACCTCAGTGGCACCAAACTGATGGCTTACTTATTCAACCTGCATCTCCAGATGCTAAATACTCTCTAAGAGCCTACTGTGACAGTGACTGGGCCAGTGACCCAGATGATAGGAGGTCAACCTCCGGATATTGTGTATTCCTTGGTCCCAATTTGATCTCTTGGAGTGCCAAGAAACAAACATTGGTAGCCCGTTCAAGTGCTGAAGCTGAGTATAGGGGCATGGCTCAAGCAACATCAGAACTGTTATGGTTTCAGTCTCTGCTGCAGGAACTCCGAATTCCATATCAGCCCCCTACCTTACTATGTGACAATCTCTCTCCTGTAATGCTTGCACATAATCCCATTTTGCACTCTAGAACTAAACATGTTGAGCTGGATATCCATTTTGTTCGTGAAAAAATTGCTGCCAAGACTCTGTTTGTCAAACATGTTCCAGCTACTATGCAAATTGCTGATATCTTCACAAAGCCACTGGCCACGGCCTCCTTCCAGCTAACCAGAAGCAAACTCAGAATCAAGGATCTCCATGAGTTTGACAGGGGAGTAATAGAGACTAAATCACAGTCAACAGTTGACTCAGTTAATTGTAATTAGTAGTTAGCTAAAATAGATTAGTTAGCTTAGTTTGTTTTAGAGTTTGTTAAGCTTGCTGTTACTGTAACTAAATGTAGTTACTTTACTCTTTGTAAACTAAGCTACAAATACCTCTCTGGCTCTCCTTTTGTAACACAGTGTGAACACTTTATCAAATACATCAATTCTATCAATTCTTCAATATTGCTCCTTCTGTGTAATTCCATCATGAACTACCATGGTTAGATTTCAACTGATATAATTATAGACACAGGTAAAAAAGTAAAGAGAAGGAAAGTGTAAAGAACCTTTCATCGTGTTCACCCTTGTGCAATGGCACCTGTATTGGATCTTCAATCCATCTCAAACTCCAATTTCATTGACGTCATCAACACAAGCTG
Source organism: Astragalus membranaceus (assembly GCA_039519185.1). Taxonomy (NCBI): domain Eukaryota; kingdom Viridiplantae; phylum Streptophyta; class Magnoliopsida; order Fabales; family Fabaceae; genus Astragalus; species Astragalus membranaceus. Next base: position 44,825,141 of record CM076848.1, read on the forward strand.
ACTTAACTTAAACTTATGGCGATTGTAGTTTGACCTCATCAATCCATGGAAGTTATAAAGCTTCTATCAAATGTTTGTTTATGTCAAAGATTTGTTTGAATAGATTCGTGGAATGTTGTAGTAAGTTCATAAGACTACCAAATGTAGTGAACAAATCACCGTTTTGCAGAACATTAATAGTGTATTAAATCACAGTTCGGCAGATAGAGACTAAGCCGGTTCGACAGCGTGCCTGCCGGACCTGTTACAATTTCAACACACGAGGGTGCCACAAAAGACATAAGACACAGCACAAGACAACTGTACCAGTTCGACAGCCTGATGCCGAACCCGTGAAATCCCAAGAAAAAAAAGAGACGCGCTGGGAACAATTTTATTCATTAAGGGTGTTTTTCAGATTTCGCAGGGTTTGGAGTGTGTGGTGAGTAGGAGGAGGATTGGGAAAAGCATGGGCAAAAAGCCTGGGGCTTGGATCAAAAAAGTTGAATCAATTTTCATAGTTGGGCTTTTTAACCTAACCCAACGAAACTTAGGAGAAAAAGTTTTTTTTGGACCCATATATATTTAGTCCATCTCTCCTATTTCTCCTCAATACCAAACAAAATAAGTTAACATTTCCTTCTCAACTTCTCTCTTCTTTCACTCTCTTCCCTATTTCTCCTGTTACAAGCAAACCATAAGATGAACCACAGTTGCTTGATAAAGTTTCAACATTTGAAATCAATCACCATGTTTGTGAATCAAATACATGAATGCAACTTTGAGTTGATTCTATCCAACTATTGTATGTTGTTACTATATAACTGCAGTCTCATTATTATTATTATAATAGTAATACGACTAATAGCACAAAAGTGCATAACAAATCAACCTACATTTTCTCAATGGCTATGGTGCAGCTCTAGAGCTACTGGAGAAAATGCATGGTTAATTAATATAGGTTTATATCTAAGAACATGTACAGCTCAGGATAGACAAAACAAAACTTCTGTTGCTGTTTTTTTAGTCAACAAAATCTCTGTTGTTAGATTCCTTGAAAAGACAACTTGGATGAGTAGGAAGAACGGAACTTCTTTTGAAGCCAAAGAGTTTGAGGAAAACAGTTAGGTTGTTTATCTGAAATGAGGACTGATGGAACTATAAGTGCACCATTGCATTCCTCTTCCTTGGAGGAATCAACTCCAGAACAAGATGGCCCAATAGTCTCTTTTAAAGACCTGTTCAAAAATCTTTCTCTCGAGCTGAGCAAGTTCCCTTCACAACTCCTCAAAGTTGTCACAACATCCGTTCCATTGTGAGACTTCCGCGGTGGAACCTGAGATCCATAATCAGAGGAAGAAGATAGGGTTTTATCCTTCACCATGGGATTTTGAGAGGTGTGATCAGCATAGTCTGATTCACTTGCTTGTTCATTGGACGACAATGATTTCCTCCGTATTTTGCGCGAACAACTAAAGATGCTGAAAGATGACCTCTTCAGTTTGGCACACTTAGAAGTACGAGGTACATAAGTAATCCTCAACTCAATGTTACAACCCAATATGCACTGCAAGGAACTTGCAATCAATTTCCATGACTTCTCAGCCTTGGATACATGGTGGCGATGGCCAAACTCCAACTCGGCAATAGCAAGATCTGAAAATTATAGTATTCATTCATTAACCAGAACTTAGTGCTAACTATAATTGGGAAATAGGACAGTAACTATTGTTTTCAAAAGCAAGAGAAAAACTACCAATGACAAAGGAGTGTCCATATATTCACATAAAATATACTAGGCCAGAGATATTAATAGCTGACCAAGATTATCAAACAGCAGCAGATTGCTGTACAACGTTTTTCTTTGCAATAATTGAGATGACAAAATTCAATAGTGCAAACTACAGAATACTTACAAGTTCCTCGAAAAGAAATCAATTTAGGCAATTAACATGCAAATTTCTTAAAAAAAAGTGACTATACTATGAATCTATGAATCTGTGGCAAAATACAGAACATAACAGAAGAAAGTGACTATACTATGATGAATCTATGATGCAACAAATTTTTAAAAGCTGGAAAAAAGATGAAGAAATTACAAGATGTAGATCGATCAACATGAAGTGAAGACAACTTTCCCTTCTTCCTGAGAAACGTTTTGAGCCGACTAGATTGACACATCCTTGTAGCTTTATACCATATGGACTCCAAGGTTCCTTCATGATCCCCCTGCACCCCTAATCTATATGATTTGCTTTCACACCCACTTGTAACAAGATCCTCCAAGCTCTTCCCTGTAGATGATGTATTGCAGAAATCACCATCCACATTAATTTGAGGAATAAGGAAAAGCTTAAAATAGAAATTCATACCAAATAAAACTATCCCATTTTGCCAACCCCACCACAGATACCCACTACAGGAGAAAAAGAGTGTGAAAAAATTGTAATAATCTAAAGAGGAAAAGAAACTTAAGCCCACCTTCATTGCATGCACCTCTCAAACACAACTTGGTATCATCTGCATCCATGGAAGGATAATCTACAGAGCTTAACTGTAGAAGAGCTGCAATGAACCATGTTGTTTGATTTTTCGAAACTCTTAACTGTTTCTCGGTTTCAGAAAGTATTCTCAATGCATGGCTTAGTTTCTGAAGGTCTGCTTCCGCTGAGGTAGAGATGATAACAAGTCAGAAACACAATACAACCAGAATAAGCTGGTTTAGACACTAGACCTTGAAATGGAACACAGACATGGACTGCAAAGTTATTAAACAGACAATGAATTTGGTTAAAGCTAAATGGAATATGCTAAACTATCCTTTAAGCACTTACAAGTATATCTACTAGAAAATCTACTTCTGACTTCAGAACCACCATTTTCACATTTCCCTGCGAGGATGTCCATTATGAGATTCGCCAGCTGTGATACAAGTTGCAAAGGATCTATTCTTGATCTAATTAGTTCACGAGCTTTTAAAACTGTATTTGAAGTGTCAGATGACAAAGCAAGATTCAGCAAATCATGCAATTCTTCATCAGAAACAACTCCAGTCTGCAGAACCACATATGGCAAGTATGAGTACTGAGGGAAAAAATGAAGAAAATTTGAGGAAACGAAATACATGTATGCAGCAGAAGAACTATACTTACAAGCTCGTAAACTACGGAAATTTTAATCTTTCTACCAAGCAAACTCAGCTGATCAAGCATCATTTCTGCATCCCTAACAGAACCACAGGATTTTGCAGCAATAAGGTCCAAAGCAGCCTGTTCAAAATCAAGGCCTTCTTCTTCACAAATTTTTTCTAATCTGCCTGCAATATCAGCATCTTTAACCTTTGGAAAGTAATACCTCTGAGCCCGGGAAACTGCACTTTGAGGAAGCTTATCCAGCTCAGGAGTGATCATCACAAAAACCACATGGTGAGAAAGGTTCTCTAGACTATTTGAAAGGGTCACCCATGTCTCCACGTTCAATAATTGGCACTCATCAATAATGAAAATCTTAAAACGCGATGAAACTCGAGGGGTACATGCATTCTTAACAAGGGTTTTAACCTGGTCTGTACGATTGATTCTCACAGAATCCACTTCCTTAACATCTTTACTTCTTCCAGAAAAGAATGAAACACATTCTCTACACAGGCCACATGGTCTTTTCTCCTTAACAGAAAGGCAATTCAATGCAGCAGCAAATATCCTGGAGGCAGATGTCTTGCCTGTACCGCGTGGACCGTGAAAGAGATAAAATGATGTTATCCTTCCACTTGATATGGCACCCAAAAGAGACCTTACTACCACATCTTGTCCCACCAAATCACCAAATGACTTAGGCCTGAATTTCATAGATAAGCTTCTAGGAGTTTCCGAATTCGGACTATTTTCACAACCATTGTGTCTCATACTTCTATGTCCACCAAGATCAGTATCATCAGCGTGGTGCAATATCAAGGGACGGTCTTCTGTCTCATAATAAAGATTTGATTCTCTAAACCTTGGTGATTTTGACCAACAAAAGCTTATTCCACATCCATTATCACTATTATCTATAACATCAAAATCTTGATTTATATGTGCTGAGGAACCATGGGGAGGGAAAAGATCACCAACAGAATGGTATGGACTGCCTAAATGGCTAGCAATGCCGCCCACTATTTCCGATGGTTTAACTCGATTCTTGCGTGGAGGTTTTATGGCTGCATTAAAGTGATCTATTCTCCCTAATTGAGACGATTTGGCATTTGCTGTATAGCATGATTCCCTATCCTTGAAATTATGATTATTATTGTTATTGTTAATAGGAGGTAAAATACAAGGAAAATCCAATTCATTACCTCCATGGTTGCTACCACAGCTTTCATTTCCAGAATCAGTAGCATCATGCTCTCTTTGCCTCTCAAAACCTAAATTCCTTGATTTGAGGGCAACATTATCATCAGAATCACAAGCATGAGCAAAATCTGGAAGCAATAGAGAAATCCTACTGTTGTTACTGTTTTCCCAATGCAAGTTATCAATCAAAGAATAGTGTTGTTTGGTGATAGAATTAGTTGATGGATCCCTCAATGACCTAACTCTCCTTAGTGCTACAAGAGTCTTGGAAATAGGAATATCAACTGAATGCCGCCTCCCATCCATCATTGTCTTACACTCATATAATCAGATTCCCCTGAAAACACTTCAAACCCTCACCTAGAAGACAAGGAAAATCGCAAAATTGCAGCCATTTAAATTAACCTCTTATAAACTATTTCATAAAAGCATACTAATGCAACAGCGTCAAAGTCAAAAAAATCGTGTGTAGCTTATTGTCAACGTATGTATTTTGACTTTCAAATTTCTAGTAACTATGGAAATAAATTGAGAAGAAATTAGAAAATGCAGTACCTTAACAAAAGAGAAGAAATAGAGCAATGTGCATTAATCTTGCTGAGGCATCAACTTTGCTTCTCCCCTCTTAGAGCAAGGGTTGCCGTAGCTGTTCTGTTTCCATTATTATAAGAAAAAAGATTATTAAAATGAAGAGATGAAAAATAATAAGAAACGGGGAATAGAGAAGGAGAGAATCCGAAGTTCAAACTTCAATAACAAAATAGGACTAGGAGTATTATAAAATGTTGTAGATGGAAAATAAAGAAAGCGAAACGACAAAGAGAGAGTTTGAAAAAGGAAAAAAAGACACGCAAAATTCGTAATAGAAATATGCAATAATTCTTGGAAAAATGAATCGGGTAACGTAGAAAACGGGTGTTGAATGAAATACATGAAAATGGCTTCAGTGGAGGTGTTGAGAGCGTGAGAGTAACGGACTAACGGGTGAAGTAAGGGGAGTGAGTGATGTGTCTAGATATAGTGTGAGTTGAAGTGGCAAAACGTAATAAATGCAAGGGAGGTGTTAGGCACGCTAATGCTTGTGAATGGAGCCAACGTGTGGAGGAGCTGGTAAAACTTAAAAAGGTTTATGTTGATGGTTGAGTTGAGAAAGGGGGAACATATTTTTGGTTGGAGTATCAGAAGTTTGTTTGGTTCTCAATCTATTGTGTTGTGTTGTGGCGTGAGTGAGTGAGGCAGGGTCTCTGGGTGACAGCTTGGTGGGTGAGAGGGGTCTGTCTCGGACACCGAGCCTCTCTCAGAAACAAAGGAGGGGCTTTCTTGTCATTTCAGTAGAAATGTTTCAGTTAATTTAGTTGAAGCTAAAAAAAGCTGTGACTGCGGTCGGCTTCTGCAGTGTGTAGGCAATAGTAGTCCACGTTCCACAGTACACCTCTTGCTTTCTGCTACTATTTCACTTTCCGAGGCAAGACCAAGCCTCCAACTATTTTTTTTACTTCATTTTCTTTTATGAACGTTGCTCACGAAATTTTTTATTAACAGTACTTTATAGGAGTAGTAACTCTAATTTAATTATAAATAAATAAAAAATGACCAAAAACACTTGGATCAGATGGTTCAAATTCAGTATTGAGTATTCAGTAGTGTAAAATCTCTTAAAGAAGAGTTTGTTATACCAGAGCAGAGTCGAGGTCAAAGACCCCTCGACAAAAAAAATTATAAATAAAAATATCAATTTTCACGCGTATTATTATTATTATTATTATTAAAAATTAAAAATGTTAATTAAGTGTTTTGAATTTTTGATTTAATGTAAAAAACTACATTTAATAAACCATATGTAGCCTTGGCACTCCCTTGATCCTCTCTCTCTCTTAGTTTCACCATCTCTCATCATTTATTTATAATTTTAATATGATGAGAGAGAGTCAAATTAAGAGTGAGATAGAGAGGATGGAGAGAGATGTAGGGTAAGTGGAAGGAGAGAATCCAAGTCCTATAAATATCCGATAATATTCATATTAGGAAAGAAAGATCGCGAGTCTCATGTAGGCTAGAGTTTTTTTTTTTCGATAAGTGATGTAGGCTAGAGTTAAAGTACAACAAAGTTTATATCGAATCAGCACTCCATACTTTATAAGATGATTTTGTAATGTCAAGTTAGACATGAAATTGAATAAAAATAAACTATGATAATATCATTCTGTCCGTGTATTCTTTTGTCTAATTTTGGTAGCAATTGACTTTGTGTTCCTTTGCAACCATTCCTAGAAGATAGACACAGTGTGCACGCAATAATGCTCAAATTAGACCATATCAATAAAATGTTATTTAATGTGCAATATTTACAATCCTAAGTGGGTCCTATTTATAGGACACAAATTTAGTAAATTACAATGATATTAAGGGTTAAACACAACGTGTAATCAACAAACGAAGTGAAGAACAATAATTTCAAGTAAAAGCATTTTACTTATGAGAGCTATAAGAACGATATAGAAAATATAAAAAACTGTGGCATGAACACCTACCAATTATTCATAACACACAATATAAAAATACGTTTACTAGAGAATCAAGAGTAAAGTTTATGGAGATAATATTGTTCATCTCTAAGTATTGTGATCGTCATATCTCAATGAGAAGAACATAATTAAGAACTACGTAGCAATTGATTTTCTACCTAAAGATACGTAGAAGCGGGACACACTCCCATCAAACGCAAAAAAAAAAAACTTTAATTCTTTTTTTAATTTACTTAATGCGATCCTAACAAAATAATAATGGGGAATTGAGTCATGTGTACTGCCAGATCAATCTGCATTTTAAGACGAATAATCTGTACAACTCAAGTCTTAAAATCCCTCTAAACCATTCATAATTAAGACTCAATCCAAAAAAAATAACATAATTAATACCAATTGGTAAATTGAAGAATTGATCCCATCGAATAGAAGCCAAACATCGACAAATATATTTATGGGTCTATGTTCAAAAGATCGAAGAAGAATGTAGAAGAGTGTACCTCTACGTGTGAGAGAATTCAAGTAGCATAAATTCTGCTTGTAACGACACAAATTGCTTTCAGAATTACTGATTATCCCAAACTAACATAAGTCTTTTCAACGTGTGTTGTCTTCATTCACATGTTTTTTTAGAAACTTCATGAAATGCCACTCATCCCACAAGTACTTCAAGTTAAGTTTACTTAGCTACTCCTCCCGTTTCACAATGAGTGTTACTTTGGAGAAAAAATTATCTCAAAATGAATGTCACTTATAATTTTCAATGTAATATTAGTTAATTTTTTTACAATTGTACCATCTAATTAGAATAATATTCATCACCCCAAGTCATTATATTCAACTTTGCATTTATGATGATGGTGAAAATACCCATGTTTGATAAAGATAATTAGGTAAAAATACTATTCGCTTTCCTTCATTTATGGTCTTTCCTTAATATCTGTGTGTTGATGCTAGATTATGCAGAGTGGTGGATCTACTCCGTACACGATGGTTGATGGCTTCATGTCTCCACGCTTGGAGGTGTCACTGCAAAGACAGTCTGATGCCTCTAAGTCAGTATTAGGGATCAGATTTTAGACAAGCTAAAACGCATAGCAAACCTGAAGTGTGGAGACCAATTTATATAGTAGTATCGTCCAGAAACCCTAGTTGTCCTAAGGAGAACCCTAACTGCGGTGATCTCTGCTAATTTAAGCGGATTTGATTGAGTGAGCATTAAATGTGATTCACTACAATAAAAACAGGATTTTCCGGCGGGCAAAATCCGCCGGAAAAGCCATATTTCCGCCGCAAAATTGGACTTTGCGGCGGATTTTTGCCGCCGGTAGCCAGCTCGCAGCAAACGCTTTCCGGCGGATTTTAAAAAAAAAAAAAATTGAAATTTTCCGGCGGATTTTAAAGGCATTTGCGGCGGATTTTTTTTTAGAAAATTTTTTTTAAAAAAATCCGCGGCAAATGCAAAAAATCCGCCGCAAAAGCAAAAAAAAAATTAAAAACCACCGGAAATGCCTAAAATCCGTCGCAAAATCCAAAAAAAAAAATTTTGAAAAATCCGGCGGTAAAAAATTTGAATTTTTGATTTTTTTTTTCAATTTTTTTGAATTTTAATGTTTATTTTGTATTTTAATAAAAAGTAAGAAAAAATGAAAATGAAGTAGAATATGAGAAAAAATGATATAGAAAAGAATGAAAATAAATAAATGAATGAGAATGTAGAAGTAGGAACGAATAATAATGAAAGAGAATATTAGAAAAGAATGATATAGGAGAGAATGTGAATAAAGAAGTAAGAAGAAATAAGAATTAAGGAGTGAATGAAAAAGAATGAAGAAGAAATGAGAAATATAGAAGAGAAATATGTAGAGAAATTTATGGAGATGAGAGTATAAGAAATATAGAAGAGAGATATGTAGAGAAATATAGAAGAGAATGAGAATGAAATAAAGAGTGAAATGAGAGAATGAGAAGAGTGTAGGAGAAATTTTTATTTATAGGCGAATTTTTTCCCTCCGAAATTTTTTGTTTGGCTTTTGCGGCGGATTTTTTGGCATTTGCAGCGGATTTTTTAAAAAAAAAATTTTTTTTTTTTGGCTTTTCGGCGGATTTTTTAACTTTTTTTTTAAAAAAATCCGCCGCAAATGCCAAAATCCGCCGGAAATACCCCAAAATCCGCCGAAAAAGTTTGCGGCGAATAAAATCTGCCGGTAAGTCCTAAAATCCGCTGGAATCTTTCCGGCGGATAAAATCCGCCGGAAATTCCTAACATCCGCCGGAAAATCCCATTATTCTTGTAGTGATTGTGGCGAGATCTTCGCTATTAAGGATGTTGTTAATTCTTTGGCACATTTGTGAGGTGAGAGACGGAACGAAGGTTTAGTTTCGACCTCTGATGTGAGTGTGAGCTAGGCTTCGAGTATAATCTACTCGGGGTAGTACTCGGAAACTGGCCCAGAGACTCGATATTTCTTGCAGTACGTTTCATCAAACTCTAAAGGTCGACTTGTCTATGAGAGCTCAGATCTTAATCTATTGCGATGGTGGTCAGGTAGGCTGTCACTACATGGTTTTATTGGGAGCTCGGTACCATGCTAGTCGGTACTAGTCATGACCATCAGTGGCGGATCTTGACAAAAAAATTTAAGGGGGCCAAAATAGTAACAAATAAAAAAAAACTTTAACTATGTAGTCATAACGGTTCGTTTGATTTAGTGGTCAAAGTTACATAAGTCAACATTGTGTTGTGGGTTCTAATCTTGTTTGGTGCAATTTTATATTATTTTTAAGAAAAATATACAAATAACTGATGAAAAAAAGTGGCGTGGCCATCCAAGGAATCGAACTGCGGACCTTACACACGCTAATAATACTCTCAACCGCTCGGCCACTGGCAGTGGCGGGCCTGCATTGGGAAAAAAATATTAGTACTAGTACTACTATATAAAATTATTTTGAATCTCCTGAAATTTTAAATTTACACTAGTATTCTTAAATTTGCACTTAATTTGTACCCAATTTTTAATAAATCTGTCTTATTAATCTCCGTAAGAGACTATTTATAAAACTTTAGGAAGTAATTTTACCGATATCACATATTTTTACAGACTACTTCTTATTTACTTATATTTTAGGGCTTAAATAGGTAAGGGTGGGTAAGCTTAAAGACTAATTTGGCGATTTACTCTTAAATAAATTTGTAGTTAAATAACTCGATTCCTTAGTTTTAGTAAATTAACTAAGGACATTTGAAAAAAAAAAACCAATCTGATAAACCAACACTTTTTATAATGAATTTTTTTTTGTACCACCTGACCTGAGGTCCTGCGTCCGCCACTGGCCACCGGGTAACTTTGTTACTTATATATAATATTTTTTTTTGGTATAAATCGAGTATCATCTATGCACAACTGTAGAGACTAATCCCTCGAGGCGGGTAGGACCGCAAAGCTCTCCCTCAAGAGATTTAACACTACTGCACGCCTAAGGCTGGATTCAAACTCAAGACATTGATTAAGCTGAAAGAGATATCTCATCCAATTGTTCTTGAGTAAATGTTTAGAGATTTGCTTATATATAATCTAAATTTGAGTATATATTAATTTTTTAAAAAAAATTGGGGGTACCGTCACATCCTCCTCTGGCCGTCAATAAGATCCGCCACGGGTATCATAACAATGTAAAATGAGCTAAAGTGACGCTTAAAAAGAGAGAGTATGAAATTCTTATGTTTTGTTTTCGAGATCTAAAAACATAAGAATTACTATATGATTAAAAGCATGCTTAACTTGGAAGAGTTGTGATTTTTCAATGTCATTTTTCTAAATGCAGTGCATAACCAAACATGCAATAAATAAAACTTTGAAAGGTTGGAACCCAAATTACGGAGCACAGATTCAACGTTCCATGATTCCTGACTCTGATGCTTGGGTTAGCGACTGCAAGTCTGCAACCTGCACAAGCAGACCTACTACACTATAGCAAGCAAATCAACACACGATACAACCTCTGGGGAATGAGGCGTATATTTAATGACCATATGGATAGGTCTTAGGCCGCGTCCCTAGCTACTGAGTGTGTAGTTGCAACTTGCACCATTGATTTTAATGTTATGCCTAAACCGCGCTACTTGTTTTTTCTGATGGTTTCATGCCATCTTCGTGTACTTCATACACCAACCAGGAATTGAATGAATTAATGCGCTGCACTTGAAACTTTACAGAAATTAACTGGTTTCCATTTACTACTCTCCAATATTGGAGGAAATCATTGTTATTTATACCAACAAAAATGCGATAAATAAAACAAGGCTAGTACGACAATAACTTTGTGTGCCCACGTTGCCAAGCGCCAACAAATATTTCTACTTTAGTACTTTTCGATATGGTATGGTAGGGTGTTTTTTTAACCCCCCTTATACTCCATAACCCCCCAATGACCAAACGGACAAAAATACTCCTTAAATTTTAAAAAATTTCGGAAATACCTCAAATTAAGATAAATTCAGAAGTATATTTTTTTGATTTTTCAAAAATATCTCATTTTATGGTATTTCCGGAACACATTTTACATCCGGAAATACCGTAAAATGAGATATTTCTGGAAATACCATATACCCCCGTCAATATTGCCTTTCGAATTTATCTAAATTTGAGGTATTTCTGGAAATACCTCAAATTTGTCTTCCGAATTTATCATATAATATAGTGTTTCCGGAGTGCAAAAATAAAAGCTCAAACATTCATTTGATTATTTAAAAACGCCTTCTACATTGATTTAAAATAACAGATTGTAACAACAAACAAAACGAAAACATAATAGAAACTAACAGATTGCAACAACAAACAAAACGAAAACATAATAGAAACTACTGAGATGGTGGTGGAGTCAAACGACGAAGGATCTCAGCGACGGTCCTTATGGTTTCGACGTATAAATGCAGATAACCTCCATTCCATCTAAACATAACATGAATGGCCATCATGGCTCGAACGTCATCGTCGTTGTTGACATCCATTGCAGACCAGTGCACATGTCCATTATGCCAAACTGGTTTCCGATAAATTATACTAATTATTTCATGCTCGTCGCCCTCTGGTTTAATTACTTTTATTTATATAATTACTTTTTTTTTGTAATTTTAGTGCTGGATATATGAGTATTTCCCCACCATCGTGGTGCGGAAAGACTTCGGTGCCAGTGCACTTCCACGTTGCCATAGTGCAGTAGCTGATGTTCTATCTGTCCTCAGCGCGGGCTTTCAGGTACAACGGTCGACAGACAGTCATCCAGCTGATGTTCTATCTCATTTTACTGTATTTTTACTGTATTATTTCGCGTAATTTGATTTCACATTCGGTTACAACTATTTTGCGCGATTTTAAATAATTTTTTTTTTTACAAATTTCCGGAAATACACATATTTCTGGGAGGCAGAAATATGGGTTTTCCGAAAATACCTCAGAAAAATGTATTTCCGGAAGCCAAAATGGCTTCCGGAAATACCTCTTTCTGAGGTATTTTCGAAAAAACCATATTTCTGCCTTCCAAAAATATGTGTATTTCCGGAAATTTGAAAAAAAAAAATTTTAGGGTATTTTGGGGATTTAAATGGGGTATGGGGTTGGGGGCGTTAAAAAAAAACTGCCGGTATGGTATTATTCAATTAGGCATGCAGTGATTGAGAGACTGAGAAAGAAATTTTGTTTTTATTTTGATTTGATATTGTTGACACAAATCAAAACAAACTCATGTACAAAGGAACATTTATATATATTTAAGGTGAGTTAAACATAAAAAGTACTAAAACATATTTATGAAGTGTTTTTTTTTGGGGTGAAAGCATATATTAAGTGTTTGTCAAAAAGATATATTAAGTTTTTTTTGGTGAGAGAAGGAGAGTGGTGGATATTGGCGATATGGATATTTTAATTTTGTTTTTATTGGGAAAAGGAGGTGGAAAAGCGAAATTAGGAGGTGGCTTTAACAAGTAAATTCAATATTCAGACCAGTTTTTTATGCAATGGCTAACCGTAAAGAGGTGGAAATTTGCGACAGCAAACACAAGTGATTTTTTTTTACCGCATCATATCACCATATATCCCTACAAGAAATTTTAAGACGAAAATACCCCTGGTTAAATTGACTTAAATCAGATCTACATATAAGGTAGGTAGATCCGATTCACAAAAATAAAAGACGGATTTACGTATATCCGATTAGAATTAGTGGGGGGAAATCGGATCTACCTTTAGTGAGATAGATCCGATTTGTTAAAATATAAAAGCGGATATATCTATCAGTGGGGGTATGTCCGCTTTGTTAAAATGCAAATCGGATGTACCTCCCTGATAGGTAAATCCGCTTTGTACTAAATTCGACGGGTAGGATTTGACTGCCAATGTTGATCAACGGTGTAGATTGCACCGACAATATCAACGGTTGATAATCATTGACGAATTCTATAAATAATCATTGGCAACCTCATTCTTTTCACTCAAAAATTTCACTCTCACTTGCTTATTTCACTCATCCAAAATGGAGATATGCCTCACTCAACGCTCAGATGACAATAGGCTTTGCGGTATACATCATCGAGGCCAAATCACGATGAGAGAAGATGGTGTCCACTTCTGGAGTCCTCAGCCGGTGTTATGCAGAATCCACCGCGGCATGGGGTTTGAAGGTTTGAAGGATAAAGTGTGGTCCAAAGTTCCAGTGACTGGTGACGACCGTGACGTCACTAGTATCACTTATCGCAAACCCTATATTGGAGACGATGGCCGCGTTTCCTTCTCGTCCATGACAATCAAGACTGACGAAGACGTGGCGAACATGTTAAACATCCATGACACGCTTCGGGGGTATAAGCCGTTGGAGCTGTACGTGGAAACTCAATGGAGTATGAATGAGATTTTACGTCGTGTTCGAGGACCAGAATTTTAGGAAAATGTATATGTCTATTGTTATTGTAGTTGGTTATGTTTTATGTTTTATCGCATGAATGAAATCGAAATTTTAATGAAACTCCACAAATATAATAAACAAGAAATAATAATAATCAAGTCATATAAAAATAATTCAAACATACAATCCCACAAAACTCCCTAGTCACGCCTCGGTAGCATATCCAGTAACCGCGTAAGGCGAGCGTATGTCTGACTACCCATCCTAATGTCTCCGCTCCGAAGCCCCCTCCGAATCTCCTCCTCCACAATCTCGAGCAAATCTGGCTGTACTGGTGGTGCAGCTGTCTGTACTGGTGGTCATGGTGGTGATGCAATCCGTAAGAGTCTAGGAATAGATGCCCTCACATACCAATGTAAGTAGTCATGAGCAACCTGACCCAACTCCTCAGCAGGATAAGTAGTACACAAAACCTCATCCACCACAGGCATATAATGTGCAATACGAAAAATGTAGTCTGCATGACTCAGACGACCAGTAAGAAGTATAACGGTACAAACATGAGATGCTAGCCCAGTGAATAGAGGAGGCTACTCCTCATGCTGTTCCTGATGCCCTTGCTGAGGCTGATCCTCCTGGTACGGCTGCTGCTGCTGATAATACTACTGCTGGTAGTGCTCAGGCATATACTGGTCCTCAGGCATAGAATGGTCCTCAGACATAGAATGCTCATCAAAAGGGTGCCCCTGCCGGCCCTCCTCATAGTGACAGCCTGGGACCTCCTCCACCTGCTGATACTGCTGCTGTCGCCTATGCCGGGAGGACGCTTGTCCCGCAATCCTGTGACTGGTGCGTGTACTGGGAGCAGATGGCGAGGCCTGAGCCGAGGACTCCCCTCGATACCTATTGGACACTGAAAAAAAAAATTTAAACAAAAATAAAACACAAATCGGATCTACCTATTTCCGATGCGAAATCAGATATAGGTAGATACGATGGGAAATCGGATATAGGTAGATTCGACTTACTTTTTACACAGAATCTGAGGAAAAACGGAAGTATGTAGATCTGATGGTAAATCCGATGGAAAATCTGATATAGCTCTCTGAATGGTAAATCCGATTCTCTTAGGAAACTTTATGGTCAAACAGATGCAAGTGAAAAATGGTAAATGTTTTGTAAATTTGTAAAAATTTTAAGGGTATTTTCGTCTTTTCGCAGGGTCTGTGGGGGTATATGGTGATATGATGGGGGTACAAAAAATAATCCCCAAACACAAACCTTTTGGCTCAAGATTTTTGGCCCATGCTTTTCCCACTCCCTACTTACCACACACCCCTTCCCCTACGAATTTGGAACAAGTTCAGTTTAATGATTTGGGTAAATATAACTAGTTTATAACACCTTGAGCTCTTTTGTAGTGATTTTGGTAACCTATTTGCATTGACTACTCTAAGCTTCTCATACTCAGCCTTAGTATTCATGGAAATTCCTCCAAACTTAATTCTTTATGCTCTTCTATATTTTTAGTAAAAATTTGTTTTTGACCTTGGCTTTCTGAAAATTCTTCTTACATCAGATAGTTTTTCAAATAGCAAGGTTCTTTTCAAAACTCAGTTTTAATGTGTCAAAGTAATAATAAAATTGGTCATTTTGAGGAAAACAAGGCTTATTTTCTTTTTCTTCCTTTCATCATTAAAAATCAGTTCAAAGAATGCATAAGTTTTGTGAAAAAAACTTTTAAGCTGATCATGCTTCAAAAACTCACAAATCCTAACACATATTTAAACATGTAGACACACATAAAAAAAAAGATATCAAAGTAAACACACATATACTATAGTTAAACACACATGCATAATCTAATAAGTTAACTTCTCCCCCCAACTTAAAGTTGAGCAGTGTCCTCACTGCTCTTTAAAAATAAAACCATGGGAGGAGGATTAGTTCACAAAATAACACAGTGCATGATATAATTATCAAAAGCATAATTAAACATAATATTTAACAACATTCAAATATAATTACTGTTTTGATGCCCCACTCCTTAGCCTTGAGCTAGACCTCACTGCAGAATGCTTCACCTTCTGTCTCTTCTTCTTGGGCTCCTCAGCTTTTGGTGCATCTGCACTAGATGTAGTTGCACCAGCAACCTCTGTTGTTGGTGCTGTTTCATCAGGTTTTTTTCTTTTTTTTGCTGTAGGTGTATCAGGTGCTCCTGCACTAGCTTGTACTGCAACAGTTGTTTCTGCAGCATCTGATTCACCTTTCTTTGGGTTATTTGATGCAGGAGCACTGAGTATAGAGTGGTGCAGGTGTATGCAGTGCAGCTGCACTAAAACCCGTGTTCCTACAAAACACTTGAAAACATCAATTTGAACAAAATAACTAATAACTTACTACAAAATCATGGGTTGCCTCCCATAAGCACTTGATTTAAGAGTCTTTCAGCCTGACTATCTCTTTGATTTAGAGATTTTGGAAATGAGTGGTGCCTTTGTCCCTCACCACATGTGCTTCATTATACTGCTTCACCCTTTTTCCATTGATTTGGAATGTGGAAATGGTGGCTTCATCAAACAATTCCACTGCCCCATTAGGATACACTTTCACCAAATTTTGTGGAGTTGGATTTTTGTGAGATGGGCATTGGGTTGGGAGAGTTGGTTGTTTGTTGAGTGCTTCTTTAGGGTCTGGTTCAGGCTCAATCTCTTCAACACTTCCTTCTTTTTCTGATTCATTTCTTCTTCCCACACTCTCCTTTTCCACCATGTCTTCACCTAGCAGTGTAGGAGCATCATATGCAAGAGCATTGATCAGATGATCCTTTTGTGTTGGTTTTTCTCTTGGCAGAATGTATTTTTCCAAGATTTCTTCTTCAGGTGGTGCAGCTGCATCTGGTGCAAGTGCACTGGTGAGATGATCATATTGCTTATGGAATTGTTTCTGCACTAAATGGTCAAGAGAAATGATTGATGAACATTCTTCACTCTCCTCTGCAGGATATTTCAGAGCATTCATCACATTGAATTTCACCTCTTGATCATTCACTCTCATGGTTAGTTTTCCTTTTTGTACATCAATGAGTGCTTTTCCAGTTGGCAAGAATGGTCTTCCAAGGATGATTGGGACTTCTTTATCTGTATCAAAATCAAGAATAACAAAATCTGCAGGAAACACAAATTTGTCAACCTTATCCTGAATATCTTCAATAATTCCCTCTGGGTAGGCTATTGATCTATCAGCAAGATGAAGTGTTATAGTTGTAGGTCTAGCATTTCCACTCTCAAGTTGTTTAAATATTGATTTAGGCATCAAGTTGATACTTGCACCTAAATCACACAATGCATGGCCTGTATAAAATTTTCCAATTGAGAATGGAATTGTAAAACTGCCAGGATCCTTCAATTTCCTTGGAATTTTGTTTTGCAAAATTAAACTACATTCTTTAGACATAGCAATTGTTTCAAAATCCCCTAATCTTTTTCTTTTTGAAAGCACATCTTTCATGAATTTAGCATAATTAGGCATTTGTTGAAGTGCTTCAACTAAGGGAACATTGATGTGTAACTGTTTTAAAATTTCAAGAAATTTACTGAATTGCTTTTCCTCATGTGCCTTTTTTAATCCTTGAGGATAAGGAGGAGGAGGGTATTCAGGAACTAACCTTGGCATTTGAACTTCTTGAGATGCAGGTGCATGAGGCGCTTCTGCATCTTGCAAACTTTTTTCTTTTATTTTTTTATTTTTTTCATTTTCTACCTTACCTTCACCTTCAGTCTCATAAGGTTCTGCAAGATCCTTTCCATTTCTAAGAGAAATGGCCTTCACCTGTTCCTTTCCTGGCCTGTGGGATGTGGTAGCTTCTGTGTTTGAGGGTAGTGTACCTGTTGGTTTTTGATACAGAGCTGTTGCTAATTGTCCCACTTGATTCTCCAAATTTTTGATGGAGGCATTAAGAGTTGGAATTTGAACTTTTGTATCACTCATAAATGCTTCCGTCCTATCCATAAATGCATCTGTTTTATCCATAAATGATTTCAATAAGGCTTCCATGGAGTTGTCCATTTCAGGTGCAGATGGCCTTTGGACGTGTTGAGAAAGGAATCCTGGTGGAGTAGATGGTGCAGCTGCATTAGGTGCAGTAGCATTATTACTCCCCCACCAGAAATCTGAGTGACTGTTCCAATCTGGATTATAGGTATTTGGGTAAGGGTTGTTATTTTGGTTGTACCCTGCATAGTTAACAGAAATAGGGTTGCTGGGACATTCTTCATACAAGTGACTTCCTCCACAATACACACAACTTGTATCACCTGGGGGGTTTGTTCTATGGCTGCTGCAGTGTTTTCTGTTGGTGCAGCTGTACCAGGTGCAGATGCACTGGTTGAAGTGAAGTTTTTAAACAAATTTGTCAGTGAGGCTAACTGAGCAGATAGGGTTGATACATCACTAATTTTATGTACCCCTGATGGTTTCTTTTGGGCACTCACCCTCTCAGTAGGCCAACTAAAGCTATTTGTTGCAATTCTATCAATCAATTCAAATGCTTCATTATATGACAAGTTTAATAACACACCCCCAGATGATGCATCAAGCATTATTCTGGTTTGGGGTTCTAAACCATTATAAAAAGTTTCCATTTGAATAATGACAGGCAGACCATGATGTGGACATTTTCTTAAAAGCTCTTTCCATCTTTCCCATGCTTCAAACAATGATTCAAAGTCTTTTTGTCTAAAAGAAGTAATATCATTCCTCATTCTGGCATTTTTGATGGGTGGGAAATATTTTGCTAAAAACTTTTCAGCCATTTCATTCCATGAATGAATAGAATTAGGCTCTAATGAATTCAACCAAGATTTAGCCTTATCTTTCAAAGAATATGGAAATAGCTTAAGTTTAAATGCATCTTCACTAACACCAGGAATGATAAAGTTACTACATATTTCTAAAAACTGTTTTAAATGCTCATGGGGATCCTCATGGAGAGATGCACCAAATTGACCAATTGTTTGTAGCATTTGGAACATCATGGGTTTAAATTCAAAATGCACAGCATCAATATGAGGTCTTGCTATACTTGTTTGCATATTTTGATGATTAAACATAGCATAATCCCTCATGGGTCTATTTCTATCATTTAACATACCTATTGCTCCCATGTTGATGAATTGTTGTGGTGAAGTCATGCTAGAACCTCTGTCTTTGGGTCTTTGTTGTCTTTGCAAGCTCCTAAATCTCCTCTCTATCTCAGGATCTAATGCAAATTCTGGTGTTCTGACCCTGTGCAAATATTCAGTGCAACTGCACCTAGTGCTTCTACACCTAATGCTTCTGCACCTAATGCTTCTGCACAGAAAACAAAATACCAGAATAATAAAATACTAACTTATAAATCTAAACAACAAAAATTAATGGCAATCCCCGGCAACGGCGCCAAAAGCTTGGTGTGTGAAAAGATGTGCAAGTATACACAGTCACAAACAAGTAATATAATGATAAGAAAGGTCGAACCCACATGGATTGGATTAACTTTATGTGTTTAGAAAACATATAAATTAGTACTACTATTCTACTCACAAATTTTGGGGGTTTTTAGTTTAAGTAAAAACAGATTGCAAGTATGTAAAATAAGATGAAGGAAATCAGTTGAGAAAGATAGTTGAGATGTCTTTACCAAATAATGCTTCTTTTGAGAGTTTCTATGCTTTTAGAGATGCAGAAGCACTATGATGCAGAAGCATCAAGTGCAGAAGCATCAAGTGCAGTAGCATTGAGTGCAGTTGCATAAGTGTGTGCTTTTCAGCTACTTTCTTCAGAGTTTCATTACAAGCTTCCCATGTCTGGGCTTGCTAAATAAGTTCACTCCTGCCTTTGAAGTTCCCACTGTTTCACCCTAAGGACTATGTTATCCTATGTCTAAGACTTAACATAGTTTTAACACAGTTTCTTTATTAAAACAAGTTTAACAAAGCCTTTATTAAAGCACTCACCCTTATTAGTCTTGATTTCTAATTATAAACCATGTCTGTGAATATAACTCTACTTATTGTAAAAGATCAACCTTAAAATAAGATGGATGTAGTATAACACAAGACCCAAAATGCTACAACACTTAAAAGAATAATAACTTACTCAAAAGAACATTATAAGTTTAGAACATCTCAATTAAAGGAATTTAGCTCATGTTACTCATTATATAATAGAGAGAATCTGTAAGAAACATGATAACATGAATCATATAAAAGATATCAATAGGGTAGAAGTTACACAAATTGATGTTCCTTTGCATGAATTCTGACAGGTGCAGAAGCACTGATTCCTTCGTCTATCTATGAAGAAGTGGTGGAAGAGGGTGTCATTTCCTTCCTCACCTTCTTACAACTAACTAGTAAATAAAATGCAAGAATTGAAACTACTAAAATATAAGTAAGGTGTTTGATCTACATATTATCAAGTGAGAATGCGATGATCTTCAAGTGAGAAGTGGAAGCCTTTATATAGCCTTGGAGGTTTCCTTCAAGTAAGGGTTTGCTTGGAGATCAAGCTTGACCAAAGGTGGCTTAACCATGGTTACTTTTCAGAGCTTTGATTGAGAAGATTGAGTCTAAAGGGGAGGTCCAATTGTGGAGAGCCATGTGTCTTTCGATGAGTAGCCTTTCATGATGATGTTTATGGTGGGCACCTCCTTATGCATGTGGGCATGTGCCTCCATGTGATTTGTGACAAAGCATGATGTCATAGAAGTTTTGGTGCAGTGGTATGAATTGAGGTGCTTCCATTGTGGGGTTATAAACATTTAGCTCAGGATGGTGCAGAAGCACTAAGTGCAGGAGCATCATGGTGCAGAAGCATCATCTGTAGGTAAACTAAACAAACACATCAAACATACCAATATATATACAAAATGCTTTATTCATCACATAATTCCTAGAATGTTGTTATCTTACTTATACTACTATATTTAACACATATTCTACTTGATTTCAAGTAATTAGTTATGATTAGATGTATGAATAACTCTATATAAAATGGAGTTATCAGTTGGCATTCCTAGACACTACTTCCATGTGTCCACCTCCAGATATGACCATCACAAAGGGAGCACCTAAAAAGGGCAAGAAAATGAAAGATGAATTTTCAACAAAGCAAGACAAGTCATATTGGGAACGCGTAGATGACAGATTTGACTCCCAGGAAGATAACACATCTTTTGCTCAGTCTCATAAACGACCTACCCCAACTTCTACCCAAAATAGGAGTTCCACTGGCACTCCACCACTATCAAAAAAACCAAATGCTACCCAAAGTAGCAGTTCCAATGGCACTCCATCACTGAGCAAAAAGCGAACTGAAGCTGACAGTTCAACTACTATTCCTACCCCTCCACTACCTAAGAACCCAACATCCACACCACCACTTATTAAGCCAACTCCTACTCCAACTTTAACTCATACTCCAAATGTTACTCTTACATTAAATCCTACTATCACTCATACGGATGATTATTATACTTACCTAAAGGGTATGCCAGAGATCATTCATCCTTACATATGTTGAAATATTGTTAATGTAGTCGGTGATGGAAATTGTGGATTCCGGTGTATTATACTTACCTAAAGGCATTTCATATCGGTTAAAATTAACATTTCATATCGGTTCCTGAACCGATGCAGAAAAAGGAGATATAAAAAATAGGGACATTTCATATCGGTTCCTGAACCGTTATGAAAAGTTGTTTTTATATCGGTTGCCCCTAGAACCGTTATGAAAAGTCAGTTTTTTTTTATCAAATATAAGCGTACATTTGACATCGGTTTTATATGGGAACCGATATGAATACTAATTTTTAACATCGGTTTTCTATGAGAACCGATATGAAAAGTCCTTTTTTTTTTAAAAAAAAGTGAGGTTTCCAATATCACCGTCCATGATTCTTTTAATGAGGTTCAAATTATTGTATCAATCTGCTCATGAGCATGTGATTCCTTCATTAAATTCACAACCAGAAACAAGTAAATCTGTAACAATAACAACAATCCAAAAGTGATATCAAATCATGCACCACTCCTCACATCAAGAAACAACTTATAAAAAAATTGAGTCTGTGATTTAGGAGTAATAAAAACATCCACAACAAAACAAAAACCTGAGTTTTGAAGCAACAAATAGACAGAACAATAAAGAGAGCCATTGTTGTCGGGAAGAATGGAAATCAACAACTCTAGCTCTTTCCCACCAAGTTTGTCTAGAACAGAAGAATGTACATACTTCAAAGCCTTCTTAACTTCATCTGGTCTTGCTAAAAAAACATTGTATATGAATTAGGATAATGATATAGAACAACAAGAGTGTGTAATTATAATTGGAAAAGTGATGTTGAATACTACAGAAACAGGTAGCCTATAATATATTGCTTCTTCGAACAAAGTGTAACCAAAACTTGAAGATTTACCATGCCTGAGATTTGGCACATTTGAACTAACTGTTGGCAAAATGCACGAGCTGTACTTTCTTGGACACTCCTTGAGAAATTGATACATGCCCAATATTTTACAATGCTTCCATTTATAACTTTCTGCATTGAATTGAAGTGAACTAACTAGGATTACAATCCAATGGGAAAAACTAGCTTTCCTTTTATTGTTTTTTCACATTGAAAAATAAATATATAACTATAGTTTTTGTATGTCTGGGCTAACCTTATTCATCAAGTTCCACTGGCCAACTTGTGGCAAGAATTCTTCCTCTCTTCCAGTGTCATGGTATTTCAGCTATGAAGAAAGAGCCAAAATGCACTATCAGCATAATGCGAAAAGGCATCAATAAAAGAAGAAAAAGAACAGATTGTGAATTACTCTGTGATCTCAGCATGTTCCCCTGGACATCAAGATGATTATAACTCTAGCTCAAAATTAGCATCTGGAAACTCCTTCTCAGTGCTTCTGCCATGAAGAAAATACATCCAAATCATATCAACAAATATTGCCCCTACATTTTCAATAAAAGAACTGTGCAATAACAAATCCAAGAAATACTCCTCTATCCAATTCTAGCAGTGATAGCAATTTTGCAAATACTAATTGAAGTGACCTAACACTCCTCACCCCCAAATGATCCTCCAACCTACCTACCAAAACCCCCAATTTTTTTTATTAAACTTTCTTTTGTTTTTTACATCTACTGTTTCAAAGAACTTTCAGCCTGTATAGTAGCTCAAATGAGTTAAGAAGAAAAAGAAGGATCATAGAAACAACCTGCTCCATATTCTTGTCTTCCTTATACACTGTACTCTTCCAGTATCATTCCCATATATAGCAACAAAGGCAATATCCCTAGCTTTCTTCAAGGCATCCCTGACATATTCATACATTGATAGAAAATCACCAATCAACAAAGCTTAGGGTAATGATCAAATGACAGTAAACTACTATGAGAGAGCGTTTATTCTTTGCACTCACTTGCTTCTCAACAAATTAAACTAAGGACAATAGGAGAATTTTATCTACAAATTGAAGTTTGAAAAGGAAATACTCAAACTTTCAAGAGAAACTTTCATAGTGCTTTTGCTTTGCTCACCAACTATACAAAGTCCAAAAGCAATAATGTCAAAAATGAAGACAATGATTAGTAATACCTTAAACATTGGGTAAGTTAAAGATGTTAATAAAAAATTATTACCGAAGTGCTTCTGCTTAAAGTCAAAAATAAATATGTTAATAACAAATGATAATTAATTGTATGTGTGCTAGTGTTAACAAAATCCCATTTTTTACAAACAATTGCAGTATAACCCAATTGAAATTTGTTGAAATTCACTAAACACCTAACATGAGCAGATTCAATGCAGACATGAGCAAATTCAATACTTCAGTCGATTGAATGCTGAAATTTACTAATCACCCATTGGGTATAACTCTCAAAAAGAACTCAATTTTTTTCATACATGCACATATTAGCAGATTCAATGCTTTAGAACCATAATGATGGCATTGCAAACCAACTTAAAAAACCTCAAAAGTCATTGACAATAGAAAAAACATTGATGCAAATTAATTAGAAGGGCTAATCTAAGGTAGTTGAATCAACAAAAAATATGTATAGGGACTGGACAAACTGCTCCCACGTCTCCTCTTCAAGGAACGAATACTTTTCACAAGGAGCTTAAAGATAGAGTATGTAAAGGGTAGAGTAGAGGAGCTTGGAATCCACCTTTTTGGTAGCAACTATTTCTCTTGGATTAGCAACCTGCAAAATACCAAATAACACAGAATTTAGGGTCCTAGCAACTTGTAATATACATCAAGTAAAGGGTTGATAAGAAGCAAAAACATAAGCAGCAGAGGATCGTAGTTGGATCAATACAGATGTACACCTAGATGGCTATTTCCCTAAATGTCTAATCGATCAATAAGGCTTAGCAGTTCATTAGAATGAATAGAATCGCACTGTAACATTGGAATAGGTAAAGTTCAAAATCAAACAGACAAAATAGAAAACCCTAAACCCTAAAATTAGAGATAATCAAAATTAGATAATCAAAATCAGATAATCGAAATCCCTAAAATCAGAGATAATCAAAACCAGATAATCAATGGATGTGAAACCCTAAACTCAGAGAAGGGAACCTGGAAACAGCGGTGTTGCAGCGACAGTGTGGTGGTTGCAGCGGTGTCTCGTGGTGGGGCTCCCAGTGACGATGTTGCAGTGGTGGCGTCGTGGTGAGGTCGCTGTGACGCGTTCTGCGTTTTCTTCTCAACTCGCAGATGCAGTGAGAGGGAGAGACGCAACGAGAGGGAGAGATGAGGGAGAGTATGCGAAACGGGCAGTGAGAGGGAGATACGGTGGAAGAGATGAGATGCGAAGGGAAGAGATGCAAAGAGCAGTGAGAGGGAGATACGGTGGAAGCGAATGGAAGAGATGAGATGCGAAGGGAAGAGATGCGAAGTGAACCAAATTTTTTGCGTTTCTATAACGGGTGGTTTTGTGACCCGTTATGGAAGCATAAATTTTTTTGTTTTCCATAACGGTTATGGAATGCAACCGATATGAAAGATGTAAAGATTGTGTTTCTATATCGGTTCGAGTGACAACCGATGTAAATATTATAATTCAATTTCGTTATAATTCAATTTCGAAGTTGTATTAGAATGACACATTTTGTTGGATTTGTATTCGAATATTTACCACGTTTATTTAATCAATACTTGCTTTCGTAATTTATAAAATAGATGTCTTGTTAGCAATATTTCCAAATAAACAGAAACTTATGTTTCTGTCTGTTGTAGTATCAGATGGGTTCGATGGATGACAGCCGAACTCGTCCGATGCATCCTAACCGGACGTGTGAAAGTGCAACACACACCCCTTTCGACACATTCAGTGTATCATATCCGTACTGGTTCGGTTCGAAGGGGCCGAACATATAAAATATTAAACACAACACCACTTAACCAAACCCATTCGGTGAACTAACACCGAATCACTGTAAAACACATCCATAGTGCGCGTTGCACGTGAGGGTAATATGGGAATATTTAGGGGAAGCGGGTGCGTGGCGAGTATGGGAATATCATTTTTCGAATTCCGAGTAAAGTATCGTTCCAACTCTTCGGAAATCTGTGTCGGTACGCATTGTACGACATATAAATATGGTCATTGTATGATTATATACCCTCGATTTTTCCGATTCCGCTTTAGTTTCTGAGTAAATCACTTCAGTTTCACAGTTAAGTTCTTGTTGCACTCTTATGTGAATATTATCCTAGAATTATGTAACAATGGTTGTGCTGTTTAGTAAACTCTGAGGTCTGTTCCATGATAGTGTATCATTCCTTCGTAGAGCAAAACCCCATAGTGGTTAGGATTGATTGATATTGGGTAAACCTGAATATTTGTTAGAGGTCTTCATGTCCTTTAGGCAATATCCCCCGATTGCTGAGAGTTTTTCCTATACCTCTAGATATCGAGATAGTTTTACGCTTGTGTCTAGACTTGTTTAGAGGCCAGTTAAGTAAGAACGTGAAAGGTTTTCCCTTCCGGTTTGGTAGTTGCATGTCGTTTCTCAGTATAGTTTGTGATATGCTTGATGTTAATGTTATGGGCTATGAGGTGAACCTCTTCATCCCCGAATTGGTTCAGAAACATGTTATGATTCTCTTATGATGATAATCCCCTATGAAGTTTTTGTGATATGACTGTTTGGTTTGAGGCATTTGTGATTATTAGTAATTTATGATTAAATGATTCCGTGGATGCCGTATATGTTTGAAAATATGTTTTGATGATTTTATCTTAAATGTAGATGTAGTGTATATAAGTCAGTCTTACGGCATAGCCATATGTGTTTGATCCCCGCGGTAACCGATTTGGAGGTGAGCTGTTTGTAAATGATCGAGTTTAGAACATGACATGCTTTCTTTAGATATGTTTTGGGAGGAGGATAATTGTGTTTGAAATTGTAGTTGTCCATGAGTGTTAATTGAATGACCGAAAAATTATATGTTTGCCGTTTAAGGTTTGATGTACCGAATGTTTTGAGAATAACTCAGTGAGATTTTGAAGATGGCTAGATCATAAGATTGTTGAGTTCTGTGCCTAATCAGTGTATAGAAATAAATTTGTTCATTAAGACGTTGATTTAGATGATGTTAACGGATTTGCATGTATTCTTGATTAGTTGGAAGTGTGTGATGTGTACGAATTGCTGCAGTGTGCTTATGATGTTTGATGTTTTCATAATTCCTTGCTTGTTTGATTTAATCTGAGAAATGATTCCCGTAATACCCTAGTATCTCTAACATAGAGAAAATACCAAAACATACAATCTAACATACAACAGAGATAACTTCCTGCTTCAGATATTGAACACAACTAAAAACGTTGGTGAAAAACCATCAAATAGTCATCTGAATCTCATAACTTAAACATAAATACTTAAATACTTAAGTTCCATGTCTTATAAACTTCTCACATCCTAGTGTTCAATATCCAAAGACCAAAAGTAGCGGAAACGATTTACAACTTTTAACTAGTACAAGTCATAATATCGAAAATACAATAAAACTAGGAAATAACATAAGCAATAAGAACTAAGTCTCCAATGTCTTCATGGGGCACACCTTCTAACCGTGCTTCTTTGCTTTTGCTTTTCCCCGTTTCTCTGTAAAAACTACAAATATAAAGGGTGAGATAAACATCTCAGTGAATTCTACCGAGACCCCTACTACACTCGCGGTTTATTATGCTTTATTCACTCGTAGCCCAATTCTTGATAGCTACGTACAATGCCTTTTATGCCTTATTCGATAGTAGTCCATGGGAATAACTACGTGCAAACTTTTTTCATGACATAGCACAACAACGGTAACCATTTACTCGATTCCCGGTGAAACCGATCCGCTAATCTTGCGCTAGTGGGCAAACATGAACGGGGCCTAGGGTTTGGGCTTATGACTTCCCTACCCTAGTATGATAATTCCCTTCCCTACCCCTGAACGGCGCTAGTGGGCTCATTGAACATTACATTAGGCACTAACTTTACTTGAATGAACTCATAATCCATTTTGAAATACTTTAAGGGTTCTCACTCGTTACTCGACATTTCGAACAATCGACAATTCAATTATCTTATTCAAGCATCATATGGTCACCAATCATGCATTCATATCATTCATAATCATGAAGAAACTATAGCCAAGACATAGCCATTCAAGGATTTCCATAGACAGTCTAGGTGCAGTAAATTTACAGCAGTAGTACGTAAACTTCAACAATTTCTTTAACATAGCAAACGATATCGAAATTAAGCAAACAAATATTCATTGGAAACCTTAGAGTGTCTAGTTTCTGGATAAAATTTTTATTTATTTGTTTATGTAGCCAAAAAGTACAGTTTTTCAAAGTACACTTTTTGAATTCTCAACCAAAAGAAACAAACCAAGTGTCCAAATTGAAGCAAAACGAGTCTAGTTTCCAATGAAACAGAAATCATTCCAAACGGAGTCCTACCTAAGTAGCTATGAGCAAAACACCGAACCTATACCCAAAACAGTCCCAGATTTTTGACTCACTGTAAATTTGAAATTCCAGAGGCGTCACTGTAAATTTGCTATGAGCAAAACACCGAACCTATACCCAACACATCCTAAACCCTTTCTAGAGGCGTCACTATAAATTTGAAATTCCAGAGACGGATCCGGAAGGATTAGAATTGGTGTAAGAACCAACTGGGAAAATCCTAGAAACGAGCTTTCAATTCCAAGAAACATTCATCACAATCAGAGTCCCATACAAACGGATGACCCTTGCAAGTTAACCGAGTGAGTGGAAGAACCAACTGGGAAAGTCCCTGAATAAATCTCCGATAATACCCAGCTAATCCCAAGAAACTCCTTACTTCAGTGCCTGAAGATGGTTGCTCCCAATTTACTACAGCTTCAATTTTACTGGGATCCACTGCAACTCCTGACTGAGATATCACATGTCCCAGAAACTTCACTTCCGGCATCCAGAAATCACACTTCAAAGGCTTAGCATACAACTTCTTCTCTCGGAGTACATTAAGAATAATTCGGAGATGCTGCACATGCTCCTCGATGGTCTTAGAGTACACTAAGATATCATCAATGAATACAATGACAAACTGATCCAGATAAGGATTAAAAA
The DNA here is from genome assembly GCA_039519185.1 of Astragalus membranaceus. Lineage (NCBI taxonomy): Eukaryota > Viridiplantae > Streptophyta > Magnoliopsida > Fabales > Fabaceae > Astragalus > Astragalus membranaceus. Next base: position 44,853,552 of record CM076848.1, read on the forward strand.
CTCGATTCATGTAATCCATGAATACAACTGGAGCGTTGGTTAGACCGAAGGGCATCACTACAAACTCGTAATGTCTGTATCTAGTGCAGAAAGCTGTCTTCAGAATATCCAAAGCTCTAACTTTGATTTGATGATAGCCAGACCTCTGATCAATTTTGGAAAACACTGAAGCTCCTCAAAATTGGTCTAGAAAATCATCAATCCTTGGTAGAGGGTACTTATTCTTGATGGTGACTTTGTTCAACTGACGGTAATCAATACACAATCTCATGCTCCCATCTTTCTTTTTGACAAGTAACACAGGAGCACCCCATGGTGAAGCACTAGGTCGAATGAACTGTTTCGAAATCAACTCTTCAAGTTGGGTTTTCAATTCCTTTAATTCTAGAGGAGACATTCTATATGGAGCAATAGAAATTGGCCCTGTGCCCGGAACCAATTCTATGGAGAACTCCACCTCACGATCTGGAGGTAAAGAAGAAACTTCATCCGGAAAAACATCCAAGAACTCATTTACAACTTGCACAGAAGATAAATCTAAACCTGTTTCAGTTGATGCAGACAACATCATGACATAAGCTTCTGCGCCTTGGAATAGACAATGACTTGCAGAAGTTAAAGAGATAATACCTTCAGAGGTTGTCTGTGGCAACTCCACTGATTCGGAGGCAAAATCAATAGTTCGATTAAAGCAATCAATTGTAACATGGTTCGCAGACATCCAACTCATACCTAGGACAATGTCCATACCCCTCATTGGCAAAAAAATAAAGTCCACCACAAAATTTCTGTCTCCTATGGCAAGTAGATAGTTTTCACATAAAGCTTGGGTTTGAACACTACCCTCAGTAGCAGTTAGAATAGAGATTGGTTGAGGCAACGGAGTTAAAGTCAAGCCCAACCGATCGACACACGCTTGAGATATAAAGCAATGGGTTGCACCTGAATCATATAAAATACCGACGGAGTTATAGAAAAGAAATCCCGTACCCCTCAGTAAGTTATCTATAGCTTTTACTTTCTGGGCATCCAAGGTATAAACTCGTCCATGTGTTGTAGCAACACTTCCCTCTTCATTTCTCTTCTTTACTGGACATTCCGGAGCATAATGGTCTTCCTTCTTGCAATAGTAACAGAGATTGGATCCATATTGGCACTCACCTCGGTGGAACTTCCCGCATTTGGAACACTTGCTGAACTTTGTGGAATCAGATGATTGAGCTTGTTTTCCTTTGTAGATATTTCCTTTTGGCTTTGCATTAGGAGTGGATGATTCAGCCCCCTTCTTCTTTCCCTTCCAATACTCACTCTTTTCTTCATACAATCTATTGAGATCATCCTTTGCTACATAAGCTTGTTGTACCAAAGCGGCATAATTGATAAGAGTATAAGAACTAAGACCTTGAGCCACATCAGCACGAAGGCCCATCTTATACATCTGCATCTTCCATCCATCATTTGGAGCATACCTTGCCAACTGATAAAACTGAGACAGTTGTTCAAATTTAGCGGTGTATTCTCCCACAGTCATGTTGCCTTGCTTAAGACACAAATTCAGCCTGCTTGTTCAATTTCATCACTGGAGAAAAATAGTGTCCAATAAATAGTTCTCTAAAGTTAGCCCATGTAATGGGAGTCCCTTGATTCACCATCAGCTCATGAGCATTAGTCCACCATATTTGTGCTTCTTCTTCAAGCATATGAGCTGTAAAGAGTACTTTCTCTTCTTCACTACATTGAAGGGTTCTGAAAATTCTCTCCATAGCATCAGTCCAGTAATGAGATGTCATTACGTTAGGTCCTCCTTTGAAACTTGGGGGATTCATCTTTTGAAAGCAGAAATAAGCTCTGTTAGGATCTTTCGGAGGATGTTGAACATTAGGCTGCTGATAAGCCCGTTGTTGGAACTGCAGCATATCTTGCATCATCTTTTGTTGCATTTCCATCATGTTTTTCATCCAAGCAGAATACGAGTCAATTGGTTGATTGTTCTGTGAGCCTCCTGCCATAATTCTGCAAATAATGCACCAAGTACTGAGTTGATCAATTTCACTATCTCTTATCATTATAAGAAGAAAAACAACAAAATTACTCAAAGCACAAATCAACCATAAAACAAATCAAAGTCCGACTAGATCGAACTGCTTTGATACCATAATGTAATACCCTAGTATCTCTAACATAGAGAAAATACCAAGACATACAATCTAGCATACATCAGAGATAACTTCCTGCTTCAGATATTGAACCCAACTAAAAACGTTGGTGAAAAATCATCAAATAGTCATTTGAATCTCATAACTTAAACATAAATACTTAAATACTTAAGTTCCATGTCTTATAAACTTCTCACATCCTAGTGTTCAATATTCGAAGACCAAAAGTAGCGGAAACGATTTACAACTTTTAACGAGTACAAGTCATAATATCGGAAATACAATAAAACTAGGAAATAACATAAGCAATAAGAACTAAGTCTCCATTGTCTTCATGTGTCACACCTTCTAACCGTGCTTCTTTGCTTTTGTTTATCCCAGTTTCTTTGTAAAAACCACAAATATAAAGGGTGAGATAAACATCTCAGTGAGTTCTACCGAGACCCCTACTACACTCGCGGTTCATTATGCTTTATTCACTCGTAGCCCAATTCTTGATAGCTACGTACAATGTCTTTTATGCCTTATTCGATCGTAGTCCAAGGGAATAACTACGTGCAAACTTTTTTCATGACATAGCACAACACCAGTAACCATTTACTCGATTCCCGGTGAACCCGATCCGCTAATATTGCGCTAGCGGGTAAACATGAACGGGGCTTAGGGTTCGGGATCATGACTTCCCTACCCTAGTATGCTAATTCTCTTGGGTTGTCACCCTATTCTTGATAATTTATTATATACATGTCATTGAACATTACATTAGGCACTAGCTTTACTTGAATGAACTCATAATCCATTTTGAAATACTTTAAAGGGTTCTCACTCGTTGCTCGACATTTCGAACAATCGACAATTCAATTATCTTATTCAAGCATCATATGGTCACCAATCATGCATTCATATCATTACTAATCATATCATTCATAATAATGAAGAAACTATAGCCAAGACATAGCCATTCAAGCATTTCCATAGACAGTCTAGGTGCAGTAAATTTTCAGCAATTTCTTTAACATAGCAAACGATATCGACATTAAGCAAACAAATCTTGGTCAGAAACCTTAGAGTGTCTAGTTTATGGATAAATTTTTTATTTATTTGTTTATGTAGCCAAAAAGTACAGTTTTTCAAAATAAAACATAGGGGTCCTGAAACATGACAGCAACTGTGGTCCAACTTGTAGTTCAGTTTTCTTTATGAATTCCCAACTAAATGAAGCAAACCAAGTGTCCAAATTGAAGAAAAGCGAGTCTAGTTTCCAATGAAACAGAAATCATTCCAAACGGAGTCCTAACTAAGTTGGTACGAGCAAAACACCGAACCTATACCCAAAACAGTCCCAGATTTTTGACTCGACAGAAATTCAGCACAACGATATGCACAATTAACACCACCAACCATCATAATCTCAGCAACCACATTCAATAACATGCTACCAATTCAGAACACATACAAACATTTTAGAAAACGAAATTCTTAAACAGAGTAAACCTCACCGATTGTGATGAAAATCACAAACAACAAGTTGAATGGTGAGGTGCTCTACTCAAAAGTGCTCCTAGAAACCCCAAAATCGAATCCTAAGCTTCAACCAAGACCAAACTCGCTCCAATACTCCTCAAACTCGAAACCAACTACCCAAAACAGAGTTACTCCCTTTGAATAACTTGCCAACTGAAATGAAATATGTTATGGACCTCAAAACCTCCTCCTAGCTCCAAAATGAGTGAAATGGCAACAAATGGAAGTAGGAGCTTCCCTCTCTCTTCAACTCGATTTCTATGGAGAAAAGGAAATGATGTTTGGGCTTGTCTCAGCTGGTTTTTTAGTATCCATGGACAGAGGAAAGAAAATGGAGAAAGAAAGGTGGTGATAGAACTCACACTACCAAATTAGCGGCTCTTTACCACACTAAAATAGCCACATTTATTTTACACGTGGGTAAAGATCGGATGAGCCACGCTGTTGACAGTGGCTAAATACTCGGGAAAGGGTGTGAAATAATTTCGTTTCTCGCTCACTCCCTCCGTCCTTAATCGCAAATCGCAAATATTACTTCTGAAAACCTCTCTTTCTGAAACACTTCCTCTACGCACGATTCCTCTCCCTCAATTCCGCTCCCTTCCGAAAACCTAGATCCACGATGAAACACGATTCCTCCTCTCCCATTTGAAAACCTCTCCTTCACGATGAACCTCTAGCTCCTTCAATTGATAGAAGAAAACCCAGCCTCCACGATGAAACACCAAGAAACCTCTCCAATTCGTCCCTGACCAGAAGTGAAGAAGTGAATCGCTGAAACCTAGCCTCCATCGCCGAAACCTGACCAGAAGTGAAGAAGTGAACCTCTCTTTCGGTGAAGCTCTCTCTCGCAACTTCCTTCTCATCGTAGGTACCAATCGTCCCTCGTTTCTTTCGTTCTTCTTTCTTGATTTTAATGTTTCTTGTTCACTGCATTTATGGTGATTTGGGAGGGGAAACTGATTTGATGATCTCTAAATTGATGTTTTCTTGTTCTCATCGTACAGTTCCTTCTTTCAGTTTGATTTTTGCTGCTTTCAATTTGATTTTTGCTACATTCAATTAGATTTATTTGCTGCTTTGGTTCACTGATTTGCTGCTTTGGTTCCAAATGTGTGTATTCTATTTTTGCTGCTTTGGTTCACTGATTTGTGATTCTATTTGCTGCTTTGGTTCACTGATTTGTGATTCTATTTGCTGCTTTGGTTCACTGATTTGCTGCTTTGGTTCACTGATTTTTGCTGCATTCAATTAGATTTATATGCTTGATACAAATGTTTGTATTCTATTTTTGCTCGATACAAATGTGTGTATTCTATTTTTACGAAAACCACTTTGATGATACAATTAGATTTTTGCTGCTTTCAATTTGTATTCTATTTTTTTAGTCTAAAAATGTGTGTTTTGCTTTGTTGTGAATCGTGATTCTCATTCACCTCGTTATTGACTTCATTCTTTCTTGTTGTTGTCTTGATTGCTGCATTCACAGTTCCGTCATCTTGTTGGCTCGCGACGGTTTCGTTGATCTCAGTTGCGGCGAGGACGGCGAGCAGGCGAGGACGAAAGTGTGGTTCTCGTCAAGGTCTATTTCAAACGCAGCGGCGGTTTCATCGATTTCTCCAATTACGAGCATCGTCTTTGAGGTTTGGCTCTTCAAGTTCCAATTTCCTTCACTTTTTTGAGGTCCTTGATACATTCTAATGCATCCGGTTAATTAACTATATATGGTGTTTTTTCTTCCGAAGTAATTATGTATTGTTCCTATTTGTTGTATGTAGTCGTATAATAAATTGCGAATGAAAGAAAAGACTAGAAGAGCATGTTGCTAATATGCTTTTTATTAATCATTTAACATTTTTCTGCTATTAAGGCAACATGTTGCTAAATGATATCAAAAGGCTGCATGCATAATCAGTAACCTCTATAAATTATTCATTACTTGATGTTTTATTTGAAGTAGTATTGATGCAATAGTGAAATTAATGCTTACTTTATTTTTTATATTTGTGGACCTGTATGTAGCTGGCCAACACTTAAGAGTATATTGAAGATTTAAACATTTGAACTTAGTTTATAGGTTGTTTTCCTGATTGAGCAAGGTGCATATAATTGTAGCAATTTTCCTGATTATATCGCTACTAGAAGAATTCTGTTTTGAAGCTACTCCAATGATGCAATTGTGAATCTATCTTCATTTGCTACCTTATTGTCATTTGCTATTTCAAATGCTTGAATAATTTCATTTCAATTTGCAAACAGATTATGCAATTATGATTGATAAGAGTTGGATTGATAAGCCAATAAAATCAAAAAACTTCTTGGATGGGGTAGTCCAATTTTTGGACTTTGCCTTTTCAAATGCATCAATCAATGGACAAATATTATGTCCTTGTAATACATGTCGATTTTTTCCTCGTAGTAGAGTTGAAGTGTTCAGTCATCTCCGTGAAAAGGGTTTTCCAAGCAAGTACACATTTTGGAACATGCATGGGGAAAAGCATGTTCAACCAAATGTTGAATCAGTGAGCCAAGTAAAAGAAGCGTCTGCTAGACAACATCCAATGCAAGATATGTTAAACGATGTCTTCGGCGTCTTTGGTGACCAAGGAAATCAAGATTCTGGTCCATCAAGTATTCCTAACAGCGACAACGTAATGGACACCAATGACGTCAATAATAAGGAGCTGAAAACAATTAAAGAATTAATGGAAGACGGAAATCAAGAGCTCTATCAGGGTTGCACCAAATATAGCAAACTATCCTTCATCGTTCGTCTCTACCACATAAAAGTTTTGTGTGGCGCAACAGATAAAACATTTTCAATGATCATTGAGCTTCTAACTGATGCTTTTCCCCATGCTAAACTACCTTCATCTTTCTATCAAGCAAAAAAGATGATTAAGACGTTAGGTTTAAGTTATGATAAGATTCATGCTTGCCCGAAACATTGCATGTTGTATTGGGGATCACTAGAGGATGAGAAGAGAGATAAATGCAAGATTTGTAATGAATCTAGATGGAAATCACAGGAAAATGATGGTGCGGCACATGATGTGATGGACGACAAAAAGAAAAAGAAGGCCCAACCAGCAAAAGTATTGCGATACTTCCCACTTATACCAAGGTTGCAAAGGTTGTACACATCCTCTAAAACTGCAGAGCTATTGAAATGGCATGCTACAATGGCAAATCCAGATGGGTTGTTAAGGAATCCTAGAGACACTAAAGCATGGAAGAACTTTGATTTGTTGTATCCCGATTTTGCTTTAGATCCTCGTAATGTGCGACTCGCATTAGCTACAGATGGTTTCAACCCATTTGGGACTTTAAGTTCTTCTAATAGTGTTTGGCCTGTGATGTTGTATGTTTACAACTATCCTCCATGGTGTTGCATGAATCAAACTTCTCTTATAATGTCAATGATAATTCCTGGTCCTAAGATGCCTGGCAATAATATTGATGTTTACTTACAGCCTCTAGTTGCAGAGTTAAAAAACTTGTGGAATGGTGTTGATGCTTATGATTCCTCTGCTAAAGAAACGTTTCGAATGAGAGCTGCATTGTTTTGTACAATTAGTGACTTTCCTGGCCTTGACAACCTATCTGGGTGGAATACACATACATTGTTTTCATGTCCGTCATGTAAGTTTGATACAGAATCTAAAAGGCTGAAATTTGGTAGGAAAAATTGTTTCATGGGACATCGTCGATATTTACCGCTTGATCACAAGTATAGATACAATAAAAAGTCATTTGATGGCTCAATAGAGCTTGGACCTTCCCCTGTTCCAATGACAGGCTCAGACATATTGAGACAAATTGATGATAATCTCAAAACGCCACATGATGAGGGTACGAGTGCGGTTGGCCCACAACAATGGAAAAAAAAGAGTATCTTCTGGGATTTGCCTTATTGGGAGCATAATCTTATTCGCCATTGCCTTGATATGATGCACATAGAGAAGAATGTTTGTGACAATGTATTGTTCACAGTACGTGCTTGACGATAAAAAACGAACAAAAGACAATCTTCAAGCTCGCAAAGACCTGCAGGAAATGGGAATTAGAGAAAGACTTCACCCATATCCCAATTCCTCTAAGTTTCCTCAGTCGTGTTTTAAAATGAAAAATATGTTCCTAAAAATTTTCAAAAATGTGGTTTTCCCGGATAGTTATGCATCAAATATTTCTAGATGTGTTGATACTAAAAAACGCAAGGTCTTTGGTTTGAAGAGTCATGATTCACATATCCTGATGGAACACCTTTTTCCAATTGCTTTTAGAAAAACTCTTCCTAAAGAAGTTACTTCAGTGTTGATTGAGTTATGTAACTACTTTAGAGAAATATCATGCAAGGTTCTAGACGTCAAGAATATAGAGAAACTACAACAGCGAATTGCTGTCACCCTTTGCCATATGGAAATGATATTCCCTCCTTCTTTTTTCACTGTTATGGTTCATTTAGTTATTCATCTTGGAGAGGAAGCAATGATTGCTGGTCCCGTGCATTATAGATGGATGTACCCAGTTGAAAGGTATATTGTATTTATCATTAAGTTGATGATAAACTATATGGTTTAATTTTTACTAGGCTCACTTTCTTTTATTTTAGGACCCTTGGCCATTTAAAATCCTATGTTCGTAACAAGGCTACACCAGAAGGATGTATAGCTGAAGGATACATTATGGATGAATGTCTTACGTTTTGTTCAAGATATTTAGAGGATGGTGAGATTGAAACAAGGTTCAATCGTCCAAGACGCAATGACGATGATAATGGAGTCAATTCTAGTAGTGAGTCTGCTATTCTATCAAATTTGTTTCCTACATCGGGTAGGCCTATTGGAGCTATCAAGACATTTTCACTTTCACCATTTGAGAAGATACAAGCTCATCGCTGTGTGTTAACTAATTGTGAATTAGTTGATCCATTTCGTGAGTAAGTTTTGTGCTTTTATATAAAGTAAAATTTTAAATTATCCATTTCAATACCATTTTTAATAACTAAGAAAATTTTCATCCAGCTAGTGTAGAGTTGAGGTTTCTAGGATGCATCGTGGCAAGAGAAACTCCTCTAAAATTGTGGAAGAATATGTTCACAAAAATTTTCACGAATGGTTCAGTGAATATGTAAGGACATATATTGAGTTTCACTTAATTTTTTCATCTCAAATTATTGTGATATATATATAATTGTCCTAATGATTCCCAATATATACTAGGTTGCAAGAAAGGATGATCCACATATTACAGCTGAAATTGATTGGCTCGCAAAAGGGCCAAATGACATTGCAAGGAGATTTAATGGGTATAACATTCATGGATTTAAGTTTCGTACACAAAAGAAGGAACAAGGATTGAAAACCCAAAACAGTGGTATCGTTATGTCTGCTATTACAAAGAGATTTTCAACGGGCAAGGAACCTTTTGAAAAATCAACCGATGACAGGTATTATGGGAAATTGGTTGACATCATAGAGCTTGATTACTATGGTAAGCTAAGAGTTGTACTATTCAAATGTATTTGGGTAGACAATAGACCTAACAAGGGAATCAAGATAGATCAATTTGGGATAACAAGTGTGAATTTTTCTCGCTTGATGCATACTGGTGTGAATGAAGTAGATGAACCGTTCATCCTTGCAACCGATGCTAGAATGGTATATTATGTTGATGATCCATTTGATGAAGGCTGATCTTGTGTATGTCATATGAAGCCTAGAGACATATATGACATGGGAGATGTGAACTTGATGGATTCAGAAGAGATCCTAATGGAAGACATACCTTTTTGCGAGCAAAATGTGCAGAACATTGAAGAATTACAATTAGTGCAAGATGATGACAATGAACAAGAACAAGGACAAGAACGAGATGAATCAAATTTTGATGAAGATCACAATAGCTCTAGTGAAGGAAATGATAACATGATGTTAGATTAGTTTGATTATGAGCTTTGTAATTCAGCCACAATTCATTTTGTACTTTTCAATTCATTTGTTGTTTAAGAAGTTTATCCTTTTTCAGCTTTTGTAATGACATGACCACTTTATGATTTATTTAAGACACATTTTTTTATCTATGGTGTATGCTAGGACTTGTAATAAGGAAGATATCTATGTATAGGTGAGACATGTATGTTTCAATAGTTAGTGACTGGAAGTTTTTCTTTTGTGAAAGGAGTATTCTCCTTTGTGACACATCGTCCCTTTCTTCAGTTTTCGAATATTCAGTTCCTAACATGTTAGCTTTTTTGCAAATCATGCAGATATTTTATTTGAGATGAGGCAAAAACCAAAGCTTTCAGGAGAACATGTGTTGCGAAGGGTACGTGGACAAAAAAATCAAAATGATGTGGAGACCCTTCAAGATCATCATCAACAGAGTATCAACAACCAATTTGATGATCAATTTCAAAATGTAGACATAACTAATAGTTCATCTTATGATGATTCATTTGACGCTTCCTTAAGTCCAAATGAGGTTCAACCACAACAGAAAGAGGAGGGCCCTCTACTTGTCATAGTCAAAGGTAAAAATAACATATCATTGATAATCTTATTCACTGATTTTTTTAGTAGAAAAATATTACGTAACTATAGTTTTTCTATGTAATGGTAGATACCTGTACCGGAGAAACTATTACTCGAAAAATGGTAGCAAGTCAGGTTTGGCATTTGGAAAAAACCAAAAAAGTACTTGTGGAAATCAATGGTAATGGACAAGGAAATGATAATGGGTCAAACTTACTTGTGAGGTTTCTTGGCCAAGTCGCTGAAAGGTCCGCCTTCTGTCCTTTATCAGTTACAAGATGGGATTTGATGTCAGAGGACAATAGCATGCAACAATGGAAGTGTATTGAGGTTACTATCCAAACTCTTAACACTTTTATTCTTTTATTGTGACTTTTATAATTGAATATTGACCTATAAATATAACATTTCAAGGATCATTTTGAGTTTGATTATGCTGCTGGTATTAAATGGGTGATGAGTACATTAGGAGATAAATGGAAGGCCCATAAATATAAGATAAGGTGTCAATACTTCTACCCGAACAAAAGTAAGGCCGAAATAATTGCCAATCCTCCTCCAGGTGTTAATCCCGTTGAGTGGGCTGCATTTGTGCATTACTATCAAACTGACGAGATGAAGGTATAAGTATTCTATATAAACTTATCTTATTATTTTCTATTCTTGTTTGAAATAAAGTGAGAACTTTGGAGACATATTGACTATCTTAGTTAAAAATTGAAGAAACTAAGTCAGCAAAATACAACAAGTCGTGGGAAGCTTAAAGTCTCACATGCTGGTGGTAGTAAGAGCAATGCAAGAAGGGCTCTGTAACACCCCGATTTTCATATTAGTACGTTTTTGTTTATGCGTGAATATAATAATAATCTTTGTGATATATTGTGTATATTTAACTGTAGTAATTATATATTTTAGTCATATTTAATACTGTATTTATTTTAAGTGACTTTATTTCTTTGAAGGTTAGATTTACAAAAGTGTTAAATTGGAATTCCTTGGTATCTTAGAAAAATATAACCTTATGTTACTTAACTAAGTTAATTTGTAAAAAAATTGGTATTTTAAATGATATTCTTTTGGAAAGGTATTTTGAGTTTTAGAAGTGTTAAAATAGCATCTATAGTCAAAATAGGCTTAAAGAGGGCTTTAGAAATGCAATTGGGCCATTTTTAATTTTGTAGTCCACGTTTTGATAGTCCAGCACGCGCACACCCCCCTCATTTTACTAAACGCACCACCAGCCCACTATGGGGTTCAGCGCTTGACCCACTAACCAAGCCCACGACCCGCCGGGACTTCTTCTTCTTCCTCCGAAAAACGCAGAACCAGCGAACCCTGGGCAGCCTCCTCTCCTCCATCGCGTTTTCTCCCTAGCCCACGGCGAGACTCCAAAACTCGCCCCTTGACTCGAAAATGGCCGCTGATCAAGAATATGACCTCAGTTCCGTTGATTGTTGCGCCGTTTTGTCACTTACAGTCACGCTCCTCCGAACCAAACGTTGAGCTTCCACCTCATTGTGTCTGCTACGAGTCTCGTATGGAGGAACCAAGCCCCAATTCGACTCTCTCACATCGGAACCAACTGCCTATGCGGTTTTCACCCAAATCGTATAGTCTCGAATCTCCCTATTTTCGACTTGAGCTTCCATGGTTGTCATGCCTCATGGAGAAGGTGAAATGCTCCTGTGACGATCGGGTATTCACGGTCACTGCCAGCGTGATTTCATTGAGTTCTCCAATTTTGTTTTTCGAACCAATAACACTACTGTTACATATCAGATAGGTATTTCATTTCGACACACCGTTAATTCATTAAACGAGCGATAAATTTTATTTAATATTTTGTGACTTTTGGACCGTGTTATTGTTTCATACCGGAATGCGTTTGAATCGAGCATCATGCCATTAGAATTAGATCACACCGAAAGCTCGTGACTGTCCTTCTCGCTACCAGAGGAGCTCTGTTGCTGTGGTTATTTGGTGTTTTCGTGAAAGGAGGTTTCTAATTCGGCAAATCTAAGGTAAGGGTGGGTTTTAACATTTGTAATGGGTTATGATGGTGGCTTATGGGTAGTTAGGATTTTTGTGAATTGAATTGATGATGGCGTGATTGTTGAGGTTGTTCGTCGTTGTGGTGCTGTTGGCTCGATGGTGGTGTTGTTGTTTGGATTGAGATGTCATTCTCATGTTAAATGCTATATTGAATTCAATTGAGTGATTCTATGTTAATTGGTATTGAAGTGAGTATAATAACTAATATGCATGTTGAGTGTTTATAGAATTGACTCCATGGAATTGAGTGGTTGAAGTGTGCACTAGGTGTTATTGGTGAGAGGTTGATTGGTGTGTACATAGGAGTAAATCTAGATTGGTGATGTTGTTTTTCAAAGAAATCAAAGTTGCTATTTTATTTAAATAAATGTTGTGTTGCTGTTTTGTGCTGTTTTCTCAGATTAAAGTGTGTTGTTTTCTCAAGTTTAAGTGTGTTGTTCTCTTAAATTTAAGTGTGCTGTTTACTTAAATTTAAGTGTGCTGTTTTTCTCAAATTTAAAGGTGTTGCTTCTTAAGTGTGAAATGTGGCAGCTATGATGCTGTGAACAGGTGAGAATTACGAGGTAGCTGTGATGCTACAACCCGTGGTATTTTTATGAAATGAATTATAACGAGACATGATGGTATAGTGTTTATTAATTAAATGCTTGGAGTTTGTGTAACTGGTGCATGAGTCATGAGTCGCATTGTCATATGCATTTTCTTGGTGGTATAGGCTTCGGCCTCTTTGAGACTATTTTTGGGGGTATAGGCTTCGGCCTCTTGTCCGTTGTGGCTTATTTTACGAGATCGGTACCGCATGCATATGCCCAGAGGGGTTGCATTGTTGCATGGTCCATGTATACATATGTAACGTGTTTTGGTGTCCTATTCCGATGGAATTTGTGCCGTGTGTGGATGTTGATATACATGTGTATATGTATGTATATAACTATATATTGTGGAAGTTGTTGTATGTTGCTATATAAATAAATAAATTGCTGTATGTTATTATATGTATAATTTATATATATATATATATATATATATATATAAGTGTTCTGGAGTGGCCCAATAGGCCCAACGAGACAGTCCAGCGCAACCTGCAGCAAGGGGGGTGCTGCGCGCAGCAACCAGGTGCAACATGGGCCAGCGGCCCATTCGACCAAGGCCAGCCCAACGCGACCCATCATCTACCGTGCTCCGCAAGATGCGGCCGGTCCCGTAAAATCCGCAACGGCTAGCACGCCAGCGTTATATATACCACACCAGCATGTGGCTTCAGGTATGTTTTACTCACCTTGTGACCCTGCCCGTTGAAACACCTCTGACTTGAGCGTTGGAGTGTCTTTGCAGGTACCACCCGCGTGCGGCTTACAACTCGGTCCCTCATCACAGCGACCGATCAACGTCATCAACAACAACCCATCGTATTGATCAAGTACGATCAAAATCGTACCGTGACCAATAGAAGGACCTGGGTCGTAGAGGACCTGGGTCGTAGAGGACCAGGGGTCTTGGCCGCACAGAAGGACCTGGCTCGGTCGCTGATGGAAGGACCTGTGAGGAAGGACCTGGCCTGGACGATGAGGACCTGGCTGGAACCTGGGGTCTTGGCCGCACGCGGGTGGTACCTGCAATGACACTCCGACGCTCTAGTCAGTGTGACGCTCGGGCAGGATTCACAAGGTGAGATAACGTACCTGATTATGGAGCTCTGCCATGTATTTATAGTGATAGGGGCGCCCTGGCCGTTGGCGTGTCTTGCGGAGCACGCCTTGCGTGGGCCGAATTGGGCTGGACTTGGTCGAATGGGCCGCTGGCCCATGTTGCACCTGGTTGCTGCGCGCAGCACCCCCTTGCTGCAGGTTGCGCTGGACTGTCTCGTTGGGCCTATTGGGCCACTCCAGAACACTTTTCTTTACAAATCTTACCAAAAGACGCCTGCACCTCCTAGTTTTTTGAAGAAGTGGCGGCTTCTTCTTCAAGCCAATTGCGAATTTGCTTAACGTTACGCTTGAATATCGACGCAGATTGCTTCACGTCGCTCCTTAGAAGAAGAACGACGGCGCTTACACCGGCCACCGTGAGCACGAAATTCGTTAACCCCATTGATCTGCTTCCCACGAAGCCAACAGGGTAGTACTACGCGGGCTGAAAAGGAGGTTAGACGAAGCTAAAGGCAATTGGGCGGAAGAGCTACAGTCGGTCCTTTGGGCCTACAGAACGACCCCCCACTCTTCGACCGGGGAGTCACCATTTAGACTGGTCTATGGTACTGACGCTGTCATCCCGATAGAGATGGGAGAGCTAAGTTGGAGGACGACCAACCCACCAACCCCGGCCGCAAATGAGCAAGCAACAAGAGAAGAACTCGACCTGGTTGATGAGCTGCGAACCAAGGCGTCACTTAGGGAGCAACTCATCAAACAGAAGGTCGCTGCAAGATACAACGCCCGCGTCCAGAAGAGGGAATTCTCCGTTGGGCAGCTAGTTGATAACTCATATTTATATGAGTTATTTATGCTTAGTCAAAGTTAAATCATGCAAGTTCTCTGGCAATAGCAGGTTGTTTCTAGTAAAGTTTCTGTTAGTTTATTGCTTTTAGTTAGAAAGGGGCTAAATTACAAGTTCTAGGCATTTTGGTGCCAATTGGCGCCTTTGTGAGCGTTTTGATGCTTCTTGTGTTTGTGCAGTAATCCAAACGTGGCAGCGTCTCTCATCACGTCTGAAGAAGGACAGCAGAGCAAGAAAATAACATATATCATTTTGGCGCGCATGTAATGATGACCAGAGATCTGGAAATGAAGAAGATCTTCTCTTTCTTCAACACTGACGCGGCTTACGCACTGTAGCAGTGCGGTGTCACTTCAGGGCAGAGTCAACTCGCAAGCAAGCTTGGAAGGTGGGGGAATGACATCAGCAACATGTGACCCTCTTTTGACCATGGCTATTCTCTCTCTACAAAAAGGCAAGGGTGCACCATGCGGAACACACGACTCCATTCATCATCCACCTTCCCCCCATTTTTCAGAGATAGTTTTTCTGAGAGAAGTTCTGGACACAGACTTCTTCATTTTTAATTCTCTCAAGGCCCCAATTTCCATATCCATCCACAGCCATTACTGTAAAGCTCAGACGTTGTAACGTCTTTACAGCGTGCATGAAGGAAGGCCACTTAGGCGTATCTTTTGCGTTTAGTCTCCTTTTCTCTATGTACGGTATTTGGATTTTAACTCCTCTTATTTCTGTAAGGATGCTCAGCATGAGCTAAACATTTGTAGTTGGGTTGTTGTTTTGCATGTAATGAATCTTTAGTCTAATGCTATGAAGTATTGATGTTTATGCGTTTTAAATCTTTGCATGTTAATATTTCCAAGCTTGTTTTGAACTGATCACTTAAAATAAGTAGATTCATAGGTACAGACATGGTCTATGAAAAGAACTCAAAGATTTATGTGAATGAAAAGGTGCACTAAAGACATTTAGGCATTTTTATCTAAGTCTAGACATAGAACAGATAATAGTTCATAGGACATTGCTGTGGGTACTTAAAATACAGGAGTAGGCCTACTTAGAACCTAGACATAGGAATTCTAGTACTTGAAGCTCTGACGTTTTGTGACTGAAAAGCACAGCTCTTTTGCAACAGCGTTCAAACGTTATAACGTCTATACAACATAGCATTTGTACGTATTAACGTGTAAACGTTATAACGTCTGACTAGAGGAGATTTACTTGCATGCAGCAATCCAACTCATACTCTTCCATATTCACACCCACTTCTCATTTACTTGCTTTATTTATGTTCTTAGTCTTAATATCAACTTTTAGTGTCGATTTATTACCTGTTTCACTTGTGTTTTAAAGACTTGAACTCTGAAAGTTAATCAATCCTCGTGGGAACGATCTCTTACTTTTATCCACTTTATTACTTGTACGACGTGTATACTTGCACTGACATTGCGACTATAACACACACGAGGACGCAACAAGTTTTTGGCGCCGTTGCCGGGGATTGTATTTAACTTTTATTGTTCAACAAGAATTAAAACACTAGGTGAAAGAATTCTGCTGTGTTGTTTGTTGTTTTTATGAGTGAACAGGTAAACGTTACAGCGTATGCTTAGTTCCAGTTCAAGCTCTAGTTCAACAGAACCAGGGAGTGGATCTGAACCTGAATTCTACCCAGAACCTGAAAGAACCTTCAGGCGACTAAGGAGACAACAAAGGCTAAGAAGGCAGCAACAACAACAGCAATTTCAGCCACCAATCATGTCTGAACATGGTACTGGTGGTAGAAGCTCTAGAGGTGGACGTACTCCAAGAGGAGGAAGGCACTCTGATGCTGGAGGACGTGGTCGTGGACCACAAACTCATACAGATACCTATGTTGATGATGAACACTGGCAGAGACAGCAACTCATCAATGCAGGGCCACAAGACATGGTCAATGACAGGGACAGGCCTATGCGTGATTATGCCGTGCTCAATCCTGCACATTTACAAACAGGCATTGCAAGACCACCTATTCATACTGGTCACTTTGAATTCAAGCCAATGATGTTCCAAATGTTGCAGACTGCAGGGCAATTTGGGGGTTTCCCTCAAGAAGATCCTTATGCACATCTAAGGCAATTTTTGGATGTGTGTAGCAACTTTGTCATCCCTGGAGTCTCAGAAGATGCCTTCCAACTGAAGCTATTTCCATATTCTCTTAAGGACAAGGCCAAGAATTGGTTGAACTCCTTAGAGCCAAATTCAATTCATACTTGGGATGAGCTAGCTGAGAAATTTCTTGGAAAATACTTCCCTCCCAACAAAAATGCCAAGTTAAGAAATGACATCACTTCCTTCAAACAAAGAGAAGGGGAATCATTATTTGAGGCTTGGGAAAGATGGAAGGAATTACTAAGAATGTGCCCACACCATGGCATTCCCGTAGTTATTCAAATGGAGACTTTTTATAATGGTCTAGATCAACCTACCAGGCTTATACTTGATGCTTCATCAGGCGGTGTCATACTAAACATGTCTTTCTCTGAGGCATGCAGACTTATTGAAGACATAGCCACTCACAATGCCCATTGGCCTTCTGATAGATTCACTCCTGGAAAGAAGGCTGGTGTCCATGAGATAAGTGAAGTAACTGCCCTTTCTGCTCAGGTTGCTTCTCTGACCAACATGATTAAGAACTTGAGCACTCCAAACGTGGCCACGTCTGAAACACAGACTGCTGCAGCTATTGAGCCAACACCATCTGGGGGAGTAGTGTGTGTATATTGTGAAGGAGGGCATGTCTACGAAGAGTGTCCCCATAACCCCCAGTCTGTAAACTTTGTATCACATAACAAAGGTAACAGTCCCTTCTCCAACTTGTACAATTCAAATTGGAGAAATCACCCAAATTTTAGTTGGAAGAACAACAATTCTTTGAATGCTAGCAATGCTGCTCCTGCAATACCCCCAGGATTTCCCCCTCAACAACAAAAGCAGTATACGCAGAATAACAACAACAGCAATTTGGAAGCCTTGATGAAAACTTTCATAAGTGATTGTAGGGCAACCTTACAGACCCATGAGTCTTCAATCAAAACTTTGGAGAACCAAATTGGACAGATAGCCTCAGCTCTTACTCAAAGACAGAATGGATCTCTTCCATCCACAACTGAAACACCATCTTCATCAAAGTCAAATGGTAAAGATGTGGTGAATGCACAGGTAAATGCTATCTCATTAAGAAGTGGCACTGAGTATCCAGAACCATCTATGCCTAAGGAATCTGAGGTGCCAGACAAGGAAAAAGAGAAAAACAAAGGTGGAGAAAAAGAGAAGAATATTCCAGATATTGTGATGTCTAAGCCAGACGTTACAACGTCTAGTTCTGAACCAGGAATCAAGACTGTTCCTAAGCTTGTACCTGAATATCCTCCTCCACCCTACCCTCAAAGACTCAAGAAAGCTCATGAAGACAAGCAATTCAGCAGGTTCATGGAGATGCTAAAACAGCTGCACATAAACCTTCCCTTGGTTGAAGCTCTACAACAGATGCCAAACTATGCCAAGTTCCTAAAGGATATCATCACCAAAAGAAGAAGGCTAGGGGAGTTTGAAACTATTGCTTTAACTGAAGAATGTAGCTTAATCATGCAGAATAAACTCCCTAGAAAACTGAAAGATCCTGGCAGTTTTACTATACCATGCTCCATTGGAGATTTTTACCTTGGCAAAGCTTTATGTGACTTGGGGGCAAGTATTAACTTGATGCCCAAGTCCATTTATGAAAAACTTGGTATAGGAACTGCTAGACCTACTTCTTTAAGTCTTACATTAGCTGATAAAAGTAGAGTTTATCCTGAGGGCATATTAGAAGATGTTTTGATTAAAGTTGACAAATTCGTGTTTCCAGTGGACTTTGTTATTTTGGATTTTGATGCAGATAAGGAAGTTCCTATCATCTTGGGGCGACCATTTCTAGCCACTGGAAGGACACTCATTGATGTGCAGAAAGGAGAATTAATCATGAGGGTCAATGACCAAGAAGTCAAATTCAACGTCCTCAACGCACTCAAGTATCCAGAACCTAACACAGAGGAATGTTCCTTTGTGGTTGCCCTTGACCATGTGGTTCAAAAGCAATTCAATAAAGATAATGACCACTTGGAAAAGATTCTGGGCAATGATGAGATTCAAGAATTGTTATCAGAAGAAGCTGATCCGTCAAACGTTACAACGTCAACCACAGACGTTGTCACGTCTGATTCCCATGTACCCAGGGCGTGGACAAAGAAGTATGAATCCTTGGGGCAAGAAGACTCCAATCTCAAGAAGATAGTACCATCCATTGAAAAACCACCCACTCTGGAATTGAAAGTGTTGCCTGATCACCTGAAGTATGCCTTTTTAGAAGAAAATGATTCTTTACCAGTGATCATTTCTTCTAACCTCTCACAAGAGCAGGAAAGTGATCTCATTAGCACCTTGAAAAGGCACAAGAAAGCCATTGGTTGGCAAATGGCAGATATCAAAGGTATCAGTCCCACAATCTGTATGCACAGAATTGTCTTGGAAGAGAATGCAAAGAACAGCATTGAAGGACAAAGGCGATTGAACCCGATAATGAAGGAGGTGGTCAAGAAGGAAATCATCAAATGGTTAGATGCAGGAATCATTTATCCAATTAGTGATAGCTCATGGGTGAGCCCAGTTCAATGTGTGCCAAAGAAGGGTGGAGTTACTGTGGTAACCAATGAAAAAAATGAATTAATTCCAACAAGAACAGTGACTGGATGGAGGATATGTATGGACTACAGGAAGCTGAACAAAGCAACCAAGAAGGACCATTTTCCTCTGCCATTTATTGACCAGATGTTGGATAGACTTGCAGGCAAAGAATTCTATTGTTTCCTTGATGGTTACTCAGGATATAACCAGATAGCTATTGTGCCTGAGGACCAAGAGAAGACCACATTCACTTGTCCTTATGGTACCTTTGCCTTCAGAAGGATGCCATTTGGATTGTGTAATGCGCCTGCAACATTTCAGAGGTGTATGATGGCTTTATTCTCAGATTTTATTGAAAAATCCATGGAAGTTTTCATGGATGACTTTTCAGTCTATGGAGACTCATACAAGGCATGCTTGGATAACTTAGAAGGAGTCTTAATAAGGTGTGAAGAAACCAACTTAGTACTCAACTGGGAGAAATGCCACTTCATGGTTCAAGAGGGAATTGTTTTGGGGCATAAAATTTCAAAGAAAGGGTTGGAGGTGGATAAAGCGAAAGTTGATGTTATTGACAAATTACCTCCACCTACAACTGTCAAAGGTATTAGAAGTTTCTTAGGGCATGCTGGTTTTTACAGAAGGTTTATCAAGGATTTCTCAAAAATTTCCAAACCTTTGTGTCTGCTGCTGCAACGTGATAACGTCTTCAACTTTGATGAGCATTGTCATGAAGCCTTCCAGAAATTGAAGAATGCCCTTGTAACAGCTCCTGTGATAGTCACTCCTGACTGGTCCAAACCATTTGAATTAATGTGTGATGCGAGTGACTACGCTGTGGGGGCCGTATTGGGTCAAAGGTATGGCAAAATTTTTCACTCTATATACTATGCTAGTAAAACCTTAGATGATGCCCAATTAAATTATACTGTAACTGAGAAAGAGTTACTGGCTGTTGTATTTGCTTTTGACAAATTTAGATCATACTTGGTGGGTGCAAAAGTTATTGTTTTTACTGATCACTCAGCCATCAAGTATTTGATTTCAAAAAAAGATGCAAAGCCACGACTCATTAGATGGGTTCTCCTCCTCCAAGAATTTGACTTGGAAATTCATGATAAAAAGGGGGTGGAGAACCAAGTTGCTGATCATCTTTCTAGGCTTGAGAATGTTGATGCAGGTACAGGTGCAGAAGAAATAAAAGAAAATTTCCCTGATGAAAAACTGCTGACAGTAGCCACAGTAGCTGAAGGCGTTACCACGTCTATGACTATTTCTTCAAACGTTATAACGTCTGATACTACTGCTCCCTGGTATGCTGATATAGTTAACTTCCTAGTCAGCAAGATTGTGCCTGTGGATTTCAACCATCAACAAAGAAAAAAATTCTTCCACACCGTGAAGCACTATTTTTGGGATGAGCCCTATCTATATAAGATGTGTCAAGATCAGTTGCTTAGGAGATGCCTGGCTGAAGAGGAACAACTCCAGGTATTACAACAATGTCATGCATCACCTTATGGAGGACATTTTGGAGGAAACAGAACTGCAGCAAAGGTGTTACAGTCAGGATACTATTGGCCAACACTCTTCAAAGATGCTCATGAATTAGTAAAAAGCTGTGATAAATGCCAAAGAGCTGGAAACATCTCCAACAAGCAAGAAATGCCATTGACAAATATTCTTGAAGTGGAACTGTTTGATGTTTGGGGAATGGACTTCATGGGGCCATTTCCTATGTCTCATGGAAATTTATACATTTTGGTAGCTGTGGATTATGTGTCAAAATGGGTGGAAGCCATTGCATTACCCAATAATGAGGCCAAATCAGTCAGCAAATTCCTGAAGCAAAACATCTTCACAAGATTTGGTACTCCAAGAGCTATAATCAGTGATGAAGGCTCTCACTTTTGTAACAAGCTGATTGAGAACCTATTGGCTAAGTACGGAGTGAAGCACAAGATTGCTACAGCTTATCACCCACAGACAAGTGGTCAAGCAGAAATTTCCAACAGAGAAATTAAAAGGATACTTGAGAAGATGGTTGGTCCAAACAGGAAGGATTGGTCCCTGCACCTTGATGATGCATTGTGGGCGTACAGAACAGCATTTAAGACACCACTGGGCATGTCACCATACAAGTTAGTCTTCGGAAAAGCTTGTCACCTGCCCATTGAGCTCCAACACAAAGCTCACTGGGCACTGAAGCAACTGAACCTAGATCATTCAAAGGCTGGAGAAGCAAGGCTCCTTCAACTAAATGAGCTAGATGAATTCAGGCACACTGCCTATGAGAATTCAAAAATGTATAAAGAGAAAACCAAGAAGTGGCACGATCAGAGAATTCAAAGAAGGGAGCTAGTAGAGGGACAATCAGTTTTGTTGTTTAATTCAAGATTAAAGTTGTTCACTGGGAAGTTAAAATCAAGATGGTCAGGACCTTTCAAGATAGTAAAAGTCTACAGTCATGGTGCTGTGGACCTGTTTGATGAGAAAACTAATTCCATTTTCAAGGTCAATGGCCAAAGAGTGAAGCATTACCATGGAGAACATGTGGTTAGGGACAAGACCACAGTGACTCTCAACAACCCCTGAATTCAAAAAAGGGGATAGTCTGGCTGAAGACTCTTAAAGCAAGCGCTCTTGGGAGGCAACCCAATGGTTTTAACTAACCAGCAATTTTGTGTCTTTAAATTTTTGTGCAGGAATGGGAGCTGAAGTAGTACAAACGTTATAACGTCTCTGCGTGTCTAGGATGTTGTCACGTTCGCTGCCTGGGTAAAGTTTTAAATGAAAAAGAAAAGAAAATGAGTCAAGCAGTTTTCAAATGAAACAATTTTTAATGATTTTTTTTTGAGACGTGACTGCCAAAGTGACCATGACGTCACTTCCAACGGTTACCCCTTTTTCCCAAACCCACGCCACCACCTGCTTCCCAACTTCCCATAAAACCTCCCCAATAGACACACACCAGTTACAATCATCAAAACCACCTTCATACACTTTCAGAAACCGCAATCTTATCCCTTCTCCCAAACCCCAAATCGCAAATCTCAATCTCAAATCCCCCACTCTCCAGAAAACTCATACAATCACCATGACTAAAACAAAGCAAGCTGCAGTAAAATCATCTGGCAAAGGAAAGAACGTCAACCCAAGTTCTTCTTCTGTTCCAAACCCAGAAATCCCCATTCCTTCAAAGAAGAAAGCCTTGCTGCCAGAAAGGGGTTTTAGCTTGGAAAACCCAAATCCTGACTTTATCGCAACAGTGGCAGCATTGGGATGGCAGAAATTTGTAGTTCACAGAAAGGAATACATTGCAACTCTGGTGCATGACTTTTATAAAGGAATCGTTGAAAGAACCGATGGAGAACTTTCAAGCACCTCCATCGTACGAGGTGAGGAAGTCAAATTTGGTGTAAGAGTCATAAATGACTACTTTGGGCTAGGTTACTATGGCAAGGCAGTTGAGGTAAAGCAAAAGACTTACGGAGTGGCAGAGATGACTGAAATCAAAGAAAGGATATGTGTTGAAGGAGCTGTTTGGGAGCGAAGAGGCGACCATGGGAATGAATTCAAAATTTTGAAGAGATACCTTTGTGATGAGGCCAGTGCTTGGTTTCATTTCATCAGGCATTGCTTGATACCCACTTCCCACACTCTCTGGGTTGATAAAGAGAGGCTGATTGCTATTGATGCCATTATGTCAAGAGATAAGATTGAAGTGGGTAAGCTCATCAACAGAGAGATTAACAAATGGCAGAACAGGAAGGATGGATACCTATACTTCCCTTGTTTAATCACCGATCTCTGCATGGAGGCTGGAGTGGAGATTGAAGCATCTGAGCTAAGAGAGGAACCCCAGGGGGCATTCTCTACAAAGTTCAAAGCTAGGCAGAGAGCTGCAGATGCTACCACGTCAGTTGATGCGCAGACGTTACAACGTCTGGTAGACCAGCAAAACAGCCTAGCCAAGTTTGTCAAGGAGCAATTTGAGTGGCAAAAGAAGGTGAATGCACATACAACAAAAGGCAAGATGGTGATTGAAGAACCAGTACTTCCAGATTGGATGCAAGAGGAAGATGAAGACAACATACTCCTATCAGCAATGAACCCCAAGAAAGTGAAGAAGGAAAAAGTCAAGAAAACAAGAAAACCAGCCACAAAAAGAAAGAGCCCAGCAAAGAAGGAGCAGAAGAAAGTAAGTAGTGAGGAAGAAGAGCTTAAATCAGCTGATATGGATAGCATCAGTGAGAGTGATGCAGAGGAATCAAAGAAGGTGAGTAGGGAAATCCTAAGTGATGATGAGGAAGAAACACATTCAGAAGAGAAAGGAAGTTCCAGTGACAAGACTGATATTGAGGCTGACTCTCCACCAGCCCAAACACTCAAAGAACCAGCCCAACCCACACCTCCATCACCAAAAGACAAACAACCCCAAACACTCAAAGATCAACCCATTTCAAAGCCAACTCCCACTCAACCTGAACCAACTAAAGAACCATCACAACCATCCATTCCAGAAGTAACCAGTGCAGATGTGACTACGTCTGAACCAACTGTTGTTGAAACCAACACAGACCCACAACTCATTCCCCCACCCAAAAGGCAAAGATTCAAGACTGTACCCACCCAGAGTCCATTTGGGAAGAAGAAAAGGCGTGAAGTAGCCGCTGCAAGTGAAAAAGCAAGACATGGTGAAGAAGAAGAGCAACTAGTTGATCCTCCTGCACCCAAAAGGCAAAAGTTGCAGGTAAAAAAGAGATCTGAAGCTGCTAAAGACAAGCCAGCAACAGCCACCAGCGCAGCATTTGTTGCTGCAAGTGGTTCAGAGAATGCTCCTGCTGTTGCTGCTGATGAGGAAGCTGCAGACGTTACAACGTCTCATGAGCCAGAGGTTGAAAAAGCCCAGGGGGAACCCAAAGAGCAGCAGCAGATTCATCCTGCAGAGCTGGAAAAGCAGAAAGCATGGGAGGAAGCAAAGAAAAGAGTTGCTGAGAGCAGTGTAAAGAGGCCCCAGGAAACTGAAGTCTCAGTTGATGTTGGTGACGGTGAAGGAGAAAAGAAGAAGAAGGAAAAGAAAAAGAAGGCTGTGCAAGCAAGCATCCCAGCCAGACAAAGTGGAAGGCTCAGGGCCGGTGCTCTGAACAAGTAAGTAGCCCTCTTTTAGCAGTAGAATAGTTTTAGTTTACAATTTCAGTACAAATAAATAGCTGTCTAGACGTTACAACGTCTTGAGAGTTAGTAGTTGTTTTGTTTCTGTTTTGTGTAAATGTTCCTCTCTCATTTTTCAAAATCAGTGAGCAGTGGGGACACTGCTCATCTTTTTGTTCGGGGGGGGGGGGAGGATCATTTTTATGTTTCCTGTCTGCATGAAATCAAATGCAAAATCAGTTTACTTTCCTACTCTATTAATCATCAAAAATGTTTCTCTTTGGGCTAAATCTAGTAATGACTATGTGTGAATTTGTGTGAGTAGCTGATGCATGCTTAGATGAATAGAATTGATTACTGCTTCCACACAAACTCTGTTTTGAGGAAAACCTAGTTAGCTAGGGACTATGTGATGCAAAAGCTAGTTTTGGTTGACTATGGTGATGGTAAAACTTGATTAAAAACTTAAAGTAGCAGTAGAAACTAAGTTTGGGGGTATATCAGGATGTACTAAGGCTGGGTGCAAAGACTGCAGGATGATTAGTGCATGTGTAGTGTGAGTGCAGCGTTATAACGTCTACCCGTAACGTTATAACGTATGCCGTGTGTGTTTGTGTGTTGTGTTCTGTGTCATCAAGCGTTGTAGCGTCTCTCATATACACGTTATAACGTCTAATCCAAAAAGACCAAAAAAGTGTGTGTTGTTTCAAATAAGTGGAAAAATCCACATGCCCTCTGTGTTTGCTGCAATTTCCCGAAACAAATGCTGAGTACCCCAAATATCTCAATCCAAAAGTGTCAAATCCAAAAGATCAAAAAGGAGAAAATCACAAAAGCTCCAAACCAAAAGTGAAGAAAAAGAGAAAAGTTGCTCAGTAATGAGGGATTGCAGCTGTGTGTGTTTTACGTTGTGTGAGTCAGAAAAGTAGTTTGCACTAATCTAGTCCTAGCACCCTAATTAAGACCCTTTGTCGTGCTTAAAATAACCCTCATGTCTTATGTGAAAATGTTAGCCTACTCTTTGTTTTGAAAGATGTTATACTCTCACCATATGGAAACCACTCTTTCATAAGCTAGGATAGCTTCTGAACCTAGCTAGGAATAGAATTGATACAGAGATCACACACTCACCTTGAGCAGTAATAAATCTAGAATGTAATTGTGCATTGGTGCGTGAGTGTGTAGTGTAAGTCTGAAGGAATTAGCCCCTTGAGGAAAAATTTTTTGATCAAATGGTTGAGCAGGGTGTA
The DNA here is from genome assembly GCA_039519185.1 of Astragalus membranaceus. Classification (NCBI taxonomy): domain Eukaryota; kingdom Viridiplantae; phylum Streptophyta; class Magnoliopsida; order Fabales; family Fabaceae; genus Astragalus; species Astragalus membranaceus. Next base: position 44,879,424 of record CM076848.1, read on the forward strand.
AACTGCTGGTGTATTTAATTTCTTGCATCTTTTCATATGTTGTATTTCAATTGCTTGAGGACAAGCAATGGTTTAAGTTTGGGGGTGTGATAACTCATATTTATATGAGTTATTTATGCTTAGTCAAAGTTAAATCATGCAAGTTCTCTGGCAATAGCAGGTTGTTTCTAGTAAAGTTTCTGTTAGTTTATTGCTTTTAGTTAGAAAGGGGCTAAATTACAAGTTCTAGGCATTTTGGTGCCAATTGGCGCCTTTGTGAGCGTTTTGATGCTTCTTGTGTTTGTGCAGTAATCCAAACGTGGCAGCGTCTCTCATCACGTCTGAAGAAGGACAGCAGAGCAAGAAAATAACATATATCATTTTGGCGCGCATGTAATGATGACCAGAGATCTGGAAATGAAGAAGATCTTCTCTTTCTTCAACACTGACGCGGCTTACGCACTGTAGCAGTGCGGTGTCACTTCAGGGCAGAGTCAACTCGCAAGCAAGCTTGGAAGGTGGGGGAATGACATCAGCAACATGTGACCCTCTTTTGACCATGGCTATTCTCTCTCTACAAAAAGGCAAGGGTGCACCATGCGGAACACACGACTCCATTCATCATCCACCTTCCCCCCATTTTTCAGAGATAGTTTTTCTGAGAGAAGTTCTGGACACAGACTTCTTCATTTTTAATTCTCTCAAGGCCCCAATTTCCATATCCATCCACAGCCATTACTGTAAAGCTCAGACGTTGTAACGTCTTTACAGCGTGCATGAAGGAAGGCCACTTAGGCGTATCTTTTGCGTTTAGTCTCCTTTTCTCTATGTACGGTATTTGGATTTTAACTCCTCTTATTTCTGTAAGGATGCTCAGCATGAGCTAAACATTTGTAGTTGGGTTGTTGTTTTGCATGTAATGAATCTTTAGTCTAATGCTATGAAGTATTGATGTTTATGCGTTTTAAATCTTTGCATGTTAATATTTCCAAGCTTGTTTTGAACTGATCACTTAAAATAAGTAGATTCATAGGTACAGACATGGTCTATGAAAAGAACTCAAAGATTTATGTGAATGAAAAGGTGCACTAAAGACATTTAGGCATTTTTATCTAAGTCTAGACATAGAACAGATAATAGTTCATAGGACATTGCTGTGGGTACTTAAAATACAGGAGTAGGCCTACTTAGAACCTAGACATAGGAATTCTAGTACTTGAAGCTCTGACGTTTTGTGACTGAAAAGCACAGCTCTTTTGCAACAGCGTTCAAACGTTATAACGTCTATACAACATAGCATTTGTACGTATTAACGTGTAAACGTTATAACGTCTGACTAGAGGAGATTTACTTGCATGCAGCAATCCAACTCATACTCTTCCATATTCACACCCACTTCTCATTTACTTGCTTTATTTATGTTCTTAGTCTTAATATCAACTTTTAGTGTCGATTTATTACCTGTTTCACTTGTGTTTTAAAGACTTGAACTCTGAAAGTTAATCAATCCTCGTGGGAACGATCTCTTACTTTTATCCACTTTATTACTTGTACGACGTGTATACTTGCACTGACATTGCGACTATAACACACACGAGGACGCAACACTAGTCCTCAGAAGGGCCGACGTAGGAAATAAGAACGCTCGCCAGGGAAAGCTAGCCCCCAATTGGGAAGGACCATACCGTGTCATCAGCAAGACCGGAAAGGGAGCGTACGAGCTGGAAACCATGGAAGGGGCGACCATCCCCAGAACATAAAAACTCAAACAAAGTAAGAGCGGTCGCAGTTACCTGGAATTAGAGCAAGAGGATCACGAGCGAGCTTTAGCGAGAACGAGCGAGCTTCGACGGTAGCGAGCGAGCGTTTGGCAGAAGCAAGCGAGCTTGATGCGAGCGATCAGCGAGAGAGCAGAGGAATTCGGAGGAAAGTGCAAATGATGTGCCCCGTGAACCCTATATATAATGGGCCAACCATCACCATGGGCCGGAAGTGAAGAGGCGCGACTCTTCATATACCATCATTGCTTAAACTCCTCGAGTCTCTAAACGTCACTTCATTAAAAGTAACTGTCGCCTCAGCACTCAACACGATTTATTGTCAGGCATCACCCCCGAGACGGCACCTGGCCCCGTGTGGCCAGGCCGCGTGGCAGCGACCACGCAATCGAATTATCAGCGATCGACCGTCAGTCCCCTTCCACAACTCGAATGCAGGGGGGCAACGATTCAAGCCTCAGCCCGCTCTTAAGCGACCTAGGCTTGGGGGGCAACTGTTCTGGAGTGGCCCAATAGGCCCAACGAGACAGTCCAGCGCAACCTGCAGCAAGGGGGGTGCTGCGCGCAGCAACCAGGTGCAACATGGGCCAGCGGCCCATTCGACCAAGGCCAGCCCAACGCGGCCCATCATCTACCGTGCTCCGCAAGATGCGGCCGGTCCCGTAAAATCCGCAACGGCTAGCACGCCAGCGTTATATATACCACACCAGCATGTGGCTTCAGGTATGTTTTACTCACCTTGTGACCCTGCCCGTTGAAACACCTCTGACTTGAGCGTTGGAGTGTCTTTGCAGGTACCACCCGCGTGCGGCTTACAACTCGGTCCCTCATCACAGCGACCGATCAACGTCATCAACAACAACCCATCGTATTGATCAAGTACGATCAATTGGCGACCACAGTGGGAGGCCCGAGCGCTATTCCACATCAAATCATGCCGCCGCGTCAGAAACGCACTTCTTCCAGGCTCAACACCTCTGGGCAGAACCGACCTCAACGGACCCCAGAGGGCATGCCTGTGACCGTTCATGAATCACAAGATGAGCCTCGCCAAGAACCCTCAGTACAGGGCGGCCGAGGGCCAGTTACCCAACCAGCCCCGCAGCTACCGGCCGAGCTGGCCGAAGCGGGAATTCCAGAAGCGTTGCCAGAGCACGTGACCCAAGCGCTCATACAAATTCTGGAGCAAAAGAATCAAGTGATTGCTGATCGAGACGAACTGATCGAACGCTATGAGAGAGGTTCGATCTCAATCCGCCCGCGTGCGGACAGCGGTCATCGAGGCCAACCTTCTCGGCCCCATCGTTCACCACCACGAAGAGAAGCTCCTCCTCGTCGAGGCGTATCCCGACGCAATCCTCCAAGAAGGGCGATCGTTCACAGGTCGCCTCCTCGTCGAAGTCGTCACCGTCGCTCCCCCGAAGAAGATTACGACTACGCTGACTCAAGCTACCGACCAGAGTCAGAAGGGTCGCCAACAAGATACTCGTCCAACGAGTCCTCAGGATCCCGCCGATCAAGAAGCAGGTCGTGGGACTCGTATGAGGAGTTTGACGACTACAGTAACGGGGAGATTAGAGATGTCTCCCATGCCATCAGCCGACCGAGAAGGAATAATTCAGAGCGGCCTAGAAGACGGTCGTCGCCGCACGCTCCACAATACCATGGACGCCCTCCAATTGCCGACAGACTCCTCGGTCAGCCGGTCGGCCTTTACGGTTTGCCTGTCGACCAAGCTTATGCCGCCATGCATTCTTACGGGCAGAATCCCATCCCGACCGGACAGGGGCCTTTCACCAGCGAAATTAGGCGTTATCGCATCCCAAGGGACCTGAGGAAGCCCCCAAACCTGAACAAGTTCAACGGTCGCGGAGATCCAGATAAACACCTGATGTACTTCAACAACTACTGTAGCTACAGGGAGCTGGGACGAATGATGAAGTGCAGACTTTTCCCTCAGTCGCTCGAAGGTCGGGCGTTAGAATGGTGGGAATCTCTGCGTCCCAACTCAGTCTCTTCTTGGGAAGGTCTTGTGGCAATGTTCTTGGCCAATTACACAGCCAACCGTTGTCAGTATCGTTACGAGGAGCACTTGGATTCGGTCGTCCAAGGAGAAAATGAATCATTGAGGGAGTTTATCGACCGGTTCATGACAGAGGCCGACACAGTCCGCAACCTATCAGACACGGACAAGCTGAAGTACCTCAAGCGTGGTATAAGAAAGAACCACAGATTCGCTGAAGAGTTCTCTCTGAACCGTTACTACGACCTCGGCCTGTTCCTCAGAAGGGCCAACGACCATATGGGCTATGAGGAGCAACTGGCGGCCGACAAGGGCGCCCGCGCGCGTCCCAAGGAAGAAACTGGAAGGTCGGTCAAGGGGCAAGACCGTGACAGTAAGCCCGAGTACCGGCCCAAGAGGTACGAGCAGCGTACAAAATTGAACACTCCGATCGCGCAGATCTTCACGGAGTGCCAGAACAATGAATTTACTGGTGTGAGGCGACCTGATCCTTTAGTATTGAAGAAAGGAGGTCGGCCTACCAAGAAATACTGCAGATATCATAAGAGTAAGGGGCATGACACCAACGACTGCATGGCCCTAAAAGATGACATAGAAGGCCTCATACAGAAGGGCAAGTTGAGGCAATATGTCAAAGATGAAGGAAACGATCGCCCTGATCAAAGAGCCGTTGGCCAACCCGCCAATGACAAAGGTAAGGCGATCGTTAACTCAGCGATCGAGCAAGCGCGTAACAGTTCAGAGGAAGAACGCGACCCCAGACAATCGAAGGGCCGCAACGTAGCCATGGTCATCCATGGAGGTAATCCGTTGGACATCAGAGAGTCCAACAAGGCGATGAAGAGGAAGTGGAACGAACTCATGATGGTCGGTTCAACTTCAACCCCACGGCCGGCCTCGAACAGGCCGCCCATTTCCTTTGGGGACGAAGACTTGCTTGATGGAAAAGTTAATAATTATGTTCCTTTGGTAGTATCGGCCGTAATGGCCAACACCGAGGTCAGAAGAATACTGGTCGACCAAGGGAGCTCGGCCGACATCATGTTCGAAGAATTGATCGACAAGTTAAATGTGGATAGGAGCGAGATTATTCCCCAAGCAGTACCAACCCCATTGACCGGGTTCAACGGGGCGACCACCTACCCGCTGGGGACGATAGAATTACTTGTCACCTTTGGAGATGACACGAGCGGCAGCACGTCATACAGGACGGTCAGGACGACGTTCTTAGTTCTGCCAATCAAATCGTGTTACCACTGTATCATTGGCCGCCCAACTCTGGGAAAATTGGAAGCCGTAGCCTCAACTGTACATCTGAAGATGAAGTTTTACAGTAAAAACGACCAAGTTGTGACATTGATGGGCGACATGGAGGCGGCCATGAGGAGCCATTTCCTCTATCAAGAAATTTGTGACATGGAGGTGACAAATGCTAAACCTCAGAATCTTGGAGAGGGGCATCAGGTCAATGTGGCCGACCTGGATGCTCGATACGACCCTGATAGCGACCCTGAGGACAACGACGATGATTTAGCCCGCGAGCTAAAGAATAGACTCAAGAGGCCTGAGCCCCACGGGGAATTGATCGATGTTCAATTAATGGACGACCCAACTAAGACAGTTAAGTTGGGGAGCGACCTACCTGAAGAAGTCAAGCAAGAGCTCATCACCTGCCTCAGGGATTACGCAGACCTTTTTGCATGGCAGGCATCAGATATGCCCGGGATCCCAATTGAAATTGCCTGCCACCAACTGTCCGTTGATGAGACAGTAAGGCCGGTCGCACAAAAGAGGCGAACTCAGAATGAAGAGAAAGCAATGGCGGCCGCCCAGGCAGTTGACGACCTCATCAAGGCCAATTTCATTGAGGAAATTAAGTATACAACATGGCTTTCCAACGTCGTGTTGGTAAAGAAGAAAAATGGTAAGTGGCGCATGTGCGTCGATTATACCGACCTGAATAAGGCATGCCCGAAGGACGCCTTTCCACTGCCAAGCATTGACAAACTGGTCGACGGGGCTGCGGGCTATAAACTTCTGTCTTTTCTAGACGCCTATTCAGGATACAATCAGATCACCATGTACCCACCCGATCGGCATAAGACCGCGTTCATGACCGATCGGGGAAATTTCCAGTACAAGGTAATGCCCTTTGGTCTGAAGAACGCCGGAGCGACCTACCAGAGGATGATGAACAAAGTTTTCAGGCGGCAGATCGGTCGAATATCAGAGGTCTACTTGGATGATATGATCATCAAGAGCAAAACCGACCAAGACCACAGTAACGACCTAAGGGAAATCTTTGAGGAAGCAAGGAAGAATTCTTTAAGGTTGAATCCAGAGAAGTGCACCTTCGGAGTAAGGGCGGGCAAGTTCCTGGGCTTCCACTTAACAGAGCGAGGGATTGAAGCGAACCCTGATAAGTGTAGGGCGGTCGCCGACATGAGGCCGCCCACTTCGAAAAAAGAGATCCAGCAATTGAATGGCATGGTCGCTGCCCTGTCACGATTTATACCTAAATCAGCGTGCAAATCTCTTCCACTGTTCAAGCTTTTGAAGAAAGAGGTCGAATTTCAATGGACCGATCAATGCCAGCGAGCATTGGACGAGCTGAAGGCGGTACTAACCAACCCGCCCATCATGACCAAGCCGCAACCGGGGGAGACACTTTACTTGTACTTGGCCATAACGGATGAAGCCATGAGCGCCGTTCTAGTCAGGGAATGCGACCTAAAGCAAAACCCGATCTATTTCATCAGCAAGGTGTTTCAAGGCCCAGAAATCAGGTACCAGAAGATCGAGAAACTAGCCTTGGCGTTACTTGTGGCCGCTCGTAGATTACGTCCTTATTTCGTGGCCCATCAGGTTGTGGTAAGGACCGACCAGCCTATTAGGCAAATCCTTCACCGACCTGACCTTGCAGGGCGTATGATCAAGTGGGCTGTGGAACTCAGTGAGTTTGGAATCAAGTTTGAGGCCAGATCGGCCGCTAAGGCACAAGTGTTGGCCGACTTCATCGCTGAGATGACTCCAATACCAGATGATCAGGCCGTCATTACCTGGACTTTGCACGTAGACGGGTCCTCCAACAGCAAAGGAAGTGGGGCCGGCTTGATACTTGAGAACACAGAAGGACTTACTGTTGAAGTGTCATTAACTTTTGCATTTCACACTTCAAACAATCAGGCCGAGTATGAAGCGTGCATTGCCGGGCTGCAGCTGGCCAAAGAGTTCAATGTCGACCGCGTCGAACTTCACTCCGACTCTCTACTGGTAGTATCCCAAATTCAGGACCTATACGACGCAAAGGACGACGTCCTGAAGAATTATTTGGCCAAGGTAAGGGAGCTGCTCAGGCAATTCGACCGAGCAGAAGTTAAGCACGTCCCCAGGACAGAGAACGTGAGGGCTGACATCCTATCAAAGTTAGCCAGTACAAAGGCTCCTGGGAATCATAGAAGTCTAATTCAGGAAACATTAACGCGGCCGAGCGTGTCTACTAAGCCCGCTCAACCATTAGCCATCCTAGCGGTCGACTCAGATAAAGACTGGATCACTCCGATCCTACAATATATTCTTGATGGGGTAGAACCTTGCGACCAGAAGGCAGCAAAACTCCTGAGGTTACGAGCGACCAAGTACTCGGTGATCGAAGGAAGACTGTATAGAAGGGGCTTTTCATCCCCATTGCTGAGGTGCCTCACGTCGGTCGAGGCCGACCATGTACTAAGAGACATACATGAGGGAGATTGTGGTAGCCACCAAGGTGGTCGGTCGATTGCTAAGAAGGCACTCAGGGCCGGATATTATTGGCCGACCATGGATGAAGACGCTAAGTTACTGGTTCAGAAGTGCAAGAAATGCCAAATCCATGCCGACGTGCACATAGCGCCCTCATCAGAACTACACAGCTTGACCCCACCCTGGCCGTTCGCTTGGTGGGGCATGGACCTGCTCGGCCCTTTTCCACCTGCACCAGGTCAGCTGAAATTCCTCATCGTCGCGATCGACTACTTCACCAAGTGGATAGAAGCAGAGCCACTCGCCACCATTACCTCAGCGAAGGTATCCAAGTTTTTTGCTCGAAATGTGCTCGCCCGCTTTGGAGTGCCCCAACAACTGGTGACCGACAATGGAACTCAGTTCGCTGACAGAAAATTCAGAGAAATGCTGGCCGGCCTTGGCGTGAAACAGCGTTTCACCTCGGTCGAGCACCCACAAACCAATGGCCAGGCAGAAGCGGCCAACAGGGTAGTACTACGCGGGCTGAAAAGGAGGTTAGACGAAGCTAAAGGCAATTGGGCGGAAGAGCTACAGTCGGTCCTTTGGGCCTACAGAACGACCCCCCACTCTTCGACCGGGGAGTCACCATTTAGACTGGTCTATGGTACTGACGCTGTCATCCCGATAGAGATGGGAGAGCTAAGTTGGAGGACGACCAACCCACCAACCCCGGCCGCAAATGAGCAAGCAACAAGAGAAGAACTCGACCTGGTTGATGAGCTGCGAACCAAGGCGTCACTTAGGGAGCAACTCATCAAACAGAAGGTCGCTGCAAGATACAACGCCCGCGTCCAGAAGAGGGAATTCTCCGTTGGGCAGCTAGTCCTCAGAAGGGCCGACGTAGGAAATAAGAACGCTCGCCAGGGAAAGCTAGCCCCCAATTGGGAAGGACCATACCGTGTCATCAGCAAGACCGGAAAGGGAGCGTACGAGCTGGAAACCATGGAAGGGGCGACCATCCCCAGAACATGGAACGCTGACAAATTGAGAAAATATTATGTCTAAGTTGTAAACATCAATTCATCAATAAAGAACAGGCGGTCGCTCTTTTTCCCCACAGGGGTTTTTTACTGAGGACCGACCTTAAAATTCGACTTGTGTATTTATTTTCATGCAAATTGTATGCACGGTCGCTCACCATGCGAGTAGCAGTCGAGCGACCGTTAGAGTGCCACCGAATGGCCCAAACGAGAGCTGCCGAGCGGCCTAAAAAGAGTGCCATCGAATGGCCCAAACGAGAGCCGCCGAGCGGCCTAAAAAGAGTGACATCGAATGGCCCAAACGAGAGCCGCCGAGCGGCCTAAAAAATAGTGCCATCGAATGGCCCAAGCGAGAGCTGCCGAGCGGCCTAAAAGAGTACCCTCGAACGGCCCACACGAGCGACCTGCTCAGACCATCGATTGGCCGAGCCGAATTGCAAAAGTAAATTAAGAGCAAAAATGAATGAAAATCAATTATAGAGCAATTAAACGGGCTGCAATTCATAGAGAAATTGTCATTGATTACAAATAAACGCCTTGGTCGAAACCAGGGCGTCCCATTCAAACACCGCTCGCAGGCGGGCCAAGACTACAATTCAAAAAAGAAATTACAAGTTAAGAGTCGCCGGGGGCTTGGTAGATAACTGCCTCTTCTTGAAGGACCTTCCCTTTCGACATCTTCTTGGGGCGGACGATCTTCTGATCGGTCGCTCGATGGCTGCTTTGCACAATCTCACGATCGACATTCAGATCAGGGCAGAGGATCTTGATCTGACCGACCGCATTTTCAAACTGACCCTCCGCAGCTCCCTTCGCCTTGTCAAGAACGTCCTTGTAGCGGCCTCTAAAATTATTCTTTTCCGCCTCCTCTGCCTCCAACTCAGTTTTCAGCCCAGCGACCTGGCTCGACAGCTCTTTATTCTTGGAAGAGAGGCGTTCGACCTCTTTCTCAGCTGTTTCCTTGTCAGCGACCGCCTTGTCCAGAGAAGACTCGGCCAGTGTTTGAGCAGAGACAGCAGCCACAAGCTGGCGTTCTGCTTCGATAAGCTTCCTCTCATTGTCAGCGGCCGCTTCGACTTTTGGTTCGAGCTCCTTCATTTTCTTGAGCAGGTCGTCGCGCTCGCCCCTCATTTCTGCGAACAATGACAAGGCAGAATTCAATTTAAAGTTTTTATCGACTAGGTCGTCTTCAAGCAATGAATATCTATGGGCAAGGCGCCTACCTTCCAGGCGACCTGATTCTTCATCTTGGTATTTCTTGAACAGAACACCAGCGGCCTTCATTGCATCAGCCATCACCTCGAAAGGTTCCTCCTTGAAACGAGCACAGTCTTCATCACCCAACCCAAGCAGGTCGATGTTAGGCGACCGGTTGTGCCCGTGGCTTTTTCCACTCTTATGCTTCTTTTTCTCGCCCCCATCATCGACCGACCTGTTCCTCTTGGATTTTCCTTGATTTTTAGGTGGGCTGCTCAGATCAATGGCTTGTGCTGGTGTGCCCGCCCGAGGAGCCTGACGGTCAGGCTGAGATCCGGTCACATCAGTTTGAGGCGTACCCCCAGACTGAGCCACAGGTATGACGCGGGCGGGTGAAGTATCGCCGTCCTCGGCCGCCCATTGCTCCAACAGGTCAAAGTCATTCATGTTGGTCATCTTAACTGCAAAGGCAAAAGCAGATGGTTAGTTAACAAAACAAAGTGACAGAAAATAAAAGATGTGAGCAACCACCGACCAAGAGCGGCCTTGACATTCTTCTTGGTACGAGCATCCACAACGTTCTTAACTTTGATGCGACCCTCAGGGACTAGGGACGCAATCCTTCTCAATCTATGGATCGTCCCCCTGTCCAGGTCGTCAAGATCAGCGTCCTTGAAAGCATACTGGCCCGGCTTTTTGGAGAAGTGGTTAAAACTCCACACCGTAGGAAACAGGGGGGTTCCTTCTTGATCGTTGGTCATTTGGGCGATCGCATTTTGGGCCTCAGCCGATTCAGGAACGACCCAAAAGAATTCCTTTTTCCACCCGGTCGTCAACGATTCCAGATATGGCTTGAAGAAGTTGTATGTCGACCGGTTTTTGAATGAGACCGCTTCCTTGCGGGCGCCCTTGGAGCCTTTTTCATAAATATAGCTCATCTCAAACAAATGGAAGAACAGTCGTATGGAGACCGGTCGTTTCAGAACCACAAGGACATCTTCATACGCCTGCAGGAACGCCCAAGCGTTCGGGTTCAGCTGAGAAGGGGCGACCTGAAGATACCGTAGAACCTGGCGTTGGAACCTGGTGAATGGTGGAATTATACCCATGCGTTCGAAAACGATGCGGTACATTGTGAATTTTAACATATCAGTCCAGGCCGCAATGTCTTCCCCCTTCGCCATACCTTCTACCGTCCAACCTTCATTCAGCTCGGTCGCAAGAAACTCCAGGTCTTGGCTTCCCCGTTGAATCTTGCTGCGCTGACCCCTCAGGTTGAGAGAAACCCAGGACATATCATTTGCAGCAGCAACCTCAGGACCTTTTCCACGGTCGCCCTGTTGATCTCTTTCGGCCGTCTCGGTTACGTCGGTCGCAGCATGGTCAACACCTTCCCCACAGTCAACCCGTGCGTTGCTCTCTGCATTATCAGCAACCACAACCTCGGAGTACGGGACCCCACTTCTGTCCGGCCGCGTTCTTCTGCTAGATGAAGTCGAGTTCTGGGTCAAATACCCAGAGGAAGAAGATTCATCACTAGAAGAAGACGACCCATCGTGCGCAGGACTCTGTTCCACTGGTCGTGTCATATTTTGCGCAAGAGAGACGGCCGGGACTCCAAATATACGGCGGGTTTGTTTAGTCCGCGCCAGAATGAACCTGTGGAGGGGAATAGCAGTCAGGGTCTTACTCGCGCGTGGGAAGGGGCGACGTGGTCGTCCCCAGACCTGACACCCCCTCCATCAGGTGGAACATAAAAACTCAAACAAAGTAAGAGCGGTCGCAGTTACCTGGAATTAGAGCAAGAGGATCACGAGCGAGCTTTAGCGAGAACGAGCGAGCTTCGACGGTAGCGAGCGAGCGTTTGGCAGAAGCAAGCGAGCTTGATGCGAGCGATCAGCGAGAGAGCAGAGGAATTCGGAGGAAAGTGCAAATGATGTGCCCCGTGAACCCTATATATAATGGGCCAACCATCACCATGGGCCGGAAGTGAAGAGGCACGACTCTTCATATACCATCATTGCTTAAACTCCTCGAGTCTCTAAACGTCACTTCATTAAAAGTAACTGTCGCCTCAGCACTCAACACGATTTATTGTCAGGCATCACCCCCGAGACGGCACCTGGCCCCGTGTGGCCAGGCCGCGTGGCAGCGACCACGCAATCGAATTATCAGCGATCGACCGTCAGTCCCCTTCCACAACTCGAATGCAGGGGGGCAACGATTCAAGCCTCAGCCCGCTCTTAAACGACCTAGGCTTGGGGGGCAACTGTTCTGGAGTGGCCCAATAGGCCCAACGAGACAGTCCAGCGCAACCTGCAGCAAGGGGGGTGCTGCGCGCAGCAACCAGGTGCAACATGGGCCAGCGGCCCATTCGACCAAGGCCAGCCCAACGCGGCCCATCATCTACCGTGCTCCGCAAGATGCGGCCGGTCCCGTAAAATCCGCAACGGCTAGCACGCCAGCGTTATATATACCACACCAGCATGTGGCTTCAGGTATGTTTTACTCACCTTGTGACCCTGCCCGTTGAAACACCTCTGACTTGAGCGTTGGAGTGTCTTTGCAGGTACCACCCGCGTGCGGCTTACAACTCGGTCCCTCATCACAGCGACCGATCAACGTCATCAACAACAACCCATCGTATTGATCAAGTACGATCAATAAGTGTTGTTAAGATTGTTACGTGAATAAAGACACACACACACATATATATATATATATATATATATATATATATATATATATATATATATATATATATAAATATAAATATACTGTTGGAGCTATGATGTGTTGATTTGCTGTGTTACCGTAATTTACCCGCTGCTTATATACTGCTATCATTTACTCATTATTTCTGTTAAGCTCACCCCTTCTGCTTGGAATGTTGCTCTTATGTGGCAACGCTGCAGGTGACCGTTAGCACTCGTGGAGGATTGCTAGGTGTAGTTTCCTTCTCGTTGGGTCTGTGTCAGCTCTGATGCGTAGCACCGGGGAGGGTTTTAGTTACCGCTTTTCGAACTATTACTGTTCTTTTTGGAGTTTTGGTTTAATGTTTATTTATTTTTGGAGATGTTAAATGAGTCTATGATTCCGCTGCATAGAGATTAATTATTTATATGTTTGAGGATTTATTTTAAATCAATTGGAGTTTTTATGTGGTGAAAAATGTAGCGCCCTCGCGGTGACTCTGATAATTGCGTGTTTAATTATATTTAGTAAAAGTGGGGTGTTACAGGCTCGTCAGATGGTATGTTGTTTTAAAGAATTTCTATCTTATAGTAAAATAAGTTTTAGTATAAGATAACTAGTTGTATTTTATTAATGATGTTAGGAGCTAAAATTAGGAAGACCTGTATGTCGAAGCGAAGTTAAATTGGCAACATTACTAAAGAAGGATGGAAGCTATGTGAATGGAGAAGGAAAAGCCATGGCTGTAAGTACATCTTATATCTTACACCATGACTTTGTTTTTGTTACTCTGATAGATTAAATTTTGTCACTTTTATCATTTTCATGAGTATCTGCTTCTAATGAATCATTTTCAAGAATGTTTGTTATGTTGTTAGAAGCAAAAAGTGTAGCTTGCTCCTTAGCATCTTTGTTATTAGTGTAAATCTTTGTATAGTTATGAGGAGTCTCTGTTCTCTAGTCTGTGGTCTGTTGCTTATTGACAAGCCATTCTTGTTTATGTTGTTCAACACCAGATTTGAACTATATAGTAAACTTGAATTATGTTTGTGTGGTTGTTTGAATTACTTGATGAATGTTTATGATTGTAGGTTGTATGTTTGTGTTATGTTTTTGGCTACTTTGTTGATATCTAGAATAATCTGTTTTAGAAGATGCTTTTGTAATTAACTAAGATAGAATAATTTGTTGATACCTAGAATAACTCAAGATAATCACGGCCCCTTTATCCAACTTAAGACAACTCATAAAACAGCGACAACCAACATTAAATTTCATACAATAGGATAACAAAATAAAATAGTAATAATATGCGTTCATCCCCCCGAGTGCTACGTATCAGAGCGACGACACGGACTCGAACTAACGAAGGTACACAGCCTTCATTCGTGGTTACCTGCACGTTACCAACATGAGGGTAACATTCAAACAGAAGGGGTGAGATATCGAACCATATAATAGAATGTATGAAAAACAATATATATCAGAATCAGGACATCTCAATTCATCACTTCACAGCAATCAAATAACTGCAATCATCACGAATCATCAACATAACCACTCATCAAAATGCAAATGGGCCATCAGCGATACCCTCAACAAAATACAATGGGCCATCAGCGGTACCCTCAACAAAATACAAATGGGCCATCAGCGGTACCCTCAACAAAATACACATGGGCCATCAGCGGTACCCTCAACAAAATACAAATGGGCCATCAGCGGTACCGGGGGCCTAATGCGCCTAAAGCGCCCAACAACAGCAAACATGGCGCCCTATGCGCCCAGCAACAGCAAACATGCAAACAACAACAGCAAACAGCAAACAGCAACAGTAAACAGCAAACAGCAACAGCAACAGACAGATTTCCATCAAACATACCTCTACTTCGGTGAATTAATTAACCTATCAAACGGTATCGAAACTTAGCAAAAGACCCCTCTATGGAAAGCTAAAAATGTCTAGTTCCTGACTACAATTTTTATTTTGCAAAATAATGGTCCAATTCGTACAGTTTCAGTAAATAAGCAACAAGGTTCAGAAAACAGGACAGCCACCATGACCTAGCTTGTGACACCTCTAAAATTATCAAAACTCAGTCAAATGGCATGGTACTTGAGCCTAACCCGAAACAAATTGAGTGTAGTTTTCAATGAATCAATAATCATTCAAAAAGGAGTTCAAACGAAAACGTTATACACGAAATACCGAACCTATATCCAGATTGTTTCCAGAATTTTAACCTAACTTGTGACACCTATAACTCGAGCTATACAACTCCAAATGAAACCAAACTAGTGCCAAATTAACAAGAATTAAGTCTAGTTTCTGAAAAGGTAAACCACATAATTTTTGGATCACTAGATTATTCCCAGTTACTGTATAACCGAACCTATACCCAGATCATTTCCAGAATTTTAACCTAACTTGTGACACCTATAACTCGAGCTATACAACTCCAAATGCAACCAAACTAGTTCCAAATTAACAAGCATTAAGTCTAGTTTCTGAAAAGGTAAACCACATAATTTTTGGACCACTATATTGTTCTCAGTTACTGTATAACCGAACCTATACCCAGATCATTTCCAACACCAACACATAGATTCAAACATTAACCATAGTTTTCAAGAGATAAACATGGATTAAATCATCAACAATAGTCTAAACAAGAGATTCAATCATCAATAATAGTTCAAACAATAGATCCAATCAACAATAATAGTTTAGACAATAGAGCCAATCATCAAAAATAGATCAACATATAGGATCATTCACCAACAATAATTTCGAATATCATCAATAGATTTTCAAAGATTAAACAAATAGAATCAATCATTAAACAAACATAGGATCCCCTAATTCCCTACATAAAGTCCTTCATATACCCTATTATAGAGTTAGAACCCCACCCTTACCTTGGATTGAAGTTGAAACTCTCCTTGGTCCTTGCCCTAGCTCTCTTCGTCGCTCCCTCTCTATGGCTCTCTCTCAATCCTTAATTTTTTCTTCTAAATGAGCAAACCCTAAAATAACACCTATTTATAATTTATTTAGTCTTATGGGCTTTCTCATACACTTATGCGACTTTAGCTTCACGGGTCTTCTTTACACCCCTTATTTTACTACTCCTAACACCAACAATAGGCCCACATACGAAAATATATTTTTACTCTAATATTTTCCTACCACTTAATTTCCTAAATAATTCAATTAAATAATTAATTAAATATTCGGGGCGTTACAGTCATCAGGCTGAAAACTTGAGTAATGTTCAAGGTAGTTAAAATCGCGAGCTAGTTCGTAAACTCGCACGATTTTACGAGTTTTGATGGCCTTTGCGAGTTCAGTCACACATAAAATCACATCTGGAAGAGAAAAGTAAGATGGCCGTGCTACTTCGTATACTCGGCAGAAGCGGCGCGCCGTAATGGTGTCTATTTTAGGGTTCTGTAATTTGTTTGCCCGTTTCGCTGTTTCGGGCCGGGTCCTAGACGCCTGTGTTTTCTCAACAAAAAGGAAAAAGGTTGAAGAAGAGATTGAAATTATCAAAAAGCCCTTCAGTTTAGATTGTTTTTTTGACCAAAGCCCTTCAGTTTAATGAAACAGTGCGTTTTACACTTCCTCTGTTTTTTCTTTTGGTAAATACCTCTGTTTTTTTTTAATAATATAGGTTAAAACTCAAAAGTTACTGCTCATTTTTACCTCTGCTGAACGTGACTCTATTTCTTCGTTACTGTTCTTCTTCTATGCGAGGACTCAGTTTCTCTTCTACACTGGTTTACTCCGACTCTTCTCTACCACTCTCTGTCTCTCTCTGTCGTGCCCCACTGTGCTTCTGGCGCGCAACACCTTCCTCCTGCTGGTGGGCAACTTGCTTCTCTCCTCTCTATTTCAGTAACCATTCTTTTTATTACTAGTTTTTGCTCTGTTTTTTATTTCAGTTTGTTTCTTTGTGTTTTGCTTCTCTATTTCGTTACCCCTGTTCTTACGCTGCTTCTCTTCTTCTGTTTTCATTTAGTTTCAATTTGTTTTTTTATACTTCTCTGCTTCTTTTTTATGTGTTCTGCCTCTGTTTTTCAGTTTCTTGTTTCGGTGAGAGAATATAAGACATTCCACTAAGCTTTTTTCTTCTCTCTTCACATCATTTTTGTGGTCCCTTATAGGTAAATAAGTAGTGTATGTTGGGAGATACCTGATAAGAAAAGAAAATTCAAATTAAGTGATACCCACATAAAAAAAAATTCTCCACATAATTATTGTGTTGCCTGTATTTTTAACAGGTGCAATTAATTGATTTGATTCTTGAATAACAAATTATTATATAGATATATACCTCTCACAGGCTATTTAAATCCTGTTATCGAGGTAAGTGGGAAGAAGGAATTTATGCTAAGTAATTTTCCTTTCAAAACTAATATTAACAATTTGCTTTTGTTATTGAGTACTAATGATAGTCAAATTCATTAATTCCTTATTTACATCTAATTGCTTAGCGGAATGTCTTATATTCTCTGAGCTATCTTACTTGGTTATTTTCATTATTCTTATTTGCATCACTGAGAGAAAAAGCTTAAAAGAAGATCCTCTCAATTTTAATGTGTTCAACATCACCTTAGAAGTCATCAGGCTGAAAACTTGCATGGCACTGAGAGAGAAAACTTGAATTATGTTTGTGTGGTTGTTTGAATTACTTGATGGATGTTTCTGATTGTATGTTGTATGGTTGTCTTATCAGTTTAAATACTGCTCTGATCAGTATCAGTCTATGCTAATATCAATATCAGTCTATGATCAGTATCAGTATCTGCCAATACATTTCACTTAAAGTATCAGTATCAGTCTGCTAATATCAGTTTAAATACTGCTCTATGATTTTAATGATTCTGTCTGTTTCATTCAATAATTAGTAAGTATGTGATTTTACACGTGGGAGATTCCACTAAATATTAATGATTATTTTTCCCAACAGGAGAAGATTTCAGAGAGCTTATCTGAAGACCAAGAACGTGCAGCTACCATAGGTGTTCCGTCAAAGATTAATGCTTATCCTAATGACGCCATTGGAAAAGCATGTGGAGCTGAACACTCAGGCCGAGTTCGTGTTTTAGGTCGAGGTGTTTGTCCAACTGTTGTTTTTGGAAATCGTAGGCATTTCGCTGATTTTATCCAAGTTGGTAACTCTGACCAAGTGAATGTCGAAAACCTAAGAAAACACATTGAAGATTTGGAAGAAAAACTAGTTGGATATGAAGAAACCAAAGAAGAACTTGCTAAAACCAGGGGGAGCACACACAAACCAAGGAGAAGCTTACACAAGCAACAAATAAATTGGAAAATCTTCACAACTTCTTGCAACATAAATTTGGAGATGAATTATCTTTGTTTAACTTAGGTTCCTCATCTTAGTCTAGATATTTAGAATATCTATTAGAATCTGTAATTACTTGTTGCATGGGTATTATTGTAGTTGTGCTTTTTTGGTAACTATATACGGTTGAACATTACTTTTGGATGTTAGAGTTTTATCTTAAGTACTTAGCAATATATGCAAAATTTTATTATCTATCTTAATTTTGATTTGTTATCTATTAGTTACATATTAGGGCCAATGGAATATTAATGTGCCATTACCAGATCAGCTTTGTTTTACGAGGAAGAATAAATTTAAAAAAAAAAAGGTTATTGAGTTAGCCACGGTTAAGCCGTGGGTAAATACTGACTGAATTCCCGCGCCAACCCCGCCAATTTAGCCACGGTTTTATCCGTGGCTAACAGTTAAATCTTAAAGGTTTCGAAGGAGGAGTTAGCCACGGTTTGGCCGTAGTTACTAACAAATAACCGTGGCTAAGTGGATGTCACCACGGTCAATTTGGGCGTGGCTAAAGTCAATTTTGGCCGTGGCTAATTATTTGCGACGCCCTTTGTTTCTACGGCTAGCGTAACCGTGGCTAAGTGTTGTTGCCACGGTTTTAGGGACTGTTTGCCACGGTTTGGACCGTGGCTAATCACCGCTTTTTTTGTAGTGTCACATGCATCAAGAATTGAGAAAAATCCAGCATCTTCTTATTTCTCTCACTCTCGCAACTCTCTCCTCTCTCAAGCTCTAGTTTTCTGTTTTTGTTTTTCCTCTCTTTTAGCAACTAAGTGTGTGTGTGTTAGTGATGTTGGGTCAGCTGGGAAAAATGGAATGGAAAAGACCAATCTACCCTTACCTTCAATTCCCACTTAAAACCAAATTTTAAATCAAACAATTAATCCATAATTCCTATACTTAACATAATTTAGCAAGCCAACACACAATCAATTTATTTAACCAATCACAATTATCTCACAAATAATCAATTATGCTAAATTACTTAAATTAGCTAATTAATTAAATACGACCTCTTGCTAATTTTGATTAACGAAATCTTCAAATTGGGGATGTTACAGTTCCACTGCATACATCCAGATGTGTTAAGATTAAATGCTTTTTGATTTTTGTTTGGATTACATGACAGTTGGAATGAGTTAGAGATACATAGAATAGAGCAAAAGACACCAAACTTAATTTTGAAACTTGATACTTGACACAGCCCGTGTCATTTCTGATGACGTGATTTTTTCAATAACCTTCCACTTTGTTTCACTTGTAACTTTTGATCCCGAACTCCGTTTTTTTTGTTCTTAGATGCGTTGGAAGGCTAACGAAAAGATCTATGATTATAAATAAATTATGAATTGTGTTTTCTACTCATTCTAAGGAGTTTTGTTGACCTATCCTAACCATCACCTTTGATCCTAGATCCATTTGGTCTTTATGTTCTATTTGATTGAATGCTCTTCCTTATTGTCCAAGATGAGAATGGAGTATGTTTGTCAAATATTTTGTGACAATTTTCTTTACTAATAGGGGCATAACAACTAGGAAACCTCTTTCACTTTTTATCGAGAAACTAATTTGGACCCTATAGTTTTATTTTGAAAAATTAGATCTTGAAGCCAATGAACTTATTTTGTATTCGGACAAAGTCCCGTTTCCATAAACCGTTGCTTACTTTCAACACTGGTTTATCAAAATTATTTAAAGTCATATTTTAGGCTAAAGTGCTCCCGGGGTCCTTTATCTTTATTTAAAGTAACGATTTGGTCCTTTATATTTTTTTTGTCCCAAATCAGTCCTTTATGTTTTAAATTTTTGACACATAAATCCTTTTCTGTCCCAAATCAGTCCTTTATGTTTCAAATTTTTAACACATAAATCCTTTTTTTGACACATAAATCAGCACTGTTAACGGAAAAGGATTTATGTGTCAAAAATTTGAAAGATAAAGGACTTATTTGGGACAAAAAAAACATAAAGGACTAATTCGTTACTTTAAATAAAGATAAGGGACCCCGGGAGCACTTTAGCCCATATTTTACTATCTTCTTTTCAAACCAAAATCTTGTCGCTGAACTTTTAACCAACAATGTTGTTAGAATAGGCAATATTTTATTGTATAGCTCACTTAGATGAGTTTGATATAGTTGCTAGTTGGTTAGTCTTAGTAACTGGCACAGCTTCCCTTAACTGACCCAGTTATGTACATTGTTGTATATATAGGGATTGATCCCTCATTCAATAAACAAGTTCAGTTTTATAATTCTAACAAATGTGCTCACGTGTTGCAAAATTCGAATCATGAATAGCTAAACTCTGAAGTTTCCAGAAGAACTCCATTTCCATGATATTGCTTTTTCACATTCATGAGATTATATATGAATTATGTCCTAGTGACGGTTGGACTAAGTTGGGGTGAGTTAGAAGGATGTCGGATTTAGTAGGAAACACAAACTAACTAGCCTTTCTAAATAAACACGGTTTTGTGGTTTTCACTATATTCTAAATAACCTTTTTTTTTCAGCTCAACAATTGATTGATACCTTTTATTGAAAAATTTTCCTTATCAAGTAAACTATTAGAAAATTTTCACCTATTCTAACATAGAGGTACGGTTTTTATGATACGGTGGTTCATGGTTAGTACACGAATTGATTTTTCCAAAGTGTTTTGATGATGTTTCCACATTCTTATGATATCTAAGACTGAGTTTATAATTTAGTATCATGACAATTCTGTTTTGGTAAATCCTTTTCCTTCATTATAACGGTGTTATTTTCTTAAATGTCTAGTCTATCTCTTTAAACTTCACATTTTGTACGAAAGTGTCGTTGTTCTAACCCTTTTGGTAAGTCGTATTCGATGAGAGTTAAAAGACCTCATTGTAATCACCCTCAAGACCAATACTCCTTTTTTTGGTCGAAAATCTTTTTGAAGCGTAACTATCCTTGATAGAGAAGCCGGCCAAAACTTGAACAAATTTTTTAGGACAATTTTTTTTCAAGTTGGGGTGTATCGTAACATCCCAAAGTAATTATTATAATTACTTTGATGTTTGAATGATTTACTTATTGTGTGTGTGTGTGTGTTTGGTTGATTTGTAATGTGTTAAATGAATTTATTCCTACTTGAATTGTTGAATTGAATTCTATTGAGTGCATTGTTGTGGTGTCTAATAAATTGAATGCTCTAGTTAAGGAAAATTTAGTTTAGAGAGAGTTTAAGTTTATTAAAGTTACATGTCCAAAGCAATTAGGGAGGTGCAACTAGCAACCAGAGTTGTGCATTTCCAGCCCAAAACAAACCAAAGCCCACCCAATTCACCAATTCATTATTCAACTCAGCTGATCCACATTAGTTAAGGAGGGAAAGTCATTCATTACTTCATTTTACCCTTAGCTCAAATTAGAAAAGAGGGAGAGAAAATAGAGGGTTTCGATGGAGAGAGGAAAGGTTGAGAGAGAGCTGAAGTGTGAACATTTTATTTCCTTACAAACTTGATTATTTCTTCATCTTCAACATCATTTTCCCCAAATCAACACTAGAAGCTCTCTTTCCTTCTCTTTCATTCTTGACAACAATGGTGTTCCACACTAGCTCTCACCCAACCATTAGAAGAGCAATTTCATCTACTCTTCCCTCTCCTTGAATTTCGATACCACCACTCCTTGAGCTTAAAAATCAGAAAACAAACTCCAGTCCACTTCTTTCCATCACTTTGTTTCACCTGGTATGTGAATGGAAGTTAAGAGTTGAAGTTCAAAGCTTTGCATTTGAGTTTCTTGCATTAGGAAGAGTGGTAGCAGCTAGAGGAGAGTTCAAATTCTGAACATCACCATCTCCATCATCTTAGAGCTACATTTGTGGGTCGAAGGTCATAGTGGAAGCTAGGAAGCTAGATTGAACTCCCATTTTGGTTGCATGTTGGATAGGGGAGCTGAAATAGGCTATTGGGAAGATACATTGTGGATTGAAGTGCACAAAGTGAGGGTATAGGAGCTGAACTCGAATTTGGGGGTATTTGGGAGCTTGGATTGTGTTTCGAGTTTGATCTCTTGCTTAATAGTTGGTATTTCGTCCGTTCGAGGTGAGTTCTTCACTACGTTTTGTGTTTGTTTGATATTTTAGCCATTGTATGTTGTTAGTTTTGAAGTTCGGTAATTGCATGTCCAATTTGAGTCGTTGAAGTTGCAATAAAGTTCATTGGGAAGCTTGCATTCTGCTGACGTTGTGTTTTGACATGAGTTGTAACATAAATGAGTATAATGTAACTTGTTTGATGATTTTGATGGTAAGTTTGGTTGCATAAATTAGTTGATTGAACATGCCTTGATGTTGTTAGGAACTGTAGTTGAGTTAGGAACGAAATGAGATAAGTATCGTAACCAAGGAATAACAAAAATTACACGAAAACAGAGTTTTTGGTTTACTGCACAGGTTGGGAATCTGTTCCAATTCTGTGAATCGGTTCCTAGGACTGTGAATCTGTTTACAAATTGTGGATCTGTTCCCATTCTGTGAATCGATTCACAGGACTGTGAATCTGTTCACAGATTGTGGATTTGTCTTAAATACCTCAAACGCTATTCCTTTTTGCTCCAATCCTTTCCCAATCCATTTTAACCCTTCCAAATGAATACTATTCGAACATAGTCCATAGATTGAGTATTATTATGATGCATCTAATGACAAGTTAAGTTATGATTTATAAACAAACAGAGTACTTATATTTTTTTTATCGAGTGAGAAGACGGCCAAGGCCAACTAATGGACACAAGTGTCTAAGTAAACATAAAACACTTTGGATGACGATTCCCAGTTAAAAAGCACACTAGGGGAGGGAAGTCATGAACCCAAAACCTAGGCTCACTTAAGTTGACTAAGCCAAGGCTTTTGTCGGGTGGGTTTCCTGTGGTATAAGGTTTGCAGTACCGGGGTTTGTGCTAAGAGCAAGAGAAAAGATAATCAAAACACCGAGAGATTAATGTGAGGGGTCACAAAGGAACTCATTGAGATTTGTAATCTCACTGTTTATTTTATGTGGTGTTTACAGATTAGCAGGGAAATTCGAAGCAAAATGATAAGGAGTAGCTGCTGTTCTGAGATTGTTTAGTTGAGAAAGGATCCGTGTCATCAAAGTGTTGATGTTGCTTAACTTACCCTAGAAGTCATTTTGTCTACCTAAGTGTTACTCGATACTTTAATTTAGAATTTGAAGTTATCGTTCCTATTACTAGTTTTGCTTTTGGAAATTGAACATTAGGGGTATGTATTGACTAACGAATTATGTTTAATGTCGCTTGGATTTTATTGTGGAGAACTTAGCTTTTATTAAAGATTGCTAAGGTGAATGTTTTGTCTAGTTAGAGTTGTTCAATGTCTAAAGCAAAATTGGTACTTTGATTATGCCATTTATGGAAGTCTCGGTATTTCTTCCAAGGTCGAAATACTAAGGTGTTACAAGTTTTGACAAAAAATTCATAATGAAAAACAATGAGCAGAAGAAAGGAGCGAGTTTCGTGTGAAAGGAGCGAGTTTCGTGTGAAGAGGTAAAATGCACAAAAAGGGTACATGATTTCATGTTCTTGGCAGTTTTGAAGTAAACAAAGAGACAAAAAAGATACATTTTGATCAATTAGTGAATCACGCAATTGAGACAACAGATCTTTAAAAAGTTATAGGCATTAAGAAATTCAAAAAACCAGATAAAAGATAACACTTTTTGAGCACAATTGGTCCACTTTATATTTAGCAAATCTATAACCTATTTTTAGTTCAATAAATATGTTCTAAACCTTCAAGTTTTGTTTCATATTTTTAATCCAAACAACTAACTACTCTTCATATATTATAAAAAGTTTTTTAGATTTATGTATAAACAAACATAGATTTTGAGCAACATATAAAATAATATATCACATACATACAATAATTCTAATAAACACATTTAAAATCCAAATTAATATTAAAACAAACATCGATAAAAAATTATAATTATCTCTCTTTTACTATCTGACTAAACTACTGATTAATATTTAAAACAAATATTTCTTATTGATAATCTACTATCTCTCTTATACTATATACTATAATCTATTAATCAACTAAAATAATTGTTACGGATTGGGCCTCTATGGCCAATCCACCTAAAGGCCCAACAATTAAGGGCCAAATCCAGCCAAAGGTGGAGATCTAAGACCTAGATCCAATGGTCCTCCTTCACTCCAAATATCTATAAATAAGCATTCAATGCTAGCATTAATGGTACTCACTTTTCCAATCCTCTTACTTGTAATTGACTTACTCACTGACTTGAGCGTCGGAGTGTCATTGCATGTACCACCCCACCTCGGATCGGAGCACCAACTCGGATTGACCAAAAACGTAAATACCAACTATCTCGGACCGGACTTTGTATCCAAGATCGGACACTCAGTCAGAGATACGGTACAGAACAATAATCAATTGAAACTACGAGAAAATTGCACTGATATATAAAAAAACACGGGATAACTGCACTGATATATAAAAAATTATGAGATTAATATTTGTCAATGATAATTAAAATTGTTGAAGACTACTACTACAAACCTACTATTTAAAAAACACAAGAAGACTTAATGACTATTTAAACTACTGATTAATATTTAAACCAAATATTTCTTATTGATAATATACTATCTCTCTTTTACTATCTACTATAATCTACTAATCAACTAAAATAATCAATTGAAACAACGAGATAACTGCACTGAGATATTGTTACCTCGAAATTTCGATAGTAGCATTTAAAAAGGTATTATGAAGGTTTGACTCTTCATTAATAATACTGTAAAAATCACAGGTCTCATTCAAGTCATGTTGCTATCAATTTCGACAAAAGAAGTCTTCGAGCGTTGACAACGGAAAAGAAGTTCGACAAATTGATACTTTGTTTTTATAGGTAAATAGAACAAAGGTCTTTCGACAGGGTTGTTCAAAGCTTCGACAAGCGGTTAACAGCGGTTTGATTGAAGTTCAAACTTAGGGAGCAGTTAAGGGCAGTTACCCGCTGTTTGTGTGCACTTCTAGTAGTATATATACTAGTTTGTAATAGGAAATCAAGGTCACAACATAAACACAGAATTCTGAAAACTCAAACTTCCAGACGATAGCGAAAAACGAGGGAGCAGAGTCTCTGTACGTGCTTGTGTACCAACCTTTTTACATTTCAATGCAATTATTTACTTTTCTCTTTATCTTTCTAGCAATTGTTGTTTCATTCTATTCACAATTCTGTTCTTCAAACGATTTGTTTTCTCCAAACACGAAAATACAAAGGCAATTGTCACGAGATATTTTCTAGTTTGATCTCACAAACACATTATTTAAAACTAGTGATTGTTTGCTAAAAACACCAGCAAACAAATTGGCACGCCCGGTGGGACCTTTGCCTTTGATGTTGTGTGTTTACTTGTTAGTGTGTACAATCGTATGCGCTTAAGAAGTGGTAGAATGGTACGTACTAATTCTAGCAGTTCTTCTAGTTCTAGTCCTGCGATTTCACAAGGACAAGGAACAACCGTTGACTCTGCAAATGTAAGTGCAGGGGTAGTTGTAGGGACAATAGCCCCTTCAACATCAATAACCGTTCCTGCAGTATCAATGACTAATGTTGGTTCAACACAGTCTGTGTCTTTGCCATCAAGTATAGGGCTTCATTCTAGTCCTTATTGTGAATATATGCCTTGACAGGAATAATCTGGTTTTGATGATTGACAAAAGAAGGTAAAAAAGGTCAAGACTGCAAAAAGCGGAAAAATGTAATCAAGCTCAAGCCAAGAGTTATTTTACTGTTGTGTGTGTATTAGGACAATTTGTAAGTGAAAATAAAGCTCTCTAAATATAAAATAATTCACACACTCACAATGTTTTTCATATAAATAATTTTGCATGAAAATATTTTTTTAAACAAACCTCATGCATGCAAGATTAAATAGGACAAGTACAAAACATGTGAAAATGTTTTTTAGGAAGGCATACAATCGATTTTAGCATGCCATATTCAAGCAAGAAATCGATTTCCAATCTTTTCTCATTGGAGTATGAAATCGATTTCTAACTCCAAATAAAAGAGGATAATCGATTTCCAAGTTGGTTTTAAAAAGAAAAGAATCGATTACTTAGTTTCCTTTTTTGAAAGAGACATCAATTTTCAGAGCAAGGAATCGATTACATGCCTAGCCTTTCCAGAGCACAAAATCGATTTTATATTGAGTATGAAAGGCATAAAATCGATTTTCACATACTCTATTTAGAAGCACATAATCGATTGTCACTTGCTTCCTTAATTAAATCGATTTCAAACCTTTTCCTTTAAACTACATAATCGATTCCCTAATCTATTATTGAGCACATAATCGATTCATTCATATTTCAACAGAGCACATAATCGATTCCTTATCCTAGATCTAATCAAGCATGAAATCGATTATGCATCTTAGGCAAATCAGGCACACAATCGATTTCTACATCTCTTCATTTCATTCAACGGTCATATTTTTCTATACGCCTATAAATAGCAGCCTCACTCTTCACTCTCAAAACACGACTAACACTTGCATCTGAAATTCTATTATTCTTCTCATCACTCTCATACTACTCTTTCACTTGCATATATTTTATTTTGAGAGCTTTATATTTCACATAGTTTGATATTGTATTACTGTGCTTCAACTTGTTTTATCCACACTACTGAGTGTGCTATCAAATCTTTTTCTTCTCATTTGTTGGGCGTGATCCCAAGGTATTCAAGAGAGGTGATATCTCTTGGGTGTTTTCTAGAGAGGTGATATCTCTAGGTTTTAAAGGTTTTACATAGGGAGGTGATATCCCGGTATTGTAAGTTCTCTTGTTGTAAAGGTTTCTAGCTGAACCTGTTTTAAAAGCTAGTGATTAGTTGAAATCCCTTGGAGCATTCCTCGGGGACTGGACGTAGGCCTGTGGTTTGGCCGAACCAGTATAAATCTATTTGTGTCATCTTCTATCCCTTCATCTCTTTAATTTCCTTGCAAGTTATTTTCATTGTCTTATTATTGTTATTTCAATTCAAACTCTCTTAAGCACTTTATTTGATCAAAATCTTTTTAAGAGTTTAATTTTAAGTGCTATTTTTAAATTCACAATTCACCCCCCTCTTGTGTTTGAAGTCTCTTGGTCAACAAGTGGTATCAGAGCTAGACTCTTGGTCAAGACTAACTGTCTCAAGAGGCAAGATGACTTCAAATGACTCCTTAAACAGACCCCCATCTTTCAATGGTGAAGGGTATGATTATTGGAAAACAAGAATGAAAATTTTTATTGAGGCTGTAGATTGTGATATTTGGGATACTGTCATAAATGGTCCGTTTGTTCCCACTCATCTTGTTAATGATGTAATGGTGAACAAACCTAGATCTCTTTGGACCAAAGATGAAAAAGAAAAGGTTCAATACAATTTGAAAGCTAAGAACATCATTACAACTGCGTTAAGCATCGATGAGTTCTATCGCGTATCACATTGTAAAACCGCCAAGGAAATGTGGGACGCCCTTCAAGTGACCCATGAAGGTACTACCGAGGTCAAAAGGGCTAGAATGAACACATTAACTCATGAGTATGAGCTATTTAGGATGAAACCGGGTGAAACCATCCAAGAACTAAACAAACGTTTCGTCCATATAGTTAACCATCTCAGAGGCCTTGGAAAATCTTTCGAAAATGAGGATTTGACCAATAAAGTCCTACGATGCCTAAATAGAAGCTGGCAACCCAAAGTGACAGCTATCTCGGAATCTAAAAATTTATCTTCTATGGACTTAACCACCTTGTTTGGTAAATTGCAGGAACATGAGCTCGAATTAAATCGACTCATTGAAAGTGAGGAAGGTGAAAAGAAAAATAAAGGACTTGCGCTAAAAGCATGTATCAAAGAAAGTGACACGGAAGATTATGATAGCTCCAATGAAAGTGATGAAGACATGAGTAAAATGGTTCGAATGTTCAAAAAGTTCATGAGGTATAAAGGTAAACCAAATCCTCAAAGCAAAAATGAGGAAGGAACTTCCTTCAATCCAACATGTTATAAATGTGGTAAGAAGGGGCACATAAAGCCGGGCTGTCCTCAAAGTCAAAAACATAGAGATCTTCGAAAGAAATCAAAAAGAAGAAGGGCGTACATCGCTTGGGATGAAAATGATATGGAATCATCCGATGACTCCGGGAATGAGGTAGCAAAACTATGTCTCATGGCAAAGCATGAGGAAGATGAGGTAAACTCCGTTGAAACTGAACTTGATTTAACTTATGATGAGTTGCTTAGTATTTGTGAAGAATTAAATAATGAGTCAAGTAAGCTTAGAAAAATTGTTTCCACTTCAAAGAAAACTATTTCCTCTCTTCAATCTAAAATCAAAACTTTAAACAAGGAAATAGAAATTCTTAAAGAGAAACAAATTTCTGTAAGTGAGGTCTCCTCTTGCAACTCTTATGAAAATAAAAAGGAGAGTACTCTCAAATGTGAAGAGTGCGATGTTTTGAAAAACAAAGTCAATGATTTGCACAACACTCTTGCAAAATTCACCATGGGAAGAGACAATCTTAATATCATTTTGGGAAATCAAAGGGGAACTTATGATAAAGCCGGTTTGGGCTATCAACCAAAGAATCATGAAAAATCTTTCAAAAAGTTTTTTAGTCCCAACATAACTTCTAGTAGCCCTTTTACAAAATGTTATTATTGTGGTAGAAAAGGTCATACATCTTCTATTTGTAATGCAAGAAAGAATATTGATATGAATGACAAATGGAAGTGGATTCCAAAGGGCACAATTCCCAAGACTAACCCAAAAGGACCCAAGATGATTTGGGTACCAAAAGCCAAAAATTGATTTTGTGTTGTAGGTGTGCTTGAAAGCCAAAAGCTCAAAGTGGTATCTAGATAGTGGCTGTTCAAAGCACATGACAGGAGACTAAGAGAAGTTCTCTCATTTAGCTCCAAAAAGAAGCGGACTTGTGTTTTATTGTGACAATACAAAAGGTAAAATTAGTGGCGTCGGCACTATTGGTAAGAAACTAAATCCTGTTTTGAAAATGCACTGTTAGTTGAAGGCTTGAAGCATAACTTGCTAAGTATTAGTCATCTGTGCAACAAAGGTAACAAGGTTGTGCTTGATTCTTATACTTGTCTTATGATTGAAATTACTATGCACTCGTTATTACTCTCGCTATACATGGACCTTGTTTATCTCTCATAAAAACGACGTTTTTGATGCTTTTCGAAAACTTGATAAGATCATTCAAAACGAAAAAGGTTTAACTATTGCATCTATCCGAAGTGATCACGGTGGTGAGTTCCAAAATGAGGCTTTTGAAATTTTTTTTGCAAATTGTTTATTTTTCACTTATCATTGGAATATATGCCTTGACATGATTTATTTATTTTTCCCGCTTTTTGATAATGCCAAAAGGGGGAGAGTTATGTGATTTGCATGTTTCAGGGGGAGTATTCTTTAAATGGTTGCATATAGAAAGGGGGGGTATAATCTGCGCTTATCTCTGATATACACATTGTTATGAAATATTCTTATCTAACCCCTTCATTGAGCAAATCCCTCCTAATGATGTTTGTCATCATCAAAAAGGGGGAGAATGTGAATATATGCCTTGACAGGAATAATCTGGTTTTGATGATTGACAAAAGAAGGTAAAAAAGATCAAGACTACAAAAAGCGGAAAAATGTAATCAAGCTCAAGCCAAGAGTTATTTTACTGTTGTGTGTGTATTAGGACAATTTGTAAGTGAAAATAAAGCTCTCTAAATATAAAATAAATCACACACTCGCAATGTTTTTCATATAAATAATTTTGCATGAAAATATTTTTTTAAACAAACCTCATGCATGCAAGATTAAATAGGACAAGTACAAAACATGTGAAAATGTTTTTTAGGAAGGCATACAATCGATTTTAGCATACCATATTCAAGCAAGAAATCGATTTCCAATCTTTTCTCATTGGAGTATGAAATCGATTTCTAACTCCAAATAAAAGAGGATAATCGATTTCCAAGTTGGTTTTAAAAAGAAAAGAATCGATTACTTAGTTTCCTTTTTTGAAAGAGACATCAATTTTCAGAGCAAGGAATCGATTACATGCCTAGCCTTTCCAGAGCACAAAATCGATTTTATATTGAGTATGAAAGGCATAAAATCGATTTTCACATACTCTATTTAGAAGCACATAATCGATTGTCACTTGCTTCCTTAATTAAATCGATTTCAAACCTTTTCCTTTAAACTACATAATCGATTCCCTAATCTATTATTGAGCACATAATCGATTCATTCATATTTCAACAGAGCACATAATCGATTCCTTATCCTAGATCTAATCAAGCATGAAATCGATTATGCATCTTAGGCAAATCAGGCACACAATCGATTTCTACATCTCTTCATTTCATTCAACGGTCATATTTTTCTATACGCCTATAAATAGCAGCCTCACTCTTCACTCTCAGAACACGACTAACACTTGCATCTGAAATTCTATTATTCTTCTCATCACTCTCATACTACTCTTTCACTTGCATATATTTTATTTTGAGAGCTTTATATTTCACATAGTTTGATATTGTATTACTGTGCTTCAACTTGTTTTATCCACACTACTGAGTGTGCTATCAAATCTTTTTCTTCTCATTTGTTGGGTGTGATCCCAAGGTATTCAAGAGCGGTGATATCTCTTGGTGTTTTCTAGAGAGGTGATATCTCTAGGTTTTAAAGGTTTTACATAGGGAGGTGATATCCCGGTATTGTAAGTTCTCTTGTTGTAAAGGTTTCTAGCTGAACCTGTTTTAAAAGCTAGTGATTAGTTGAAATCCCTTGGAGCATTCCTCGGGGACTGGACGTAGGCCTGTGGTTTGGCCGAACCAGTATAAATCTATTTGTGTCATCTTCTATCCCTTCATCTCTTTAATTTCCTTGCAAGTTATTTTCATTGTCTTATTATTGTTATTTCAATTCAAACTCTCTTAAGCACTTTATTTGATCAAAATCTTTTTAAGAGTTTAATTTTAAGTGCTATTTTTAAATTCACAATTCACCCCCCCTCTTGTGTTTGAAGTCTGTTGGTCAACACTTATTTAGGGCTTCATTGTAGTCCTTATTTGGCAACAGGAAACGGTTTAGATACACGGTTTCAAAACTTGAGTTTGCCACCATTTCCTTCGGGTATGTATGGCATGCCTACTGGAATGCCTCATGTTTCAACATTTTCTCCTACACACGTTTCTTATGAAAGCGTGCAAGGTCGAGATCCTACTGCATTAACCAATGCATCTTTGTTGGCATTAAGACAACAAGTGGATGAAAGTAACCACGACATGGTTAATATGCTAACTCAACAGATTGGCACGGTTTTCAACCCATTAATTCAAAATACCAACACAAGTTATCAGATGTTGGCAAATCAAATGGGTAGAATTGCAGATTTCTTTGGGACTCCGATGGTTAATAATAGGCAAATGCCCAATGTTGTGGGTAATATGCCTGGTAACCCTCAAAGAGCGGTTGCGGTCGAAGCCCAAACAGTTGTAGGCGAACAACAAGGGTTGGCAAATCATATCCCAGAAGTAGTTTTGGTAAACCGAAACCAGAACGCTGATGAGGTTGTTCGACAAGTGCAACGAAATAATATTGGCGCTCAAGATAATATAGCCACTTTAGTAGAAACTATAATGGCGCAAAATGGCCTTAACATAGGTTTGCATAGGCCTAACTTCATATCACCATTGTGTGAATATGTATTACAAACAGAGTTGCCAAGAGGTTGGAAAATACCTAAGTTTACCAAATTTGGTGGTGACACAAATGAGTCTACAGTCGAACATATTGCCCGTTACATGACTGAGGCAGGAGATATAGCACAAAATGATAACTTGAAAATGAAATATTTTCCAAATTCTTTGACTAAGAATGCTTTTACTTGGTTTACTACTTTACCTCCTGGCTCTATATTCACATGGGGGCAATTGGAAAAGGCATTCCACAAACAGTTTTACATGGGTCAGTCGAAGATTAGTCTCAAAGAATTGGCCAGCGTTCGACGCAAAGTGCCTGAGGCTATTGATGATTATTTAAATAGATTTAGGCTATTGAAGGCTCGGTGTTTCACGCAAGTGCCCGAACATGAACTTGTCGAAATGGCTGCTGGTTGCCTTGATTATTCAATTAGAAAGAAATTGGATACGTCTCATCTAAGAGATATGGCCCAATTAGCCGATAGAGTTCGACAAGTTGAGAGGCTCAAAGAAGAAAAGACTAGGGTGGATAAGTTCCATAAAAAAGAAAATTCAGTTGGTTTTCGTAAAAAGGAAAAAATAGCCTATGTCGATGAAGAATTTGACTTTGCATTCAGCGAGGTCGATGAAGAGGAGATAGATGTGGCTGAACTTAAGCCTGGTCCCCCTTATGCGTGTAAATTATTAAGGCCTGCAAATGGGAATAACCCAGTAGAGCCTAAAAATGATAGATTTGTGCCTAAAACTTACACTTTTGATGTTACTAAATGTGATGAAATTTTTGATTTGTTAGTAACTGATGGCCAAATATTAGTGCCTAATGGCCTGAAAGTACCACCTCTCGAACAGAGAAAGAAAAAGGGTTATTGTAAGTTTCATAATTTTTTGGGACATACCACTGACCGTTGCGTACTTTTCAGGGACATAGTGCAAAAAGCAATTGAAGAAGGAAGGCTCAAATTCGGTGACAAGAAAAAGAAAGCACCAATGCAGATTGACACTGATCCTTTACCAAAGGTTGAAGCCATGTATGCAGAGCCTGTCGAAGTAGATATAAGTATGGTGGAAGTTAAGATGGTCAATTCCCAGAATAAGGCTAAGTCTGCCAAAGAAAAATTGAAGAGTGTTGTGCATGCTGATGACAAGACAAGGATAATAACTCAAGAGGAGTATGATGAAAAAATACAAGCCGTGTACCCTAAGGCTGAAGAGGAATTAATAGATTTCCTCAACAGATGCAAGCTTACAAATTCTGAAGTGATGCTTTGCCCAAGGTGTAGTGTTCGACAACAGCTGAAGAGGAAATGGCTAGATAAGAGGCCAAAATTTGACTTCAAAAAAGGAGACCTCCCGTACAAAGCTAAAGTTTCAACTAAGCCTTCGACAAGCTGGCAGCCGATTACAAAAAAGAGTCCATGTAAAAAGGAGTTCGAATTATCAGCTTCCGCTAAGTCCTTTGTTCCAATGGCAGGTCCTCCAAATGAGAAGTGGATACATGCTAGTTGTAAGCATTACAAACATGCTAGTCCACGTGTTGAGGTGGTTAAGACAGATAAGGGTAATGCTGCTAAGTATAATTATAGGAACAACTACAAAGGAAAAAACCCAATGACGAAGACTCAATGGCGTCGTTTCCAAAGGCAAAAGAAGAAAGCAGCACTTATCTGTAATCAAATCCCAAGTGGTTCGAAGATAGTTAAGAATGCGATTACTAAGACTGATGGGTCAACAAAGGTAAGTATCAATGTTGTAAATCAGGTGGGTGCTGGAAGTAAGGCCAAAGGCAAAGCTATTGTTATAGAAAAGCAAAGAAGGCCTACTGATAAACTCCAATTTAGTGCATTTTTAGAGATACTTTTGGATTACTTTTTAGAGCAATTATTGCCAATTAATTAAATTGTTGACTAAATTTGTTCTATTGTTTTGTAGGAAAGAATGAAAGATAAAAATGCATAATATATATATATTTGATATATGTATATAATATTTTATAAATATTATATATGTATATTAGGTATTTATATATGTATATGTATGTGTGTTTGGTTTTGAAAGATGAAAATAAATTGAAGCCCAAAAGGGATTAGATTAGAAGAGAAGCCCAACATTGCAAACTTGGAGACAAAGAAATGAAGCACAAAAACTAGGCTTGGAAAAGAAGAAAGGGATCTTGGATAATTAAAGAGGAAAAAACAGTAGCCACGGGAGATTTAAAAGGGGAGGGATCTAACGTGATCCTGGAGGAGAGCTTCACAATTGAATTCAAAAGCATAATAAACGGCCGTACATACGGGGAGAAAGCCGGGGCAATTAACGTGAAACATAAAAAGAGCCGCACACACGAAGAAAACAACGCGGTAACGGTACCGCCGGCAACACATAGGAGAGGTTTTTGGATACCGTTTTTGACACCGTGAGAGAGCTCTGGAGCAGAAAAAGGAGACTAAATTTTCAGGATCAGAAATTTCTCTATTCCGGGTTATTTTTATCTCTGTAATTTATGACTCCTAATTTTATTTTATTGTTCACGAACACTATGGATAGTTAAATCCTCTTCTAGGGTCTTAGGTGGATCTTGCATGTTTAGAGACCTTTTTATGTTCTAATTTCTGGTTTGAATTCCTGTTTTTATTTTAATTAATATTGTCCTATTATTTTTATCACATGATTAGGATTAGCTACCCTTTGCATGTTTATAATCAATTAGTTGATCAGCGACCGTACTGCAATTAGTTGGTGGACCTATAGGATAATTGGGGTTATAATTAGGGCATGACCAAACCATAATTTAGTCTTCCAATCATTCAACCTTTTTGCTCTTTATGCTTTTCCTGAATTTAAATTCTTGCATGACCAAACGAGGGTTAATTTAGGAAAAAGAATATTAATCACGAATGACCAAACGGATTAATAGTTTT
The DNA here is from genome assembly GCA_039519185.1 of Astragalus membranaceus. Taxonomy (NCBI): domain Eukaryota; kingdom Viridiplantae; phylum Streptophyta; class Magnoliopsida; order Fabales; family Fabaceae; genus Astragalus; species Astragalus membranaceus. Next base: position 44,913,961 of record CM076848.1, read on the forward strand.
AGTAAAGGGATTGGTAATTAAGTAAAATAAGGGAATTCAAGTAGGAATTAGACATAGGGGAATCGAAGCTTGCAAGTGAAACCGTGACCCTAGACCTCTCTCCATTGAATTAATTCTTGCATTTTGTTATTGTTATTTATTTCTTTTTATTTGTTCCATTACAATTCAAATATTTGTTCGTCTAAATAATAAATAATCTCGATTAGTTTGGTACTTGCTAATTAATCCCTGCGGACACGATAATCTTTTATACTACTTCTGCGGTAGAGTACACTTGCTCTAAGTGTGTTTTTAACGCAATAAGTTGTTGGCGCCGTTGCCGGGGATTAATTTAGCAATATTAAACGAAAAAGATTTTTATTGCTTTAGACATTTTTTATGCACTAGTTTTTTTTTTTTTATCTTATTGAAAAAAGAATACAAAAAAAAGGCTGCTAATACTTTCCCAAGAGACCGCTGCAGTTCACCTTTTTTGCAGATAAAAGTTTAAATCATGGTTAAGACAATTGGAGATTATATTAGAGATGCAGAGGCACAAAGGCATTTAGAGAAGTCATATTGGTATATGTCTCAATGTCAGATGCAAATTTCTCCTCCTCCTTATAAACCTTATTCAGACTATTGGGATGACTATGAGCCACCTCCTTATTCCTCCCACTGGGATAATTATGAGTCACTACAAGTGTAAAGGCAAGAGGAGGAAAAGTCGGATGTCAATGAGGTCTTGGCCAAATTTATGCAGCAGACACTTGAAAATTTTGAAAGCCTGAATGGTCAAATCTCAAGTCTCATTGCTTTGTTATCTCAAGAGGCCCAAGAAACTCCTTCACAAACTAAGTCGACCCAAAATAAAGAAGCTGGGCAATACAAAGAAAGTATTCCTACGAGAGATGAAGTTGTCTCCATGGAATATAATTTGGAGGAAGAAGCTCTCAAGAAAGATGAGGAGACTCTTACTAAAGGGAGTCAAATCAAAATAGTAGCTCCTACTGAAGGGAGTCATATTGAAACAAAAGATCCTATTAATGAGAGCAGTTGTGAGGAGAATGAGAAAGATCCATTGGTTCTTGATTTGAAGAAAGAGGAGAAAGCCCAAATTTTTGGGCAAATTGTTTTAACCATTGGTGATGCTGTGATTGAGGTTCACCGGGGAAAGGTAACTTTGAGGAGTGGTAAAGAAGATGATGTTATTAAAGCTTTAAATTCCAATGAAAATTTCTCTTCTTTAACTTCTCCTTATTTTGATGATGTGGTTGAAACTAACATTTTTTGTGAATTAAAGATGCAGGACCTTTTGAAAAAAAATCTTATTTTGCAGGATCCTAGCATAGTGGTGGATGGAGATAAAATAAAAATTTCACCATCCTTTGAAGTTCATCCATCACGTGGAAAAAGAAAGAATAATGTGAACCACATTGTTAGAAAGCTAAGAAGGTGTACTGCGTTAGATGTAAAATTTGCTCTTGGAGAGCCCCCAGATTGAGCATCAACTATAGTCAGGCTCACGACGTTAAACAAGCGCTTCGCAGGAGGCAACCTGTGTTTTATTTTCAGTTATTTTTACTTTTAATTTGTTTCATTTTGTTTTTAGGAATAAGCTCAGACTGCAAGCTCTCTCAGGGAAGTCACTCTTACTCTCTCATTTATTTATTTTTGTGCCAATTTGATATTTTGCATTGAGGACCATGCTTTAGGCTAGTGAGGGGGAGGAGAGTTTAACTTTGTCAATTCATCTCTATTAATGCATATACCCACTACATGTGTTGATAGCATTTTTTCTGGCTAGTTTTGGATCTAAAATTGAAAAAAATAGAGATTTTACCTTTCGGGGATCCCATAATTAATTTACTTGACAGACTTGTGCTTAATTGTAACTGTGAGGTTGTCCTTAGGAAGCTGATAATTAGCATTTGTGCCTGTTGAGTACTTTTTGTGAACTAGCTTCTAAATGTGAGATTTGAGCCTTCATAAGGGGATTGATACTAAAACCAAAAAAATTTACCCCTTTTCTTTCTATGAGTGTGTTTCCCAATTTGCTACATTCTAGAATTTGTCTTTTGACCATTTCAAGGCGAAAATTGATTTGCATCATGTAAAAAGACTTGGGGAATTTAGGTATTTTTCTGGCCCCAGAGTTGTTTGTTGAAATTATCCCTTAGTTTCCCCCTTTGAGCTTAATTGTTATATATTTTTTTTCTTTTCTTTGGTACCCAGATATAATTTTTCTTTTTTTGTTTGTGGTAACCATTTGGAATTAAATGTGGAGCAACTATTGAAAATTACAATTTCGTCCAATACTTTTAGTTGTCTATCTTGTCAGGATGAAAACAAAAAACAAAAACAAAATAGGAGTTTTCATGTACTTACCTTTTCCTCCCAAAAAAAAGTAAAGCAAGAAGGAGGAAAAGGCACATCAAAAGAATGAAAGCGCCAAAGGGCAAATCCAAAAAAAAATGAAATGGCCTACTCAAGAAAAAAGGCAAATCAAAAAGAGTCTACTCAATAGAAAACGAGTGAAAAAGGAAATGGAATTAATTTGGAGTTTGGGCAAAAATTGTAAAATAGATAGGAGCTCTGTATTTGATTTCAAATGTTACTATTCATTTCTTGTTTTTAGCCCTTTGATTATCTCTTCCTTCTTATTTCCTACCCTGCATGAATTCACCCTGGCCCCATTACAACCCATGAAACCCCATCTTTTGCATGCATGTGAACTATTTAGTGGAGATTTGGTCAAATTACAAACTTATGGTAATGTGCATTTTGTGGAAACTTGAGTGTATATTGTCCCTATTCCCTAAACACTTAGAGAGATTGTGAGCGAGTGCCCTTGTTCACAGAAATGTATTCTTCAGGGACATGAGACTCTAATTGGGCAACCTTTTGACATCTCATATGTGTTATATTGTCTATTGTCTGTCATTGTGCTTTTAACTTTGGGTCCCTTATTTGCTGTCTCTATTATTATTTTTGAAAAAATTTATTGAGCCAGGAAATTTGCTTGAGGACAAGCAAAAGTTAAGTGTGGGGGAGTTGATAAACTCCAATTTAGTGCATTTTTAGAGATACTTTTGGATTACTTTTTAGAGCAATTATTGCCAATTAATTAAATTGTTGACTAAATTTGTTCTATTGTTTTGTAGGAAAGAATGAAAGATAAAAATGCATAATATATATATATATATATTTGATATATGTATATAATATTTTATAAATATTATATATGTATATTAGGTATTTATATATGTATATGTATGTGTGTTTGGTTTTGAAAGATGAAAATAAATTGAAGCCCAAAAGGGATTAGATTAGAAGAGAAGCCCAACATTGCAAACTTGGAGACAAAGAAATGAAGCACAAAAACTAGGCTTGGAAAAGAAGAAAGGGATCTTGGATAATTAAAGAGGAAAAAACAGTAGCCACGGGAGATTTAAAAGGGGAGGGATCTAACGTGATCCTGGAGGAGAGCTTCACAATTGAATTCAAAAGCATAATAAACGGCCGTACATACGGGGAGAAAGCCGGGGCAATTAACGTGAAACATAAAAAGAGCCGCACACACGAAGAAAACAACGCGGTAACGGTACCGCCGGCAACACATAGGAGAGGTTTTTGGATACCGTTCTTGACACCGTGAGAGAGCTCTGGAGCAGAAAAATGAGACTAAATTTTCAGGATCAGAAATTTCTCTATTCCGGGTTATTTTTATCTCTGTAATTTATGACTCCTAATTTTATTTTATTGTTCACGAACACTATGGATAGTTAAATCCTCTTCTAGGGTCTTAGGTGGATCTTGCATGTTTAGAGACCTTTTTATGTTCTAATTTCTGGTTTGAATTCCTGTTTTTATTTTAATTAATATTGTCCTATTATTTTTATCACATGATTAGGATTAGCTACCCTTTGCATGTTTATAATCAATTAGTTGATCAGCGACCGTACTGCAATTAGTTGATGGACCTATAGGATAATTGGGGTTATAATTAGGGCATGACCAAACCATAATTTAGTCTTCCAATCATTCAACCTTTTTGCTCTTTATGCTTTTCCTGAATTTAAATTCTTGCATGACCAAACGAGGGTTAATTTAGGAAAAAGAATATTAATCACGAATGACCAAACGGATTAATAGTTTTAGTAAAGGGATTGGTAATTAAGTAAAATAAGGGAATTCAAGTAGGAATTAGACATAGGGGAATCGAAGCTTGCAAGTGAAACCGTGACCCTAGACCTCTCTCCATTGAATTAATTCTTGCATTTTGTTATTGTTATTTATTTCTTTTTATTTGTTCCATTACAATTCAAATATTTGTTCGTCTAAATAATAAATAATCTCGATTAGTTTGGTACTTGCTAATTAATCCCTGCGGACACGATAATCTTTTATACTACTTCTGCGGTAGAGTACACTTGCTCTAAGTGTGTTTTTAACGCAACACCTACAACAGAAAGAATTTTCCCTCCATTGCCGTCTTTAAAAATAGAAGAGGCTAAGTTCGATATGGACGAGGATATAACTTCTGACTTCGAGGATTCTGAACCTGACTTTGACGTCATTTGCAACGTAGTGTCTATACTACCATGCGAATATGATGTTATCACAGTTCCAAATGACGTTGAAGAAGATTTTACTGAAGACATGGCCAACCATAAGCCTGTTTGTTATTACGTGATGAATGACGGATGTGTCGAAGATCAAATGGCTACTTTTGAAAAGCCAGATATAGGCATGCAACACCATTTGAAACCATTGTATGTGCAAGCCAAGGTCAATGGCGTTGGCATCAACAAAAATACTGGTGGATGGAGGTACCGCTGTGAATTTAATGCCTCAAGTCTTGTTGAAGACAATAGGTAAGTTCGACACTGACCTCAAACCTCATAACATAGTTTTAACTAACTATGAGGGCAAATCTGGCCAAGCTTTGGGGGCCATAGAAGTTGATGTAGTTGTTGGAACTGTAAAGAGAACTGCGATGTTCTTTGTCATAGCTTCCAAGGCAAGCTATAACCTACTCCTGGGTCGAGAGTGGATACACGGAGTTGGTGCTGTGCCTTCAACTTTACATCAACGATTGGTGTTATGGAAAGAAGATGGTCTAGTGGAATATGTCGAAGCTGACCAGAGCTATTTCCGTGCTGATGTGAATCACATCACAAAGGAAAATTTTGAGAAACAGATGGCAGTTATTGCGCCATGTACTTCTTCTAATCAAGCATATGTTCCTTCTGATAATGTGCTTGCCTCAGTTCATCTCCACCCAACTCATGGTTTTGTTTGGGAAAGAGAGATAATGGGAGATGTAGGTGTCTATCCTGAAGGTGTCTTACCTTCAACAGGATGGGACACTAAACACTAAAAATATTTAGATGTCGGTACCCAGTGCATGGGACAGAATTACGGCCTACATGGCCGAGAATAAAGTAAAAGCGGCTTTGGAAGCCGAAATAATTCAACAAACAATGGCTGTCGAAGCCGTAGACTCATATGAAGAAAATGGCGAAATCATAGATGAAAAACTTGATTGCATTTATGATGATGAGCCATTGGGGTTCGAAAAGGATCATAGAGATGCAACAAGACGTATGCAAGCTCAAGATCCAGTAGAAGAAATTGATTTGGGAAATGGCTCAGTCAAAAAGCCAACCTATATTAGTGCACACCTTGATGCTGCCTTGAAAACCCAAGTTGTCACATTACTGCAGGAGTTCAAAGATTGTTTTGCTTGGGATTACAATGAAATGTCTGGTTTGAGTCGAGAAGTTGTAGAATTGCAATTGCCTATTCGACCAGGAAAGAAACCGGTGAAGCAAACACCAAGAAGATTCGCTCCTCAAATATTGGCTAAAATCAAAGAAGAGATCGAAAGGTTGTTCAAAAGCAAATTCATCAGAACTGCCAGGTATGTCGATTGGTTAGCTAATATTGTGCCAGTAATGAAGAAAAATGGAAAACTTAGAGTTTGCGTAGATTTTAGGGATTTAAATAACGCAACACCTAAAGATGAATACGCCATGCCCATAGCTGAGATGCTAATAGATTCAGCATCAGGATTTGATTATCTCAGTATGCTTGATGGTTATTCTGGGTATAATCAAATTTTTATTGCTGAAGAGGATGTGTCGAAAACAGCATTTCGTTGTCCAGGGGCATTAGGCGTTTACGAATGGGTAGTAATGCCATTTGGTTTAAAAAATGCTGGTGCAACATACCAAAGGGCAATGAATTCTATGTTTCATGATTTTATTGATGATTTTATGCAAGTATACATAGATGACGTGGTGGTTAAATCTTCCTCAGCAAGTGGTCATTTAGACCATCTTCGTCGTTCTTTTGAAAGAATGAGGAAATATGGATTAAAAATGAATCCAACAAAATGTGCCTTTTGTGTGCGTGCAGGTGAATTCTTGGGTTTTGTAGTACACAAGAAAGGCATAGAAATTAATCAGAATATGACTAAAGCTATTATGGAAACGAAAGCCCCTTCGACCAAGAAAGAACTTCAGTCATTATTGGGAAAGATTAATTTCCTTCGAAGATTTATATCAAATCTAAGTGGCAAAACGCAAGCATTTTCGCCATTGTTGAGACTGAAGAAAGAAGACGAGTTCAAGTGGGAACAAGTCCATCAAGCAGCTTTTGATGAAATTAAGTCTTATTTAATGAAACCACGAATTTTATTGCCTGTTATTAGAAATAAAGTGCTGAAATTGTATATAGCAGCTTCTGATAACACAATAGGTAGCATGTTAGCACAAGAGGATGATAATGGTGTTGAAAGAGCCATTTATTACCTTAGTAGAGTTTTAATTGATGCTGAAACAAGGTATAGCCCAATAGAAAAATTGTGCCTTTGCTTGTATTTCTCATGTACAAAGTTAAAGCAATATATAAAGCCAGCTGATGTTTATGTCTATTCGCATTTTGATGTTATTAAGCATATGTTATCAAAACCAATGCTACATAGTCGAATTGGTAAATGGGCTTTAGCTTTGTTAGAATATAACTTAACTTATCAACCTCTCAAGTCAATCAAAGGACAAGTGGTTGCTGATTTTATAGTGGACCACTCTGTTGTCGAAAATATGGTAAATATTGTAGGCACACGTCCTTGGAAGCTATATTTCGACGGTTCAAGCCATAAAAATGGAGTTGGGATTGGTGTTTTAATCATCACCCCTACTAACATCCCAACGAAGTATAAGTTTAGAATTCGAGAATCTTGCTCCAATAATGAGGCGGAGTATGAGGCTTTAATTGTAGGCCTTAAAATTTTGCTCGAATTGGGGGCAGATCATGTCGAAATAAAAGGTGATTCTGAGCTAGTTATCAAACAGTTAACCAAGGAATACAAATGTATTAAGGAGCATCTTATCAAGTATTTTATTGTTGCCAATACTATTGTACAAAAGTTTACAACTGTACACCTAGAACATTTACCACGAATTGAAAATCAAGTGGCAAATGAGTTGGCACAAATAGCTTCAGGCTACAAAGTCTCAGAACAAAGCCTAAAAGAGTTGATTGAGATAAAAGACAAACTCATTTCAAATGACTCTCTTTATAATGATACATCTTCAACATTACTGTCAACACCAAAAACTTGGGGGGCAGTAAATACAAGTGAAGAGTTTGTCGAAAAACGTCACATTGTTGATGATTTTGATTTAGCGGAAATTTTTGCTATTGACAATATGATTGATAATGATTGGCGGAAGCCTATTGTAGAGTATTTGCAAAATCCTACAGGAAACACTAATAGAAAAGTAAAGTACAGAGCTTTAAGTTATGTGATAATTGTAAACGAATTGTTCAAGAAAACTCCTGAAGGAGTGTTGTTAAAATGTCTTAGCGAGAATGAGGCATATTTAGCAGTTTCCGATACGCATAGTGGAGCATGTGGTTCACACCAAGTAGGCCACAAAATGAAATGGTTATTGTTTCGACAAGGAATGTATTGGCCAACTATGTTGAAAGATTGTATAGAGTTTGCTAAAGGATGCCAAGAATGCCAAAAGCATGCTGGGATACAACGTGTGCCTGCAAATGAGTTACATTCTATAGTTAAGCCTTGGCCATTTAGAGGTTGGGCTCTAGATGTGATTGGAGAGATAAAACCAACTTCATCAAAAGGCCATAGATACATCCTTGTAGGGATTGATTACCTTACCAAATGGGTTGAAGCAATACCTTTAGCCAATGTTGATCAAGAGGCAGTCGTAAAGTTTATTCAGAATCATATCATTTATAGATATGGAATTCCAGAAACCAGAAATTTGGTGGTTGGTTCATCTTCCTTCAATTCCGTGACAGCATTGTCAAGTTGCTGGTGCAGGGATCCTAAAATTAATTTGGCTAAATTAATGTCTCGCCCTGCATGGAGTTGAGTAGCTAACGGTACGTAAGACTTGGTGACTTGAAGGGAGCGAGTGCAAAGAACAAACATGGATAGCCAAAGGGTAAGAAAGGCTATGTGTTCTGAATCAGATACTTCTTCGGTATCAGTCTTATGTTGTTCACTAATATAAGGGGCAAAAGAAGCGTTTTTGAAGTCGAAGTCATAATCTTAAGTAAGTAGTTTAAGATTGAAAGTCTCACCTAAAGGCTTTAGCCCAGTAATGGCAGCCACATCTAAAAGAGTGGGGGATAGCATACCACACTTGAAATGAAGACTATGAGTGGCACAATCCCAGAACTGCATGGCTGCCAAAATCAAGGTGCTATTATATTTGGGCCCGTATCTTGATAACTGGATTAGATCGAAAATGCCTTGTTTCTTCCAGACATTGGCTTTTTTGGCTTCTACTTTGTTAAGCCAATCTACATAAATTTTTTGGTCAACCCTAGGTGCAGACCTGAAAACCCTAGTAGGATTGACCAGAAAATCTAAATGGAAAGGTTTTTCAGTAAAAATCCTAGGTCGAAGATTGCAAGGACTAGGAAAAATTTCTTCAACTTCTTCGTTTTCCAACAAAATGTTGGGTAGAGGACCTAAAAAGGCATGGGTATAAAGTTCAGTCGAAGGAATTAATACCCGTTTTTGCCAATTGAGTGTTCGTTCATCAGCAATGTCAGGTTCATCAACAAAGTCTTCAACTTGTTGAATAGGCTCATCAGTTCCCTTCGAGTCTTTGCTGGTCTTCGCAGCAACGTTAGAGGTTGAAGCCATAAGTTCAAGAGCAGGGATGAAGGATACAGAAGGTTTTTCCAGAAATGGCACTAAAACTTCAAGCGAGTAAAGAGTGAGATGAAAGGATTCAATTGCTTTTATATATTGGCGTATACAGTGGTTCACACGATTACCAAAATTCACACGTTTGCGACCTTTCAAGGACGTGATAGCCCATCAACTATGCTACGTGGCCCAAGTAGACGGTTTACTTTATTCGTGCCGTTTTATTTGTGACATTTTATCTGTGCAAGTCACGATGGCACTTTTCTCTCACTATTTAAATGCAGAAGGTAGTTGGAGGTGACGGTTCGCAGTATTCAAAAAATGCCCTTTCTCCTTCTATCCTTCAAACTGTCGAAAGAGACATTTTTTGGGGGGCAATCTGTTATCTCGAAATTTCGACAGTAGCATTTAAAAAGGTATTATGAAGGTTTGACTCTTCATTAATAATACTGTAAAAATCCCAGGTCTCATTCAAGTCATGTTGCTATCAATTTCGACAAAAGAAGTCTTCGAGCGTTGACAACGGAAAAGAAGTTCGACAAATTGATACTTTGTTTTTATAGGTAAATAGAACAAAGGTCTTTCGACAGGGTTGTTCAAAGCTTCGACAAGCGGTTAACAGCGGTTTGATTGAAGTTCAAACTTAGGGAGCAGTTAAGGGCAGTTACCCGCTGTTTGTGTGCACTTCTAGTAGTATATATACTAGTTTGTAATAGGAAATCAAGGTCACAACATAAACACAGAATTCTGAAAACTCAAACTTCCAGACGATAGCGAAAAACGAGGGAACAGAGTCTCTGTACGTGCTTGTGTACCAACCTTTTTACATTTCAATGCAATTATTTACTTTTCTCTTTATCTTTCTAGCAATTGTTGTTTCATTCTATTCACAATTCTGTTCTTCAAACGATTTGTTTTCTCCAAACACGAAAATACAAAGGCAATTGTCACGAGAGATTTTCTAGTTTGATCTCACAAACACATTATTTAAAACTAGTGATTGTTTGCTAAAAACACCAGCAAACAGATATAAAAAAACACGGGATAACTGCACTGATATATAAAAAAAACAAGAGATTAATATTTGTCATTAGTAATTAAAATTTTTGTAGGCTACTACTACAAACCTACTATCTAAAAAACAAGAAGACTTAATGACTATTTAAGCAACTAATTAATATTTAAAACAAATATTTCTTATTGATAATCTACTATCTTACTTTTACTATCTACTATAATCTACTAATCAACTAAAATAATCAATTAAAACCACGAGATAACTCCACTAATAGATAAAAAAACACGGGCTAACTACAGTGATATATAAAAAAAACGGAATTAATATTTGCCATTGATAATTATAATTTTTGAAGACTACTATAAACCTACTATCTAAAAAAACAAGAAGGCTTAATGACTATTTAAACTAATTAATATTTAAAACACACGTGATAAATATTTACCACTAATACCTAAACTGAGATATAAAAAAATACGGGATAAATATTTTTTATTGATAATCTACTATCTATCTTTTAATATCTACTATAATCTACTAATCAACTCAAATAATCAATTGAAACTATGTGATAACTGCACTGATACATTAAAAAACATGGGATAACTGCACTGATATATAAAAAATATGGGTATAACTTCAATGATATATATATATATATATACACACACACACATTGATAATTATAATTTTTGAAGACTACTATAAACCTACTATCTAAAAAAACAAGAAGGCTTAATGACTATTTAAACTGATTAATATTTAAAACACGTGATAAATATTTACCACTAATACCTAAACTGAGATATAAAAAAATACGGGATAAATATTTCTTATTGATAATCTACTATCTATCTTTTAATATCTACTATAATCTACTAATCAACTCAAATAATCAATTGAAACTATGTGATAACTGCACTGATACATTTAAAAACACGGGATAACTGCACTGATATATAAAAAAATATGGGTATAACTTCAATGATATATATATATATATATATATATATATATATATATATATATATATATACATTGATAATTATAATTTTTGAAGACGACTAGAAACCTACTATCTAAAAAAACAAGAAGGTTTAATGACTATTTAAACTGATTAATATTTAAAACACACGTGATAAATATTTACCACTAATACCTAAACTGAGACATAAAAAAATACGGGATAAATATTTCTTATTGATAATCTACTATCTATCTTTTAATATCTACTATAATCTATACTAATCAACTCAAATAATCAATTGAAACTATGTGATAACTGCACTGATACATTAAAAAATACGGGATAACTGCACTGATATATAAAAAAATATGGGTATAACTTCAATGATATATATATATATATATATATATATATATATATATACATTGATAATTATAATTTTTGAAGACTACTATAAACCTACCATCTAAAAAAAACAAGAAGACTTAATGACTATTTAAACTGATTAATATTTAAAACACACGTGATAAATATTTACCACTAATACCTAAACTGAGATATAAAAAAATACGGGATAAATATTTCTTATTGATAATCTACTATCTATCTTTTAATATCTACTATAATCTACTAATCAACTCGAATAATCAATTGAAACTATGTGATAACTGCACGGATACATTAAAAAACACGGGATAACTACACTGATATATAAAAAAATATGGCTATAACTTCAATGATATATATATATATATATATATATATATATATATATATATATATATATATTAACACGGGATATCTGCACTTATATATAAAAAAAAGGGGATAATAACACTGATATATAAAAAAACACTGCATTGACATATTAAAAAACACGAGATCGATAAATGAACAGATTGTTTTTAAATGATACTTTTACATTTTTAGATTTTAATATTTGTCTATTTTTTATTTGAAACTCCTTTTTATCTACTTCAAATTTGTCTTTATTTTCATGGGGTAATGTTCACACTATTTAAATACTGTTTAAGTTCATTCATAAAAAAGAACACGACAGTAGGGGTGTTCGCGGTGCAGTTTGATTCGGTTTTGAAGCAAAAAGTGATCTGAACCGCAAGATAAAACTACATGCGGTTTGGTTTGGTTCAGTTGGCTTCCTAAAATAAAACTGAACCGAACCAAACCAAACCAATGCGGGTTGGATTGATTCGGTTGGTTCAGTTTTTTCCAAGACAAAACATAATTTAAAACGAAGTTAAAATTAACTGCTAACATAAATCTTTAAGAAAAATTCTACTTAAATATATGTAGTATATAAAGTACTCTCTTTTAATTCTTTTAAATAGCTAAGACAATGTTTAAAAGAATTTGAATTACATATTTTATTGTAATTTTTAAATATAGCATAACAATATGGATTGTTCGTAAGTGAGTCAAAGAATTAATTGGATTTGGGCTAGTAAGTCAGTGAGAGTTGGGTTTTAGTTGCATTTGGGCTAGTAAGTTAGTAAGGAAGGTTGTAAGTCAATAAGCATTAGTGTTACTTGCGGTTTGGTTTGGTTTGGTTCAGTTTCTGTAATCGAAACCGCGAACCGAACCAAACCGCGCGGCGCACTGGAAAAAGAAACCTAACCGAACCAATAAGAAGCGGTTTTTGGCGGTTTTCGGTTTGGTTTGGTTCGGTTTGCAGTTTTCTATTGGTTTGGTTCGGTTTTGAACACCCCTACACGACAGCTCCTTACAATCCTACTAGTTAATATTAAGACAAAAATATTTACTTTTAAACTCAAATTCTAGTAGCACCTTACAATGTTACCATATACATATAATAATTTTAATAAACAACTTTCAAATCCAAATCAATTTTAAAACTAAAATTTTTGCTTTTAAACTCAAATTACAATAACACCTTATAATTTTGAATACTAAATACAATATCACATATTCATTATTAATACAACATTTTTACCAATTAATATATGTTATGCAATGATAAAATAAAATTTTAAAATCATTAAACAACATTCATGAAATTACATAAAAAATGTTTAAACAATATTATAATAAGTTAGAAACAAAATATTAGTAGTAATTAATTTATCACTAGCAAGCGAAAGCCACCCTACGCAATACAACAGAACAAGATTGATGGAGGCTCGCTTCAGTTTCCCGATAAGTGAAAACAGATGTTGATTGACAAGCAACCATTTCCCACTAATATCTCTGTGCTTTTATTTCAACCTTGCTTTAACTACTTAACAAATACCTTCACGTTACTCTACTCCCAGGAATAATTTATGTATGAAGTTTGATTACCCCCCTATTGTACAAATCAACCCTTTTCGATTCAATTATATATTTTTTCGGGTAAACAATCGATATGTATAATCTTCACGATTTATATCTTGTAATGGTAGCACATGTGTGAGAACTGAGATGCAAAATTTGAAGAATTATTAATTAAAGAATAATGAGAACGAAAAAGAGGGATAAGTTGTGTTGACCGTTGAGCCTATAGAGCCGTATTTTTTCTTATAGAACCGTATATTCCAAAAACAAACAGTATGTGCGTCATGTATGAGCCGTATCTTTCAAAAGGTTTTTATGCCATATACCAACTCTTCGAAAGGAAATTGGAAAAATAAATATTTCTTCATCGAGCTTGTATAGGGCATAAAAACTTTGAGGCCCCTCCTAGCTCGGAAGCTCACATGTTTCCACCGATCTTTAGATCCGTCTTCATGTCTCCTGTTTATGTCGAAGAGATAGAAGAATAGATTGGCTGAGATCGGTCTCTCCAAATGGATGCACATCAACTCGAAAGCTCGCATGAAGGCCCATGCGTTGGGGTGAATTTGTGAGGGGGAGAGATTTAAGCTTCCCAATACCTCCTACTGAAGGGCAGTGAATGGGGGGCTAATCTTCATGTTGAAGATCGTCACCTCATACATGACGAACTTGAGAGCTTGTGGCCAAACATCAACGTGTTGGTCTTCTCCCATGCCCTCCACGTTCCATATCTGGTTCCTCTTCCAAGAAATCTGATTAACAACACGACTCAGGTCATCTCCGGCCTTGTATAAAGATCGGATCTCCCTCAACGACTCTGATACCCAGGAATATTCCCGAGAGATATTTAAAGCCATCATCAAGGGGACATCAACCGGCCCGACTCCGGTGCTAGAATACTCGTCGGAATCACCCTCATCATGTCCGAGATCTACCTCCTTCCCAGGACCATCCCCACTGTTTCCTAGATCGCCTCATTATTTCGGCTTTTAGCAGGAGGTATTGGGAAGCTTGAATCTCACCCCCTCACAAATTCACCCCAACGCATGGGCCTTCATGCGAGCTTTCGAGTTGAAGTGCATCCATTTGGAGAGGCCGATCTCAGCCAATATGTTCTTCTATCTCTTCGACATAAACATGAGGCATGAAGACGGATCTAAAGATCTGTGGGAACATGTGAGCTTCCGAGCTAGGAGGGGCCTCAAGGTTTTTATGCCATCAGCGTCATCGGAGCTCCAGCTCGTGCTCCCCTACTTTTCTAGGTTCCGCTCAGCGTCAGACTCATCCGATTCAAGGATCACCACATCCCCAGAGCGCCCCTCACTTACTTGACCTTCCCATAGCAGTTCGTTGCTGGGGACCGCGGGAGAGCGATCTTCCACTTGAAAGCTATTGGGAGCGGAATCAAGTCCCTCCTGAACTTCGGGACCATCCGATCCGGAGTCTCCAGCGCGCACTTTATCCGGGTTTCTAGGATCGGAAGCCATCAGTTTGGCTATGTTTGGACGATCTGTGCTGACAACCCTGCGGGTTTGTTTTGTCCTAGCCAGATCGGACCTCCAGAAATAGGGGTATGCCAAGTCAAGTTGAGTGCTGAACAGTGGGTCCACAACCAAGTTGGAACCCGACCTGACGACCCCCACTCTATATAATTAGATACGGGCTTGAAGACGTCTCGGCTAGAGCATAAGGCGAAAAATGAGCAAAAAGGCACTAACCTCGAGTCACTCAGTTCTCCTTCAATGATCGTTCCGATGCTGGGGGCAGACACTCAGGTGAGTACAAGCTCGGCCTCGGGAGGTGGCCGCATATATTTGGTTCCCAAATTCAAGCTCGCGCAGAGCATTGTAGGCCCGGTATTGGGGGCAAAACACTAACATGAGTATAAGACAGGCCTCGGAAACCCGTCATGGTCTCTTAAACCAACATATCCAAACCGGAAAACGAGGTACGTCAAACCCGGACCAGGCATCAAGTCAGGCTCGCCCCAAGGCAACCCGAATTGGGGGGCAACTGTTATGGATTGGGCTTTTTTATATTTGTCACTAAGGCCCAATACCAAAGGCCAAATTCATTAACCAATTAAGGAGATCAAAGACCTAGATCCAATGGTTCACATTGATTCCCAAAACCTATAAATAAGCATTGAATGCTTGCATTAAAGGTACACATTTTCCCAATCCTCTTACTTGCAACTGATTCACTTGCTGACTTGAGCGTCGGAGTATCATTGCAGGTACCACCCCACCTCGGATCTGAGCATAACTCGGATTGACCAATGATCCTCCTACCAACTATCTCGGATCAGACCAAGTATCCAAGATCGGATACAAGACAGGAGATACGGTACAGATCAAAGATCATCCTTAAGTAGAAATTCAAATTGAATACTTAAATAGGTCTCACGTTTGCATATCACTCATTTATAATTTTTTAATAGTAGTACTTATATAAGAACTTCATCACTCCAACCCAAAATTCCAACAAAATTTACTAAATGAGTCCCACTAATTTTTTATCATTTTACATTTTAACAATAATTTATACTATGATATATAAAAAGTAAATATGTGGGTCCTTGCGTCAAAGGAGAGAGAGAGAGAGAGAGAGAGAGAGAGAGAGAGAGAGAGAGAGAGAGAGAGAGAGAGAGAGAGAGAGAGAGAGTTTCTTATTCAAGAGTTCCATCTTATTAAGTACTCATTTTCAATCTTCCCAATGAGGGTATCCATAAGATTCTAACTCTCAAGAGATAAGAACCCCCGTTAAACTGAATTGGATATTGTAAAAAAAAAACTGAATTGGATCGGCGGTTAATTAGGAATTGGTTAGTTCGGTAGTTGGTTCAGTCCTATTTGAATCATAGTTTGATTGAATAGCTAACAGTCAAATTAAACTGAATTGAACCACGATCAAGTGACCATATACCAAACTATGTATCTTACTCTTTTAAGTCTCTTCCCCCTTGAAAATAACCCCAACTTGCAAGATATTTATTATTTTATCCTATATAACTTGGTTTTTAATTTGTGTGAAAAACTCATCGGAACGCTGCTATTATAAGATACTCTCTCTATCCTAAAAAATAATTAAAAATATATTTACCGAAAAGTGTTTCATAATATATTATTAGCTTAAATATATGTTCGGCCCATGTAAATATGGACATAATCTATTTAAACCTATGTAAACAAAAAACTTTAAAATGGCCATTGTAAATATTAAGCGTTTGCGGTTAAGTTCCTCGGTCAATTTTTCATCCAAAAAACCTGACGTGGCTAACAGTGATGACGTCAATATGACATCATCAATGATGTCACTGCCACATGTCATCATCCCATTGGACCATTATGCCACGTGTCACTGAACGCCACGTCATCAACACATGTCATCATGGACACATGGCACTAACATGTGCCACGTCAAGCCAATATAGCTGCCACGTGGCGCTAGTGTGGCAAAGTGGAGAATAGTGTGTTACTAGAAAAATAGCAATTTTGGCAAGCATGGGGCTTGAACCCGGGACCTCAACATGACAACCACGCTCTATTACCACCGCACCACATGTTCATTTTAATATATTGAGCAAACAAAAAATATATATTACATGAACACCAAAATCATCATCATCTTAAACGAATGAAGAACAGATCTGCGAAAATCATCATCATCATCTTTCATCTTCAACCCAAACAAATGAAAACGAAAATCATCATCATCTTTCAACCTCAGATTTCGTTTTGAACCACAGATGCAAATACATATATTAATTCATTGGTTCAATCTTAGATCTGGTTCGATTTCGTCATTTCGTTTTCGGTTCAATCCCAAAACAGATTTTGTCAGTTTCCAATTTCAGTTCTCCATTTTCCAATCCCAATTTTTCAATTTCGTTTCTGGGCACAATTTCAGATTTGTTCAATCTCAAGTTCTTGTTTGAATTCGTTTCTGGTTCAACAACAACGTTAATCTGTTTTGATTTCGATTCTGGTTTGATTTTGTATCAATTGAATCGTTGTTGTTGTTGAAGATGAAATTAAGGGTTTTTGAAATTAAGGGTTTTTAAAAAAAATCTATGTTGTCTAACAATATACATATAATAGAATTGGTATAACATCACAATTTCAGTGGTAATTCCCTATATGTGTGACCTAGAGGTTGTGACATGGGTGTTGATGTGGCGTGTCAGTGCCATGTGGTACAAATGTCCAATAATATGGTGACACGTGGCACTGACGTCATCACTGTTAGCCACGTCAGCTTATAGTGTTGAGAAATGCAAGATCTTTGGTGACTGCAATTTATTGCTTTCTTATGCTATTAGGCTACAGTTAAGTAAAATTTGATGCCATTTTTATAGTAAGAGAATGTGAATAATTTGGATTGTTTCTATTATATATTATTATTGAGACTTAAGTTATGTAAATTATATGGTGTGTCTGATGAAAGCTTGTGGTTTTTCTTATTTGTAAATTATATGGTGTGTCTGATGTAAATTATATGGTGTGTCTGATGAAAGCTTGGTGTGTCTGATGTAAATTATCTGGTGTATCTTGAGCATAGCGGCGTCTGTTTCAACAGGAAGCTTTGAGGACAAACGTGATCAATCCGAAGCTGCTCAACAGTTTACTGCCAAGCTGTCGATGTTCAAGAGCTTCATGCCATACAGGAGGCTTAACGTTTGTTCACTTGATTATGTAAGTTTTGTGATTGGTGAGCATTTTGTGAGCATTTTGTGAAACTTTTGTTGTTGAAATGTGAGCATTTTGTGTTTTTCAAATATGTCACAAACCACATATATGCACAAACACTAGTTGGATTCCAGTAACCACAAATATGCATTTTGTGGTTACTGGACAGTAACCACAAAATGCATATTTGTGGTTATTGGAATCTAACTAGTGTTTGTGAAAATTTGTCATTCTGTGGTTAGTTGCTAAATGGCATACCAAATATTAAAAGAATCAGAATAGCACATGCTAAATATAGTGGTACATGTTTTCATGCCTATTGACCCATTTTGTTTTTTTATACGTTGATTATTTGTTTTTTTTATGCCTATTAACCCATTTTGGGCTGTCTGGCTGAAATCTACTGTGTTTTTTGGGCATGGATTGGAAGAGGATTGTTGAATTAGGTTAAGAGATATATAGGATGAAATGAATAGGATTTTCCATACTAATATTGTATCTGTTTGTGTTTTGGTTATTTGTTTCCATTTTTTTCTACTCCTTTATCTTAATACTCGGGTGTGTTTGTTTTCATGACCTATATTGCAGATCCTCATACCTACCCTTGCCCAAAAACATTTTGTCACGTACGTGCTCAACCTGAAGAAGAGGAGATTTGAGTACCTTACAAGCTTGAAAAAGTTTCGAAGATCTTCCTCTGAATTTGAACACATTGGCAACAAGTTGATGAACGAAGCATGCAGTTTCATTTCAGAGAGATATCAAGTCATGAAAAAGGTTTTCCCATATAAATGGGAGCAGTTTTAGTGGCATGATCTAAAAGTGCCAGAACAACCGGATGGAACTAGCTGTGGTGTATTCACCAT
The DNA here is from genome assembly GCA_039519185.1 of Astragalus membranaceus. Lineage (NCBI taxonomy): Eukaryota > Viridiplantae > Streptophyta > Magnoliopsida > Fabales > Fabaceae > Astragalus > Astragalus membranaceus. The sequence continues at coordinate 44,932,970 of CM076848.1, forward strand.
GATGTTCTTAAAGCATTGACATGGAGATGAGAATGAGATTGATTCTTTCTGCAACTGGAACACATTGAGGGAGGCTGGCCAGGTGTTAGTCACCAATCAATTAAGAATAGATATTTGCTACCCATTAATGAAAGACAAAACCAACTTATTGAAGAAAACCATACAAGGGGAAGCCAACAAATTTTGTGAAAAATTGAAAGCTAGGCTCTTGGAAAAAGGAGGGGGTAATGCTAGAGGAAAAAAGAGGAAAGTGTAGGAAAAAATGTAATTTTCTGTTATTAACCACTGTCGCACTATTCTGTGGTTATTGGCCAGTAACCACAAATATGACGTTTGTGGTTTTTGTTAGGATTATGCTACTTACCACGGTTAGGATTTATATGCTACTTATCACGGTTAGGATTGACCCTTAACACTTACCACGATTAGGATTTATATGCTACTTTTGTATCAAAATCAACCATCAGTGTGAATTTGCTCTTGATCATAATATGTTTGTTTAATTTTCATTCTCATTCCTTTACATTTTATGTTCGTGATCTAAATTTCTCGTTTAAAAAACAGAAGATTGAAATTAACACAAATGTCATTCTTCTTGTGGTTTTTGTTTTGGAATAGTCCCTTCTATTACAAAAATTATACTAATTTGATCAATCTTGTAACAAAAATTTAATGATACAAAAAAGGAATCATATTAGTATAGTATTTGTAATTGTAATATAATGGATCCTTTTGAATGAAAAAAATTCTCTCAAAAGAGGGCATCTTTGGTTGGCGGTTGTTGCTTGATAAACTTCAAACCCGTGATAACCTTGTTTCTAGAGGGGTTCTTCATGGATCTCACGATACATGATGTTGCTTTGTTTTGAGATGGAGGAAGCCTCGTTTCACCTCTTCTATCAGTGCAAGCTATCTAGCCATAGAGAATGACTAGTAAACATCTAGTAACCACAAATATACATTCTGTGGTTACTTCTGTGGTTACTGCCCAGTAACCACAGAATGCATATTTGTGGTTACTTGAATCCAAAAACCAAAAATAAAGAACACAATGCATAAACATAATCTCAGTAGACCAAAAACAAAGCAAAACCAAAATTATAGGCCATTTAAGGGAGTTTTGATATGAAGAAAACTCAAAGTCAAAGGAAAAATATGAAACTGATTTGTAACTTTCAATAGGTACAACTACAAATAGTGAAAAATCAGAGAAACATTTTTCAGAAAAAAATGAGACATCCACCATGGCACCTATCACAAGTTATTGCCATGATCAATTTGGATACTTTCCCAATAGTAGAGAAACATGAATCATGAGAAGATGGGGGCAGAAGCAGAAATAACTATGGCGCTAGCAACGACGGACAAACGGGTGATAGCGGCACTGCTATCTTGCTTTCTAAATCTCGGACTGCTTCTGAATTTCAATCGCCTGCTTGCATTGCTGTTTCCAAATTAGATGCCTCTTCTCTGATTCGGACATCAATCTGATCTTGCTCTTGCATGGGTTTTGATGCACATTTATCTTTTTACCTGGATATTCTACTTCATCTTCTTCAACTGTAACGTTCAACAACCAAAGACATATATAAGAATGGCATAAATCTTAAACAAAAACTAAATGTTACATAAAGAGCAATGGAAATAAAATAGCAAATACCTGGCAAGGTTGAACACTCAGCATGTGAAGGTTCAGAGGTTTCAGACGTTGAATGTAACAACTCGTCAGCCTCTTTAACTCCATCAAGAACATGATGAAGAAATGCGTTAAAGGCAGCCTCGTTATAACATATGCGTGACCCGACTCCATAAACTATATCAGAAAGACGCTGATATCTCTCACTGAAATTCGAAGGAGCCTTGGTTTGAAGATGAAATTCCTCAGCAATACAAGCAAGAGTTTTCTTATCATCTTTGCACCATCTTTTTTTCACATACATGGGAGGGATGCAATGACAAAAAGGATTACCCCACACAGCGAAAGCATCCAAAACTCTCAGTGTGTGCCGACAAATTAACCCCCAGTTCTCAAAAAACCGACAACTTCAAGTAACAGAACTCCTGACCAAATCTAGCTTCACAACTTCGGTCTCTACCAAAAGTTGGTTCCCAGTAAATTGATTATCCCATCTCTCAACATTTATAACTTCGGTTGTGTCCTGTTTCAACTCGTGAACAGTCTGCACACTAAATATACTATTAGGAAAAATAATAGTTATTGAGGAGTAATATTGTTAGTAACAAGTAATAGTAACCACAAATATGTATTCTGTGGTTGCTGTCCAGTAACCACAGAATGCATATTTGTGGTTACTGAAATCCAAAAACCACAAATAAAGAACACAATGCAGAAACATAATCTCAGTAGACCAAAAACAAAACGAAACCAAAACTATAGGTCATTTAAGGGAGTTTTGATATGAAGAAAACTCAAAGTCAAAGGAAAAATATGAAACTGGTTTCTAACTTTCAATAGGTACAACTACAAATAGTGAAAAATTAGAAAAACCTTGTGCAGAAAAAAACGAGAATGGATAATTACCAATATCGTGTAAGCTCTGCTCGCGTCAAACTCCTTCCGAATTAACTCAAAAATGGAAGGAGTGAACAACTCAGCTGTGTGGCGCATCAAACCACTATTGTGATGCCTATTCTGCACAACAGTGTTCTGCATTCGAAAATCAGACATCAGCTCATTATGACGCAAATCATCGATGAGATCTTGGAACCTAGACAACAATTGAGAGATAGAGTTTTCGATCTTCAAATAGTGTCGAGACAATGCATTGAATTGTTCGCTAAGTTGTGTGGTCTTGTTCCCAGCTGTGAATGTACTTTTCACCCAAGCAGAAGACCATTGCCTCCTGCTGGTGTAACTGAAACCTAGCCAAGTGATGTCAGAATGATGTACATTAGCGAAGCATTCGTCAATCATATGTTTCCAAGAGAATTCAAACTGTTCCTCGTTATCAACATGCTTTACAAGATGCTTAAATTCATCAAAAAACTTAGCAGTGGCCCTAGCCCCAAGTCTCTTAATTAGTGGCATTTTGCTTGATGTGCCAAGAACATAAAGCATGAAACACATCAGGGAAAACCTCACGAACACCGACAGCAATTGCAGGTGCTTGATCTGTCATAAAGGTCTCCGGTTTCTTGCCATTCATGCATTTAATAAAAGTCTCAAACAACCACTTGAATGTTGGACCACTTTCATCATAAAGCAACGCGGCACCAAACACGCAAATACCTTTATGGTGATTAAAGCCAACAAAAATACCTAAAAATAAATAGAAGGAACAATTAGTACGAAAACATTTCTTATGATAACCAGTTTAATAAAACAGAAGTACATTAAAAAAATGCTTTATGATCAGAAAGAATGAGATTCTCAATCAATAACCATAAACTAGTAGCACAGTGGTTAGTGGCCACTAACCGCAGAATAGTACAATAGTGGTTAATACTTGTTAGATTGAAGAAAATGTGAAAAGAATTTGGCAAACGACATACCAAGGGGCCAGTAGTCCTTGTTAGTTCGGTATGTTGTGTCAAAGCTGACGAAATCACCGAAAAGTGCATAATCGGCCCGCATGACAGAATCAGCCCAGAAAATTGAAGAAATTGCCTCGTCTTCATCGACTTGAATGTCGTAGTAAAAACCAGGCCTTGCCAATGCCTGCTGCCTAAACCACGCTTGCAACGCAGTAGCCTCTCCATGTTTCAATGGATTCGCCTTGATAGCAGACAAGTGGTTCTTCAAATCAGTGCGTAGAAAACCAAGTTTATCAACACCACCAGCTGCGCGAGCCATAGAGTCGAATGTAGCCCTCGCAGATATCCCAGATGCATAATAATTGGATATAACAACTTTTTGCAGTTTCGAGATAGTTCTATTAAGTGGCAAGAAGTGCCTCTTGTCAACATCGATCAAAGGATGATTGTGATGATCGTACCACTTGGTAATAACATACCCACCCTTGTGAGCATCCATCTTAAGCTTTATTACTGCCAAACAGCCTGTCCGCGTATCTTTCCTTTTATTCGAAGTCTCCTTTTGAATCTTAAAACCTTGTTTGTGACACATCATTTTCAGATAGTGAGGGATATCTGCCTTGTTATTCTTGCTATCGCGATACACATTTGCCTTCCTAATGCTGAATCCCGAAGATTGGGCATAAGACTTGTAAAATTCATATGCATCCGGCTCTGTGTGAAAAACAAGATCTTTCCAAGAATTAACATCTGAAGGACGTTAAGTAATCTCTGCCAAAACCAAGTGAAAACAATCAATATCCAACAAAAAACATCATAAAAAATATATTTATTATATAATAACAAATCAGCATTGAACCTCCCAACGCAACATCATCAAGTTCGTCATCATGACATTTGACATTGGTACTTGAATCTACGCAAACATTATAAAGCAAACGAAGAAATGAATCAGGTAAGCATAGGACAATTATGGTTAAACATATTTTAAAATATTAAAATCAAAGAATTTGACAATTATAAGTTAAGAACCTGAAACAGCCATCTCAGTGAGATTTTCATCCAGACCAGGACAACCCTGAACTGCAATAAAGAAATCCAAAACCACAATGTGAATTAATTGTGAAATGTGAAGTAAGGTAGTAAAAAACGGCACATGAATTATATCAGCCAAAGAAACAAGCGACTTACGAGCAAGTAAATGTGTAAAGCTGGTTGCTTCAGCAAGTTCATCAACTCCAAGCATTTTAAAATCTGCAGAAAAACGACTTAAAGGAATTTACCAATGTGCAAAAAAGAGAAAATTATTTTATCTAAAAGTAAACTTGAAAGAAATGACAATTCAATGTGAAACAAGAACATAATCAAACTAGAAACACTAGTTGGATTCCAGTAACGACAAATATGCATTATGTGGTTACTTTTCAGTAACCACAGAATGCATATTTGTGGTTATTGGAACAGAAATTTTAAAAGCTCATATAATTGTAATATATTGCAGCAACAAATCCCTGAAAATAAGATCAAAAGCATTTAGCAACAAGAAAATTTCTGATGTTAGTACACATTTTACGTATGAAGAGTTAATGACAAAGTACTTTATTGATCACTACCAGACAAGTAAAATAGAATCATCCATAGATTCTGTACTCAATTTTCAGGTGGCACAAAGCACCACTAACACTTTACCAGAAATAAAGAGGGGACAAACATCAACAAATGTAAAACTCTAAAAGCTCATATAACTCTAAAGGAATTTACCAATGTGCAAATCACTAATACCAAACAACATCATAAAAGTTAAGAGAAAATTATTTTATCTAAAAATAAACTTGAAAGAAATGGCAATTCAATGTGAAACAAGAACATAATCAAGCTAGAAACACTAGTTGGATTCCAGTAACCACAAATATGCATTCTGTGGTTACTTTCCAGTAACCACAGAATGCATATTTGTGGTTATTGGAACAGAAATTTTAAAAGCTCATATAACTGTAATATATTGCAGCAACAAATGCCTGAAAATCAGATCAAAAGCATTTAGCAACAAGAAATTTTCTGATGTTAGTACACATTTCACGTATGAAGAGTTAATGACAAAGTACTTTATTGATCACTACCAAACAACTAAAATAGAATGATCCATAGATTCTGTACTCAATTTTCAGGTGGCACAAAGCACCACTAACACTTTACCAGAAATAAAGAGGGAACAAACATCAACAAATGTAAAACTCTAAAAGCTCATATAACTCTAAAGAGGGGACAAACATCAATAAGAGAGGGTGATTTCTGAGAATTTCGCACACCTGGAAGAGAATACAGATTCAAAATAAGAGAGATTGAGAGGATTTCGTTCGCACGGAGAGAGGAAGAAGACGTGGTGCGGCGACTTACGAGCAAGTAAATGTGTAAAGCTGGTTGCTTCAGCAAGTTCTTCAACTCCAAGCATTTTAACATCTGCAGAAAAACGACTTAAAGGAATTTACCAATGTGCAAATCCACTAATACCAAACATCATAAAAGTTAAGAGAAAATTATTTTATCTAAAAATAAACTTGAAAGAAATGGCAATTCAATGTGAAACAAGAACATAATCAAATTAGAAACACTATTTGGATTCCAGTAACCACAAATATGCATTCTGTGGTTACTGTCCAGTAACCGCAGAATGCATATTTGTGGTTATAGTTTCTGATAAATTATAGTTATGGTGTTTTGGTTTAGGCATTTTATCGAACGGGCGAGTGAAGAGATTTACTTATGGTGAGTTTACTGCGGAGACCACGTTCGATGGTGTCTAGAATTAGTACAGATCTAATGCACAAATTGAATTAGAATCAATCATCAATGGACAAGGTTAGATTATCAGGTAACAAGACCAGCTGCATTATGCCAAACAAAGAGGATAAGCATAAGGGCAATGAGGATGTGACATAGTAGAGTAACAAGATTATATTCAGCCACTTCAAAGAGAAAAAAAAACCAAGGAGAAACCAGCTACGACTACTGTCGATACTATCGGTTGACGTGGTGCGGCGTGGTGGTTTGCCGTTGCAAGGATGGTGTGCGACGGAGACAGGAAGAAGACGTTGTGCTACTCAAAGGAGGATGACTGGCAAACAACAATTTAACTAGAGAAGATTACTAGTTTTTTTAATTTATTGACCTTTAAGTGTGATGACCATTGTGAGCTTTAGGCTTTACTTAGCCTCTTTTTGAAGTTGATTGGATACATTAACTAATAGGGCTTTCTAGAATTTTGTTGGTAACTTTTTTTCAATTTATTGTGAATTGTAATTTTGGGTGTTATCACAAAAAATAAAGGAGAAAATTAGTGTATGTACGTATGTATATGTAGTGCATAAATCTATTATTTTTTTTAATTTTTTATTATCTATAGCAACAGTTTTGAACCGTTGTGTGTGCTGATTATAGACAACGGTCATAACTAACGCAACGGTTTTTCAGTGTTGCCATATTTGGCAACGGTTTTTAAATGTTGCTATAACTAGCAACAGTTTTAGCCCGTTGCCTTTGTGTGAAAATAAAAACCATTGCGTTTAAGCTGTCAATGGCAACGGTTTTAGGGTTACGTTGCCTTTGGTCAGAAAAAACCGTTGCCTTTAGCTTAGGCAACGCCCGCAAAAACAACGGTTTCAAAACCGTTGCCGAAAGTAAAGACAACGGTTTTTTGGCTTTACACAATGGGTGTGTAAAATTACCTAGATACCCTCCTGAATTGATAGCCATTGGATCTTATTTAACTAAAATAATACAGATCTAATGGCCGAGACTGATTTAGTAATAAAAACTAAGGATTTCCTTAGTTACCTAAATCAGTCTCCCTTTTTTTACCAACAAAATTTCAGCTCTTGGAAAGCGCACAATCAGTGTGCTGACAACTTGGGACTCGCATGCATTAATATTTTTTTTAAACCCGGGTACCCGGGAGCCGATGTTCAAGAAGCAAAAAAAACATGGGGAATCGGTAAGCAACTAGGCTTATACGCAGACATGGAGGAGGAAGTAATCTGAAATCTAACAAACATTCATAGAAGCTCTAGGAAGAGGTCCACACCAAAACAATATAAATAAAGATTATTTTATTTTCAACTAGCCTCATCACTCATCGTTGGTGTTATTCCCAAGTTATCAGCAAGAGGCGTGGCTTGAGTATTTGGTATCCGAAGTGCATTTGACAGATTTTTGGTGGTGTTGTCAAGAAAGACCGACTTTTGGCTTGAGATGTTGTATCTTGAATTACATTGGTGGGTGTCACTTTGCATCGATGTTTAGAGTGACTTCTTTAGTGGTTGATAGTCTGTTTTTTTGGGTGTGTGTTTTTTAGCGTATTTGTCATTGTGACTTCTATAAGGAGTAGTCAGAGTTTTTTGGCATCTTAGGTGGGTTCAGGGTGTCAGGGTTGTTGTATATGCTCTTTGACTATCTTTTTGGTTAGACCATATCAATAAACAGTAATGATATTTGGACCAAAAGATGGACCAGAAACTGAACCAAAATACGAATACAGAGACATATGGATGGGATACGTATGTTTCATTTTATTTTATGTTAAAAATATTTTTAAAATCAAAAACACGCTTCCTCTCTTTTCTCTCTGCAAAACCCTCGTCTCACTTCTTCTCTCTACGAAACCGAACGAAAATTTGCACGCTCCTCTGTGTGTTTCCTTCCTCTTCCTTCCTTTTTAACCTGTGCTTTGCTTCAGTAAAAAAATCGTACTCCATTCTTCCTATGCAATCCATTGTTCGCCTTCCTTTCTTCCTCTTCGAATCACGCTAACACTTCCTCTACAACAGTTACTCTCTTTGTTTCTCTTTGACTCAAGTTGAAGAGGGAGCTCCTAGGGCTTAGCACACACGATACGTATACGGCTACGCCAAGAAGGCCGTTCACACGACGTTTCTGCAACGCTCCATCACTCTCACGTTCAGGTGCATTCTCCGGCAACGCTCCGTACTGCGCAGAACACCATTTAAGCTGAACATCTCCTCCCTTAAGGTAACCGATTTTCTCCTTCCTTAGAATTGGTCTCTTGTTAAAGTTAAAAGAAAAATTGTATTTGAGTTTGAATTGGAAATCATTAGAACTGCTCCAACTCAGGGGACATAGCTTACCCTCATACAAAAATTAAACAAACCACTTCACATGAGAGTAGAGCCTTTGCATAGCTAAATATTTAAGTTAGAGAGGATTTGAGGTATAACTCTGAAATCGTCCCAAGAGAAACTAAATAGCATCCTGTTATAATGAGTAACAACTGATATTAGTTAACATTGCTTGCTGTAAACCTAACAAACTATGTGTGTGCTATATTTGCAATCAGTCCACAATTATGAAATATGCCCACAACTAATGTCCTTTGTTTGCAGATTGGTTGAAACATTGAAGGATTATGCCATCAAAGCTTTGTTGATTGGTTGAAATATTAAAGGATTACGCGAAGTAGCTGCAAAGAGGCAAGTGAACCTTGATCTAATAACCAGCTGAACAATTGTTCTGCTTATGAGGAAAAGCAGCTTCCCATTGTTGTTCATAAAAATGGAAAAACCATACACTTGCTTATTGTTAACAAAGATGAAATTAATTCAAAATTAGTTAATGCCCCATAGAGAGTAGTCTTTGATGAAATTTCCCCAATAACTTTCTAGTTGGTGCACTACACTGATGAAAAGCAGGTTATTATTTGTTTATATGCTCACCCGAGTCTGTGACTAATGTAACTTCAATTTTTTTGAAAGAGTATATGAATTGAATATAACATTCATATATAATTGCTCTCAGAGTGTAGTTATAATTTATTTCTTCTAAATTTAGTTTCTAATGTATAATTTGGTGGTTCACCGTTTAACCTCTTGTTGATGGTAATTGCTATCTTTTACCATGTTAATCTTAGCTTTTCTATAGTGTTAATTGTGGTGATTAGAAAATGAGTCAGTGCTTCCAATTTTTGATGGCAATGAGATTCTTTTGTTTTTTAATTCACCTGTCATTTTTCTGTTGATTAATATTTGCTGTTGTTGGATCACGATAGTTGTTTCTATTATACTGTGATAAATAACAAATACTATTATTTAATTGACTAATACTATTAATTATAGGGAAAGTGTGAATTGCGTGACAAAATATTTACTAATTTGCCATTGTTGAATTGGTGGACTCAAATATAATATTTACTAATTTGCCATTGCTGAAAAAACAAATATACATAATTGATTTTTATTGCGCAGTACCGGTGTAACACACACATATATCTGGAAATCCATGGATAGTGCGGATGGTGAGGGCATAACAGTTGACGACTCCAACGATGACGTTGCACGTTGGGAGCCTGCAATTGGGATGTGTTTTGCTTCATTGGATGATGGGAAATCATTTTATGGTGAGTATGCATTAAGAAAAGGTTTTGGATGGAAAACTAGAACATCAATAAAGGGAAACGATGGGGAGATCAACTATGTAAATCTTGCATGCTCGAGAGAGGGGAATAGGTCGAAGATGTCAAAAATTCCATGTTCATTGAAGACACTTCCGACTAAGGTCAGCAATTGTCCTGCCAGGTTAGGTTTGAAGTTACGAACAGATGGATTATGGGAAATCAAAAAATTTGAAGGTGAGCATTGTCACGAGATGAGCCCCACTAAGGCAAGGTTGTTTAGGGTTAACAAGAAAATAAATCTGCGTGTGAAGAGAACAATCCAAATCAATGATGAAGCGGGAGTCAGGATCAACAAAACTTTCCAATCTCTTGTTACAGATGCGGGAGGGCATGCAAATATACCGTTTTGTGAAAGGGACGTGAGGAATTATGTCAACAAGGAAAGGCGTTCAATTGGAAAAGGAGGTGATAGGAAGGCATTGATTAGTTACTTTTATCAAATGAGGGAACAAAATTCGAATTCTTCTATGAACTTGATTTGGATGATGGTTTTCACGTCAGGAATGTCTTTTGGGCCGACCCAAGAAGTAGAGCTGCTTATGAATATTTTGGAGATGTGGTGACATTTGATACAACATATTTGACCAATAAATATGACATGCCTTTTGCTGCGTTTGTAGGTGTGAATCACCATGGTCAATCAACATTACTTGGGTGTGGTCTAGTTTCCGGAGAAGACACGGGGTCATTTGTGTGGCTTTTCCAATCATGGCTTCGTTGCATGCTAGGAAAGGCCCCTGTTGGTATTGTCACTGACCAATGCACGGCTATGAAAAATGCCATTGAGTTAGTCTTCCCTATGACTCTTCATAGGTGGTGTTTATGGCATATCATGAAAAAAATACCAGAAAAACTCAGTGGATTTGGTGAATATCACAAGATAAAGGCAGCAATGAAACAGGCGGTTTATGATACTTACACAGAAGCTGATTTTGAAGATAAGTGGTGTTCATTCGTAGACAAATTTGAGCTTCAAAACAATGAAGCTCATGAGGGATATCACAAAGATACCTACCGCAACAGTCTTTTCCCATCATTAGAACTGCCAAGACACTTTACCAATATATACACAGAATCACCCAACTTTTATAACTAACTAACCAACCCACTTTAGTCCCAAGGCATTGGGGAATATCACTGTGCACTCATGAGGGATGCCAAATGGGATTATTATGAACCCAAATATGTCACAAAGATGCCTACCCCAACAGTCTTGTCCCGTCTTTAGAACTGCCACGACACTTTACCAATATATACACAGAATTACCCAACTTTTATAACTAACTAACCAACCCACTTTAGTCCCAAGGCATTGGGGAATATCACTGTGCACTCATGTGGGATGCCAAATGGGGATATTATGAACCCAAATATGTCACAAAGATGCCTACCCCAACAGTCTTGTCCCATAATTAGAACTGCCAAGACACTTTACCAATATATACACAGAATTACCCAACCTTTATAACTAACTAACCAACCCACTTTAGTCCCAAGGCATTGGGGAATATCACTGTGCATTCATGAGGGATGCCAAATGGGGACATTATGAACTCAGATATGTCACAAAGATGCCTACCCCAACAGTCTTGTCTCATCATTAGAACTGCCAAGACACTTTACCAATATATACACAAAATTACCCAACTTTTATAACTAACTAACCAACCCACTTTAGTCCCAAGGCATTGGGGAATATCATTGTGCACTCATGAGAAATGCCAAATGGGGATATTATGAACCCAAATATGTCACAAAGATGCCTACCCCAACAGTCTTGTCCCATAATTAGAACTGCCAAGACACTTTACCAATATATACACAGCATTACCCAACTTTTATAACTAACTAACCAACCCACTTTAGTCCCAAGGCATTGGGGAATATCACTGTGCACTAATGAGGGATGCCAAATTATGAACCCAGATATGTCACAAAGATGCCTACCCCAACAGTCTTGTCTCATCATTAGAACTGCCAAGACACTTTACCAATATATACACAGAATTACCCAACTTTTATAACTAACTAACCAACCCACTTTAGTCCCAAGGCATTGGGGAATATCATTGTGCACTCATGAGGGATGCCAAATGGGGATATTATGAACCCAAATATGTCACAAAGATGCCTACCCCAACAGTCTTGTCCCATAATTAGAACTGCCAAGACACTTTACCAATATATACACAGAATTACCCAACTTTTATAACTAACTAACCAACCCACTTTAGTCCCAAGGCATTGGGGAATATCACTGTGCATTCATGAGGGATGCCAAATGGGGATATTATGAACCCAAATATGTCACAAAGATGCCTACCCCAACAGTCTTGTCCCATAATTAGAACTGCCAAGACACTTTACCAATATATACACAGCATTACCCAACTTTTATAACTAACTAACCAACCCACTTTAGTCCCAAGGCATTGGGGAATATCACTGTGCACCAATGAGGGATGCCAAATTATGAACCCAGATATGTCACAAAGATACCTACCCCAACAGTCTTGTCCCGTCTTTAGAACTACCAAGACACTTTACCAATATATACATAGGATTACCCAAGTTTTATAACTAACTAACCAACCCACTTTAGTCGCAAGGCATTGGGGAATATCACTGTGCACTCATGAGGGATGCCAAATGAGGACATTATGAACCTAGATATGTCACAAAGATGCCTACCCTAACAGTCTTGTCTCATCATTATAACTGCCAAGATACTTTACCAATATATACACAAGATTACCCAAGTTCTATAGCTAACTAACCAACCCATTTTAGTCTCAAGATACTTTAAGGGCCTGTCATATAGTGGTTATAAGGGGTTCAAACACTGTCACCTAATAATTTGATACTTGGCAAACAAAAAACGTATTAAAAAGTATTAACATAATTTTAATAATACGAAATGTCATCAAAAGGATGATTAAACCAATCACAAGACACATTTGGATCAAACTTACAAATATTTTACCACTTTCCACAATATCATTTCCAGGAACAACGTAAATCCAATCGCAAATTACATAAGAATAGAAGATACAACGGATTCCTTTTAAACATGTGTCTTACACGCAACATTGATACAATCATATTTGTCCAATAATGGCACAAAGTTGATGCCTTACAAAAAACAAAATATAGCTTAGGACACATAACACCAATATGATAAATCATTTATGCATCCACAAGTAACTTTAGCCTTTGGTTATTATCCGGATGAAGTACCCATTGGCAGACTATATGTCGTCAAAATTTACCAACAAGTTGGACCTGAATCAACACAAGTAAATACTGAATAAGCACATTTTAGTTCAATCTCATATTAACAATTGTTCCCATTACTGTGAATTTTATCATGAAAAAACCAAAGTTACCTATATTCCAAAGAGAGTGAACATAGTATAGCTCCAAGCACTTCTTCACACCATCCCACAGCTCCAACCACTTCAGTGCGTATATTCCAGAGAGATTGAACGAATAATGGTTACTTTACTTGTTTTAGAATCAAATATTAATGTTTCTTTCGGGAAAAGAGGGTAATCGTTTTTGCCTGAAACAGAATATATATTCTATGTGCATAATTAGTTTCAAGTTTGAATAGTGGTAGCACAACTTGGTCCTCCAGGTTAGGTTACTGTGACTTGAAAGTTATGATCCACTAAGACATTGAATAATAAATGGGATGTTGACTAAGATGTTATAAGTAAACTTCTTTATCCATTTAAGTTTTCCATCAACTACACTGCACCTAGATGCTTTGCACATATAAATAAATGTATGTATTGGAATATACTAAAAATTAGAGAGGGGAGAGAGAATCGAAGGTGGAAAAAGAAAAAATCAAAATAAAATACTAATGAAAAACTTAAGTAGGAAGCGAGATATACCCAAGCCACTAGCAAGCAGAAAGCCACTGATGCTAGCTGGTAAAGTTCATTAGTCTGCAGGCATTTTAGAAAGAGTCAATTAAACGTGAATACAGAGCACAATAAATCTCTGGGCATCCAACAATTTACCTGTGATGACAACCTTATCATCAGCTTAAAAAGCCAAGGTATACAAGTCCGTGAAAATAAGGATAATAGAACCAAAAACACAACCAAAGTCATTAACCTGGGAAAGAAAGAATGTCAGAACATGCCTTGGGAGATACTACACCAATGTACATGAAAAGAAAGATGTAAACTCAAATCATTAATTGTTGTAAATGCACATATTCCTCACAACACATTAATTACATGTACGCGTCCATTTACATCACCAACACAATGGATAATGCAAATTCATATGTACTTTCAAATCTGTGAATGGAGTTATCTTCAAATGATTGCAAATTGCTACTGCAACAATCAACTGTTATTGTTTCTTTTGTTCTATTTTTATTTCTTAAGTCATATCTTTGACTAATTACTTGTTTATTACTATTAGCTATTTTGTCAAAGCACTCGTTTAGTACACAATTATAGTATCATGGTCAGTTTCACAAGAAAAAAAATGAAAATAACAGGTTGGTCATTTATGAGAAAAACTTGGGTAATTGTGAATGAGAGTTGGTGATCTTATTCAAACTGAGAAATAAGATGTTTCATGAACACCCATGTCCTTGTGGTTACATTTATGAGTCCCAACCAACTCATTTAGCAATCTCTTGTAGTCTCATGGTTAGTCTCACAAGAAAAAGATGAAAATAATGGGTTGGTCATTTATAAGAAAAACTTGGGTAATTGTGAATGTGACTTGGTTATCTGATTCATACTAAAATTAGATTTTATTTGAACACCATATGTATTTGTGCTTACATTTATGGATCATAACTCACTCATTTTGTACCAACTCATATAAGTTAAGTCAAGTCAATTTGTATTGTTCTTATGACTTCTAGTTGCTTTAGTTAAAGGTTGTTGGGACTGACCAACCCGATAGTAGCTAATGAACTAAATTTTACTACATAAAGGCAAATGGGCGATATATTAAATTTCAAAAGGATGATTCTTTGCACAGTTGCCTCCTTCCATAACCACATCAAAACAAGTTGCACCTTCAATACCAGCCCTTCCGGTGCTACAAAATCTAGCACATCAAATTTTTTTCTTTAATAACCTTCTCATTTATAATGATAGCAATACACATTTCTTTTAACTTAGAAAACTAATTTAAACTACAAAATAACGAAACCGTAATTTTATTAAAAGATATAAGAGATGTTTGGTCATGAACAATAATAACACAACAAGTCAGAACCAAGCAAATAGAGATAGCATGACTCACCCCATTGATGAATCAAAAACCCCATGTTGAAGATAAACAGCTTTTCTTGCATCTTTTCTGTCAAATCAGATTACAGGCATTATATTTGACACTAGAAACTGCAAAAGGGCCACCTTTTTCAAAAGAAAATATTTTACCTCGGTATTCTTTCCAAAAGAAGAACATATCCATCAGCAGTGATCACACGAATAGCTTCATATGGATATCTGTCACAACAAATAGAATGAGATATCAAGAAATTGACAACCAAGAAAACCAGAATAAAAACAACAAATTGTAGATAAATGGTGCTACATAATAACAATTACCCAAACTCTATTATGACATCCTGACATGTACGGGCATCTGTATTCAGAGACTGATAGTTGGTATTCCTCGCTGAAGGTGTGGAATCTTCCCCTCCTACTGTGCCTGAATAGAAAGGAATGACACTGGCCCAACAGTTTTAATCTTAGAAATCAATTAGGGACAGATTCACTGCACAAGGAAAATAAATTTGGGGCAAATTCGAATTTGGGGGAAAATCAATTATTAGGGTTTGTTTTAGGGAAATACCTATACTGTGGAAGAGGAGAACGAACAGAGGTATGTGACGGAAGATTCATCGTGGTGGTCCGGTGGCGTCCGCGTGAGGAAGAGGTAGAGGAAGACATCACAGCAGTTGCCTCACGATTGCTGGTCAGCTGAACTGAGGAAGACGAAGACGTAGACGAACCCTGAACACAGAGGTGGCGTGAAGAAGACGAAAGGAAGGAGCTTTGTGACGGCGGACGGCGGTCACGAGCCTCGTTACAGAGTGTGGGCACTGCTCACCGCTCTGTTTGTGTTGTGTGAGAGAGAAAGAGGAATAGAAGACGGGATACGGGAGGAAAATGTGTGTTTTCGCAGAGAAGAGAGAGGAAGCGAAGATACGGGATACGGGAGGAAGAAGAAGGAGAAGAAGAGAAGATGTGAAGGTTTAGGGAAGGTTTTGCAGGTTTTGCGCAACGAGGAGAGCGAAAACGTGATTTTGTTTTTTATAATTTTAACAATATTTTAATATTAAATAAAATCAAACATATGTATTTAGTATGTGTATCATCCGTATGTAGGTATTGGTATATGGTATATTGGTTCAATATTTGGTACCAAAATTGGTCCAAATATCATTTCTCATCAATAAACTTCTAATTATTGAAAAAAAGTATTCTCCTAAAAAAATATTATCTCAATGATGTTTACTCCAATTTATTTATTATTAAGACTTGAAAAATGTGTAGAGAAAAGGACTTAAAAAACACAAGTTTAAAAAAGAAGCAAATAATAAGTGAGCTTGGAAATGTCATTTTGTCAAATTCAAGCGTTCAAGATTTTCAGTTCCTTGTCCTACACTTAATATCACAGAATTCATGATCATATCCTTATCTTGCTTGGATTTAATATTAAGAAAGGCTAGTTATATTAATACTCCGATTGATTCGTAAAAGGGTAAGTACTCGATAAGACAATACAATACTAGACAGAATAATACTAAACAATTGGTCAAAAAAAAGAATAATACTAAACAACTTTTTATTCTATACACTATTTGGTGGTTTATGGACAACCGAAGCAAAAAGTGTAAAACTTACTATAATTCATTTATATATATATATATATAAAAGTATGGTTCAAGTTACTCCAAAAGTAACTTTTATAGAGCTACTCCACGTCCTAATTGTTGATCTGAATCTAATCCAATGGTAATAATACATTATTACTTAGTGATGTATTGTTACCATTAGATTAGATCCAAATCAAAAGTTAGGATGTAGAGTAACTCCATAAAAGTTACTCTTGAAATAACTTAAACCCCACTATAAATATGTTGGTTTTATACAATATATATATATATATATATATATATATATATATATTAATATAAAATTATAAAGAGAGATGATAGAGAGAAAGAAGAATGAGATGAGAGAGAGAGAGAAAATATTTATTGAATAGGAAATAAAAATGTATTTTGGTATAAAGAGTGGTAGGACAAAATAGTTGTACGGTGGTTAATTTAGTAATGGACAGTAGCTTGTGTTTTTTTAGTAAATCAAATGCTCAATTTAACCCTATTTTTTTGCTTATAAAAAACCTACTCTTTTTGCTACACTATTTTTATTGGTTAAAATTCTTACCGGTACTCAATGCTCATATTCACACTCATTACTCTCACTTTAACGCTAAGAAAACAATAAATAACATAAAAGTCATCATAATTTAATTAAAAAATGATCAACTTTTGTTCCAAATATACTCATTAATTATTACAAATAATAATATTTTGTTAAATAAAAACATCCAAAATACCCGTAATCGGATATAACAGGACAAATCATCTTATTTTTTAAAATTGATAATTTTTTTTTTTAAATTGATAAAGTTAAAATTAGAATATTTGTAATTATATATATACACTAGCGCGAGTGGGGTGAGCACCATAGTACCCCTATTTCAAGGTAATTATATACATACCCCAAGTTTGTATTCATTGTGTGGGGTAATTACTTGCCTATTATGAGCCATTTTTGCAGGTATCCAAATGAGTATGGGCCAAATTGCAATTCCTACACTTTTTTTACAAGCAATTCCTAACTTTTATACCAAATGAAAAAATAAAAATCCTATAAGTTTTTTTTTTTTTGACAAAAAAAAAATCCTATTAGTTAATTAGTGTTAATATGAACCGATATAATTAGCAAATAATGGTAGTGGGTCATTAGGGATGAGTAATTTCAATGTTTTTCCCACGGGGTTCATTTGTTTGTGCATGAGATTTCGGCTTCGATTTTTGTTTGTTTGTTTGTATCTCCCCGTAGGAACATAAATGACAAGAAAAAATGCAATTGTTTTCTCTTGACATGACAAGTAAAATAACAATAATGTATATAGCAAAAAATTCTCGGCCAAAAATAGTTAAAAACCATTTTACATCATTGATTTACCAAATTTTTTAAGCCATTAACCAATGAGTAACATTATTTAGCCAAAAATAGCCAAAAAACAAGTTGCAACACCAATTAACCAAGTTTTATAAGTCATTAACCAACCTGTTTTTTCACAATTTTCTAGGCTATTGACTAAAAACTATGAAAAAGCAGGTTGGTTAATTAGCGTTGTAACTTGGTTTTTGGCTATTTTTGATTAGAACATTTTGGCTAAATAACATTACTCTTAAAACCAATTAACCAAGTTTATAGTCGATACCTTAAAAAACTGTGAAAACATAAGTTTGTTAATGACCTAAAAAAATTAATAAATTGATATTATAACGTGATTTTTGCTATTTTTGACTAAAAAATTTTGGCCAACTAATATTACTCGTAAAATAATTACTCGGGGACGTCCACGAAATCTAGAATATGATTGATCAACAAGCAAGAATCTAGCGAGAGAAAAGTGTTTTTCTCTATTTGTGTCCCCATCTATAGGTGTCCCTTTCTTATTGTCAATATAGATTCCCACAATGACGAAAGTGGAAGCACTTAAATAGTAATGTTTTTTCTTCTTAAGGGCAAACTACTCTATCAGACTAATTATGCTTAACAGCAGGAATGGATGGTGAAGTATATGAAATGAAATATCCTATATAACAGACAAAAAGCCATGGTGTGTTATCCACGTCTTGTTTAAGGCTCGTGATTAGTGTCGGTACCAGTTCTCATTAATGTAACACTATAGTCCTCTATTTTTCTTTTCATCCTACATTAATCCATCTAGTCTAAGCATCTATGGTAAAAATACCTTTATATAATATATATATATATATATATATATATATATATATATATATTTTGTTGAGAGAGATCCCTCTAATCGGACGCCAAGTGTAGCCAAGACAACAGAATTCGACAAGGATTCTGTGCAGTGTAACACAGTTCGATAACGTGCAACACAGTTCGACAGCGTGATGCTTCGACACTTATGGCACAAGGACGCCTGATGCCCTATGACAGGCAAGATTCTGCAGCGGAACAAGAACTCTGGCTATGCACAAAGTTGGTGTCTGGTGACTGGGCGCCAAAAACAGAGGTATCATTGGTTCAATGAAACAGTGATCAGAATTAAGAACAAGATAGAAAGAGATAAGAAAACACCAAGATTTGATCACCCAGTTCGGAATCAACAATTCCTACATCTGGGGGACTAAGCCAATGTGCTTGAGTCCAATGTATTGAATCTTTCTTGGAATGATGAATTACAATTTGTTCTACCCAAATTGAATCCCCTTCACTTCCCTTAACCCAAAGTTCCCTTGTGTTTCTCTCCATTCTTTCCCCTGTGTTCTGAATTCTATCTTATTTCTGTATCTGTTGCAGTGACTACATACAAGTATATATACACACCAAAGCTGAGACCTGGGTGCCAAGGCGCCCATAACAGATTAGTTGTACTTCTAACAGATGCAACAGAAAAACTAATCGAAGGAAACAGAATAACAAACAAACTGAAACTTCCTAACTGACTAAGGTGCCATATCATCACAATCTCCACCTTGGCACCTTACCATAGATTCAAACATTGAACTCTTGCACATGCTCAGTCCAGCTTCTCCCTTTATCCTTCACCAATCTTCAGCAAATTCAAGCAGTGCTTGAACTTTGCAAGAGGCACAACCTTAGTAATGAAATCTGCAGGGTTGTGTGCTGTGTGTATCTTCTGAATTTGGACCTTTCCTTCTGAAATTATGTCATTTATCCAATGAGCCTGATGTCTATATGCTTGGTTCTTTCGTGGTATGCATGATTTTTGCATAGGTGTATTGCACTTTGGTTGTCACAATACACATTCACACTTCCTTGATCAACTCCAAGCTCATTCACAAGACCCTTCAACCATAGAGCTTCCTTCACAGCTTCAGTGACTCCAATATATTCTGCTTCAGTAGTAGATAGAGCAGCTACATGTTGGAGAGATGCCTTCCAGCTGACAGTGTTTCCAAAGAGAGTGAATACATACCCTGTAACGGATCTTCTTTTGTCACGATCTCCTGCAAAATCAGAGTCAACATATCCCTCCACTCCACCTGAATTCTTAGCCCTTTATTGTATTTCATCCCCACATTAGTGGCTCCATTCAAGTACCTCAGAATGTATTTTACTGCTATCCAGTGTTTCTGTCCAGGATTCGACAGATATCTACTGACTAAGCTTAGTGCATAAGCTAAGTCAGGCCTTGTACACACCATGGCATACATAAGACTCCCAACTGCACTTGCATATGGAATTTTGTCCATTTGAGTCTTCTCCTGTTCACTTGAGGGACAGTCTTCCTTCGACAGTTTGAAATGAGCAGCAATAGGCACAGATGTAGGTTTTGCTTCTGTCATGCTGAACCTACTTAGCACCTTCTGTGCATAGTTGTTTTGAGTAATCATAAGGCTTGCTTTGTCTTTGTTCCTTGTGATTTCCATACCTAAGATCTTCTTGGCTTCTCCAAGATCTTTCATTTCAAACTCTTTGTTTAACAGTCCCTTCAGTTTGGTGATTTCAGTGCTGTCTTTGCCAGCTATTAGCATGTCATCTACATACAGCAGCAAATAGATGTAGTCTTTACTACCTAGTTGCTTGTAGTAGACACAGTTATCACCGTTGCTCCTTTTGTACTTAATGTTCATCATGTATGAGTCAAATCTCTTGTACCATTGACGAGGGGATTGCTTCAATCCATACAGTGATCTCTGCAACAAACAGACCAGATCTTCTTTGCCTTTCTCCTCAAAACCCTTTGGTTGTGCCATGTAGATCCTCTCATCAAGAGTTCCATGTAAAAAGGCTGTTTTTACATCCATTTGTTCAAGATGAAGATCATAGTGGACAACCAAAGAAAGCAGAAATCTTATGGAGCTATGCTTAACCATAGGAGAGTAGATCTCATTATGGTCTACACCCTCCCTTTGAGTGTAACCCTTTGCAACCAGTCGAGCTTTGAACCTAGGTGGTTCACTTTCTGAGGTGCCTTCCTTCTTCTTGTATATCCACTTACATCCTACTAGCTTTACACCAGTAGGCTTCTTCACAAGTCTACAAGTTTGATTCTTGTGGAGAGCTGTGATTTCCTCAGCCATAGCTGCTTTCCACAGTTGGTGTTGATTGCAGGATATAGCCTCCTGATAGGAGAAAGGTTCCTCATTCACTAAGTTTGCAGCAGTATTCAAAGCATAAGGCAGTGGCAGCTTCATAGCCAAGCCTATTTGGAACTTTGATTTGTCTCTTAGCTCTGTCCCTTACTAGCACATAATCTTCCTCATGCCTTTCTTCTGCTTCTGAATCAGAACTGTTATGATCCATATCAGTTGGGGCTTTGACCTGCTCTTCGACATCATTAGTTTCAGTAGCTTTGTTCTTCAGCTCCACCTCAATTTGGAATTCCTTGTTCTGATCAGTGCCTTCCAAAGTCTCACTGTTGTTCACATTTTCCAGTAACCTGGACTCTTGAAATATGACATCTCTACTGATTATGCACTTCCTTTCATCAGGTAGCCAAACCTTGTATCCCTTTACACCATCAGGATACCCCATGAACAATCCTTTCTTGGATCTAGGTTCTAGCTTTCCTTCTCTTGTATGACAGTAAGCAGGACATCCAAATACCTTTAGATTTTCTAAATTTGGTGCCTGTCCTGTCCATACTTCTTGTGGAGTTTTGAAATTCAATGCTGTCGAAGGACTTCTATTCACCAAGTAGCAGGCTGTGTGGACAGCTTCTCCCCAGAAAGTCTTTGGCAGCTTGGCACATGACAGCATGCATCTAACTTTCTCTAACAGGGTTCTATTTAGCCTTTCAGCTAAGCCATTTTGTTGAGGAGTCCCCCTCACTGTTAAGTTTCTGTAAATGCCATTTTCTTTGCAAAAACTATTAAACTCTTCATTGCAAAACTCAAGACCATTGTCAGTCCTTAGTGCCTTCACCTTTAATCCACATTGATTTTCAACTCTCTTCTTCCATTCAACAAAAGCATTGAAAGCTTCATCTTTTGTTTTTAAGAGATATATCCACACTTTTCTACGGTAGTCATCAATAAAAGTCAGAAAGTACCTCTTACCACCATGAGTTGGTGTCTGTGAGGGTCCCCAGAGGTCTGAGTGAATGTAGCCCAGTTTCTCCTCTGTCTTGTGAATGCCAGTAGCAAACTTTACTCTTGTTTGCTTGCCCATAACACTTTTCACAGAATCCCAGCTGTGTTAGTCTGTCACCACATAGGAGTCCTTGCTTCTCTAGCTCTTTGAGCCCTTTCTCACTCATATGTCCTAACCTTTGGTTCCAGGTTAATGTTCTGTTCTTTGTACAGCTTGCTACATGAGCTTCTCCTGTCACAGTGGTCCCTTGGAGAACATACAGGTTGTTACCTTTCCTCTTGCCCTTCATCACAACTCTCGATCCCTTCATGACCTTTAGAGTTCCATCTTCACCTCTAAAGCTGAAGCCTGCAGCTTCCAAGGTACCTAGGGAGATTAGGGACCTTTTGAGGTCTGGGACATGCCTTACATTGGTTAACAATTTCACTGTACCATCAGCCATTCTGATCTTCACAGTTCCAATTCCTATAACCTTGCAGGCCTTGTTGTTCCCCATCATTACTTGACCTCCATTGTATGATTTGTACTCAACAAACCACTCTCTCCTTGGACACATGTGATAGGGACAACCTGAGTCAAGGACCCAGTCATCATCTCCTGCTGTTGTGGCTGTTGAATTTGATTCTATCCTTTGTTCATCAGCAGCAACACAGACATTTCCACTGTCTTCACTTGCAGTGTCCAGTATTTCACAATCTGTGTCACTGGTGATAGCCAGATCTTCATAGTTTTCAGTGCCTGCAGCAAACAATAGCTCATAGCTATCATAGCCATCTGTTGCTACAGAAGCTCTTCGAGTTTCCTCTTTGTTTTGGCCCTTCTTCTTGTGATTTTTCTCAGGACAGTTCTTCTTGAAGTGTCCCTCCTTATCACAGATATAGAACCTATTGTGTTTAGGCCTTGACTTGGATCTTGATTTACCTTTTCCCTTACCTTCTCTCTTATCTGATCTGCCTCTGACCATTAGAGTCTCACCTTGGTCAGTATCCCTCTGATTTCCTTTCTTGGAGAGTTCTTTAGACATGAGGGCACTTTGAACTTCCTCAAGGCTTAAGGAATCTCTCCCATAGACAAGTGTATCAGCAAGGGTATCATAAAAGCTTGGCAGGGATCTGATCAGAAGTAATGCTTGATCCTCATCTTCGACCTTGATATCTATGTTTTCAAGATCTAAAATCAGCCTACTGAACTCATCTATGTGATCTCCTATAGATGTTCCCTGATTCATTTTGAAAGTGTACATTTTCTGTTTGAGATACAATCTATTTGCTAAAGTCTTAGTCATATAAAGGTTCTCTAACTTCAACCAAATAGCAGCAGCAGATTTTTCTTTAGAAATTTTCCTAAGTACCTTATCTCCAAGACAAAGAATGATGGCACTGTAGGCTTTGTTTAGTATCTCCCTCTTCTCCTTTTCTAACATTGATTCTGGAAGCTTGCTTTCACCTTCCAATGCTTCTTCCAAGCCTTGATGAACAAGCATTGCTCTCATCTTCATTCTCCATAGCCCAAAGTCATTCTTTCCATTGAATTTCTCAATGTTGAATTTCGCCATCTCCATAGGATTAATCTTTCTCAATGGATGCTCTTGATACCAGTTGTTGAGAGAGATCCCTCTAATCGGACGCCAAGTGTAGCCAAGACAACAGAATTCGACAAGGATTCTGTGCAGTGTAACACAGTAAAACAGCGTGAAACACAGTTCGACAGCGTGATGCTTCGACACTTATGGCACAAGGACGCCTGATGCCCTATGACAGGCAAGATTCTGCAGCGGAACAAGAACTCTGGCTTTGCACAAAGTTGGCGCCTGGTGACTGGGCGCCAAAAACAGAGGTATCACTGGTTTAATGAAACAGTGATCAGAATTAAGAACAAGATAGAAAGAGATAAGAAAACACCAAGATTTGATCACCCAGTTCGGAATCAACAATTCATACATCTGGGGGACTAAGCCAATGTGCTTGAGTCCAATGTATTGAATCTTTCTTGGAATGATGAATTACAATTTGTTCTACCCAAATTGAATCCCCCTCACTTCCCTTAACCCAAAGTTCCCTTGTGTTTTGAATTCTATCTTATTTCTGTATCTGTTGCAGTGACTACATACAAGTATATATACACACCAAAGCTGAGACCTGGGCGCCAAGGCGCCCATAACAGATTCAGTTGTACTTTTAACAGATGCAATAGAAAAACTAATCGAAGGAAACAGAATAACAAACAAACTGAAACTTCCTGACTGACTAAGGTGCCACATCATCACACACACACATATATATATATATATATATATATATATATATATATATATATTGTACTTTATTTATGGGTATTGGCCTAGTCCCCCATGTCTTTTGTATCTTTTTCCTTTTTTATCAATAAATTGCAGGGGGTATATTAGAGACTCTCTTGCCCTCTCTCCAGTTTTCTTACATACAATTCTTTATGTACAGTATCTACTTGTAATTTACATTCACGTAACTGTAGAGAAATAAGTTAGTAAAGTTAGAGTATAGTTACTTTTCTGTTATATTGCAGTTAGAGATTCAGTTGATGCTACTGATTATGGCTATTGTATATAACACCATTTTGTAACCATTTCAATTCATTTTTTTTAATCAAACAGGCAGTCAGCCCGAATTTATTAATAAAATAAAGAGAGATATAAAAAGCACAAGGGGGGACTAGACCAAAACCCTTGGTAATAAGGACAATAATAGAATGCCCAACAAGGCCTCTAAAATAAACAACCATAGAACTCTAATGGAAGAAATTCTAAGGTGAACAGAAAACCCGAAAGGAGGCAGGGCAACACCTGAGAGTCCCCACACAACCTCCACCCACCACCTCCTGAACTCACACTCCAAACCACAACAGCCTGCATCACCTCGCTATCCTCACATAAAGCACATCACAAAGTATCGAGGTTAGAGGTGGAGGCCTGGAGACGATTGGGAGGGGGCAAAGAAGCAGAAGGCAAAGGGGGAAGAGCCCGGCGATCTGCAAACTGCAATCTGGCGTCCGACAAGGTACAAACTATCGAATCAACACCCACCGACAGTACACCCCCAGACATCCGGCGCCGTGACTCCAACCACCATCGCGAAGTCGTGCTACCGGCCAACACCGCGACAACACCTAGCTTGATCGAGGTAGCCGAGCCACCAACCACCACCGCGGCCTTGCGCCCCCGGCCAATACCGTGGCACAATCAAGCAAAACCGCGAGCGACAGGGAGAAGTGCCCACGACAAACAGAGAGGAGGCGCGACTGCGGTCCAAAGTCCGAAACGACAGCCACCATTGCGAACATCAGACAAACCACCGTGAACCACCGCGAAACACCGCAAAAACACCGCATCCGAAACAACCCCTGCGCGAACAGAGCCACAAACCACCGCGAACAGAAGCACTCCATAGTACCTCCAAAAGCGCGCAGATCCACCAACAGGGAGATCCGACCAGCAACGCCTCGGGGGAGAGGCCGTGGACGTCACAGAGGAGATCAGATCCGATGAAAAGGAGCCCCCAACGCCGGTTCCAACCCAACCAGCGCCCAACCCATTTTTATTAATTTACAGCCACCGGAACAACCGAAGTCGAACACGAAACGGCGACGGCGCAAGAACTTCTCCAGATCCAGATCGCGAAGAGATCCAAATCGCTTAACAACATATTCAACAGATCCAAAAGAAGCGCAGATCAGGGGAGAAGGAGCACTGAGAGGAGAGGGGAAGAAACCGGGGAGGGAGGCCCCCTCCCAGCGGCGGCGCTGTTTTCTTTTTCTCCCAACGCTGTCTTTGTTGAAGAGGAGAGCGTACTAATCAAAAATTGAGAAACGCCATTGCCAGGTATCAAACCCGGGTCGTCAGCGTGACAGGTAGAAATACTTACCACTATACTACAACGACTTGGTTAATGTGAATCAATGAGAATCAGAATGTATATTTCCAAAGTCTCTGTTAATGTGATTAATATGGTATCAGAAGTTCTTCATTTCCGCTTTGTCTTCCTCGCGCAAACCTCTTGTGCGTCGAATTCGCCTCTCTGATCTTTCGATTCTTTGTTTGATTCCCTCCAATTTCGATTCAATCTTTCCCTGATTTGTTCGACTTCTAGTTTTGGTTCTTCGATTCTTGTGAATCGTTCCTCAGTTGCATTTCCCCTTTTTCGCAATTTTTTCACATCGTGTTCTTAGGGTTTCTTCTTCTCAGTCATGGCAACCACCACTGCAACCCACGATGATCCATATTATCAACACCCTTCAGATAACCCCGGGTTTGTCCTCGTTTCACAGCCACTTAATGAACATAACTACAGTTCTTGGCATTGAGAAATGCTAATGGCTATTGATGGCAAGAACAAGGTTGGTTTTGTAGATGGATCCCTTCCGAAACCTGCAGAAGGCGATGCGAAATACCGTGCCTGGATTCCGAACAACAACACCATATCTTCTTGGCTCTTGAATTCTTATTGCAAAGAAATTGTTGCTAGTGTCATATACTCCGACGGCGCCGCTGCCATATGGAAAGATCTCAATGTACGTTTCAAGCAACAAAACTGTCTTCGCGTTCATCAATTGAAGAAAGATCTCATGAATTGTTCACAAGGTAATTCTTCAATTAGTGCTTATTACACTAAATTCAAAGGCATGTGGGAACAATTGGGTGAGTACAAACCCGCCCACAGTTGTACTTGCGAAGGAGTTCAACCAATACTTGATCACCTACAGAGTGAGTGTGTTCACTCTTTCTTGATGGGGCTCAACGAGCAATATACATCTGTGCGTGGTCAAATTCTCCTAATGGATCTGTTGCCAAAGATTGACCAAGTTTTTGATCTTGTTTCTCAAGATGAGAAACAAAGACAAGTTAGTTCTCCTTCTACCGTCACTGAGGCAACCATGGTGTAGGCTGTTCAAAATCAACCCGCAAGACCACCAAGAAGAGAGAGGCTAACCTGTTCCCACTGTGGCGTAATTGGGCATCTAAAAGAAAAGTTCTTCAAGATTCATGGTTATCCACCATCATACAAGAAGTCGTTCAATTCACGAGGCTCCACCTCAATCAACAATGTCGTTGATAATGAAACCAGCAAGACAAACTTCAGGACATTCATCAGTTTCCCCACAGTAGTATGAGATGGTGTTTCAATTCATCCAAGCCCATCTTTTAATCACAGTACTTGGATATTCGATTCTGGTGCTTCCTCACACATTTGTTGTGCTGTCATTGTTTTGTTCTCTTAATCCCATATATGACAAGTTTATCACTTTACCAAACAACACTAAAGTCCCTGTCATGGGCATATGATCTGTTAAAATTTCCCCTAAAATCACTTTGCACAATGTGTTATACATACCTAGTTTTAGTGTTAACTTAGTTTCAGTGAAACAATTGTTACACAATTCTGATATGTCTTTATCATTTTTTGCAAATGCTTTTTTTCTTCAGGGAACCCAACTACTGACAGAGATTGGTAAGGGTGTCCTTGAAAATGGTCTTTACACCATGCATGCTCCCATCCCTAAATCAGTTCTCCTCTTTGTAATTCTGATTGTAATAAACATTACAGGTTTATGAGCTGTTTGTAATTCAGTAGTCAATTTTGTTTCTGTAGCTACAAAAAATGCCAACATAAGGCATCATAGACTAGGACATCTATCAGATAGTGTACTAAAGCTTGTTTGTAAGAAACTCTCTTTTGTTGTACCTCCTAGTTTTGATTCTGCCTCATGCCAAATATGTCTTCTAGCAAAGTTTAAAAGACCCCCTTTCCCTCATTTAAACAATATGTGTAAACAATCTTTTGATCTTGTTCACTGTGATGTATGGCGACCATTCAGTCAAGCAACATATGATTCTAAGCACTATTTTCTGACTGTAGTAGATGATTACAGTAGATTTACCTGGCTTTACTTGCTTGGCCAGAAATCTGAGGCTACTGACAAACTAAAACAATATCTTAGCTTTTCAGCACTCAATTTCACAAAACTATTAAATGCTTGAGATTTGACAATGGCAAAGAGCTGGCTATGACTCAGTTTTTGCAGGACAAAGGCACCCTCCACCAGCTTTCATGTCCCTATCGACCTGAGCAAAACTCTGCTGTCGAAGGGAAACATCAGCATCTCCTTAATGTGGCTAGAGCACTCATGTTCCAAAGCAATCTTCCCATCAAATTCTGGGGTGATGCTGTGTGCACTACTGCTCACCTCATCAATCGAACTCCATCTCCACTACTTGAAGGTATTTGAGCTTCTATATGACAAAGTGTCCACTTATAGGTCTTTGAGAGTATTTGGATGCCTTGCATATGCCTCTACCATCCCTCAATTGAGAAACAAATTTTTTCCTAGAACTTCTCCCGGTATACTTTTAGGATATCCTCCTGGTGTGAAGGGATACAAACTACATGACCTTGCCACCAGAAAATTGATCACCTCTAGGGATGTCATATTTCATGAAGATACTTTCCCTTTTCACACTTTCACTAAACACAATCCTAACCCTTTTCTAGATTTAGTCATACCATCTAACCCAAATATCAGTCAACATGAACTGGAAACTGACTCTGTGCTACCTTTCATAGATAGCTCACCCTCACAAACTCATGATGACCATGAAACAGAAACTGTCTCAGAAACTGTTCTATTAACAAAAATTGTTCCTCTAGCCGATACTGTTCCATTAACAGATCTCCCTGCTACTGCTCATCAAGCTGCCCTTCCCTATCGTAGGTCAACCAGAGAACACAACCCTCCTACCTACCTCCAAGATTATGTTTGTACCACCAAATATCCCATTGAACCTTACATGTCCTACACCAATCTTACTCCTAACTGCAAAGACTACATTCTCCAAGTCTGAACTGTAACATCCCAAAATAATTAAATTAATTATTTTGATGTTTAAACCATTTAATTATTTTATGGTGTTGATTGATAATATTATAAAAAATCGCTAAATTAATTATTGAATATTGTAGTGGGGTTTTAAGTGAATAATAGATAATAAGGGTATTTTAGGAAATTAGAATTGATTGAGGGCATAGAGGTCATTTCACCCCCACACCCTCACTTGTGTTATAAAAGAAAATAAAAGAAAAGAAAGTGAGAAAAGAGAGAAGAGAGGTCGGGTGAGAGAAGAAGAAGAAGAAGAAGAAGGAGGAGGAGGAGGAGGAGCAGAAGAAGAAGAAGAAGAAGAAGAAGAAGAAGAAGAAGAAGAAGAAGAAGAAGAAGAAGAAGAAGAAGAAGAAGAAGAAGAAGAAGAAGAAGAAGAAGAAGAAGAAGAAGAAGAAGAAGAAGAAGAAGAAGAAGAGCAACACCCACACCCTAGCTTTCAGGTAAGTTCCTCTTCATTTTTCCTTTCCTTTTGGGTTTCGAATTTATGAGTTTAGAGAGTGCACACCAAACCTAGGGCCAATTTCGGTTTTTAACGGTTTTTACTCGAAACCCCCTGTTCAAAACCGTTAAAAACCGTTAAGGAATTGAGTATGATAGGTATCGAATTGACCAGAATGGCCAATTTCGCAAAAACGAGACAAATTTTCAATGCTGTCAAAGCTGCACGAACCGGGCCCCTACCTCTGTCCCATTTTTTAAAACATGTCCAAGGCTATTCCTTTTGGTTTCAAACCTCTTCCAATCTCTTTCCCAACCTTCCCAAATGGTATATGAATGATAATCCTTCACTTATGCTTATGATTGAGATGTGAATTGATTGTCGGTTAAATTATAATTATTGTTATAAACCGTATGATTTGTACCGAATGAAAATGACTTGATGTCCATAATGAAAAGGACTTGGTGTCCATAATGAAAAGGACTTGGTGTCCATAATGAAAAGGTTTTGGTAATGCCATGATGTACGTAGCTATCCAGACTTGGGCTACGAGTATATTAATGAATAAAACAACGTAGCTATCCAGACTTGGGTTACGATGAAAAGATGAATAAAACACGGCAAGTTGAGTTGTGAGGGGTCTCAAAAGAACTCACTGAGATTTTATCTCACTGTTTATGTTTTGTGGTTTTTACAGAGTAACAGGGAAAATCTAAGGCAAAAAAGCATGAGTAGCAGTTATGCTACATATGAAGATTTTGAAGGAATTTGGAAATCCATTTGACATGTTGCTTAGTTCCCTAGTTGTATATGTATTTCGATATTATAACTTATAAGTTGCTAAAGTTATGTATCGCTGTCTTTATTTCTATTTGAGATGTTGAACAATAGGTATGAAATGACTTTAGACTTGGGTCTAATGTTATTATGTAATTCCCTTTGAGGACTTATGATGTTTTAAGTGGATTCTAAGGATGAGTTTTCATCCAATCTGTTTATGTTCAATATCTTAAATTAGAAATATTACTCTGATGTATGCTTTTATGTGCGTTCTGATATTTCATTATATTTGAAATACATGGGGTGTTACATCAATCATATATGAACCTCTATACTATCACCAAGCTTGCAAACATGCTAAATGGTGTTAAGCTATGGAAGAAGAAATTAATGCTCTTGAGGCCAACAATACTTGGACTATCCAACCATTGCCACCTAATACAAAAAGTATTAGGTGCAAATGGATCTACAAAGTAAAATACAAAGCTGATGGAAGTTTGGATAGGTATAAAGCAAGACTAGTTGCTCAAGGTTTCACACAACAACTAGGACTTGACTTTGTAGATACCTTCTCTCCTGTAGCCACTCTCACTACAGTCAGGGTATTGCTTGCTCTAGCTGCCCAGAAAAATTGGAACATGGTGCAATTGGACGTCAATAACGCGTTCCTCAATGGAGACTTACTTGAGGAGGTTTATATGAAACTCCCCTTGGGGTATCCTAGCAAGGGGGAGAACAATGGTGTGCAAGCTTAACAAGTCTTTATATGGCTTGAAGTAGGCTTCACGGAAATGGTTCACCAAGTTTTCATCAACTATCATTCATCATGGATTCACACAATCCAGTGCTGATCCCTCCCTCTTTACCAAAGGTACATGTGACTCCTTTATTGCACTTCTTCTCTATGTGGATTATATAATCTTTGCCGGCTCATCGTCTCAATGCATCCTAGACACACAAACCTTGTTGCAAGGCTTGTTCAAACTGAAACTGTTAGGGAATCTCAAGTACTTCATTGGGCTTGAGATTGCCACATCTCCCAAAGGCATATATCTGTGTCAAAGAAAATGTGCTACTCAGCTTCTCACTGGTACTGGTTTTCTCCATTGCAAACCACTCTCCACTCCGATGGATGCTAATATCAAACTCTCTGACATAGAAGGTGATTTACTTGCTGATGTATCACAATTTCGCAGACTTATAGGCAGACTCATGTACCTTACAATTTCTAGACCAGACATTGTTTTTGCTGTCAACAAGCTCAGTCAATTTATAACAGTACCACGGTCTCACATTTGGAAGAAGCCCGCCATATCCTACAATATATCAAAAATAGTCCTGGGCAAGGTATCCTATTTTCTTCCAAACCCTCTCTTGCAATCTCTGCATATGCTGATGCAGATTGGGGTAGCTGCACATCCACCAGAAGATCCACCACTGGCTTTTGTATCTTCATTGGAGACTCTTTTGTCACTTGGAAGTCAAAAAAGCAACTTACTGTCTCTAGGTCTTCAGCTGAAGCTGAATACAGAGCCCTGGCTCTCCTCAACACTGAGCTCATATGGCTGAAACAACTACTGCGAACCTTCTAGATTGATGTTCTGTCTTGCAAAGTATTATGTGATAGCAAATTTGCTATCCAACTTGCAACCAATCCAGCCTTGAATGAAAGGTCTAAGCACATAGACATTGATTGCATTTCATCCGTGAGCACATCACCAGCAAGTTTATCAATCTTTTCCATGTACCTACAAAACATCAGCTTGCAGATCCATTTACAAAAGCATTGCCCAGACCACAGTTTGCAACTCTCATCTCCAAGTTGGGCATATTTAATTTGTACTTGCCAACTTGAGGGGGAGTATTAGAGACTCTCTTGCCCTCTCTCCAGTTGTCTTACATACGGTTCTTTATGTACAGTATCTACTTGTAATTTACATTCACATAACTGTAGAGAAATAAGTTAGTAAAGTTAGAGTATAGTTACTTTTCTGTTATATTGCAGTAAGAGATTCAGTTGATGCTACTGATTATGGCTATTGTATATAACACCATTTTGTAACCATTTCAATTCATTCAATGAGAATCAGAATTTATATTCTTCACTTCCAAAGTCTCTGTTACTGTGATTAATAGAGTACTCGTTTTCCTTCTCGATGTCTTTTCCCTAAGGAGGGTTTTGCATCAGAAAGTTTTAACGAGGCTCCATAACCATTTCTTTTGCTAAAAAAAATAATATTATAAGGATATAAGGATAATGTTGTTTATCACGACTACATACATTTCCTGAAAACACCCCACGAATGAGGTGTGTGGCGTGATGCGGTGCATCTGTTAATATTTTTTTGCACCACTGTCATGTGTTTTCATTCATTCACGGATATGTGTGGGTGGTGCGGACACGTACTTCGTGGGTGGTTTTAGCGAAATTTTTTTGCTGTAAATAGTAGTGTTGATATTATGATGAGTGGAAAGGATACTGAACCTGGGGAGTTGAATCCTCTCAAGTACTTGTTGTGTCAAGTAAGAGAGAGAGTGACACATACATAAAATAATGGGTAAAATATGTTTTTGGTCCCTACAAAATTGACACCTTCTAAGTTTAGTCCCTACATTAACAAAATAGGCGTTTTGGTCCCCATATTATTTTGCCGTTTTCATTATTAGTCCTGGTGTTAAATCACGCTGACTGGGCTAACGGAAGAGTGAGTTGGCTAGTACACGTGTATTCTTTTAATCTACGTGGCAAATTAGCTAATACAGTCACTTTTTTTATTATCCATGTGGATTTTTTTTGTTTTTTTACCAAAATTATCTATTTTTTTTGTTTTTTTTTTCAAAAAATTGTGATCTTCTTCTTCATCTCCTCCGGCAGCAGAAGCGGCGGAGATGACCTCCGATGCGGTGGTCGTCGGAGGAAGGTACTCCGATGACAAAAAAATTTGAGGGCTTTCCGATAGGATAACGTGATGATTCTGAATAACAAAATCGTTTTTTGATTGAACGTCCATGGTTGCCGGAAATGAAAACACAGATCTGTCAAAAACGAAAAGGAACGGACTGGAATAGAAAAGGAAACACAGAAACACCAAAACGCAACGATCTATGTTTTCGCGACGAACAGAGAAGGAAACATAGAAAGGCGAAATCGTAACACACACAAATGAAATCGCAACACAGAAAAAAGGAATCGCAATGAACTGCAACAGAAAAACGAGAAGGGATTTCGCGATTAACAGAGAAGGAGAAGGAATTTCGTTTTTCAGAACGAGAAGCTCCACCATTTCCTAAATGAGAAGGATTTCGTTTTTCAGAACTTTAGGGATTTTCCAAAACTTTAGGGATAGAGGGTGAAATCGATGAAATTGATGCTAGAATCGGATTCAGGGAACGATTTTGTGTAGGTGTACGATGTAACATCCCCAAAATAATTAAGATAATTATTTTGGAGTTAGACCCAATCAATTTATTATTATGGTGCTTAGTTAATAATTTTATTAATTGCGTACTAAATTAATTATTGGTTGGTGTATATTTATAAATTGAAGAAGTTGGTTTTTGGGTGCTAAAATTAAATAAGAAATTGAATGAGGTTTGTTAAGAAACTTTTGGAAAGAGTAAGGACAAAATGGTATTGTACCCCACAATTTTTTAAATATTTTCTTCTATAAAAGAAAGAAAGGAAATAAAAGGGAAAGAAAGAGAGAGAATCGTAGAAAGAAAAGAAAGAAGGAAAGAAAAGAAAGAATGGAGAAGAGAAAGAGTGGGTTTCAATAGAAGAAGGGAAAAAGGGGAAACATAGGTTCATGAAAACTTCATCTTTCCTCACAAAAAATGATCACCATTTCATTCTCTTCAATTTGACACACAAATCACCACTCACAACCCACTATCACATAATCTACCATTTTCTAATTTCTTGGAGAAAATGGAGGATTTTGAGTGTGCAAGCTTCTTCCTTTTTCATAGTTGAAGGTTAAGGGTGTTCAAATAAGTGTTTGGTTACTTGCTTGGAGTGGAAGAATTAGAGTTTGGTTGAGTT
The DNA here is from genome assembly GCA_039519185.1 of Astragalus membranaceus. Classification (NCBI taxonomy): domain Eukaryota; kingdom Viridiplantae; phylum Streptophyta; class Magnoliopsida; order Fabales; family Fabaceae; genus Astragalus; species Astragalus membranaceus. The sequence continues at coordinate 44,967,472 of CM076848.1, forward strand.
AGGGTTTGGGAATCAAAAATGGGGTTTTTTGTGTGAGGAACAATTTGAGGTTGAAGATGATGAATAGTGAATTCACGGAAGTTTTATGGTTGATTGGAGGTTCAAAGCTTAGGAAGCAAGTTTGGGCTTGTGAGAGGAGCTTGAAGTCATAGGAGTAAAGTGTTGGTGCCTAGGTTCTAAGTTGAGATTTCTCGCGAGCGGAATGTTCAAGTGGCGGAAAGTCTCGGTGTTCGTGATTTTCATCACGATAGGGCACGTGATACCGGCGAGGTTCGTGCATTATTACTTAGAAAGCTTGTTGAGGTAAGGGATTCTTTCTAGTTACTATTATATGTTTGAGATTGTGGTTGGTGTTTTTTGTTGGTTGTTTGTTTGTGAGCTTTGGTGATTTTGTGTTGATTGAGTCCCTATGCGGACATTGTGTGTTGTTGTCCTCTATGGGCTTATATATGTGTTTGTTCTATGTTGTGAATTGAACATATGATGTTGATGATTTGTGATTGAGATGTCCGGTGGATTGGGAGTGACTTTGAAAGGAGGGTTAGATGAGGCATATGTAGGTATGACCGCTACTGCGACTAAGTAAATCATTTTCGGAAAAAGTAACTTAAAGGAGATCTTATAAAAGTGAGCGTAGCACTTGTCTCAGATTTTTGAAAAGTAGTTAGAAAGTGACTTAAGAAATGCGAAACAAATGGAAAATATTTGAGAAACAATAGGAATCCTTTTGAGAGGTTGAAATCAAGATGAGTTAATACTATCAAAATTATGACTTTTGAACTAATGGATAATTGTTTTGAGAAGTGAGAAAAAATGAAAAGTCAGGGAGGTTAGAGTGAGATTTCGAGGGAGACTTTAAGAGGAAATTTGTTGGTGGTGACTTGAGGAAGCTATTGGAATGATTAGCGTAGGACAAGAGATACTTACGGAGTTGTACAATGTTGAATCGTAAGAAAAGGTTGGTATAGTACAGTATCGATGAGAGAAGTACCATACCAGATGTGGCGCAGTATCGATGAGAGAAGTGACCACATGGTGCAGTATCAATGAGAGAAGCACACCTGAGTTTTATCATGGGGTGTAGTGCAGTATCGATGAGAGAAGTACTACACAAGTGCAGTATCATAGGGAGAAGCACACCCATATTTGGATCGTAGATCCAAGTACCTGTCTTACAAGGTTGGTATAGTACAGTATCGATGAGAGAAGTACCATACCGGATGTGGCTCAGTATCGATGAGAGAAGTGATCACATGGTGCAGTATCGATGAGAGAAGCACACCTGAGTTTTATCATGGGGTGTAGTCCAGTATCGATGAGAGAAGTACTACACAAGTGCAGTATCATAGGGAGAAGCACACCCATATTTGGATCGTAGATCCGTTGTGCAGTATCATAGAGAGAAGCACAACACTTTTTGGAGTAGTATACCCCGGACCATATGCATTGACATATGGGCATTGCATTAGGATATATGGAGTGGTGTGACGTGTAGTTGGTGTTGAGCTGTTAGAATGTTGTTTGAAACTTGTTAGTATTATGTATATGTGAATTGATTATGTACATGTGAGTTGTTGTACATTTGTGTATGCATATTCTAGAAGATGACCCTTGCATGTGGTTCTCCAATGTAATGGATGTCAACCTAGTTATTGGAGGACCATAGTTCAGTTTTCACAGATAAAGTTGCAGAGGTCGGTGTCCTTTCATAGTGGAATATTGGTGGACTCCTTGAGGTCCTAACCGGGTGTTGCGTATAGAGTGCTTGATCAGCGTATGGTTCTTAATCAGTTCTTGTATGGGAATTGCCGTATATGTATTAGTAAAGATAGCCAGTACTAGATTGTGCGGGTTTTTATTTCAAACACTTCTGTCTTTGCATTGTACACTTTTCTTTTGAAAACAGGTAACATACTGGCGTGGGGAAACAAATTTATATATGTCATATTTCATATTTAATTCTTGTATATTACATTAAGAGAGGAATCATGTTTCGAAAATGCTGCAATACTCTGATTGTCTTGAAATTGATTTCTTTTAAAAAAAAATATGTTCTCAAAGAGAGACAATAAGTGTATTTTTTCAAAAAGCATCGCATATTAAGAGTTGAGTTCACTTCGTAGCGCTCCCAAAATCGGGGTGTTACATACGAAGTTTTGGGGCTGGCCGTGGTGTAGGGAAGGAAAACGAGTTTGAGGAAGAAGCCATTCCTTCCTTGTTCTCTGCTTGCGCGCAGATGCAGGGAAGAAGATGAAACATTATTTTTTTGAAATAAAAAAACAAAATTTAATAAAATAGAGTAAAATAAAAAAGAAAAGCCACTTGGATGAAAAAAGCCACCTGTAAATGACACCTAAAAAAAACGTTAGTCCAATCAACATTATTTAACGTCTGGGACTAATAATGAAGACGGAAAAATAATTTGGGGACCAAAAGGCATATTTCGTTAATGAATGGACTAAAGTTAGAAGGTCCCACTTTTGTAGAGACCAAAAACATATTTTACACTAAAATAATAAATGCAATAAATGTTATTATCTTTTTTGTATGTGTCACTCTTTCTCCTACTTGACACAACAAATACTTGAGGGGATTAGTCGAGAGGATCTTAACTCCAAACTTAGAATATATATATTGTAGTACGGAAACTTCTCCAATTTTCTGCCGTGCGTAAAAATTCTCAACCTTATGCATACCAAACACGAATGGAAAAATTACACTTGAGAGTAAAGAGAGGATTCTTAAAGGTTACTGGATAACAGTCATCATAACACACAACTAGCTACCTCCCCAAGAGTCACACTCTCCTCAAAAGGTGTTAAATTAACCTTCGAAGGTGAAGCCTATTCCATTGCTTATCTAGAACAAAGAGTTCCAGATCAGAGAGACACGTGTGGTAGTTAAGAATTCCTGAAATATGAGAGTAAGCAGCATTAGTAAAGAAGCCTCATAGCCATTTGGAAGAAAGGAACTTTGTTACACACGTGTTCATCCTAACTGGCACGCTATTGGAGAATCATAAGTTCTAGTTCTATACGGTAGGTAAAACCTAATTAACGAACCTCCAAAAGCACTTGTAGAATTGTATGAATCATTTTACACATTTAGTCTAATTCAGTGTCTACTCTCAGGTGTGTAGAACCAATTAACATTATTTGACTTCGTATCGTTATGGTTAAACAAGGTAACATGGTTTCACTGTATATATATATGTTATTTTTTACTTAATCCTTACCAAAAATCAGGAAGCATATGGGTCCCATATGATTATGATTAGTTTAATTACGCCCTTTTAGCCCGGCTTTAATCCCTTTTCTTTTTGGTTTGCATAGGGAGTGGAAATTGCCACTAGAAACTCACGCACACAACTATGAGGTTCCGGGTTCGAACTCGGGACATGATATCCAGCCTAACAATTTCGACATTTGCCAGTTGAGCTAGGCCTTACCGATGGCTTTAATCTCTTTATATACACACCCTCCAACCTTCATTACTTCTCATCACCTCTCTCTCCTTCTCCTATTCTCTCTCACACCCCATTCATCCAATAGGAGCCATCGATCCAGCATGACTAGCACTCCTTTCTCTTTTATTTTCTTGTTCTTGTCTCTTTTCACTCCAACTTTCATTTCCTCTTCACCTGTTCAAAACCCTGAATTGGTAGTCCAAGAGGTTAACAGGTAATTAAAACCACTTTCTCCACCACAATTCTCCGCTAGCTACACCTACACACTCACATTATATTATATCTTACTATAAGCTCGCCACTATATATTATATGTAATTCACCTAAAGGAAAAGGAATGAGGATCATCCATATTTTATTTGTTACAATATTTATTAGCATATTCTTTATATATATTTATTTCATATTTGTGATATTGCAGGAAAATCAATGCCTCTGTTGCTAGGAGGAAATTGGGCTACCTATCATGTGGGAATGGCAATCCCATTGACGATTGCTGGAGGTGTGACCCCAACTGGGAGAAAAACAGGAAAAGGCTAGCAGATTGTGGAATTGGGTTTGGCAAGAATGCAATTGGTGGAAGAAACGGTAAGATTTACGTGGTGGTCGATGGCGGCGACGACAACCCAGTGAACCCAAAGCCGGGGACACTCCGCCATGCCGTGATCCAAGACGAACCATTATGGATCACCTTCTCCAGAGACATGGTGATCAAGTTAAAAGAAGAGCTAATAATGAACTCTTTCAAAACCATAGATGGTAGAGGCGCAAGCGTACACATTGCTGGAGGACCATGCATTACTATACAATACGTAACCAACGTTATAATACATGGAATACATATACATGATTGTAAACAAGGTGGGAATGCTATGGTGAGAGACACCCCACGGCATTACGGGTGGAGAACTATATCGGATGGTGATGGGGTGTCTATTTTTGGTGCAAGTCATGTATGGGTGGACCATTGTTCTTTGTCTAATTGTAATGATGGTTTGATTGATGCTATTCATGGCTCTACTGCTATAACCATCTCTAACAATTATATGACACACCATGATAAGGTTATGTTGTTGGGTCATAGTGATTCATACACTCAAGATAAGAACATGCAAGTTACTATTGCTTTCAACCACTTTGGTGAAGGCCTCATTCAAAGAATGCCTAGGTAATTACCTAATTCTCAGCTACTAACATCGAATGTGATATGGCCTTAAAAATTGTTAAAACAGATCCAGACTCCGTAAAGTGAAAGAGAGAAAATCATTGTGGGCCTGAAGGTGTCACTTTGTGAATTCTCTTAATGGCCCATTATAGCTTTGTGGGGCCAATATGTTGATGTTATTACCAATGCAGGTGTAGGCTTGGATATTTCCATGTGGTGAACAATGACTATAGTCACTGGGAAATGTATGCAATTGGAGGAAGTGCTAACCCAACTATCAATAGCGAAGGCAACAGATTTGCTGCACCAGATAACAGATTCAACAAAGAGGTCAATATTAATTAATTTCAACAGAATTATTTTAACAAATTAATTAAAATACAAGAATGGTATACAGGTGACAAAGCATGAAGATGCAGGAGAGAGTGAATGGAAGAAGTGGAATTGGAGGACAGAAGGAGACTTAATGGTAAACGGTGCATATTTCACTGCATCGGGTGCTGAAGCCTCCTCTAACTATGCAAGAGCTTCTAGCTTAAGTGCAAGACCATCTTCTCTTGTCGGTTCCATAACAATAGGTGCTGGTACACTTAACTGTAAGAAAGGCTCTCGTTGCTAGCTGATAATGACCGCTCGATCAACCAACTTCTGTCTAATCTCATCCATTCATTTCCAAAAGAAAAAGGGAGGGTAATTGGGACAGAAAGAAATTAAAATTAAAAGGTCTATATATATATATGTATGTGGTTGATAAATCTCTACCTTTGGATTTACTTTTCCTTGGATTTCTAGGTCCCCCCCTTCCTTTTTTGTATTTTCATATATAGAATAATAGATTGTTTGCTGCTCTTTGTAGATCTTTTGTTTTTTGTTTTTTCTGATTTGCTCATCTCATGATTGCAACCCCCACCTGTTACTCTTTGAAACCAAATTAGTTCAAGAGTGTCGATGGTGTAATGTAAGAGAAAAACAAGTAGAATAATTGATATTAGTAATATAAAGTATGCAAAATTATATTTTATATATATATATATATATATATATATATACACACACACTCTAGTATGTGTTTAACTCTTTTTCTGTTTCTGTTTTCGCGTGACCGACAATGAGGGGACACAGAAATGCAAAGTCTTGACTAAGACCTGGAACCGAATAATGCGAGGACACACGGACTCAATAATAGAAAATCCAAATAAAAAACAACAGAAAATCATCGAATCTCATCAATCTTTTTCATATTATATTGGAGCAATTAATGAAGCTCAACCAACTAGATAACTGTTAACTAATAATCGGACAAAATAAAGTACAATCTGAGTAGAAAGCCATATATTCGAATATAAAATAATTGTATTACATGTTGCTGATATATCAGACGAAGATTGCGAATTACCGGATATAAACGTATTTGAATGTTGCTATAGTATTTCCTATCAGAGAAGCCAGATTAATTAAAATGAATTTCAATTATAATTCCACAATGGAACGTAGATTATGATTTATATAGGGAGTCTGTAATTTTAATCTATTTTGATTGAGATAAGCATTTCTTAATTTGTCCACTACCTATGTTAAAACTAGACACTAGTAGTGCTGGATTGTAACAACACACTTTCTTTTTCATGAGTGAAATTGAATGGGCAAGTGAAATTAGGTGACCACTCCAGGCCACCGAGGATTCAATTCAACACTAACCTAGCTAGGACACAATTAGGCGGAAGGATAAATAAAAAAGATGAAAAGGCACATGAGTGCGCCTCTTAAGTGGATCTTCTTTTGATGGTGGCACTTGGGTTCAGATCCTCTGGATGGTTCCAGTAACCAGAGAGGATCCCATTCTGTGGCACTTGATGTGATTCTGGCTATGCCTAAAGATTTAAGGAAAAGGAAGCGTCGAAGAGGAACTAGATTTCTGCGTCCAAGCCGAAGTTTGGACGAGCAGCTTCAAAACTACTCCTTTCACTTCTGGTTTAATTGATTTTAGATGACAATTCTTCGTGTCATGTTGTGTAAAGGCATTTTGTCCCTCTCTCAATCAAATATAATTTTGAGTTAGGGCTCATATTGGTAATTGCACACTTAAGAACATATGATCAAAATTATTCCAACAAAATTAATTTTTTTAAGTGAATGTAAGTAGACACAAATTACATTATGTTCTGTACCTTGCAGTGTTGGGTGGACTGCAGTTGGTAGGTCACCTGCTACCTGGCCGGAGGTTAGTGCGAGCCCGGGAATACCTGCGAAGCCACTCCGACGCTCAAGTCAGTATTGAGAATAGATGAGTGATTTAACTAGGAATGAGAATCTACCTCTTTATGGCAATGTGTGCCAGTATTTATAGGGAATTGTGCCCGTGATGGACCGTTGGATCGGTAGAGTGAATCTGAGCCATCCAAGTATGAGAGTCATGAATGGACTTGTGTATTGTGGATATGGATCAAAGTGATTGGGCCAATCCATGTCTAAGTGCTGAATGGGCCTCTTGGTGCAGTCCAGAAGAGTTGCCCCCAAAGCCGAGATTATTCCGAAGGATAGTCTTGGCTTGATGAATTTTTGTCGATCTACCTGAAGCGTTACTTCATCTGTCTTGTCGGGTCGTATAAGATCTCTTCACCGCGACCGTGACTCACACCTCTCTTGGTGTAATCCTTGTGCCAGACACCGAGCTAGGGTGTTGTATCCTGATGTTGGCGCCCTCCTGGGCGCATTGTGCTGAGGTGTCGTGTCCTGATGTTGGCGCCCTTCTAGGCGTCTTGTGCCATGTGTCCTGATGTTGGCGCCCTCCTGGGCGCATTGTGCTGAGGTGTCGTGTCCTGATGTTGGCGCCCTTCTAGGCGTCTTGTGCCATGTGTCCTGATGTTGGCGCCCTCCCGGGCGCCTTGTGCCAAGGTGCTGCGTCCTGATGTTGGCGCCCTCCTGGGCGCCTTGTGGCATGCGTCCTGATGTTGGCGCCCTCCTGGGCGCCTTGGGCCAAGGTGCTGCGTCCTGATATTGGCGCCCTCCTGGGGGCCTCGTGGCATGCGTCCTGATGTTGGCGCCCTCCTGGGCGCCTTGTGCCAAGGTGCTGCGTCCTGATATTGGCGCCCTCCTGGGCGCCTTGTGCCAAGGTGCTGCATTCTGATGTTGGCACCCTCCTAAGCGCCTTGTGCCATGCGTCCTGATGTTGGCGCACTCCTGGGCGCATTGTGCCAAGATGCTGCGTCCTGATGATGGCGCCCTCCTGGGCGCCTTGTGCCATGCGTCCTGATGTTGGCGCCCTCCCGGGCGCCTTGTGCCAAGGTGCTGCGTCCTGATGCTGGCGCCCTCCTGGGCGTCTTGTGGCATGCGTCCTGAAGTTGGCGCCCTCCTGGGCGCCTTGTGCCAAGGTGCTGCGTCCTGATATTGGCGCCCTCCTGGGCGCCTTGCGCCAATGTGCTGCATTCTGATGTTGGCGCCCTCCTGGGCGCCTTGTGCCATGCGTCCTGATGTTGGCGCACTCCTGGGCGCCTTGTGCCAAGATGCTGCGTCCTGATGATGGCGCCCTCCTGGGCGCCTTGTGCCACGCGTCCTGATGTTGGCGCCCTCTTGGGCGCCTTGTGCCATGCGTCCTGATGTAACGACTATTTCCAGTCATATAGCCGTTACCTCAGCAGTCTAAACAGAAAAATATTACAGTTTAAAATCTGTTGAGTTAGTTACAATTTGTAACTAACCCTACCAACCCTCAATGGGGTGTTTGCTACTATATATATATATATATATTACACTTTGTACATACAGAATTCATACAGTAAATAAAAATTTACAAGTCATTTTTCATTACCCCTATTGTGCTCTATTTTCTTTAGTGTTCAATCTTCTTCTTCCTTGAGACTCTAAGTGTGCATCTTTATCAATAGGTGGTTGATTTTACTTGCAAAAGAGAGAAAAGAGGGATTAGTAAGAGTGTTTTAGTGACTGAAACAAAAGAAAAATAAATAGAGAGAGAGAGAGTAGTGAAGATTTACCTTCGTGGTCTTGTGAGAAGATCCACATCAGTTTGATGCTAGAGTGCTTCTCCAAAGAACACATTCCAGAGCATACAAACATAAAGAAAACAGTAAGTAGTTGAACATCAATAAAAGAAATAATAAAATCACTGAGATAGTGATTTTTACCTTTTGTTGTTGCGTATTGTTCATCTGGTCTTCAATCGCTTCGTTTCACACACATGCAAAACACAAACACAAAGCCAAATTAGGGTTTGTGTTAAAGAACAACAAAGAAGAACGAAATCAGTAAAATACCAAGTTCTTTACCTTCGTGTGGAGGTCCAATTGAAACCCTGAGACTCAGAATTCCCAAAATCAAGTTGTGAATATTTAGGGTTTTTTGTAATCTTCAAATTGACCAAGCAAATCAAGGGGCTTTTGCTTGATTGTGGTTGCTAACATTAGTAACACGTAGATTGAAGCGTTTGATAGCTTCAATCTCTGCGAATTAGTGAAGAAAAGAGAACCCTAGCAGAGCTAGGTGGTAGAAGAAGAGAGAAGAAGTGGTGAAGAATCAAGAAGAGGGAGAGAGAAAGATCTTGAAAAAGTGATCCGAAAATTAGGGTCTGAGATTTTATACTCTGGTTCGGGTTGGATCCATACCCGTGTCTAGGATCCACGTGTTTGAACAGTACTCCGGGTCTTGGGTTCCGTTTTAACCCGCATCATCATTTGGGTCAATCCAGGGCAAACTGGGCTTGCTGGTTGGGCCTCTTTCTGCTATTTACACCCTTGCAGATTCATAGAATACAATCAGGTTAAAATTTAACATGGTATCTAAGAGCTGGTAACAATCCAGGGCATAAACAGGAAAATCTCTACCTCTATATCTTTCTTTAGTATTTCTTTAAAGTTTCTTTATCTCCTTTAATCTGCACAATCAGCAAATTGTGCGGGTTTTTTGTTCTAATATTTTCCACTGTGTTTTAAGGTTTCAGTCTTAAAGATGACTAGCACTGGAACAGGATTAAACACTCAAGTCCCAAAGCTTAATGGAAAAAACTGGGACACGTAGAGCCTTCAAATGAAGGCCATTTTTGGCTGCCACGGAGTCCTAAAGATTGTTAAAAATGGAATTAGAAAATTGTGCAGGTTTGGTGTTCTAATATTTTCCACTGTGTTTTAATGTTTCAGTCTTAAAGATGACTAGCACTGGAACAGGATTAAACACTCAAGTCCCAAAGCTTAATGGAAAAAACTGGGACAGGTGGAGCCTTCAAGTGAAGGCCATTTTTGGCAGCCACAGAGTCCTAAAGATTGTTAAAAATGGTTTTGAACATTTGGGTGAAGACCCAACACTTGCTCAAACAAATCTTTTTAATGAAAGTGAACAAAAAGATTTCAAAGCACTTTATCTCATACACCAAGGGTGTGATGAGACAAACTTTGACAGAATTACAAGTTTTGAAACTTCTAAAGATGCCTGAGAAGCCTTAGAAAAGTACTATACTGGTGAAGCTCCTATTAAAGAGGAGAAGTTGCAGGCTCTAAGGAGACAATATGAAATTCTGAGTATGAAAGAGGGGGAAAGCATTGCTGACTTCTTTATAAGGCTAGAGAAGATCACCAATGCTATGTCCCTATATGGTGAAACACTTACTGAAACAGTGATTTGTAAGAAAGTGTTAAGGTCTCTAACCAAGAAATTTGGCTGGGTTGTGAATAGTATTGAAGATACTACTAAACCAGAAGATCTAAAAGTTGAAGAACTTCAAGCTAAGCTTGAAGCAAAGGAAATGAGGATCAACCTACTAGATGGTGGAGAAGAAGAGGACCAGACTCTATTCACCAAAGCTAAAGGTAAGAAAGGAACCAAAGGAGGCAACAGCAACCAGTCAGGTACGACAAACTGGTCCAAAGGTAAGTCAGGTAAATCTAACTCTAAATCTGATTCCACTAAGAAAAATAGCAATGCATCTAAGAAGAAAGATAAGTCTAAAGTGCAGTGTTATAGATGTGATAAATATGGGCATTATGCCACTAAGTGCCCTACTAGGAAAGAATTTAAACCTAAGGAATCAGATGCTGAGGCCAATGTGGCCAAAGAAGATTCTGATGCAGAATCTGATAATGTAGCCTTTAGCATGATCACTAACAGGCTAGATGAAACAGTATCCAGGGAGGATCATGTGGTAAGTACCAACCTAGACTTAAAACAAGGAAATAACTGTGTTACTGTAGTTGTAACCACTAGTGATGGTAAAACCATTACAAAAACATGGTACTTAGGCTCAGGGTGTTCCAATCACATGACTGGAAACAAAGAGTGGTTAATAGACTATGACTCAAGTAAGAGAACTAGTATTAGGTGTGCTAGTAACAAAACTATAATTGCTGAAGGTGTAGGAAACATAAGGCTTACTAAAGAAAATGGACGTTCCTAATACAGAATGTATTTTATGTGCCAGGTATTAGTTGCAACCTAATTAGTCTAGGCCAACTAATAGAGAAAGGCTTCTCAGTAGTTATGAAAAATCTAAAGCTTAAACTGTTTGATACTAATGAGAAGCTAATCTTAACCACAACTTTAGCCTCAAACAGAACTTTCAAAACCAGCATTAGCATCACAGAGGCAGATTCCCTTAGTGCCACTACTGATCTTGAAAGTATGTTGTGGCATAGAAGGTTTGGTCATCTACATTTTAAAGGCTTAAGTAAATTAAGTACTAAAAGGCTAGGCTATATTATAGTTTTGGTCCCCTTATTTTCCAAAATTCAGACATTTGGTCCCCCTATTTTAAAACTCAGACATTTGGTCCCCCAATTTTAACATTTAGTCCAAAGAGGGACCAAATGTCTTTGATTTTTTAAAATTGGGGGACCAAATGTCTTTGATTTTTTAAAATTGAGGGATCAAATGTCTTTGATTATTAGCCATAAAAAACTGAAAATTCCTCTTGAGACTAAATGTCTTTGATTTTTTAAAATTGGGGGACCAAATTTCTGAGTTTTAAAATAGGGGGACCAAATGTCTGAATTTTTGAAAATAGGGGGACCAAAACTATAATTTAGCCAAAAGGCTAGTTAAGGGGTTACCTAAGATAAATGTGACTAAGGAAACATGTACCACTTGTTTAATGAGTAAGCAACCTAGAAAAATGTTTAAGAAAGAAATGAAACATAATTCTAAGGATGTGCTACATGTTGTGTATTCTGATCTGTGTGGGCCACTAGACACACCCTCTGTTGAAGGAAACAGGTACTTTATAACCTTTGTGGATGAGTATTCAAGGAAGATATGGCTCTATCTGCTTAAGACTAAAGGAGAAACACTTAGTGCTTTCAAAAAATTTAAAGTTTTGGTGGAAACACAGAGTGGTAAGAAGTTGAAGGTCTTAAGAACTGATGGTGGTGGTGAGCATACCTCAAAAGACTTTAAGGAATACTGCACCAACCATGGAATTGTGCATGAGGTCACTTCACTATATACCCCACAGCACAATGGTATGGCTGAAAGGAGGAATAGGACCATATTAGACATGGCTAGGAGTATGGTTAAGTCTAAAGGTCTACCTAAGAGGCTATGACCAGCGGCTGTGTCTACAGTTGTCTATATCCTTAATAGGTGTCCTACTAGAGGCCTGGATAGTAAGGTTCCAGAACATGTGTGGAGTGGTGATGTGCCAAGTGTGTCTCACTTAAAGGTATTTGGCTCTATAACCTATAGCCATGTACCTGACAGTAAGAGAACTAAGTTGGAGGATAAGAGCAGGCCTCTAATTCTTGTGGAATATCATCCTGCAGGGGCATATAGGCTGCTAGATCCTAGCAATAACAAAACTAAAATATCTAGAGATGTGGTTGTGCTTGAAGACAAGCAATGGGACTGGGATAAAGCTGAACAAGTGAGTTCAGTGGATATTATAGTCTTAGATTAGGTTCATAAGACAGAACCAGAACCTATTGGTGAAAGTTCTGATGAAGATGAACATGTACAACATATGGCAGATCCAAATCCTCTAGACAAGGAGGATAGTGATTCAGAATAAGAACCTGAACCTAATGTGCAGGCCCTGCCTAGGGCACAAAGGTTGAGACAGCCTCCCAGGAGGCTTGCAGACTATGATATGGCCATATATAGTGAAGTGAATGAGCATGGTGACCTCATTCACTATGCTATGATGGCTGACATGGAGCCAATTGACTTTAAAGAGGCTTTAAAGGACAAGAATTGGAAGAAAGCTATGTTAGAGGAGTTAAGTTCTATTGAGAAGAACAAAACTTGGACTCTAACAGAGTTACCTAAAGCCAATAGGGCTATATCTGTTAAATGGGTATTCAAGCTTAAGTTGGACCCCAAGGGCAACATAGTCAAGAATAAAGCTAGATTAGTTGCCAGAGGGTTCCAACAAATGCAAGGGATTGATTATGAGGAGGTATTTTCACCAGTTGCTAGGCATGAAACCATTAGATTGGTTACTGCCTTAGCTTGCAGCAAAGGGTGGGACTTGCATCACTTGGATGTCAAGTCAGCTTTCCTAAATGGACCTTTAGAAGAAACTGTCTTTATATCTCAACCACCTGGGTTTGAGATAGAAGACAAAGAACACCTAGTCCGCCTTTTGCATAAGGCACTCTATGGGCTAAAATAGGCTCCAAGAGCCTGGAATAAGCGAATTGACACTTTCTTTGTTGAAAGTGGCTTCACTAAGTGCACCAATGAGTTTGGTGTATATGTGAAGGGTTCTTTGGATACTAACCTATTACTAATCTGTTTTGTATGTTGATGATTTGTTGGTAACAGGTAGTAGCAGTAAAGAAATTGAGCATTTCAAGGACTCTATTAAGACTGGATTTGAAATGACAGATCTAGGACAGCTCACCTACTTTCTGGGATTGGAATTCCTAAGAGTACCTGAAGGAATTATCCTACATCAGCTAAGGAATTTTTGGTAAGGTTCAAAATGGCAGAATGCAATCCTACCACTAACCCTGCAGAAGGCTACCTATGCAAAAAAGAGGGTGAGAAGGGTTCTAAGGTGGATCCTACATTTTTTAGGCAGATTGTGGGGTCTTTGAGATATCTGTGTCACGCCATATATCCTCTTTGCTACAGGCATGATCAGTAGGTTCATGAATGAACCACTGGAGATACACCTAAATGCAGCTAAAAAAGTGCTAAGATACATTCAAGGCACTATGAACTATGGTCTATTCTTTCCTAAGGGGACTGATTTAAGGAAATTTGAGCTTCTGGGGGTACTCAGACAGTGACTGGTGTGGAGATCACATTGACAGAAGAAGTACCTCTGGATTCTTGTTCAAGTTTCAGGGCATCTCTGCTTCATGGAGCTCAAAGAAGCAACAAATTGTTGCTATTTCCTCCTGCGAGGCAGAGTATGTCTCTGCCTGCAGTGCTGCCACTCAAGCAGCATGGCTAGAGGGTCTACTTAGGGTATTTGGGGTGACTTTGACTCAAATTCCTAAGCTGCTGATTGGCAACAAGTCATCATTGTGTCTGGCCAAAACCCCTATTGGTCATGGCAGGACTAAACATATAGAAACTAGGTTTCATTACCTAAGGGACCAGGTTACTAAGGGCAAGCTAATGGTGGATTATTGTCCTACAAAAGACCAACAGGCAGATATCTTCACTAAAGCCTTAAAGAGCTAGTCATTTACCAGGTTAAGGAGAGATCTAGGGTTAGTTGCCTTCAAATCCTAGATGTTTTAAGGTTTTTGGTATTAAGGGAGGATGTTGGGTTTTAATACAAAAAACCCCAAAACACCCTCAGGATTTGGTAACGGTTATTTCCAGCCATATAGCCGTTACCCCAGCAGTCTAAACAGAAAAATATTATAGTTTAAAATCTGTTGAGTTAGTTACAATTCGTAATTAACCCCTTACCAACCTCAATGGGGTATTTGCTACTATATATATATATATATATATATATATATATATATATATATATATATATATATATATATATATATATATATATATATTACACTTTGTACATACAGAATTCATACAGTAAATAAAAATTTACAAGTCATTTTTCATTACACTATTGTGCTCTATTTTCTTTAGTGTTCAATCTTCTTCTTCCTTGAGACTCTAAGTGTGCATCTTCATCAACCGGTGGTTGATTGTACTTGCAAAAGATAGAAACGATGGATTAGTAAGAGTGTTTCAGTGACTGAAACAAAAGAAAAATAAACAGAGAGAGAGTAATGAAGAATTACCTTCGTGGTCTTGTGAGAAGATCCACATCAGTTTGATGCTAGAGTGTTTCTCCAAAGAACACATTTCAGAGGATACAAACACAAAGAAAACAATAAGTAGTTGAACATCAACAAAAGAAATAATAAAATCATTGAGATAGTGATTTTTACCTTTTGTTGCTGCGTATTGTTCATCTGGTCTTCAATCTTATCGTTTCACACACATGCAAAACACAAACACAAAGCCAAATTAGGGTTTGTGTTAAAGAACAACAAAGAAGAACGAAATCAATAAAATACCAAGTTCTTTACCTTCGTGTGGAGGTCCGATTGAAACCCTGAGAGTCAGAATTCCCAAAATCAAGTTGTAAAGATTTAAGGTTTTCTGTAATCTTCAAATTGACCAAGCAAATCAAGGGGCTTTTGCTTGATTGTGGTTGACTGGTTGCTAATATTCTGGTTCGGCCTCTTTCTGCTATTTACACCCCTGCAGATTCAGAGAATACAATCAGGTTAAAATTTAACAAGGTTCACAGCCATTAGTTTGTTTCAAATAGCATGTGTGGGGTGCCAAGTTCAGAACTGCTTCAACTTGTTTCAAATACTAATGATTTCAACCAAGTTCCAAATTACAAGCTTGCCTTCCAAATTAACGCAAAGTTTGCCTTCCAAATAGAGGATGTCGAATTAACTATAACTCAAAGTTTGCACATATTTGATTTATCGTCAAATTACCAAAACACGAAAGTATGATTATAAGAAGCAAAAAGAAAGGAGTTAGTTCATCAAGTAAAAGAAAGCGTAATGTCCAAGAATTTTTGGAGGATCCAAATCATCCCTCAGAGCGGGTCCACGAAATTCCATAGCGGCATCCAAATTCCAGAGGAGAGGAGAGTGCATCCAAATCGTCCATCGGAGGAGGAGCAGGACGGGTCCATGAAATTCCTGAGGAGCATCCAAATTCCAAGGGAGAGTGGCATCCAAATCATCCAAATTTATGAGAGAAGCCACATCTAAATCAATAATAGGAGCATGAGGTGCAGGGACGGGTGGGGGTGCTATATTATTCAAAAAATTGAAATGTCTCCTCTGGGATCGGAGGAGCACGACGAGGAACATTAGTTAGAAATTGAGGATCATTCACAAGTGGGATTTCTTCTTTTGGGAATGGGATTCCAAAATGATTGAAGAGATTGATATATTCGTGGTTGTCAAACTCGAGAGTCTACATAGACTTGTGAGGGGACAGTAGACTCGTAAGAGTTTATGATCAAAAAAATTACACTAAAAAAATCGGTAAAATAATTACTGTGATGTCAAACAGTATCAAATAACAATGAAGACATTTCATCAATACATAAATATGGACTTACTATGTCATTATATGCCACAAGATGATTTCAAATACTTAAGCATGTACAAAGATAATGATAATAATTAAGAATACACTTGATTCAGTAGCTTTAAAACATTAATACTAATTCAAAGAGCAATAACACAGTAGCTTTAGAGCAATAACACTAATCCAGCAATAATAGTACTTGATTCAAAGAGCAATAAGACTATCCTTTTACTAATTCTAATTCAGCAATAATACAATAATAAGTGAAAACACATTTAAATGATTGTATTATATATTTATTTTATTTTTATAAATATTAATATTTTAGATGTTATTAATTTACAAATTATTTTGGGTTATGGAGGTGTTAAAATGATATCTATATTTAAAATGGGCTTTAAAAATGAAAAAAAACTGATTTTGGGCTTGTTTACTCGCATACACCCCCTGCTTTGCTGATTACACCCCTGATTGTGGTAGATTCGATAGAATCGCTTGAGACTCGCGAGTCTATCCGAGTCTATCCGAGCCTACCCGAGTCTATCCGAGTTTACTAAAATTGCGATTCTATATGAAATTTGACTCGTTTTGGGGGAGTAAACTCGTAAACTCGTACGTGTTGACTCGCGAGTTTGACAACCATGGATATATTGAGGATGTGGGAGTGGGGCTAGATCATTCAAAAGATCTGAGATGGAGATTGGAGGAGCAGCAGTAGGAGGGGCATGGAAATCCATAACAGGAGCATTAAAAGAAAGAAAATAAAAGTTATGAAGACATGATTAATACTAGTGTTGTTTTTACCTAAAACAATTAGTCTGTTCAATTCAATTCAAGTGTCGTTTTACCTAAAAGAACTAGTCCTGTTCAATTCAATTCAATTCTAGTATCGTTTAAACTAATGAACTAGTGTCGTATCTCATAACTCGTGAATAATGTTAAAGTCCTAGCGCTTTTTATGGAAGCGCTACCTATACTCCTAGCGCTTTTGTAAGAAGCGTTACCTATACTAATGGTTGAGAAAGCGCTATCTAAAGTCATGAAATAAATGCCTTTTTTTGCTTTTGCAAAAAGGCATTTATTAACGAAGCTAGGCCAAAGCTTAAAGCAAGTCAAGACCAAGACAATTACAACTTTGTTCAAGAATAAAGTTGAAGTAAATAGGCCACAATGACCATACATAACATCAATTACATTTATACAAAGACAGCATATAACTAAAACATTATGTACTAACACCACTGTTACTGCAATCCTCCAAAGATTAGTTCCTTCAGCACATAATTTAAATATAATTATGGTTTTCTTGATTTCTGGAGGTGTGTGGGGAAATGGGGTTCAATCAATTGCATTCTTGCTATCACTAAAAAGTTCTGATTTTGATGCCCCTACTTCTGCTGTGCAGTCTTTCCTTGGATTATATAGTCTGGCTTCCCATTTATTCAACAGAGGACCCCATCCCATCAGACCAGCCAGGCAGCCAAACACTTCTAACTACAAATTAATTTAACAGAATCAAATTCAGGTCAAAATTAATCATTAGATATTTAATCAAAATAATTATGCAACTTAATTGAAATAACAGAAGCTAACTGACTATAGAGAGTTGTTACTTGTTAGATGTTTGTAGCATCTAATGGCATTTTACATGAAAATTCAGTACAAGTAAAAACTGCTTAAAAACTAATCACATAACAAAAAGATCCTCCCACTCACTATATTAGAAGAAAGCAATGTAACTATAAGAACTAAACTTCATCAAAGATAACGGGAACCTAGCTAGCAACTTTTTGAAGATACTTACCCACAAGATTTGCCACCTTAAGTTTAGAACCATGTAATGCTGAGGTGAACCTTCTACATTCCTACAATTAAAAGTTAATATTTTCAGCTGAACAAGACCTCCTTCTTTCAAAGACCTCCACATTTAACTCCAATTCATCTAGTGAAATTCTATCAAATTTATGTATGTAATGTAGTTTTGTCACAACTTATCCAAAAAGTTTCCATACAATAAAAAATTGCATACATTTAAAGGATTGAATTCCTGCTTTTGAATTTCTCAAGAACTTCATTCAATTAAGTGCATAAAATATTCTTTATGCGCAAGCACAAATCTGAACAAACAAACCAACATAATTTTCAATCATGATAAAAACTTAAACAACCAATGACAGAAAGACCTGTAATTCGATTTAGAAAATAAAACTACAACATGAAACAACATTGCATGCCAACCATAATAGGTACAATCAAGGATGGTAAACAAAAACCACCATAAACCAGGACAAAACCAATTACCAAATTCACAAGATAAGTCAAACATTTTCACAAACATGTTAAAAGCAACCCAACAGAATTTACAAATAAGAACCTTTTAACAGAGAAGCAAGTGACTGAAGCGAGTCAAGTTGGATAAGAACCCTTTAAAAACATTTTCACAAACATGTTCTTCTGCTTTCCATTTAACATGTGCGTTTATTTTCTCCTAAATAAGAATCACCCCATCCCATCTAATTAGAATAGAAATTTAAATTATTACCTCCAAAGAACAGTGATGAAAAAGGAAACGCAGCGGAACAAGTCTTAAGGACGATGCAGCATTGATCGAAGAAGAACGTGGCGGCGATCGAAGAAAAACGCGGTGGCAGAGCCTTTTCTCTCCTTTCTTCTGCGTGTGAAGAGCTAGTGTTGTTTGTGTGTGCTTTTACTCTTTCGCCTGATTTACAAGTTATTACAAACTAGTATGTATCTGCACGGGTATAAATTCAATTTGGAAATACTCTATTAATAAAACTCTCTCCCTCTCCCTCCCCCCCCCCCCCTCTCTCTCTCTCTATATATATATATATATATATATATATATATATATATATATATATATATATATATATATATATATATATACACACACATATACATACATACCTATATATAGATGTGTTTGTATGTGTTATTGATCGTTTTCATTATGTGCGAAGTTTTAGTAGTTTTTGGAAAAAAAAAATTTTGCATATGCAGATTGAGTTATTCAAATTTAACAAATAATTACAATTTTGTTAATCAGTTATGATATTGTTTGGTATGGACAAACTCGAAAGGGCTATGGACTATTTCTTTTACTCGCACAGGATGAGGTTTTTTTTTTACCTTTTTAAGATAAAAGTCGTTTGCATGTATACAAAATTACTTAAAAAAGGGGTTGCACTATAATCTATTTTGTATTAAACTATAACATGTGCTTGCATGTTGCAGTCACACTAATCCCCACATGTACATGGCATGACACGTGTATTTTTTTTTTAAACAATGAGATGGCGTGTGAGGTGTTTAAGTGAACAACGGAGGTGTACTTTTTCTCAATTGAGTATAGTTAAGATTAATATTAAGATTTGTGTACAAAATTAAACTAATTTTGTTTCACCGTCCGTGGATAATTGGTGGTTGAATTATAAAAGTTAGTGTACTCTGTGGTTACTATTTTATTTAAGTAATGACAAACTTTTGCGGGTTGAAGATTTTTGGTTTTTTAAAGGATGAGCGTAATTAAAAATTATACAAATAGATAGGAGTCATAAAATTACTAAACAAATCAATTAAAAAAATATATATGAGTGAGATTTTCCTTTAAATAGATACTAAATAGATTTGATTAAAAATCGTCACTAAATATATTTGTATACATAAGAGAAACTAAATAGATTTTATATAGTTTCCTATTTAATAATGTATTAATTGTTTATTAAGAAAGTACCATATATTTTTTCAAAAAATAAAATAATAAAGTACCATATATATTATAATAGTTCATTCAAATGAGTAAGTTAAATTATTACCAAAATTTTGCTGCAGAATCGGAAAATTGATATCTTCAGACCGTTTTCTTTCAATCGGAGGAGGTGGAGGTAACATTTCAGTATTCACACTTGTCCATGTATATAATTTTGCTGTTTTGCAATTATTATTCAAATTGTATCAATTGGTGGTTTATTTTTACTTCCAGGTTATGATTGATCAGAATGAAAATGAGCAACTTGAAAATGTCAATGCATCTATTATTCTAAACTTTATTTTTTTTGAAGCAAATTCTAAATTTATTGTTCCTCAATAAGTTGTCATCTTCACTCTTACTATATAGTTTAGCCCCTTAGTGTTGTCATGTATTGTATCATACTCCTATTACTGAATCTGTAAATAGTGAATTGGCCTGTTTGAATCTAAAAATAGGAGAACTTCGTTGTTGTTATGGAGGAGAAAATCTTCATAGCTTAAAATAGAAACTTCCATTGGAGAATGGTTACGCAACGGGTTGGCTGGGTAAAATCACCAACCCAACCCGACATTTTTTGGCGGACTAGCAGGCCGGGTCGGGCCATTTTGCCATCCCTACCTACTAAAGGGATGTTTTGAGTTGCTTCCTTGATAAGATTAGTAGACCTGCAGCCCATGAATTTCGGCCTATTAGTGAAACCCATGATTATTTCGGCCCATGATTAACTTTATAACGGCTCCTTCCTTTTTAAGGTTTTTTTTTACCCCACCATTTCACCTTATACCCCCACAAATTATGATAATCCGAAAATACCCTTGAAAATTTCTTCACACGGATTTATATAATTTAAAGATAAATCCGTTTTTGGTTTTTTTCCCAAAATGGATTTATCTTTTAATTAGATAAATCTATTTTTGTTATTTTTAATAACGGATTTAACTATTTATTAGATAAAACCGTTTTGAATTTTTTCAAAACGGATTTATCTGATAAATAGATAAATCCGTTTTGTAAAATAATTAATAAATAAAAGTGATAAATCTGTTAAAAATTAAAATAATTTTTTTTAAAAAATAAAATAGATATGAATATCGGTTGTGTTTTTGTTCCGTTTAGTGTGTAGATATTCGCTAACACGTGACGATGTTGTACGTCGTGTGAATAATTTAGGCTAGAAAGTCGGTTTTCGAAAAACCTACTTCGATTGTAATAAAACCACAGCCATTAAATCCGAAAAAAATTCAGGGATCATGACTCCCTAGAAGAGACTTCATTGGGGACTACGGGACTCAAAATCTCAAATTCCATCGTTTACTATTTTTTATTAATTGTTTTAATTTTTCATAATCTCCAAAAAATCTAAAAAAAATTGCATAACCTTATTTTGGTTTTATTAGATTTTTAGTGGTGTTTTTATAATTTTTAGATTAGTTTTGACTCTTTAACGTATTTTTAGTAGTGTTTTTATGACATTTTTTTAAAAAATTAAATTAAAAACAATTATTTTTAATACACAAAACAGATTTATATAGATAAATCCGTTTTGCATATTTTCGTAACGGATTTATCTAATAAATAGATAAATCCGTTTTGTAAAATAATAAAAACGGATTTAAGTGTTGCTTAGGTAATTCCGGTTTGCAAAAATAAAAAAATGGATTTAGGTAAATATTTTTCTTGAAAACAGATTTATCTAATTTAAACATAAATCCGTTTTGAAAAGAAATAAAAAACGGATTTATCTTTAATTTAGATAAATTCATGTGAAGAAATGTATCAGAGTATTTTGGGATTATAATATTTTGTGAGAGTATAAGATGAAATGGTGGGGGTAAGAAAAAAAAATTTAGGCTTAATTACAGTTTTGGTCCCCCTATTTTCCCAATTTGTAAAATCAAGGTCCCCCTCTTAATTGGTCAAAATTGAAAGTCAATTTTGACTGACTTATCCTACGTGGCAGCCCACGTGGACTGCCACTTAGGCGCACCCCCCACCCCACCCCCACCCCACCTTCTTCTTCCTCCTGAACCTCTCCACCGTTCCTTTTCCCCTCCCACCGAACAACTACCACACCACACTCTCTCTCTCTCCTTGTTGCGTTAAAAACACACTTAGAGCAAGTGTACTCTTTCGCAGAAGTAGTATAAAAGATATTGTCTCAACAGGGATTAATTAACTAGTACCAAACTACTTAAGATTAATTATTATTTAGACTAACGAATGTTTGGTCGTTATAGAAACTAAAATAAAAAGAAATAAATAGCAAGAATTAAAATGTGAAGTTTAACCAATGGAGAGAAGCCTAGGGTCACGGTTTCACTTGCAAGTTTCGATTCCTCTATGTCTAATTCTACCTGAATCCCCTTATTTTATTCAATTACCAATCTCTTTACTAAAACTATTAACCCGTTTGGTCATTCGCGATTAATATTCTTTTCCCTAAATTAACCCTAGTTTGGTCATGCTAGAATTTAAATTTAAGGAAAGCATAAGGTACAAAAAGGGTGAATGATTGGAAGA
The DNA here is from genome assembly GCA_039519185.1 of Astragalus membranaceus. NCBI lineage: Eukaryota > Viridiplantae > Streptophyta > Magnoliopsida > Fabales > Fabaceae > Astragalus > Astragalus membranaceus. The sequence continues at coordinate 44,989,921 of CM076848.1, forward strand.
CTAAATTAAAGTTTGGTCATTCATTAATTATAGTCTCAATTATCCTATAGGTCCACCAACTAATTGCAGTACGGTCGCTGATCAACTAATTGATTATAAACATGCAAAGGGTTGTCAATCCTAACTATGTGATAAAGCAATAGGATAATATTAATTGGAATAAAAATTAGGAATTCAAAACAGAAATTAGAACATAAAAAGGTCTGTAAACATGCAAGATCCACCTAAGACCCTAGAAGAGGATTTAGCTATCCATAGTGTTCGAGAACAATAAAATAAAATTAGGAGTCATAAAAATAACCCGGAATAGAGAAATTTCTGACCCTGAAAATTTAGTCTCTCCAGAGCTCTCTCCCAGTGTCAAGAACGGGTACCCAATACCCTTCAATCTCTCTGCCGGCGCCACTGTTTGCGTCCTCGATCTCTCTCTGTGCGGCTGCGTTCTCCTTTCTCCTTTTAATTATCAAAATAATTCTTCGTGTTGTTGTGCGGCTATCTCTATATCCTTTGAATTCAATTGTTCTCTCCTCCACGGCTCCTGTTCCTTCTATTCTCACGCGGCTACTGTTCACATTTTTCCCCCCTTGAATTGCCTCGGCTCTGTCCCTTTTATACATGCTGATGCCTGCTTAGGGTTGAATAATTCAATTCCTTATTATTTGGGCCAATCCCTTCCAATTGGCTGTGGGCCATTTTGGTGACATGGGCTGCCTTCTTCTTTTTAATTTAAGCTCATATATATATATTGAACTTTGAGTGGCATAAAATTGAACTTTTATTCTTTTTATCTTTTTCTATCTTTCTGCAAAACAAGAGCAAATTAAGTTAGTAATTCATATTATTAATAATAACAGCTCTAAAAATGATACAAAAGTGTCTCTGAAAATGCATTAAATTTGAGCTTATCAACTCCCCCACACTTAACTTTTGCTTGTCCTCAAGCAAATTTCCTGGCTCAATAAATTTTTTCAAAGAAGTAACAGAGACAGCCGAATAAGGGACCCAAAGTTAGAAGCACAATGACAGACAATAGGCAATATAACACATATGAGGTGTCAAAAGGTTGCCCAATTAGAGGCTCATGTCCCTGAAGAATACATTTCTGTGAACAAATGCACTCGCTCACAATCTCTCTAAGTGTTTAGGGACTAGGGAATTATACACTCAAGTTTCCACAAAATGCACATTACCATAATCTTGTAATTTGACCAAATCTCCACTAAATAGTTCACATGCATGCAAAAGATTGGGTGTTAAGGGTTGTAATGGGGCCAGGGTGAATTCATGCAGGGTAGGAAATAAGAAAGAAGGGATAATCAAAGGGCTAAAAACAAGAAATGAATAGTAACATTTGAAATCAAATATGGAGCTCCTATCTATTTTACAATTTTTGCCCAAACTCCAAATTAATTCCATTTCCTTCTTCACTCTTTTTCTATTGAGTAGACTCTTTTTGATTTGCCTTTTTTCTTGAGTAGGCCCTTTCATTTTTTTTTGGATTTGCCCTTTGGCTCTTTCATTCTTTTGATGTGCCTTTTCCTCCTTGTTGCTTTCCTTTTTTTTCAAATTTTCTTCCTATTTCTTTTTTTTTATTTTTTTTTTTTGGAGGAAAAGGTAAGTACATGATTCACTCTTTTTTTTTATCCTGACAAGATAGACAACTAAAGAATAGGACAAAGTTTCAGTCCTAACAATATAGACAACTAAAAATAGGACGAAATTGTAATTTTTAATAGTTGCTCCAAATTTAATTTCAAATGATTACCACAAAAAAAAAATTATATCTGGGTACCAAAGAAAAAATATATAACAAATAGGCTCAAAGGGGGCAACTAATGGATGAATTCAACAAACAACTCTGAGGCCAGAAAAATACCTAAATCCCCAAATCTTTTTACATGATGCAAATCAATTTTCGCCTTGAAATGGTCAAAAGACAAATTCTAGAATGTAGCAAATTGGGAAACACGCTCATAGAAAGAAAAGGGGTAAAAATTTATGATTTAGTGTCAATCCCCTTATGAAGTCTCAGATCTCACATTTAGAAGCTAGTTCACAAAAAGTACTCAACAGACACAATGCTAATTATCAGCTTCCTAAGGACAACCTCACAGTTACAATTAAGCACAAGTCTGTCAAGTAAATTAATTATGGCATCCCCTAAAGGCAAAATCTCTATTTTTTTTTTAACTTTAAGCATAATTCATTCAAAAAAAACCAGAAAAAATGCTATCAACATATATGGTGGGTAGGTGCATTAATAGAGATCAAGTGACAAAAAATAAACTCTCCTCCCCCACAGTAGCATGAAGCATGGTCCTCAATGCAAAATGATCAAATAGACACCAAAAGAAATAAATGAGAGAGACAGAGAGAGAGAGTAATAGTGACTTCCCTGAGAGAGCTTGTAGTCCGAGCTTATCCCTAAAAACAAAACAAAAATGAGAGAAAATAAAGCACAGGTTGCCTCCTGCGAAGCGCTTGTTTAACGTCCCGAGCCTGACGGTACTAAAGTCAGTCCTTGAGGGCAGTGGCATAGCTCACTTGACTCAACCCTTCCTCAAAATGCTTCACACGCTACCCATTGACCTTAAAAGTGGTACCATCTTCATGAGATACCTCAAGCACTCCATAAGGAAAAACTTGAGTAACAGTGTAGGGTCCATACCACCTTGAGCGTAATTTTCCTGGGAAAAGACGCAAATTAATGTGAGTTATAAATTAAAACTTTTTCACCAACATGGAATTCAAGCTGCTGGATGCGCTTATCATGCCACTTTTTAGTCCGCTCCTTATATAACTTGGCATTCTCATAAGCTCCCAGACGGAGCTCATCCAATTCATCGAGCTGCAGCAACCTATTTTCACCTGTAAGCTGAGCATCAAAGTTTAGAAATTTTAAAGCCCAAAGTGCTTTATGTTCTAATTCAACAGGCAAATGACATGATTTTCCAAAAACAAGACGGTAAGGAGACATCCCAATGGGGGTTTTAAAAGCAGTTCTATAGGCCCATAGTGCATCATCAAGTTTCAACGACCAATCTTTTCTTGATGCACTAACTGTCTTCTCTAAAATCCTTTTCAGCTCTCTGTTTGAAATTTCAACTTGCCCACTAGTTTGTGGGTGGTAAGGAGTTGCTACCTTATGAGTGACACCATATTTGCTCAAAAGATTTTCAAATTGTTTATTGCAAAAATGGGTGCCACCATCACTAATAATTGCTCGGGGAGTGCCAAATCTGGAGAAAATGTTTTTCTTTAAAAATTTCACCACCACCCGAGCATCATTAGTGGGTAAGACTACAGCTTCCACCCACTTAGACACATAATCTACATCAACAAGAATATATTGATTCGAAAAAGACTTAGGGAAGGGCCCCATAAAGTCAATATCCCATACATCAAATATCTCACAAACCAAAATGTTGTTTAAAGGCATCTCTTGACGCCTAGAAATATTGCCACTCCTTTGACAACTATCACAAGCTTTCACAAATTCATGAGCATCTTTAAATATAGTAGGCCAATAAAAACCACATTGTAAAACTTTATATGCGGTTCTATTTGGGCCAAAGTGGCCACCTACCTCTTTAGAATGACAATGCTCAAGGACAGAAGTTACCTCATCCATAGGCACACAACGCCTAATAACCTTGTCTCCACATACTTTAAATAGGTAAGGGTCATCCCACAAGTACTGTCTAGCATCAGAAATTAATTTCTTCTTTTGCTGAAAAGAAAAATCAGGGGGAACAACCTTACCCACCAAATAGTTGACAATGTCTGCAAACCAAGGAATAGTAGAAATAGCTAGAAGTCTCTCATCAGGGAAAACCTCCTTGATCTCCCCATCATTTGAGGCCTGCATCACACTATGGTCAAGCCTTGAGAGGTGGTCAGCTACAAAGTTCTCTGAGCCTTTATTGTCTCTAATCTCCAAGTCAAACTCTTGTAGCAACAAGATCCACCTGATTAACCTGGGTTTTGCATCCAGCTTTCCAAGCAAATATCCAATGGCAGCATGATCAGTATAAACAATAACTTTAGAAAGAACAAGGTAATGACGAAACTTGTCAAATGCAAATACTACAGCTAGTAACTCTTTCTCTGTGGTAGTGTAATTTCTTTGAGCATCATCAAGAGTACGACTAGCATAGTAAATGGTATAAAATACCTTATTCTTTCTTTGCCCCAAAACAGCCCCCACAGCAGTATCGCTAGCATGACACATAATTTCAAAGGGAAGCGACCAATCGGGGGCAACAACAACAGGGGCACTAATTAATTTTTCCTTCAAACAATTAAAAGCCTTCAAACAAGTGTCAGAAAAATCAAAAGTGGCCTCCTTAACCAAGAGGTCAGTCATAGGCTTTGCAATTTTTGAGAAGTCTTTAACAAACCTCCTATAGAATCCGGCATGGCCTAGAAACTACGGACCCCCTTAACAGAATTGGGTGGGGGCAACTTTGCAATTACCCCAACCTTTGCGGGGTCAACTTCAATGCCTCTAGTGGACACCTTGTGTCCTAAAATAATGCAATCTCGTACCATAAATTGACACTTCTCCCAATTGAGCACTAAATTAGTATCCCTGCATCTCTGCAACACTGAATTCAAGGTATGTAAACAATCCTCATAAGAGGATCCAAAGACAGTAAAATCATCCATAAATATCTCAATGCATTTTTCAACCAAGTCAGAGAAAATAGCCATCATGCATCTTTGGAAAGTGGCAGGGGCATTACATAAGCCGAATGACATCCTTTTATATGCAAATGTTCCATATGGGCAAGTAAAAGTAGTTTTTTCTTGATCTTCAGAAGCCACTGGTATTTGCAAATAACCGGAATATCCATCCAAACAACAATAATAATCATGACCTGCCACTCTCTCAAGCATTTGATCAATAAAGGGAAGGGGGAAGTGATCTTTTCGGGTGGCATCATTTAATTTTCTATAATCAATGCACATACGCCACCCGGTAGTTTTCCTAACTGCAATTAATTCATTTTTATCATTCTCCATTACAGTAGTACCTCCCTTTTAGGAACACATTGAACAGGACTTACCCACTTACTATCAGAGATAGGATAGATGATACATGCATCAAGAAGCTTAATCACTTCCTTTTTGACCACCTCTTTCATGTTAGGATTGAGGCGGCGTTGAGGTAATGCCCGAGGTTGGTAATCATCCTCCATATAAATTTTGTGAGTGCAAATTGAGGGACTAATGCCTTTTATATCATGAATAGACCATCCAAAGGCTTCTTTGTTGGCCCTTAATACCCTCAAAAGCTTATCCTCCATGGTATCTGTCAAATCTGCAGAAATAATCACAGGCAAAGAGGAAGGGGGATGCAAGAAAGCATATTTTACATTTGAAGGAAGAGGCTTTAATTCAAGCTCAGGAGCCTCTTCAATTGAAGGTTTGGGATTTGGAGTATTACCCCATTCCAATTCCTCAAATCTATAGTTACTCCAGTTTTTCTGAGGGTGGTGAGCCTGCAAAAACATTAAGAACTCTTCTTCCTCACCACCCTGCAATATGCCAAGTCCCTGCAAAGTAAGTACTTTTTCTAGAGGGTCCTGAATTCTAAAATCATCAAAACTTTCAGAGGTAACCACATCATTAATATCCATAGCTTGAATAAAATTACAAGAAGCAAATGAGGAGGGATTTTTTAATGAGTTCAAGACTTGAAATACAACTTCCTCATCTCCAAATCTCAAAGTCAATTTTCCCTGCTGAACATCAATTAAGCTTTTTCCTGTAGCTAAGAAAGGACGCCCCAAATGGGACTTCCTCATCTTCTTCCATATCCAATACAACAAAATCAGCAGGGAAAATAAACTTATCAACTTTAACTAAAACATCTTCCACCACTCCACGGGGGTGGGCAATGGATCTATCAGCTAGCTGCAAAGTGACGTTAGTAGGATGTGGTTCCTGCAAACCAAGCTTTCTAAAAACAGAAAAAGGCATCAAATTTATACTTGCCCCTAAATCACATAAAGCCTTTTCAAAATGAGAGTTACCAATTGTACAAGGGATAGTAAAACTACCTGGATCTTTAAGCTTAGGTGGTAACTTTTTTAGAACTATAGCAGAGCATTCCTCATTAAGCTTAACTGTCTCAAAGCCTTCTAACTTCCTTTTGTTAGAAATAATTTCTTTTAAAAATTTGACATATTTAGGCATTTGAGTAATAGCTTCAGCAAAAGGAATGTTGATATGCAATTTTCTTTTGGCAAACTGCTTATCATGCTGCTCATTTTTAAGTCTTTGAGGATAAGGAACATTTACCTTTGCTTGCTCATATTTCTCCCTTTCCTTTTTGCTTTCCTCAGAAGTGCTCCCCTCAGTAGGAGCTTGTATTTCTTTCTCGGGCACCCGCCCATCTTGATTGTTTTCTTGAACCAGCTCTTTGCCACTCTTAAGAGTGACAGCCTTGCAATGCTCATTTCTTGGATTAGGCTCAGTTTGGGTAGGTAGTGAGCCTTGAGGCCTTTGAGACAACACAGTAATGAGATTTGAGATTTGCCCCTTTAGGTTTCCAAATTCTTCATTTGTCTGCTGCATAAACCTTGTCAACACATCATTGGTGTCCAACTTTTTCTCCTCTTGCCTTTGCACATGTGGAGGCTTATAGGAGTTCGAGCTTTGCTCCTTTTGTTGTCCTCCCCAAGAGAAATTAGGGTGATTTCTCCAACCCGGATTGTAAGTGTTTGAATAAGGGTCATTTTGGGTCCGGTTGGAATTCTGAACATAATTGGCCTCTTCAGTTGAAGTTGTTGGCCGGCCCTGTGCTTTTATTAGTTCTTCAATGGATTGCAACCTCTCATCAGTCCTGTCCATGTAATTGGATAAAACACCCATGCACGGGTGTCCAACTTTTTCCATGTATCTAACTAAAGCCTCTTGCATACCAGGCCTTAACTCACTTTTCTTCTGACCAAGATAATTGACTTCTTCAGTTAGGCCTCCCCAGAGATCATTTGTGAACGATGGTGGTGACCAACAAAGGCATGCTTTCTTCCTCCAATCGATAGCCAGCCTAATCTTTCTTGGCTTAAATCAGATTCCAAAATCAAATGAAGAAGAGCCATATTTGAGCTTGTACCTTCATTATAGATTGCACTTATTTAACGAGAGCATCCAGCTTTATGTTAACATTAGTGTCATCTTCAACCTTGTAGATCCCAGCTGATTTCTTGATGTGTCTGTCACTTGTCTCCCATTGAGCATTATCGGCTGCTATCTCTGCAATTAAGTCATATACTGTTGTAGGTTCTCCATTCATTAGAGAGCCTCCACAAGCCATATTAACAATTCCCCTATTTTGAGAAGATAATCCGTTGCAAAAATATTCAAGCAATTGCCACTTCTCAAATCCATGATGTGGACAACTTCGGAGTAAGTCTTGAAATCTTTCCCAAGCTTCATGTAAAGATTCTTGCTCGAGTTGAGCAAAGCTGATTATTGCACCTCGGATCTTAGTAGTCTTACCTGGAGGGAAATATTTGGTCAAGAATTTTTGTTTCAGTTGGCCCCACGTGGTAATGGACTCAGCATGTTGGGAGTCTAGCCAAGCAGATGCCTTGTCAGCCAATGACCATGGAAACAATCTCACTCTAATGGCATCAGGAGTGACACCATTACAAATTACTGAGTCTGCCACCCTCAAGAAGTTTCTAAGATGGGTGTGCGGGTCTTCTGTTGGTGCACCTCTGAACATAGTCGAATTCTGAACCATTTGAATCAAGCTGGGTTTGGGCTCAAAGTTAGTAGCTTGCACAGGTGGATTGACTATGCTTGTAGTGATATTCGCTGTGGGAGTAAAGTAGTCCCGAAGAGTTCTTCTCGGATTGACAGCCATCACTCTTGTCTCTTTTCTTATCCTTCGAGCAGTTCTTTCAATTTCTGGATCAAAAACCAAAATAGGCTCCTGGGAGCGGGTGAGCATGCACGAGTAATAGTAATAAAAATAAAACTAACTAATAAAATAAAACTAAATATAATTTTTTTCCTTTTATTTAATTAAAACAAGAAATGAAATAAATGTCTAAAGCAATCAAAAATCTTTTTCGTTTAATATTATTAATTTAATCCCCGGCAACGGCGCCAAAAACTTGTTGCGTTAAAAACACACTTAGAGCAAGTGTACTATCTCGCAGAAGTAGTATAAAAGATATCGCCTCCACAGGGATTAATTAACAAGTACCAAACTACTTAAGATTAATTATTATTTAGACTAACGAATGTTTGGTCGTTATAGAAACTAAAATAAAAAGAAATAAATAGCAAGAATTAAAATGTGAAGTTTAACCAATGGAGAGAAGTCTAGGGTCACGGTTTCACTTACAAGTTTCGATTCCTCTATGTCTAATTCTCCCTGAATCCCCTTATTTTATTCAATTACCAATCCCTTTACTAAAACTATTAACCCGTTTGGTCATTCGCGATTAATATTCTTTTCCCTAAATTAACCCTAGTTTGGTCATGCTAGAATTTAAATTTAAGGAAAGCATAAGGTACAAAAAGGTTGAATGATTGGAAGACTAAATTAAAGTTTGGTCATTCATTAATTATAGTCTCAATTATCCTATAGGTCCACCAACTAATTACAGTACGGTCGCTGATCAACTAATTGATTATAAACATGCAAAGGGTTGTCAATCCTAATTATGTGATAAAGCAATAGGATAATATTAATTGGAATAAAAATTAGGAATTCAAAACAGAAATTAGAACATAAAAAGGTCTCTAAACATGCAAGATCCACCTAAGACCCTAGAAGATGATTTAGCTATCCATAGTGTTCGAGAATAATAAAATAAAATTAGGAGTCATAAATTACAGAGATAAAAATAACCCGAAATAGAGAAATTTCTGATCCTGAAAATTTAGTCTCCTTTTTCTGCTCCAGAGCTCTCTCCCGGTGTCAAGAACGGGTACCCAATACCCTTCGATCCCTTTGCCGGCGCTACTGTTTGCGTCCTCGATCTCTCTCTCTCTGTGCGGCTGCGTTCTCCTTTCTCCTTTTAATTATCAAAATAATTCTTCGTGTTGCTGTGCGGCTATCTCTATATCCTTTGAATTCAATTGTTCTCTCCTCCACGGCTCCTGTTCCTTCTATTCTCACGCGGCTACTGTTCACGTTCCCCCCCCCCCCCTTGAATTGCCTTCGCTCTGTCCCTTTTATACATGCTGATGCCTGCTTGGGGTTGAATAATTCAATTCCTTATTATTTGGGCTGATCCCTTCCAATTGGGCGTGGGCTATTTTTGTGACATGGGCTGCCTTCTTCTTTTTAGTTTAAGCTCATATATATATATATATATATATTGAACTTTGAGTGGCATAAAATTGGACTTTTATTCTTTTTATCTTTTTCTATCTTTCTGCAAAACAAGAGCAAATTAAGTTAGTAATTCATATTATTAATAACAACAGCTCTAAAAATGATACAAAACTGTCTCTAAAAATGCACTAAATTTGAGTTTATCACTCCTCGCGAACCACCATCTCACCGTCGCCACCACCGTAGCCTCACCCTCACTTCGCCATCAAGCATCCACCCCCACAACCTCTGTTACCTCCACCATCAACAACACCGAACCATCGAACGCCTCCCCTTCGCAACCATCACCATCGTCCCTCACCTTTCCCCTTTGTTCATCGGCGGTGGTGACAGAGAAGTGAAATTAGGGTATGTAAGAGGAGAAGAGAGGAGATCGGGGGGGAGACGAAAACGGAGTCACGTTTGAGGGAGAGAGAGCAAACGGCGGGAGAAGAGAGAGTGGGGAACGGCGCTGAGGGGGGAGAGAGGAGTGAAATTAGAGTTTACTATTTTGGGGGTGGAGGCGCCGTGGAGATGAGAGGTTCACGGAGGGGGGGAAGAGGAACAGTGGAGAGGTTCAGGAGGAATAAGAAGGTGGGGATGGGGGTGGGGGGTGCGCCGACGTGGCAGTCCACGTGGGCTGCCACGTAGGATAAGTCAGTCAAAATTGACTTTCAATTTTGACCAATTAAGAGGGGGGCCTTGATTTTACAAATTGGGAAAATAGGGGGACCAAAATCGTCAAAGGAGTACGAGATGTTGCGCGAGTTTCTAGCCGCTGCTTTTCCTATTAGCAACGTTCCTGACTGGTTGCATTGGAGGCTTAACAATTTCCACACTTTCTCGATCAAGTCACATTACCAGTATTTGATGAATCTTGCTCAGTTCCCTACCATTGAGCAGGCGGTCTTTACTGTTATTTCGGATATTTGGATGCTTTCTATCCCATCCAAGGTAGGCCTTTTTGGATGGAAGTTATTGCTTGGTAGGCTTCCGGACTCGAGACACTCTTATTTCGAGGGGAATCATCACAGTTCTTGTTGTCCTTTTTGCTTTGATCATGAGGAGTTCTTGTTGTCCTTTTTGCGTTCATCATGAGGAGTCAGTTAACCATCTTTTTTGTGTGTGTAAGTGTTCTAGTCTTATTTGGCTCGAGATTCAGTGTTGGATGGGTATCTCTGCAGCCTGATTCGTAAGTTGGTGTTGATCACTTCCGCCATCACGAGACGAGGGTTGACTCAAAAAAATCAGGAAGATGTATTTATTTAATTTGAATGGCTGTTGTGTGGTGCATTTTGATTCATAGGAATCATATGTTATTTAGTGCTTTGGTGTTTAACTCGAAGGCGGTTGTAAACCATGCCAAGTCTATCTCTTGGGAAATAGTTCATTTGTAGGGAGGGTCGTATATAGTTTTTTCTATATCTGATTGGTGGGTAAATCAAATGCTTAACTCAATATAATTGGGGGTACTCTTTTTCCTCATATAAGGTGTTTTTCCCATTGAGTTTTCGTCTTGGGAGGTTTTAATGCGACCCCTTATTTTTTACGGGTTGAAGTACTCCCTTATACTCTCATGAATACAATTTTAGCTTATTAAAAAATAGTAATATTAGATTTTTTTATTTGTTTTATATATTTTTTAAAATATTCCTTAAGCAGGAGCACATATCTAATAAGGATTCGTGGGTCGTTTTGCTTCGCGTTATATAGCAGTTCTCTTCCCTATTTATAAGGCTTTTTCTTCTCGTTATAGTTTGTATTGAGATATGCCTAGTAATTCTATTGCTTGTAATTATGATAGGTGTAGTTAGAAACCTAGTCGAAATGGGCCAGTCGAAGTTATGGGCCTGGGCCTGTTTCATTGTATATATATAGTGATGTCAGTAGCATGTAATTACAACCTACTTTTTCAAAATTCAGTGCAGCTTTTACCTAATATTATATTGCCCTACTTATTCCTGCTGTACCTTGCGCCGCCACTTCCTTTTCTTCTCTCTTTCACGTGTTTTATCCCCAACAAACTGGTATCAAGAGCTTGTTAGATCCTTACAAAATCTATCAAGATTCATGGCAGCGCGAGACAACTCTGGTGGAGGTATTCCGGGGAACCTCCCAATCTTCGACGGAAAGGATTATGAACGCTGGTGTGCGCAGATGAAGGTGCTGTTTCGATATCAAGATGTTCTTGATGTCGTGAATGATGGTGTTCCACCCTTGGCAGCGAACGCCACTGAAGCGGTGAGGAACAACCACCATTCGCTGAGGAAGAAAGATGGAAAAGGGCTGTTTTTGATTCACCAATGCGTTGATTCCAACATCCTGAACCTGATCATCGACTGTGATTCAGCAAAGGCAGCTTGGGACATCCTAAAGAACTCGTATGGAGGAGCAGATAGGCTGAAGAAGATACGTCTACAGTCGCTCAGGAAGCAGTACGAGGGCTTGAAGATGACAGATGGAGAATCGATTGGAGATTTCATTACGAGGTTAGTAGCATTAACTAATCAAATGAAAGGCAATGGTGAAACTGTGACTGAAGTAAAGAAAGTCGAAAAGGTACTCAGATCCTTAACCCTGGAATTCGACTACGTTGTTACTGCTATTGAAGAATCCAAGGACCTAGATACATTGAAGTTAGATGAACTTCAGGGTTCCTTAGAGGCGCATGAATTGAGAATAAGGCAGAGAAGTTCAGAGAAAGAAACTGAACAAGCCTTGCTTTCATACTCCTCTAAGAGAAATTGGAAGGCAGGCAACAAGGAGAAGGGTAGACAAAAGGGATCAAGCAGTAAGAAGAAAGAACAAGGATCTTTCGACAAGAATAAGGGAGACCTGTCGAAAGTTCAGTGTTATAACTGTCAGCAATTTGGGCATTATAGGAACAAGTGTAAAAACAAGAAAGTTCCTAGGGATAAAGATGCAGAAGCCAAGTTTGCTAATGATGATGACTCAGACTCTGACTCAGAGGAGTTAATGTTGATGGCTGTCGAAGATGAGATTCGACTCGATGTAGGAATTGCTGAAAGTAGCGAGCAAAATAGTGGGAACACTTGTATAAGTGGATTCACTTGTGATGCTCAAAATACTTGTGCGATGTGTGTGTGGCAGGGCAGTGGAAACACTGGTAATGCCTCCAACATTGCCAGCAATGATAATGAAGAATTGTCATTCATGACAGCTACTGACCCAGAATTACTGTTGTTGAAGGCTGATACAAATTTGACTGAAGAGAAGTCTGTCGAATGGTATCTCGACACAGGATGCTCAAATCACATGTGTTGTCACAAAGAGTGGTTTGTCGAACTGGAGCAGATAAGCAAGAAGATAAGGTTTGCAGATAACAGTAGAGTTACTGCTGAAGGAGTAGGTACCATAAAGTTCCTGTCGAAAGATGGTAAGTGGTGCTACATCCAAGGGGTATTTTATGTACCAGATATGAAGAGCAATCTGCTAAGTATTGGGCAGATGATCGAGAAGAAATTCACCGTCGAAATGGGTGATAACAGTCTCAGCCTGTTTGATTCGACCAAGAAGTTGATCCTGAAGGTGTTAATGCAGAGTAACAGAACCTTCAAGATCAAATTGCAAGTAGTCGAAGAACATTGCCTCAAGAGTACTGTCGAAGAGGAGCACTGGAAGTGGCACAGAAGATTTGGCCACCTCAACTTCAAGAGCTTGAGTCAACTACATGCAAAGAAGATGGTTCAGGGGTTGCCTGCAGTAAAAGTACCTGTCGAAGTTTGCGAGAGTTGTTGCAAGTCGAAGCAACCAAGAAACTCGTTTAAATCAGAAGTACCTAGCAGAGCAGAGAAGAAGCTAGAGGTGATATTTTCTGATGTCTGTGGTCCTTTCGAAGTATGTTCCTTAGGAGGGAATAAGTACTTTGTCACCTTCATTGACGAATACACTAGAATGTCCTGGGTGTATTTGATCAAAAGGAAGAGTGAAGTACTAGAAATATTCAAAAAGTTTAAGGTAATGATTGAAAAGCAGAGTGAGTGTGAAATCAAAACCCTTAGAAGCGATGGAGGTGGTGAGTACAATTCTCATGGATTTGTCGAATTCTGTGAGAAAGAAGGAATTGTGCATGAAGTCACTGCACCTTACACGCCTCAGCATAATGGTACTGCTGAGAGGAAAAACAGGACCATCCTCAACATGGTAAGAAGTATGTTGAAGGAGAAGAAGTTACCTCATAGTTTATGGGGAGAACCTGTAGCCACAGCAGTGTACATTCTGAACAAATGTCCCACAAAGAGATTGACTGGAAAGACACCTGAAGAAGCTTGGCTAGGAAGAAAGCCAAGTGTCAAGCATCTCAGAATAATTGGCTCAGTATGCTATAGACATGTCCCTGAGCAACTAAGAAGCAAGCTGGATGATAGAGCACAACAGATGATCCTTGTTGGCTATCATTCGACAGGAGCATACAAACTGTATGATCCTGTGCAGAAGAAAATAGTGAAAAGCAGAGATGTCGTAGTAGATGAGTCGAAACATTGGAACTGGGAAGAAGGCTGTGAGAAAACTACAATGATGGACTTCGACGAAGTCTCTGATCGAGATAATCAGAATGAAGAGGTCGAAACTGAAGAGCCAGAAGAACCCATTGCTGTCGAACCTTTAAGGAGGTCGCAAAGGGAAAGGCAGAGATCAGTAAGACTAGAAGGATTCGACACTTACCCAGATTCTGCTATTACAGCAGAGGGAGACCTGACACACTTTGCACTAATGGCAGAAGCAGAACCAGTGAGCCTGGAGCAAGCCCTTAGTCACAAGTAGTGGAAGGAAGCAATGGTTGACGAGTTGAAGTCAATCAAAAAGAATGATACTTGGAAGCTAGTCGAACTTCCAAAAGAAAAGAAAGCCATAGGGGTGAAGTGGGTCTTCAAGACCAAGGTCAAGCCAAATGGAGAAGTGGCCAAGTACAAGGCCAGGCTAGTAGCCAAAGGGTTTCTGCAGAAACCCGGTTTGGATTTCAATGAGGTCTTTGCCCCAGTAGCCAGGATCGAAACCATAAGATTGGTAGTAGCATTGGCAAGTCATAGAGGCTGGCCCCTGCATCAACTGGATGTAAAGTCAGCATTTCTGAATGGACCTCTGGAGGAGGAAGTCTATGTTTGTCAACCACCTTGTTTTGAGTCGAAGGGTAAAGAAGACAAAGTCTATAAGCTGGAGAAGGCCCTGTATGGGCTCAAGCAAGCTCCAAGAGCGTGGAACAAGAGAATTGATGGATTCCTCTTGGCTCAGAAGTTTATTAGATGCACTAATGAACATGGAGTGTATGTGAAGAAGAATGGAACCTCGAATCAGTTGTTGTTGTGCCTGTACGTAGATGATCTACTTGTAACTGGCAGCAATGAAGTCGAAGTCGAAGCCTTCAAGAAAGTGATGATGTCAGAATTTGAAATGAGTGATCTGGGACATCTATCATATTTCTTGGGGATGGAGTTTACCAAGACAAGTAAGGGTATACTCCTGCACCAGTCGAAGTATGCAGCTGATATTCTGAAAAGATTCGACATGAGCAACTGCAAGGAAGTTTCGACACCATCAGACACTAGCAGCAAGCTGTCGAAAGACGACGAAGGGATTGAAGTAGATGCCACCTTGTTCAAACAGATTGTGGGCTCCCTGAGGTACTTGTGCAACACTCGACCTGACATTATGTTTAGTGTCGGAATGATCAGCAGATTCATGGAGAAGCCGAAAAGCTCTCATATGGCAGCTGCAAAAAGAGTACTAAGGTATGTAAAGGGAACACAAAGTTATGGTATTCTGTTCCCTAGCAAGAGTGTGTCGAAGAGTGGTAATGAAGTGTTTGGCTACACTGACTCCGACTGGAGTGGAGACAGGAGTGATCGAAAAAGCACAAGTGGGTATGTCTTTATGTATGGTTCGACACCCATCTCTTGGTGCTCGAAGAAGCAAAGTATTGTTGCGTTGTCCTCCTGTGAAGCAGAGTATGTAGCTGCTTCCTTTGCAGCATGTCAAGCATCATGGCTGAGCATGCTACTGGTCGAAATTGGAGTGCAAAGGGTCGAAACAATGAAGTTGTTGATCGACAACAAGTCTGCGATAGATCTCGCCAAAAATCCTGTTGCACATGGTAGGTCGAAGCACATAGAGACCAGATATCACTTCCTGCGTGACCAAGTAAACAATGAGAAGCTGAATCTGGAATATTGCTGTTCGGAACTTCAGGTAGCTGATGCAATGACCAAGCCATTGCAAAAGGGAAGATTCGAAGAACTGAGAACAATGCTTGGAATGATGTCGCTCAGCAATGTGAATTAGGAGGGAATATTGAGATATGCCTAGTAATTCTATTGCTTGTAATTATGATAGGTGTAGTTAGAAACCTAGTCGAAATGGGCCAGTCGAAGTTATGGGCCTGGGCCTGTTTCATTGTATATATATAGTGATGTCAGTAGCATGTAATTACAACCTACTTTTTCAAAATTCAGTGCAGCTTTTACCTAATATTATATTGCCCTACTTATTCCTGCTGTACCTTGCGCCGCCACTTCCTTTTCTTCTCTCTTTCACGTGTTTTATCCCCAACAGTTTGTACATCTCATCTCTTCCCCTCATACCTCCTTGCCCTTTAAAACACACATTACCTAAACTTATTTGCTTCACTTCAGTCTCTACTCAATTAACCAATCAATCAATTTATTCATGGAGGCGGCCTCGTTTTCTCCCATCACCTCCGAACCCGACCTTTATCTCCACGCTCCCGGGGGAACGCCCATTCCAGTGCACGCAACCATTTTGGTAACTACTTATCAATTTTCCTTATAACGTTTGATCGATTTAATTTCCACTATTTTTTTTTTTTAATTTTCCGGTAGTTCCTTACGTGCTGAAATTTATACCGTAGGCTTCGGCGTCCCCAGTTCTAGAGAACATGGTAATGTCCAACTCTAACAGAATCGTCGAAATTCACGGCGTTCCATACGACGCCGTCACAGCCTTCGTGAAATTCCTCTACTATTCCTCCAGGTTAGGACGACTTAAATATTATTATTCTGCTCCTCATGATGCGAAAAGACGGTGGTAACCCTATCCCTGATGTGAGGATCATCAATCGTGTGTGTGTGCAGGTGCAGTGAGGAGGAGATGGACAAATACGGAATGCACCTTCTTGTTTTATCACACGTGTATTCTGTGACGCGGGTGAAACGGAAGTGCATCAGTAGACTAGCCAATCGCGTGACAACAGAGAACGTGGTGGACTTGTTGCAACTTGCGAGGCTCTGCGATGCACCGGATCTCTACCTCAAGTGCCTGAAGCTAGTGAACAATCATTTCAGCACGGTTGAAGAAACAGAGGGATGGAAGTTCTTGAAAAAACACGATCCATGGCTCCAATTCGATGTTCTCCACTTCATGAACGAAGAAGAATCGGTAATTACTAATCGGCAATTACTTATTAATTAATTAATTTTTAAAGTTTATTTCGGGATTATTGTTGTTAATTAAGATGAATTGGTGAACAGAGGAAGAAGAGAGGGAAGAGGATAAAGAAGGAGCAGAAGTTGTATGTGCAGTTAAGTGAAGCGATGGAATGTTTGGAACATATATGCACAGAGGGTTGTACACTCGTAGGGCCATACGATGTGGAGGTTAAACAACAGAGGAGGAAGCCGTGTTCTAAATTCTCCACGTGTCAAGGTTTGCAGGGTTTGATCAGGCATTTTGCCACGTGTAAGAGGAGGATTAACGGAAGGTGCTTGCGCTGTAAGCGTATGTGGCAACTCTTCAGACTTCATTCTTCCATTTGCCTAAACCAAGATTCATGCAAGGTCCCTCTTTGCAGGTGAAAACTAATCGTCCTTTTACACGTTTTTCATATTCCCGTAATTTGTCTGTCCATGTAACTTGTTGTGTATCCAGTTTTATATCGATTATTATACATTTATACCTTGTTAATCTTCAATTATACAAAGAATATAGTAAATGTATGAGGTGCAATGCATAGTAGGAATAAAGATCATAACTCGAAGTTGAGCTAGAGGCCAAATAAAAGTCGAGAAGAGAAGACTAATTCAAATTGTAGTTCTACAGTATGTTTCTAATATTTTATTCACCGTCATAATTTACATTTTATTTTCGTAATTAAATAACGTTCTTAGCTGTGCTGAGTCACGGTTATATAGCACACTGATATTAAAAGGGTTTAGTTTTACTCTACAACAAAGGTTGGTGGGTTGTTGTCCAAGGAATAGACAATAGAGTTTTTTTTCATATGTGATATATACCGGGTTGAAAAATAGTACCAAAAAAGCTAGGTTGAAAAAACTGCCCCTGTGAGTTATAATTTTTTTTTTGGTCAAAGATTGATTGATTAATAAAAGTTGGATAGATGGCTTGGGAAGAGTTAACGAATAGAGTGTTAAAGAGAAACATAGTTCAACTTCTTTTTTTTTGAAACAATATTTCTAACAAATACTAGCATCTTGTAATTCAAAAAAAATGTCCATTATTTTATGTACTGATTCCTGTTATATTTACTATATATTGCCACTATACTATTTTGGCTTTCTGCATTTTTTATTACGCTTCATTACGTAGATGTATCCTAATACAATATAACCGATGTGAATTTGTTAGACCACACTCTTTATTACTCTTTTGTCACACACTTTTTAATTAGTTAAAATTCAGATGTCTCTTTTTACCAAATTTTCATAGACTCACATATGCGGCTACTTGAATTTCAACTAGTAAAAGAGGTGTTAGGAAAAAGTACTCCCTCCAAACTTAAATATAAACAAAAAGTACATATGCTTAATCCAATTATTTTTTGCTTATATTCAGAGAATGTGCTAAAATATCACTCTTGATCACAATGAATTACTAAGTGGATGCTTTTGCCATATGTCACTAGGATGGGGGCGGAGCGAGGGCTGAGAGTACTCCCCGCTTCCGTCCTCACCTCCCCAATTGTCCCCATCCCT
The DNA here is from genome assembly GCA_039519185.1 of Astragalus membranaceus. Classification (NCBI taxonomy): domain Eukaryota; kingdom Viridiplantae; phylum Streptophyta; class Magnoliopsida; order Fabales; family Fabaceae; genus Astragalus; species Astragalus membranaceus. The sequence continues at coordinate 45,008,230 of CM076848.1, forward strand.
ATCTCCGATCCCCGCTTTGGGGAGTTTTTCTCCCCCATCTCATTCTCTATGAGTCTCCATGGTCTCCCCAACTTTATTAAAAGTTAGCAAAAATATAAATTAACATATGATTAAAATTGAAAAATATATAAAAGTAAGACTATAAAGCAAAAAGTTTAACATTTTAATATAAAATCATATAAAAGTTAGTCTTACTTTGATATTTTAATATTTAAAAATCATAAAAGTTAGAATAAAAATATAAAATTAGCACAATTTAATATTTTATTAATAATTTTAATTTAAAACATATAAAAAGACTAAAAAATTAATTACTTATAATATAATATATATTTACGATAAGAATATTTATGTAATATTTTTGGGGCGAGGTCTCCATAGGGCAGGGGCATGGTCCCTGTCCCCATCCCAGAATTGAACGCGGGAGGATTTTCTCCCCATCAAATTCCCCGTCTCGAGAGCCCCAATTGAGGCAATCCCTCCCGAGATCCTCACTTATAGGTAGAAGTTGCCAACCCTATTTGCGTCTCTATACAAATAAAAGATGTAGCATGCTAGTGACATCTTTTATTCGTAATTAACTAACTAAAAACTATAGTAGCAGGATAACTATGAGCTAGTCCTGGCTTATGTTCATTTATATAACAAACAAAAGGCACACTACCTTAATTCGTGAAGTTCACAGGACCAACATGGTATATAGTAATAATAGGATCTAGCTACCTTCAGTATCGGGAGCTTGGATGAGTCGCGAGTATGCATGCCAAATACATGTGCATTCGCGAGGGTGACTGTGCCGGTGACAGCTAGTGAGGGGGGAATATCATAAAAGAAAAACAAACGGAACAAATTTAAAAGCGGGTCTTTAAGATATCTTAACAAACGGAACAAATTTAAAAGCTGGTCTTTAATCCCAAGTAGGTAGCTCAGTTGGCGAGCTAAGAGATACCTGAAAGACAAGAAGGAAGTCCCGGGTTCAAACCCCAGAAACTAACATTTTCCCACCTCCACTAACATTGCCTATAAAAAAAAAGCAATTATAAACCAACACATCAAATTAATTAGTATTCTTGTGCTTATCATGTTCAGTAAATTAACTTCAATCTCTGAGTCCTAGTCATCTAATTTAATTCTGGTGAACCATGTTAACTCTCTAGTCGCTGTCTTAATTTCTTTTAATCTTAATAAGGTGATTCTCTTGTCTTATTACTTCATTCCTGTTTAGTATTACTTGTATTTTTTATTTGCGGTCTTGATTAACTTGGCTATTTTGACGGAAATGTTGCAGACAAATTCAATTAAAAACACAGAAAGAGAACAAGGATGATGATGTGATGTGGATACTACTAGTGAGGAAAGTGGCATCGGCCAAAGCCATGTCTTCCTTGTCACTGTCAAAGAGGAAGTGGGATGAAGAAATTAAACTAGAGGCACCTAAGCAATTATGCCATCAGAAGTAGTTTCATATTAGATAATGCATGTACTAAGGAACAATTTTGTGTCTTTTTCTATCTTTTTCAATGCAGAAACCGCAGGGTTTTCTATAGTAAATATGTGCCTGTCTGTCTCAACCATCGGTGGAAAATTATAAAATAATCTATGTATTTTGGCTAATTGAGGTGTTAATTGGTTCGTTGTTTTTAAAGTTTGTTTGGTGGATTAATAATGTCTTGCTCAAATTTGTAGGTTTTGTAAGTTTAGTTAAAGTTTCCAAAAAGCATAAATTGAAAATATATTAACTTTAAAAGGAGAATATGTAAATCTACATTACAAAAGAATTTGGGATAAAAAACAAAAAGAAGTTAAGAACATCGACTCATACCGAGTGACATGATGTTTTTTTTGGTATACAAAGAAAAAAAGGAAAACAAACGAAAAAACTAAGGACGAGGGGCTAAAACACAAGCCGTATCAGCGGCAAGAAATGTTCTCCGTGCTAGTAGGGTGTTCGAGAAGGATGAACTAACCAAGGACATGATGTTGTTTAACTTTCCCAAGTAAAATATCCTATAATAAACAAATATTTATGCATTAGACAAATATATTTTTTTTAATTGAGATAGATCTAAATAATATTAGTGTTTTAAGATGGAACATATGTAAAATTTATAATTAGTTTAAGAAAAAACCCAAATATAGATTGAAAATTAAATAATTAAATTTGAAGTGGAATTAATTTTGTAAGCAGGGCTTATCAAAAAAAAAATTGTAAACAGGGTTTCAATTTAACATAATTAAAATAAGGCTAAAATGCTCCTGAGGTCCCTTAAATTAATTAAAAGTAAGATTTAATCCTTTAAATTTTTTGTCCTAAATAAGTCATTTATCTTTCAAATTTTAAGTAAAATTATCCTTTTCTGTCAACCTATATCGAACAGAGAAGAACAAGGAATCGTTCACAAGGAGGAACAAGAACAGAAACCGAAATCTAACCCTAAAATTCAAAATGAAATCAAAATCTAACCCTAAAATCCCAAACGAAATCGAAGAATAGAACCTAAAACCCAAAACGAAAGCGAAACCTAACCAACCCAAAACGAAATCGAAACCTAACCATAAAACCCAAAACGAAATCGAAGATGAAGAGAGAAGAGAATAGATAACAAAATCGAAGGTCACTGTTGTTCTATAGAGAAGATGAATGGTGTTGTTGCAGAGAGAATATGAAACGCCGTTGAAGAGAGAAAAGAAGGTAGAAACGTCTTTGGAAAAAATGGTTTTTTGGATTTAAATAAAATAAAAAATAAAAATAATGACTCACCTGATGACATGGATAAATCTTTTAGATAGCCTTATTAACACTGTAATTTCCACATCAGCATCGTAATTGCCACATACCATTTTTTAACAAAGTTGGACAGAGACTGACAGAAAAGGATAATTTTACTTAAAATTTGAAATATAAATGACTTATTTTGGACAAAAAAAAGTTAAAGGACTAAATTGTTATCTTTAATTAAGTCAAGGGCGAGAAGCATTTTAGCCTTAAAATAATATATCATTTTTCCAGTGAGTGTAAATTTGAACATTACGCATTTTTTAGAAAGTGTATTATAATTAAATATATAGAAGAATATATATATATATATATATATATATATATATAATATTAAATGAACAAGAAATAAATGTCAAATTTATAAAAGATATATGATTAAACAATTCAATAAATTAATCATTTCTTATATTTTTTCAATAAATTAAATTATTATATAATACATGTGAGCACCACTTTTAATGTGAAAACACTACAAAAAAACCTATTAGCAATGGAATTTAGTGACAAAAATAGTATCCGTTGGTAAAAAAATCTTAGCGACAGACTCTAGCGACGAAATTGATGAGGGAAATTGTAAATTGGGTTCTAAGGGAATTATCGATGATCAGGTCCGTCGCTAATTGCCTTCCATCCCGTCGCTAAGTTCTGTCCTTACAAAATGTGGACTTAGTTTTGTCGCTAATTGGCTTAAATTTTCGTCGCTATAACAAAGTAGATATGCTTTTAAAAAATGTGGGACCCAGACACAAAATTTTCGTCGCTAATTCTCTTAAATCCGTCACTAACAAAAATTAAAGGGTATATTTCGAAACCACCACACCACTTCTCCATTTCTCACACTTCACTCTCTTTCTCCCTTACTCTTCTCTCTCTCTACCCGAACTCACATTTCACCACCACCACACCACCACCACCACCACCACCAATTTGTGGAGTCAAATTGCTACATTGGAATAAGAAACTCATAGTTGACTTAAATAGTTTTTAATCCAATGATAGTTGTTCATAATTAAGGAATCATACATGACCTCAATTATTTATGTTTTTAATCCCTCCATTTCAACATAATTTTTGCTAATAGTGGAAGGTAATGGGAGAGAGAAAACTGAAAGGAAAAACATAATTTTTTTATTGCAATTTATCAAAAAAACAAATAAATAGTACCCATTCATATATACATAGATGGACGCTTATCAATATATATATATATATATATATAGATGGACAACTAGATTTTTTGGTCTACTTAGATGAAATAAACATCACGCACACATACCACCACTGCTCATACTCGGATTCGAACCCGAACACCAATATCAATATGTCGCTGAAATTGCCAACTAGTTTTTTTTTTTTTGCAATTATTGATTTCAAACCTGAAAATAAAATACCATAACTTTTTTATTTTTTTGGTCAAGAGAAACTTTTTGGGTTTCTTCAATATTAATATTACGTGGTTCACATTATACAGTTTTGACTATATGAATCAAGTTGATACCGTTTCTATTTGGCGAAGGAAAGGAGGAAAAATAAGCTCAGCCAAGTTGTCAGTATGGAAACAAAAACGCATGCTGGTCTGACGCCCGATTGTGACAATGTACGCAACCAATTTTGTAGCCTGGTTCATTTTGGTGTCAAATAAATACTGGTCCTTATCATTTAATTAATTACTTACCTACTTAATTAATTAATAGCGATGCTGTATTCTGTTAATTGAATTTGAATCTACTCTAAATATAATCAAAACATATGCAAGCAATTTTACTTTTTAAGACACTTTAGAAATTTGCCATTTGTCATAATTTAAGGGCAAATTGGTCAATTTGTCACAAAAAGACAAAATATTGCACCTTTTATACTTTCATTTTTCTCTTTTTCTTACATGGTGGGACCAACATGCTAAAAAAGTTATTTTTTTTCTTCCACTTTTCTCTTTCTTTTTCTCTATCACTTTCTCTTTCTTCCTCTCTGTCTATGACTAATTTCTCTTTCTCTCTTCCATTTTCACATTTTCTTTCACTTTCTCTTTCTTCCTCACTTTCTACACCTCATTTTAAAAAAGTGTGAAAATATTTATTTCATATTTTCTTTTACATTATCTTTTTCTTTTCTCTTACACTCTTTTAGTAATTTCATAATTTAATTAAAATGACTAAACTAATATTAAATGGTTTAGATTAAAAATACAATGTCATCTACTTATCTCTATACAATCAACCCACTAACAAAAATATTAAATTATCCCTCACTTTTATCTCAATCCTAAGGATAAAAATGTCATTTCAAATTATTTTTTCTAACTTTTTATTTTTTTCACTCACTTCACTCTCACGTCATCTTTTAATTTTTTATTTCACTCACTCTTTCCACATATCTCTACTATCAACATAATAAAACAATTCACTACCAAAAATACTACACCTCTATATTATCATCTACTAATCTACTAAAACTAAGCAACTTAAGCACTAGAAAATTCCAAAATATTTTTTGGATATCTTAGAAAAAAACAACAAGGCCTAATATCTATTGAAACTACATATAAATATTAAAAAAAACACTTTACAAATATATCTCACTGATTTGGTCAAAAAAATATATCTCACAACTAAAAAGTATTTTTTAGCCTCTTAGAACAAAATAAGTGACTTAACGACCATTCAAAGTACTGATAAATATTTTTAAAAAAATATATGATAAAAATGATTAAATTAATATTGATTTAATTAAAATCCTTAAATTAATATTAAATCATTAATATTAATTCAATTAAATTAATATTTTAAATCATTAAATTAATATTAAATCATCTAAAATTTATTATTTATTATCATCTGTCTATTAAAACTACTAAAATCAATCAATTTAACCACTAACAAATATCAAAGGTGTAAACAATGGCAACGAGTGCGGCAATGAGAGATTTATAATGGGATCGACAACAAGAGACGCCTCGGGAGAGAGGCAACGGGAGTGCCAACAAGAGACTGTGGATCACAACGGGTGCGGCAACACATGAGTGCCAATAGGAGAGGCAACAGGAGCTGCAACGAGAACGACAACGAGAGCAACAACGAGGGTGCATATCTTATATTAAATCTCCTTTTTCTTTTTTTCCCCTAATTTTTACTCCATTATTAAGATTATAAGAAGATAGTGATTTTTTTAACTTTTTCAACACAAATATTTAATATTACAGACTAATTTTATAAATAATTATTCTATTTTTCTATCCCAATTAAATATATATATATATATATATATATTGTTAAAAGGAGACATTATATATTGTTCTATGGATAATTATACTTTTATATTTTTATTTTTTATGCATATAAAGGACACGACGGTACCCGTGCGTATGCACGGGTATACTGCTAGTAATATATAGGATCACGTCGGTGTGTGTCAAAGGAGAAGAGAAAACTGAAATGGCTACGATTGGAGGCAACAACAACCCTGCTCTCGACCCGGATTCGGATACTCCGGATAACCCGGATCACGAGTTGGCTGAGTTCGGAGCGGGTTGTTTCTGGGGTGTGGAGTTGGCCTTTCAGCGAGTTCCTGGAGTGGTGAAAACTGAGGTTGGATATTCTCAGGGCCACACACCCAATCCCGATTACAAACTCGTCTGCACCGGAACCACCAACCATGTTGAGGTGGTTAGGGTCCAGTTCGACCCTAAAGTCTGCCCTTACACTAATCTCCTTGCTCTTTTCTGGTCTCGTCATAACCCCACTACCCTCAATCGCCAGGTACATAACACTCCATCTTAATGCACACAAGTTTTTGTTGTAATATCATTCACATGATTTATTTTTCTTAAAGATTGCTACTATACAGAATTATTAAATAAAATAATTGTATAGATACTTGTACGCATACAGATTACCCAATTTTTGTGAATGGAATAAACCCATTTGATTGACTATCAAGTGTTTATATTATTTAAGATGAAATAAAAAATGATAAAGTGAGTTTCATAATCATTCAACTCCATTTCATTCTATATTATTTTTTCTTCCCTTTCAATGGAAGTATGAGATTGCGGCTAACAATAGTTGGTTCATGTGTCAAAAAAAATAGTTGGTTCAATTGTTAAAATTGGTCCAATCGGTAAAGAATTAACTCATATTTCACAAAGGCGTGAGTTCGAATCTCGTTGCCAACGTGAGGACTTCGTTAGTTTATAAGAACCTTTGTAAAAGCAGTAAGCGCTCTTTGAGCCTTTGCCGATGTGAGGGCCTTACTAGTCGGTACTTGGTAATATATGGGTTTGGATCCTCTGCTGCCTGCTGCACGGTGCAGAGGCAGCAGAGGATCCAAATCCGTAATATATATATATGTTAAAAGCAATACGCGTTCTTTGAACATTGAAGGTTTCCATGACCCTGTGAACCTTGAGACCGAACTTGCCTAAACTTTATATTTATATGTTGTCTATGGCTTATATTCTAGAAAGGGGCAGACACACAAGCGTCTACCCTTTGGGCTTAGCCCATCTATTTGTTGGAGATTACGACGAGTGGGTTGCGGGTTATGACGAGCGGGATACGCCCCTGCGTTAGGATACAAGGTTACTTATGTAATTTGCATTGTAGTGTAAGCACTATATATTGTAAGCCTATTTTGGTGATTTGATTAATAAGAACAAACAGCACCTCTAACTCCCAAGGACGTAGGCACTACTTGCTGAACCTAGTTAACAAATTACGTCGGTTCATCTTTCTGGTTTATCGCTTTTCTTTAGATCCGGTAACGCTTTTGCAACAATATATAGAGTCCGTTTGGATTAGCTTATTTTTGAGCTTATGAAAAAACAACTTATGGAGATAAATAAGTTTTTATGTTGATTCACAAGTTCTCACTATCAAAAATTATATCTCCATATGTTGTTTTTTCATAAACTACTTTGACAAGCTAATGAACAGTATATAAAATCTTATTTATTTACATAAGTTGTTTCGCATAAGCTCAAAATAAGCTCTATCTAACGGGCCCATAAAATAAAGAAGTAGGAGATTGCCGGTCTTGAGCCATTTAAAAATATACAAACCATTTAGTGGTGATTTTATTTTATTCCGCTCCCTTTTTTATATCCAGTATATTCCATTACATTTTTATTTCATTCACTGTTATATATTCAAATATACCTCAATACTTTTCAGTCAATCAACTGCTAAAGATTTTGTTTCTATTTCACAAGCAAATTTTGATAAAATATAGCTTAAACCGATCATTAAGAGATTAGACCAACTTGGTAATTCTGTTGTGTTGTCAGGGAAATGATGTGGGTACACAGTATAGATCAGGAATATACTACTACAATGAAACTCAGGCTCGTTTAGCTCAAGAAACTAAAGAAGCTAAACAGTTGGAAGTGAATGAAAATATTGTAACAGAAATACTTCCAGCAAAGAGATTTTACAGAGCTGAGGAATACCATCAGCAATATCTGGAGAAGGGTGGTGGTCAAGGCCTCAAACAATCTGCACAAAAGGGATGCACAGATCCTATCAGGTGCTATGGCTAGCTCATCACTTGCTTGAACCTTATCCCATGCTTTTATCAGCCATCTTTCAATTTAATAAATGTACTGCTCAAGGTTTGAACAATACATGTTTTTAAGTTATAGTGTTTAATTAGGGAATGAATGAATGAATGAACTACTGATATTTGAATAAATGTTTGAGACTGAGTTATAGTCTTTTGTTTACATTGGAAATTGCAGGCAGTTAAATCAAATTGAATTTTCTTGTGAAATATAACTACATAAGTATAAATATACTGACGAATACATTGGCATCGAGTCTGAGATTCGAATATTATTAGTTCATCTAATCATAATGCAAATTGTAACACACTAAAATAAAACATATCCAAGGCTGATGATAGGTTAATTTGTGGGAAGCATTCAAAGCTCATCTTTAAGAGATGATAAAGGTCCTGTTGGATTGATTGAGGAGTTTTTGATAGGGTAGGAAGCTTCCATAGCTATGCCACATAGTCCCTCCTTGTCAGATATGTTCCTTTTCAATCTGATGTAACCCTGTTCTCCCCATTCTGGTCCCCAAGAGTTCCTCACTATCCAGTAATCAGTTCCATCAGCAGTTCTTCCATATCCAACAACTGCTACACCGTGATTTAGCTCTGTGCCACATTTGCCAGCAAATACTCCCTGAAATCATTAGTATTCAAAATTAAGAAACCTATTTGCTTCAATAATATTGACTGCAAATAATAGTTTTCTGTCAAATTAGCAACATACCAATTGGCCCTTTTTTATTCAGGGAACTAGGAAACAAGTTTAGTGGTAACTGGTGCTTTGCTTCAAGCAACTTTGAAACTTATTACCTTGAATAGGGGAATTAGATATTTACCTCAGAGTAGAACTGGAAATCAGATCCTCCAGCATCTATGGCTACGGAGACAGGTTGGTTGGCTACAGCTTTGAGCAAAGCGTCTTCATCATTAGCAGGGACAGTCTCATGGCCATCAATTGACACAGCTGGGGAATTTTCCTGCAACATAAGAATGATTTTTGCATCTTAAGTTCCTCTCTAGCTATCAGTCAATTGTTTTGGTTTTTAATTAAAGTTTAGCATGGTACTATTTACCTTTGATGCATCACAGGATCCATCATTTTCTGTGTAAGGGTAATAACTCTCTGTTGTTAAGCCACCCTTTTGCTTGATATACTCAAAAGCATATTCCATTAGCCCACCATTGCATCCTTGATTCTCTTGATTGTCACAATCCACCAGCTCTTGTTCAGACAAGGAGACTAGTTTATTTGTCTTGATTTGGTTAATGCCTTCAACTGCTACAACAGTTGAAAAAGCCCAGCAACTACCTATACAAGACATTTAGAACAAACAACAATATTATTACTAGAAGCTATATGTGCACCTTAATTCCACTTCATAGCTATCTATACAATATTATGGAAAAAATAATGCATAGTTCTCTATTATGAGGTCTATGATAAATATTGAGTAGTACTAGTAACTAGCAACTACATAGCTTACCACATTGGCCTTGATCCTTAACAGCAGTTACAGCACCTTTCTCCCTCCAATCCACAGAAGCAGGAACGTCGTGAACCTTCTCATACATGAAGGTCGCACTCCCACGCGGTGTACCTCGGAACATTCTGTGGTGATTAACCTTTGACCCAGCATAGATACTCTTAAATTCATGGTTGGTCATATCAGCAAACTTGTTTAATCTCAACTTGTAAGGTTTATCCATTTTGTTAGTGTTGTGGACATGCATCACATTTGCTTTGAACACATTAAAGCGCTTATGCTTATCATCGATGCTCCGAGAAACCGTGTGTTGACTCCTCCATCTCTGGTATAAGTCCCACAAAGTTTCCTCGGATGCCAAATCCTTCTCATGGAAATCAAAGCTCTCGGCGAGTCCGATAACCAATGCAATGGATAGGAAAACCCACAAGAGCTTCTTCATTTTCATGTTAGTTTTTTGTTGGAATGAATTGAATGGAAGATGAGTGAAACTGAAAGAGCAGAGGATGCGTTATATAGAGAAATGAAAACCGACTATTGAGAAAAAAACAATAAAAAAGTATGAAGTTACATGTTCCTTATGGGCAACAACAATAGGCAATAATGAAGGTGCCAATATGTGGCATTCATGAATTATAAAGATATGTAATAGGATATGTTTGTGTTGCTCAAGTATGGAAGCAAAAGCTTCTATGAGTGAGAGAGGAAGGAAATTTGAGAAATTGGAGTTTTTTTTAATAATAAAAGAATTGTCAGTTAGGTGATAACTCTGAAACTGTTACATATTTTTGTTTGTATCATGGGGCCTGTTATTGTATGCTTGAAGGATCATCTTTCTTTTGCATGCTGATCACGCTATTGCCTTAAGGAGGGAAATGGTGGAGAATGAAAAGAATATGGTTACGTCTGGTTTTTAGCCACCAATCAATGTGTTGCAAATGCAAAATGCAAATGGGTGAAATGTTTGTGTTTATCCATAATATAACTGACGCAATAGTTTTTGGAAAGGTTTGGAAAAGAAGTGAGAAATGGAATCAAAAGGTGAAACTGGTGTGGTACCCACATTAAATGTGCGGCAAATATTTAATTATTCTTTCCATGTTAGGATAAAAGTTTACGTGAGTTTAAAATTGAGGTTAAATTCACGTATCATTATTTGACATGTTTGGTTGGGTGGTTGCTATTAGAAGTGATTCCACATGGTTAGCACAACAATAGTGCAGCTTAAAGCAAATTTTGATAGTGGACAATTTTATGATAAGTGAAAGAGCTTTATATATGGTATTTCTAATTTTGACTTTATTAAAATTAATATCAAGTAACTTTTTCTATTGATAGGTCTATAGATATAGAGTTTTAAGTTTTAACTGATGACTTTTGGGTCGACTCTTTCATCTTCAAAAATCTCAATTTGATAGGAAGGAATAAAAATTAGCTTTTGTACCAAGCTTGAAACTTTACGCTAAATACTGTCAAATAATTTTCAAAGTAAAATCATTCAAACAAAAAACTACCTTGCTTCAAACTTAGTTATAACCTGCCTAAAAAAAATTCATTTTTAACCAAATTAATTTTAAAAAATAAAGCTCATATTTGATGATAATACACGAATCTGGTTACCAAACATGCTTATGGTAATAAAAAAACTAAGTCTGCTACCCCCATTGCTGGTTGCATTGGCAATTTCAATGACATGAGAATGCCGACTCCTTGATTCGAACTCGGGTGTGAGCATGTGATACTATGTGTGTGGTGTTGATTTTCCATTTCGTCTAAATTGACTAAAAAGTGATAACAAAAAACCATTCTCTCCTTATAGGAAGCAATACAAGGAGGAAGGTCCTCGATCCAAACAACTTCAGAGTTATGGAGAGCAAACTTAGCTAAATGATGAGCTATCACATTACCCTCTCTCCTAACATGTAATAATTGAAAGGTTTTAAATAAATTTGAAATGTCATTACACTCATGTAAAATTCTTTTAGAATAGGAGAGCATTCATATCGAAGTCCTCGAGCCATTAACCAGTTGCAAGCAATGTGTTTCCCTCTGCGAGTTGAAAAGCCCATTTCAAAGGCAAAATATAAAGTCTTTCTCCTATAACCAGCGCATTCTTGCTTGTTTCAAAGGATTACTACAATGGCGTATTGCATTGGGCACTACCAATAATGTCTGCAATTGAAAAAACTGTCTCCTATTTGCCTTCTAGCTGAAGTATTAGCTCATGAAACGGTGTGATCGGTGGCGTGCCTTCCTTGCAATTCTTTGGATTTGGCTTGTAGTCATGCTGTCAGTTAATTTGAATTGCCTTAATGAAATTAGAAAATTCGTATTACTACAATTATACAAATTATACGTACAATAAAACAGAGCTATCTAATAACACTAGAAGAATAAAACTAAAACAGAGGTATCTATTAGTCTTCTGATTTTTTTTTTTTGAGATTAGTCTTCTGCCATTTTTACATCAATTACAGTATGACTCTTGATTCAACAAATTTAGCATCTAGAAATGAGTAGAATATGAGTTTTTTTTTTGGTCAAATGGGTATGATTCATTGAAACTGGGCAGAGGCCCAAACCATACACGGTACATATGGGCAAGATGGACACATGCGTCCTCGGCAAACGGGCTAGGCCCAGAACGAAGAATATGGGAAACGGGTCAAGTCCAGCGTGGATAACCACTTACACAAAAAAAGCAAAAACCTAAACACATGCGAAGTAAACTAGCCAAGAAAACCCTAATTGAGCAATAAATAATTGGGCTCTGGAGTTAGACGCGGCTACCCCAGCAAACATCAGATCTTGAATCAATTCTTCCAACCACCTTAAGTCGCTTCGCTGCAACGATATCAGAAGAGCTTAACTAGCATCTCGAATAATTGCTTGGCGGAGAAGAAGAGGAGGATGTGAAGTCCAATTCGAGGGCAGAAGATTCGACGAGCACAGAGATGCAATTTGGTGAGCCACGCTACCCTCCCTACATGTCCAGGTAAATCCACTACTCGCGAAGTGTTGTGTTAGGTTTTGAGTATCTAGAACAATTCCCGCTATCTCACGAACATCTCTTTGTTTTCTACAAGCTTCCACTAGCATGAGGTTGTCCGATTCGAAGATGACATGTTCTAACTGAAGATCCACTCCAAGTTGTACTGCTTCACGCGTTCACATAGCATCTGCTTGGAGAGGGGTAGCCGCAAAGATCGTTGATGAGTTCATGGTGAGTACTCTGCCTCTATCGTCCCTGCACACTGCTCCTATAGCGCCTTTACCTATCTCAATCCTAAGGGCAGCATCAGAGTTAATCTTGATGCAGTTAGCCCTTGGGGGTCTCCAATTTTTAGCCGTACGAATCTGTTGTTGATTGCTACTCTGATTCGGTTGTCCGTGACTGAAATTAGCTTGCGCATAGGATAGGGATTGAGATTTAGCAGTAATAACAGTTCCCATAGGGTTAGAGACTTTTGCATTGAAAACAAATTCATTTCTTGTTTTCCATATAGCCCAGGCTACATTAGCAAATGCAGCAGTGATTGAGTCTCCATGCCATGAGTCTCCCAAAGATCTACAAGATACACTAACCAGTTACTGAAGGTAGAAATACTATGACTGCTAGGGATAGGAAGAATTTCTGCACCAAACCACACTGGCTCAGTCCATGGGCAAAGAAGAATCACATGCTCAAGTGTCTCAGGAGCTTGTTTGCAAATAGGGCAAATCGGATTAGGATTGAGTTTTCTTTTAAACAAATTTTCCTTAGTAGCTAAGGCATTATGGCACAATTTCCATAGAAAATGTTTAATTTTCTTAGCTACCCTAGCAGACTAAACATATTTCCAACACAGTGGATTAATACCTTAAGAAGTAAAAGGTCCCAGAAGAGGAGAGGGATTGAGTTCTTGTAAAGTCTGATAACCTGTTTTGACTGAATAGATGCCACTGGGATCCCTAGGCCAATAAAGATAGTCTTGAGTCATTGACCAGGAGACAGGAGTCTAGAGAGCACTAATAGCAGACGGGGGATCTAAGTTAGCTCTTAATGTTTCTAAGTTCCATGAGTGATCCTCAGATAGAAGTTCTCCTGGGTGACTTATTGAAGATCCAGGAGTTAAGACAGCTTTATTCCCAGAAGCTAACCAACGATCTTCCGTGATATTTATGCTTGATCCATTGGCAATTCCCCACCTAACTGCCTGTTTAAGTAAATCCCTGCCTTGAATTAAACTTTGCCAGACCCAAGAGCTTCCTCTCCTATTTTTAGCTTCCCAGAATGTAGAGATAGGGAAATAGATTCCTTTAAGAGTGGCTGCCCAGTAGGAGCTAGGATCCTGGATAATCCTCCAAGCTTGCTTAGATAGTAGAGAAGAATTCATTAGGTTGAAGTCCTTAAACCCCAAACCTCCATTACTTTTAGGGGAACATAGGATCAGCTTCTTCTTCCAATGGATGCCTTTCTTGGGACCAGCTGGATTCAACAGACTGCCCTTCCACCCTTCCAACCTAGCCAAGACCTTGTCCTTCACCCACTGTAGACTCTGAATTTTTGATCTGCCCCAATCCGATTTAGTTGTGTTTATCTTTTGCCCAGATGCAGAGGTAAACTTGTTAAGAATAGAGATTAGGCAGTACATGTCAGATTCTTTAGCTTGAGAAAACACCACTGAAGATATTTGGTCTTGTCCTTCAAGCCATTCTCCCTGGTGATCTTGGATTCTATGTAATATGTTTCTACTTCTCCTTTGGATGGTAGAGGCATGAAAGAACTTAGAGTTCTTATCTCCCCATTTAAGCCACTTAATTCTAGATCTTTGCCCCTAGTACTTTTCTTCTTGCTGCCAAAGCCTTTCAATAGAGAGCCTGATGTCTTTAACTTCTGTCCAATTGATCTGACTACTAGGTAAGTTGAGCCTAGACTGTAGTTGATCTTTAAGTTTCTGAATCTCCTTAGAAGCATTCTTAAAAGTCCTCTTGATCCAATTAGTTAGCCCCAATCTGCACTTTCTTAGTTTATTCCTGATACAACCCCATTCATCTATACCTTCATTAGTATTGTGCCAGTTTTCATTAATGACTTCCTTGCACTCCTCATGTTCATCCCAGATTGCTTCATATTTGAAGTAAGAGCCACTAGTAGTTGGTGGCTTAGGCTTTAAAAGAATGGGTGAGTGGTCTGAGTTGACAATTGGTAGGGCCAAGGCCAAAGCATGAGGGAAAAGGTTCATCCATGACCAATTAGCTAGGATCCTATCATTCTTCTGCCTGGTTATCACCCCTTCTCTAGGGTTACTCATCCAGGTGAACTTGCAGCCCTTATGTTCCATATCCACTAGCTCAGCCCTGTTTAGAAAGTACTAAAGAGACTAATTATGCCTGCCTCAATCGGTCTAATACCATCCTTTTCATGATTAGCAAGCATCTCATTGAAATCTCCCATACAACACCAAGGGTTCTGGTTGTTAGGTTGTAGGGCTAGGATCTTATTCCATAGTAACCTCTTTTCTTGAAATGTGGTATTACCATACACAAATGTCATTTCAAAAACATGACCTATTCTTCTATCCATCATGCAAGTATGAATCCAATTCATGCCAGAGTCCAAGATTTGGATTTGATAGTAATCATTCCATAGCAATGCAAGGCCCCCATAGGTACCCCTTGCTTCCACACAAAAGACATTCTGAAACCTAAACTTTGTTTTGACTTTTTCTACTCTTCCTTTTCGAGCTCTGGTCTCCATAAGGAAGACCACGGCCGGCCTTTGAACATGCAATAGGCTTGTTAGCTCCCTATTGGTCGTGGCAACCGCCAGACCACGACAGTTCCAGCTCACACAGGTCATTTGGGGGGGCATGGTTAGGCCCGCCTCCTCAGCCTTAGAAAAGAGTCACAGACAAAATATTCCTATATCATCAAGTCTGGGGTGCCATTTAGGGGGGCTCTCCTCAGATAGTTTCTTCTTGCTGTATTCCATTTCTTCCTGAGTATCAAGAGATCCACTTTTGTACTCGGCTGATGACCTTTTCTTGAGAACCATATTAGCAGACAAACAAAGAGCCAAGTGGTTCTCCTCTGCTTCCTAGATGTTTATAGTGCCTGTTGTGTCCACTGATTCTTCTGGTGGAAACTCCACCGTGTAGGCCATTGCAGGATTCTCAACCTCTTTGCCTTTTTTAACCCAACTCTTGTCTCTGATTCTGTCTTTTGTGCTTGACACCTGGTTTGGGGTCAACTTAGCTCCTCCATATTTGTCTTCTGGCTTGGTTGGGCTTGGATAATCAGTCGTAACCACTGGGACAGTCAGTCCTATATTTTCTTTAAATAGTTGTAAATCTTCCATGTTTTTAGGACCAAGACCTGGGCACATTTCCATTGTACTGAGAGCTATTCTAGTTAGAGAACTACAGTCTGTTACTAATGATCTTGCAGAGTTATTCTCTTAATCCTTTTGGATAGCCTCCTTGGCTCTCATAGCCGATAGTGTAGGAACATCAAGTCTCCCAACCATTTCGATTGATGTTTTTAGCAGATACCTCACTCTACTCCCAGTAGTTAGGGTGTATTATCAAGGAGTCTCCTTCCACTGGTTGACCCTTAGGACTATCTTCCTTATTCTTTTCTTGCCACTGCCTGTAGGATTCTGGTGAGAGTCTGCAAGGGGTTGGGAAGAGATCATCCCTCCAATATTCACCAGGAGAGTAACAAGCTCTCAGATAATTTTTTAGTTCTTCACTAAGTTCTTCTCCATATGTTATCTTATTTGATGCTTTGTATTCTGCAGGTTCTAGAGTGGTAAGCTCCTGGGGGCTAGATCCGCCTTGTTCATTGGTAGTATCACTTTGAGGCAAACCAGCAGCTGATGAGCTTTCATTCATTGGAGCCTGAGGAGGTTCTTTGTCTGTAGATTTGGAGATCACAGGTTTAGTTGGACCTCCAGCATATTGTTTTTTGATGTTTTTCGATTTGTTCTCAAATCTCCTCTGAGAATCTCTGTAAGCGTTTGAAACAGGTCTAGCAGCAGGCACACTGAGGGCTTGAGAGTACTTTGGTAATAATGGGTTGTCACTAGCCACACTCTTCTCCCTTCCACAAGCTTTCTGGTCATGTCCTAGGACTCCACAGGTAAAACACAAGTCCTGGAGACGCTCATATTTGTAGCTCACCCAGACTTTTGGGAGCCCTTTCCTTGGGACCCAACAACCCGTGGGTAAGGGCTTACTAACATCAATGCAAACCTTACCTCTCATGAAGTCACGCACAAGGCTTCCATCCACCAGAGGGTCTTCAATATGGATGACTTCACCTATTTTTGCAAGCAATATTGCTGCACTTGCAATATTAAGGTTTTCAAGAGGGAGGTTGTGGATTTGGACCCAAAAAGTATTGTGATTGAAGTCCAGTTCCGAGATAGTTACTTCAGGAATCCAATACTGAAGACAAACCACAGAGACTTTTGGATTATTTCCATAGCATGGCTGCTCTCTTTAAATGTAAATAAAAACATATTTGTACCCTTATCTGATACATGAAATCCCTCATAGTTATTCCATGCCTTGTACAATATATCACGCACCGCATTCTTATTGAGGGTTCTATCCGTATGAATTTTCCCTACCAAAGCCTTTTTAGCTAAGCTAAAAGGGTCCTTGTTAGACGGAAGCAACATTTCCAGAGTTTCATCAGGCATTTTCATGGTACCAGAGCGAGTTTGGGATGAGGAAGCCATAGGAAAATGGGTTGTTCGTACGAGAGAGAGAGAGAGAGAGAGAGAGAGAGAGAGAGAGAGAGAGAGAGAGAGAGAGAGAGAGAGAGAGAGAGAGAGAGAGAGAGAGAGAGGGTGGAGGCGCGAGGGTAAATTGGTAATACAATAACGCATTTAACTAGAAGGCAAAAGCCAAGGGTTTAGTCACTCTTTGAACCCAACAGTCCAAACAGAATAGGGTAATACCCACGTTCCCAGCTTACTAGGACCAAACCCTAGCAAAGCTCTAGGGCCCGTTTAGAGACCGGTTTCTTTTTTGAAATATGGGCTTTTCAAACAACAGATATACTAAAGGGTAGCCCAAATGATTTTTTGTTAAAAATGAATATATACATTGTTCCTAATTTGTGTGGTATAACCTGTACAGAAGTGTAATGATTTTTTAATCAGAAAGTGTAACGATTTACTGAAGTAACCAGCCAGCAAATCTGAACCTGAGCAAATGAACATCCCATACTTTATCCAAATCTGGTAGTATATTCAAAGAAATAGAACCTCCTTAGGTCCAGATACAAACAACTCCGTTCCTGTCAGCTGAAGCTAGGGGTCTTCCAAGCCCACTCCACGCACAGCACAAGATAGAAGAAGTATGTTCCTTCATAGTGCTAACTATATCAGCCTTAGATGTTGACCAAACATAAACAGATCCATCAGACGACCCAGCAGCAACATGACTATCATCTGGACTGATACACGAGCGACTCCAATTAGAAGCCACTCTATTTCCTGTGGCTCTTAGTGTGCCACTAACTTCCAGAGATCGCACATCAAACAAATTGTGCAAATTGTCCCTTCCACTGGTCAATACGACATTTCCATTTCGAGAAAGAGATATTGATGTGACAGCAAGTGAGTGTGCCGCAACCTCACTAAGTAGTTTTCCAGTCTTGATATCCCATAATCGAAGATTTCCATCTATATGCCCAGAAAATATGGTTTGTCCATCCATGCTGAAGCAAAGAGTATTGCAATTGCTGTGAAAAATGATTGTGTTGGTGCAATAACCTTTCATCAGGTCCCAAACTTTTATGGTACGGTCATAAGCTGCACTGACGACATGACGGCTTGAAATCTTGCTAACATCAACAGCGCAAACTTTGTCTGTGTGACCGGTAAGGGTATGACGGACTCGACCTGAGCTGAGATCCCATGCATATAAGTTGTTTGAGCTGCTTGCAGCAATGACAGATGTATTATCATTGGTGATTGTGAGATCTAATACAGAGCCAAGGCAGCCAGACAAATTGGAAAGTAAGGATCCTGTATTTGTATCCCACACTTTAACTGAACGATCCTGTCCACCGGTAACCAATTTATTAGAATTGTATTGAAACAATATAGAAGCACAACCACCTCCATGTGCTTGGAGCCTGTATTTGCATGTGGAAGGGATGGTTGACTCTAAAAGGGCACTGGCACCCTCACTTTGGCGAACTATGCCATCTACTTGCTGCCTTGCAAGTTTTTCTAAACCATTGGCCTTTAGCTGCTTGATCATGTCATCATACAGTTGGTTTGCCTAGATTGATAGGAAATATAGTAGTTAAAACACCATAAAGATTAACGAAACATTAAAAAAAACAGCTAATAGAATTAATAATATCACAATTTTGTGAGGGTGTACATGTAAAGCTACAATCACAGCAAGTATTCAACTCAGGCATACAGTTTGAATTTCAAGAAATCAGAAAACAAGTTCGAAACTAGATGCAATATTTATATATGTAGCATAGTCAGGTAACTGACATCTACAACAAAGGGAATGACATCAATAGTAGATTAGCAGGAGCTGAACTAAATTGTAATCCAATTAGATGGCTTAACTTCAAGTCATGCCCAACCTCACTTCAACTATCTAACAGAAAATATGCAAAATAGCTACTTAATTTCAAAAGTTCATATGGTGAATGAAAATAGAGAAATACTAACAACACTCTATGATTAGCTGAAATTCATGCGAATTCCACTAAAATAGCAGGTCTTGGTACCTATTTAATGGGGTCCAATTCCAAAATGGTGAAACTCACCTATTACAGAGAAAGTGTTCAAGATAGTGTGCTAGCTCTATGATTGGTTAACAATTAATGTGACTTCCACTAAATTAGTGAGTCCCATTACCTATTTAATGGGGTCTAGCTCCAAGATGGTGGGACCACATGAATTTCAACAAACTATATAGACTGTTAAAGGGAGAGTGTTAGAGAGGGTGGTGCTAGCATTTCTCATGATAGTATATTATACCTCATTTAGGCGTTCAGCATCTTTCATTTTTTCTAACATCATGCGATCCACCAATGTCTTATTTTCAGCTTCAGCATTCTTGGCTCTAATAGTCATTTGCTCCAATTGTGTTTTAAGTTCTGTATTCTCACTTACAATCACTTCCAGTGCTTTAATTTTGTCTTCTAAGTCCGCTTTTGACTGCAAGCACTCATCCCTGCAAAATTTATTTAAGTTGCAATCACAAGCAAAAGCAATATACTGAGACATAAAGAAATAAAAGTTCATGACTTTTGGAAGAGGATATTAGCAACCTCACTTCAGTTAACTCCTTTTGCAAATCAGTAACTGCAGTTTCTTTCTCTTGAACAAAAGCTTTCAGAGCTCTGGATTCAGCTATTTCCACAACAAGCTGCTCAGATATACGCGACTGAGCTTTATAGCATTGCTGAAGCTCCACTTCTAGACTCTCTGCCTTCTCCTTCCATTCAGAGCCCTTCAAGAATGCAAATACAACATTTAACTCAGCAAAACATTTCAAGATTTAGATATATACACACCATGCAAAATATTAATACACTTGCCCAATTGCAAAATAAACAAGAAACAACACTTAACAACCAAACCACTGAAGATTGAGAAATGTGTTTACAAGCACTATTCTATTACAATACCAGATTCAATAATATTTCTAATTAATTAGGGATTGCAAATAAGGGTTTCATAAAATTCAAAGCTAGACACCCATTGTGATTAGTTTAACAACAAACCCTAAAACAAAACACGAGTATATGACAGAGAGAATACCTGTGAAAAAATAGGTCTAGAAAGAGCATCAAAAGCTAGAGCATGAGCTCCTTCTTCGTTCAAATGCCGCTTCCGTAGAGCCCTTAAAGCACGTTCGATAGCTTCATTTGCAATTTCTTCCTTTGATTTGCAAGGATTCGCCATGTACTAGAAAGCAATTAAATTATCAAACCGCCAAAAACATCACCTGCTTCATTATAGTTTGGAATTTCGGTATTTGTTGCTAACGATTCTTCCTACTTTGACTTTTCCACAACCCAATACAATCTATCAGTTAATCTGTATATAAAGTTGATCTAATCTGTATAGAAAAGTTGAGAGTTTGCTTTCTCGTTGCTTCTATTGCACGACAGTGGCATTTCCAAATTCCAATGAGCACTTTTTTTAATTATTTCAAAACAATCAACCCAACTTAGCGAGGTCAAGACAAAAAAAAACGATCACCAAAATACTTCATCCGATTATAAGAGACAAATAGTACTTTTTTAAAAACGAACCTATCATCCACGAAGACTAACAATTCTGGAGACTAATCTCTTGATGTACTGGAGATTCGATTCCTTAAAATGGATAATCTCTCCTAATAAATATTTTTTCATACACACCTACTCCAGGACCAAATTTTTTTGGTTACATTAACTTTAGGTGAGTTGGGCTCTGTACCCTAGGACCAAATGGTTAAGCGACATAAGACAAATAGTATTTTTTGATGGTGAACAATAAGAAGTAAGCATAACTTTAAAGTGCATTAAATGATCAATCCCAACTTTACTCTTATTTAAGTGGTAGTTAAAAATGATGTCAATAATTAGAAGAGTAAATTATTATTTATTGAAAAGGGCAATATTAGAAAGAAGGTAAACTTTTAACCTTATTAAATGGGAATAGTTGATTTCAATGTCATTCATTGGTCTGTATGATGTAGTGTTTTGTCTCTTATATTAGACGGGAGGTAGTAATATTTAGGGACTATTTTTTGGTACAAGTGGGAAAAGAAACAAAAGAAAAGGAAAGCAGAAAAAATTATCTAGAAAAGAAAGTCCCACTAGCATCCGCTAGTAGGAGAGTGAGGATCCCTTCCGGAGACTCCGCAATAGCCCAATACGGCGCATGATTGCTAGCCCCAAGCTTTGCTAAAAAGTCAGCACAGACATTGCTCTCCCTTAAACTAACCTGAACTCGCCAGTCCCTAGAAAGAAGCTCCTTGATGTTGTGAAGGATAGCTGCATAGTGATGCCAATCATTAGCAGATTCTGAGATTAACTTAATTGCAGGCTTGGAGTCCGAATAACACACCAAATCCTTGATACCAAATTCCCAAGCCATTTTCAATCCATGGTAGAGCGCCAACAGTTCAACATGAAGAGTATTGGAATATCCAATGTTACCAGCAAAAGCCGTGAAGCCAAGCACCATCACCATTCTGAATCAACCCCCCAAAACCCGAGACGCTTTGGATTACCGAGACTACTACCATCAATATTCAAGATCATATCGCTACCATGTTGTGCATTCCACGTAATCAGTCTAGTGGGTGGGGTAGGATTATTCTTGAGAAAACATTTGGCTAGCAAATTAGCATAATTGACCGTGAGGAGATTCAGAGAGTAGGAAGATACAACTTCATTAGCAAGACACAATTTGTTCCTAGCTCGCCAGAACCACTAGCAATCGGCCAAAAAAAGAAAGATAGACTCACCGTCAATTCCACGTGGCAACCAATCATATAAACTATCTCCTTGGAAATATAGAGGGTCCGTGAAGCCAATAGATTCCAAAAGCGTGTAGTGAAATCACAATCTCTCAAGCAATGCATAGTAGTCTCAACAGCCTGGTTGCATCTAGGACAAAGATTCATAAGGAGCATGCCACGATAACACGACATAGATCTCGTAGGAAGGGACTCATGTAAAGCTGTCCATAGAAAGAATTTCAACTCCTCGGAAGCAGGAATATGCCACAGCCAGCTCCAAAAAATGGCATCCGCTGCATTCTTAACAAAATCATGTCTGTTGAGCCAGTAATAGTCATCCCTTGCAGTATATATACCATTTAAATTCCCTTTCCAGGTAAACCGACCGGGCAATAGAGAATTCAAGCAGATAGGAAGCGCTTTCAAGCGGTCACAAACATCAGGGGAAATATTAGTATAGAGCATGCTGAAATTCCAATTCCCATTCAAATAAATATCTTTCACTCTCATGTCCAAATCATGAACATCCACAAAGAGAACCTGCTCAGCTAATCTTCCCATGACTGACCAGTTGGAAAACCAGAAGGAGGAGTTCCCATCACCCAATCTAAATTTGAATCCATCCTTAAGAGAAGCGGGAGCTTTCATAATTGCATTCTAAGTTACCGATCCCGGTTTCTTCTTCATATTAAGGAAAGGTTCCTCATGGATATACTTATGTTTTAGGACTTGGACCCACGGAGAATCACAATCTTGGTGAAGACTCCAAACCAACTTACCCAACATTGAAGTATTAGCCTCTCTAGCTTTTCATATCCCAAAGCCACCCAACTTTTTGGGCTTAGTAATTTTATTCCAACCAACGAGATGAACACCAGAGTTTGAATTAGCCTTCCAAGGAATTTTTCTAGACATCCTATCAATAAAATCACAAGTAGACTGGGGTAACCAAGCCACTTGCATATAGTAATTAGGGATAGAGTTCAAGACCGACCGTACCAGGGTCAAATGACTAGCTTTATTTAGAAGTTTATGCTGCCAATAAGCTAACCGCTGGCTGATTTTCTCCTCTAGGAACTCAAAATCCTTACGCTGAAGGCGGCCATGCCACATAGGAAAACCCAAGTACTTCTCTAAAGAAAGAGTGTGCCTGATACCTGTAAAGAGGAGAAGAACACATTTGATTTAGCAACATTCACTTTAAGGCCAGAACACGTGGCATATCGATTCAAAATATCTGCAATGATCGCTGCCTAAGAGTTGGAAGCCTTGGCATACAGAAGAACATCATCAGTAAAAAAATAAGTGTGAGAGAGGTGGTCCATTACGAGATAACCTGACAGGTTGCCATTGACCCTCATTAGCTGCCCTGATAATTGTCTGCGACAAGTATTCCATGTAGATAACGAATAGATAGGGCGATAGGGGATCACCTTGCCATAATCCTCTGGTAGGAGCAAAATTGGGCAGCCGTCTCCCATTCCAAAGAATGGACATAGAAGAACAAGTTACACAGTGCATAATCAACTTGATGGTTATGGGCGGGAATCCGTGTCTCTGCAAACAAAACTCCAAGAAGTCCCAGTTAACATGATCATAGGCCTTTTCAAGATCTATTTTAAACACCATATCACTTTTCTTCCTTTTAGATTTTCTCATAGAATGTAGCATTATCAGTTGTTCCTTTACCGGGCAAAAAACTACTCTGGAAAGGTCCAACTATCCGGTTGTTCACCATAATCTTCATAATAAGCTTGTAAATAGTATTGCACAAGCTAATGGGCCTAAATTCCTTAAAATTCTGAGGGTAGTCGACTTTAGGAATTAAGGCAATAAGAGTCTCAGAGGGAGGAGTGAAAAGTACCTGTCACAAAAGCATCTGAAATAAACTGGACAATGTCATCTCCAACTACATGTCAATACTATTTAAAGAATATACCTTGAAAACCATCATGGCCAGAAGCCTTGAAGGGGTGCATTTGGTTCAGCGCAAAAGAGACTTCTTCCTTTGTCACCTGTTTAATTAAAGACTGTTGGGCTTCATCATTAAGGATCGGAGTCATAGGTAAGTCATCCATACTAGAGGGAAGTAACGGAGTTGGAGAGCAGAAAAGACTTTTGAAAAAATTCAATGCTTCATCCCTGAGAATAGTATCATCATTGCACCATATACCATTGGGGAGGTGAAGGCCATGGATTTTATTTCTCTTCAGCCTAATAACAGTTTTGGTATGAAAAAATTTGGTGTTTCGATCCCCCAATTTAATCCAATCATCTCTAGCCTTTTGATACCAATGAATTTCCTCTTGCGCAAGGATCGTATCGTATTCATGTTGAATCTCTTGTTGAAGATAAACAAGTCTAGCCGAATCTATACGTTCCAAAGAGTGATGAATGCCCCCTCAGTCTCTTCTCAATGCCGTACTTCCTTTTGCTGATGTTGCCAAAAGTTTCCTTATTAAAAAGGATAAAGTCTTGTTGCACATTTTGGAGGCAAGTCACAATGCCTTCTGAAGATTTACCCCAGGCAGTCTGGACTATATTCAAGTAGTCTAGATGAGTAATCCATGCTGCCTCAAACCTAAAAGGTCGTGGTCCGTAATCCTGAAAGGGAAGGCCACACCTAAGAAGAATAGGATTATGGTCAGAATGGAATTTACACAACACTTCAATATAGGCATCACGGAAAGCCATGCGCCAAGGAACATCAGCCAGGGCCTTGTCTAGCTTGCGATAAACCATCTGATTCCTAATACAAGGCCTATTCCAAGTAAAGTTGCCCCCAGTCATGTCCACTTCAACCAAGTTACAGTCATCAATAACATTTAGCAAAGCAGTTGCCCTAGAATGATTAAATTGCCTCCTCTTTGTTCACTCGGATGGATGATGTCATTAAAGTCTCCAATCAACATCCAAGGACCATCAACAGTGCTTTTTAAGTCGATTAAGTGGCCACAAGTCAAGACAATAAGAGTACACCAGACTAGCATAGATACCAGATAAATACCAGGAGTAGCTTCCCAAGGAAAGCTTGATAGTAATGGTATCCATATAAAAATCATGCACCGCAGTAACAATGTTGCCACCATTTTGCTTCAAAATCCAAATGCCCTCAGATTGACCACGCGCATCCACGCAATGCACACTCATGTAGCCAGCTCTATCCCGGAAAGATTTAGTCTTGTGAAAACCAATGTGCGTTTCCATAATGATTAGAAACGTTGGAGAGTGTTCACTACAAGAAAAACGGGGATTTCCGGCGGACAAAATCCGCCGGTAATGGCCAAAATCCGCCAGAAATTGGACATTACCGGCAGATATTTTTCGCCGGAAATCCGCCGGTAATTCGTCCGCAGGTAACCGTTACCGGCGGAATTTCCGCAGGTAATTTCCGGCGGAAAATCCGCCGGTAATTAATTTTTTAAAATATTTTTTTAAAAAAATTCCGCCGGTAATTTAATAAAATCCGCCGGTAAATTAAAAAAAATCCGCCGGTAATATATTTATTTTAAAAATATTATTTAATTTTTTTAATTTGTTTTTAATTTATTTCTTTTTTTAAAATTCGTTTATTTTAATTTATTTATTATTTAATTTATTTCGTTTTTTAAAATTCGTTTATTTAAATTTGTTTATTTAAAAAATTTAATATTATTTTAATTATTTAAATTCGTAGACTGAATATTTGAGAAGAGAAGAGTAATGAGAAAACAGAAATGTGAGAAGAGAAGGGAAGAGAAGAGATTTGAGAAAAATGAAATGTATGAATGTGTAAAGATTTTGAGAAGAGATTGAGAAAAATGAAGTGTATGTATGTGAGAAGATTTGAGAAGAGATTGAATGAGAAGGAAGAAGAAAGAGGAAATATAGAAGAGATTGAATGAGAAGGAAGAAGAAAGAGGAAATATAGAAGAGAGATATGTAGAGAAATTTATGGAGATTGGAGAGTATGAGAAGGAAATAAAGAGTGAAATGAGAGAATGAGAAGAGTGTAGGAGAAAATTTTATTTATAAGAAATGAGGAGAGTGGAAAAAAATAAATAAATAATTTTTGAAAAATCCGCCGGAAATGCACATTACCGGCGGATTTTTCCGTCGGAAATTACCGGCGAAAAAATCCGCTGGTAATGAACATTTCCGGCGGATTTGTTTTAAAAAAATAGACAAAAAAGATAAAAAAATCCGCCGGTAATGTGCATTACCGGCGGATTTTTTTTAAAAAAAAAAAAATTAATCTTTTTTTTAAAAAGAAATCCGCCGGAAAACCTATTTTTTCCGCCGGAAATGCCAAATTTCCGCCGGAAACGTACCGGCGGAAAAAAATCCGCCGGTAATGCGCGTTTTTCTTGTAGTGGTTTTCTAATCAAGTCCATCTTATGTCTTTTAGCCTTTTTATTAGACGCTCCCAGATATTCCAGGAGAGCACCGTAACTTCTTTGAAACCTAACATCAATAACCAGGTTGATGAAGGAAACAATGCAAGTCTCGAGCTCTAATCACCTAAGTAACAAGCTCCCAATCAATGGGAGTTTCACGAACAACTTCCACTTCTTGAGTGGCAACGTCATCCATGGCGCAATGGCTAGGTTTGTCCCGTGGCTTCTCCGAATTTGTAGTAGTACCGTGGGGGGTGTTGGCAGCATTGTTAATTACACCCTTGAAAGTTGGACCTGATTTGAAACCTGGCCCAGTTTTGTGAGAAAGCCCATTTAACGCACGCTGAGACTTCAAAACCACAACTTTCTCCTTAGCGCGTGGGACCCCTGTGCGCGTGACCAGCTGTGTGTCAGTAGCGCCTGCAGCCTTGTCAAACCGCCTTTTCTTGGAAGACACGTCCATGTGGATGGGACTTGCAGCTGTCATGCTTTTGTTAGCGATTGTTACATTTAAGGAAACAGAATTCCCCTTATTTTTAGTGCTTCCCGAATTTCTAGGCGCCTGATTGGTTAAAGATTTCCCTTGACCATAACTGACTTGTTTGTTCCTCTTTTTTCTATGCATCACCAGCCAATCACCATGAACTGTATTTAATTCCTCAAATTTTTCTGCTAAAATTACGGCGCCAATTTCCTAATTTAGCGCCGTTTTTTTTCTTCTCATACCCAACACTATTTTCCCTCAGCCCACTGTTTTCCACCACCGTAGGCACAGTGGTCTGTGCCGTTTTGACGGGATATTTCTGACAATCACAGGTGTGATGTCCATAGCAGCCATATCTGGCACAAATAATGTGAAGACCTTCATACTGCACGTTGCACCATTGACCATTAACGTTGACCTTTCCGACCACCGGCAAGGTCAAATCGATCTCCACACATATTCTCGCAAACTGACCCCTCTCCACGATCAGAGTGTTAGTATCGACCTTAACTGGAGTACCCACAACAGATGCCAGACCAAGAAGGACACTTTCATCATAATACAATAAATTAAGACCTGGGAATCGAATCCACACTAGAGTATTCTCCACCTTTGCGAGAGGAGAAGAAAAATCAGGAGTCCATCGTGCCACCTGCCAAATAGTGGTCAAACAACATCCACGGGCCTTCTGATATAATTTTCTCCCTATCTGCGAGCAGTTCACACTTAACAATATAGAAACCACTGCCAACGTCCATGATTTCAAAACCTCCAGTAAGTTGCCACATCTTCTTCAATCGGTCCTTCATCAAGTGATAACTCACATACTTCCCAAGGAGTTTGATGAATAGCGCCTCCTTCCAAGGGTTGCACAGTTCTTGAAAAAGCTTCTCGTCCATCGTAACCTTTGGTAGTAGACGGTTTCCTCCTTCGAGAGAAACTTTCATAAGTCCCTTCTCAATCAAATCCAACTTCTCCTTAACTGGGGTGGCTCCTTGACCTTCAGTGAGAATATCCCGGAAGGACGGTCTAGGAGACTTGGGCGCACCTCCGTCCGGTGGCTTGACTGGCAGTGGTGGAGAGGAGCGCTCGTCATGATGTCAATGATGGTTATGGCTATGCCTTTCTATCATTTTTCAAAAAATAATGATATTAATAAACCCTTAGTTTATTTCATAAAGTATCGCTCTCTAATATTTAGTGTCTAAACTATGGAAACTAATTGTACAAAAAAATAATGAAGACTAATTAAATAGTCTCTTAAGTTTATCTCATTCCATCAATTAAGTCTCTAAACAACAAATTTTAAATAAAAAGAAAAAATTGGATAACTTAGCTTTTAGATTTGACAGTAGTCTTCAAGAGATTGAATGGGCTGCAAGATGCGACGTATCAGTTAGAGCTGGCAAAACGGGCTACCCGCCCACATCGGACCCGGGTAGCTTCACTTTTAAAAAGAAAAAATTGGATAACTTAGCTTTTAGACTACTGTCATCAATTCATAAGCCTCTAGCTTCACTTTTGTAATCAATTCATTTTTCCACACTTTTAATATGGCTATTAGAAAGTTAATTTAGAAGTTAGTTAAAATTGGTTTTTAGTTGTAACAACTTTTCACAATTAGTTAGTTAGTTGGAATTTTGTATTTATTTTCACTATAAGGTGCACTATATATAGTGATCACATCTTCATAATGTACTAAGTTTTTACTTCACAATTCATTTTAAATGAAATTCATATTCTATTCAATTATAGAGTTTGTAACTCTTAATATGGTATCAAGAGCGCTCTACCTTCCGCGTTCCTCTCTCCTTGGTGATTCCTCCATCGTCTTCTCACGAATTTCCCCTTATGCGTCGTGATTCATGAACAACGGCGCTCATCGTGGTATCATAAGTTTCTTTTCAACACTTCTTCTTGCGTGTGTTCAAGAAGTTCATTGAAGTTTCTTCCTCGATCATCCCTCGAGCCAGCTTCATCATCTTTGCTGCGTTTTTGTCTCTTGTTTCTTCTCGGTCCAGCCGTGTGGCTATGGAAGAACTAATGAAACAACAATTTTTTCCGAAAGAAGCCATGTTTCGCTTTCTTTATCCCTTCTTGCATGTGTTCAAGAAGTTCATTGAAGTTTATTCCTCGATCATCCCTCAAGCCAACTTCATCATCATTGTTGTGTCTCTGTCTCTTGTTTCTTCCTAGTCGAGCTGTGTAGCTATGGAAGAACGAATGAACCAGGAAATGAAATTTTTTCAACTCATGTATCGAACAATCTAAGTTTTTGCCAGAATTGTTGTTCGTTTTTGCAAATTAAAGATCCCGTTCAACATTTGATCGTGTTTTGTCCATCATTGGTACCACCATGGGAACATTTTAGGATTTGCTCCTACTATTCTTAACCCTTTCTCCTTTCCACGGAATTCAAGACTACCCTATGTTCTTTCATCGATGTGTGGTTTCTTGCAAGTACTCAGTTGCCGTCAACAAAGTAGCCCTATTATTTGGCATTGTAGAGTGAGATTTCATTCTCCTAAGTTTCCCAGTGTGTCTACGATGGTTGCTCGATGGAGTTGATATTCACGTGGTTTGTGTATTTGAATTTAGCATCTCATCTCCAAGTTGGGAGATCTTGACATCTCTCTTCCAACTTGAGGGGGGTATTAGAAAGTTAGTTTAGAAGTTAGTTAAAATTAGTTTTTAATTAGTTGTAACAACTTTTCACAATTAGTTAGTTAGTTGGAATTTTGTATTTATTTTCACTAGAAGGTGCACTATATATAGTGATCACATCTTCATATTGTACTAAGTTTTTACTTCACAATTCATTTTAAATGAAATTGATATTCTATTCAAATATAGAGTTTGTAACTCTTAATAGGTTTGGCTCTTTTTTTAAGTGAGATTGGGTTTGGGTCTTTAAATTTGAGTTACTAATTTTGGAACTTGGGCAAAAATGCACCTTATTTTTATTTTGTGCACGAGCCTGCGGCCTACCCATGGCCCGACTGGGCTAGACCATCACGAGCTCGGGCTTTTTAGGGTCAGGCTAAAAATCCCAGGTGTAAAAATGGGTACAATTCCCTCAGCCCAAGCCCTATGTTTTATTGGGCCAGTCCGACTCAGCCCGGCGGGCTAGGCCCATTTTGCCAATTCTAGTATCAGAGTGGTCATTGATGTGATATTTGAATATTTGGAGACAAGGTTTTGGCCTCCAGCAATGACTCTAATGCTCAAGTCTGTGAGTGTGTGATATTATAGAGTCCAGAGAATGAGAATGAGAACGTATCCGGATTCCGAGTGAAATGAAATATGCATAGGGTCTTATTGATATGATTGGAGGTAGTTAGCACGATCAATCACAATGAAACGATTTACTTCTTCTTGAGGGAGGTTGGGGATTACTCGCGACCACATGAACCTTCTTTGGATTAGCATATGAACAACAAAAGCCACTGTGTATCTCTTTTCCTATAAGTTGATCAATGCCGTGACCATTACTCTATTTTTGATGAAGTGTTTTATCCTACCTCTGGCGTCTTGCACAAGGGACATGAAATTCCTTTGAGCAGTTGTTCCCTGCCTAATTGTACCCAGTGGCTTGGGACATGAAGGAGCCTTTTTGGTGTTCCAAGCAACTGTTTCGACCATTCAAGATGTGGTCTTATTTTATTTGTTAGTTATGATCTTGAATCAAGCTTTCTTTGCTCTTAGTTTTGTGCACTATTACATTTATGTGTTTGAGATGAGCATCCTTTGACATTAGGCAGGAAACACTTTGGATCCTCTCCTCCACAAATTATAAGGGTGGGAAGAGAGAAAATATTATTAAAAAATAGAGATATAATGATGAGAGAGAGAGATTCTGAAAGAGATAGAGGATGGAGAGAGATGCAGAGAATGTGTGAATGAGAG
Source organism: Astragalus membranaceus (assembly GCA_039519185.1). Taxonomy (NCBI): domain Eukaryota; kingdom Viridiplantae; phylum Streptophyta; class Magnoliopsida; order Fabales; family Fabaceae; genus Astragalus; species Astragalus membranaceus. The sequence continues at coordinate 45,039,285 of CM076848.1, forward strand.
GATCCAAGCCTGATCTGATGGATTGTCTTCTTCCCGCATTGCTTTCTCATGGAATTATGGAGTTCTATAAATCTAATCCACAAACTCACCTAACAGTATTAGGGTTCATGTATTGGTGGCAAAAATTAAAAACAAAACAATTTTTATATTTGGCACATGCAATTTTGAAATAACAAATGTAAGTTAAATTCACATGTTGGAGTAGCAAAGTGTATGGCATTAAGAAAAATACAAATGCCAGCTTCTTCCTGCGCTGTCAAAAACATTACTAGAAGAAAATGATTCAAGACAGATATTATGTATCTCAAAGTGCCCACACCCCCAGCCAGTTGGCTCAAAAAGACAAGACCAACACGCAGATGGATTCCTCTTTAAACTATTTTTTTGACTCAATCCTTTTTAAACTATTATTATCATTATCTTACAAAAATGAAAGGTTAATTTAAAGAAATGAAAAGATTTAGGTCAAGTGCTTGTGGCTATTAAAAAATTATCTGATATTGGCTTTCGGATAATATTGCTACTTCGGCAAATCCAAGTCAAGTGAAACACCGTAATTCAGCTAAAAAATTAGGGTTAAATATATGTTTAACCCTGCAAATATGACCATAATCCATTTAGGCTCCTGTAAATATATATTTTTTTAAAATAGCCCTTACAAATATTAAGCGTTTACAGTTAAGCCTCTCAGTTAACTTTCCATCCAAAAAAACTGGCGTGCCTAACGGAGATGACATCATGAATGATTAACAGAGAAAGATTATCATTTTTGAATTGTGTCAATCTTTCTCTATTAATTACTCCTTTTTTTTGAACGGTCTGAAGCAGAACTGAATCGTTTCAATCTTTCTCTTTTAATCATTGATGATGTCATGCCGACATCATCTCCGTTAGCCACATCAGTTTTTTGGATAGAAAATTAACAGATGGGCTTAACTGTAAATGCTTAATATTTGCAATGGCTATTTTAAAAAAAGTTACAGGGGCCTAAATAGATTATGGCCATATTTGCAGGGCCAAACATATATTTAAGCTTAAAAACTAACAATAAGAAAAGAAAAGAAATGACCACCTTTGACACAAGGTTTTCTTTCTTAGACTAAAACAAGGTTAGAGTCACATCAAATAATTATAACAATAATAATGGAAAAACTAAGAATATAGAGTTCCCCAACATATCAATGCAATGGAAGTATGAACCTGCAATAGCAACATATGCATTCTGCAAACCATAAGTTAAACACCCAGGTGTAAGTAACTGTGTTTATACTTTATATCTTTGTACCGTTTCCTCCCATGTAGTAAACCCAGTACCAATGCTACAGATGCTTCAAGAGGCTCAACTAGCTCGAACTCTATCCAGCCAATCAATGCTCTTTCGTGGCCTCTCAAACTGAACATCAACACTTCTTCTGGATTTATCTTGAAACTCGATGCTTCTGGATTTGTCGTTGTACTCTACGCTTCTTCGCGATCTTTCATTCTGGTCGAATTGGACTCTTAACTTCTCTAATTTTTCGGTATTGTTGAATTTGTATTCATGAAATTTTAGTTTTTCTGTCCTATCGGTACTTTTCCTTGCTTTGTCCCTCTGATCTGTGCTCTTCCTCGGCGGCAATTCAAAACAATCGGTACTTCCTCTGGATTGTTCAACCCTATCCACGCTTCTCCTAAAACTCAATCTCTGGGACGGTGATTTTTCTACCGTTGATATGAATTTTCTGAGATGTCTAAGGTAGTCTGGATATAGTTCCAAATTACAGTGATTTCCACCTTTGAGCCATAAAGGTTCATATTTCTGTTGACATAGCTCCCACAACTGCTTGCCATGAGAGCAATCAACAACCTCATCAGCTGTTCCCTAAAGAAAGCATAAGAAAGAAGTCAAATTAGTAAAGCAACATGAAATGCTTTGTACCCAAAAAAATAACTACACTAAAGCAACATTTGCTAAGCTAAATTACAATATTTGCAATGAACAGGCTACGAAAGATGTTCTCCATTTATCAGACCATGTCATCATTTTCCTCACAAATTTTAGCAAGCAAAATGAAGATTTTAAATAACAATATGTGGGATGTTTGCATAAAAGAGATTCTATTTATCACTTTGTACACCAAGCTAGCACACTAAGCACCGAGTTAAGGACAAGTCTACAAGCATTATAGGAATTGTTACTTGGATACCAAACACGCTTACAGCAGCAACATAGAAACCATGAAGAACTCAGCTAGTGGGAAATCCAACACAATATACAAGGAATACTTACATGGATTACCAGCACTGGGCACCTCACCAATGGAATTTTATCAACATTCTGCACAAAACACGGAACGAAATTCAGGTTCATAATAGCTCAAAGACATAATTATGAAATCAAAGGGCATCAAGCATATAGGATAATGAAAAATCTAACCTTATAAATGTCAAACCAGTATGTCTTTTTCACAGGGTACATCACTCTCAACCCTGATAGTATTGGACTATGGAGAACAACAGCCCTCAGTCGGGGTAAACGGGAAGCAAGATCCACAGTAGGGCCACTTCCAACAGATTGACCGTACAAGATTATGTCTTCCTGCTTAGAACCATAGTTCTCTTCGAGATACTTATATACAGCTTCAATGTCAGCATAAGTATTATGCTCAGTTGGCTGTGAAAAACATCCATGTAAGTTTTTCATTATGCTTCTGTCAGCTTAGACCAAAAGAATTAAATAAACCAGAAAGAAGTGTATCTAGCAATTACCTTCCCTGATGACTGTCCATAGCCGGAGTAATCGTATCTGCATACATGAAAATAAGATGCTTGAAAAACTAATCGACATTCAACTTGCGATCTTTTTTACAAACAACACAACACAGCAATCACATGATAAGCCAGCATTATGGAGGTCCTGTAGAGTAATTCTAAAGGGTTAGGGTCTAAAAAGTACAGTCTCAAACATTACTTCTAATCATGCAACCCCCTTATTTGTGCCTCAATATAACATTTATTATGCATTAGAAGTCACTCTCACCACATAAAAAGCATTATTCGAAAGTGAAAATAAGACTGAAAGTAAGGGAGGGTGGGAAGTGAACATAATCTAATAACATCTGAACTATGAATGTTTGGGAGTGCATCATCAGTATCAACGCATCTGAGGTGTTACTTATCTAATGATGTTTACAGTTTCATCTGTTTTTAGGGATTTAATGTGCTACTGTTACTGTAAGCCCTAAATTGTTTGCAGCCAATCACAGAGCATGGGATTGAACTCAAGTGCTAGATGGCGCAATTTGTGAAGTCTAGAAGCAATTAAACCATATTAATAATGAAAACGATGGAATACAACACTCCCTCCATGAATCATTATCTTCTAAGTTCTAACCACACAACAACCACAAAAAAACAAAAAAAAAATACAAGGTTCAGGTTTTAACATATAAAAATACAAGGCAATGACCAAACCGTCCCCATCTTTGGCTAAATCAAACCCAACAAAGCCAATGAATTCGTTACGCCCCACCATAAATCCATCAACATCAGAATTCAGAACTCAGTGAATTCAAGCTAAACAAAACAATCAAGCTTCCTAAGGCGAGAGAATAACCAGGACTAGGACTGAGTCAACTCAACACCAGCGAACTCGGACACAAATGCACACGGGAAATAACAAATTCAACTAAAAAAGCAGACGAAAACATCCATTAAATTCAGCCACAAAATCAATAAAGCATGATCGAAATTCAAAATATTTTGAAATATAAAAGGGGGAAAATTGAAATACAATACCCGATGAGATTAACGCGCAAGTGGATACTGAGTTCGATGAAGAGTTCATACATCTGACCAAGATCAGCAGCATTGCCGTGAGAGTAGAGAATGGTTGATTTGGCCATGGGATGACGAACATACATGGCTACGATCTCAGTTCCACGGCGGTTTGGAAACTTAAGAACTTCGACGTTTTCGCGGTGTGGGAATGGGTTTAACAGCAATAGCCCCGTCGCTTCTTCCTTCACTAGCTTGTATGATGGCGGGTTTGGTGGAAAGAACGCCAATTTGGCAGCCATGGATGAGGTTACTCCACCCATCTTCGCCTTCTTCTTTTTCTAATTGCCAATTGCCTATAAGATCTTCTTCTTCTTTTTCTTCTTCCACTACTACTTGCTATTCACTCACTCACTTCACATTCGTTTTTTTCTTCTCTTGTTTTTTCAGATGGATGATGCTGTAGCGGTGTAGCCTGTAGGCTCTAGCATGTGAACTGAACCTCACTTTACACACAGCGGTTTTTATTTTATTTTTAATTAATTTTTTTTTATTTAGGACCGTTGCTGGCTACCCACGGAGTGTCCCAATGCTTTCAACGAAGGACTAATCTCCGCTCGCTACTTGCGGCAAGGATTTTGCTGGCCAACACGCCTTTTTAACGTGGGCGAGAATCAAACCCAAAAACAAACCGAATCGACCCCACTACGTAGCGATAGCTCAGGATAGCCCGACCAGTGTGCTGGATGTTGGTTATTATTTTTAATTAATTAATTTTACTTTTGGAATTTTTTTGGGGGAGGAGAGAAATCTCCTTTTTATTCACACCTATTTATTAGTTGTCTCTTCCTCACTTCCACGTGTTCCACTCTTGGCCTGAAATTTCTTCTCCTCACCCAATGGGTCTGTCAGTGAATGGTGTCTGTTTTTATATTGTCATTAAAATTAATAAATGTTAAATAAAGTAATATTAAATGTTTTTTTATTTATAGTAGTTTTTTATTAATATAATTTTTATTTTCATTAGTTATAGAAGTATGGACTGATTTTTTGGTAGTTAAATATTAGATTGACTCGTTCAAAACCAACAACAACCGTCGGTCCAAGTGATAACTGGACTTGGATGTCTCGAGTTTACATCTCTTTGAAATTATCAATGCAGCCAGCAAAATACGTAAATAGAAAAAATTTTAAATTTAAAAAATAGAAAAGTAAGTATTTGATAAGCAAAAAATTGAATATTAATAAAAAAATTTGACAAGAAATATTAATATGTCTTAAGATTTTCAAGGCCGCTCATGTTACAAAAACACATGGTAAAATACACTTAATTTCTTATAATATTAAATGGTTTTGAATTTTGAATTAATATCTTAATCACAACTAATTATGAAATATTAGGATCAGGGGCGGACTTAGGTACAGTCCAGAGGGTGCAGGTGTAGACCCTCAAGTTTTAAAAATTGCACTAGTACCCCTAAAAATATTACATTTTGACCCCACTAGTTCTCATACTTTGTAGTCCCTACCTTGCTCCTACTCTGTCTCTGCGCGACTCTACTGTTGCGCCTGGAAGAATAGAAGTGATCGCTCACAGTATCAACAACTCTCATCTCTCACCTCTGACCTACTCTCTCATTTTCGATTCTTCTTTCCTCTTCCCTCTCACTTTCTCAATCTCATCGCACAACTTGTGCTCTGCTTGACCTCGCCGCGCCACCGCTGCAGAAATCACCAAGCACCAACAACATCGCCATCGCCAAACAGCGCTCTACTCGACCTCGCCGCTGCCGTTGATCTTCCTCCCTGCGAAGTGCGACAACGCTTTTCTTCTCGTTTTACGCAAATATCGTCGTCTCCATTTTTCTACGCAAATCATGAGATACTGCTGCCTAATCTGTGATTTGTGTTTTGTGAATCCGTGATTTGTGTTTTCTGATTTGTGATTTGCCTAATCTGTGAATGTGATTTGTGATTCACAAATCTTGTCGCTTCCCTTTCCCCTTTCTTCCCGTGTGTGACTGTTCCTTTCCCTTTCCCCTTTTTTCCCTAATCTGTGAGACTGTGACTCCTTTCGTGAATCAATATAATTGATTATTGATAATATATTAATATTATTGATTATTGAAACCCGAATCTATATTTAATATATTGATTATTGATTTTCTTTAGATTTTAATAGATAATGGATAAATATTTGAGGAAGAGATTACCACCACCGAATCAACAATTGGGTGAATCAAGTTCCCAACGACAACGTGTTGAAATTAAATGTAGAAGAGTTGCCATCGGATCCGGGAAAGCGTGTTAAAATGGCGACATATCATCCCAATGATCAGGAGAAGATACGAAGAGCATATTTACAAAAAGGACCATGTCAACCTACTCAACACAAATTTCCTCAAAGACAAATTGCAAATTCAATGAGAAGATTTAATCCCTCTTGGTTTAATGAATTTGGCAATTGGTTAGAGTATAGCATTGAGAAAGATGCCGCATTTTGCTTGTGTTGCTATCTTTTTAGGCCCGATGTTGGCAAGCAAGCGGGTGGTGCAACATTTGTGACGGAGGGATTCAGAACTTGGAATAAGAAAGACAAACTCTCATCTCATGTTGGAGGTCCTAATGGGGCCCATAACATTGCTTGGAGGAAGTGCCAATATTTGATGAATCAAGATCAACATATTGAAGTTGCAATAGCTAAGCAATCTAAACAACTCCGCGACGTGTATCGAAGGCGTTTGACGACTTCAATTCTTTGCATCCGCCTTCTATTAAAGTTGGGATTACCACTTCGTGGTCATGATGAATCAACAGAGTCTGCTGATCAAGGTAATTTCCTTGAAATTTTTAAATTCCTTGTTGAAAATAATGAATCGGTAAATAGTGTTGTCTTGAAAAATGCTCCACAAAATCATCAATTGACTGCTCCAACAATTCAAAAGGAGATTGTTAATGCTGCTTCTTTGGAAACCACAAAAGCCGTTATTAGTTATTACTGATCTTGGAGATGAATTATTTGCTATTCTTGTTGATGAGTCGCGTGACATATCCAACAAGGAGCAAATGGTTGTTGCTTTGCGTTTTGTTAACAAAAAAGGTAGTATTGTGGAGCACCTTCTTGGTATTGTTCATGTCAAAGATACCACCGCATTATCATTAAAAATGGCAACAGAAGAATTGCTTTGCAAACATGGGCTTCATTACTACATCAAGAAGTCGTGGACAAGGTTATGATGGTGCTAGCAACATGCGAGGGGAACTTAATGGTCTCAAAAATTTGATCTTAAGAGATAATTCATCTGCGTTCTAGGTGCATTGTTTTGCTCATCAACTACAACTTACATTAGTTGCATTGTCAAAAAAACACATTCGAGTTGCCGCTCTTTTTAACTTTGTGTCTCCTTTGATAAATGTTGTTGGAGGCTCTTGCAAAAGACTTGACATGCTTCGTGAGAGACAGTTTATGAATGTCATGGAGGCGTTGGGAAAAGGAGAAATTCCTAGTGGGCAATGTTTGAATCAAGAAACTAGTCTTAAACGAGCAGCTGATACTCGTTGGAGTTCACATTATGCCACTTTGATAAACTTGATACTAATGTATTCTTCTATAATTGATGTTCTTGAAATAATGAAAGAAGATGCAATAGATCCAGATCATACAGCTGAAGCCGAAGGTCTTTTAGGTTTGATGGATAAATTTGACTTTGCATTCACATTGCATTTGATGAAAAATGGCTTGGGTTTTTCAAATGAATTGTCACAAGGCATTGCAAAGGAAAGATCAAGACATCATCAATGCTATGAACTTGGTTAGTATCACAAAGGAGCGGTTACAAACCATGGGGGATAGTGGATGGGAGCCCTTGTTGCACGAGGTAACTTTATTTTGCAATAAGCATGACATTGACATTCCTAACATGGAAGATATATTTTGTGAGGGGAAATCACGACGTGGAAGGCAAATATCAAGCTGTCACAATAGAGCATCACTATCGTGTTAGAATATTTTATACTGTGTTGGACATGCAGCTTAGAGAGATAAATGATCGTTTTTCTGAAACAAATTCTTAGTTGCTAATTTGTATGCCTTATCTAAGTCCACTCAACTCGTTCTCTCGTTTTGATAAGGAAAAACTTGTTGAACTTGCAAAGTTTTATCCACATGAATTCTCTCCAGCTCATTTGGTGATGCTTGATAATGAACTTGGGAGTTACATCATTGTTATGCGTAGGAATATTGAATTTGCATCTTTGAAAGGAATTGGTGATCTTTCAGACAAGTTGGTTGAAAATGGATTGCATATTGTTTATCCACATCTTTATCTTCTTTTGAAGTTAGCAATGATTTTCCCCGTAGCCACAGCAACCGTTGAAAGAGCCTTTTCTGCTATGAAGATTGTGAAGAATATGTCGCGTAATCAAATGGGTGATCAATGGATGAATGATTGTCTAGTTACTTATTTTGAGAAAGAAGTGTTCATGAATATTGACATTGAGTTGATCATACAACGATTCCAAAACATGAAGTCGTGTAGGGGACAACTATAAATATGTATGTACTTTTTTGACTAGCTTTATAATTTGAACGATTATGTCTTTATTTTTATTTTTTATAATATAAAATTTTATTTAGTTAAATAGTCTGACCATTCTAGACCGAGGTCCTAGATACGCCACTGATTAGGAGAAACATTTTTTTTTTGGTGAATAGGATAAGCATTGTTTATTGTCAAAAAAAAGGATAAGCATTATTATTTATCATAACATTGTCTATTTTAGTGATCCAAAGCAAAATTGGAAATTGAACATGATTAGGGCGATATTCAATTATTTGTTTGAGTGGAGTGGAGAGTAGAGAAGCAAGAAAAATGAGTAGAGGGGGGTGGAGTAAAAAACACATAAAAGTAGAGAGTATCAATTAGTTAAATGATTTCGTGGAGCAATAACAGGTTGTCCCATGTTGATGTCAAACTAAGGCCTGCTTCATCACCATGATTTCCCTCCCAATTGAAGGAGAAGAAGCCCTTTCGGCATCGTGTTTTTGGGGGCAATGGGACCTCACATAATTGACATGGGTGTAGGAGTGTCCACAATAGGAATATGTCATGTTACTTCACCATTAATTTATCATCATCATGGAACTTTCTCTATTTTTATTTAATTCAATTCTCAAGAATCTTTGTTGGGGAATTTTTGAACATAGAACCTCGTTTAGGGTAATCAAATGCCCATCAACGTCTTCTATTGTCTTGAGTCTCAGAATCCCAACCCACAAGGTCCGGGAAATGGGGCCCATGTTGCTAAACTTTCTTGTTCTCTATTATCAAGCCATGCTGTCAACTTTGGTACCACAGAGGAGAGATACTAGGCAAGGTATTAGGACAAAACCAATTATATTAAAAAATTTGAAGCCAATCACGGATAATAAAATCAGTTGAATAATCTACTCTATCTTTTTTTTTGGTGAAAGAATGGGCCAAGGCCCAACCGAAACTTAATTAATAACCAATTAACCGGGTTATATAACCCAAAATTGTCTACTTTACATAAATTGACTAAAAAATCAGGAATAACATAAAAAATGACGCACATGTCCCTAGTGCCATGACTGCTTTTGGCTAACGTGTCAGCCACAGAGTTGTTCCCACGACCAATCCAGCGCCAGTGGATCATCAATTCTCCTCTTCCAATTTCGCAGATGTTTCTAGAGATGGGGTTTCCAGCAACTCCACTGGTGTAGACACCATTCAAATCTTCCACTGCTTGCAAAGAATCAGTCTCCACCAATAATTCATTGTAGCCCCTGTTCCACGCAATACTCACACCGTGAAAAATCGCCCACAGTTCCGCTTCCAACGAAGAGCAAGCGTCGAGCTTGTGCATGTAAGCAAACTCCATCTTTCCATGGCTGTTCCGAAGAATTCCTCCACATGCGGCAGATCTACCATTGTTGAGGACAGAGCCATCACAGTTGAGCTTCCACGCACCCAGGGGAGGAGGGATCCAACGATCCACCACAGTATCAATTCTGAGGTTAGGGTTTGTTTGAAGTTTAATCTAGCTTGTTCATTCTACTTTCCACAAACCAATCAACATGCTTCCTAATAGAAATTGTGCTTGACTGCACAGATGTACCTTTCTTGGAGAAGACCCAATCATTTCTCGCAGCCAAATTGTGTCAAGGGTAATACCAAACACCAGGTTCCAGTGGGCTTCTTCACACGAGTTACCTCTTATGGAAAGGTTAGATTCAATCCAATTCCCCCAATCTTGATTACTGTAGAATAGATTCTGGTTTCTAACTTTGAAACTCATCCATAGGCTTAAACTCTTCCTGCAGTCTCTGAAACAGTGGAAAATGGTCTCACCAGCTTCGTTACAGCTAGGACATGTGCTATCAGTGGTCATCTTCCTACGATTCCTCTCCATGTTGGTCATTAAAGATCCATGTCCAAGCTTCCACAGTAAGATTTTTATCCTTTCTGCTCCTTGCCAATTCCAGATAACCTGGAAAATAGATTGAGAAGAAATATTTGTATGTCCTGCTATAGCTGCATAGGCAGATTTTGATGTGAAAACTCCATCAGGAATTGCACTCCATTTATAGTCATCCTCCTGTTGAGAGGCAGAGGGAGGACTGATAGTAGTAATAGCCTGAAGAATATTATCAGGCAGGATCTCTCTAAGAGCATCCAAGTCCCAATTTCCATTGTAGGTAACATAATGACTGATTGGAAATTGCAACATGTCCTCACTGATGTTGTCATTGCAGTAGGAAGCAAGGTCATTATGATTGGTGAGCCATCTATCCTTCCAAAACCTTATGTGTTCACCATCTCCAATTTGCCAACTTAGATGATTTCTGAATTCATCCCAATTATTCTTTAAGCCAAGCCAGAAGTTAGAACCATTCTTCTTGCAATTGATTTTAGGGAAATACCTCCAACCACAATTGTACTTGTTTTGTTTCTTAACACTTTTGTCCAGAGGCTATCAGTGTTCGAGCAGAAATTCCAGAGAGCTTTCATTAGGAAGGTAGTGTTAGCCACCCTAGTAGTCTCAGCCCTAAACCTCCACCCTTTTTAGGTAAACACAACTTATCCCAGTTGAGGAGATGGATTTTCTTGTGATCCTCATCATCACCCCAAATAAACCTTCTGCAGAGTTTATCTACTTCATCACAAGTGCTTCTAGGCAGCACAGCAGATTGGATCATATAGTTAGGCATAGCTTGAATTACAGATTTAGCTAAAGTGACCCTTCCAGCAAAGGATAAGGTTCTAGCTTTCCAAGAACTCAATCTTTGCTTGACTTTATCCACTATGAACTTAAAGGTATTGCTTCCAACTTTCTTGTGGAATATAGGAATCCCCAAGTATTTTCCAAGATCATCAGTTGAATTATATCCAAGAATTTGGCAGATATCATTCCTTATAGCCCAGTGGACATTTTTAGAGAAAAACACTCTGGTTTTCTCTTGGCTAACCTTTAGACCTGAGCTGAGGCTGAAGTTCAGAAGAGATTGGTGGATAAGATCAGCTTGATCAGAGGAGGCTTCAGCAAACAGAAGCAGGTCATCAGCAAAAACAATGTGGGATATTTTAGGACCCCTTCTAGACAGTTGGATAGGTTTCCAACTGTTATGAGCCACTTCAATCTCAATAACTTGGAATAGTCTCTCAATACAGAGGACAAAAAGATAAGGAGATATAGGGTCTCCTTGTCTAATACCTCTAGTAGGATTGAAAACTTCCAAGGCTTCACCATTCCAAAGCACTTGCATAGTAGGAGTAGAAACACAATACCAGATGATTTGTGCTAATTTAGTAGGAATACCAATGTCTTCCAATGTATCCTTCACAAACTCCCATCTAAGTCTATCATAGGCCTTTTCCAAGTCAATTTTGTTGGCCATCAAGCCTTTCTTACCACTTTTATTTCTCATAGAGTGGAAGATCTCCTGGGCTATGATAATGTTGTCATGAATTTGTCTTTTTAGGGATAAAGGAGGCTTGAGCCGGGCCAATAAGCTTCTGGAAAGCCTACTCTATCTAGTACTAGTATTAGTATTCTAGTATGTCTACTATAGATTTATACAAATTCACCACATATGATTTTACCAATACCCTCATTCTATCTAAAAGACACCTCAAATTTTTTAGGGTAAAAATGTCATTACACTCTATTTCTTCTTTTTTTTCTCTTTATTCTTACACTCTCTTTCTTACTTTTCACTTTTCTCTTACACTCTCTTTCTTCCTTTTTTTTCTCTTTCTTCTTACACTCTCTTTCCTCATTTTCACTTTTCTTTTACACTCTCTTTCTTCCTTTTTTTTTTACTTTACTTTTCCCATAAATAATTATTCTCTTTCTCTTATCACTTCACTTTAATTCTTTTAACTAAATTTCTAAATTTATAAAAACACTACTTTAATTAAAAAAAATTGAAGACTACCACTATAAACCTACTATCTAAAAAACAAGAAGACTTAATGACTATTTAAATTAGTAATTAATATTTAAAACAAATATCTCTTATCTACTATAGATTTATCTACTAATCAACTAAAATAATCAATTGAAACTACGAGATAACTGCACTGATAAATAAAAAACACGGGATAACTGCAGTGATATATAAAAAAACACGGGATTAATATTTACAATTTTGGAAAACTACTATAATTAATATTTATAATTTATAATTAATATTTACCATTGATAATTATAATTTTGGAAAACTACTATAAAACTACTATCTAAAAAACACGTGATAACTGCAATAATCTACTATAATCCACTAATCAACTCAAATAATCTAATATAAAAATACGGGATAACTGCAATAATCTACTAATCAACTCAAATAATCAATTGAAACTATGAGATAACTGTAATGATATATAAAAACACACGGGATAACTACACAAATATATAAAAAGACAATGCTCAAATATAAACTATATAAACCTACTATCTAAAAAACAATAATATTTAATGACTATTTAAACTACTGATTAATATTGAAAATAAATATTTCTTATTGATAATCTACTATCTCTCTTTTACTATTTACTATAATCTATTAATCAACTAACATAATTAATTGAAACTATGAGATAACTCCACTGATATATAAAAAAACACGAGATTAATATTTGTCATTGATAATTAAATTTTTTGAAACCTACTACTACAAACCTACTATCTAAAAAACAAGTAGACTTAATGACTATTTAAATTACTAATTAATATTTAAAACAATTATTTCTTATTGATAATCTACTGTCAACTAAATTAATCAATTGAAACTATCAGATAACTGCACGGATATATAAAAAACACGGGATTAATATTTGCCATTGATAATTTTAGTTTTTGAAAACTACTATCTAAAAAAACAAGAAGGCTTAATGACTATTTAAACTGATTAATATTTAAAACACACGGGACAAATATTTGTCACTAATACCTAAAAAAGGACAAATAATTGTTACTGATATATAAAAAAAACACGGGATAAATATTTGTTATTGATAATCTACTATCTATCTTTCACTATCTACAATAATCTACTAATCAACTCAAATAATCAATTGAAACTATGAGATAACTACACTGATACATAAAAAAACACTGGACAACTGCACTGATATATAAAAAAAATACGGGGATAATTTCAATGATATTTATAAAAACACGGGATAGTTGCACTGATATATAAAAAAACATGGGATAACAACACTGATATATAAAAAAAACACTGCACTGATATATAAAAACACACAGAATAAATGCACATATTGTTTTTAAATGATACTTTTACATTTTTAGTTTTAATATTTATCAATTTTTTATTTGAAACTCTTTTTTTATCTACTTTAAATTTTTCTTTATTTTCACGGGGTAATGTTCAAACTATTTAAATACTGCTAAATTCATTCCTAAAAAGAACACGACAGCACCTGTCCATATGCAAGTCATCCTCTATATTTTACAATTGATTTTAGATTAATGAGATTTCAAACTAACGTTTCTATTTGAGGTAATCGTATGACGTAATGTGATCGGCCCGTGCGGATGCACGGGTATAGTACTAGTTTATATATAAAATGGAGTCTTATTAGTCTTTTTTTATAAGTAAAAGATATTATCAAAAGGGAGTACAATGGATACTCCAACCTAAGCAAGGAGTTGAGGACCTAGTTAAAACCTTTTTGAGCGTCAAAATTTTATGGGAAAAAGACCCAATGAGAAAAAAGAGCACCTCCGTGACGACAGAAATTACAAATTCCTTAAACATAGAAGATGATTAGCCACTAATAAGAAATATTACGATCACTTCTACCAAACTTATAACTGAACCAACTCCATAAAAGACATTTGATTTTGTTAAGTAAATTTGTCTCCGAGTAAACTACACCTCTAAATGCACTACACTGAAATTGGCCTACGTTACTCCGGTGGTCTTGTACACAATATGAGATAAATTGGGTGGCAATTATTGTTTATCATTGCAATAATATTTTTTCTAGATCTAATTATAGTCTTACTCACTGAATCACTCCTTCTCCCTCCGATTTCACCCTTTGTCCAATTTTACTAGTGGAACCTATTGCACTATTTGCAGCGGTCAGATTCGAGTTCACACTTCACATGGAAGAGGATTTTAAATCTTATTGATGCTCTTTATTAGAATCCTAATCCCATTCATCAATAACTTGCATAGTTGTCATTTCTACTATGATTGTGTTGTTAACCTTGATGCACCTTGATGACACATAACATTAATCTTGATGCATCATTGATGACATATAATAGTTATAAATTAATGTTGAAATTTACAAATATGATTTATATGATAGCAACTTTCAATCCAACTATTAAATTTGAAAAATATTTATCTAGTAGGATTAAGGTTAGCAAAATAGGTTTAAGCTACACTAGGACACAAGGGTCGACCCAGTACTCCCGAGAACGATTCCCGCAGTGGACAAACTCAAAGTTGGCCAGTGCGAAATTTGCTCTTAAGCACAAATGAGGATTAGTTTTTCGTTAAAAGCGTTAGGACACTCCATATGTAGCAAACGATCCGAACAAAAAAAAAGGTAGCAAAATAGGTTGGGCACGACAGGCTATCAAAAATGGCATGGTGGCTTGGTTCTCCTTAACCCACAACCCTACATAATCTGGCCTACCTAGCTTGTTAACTGATCGGGCCACATGTCAAAATTAGCGACTTACAACAATTTATTCCTTCATATTGAAAATGAAATTTATCGATCTGTCTGTTGAATAGTATGATACTGTCATTGTGATCATGTATATCAAATTTTAAAAAATGGATATTCATAGGTAGGGGTGTGCATGGTACAAAATCCATACCACACCACACAATACCTCTTTCAAATCCAGTTTTGGTTTACCATTTTTCATAAAACCGGTTTGCATTTCTAAACCGGTTTCGAACCGGTTCGAAACCGGTACGGAACCAGTTCGGATTTTAAAACCAGTTTACCATTTTAAAACCGGTTTTCCCTTCCAAGAACCGGTTTACAAGTTTTTAAAACCAGCTTTTGCTACCCAAAAACGGTTTACCGTTTCCTAAAACCGGTATTTATTGCCAAAAACCAATTTTTGGTGCCAAAAACGGTTTACCACTTCCCAAAACTGGTAACATGCCAGTAACATAAAAAATCCAGTAACATAACATTTCATACATGAGTTTTTTGTTGATTACCAAAAGCACATAGAAAATTCCAGTAACATAAAAATTCCAGTACTATAATATTCTTTCCGGTCATTGTATCATCACATCAAAATGTTGAAATTGTTCCTAAAAAATGAAAGCACAGTACGTTCCTCTCTCTCTCTCTCTCTCTCTCTCTCTCTCTCTCTCTCAAATAATCAAAGCGCTAAAATTCCAATTTTTTTCTGCTCAATAAACTAATCAACACGCACACTATTATAAGAGCAATGTTATTTAGTTAAAAGATTTTCAGCCAAAACTAGCCAAAAATTATTAACCAAGTTTTTTATGCTATTAACCAAGTAACTAATTAACCAAGTTTTTAGTGAATGACTTAGAAAACCATGAAAAGACAGGTTGGTTAATGGCTCAAAAAACTTGGTTAATTAGTGTTGTAAAGTGGTTTTTGGCTATTTTTGGCTGAAAGTTTTTGGCTAAATAACATTACTCTATTAATAATAATAATAATAATAATAATAATAATAATAATAATAATAATAATAATAAATGAATATCACCCTGTACATTTCATCGTCACTCTCCCAAATCCCTCACTCTCATAAATTCACCACCTTTTATGTTTATCCGGAGCTGGAGGAGCTGAGTTGTTGGGTTTCTTTTGAAAGGATGACAAATTTTTTCTGATTCGGTGATGGAGAAGCATGGGTCGGTGAAGGCTATAGGATATGGGAAATTCGGGAAAATATTGGTTTAGGGAAAACAGTTACCGGTAATCCATTTTTCTACTAATTGGGAGCAGTTGGGTTTTTAAGAAAAATGGTACGGACTTTTCTAAATGGTCCGGTAAAGTAATTAGTTTGGTTCAAGTTTACTGTTATTGTTGCACACCCCTATTCATAGGTGTGTTATTTAACAACTCACATTTACTTATCTTTTAAATAACATATTACCATTGAAATAAAGTAGTGTGTTGGAGTCTCAATTGATTACTGATTTGTATGAAATTTGGTATACTTATCACGTTATTCAACGATCGAACCAGTATATTTCATTTTCTTTTATGAAGTTATTAATTGTGTTAAGTCGCTAAGTTTGATACTTGGTGTCAATATATCCTGACATATATATATATATATATATATATATATATATATATATATATATATATATATATATATATATATATATATATGTGATCAATCAATCATCAATCAATCAATCAATTCCTATATTCATTCAATACCTCAATACCTATATAATAAAACTATGTACTAGGAAAAAGTCCATTTTAGACAATTTAGAATTGTCATTTATCAAAATATAGAGGCAAAATAGTAAATTCACCTTAAAAAGACAAAACTTTTGCAGCTTTTTCAAAAAAACAAACACGTTGTCCCGCTGACGCGCGCAGACTGACCCGTGCCAGTTTTATTTTATTTTTTCATTTTTTTCAGTTTTTTTTAAATTTTTTATTCAAAATATTTTTTTTGTCAGTTTTTTTCTGAATATTTTTTTGTCAGTTTTTTTACTAAAATAAATAACTTTTTTATTTATTTTTATAATTTACTCAAAAGACTACAATCAATCAGTTTAACCACTACTAATTGTCAAAAAAACCCATACCTTTAACAAAATTTTCAATTTTTTTTTCAAAAAACTAAATTATTAAATAGATATTATAGTCAATAATTAAATAATCTAAAATTTATTATTTACTATAGTCTCTCTATTAAAACTACTAAAATCAATCATTTTTTTCTTAAAAAATAAAATCAATATATCAATTTAACCACTACAAAAAATTACCATATAATAATTTTATAATTACTAAAAATGAGTAAAATGCCAACGAGAGTGGCAACGTCGAGCGCCAACGGGAGTGCCAACGAGACTGCCAACATGAGTGCCAACGGGAGTGGCAATGAGAGCGCCAACGGGAGTGGCAATGAGAGCGCCAATGGGAGTACCGACTTTTTTTTAAATTTTTTCCAACACGACTATTTTAAAAAAATAAGTTTTTTATTTATTTTTATAGTTTACTTCAAACTACTAAAATCAATCAATTTAACCTCTACTAATTGTCAAAAAAAAAACCCATACCTCTAACAAAATTTTCAAATTTTTTTTTTCCAAAAAGCTAAATTATTAAATTGATATTATACTCAATAATTAAATAATCTAAAATTTATTATTTACTAAATCTCTCTATTAAAACTACTAAAATCAATCAATTTTTTCATAAAAAAATAAAATCAACCAATTTAACCACTATAAAAAATTACCAAATAACTATTTTATAATTACTAAAAAGGAGTAAAATGCCAATGAGAGCGCCAACGAGAGCGGGAGTGCCAACGGGACTGCCAATACGAGTGCCAACGAGACTGCCAACATGAGTGCCAACGGGAGTGACAACGAGAGCGCCATTGGGTAGAAACATCCCTCCCTTCTTGATATGAACTTACTTCTAAAAGGTGACTTCTTTGACCTACATTGTGTTCTATGTGGTGATTTTATCAATAGCAAGTTGTGATTCTGAAATTAAATGCAATGCATGTGTTGTTTTGGGTCTTGACTTGATGAAATGTTTGATTTGGGCTATAAGTGCTTTAAGTTGAATGCATGAGATAGTGAATAAATGGTTTTGTGCTTGAAGTGTTAATTATGTGATGCTTAGTTGTGTAATTAATAATCTTAATTGGAGGTGTGAATTTGATGTATTGATGTTGGTTGGGTGATTTGTAATGATTAAGTTGATGGTATGGTAGTTAGAATTGGTTGGAAGCCCTTGGGAATGAGTTAAAAACGTAAAAAGAGTTCTGAAATCTGCACTATACGCACCGGTCGTGCTCCTTTACGCACCGGTCGTGCAAGTCACTGGTTGTGAGACTTTTCGATAGCCTTCCGACTGTTTTATTCGTATCTTTTGATCTCGAACTCCGATTTGAGTGTTCTTGAATGCGTTAGAAAGCTAACGAAAAGATCTACAACTATAAACAAACATTAATAGTGTTTTTAATTCTCTCCCGGAATCATCCTTAACCTATTCTATCTCCTAATGCTTGAAGTATAGTCTATGTTATGTCTTTGAATAAATCTTTGTCATATAAATGATTGCTGATTGAACTGCTTGACCTGGTGGTTCAGGTGCTTGATTATGATATGAATAGAAGTATCTTGTCATGTTTAATGACTATGACTAACTATCGAGTGAGAACACAACTAAGGATATTAATAAAACACTATGGGGATGACGATCCCAAGAGGTTAAGTAGCGTACTTGGAATGAGAGGTCATTTCTCCTGAGTTCAAGGACCATTATGGTTACTCCGATTGAGTCGTGGCTCATTATGGTTATTCGGGTTTACTCGAGGTGAGCCATGACTCATTATGGTTATCGGGTTGGGTTCTCCGCTGAAGCTGACGTTGTTCAGTCTTCTTTTGGATTATGCTACACTATGATAAGTGAGAAGATAAAGAAAATGACGATGAGAGGTACGATGAGGGATCGCGAAAGAACTCACTGAGATTCGTAATCTCACCCTTTATGTTGTTATGTTTTTTTTCTTCAGATTGACAGGTTAAGATCAAGCGAGGCAAGGAATGTAGCAGCTGTTTGGGCTACCGAGTCAGGGGATCCTTCGAGATCTAGTTTATTGTTAGATTCCTAGTTAAGGGTTATGTATTATAGTGTTTGACATTTGAGGTTTTAAGTTGTAATTAAGTTAATGTATTAGGTCTAATTCGTTCTCGGATTTGAACTAGGTTTAAGGAATGACATCATGTAAACTCTCTCAGTTATGTCATTTATGTTATCCTTTGTGGTATTTATTCCACTCGGGGCTATGTTTATACAAATTCATTAACGGGTTAAAATTCTGATTGTATTAAAACGGTTAACAGCCTAGACTTTGCGACGTCCAAAGTTCAGGGTGTTACATATTTGTAATTTCATAGCAAATTATGACAAATACGATATCACCCTGTTGCGCCCGAAAAATCCGGTTTGGGACTTTTCGTTTGACAACGTGGAAAAAGTTTGGAGCCGCCACCAATATTTTAATTTTAAGACCAAAACATTGAAAAAAGGTCTTTTGAACAAGGCGGATGGTCTTTCGAAAACTAGAGATGTAGGTTCGGGGGTCGGTTAGGTGCAGGGAAGGTATTAGCGCCCCGCACCCCCTTTCTACCGAAAGGGAACCATTAACTTGATGTGTGGTTTGAAGTGTTGATTTGAAAATGCTTTTATTTTGCCTCTTTATTGAAAAGAGAGTGAGGAGACTTAATGAAAATTTTTACTTTTGGCGCTTGACGAGAGTTGGCCTCTCGCTCCTACGTATCTCCTGGTGCGATGGAGAATTCAAAGCTACGTAGTTCTTGGGTGTAGAAAATGTTTGTGGGTTGGTGTTTTTTAATGTAGGGGTTTTAGGACTGTGTGATCTGTGTTGGAGGACCACTGGGGGTCTGAAGGAGCACTGGGGCTCTGAAGGGCCACTGAGGGATGAAGGAGCGCTGGGGCTCTGAGGGACCACAGTTCACTTATCTTAAAACGATGATTAACCCGGCCGTACGACCGACTTAATCCCCTACTTTGAAAATAAGATTTTTGCTTTTGAAATGAAGGAGATCTGTTTGTATATTCTTTAATTTTAGAAATTGTTTATTTTTGCGCTTGACAGGGGCGTGGCCCTGCTCCTACGTATCTCCGGGTGCGATGGAGAATTCAAAGCTACGTAGTTCTTCTTTGTTTGGAAAACGGTTTTTGTTTTTTAATCTTTTTGGAGTTTTTCGCAAAGGGGTTGAGCGTTCGTAGTGACCAAACAACAACGGTTTAGAGTGGTCACACTACTACTCTTATGAAAATGAATTATCATTAACGACCAAACGGCAACGGCGCGAGTGATGATTAATGATAATCGGTTTTTATTTTGAGCATTGAAAAGGTTTTCGCGATTGAAGGAGAGCGTTTGTGAGGACCAAACAACAACGGTTTAGAGTGGCCACACTACTAGCTCTCACAGGAATGAAATCATCACCCACAATCAAACGGCAACGGCGCGAGTGATCATTAATGATGATTAGTTTTGATTTCGACGTTTGAAAAGATTTGTTTTTGAAAAGTGTCTTCGTTGGTTTTAATTGAAGAGAACGTCGTGATGAAAGGAATTTGCAATTGGATTGATTTTCGTTCGGGGAAATATTTATCCATCATTTGAAAAAAAGGTTTGAGAAAAAATAAGTTCGTTTAGGGAAAAGAAAGATTTATTATTTGGGAAAACAGGTTTTGTAAAAAAAAACGTTTATCTAGGGGAAAGAAATAAAATTTGAAAAGAAAAACAGGGGGCGTAGTAGTAAAATAAGGGTGTAAATAAAAGGGGGGCTGTATTATTAAAACTGGGGTGCAGATAGTGAGCCCAGCTTGTTTTTGTAAGCTGGGCTGCGTTTTCATTTTCTGATGGGCTTAGGGGGGAGGCGTGCGAAATTAACCGTGGGGGTGCAAATAACAATCTGAAAAAATAAAAAATGTGAAAGTACGAAACTACCCTTGCGCTGATACTATAAAAGGAAAATCTAATTCCAGAAACCCTAATCTCATCTTCTTTCTCTCCGCGGCGCCCCTAACCCAAAATTGCAAAAAAAACTAAAATTTTCTATCCTCCTCTCTTCACTACGGCCGTGTCCCTCCTCTCACAAATCATCCAACCCATTTTTTTTCTCCCCCTCCTCACGCCGCGCTCGCCCCTCTCTCCTCAAAGCCTCGTTTTCGTTCTCCTTACCCACTGGAACCAATCTCGTTCTCCCTTCGCCTTACCGCCGCCAACGGCGAGAAATGGAGGGTGACGGTTTGGCTCGCGATGTTGGCTTCGTGGTGGCGCTGTGGTGATTTCGTGGGTGGTGGCTGATCGTACTGTGGGTGGAGGAGTTGGTGACGGCGAAGGGGTATTCGGTGGTTGTTGGTTCGGTGGAGCGGTGGTGAGAGAAACGAAGGGTGGATCGGTTGCTGGGTGGTGATTGATGGGGCTTTGGTTGTTGGGCTGCGGTTGTGGGGGTGAGGTGGTGTACGGCGGCGGCGTGGTGTGGCTACGGTGGTGGATCTGTTTTAAGGGGTGACGGTGGTGAGGGTTCGTGAGGGTGTGAGTGAGGCGGTGGTATTTGGTGGGCGGTTCGGTGGTTGCTGGGCGGTTAGGCGCGAGGACAGCCACGACGGGGTAACGGTGACGCGTAAGTTTCGATTGATTTCGTGGAATGACCACCGTGGGCGGCGGCCGGAGTTCACCTCCGGCGGCTCAGGTCAGTACATCATCCCTTCTCTATTTTTTGTTCTATCTGCATGTTTACTTCTGTGTTGCTGTGGCTGTCTGGTTTGATTTCTTGTTGTTTAACTAACTCGTTTTTTTTTACACACTGATTTCTCATTTTTAGAGCCAATAAACTATGAACCCTAAATTTTTATGTTCTGTTTCAAAACTATTTTCCAACTAACAGGGACATTAGACCACCTTATTTTAAAAAAAAACTCATCCAATCTAAATACTGATATATGCTTAAAACGAAATAATAATAAAAACTCAGGACCTTTTTTTGAGACTGCTGCTATGTTGTTTTGACTGCTTCTGTTGCCTACTGCATACCCTTGTTGCTGCTGCTCTTTTACTCTCCTGCTACTGCTCTTACTTCTGGAAAAAAAAGAAATTGTGTGTATTGCCGTTTGTGTGTGTATATGGCTGTGTTTTCTACTTAGTGTGTGTATTTTTGCTGCCTACGTGTATGTGGTTGTCTCCTCCCTTTACTGTTGGTGTTCACTGGTATATATAGGCTGATTGTGGTGTAGGTGTGGTATGCTAATGCAGGGGATCAAAACTCATGGGGAGACCAGTTTGTTGCTGCTGCAGTGGAGCAGAGAGGGAGCAGCAAGGAGGTGGAGCAAAGGCTGTCTTGCTGGTGCCAAAGTGGTAAAAGAACAGAGAGCAAGAACAAAGGCTCATTGGCTTGGTGCTCAAAATGTCCACCCAGCAACCAGGCGCATACTGCCTCTGTTGCTTTTTCTTTCCCTTTTTTTTGTTGAAAAAAAAATTTGTACTCTTTTTATTTATTTATTTTATACTATTGCATAAGAAATTTGTCTATATGTGTAACAATACAAAAGGACAGCAGCTATTCAGATTGACTTTATTTATTTATTATTATTTATTTATTTATTTATTTTTATGATAATAAAAGCGGTAAAAACGAGACGCAACGACTCACACAACTCTAAACGGAACGCGCGCTCGCCTTAAGACTAGGAACGCGTACGCGATTTGAATACGCACGCGCGCACGTTTTTAAAACCGATTTCATTCTATTCTCACTTTTCTAAAGATGGTAAAAATAAACGCGCACCGACGCAATTACTCACGACTCGAGACGAAATGCGCGCTCGCGTTATTCATTATTCTATTATTTATTTTTGGATTCTTTTTTTCCTTTTTTTTTGAAAACAACGAGCGCCAAACAAAATCGTTGCACGAGAGTGCCAAATACACCCGCATTTAGAACAATACGCGAAGCGATAAAATTTTTGGGATTTTTTCAATTAGGCGGACAAAATTGGGGTATTACAGCTGCCCCTCTTTATTTCACATCTCGCCAAGAAATATGAATTGGCCTTTTCATATTTGTTGGTGAAATGGAAATAAAGATATAGGGATAATACTAATTTTGTCCGCTCCAGAAAAGCTCAAATTTTCTTTTTGTTATTTTCCTTTTGAGAAAAGGGGGGTTAACACTTGTCACATTAACGGGAAAGCAGTAAATTGGGGAAAGCGGTAAATTGGGAAAAGCGGTAAATTGGGAATTCGGAGGTTGCCTAAAAACCTTCTAACGAACTCTGGTCGAGTCCGAGCTTTGGGGGTGGCCTTTTCGAGCGGCCGATCAACATCAGGTCCGGAACTGATTTGATCAATGGATTTACGCTATGCCTTAGGCTGACACAACTAATCCGAAGGACTTAACGAAGTCTGATGGATCCATCGCGTGCTCGTACACGATGTTGTGATCTGTGGAAGGAGTTTACTAACTCTGTGTTGATGGAGTTTACTAACTCTGTGTTGATGGAGTTTACTAACTCTGTGTTGTGGTGATTTTCTAAAAATGAGATTTTTGGGACTCTCTGGTCCGAAGTAACTTTTCTCTTGGATGGTGCATGAAATGCATGCACTTGGGTATTTGGGTGCACATGAATGCAATGATTGATTTTGGGTGGGATGCTCTTTCTGTTTGATTTTCATTCTTTTCTTTTTCTTTTGTTATTCTTTCGCTTTTTCTGAGATGCGAATTTGAAAGTGTAATGCACTACTGTTTGATGCCATGGAGTGACGAATGGTATGGATGATATGAGAATGATGAATGAAGATGTTGTGTTCTTTTATGTTCCGTCTTCTGTGATTTTCTTCTCTTTTGTTTTTTTGTTTATTCTGTTTGTTTTCTTTAAGCAGCTTTCTTTTTTCTGCTTGTTTGTTTTTTTTTTGGCACTTTTGCTCTTTTGGTTTATCTTTCTCTTTTTTTTGTCTTTTTCTTTCAAGCATAATACTTCTTCACAGAGTCTGAATTGACTGGGTTCTTGAGATCTTCGTCGTCCATGTTGGTAAGTATCAGTGCTCCTCTAGAGAAAGCTTTCTTGACAACATATGGTCCTTCATATTTGGGAGCCCATTTGCCCCTGAGGTCCGTCTGGAGCGGCAAGATCTGCTTGAGCACAAGGTCTCCTTCGCTGAATTCTCGGGGACGAACCTTCTCGTCGAAAACTGTCTTCATCCTTTGTTGATACGGCTGCCCATGACACAAGGCGGCAATCCTTTTCCCTCAACGAGGTTCAACTGGTCAAGACGGGACCGAACCCATTCTGCTTCATCAAGTTTTGTCTCAATTAACACCTGCAGGGATGGTATTTCAACTTCAATGGGGAGGACTGCCTCTGACCCGTAAACCAGTGAGTAAGGGGTCGCCCCTGTTGAGGTACGTACTGAAATTCGGTAGCCATGCAAAGCAAAGGGAACCCCCCCCCCCCCCCATGCCAATCCTTGTAGGTTACCACCATATTTTGCACTATCCTTTTGATGTTCCTGTTGGCTGCTTCAACTGCCCCATTCATCTTCGGGCGGTAGGGAGAGGAATTATGATGTTGAATTTTGAATTCTTTGCACAGGTCCTTCATTATTTTGCTGTTCAGGTTGCTGCCGTTATCCGTGACGATCTTGTTTGGAAGACCGTAACGGCAAATCAGATCTTTCTTTACAAACTTGGCAACCACAGCACTAGTTATACTGGAGTACGAGGCAGTTTCAACCCGCTTGGTGAAGTAGTCAATGGCGACCAAAATGAAGCGATGCCCGTTCGACGCTTTAGGCTCGATAGGACTAATAACATCCATTCCCCACATTGAGAACGGCCAAGATGCAGACAGAACATTCAAGGAAGCAGGCGGTACATGAATGTGATCGGCATAGATCTGGCATTTGTGCATTTTCTTACAAAGCTGTAGCAGTCTGATTCCATCTGCAGCCAGTAGTAACCAGCTCTCAGGATCTTCCTAGCCATTGCGTGTCCGCTGGAATGAAACCCAAATGAGCCCTCATGAACATCTCGCATAATCTTTACTGATTCTTCTCTTGTTACACACCTGAGGAGTACCAAGTCATGGTTTCTCTTGTAAAGGACGTCTCCACTCAAGAAGAAATTCCTTGACAATCTTCTGATAGTTCTCTTGCATTTTCTGATGCCCCAGGTGGGTATTCCTGATTAATGATGTATCGCTTGATGTCATGATACCAAGGCTTATCATCAGGCTCTTCGTCTATGGATGTGCAGTAATGATGCGCAGGCAGGTTCCGACGTGGGATTCGGATGTGAGTTAAACTCTTATCACAGCTGATGTTAAACATGGAGGACAAGGTTGCCAAGGCATCGGCCAGCTGGTTTTCACTTCGAGGGATGTGTTTGAAAGTGATTTCGTCGAAAGACTCCATCAATTCTTGCACATGGTCACAATAAGGGATCAGTTTGGGATCTCTGGTCTCCCAATCGCCTCTTACTTGATGAATCACCATGGCTGAATCACCGTACGCATCAAGCCTTTTGACTTTCCACTTCAGGGCTGCCTGCATGCCCAGGATGCATGCTTCATACTCGGCAATGTTGTTTGTGACGTAGAAGCCCAGTCTTGCAGTGACAGGAATGAAGTGGTTGTCAGGAAATATCAACACAGCATCTGCCCCATGCCCCTATATGTCGGACGCACCGTCGAAGATCATCCGCCATCTTTCATTTTCTTGGGATTTCCCCTCGTCGAAACAATGCCATGATATCTTCATCAGGAAAATCATGTTGCATTGCTTGGTAGTCTGGACTTGGCTGACATGCTAAGTACTCTGCAAGTGAGATGAACGAATGCATGCAATGCAAATGCCATGATGGGATGCAGAATGACTTTTCCTTTTTACTTTTCTTTTGTTGCTTTTTGTTTTTCTTTTGGTACATGATGAATGCATGAAACGCGAATGTGAATATGATGCGAATGAAATGCTTGGATGCAAATGTTATGGCACATGGTGCGATAGTATGAAACGATTGATATGGAAACATAAACATTTTTGGATGAGATGCGATGAGTGCATAAGATGCGAATGTGAATATGATGCGAACGAAATGATTGGATGCAAATGTTATGGCACATGGTGCGATGGTAGAACATTTCTTTTGGTAATGATGAGACATGAGACTTTATATGTAAGAAGCGGAGGCGATTATCCCTTGGAAAGTTAGGCTTGATTCAAAATTTGGTAAGCTCAAGGTTGCTATCTACAGGTATTGATATGAAAAGGTACTTGACCATATTTTCAAGCTCGCTTCTTTTTCTCTTCCATTATGATGCCCCATGATGACCGAAGTTTATGTCCACAAAGTTACCTAAGTGGATTTTTAGCATCACATGATCAACTTGTGTTCTTTCTCTATGAAGCATTGTTTAGTAAAGACGTACGTTAGTGCAAGTATAGATGAATGAGTCAGTTAACTTGGGGTTTTAAAGGCCTAGGGTGAGGATATTTGTGGCGCATGAAGGGGTGAATGACTGATTGGTCTTTGTCAAGGTCGTGAAAGGTAAGTTTTTCCAAGCCAAGAAATGTGGGACTGCCCCCAATTTAGATTTGATGACGGTGAGCAATAACTTGCTCCTGTCTAGTGGTGACAGGCTGGGGGCGTAGAAAATGATGAATTGGCTTTGGAGTGAAAGGTGGAAGGCAAAAGACTTTCCTCAACCCACAGAGTTTGGTATTGCCCTAATTATGGTAAGGACAAGGCTGCCCCGACTAGAGTAGCAGAATAATGAGTTGAGAAATTGCCCCGGTATGGTTTTGGGCATGTGAATATGGCAAGGGGATGAGATGGGTGTAGGGTGAATCCTCCCATTTGTAGGTGGAGTGACGAGCGACGGGGCTGCCCCACTTGGTAATGGGATTTCAGATGGTTGTTTTAAGTGAGGATTGGAAAAGGTGACGGAGTTAGGGTTATGGGTTTTTGGAGATGGTCAAATATGGCTGCATAGACTGGGTGTGGTGCGGGATGGATGTTGGACATATTTCCCCGAGCTTATGTGGAACAAATAGTGAAAGGAGTACCCCACTTTAGATTCAAGGCGAACATCCTGGCATGAACCTTTTGGTTGTCTACAAAATGAGTCTCAGACTGTGATAGTCTTGAGCTCGCTATGATGAAAACTTCACTTAGTGATCACTAAACATTGTCTTGATGTAACTTGAATGATTCTTGGAGTGCAAGCCTTTTGATTTTTCTTTTCTTTTGAGTTTCTCTTTTTTTTCTTGAGATTTTTTTTGTTTTTTTTTTTTTGAGCAAACATATTGTAAATAAATAAACTTATTTGTCCTAAGATTAAAACTTTGAGAAAACAGGAGCAATCAGTCATTGATCAGAATGGATTTTTGGAGTTGTGATGTGGCTAATGATTAATGATTTATGAAGGGAGGGATAATTGGGCTCAAAGAAGTATTTGATGATTGATGGAACAGATGTTTTTTTTAGTGGTATGATTTGGCTAGTGGTTAATGAAAGTATGAGTTATTAAGCTTAATGAGGTGTCTGAGGTCTTATTGAGATGAGAACCTCTTATGTGTCTCATGGTAAAATGGACCTGTTTAGGATTATGACTTGGCAAAGGGTTTGTGGGGGGATAGGCCGAAGGAAGTGTTTGAAGATTGATTTTAGACGAGGATATCTTAAGCGTTTAATGGTATAAAGTATCAGCTCACAATTTGTACTACCTTGCTTCCTTTTTTATTTTTTCTTTTTGTTTGAATTTTTCAATTCTCTTTTTTGACTTCACTTTTTGTGATTCTTATTTTCTCTTTTTTTTTGAACTGAGTGAGCTGATAAAAGTGATACACCATTTTCAACGTGGAATTAATCCTTGTCTAGGGTGATTGAAATGTTTTTTTTTTGGATTAAGGTGGGTGGGAAAGGGAACTTCTGGATGGCCAAACTTCATTTCAAATTCCGATTGCTTATTTTTTCATAAAACTTGACAACAATTTATCTATCTATATGTGTTTGCTCTTTTCTTTGCATTTTTTTTATGCCCTAATTTTTGCCTGGACCGCTCTTTGCGAGTTTTCAATCCACCGGGCGCTCCTTTTTACCTAGGCTGCCCTTTGCGGGTTTTCAACCCAGCGAGCTTGTTCTTCTCATTTATCTCTTCTTTTCTCTTTTTTTGGAAAGACTTGCACTAAAGGAATATAATGCCGATAAAGAAAGTTAGTGATCACAGAATTGCCCCAGCATGGAGGACTTAGAGTGTTAGTGAGAATGAACCAAAAAGTCAAGTATGCACTGATGGGAGAGAATATGCGCCTTATGGATGGACGGGGCGGGGTTAGACTGGGATGGTGATGATGACAAGGAAGGAAACTGACTGACTCAAACAAGAGAAACTGCACGTGTCATGCACGTTCACTATAGGAATGCTTCACAGAGAGTCAACATTAGTTAGAACAATGAATTGATGAGCTGCTTCAGTTTTTTTTTTTTTGTCATGGAATGGATGGGATGCAGTGCTTTTGAAAGACATGCAAATGAGCTATTGATTTGCGAAACTGAGTGCCTTGGAACACCTTGAGTTTGCAACCAAGTAAGGATAAACTTTTCCAAAAAAAGGATGATTGTTTTGCAAGAACGTCTCACTTCTCATCACAACTTTTATTTTATGCAATGAATGAATGAACAGATTATGATATGCAAGTATGATGCAAATGCGTGGAGAACGACTACTCGAAAAGTGTGGCTTATTCTAAATTATTTTGTTGCAAGACAAAATATGGAATACCAATGCGAATGATGCAAGAATGATGCCCCCCATTTTTTCCAAATAATTTTTGATTTTTTTTATTTTTTAGAGGCGAGACAGGATGCGAAATGCCAATGCCCCTTTTTTGAATGATGAGAGATGCAAGACTGGTGATATGAGGCAACTGATTGTCGTTACCCTGAGTAACTTGCCTGAAACATTGAGTGGATCCTGACTCAATACTTCACACAATGTACTGAAACGTTTTGACAATTAGTTGACTCAATTTAATTTCCTACTCGAAATTAAAATACGTGCGACTGGGTCAAAGTGCTCTGACATCGTAAAGTAGCATCTCAAATTTGTAGTCGACAAACAAATTTGAGATATTACCCTTCGTCGTTCAAAGGTGCACTTCTATCCATTAAGCCATCACATGAGAAATTTTTCTTTGTTTCGAAAGGATGCATGCAGGGAGAAATGATGTATTCGAACAAAGGGATGAGGTTAATGAAATGATGCATGAGCGCCATATTGACGTGATGTCCGCATTATTCGATGATAGTTTTTGCATAATCAAGGATGAATGAAATGCGATATGGATGATAGATGCTTCTGGTTTTCATTTTTCTTATGCAATGAAATGAAATGCGTGATGCTTGCAATTACTTTCCTAATGCATGGGAGATATTGAATGAAGATGCATGCGAGATGAGACGTTAATGCTTATTTTTGATTTGCGACGCAGAAAAGTATTAATGCGATGATGTGATATGGACGGACGACGGAATGAGTGGGTGAATGAATGAACGAATGTGCATTTTGAATGAGGATAACGTAAATTGCATCACTTGATGATTTTTTATGATTATGAGCGAATGAAATACCATAGGGATGATAATTGTTTTTTTTTTTTTTCAGAATTTTGTTTTATGTAATGCATGATGCCATGATGCAAAGTGCGGATGATGATTGCTTTTCGTTTTATTTTTAAACTATGAAATGGAGTGCCTGATACTAACAATTATTTTTAGTGCGTGGAAAGATATGATTCTTATGAAAATGCATGCAGAATGAGATGTTTATTTGATTATTTTTTGTAATGCAAAGAAAAAAAATGCATGTAGTATGTTTTCTAAAAAAACTTGTGGAAAATAATAATTTTTGATTTTTCTTGATTTTTGGTTTTTTTTTTTGATAAGAGACGGTATGCACTAATACTTGTTTGAATGCAAGTGCAATGCAATATGTATGATTTCATGTTTGTCTTGGTGCCGGGAATCACGGTGTACTATGTCTTGCCACAGGTTTAACGGTGGATTTTGATTATTATTTTTTCTTTGAAACACAACAAGGTTAGAATCGATAAGCGAAACAAAGCACATTCCATGCATTCAAACTTAAACAAACTCACACCTCGGAGTATACGCTGTTTCACTTTTGATTCCACATCGTGCCTATGACAAGATTCTTTGTCACTTTGGGATTCTCGGTAAACAAACTTTGATGAAATGCAAGGATGCATGCATGAACTGTAAAAGCTTCTGTTGGATGCAATGCGAGGATGCATGCAAAATGATGATGATGTTTTATGCATATGCAGATTAGGGCAAAACCCTTATTGGCATTAGTTCAAGTTTTTTTTTGTTGTTTTTTTTTTGAAAAATGCGAGCCGTACGTGGTTTCATATGGACCAGGTAAGAGAAAGGCTACAACGGCAGCTCGTTCTCTCTTTTTTTTTGAAAAGAGTGGGCCATATGTCACTTCGTACGGACCAGCAAAAGAAAGGCTACAACGGCAGCTCTTTCTCTACTTTTTATTTGAAAAACCTCCTACTCTTTTTCGAAAACATGTCTATATTACCATGCAACACACAATTTGGCATGCCCCTTGTGTCCTACGAAGGTGGGGACCTAAGTTCTAGGACAACTCAAATGTTCCTCCCATGCGGGTTCTAGTCACTTCCTCACCAGGTTACCAGAGCTAATTCTCTTTCACAATAGCACCCACAACGATGGAACGCCATCTGGTGTGAGGCATCATGGAAGAGCATACTCTGGCTGAAACTTTTGTGAGAGTCGGAAGGACAACAGTCCAATTGCCAGTCACTACTCATTTCCACTCTCCTAGGTTTTGTCAGACCTTGGGTTTTAGGCCCCTCTCAAAGCATAGTAAGCATAAGGTGTGAGTGTGTGCAGCAAGGGCATACCGCCTAAAACTACCCACATATACCCCACCTGCAAAGGAAAACCCAGAACAGTCCAAATAATAGCAGGTAATAACATGTCATCTACCCTAGGGTTCAATATCACAATACCAATAATCCAACCTAGGTTTCAGCAACAGTCATATGCACTGCTTACCTCAAGAAAGGGAGCGGAGAATAAGGGATCATAATAGAATGGGAGGAAATGCATGTTTTTACCTTAAGAAAGGGAGCAGAGAATAGGGGACATGGGAATTGAGGAATGCATGAACACGGCATTGTGAACAAATAGAAAAGGAGTAGAACAAAGCTTTCAACTCAATTAATTTTAAACCACACATCAAGTTAACTAGGCTCGACCCTCGTCTTTTTTTTTTAAAAAAAAAAAAAAATGTCCCCAGTGGAGTCGCCAGCTGTTGCGCCCGAAAAATCCGGTTTGGGACTTTTCGTTTGACAACGTGGAAAAAGTTTGGAGCCGCCACCAATATTTTAATTTTAAGACCAAAACATTGAAAAAAGGTCTTTTGAACAAGGCGGATGGTCTTTCGAAAACTAGAGATGTAGGTTCGGGGGTCGGTTAGGTGCAGGGAAGGTATTAGCGCCCCGCACCCCCTTTCTACCGAAAGGGAACCATTAACTTGATGTGTGGTTTGAAGTGTTGATTTGAAAATGCTTTTATTTTGCCTCTTTATTGAAAAGAGAGTGAGGAGACTTAATGAAAATTTTTACTTTTGGCGCTTGACGAGAGTTGGCCTCTCGCTCCTACGTATCTCCTGGTGCGATGGAGAATTCAAAGCTACGTAGTTCTTGGGTGTAGAAAATGTTTGTGGGTTGGTGTTTTTTAATGTAGGGGTTTTAGGACTGTGTGATCTGTGTTGGAGGACCACTGGGGGTCTGAAGGAGCACTGGGGCTCTGAAGGGCCACTGAGGGATGAAGGAGCGCTGGGGCTCTGAGGGACCACAGTTCACTTATCTTAAAACGATGATTAACCCGGCCGTACGACCGACTTAATCCCCTACTTTGAAAATAAGATTTTTGCTTTTGAAATGAAGGAGATCTGTTTGTATATTCTTTAATTTTAGAAATTGTTTATTTTTGCGCTTGACAGGGGCGTGGCCCTGCTCCTACGTATCTCCGGGTGCGATGGAGAATTCAAAGCTACGTAGTTCTTCTTTGTTTGGAAAACGGTTTTTGTTTTTTAATCTTTTTGGAGTTTTTCGCAAAGGGGTTGAGCGTTCGTAGTGACCAAACAACAACGGTTTAGAGTGGTCACACTACTACTCTTATGAAAATGAATTATCATTAACGACCAAACGGCAACGGCGCGAGTGATGATTAATGATAATCGGTTTTTATTTTGAGCATTGAAAAGGTTTTCGCGATTGAAGGAGAGCGTTTGTGAGGACCAAACAACAACGGTTTAGAGTGGCCACACTACTAGCTCTCACAGGAATGAAATCATCACCCACAATCAAACGGCAACGGCGCGAGTGATCATTAATGATGATTAGTTTTGATTTCGACGTTTGAAAAGATTTGTTTTTGAAAAGTGTCTTCGTTGGTTTTAATTGAAGAGAACGTCGTGATGAAAGGAATTTGCAATTGGATTGATTTTCGTTCGGGGAAATATTTATCCATCATTTGAAAAAAAGGTTTGAGAAAAAATAAGTTCGTTTAGGGAAAAGAAAGATTTATTATTTGGGAAAACAGGTTTTGTAAAAAAAACGTTTATCTAGGGGAAAGAAATAAAATTTGAAAAGAAAAACAGGGGGCGTAGTAGTAAAATAAGGGTGTAAATAAAAGGGGGGCTGTATTATTAAAACTGGGGTGCAGATAGTGAGCCCAGCTTGTTTTTGTAAGCTGGGCTGCGTTTTCATTTTCTGATGGGCTTAGGGGGGAGGCGTGCGAAATTAACCGTGGGGGTGCAAATAACAATCTGAAAAAATAAAAAATGTGAAAGTACGAAACTACCCTTGCGCTGATACTATAAAAGGAAAATCTAATTCCAGAAACCCTAATCTCATCTTCTTTCTCTCCGCGGCGCCCCTAACCCAAAATTGCAAAAAAAACTAAAATTTTCTATCCTCCTCTCTTCACTACGGCCGTGTCCCTCCTCTCACAAATCATCCAACCCATTTTTTTTCTCCCCCTCCTCACGCCGCGCTCGCCCCTCTCTCCTCAAAGCCTCGTTTTCGTTCTCCTTACCCACTGGAACCAATCTCGTTCTCCCTTCGCCTTACCGCCGCCAACGGCGAGAAATGGAGGGTGACGGTTTGGCTCGCGATGTTGGCTTCGTGGTGGCGCTGTGGTGATTTCGTGGGTGGTGGCTGATCGTACTGTGGGTGGAGGAGTTGGTGACGGCGAAGGGGTATTCGGTGGTTGTTGGTTCGGTGGAGCGGTGGTGAGAGAAACGAAGGGTGGATCGGTTGCTGGGTGGTGATTGATGGGGCTTTGGTTGTTGGGCTGCGGTTGTGGGGGTGAGGTGGTGTACGGCGGCGGCGTGGTGTGGCTACGGTGGTGGATCTGTTTTAAGGGGTGACGGTGGTGAGGGTTCGTGAGGGTGTGAGTGAGGCGGTGGTATTTGGTGGGCGGTTCGGTGGTTGCTGGGCGGTTAGGCGCGAGGACAGCCACGACGGGGTAACGGTGACGCGTAAGTTTCGATTGATTTCGTGGAATGACCACCGTGGGCGGCGGCCGGAGTTCACCTCCGGCGGCTCAGGTCAGTACATCATCCCTTCTCTATTTTTTGTTCTATCTGCATGTTTACTTCTGTGTTGCTGTGGCTGTCTGGTTTGATTTCTTGTTGTTTAACTAACTCGTTTTTTTTTACACACTGATTTCTCATTTTTAGAGCCAATAAACTATGAACCCTAAATTTTTATGTTCTGTTTCAAAACTATTTTCCAACTAACAGGGACATTAGACCACCTTATTTTAAAAAAAAACTCATCCAATCTAAATACTGATATATGCTTAAAACGAAATAATAATAAAAACTCAGGACCTTTTTTTGAGACTGCTGCTATGTTGTTTTGACTGCTTCTGTTGCCTACTGCATACCCTTGTTGCTGCTGCTCTTTTACTCTCCTGCTACTGCTCTTACTTCTGGAAAAAAAAGAAATTGTGTGTATTGCCGTTTGTGTGTGTATATGGCTGTGTTTTCTACTCAGTGTGTGTATTTTTGCTGCCTACGTGTATGTGGTTGTCTCCTCCCTTTACTGTTGGTGTTCACTGGTATATATAGGCTGATTGTGGTGTAGGTGTGGTATGCTAATGCAGGGGATCAAAACTCATGGGGAGACCAGTTTGTTGCTGCTGCAGTGGAGCAGAGAGGGAGCAGCAAGGAGGTGGAGCAAAGGCTGTCTTGCTGGTGCCAAAGTGGTAAAAGAACAGAGAGCAAGAACAAAGGCTCATTGGCTTGGTGCTCAAAATGTCCACCCAGCAACCAGGCGCATACTGCCTCTGTTGCTTTTTCTTTCCCTTTTTTTTGTTGAAAAAAAAATTTGTACTCTTTTTATTTATTTATTTTATACTATTGCATAAGAAATTTGTCTATATGTGTAACAATACAAAAGGACAGCAGCTATTCAGATTGACTTTATTTATTTATTATTATTTATTTATTTATTTATTTTTATGATAATAAAAGCGGTAAAAACGAGACGCAACGACTCACACAACTCTAAACGGAACGCGCGCTCGCCTTAAGACTAGGAACGCGTACGCGATTTGAATACGCATGCGCGCACGTTTTTAAAACCGATTTCATTCTATTCTCACTTTTCTAAAGATGGTAAAAATAAACGCGCACCGACGCAATTACTCACGACTCGAGACGAAATGCGCGCTCGCGTTATTCATTATTCTATTATTTATTTTTGGATTCTTTTTTTCCTTTTTTTTTGAAAACAACGAGCGCCAAACAAAATCGTTGCACGAGAGTGCCAAATACACCCGCATTTAGAACAATACGCGAAGCGATAAAATTTTTGGGATTTTTTCAATTAGGCGGACAAAATTGGGGTATTACACACCCGTTTACGCACGGGTAAAAAACAAGTGTGTATGTGTGTGTGTATATATATATATATATATAATTTGCTTAAGTAAAAAAATTGCAAAGCTCATCTGATAACGAAATGCATCTCAATTGGTAAGATGCTTCGCCTACACCTAAATGGTTGTAGGTTCGAGTCATAGAAGAAATAAGTGAAAAGCACTAAAAAAAATATCCAAAACTCATGACAAGTGGGTTTAGCAAATATGTTTATGCATAGGATATTTTAAAAAGAAAGGGGGTATATAAAAAGGGGTGCAAATAGAAACACATCTACAAGCCTGTCTCGTAAACCCATTAACCCCTCTCAACTCTTGGGCTAGACACGGCTCTACTTTCTTTCAAGATTCAAAATTTTTTGGGTTCCATTTTTTGTACCCCACCAATGGATATAACACCCCCACCATTTTCAATATTACCAAAATACGCCTCTCATTTATTACACCATTTCAGTTTGTGGTCCAATTCTCTGTTGGGGCCCACTTTTTTTGGCTGTCGAATTTACCTATCAAAAAGGTAAATCCGCTAATCATTAAATACGATTTTAACTGATTTATCTTTTTAAAATACTAATTTCGTTGTTTAATTTTTTTAACAAACAGAACTATCATTTAAAAAGATAAATTCGTAGTTATATTTTATTCCTGACAAATGGATTTATGTTATTTTTATATAAATCCATAATTTTAGTATGTGCAACGGATTTACCTATTGAAAAGATAATTTTGTTGCACAAAAATACAGTAACGGATTTATATTAAAATAACATAAATCCTTTTTTTATTTAAATATGCAACGGATTTATGTTTTAAATACATAAATTCGTTTTGTAAAAAACAACAACGGATTTATGTAGTTAAGACATAAATCGGGATTTTTGTAATTAATTTAAATTATAGATTTATTTAACTTTATTTAAAATGAAGCAGATATGGATACAGATGAGTAGTTGGTTCCGTTCTCGGTAGATACATCAGGGCCATTCACGACGACAGCTGTATGTTTAATTAAGTTTTTTTACCAAATGTATGTAGATATTTAATTAATTAACTAACTAATAATTGTCTATTTTGTAGCTATTTGTAACACGTGATGATGTTGTACGTTAGGTCAGAGAGGTTGAGAAAGCCAACAGAGTTGTCGTTATCATTCTTAGATCTTGTCGTGCTGGAGGTAAAAGGGGGACGAAAGACAAAACTATATTTGGTTGCGAGAAGCATGGGAAATTCAGCAGCAAGCCTAAAGTCATCGGGTCAAAGAGGCATAATTGTCCGTTTAAGTTGAGAGCTACATATACGGTTCGTGATGGAGGTTAGGGTTTGGGGGTTAGGTGTGAACTCCACACACATGAGCTGCTTACAACCTTAACCGGCACCGCATTCTTTGGGCGGTTAACGAAGGAGGAGAAGGCTATGGTGGATGAACACACTGCATTACTACAAGAAAATCGACGATTTCCGACGGCGATTTCCGTCACAAATGCTGCGATTTTCGTCGCAAATTGACGTTTTCGACGAAATTTCTGACGGACAAAAATCCGTTGCAAAATCGCTCGCCGCAAATCGTTTCCGACGGATTTTTTCGTGGTAAATGTCTCCGTCTTAAAGTCGTCGGAAATCCGTCACAAATATCCGTGGCAAAGTCGTCGCAAACTCTGACACCCTTTTCGTCGCAAATCCGTCGGAAATTTAAAAAAAAATTAAACTATACATCCAAAATACTATTTAATAGTTATATCTATACATACTAGCTTCATAGTAAAGACTATAATTAAAAAGAAAAAACTAATTAAGAAAAGTACATATATGAGTTTAATAACTTCTAGTACCATCTTAGTCATCTAAAATATTGACAACCTGTCACAATACAAATATTGACTCTTGTCTTAGAAACAAAAGAGAGGTCATACAAACTAAACTAATTAAACACAATAATTGACTTAGGTTGCAAACATGCACTACACTAAAAATGCCAAGCAGTAAAATTAAAATGAAACTTCACAATATCCTTGAATATGATGTTACCATTCCCTGCCTTCATTGTCACAGAAGCTTGAAGATGAGATCCAACAACGGTTTCTACAGGAAAATTGTGAAGCATAACCATAGAAGACAGAATGGAGACTTCAACAAGGACCTATAAGAAAATAAAAAATTTTAAGGAGCCAAAATACTGGGCAAATTACTACTACTCTCTGACTATACAACATTCATACATTCAAAAGAAAAGTAACACAAAAGTGGTTCATATAATATAGTAGCCTTGTAAACATTACTCGTCCTTGAGAATGGCAGCCACAATAGAAGCACCATGAATGGGAGCACTTGAGTACATGGGCCTAATCACGAGTTTCAGCTGGCTCTCAACCCTGCTTGCAACATCTGCTGACTTGCAGACCTAGAAGAGTTTCCATTGTAGAAAAGAAACATAAGGCAGACTAATAAAAAATGTAAGAACCTTTCTTTGATCAACCTTTAAGAAAGCAAATACAAATTTATAAATCACATTATCTTATCTAAAAAGATAGGAAGATTCAAAACATAATCCGAGAAAAAGAATCAGATAAAATAGAACAAAATACAAGGCAGGGTTCATTAATCACACCTAATAGATAGAACTTGAAAGCTTGTTTTGCCATTTGAATTGATGTTTAACAGCATTTTTAGTGGCCAAAGTATGCAAAATAGTTTATATTGTCCTAAATAATTAAGAACTACAAGTGCAAACAAATAGCTTGTTTTGCCATACGATCAATTTCATTGAGTCAAATCATCAAACACCTTATTCGCTAAACACAATGATTATAGGATGCGATAGAAAGAAAAAATAGGAGACTCACAGAATTAAGGTTGAGAAGAGAGACAGCGAGGGCATCGAGCAGAATGGAGGCCAATTTTGATGGTTGGATAGTAGTGGAGATTTCCGCTTCTCAGCTTCTCTTCGTAAACCTCTATTGTACTCATTGAATTCTAAAATCCTGAATGCTACAAAGACCTACACAACACTCCACGAAGGAAATTAATGCAAAACAAACGAAAGATCTTTTTGTTTTTAACCTCAGTAAGGCAACAAAATCAATAAATCATGACCTCTTTGGTCGGAATGAGTGAGAGAGGAGTGGAGGAGTGGTGGGTTCTGAATTCGTGTGAGAGGGAGAAGATGAATGAAGGAGAGGAGGAGAGGCGCTGAGAGAGGGAGAAGATGAAGGAGAACACTGGTTTGAGGAACCATGGAGTGGTGGAGGAGAGGCGGCTCGTTTGAGGAGAGAGTGAGAGAGCCTTCGAGGGTTTTGTGAGGAAGAGTGAAATGAGCCTTCGAGGGTTCTAGTTTTATTTTAATTCGTGTATGATGGTTTTCGACGGATTTTTAATGGTTTCCGACGGAACTGTCCGTCGGAAATTTGCGACGAAATATATTTTGGTCGGAAATGTTGAGCGGGAGTTGTAGCGCATTTATCCTGATTGGTAGCGACGAACATTCCGTCACAAACCCGTCGCAGTTTGCCACGGAGTATATTCCGTCGGAAAGTTTGGCAGGAAATGAGCCTTATTCTTGTAGTGGAAGGTTGCCCCAAGAGACAGTATGAATGCTTTGAAGAATAAATTTGTGGGTAATGTGAATTCTATGTCCCAACTATACAGGCAGCGCACCATGTACAATCTTCCTTGAGGGTTCCTAGAACCTAGATTCAAGAGCTGATGAGATTGATAGAAACTGAGAAGTATTTATGTTGGAGCAGGAAAGTTGAGGGCACAGATGTTGTGAGTGACATCATGTGGGCACATCCCACTTCTATCAAATTATTCAGATTGTTTCCTAGGGTTCTTATTCTTGACAGCACATACAAGACCAACAAATACAGAGTACCTCTCTTGGAGATTGTCGGTGTCACTTCAACCGATATATCCTTCTCGGTTGCATTTGCATATTTGGCACATGAGCCTGAGTCTCATTTTACTCGGGAACTGCAGATGTTGAAAGATTTATTTGATATACACGGCCTATCACCTAAGGTGTCTTTGTGTGACAGAGATCTTGGTCTTATGAGTGGCATTCATGAAGTATTTTCGTCCTCTATTAATTTACTTTGTGAGTGGCACGTAACTAAGAATGTGAAGGAA
This sequence comes from Astragalus membranaceus, assembly GCA_039519185.1. Lineage (NCBI taxonomy): Eukaryota > Viridiplantae > Streptophyta > Magnoliopsida > Fabales > Fabaceae > Astragalus > Astragalus membranaceus. Next base: position 45,078,475 of record CM076848.1, read on the forward strand.
AAATGTAAAGACTATGTCAAGGTGGATAGGCAAGAGTCAGTGATCTCTCTTTGGCACGCTCTAATTGAATCACATGACAAGGTTGAGTACTCCCGGCGGTTGCAACTATTGGATGCAAACAAGTGGCTGTCGATGCCTGAGATGAGGTACATTATAACTACCAAATATATATAATGTCGCCCTAGTTTCATTATCGTTGAGAGATTCATATACATATTTGCCATTGAGAGGTTCATATTCGACTATTTAGAGTCACAACATCATCTGTATTATTTTCGTGAACAACATTCATTGGGGTGCATGTTTTCGCTTTTGCCTGAGTGTCCATTGCCTCCAGTTGTTCTTTAGTGGGAGCGTTTTTCATCGGGCGAGACTACTGCATGGTTGGATCCTTTTATAGGGGTCTCCAACTATGGGGGTCTTTAGCTCTGGTCCCGAAACCACACCCCTCATCCACCGGTGATTGTCGACATAGCAGCTGATTCTGATTGAGGTTACACGAATATTCAGCGTTTTTTTTTTGTATATGATATTCCTTATATATAATATTTATTTGCCTTTAAAATTGTAAAATAATGTTGAATTTAATTTTTAATTAATTAAAAAACGGATTTATCTAATTGTTAGATAAACCCGTAGTTAAACATTTAACAACGGATTTATCTAACAATTAGATAAATCTGGTTTGCAGAAAGTAAATAACGGATTTATCTTACAAATAGGTAAATCTGTTATGTATTTTTTACAAAATGGATTTATCTAACAAATTGATAAATCCGTTGTTATATTTTTAACTGTAGATTTATCTAACAAATAGATAAATCCGTTATGTAAAAAATACATAACGGATTTATCAACTTGTTACATAAATCCGTTTCACGTAAAAAATTGAGGGCAAAATGGGAAGAAAAATTTGTTGTGGGGGTATGACGTAAAGTGGGTAGTGGGGGTATAAAAAATAGAACCTATGTTTTTTTTGGCTATTTCTTTTCCACAATTTCATGTTTCAATATTACAAAAGAGATCTGTGTCAAAAAAAAATATTACAAATGAGAAATACTTTTTATCAAGATACAGAACAAACGGGTCAATTCAATGCATTCACACACGAGAGGTGAATTATTATAAAAGTAGTAATACTCATGAAAGTAGTTGTCAGAAATGTAAGAATAACACTATACCACTCACCGCACATCAGGGATGATTGGTTTAACTATCTCACAATCAAAAGTATTCTTTGGTTTCTTAAATTTTTATTGTACCATCCAATATTACCCTTGTTATAAACACCAAAGTTTTAAGTGTGTTTTTCTTACGGTTCTTACATATACTTTCATACCAAATAGCATTGTCTTATTACAAATCTACAGAACTCAGCTCGTAAATCTCTAATTACACAAGATGTAACCCTACTAACACTTTTTCCACATCTACTAACATTGCTTATAACAAAAAAAAAATAGCCCCAGACCACGGAACTGACGAGAACTAAGAAGTGCTGGGACAAAAACCAAACACGAAGCAACAAAACAAATTTGGCAGAGAAAATAGGTAAAAAAAGTACATCTCCGATTTGGTAACAGAAATAAAAAACAATTGACATAGCTAAATACGCAAATCTCAAAGTTAACTGTACACTAAAAAACAAATTTAATGGATATATGGTCAAAGCAAAGAGCAGTGCATGCAAAATAAATATTAAACAAAGCATTGCATAAATGGAAATGTTCTACATTTTTTTAAAAGAAAAGACAATAAATCAATTAAAAAATGAACCATTAAATTGTTCAATAACAAATCCAATTTGAAGGATCGAATCTGAACATTGAGAAGAAAATTAAACAGAAAAAAAAAAAGATCCATTTATTCGAGCTAATATCACCAGATTGAATCACTAGCAGACTAGCAGTACGTACCATTAATTAATTGTGTATATAAAAGTATCTATAAAATTCTATAGTCTAGACAAAGACGATGGCGGAATAGGATTTTGCTTCATTGAGATGGTGGCACAAGAACGACCATCAATAAGTGTACGAATATCATATGTGCTATAGATATCTTTAATATAACGTTCAACCTTCTGATCATTTCCACCAAAAATGTTACAAAGGGCCACCAACGTAACTCAAAGGCAATTTCCCCGTTGAATGCAGAGAATGCCCCACGGCACGAAACATGTCTCTGCAAACAATTTTATTCAAATCACGAAATCCACGGGCAACATGTGGTGGTGAAGGTGGAGGTGGATTCACTTGCAACCTTAGACAATGCTCTATTGTGCTAGCTTCTGTAGGGATACATGTCATCATGGCCAAAAAAAACATCACAACAACGATTGCCTTTGAAGACATTGAGGATGTTCTTGCGTTGGAAGATGATGACATTGCTAATGTTGGTTAATTTCTAAGGAGATGAAAGTACAACATCTTTTTATTGGAAGGGCTTAGCTCTGTAACTTCTCTTACTTCCAACGTGCCTCTTTTTCCGCTTTTCTAATGCGCTAACGTGTGTATTTATTTTAGTGCGTTAGAGTTTTGTTACGTGTGAGTAATTTCGATATTTTTTTTGTTAGTATAACTAATTAATTTTGTTTAATGTTATTATTCTAAAAATATCCTTAAATTACTTTATGACTAAGAGATTTAATAAGTGTGATTCATTAATAAATTTAAGTAACATTCTTAATAAATTTGATGTTTATTTATTGTATTTGAGCCCGAGAGTTTTCGTTATAAAATATAATTGTACTGTGTAGCGACCGAAAAATCCGGAGGAGGGATTCTTCGTTGCTTTTGAACAATGGAGCCGCCATCAATATTTATTTTTAGGAAAACATTGAAAAAACCTTTGTTTTTGGGTTCGGGGGTCGATTAAGTGCGAGGAAGGTACTAGCACCCCGCAACATCCTAAAAAGGTTACCTTTTAATTTAATGTGTAGAAAAAGTTAGTTTTAAAAGAAGATACTTTATTTACCCATTTTGATTGTTTGCGAAGAAGAAAAAAAAAAGAAAGGAAGACTTAATAAAAATTTTAGTTTTTTGCGCTCGACGGGAGTGGGCCCCCGCTCCTACGTATCTCCGGGTGCGATGGAGAAATCAAAGCTACGTAGTTCTTGGGTAGAAAATATTTGTGTGTTGGTATTTTATTTTGAAAAGTTTGCGAAAACTAGAGGCCGTTCATGGTGACCAAACAGATAAATCCAGAGTGGTCATCATTAATGGCTTATTCGGAAAAGAAGGTATTTACAGCGTTCAAACGGGCGGGGCCCAGAGTGACTGTTATAAATACCCGGTTTGTGATCGAGCGTTTCGTTTGAAAAAAATGCTTACTGGGAAGCGTGATTTTTTTTTTTAGAAAAAGGGAGTTGAGATTACGTTTGTTTTCTATTAACTGAAAATTTCTTGAAGTTTAGGCGGGTGTTTGCGATGATCAAACGAATAAATTCAGAGTGATTACCGCTACTAATCCGTTGTGAAAAAAATGAAGGTTAGTCCTAACGGTCAAACAAGCTAGGCTCAGAGTGACCAATAGTAACAACCTATTTTTGTGTGAGTATGGTTGTTTGAAAGAAAGAAAAATGGTTTAGAAACATTACGATGTAAATAAAAGCGGAATGTGTGGTAGTAAAAAAGGGAGGTACAATTAAGAACAAGGAGTGTTGTATCAAAAATGGGGGGTGCGAACAGCAGGGGCGTTGTATCAAAAATGGGGGGTGTTGACAGCGTTTTGACGCTAAAACGGTTACTGGAGTGCGAATAGCGTTTTGATGCTAAAAATGATTGTTGGGGATGCAAATAGCGTTTTGACGCTAAAAACGATTGATTGGTTTATTTTTACTTTTTTGCTATTTGACTAAATGACTCTTCATCTTTTTTTTTGGGAAAAATGATTATTATTATTGCCTTTCTTTTTTTCTAAAAAAAAGGGGATAGTGATATTAGTAACCAATTATTTTATAAAAATATTTTTTTTTAATATTTTTGAAAAGGATTTTATTTTAATCCGAAAATTACAACTAAATAAAAAAGGAACACATTTTTTTAACACTTTTTTTTAGGTTTATTTTAAACCGAAAATTAGTAACATTTTTTAATAAAAACAGCAACATTTTACCATAAAAAACAGCAACATTTTAACATAAAAAAAAACAGCAACATTTTACCATAAAAAACAGCAACATTTTAACATAAAAAAAAACAGCAACATTTTACCATAAAAAACAGCAACATTTTAACATAAAAAAAAAACAGCAACATTTTACCATAAAAAAACAGCAACATTTTAACATAAAAAAAAAACAGCAACATTTTACCATAAAAAAACAGCAACATTTTAACATAAAAAAAAACAGCAACATTTTAACATAAAAAAAACAGCAACATTTTAACATAAAAAAAAAGCTACATTTTTAAATAAGAAAAAGCAATAGTTTCATATGTACATAAACAGCAACTAAATTAAATAAACAAAACAGCAACAATATAAATAATGAAAACAGCAACCATGACAACTTAAGACATAAAAAAGGCAAGAACATATGTAGAAAAATAATTACAGCAACAATGTGTAAAAAAAAAAAAATTCGAAAATTGTTATTTCATGGGGACATATTTAAATAACAAACTGCAACACATTTTTTTAATAATAATAAAAAAAAAGCAACCATGACACAAAAAAAGCAATCATATTTACATAAAGAGAAAAAAAACAATAATAAAACAAACACAATCAACAACAATATTTACATAAAAACAGCAATAGTAAAATAAAAAGCAAAAACAGTAAAATGTATTGAATCCTAAAATTACATTACAAATACCTTAAGAAAAGTAACCCGGAAGTGTTGGGAAGAGCTTCCTCTAGGATCTTCTTAATACAAACAAATGTAAACTAAAAAAAAAACAATGAAAGGAGAAGAAAAAGAACAGGAAGGGGGATCCTAAAAAAAACAGTGAACAACCTCACTATTTTTTTTTCTAAGAAAACGAAAATACACTCTTTTCCTCTTTTTAAAAATTTTCTTCCTTCCCTTCCTCTCAAAAAAACCGTCCCCCCCCTACAAAGTCGTGGCCTCCATTTATATTGAGGATGATGCTCTTGTCTTCTTCTTTCTTCTGATAAGCCCCATACCTTTGCACAGTAACTTCTTCTTTTTTTTGACTTGAGGAAAGCTTGACATGATGGAGGGGTGAAGGTTTGGAGGTAGTTGGTGAAGGGAAATGATGGCTTGTGTGTGAGAGAGAAGGGAGAGAAAAAATGAGTGTGTGAGAGGAAAAGGGGATGGGGGGCCGTAGGGAGTAGAGAGAGAGAGAAGGGAAGGGTTGAGTGTGAGTGGAAGAAAGAGAGAAAGGAAGCGTGAGATTGGGAAAAATGTGTGGGGAAGTGGGGAGTTGAGAGAAAAGAGAAAAGGTGGAGTGTGGGAAAGGAAAAAAATCGATTTCCAAGGAGGAAAAAGGGGGAGTGGGTCGAAAATCAAGGAGGGGAAAGGTGAGTGAATGTGGCCAAATTTTAGGGAAAAGGGGGGGATTGAATGTGGATGGTTTTTAGGGTAAAGGGGGGGTGGTCGAATTAGGGTTTTAGTGGAGGAGGGAAATTAGGGTTTTGTGATGAGTTGGGTTATGGGTTATGGGTTGTGGGTTGTGGGTTAGGTTTTTGTTGTTGTTGGGTTGGGTCATGCGAATTGGGCTAGGGTTTGGTGGAGGAATGGGCTTTAAATGGCCCAATCCTGATTGCACCTCCATATATTTTTTAACAAACCCCTCTATTTCCTCCTTGGCTTATTTTTTGTTTCTTTACTTCTAAATAAAATATTTTTTGATGATTAAAACTCATAGCAATAAAAACAAGAAAATAATACATGACATAAAAAAGATTATTATTTTTAATAAATAAAATCTCTCAATTATGATTGGACAAAATTAGGGTATTACAGCTGCCCCTCTTTATTTATATTTTGCTAGGAAATCGGAGGGGTTCCGAGTTTCTCGAGGAAAATAGAAATAAAGATAACAAGACGCTAATTTTGTCCAGACTGAGACTTTTGATTTTTTTTTTTGAAAATTATGAAAACTGGGTTGACTTGGAGAGGAAGTAAATAAGGATTGCTGGGGATCTGAAGGAGCACTGGGGCTCTGATGGTCTAATTCAGAATCAATGCTTGACGTATCGACTTGAGTTCGACTGAGGGACCGTCGGGGTCTGAAGGGCATGCCTAAGCCTGAGGGACCGATGGGTCCGAAGGAGCGCAACTAGCTTATGGTACTAGTAATACGGTCTGTTTGTGGGGTGGCCTTTTTTCGAGCGGCCGCGAAGGACATACACTGAGTCTTAGGCTGACACAGCTAGTCTGAAGGACCTGGGGTCGGGCGATCCGTCGCGCTCAGTGTCGACTTAGTGATCTGGTGGTATGGTTCGAAGTGGTTGCTTGGACGTGTTAATTCGAATTGACCTGAAGGACCTGGGGTCGGATGATCCGTCGTGCTCAGTGTCGACGTAGTGATCTGAGGGTAGAGTTTGAAGGACGTGTTGATTCAAACTGAACTGAAGGACCTGGGGTCGGTTGATCGGTCGGTTGCTCGATAACGCGACATGCGATCTGGATTGAAGGACCGTTGTTGGTCTGAGGGATCTCTGCTAGACTTGGTGTTAACATTGTGATTTGGTTTGATGTAGGATCGATGCTCGTCGCGTCGACTTTTAAAAACTGGAAGGACCGACACTTAAAGTTGAAAAACAGCAGATGCTATGCATATGACATGCATGTAATGTATGCATGTGTGATGATTGGTTTTGAGTGGAATGATGAATGAAATGTAATGGATGACTTCTTTTTTTTTTTTTTTTTTTGACTATTTTTGCTCTTTTGCTCTTTCTTGACTCTTTTGTTTTGCTCTTTTGCTCTTTTTTGACTCTTTCACTTTGCTCTTTTGCTCTTTTGCTCTTGCTCTTTTGCTCTTTCTTGCCCCTTCTTGTTGATCAACTCGCAGGACTTTCGACGTGAGATACGGGAGTTGCCCAAAGTAGTGCTATTGAAGTGCGGCCTATTGTTATCATTCGCCTTTTTGAAGTGATCTTGTATGTATTTATCTTTTTTGCTATTTTATTTATGAGAGATCGCCTCGTTTATGTGACCTTTAGAAATTTCGTAATAATCTGTAATGCTTGTAGTCATGCACATGTTTCACAATTCAATATCAACTACCATAAAATGTCATTTCAAAAACAAGGGAAAATAAAGAAAAAGGGAAAGTGTTTGACATTAAGACTGGAGCCGAGTGTGCGAAAGGGACACTGGCTTGAGAGTATATTAAGAATTTTGAAAGAAACGAAAAGGCAAAAATACTAGGCAGATCTTTGGGTAGTTAGTGTCCTTGAAGTAACAATGTTGGCCGCTCATATTCATGACCTTGATCCACTCATTATCCGGCTTTTGTTGATTGCCTAAACATTTATTTAGTCCAACTTCCTGACCCTAATTTTTGCCTGGATTGCCCCTTTGGGTTTTCAATCCACCGGGTCGCTCTAATTTTTGCCTAGGCCGCCCTTTCGGGTTTTCAGCCTAGCGAGCTTGTTTCTCTTGGCTCATTTTTTTTTTTATCTTTATATGCGTTTTTGGGCATAGTATTTGACCGCATCAAAATTCATCGGGAGTGGGATGTCTTCGCCCTCTATTTTCATGGGGGTTAGGGCCCCTCCAGAGAATGATTTCTTTACTGCATAAGGTCCTTCATAGCTCAGGGTCCATCTTCCACGGGGATCCTTTTGGATGGGTATGATTTTCTTGGGCACCAAGTCTCCTTGAAATTGTCGGGGACGAACCCTTTTCTGTTAATCTTCCTTCGCTCCTTTCTGATATGACACAAAACAAACATCCTTTTGCTTGATAAGGTTTAATGGAAGTGCTGCTTCCATCGCACGGGGTTGCCCCTGTTGAAGTGTGAAACAAGGTCTGATCTCCATGTAAGGTAAAAAGGAGCATTTGGAGGTTACTATCATCTCTGATATTCTTTTGTTTGTCGCTGCAACTGCCTCATTCATTTTTGGGTGGTACGGGGAGGGGTTATGATATTCGACTTGGGGTCTCCACACAAACTTTTCCCCACTGTTCGCGATGATCACTGATTTTCTTACACCGGTGGGTATCTTGTGTCAGACAAGGTGATGCGAGCGAATTTTCTTGATTCGCTGCCCTTTTGGTGTGATGTTCATTCTAACACCTTTTGCCTTCTCTCGTTCCCAAGTTAATCATCTCACTTGATTCCACGAGAAGCTGGACCACTTCATCCTCCTGCTTCATTATTCTCATTACCTCTGGAGGAGTTTTGTCTTCTACATCTTCCTTAGTTTGGGCTGATCGAAGTTATGATATGAGTCAACGATGTTGTTATTTTCAAAGACAAATTATTTAGATCTGCATTAGTAGAAATTGAAAGAGGATGGAGGAAGAAGCGGATCGAGCGAATGAGCGAAGAAGTTTATGGCAAAATTCAAAATGCTATTTTATTAATATTGATATTGAAAAGAAACATGTGTGCCCTTATTGAAATGTCCTAAGGCCTTGGGCAGAGCCATAGGATTGCATTACAAGAAAATTACTTTGAACTAAAAATCACAAGAGACTCGACGGTCCCCCAATTCATAAGTGCTTCAGATGCAGGATAACGGCGCGCAAGGATGATGATGTCCTCTCTAGTATTTTGAACGCCTTCAATAGCATTGACAAATTACTCTTCATCCCCCTAGAAGGGGTTATTGAAGTTCAACCATTTGGATTCGATCAGATCCTGAATCACATGTCTCAGCGCCTTGCAGTTTTCCACTGAATGCCCAATTGCGCCTGCGTGAAAATCGCATGTGGCATTTGGGTCGTAGCCCCTCGGGAAAGGAGGTTCAATAGGTCTCATCGGGCGGGGAGAGATTAAGTTGTGACTGGTGAGGTGATTGAACATGTCTGAGTAGGATACGGGAGTTGGATCAAACGGTACATGTTTCCTTTCTGGATAGTTTGGTGGCCCATAGATTCTACTGGTTTGGGTAGAGAAGCGCAGGGCTTGGGGACGGTTTTTGGAAGCGTAAGAGGCTTTCCCTGGTCCTGTTATGGAATTGGTTTCTTCTTCATCGTTTTCGGTTGAACCGTGAGTAATTTTCCCGTTTCTCATTCCGCTTTCTAACCTTTCCCCTATGGTGACCATGTCTGAGAAGTTAGAGGATACACTCCCAATCAACCTGTCATAGAAGGGTGATTGCAAAGTGTCCCTGAACATGGATACCATCTCCTTTTCCAGTAAAGGTGGTGCCACCTGCGCTGCTAGTCCTCTCCAACGTTGGGCATACTCCCTGAATGATTCATGGTTTCTTTTCACCATATTCTGCATCTGTGCTCTATCGGGAGCTATGTCGATGTTGTATTTATATTGCTTGAGGAAAGCATCGGCCAGATCTTTCCAACATCGAATGTGGTTGCGTTCCAACTGCATGTACCATCTTGAGACTGCCCCAGCTAGACTGTCCTGGAAGTAGTGAATGAGCAGTTTATCATCATGTGCAAAGGCAGCCATTTTTCTACAATACATGGTCAGATGGCTAGCAGGACAGGTTACACCCATGTATTTATCAAAATCTGGCACCATGAATTTGGGAGGAATGACCACATTAGGGACGAGACACAAGTCATAAGCACCGGTTGTCCCAATATTGGATCCTTCAACTGCTCTCAACCTTTCCTCAAGCATTTGTAGTTTGTCTTTGGCTTGAGGGTTCTCCATAGAGTAATTGTGAGGGATCCCACTCATACCATAGTAAGGATGAATTATCGGAACTATGGCTGGGTTCACATTTGGGGTATGTGAATGAGTGGGGTTCCTGAGAGTGGGACTCTGAGCTTGAGTGTTATCTACCAGCAGTGGAGGGCAGCTAAGTGGGAGTCCTTGCGGTACGACGACGGGGTTCGGGTTTTGAACTTGTGGTGCCCCCGAATCGTGATCCGTCGGTGTAAGCTGTTGTTGGCCCACGACTCCTGATGGACCGTCTTCTGGATTAGCATCGATTGTCGGAGGTGTGTAACCTTGTGGAAGTTCGTAAGGAGGCCATATGTAACCCTGGTCATTAGGCCCAGTATGGTGCACTGTATGCGGGATCCCGAGTCCATTGGGAGAAGGAGGGTTGGTAACTTGATTTTCCGTGTTCCCAGCGGAGACATCTTCACTTGTGTCTTTGCCCCTCAAAGCTTGTAAAACCTTTAAGATTTCAACCATCTGTTCTTTCATCCCATCTATTTCTGCCCTAAGCTCTTGATTGCCTAGGTTCTGATGTGGATTGCCTTGATCTGGGTTATCTTGAGGCGGATTGTCCTGATTTTCTTCCATGTTTCTAGCCTGAGAACGAGCCCAATAGCGATGTTGACGCACCAGCTTGCTTTCTTTTTTTTTTTACTCTCTGTTGATAGGGTACATGATATGAGTATATGGATGGATGAAAATATGAGTGATGCATGGACAAGTGAATGAATGGGAACATACAATGTATGTGTATGGGTTTTATGCTTAATGAAATGAATGCATGTAAGGACTTTTATCATTTTTTTTTTTGAAATAATGATTTTGTATGATGGATGAAAGAAGAATGATGTTACACGTGTTAAAAAATAAAAGAAGTTTTTTTTTGGTGATTCAACTTTGAGAAACATTAACCATGTCACATAAAATATACGTAAAGGGCAAAAGGAGTAAATGGTTTTTCATTTATTTTGATTTTTTTTTTGAAAAAAAAAAGTTTTTGTGATGATGCAACGGGTGGGTGAATTGCCCTTGTGTCCTAAACAGGTTAGGTCTTATATATAGGTCACGGTCCAGGGCTACTTGTGTGATCAATCTCTCAGGTGGCTCTAATCACTTCCTCACAAGGGTCTCCAGAGCTGAAATCTCCTTCGTGATATGACCCACAACGATAGCGAGCTACCTGGTGTGGGATACCACGAAAGAGCGTACTCTGGTTGAGGCTTTCATGAGAGTCAGACAGATAAAATCCAGAATGACTGACACTAATTGCCTCCACTCGTCCTAAGTTATTTTTCAGACCCGGGTATAGGGCCCCACTCAGAAGTGTGTGAATAAATAGGTGTAGGTGATGTGTGTGATATAAGCAACCTAAACTACCCATGCTGCAAGAGAAAATACAGATAATAGTACAAAGGTTTTCTATCCTAAGGTTCAATAAAGCAAATAAACAGATAAATAAAATAGACACGCTAATAGAAGGACTAAGGGTAAACAAAGCACCAAACTAAAAATAATCTACACATTTAACTAAATTAGGCCTGACCCTCTTAAATAGTCCCCAGTGGAGTCGCCAGCTGTAGCGACCGAAAAATCCGGAGGAGGGATTCTTCGTTGCTTTTGAACAATGGAGCCGCCATCAATATTTATTTTTAGGAAAACATTGAAAAAACCTTTGTTTTTGGGTTCGGGGGTCGATTAAGTGCGAGGAAGGTACTAGCACCCCGCAACATCCTAAAAAGGTTACCTTTTAATTTAATGTGTAGAAAAAGTTAGTTTTAAAAGAAGATACTTTATTTACCCATTTTGATTGTTTGCGAAGAAGAAAAAAAAAAGAAAGGAAGACTTAATAAAAATTTTAGTTTTTTGCGCTCGACGGGAGTGGGCCCCCGCTCCTACGTATCTCCGGGTGCGATGGAGAAATCAAAGCTACGTAGTTCTTGGGTAGAAAATATTTGTGTGTTGGTATTTTATTTTGAAAAGTTTGCGAAAACTAGAGGCCGTTCATGGTGACCAAACAGATAAATCCAGAGTGGTCATCATTAATGGCTTATTCGGAAAAGAAGGTATTTACAGCGTTCAAACGGGCGGGGCCCAGAGTGACTGTTATAAATACCCGGTTTGTAATCGAGCGTTTCGTTTGAAAAAAATGCTTACTGGGAAGCGTGATTTTTTTTTTTTAGAAAAAGGGAGTTGAGATTACGTTTGTTTTCTATTAACTGAAAATTTCTTGAAGTTTAGGCGGGTGTTTGCGATGATCAAACGAATAAATTCAGAGTGATTACCGCTACTAATCCGTTGTGAAAAAAATGAAGGTTAGTCCTAACGGTCAAACAAGCTAGGCTCAGAGTGACCAATAGTAACAACCTATTTTTGTGTGAGTATGGTTGTTTGAAAGAAAGAAAAATGGTTTAGAAACATTACGATGTAAATAAAAGCGGAATGTGTGGTAGTAAAAAAGGGAGGTACAATTAAGAACAAGGAGTGTTGTATCAAAAATGGGGGGTGCGAACAACAGGGGCGTTGTATCAAAAATGGGGGGTGTTGACAGCGTTTTGACGCTAAAACGGTTACTGGAGTGCGAATAGCGTTTTGATGCTAAAAATGATTGTTGGGGATGCAAATAGCGTTTTGACGCTAAAAACGATTGATTGGTTTATTTTTACTTTTTTGCTATTTGACTAAATGACTCTTCATCTTTTTTTTTGGGAAAAATGATTATTATTATTGCCTTTCTTTTTTTCTAAAAAAAAGGGGATAGTGATATTAGTAACCAATTATTTTATAAAAATATTTTTTTTTAATATTTTTGAAAAGGATTTTATTTTAATCCGAAAATTACAACTAAATAAAAAAGGAACACATTTTTTTAACACTTTTTTTTTTAGGTTTATTTTAAACCGAAAATTAGTAACATTTTTTAATAAAAACAGCAACATTTTACCATAAAAAACAGCAACATTTTAACATAAAAAAAAACAGCAACATTTTACCATAAAAAACAGCAACATTTTAACATAAAAAAAAACAGCAACATTTTACCATAAAAAACAGCAACATTTTAACATAAAAAAAAAACAGCAACATTTTACCATAAAAAAACAGCAACATTTTAACATAAAAAAAAAACAGCAACATTTTACCATAAAAAAACAGCAACATTTTAACATAAAAAAAAACAGCAACATTTTAACATAAAAAAAACAGCAACATTTTAACATAAAAAAAAAGCTACATTTTTAAATAAGAAAAAGCAATAGTTTCATATGTACATAAACAGCAACTAAATTAAATAAACAAAACAGCAACAATATAAATAATGAAAACAGCAACCATGACAACTTAAGACATAAAAAAGGCAAGAACATATGTAGAAAAATAATTACAGCAACAATGTGTAAAAAAAAAAAAATTCGAAAATTGTTATTTCATGGGGACATATTTAAATAACAAACTGCAACACATTTTTTTAATAATAATAAAAAAAAAGCAACCATGACACAAAAAAAGCAATCATATTTACATAAAGAGAAAAAAAACAATAATAAAACAAACACAATCAACAACAATATTTACATAAAAACAGCAATAGTAAAATAAAAAGCAAAAACAGTAAAATGTATTGAATCCTAAAATTACATTACAAATACCTTAAGAAAAGTAACCCGGAAGTGTTGGGAAGAGCTTCCTCTAGGATCTTCTTAATACAAACAAATGTAAACTAAAAAAAAAACAATGAAAGGAGAAGAAAAAGAACAGGAAGGGGGATCCTAAAAAAAACAGTGAACAACCTCACTATTTTTTTTTCTAAGAAAACGAAAATACACTCTTTTCCTCTTTTTAAAAATTTTCTTCCTTCCCTTCCTCTCAAAAAAACCGTCCCCCCCCTACAAAGTCGTGGCCTCCATTTATATTGAGGATGATGCTCTTGTCTTCTTCTTTCTTCTGATAAGCCCCATACCTTTGCACAGTAACTTCTTCTTTTTTTTGACTTGAGGAAAGCTTGACATGATGGAGGGGTGAAGGTTTGGAGGTAGTTGGTGAAGGGAAATGATGGCTTGTGTGTGAGAGAGAAGGGAGAGAAAAAATGAGTGTGTGAGAGGAAAAGGGGATGGGGGGCCGTAGGGAGTAGAGAGAGAGAGAAGGGAAGGGTTGAGTGTGAGTGGAAGAAAGAGAGAAAGGAAGCGTGAGATTGGGAAAAATGTGTGGGGAAGTGGGGAGTTGAGAGAAAAGAGAAAAGGTGGAGTGTGGGAAAGGAAAAAAATCGATTTCCAAGGAGGAAAAAGGGGGAGTGGGTCGAAAATCAAGGAGGGGAAAGGTGAGTGAATGTGGCCAAATTTTAGGGAAAAGGGGGGGATTGAATGTGGATGGTTTTTAGGGTAAAGGGGGGGTGGTCGAATTAGGGTTTTAGTGGAGGAGGGAAATTAGGGTTTTGTGATGAGTTGGGTTATGGGTTATGGGTTGTGGGTTGTGGGTTAGGTTTTTGTTGTTGTTGGGTTGGGTCATGCGAATTGGGCTAGGGTTTGGTGGAGGAATGGGCTTTAAATGGCCCAATCCTGATTGCACCTCCATATATTTTTTAACAAACCCCTCTATTTCCTCCTTGGCTTATTTTTTGTTTCTTTACTTCTAAATAAAATATTTTTTGATGATTAAAACTCATAGCAATAAAAACAAGAAAATAATACATGACATAAAAAAGATTATTATTTTTAATAAATAAAATCTCTCAATTATGATTGGACAAAATTAGGGTATTACATACTGTTTATGGCAATAAATACAAATCATAATTTAAAAAAAAATTAAAAATGACATTATTTTTTTCCCTCCTGTATTCAAACTCTAGTGTTAACATGTAATACTGTATGTGCGTGGTTTTCATTTGTCAATTGTCATTTCGTCTAAGCTCAAAAAAACTTTACTATTTGTTAATATATGACTTTTATACTTCAATTTTATCTTTAAACTGCTTTGAAGAATTTAATGCTTCAATAATTATTTTATAAAATGGTTTGTGAGATAAAAAGGATAAAAACTAAATTTTCACATTTTAAAACCATTTTTGTTTGATTTACTCATTTTTGGCCCATATATTTCTCTTTAGATTTAGGTTGTGTTAGTCCGAATGATTTTAAGATATTTTTAATAACATAAATTAATCAAATTCATTTCATTAGATATAATAGTTTGAATACATGTTGGTATATATGAATGAAAAGATTGGAGCTAAAGAATGAATAACCTCGTTTGCTTGTCTCCCAGCAAACTCAACATCTGAGTTTTTAAAGATGAAGATAAACTTCCCTACATTCTATAATTACTATGATATCGTACTAAGTATTCTTCCATAAAGACTAATGCAACTTTGTCATCTTTCCTTATTATTTTCCATGTTCACATCGCAACAAGACTTGCTCATTACTATCCCATAATTCTTTTTTTCAACATGTCCTCAAAAGGTTTCTTCCATTCCAAGAATTGATTTTTTTTTCGTATCCGATCCTTCAAGAATTGAAAAGTGTCTTCTTTTTGCTCATTCCTGCCATAAGAGGTAATTCCAAATATTTGCCCGTACCTATGCAACTCCGTACCTCTAGGATCTCTGCAATTTGATTCTCTTCATCTTGGGGCCCTAAAAACGAGAAAACAATCGTATGCAAAAAGTAAGTGAGTAACGATCAATACATTTTTTCATATCTTGGTGAATCAAAGCTAAAAATTTTCCCTATATCATATAGATAGTGCAAATAAATGCAACATATCTCCTTCTCAACTTTTGCATTATAGGTCAATAATGGCAAATGAGATAGTAACAACTGGAGTATTTTATTTTCTGTATCAATAACAAAAACATAGTGTAACCAGGTATAGTAATTACAGATTGGTTGGACTAGACATAGATCATCACATTGCTGAATATCTTTTCTTTCTGTTTTCTAAAAATTCAGCATGCTGTGATGAAGGAGACATTATTAGTATTACATTGATTTATTTGCCTTTTCAACCAACACCTATTATCTATTATCTAGTAGAATTACTAAAAAGTAAACACACACTTTATCACAAACATAGATTACACATTACACTCTTTATCACAAACATATGTTATACACATTATTGATTTCACACACACTCATGAAGCTGATTGATTATTCAGTGCTTGATTTGGGACAACATGCACCTAACATCCTTACTGTTAGGCCTTTCCTTAGGATCATCCATAGTGCAAAAGCAAGCAATCTTCAAAACCAAAAGCATTTGATCCTCATATCCATTCCCCATAAGCCTAGAATCAATAGCTATCTTAGGAGTTTCAGAAGTGATAACATTTTTCATCCACTTAACCAAACTCATCTCATCAGTATGCTGAAAAAACTCATCAGAAGGTTGCTTTCCTATAACCAAAACACCAAGCATAACACCAAAACTATATATATCACACTTATCAGTAAACTTAAGTATCTGATGATACTCAGGTGCTATATATCCCACAGTACCAGCAACATTTGAAGTAGTAACATGTGTTTGAGCCTCCGGCATTGCTTTCGCGAGTCCAAAATCAGCGATCCGAGCTTCCATATCATCGTCGAGAAGAATGTTTGCAGGTTTAAGATCTCTGTGAATGATCCTTGGACTATGACTCATGTGAAGATACTCAAGACCAGCAGCTACACCAACTGCAATCTTATGCCTTGATAACCAATCCAATTCAGCTTCACCTTTTTCAACTCTGTGCAACATATCTTGTAAGCTTCCATTCTTCATGAATTCATAAACAAGATAGTGACAGTCAGGTCTAGAAAGATGAGCCAAAAGAGCAAGAAGATTGCGGTGACGAATTTGACCAACAGTGTTAATCTCAGACTTGATTTGCCTCATTTTTTTATGAAGAAGCTTGCTATCTTCTTCAGCTAACTCCAATGCATCTTTTGAAGGCTGAATAATTTTCTTAATAGCAATCATTTTACCATTACTTCCTGGTAATTGAGCTTTGTAAACTTCACCACAACCACCTCTTCCAATGATTTCCATTGAAGCTAAACCATCTTCTTTCTCTAAGAAAGCAAGATCCTCAGCTTTTTTAATCAAAGGAGAATAAATAGCAGGACCTGAACCTTTTCCTTTTCCTTTGATTAAAGCCAGAGCTAGTTTAAACAACAATGAAAATACAAAACCAGAAAGTGTTCCTGCAAATGCTCCAGCAATAAATCCAACAATCCAACCAATTAACTTTCTCTTACTTTTCTTATGCTTGTGGTGATCATGAACTGTTGCTGAAGGACCAGGTGCAGAAGCAGAAGCATTAGAAGATTTTTTGTGGTGAGATGAAGGTGCTGAAGCTGGAGCATGGTTCTCAGCAAGGATATGGCGTTTGGGGGTAGTATCGGTATTTTGAAATTCAAGAAGTCTTTGGTTAAGTGGAACAGAGGATTCGAGAAAACGGTTACCGGTGAAGTTGAAGTGTCTGAGATTACGAAAGGAACGAACTGAAGAGGGGATTCTACCGGTAAAGAGGTTGTTAGCGATTGAGAGGGTTTCTAGATTGGGAAAATAGCGGAGGAAATTTAAATTTCCGGCGAGGTTATTGGAAGAGATATCGAGGATACGGAGGCGAATGAGGGAGGAGAACTCGGAAGGGACTTCACCGGAGAAGAGATTGTTAGAGAGGTTAAGAATCTCGAGTTTTCTGCAGTCAACGATGGAGGTTGGAATTCGGTCAACGATTTTGTTGTGTGAAAGAGA
Organism: Astragalus membranaceus; assembly: GCA_039519185.1. NCBI lineage: Eukaryota > Viridiplantae > Streptophyta > Magnoliopsida > Fabales > Fabaceae > Astragalus > Astragalus membranaceus. The sequence continues at coordinate 45,095,997 of CM076848.1, forward strand.
AAGTTCTTTGAGTTCTGTAAGGCGTCCTATGAGAGGGGAAAGTTTACCTTTGAGGCTTTTTGAGTTGAAGATGAGTTTGGTGATTCTGAGGACATACGTTTCATTGTTGGAGAGTCTTCTTTCACAGAATACGCCGTCCGCATTACACGGTTGGTTGGTGGTGGCGTTACTGTTGACGTTGACGTTGACTCCGAGGGAGTTTTGGAGAGTTGTGAGAGCGTTGTGGTCTGAAGGGTGAAGATGGAGGTTAGCTTGGAGGGTGAAGAAAAGGGATAAGAATGAGAAGAGAAATAAGTGTTGGTGAATTTTCGCAGCCATTGTTGGCTGCATAGTTTGTTTGTTCTGGGTTGGATTCAGAATTGCTGTTACTTGAATTCTTGATGCTGTTTGTTTCCCTCGGTTTATTTATTCTAATTACAGTCGCAAAACCGTGTGGAATACTCTCTTTAGTCTTCAGTCTCTACTTATACGGTCTTCTTCTACTTCTTTTTTACTTTGAATTTTCTTACACAGTTTTAGCACATCCAACACTTCAAAAAAGACCTTTGGGTTGTTTTTAGCACTTTTTTTTATGAGTTACACTTCAATTATTTATTTAATTGCATTTTATTAATTGTATTTAGTTAGTTAATTATTCTGTTTTTAGAGTTTGTTTAGAAGATAAATGGCTGTTAGAGAAGATAAATGGTACATTGGTATTATTTAAACTCAGTTCTACTAAGCTTTTGCTGTACATTTAATTTCACTCACTTCATCAATCAATAAAATGAGACTTTCACTCTCAGTTCTCTGTTTCATATATAACTGACGCCACACTTTTAATATAGTATCAAAGCAACTATCCCAAGTAGGTAGCTCATTTGGCGAGCTAAGGGATAATAAAGGAGTGCACCAAATGAGTGCAAGAAGGAGAGGTCCCGAGTTCAACTCCCGGAAACTAACATTTCCCCACCCCCACTAACATTGCTTATAAAAAAAATGGTATCAAAGCAACTATGGTATCATAAGTGATATAGCTTCCGCGTTCCTCTCTCATCGATGATTCCTCCATTGTCTAATCGCGAATTTCTTCTTCTGATTTGCAATTCATGAACAATGGTGCTCATCGTGGTATTAGAAGAACTTTCTTGATTTTCTTCCGCATGTTATTTGAGATCGTTCATCATTCTTCCTTCATTCTTTGATCTACTTGGTTGTTGTTCAACTCATCTCTGTCATGGCAAATCCTCCAAAAATTTACGATGACGCATTCTACCTCCATCCTTCGGATAATCCCGGTCTTGTGTTGGTATCTCAACATCTTCCTAAGGACAAATTCTGTCACTTGATGCGTGCACTCAAGAAAATTTTTGAAGCTTCTTCCTCGATCATCCCTCGAGCTAGCTTCATCATTCAAGAAATTTTTTGAAGCTTCTTCCTTGATCTTCCCTCGACCCAGCTTCATCATTCAATTTTTTTTAAGCTTCTTCCTCGATCTTCCCTCGAGCCAGCTTCATCATCATTACTGACTTATGTTGGTTATGACTCACAAATATCCATGCCTAAGCCTATTCTAGATTTCTTATTGGGCCAAGATCTCCATTATTCCACCTATTTTTTCATACACCAGTTGTCTAGTCCTGGGTACGAAGGGGGTGTGTTGAGATCCTAGTTATTTCACCTGTATCAGTCAATGCTTCAGATGTCCAGTCCTGAGCGTGAAGGGTGTGTTGAAGTCCCACATCGACTAGAGATATGACATAAGCAATCTTATTAGCTTGTGAATTCATAAAATCAAATGATTTTTAAGGGTATATTTGTGATGCCAAACAATTCCAAGACCCCTGTTCTCAGAACTCATTGGCAAGTTGGCAAGATGGGAATGCTTGACATCTATTCTCCATCTTGAGGAGGATATTAAGTTACACTTCAATTATTTATTTAATTGCATTTTATTAATTATATTTAACTAGTTAATTATTCTGTTTTTAGAGTTTGTTTAGAAGATAAATGGTAGTTAGAGAAGATAAATGGTACATTGGTATTATTTAAACTCAGTTCTACTAAGCTTTTATTGTATATTCAATTTCACTCACTTGATCAATCAATAAAATGAGACTTTCACTCTCAATTCTCAGTTTCATATATAATTAACGCCACGCTTTTAATACTTTTTAATCGAAATATAAAAAATAAATAGCGGAAGAACCTCTTTTACAAACAAAAAACCATATGGAAAAAGGAAGTCTCACTAACATAACGGAATAGTTAAAAAAGAACTCTCAAGTCCCAACTCTTGAGAAAGACTCTAATTTGCAATTCATTGTAGTTGTTCTCTTAAAAGTGTGGTTAAAAATAAGGTCTCACTTTTACCTCTTCCATTCCAATTTCCAAGATTATGTAATATAAATTCTTCCTTATTTTGTTGTAGCAACCTTTTTTATAAGACTTTTCTAATATATTTTTTTGCTAATACATTTTAAAATAATTAATAACAACACAATAAATGGTATATCTTAATCTTAATTATACTAAACCATGAATATGACACATCACATGACACATCAGCCGACAATTTTTATTACGTCATTGATGACGTAATATTGACTCATCATTTCTCGTCTGCGTGGTTGCCACGTATGCAACAATTAACTCACATTAATTCATTTCGATCAGCAATTAACTCACTTAAATCACATTTATCATCATCCATAAGAAAGGAACATATACTATTTCTAAAAGAGAAGTGCTATTAATATTTCACGAGAAAAATAAAAAACTATACAATTTCGAAAGTGCATGTCTGGCATTCAATTTCATAATAATGTCTATGATTAATTCATAAGATGAATCACATTCCTAAAACAAACTATACAATTTCGAAATTTGAAACATAGAAAATTTTTCTTTGTCGTACTTTGTGTCATAGATAGCTATATGTCAATTACCATATCTCATACTAAGAATAAAATATTTCTCACACTACTACATGTAACCAATATTATTATTTCCATTGAAAATAAACTCAACAAATATTTCTCGCACTACTACAGGTAACCAATATTGTCATAGTTGTCACGTTTGCAAAGATGAAAGACTTTCAAGGTATTACTTAGCAAAGATTCAATGTTGTAACTTTTAAGAAATATGCATATAATAATTATTTACCTTAATATTTTCACTTTACAGGTCAACTCACTCTGCAAAGCTCTATGCATGCCTCAAAGCTAAAGATAAATACTGATCTTCTTGAGGTTGTTAGTCTCAAAAACAAGTACACCATTCAGGGACCAATTATGTAACATTGTTTATTCTCACTGTCACCCTGACCTGATAATAATTTTTAAACATTGTTTATTCAACTATATATTTTTAAACATCTTTAACACTATAATTCTTTATTAAACATCATTAGCTTACTATTTTCATTTAAGAGTCATAAGCTCTATTAAGTATCGTATTTTTTACTGAAATTTTTAAAATGAGTATATTTTCGCAAATTCGTCCATAGGGAAAAACCATGAAATTATTCGCATGTACATGCAAACACTGCTCTATGAAAGTATTAATATATACAATGGGATCTCTTATAAATATTTCAAAAAATATATTATATCAAATATTTTAATAATTCTGTAATTTTTGAAAGGATAATGTATACCCGTGCATTGCACGGGTCATACGCACTAGTGTATATATATATATATATATATATATATATATATATATATATATATATATATATATATTGTATAATTGACCTTTTAAGTGAAGACTAAGAATACAACTATATATGTGTGATTATAGTTGTCCAAACTATGGTAAAAACCTCATTATAATTATTTAAAAAGAATTTCATACAGAATGTCTTTTAAAAGTTAGAGGACTTGGAATGCAACTATGTATAATTGTCCGCTATCACTGTGTTTGGTTCTGTGGTGATGAGAATTGAGTTTGGTAAAATTGACTTTGCAGAATTGATTTTAGTTAAAAGTGAATTGAATGTAACGTGATTTTTGTTTGGATTCTTTTACTGAAAAGTGATTTCCACAAATCATTATTGTTTGGATAGATTAAATCAAAAGTGCTATTAAGTGTGAAATTACCAAAATGGGTCTTAACTTAAAATTATATTATAAACTTAATATTTGATACAATAGTTAACAAAAATATTAAATTAACATAATAATACTGAATATAAATTATCTTAAAAAAATACTAAATATAAATTATCAAATATTTGATTTTTTAATGGAACAAATACAATAGCTGACATTGTGTGTATATGCTATTGATAAGGGATTGGACTTAGGACCAAAATCGCGATTGAAAACCGAGTTGAAAATCACCCAAACAAGCATGAAGCACTTTTACCTCGGTCTCCGCGCGTTCTGAGCCTTCCACCGCCAAACCAAACAGGCACATAGTCTTTCATACTATGGTATATATCTCATTATAAATATTATAATCATAAAAATATAATATATCTAATTATATATCGTATTATTTTGCTTGGTGAGTGTATTATCTATATTATTATTGTATAAATCTCTCTCAATATAGTTTCTATTTGTTGTTAAAATAGTTTCTACCATTTATTTCATTTTTAGGATTATCAATCCTAAGTAGGTAGCTCATTTGGCGAGCTAAGGGATGCTGAAGGCGCACACCAAAAGAGTGCAATAAGGACATTCCCTCATCCCCACTAACATTGTTTATTTAAAAAAAAGAATTTTTTTTTTACGATTATCAGTATCCGAACTTTAGATATGTTTGTTGTAAAAAAAGAATTTTAAATATGTTTACTTTATTTTTATTAGCATTTAGATAATATTATTAATTACAATAATTTTAAAATACAATTTTAATTTATTAATCAAATCATCTTTTCATTTTCTAGTGACATTGTGTATTTTCAAAATCAGTTAATTTAAATTTTAGTAAAAACAAAATTGATTTTTCTATAATTTTGATTATAGTCTAAGTTTTATAATGTATAACAATTATGGCATAGATAACATAGATTTCAGCTATAGACTTTTAGAGTATCAAACCGTGTAAAAACCGTGTAAAAGCAGATGATTTTGAAGGAATATATAAGCAGATGATAAAGCTATATAAAATGATGCCAATGAAGGTTAACTCAATTGGTAATGAGTTGTCTCATTCCCTACAAAGGTGTGGGTTCAACTCCTGCTGCAAGAGCCAAACTCACCTAAATTTTTTATAAAAAAAAAAAGCTATATAAAATGATGAAAAACCAGAAAGAATGTAAAAATAGTGGATAGCATGACTTACGGCAAATTGACAAGCAATAGTTGCCATGAGTTCTGTAGTTTAACGCTAATGGATGATGACACTAAATGCGAGTTAAAATTATCTTTTTAGGAGAGACAACAAATTTGATATAAAAAATAGGGAAGAAATTAGTTTTCTAACAGGTACAATTTTTCTATAACGAATATAAAAGTTCACACTAAGTAGGACCAACCAAGCATCATCAATAATAAAACCTGAATACGATCTCCTTACAGTGAACACGGCAAAGAAAATTGGAAATACTTTTGGCTTGTTTTGTTTAAATTATACTCACCGGAAGCTCCAGAGGCGTGTTTAGGAGTTTGGAGAAGAATAAAAGTGCTTAAAATTAATAGTAGTAGCTCATTAGTGATGTGGAGAAAAGTTATCTCCAGGTCTTCTAAACCTTTTTTATAGTTTATTTTTTGAATTTTCTAAAATCTTCAAATTTGGAGAAGCTCAAAAAATAATTTAAAAGGGATATTATTAATGAATTACCCTCGAGGCACCTACAATGAACGATGGATTAGTCACTGCTGTTCATGCGGTGGATTACCAAAAAAAATATTGTCAAAAAAACGTGATGCAAACAGTCCAGTATAATTAATTAATTAAGTTATATGTTTTCCATTGAAGCTTTCATTGTTTCCCACTTACATTTTCAACAAAATATATCTTTTTCGGCTGCTCCCAATTAATATATGTTAATTTCACTGCTGGCTTTTTTAAAGTATGGTCATTAGCACTACCATTGATCGATACTGCTGAATATGTTGTCATCTTTACCATGATATGACTTCCATTTGCCATCATACGGGTGAGTCGTGTTTTTTTTTTAAAACTCAATTTTACAACCAAAAACTTAAATAGTATAAAATATTATTAGTTTTAGTATGTATTGAATTTTGATGAATGGGAAAAAATTAAAACTATATAGAAATAATATACTACCAACAAAGATTGATCCGAGCGATAACTGGGTTTGGATCCCACCTCAAGGTCTTAAGTTTGAATATTGGTGAGACAAAAACTCTATTGGGAGAGAATAACCACACGAACCGACAAAACCAGATGCACGTGATCAGTCAGGTTCCCTAGCATAGATTAGTCATCAACAAAGTCGAAGGATACTCCGGACTAATAACACGATAACCAAAATAATATATACGAATACGGTGTAGGTGTAAGGTTGGTTGTCAAAAAAACATTTTTCACATATACATATACATGTGTACACACACACACACACGTATTTCTCTTCTACCTATATTTTCTTTTGTCTTTTTTAGGCTAAAGTGCTTCTGGGGTCCATTATCTTTATTTAAAGTAACGAATTAGTCTTTTATGTTTTTTTTGTCCCAAATAAGTCATTTATCTTTCAAATTTTTGACACATAAATCCTTTTCCGTTAATAGTACTGATTTATGTGTCAAAAAAAAAGGATTTATGTGTTAAAAATTTGAAAAATAAATGACTGATTTGGGACAGAAAATGATTTATGTGTCAAAAATTTAAAACATAAAGGACTGATTTGGGACAAAAAAAAGATAAAGGACCAAATCGTTACTTTAAATAAAGATAAGGGACCCCGGAAGCACTTTAGCCTCTTTTTTATAACATAAAGTTTGATGAGTTGGGTCTCATAGGCTCACCAAAGTCGAGGAAAGTCTCAAGACTATTTGGGCACTTACGAATGTACTTACATATTATCTACCAACGAGATCCTCACATTAATAGCTAGATTTGAACCTACTCCTTGTGGGATGTGAGTATCCTTATCAACCGAGTCAATCTTTATTAGTACAACCAAAGCATTAGTACAAATAAAGAGGCGCTATATCATGGAGTCTCTTTGGCTACTGGTAAAGGATATTGAAGCTTGGTGGTGGATTCGGATTCTCAAGAGGCACTCGATTTGTTGATGACTGATTCTAGTCCTCAACAACCCCTCTCCTCCATTATTGATGAGATAAATGGTATATTGAATGATGGGTGTATTGTTAGCTGGTCCAAAGTGCCTAGAGAGTTTAATAAGGTGGCTGATATTTTAGCCAAACATAGTTTATCTATTAATTGTAATTTTGAGTTTTACGACATTGCCCCTCATTTTATCCACTCGTGCATTCTTGAGGATAAAATGGGCAAGTTATTTATGTAATTGTTCTGTTCTGTGGGGGTGTAACCCCTCTTTTCTCAAAAAAAAAAAAAACCAAAGCGTTAGTAATTTTTCATTTTTTATATTTAGGGTTGTTTCTGAGTTCTGCATATTCAATATTTGTTCTAGCTAGTTACAAAGGAAGCTCCATGGAAGCTCGATCAATAAAGTTATTGGAGTCTAACGTACTATTGTATTTTTTTATCAGTCAAGTCAACCCATGAAGTCAACAAGTCGTTGTTGAAGATAGCTTGGTGCTTGGTGGTGGGGTTGGCCCTTAATTGTCCCATTTTCTTTTCGGACGGCGAGTCTCCAAATAATCGTGTCAATTTTTCTTTTGATCAAGTAATCGTGTCAATTAAGGCACGGGGACAAAGTCCATACATACACTTTTTATCTTTCTAATTTGGAATTTGATAAAATGTTGAAAGCAAAGTGTAATTTTTTTTGTCTACTTAGATAAATTGGTAAATAAACACCACACACACTGTTATTGGCTGCACCCGAGTACGAACTTGGGAGCCGGCGTCCCTGCTGAAATTGCCAAGACAACCAGTGGCGGATCTTGACTAAAAATCTCGGGTGGGCTGTTAATCAAAGAGATACCGAAACTCATAAACGCATGAACAGGTATGCATAACCGCAAAAACGTAGAAACTTACCTCCAGAAATTTACCGGAATGAAAGAAACTCGCAGCGATGATACGAAGACGATACTGAAAATTGGAAGACGATGCAAAAAAAATTAATCAACCTATCAAACGCAACAGCGGTGATGAGAAATAAAAATAAATTCTATAATTCCATACATGTAAAATTTAATTTACCAGAACTAAAAAAATCCAAAAATAAATCCACAATATAAATTTAATAATCCCCTAAATTCCATTTTAGGATAGCAATATAAAAAATAAAAATGCTAAATATGGAAGAGGATGAATGTAGTAACAAAAACAAAGTTTCTTAATGCAAGTTACCTTTCAAGATATAGTGTTTCTTTGTTAAATATTATTATAACATAAATAACTAACCTTGCACATACAAGTTACTCCGGTAGCCTAGGTTTTTTAAAGGAAAGAACAATTACAACTGCTACGGTAGCCGAGTTTTTAAACAAAAATGTTTTAGAGAGATTCGAACGCGGATCCGGAGAGTGAGTGGGAGTAAGCACAACCAATAGGCTATGCTATTAGATGCATTATTTGTGCGACGACTCTGTATATATTTACAAGTTGCTTTTAAAAATGAGAGTATATTATTAGTAATTTCACTATAATTTTTTGGGGTGGGCCCTAAAGAAGATCCGCCACTGAAGACAACCAATAGCGAGGGACAAAACAAAGTGCCATTTGACAAAAATGGATCTTTTCCATCCATTATTCCTCTTTATCACAAAATATAAAGGTGAGAAAAGGGAATATAATAAAAGTGGAACAGTAATAAAAAATAATAATAAAATTAAGAGAAATAGAGAGAATAAAAAGAGGAGTGATGCTTTATCACACGAAATTGTTGTCTCGAGGCTTCCCGAAACTTGCTTTTGACCGAGAGTTTTCCTAATAACAATACAAGATAAAGGTGAGAGAGGAATCACCACCAATAAAAACCATCCAACTAGATTCGGGAAAACTCGCAAAGGTTATTTGTCGGGATAATAGCATTTCAAATGAATGGGATCCAAATCCATCATTTATGAGAGTAATTGTCTACTACTTTTTATATTCTCATTTAACTACTTGTAACCAGTGTTTTGAGAATTGGGTCTGTCCGATCAATTCTATCAAGATTTGGCAATTGGTTCAACCTCAATTAAATTACAATTCGGTTGAATCGCTTAGAAGCGGGTTGAACCACCCATTTAACTAGGTAGAATCGTTCGAAATGAAATCATTTTTTTTTGTTTTCCCCAAATTTTAATATTATTTATTTATTTAATAACCATCTGAATCAACCATGATTTTTGTTTCTTTTTAATGAGACCGTTCAACCATAGTGGTATCGAATAAACAAATTGAACCATGAGAGAATTTTGAGTCATGGTTTTAACATCATTGCTTTTAACACAATTCAATAAAACCACTCTCTTTTTATGTGATTTCTTCTACTAATATCTTGGTAACTGAAGCTTTTTTTACAAATTCAACTATTACACATTAAAATTTTGAATGTTTTATATTACCTCTAGTACTTATTATAAGAGAAAAAATATATAAACATAAGAATCAAGAAACACATTTATCGTATTTAATCGGCTTGTAGAGTGAGGGATGAATCCCACTTATAAATTTATTTTTCATTCTATATCACATTTAGTGTGGGACTCTTAACACACCCATTACGCCCAAGACTATACAACTGGAGCGTGACCCCAGTGGCCCAAAGGAGGTGGCCTAACAGATGTTGGATAAATTTTGATACCATCTTAGAATTTTGATTAGGCCTAACCGATGGCTACCCAAATGAGTGGTTTGCCATTCTATGTGATTTTCATTGACAACTAGCACTTATAATTGAAATGGCACTAGTGGAAAAACGACATTATTAAGCATCATTTAGCGTCGGTTGTTTGAACAGCCGATGCTAAATGTTGAACCGGTGGCATTTTTGTAATTAAATGGAAGATTTCATATTTCTCGCCTACTTTTAGCGTCGGGTGTTTAAACAACCGATGCTAAATGTATTTGCTTTAGACATTTAGCATCGGGTGTTTAAAACACCCGATGCTAAATGTCTAAAGCAAATACATTTAGCATCGGGTATATTACACACCCGATGCTAAAAGTCCTGTCTTGTTTTTTCCACTTTCTTCCATCGCATACATTCTCTCGCGTTCTCAACTCTCGCTCACTCTCAACTATCGTTCTTTGAACTCTCTCTCTCTCTGGCTCTCAACTCTTGTTCTCAACCCTCTTTCTCTGAACTCTCTCCATCTTCCTCACATTGTTGCCCTAAGCTTCTATCCCTCTTCCTCTGCCTCACAACATCATCACAGCTTGTGCTCACCGAAAAAGAAGGGGTGAAGAGAAGGAAAAACACGAAAGGAGAGGAAAAAGAAGTAGCGAAGGAAATACATGGAAGGAGAAGTAGGATCTCAGCAGCCACAGCTTGTGCTCGCGAACAAGGATAACAGTGAAATTCTTTCCCTCTCCCTTTCCTCACTCGTTTCTCTCTCTTAAAACCCTAATTTCGCTTTTGGTTTATTTTTCACAGATCTGGTCCGTTTCTCTTAAAACCCTAATTTCGCTTTTGGTTTATTGCTAAATTTGATGACTCAAGCAAATCCTGTAAAACCACCAATTTCATTTTCTATTAATTCTGTAAAACCCTAACCATTTATCCCTGTGTTTTGATTCTGAATCAGATAGCGAAAGAAATTGATATAACTTGATTTTCTCATCCTTCTGTTTATTGTTATAAAAAGGCCAAAAATTTCTCTGTTGATTAATTTCTGCTTAGCATCTCTGTAGATCCGAGAGTGGTCTGTGTATTGTGTATGTTATGTTGTTTTTCTGGGTGTTCGAAATAATAGAAGTTTACGGAGTTTTATTATTGCTAACATACTCTGTCTTTCTTTCATTCAGATATTTGAAACCATAGTTATCAGAACCGGACCGGCCGATCGGACCGGGACCCGGTGGTCTTCCCGGGCCGGGCAGCGTGCAGGACCGGATCTGCAGTTGGCCCGGTGATGACGTCATCGGCCCGGTGAAAAATCCGGGTCGGACCGGTGAAAATCCGGGTCGGACCGGTTGATCCTTTTTTTTTTTTTTTGCTTTTTTTTTGTTTTTAAGATGAACCATTTATAAATTTTGCATGTTTTCACAAAAAAGTCTTGGGTGGGGTTCGAACTCCCTCCCTAGTATTCAACATTTCAACTTTTTAACCACTAAGCTATCTATTATTTGTTGATACTGTCCTGCATTCATTAAATATAATCAATTCCGGATATGTTAATTTTTTTTGCACATTCTTTCATTAATAGTTTTGATTAAACACACATTTTTTTGACAAATTGATTCAAGTTCAACACTCATAAACATGTTAGTAAATGTATAATTATAAATAAAATTATAATAAAATTTCTATATTAATAAATGTATACTTTCTTAGTATATATTATAATTTTTTGAATTTATTTAATATAGACCGGGTCATGCCGGTCCGACTAGAGACCCGCGGTCCGACCCCGGGTCCAGTGACCCGGTGCCATGACCGGGTCGATGGCCGGTCCGGGTCTGATAACACTGTTTGAAACACCAAAGAACCATAGAAAGGCCAAGCCTTTTCATGACCATGTTTTTGTTTTCTCAATAGTTGACGACCATATATGGTTCTGAAATTATCAGGTTTGTGTTTGCATTTGCATTCTTGTGATATCATTTTCTTCAAGTACACTTGCATTCTTGTGAGCATGGCTTTATAATGTTTGTCTTATTTTCTGATCCATCTTATCATTGATACTTGTTGAGCAATAAGAAACCATATGTTTATTCTGATGCAGTTCTCTGTTCCTCACAATGAGTCAGACAAATTACCTCGAGGAGGCCTTGATAAAATGACATTGATTGAGGTCTGCAAATTGGCTTATAAGTTTATATTTTGATCTGTCAGTTCCTAAAACTCTTCTAACCTATGTATGAAAACTACTTGTTTAGGTTGGTCCGCGGTTCTGCATGAACCCAATTATGTCGGTTTTCGTAGATCCAAGCTTTGCATCTCTATTGGTTTCCTGCTAAAAATTGTTGATTGGCCTTTCACAATTTCTCTGTTGATTGTCCTCTTAATATGATGCATCTCTATTGGTTTTATTGTAATTGATTGTGAATTTGATTAATTGTGCAGGTAATAATACACATGTAAAAGGAAGGATAACAGGATTGTCTCTTTGAGAGTTGTCAAAGCAAAGTCTTGGGGTTGTTGGTTGTTAATCCTTTCAGCACATTTTCTGTTATAGAGGGAGAAAAAGAGAGTTAATTGTGAAGTTTGAAGTTTAAGCCAAACTGAGAAGCTTTTCAGTTACTGGTTCTTTAAGGTTGGTTGTTCCTTCATGCTTTTCCTTTTTCCAATTTACTATTATTATCTGGAGTTCTTTGCTTCCTTTTCTATTTTTCTTTTTGTGAAGATTTATATGTTGTCTTTTTGTAACTTGCTTCTATATTTTGTTTTGTGCTTTACAGAATCAGAATCAATGGAAATGGCTATGAATTCTTTTGCCAAATTGATTTAAGGTTAGTACATATATAATATTGTAAACAATTTTTTTTGCTTGAAATCCTAGTTAATTGCTTTTATTTTTCTGGTGATGATTGATTTTACGTACACGAGTATACAATACAACTGTGGATAGAGACTTGTTTGTTATACTGACCATGCTGAAATCCTAGTTAATTGCTTTTAATTGCTTTTATGTGTCATACTCATAGCCATGCTGAAAAGTAAAGTTACACACTTGTTTGTTATACTGACCAATATATCCCCCAAAAGAAGACCTTACATTTGTACCTGGAGGGGTAAATTAGTAATTTAAGTTTATAGTATTTATTATTAGTAACAGATGTGATGTATAATATGTGATTATAATTTTCTAGGGACATTTAATGATGACTAGTGGGACATGTTTAGGTACTTCAGATTTGTTAGCCAAGTCATGTTTTCAGTGTGAATTGATCATAAGAGATTCTTGAAGCTGTTAAGATGTTAGACTTGGTCCATTTGTTTTTTTGTGCCTCAGAATTTTTCTTTTGGAATCTTACTTTATAATTTAAGGATTTTATTTTATGATGATTGCAACTGCTCCACAACCTTATAATCATTCATTTTTCTATTACCAAATTGGCATCTTAGTCATTTCATTTGTTCCAGCTTCTTGAAATCATCTATTGTGCTGCTACCAAATCAAAATCATGGTGGTTGATGAAAATTCAACAGAAGACTGGTTGTTACATGAGAAGGAACTTGTTCCTATTGCTCTTAAAAAAGCAAGTGAAGTTAAAGGATTTCCTGGTAGATGGAAAATGATAATTTCAAGACTAGAACAGATTCCATTGAAATTATCAGATTTATCAAGTCATCCATGTTTCTCAAAGAAGGCTCTTTGCAAGGAACAATTGCAGGTTATGTCAAAGACATTAAAAGAAACAATTGATTTAGCTGATTTATGTTTGAAGGAGAAATATGAAGTTAAGCTTCATATTGATTGGTGTCTTTACTAGTTTTTAAGCTCTTTGATGTAGTAGAAGAAATAGTTGGATCAGTGAGTTGTATATTGATTGACTCGTATACTGACTGAAATAATGAAACTAGTTTTTATACTGAAATAATGAAACTAGTTTTTAAGCTCTTTGATTTCAGTTCTTTGATTTCAGTTCATTTACTAGTTTTTAAGCTCTTTGATGTTGTACTGAAATAATGAAACTAGTTTTTAATGAAACTGGTATACTGAAATAATGAAACTAATTTTTAAGCTCTTTGATGTAGTTTTTAAGCTCTTTGATTTCAGTTCATTTACTAGTTTTTAAGCTCTTTGATGTTGTACTTTGTGAGGCATGTATAAAAAGAAACTAGACATTTAGCATCGCTTGTTTCAAACAAGCGATGCTAAATGTATTTTTTTTATCAAGAAAATGACATTTAGCATCGGTTGTTTCAAACAACCGATGCTAAATGTATCAATAAATGACATTTAGCATCGGTTGTTTGAAACATCCGATGCTAAATGTCATTTTTTTTATCAAAAATGACTTTTAGCATCGGTTATTTGGAACAACCGATGCTAAATGTCACTTTCAGGACATTTAGCATCGGTTGTTTCAAACACCCGATGCTAAATGTCATTTTTTTTTATCAAAAATGACTTTTAGCATCGGTTATTTGGAACAACCGATGCTAAATGTCACTTTCAGGACATTTAGCATCGGTTGTTTCAAACACCCGATGCTAAATGTCATTTTTCAGGACATTTAGCATCGGTTGTTTCAAATAACCGATGCTAAATGTCATTTTCAGACAGCAAAAACAGTGATGAAATGGACATTTAACATCGGTTATTTGAACACCCGATGCTAAATGTGACATTTAGCGTCGGTTAAATAACCGATGCTAAATGTATGACATTTAGCATCGGGCGATTTAGCGTCGGGCGATAACCGACGCTAAATGTCCAATTTAACCGACGCTAAATGTCTTTTTTCCACTAGTGTGGGCAGAATTGAAATGATAAGGAAACTAGAAACTGCAAAATTGTAATAACAAGAAGAAAATAAAATTGTGGAGAAGATAGAAAGCGAATTGTGCCACACTCAAGTTTCTAGAAAGAAGATGAATGATAAACCTTGGGGAATGATCGCCACAAGAAACTTGGTTTCTAGATAAGAGCACAGGTTTGGTCCATTCTAGAACCAAAAAGAGGCAAGCTCTCACAAACACACAAAGTGTAACTTTTTTTCAACAAAATTCATCTTTTCATCCTTGATTTTCATGAGAACATATATAGGAAAGGAAACCTACAATGTGATGGGTTACAAGAAGGAGAAAGTTCACAATAATGAGCATTAGCCTTACTTGAATTTGTAACTCATTCTTTTAATTGTTTGGTCTCCTCTTAATGTCTTGCTTGAATTTGTAACTCCTTTTAAAGCTGATTATTCTACACTAAAATATGTGTTATTGCACCCATTCTAAACCCTAATTAGTTTGGTTCTCCTCATTGTATGCTTCAGCCCTTATTGCACCCATTCTAAACACTAAAATAAGGAATGATCAACCATCCTCTCACCCTAAAATTCTTTTAACCAAAAAAAGGACCAACAACAAACACACCATACAATAGAAAAAACCAAGCCGGCAGCCCATACAACAAACATCCATGCTCCATACTTAAACAACACTACCAAATAAACTAGTATTGGGCCTAATTAAATCTAAGTTCTACTCACACATTTTGTTATAAATAAAATAAAACAAAGTAATATGGGCAGCATTTCATGCACACCCAACCCTTATTTGATTCTTCTTGTCCACATTGAGCATTCTAGAATTATATCACTAACTCAACTCTGTAAAATTGGCTTGTAGAATAATGAATGTCTCTCACTTATAAATTTATTTTCAAGCTATATGTGAGATTCTTAACACTCTATTTTTGGACAATTAATAGGATTACACTTTTGGTTTATTTTGAAAATTCTACCCTTTACTCATTCTTCCCCTATTCTTTCCTTCTTCACCCAATCCTGTCTGTCGATTCCTCTTTTTCTTTCTGATCGTGACTGCCTTATTTTTGTTTTTGAAAGAAACAAAAAAAAAGCAATTAGAACATAGGAAAAAAATAAAAATAAAAGTGCTTATGACACATAAAATGATATAAACATTATTATAATATCAAAGTTCTACAATACACTTTATTAGCAAAGGACTCAGTTACCCAAACAAATTGTGCTTCTGAGACCTAAAGATCTATCCCCACATCACATATAATTGAACTACAAAAGATGGAACATATATAGTCCTATAATACAAATATAACTCCCAAACCAACAGTATACATATAACAAATTAATGTATATATGAAGCTATCATATTGATAGTCTGTAACACGGTAACAGGACACTTCTCAATTCTCATCTCACTCCACACAGCAACGATACATGAAGTATTTCTCCATTTGACGACCACATTCAGCACAAACAACCTTTTGTGGTATACCACCAGTACTCCCGGGAAGAATAAGACGATTACAGTGATGTGGAGATTGAATTTGCAGAAGGTAATCATTCAATGCTGGAACCAAACCATCTTGTTCAATATTATGCTTCCACTTATCAAAATCTCTTAAACTAGTAAGAGCAGTATCACCTTTAGCTCTAGCCATTTCAGATGGTCCTCTACAGAATATTGCCCATCCTCTATCACTACCATCAAAACTAAGCACTGTCATAACTTCACTCATTATTGGATCATTTTCAACTGTCTTTCCATGCTGTAATTTTGAGTATAACATGCTCTCAAGTCTTGCCCAAAAGAACCAAATTGATGTCACGTTTGGCCAAAAGTAACTGTACTTTCTTGCTGCAAATGTGCTTATCATTTTCTGCATCCTCTCTTTGGCATTGCTTTTTCCTACATAAACCATCTCTAAATCAAACTTACCAGTTCTTGCTACATTCATTGCAGTTGCTGTGAATGTTTCTATCCATTCAAGATCTTCACCTCCATACACACATATGATTTTTCCTTCTGTCATCTGTCACAAAAACAAAAGAATCTTTATAGTGTTAATGTAAAGTTCAAAGTCTTCAAAAAACAAAGTCCGCGACATAATTTGGTGTGTAGATCTGCTGCGCGCAGAATGGTGTTGCGCCAGCGTGGACCTTCAGATCTAGATAAGAAACATTTATCTCTAAATTTGACCGTCCACGCTGGCACAACACTATTCTATACATAGCAGACGATCAAGATCTCATTATTTGATGTCTCTGCGACTGCAAAGGGACTACGAATTATGAGGTTGCATTGACCTCATGGCCGCAATTCTTTGCAATATCAAATATTGTGACACAGTGGTTAATGTGACCGCTATTTAAAACATTAGTAAAATTTAATTATTGTAGAAGTACTAAGTTATTACCCAGTCCAACACTGTGGGATCAATGCCATCAACAAGAAGTTCAAGGCTCCAAATTTCTTGCTTCCATAAGGATTCTTCTTTCTCACGTGTGAATGGGAAGGCTAAATTCCCCCAAATCCATATCATGTGGAGAGCATTTTGAGAGGATAATCTGCCTTGTGGATCAAGGGCTACCACAATAGCTCTCTTTGTGAAATTCCACACTTCTTTGATATACTTAATAACTGATGGTTCAATGATGAAAGGGTCACGAACACTGTGCCATGCCATCAGTGATTGCAGATACTCAAATTTTTGCCTGTTCACTTCATTCCAAGTTGCTTTGTCCACAACTGGGATCCATACCATCTCATAGTGAGTCTCGCCTCGCAATCGCCCATCTTTGTACAAATTATCAAGTATCATAATCTCTTCTTGTGAAATATCAAGGTCTGATATAAGAAGTAACACATGTTTCCTCCTAAGTACCTCAAGGCTAACCTGTTTGTCAATATAAGTTAATGTCTTAAACCTTACACATATGTAAAGGACACTACATGTTACTAGTTACTAGCTAGAATATGAAAACATACCCTTGCTTTTGTAGTTCCATCTATAAGTGGTGGAATATCATCCTTTGCATAAATAAGTGCTCTTAGAATTTTCATGTTGTCAACATGGACCGTCTCGAAAAGTCGTACCAGATTGTGGAAAGCCTCTATATGCCTCTTGTCATCTGTACAAGTTAATGATGCAATTTTCATGTTTTTATATACATGATTAGTTTATTATTGGGCATAAAATGCTGCAAGAAGAATTTTGAATTCAGGTTACAGATATATCCTAATTAACTGAATTCCTAATTATAGTTTCAATAAAGTGCTCACCAATATATTGATAGCAATGAGCCAGTTGGTTCTGGAGGTGCTCATGTATACTCCCCACTTTGTGAGCCAGGCTAGATAATTCCCATGCCTCCGTGGCAGATGTAACGGACCTGCAATTGTTTGGAAACGGTGTCATTACCAATGTATTAAAGTGATAAAAAGGGAGATCGATGTGGTAGTCTTACTCATTTCTCATGCCAATGAGACTAGCAATTTGAGAAGCACAAGCAACAATACTTCGGATGACCCAATAAGCAGCAATAGGAATATGAGCACTGGCTAAAGACATAGGAGGCACATCTTCTGAAATATATTCAGATGGTAGCTCCTTAAATTCAACAATACACATGGTTACATCGAGTGCCGCCTTCACGAGCTTGTTGAGTGCTTCAAATTGAGGTCTCAGTGATGCAGAATTCTCCACAATGTCAGGTAATTGCTTGAGAAGTGCCACAGATTTGGCAAGTGTGTTTCCAACACTCATCTGAGCAACAAGCCAAAACTCCCCAAAAATAACAGCAAAGGCTGCTATTGTTAACACAACTTTTGCATGCCATGAATAGCTTGACAGGTAATTCAGTAACACCATAGTTGATGCATGTGCATCTCCACCTCCTGAGCACTTGCATGACAACTGCCAAAAATATCTCTTCAATTATACCAACTTTTCTTCATCCTTTTATTTTATAAAGTTTAGAAACGGAAAATTTGAAAGAAATGAACAGGGGGAACTTTTACATGCTCAAGAAGAATCATTTGGTTAGTAAAATAATCCAAAGAATTCCAAAAGACCGACAAAACCAAAGGATGCAATCATAGGTATTAATTTGCAATCTAAGATAGGCATATTTTATGCAAAAGAGAGGAAAAGATTGAAAGTGTACGTTGGTGAGTATTTATAGTAAAGACTAAAGAGTGAAAAGTTTTTATCCAAGACAACAGTAATAAATAAATACTGTAGTATAGTAATATATTCATATAAAAAGAACTAACTAACCTCACAGGAAATTTTGTTAATGATAAAAGCGAGGGCGTCAAGCAAGTCAAATTCAGCCAAAGCAGCAGCAGTCTCCAATGTTTGTTGTTCAGGTTTTACTACCTACAAAATGCCGTTATTATTATTATAGTAGTACTAAAATAAATGGCATGCAACATGCAAGTAAAGAAGCACTTGAGTTGAGAGTAGTAGTAAAAATAAAGTAAATTTAACAATAAGAATTAAACATGTGATGTGAATGAATGTGTTACATGATCATGACCGTCAACGCTGCGAGCAATGATTTGAATCAAGATTTCGTCAACGATTTGGATAATAGGTTTGACATCAATTTCACGACCATCAGGGGCATGAGTAGCAGAAACTTGTTTCATCATGGCACTGTCATCAGAGGTAGAGAACATGCGTCTCTCCTTCTTCAGTTGCATCCTACTAGGGGCAGCTGGTGGTGGTGGTAATGACGGGCGAGAGTGGCTATCCATGGCGTTAGAAATAGCTTAAGATACTTAGATAGCTATACTGAAAGAGAAGATATATTGTATTATTATTGTACGTGGTTATAGTGGGAAGTGAGGTAGAGGTTATATAATGAGAGGAAGTGGAATAAAGGGTTATTGAACCGGTACCTTGCTTGCAGAAGGGTGTAAAAGAAAAGCTAAAGCGATCCTCCTGTTAAGATAGATAAGAATACCAATGCCTTAACAATCATGGGTCCTCCATTGCAGCTTCTAATTTACTACTTCTAACCTTCTATATAGATTAGAGGACATAGATCATACACCGTACACGTTTCATTTGCAAACAGGTAAGTACTGGAATGGATTGAATAGTATTGGACAACTTTTTTATCGTATACATTGTTTGGTGAACAATGGACAACACAAGCAAAATATGTAATATTATTATAGTTTCGTACACGATCTTTATAACGATTTTATATGACATATATTATAATATAATTTGAAAATTATAAAGAAAAATGTGTGAGAGAGTAGATAAAAGAGAGAGAGCTGGGGGATGGAGAGATAGATATAGAGAAATAAATAGAGAGATGTGGGGCCATGGGATGAGAAGATAGTAGAGAGAAGAGAGGAGAGAGGTACATAAATGGAGGGAGAGAAAATAAAAATAGTATTTTGATATTTTTTGAGTGGACTAAAAGTTGTACCGTGGACAGAAAATTGTACTGTGTTTTTGTGAACTACAATAATTTAGGTTTTTGTCTTGTCTCTTACCCCTACTTTTGTCCAATACTATCAACAATTTTCAAATTAAAAAAATTAAAAAAATTACAATTAGAGTTGTCTCGTTCATCCCTTGTTTTTAGTAAGTCAAACGCACTCAACCTAAATAGCTTTGTTTCTAAACTCAATAGCAACGTTCGCAATATGTATCATTTTTCCGTTAGTTTATTTATACTAAAGCAAGAAGTGAGATCTGACATTTTTGTTCGAACCCGAATAACCACCGAAATATCAAGTTTAATAACATTGATTTTGTCACTTGTGCTTAAGCCTTAAGAACAGTTAGTTGTTTTTTAATAATTTTTTTCTTCCAAAGTGTCCTGTAACTTCTAATGAACAATATATCTTGCAAGATATTTGGGAAAGTTAAGTCTGTTACTTGTAATTAATGAGAGAGCCAACCTATAAATACTGAGCTCATATTAGCCTACTCATGCTAGTTCCTTTTTTTATAAATTGGGTATCTTCTGCGCACAACTACAGAGACTAATCTCTCGAGCTGGGTAGGACCACAAAGGGTGACAAAGTACTCCCTCAAGAGATTTAATACGACTGCATGCCCAAAGTTGAATTCGAACCCAAAACTTTGATTAAGGTGGAAGAGACCCCTACCATTTTTTTTAGATAAGCCGAAGAGAACCTACCATACTCATGCAAGTTTGCCGCTGTTAAATGTAGATAATAATCTGATTCCAATATGCCTAGGGCCAACCTAGCACCATGGATATATTATATTTTCCAAATTAAAATTGAGTTTATTAAATCAAAAGCAAAAAGAAAAGTTGGGGGATTACTTATACTTTGTTACAATTAATCGATATCGATCACATGCTAACTGTTCTTAAGCACTTAATAATCAAAACAACTAACTGTTCTTAATCGATTTCGATGACATGCTTAAGCACCTCGAATCAATTATACCTAGAATCAATTTAGTAATCGAATTAGTAAACTTTTAGTAATCTACGTCCTACCTACCTAGAATCAATTTAGTAATTTTTATAATTGATTTACCTAGAATCAATTTACCTAGAATCAATTTTTAGTAATCGGGGGTACCTAGAATCAAAACAAAACTAACTGTTCTTAATCGATTTCGATCAATTATACCTAGAATCAATTTAGTAATTTTTAATCGATTTTGATCACATGCTTAAAATTGCGGGATTACTTATACTTTGTTACATATTAGTCTTCTACATTTCTAAGTTAGTTCATAAAACGTTAGTTAACATTGCTGACTTGACGTGTTGTGTACTTATATGACACATTATTCCTGCCAGCTACTCACTAACTACTATTCACATGTTTTTTGGGCCAAATTGGTCCCAGACCTAACCTTTCTTCAAATCTCAAAAAAGGGATAGTTTAATCTCTGGTTTTTTTTGGTACCCCCCTCCTTCTCCGGATCACGATTCACTGCAGTCATTATTGACTGCAGTCACTAAAGTCGGATCGGTGCCCTCCATTGGATCACCATCATACTCAATCTCGGCCGTTGATTTATTTTATATTAAAAAAATCAAAAAAAAATGGATGAAGAGAGAGATAGAGAGAGGTGAATGCAGAGAATCTGTAGCCCTCCTTCTCCTCTATATGGCTATACCCCCATTTTTGTGTAAATCCCCAAAATACCCTATATTTTTATAATAAAAAAAACGTTTTTGAAATTTTTTCCAGAAATACAGGCATTTTCGGAAAGCATTTTTTTAAACTTTCCGGAAACACCTCAAAACGGGGTATTTCCGAAAGTCAAATTGACTTCCGGAAGTACCTCTTTTGAGATGTTTCCGGAAAGATCAAAAAATGTGTTTTTCGGAATTGTCCTCTTCAGAGGTACTTCCGGAAATTTTTTAAAAAACATTTTTTTTAATTTTTTTAAAAATTACACGAGTACAAAATACCATAAAAAATACAACTAAGAGTCAAATGTCAAAACAACTAAAACACGCAAGAGTCTCTCATATGCAGCAGGTGGAAGACCCTCGAATCCCATGGCATCCTGGATATATGCAGCTGCAGTCTGGAGCCTATCCTCCATGGTCAGTGGACCAATATCCTCAGCTGCTGGAACCTCATCTGGTACATCCTCCGGAGGCGTATAGGCGGAGGCGCAGTGAGACGGGGAATGGACACCTGTAAATACCATGGCAGGTAATCCTCATCGCACTCACCTGAATGTGTACGTGGTTTGTCTAGAAGATCTAATCAAAGTCCGCACAGGGGCCTGGTAGTACAACCATCTCTCGAGAATAGTCTTTGAAAATGGACGTGAGGCACCAAGCGTAAGGGGCTCCACATGGATCTCGTGGATGTATCCAAACTACCAACGGACCATCTCTGGCATGTATGGCACAGTCACATCACCCCATAGCAGATGACCTCTGAAAAGCGAGATCTGGAGAAATCCCCATATGACATCCTTCCCACCGTAAGTCATCCAGCTGGACCTGAAAAATGCTCAAGTTTTACAAGCGTCATTTTTTTATTCGCCCACCTGCAGCAATGTGGACGCTCAGAAGCACATATGTGTGACTCTTGTCGGCGAAGATGGCATAGCCCAACAAAAGCAACATATAGCACCGTGCAGCATTATCAAAAAAGCCATGCTGCATGTTAACTCGGTATGCCTCCTCCAGAAAGCTGAACCTGAAGTTCGGTCCCCTAGTGAACCGACACTCTGCCCAGCAAGAATCTTGGTCTATACCCAACAACTAGCCTCCAGTAAGAATGGCATCCGCATCAGAAAATCCAAGCCCATACTGCAAAAATGTGCCGGTGAGCGTCAAATGGAGCAACGCAGACACGTCGTCCAATGTCACAGTCATCTCCCCAAAAGGCATGTGGAATGAGCTGGTCTCAGAATGTCACCTCTCCACAAACGCCGAAATCAGCTCGTGATTGATGTGGTGGAGAGCACTAGAATCGAGCTCCAACAGACGGGCCTGATCTAACCATCTCTGTACATGTATAAAAATAAAATAAATTATATAAATTAAAACATATTAAAGACACTAAAAAAAGTAAATTAATTATTAAAACTATTACCTGTCCCACACGTAGCCTCGACACCACGTGCAAATCAAACCGATGCAACAGAGCTTGGTCCCTAGGACCCTGATCTAGCTCCTGCTCATCATAATGATTCTGCTGCGGGGCGTCTGCAGCCTCATAATCCTGCTGAACACGCTCATCATACTGCTGCTGTTGTGGAGCGTCTGCAGCATCATAAGCCCCACCTAAGTCCCGATCACGGACACGCCTCTTACGCTCAGAAGCGTGACCGGCTTGCCTGACCAACCTAATCCTCCGTCCTGATACTAGGAGCAGGAGGAGTATGATCTGCATCTCCGCCTGCCTGTGAAGACTCGCCTCGCTCTAAACGTCCTAAACCTCTCGCCGCTGAAAAAACCAAAACAAACAAATTAAAAACGCAATTTTAAAAAAAATTAAAAACGAAATTAAAAAAACAATTCTGGAAACATCCCCCTGGGGAGATAATTGCGGAAGGAAAATCCCTAGGATTTCCGGAAATACCCTAGGAGCACTACCAGAAATTCGTGCATTTCCGGCGGGCAATTTCCGGCGGATTTCGACCGCCGGAAAATTACCGGCGGAAAAAATCCCACAGTAAATTACCGGCGGATTTTAGCCATTACCGGCGGATTTAATTTCGACTGTTAAATTACCGGCGGTTTCGGTGCTATTACCGGCGGACCGTTTCCACACGAATTTTTTTTTAAAAAAAATCCGCCGGTAAGCATCAAAAATCCGCTGGTAAGCAACAAAAATCCGCCGGTAACAACCTGTCAAAAAATCCGCCGGTAAACATCACAAATCCGCCGGTAATATTTAAATTTAAAAATTATAATCCGCCGGTACGCATCAATAATCCGCCGGTAATAACCTGTCAAAAAATCCGCCGGTAAACAACAAAAATCCGCCGGTAAACAGAAAAAAAACAAAATTTATTCTTCTTTCTCACTTCTCACTTCTTCCTTCTCAATTCTCCTATAAATAAAACTTTCTCCTACACTCTTCTCATTCTCTCATTTTACTCTTTATTTCTTTCTCATACTCTCCAATCTTTATTTCTCTACATATCTCTCTTTCTTCTTTCTCTCAAATCTTTATTTCCTCTTTCTTCTTCCTTCTCATTCAATCTCTTCTCAAATCTTCTCACATACATACACTTCATTTTTCTCAATCTCTTCTCAAAATCTTCACACATTTATACACTTTATTTTTCTCAATCTCTTCTCAAATCTTTATTTCCTCTTTCTTTTTTCCTTCTCATTCAATCTCTTCTCAAATCCCCTCACATACACTTCATTTTTCTCAAATAATTAAAATAATATAAATTTTTTAAATAAACGAATTTTAAAAAAAGAAATAAATTAAATAAGAAATAAATTAAAATAAACGAATTTAAAAAAGATATAAATTAAAAAAATTAAATAATATTAATTTTTTAAATTAACTAATTTAAAAAAATATTTTTTTTA
This sequence comes from Astragalus membranaceus, assembly GCA_039519185.1. Taxonomy (NCBI): domain Eukaryota; kingdom Viridiplantae; phylum Streptophyta; class Magnoliopsida; order Fabales; family Fabaceae; genus Astragalus; species Astragalus membranaceus. Next base: position 45,120,666 of record CM076848.1, read on the forward strand.
AAAAATAATTAATTACCGGCGGATTTTTCAGAATTACCGACGGATTTTTTAAAATAATTACCGGCGGATTTTGGGTGATTACCGGCGGATTTTCCGCCGGTAATTTCCGGCGGATTTTCTGGCGGAAAATCCGCCGGAAATTACCGGCAGAAAATCCGCCGGTAGCCGTTACCTGCGGACGAATTACCGGCGGATTTTCCGCCGGTAATGTCCAATTTCCGGCGGATTTTGGCCATTACCGACGGATTTTGTCCGCCGGAAATCGCAGAAATTCTTGTAGTGGAGGGCGTACTTCCGGATATAGTAATTAATTAAGTGATCTCAATTTGTAAGCGATGCGTGAATTGAGTTTACATATATTCATAATTGAAATTTGAATGTACATATTCATATGTACGATGCGAAAACACAACAAAAAATAGCGTACTAACCAATATAATGGAGTAAGAGTGGACTATATATTGATGAATTCTCACAACAATTTGGATGAAGATGTCACATTTGCACACCCCTTGGGAGACATTAAGAGAGATGCAGAGAGAATAGTGTAAAATGTGAAATATTATTAAAATTAATGACTTATGGCCAGTTTTCTCTTTTAACTTTTATTTTTAAAATCAAGGGGACTTAAGAGTGTAAGTATATGTATGTAATTATTAGGTTTGAGTCAAGTAATTAATACTTTTTCAAAGCTTATGTTAGGAACCCAAAAATTCAGTTTAATACTTTTAATGCTTACCCAGATGCCAGAGTCAATTGGGAGCAATGTTAGGAACCAACTTACGAGTGTGTATCTATTACATTGTGATAAGGGACATATGAAGATGTGTGGCTATAGTTATACATATGCTAATTTGGCAAACTTTTCCTTGGATAAATGTTCAACTTCAAGTTAGTGTGTTATCTTCAGAGGAAAGTTGATATCATGGAAAAGAAAAAACCAAACTGCAGTTGCCAAATCAAAGTTGCACTACATATATGTCTCCAAGTCTTGTATTTCATAAAAGAACTAAACACACTGAAATTTATTGCCATTTTGAATGAGCCAAAATTCAGTTTGGATAACAGCTTTTGTGAATTCTAATGACGAACTTGCAGACATTTTCATGAAGGCCCTTGGAAGTCCCTGAGTGAACTAGATATGTGACAATGTGGTACATGTGATATATACATATTGACTTGAAGGGGGGAAGTACAATATCATTGATATTAGAGGTAACATCTCAAGTGTATAAGATTGAATCAATTAGAAGCAGCCTTTGGAACTAATTTAGGATGTCAGAACTAGGGGTATTAGAGAAAGTAATAATTGACCATGTACCACAGTCAAAGCCACAGTCAACTAATCCAGTCAGCAAACCAAGTGGCACTCTATCCACCAACAGTGATGACACACAAGATAACTTGAACGATGGTAAAATAGCAAGCTAAGGCATACACAGCTGTGAACACCTTTACTTTCCCAATTGTAAAAGCTAGGTTTAGATGAGTTTGTTGTAAATTCAACTGAATCATAACTGACTCAGTTAAAAGCTGTTAGTTAGTTTAGATTGATCTTCTGTGTATATATATCAATGTAAAGCTATCTTGAAATTCAATGAAATGAACAATTACACTTTCATTCTATAATCTTTACATGGTATCAGTTATCGTGTGATCTTAACCACGCTTTCGCAAGCTTGAAATTCATCCTCCATGGCGACTTTCGGTGCGGAAAAGCAATCCGATCCACCTCTCAATCTCTTCTCCCATGGATCCACACCTTCTGCAACAACGCATGGCTTCGCTTACACTCCCAAACTCACCATCAAATTAGACGACAAGAACTTTCTCATGTGGAATCAACAAGTCGAGGGAATCATTACCTCTTATAAACTTCACAGATTCTTGGTGAATCCAGTCATTCCAGCGAAATACGAATCGGAATCGCACAAAACTCTGGACCAGATCTCTGATGCATATGAAAAATGGCTGGTTCAAGACCAGTTACTCTTCACATGGCTGCTCTCCACTCTCTCCGATAGCGTTCTTCCGCGTGTTCTTACGTGCAAGCACTCTCATGAGGTCTGGGATCGCATTCACAAACACTACTACTCTCATTTGAAAGCAAGAATTCGTCAACTGCGTTCGGAGTTCAAGAACACAAAGAAGGCTAACAGATCCATTTCAGAATACATCATGCGAATTCATGCTCTTGCGGACTCTCTCATTTCAATCGGTGAACACATTTCTGATCAAGACAAGATCGATGTTCTTCTTGATGGCTTACCCGAAGAGTACAATGCTTTTGTCATGATGATCTATGGCAAATCCATCACTGATACTCCTTCACTCTCTGATATTGAAGCATTGCTTCTTGTGCAAGAAGCACAACTGGAAAAGCACCGTCAAGAATTGACGGCAACACCTGTGAGTGCCAACATTGCTCATGCCTCTCGCCAATTTCAATCAAACAATCGTGGCCGTGGCAGAACCAACCGTGGTAGAGGTCGCAGTCGTGGCCGTATCTCACCCTCTGATGCTCCTTCAACCGGTAATAGACCTACGTGTCAAATCTACAGCAAATATGGTCATCCTGCAGGAGAATGCTGGTACAGGTTTGATGAGAGCTTTGATGCACCAAAGATTGGTAGCAAGAATCCTACAGAAGCCGAAGGCTCCAAAGACAGCAACACTGGTGGTGATTCATCGACAAAGTCTCAGCCAAATGTGAATTTTGCCACCACTGCAGATATTGCAGAACATGATTATGATCTCTGGAAAGGAGACACAGGTGCGTCTCATCATGTCACACCCTTTAGTCATCATCTAGACTGTAGTACACCATACACTGGCACCACTAAGGTTGCTATGGGAAATGGTTATGGCATACCTATTCAATCTATAGGATCATCTACATTTGCATCACATTTTAATCCAAAAGTGCTTTTACATATGCATCACTTACTACATGTTCCTGCCATTAAGCAAAATCTTTTATCAGTATCTAGATTTGCCAAGGATAACAACGTTTTCTTTGAGTTTTATCATAAACATTGCCTTGTTAAATCACAGGTCACTAAACACGTCTTACTCAAGGGCTTTGTGGGCAAAGATGGTCTCTATACTTTCAAACTCCGCTCCTCAAGAGCTGCTGTTAAATCTCATGTAAAATTGTTGAATAAATCTGTAGTACCTTCTGTCAATACTGTTGCTTCCACTGTACAAATTCCACACACAGTTGCACCTAATTCTGACTTTGAATTGTGGCACTCTAGGCTTGGCCACACCAATGTAAACAATGTTTACTCTGTTCTTAAACAATGTAATATCTCCATTTCAAATAAATGTACAAATTTTGTATGCAAAGCTTGTTGTTTAGGCAAATCTCATAAATTGCATGCTCCCTCATCTACTACTACAAATACTAAGCCTTTTGAACTGATTCATACAGATCTATGGGGACCTTCCCCAAAACCCTCCACCTCAGGATTTAACTACTATATTACTTTTGTAGACACTTTCACTAAATATACATGGATTTATCTTCTTAAGAATAAATCTGATGCACTTCATGCATTCACTCAATTTTATGCTAAGATATCCAACCAATTTAACTCTTCTATTCAGTCTGTTCAATCTGATTTTGGGGGGGAGTTTCGTTCATTTACACAACACTTGGCAAATCTAGGTATATCTCATAGGCTTACTTGTCCTTATACATCACATCAAAATGGCACTGTAGAACGTAAGCATAGGCAAATTGTAGAAATGGGACTTTCCCTACTTGCACATGCATCTTTACCTGTTGATCTTTGGGATCATGCTTTTATAACTGCTGTTCAATTGATTAATATACTGCCTAGTACTGCTCACAAGCCTCCCACAGCCCCACATCAAATGTTGTTCAACAAAGCACCAGAATACAGTCACTTAAAGGTGTTTGGCTGCAGTGTGTTTCCTTTTCTAAGGCCCTACAATAAACATAAATTACAGTTCAGAAGTGAAGAATGTATCAATTTGGGGATTTCTCCAAATCACAAGGGTTATAAGTGTCTCAGCCCCACTGGTCGGATTTACATCACAAAGGATCTTATTTTTGATGAAACAAAATTTCCTTACCCCAACCTGTTCCATGCCAGTACTGCTCCACCAGTATCCCCTACAGAGACCTCCTCCATTCCTCTCACTCATATACAACCTATAACTCACTCACCTCAACCAGAAACAATCACACCTCCACCTATATCCACTGCTACATCCACCACTTCTCCATCAGAAAATAATTCTCCTTCCATTACTGCCACACCTGTCTCACCTGATGCTATCCTCATATCCACACCTACTCCTACTGCTACTATACAACCAGCAACTACCATACAACCAGCAACTACTATACAACCAGCAACTACTTCTCAAATTCCTCCTACTACAGAAACTGTCTCCAAACACCCAATGTTAACAAGGGCTAAGACAGGTCACTCCAAGCCTAAGATCTTCCTCACTGTGGCAGAACCATCTACAGTTAAACAGGCTTTGATTAATCCACAATGGAGAGCTGCAATGCAATCAGAATATGATGCTCTCATACATAACAATACCTGGACTCTAACCTCTCTTCCACCTCATAGAAAGGCCATTGGATGTAAGTGGGTCTATCGTATAAAAGAAAACACTGATGGCACCATAAACAAATATAAAGCTCGCCTTGTTGCAAAAGGCTTCCACCAGATACAGGGTAAGGATTTCACAGAGACCTTCTCCCCGGTTGTCAAGCCTACTACCATCAGAATCATTCTCACACTTGCTCTCACCTACAAGTGGACTATGCAACACATTGATGTAAACAATGCTTTCATCAATGGCTATCTCCATGAAGAAATTTACATGAAGCAGCCCCCTGGTTTTGAATCTACAGATGCCTCTCTAGTATGCAAGCTCAACAGAGCTCTCTATGGCCTCAAACAGGCCCCTCGGGCTTGGTATGATAGATTGACACAACAATTGGTCAAATTTGGTTTCTCCTCTAGCAGATGTGATCCCTCTCTCTTTGTTTATTCACAAAAAGGGATCACACTCTATGCATTAGTCTATGTTGATGATATTATCATCACAGGCTCCTCTTCCAAATTAATTTCTGAGCTCATTTCCAGACTTCATCATTCCTTTGCTCTCAAGGTTTTGGGACCCCCTGACTATTTTCTGGGCTTGGAAGTTAAGAAATTGCAGAATGGTTCATTGCTTCTTACACAAACAAAGTACATTAGAGACTTAATGCATCGGGCTCACATGCAGGACTGCAAGGGCATCACCACTCCAATGCTGTCAAATGTTAAACTGAGTAAACAAGGTACTGATATACTGCCAGATCCTCACTTATATAGGTCAATTGTAGGTGCTTTACAATATGTAACACTCACAAGACCAGAACTAGCTTACAGTGTGAATAAACTCTGTCAGTTTCTCTCCAAGCCTCTTGAATCACACTGGAAAGCTGCTAAGAGAATCATTCGTTATCTCTCTGGTACAATGCACCATGGCCTTCTGTTACAAGCTGCATCTGTTGATCACAAATTTTCCCTGAGGGTTTACTGTGACAGTGACTGGGCTAGTGACCCAGATGACCGTAGGTCCACTTCAGGTCTTTGTGTATTCTTTGGACCAAATCTGGTAGCTTGGACAGCAAAGAAACAGAGTCTTGTAGCTCGTTCTAGTGCAGAAGCTGAATATAGGGGCATGGCACTAGCTACTTCTGAATTGCTTTGGGTGCAATCTCTACTGTCTGAATTAAGGCTAGGTTCCTTTTCACACTCCAACACTGCTATGTGACAATCTATCTGCTGTTTTACTAGCTCATAATCCTATCTTACACTCAAGGACCAAACATATTGAACTAGACATTCATTTTGTAAGGGAAAAACTTGCTGCTAAATCTCTGCTGATACAACATGTCCCTGCTTCATTTCAAGTTGCTGATATATTAACAAAACCACTGGGCACAGCTGCCTTTCTGGACCTAAGGACCAAACTCAAAGTTACTACTCTCCCTGAGTTTGCAGGGGGAATATTAGAGAAAGTAATAATTGACCATGTACCACAGTCAAAGCCACAGTCAACTAATCCAGCCAGCAAACCAAGTGGCACTCTATCCACCAACAGTGATGACACACAAGATAACTTGAAGGATGGTAAAATAGCAAGCTAAGGCATACATACCTGTGAACACCTTTACTTTCCCAATTGTAAAAGCTAGGTTTAGATGAGTTTGTTGTAAATTCAACTGAATCATAACTGACTCAGTTAAAAGCTGTTAGTTAGTTTAGATTGATCTTCTGTGTATATATATCAATGTAAAGCTATCTTGAAATTCAATGAAATGAACAATTACACTTTCATTCTATAATCTTTACAAGGGGTGTCAAAATGGATGGATCGGATGGATCGGATGGATTATAATGGATGGATCGAAGACAATCCATTTATCCATTTATATCCATTAAAATTGTGTCAAAAAAATCCAATCCAATCCATCCGTTTACAAAAAAATTCATCCAATCCATCCATTTGCAATATTTTTATGGATGGATATCCAATCCATCCACTAATATGTTTAAAATATAAACAAATCTTTTGAGTCAAAAAAAAAATTTAATATTTTTTTTTTGCAGAAATTGAATTTATTATCATTTTTTGACAAAATTGAATTTTTTAGAATTATAAATATATATATATATATATAACTATATGTATATATAATATTGTTAATATATATATAATATAATATATAAATATATATTTATATATGTGGTGGTGGTGGTGGAGTGGCCGGCGGCGGAGCTCCGGCGGGCGGAACGGCGGATCTCTGGCGGCCGATGTCGGAGCTCCGGCGGCCGGTGGTGGTTCCGGCGGCGGCGGAAGGTGGCCGGCGGTGGCTCGCGGTGGCCCCCCGATGGTTATATTATATTATATATATTATATTATTTATTATATATATATATATTATATTATATTAATTTTTGAATGAGTTTTGGTCAAAAAAAATTATTTTTTGAATGAATTTTTTTAAAAAAAGTTTCTGGAAAAAAATATATTTTAAAAAATATTTTTTGGTAAAATTTTTTTTTTTATAATTATGCAATGAATTTGTTAAAAAAAATTAATTATCTAATGGATTTTGATTTTGTAGTTATTGTAATTCAATGGATTTAGAAAATATAATGGATGGACTACAACCATCCACAAAATCAAACGGATGGATTCAATCCAATCCATTAACTTTTTTTTTTTTTGTAATGGATGGATTAGATGAATTTTATTATGGATGGACCGGATATCTGATAGACAAATAGACCATTTTGACACCCCTAGTCAGAACTGAGATCTTACATCTCCGGTGTACAAGCAAATAATATCAGCTGCAGGCACACAGCTGTTAACATTAACTATAAGCAACTGAACAAACCAGATACAAAATAGAAGAAAGCCTATCATTCTTATACTCTATCAATATCTAATTAGGATAGAATCTTTGTTGGACATTAATACTAAACACTTATGCGGACTGTCTAGAAACACAATTAAACCTTAACCAAATTGTTCTTAGTATTCTTAGTTTTTTTCAATACTAAACACTAATATTGAAGAGAAAATGCCGATGGGGAAACTCTCTACTTCAAAATGGGACCCTGAATAATCTGAAGTTCGGCCGGGATATAAGTAAAGTCTGGCTTCAATTTGTTCCATCGTCGATGATCAAACCCGGGTACTAGCCGAGTCCGCCCTTTAAGATAGAGTGCATTAACCACTTGCACCCAAACTTGGAGTTAAAAAATAATTTACAATATAAACAAATTTCTCCTAGGATCATATTAGGGGTGTCAAAAGGATCCATTTGTCCACCGGATATCCGGTCCATCCATAACAAAATCCATTCATTACAAAAAAAAAATATTAATGGATTTGATTGAATCCATCCGTTTGATTTTGTGGATGGTTGTGATCCATCCATTATATTTTCTAAATCCATTGGATTACAATAACTACAAAATCAAAATCCATTGGATAATTAATTTTTTTGAACCACCGTCGGTCGCCGGAGCGCCGCCGCCGGAATTACCACCGGCCACCGGAGCTCCGCCGTCGGCCACTGCGCCGGCTGCCGGAGCTCCGCCACTGGCCGCCTCCCGCCACCATCACATATATAAATATATATTTATATATTATATATATATATTATATATATATATATATATATATATTTATAAATCTAAAAAATTCAATTTTGTTAAAAAATAATAATAAATTCAGTTTTTGCAAAAAAAAATATTAAAAAATATTTTTTTTTCTTTTTTTTGACTCATAAAAGATTTTTTTATCAAAAGATTTTTTTATATTTTAAACATATTAGTGGATGGATTGGATTTTCATCCATAAAAAAATTGCAAATAGATGGATTGGATAAATTTTTTTGTAAATGGATGGATTGAATTGGATTTTTTTACACAATTTTAATGGGTATAAATGGATTGTCTTCAATCCATCCATTATAATCGAAATTGAAATCCAACCAATCCATCCATTTTGACACCCCTAGATCATATATCTTCTCAAATGATCTAATATATCAAAAACATATAAAAATAACACAAAATTGACACACATATTCTGGAGAAGTGAAATTACATTTTTTTATCAACTTCAAAGATTTATTGTAATTGCCAAATATATTTATTTTCCTCTCAATATAAATTGTTAATTTGACATGAAATCTAATAATTTATCTTTGTGTGTGCATTAATTAAATTCTGTCCGAGTCTATTTATATATAAAGAATACGACGTTACCCGTGTGTATGTACGAGTATACTGCTAGTTACGACATAATATTGCCACATCATGTCACCCACCCACATATATATATATGGCTAAAGTGCTCCCGGGGTCCATTATCTTTATTTAAAGTAACGATTTGGTCATTTATCTTTTTTTTTTGTCCCCAATCAGTCCTTTATGTTTTAAATTTTTGACACATAAATCCTTTTATGTCCCAAATCAGTCCTTTATGTTTCAAATTTTTAACACTTAAATCCTTTTTTTTGACACATAAATCAGCACTGTTAACGAAAAAGGATTTATATGTCAAAAATTTGAAAGATAAATGACTTATTTGGGACAAAAAAAACATAAAGGACTAATTCGTTACTTTAAATAAAGATAAGGGACCCCAAGAGCACTTTAGCCTTTATATATATATATATATATATATATATACTTTAGAAATGTTCCTGCAACCAACACAACACCTGTGCAATTCTTGGGTTATCCGCCAAATTTTTTACCTACGAGTCTTATTTCGATAAACCAAACTCATCAAAGATTCAAAATAGACCCCTCATCATCCTCTACCAAAGGCCCCAACCAATTTCACAAAATTGGGCAGCAAAAATACCTTAACAAATGCTTCCCTTGCTTTTTAGCTACCATGGAAGTTATATTAGAGGAACTAAAATAAAATGATGGGATCAAAATGTTTTCTCTAACAAATATTGGTACAAACGTATCATTGTGGTAATTGAAATTTTAACAAGGTGGACACTTCAACCATCATCAATCATTTGTAGCATACCAACATTCATTCATTAATAAAAGTAGTAAAAAAAATACATAGAAACAAGAAAAAAAAACATAGACTCATTCTCTTGCAAAAGTATTATTTAAACCCATTGTTAAGAAAACCTAAGATAAAAAATTTCAATAATAAATTTAGGAATAATATTCACAGATGAAAGCGAAGATCAAAATGAAGAAAATATTATTAAGATTAAAATAAATAATATTTGTGAGAAACAAAAACAAACATAAGTATGTCTCATGAAGATAACTAAGTGATAAGTTACAAATAATCATGTGGTTTTGTTAGGGAATTCTAGGGAGCACCAGGAGCAACACGGAGCTAATGACCTGGGTCCCAAAGAGACTTGGACGCCACATCTCCACCCAAAACCTTAAGGAGTCAGGTGTATGGGTCATCTCTCTTTCATTTAGTTCATTCCTAGCCGATATGGGACTAACCAATCACACTTGAATTTTCATAAGGTTTAAACCCTCAAGGCGGCCACACTACTCTATTCTCTCCTCTTCATTCTCTCATCCAACTCATGACAAAAAAAACATAAGTATATTATGCATGTACCTTTTAAAGTGAGAAACCAAATAAATCCCTCTTTCTGATATATTAGTTAAATTGACCGTATCATATAATATAAAATGCTATTGGAGTATGAACCAATATGAAATCTCAAGTATTCATAATATTTTCAATTATATATCCACAATCAATTTAACTGGTACACCGGTAACTTAAGTAATCTCTCACATTAGAACCCACCCATTATCCTAACCAAAACTTTCCAAAAGCAATCCGTAAGGCGTAACTCAACTGGCAAATACCGAAATTGTTAGGTTGGATATCATGTTCTGGGTTCGAATCTGAGACCTCACAGTTGTGTGCGTGAGTTTTTAGTGACAATTGTCACTCCGTCCGCAAACAAACCCAAAAAAAAAACTTTCGAGAAGCAAGAAGGAAGGATAAGTGACACGTGTGGGTGGTATACGATGAGTGGGCATGACAGCGTGTGAAGAAGTTGTGGAAAGAAAGAAAGGAGAAATGAATGTGTGCTACCCTTGCCGCGCATTGGCTTATCATTGCCGCCACCACCGTTACTCTTTTGCAAGGACACCCACACCCGCTCACCCCCTCTCTCTAAGCTTCCTCTTGAACCATCATCGTCCCGTTTCTGTCTCCCTCCCAACCACCAACCTCTCCTTCTTCCAAAAACCTAATTTCCTTACGGGGTACACTATCTTCCTTAAGATGCAGGTAATTCAATTCAATTCAATCCCCTCACTCTCGATCTCTATTACATTCTATTATAGTATTTGAAGATTCAAACTAGTGTCCTTTAGCTGCTGTCTACTTGGGACAGAGTTTTGTATCAAATTTTGTTTGAGGTAATTAATCATAAAATATTGTATGCATTAATGTATTATTGCGGGAAAAAATGCAGCGATTATGGTCTGTGGGTGGCATAATTAAGAACAAAGCAATGGTGGAGAAGTTGCAACGTTATGGAGTAATCACATCAAGTAAGGTGAGTGAAGTAATGGAGGCAGTTGATAGGGCTTTGTTTGTACCCAGTGGATCGGATCCTTATGATGACAGTCCCATGGCCATAGGCTACAATGCCACTATATCTGCACCTCATATGCATGCCACCTGCCTTCAGTTGCTGGAGGATAATTTGCAGCCTGGGATGCATGCTCTCGACATTGGCTCTGGTATATACTATCACTGTGTACTTTAAGAACCTATTTGTAATTGTAGCTAATTACTGATTTTCTAAAGTCATATATCTATCCAAATACCTTTAAGAGAAATACAAGTTGCACTAGTTGAGGCATAAATGCACTATGTGAGGTCACTGAAGTTACTTTCATACGATGATGGGACCTGTTGATAGCTAGATTAGTCCTTATAAGGCCTTAGTCATTCCTCAACTCTTGACCTATCTTTTTCGGATGATTTATGCGTAGCCCAAATTCTAAGAGGACTAATTATTGAGATAGATGGTAGAACTGATACAAGTTTATGACAAACGGGGAATGATAAGGATGAGTAGAATAGACTTGATAATTTTCCGGAACACTGGATTGCGTAGGGTGTGGATGAAGAATAGCTTCTAGGCTATACTAAACCTCCATCCTCTGAGGAGTTATATAGGCAGAGCAAGATATTGTGAAGATGTTATACCAAACCGTGACTGTGTTTGTTGAAACTTGAAAGGCAATTAGAACTAGGGTTCTCCTATTGATTTGCAGTTGCACAATCCCAATTGAAGGTGGAGATTTTGTAGCTTTGAGGATGTGATATATGGAACCACTGATGTTCTATTAACGATGGTTTTTTTCTTCCTTTTCACCCTTTTTTGCCCTTTCTCATAATTCTCTTCCGATGGTGTTTATAGTTTCCACATTTTGGGCCTCTTGCAGGATCAGGGTATCTTACTGCTTGCTTTGCCTTGATGGTTGGACCCCAAGGCCAAGCTGTTGGTGTGGATCATATTCCGGAATTGGTATCCCTTTCAATAAAAAATATTCAGAAAAGTGCAGCAGCTACACTATTGAAAGATGGTTCCCTTTCTGTTCATGTTGGTGGTATGATTTCTGAAATTTATGTGAATCTGAAAGATTGAAGCTTTTCACCTTAGCATGGTAATTGAACCTAGTCCTTGTTTCAGCTGTAGGGGATGAGGACATAATGCAAATAATTGAACAATTTTAGTTCTGCCAAGACCATGAATTAAGTAGAGAAAATATAACCTGTTTGTCAAGATTTTATTTATTTGAGTTTTGAGGTGACTGATTCCACTATAATTGGAAGTAGAGTTGATCCAAAAGTATTGTTCTTCTTATGGTTATCTGAGATATTTGATTGTGATCTTTTATGGCTACATGATTATAATTATTCTTGAGCAGTCAAATAATGTACATTTAAAATTTTGAATTAGTGGATTGATAATTTCAAATGTTTGACTAATTGTTATGTTGACAGATGGAAGGAAAGGTTGGCCAGAGTTTGCTCCTTATGATACCATTCATGTTGGAGCAGCAGCACCAGAAATTCCCCAACCACTTATTGATCAGTTGAAGCCTGGTGGGAGGATGGTGATTCCTGTTGGAAACAGATTCCAAGATTTAAAGGTGGTGGATAAGAATTCTGATGGTTCTATCAGTGTCCGAACTGAGACCTCCGTTCTATATGTGCCCCTCACTAGTCGAGAAGCTCAACTGCGAGATTACTAAGATGGCGGCATAATCCTGAATTTTTCAAAAGCCAATGCTTCAGGTGTCAGTGTTTGGAAGTTGAGTGTACACACATGCCATTAGAATTTGTGTAGTTAAAACTTGAATTTGGAAGGTTTACGTTTGGTTGGATCTTGGAGGTATGCAGATGCTGTTAGAATTTGTATAGTAATAAAAGGTTCGCTATTGTTCATCAGTACGTATGCAGTGATAATTTTGAGAGATAAATGCTAACAACACATCCCCTACCTCTCATTTCAACCGATTCTCTAACTCCACATCTAGCTAAAGTAAAGAGTTACAATTTGCTGCAACTTATCATCATATATCCATTCATCCCGCAAGTGTTGAAGGGCTAGGATTTTGCTTTTCCTTGTTTTAATGGTAGATGATTGATAAAAGAAACAGAGTATTTGCTAGACTAATCCATTTGTTTTGAGTATGATACACAATGCAACAACATTCAGACCATAGATGATGATTTAGGGCTTCCAATCTGTCATTTTTCTAACTAACAATTTGTTTTTAACCCCTCTAGTCGCTTTATGATTCTGTGATTCCTGTAGAAGATGTTTCCAAGAACATTTGGTGACTGTCCAAATTTTCTTGCCATGTGTTAGAAGGAACTCAAGAATTGGAGACCTGATTAGGGAAGTCATCACATAGCAATGCTAAGGAATTTCAAGTACTGCCTTTTAACTACCCCATCCGAATTCATCTTCATTCACAATCCCACATGGTGGGAAACAAACACCTTTCATTATTATAATTTTCAGCGCAAAAAATTAAAATTTTGTTGGAGTTTTGCTGTTTTTAAAATATTATCTAATTACTTCGAATCATTTCACTCATTTTTTCAACTATATTTTTTTCGCCAAACAAAGAACTGAGTCGTACAATAAAGAATAAACCCATGTCAATATGGCAGAAAATAACATTAAATTTGTCCATTTCAATTTGAAGTAATACAAAATATAGCAGAGAATTTACGGGTAGAATAATACGCAATCTCTCATTTCATAAATAGCAACACAAGCCAAAAGAAAAACAAAAAATAAAACATTCTTTGAAATCTTAGGAATCGGGATTCGAACTTACTTTTAATCTAGAAAACAAATTGATAACAATAAAATACGTAAATTTAATATGAAACTGGCTGCCCAAGAAGAAAACATCTATAAGAAAAGTTGACACTATATCCTCCGCTATTAGAAAAAAGAGACAAAGAACTCCAACAGCTGACACAGGTAGATTAGTTAGGTAACACTTAAAAGGAGCTACGCCGCCTGTCCTCGGCAACACTCACTCTGATTGTTCTCCCGTCCAAATCCTGCAATAGAAGAACCACCATATCAGAAAATCATCCAAAAATACACTCTACAAGTAGCAGTTGCAATAGTTCAATTTTTATATATTGTTTCATCCCAAGCAACACCAGACCAGAGTAATCATGTTTCACTTCAGCTTTTGGCACATTTAATTATCAATGCCCGTAACCATAGATAAGTTAACAAAGTACTTTAGTAATACCTGACCATCAAGAGCAGCAATGGCATCATTCATTTCCGTCTCATCCGAGAATGTGACAAAGCCAAAGCCACGTGATCGACTAGTCTCTCTATCATAGACTACCCGAGCACTCACAACCTTACCATGCTCACTGAAAATTTGCTCGAGTCGAGAATTATCAATATCCCATGGCAAATTACCAACGTATACTCTTAGGGCAGCTTCAAAGGTACGAGGTGGGCGCTCTGGCCGTGATCCTTTTGGGGCAGCCTTGTTCACAGTTAGCAGTCTTCCATCAATATCCTGTCACAGAAAAGATGGATAAGATCCAAAAGAACTAAAAAGAACCACAACAATTAGAAACAAAACATCAACGACAATAAAAAACGTACTTTGCATGTAATGGTCATTAAGACACATTTGACTAGTATAAATGAAAGTGCTCATGCAGAAAACTTTCTACGGTAATAAGATTTTTTTTTCGAGATTACAGTAATAAGAAATTTAACCAGAGAAAAATTATGAAGGCTCTGTTTTATTTCATTCAGCAAAAGTGTAAAACTCCAACTCAGTGATTAAAAAAAAGAAATATTACAAAACAGATGTATAGATCGAATCTCCCAACTTTATGATGTAACTACATATTTTGTAGGAAGCTATTAAAATATCAACATCAAGCACCTTACATATTTTTGCAATTGTAAATATATAGTACAAAGTTCTGCAGTCTGCACTGCTCGCAAGTCCAGAGAAGCAGAGGTTAACAATTGTAGTCCACAAGAAGGCAATAAGAAAAACTTATTGATATGTTCAGCTTCCTCTATTTGTTCAGGATGGAACTCTCCATGTTTCATTATAGGAGTAACTATAGGATTAAAAACCAGGAAGCACGAATACTTCAAAAATGGTTGTTATTCTGGTATCAGACATATATTCATGTTGAATACTCCTCAAACTCATATTAACTAGCATACATCTTAAATTTTAATTTTATTTTTCAGAATTTTTATATTGACATGTACAGCATAGCACATCAATTGGACAAACAATATAATCTGTTACATTTTGGAACATTGATGTTCCTATTTTTAATTTAGGATTTGTATTATGACAGCAATTTTTTTGGAGTTCATCTGCAGAGTATCCTATCAGACCCTTAATTTTAAGGATGTGTTGCGTTGTAGTATGTTGTATTCCCATGAATGAATGTGTTGCATCTAATACCTATTAAATGTTGTATCTGAGCATCCTATCCAAGAAACGCATTTGACAACCGTGTCCACGTTTGTTTACATCATGTTACTTAGCATTTAGAATTTTGGACAAAATCAACCCATAAGTATAGATGCACAAATAACAGAGTTAAAGTATTAAACACAAAACAATGATTCACTACATTGCAAACTTTGGTTAATTGGAAAATCATATAGAACAATCCCTAAATTTTTCACCACCAATTTCAATCCCAAAAAAAATCGCTTAGCAGGATAATGGCAAACAAGTCATATAAACTTACATAGCGGTTGAACTTCTCAACGGCGGCCTCGGCTTCTTCAACAGTACTCATGGTTACAAATCCAAAACCACGACTTTGGTCAGTTTCCCTGTTATAAATAACCTAAAAACAAGAAGCAAACCATCACAAGAAAATTTAATTTAATTTCACCATAAAAAACAATACCAATAACAACTAAGCACCAGTTGAAAATCAAAAAGGGTAAAATAGAATCTAACCTCAGCAATCTCGACGGTTCCAGCCTTCTCAAAAAGTATGGCCAATTTCTGACTATCAAAATCATAAGGCAAGTTACCAACAAAGAGTTTCGCCTCTTCTGGCGGTTCCACTAAACCCTCTTCTGCGGATTCTTCACCGTTGGGTTCCCATTTGGTTTCAGCGACACTTTCTTCGTCCTGTACGGTGGTGAGTGTATCGCCTTCTTCTTGTTGGGCCCAATCCGAAGTCTGCGCGACGCACAAGAGAATGGGAGAGCGGTGAGTTTTGGATTTGGAAGTGAGGGAGAGAGAGTGTGAAGAAGAATTGAGAGAGGAGAGATGGAGTTTGAGGGGTTTGGAGGGAAGTGAGAAAACGGAAGAGGGTTTGGTTTTGTTGTAGAAGAGTGAGGAAGGTGAAGGAAGAAGGCAGGATTCTGCCATGGTGAGGGAGTTGAAGGAAGTGGCAGTGATAGACATGTGAGAGAGAAGAAGGGGAGAGGAGTAAAGTGAAGTGAAGGGTTTACAACGAATAAAGATAAGGGGTTAAATACTTGAATGATTTCAACTGAAATGAAGTCATGGTTCATGGACGAAAGATTTTGATGCCAAAAATATCACAAGCGCAGCGTGTGTAAGTGATAACGGTTACTTGGGTAAATTTTGATTTTTTTTTTATTAAAATTATATAATTTATATTTGAGTTTAATTTATATCGTGTATCGGGTTTTACAACCACTACCAATCACAATCTATGGAGTTTGGTAACCAATTGACTAATTGGTGGTGACTAATTTCTCTTTAATGATGTGTCACAATATGATTAGTAGATAGTGTACAGCATGCATAAACCTTATTGTGTATAAAAATTAAACTCTTTATCTATTTTTTTAAATTATAAATTTATAAGTATCTCTATGGACCCACCTTAGAGGCAAAGAGGACTAGGGTTTGGTTTGGAATTTTTGATGGGTGCATGGTTCTATCGTTACTAATATTCAGACTTGGAGAAAGCCATTCTAGTAGGGGTGTTTTTAGGGTAGGGAGCAAATCAAATCATTCACCGATGAACCACTAAAATTGACCGTAGGATATTGTGTAAAATACTATGAGTGGTTAAAAATGAATCAGTTAGTATTAAATCTCAACCGTTAATGAATTTTTATACTACATCATACGGTCATATTTAATTGTTCACCAGTGAGGGATTTGATTTGCTCTCACGCCCTATAAACACCCTTGTAGTAGTTGTAGTTCCAAAAAAAATTGTGTAAATGTGTCTTTTATTCATAATCTTTTATTGATTGTTGATTAAGTATTGAGTTTGTTATATATTTCAAATTGCAGTCAAGGGAGGGAAGATGGAGCTTACATGGATATAGAAGAAATTGAAAATGTAAATCAAAGGATTTGAGCTTCAGAGTTTTTTAATTCATCATTTATTTATATATTTTTTTATGAATGGTTTCATTTTATTTTGATTTTTAGGTTATCTATTCATTTCCTTTTTTGATAAATTATTTACTTATTTATTTCACTTATATTTCATAATTTTAAATGTATTATTTTGTATTTATTGCAATTATATAAAATAAAATTGATCACGCTCTTGATTCAAATTGATCACTCTTAAATCAAATTTAATCAAAATTGTTGTTGAATTAAGAAATAATGAGTGAGCCTTTGAAATTCTTTTTGGTGTAACTATTATGCACTAGGGAGAGTTTCATATTAATATGAATCATTCATTTAGTTGCCAATAAATTCATGAGTTACTAAAATATATATGGAAAATGTATAGTTTTTCGGCTTAAAGGTATGTTTAGTCCCTGCAAATATCTCAATAATCCAGTTTGATCCCTGCAAAAAAAAAAAGTTTTAAAAAAGCCCTTGCAAATACCAAACGCTTCTAGTTTGGTCCCTGCTGTTAGTTTTAGGCTAACACCGTTAATGGATGCTGACGTGGCTGTCAACATGAGTGCCAAATCATCATCTCTTTCATTCCTCTTTCTCTGAAACTCTGTTCTTCTCTCTTCTCTCTCTCATCTTCTCTCTTCTTCTTCTCATCTTCTCTCTTCGTTCTTCAACAACAACAAATCCAACAATGGTGATAACATTCACAATCTTTCAATGGTGAATACGAAATCTGGAAAACGAAATCGGTTCATGGCTGCATCGAATAATTTCGTTCATCTTCAACAACAACAACAACAACAACAACAACAACAACAACAGATCCTCAATACAAACAGATTAATTTCGTTTCTGGGTTGATGATTGATTTCGTTGTTATAGGGAAAATCAATCGCTCAACAAAAATAGATTAAAATCAAAACCTTAAAATCATATTTCCTAAATCCCCAAATTAAAATCAAATTTTTGAAATCCCTAAATTAAAGTCATATTTTAGATTCTCAGGTTCTGGAATCATGACATCCCGTTTTGTGCGTTTTTTGTGTTCCGCGGGTTTTGTGCGATTTCATTTTTCTCCTTCGTGTTTGGTGAGATTTAGTTTTTCTCCTTGTTCTGCGTTTTGTCCATGGAAGAAGACGAAGAACAAGTGCGTGCGATTTCCAGTATTACTGCGTTTGGGTTGAAGATGATGATGAGTTATGTGTCAAAATCGTTTTGAAATTATTTATGCAAAATTTATGGCTCAAATCGATTCCATTCAAATTTTTAGGATTCCAAAAACCCATGGCATTAAGGATTTCAGAACTAGAAATCCACTTTAGAGAGAGAAGAAGAAGAAAAATTGTCGTTGTTGAAGAACGAAGAGAGAAGATGAGAAAGAAGGAAAAATACAGATTCAGAGAAGGCGGAATGAAGAAGATGATGATGTAAGCATCGATGTTGGCAGCCACGTCAGCATCCATTAACGGTGTTAGCCTAAAATTAACAGCAGGGACCAAAGAAGAAGCGTTTGGTATTTGCAAGGGCTTTTTTAAAACTTTTATTTTTGCAGGGACCAGACTGGATTATTGAGATATTTGCAGGGACTAAACATACATTTAAGCCTAGTTTTTATCGGCTATAATAACATACAACTATTTATAGGAGAAAATTTTAGATGGTTAGGAGTGGGATTTTGGCAACAAAAAAATTAGAATAAAAAAAAGATTGTGCATGCGAGCATTACAAAGGAGTGGTCACACGAGAAGAGGTGGAGTGCACAAATATGAGAGTGCACAATCAATGGAGGCAAAATGGAGTTTACAATGATAGAGAACAAATAGAAAAAGCAGAGCAAATGATTCGAGATTCATGTTCTACACAATTCTAATATAGTCATAAGGAAAAAAAAGAAAATTTTGGATCAATTAATGAATCATGCAATTGGACAAAAGAAAACAATGAATTAAATAAAAAGTCACTCTCAATGATGTCTTTAGTGAAATTAAATAGTTTGTAATGAATCCCAAGTAAGTAGCTCAGTTGGCGAGCTAAGGGACTCCGAAGGAGTGCACCAAATGAGTGCAAGAAGGAGGTCCCGGGTTCAACTCCCGGAAACTAACATTCCCCCACCCCCATGCACTAACATTGCTTATAAAAAAAAAAGGTTTGTAATGAAAAGTTACACATTGCTCTCATTTTTGCTTTAAAAAAATGGTCCAATTTAATATGAGAACGAAAATGAATAGTTTGACCCTACGATTACCTATTAGATAGTTTTGTTTGATCGAACTTCACTACTAAATGTTTTTTTACTAAAACCTGCTTAATGCATTTCATTCAAAATAATTGGTTCAATACAATTTGGGATATAATCATGAACTTGGGAGCTAGCAAAAAATCTTGACGCCCTTGCAAGGGAGTGAGCAACAAGATTTACTTGCTTCCTAATATGGCTAACCCTGTAACTTTGTCTAAATGAAAGAAGAGATTTACAAGAGGACAAAAGTAAGCCAAATTTGTTATGTTGGAGATTAGTTCCTTTTATCCCATTCACCACCGGAAGACAGTCATCCACCTCAATGGTCACTGAAATGTAGCCAAGCTCACTATAGTGATTTGAGTTCACTACAACTATCATAAACTAAATTCACTATGGGCTTGTAAAACTGAAACCCATAACCTATAGTAAAATGAGTTCACAATAGTTGTAGTGAACTCGGTTATGAACTATCGCGAACTTAGTTCACTTTAGGTATGGGTTTCATTCTTACAGGTCTATAGTAAACTAAGTTCACGATAGTACAAATTCTGATTTTACACTATCGTGAATTAAAACACCATTAACAATGAGAACTGTTCTGGACTGGATCATGAGACCCACTCCAGTAATTGGACTTGACTAAGCCCAATAAACTTTGGCCCATATCCATGTTAAATCAGCCCATTTATGGCTATCATGCTTCAATGGCTCAGATTCACCTGACCAATCCGACGACTCAAAGCTGACACAGATCCCTATAAATACTGACATGCATTGCCATTAATAGGTAGATTCTCATTCCTAGCTAAATCAGTCATCTATTCTCAATACTGACTTGAGCGTCGGAGTGGCTTCGCAGGTACCCCACCTGGGAACGTTTTGATATCAACTAATTATCAGCAGTCCTGCTCGCCCCAGGCCCGATCACAAACAGACCCGGTCACGAGCAGGCCTGGTCACAAGCAGGCCAGCTCATAAGCAGCATTCCATGGTTCTACCCATCCAAGCTCGACCAGTCCTCTACCTCCTGGTGCTATCAGAAGTTCAACCAAGTAAAGCAACTACCCTACCAACTACCTGCTCGGTCCAATCCGTGGTAAGGTAAAGGTACAAAACAAGAACAGTCTATTTTTTCTGCCGAAAATTTACCAACAGTAAAAATCCGCCGGAACCGTACTGACGGTAAAAATCCGCCGGAAAAACGTGTTTTTCTTTGTGATATGAATGGTGCAACAATGGGGCATGTTTTGATGATTTTCTTTAAAACTAGGACGAAGATTTCACTAATGGAGACATTTGAGAGAGAGAGAGAGAGAGAGAGAGAGAGAGAGAGAGAGAGAGAGAGAGAGAGAGAGAGAGAGAGAGAGAGAGAGAGAGAGAGAGAGAGAGAGAGAGAGAGAGAGAGAGAGAGAGAGAGAGAGAGAGAGAGAGAGAGAGAGAGAGAGAGAGAGAGAGAGAGAGAGAGAGAGAGAGAGAAAGAGAGAGAGAGAGAGAGAGAGAGAGAGAGAGAGAGAGAGAGAGAGAGAGAGAGAGAGAGAGAGAGAGAGAGAGAAGAGGGAAGAAAGGGTTTAAAATAGGATTTTAGTGGTGGGGGCATTTGTCTTTATAATATACTTTTAAAATTTGGGGGTGTAGATAACCAAAAGGGGATGAGGATAGAACCACTCATTTTTGTTTTGTGGCGTCTAACGCGTATTTGCGTCGTTTAAGACTTTAACATAAGGGTGTCCAAATCTGAACCAATTCAAAAGAACAACCGCAAACTTATCGAAATCTAACTTAAAACCTATAAAATCAATTTTTCTTTGATTTGTTTAGGTCACTTTTTCTGTCATTTGATCGATTCACTTCGTTGACGTTTTTTCCTACGGCGAAACCAAACCGGACCACATAAATTATTATATGATTTTTAACAACAATTTAAGTTTTAGTTTGGCTTTCTGCCATCCTTCTTATTATTTAATTAGGTTTATGTTTAATTGATTCGTTGTTTCTTTATTATATTTGAGTTTTGTTTAAAACATATATACGCCCACTAATATGAAAAATAAAAAATATTTAATTATAATTGTTAAATTAAAATTAACGGTTCAAATTAGATTATAGATTGCAATATGTCATATGATTGTTATTTTTATTTAAAGATTATTAAATTTTGTAAAATATAAGCATAGCACTCTTATGATCTCTATAGAGAGGCAAATCTAGGCGTGTACAAACTGAACCCACTGAGACAAGCTTGGAATCCCTCCATTCACAACAGTAAGTAAGTAATAACCAGAAGGTGCAACAATGGGTGATGGTGGTGCCTCTAATACTGCAGTCATCCACCCCTTAGCACTTCTCACCATGCTCTTACACCTCAAATTCAACATCCTCTGATTCATAGCAAATGCATGTGTGGTAAATGGTGGTGCATAAACACTAAACCTCACCTCATCACTTGGCCTTCTCTCAACCAAAAACCGAACTCTAAACTCTCTACCATACCCAATTGCATGACCATGCTCTATTGTCAAGTTACTTGGCCTCCAACTATGATACCTCTTATTCATATAATGTGGAACAAATGCTTGAAGTCTCAATTCTGTTGGATATGCCACATTTTGAAAGGTGTATCTCCCATGAGGGTTACCACCAGCAACCAAAACCCTACCATCAGCTAAAAGTGTTGCTGAAGAATGATACATTCTAGCTATCTTTGTTGGTTTAAGAACTGTGAACCTTTTTCCTAGTCTTTTATTTGGACTATAAAGATAAGGTTCAAGAGAAGCATTTCTTGCATTATCATAACCTGCACAACCATGTTTAGCACCATTTATAATCAAAATATTACCTGTTGGAAGTATTAGCATGTCATGTAAGAGACGTGGTTTTGGCATATAATCCATTTCCCATTTGTTATTATTTCCTGTTATCACCATTCTCCCACATGATCTTAAACCTTGAATGAATCTTCTTCTATTAGCACTAGCTGCTTTAAATGCTCCACTAGATGAACCTCCACATACCATAACTTCAACTTTTTGGAAATTGTCTTTATGATCCAATGGAAGTAACACAGATGAACCAGAACTTGGGTAGTTTCTTGATCCATCTCCTGGAATACGAGGAAAGGTTTTGATTACTTTGTTTCGTCGTAAGTTAAGTAAGATCGAATCACGGTTAGCGAAAATGAACAAGTTTCCATCTGATGAAAGGTGAAGAAATGGATAGAGATTGTTCCCTCCTGAATTTCTTTCATTGGTATGACGAAGAAATGGAAGGTCAAATGATTTTTCATTTGGACTAGTTTTTGGTACAAATTCAAAAGTGAAAACTCTTCTTCCACCAACAACAACAACTCTATTATGTTCTGGTAATATTTGACTAGAAGCATACCACCTTTCATCAGATAGTAATTTCCTTGAATCTTGTATCCAATCACATTTATGATCTTTACAAGGTCTATAGAATCTGACCTTTTTTGCACCTTGCCCATATCCTCCTATTTGTAGAAGTGTACCATTGTTAAGAAAAGAACCTGAGGAACACCAAGGATCAGTGTCAAGCCTCAAAGGTCTTACTCTATTGGCATTGATATCATATTCTACTGAATGAGCATAGCATGTTGAGTCTGTTAAATCATTTTGGCTTCTATAACACATAGTTCCATTGAAACGTTTTCGAAGTTGGTAACCAGATTGACCAGCTCCAGTTTGGTCAAACATTATGACTGTGTTTTTGTTTGTTAAAGCCATGTGCATACCAACCACACCACTAGAGTTGAGGAGAAGTTGCCATTGCCCTTTTCTACCTTGGAAGGATACTCTTTCATTATTGACTCCATTACTAAATCCAATATAAGCCAAAAAGAATAGGATAATTAACATGATTTTGTTGCAAGATAGGAAGAAGAACATGTTTTTGATATAGCTAGAGAGTGATGAGTTGTAAGATTATCAAAGAGGGTTCTTTTATAGAAGACTTAACAACTTCTAGAGGTCTTGCACTTGAAAGGGTGCAATCAATTTGGCAAAATTTCAGCTAGCTCATAATGAAATGTGTTATTAAAGTTGGTTTTATGGGATGAGAATCTTTTCGTGAGGGAAGTTGATGGATTATATAGTAATATTTTAGTGATATGTGATATCCAATTGAGTCGGGCTCATGCAAGAATGCATTCAGTTTGCAAAACAATATCTTTTCTTAATCTCCGGGCTCAGGGTTTGTGCAGCTGTTTCTATTCATTTGTTATTTTAAAAGAAGTAGCTGTACAACAAAGTAGTTTTTTTTTATTTTATTGGTTAAAAAAATAGTTGTAAAATTCCTTTTCAAATATCCTCATTTCATTTTTTAAAATTTAGAAACCAAATTGTATAACTCCAATTTTTTTACCTGCTAAAGTATATGAAAAAAGTAACTAGTTCCTAAAGTAGAGCATCTCCAATGGAAGTACACTACAACAGATTTGAAGATTCGGAGCGCTTTTTTTAGGCCATAAGTAGCGCTTTCGGGCGCTCCTAAAGCTTGCGCTCCTGTTGCCAATTCCCCAAAGGTAGCGCTTGCAAAGCGCTACCAATAAACAGGCAAGAGGAGCGCTTTTTAGTACAAGCGCTCCTTATGGTCTTAACGCACTTAGGAATAAGGAGCGCTTGTACTAAAAAGCGCTCCTTATGCCTAGGTGCGCTAAGACCATAAGGAGCGCTTGTACTAGAAAGCGCTCATTATGCCTAGGTGCGCTAAAAACATAAGTAGCGCTTTGTACAGAAAGCGTTACCTATGCCTAATCGTTTGTAAAAAAAAATTTGCCTGTTTCTTCCAAATCAAAAACCAATTTCAAATCAAGTTCCAACTAATTTATAAATCCAACACACACACACACACACACACACACACACACATATATATATATATATATATATATATACATCACAATAAACATATGTGCCAACAAAAATTACATAAATCCTCATGTACCAAAAGATCAACAAAAATGACAACATATCATCCAATATGAGATACTACAAAATTAGGATATCCAAAAAAAATTACATCAATTTCGATTTGCATTAATCAAACCGGAAACATGACGACACCACTCTCCTTTGAGCTCAGTAAGTTCCTCATCAGAAAATTGAGCTCCACACTCGGAAAAATACTAAAAAAAATAAAATAAAATCAACTTAGAATTATATCAATATCAATTAGATATTGAATTACTTGTCAAAAAACAAACTATCAAATTACATACATGGATTGGGATTTCCATTTGGTTGTGAGTGATGATGTCCTTCATAAACTTCATTACATAGTACCCGCAATCATAGCCGTTTGGTTGTTTGGGACCCTATAAAACAAAAGATTACTTAGTTATTAAATTTAATTAATTACATATGCATAAGAATATTGATTATAAACTTACCCTTATTGCTATCCATTTTGTAGATGATGATTTTCGGTACGCAGTCCTGACATCACGCAACCCCCAATAAGTTGTCAAAGCACTGAAACATGCAACATCATATATATAACTATATTAATCGAAATATAGAAGAAGAGGAAGAAAAAGAAGAAGAGGAAGAAAAAAATTCAATTTTCTCCTTAAAAAATGGAAGAAAAAGAAGAAGAGAAAGAAAAAAACTAACCCACAGGGAGTGCGTACCAATAACCAACAGGGAGGATGGCGTGGTCGCAGCAAACGCGGAAGGACGGCGCAGGGTTGAGAGCGTACACGGCGGAGGGAGGAGAGGCGAGGGTGGAGGCATGGTCGAAGGAGAGTGTACGCGGCGGAGGGAGGAGAGGCGAGGGTGGAGGCGTGGTCGAAGGAGAGCGTACGAAGGAGAGCGTGGTCGAAGGAGAGACGGCGTGGTCGAAAGAGAGACGGCGTGGTCCAAGGAGAGCGTACGAAGCTCTAAGGCGGCGGCGCAGGGTGGAGGAGGAGAGCGTGGAGGCGTTTCTGCGTTTTTGCGTTTCTGTACGGGAAGGATGCGTGAGAGGGTTTTTGGGTTTCTGCAACGGGAAGGAGATACAACGCGCGAGGAAATAATATTTTAGAAAATTGAGCATAGGCAGCGCTTTCTAAAAAGCGCCCCTTATGGGGTATGCGAGATTTTGAATGAGGAGCGCTTTTTAGAAAGCGCTCCTGATGGGGTAGCGTGTTTTTAAAATAAGTAGCGCTCAATAGGAAAGCGCTCCTGATGGGTATGCGAGAGTTTTCAATTAGGAGCGCTTTTTCTGAAAAGCGCTACTGATGTTGCTAGATAAGTAGCGTTTTTTTAGAAGCGCTACTAAATGGTGCGCTCTTTTTTTTAGCTTTTGGCGTAGTGGTACCTAAAGAGTACTTATAAAGTCATGCCAAATAGGTACTCTCATTGGGAGAAAAAAATTAAATGGGTACCTATTTGGTATAGTACCTCCATAAGTACCCTCTCTCTCCTCTTGTAGTGAGTCCATGCGTTAGATTTTAATGGTAAAAAATGATGTGTAGTTATTAGTGCAATCCATTTAGTAAATTTTGTTGAGGTGTTGGATTGGAGAAAATGAGTGTTTAGTAGGTACCAATGTTAAAAAATTATAATCGAGTGATTTGTATGCGTGAGACCCATTCAAGTACCGAAATTGGAGAGCACCATTGTAGATGCTCTGATATCGGTTAAATTAAATTCTAAAGTTTTACAAGTAGTCCCTTAAAGAAACTAATGATAATGAGACAAATTTTTAAAAAAATTAGAGACTAGTTTGATATATTTCACAAATTTTATGGCCTATTTATTATTTTATATACTTTAGGGATCAAGAACTAAATTGAGAGTTTAATTTTTTTGGGTAAAAAATATACATCAGGAGTCCTTCAAGTTATTGAATTGTCACGAATTGGTTTTAATCTCAACCACACATGATTTGATCGATCTATGACCATGATTGGTTCATCTCACCCTCTCATAATATACGAGCGTATCAAAGTGAGAGGAGTAAATCTTGGTCGTATAACAATACATGAATGGTTGAGATTAAAAGAGAGTTAGTTATCTCATTGACTTTAATTTGGTTTTAATCTCAACCACCTATGATTTGATCTATGACTATATTTAAGCCTAAAATCCCCAAAATAGCCCATCCCCCATTTGCAACATCCTGTTTAAGGCTATGTTGGGGTTTTTTAGGGTTCCTCCCCAAGTGCGTCCAATAGCATAATTACGAGTAACGACTTGATAGCACAAAATTCTCAAACAAATTATAGCTTTATTTGAGCTCAAAAAAATAGTAGTAATTTAGTCACTAATTAAAAAAAAGTTAAAAATAGCCGCTTAACATAAGTGTTGATATACTCGGGTCATTTGTACTAATTTGGCAAGATAGGGACGAAACTGTTTTCTCCAACCAGATTACCTCCCTTAATCGACTTATTGGAGAACACACGAAGTCGCTGCTTTCCAGCAAGCGAAATTGACGACAAAAGCTCTCCAAGTGAAACAAAACGCGTTCAATAGTCCCCCTTTACAAATAAATGAAATTTTCCTCCTTAAGGTTTTATATCTGTTTGTTGTGATGGATCTGTAGCTGCCTGTGGGACCAGGACTGGTTGTGGACGAGTAGCCTGGGACTCAAAGGGGACCTTTTTCTTTGGTTAATTTCTCTTATGAACTTGATAGATGTAGTATTTTAGAAGCCGAGGAGCTTTGGGTTATATACCATGCATGGGGTCTGCATTATGGGGTCTGCATTGCTTGGGGGTAAAGGCTTCCGTAATTTGGTAAATGAATCCAACTCTAGGAATGCCATTGATATGCTTAACGCTCCGGAATCTCATTTACCTCATTTTTCTCTCATCCAAGGCATTAAAAATGTGGTCAAGCATCAAGGGGCTCTTGTGGAGTGGAGACACACTTAGCTAGATAGAAATGGAAATATCTCTGTTGATATTTTAGCTAGAGAATCTCACTCTACATTAGTGACATTTATGACGTGGTTCCTCATCTCATTAGGACACCCACTTGATGTAGACCATTTGGGCCTTGTGCCTAGTGTTTAGTTTCAGTTTTCTTGGGGGCTACACCCCTTATTTTCCAACAAAATAAACCCTTTCTCACTAACTCTGAAACTAAATCAGGTATGTGATTTCTTCCGGTCTGGCCGTGATTTCAAGTTTCATCATTTACCAGGTTAAGGATCGTGATTATGAAAAAATATTTTAAATCCTCTTCGTAAAGAGCAGAGGTTATTTGGGATGCCAAAAATTGTGGCATTCCAAAGAACCTTGACAACGTTTCGGCTGCTTTGACATAAATGGTCGATTGTTTCTGTCTTAAAATCTAGAAACATTCAAATCAAGAGCCACTATTGTAAACTTTTTTGTGAAAGAACCGTACAAATTCTTGATTATAATAGCCTTCAATTAAAGCCATTGGTTTATCTAAGAGACTATGGGAGTTATGTATGTTGCAAATATCCATTTAAAGCCATTGGTTTATCTAATTATTCGTGCAATCGAACAAATAATGGAAGCACTTGAAAACATCAATTGAGAGGCTCTATGCGTGTTCTAAAGCATGCAATTGCAAAGATAGTTTTTTTAAGTGTAAGCCTAAGTCGGAGTCTAAGAAAGATTCTCCTAAGTCCTAAGAATGTTGAGGCATTTGTGATGAACCATTGATGAATCAAAATCTGATAAAGTTCATAATGGGGTCATGTCCTTGTGGTCGAACGAGATACATATATTGATCGGGTTCACTATTATAAGAATCCTCATGTGAACTCTCTTTTTCATGTGCCCAAGAATAGTGTTCATGTGGATGCTAATCTTGTCCACTTTGAGGAAAAAGGCTTCAAACACTTCAATTTCTTGGTATCCTAATCCTTATTTATCAAGTTAAGTACACCATTTAATTTTAATAGGTCGGGTACTAAATAATTAAATTTAAGCCAGCATTTGCATCATTTCCTACTGCAAGTTCACCAAATTAAGAAAATACAAAAATTAAGATGTCTTCAAAACACAAATAACACTTCAATTGGTATCCTAATCCTTTAATCCTTATTTTATCAATTTGTATGATATGTTTCAGTTTAATCCTTTAAAACAAAAACACGAAAAAATTAAGAACACTATGAATGTCTTTAAGAACACCGAAAACACTTCAGTTGATATTCTAATCTTATTTATCAAGTTTAAGTACATTGAGCATATAATTTTAATATGTTGGGCACTAAATAATTAAATTTAATCCCCTGCATTTGCATCATTTCCTACGGTCAGTTCACCAAATATTACTCATTACCATTGACGAAAAATCAATATTTTAATATCAAATTCAGTTATAATTTTAACATATACTCCCTCAGTCCCATATTATATGTCGTTTTGGGTCATTTCACACATATTAAGAAAAGTAGTTAATTTTGTATGGGAAAGAGAAATTGTGAGTTAGTTTACCAAATTAACCTTATTAATGATGACATTGGGAGAATAGATTAGTAGAGTTATGAAAGAGATGCTATTAAATAATGAAGGATGTAGTAGGAAAGAAATATTAATGTTTCATTGGGATTCTAAAAAGTCATGATTAAGTCCCAATAGCAAAGATGATTATCAGTCACATCTCACATCAGTCACCAAGATTGAAAAGGTACGGGAAAGCTCTCCTCGCTTTATGTCTCTCTCACTCTCATGAAGGATCATTTTTCGGCAAAAAAACGGCTCTAGGCCAAAAAAATTTTTTTACCAAAATAACACACCTTTTAAATTATTTACCAAACTAGAACACATCCAATTTTTAGTGTAGAAGTCGCCCCCTGGGCCAACGACTTCTGAACTGAGTTTCCAATTTTTTTTTGATTTTCTAGTTCAGAAGTCGCCCCCCCATGGTGACTTTTGAAATGTGTTTTTTAGTTTTTTTCTTTTATATTAATTTAAATTAAGTTATATTAATTAATTTAATTAATTTAGAAAATTAATATTTATAATTCTAAATTAATTAAAAAATTTGTGGTGAAAAAAAAATTATGCGCTAAATAGAAATATGGAACTAACTGTATTTATTTAAATAGTAGCACATTACAAAGTGCATAGTGAACGTGCAGTTTCAACTGTCAAGACCTTGCCGACACTAATAAACGGTCAAGATCTTGCCACCGTTGATGAAAAGTGTCGGTGCAGGGGGCTACTCAGTTTTAGGGTTCTAGACCGCTACTCAGTTTTAGGGTTCTAGACTAAAAATTGGTTTTCGAAAAATCTTCTCTGATTGTCTCGAAACCACGGCTATTAAATCTGGAAAAAATCAAGGATCATTACTCCTCAATAAAGGACTTCTTTCAGGACTGCAGGACCCAAAATATCAAATTTCATAGTTTACTATTTTTTATGAATTTTTTGAATTTTTCATAATCTCCGAAAAATCTAAAAAAAATTGTATAATCTTCTTTCGATTTTATTAGATTTTTAGTGGTGTTGTTACAATTTTTTGATGAAGTTTGACTTGTTTTTTATTTTCTGTCGTAATTTTCGCATTACGGTTAACAGCGACGACAATATGTTCTATAATCTGTTTGGTGTCCACTCTGGTACACCCGAATCAGTTGCATATCTTCGGAGGCTTCAGGAGCAGGCTGGTGCTAATTCCTCGTCGCTTAATCAATACGAACAACCACCTGCACCTATCCTGGCCGATGAAGAAATACCAGCAGCACAACAGCGCGTTCAAGGCGGAATCGTCGACCACCACCATGTGGAACTGGCCATGACCAGACTACAAAACAAACGAGTTTTTTACACTACAAAACAAATGGGTTTTTTTTTGTGTTTTTTTACTGGTCTTGATGTTGCCGACACTTTTGGACGCACGAGATCTTACCGACACTTTTAAATTAACATTATTAATTTTCTAAATTAATTAATATAACTTTATTTAAATTAATATAAAGAAAATAAAAAATAAAAAAACACAGTTCAGAAGTCACCGTGGGGAGGCGACTTCTGAACATGAAAATTAAAAAAAAATTGCAAAACACAGTTCTGAAGTCGTTTCCCCAGGGGGCGACTTCTGGACATCAAAAGTAAAAAAAATTAAATTTTCATGTTTAGAAGTCGTTGCCATGGGGGCGACTTCTACACTAAAAAAATGTGTTCTAGTTTGGTAAATAATCTAAAAAATGTGTTATTTTGGTAAAAAAAAATTTGGCCTAGAGCCATTTTTTTGCCTCGTTTTTCTTCTCCAGACCCTTTTTTAGATCAATCTCAAAGATTATCCAACTAGCTTATCTAAAAAAAAATTATCCAACTATTAGATATTATTAAATATTTATTGTCAAAAAAAAAGATATTATTAAATATTTTTTACACCCTTCTATTAGGTATTATTACTAAGTTTCCTAATATTACAAACATCCAATCCAACTTAGTATGCAAAAAAAGAATATAGAGGCCCAAGCCCAATCCTAGAAGATGTAGACCATTATTATGGCTTAAATGCATTTTTTATCTCCTTATTTTATCTCATATAGGATTTTAGTCCTCCTATTTGACGTATTTTTAGTTCCTGGATTTTACATGTTATAATTTTGATTCCAACTCTGACCTTAAAAGTGGTGATTTTTGGGGCCAATAATCGTGATTTAATTTAAATCTCAAAAGTAATTAGTTTTTGCATTTTCTCTTTAGATTCGAAATTCGAAATTGAGGCCATTAATTTTTAAAGTCAGAAATATGGGTGAGGACCAAAGTTATAGTAATAAAAATAAGGGGACCAAAAATCTGAATGTTAAACTAAAGTGACTATTGAAATTAATAAACATCATTTTAACCTTCAAATTACCAAAACGCAGAAGTATGATTACAAGAAGCAAAAAGAAAGAAGTGAGTTTATCAAGTATAAGAAAGCTAAGCCGCTGGAGCACAATTTCTAAGAACCAAATCAACAAGAGTCCATGAAATTCCAGAGTTCAAATTCCAGATGAGAGATGCATCCAAATCATCGATAGGAGGAGGAGCGAAATATGTAGTTTGACATGTTTTAAAAATGTTGAGCCTTGAGAACTTAATTTCCCTAAAGATCAGATTATCTAATCACTTGTTTTCTGTTATAAAATTCTCAGTTCTAACTATCAATTTCTCAATTGAAATTATGTAATATATACATGATATGAGGAAGCTTGTGAGTTGCGATATAGATGATGTCATGAGGATGAACATGGAGAATTATTACTATGACATAAATATAACTATGACGAATGTGATTTGAAAATTCATAAAACATTCTTACGTGTTTGATGTGGTTGAGGGCAAAACTGGTTCTTACGCTGTCTAAATGATGGGCGAATGTTATATGGTATTTGTTGTGTCGATTTGGCACTCTGAGTCTAAGAAAAAATCTCCTAATAATGTTGAGACCCGTGATGAACCATTGATGAATCAAACTAATTTTCATAAAGTTCATAATGGGGTCATTAAGGTTACTTGTGGTTGAAGAAGATACACATGTGTTATACCCCAATTTTGTCCGTCTTCTTTTTCTAGTTTTAGTCGTTTATTTTTTTGTAAATCGTGTTTTGAAGTCGCGTGATTACGAGAATTATCAGTATGGCGTCTCAGTTACTAATCCTAGCCAATTTCAATTACCCTGTTCAACTAAATCGAAATACCGTTGTTTTAAATTAGGCATGCACGCGAATGATCGATCGTTTCGTGCGTTCTTCAATTTAATCTTCGTATTTGGATTTAAGTCGAACCTAATTGAGACTAACAAAGTCATTTTTCTCGCGATTGGGCTTGTCATTTCAATTTGGGCTTAAGAACGCGATTCTGAGGTAATATTTTAGCGTTTCTAAAACAAGCCCATTTTTCTATTTTTGGGCCTCGTTTTAGCGTATTTGTTTAGTCTGGCCCGTTCTCGTCGGCCCGACTCCTTTTTCTTGTTATTAATCTTATTTTGTTTATATAATTAAGCAATATAGTATCAAAAAATGTCAAAAAAAATTCTATTTAATTTTATTTACAATTTAATAGTGTCCAAGATGTCCAAAAGTCCAAAAATACAAAAAATGATAATACTAAAAATACCAAAAAATACAAATCCGAAAATGCAAATAATAATAGGCAGCAGCAGCAGATTCAGGGTTTCCGGCAGCTGCTCCCCAAGCTGCTGGGCCTAGGTCGATCCGCTCCAAAACCTGAAAAATAATTCAAAGCCCAGTCAAAATCCAATTAATGCCTAAACCTGGAAATGTAGTATAAAAACAGCAGTCAACAGCAGCAGCAGAGGACAGACAAAAAAGGCATACGGGAAATTCACAGAAAAGACACAAAATTCAGAACTGAAAGATTAGGGTTTTCACATTGAAACCCTAATCGCAAAACACCAAAAATCCAGGAACAGAAGCGGTAGGATCAGAATCAGCCAGGATAAACAACAAACTGAGTAATACGAGATTATCCAGAAGCTGGGGTTCAGGTTAGTATTTCGTTTTTTTCTTCTTGTACGCTTTTTATATTTTATTAGAGCAATCTAGAAATATGAAATGTAAATATTCTAAATGTTTTGAAATCTCAGTAGGATTAAAAATCAACTAGAAAAAAACGTTGAACACAGTAAGGCACACAGGTAAATGAAATGGAAATCAAGCATGTACCATTTTTTTATATACATGTAAAAATAGTGGAATTAGAAACTTTAGGATACAAATAGGTTCAGGAACAAAATCACCAAACATTCTCATCAATTCCTGGAAATCGATTTAGGCCTTTTTAAATAAAAAATTAGAAATAGTAGAGAGGGGAAGAAGAGCCCAGAAACAAGACATAGAAGAGTAGAGAAAAAAAACGCGAAAACTAACTTCCGGCCACCGCACGGTGGTCGTCGTTGTTCTCACTGTCGTCAGTTCCGCCGTCTCCACCGTTCTCCGCCCCTCACCGTTGTACTGCCACCACCATCACCACTGTCAAGGGAGAAGCCCTCACCGGAGCCGTCGCAACCCCTGCGAGCTCCCCCACCGTTCACGCTATGGACGCGTCGTCCCGGACACCGTCGCTGGAACGACGGGCTTCCATTGCCGTCGCCTTCTCCCTCTTCGTCTCCTCCTCCCCTCTCCGTCGCAAGTCCGGCCTGGCCATGAGGCCACGGTCCTCTTTCCCCTTTCTCTCTCGCTCCGCAAACTTCGCCTCCTCCCTCGCCGTAGATCTCGCCGGAGATCTCTCTCTCTCTCCTCGTTGGATGCGGCGCTGAGGTGTGATAAGAAGGAATTAGGGTTCAGCAAGTTTTAGTTTCCTTTTATATGGCCTCCCTTTTTGTTTTAATTTCTTTTTTTTAAGAATTCTGATTACTAAGCGCACCCCATGTTTTAATTTATACGCCTCCCTTCCTAAGCCCAGAATTCATGGGCTCATAAGCACAAAAAAGGCTGGGCTGCTACCTACACCCCCATTTTTAATAACACAGCCCCCCTTCTAATAATACCCTATTTTTACCATTGCACCCCCTTTTTCTCGTTTTTTAAATTTAATTTATTTCTCTTCAAAACAGAATAATTTCTCATAAATCAAAAACTTTGTTAATAGTCTTGTGAAGCCTTTGCTTGCAGGATTATTAACAACGAGGTACTAGTGGTGATCACTTGGAGCCTTTGCTCAATTGATCATCATAAATACCTAATTTTCCTAAAGATTTTCACTAAATCAAAAACTTTGTTAGTAGTCTTGCGAAGCCTTTGCTTGCATGATTATTAACAATGGAGTGCTAACGGTGGTCACTTGGAGCCTTTGCTCAATTGATCATCATGAAAGCTCAATTTTCACAAATTAAACAAGATAAAAAACAAAAAACGTTTTCCAAACACAGAAGAACTGCGTAGCTTTGAGTTCTCCATCGCACCTGGAGATACGTAGGAGCGGGCCATGTCCCGTCAAGCACTTTTTTTTCTAAAAAACCATTTTTCCCCCTTTTTCATAATAAATAAAGATTTTCATTAAGATTTTTTCAATAAGAAGTAGAGAGGCAAAA
Organism: Astragalus membranaceus; assembly: GCA_039519185.1. Lineage (NCBI taxonomy): Eukaryota > Viridiplantae > Streptophyta > Magnoliopsida > Fabales > Fabaceae > Astragalus > Astragalus membranaceus. The sequence continues at coordinate 45,155,351 of CM076848.1, forward strand.
TTAAGTATTTTCAAGTCAACACACTAAAAACCACACATTTAATTAAAGGTTCCCTCTCAGTAGAGAGGACGTGTGGGGTGCTAACACCTTCCCTGCGCGTAACCGACCCCCGAACCCTATTCTCTAGTTTCGCAAGACCAATCGCTTTCCAAAAAAGGTTTTCCTAATATTTTCCTTAATAAATATTGGTGGCGGCTTCATTGTCTTAGGAAAAGTTGTGAACGAGGAAGGTTTTCCCTCGGGGACTTTTTCGGGCGCAACAGCTGGCGACTTCACTGGGGACCCTAAAAAACATTTTTTCAAAAGTGGGTCAAGCCTAATTAATTAAATGTGTGGTTTATATGATTGATTTGAATATCTTGCTTCTTCTTCCTTTTTCATAAGCATGTTACGTCCATGTGCATTCTTCTTCTATGTTTGTTTTTGCAATAGATAATTACTTTTTTGCTTAGTTCTCTCATGCATTTCTTCCCCTTTCTTATCATGTCCCCTTCTTCTCTGCTCCCTTTCCTATGGTAAGCACATGCATACTTCCCCTTTCTTATCATGTCCCCTTCTTCTTTGCTCCCTTTCTTGAGGTAAGTAGTGCATTGTTATTGGCACCCTAGATTAGTTTATATTGGATCGATATTGAACCCTAGGATAAACAACATGCTATTTGTCTGGACTGCTCTGGATTTTCATTTGCAGGTGGGGAAGGGTAGTTATTCCTAGGTGTTGTGCCCTCGACACACACTTCACATCCTATACTTGTGAGCATTGAGTGGGGCCTAAAATCCAAGGTCTGAACAAAAACCTAGGAGAGTGGGAACGATTTGACTGCCATTCGTAGACCTTTGTCTGTATGGCTCTCATGAAAGTTCCGCCCAAGAGTGCGCTTTGTCATGATGCCTCACACTCGGTAGCTTTCTACGATTGTGGGTGCCATCATGAGAGAGACTTTAGCTCTTGGTTGCCATTGTACGGAAGTGATTAGAACCTACATGGGAGGATTACCCCTTTCGTCGACTTTAGACCCTAGGATTCCCACCCTTTGTAGGACACGGGGGCACGCCTTTGTTTGTTGCATTAGTTTAGGCATTCCTTTTTCTTAAACTCTATTTCAAAATCGCAGAAAATCATATCCTTATTTTCTTACCCTCTTTTTATGTAAATGACACATCATTTCGCATCCACATCATTTCGCATTCACATCGTTTCGCATCATTGCATTTGCATCTAACAGAAGTTTGAAAAAAAAAATTCATCTTGCATTCCCTTTCAGTACATAAAGATAAAACAAAAAAATAATTATCATCTGCATAGCATAAGCATTTCATTTATAATCATGCAAAAAAAAAATCCTCGTCAAGTTCATCCAAGATGAGACATTCATGCATAAGCATTATTTCAAAAAAGACACAGTAGAACTACGCAAGCTTTGATTCCGCATTTACAATGGGGATACGTAGGAGCGGGTCATACCCCGTCAAGCACATTTTTCTAAAACCCTTTTTTCAATAAATCATTTGCATCTCCAAATAATTTTCAAAATCATGTTCCAAAACTAAAAAACAAAAAAAGAAAATCATTGTGAGTATCATGCATCTCATTGCACAAAAAAAAATGAAAACAAGAAAGCATCTCATTCATAATCATGAATAAAAATCATCATCAAATTTATTCCAAATGTAGCATTCATGCATCATTTCATTAACCTCATCACTTTGGTTCAAATACATCATTCCTCCATACATGCATCTTTCAAAAAAGGAAGGGGCATTGGCATTTCATACCTTGCCTTGCCTCTAAAAAAAAAAAAAAATCATCATCATCATTTAGAGAAAAGCATCATTCTTGCATCTTTCATCATTCAAAAGAAAAAGGGGGCATTGGTATTTCGTACCTTGTCTCGCCTCTAAAAAAAAATAAAAAATAAAAAATCTAAATCTAAAATCATTTTGAAAAAAAAAGGGCATCATTCTTGCATCATTCACATTGGCATTCCATATTTTGTCTTGCATTAAAAATAACAAAATTATTTAGAATAAGCCACACTCTTCGAGTGGTCATTCTCCACGCATTTGCATCATACTTGCATATCATAATTTGTTCATTCATTCATTGCATAAAATAAGAGTTGTGATGAGAAGCGAGACGTTCTTGCGAAACAATCATCCTTTTTGAAAAAGTTTATCCTTACTTGGTTGCAAACTCAAGGTGTTCCAAGGCACTCAGTTTTTCAAAAGCACTGCATCCCATCCATTCCATGACAAAAGACTGAAATAGTGTATCAAAGAAAAAACAAATTTTTAACTGATGTTAACTCTCTGTGAAGCATTCTTCTAATGAGCGTGCATGCTATGAGTACATTCTCTTGTTTGAGTCCGTTGGTTTTCCTCCCTTATCACAGTTTCCCGTCCAAGTCTAGTCCCGCCCCGTCCACCCATAAAGTGCATATTCTCCCCATCAGTGCGTATTTGACTTTTGGTTCAAGTCCTCCATGCTGGGGCAAGTCTGTGATCATTAATTCCCCTTGATTAATATCATATTCCTTCAGTGCAAGTCTCTCAAAATAATAATAATAATAATAATATAATAAACAAGAAAACAAGCTCGCTAGGTTGAAAACCCGCAAAGGGCGGCCTAGGCAAAAAGGAGCGCCCGATGGACTGAAAACTCGCAAAGAGCGGTCCAGGCAAAAATTAGGGCACAAAAAGAAAAAAAAAAGAGCAAACACATGAAGATAGATAAATTATGGTTCTAAAGTTAAGTCTTATAGAAATAAGCGATCGGGATTTGAAATGAAGTTTGGCCATCTCCTCAAAAACCCAAAATCCCAGAAAGTCCCTTTCCTACCCACCTTGAGCCAAGAAAAACCAAAATCCAAAAATCACCCTAGACAAGGATCACCCCAAATAAAAAAAACAGTGCATCACTTTTTATCAGCTCACCCGAGTCGAAGAAGGAAAAGAATCATAAAAAAAAAAAACAAAAAAAAAGGGAAAAAAAAAGGGGGATTCAAAAATGAAAATCTCAAAACAAAAGAAAATAAAGTGGTGAGCTGGTACATGTTACCACAAAATACAAGAGATCCTTGTCTAAATAAACCTTCAAACACTCCACCATTCCAACACCAGATTTCATAAACCTTCAAACACTTCCTTTGGCCTCAACATCAAACCCCTTAGTCATTCTACCATGAGACACGAATTTGCTTTAACAGAGCCCAAACAAGCCCAATAACCATCTTCCTCATAGACCATTAACCGTCAATCAACGCCGAACAAAACTCATCCTCCCTTTAGCCCCAAACACTTCATTAAGCCTAACCCTCTTTCCTCCACAAAACACCACAATCCCGAAAAGTCCATTCCGATCAATGACCAGTTGCTTTTGTTCACTCGAATTCTAATCTTAGGACGAACAAGCTTATCTATGTACAATGTGTTTGCTCAAAAGAAAAACAAACGATCAGAAAAAAGAAAGCTGATCAAGAAAGAATAAACCCTCAGAAAAAAGAGAACTGAGGAAACAAAAACGAACAGTTAGAAAAAAGAAAGCTGACAAAATAAAAAAAGAGGGACTTGCACTCCAAAACACATTCAAGATGCATTAAAACAAGGTTTAGTGATCACCAGGTAAGGATTCTTTCGCACCAAAAGTCAAAACATCAGTAGAGAACCAAAGATTTGCACTGAGAATACCACTCAGACCCAAAGTTGGGGCATTCTCTTCACCACCCACACACCCTAGTCTTGGGAAAGTCTGTTCAATGCCCATCCCATGTCACTCCAGTTGTCAATGTCATTCCAAAGTGGGGCAAGTGCATTCCCATTCCTTCACCTCATTCATTCCCATAAAAACCTCACCGGGGCAATCTCCCAACTCACTATCCTAAACAAGACCTTATCATTCTGAATTGGGGCAGCTTTGTCCTTGTTATGACTGGGGCAACATCAAATTCTGTGGGTTGAAGCAAAACCCCTTTCATTCCAGCTTTCATCCCAAGAGCCGAAGCGTTCCCAATTCATTATCTTCTACACCCCTAGTTGTTGTCACTAGACAGGGGCAAGTTATTCACTCGTCAAAGACCTGAATTGGGGCAATCTTGTATCTCTTGGTCCCTCATAAGCTTCGGCAATAACCATGTCTGTCATTCCTTCACTTGCCATAAATGTCCATGCACTAAACCAATTCCAAGTTAACTGACTCATTCATTCACATTTGCACTCCTATGCATGCTTACTAGATAATGCTTCAAAAAAGAGAACACAAGTTGTTTACGTGATATCTAAAATTCAGTCATCATGGAAAGAAGGAGAAAACAAATGAGGTTGTTTGTAAATAAAAACCTTGAGAACACCGGAGTTTGAATCAAATTCAATTTTTTCAACAGAATGGGCAATAATCATCTCAAGTCCTTGCATTCAAAATCTCGCATCTCATCATCACAAAAATGTTTACCTCATGCATCTAGGCATTATAGCATGTGCATCAAAGCATTACATTTGCATCTTCACATTTTGTGCATTCATCACATAGTAAAAAGAAAAAAAACGTTCCACATCAGTCGCACCATATTAATACTTGCATTTCATAGAAGAAAATAGTAAAGAAGAAAAAGCAGAAATCTTTTCATTGCATTGGCATCATATTCGCACTTCATAAAAAAGGAAAAGAACAAAATCATTGCATCATTAGAGCATTACATTTTGCATCAGATATTCCATAGAAAAAACAAAGAAAGCAAAAAGAAAACAAAGAAAAGAAACCACAAAAGCAACACAAAAACATTCCCTGTCATCCAGCATTCCATATCATTCATCATTTCACAAGCATTCCTTTGTCATTCAATCATCAAACATTAAAGTAGTGCATATGCATCATATTAACGTTAGCATTTCCATAAAAGAAAAAAGAACAAGAATCAATGCATCAAACATCAGAGCATTGCATCATATTAATGTTTGCATTTCATAGAAGAAGCAAAGAGAAACAAACAGAAGTTAGAACAGGAGCATTTCATTCATCAAAGCATCAATCACCGCATACATTCGCATTCAAACATCAAAGCAATACAGTTGCATCACATCAATACTGGCATCTCATAGAAAGCTAGAACATCCCATGTCATTCATCATTTCATTCATCATTTTACAGCAATGTCCCCATTTCATAAAAAAATAAATAAATAAATAAATAAATAAATAAAAGGGGTAGAGAAAGTTTTCCTTTGCATGTCATTCCATTAAAATACATGAGCATTCCATGTCATCAAACACCAAAGCTTTGCATTCGCATACCCTTGTTTCTTAAAAGAGCAAAAAGAGGAGCCAAAGAGAGAAAAGAGAAGAGCCAAGAGAGCAACAAAAAGAAGAGAAGCTAGAGAAAGAGAAAAAGACATATAAGAACAGGAGAAGATCATGCATTGCGTACAGACAAGAGAAGAAAAGGAAAATCATTGCATTCATCAAGCATATAGGAACAATAGAAGATCATGCATTCATCCGACATAGACAAAGGAAATAAGAAACTCATCATTCATCAGAAGAAAAAAGAAAACAGCAATAATGGCATTTGCATTGCATGCATTTGTTCATTTTCAGCTACAGGTACAAAAGAGGATGAGCACTTCGGTGTTAGCCCTCGCCCCCAGATTCCAGAAAATGTTCCCCAAGTTGGGAGTTCAGAAAAAAAAGAAAAGAGAGAAATAGAAAAGAAAGAGAGAAAAGAAAAGAGAGCGCTCAAGCGCGCATTGCGGATCGGAGCACAGAGATCATCGCTCCCTTCTGCCCAGGTCTCACATCGTGTACGAGCAACGCGATGGACCGCAGCCCCATGTGAGGTTCAACGGAATAGTTGTATCAGCCTAAGATACAGTGGACACCGTGCATTGATCAGTATATCAGTTCCGGAGCTGATAACGATCCCCCCGGTCGCTCGAAAAGGCCAATAGGAAGCGTGCTCCTCAAAGCCACGTGCAAACTCGGATTCACCAAGAGTCCGTTTAAGGATTACAGGCTTTAGGCAGCCTGGGCAATTTACCGCTTTCTGCACGCCAAGTGCCCATTTACCGCTTTTCTGCACGCCAAGTGCCCATTTACCGCTTTCTGCACGCCAAGTGCCCATTTACCGCTTTCTGCACGCCAAGTGCCCATTTACCGCTTTTCTGCACGCCAAGTGCCCGTTTACCGCTTTCTGCACGCCAAGTGCCCGCTTTACCTTTTTTGCCTCAGGTTTCTCTAGATAGACAAAATTGGTATAATTTCTGAATTCTTTATTTCCATTTTGCCTCGGAATATGTTTCGGCCAATTCATATTCCTTTTCAAAATCCAAATAAAGAGGGGCAGCTGTTATACCCCAATTTTGTCCGTCTTCTTTTTCTAGTTTTAGTCGTTTATTTTTTTGTAAATCGTGTTTTGAAGTCGCGTGATTACGAGAATTATCAGTATGGCGTCTCAGTTACTAATCCTAGCCAATTTCAATTACCCTGTTCAACTAAATCGAAATACCGTTGTTTTAAATTAGGCATGCACGCGAATGATCGATCGTTTCGTGCGTTCTTCAATTTAATCTTCGTATTTGGATTTAAGTCGAACCTAATTGAGACTAACAAAGTCATTTTTCTCGCGATTGGGCTTGTCATTTCAATTTGGGCTTAAGAACGCGATTCTGAGGTAATATTTTAGCGTTTCTAAAACAAGCCCATTTTTCTATTTTTGGGCCTCGTTTTAGCGTATTTGTTTAGTCTGGCCCGTTCTCGTCGGCCCGACTCCTTTTTCTTGTTATTAATCTTATTTTGTTTATATAATTAAGCAATATAGTATCAAAAAATGTCAAAAAAAATTCTATTTAATTTTATTTACAATTTAATAGTGTCCAAGATGTCCAAAAGTCCAAAAATACAAAAAATGATAATACTAAAAATACCAAAAAATACAAATCCGAAAATGCAAATAATAATAGGCAGCAGCAGCAGATTCAGGGTTTCCGGCAGCTGCTCCCCAAGCTGCTGGGCCTAGGTCGATCCGCTCCAAAACCTGAAAAATAATTCAAAGCCCAGTCAAAATCCAATTAATGCCTAAACCTGGAAATGTAGTATAAAAACAGCAGTCAACAGCAGCAGCAGAGGACAGACAAAAAAGGCATACGGGAAATTCACAGAAAAGACACAAAATTCAGAACTGAAAGATTAGGGTTTTCACATTGAAACCCTAATCGCAAAACACCAAAAATCCAGGAACAGAAGCGGTAGGATCAGAATCAGCCAGGATAAACAACAAACTGAGTAATACGAGATTATCCAGAAGCTGGGGTTCAGGTTAGTATTTCGTTTTTTTCTTCTTGTACGCTTTTTATATTTTATTAGAGCAATCTAGAAATATGAAATGTAAATATTCTAAATGTTTTGAAATCTCAGTAGGATTAAAAATCAACTAGAAAAAAACGTTGAACACAGTAAGGCACACAGGTAAATGAAATGGAAATCAAGCATGTACCATTTTTTTATATACATGTAAAAATAGTGGAATTAGAAACTTTAGGATACAAATAGGTTCAGGAACAAAATCACCAAACATTCTCATCAATTCCTGGAAATCGATTTAGGCCTTTTTAAATAAAAAATTAGAAATAGTAGAGAGGGGAAGAAGAGCCCAGAAACAAGACATAGAAGAGTAGAGAAAAAAAACGCGAAAACTAACTTCCGGCCACCGCACGGTGGTCGTCGTTGTTCTCACTGTCGTCAGTTCCGCCGTCTCCACCGTTCTCCGCCCCTCACCGTTGTACTGCCACCACCATCACCACTGTCAAGGGAGAAGCCCTCACCGGAGCCGTCGCAACCCCTGCGAGCTCCCCCACCGTTCACGCTATGGACGCGTCGTCCCGGACACCGTCGCTGGAACGACGGGCTTCCATTGCCGTCGCCTTCTCCCTCTTCGTCTCCTCCTCCCCTCTCCGTCGCAAGTCCGGCCTGGCCATGAGGCCACGGTCCTCTTTCCCCTTTCTCTCTCGCTCCGCAAACTTCGCCTCCTCCCTCGCCGTAGATCTCGCCGGAGATCTCTCTCTCTCTCCTCGTTGGATGCGGCGCTGAGGTGTGATAAGAAGGAATTAGGGTTCAGCAAGTTTTAGTTTCCTTTTATATGGCCTCCCTTTTTGTTTTAATTTCTTTTTTTTAAGAATTCTGATTACTAAGCGCACCCCATGTTTTAATTTATACGCCTCCCTTCCTAAGCCCAGAATTCATGGGCTCATAAGCACAAAAAAGGCTGGGCTGCTACCTACACCCCCATTTTTAATAACACAGCCCCCCTTCTAATAATACCCTATTTTTACCATTGCACCCCCTTTTTCTCGTTTTTTAAATTTAATTTATTTCTCTTCAAAACAGAATAATTTCTCATAAATCAAAAACTTTGTTAATAGTCTTGTGAAGCCTTTGCTTGCAGGATTATTAACAACGAGGTACTAGTGGTGATCACTTGGAGCCTTTGCTCAATTGATCATCATAAATACCTAATTTTCCTAAAGATTTTCACTAAATCAAAAACTTTGTTAGTAGTCTTGCGAAGCCTTTGCTTGCATGATTATTAACAATGGAGTGCTAACGGTGGTCACTTGGAGCCTTTGCTCAATTGATCATCATGAAAGCTCAATTTTCACAAATTAAACAAGATAAAAAACAAAAAACGTTTTCCAAACACAGAAGAACTACGTAGCTTTGAGTTCTCCATCGCACCTGGAGATACGTAGGAGCGGGCCATGTCCCGTCAAGCACTTTTTTTTCTAAAAAACCATTTTTCCCCCTTTTTCATAATAAATAAAGATTTTCATTAAGATTTTTTCAATAAGAAGTAGAGAGGCAAAATTAAGTATTTTCAAGTCAACACACTAAAAACCACACATTTAATTAAAGGTTCCCTCTCAGTAGAGAGGACGTGTGGGGTGCTAACACCTTCCCTGCGCGTAACCGACCCCCGAACCCTATTCTCTAGTTTCGCAAGACCAATCGCTTTCCAAAAAAGGTTTTCCTAATATTTTCCTTAATAAATATTGGTGGCGGCTTCATTGTCTTAGGATAAGTTGTGAACGAGGAAGGTTTTCCCTCGGGGACTTTTTCGGGCGCAACAACATGTTAATCGGGTTCAATATTCGAAGAATCCTCCTGTGAACTCTTTCTTTAACGTGCATAGCATTCATGTGGATGCTAATCTCATCCACTTTGAGGAAAATGCTTAAAGTGTTTTTGGAGACTCAAGCTTTGCAATTGGTGGTAGTGAATATCTTGTGAAGAGGGTTATTCTAAGTGAAGGTGAAGATATTCTTGATAACTTTGGAGAGAGAGCTTAATTTGCTTCTAATATGGAGGGCTGCCAAAGCTACTAATGGGAAAGAATCGCGATGAAGATGAGGGCGAAAAATGAAGATGCATATTCTTAGTTGATTTAAACTACTTGCTCATTTAAACTTCAAATTGTGCTTGATAACGGCTCACTCATTTAGACTTTGTTGTGTGGCTTCATTAGTTGTTGGCGGTGATGAATTTTATGAATTGGAGTTAAATCACGAGTTCAGTATGTAACATGGTATTATTTTATTATATTGTTTCATTTTTAAGCACGTGAGTTGTAACACTCTTTTTGGTTTTGATTTAAGTATATTCATTTAAATAAATGAAAGGATGGAACAAGATTGCTTATTAACGTTGATCATCAATGCAACTTTAACTTTTGTCACTTTTGTTCTATTTTAATTTTCAGTTTTTTAAAATATATTATCCAATTATCATTTTTTTAATTTTTATATTAGCATAATAGTACATCTTTTGTCTTTTATAATAGGCATTAACGGAGTAATCATTTTAATTAACCGTGAAAATATAAGGGACATTAATGAACTATTAAAAAAGATAAATGACGAAAATGAAAAAAATGTTAATCATAATTAATAACCACTTAGAACAATTTTAATTAACTACGAAAAGATAAAAGGACGTTAACAAATATTTTAATAAAGATAAAGGACGTTAAGGAATATTTTATAAAAGAAAAAAGACGAAAACGAAAAATATTTATTGGTTTAATTACACAATCAGCTATTTACGTGGCCAATTTATCCACATCACTGTCCATGTAAGCCATAATTAATAGTCACTTAACCAAATGACCATTTTAATTAACTTTGAATGGATGAAGTAGGAACGAACATCTTAAAAGATAAAAAATATAACAAAAAAGGGGTGAAAGATAAATGACTAAAAATGTATTTTAGTAAGAAAAAAACAGTATTCAATCAAAAAGGAGTGTGGCATCAGAGTCGCTCGCATTGGAACTTGTCCTTAGTTTTGAACGATGTTCAACTTCATAGTGATGAAGGGAAAGTGCTGCTTGATATTTTAAGGGAGGTGAGCTTAAATTCTGATGGAGATGATTTTTGGAGCTGGACCCTAGAGCCTTCAAAACGTTTTTCAATGCGCTTTTGTTACCAATATCTACCGTCATTCGATCCAACTTTTCAGTGGTTAGCGACAGTGATTTTTCAGATTATAAAGTCCTTTGGAAGACTTCAATTCCATCGAAAATTTTGATTTTTGGATGGAGATTACTTACTAATTCATTACCGGTTCATGACATGTTGGTGAGACGACATATCATCCATACGGAGGAAGGAGCGGTCTGTGTGTTTTGTAACAACTTCAGAGAGGAAGTCCAACATCTAATTCTAGATTGTGATTATTTTCTCACAAGGTGTGGAGTGAGGTTGGGTGCCTGGCTCGATATCGAGCTGCTTAGTTCCTATAACTTATCTCAACACTTTATCATGTTTGGCAACTTTTGTAGAGAGAAAAAAGCTAAGATGCGGTATCTACTCTGGTTGACTTGTTGGTGTCTCTGGTTAGCCCAGAATGGAGTTTATTTTAGAGGAGAAGAAGCCAAGATTGATTCGGTTGTGGCGCATATCAAGTACTTGTCTTGGTGTTGGTTTATTTTGGGGTGGGAAGAGATTCTAGCTTGCCTCTGCCACTATAGTAGAACAATGCTCTTACTTGTATCAACAATTTCTGATTTCCTTTTGTACTTTGTGGTTTTGAGCATCTCTAATGCTCTCATCAATGAATCATTGCTTCTCGGGAAAAAAAAATGATGAGCCTCCCGTTTCCCACTTGCCACCTATTTTGTTGAAACCGCCCCCACACTGAAGCAAACATGTTCCATGGAAGTGAGTCATATCATTGAGCTCCAATCGATATTCTCATCTCATGATTCCTTCCAAACCTGCTTTATAAAACTTTGCCACCTCCAATCTTAATATGTTCTTCATAAGAAATGCATCATTTAGGATATGTGGATTATTTACACACAACCTTCAATCTTTTTTAGGCATGCAACACACCTCCTATCTTACCAAGTGAACTTTGTGAAGATCATCATTGTCACCCAGATGAAACTCTTTTGAAACTTCTCTATATGATAACACATTGTCTTGGGGGAGCTTAGCATACTGCATATATTAAAATAAGAAATGGCAATCTAGTAGCATCGATAAAACTCACATGTTATGGGGTATCATTCTTCAACTGCTGGTCAGCGTTTTTCAAGAAGTAAATAATATTTTTAGAATTCAGTTTTCGACATGAGGATTGGCAAAAGTCACTAAACAATACATACAATAAGCTTGTTCAATGGAAGCTTCAAAGAAGAGGAGTAAGTCGTCAACAAAAAGCAGGTGAAAAATTTGCAGACCAACCCTCCTAGCATGCATTAGCTTCCAATAACTCACTTCAACTGTATCCATAATGATATGAGAGAGCCTCTCCTTATAGATGGCAAATAGATAGGGTAGCAATAAGTCCCCTTGTCTAATACCACGCGATGGAGTAAAGGTATCTCGGTCTTGTCTCTATTCCATAAAATTCCGAAAGATGGAAGCATTATGAATGTGAATTCGTGTTGATGGTTGAATTTGAAAAGTTTTCATGGGATGAATTATTTAGTGTCTCCTTAAAACAGTTGAAATCTAAATCCAAAACAGTGTACTTGAATCAAAATTAAGTTTAAAAAAAGGATGATAGAGTAAAAAAAAACGGCATAAGGATAACCTCTAAAACATGGGTACTTCAAAATTAGAGTCGTACTCATACCTGGTAGCGATACTCTTTGGGTATTAGTAGGTACGTCTTAGAAACTTTTGTCCTATAGTAAAAAAATTAGATTTTTTATTCTTTTTCCTTACGTCAATGACTTACTTTTTATTCTTTTTTTGATGATGTTAGAAACTTTTCCTATGTTTCATTGTTTATTTTTCTGTTATCTGTTTTACTTATTTGTGTTTTCAATCTTTTAGTCATGTCTATATCAAATTTATGTTACGTACATGTACCCTAGTTTTTTGAAAAACCATGTATCTCATACCAGTACCCGTACTCGATACGGATACCGTACCCAAGCAACATATAGGATAACTTTTCTCTTCAAGATCAATCCAATCCAATCAGCAAACAACCTAAGATTCATACATCAAGAAACATGGAACATTATATTGATGAATTTCCACAAAATAAATATTACAATGGAGAACCCAAACTAATATAAAATACGCTCAAAGTATGGATTTGAATCTGTAGGTGTCAAAAATATTTACAATGCTGGAGTTTAATAAGCAAACCTTTTTCCACCCGTCCTCCATCTCCTCCCTGGCCACCTAGCAACTTGCAGAAAATTCGTTCAATAACTCACCATGAAAAGTAAAGAACGTTTGTTTATCAGGTATTTCATCTAATAAAGTTTTATTCGAGTATCAATGGCACTCCTGCAAATGGGGCATAACTCAAGATCTTGTCCGCACTCACAGCATGTCTGCAAATTAATAAAGATGACTCCCATAACTAAAAGGCATTCAATCATCTAAAATGCATTTGAGATACAAGCTAAGTTGCTGGCTTCCTTACCTGATGTCCACAACCAAAGGCCATATCCTTAGGATTGGAGAGGCAAATGGGACAAACCTGCAAGGATGACAAAATAGAATAGTTTATAGGTTCTGAATTTGCATTAAATCATGTATCTTAAATCCTACTTCTGAGTGCCACTTTGATCCACAAATAGACTTCTACACGAGGTTCAAAAACGACAGAGAGAACTAGAAACGCTACTGCACTAACAGAAAACTATATATAGAAAGGAAAGAGTTGTAGTACCTGATTTTCAGAAGCAGAACTAGCAGGGGGATTCATGCGGACATCTTGTCTATGAGATGGTGCAGTGGGGCGAAAACTGCTTTGACGGGATGTTTTTGGGGAGTTATAAGATGAGGCACCATATTGAGGTGGTGGTAGAGGAACCCTGTCTATATCTTTCCCTCTACGAGCACTGTTTGAAGAATAACACACCTTGAGTTATATTGAAATTCAATGCAGCAAAGGCTAGTAAGAAAAGATTAGACATGGTTACTTACCCCAATATACTAAGTTCTAGTGTTGCCTTGTATTGGGAGGGTATTTCCATCAAGGCAGAAAGTGCAAATTCAGCTTCTTTTCTGGAGCGATCCATATTCTTTGACATTATTTCTGTGAAATTCACAAACTACAAGACAACAAAAAGAAAAGAAAAATCAAGTTTATCACTATTAAGTGTATGAGCTGATTATGCTCTGCAGAAGAAACAAGAGATGTATGTGCCTGGAAGTTATCAAATGCTCGGGCAGGTATGTTATCATCAAATTCTTTCATCATGTCCCAAGGCCCATCTCCAACTCCTACTAATATGATTGACAGGGGATATGCACTGGCAATAAACACACAATTTTTATTACCAGCGAGCGATGGAAACATTTTAACAATATTATAACCAAGAAAAAGAATAACAGGCCGCGGGGAGATAATTACCTAGCCTTCACGATAGCTTCTACAGTTTTCGTTTCTTGTGCACTCAACTGCCCACGCTCAGTGTCAACACTTCTTGTCACCTACACAAAGTGAACAATCCTCGACGTTGGTTCATTTATCATACATACGTAGTCCCAAATTGTTAATTTGATGGCCAACAGCAAGCAGGACCGCACCATGCCACTATGCTGTTCATGTAATATAAAGTTTCTCGATAGTCCCCTGTCTAATACCTACTTATCTAATCTAATACCTACTTATATAAACAAACTTCATATGAAATTACTAACTTAGATCTCTTATTAACAAGACACATAGTTAATTTAAGGGTAAAAATGTCATTACCCTCTCTTTCTTTCTTTTTTTTCTTACACTCTCTTTTTTCTTTTTTTTTTCTCTTTCTTCTTACACTCTCTTTCCTCCTTTTCACTTTTCTCTCTTTCTTCCTTTTTTCTTTTTACTTTACTTTTACTTTTCTCATAAACAATTCTTCTATTTCTCTTATCACTTCACTTTAGTTTTTTTAACAAAATTTCTAAACTTATACAAACACTAATCTAATAAAATTACCTATAAAAATGTAAATTAGTCACACTAAAAAACAAAAAAAAAACTATCACCTTTTTAGAAAAAGTTATCACCTTAAAATTTTAATTTTTCTCTCCAAAATTTGTTTACAATCTTATTGATAATCTACTATCACCTCTTATTGATAATCTATTAATCAACTAAAATACACAATTGAAACTACGAGATAACTGCAATGATACATAGAAAAACACAGGATAACTGCACTGATATATAAAAAACACAGAATTAATATTTGTCATTGATAATTAAATTTTTTGAAGACTACTACTACTACAAACCTACTATCTAAAAAACAAGAAGACTTAATGACTATTTAAACTATTACGTAATATTTAAAACACATATTTTTTATTGATAATCTACTATCTAACTTTTACTATATACTATAATCTACTAATCAACTAAAATATTCAATTAAAACTACGAGATAATTGAACTGATATATAAAAAAATACGGGATAACTGCATTGATATCATAGTAGTCAAAATCGAGATTTTGCTTAAAATCGGGAGGGGGATAGCGAAATCGCAAACCGTAAATCGCAAGTAGAATCGGAAGATTCTACCGAAAAAAAGTTGTACGAATTTGTAGAATCGGGAGGGGCAAACAAAATCGTAAACTCGTAAATCGCAAGTAGAATCGGAAGATTCTACCGAAATGCAGATATTAATATAAACTAATATAGCTCATAATTAAACAACCAATTTCATCAAGAATTGGAGTGTTAAACATAAACCGACAAACAACCAAATCCTCCAAGGAAATTACTAAAAGCTTACACATAAAAGTCCAAGTTTAAAGAAATCACATAAAGCCTCCTACATCAAATCATTTATATTGATATTAGGCATATCACCCATAATATCTTCATCTTGATCTTCATTAATCTCATCATTAATATCATATGCCCCATAATCATCTCCCAAATAATCATCTCCCACATAATCATCTCCCACATTATCTTCTCCATTATCACCTTCACCATAATCACCTCCATCGCTGCCCACGTGCATTTTTCGGCAAAGTTCGGCGTCTAACAGTCGTCCCAACACTTGGATTGCCAACACTTGGGGTCCCAACAATTGGATTGCCAACACTTGGGGTCCCAACACTTGGGGTTGATCCGGTTGTTGAAACAGGAGGCCTACTACCACGTCCCCTTCCAGCCATAATCTAAACAAAAACACTGTACAGAATCAGGAAGAGCATGGAAATTGGAAACCAAAATCAGAAACACACACCAAAATAAAACACGAACACTGTACAGGAGAAGAAACGCGAAACAAACAGACAAACAGACAAAACACAAACGCAGAAAATGCAGGAGAAAAAAACGCAGAAACGCAGGAAGAAAAAAACGAACACAAAATGAAACACAAACACTACTAACCTAGAAGAAAAAAACGAGACTTGAGACAGCTGGAAATGCAGGAGAAGAAACGCAGAAACGCAGGGAATGAAGAAACGCGAAACTTGCGTGAAAACCCAGTGACAGAGGAAACGAGACTTGCGTCAGTTGCGTGACTGAAAACGAACGCAGGGAGAGGAATGGAGTTGCGTGAGAGAGAATGAGGGCTACAAGAATCGTGGTTTCAAATTAGGGTTCAAAAACTAATTTTTTGGGTAAAAACGCAAACCGGGTCGCGAAACCCGACCCGTTTGCGCTGTCTTCTACATCCACGATTCTGCTTACGATTTTCAGCAGCAACTCGCGATTTTGTTCGCAATCTCGTACGATTTTACCAAAATCGCACGATTCAACTTTTTTTGCGATGCTGCTTACGATTCGAATCGCGAGGGGGTAGTAAACTCGTACAATCGGACGATTTTACGAGTAAAATCGCGATTTTAACTACTATGATTGATATATATAAAAACACGGGATTAATATTTGCCATTGATAGTTATAATTTTTGAAGACTACTATAAACCTACTATCTAAAAAAACAAGAATGTTTAATGACTATTCAAACTGATTAATATTTAAAACACACGTGACAAATATTTGTCATTAATACCTAAAAAGGGACAAATAATTGTCACTGATATATAAAAAACATGGGATAAATATTTCTTATTGATAATCTACTATCTATCTTTTACTATCTACTATAATATACTAATCAACTCAAATAATCAATTGAAACTATGAGATAACTGCATTGATACATAAAAAAAACTCGGGATAACTGCAATGATATATAAAAAATACGGGGATAACTGCAATGATATATATAAAAACACGGGATAGTTGCACTGATATATAAAAAAACATGGATAACAACACTGATAAATAAAAAAACACTGCACTGATATGTAAAAAAACACGAGATAAATGCACAGATTGTTTTTAAATGATACTTTTACATTTTTAGATTTTAATATTTATCTATTTTTATTTGAAACTCCTTTTTTATGTACTTTAAATTTGTCTTTATTTTCACGGGGTAATGTTCAGACTATTTAAATACTCTCTAAGTTCATTTATAAAAAGAACACGATAGCACCCGTGCGTATGCACGGATATCCTTCTGGTGAAAACTACACCAAATTCTTAATTTAATTTCGATGGCGTTTAATAGCCACATTTTACAACTAAATTTTAGACCTTCAGCTTCAGGGTTAATATAAAATAGAGCTTTCCCCATAAAAGTAATCATCTATTTAAAATCAAAATTAAGTGATGAAACAACCAAATAATCTAAGATATTGCTTTTTCAGCTACTGATGCAACCAGAGGCAGAGAGTAATGTATGCCAAGCAGAAAAAACAAACTTACACGTATATGTGTTTTGGGAAAATGGTTTGTGGTTTGTTCCACCAACAAGCTATTGTATCACTTTATCCCTCTCTAAGAAAACTCTCTACCTTAAATACTGTAAAGGTTGCATTAACTTGATTATTTAGTATAGACCCAAGTGTTAAGTTATTGAGTATTAAAGGAAGCTCTTAATTTCAGTCTCAACAACCCCAACTCCCAACCCCTCCAAAGAAAGAAAAAATTATTACTTAAATATTTACAACAACAACAATAATAATAATAATAATAATAATAATAATAATTTCAACTTACAGTTAACTCATTCAAATAATAGTAATTATTTATTTCAATTCAAATAATTCTCTACCTGCCCATCTGCTATGATCACTAAAACATGGTACTGGCCTCCACTTTGCTCAACTATGGTGATTGCCATCTCAATAATCGGGGCAAATGATGTTGGTCCTGCCATGAGTTAGTTAGGGGGAAAAATAGCATGAGCAAAGAGCTGAATGAAATACAGAAGAAAAAAAGGAAATGAAGATTGACCAATGTTCAAATACCTGCAAGCCTTAATTGAGGGACCAATTCCCTATATCGAGCCAACACTTCTTCAAATCCTTGACAAAATCTCTCATCGGGATTGAAACTAAAAACTTCTTGGTCATGTGTTGATGCTGCCAAAATGTAAATCCACACACAATGTGACTCACCAGGACATTAGATTAGATTCTAGAGAATGAATGTACTTCACAACAATATATCTCATTTACCATCTCCGAATCCAAAACATGGAATCAAGTTATCCTCGTCAAAGGAAGACAATGTTTTCCCAATGATAGATATAGCTTGTTCATATGGATTTTGTTCATGCCCAATGTGATGCAGACATCTTCTTTGAAATGACCTTGCACCTAATAGAAATGCAAGTTACACATGCTATAACAATTAAAAGAGGAAGGAAATATATAAGATTAGTAAGGTGAAGCCAAACCTGTCCACTCATTGCTCTTTGTAAAATCAATACCAACAATGAGATTGGAAGACTCTAGGCCAGCACTTGCCAGAGCATCAGTTACCTTCCAATATTGAAAGAAAAAAAAACACTTCAGAATGTCACAAAAACCAATGAAAAATAATTACCAATGTAGTGCCAAATGATCTGAAGTTTAAATCCTCCAAGTAATGCCATGAAATGAAACTAGTTGTTTCTCGGCATGAATATTAACTAAAATTGATGATCCATGTGCCAAGAGATGTGTATACAACATGCAGCAAATAGACTACAAAAGGAAATTATTTCTTTGAGTATATGCAGCAAATAGACTACAATGTCAAGATAACAATTATAAGAATTGGATACAAGATCCAGAAAAGAAAATGTTTCCTCAGCATCTCAAAGTAGCAATGACTAGAAATGGTAAGTATGTATCATTACCTGGTCCAAGCTGTTATAATTATCACCTATCGTTGTATACTTCTTGTCAGACCTCTTCCTTTGCTGTTCTTGAGCATGACTACCACCATAGCTTTGAGATTGATGATCATTATACCCCTGAGGCTCTTGATTTTGGCTTTGTGGCAAATAAGGTGATTGATATTGAGGATACCAAGTACTTGAATTGGACCTTGAGGTTGAACGATTCCTAGAACTCCCCCGTTTTGAAATTGATCCACCCATTAATTAATTCTTTAATATCCTAAAGAAAAATTCAGCAGCAGCCCATAAAAGGCATCCAAATCAAATTTATAAGATATGAATTTCATTATGTTCAAGTCACATTCTTGTTGGGAAACAAAATCATGTTGACAATAATTATTTCCTTTTCTTTCATGAAATTTACTGCATTTTAATCCACTCTCTAGTTGTTATTTCTTTGTTACATTTTGCAATAACTCAGATTAGTCTTTAAGAAATAAATAAATAAAAAAACAAAAACTTTTCAATGTTATGAGCATTCTACATCAGAAATTGAAAAGAAAAACGATACCTTGAAGGGGCTGAGAAAGAGTGAAGTAGTTGAAATGGAAGAGCATTACGGTGGAAACTGAAAAGGGGGCGTGTGTCAGTAACAGTGGCAGCGCGCTGATTGCTAAATCTTTAACAATGGATATCTTCTTAGATTGATTTTGATTTGATGAACGGTGAAGGTTACTTCCACGAAGTTTCTCCCTCTCTCTCTCTCTCTCTCTTCTATCCCCCCACTTCTGGCTTTCACCCACTTTTGGCAATACCCACTGTGCTCGGTGAATGGTGATTTCCCCCCAAACTGACAAAAAACATTCTTTCTTTCTTGTGGGCTTTTGCTTCTACTTTAATTTGTTAAGAAAATGATAGGAATACTATTCTTAAGTATATTATTAATAAAAAATTGTGCGTTTAGGTAAAATGAGTTCAATATTTATTTTTTTAACAAAATATTTATAGAAAAAATGATGTGTCATTGAGTGATTGGATGTTGGGATGTTGGGTATCATACCTAAAGGGTATGGGAGTCTTCACCAAACTTAAAAGTAAATTCTTCCATACCCATTCAGAGTTTGATGGGTATGATACCTTCTAGGTAAAATTAGTTCAATATTTATTTTTTTAACAAAATATTTAAATAGAAAAAATGATGTGTCATTGAGTGATTGGATGTTGGGATGTTGGGTATCATACCTAAAGGGTATGGGAGTCTTCACCAACTTAAAAATAATGTGTTTTCTGATAAGAACTCCAAAAAAATTACCTCGCGATGGTGTGGATCAATAAGACGGGTAAAAGCAGAGGGAGACCTACCCACCTTCTTATCTACCCTAAATAAAATTAAAGCTACCCAACTCGTAAAGACATATTTTGCGCACACTAAAATAATTGCACTCAGTATTCAAATAATAATAATAATTGCACTCAATCTACAATATACTATGCTCACATCAATTCCTTTTCTGTGTGTATAGTGGATAATTATGAGTTGTATAATTAATTTAGTAAAATATATTATAAAAAAATAGTATATTTTTAGTTATGCATGATTTTATAAATTTTTAACCCTAGAACTTAGGTCTTACATCCACCACTAAGTGAGTGAAAGCATACCTATTTTTAGTGTATGGCCTAGTTGATTGTGAGAAAGAGCTTGTCATAGAAGTCCGTAAATTTGGGTTGACCCATGATGGTCCCCAATTAACCCTGCAGTTGAACTGAATTTGCATAGAGCTGGCAAAATGGGCTGGGCCCGCCGGGCTGGGTTAGCCCGAAAAATGGGAGGGCTTGGGCTGAATGAATTGAGCCCGTTTTTACATTCGGGCTTTTTAGCCCGGTCCGCAAAAGCCCGAGCCCGTGTCGGGCTAGCCCGATCGGGCCATGGGTAGCCCGCAAGCCCGTAAATAAAAAATTGGGATTACAGTAGATATATTGATATTTCTTAAGTGCATGTATATTGTATAATATACTTCAAGATAGTTTGTTTCTTTACTCTATTTTATAATATGTCTCTTGCAAAACTTCTAGTGTCGGTGAGGATTAGAGACTCAAATGAGGTAGAATTTTCTATTCATTATCTTTGCCTTAGAATTATCCTTGGATAAGGAACAGTTGGAAGGAGATCAATTGATAATTGAATCAGATTCAAAAAAATGCCTTCTCTTGAGTTAATTAATAACCTAGAAAATTTCCCTTGGAACGTGCAATTTTATCATAACAAATTGAAGAACAATTTATTCGTCTAAAAAAAATCTCTTTCACTCATATAATATTATTAGAGAAGCTAACCACATGACTGATACTTTAGCAAACACATATATAAACATGATGGAATGAAACTATTGGGTATTAGCAATTAGAGCTTCTGCTATGCTGTTCAATTCATACCAGTGTTGTTGTTTGTTGCTGCTATTCTTTTTCCTTTTTACTTATGTTGTTTCTATTATCTATTGTGCTGTATTATTGCTGTGTTGTGATGCTGTTAATTACTATGTTGTCTTGCAGACATGTTGTTGTTGCTGTTTTGCTGTTCTTGATAGTGTCGCAGAAAACAGTCGGCCCCAAAACATGATACTGTCGCTAAAAAATCATGCATAATGCGGGCATGTTCGAAAAGCCCGCAGCCCGCATAGGGCCGGGCTTGGGCCATAAAGGGTGAGCCCGAATTTCAACCCGGGCTTTTTAGCCCGACCCTTAAAAGCCCGAGCCCGTAGCGGGCCGGCCCGATATGGGCCGGGTAGCCCGTTTTGCCAGCTCTAAATTTGCATATGGAACTATGTGTTTACTAAATATTATAATTAACATTCTATGTATTGTTCTTGACCGGGTCGATAGCCCAATCCATCAAATGGGCCGCGACCAGCCCACTTCAGCATAATCCTACGGCCAGGGTGGCTCTGTCTGACTCTATAAATAGGGGTCAACCCCCTTGAAAGGTACTTTTTAGACCCATTATCTCACTTCCTGCTTTGACTTCTTCCCCTTGACTTGGGCGTCGAAGTGTCTTTGCAGGTACAACCCGCTCTAAGCTCTGCTCACGACTTCATTATCGGACCGTACCTCCTTGTACCGGATCGAGCCGCCCCAAGGCCTTCAAGGTACGGATCATGTATGGATCAAAAATGTTCTAACTTGCTCAAGAGCACTTGGATGAGATGGTAAGGGACCTCTTCTAGTTTAACCAAGGTTCTGGGTTCGAATCCAGCATTGGGCATGCAGCCGTGTTAAATCTCTTGAGGGAGAGTTTTGCCGCCTATTTTGATCCTACCCGACAGAATGATTAGTCTCTACAATTATGTGCAGAGAATACTCGATTTATACTAAAAAATGGTCTAACTTGAAACTAAAAATTAAAATAAATGATGATTAGAGTAATTTTTCTATTATTAATATATAAGAGTTTAACTTATATGCACTTGGTATAAAATATTTTACACAACCATTCAATCGTATCTTTTTACATTGTCGGTCTAGTCATTTTTAAAAATATTTTACATGGTCCTTCTAAATTTTTTTCCAAAAAACAAAATATATTATACTTGTCAAATTCATTAAATAGTGTGTCTACACATCATTAGCGGATGCATATGTAAAATATTTTTACACTGAAAATACATACAAATTAAGTTTACAATATAACATGATATTATTTTTTATATTTATATATATTGAGTTAAAATCAAAATTTTAAACTCATCAACCTTTTGCTAATAAAAAGAGTTAAAGTACTATGTAAATTTTTTTTTTTACAAAATACATTCAGTCAGCTTTCATTGTGTAAATATTTGTTGAAATATCTTTACTAATATGTGAAATATTATTTTTTTGACAATGTGTGAAATATTTACTAATATAGCTTTTTAACTTTTACTATCTTTACCGATCGTGAGGATCGATATTATGCAGTTGGTAGATATTTTGTCCTTGATTCTATCGTTGTCTTCAGGCTGAGAGGAAAGTCTTGTTCGACCCGGGACGTTCGACCTTGAGAGGCGATGTTGAGGTGTTCGATCTTGAGATGTTCGATCTTGGAGGGCGAGGTTGTACCTGCAATGATACTCCGACGCTTAAGTCAGTATTTGAGAGAATAAGTGTTTGGTTAGAAAAGTGCTTACCATTAATGAGCATTGAATGGGGTATTTATAGAGTTTGGATGTGTTTGTGTTGGTGTTTTTGGGCCGTCCGATCTTGCGGGCTGATCTTGGCCATTGAAGATTGGACTCTCTTGATTACAATTGGGCTTCTCATCAATTGGGCTTTTTGGAGAAGGGGTGCAAATAGAAAATACTGTAATTACCATAACAGTGGTCCCCCAAGTCTGGTCGCTATGAGGAGCGATCTTGACTTCGAGTGGAGGTTCTATCCGTTTTCGAGCTTATGTCGGGGCTGGGGTTTCTCGAACGATGCTACCTGTCCGTCGAGCTTTCGAGCGACGTGGACAGTTTTTTCGAACTCAGTGCTGCTTTGGAATCAGTGCTGCTTTGGAATCAGTGCCACTTTTACTGTTTCTGACAAGGCGTCTCTTCGTAGTGGCGGCGCATGATGGTGACGTTTATTCTTCAGCGTGCGGATTTTAATGGGCCATGGTTTGGATGTGATGCTTCGACTTCCAGGCCCAGGCCCATTGGATTCGCCTTGCTATAAATAAAGGGTTTCACCACTTCATTTGTTGCTTGTTTGTTCATTTGCTCTGATTTGCCGATCTTCGAGAGCTCCCGAGTTTCTTTAGAGTGAACGTGTTTGAAGTACCTTTAAGGTCGGTTTCTGAGGATCGACAACCGTTTATTTCCAGACATCATCAGCTTGCGACATAGTTTCGAGGTTAGTCTACTTTTGGTTTTTTCTTTTACTTTTCATTTGTGCCTGGACCTTCCCCCGTCCCCTTTGATCTCAGAATGGGGGTCGTCAGGTCGGGTTCCGACTTGCTCGCGAACCCATTTTTTCGATTTTTAATCCTGACATTTCGTCCCCCATTCCTGTAGATTCGATCTGGCGAGGACGAAACAAACTCGGAGAGACGTCACTCAGTACCGGAAAGAGTTTACGAGTGCGATGGCTTCTGGTGGTGAAATCCCTGAGGTCCGTGCCGAGCCTTCCGAAGTCGCCGCCCCGGATGTGCAAGAGCACTCTGCTTCCGCCCCTGTGAGTGATAAGGCGGAAGATAATTTTGAGAGCGAAAGTTCTTCTCCTGCGACCGATGCTAATGAGCCGAATGACGATACTCCCGAAGATGTGGAGGAGGATTGCTTGGTGGATGTGATGGCTGTTACTTCCGAGTCTGATGAGGAAATCCCAGTGGAGGAATCAGAGGATTCCGAGGTCGATCTTGGGTCGAGTTCCGACTCTGCTGATGAGTCCGATAGAGAGGGTGTTGAAAAACAAGTTGAATCTCGCCCTAAGAGCCAACCGGAGTCCAGCCGAGCTTCTGCTGTTTCTCTGGATGAGTACTCTAGTACTGGTTGTGGGGACCTTGACGTACCGGTGCGAGAGGTCTCCCAATATGATTGGGTTTCCAGAAATATTTTGGAGATCGAATCGTTGTACCAGCACGGGTTTAATTTGGAGAGGGTCGGGAGGAAAGCTTCGGGTCGCTCGAAGCGAATTTGGAGAGTTGAGGGAATGAAAAAGGGAGAGCATGTGGCTTTGTGGCCAGGAGAGCTCAAGTTTACTTTGTATCATATGCTGATAAACGAGATGAACATCAGGCCTCCTTTCACTTGGTTCGAGCAGACTGTCTTGGCGACTTTGGATGTTGCGCCTTCTCAGTTGCATCCAAACGCGTGGGCTTTTGTTCGAGCCTTCGAGCTAATGTGTCTTCATCTGGAGAGGCCGGTCTCGCCGTTGCTCTTTTTCCATTTGTTTGAGATCAATCGGAACAGTAGTGAAAATAAGTCCGGTCGCGAACACGTCAGTCTTCGTTCAAGGCGAGGTGCCAAGATTTTTAAAGCCTATGCGGACTCGTTGAAGGGGAATTGGAAGGAGTTATTTTATTGGGTCGAACCGGTGACCGACGAAGCGATTGAGAGAGTGGGAAAGTTTTCAGAGGATGGTCGGACTTTGGTGTCCACCAAGTTTCCCATTGGTTGGAGTCAGGCCCATTTTGATCGATCCACCAATTCCTTTTCTGTTAGTCAGAATCGTTTGAACGCTGCCGATCTTCTTACCAAGAGGATCCTGATGTTTATTTCTGAGAACATTCCGTTTTCAAAACATAAGTATCGGGGTATCCCTGCGGCTAAGATAGTTCAGGCCGGGAAGCGTAGACGAGTGCAAATTGTCTTAGGTAGTTTTGTTTTTCTTGTTTTTGATATTTGCATATTTTTGACCGTAGTTTGTATGACCGATTTACGTTTCTTTTCCAGATACCATGGCCCCAAAGAAGCTCGCCGTAATGAAGGCGCTGGCGATGAGGAGTGTCGAGATATCTGGAGATGCTGAGGGGGTTGGTGTTCCGCTTCCGACGTCTCCCCAGGCCGAGACTGTTGTTGGGACGATTACTGCTGCTTCTCCGATAAATACTGTTACCCAGGAGGACCTTGCCTATGAGGCTCTGGTCGATCTTGTTTCCAGTTCTCCTCCCCCGACTGCTCCCGATGTTGGTGCGGGTACCTCGGCGAAAAGGGTGCGCACCGAGGCAAGTGGCGAGCAGAGGCCGGAAAAAAGGAGTAAGACTTCGAGGAGACCGAAGCATAAGAGTAAGGCCGTACCTTTAGAGGAGGGTTTTTTGGAGCAGAATTACGCCCAATGGCGGGAGGATCCTGTCGGGGCGTCTGTTAAATTGTTGGCGAATTTGGCCGATGTTCATAGGATCGAAAAAGAGAAATACGAGCAGCGGGCTAAGGGTAAATGACATCATTTTCTTACATTCATAAAAACATCTCTTTCTTCATAAACTGATTTCTCTCATTTTTCGAGCTTGCAGCTTCGTTGGAGCTCGAGAAGTCAAAAATAGTGAAGCTCGTGGAAGATGTGGCTTTAAAATCGAAAGAGCTCGCTCGAACAAAGCAAGAACTTCTGGTTCTGAAGGAAAGCCAAGGGGAGGTTGTACGTCGGGCGGAGTTTGCGGAGAATCGCGTCAAGGAGCTTGAAGAAAGGGAAAAAGTTTTGGAGGGGCAACTTGCCGAGGCCAACGAGAAGATCAAAGGTTTGGAGTTTCGTGTAGCTGGTTTGGAAGAGGATTTGAAGAAAGCATCTGAGGTACGGGTCGGTACGAGCGGCGATGCGGAGGCTCGAATTGCAGAGCTTGAGGCAGCTCTTCAGCAAAGCAGAAGAAATGCTAAAGAGGCTACGAAACTTGCAAATGAGGCTAGGAGGGAGGCTCGGGAAGCTGCTAACTCTGCAATTGAGCTGTACAAGGAGGGTTTTGAGTGCGCCCAGGAGCAAATTACTTTGGTCCATCCTTCTATAATTTTGGATCGGTCGATTATTGACGCCGACCATGAGGTTGAAGGGGGTAAGATCGTTAAGATCGACGCTCAGACGGAGACGAAGACTGTGATATATCCGACCTCCACTGCCTGATGTTTTAACAGCGTTTCTTTTGCAGAAGTTCCTGGTGTATGCTTTTACTTATGTATTTTTTGTATAGATCCGGAACTTCTGTTGGTCTAGCTGGAGATATTTGTAACCTCTTTTTGGAATATGCCTATAAGGCCTTTACGAGCTTTAATGAATGCTTTTTGAATTTCGCATGTCATGTATGTCGTTTTTGCGAGTTTTTAACGAGTGCTTTTTAAATTCTGCACGTTGCGTGTGATGTAAAAGCGTCGGTAAACGAGGAACTCGATTTACCGGTTCGAACCTATAGGACAGTTTACTAGGACTCGGCCTAGATTTAACTCGCCCCATAGGGGTATCGGCAGCTGTGGCCGATGGTCGTTCGTAGGACGTTTCGATCCTTGAAGACCCGGTCTCTTTGAGATAGTTTGCCAAGACTCGGCTTGGATTTAACTGTTTTCTCAAAGAGTTTTTGACCTTGGGTGGTCGCTTTTGGGGAGATCATCTAAGATCGGTCCCAGTTGATTCCTGTTGGGGGGAATTAGGTCCCTTCATTCTGTTTGATGAAAATCAAGAATGTGTGGGGACTTGGAAAAACTTTTGAGAAGTATTGAAAGCGTTTGAAAGAAATGTCAAGCTTCTTTATTAATAGCTTGTTTTGAGTTTACATAAGATCGGTGTGAGTGACTTCTTTCTAAGGATAATAACTTTTCAGTTTTGTTGCGTTCCAAGTTCTCTCAATCTTTCTTCTTTGGAGGGTCTCCAATTTGAAGGCTCCCGTGCCGGTTTTAGATAAAATTCGGTAGGGGCCTTCCCAGTTTGGGGCGAGCTTTCCTTGGGAGGCGTTTTTCTGACCGACGTCAGCCCTTCTGAGTACCAGATCGCCGGGATTGAAATCTCTGTGAACGACCTTGGTGTTGTATCTGGTCGCCACCTTTTGTTTGATGATCGCTTCTCGGAGCGAGGCTCGACCTCGGATTTCATCGATGAGGTCGAGTTCTTCTCTTAGGGCTTGATCGTTATTGCTTTGTGTTTTGGGATTTGCCGTTCTCCAACTAAGTTCGCCGATCTCGACGGGGATGACCGCCTCGCTGCCGTAGGAGAGCCTAAAAGGTGTTTCCCCAGTGGAGCTTTGGGGGGTCGTCCGGTATCCCCAGAGGACGTAAGGCAATTCTTCTACCCAATTTCCTTTAGCATCGTCCAAACGTCGTTTCAGCCCGTTCAGTATTACTTTATTTGCAGCCTCTGCTTGACCGTTGGTTTGAGGGTGCTCTACTGAAGTAAAATGGTGCTTAATTTTAAGCTCGAACATTAGTTTGCGAAATCCCGTGTCTGTGAATTGTGTCACGTTGTCTGTTACTACTACCTCGGGGATCCCGAACCTGCTCATAATGCTTTTTTTGAAGAATTTTATGCAGTTTTTCGCAGTGATGGTCGCCAGGGGTTCCGCTTCTATCCATTTACTGAAGTAGTCTACGGCGACGATCAAGAATTTGACTTGTCCTGGTGCTTTTGCGAAAGGTCCGAGCAAGTCCATTCCCCACCATGCGAAGGGCCATGTGGAGGATAAACTCGTGAGGTCTGTGGGGGGAGCCACGTGCATGTTGGCGTGGATTTGACATTTTTTGCATTTCTTCACGTGATCACTAGCATCGCCGATCATGCTCGGCCAGTAGTAGCCGGCTCGAAGGGTTTTTCGTGCTAAAGATCGAGCTCCCATGTGCTGGCCGCAGATTCCCTCATGAATTTCTGTTAACACATAGGCCGCTTCCTCTCCCTCGATGCATTTAATTAACGGGGAAGAGAGGCTTCGTTTATAGAGCGTCCCGTTGATGGCTGAAAAAGCCGAGGCTCTTCTCCTGATATATTTGGCGTCGTTTCTGTCTGGGGGTTCCGTTCCTGAGACGATGTACTCTAAAATTGGGGTTATCCAGCTGTCTGCCTCTTCAAGCATGTAGATAGTCGGGTTAAACAGCGGTTTGAGAGATACACTGGGATTGCGTAGTGTTTCTTGGATGGTCGTCCTTTGGTTACCTGGGGTTTTTGTGCTTGCGAGTTTGGCGAGTATATCAGCTCGTTGGTTTTCCGTTCTTGGGACATGAACTATCTCGCTTGCTTCAAATTTAGCCATTAGCGACCGTACCTGAAGTAGGTATTTTTGCAGGATCGGTTCTTTGGTCTCGTATTTGCTTTCGATCTGGGAGACCACCAAGAGAGAGTCGGTATGGAGTTTAATTTTTTGGACTTGGAGGTCAATTGCCAGGCGAAGTCCGGCAATGCAAGCTTCGTACTCTGCTTGGTTGTTCGAGGTGGGAAAACCGAATGTAAGGGAAACTTCGATGATGACCCCAGTCGGGCTTTCTAGCATAATCCCAGCGCCACTCCCTTTTGGATTTGAGGAACCATCGACGTAGAGGATCCATATGTCAGAGTTGGTGTTAGCAGGTGTCATCTCGGCGATGAAGTCCACCAAAACTTGTGCTTTAAGTGTAGTTCGAGCTTCATATTTGATACCGAACTCTGAGAGTTCTACGGCCCATTTGATCATCCTTCCAGCTAGATCGGGTCTGTGGAGTATCTGTCTGATTGGGTAGTTAGTGCGGACGACTACCTGGTGGGCGACGAAATAAGCTCGAAAACGTCGAGCTGCAACAATGAGGGCCAGGGCGATTTTCTCGGTTTTCTGATAACGAATTTCAGCCCCGTGCAGAGCCTTGCTTGCGAAGTAGATGGGACTTTGCCCGGTTTCGAGTTCGCGTACTAGAACGGCAGCTAACGCCTCTTCCGAGACCGCTAGATATAAGTATAATGTTTCCCCTTCATTTGGGCGAGTTAAAATTGGAGGCTCGGAGAGAGATTTTTTTAGTTGCTTCAAAGCTTCGTCTTGCTCGGGTGTCCATTCGAAATCTCTTTCTTCTTTTTTGAGGATTTTGAAAAGTGGAAGAGATTTGAATGCTGCATTTGATATGAAACGAGATAGAGCAGCTATCATTCCATTGAGTTTTTGTACTTCTCTTTTGGACGTCGGAGTTCGCATTTCTGTGACGGATCGACATTTATCCGGGTTCGCCTCGATACCTCGTTCTGTTAAGAAGAAACCTAAGAATTTCCCAGCTCGAACTCCGAAAGTGCATTTCTCTGGGTTCAATCTCATTCTGTTTTTTCGTACCTCAGAGAAAATTGCTTTCAGATCGCTTACATGGTCGGCATCATTTTTGCTTTTGGCGATCATATCGTCGAGGTAAACCTCTACGTTTTTACCGATCTGGTTTTGGAAAACTTTGTTCATCATTCTTTGATAAGTTGCTCCAGCGTTTTTTAAACCAAAGGGCATAACACGGTACGCGAAGTTTCCTCGGTCAGTGATGAAAGCGGTTTTGGCTTGATCTGGTGGAAACATGGCGATTTGGTTGTATCCGGAGTATGCGTCCATGAAAGATAACAACTGGAAACCGGAAGCGCTGTCGACCAAACGATCGATGCTGGGGACCGGAAAAGCGTCTTTTGGGCAAGCTTTATTAAGATCGGTGTAGTCGACACACATACGCCATTTTCCGTTAGACTTCTTCACCAGGACAGGGTTTGATAACCAAGTTGTGTATTTAACCTCAGAGATAAAGTTAGCTCGGATGAGGTCGTCTACTGCTAAGGCGGCAGCAATGGCTTTTTCTTTGCTTTGGGCCCGCTTTCTTTGGGCGATCCATTTTGCTTCTGGGTTTATTGCGAGTCGATGGCAGGCAATCTCTGGCGGGATTCCAGGCATGTCTTCGGCCGACCAAGCAAAGATGTCTTTGAAATCTTTAAGACATTGGGTTAATTCGGTCTTGATTTTTTCTGGAAGGTCGATCCCTATTTTGATTTTTTGGGAGGGGTCTGAGCCGAGTTGTGTTTCGACGAACTTTCCATCAGGCTCTGGTCTTCTGATTTTTCGTTTGAGCTCTTTTGTTAGTTCGTCGACATCTGTATGTTTTTCGACCTCCGGACCGCAGTTGGTTCCTACGTTAGTGGCGGTGTTAACCTCAGTTGATCTTCCTTTTGGCATTTTGGGAGTTGCCAGTTCTTCCGAAGGGGGAACCCCTTCATGCTCCGAAGCTTTTCGTTCGTTCTTAGTCCATAGGAAAAAACACCTGGAGGCCGACTCTAAGTCAGAGTTTAAAGTGATAACTCTGTCGCAAAGAGAGTGGAACTTCATCTTTAAGTGCGTGGTGGACGTAACCGCCCCGAGCCTGCCGAGGGTTGGTCTTCCTATAATGCCGTTGTATATGGATTCACAAGGTAAGACGAGGAATTTGGTTTTGACGGTTCGGACCATTGGTTCGGTTCCGTAGGTAACCATTAGCTCTAGATGTCCAAGGGGTTTCGTTCGAGATCCGTTAAAGCCGGACAAAACCGTTCCTCTATAAGGGGTGAGTTCCTCTTTACTGATCCCCATTTTGCTCAGGAGATCGACAAAGATGATGTCTGATGAGCTCCCCTGATCGACCAGGATTCTACGAACCTCCTTGTTGGCTATGATTGCCGATATTAAGAGAGGCACGTGTTTGTTAGCTTTTCCGTCAATAAGGTCGTTGTCACTAAAAGATAATGGAGGTCGATTAGTCGCGACCGGGGTTGTCGACGTTGAAGCCACGCACAACAATTCCTTCCATTTTCTCTTCATGGATTTTCCCGATCCTTCATGATCGAATCCCCCGGTTGTCATCATGATAACCGAGCGTTTTTTATCCAGCTCTTCGCGGTCTGGGTCGATCACTTCTTTTCCTTTTGCCCTGAGGTTTTCATTTCTTTCTCTTCCGAGGTTGTCAGATCGTTCCCCCTCCCTTTTGACATAAGAAGATAATTTTCCCCGTTTTATTAAATCTTCTATGTCATCCTTTAGGGCGTTGCAATGGTTTGTGTCATGGCCATTGCTTCTGTGGTATCGGCAGTATTTGTTGGCCTTCTGCCCAGGTCGGCTAGGCAAGGACCTGGGAGGCTTGACGTCCCTGAATTCGACGTTCCAACATTCCCCTAGTAACTGGGCGTTGGAGACGTTGAGTTCGGTGTATACCTGGTGACGATTTTTCTTACCGATGTTCCACGAGTTTTTGCGAGGGTCGATCTCGATGTGGCGTTTTGATGGTTCTGCATGTGACGACGGTTTATCGACCTTGGAATTTTCTTCTTCGTTAATGAAGCACTGGGATAGTTCGAGGAATTCCTGGAGGGTGTTAGGTTCCCAGGTATTGATGTGTTTTCGGAACGAGCTTCCAGGTAACAGACCTTGTGCCATGAAGAAAATTCGAAAAGCGTCGTCTAACTGCCGAACCTGAAGAGCTTCAACGTTGAATCGCTCTATATATTCCCTCAGGGGTTCATTTACTTTCTGGACAATAGACGCTAGAACATTTTTGTTTTTGGGTTTGCTCTTGGAATGGGCAAAGTGCACCGAGAAGTGTTTTGCTAACTGGTCCCATGAGGAAATGGTATTCGACCTTAACGTCCGAAACCATTCGGAAGCCATTTTGTCTAGGGTTAAAGGGAATATTCGGCATTTCATTTCCATGGGTACGTTTCGATACTGCATGGTCGTGTCAAATTGGTCTAGATGCCTGTCGGGGTCGCCCGTTCCGTCGTAAGTTTTCAAACCTCCAGGTGGTTTCTCGAGATACCGGGGAACCCGGAAGTTGTCAATCGATCTTGTGAAAGGACCTTTTCGCCCCGGTCGATTAGCCCGTGACAGTGGTTGGCGTCAGTGATGGGGTTCAGGACGTCCGTATCGTTGTGTTTGATCGTTTTGAACGCTGTCATGGCTTCTCGATCGTCTCCTCGACGAGGTCGAGCCTTCAATTTGGCGAGCCGGAGGAGAACGGGAACCATTCCCTCGGTGGCGGCGTGGAGGAGAATGAGGATCATCAAGATCGTCGTATTGTCGAGCTGATGGAGAACGGGAGTCGCTCCCTTGGTGGCGGCGTGGCGGAGAATGAGGATCATCAAGATCGTCGTATTGGCGAGCCGGAGGAGAACGGGAACCATTCCCTTGGTGGCGGCGTGGTGGGGAGCGATGAGTGAGCTTTCTTCGAGGCGGTGATCGATGAAAAAGTCTCCTTCGAGTTGGGCGTCGTTCTTCCAGTGAGCTCTGCCCGGGTGATTGTTGATCCGAGACGTTTCGATTTTGCAGTCTCGCTACTTCGGATTCGAGGTTGGCGAAACGATTGTTTCTTTCTTCACTTACCGCTTCTTGCCGAGCCAACAGCTGAACGAGCTGTTGAATCGCGTCTGTCAAGGCCGGGAGTAATTGGGGGGGAGGTGGTAAGCTCGTCTCATCTGCGCCCGATTGTTCTCGGGAAGGTCCTGTGTTGGGATGTCGGCTTCGTGT
Organism: Astragalus membranaceus; assembly: GCA_039519185.1. Lineage (NCBI taxonomy): Eukaryota > Viridiplantae > Streptophyta > Magnoliopsida > Fabales > Fabaceae > Astragalus > Astragalus membranaceus. The sequence goes on from CM076848.1 coordinate 45,187,892, forward strand.
TTGTGACGAATTCGTGAGTTCCTGGACGTGGCCTTCAGGGGTTCGCTGAGGGCCGAGGTCAGGTTCGGCCATGAGACGAGTCGGTATTGAGCGGCGTGTTGGTGCCATTTAATAAGTTCAAGGAGATGGTGAGAAAAAATCGGGTACTAGTTTCTCCCACTGTGGTCGCCAATGTTCTGTACCGTGCTACCGATCGTGAGGATCGATATTATGCAGTTGGTAGATATTTTGTCCTTGATTCTATCGTTGTCTTCAGGCTGAGAGGAAAGTCTTGTTCGACCCGGGACGTTCGACCTTGAGAGGCGATGTTGAGGTGTTCGATCTTGAGATGTTCGATCTTGGAGGGCGAGGTTGTACCTGCAATGATACTCCGACGCTTAAGTCAGTATTTGAGAGAATAAGTGTTTGGTTAGAAAAGTGCTTACCATTAATGAGCATTGAATGGGGTATTTATAGAGTTTGGATGTGTTTGTGTTGGTGTTTTTGGGCCGTCCGATCTTGCGGGCTGATCTTGGCCATTGAAGATTGGACTCTCTTGATTACAATTGGGCTTCTCATCAATTGGACTTTTTGGAAAAGGGGTGCAAATAGAAAATACTGTAATTACCATAACAATAATAATATCGCCATGTTATTAGAAAGGTACTTCAATATGCATGTGTTTGTGTGTGAGAACTTTTCAAAAGAAAGATAACGACTTAATTATCCCTGTTGTCCTAAAAGAGTAATTACTTTATCTCGTGTTAGATTTAAATAATAAGATCACAAGCACTCACGAAATCATTTGGTTTACGTTATCTTGTATGATTAATATTAATTATTGTACAAGGAATAACGAGCCTTTAGCTTCTTGTCAAAAAAAAAAACGAGCCTTTAGCTTATTTACGTTATCTTGGTGGTATTTATTATCGTACTGGTTCAAGGGCAAAGATTATATTACTGGTTAAACTACACATAGCTAAATTGTGAGCTTTATTTATTTATATTTATCGGATTGGTTGAATAATGAATACCATGGGCGAAATTGTTTGTTTTGGAATTGTCGTCTATCGTCGGAATTATGATTGAGGTTGTCAGGTGGTGACATTTGAGTTTGAGTGGTTCAACTGCGTTTTCCGGTCCGTGCATCGACTTTTTATTCTATATAATCAAAACACGCCAATAGATCACTAAATTTTGACATTTATTATAATTTAAGGGTAAAATAAACAATTCACCACATAAAGACAAAATGCTACAGTATCACTATAGTGTGCTACAGTAACGTTTCTGACGCGCTACTGTATCGCTTATGTCACTCTACAGTACGCTACAGTGACGTTTCTGATGCGCTACAGTGTCAACACAGTTTTTTTTAAAAAATTCAATTTTTTTTAAAAAAAACTGATTTTTTTTAAAAAAATTATACACTGATTTTTTAATTTTTTTTAAAAAAGGTTGTCAATATTTTTATAAAACAATTAGTCACTATAAATCAATTTTCACTATTTTTATAATCTACTCAAACTAATAAAATTAATAAAATAATTAGTCACAATAAATCAATTAGCCACTATCCATTGTCAAAAAAAGAATTGTAAAAAAGCGTTAACCCCTACCAAAAATTATAAAATAACTACTAAAACTAATCAATTTAACTACTTTTGTTTAAAATAAAATAATTTAACAACTACAAAAAATTACCAAATAACTATTTTATAATTATTAAAAAAGAGTAAAATGCCAACGGGAATGCCAACGGGAATGCCAACGAGAGCGCCAATGGGAGTGGCAACGAGAGCGCCAACGGGAGAGGCCACGGAAGTGGCAACGATAGAGGGACAAAAAAGTGAGGGACAAAAAACTGATTGAAAACTGCAATCAGAAGCTGCAACTGACGCAGCAAAAGGACAAAAAACAGCAAATTTTAAAACCAACTTTTTTTTCAGTTTTTTTTCCAATTTTTTTTCAGTTTTTCTTTCCATAAAAAATCACTTTTTTGTCAGTTTTTTTTACTAAAAACATAATTTTTTTAACTATTTCTATAATTTACTCAAACTACTAAAATTAATCAATTTAACTAATACTAATTGTCAAAAAAAACAATACCTCTAACAACAGTTTGAAAATTATTTATTCCAAAAAAATAAATTATTAAATTAATATCACACTCAATAATTCAATAATTTAAAATTTACTATTTACTATAATTTCTCTATTAAAACTACTAAAATCAATCAATTTTTCATGTAATAAATAAAATCAATCAATTTAACCACTAACAATTGTAATATTAAATCATATAGAAAAAAGGAGAAAACATGTGGCAACAGGAGCGACAACGAGAGACTGACAATGAGAACGGCAACGAGAGCGCCAATGGGAGTGGCAACGAGGGCGCCAACGGGAGAGGCCACGGGAGTGGCAACGATAGAGGGACAAAAAACTGATTGAAAACTGCAGTCAGAAGCTGCAACTGACGCAGCAAAAGGACAAAAAACAGCAAATTTTAAAACCAACTTTTTTTTCATTTTTTTTTTCCAATTTTTTTTCAGTTTTTCTTTCCATAAAAAATCACTTTTTTGTCAGTTTTTTTTACTAAAAACATAATTTTTTTTAACTATTTCTATAATTTACTGAAACTACTAAAATTAATCAATTTAACTACTACCGATTGTCCCAAAAAACAATACCTCTAACAATAGTTTGAAAATTATTTATTCCAAAAAAATAAATTATTAAATTAATATCACACTCAATAATTAAATAATTTAAAATTTACTATTTACTATAATCTCTCTATTAAAACTACTAAAATCATCAATTTTTCATGTAATAAATAAAATCAATCACTTTAACCACTAACAATTGTAATATTAAATCATATAGAAAAAAGGAGAAAACATGTGGCAACAGGAGCGGCAACGAGAGACTAACAATGAGAACGGCAACGAGAGCGCCAATGGGAGTGGCAACAAGGGCGCCAACGGGAGAGGCCACGGGAGTGGCAACGATAGAGGGACAAAAAACTGATTGAAAACTGCAATCAGAAGCTGCAACTGACGCAGCAAAAAGACAAAAAAATAGCAAATTTTAAAACCAAATTTTTTTTTCAGTTTTTTTTCCAATTTTTTTTCAGTTTTTCTTTCCATAAAAAATCACCTTTTTGTCAGTTTTTTTTACTAAAAACATAATTTTTTGTAACTATTTCTATAATGTACTCAAACTACTAAAATTAATCAATTTAACTACTACCGATTGTCAAAAAAAACAATACCTCTAACAATAGTTTGAAAATTATTTATTCCAAAAAAATAAATTATTAAATTAATATCACACTCAATAATTAAATAATTTAAAATTTACTATTTACTATAATCTCACTATTAAAACTACTAAAATCAATCAATTTTTCATGTAATAAATAAAATCAATCAATTTAACCACTAACGATTGTAATATTAAATCATATAGAAAAAAGGAGAAAACATGTGGCAACAGGAGCGGCAACGAGAGACTGACAATGAGAACGGCAACGAGAGCGCCAATGGGAGTGGCAACGAGGGCGCCAACGGGAGAGGCCACGGGAGTGGCAACAATAGAGGGACAAAAAAGTGAGGGACAAAAAACTGATTGAAAACTGCAATCAGAAGCTGCAACTGACGCAGCAAAAGAACAAAAAAATAGCAAATTTTAAAACCAAATTTTTTTTCAGTTTTTTTTCCAATTTTTTTTCAGTTTTTCTTTCCATAAAAAATCACTTTTTTGTCAATTTTTTTTACTAAAAACATAATTTTTTTAACTATTTCTATAATGTACTCAAGCTACTAAAATTAATCAATTTAACTACTACCGATTGTCAAAAAAAACAATACCTCTAACAATAGTTTGAAAATTATTTATTCCAAAAAAATAAATTATTAAATTAATATCACTCAATAATTAAATAATTTAAAATTTACTATTTACTATAATCTCTCTATTAAAACTATTAAAATCAATCAATTTTTCATGTAATAAATAAACACAATCAATTTAACCACTAACAATTGTAATATTAAATCATATAGAAAGAAGGAGAAAACATGTGGCAACAGGAGCGGCAACGAGAGACTGACAATGAGAACAGCAACGAGAGCGCCAATGGGAGTGCCAACGAGGCCAACGGGAGAGGCCACGGGAGTGGCAGCGATAGAGGGACAAAAAAGTGAGGGACAAAAAACTGATTGAAAACTGCAATCAGAAGCTGCAACTGACGCAGCAAAAGGACAAAAAAATGGCAAATTTTAAAACCAAATTTTTTTTCAGTTTTTTTTTCTAATTTTTTTTTCAGTTTTTCTTTCCATTAAAAATCACTTTTTTGTCAGTTTTTTTTACTAAAAACATAATTTTTTTAACTATTTCTATAATTTACTCAAACTACTAAAATTAATCAATTTAACTACTACCGATTGTCAAAAAAAAACAATACCTCTAACAATAGTTTGAAAATTATTTATTCCAAAAAAATAAATTATTAAATTAATATCACACTCAATAATTAAATAATTTAAAATTTACTATTTACTATAATCTCTCTATTAAAACTACTAAAATCAATCAATTTTTCATGTAATAAATAAAATCAATCAATTTAACCACTAACAATTGTAATATTAAATCATATAGAAAAAGGAGAAAACATGTGGCAACAGGAGCGGCAACGAGAGACTGACAATGAGAACGGCAACGAGAGCGGCAACGGGAGTGCCAACGGGAGTGCCAACAAGAGAGGGAACGAGAGCGACGGGGCTGCATATTTTACCTTTTACTCCATTATTAACATTATAAGAAGATACCGATTTTGTTTTAACTTTTTGCAACACAACTATTTTAGTAAATTCACCGCTAAAAGACAAAATTTGCAACACAACGAGAGCGGCAATGTGAGACTGGCAATGGAATCGACAACGAGAGTGACAACGGGAACATGAGTGGGAACAAGAGAGGCAATGAGAGCGCCAACGTGGATGCATATTTTTAAAAATCTTATTTTCTTTTTTCTTCATTTTTACTCCATCTAAAATTTATTATTTACTATAATCTCTCTATTAAAACTATTAAAATAAATCAATTTAACCACTAAGAATTATAAAAATACAACTTTAGCCACTACCAAACTTTACAAAATAACTTATTTATAATTAAACGAAATTATCATATAGAATAATATGAGTTAACATGTGGCAACGAGAGCGACAACGAGAGACTGGCAATGGGAGCTGCAACGGGAGTGGCAACGAGAGAGGTAACGAGAGCGTCAACGGGAGTGCCAACGGGAGGGTCAACGAGTACGCAAACTGGAGTGTCAACGGGGATGCATTTTACCTCTAATGTCCAAATACATTATTATTGATCAATGTAATTTTGATTGTCAATCTCCTTTATTTACTTCGACTCAATATAATTTTCATTTGTATCTTATATGACATAATACCTATCTCTTTCCACTTTGAATTTCAAATCATACATTTTGGACATTGTTCACAACTTATGATTATCTTCCAAATTACTATTATGACTTCATAGCAATACACCGACCAAACAGTAACCCGTGCGTATGCACGGGTAAAATACTTAGTTATTAGATTAATGTTAACGCATATAGTTTTTTGTTCACTATGTTTTTTTATCTCTCAATGTTAAGACATTCTCGGTCTTGGTTTCACATTGTCAGTTTTTTTAGTTATAACTTTATCACTCTCATTATTTTAAATTATAGTATAGTATATCCGAGATTATTCTGAAGGATGGTCTTGGCTTGAAGAATTTTTGTTGATCTACCCGAAGCGTTACTTCATCTGTATTGTCAGGTCGTATAAGATCTCTTCACCACGACCGTGACTCACACCTCCCTTGGTGTAATCCTTGTGTCAGGCACCAAGCTAGGGTGATGTATCCTGATGTTGGCGCCCTCCTGGGCGCCTTGTGCCAAGGTGCCGTGTCCTGATGTTGGCGTCCTCCTGGGCGCCTTGTGCCGAGGTGCTGTGTCCTGATGTTGGCGCCCTCCTGGGCGCCTTGTGCCATGCGTCCTGATGTTGGTATTCTGGACTGGACCAAGAGGCTCATTCAGCACTTAGACATGGATTGGCGCCAACGGGAGTGCCAATGGGAGAGGGTCAACGAGTATGCAAACGGGAGTGTCAACGAGGATGCATATTTTACCTCTAATGTCCAAATACATTATTATGGATCAATGTAAATCTGATTGTCAATCTCCTTTATTTTCTTCGACTCAATATAATTTTCATTTGTATCTTATATGACATAATACCTATCTCTTTCCACTTTGAATTTCAAATCATACATTTTGGACATTGTTCACAACTTATGATTATCTTCCAAATTACTATTATGACTTCATGGCAATACACCGACCATACAGTATCACTCATGCGTATGCACGGGTAAAATACTAGTTTTTGTTTATAACAAGGGAGTACAATACTATTAAATACAGACAATTGAGGAAAAGACAAGTAAATGGAAGAGTGAAAGTCTTCTAAATGACTTAATTAGCTAAATAATCAGCAACCCTATTGTTCTCTTTATAAATATGATGAATAGACCAAAGGTTAGATAAAGAAAAAATATTTTTGTGAAAGACAACATATTTAAAAGCATTACAAGAAAGCAACCTAGGCTTATGTGTTAAAGCATCGTAAAAGTGTAGTTGTTTTGAGAGGTTCTTCTAAATCTAAAGGTCATACCAAGGCTGTTCAACAAAATGGTATTTTTCCTGTAAAAAAAGGCAAAATACTATTTTTGAATGTGAGTGCAATGAGTAAATATGAAACATGCTAATGTGGCTAAAAATCAAGATGATACATTTGATCAAGAGGATGATAATCTCAATATCATATTTAACGATTAAGACAATGGCTCCAATTCATATGTTGATGCAATCCAACCATACTCTCTAAAGGAGTATATGAAGGAGGTCCAAGATTCAAATCCTGAAAATTTGCATGTTCTCACCCCTTTAACAATCAACAACTAACATTGCCTATCAAAACAGAAACCCTCTGATGCTAGTTATTGCTAATTCTTTAGAAAATGCCATTCTTAAAGAATCAGATACAATGGTTTTCTATTTAGACTCACTTGAAAAGAATATAAGTAATGCAACTTTTCTAATAGGTAAAATTGTACTTAAAAAATTTGCAGAAGCATTGGGCCGAAAAAAGAAGAAAAAAAGAGTAATCTAGAGGTTATTGTTAATGCATAAGTGTAATTTTGTTTCAAGTTGCTTTTGAATCTGAGATGAAGATGAAGATGGATGATACGATGGAGATAAACAAAATGATGTACCCTAATTTTGTTTGGGAAATTTATCCATCTCGGCCATTTAAATAAAGACAAATGAAAAAAATCACGTGTCAAAGCCAAGTAGGACATATATTTGCCAACTCAGCATTTTACAGACAATGAAACTAATGGAAGGACGGGAAAAAATAGTGATATTTGCATGGAGTTATTGACAATATTTTCAGGGACTAAGTTTAAACGACACCCTATTTGTAGGGGCGAAAAACATATCTAACTATACAATATTTGATTAAAATGGAAAATTTGGGTAGGGCATACTGCAATCTTACAAAATCGGCTTATAAGGTGAGTAATGTCTTCCACTTTTAAGGCAATACATGTTGTGTGAAAACATGATGTGCAAGTATACACAGTCGCAACAAGTAATAAAGAGTAAGTAGAGATCGTTCTCACGAGGATTGTTGAGTTTATTTCTATATTTAAATTAGAAAATAAGCTAATGAGTACGTACAAACAAAAGAGAAAATAATCATGTGGTAAAGCAATCTGAAAACATAACAGTTAAAGTAAAAAGGATGTGAAAATAACAAGAGAATATCAGTTAGGATGCTTTTACACGAGCAATTTCTCAATGACAGCCTGGTGCTAAAATGGTGCTACAGCACCTAAGTGCATGCGGAAAAGTATGTTTCTTTCAGTCACTTACTACAAGGTTTCACTAAAATTGCTTATATCTAAGTAGTCATTAGGTTCACCCATGGATGTGTTAGCCTGCATTTTCGACAGGCTCAATTAAATGCAGTCAATGAGGTTTGACTTGTCACTTTAAAATAGAAATGTTGATTTTCGACATTGGGATGGTAATTCAAATGTGATCTTCGACTTTCGACTACTTCACAAAGACGGGGAAATTGAGGCCTCGAAGGAAATACTTCAACAGAAAGGGGAATAAAGCAGCATTGTCGAAGAACGTAGCAGTTACGTCGAAGGATACGGCAGGTGTTGTTTTTAAATTCCTTTGTACAGTTATATATAGCCGTTGTAGGCAGTTACAGTCTCTCCATAGTATATATAGTAGTTTTTCATAGAAAAAAGGGGTCACAAACTCTCATACATATTTCTCACGCTCAGAATTCCAAGTTACAGAGAAACATGAGTTATAGAAACCAGATGTATGATATTGTGTACCAATTTCTTTTATTTCGACGCAATCTAGTTATGTTTCCTTAAATATTTTTGCAATTTACTTGTTTTCTGCACTTGATCGAATTCAAAAGATACGTAAGGCAATTCAACAGTTTCAACAACTTTCAAATTGTCAGTTATTACAAATAACATCAAGAACATTCGTAATTTTTTCTGGAAAACTATAGCACAAATGTCCTAAGATTTACTGGTTGATCTTGCAAGTAACAAATTCTAAACCAGCAGTTGTTTACCAAAATTCACGGTAAACAAATTGGCACACCCAGTGGGACCCTTTATCCTAAGTTTCAGAATCATTTGAAACAATTTCTGAATCGGTTCTTGAAACATAAACTTGTGATCTGTTGTGTGTATGCATTTAAGGAGTGGAAAACATCTTTCAGAGATGGCACGTTCTGGTTCGAACAACGCTTCGACGTCTAATGCACAGAATCCACAGAATTCACAAGAACAAGCGTCAATGGGTGACGCTAGTGTTGCAAATGTCACGGGAGCAACTGCTCCTATGCCCTCTTCGACAATAGCAGGGGTAACTGCTTCTGTAACAGTGTCGACTATAGCGGCGTTAACACAGCCATTGATATTAGGGTCTTCGACCAACCCCTTAATGACTAATCCCTTAGTTGGAAATACTTTCGATACAAGGTTTCCAAATATCTCTCAATTTAGGGGTTACCCATATGGTATGCCAATAGCCATGATGGCAGGCCTTCAAACAAATATGTCTACTTATGCAGACACTGCAGTCCCAGCGTTTTCCCCTCTCCATGGTTCACCAGAGAGCATTTTTGGTCGAAATGCTCAACCTGCCTTAACAACATCATCGTTGCTGGCCTTAAGGCAACAAATGGATGAGAGTAACCATGACATGGTCAATATGTTGACCCAACAAATTGGTACGGTGTTTAACCCCTTAATGCAAAACACGAACCATAGTTACCAGATGTTGGCTAATCAAATGGGGAGAATAGCAGATTTGTTTGGCACTCCACCATTGCAAAACCAGCAAGTGCCTCAAATTTAGAATATAAGGCCAGACGAAAACCTTGTGGGTCAAGGACAGCAAATTGCTGTCGAACCACCTCCAAGAAGGGAAGTCGAAGTAAACCCTGAGGTTGTGTTGGTCAACAGAGGCCAGAATGCTGATGAAGTGGTTAGACAAGTTCAGCAAAACAATTTTGGACTCCAAAATAACTTGGCTAATCTCGTCGAAACCATTTTAGCCCAGAATGGCCTCAATTTGGACCTGCATAGGCCTAATAATGAGAATTTCATGAACAGTTAACTGGTGACATAGCCCTTACAAAAAATGCTTTCACTTGGTTTACAACTTTACCCCCCACATTCCATATTTAACTGGGGGCAATTAGAGAAAGCATTTCATGAACAGTTCTACATGGGCCAGTCGAAGATTAGTCTTAAAGAATTGGCTAGCGCTCGACGCAAAGTGGCAGAGTCTATTGATGACTATCTCAATAGATTTAGACTTCTCAAGGCAAGGTGCTTTACACAAGTGCCTGAACATGAGTTAGTCGAAATTGCTGCTGGTGGCCTCGACTATTCTATCAAAAAGAAGTTAGATACATTGCACTTAAGAGATATGGCCCAATTGGCTGATAGGGTTCGACAAGTCGAAAGGCTAAAAGCTGAAAAGGCTAGAACCAGTAGGTTTAATAAAAAAGAAAAGGTTGCATACGTCGAAACCAATGACAACGACCAAGAATTTGATGTCTCTTATGAGGATGTCGAAGAAGAGGTCAATATGGCTGAACTAAAACCTGGACCTTCTTATACTTGTAAATTATTGAAGCCTTCAGATGGGAAAAATCCTGTCGAACCTAAAAATGATAGATTTGTTGCAAAAACGTATACATTTGATGTTACTAAATGTGATCAAATATTTGATCTTTTAGTTAATGATGGACAAATTATAGTGTCTAAGAGCCTGAAGATACCGCCATTAGAGCAACAAAAAAAAAGAGGTTATTGCAAGTATCAAAACTTTTTAGGCCATAATACATCTCGATGTGTTCTTTTCAGGGATTTGGTCCAAAAAGCACTGAATGAATGAAGGCTGAAATTTGGAGACAAGTCTAAGCCTCCAATGAAGATTGACACTGATCCTCTTCCAGTAGCAAATGCTATGTATGCTGAACCAGTCAAAATCAATGTGGTGGAAGCTACTGAGTTTACTACTGCAGATGTTGACAAGAAAGGAACAATTGAACGTTCAATGGACAACGTCGAAGTGGTCACTGAGGACCAGTACAACGAGAAAATGCAAGTGGTTTACCCCAAGGCTGAAGAAGAACTGGTCGACTTCCTTAACCGTTGCAAAATTAACAACACTGAGGTCATGCTGTGTCCAAGGTGCATTTCTGTCTTCGACAAGAAGGCTGCAAAGAACCTAGAAGGATTCAAACCTCAATGGAAGAGGAAAGCCAAGTGGGTCGACAAAAGGCCAAAGTTCAGCTTCAACAAAAGAGGAATACCATATAAGGTAACTTCGACCAAGAATCCTCAAAAGGAGCAAATCAAGACCTTTGTGCCACCAACTAAGTCACCTGTCGAGAAGTGGGTGTATTCTGGTGGCAAAGACACGGGTCATCATTCAACTACGGTCAAAGGAAGTGCAAGCACTGCAAACCAGAGCAAGGCAACTGGGTCGAATAAGTATGCCTACAACAATAACTACAAGGGAAAGAATCTGATGACAAGAACACAATGGCGTAGGTATCAACGCTAAAAGAAAGCTGTTGTTGCTGCAGGAAAGGGTGAGAACTCCAACAAAAGCAAGGGTAAGCAAGTAGCATCTTTTGTCGAAATTCCCAGGAAGCCTGCAACGGAGAGAATATTTCCTCCACTGTCGGTTATTAAGGAAGTTCTTAAACCATTGTTCATTCAAGCTAAGGTCAACAATGTGGGTGTTAACAAGGTGCTAGTCGATGGAGGTGCTGCAGTTAACTTAATGCCCCAATGTGTGCTCACAAAGATTGGCAAGTCTGACACAGATTTAAGGCCACACAATGTAGTGCTCACTAACTACGAAGGCAAATCTGGTTATTCACTTGGAGCAATTGAGGTCGAACTTGTTGTTGGCAGCGTTAAGAGGTTAACATTGTTCATGGTTATTCCAACCAAGGAAAATTTCAACTTGTTGCTTGGCAGGGAATGGATACATGGAGTAGGAGCAGTCCCTTCGACCCTACACCAAAGAATCTCATTTTGGAGAGAAGATGGACTGGTCGAAAATATGGAAGGTGATCAAAGCCACGTTTTAGCAGAAGTAGATCACGTCACAAAGAAGACTTTCGACAAGAAATTGGCAAACATTGCGCCATGTGCACCTTCTGACAGTGCCTATGTACCCCAAGACAATGTTTATGCTTCACTAGACCTTCACCCTACTCATGGATTTATTTGGGAAAGGGAGGTAATTGGTGAAGCAAGCTACCCAAAAGGTTACAGTAAACCTACTGGGTGGGATGGACCCTAAATAATTGGTAATGTCTCAACCCAGTGCATGGGAAAGGATTACGGCCTATTGTTGACTCCCAGTCATATGATGTAAGTTAGGCATTTTTAGGACCAATTGTGCAGGGTTTTTATTGTATAACAGTCATTATCTGGGATTTAGTTCAGTTTTAGATCATTGTAGTAGGAAGTTCAATTGTAAGTTATTCCTTCACTTTTGGAGCTAAATGGGACTTGAAGACCTCTTAATTGGTTGTGGCATCTTTCGGCGAACCAGACACTTGCCTGGAAATGCAGCAATCTGGAGGAATTTTGCAAGCCAGAACTTTCTGTCATTCTTCGCGTCGCGACCAGGAGGGTTCGCGACGCGATCTGGAGGAATTTTTACAAGTCAGAACTTTCTGTCATTCTTCGCGTCGCGACCAGGAGGGTTCGCGACGCGACCTGGAGCAGTTTTGCGAGGCCTGAAGTTTCTGTCATTTGTCGCGACGCGACGGCCACGGGCCGCGTCGCGATGGTGCGTAAAAATTAGGGTTTTTAAAGCTGTTTCAGAATTTTGCAAAGCACTTCGTTTTTGGGGAATTGGAGCCACGTTTTGGAGCAGCTGGAGGTGCGATTTTGGAGCCTTCTCACCACTTGGGAACAAGGGATTGAAGGTTCTAAATGTCTTCCTTTATGTTTGTTTTCTATGTTGGTTTCCGCTCTTAGGATGATTTGTAACTATTTCTCTTAGATTAGGGAGAGATGAATCTCCCAAACCTATCATGTGAACCATTGATCTAGTTAATTCAGTTGTTATTCGATTTGCTTGTCTAATTACCTATGTTCTTAATGCTTTTCAATTACATATGATAATTGCGATGATCCAGGCTAGTGATTGCATAGGGATATGAATTAGTAGCTGGAAATTGGGTATTTAGATCACATGCTAGTAATCATCATAGGAATATGTGGTAGCTTATGTGAATTCATTATAATTCTTAATCTTAATGCGTTACCCTCTGGCACGACTCACCTAAGGAATTAGGGTAACTCTTAGGGTAATAGGGGTCTTGAGACAAGGAATTGCCCTTGACCTAAATTAATGAATTGAATCTAGAAATTGAATAAGTAACTTGAATTGGCTGAGGTTCATGTGATAGGCGAGGTGAGAGGATTCGATCCCTAGTCGTTTTTCTCGCATTATTAATTCACGTTCGTATTCTGTTACCCATTACTCGATTTATCAACTATCTACAATCTACGAATTTACAATTTTGCTATTGTTGTCAACGCGCAATCCCTGTGGATCGACCGGTTCTTACCGATAAATTGTATTACTTGCGACATTTGGTACACTTGCCAAATTGTTAACAAGTTTTTGGCGCCGTTGCCGGGGATTGTTGACTTTGTTGTCGACAAGGCAAACGAGTTGATTCTAGATTTTTAGTTTTTGTTTGTTTTTAGTTACTTAATTTTTCTACTTGTTGGTTCCTTGAATTTGTTGACGTTTGCTTCAGTGTTTCAGAGATTTGTGCATGCGGAGCAAGGGTCCACAAGAACTCTTGTTTGACCCGGAAATTGAAAAACTAGCAAAGGCAAATCGAAGAAAAGCTAAGCTCGCCAAGCAGCAAGCAAGGGAATTGTCACAGGTACAATCAACTTCTACCGCGGCACCGGAAGAGTTTTCTAGTGAGGAGGAAGAGATGGTTGATCCTCCACCTCCACCCCGACGTACTCTAGGTGATTTCGGGCGAAGAAATCAAGGTGCCCAAGCTTTAGCATTTCAACCAGTGGGCGTGGCCCAGTTTGATATCAAATCCTCTGTGCTCACAGCCTTGAAATCAGAGCAATTCTCTGGGTCGGATGCCGAAGACCCAAATCAGCACTTGTTCCAATTCTACGAGATCTGCGGGACTACACACCCGGAAGGAGTAACCGATAGTGCAAAGAAAGTCCGGCTGTTTCCTTTCACTCTCACAGGGAGAGCCAAGGATTGGTTGAACACTCTCCCAGGAACAATCAACACCTGGAATGACATTGAGAACAAGTTCTTGGAGAGGTTCTTCCCCATCTCTAAGTTCATAAGGAAACGAGCTGATATCTCCAATTTTACACAGGGAGAGTCCGAATCGTTGTATGACTCTTGGGAACGATTCAAGCTACTACTCAAGAAGTGTCCTGGCCATGACATAGAAGATTTCCTACAGTTACAAACCTTTTGCCATGGGCTGAGACCACAAACAAGAATGATGTTGGATGCCTCAGCTGGAGGATCCTTAGGTACCAAGACTTGGGAAGAAGCCAAGCAGTTGGTTGAAGACATGGCTTCCAATGAGTACAGGATCCAAAATGATAGGGGGGCTGACAAAAAGAAAGGTGTGCTGGAGCTTGATTCAAACAGCGCGGTGTTAGCCCAACAGAAACTAATGACCATGCAAATCGAGGCTCTCACTAAGCAATTAGCGGCAGCATGTGAAGTAGGCTCAAAAGCTCCAGCAACAGTACAAGCAGTGCAAGCAGGTGGGTGCAATTATTGTGGTAGGGAATCCCACGAAGGTGATTGTGCAGCTTATGGGGAAGCATTGGAACAGGCCAATTATATGGGCAACTTCCAAAGACAATGCGGGAATCCATTTTCTAACACCTATAATCCAGGGTGGAAGAATCATCCCAATTTTTCTTGGAAGAATAACAATGACGGCACGAGTTCCAACCAACAACAGTCTCAGGCACCTGCCAATCAACAACAGAAACCACCTTCTCGGTTGGAGGATGCATTGACACAGTTTATGCAGATGACCAAAAATACCTTCCAAGCTCAAGAGCAGGTAATGAAAAACATGGAGAAAAACCATGAAGCATCGATGAAAAATTTGGAGGTACAGATTGGTCAGTTATCGAAGCAACTTGCGGACACATCCAAAAGTGGTTTCCCTGCCAACACTGTGGATAACCCGAGAAATGAGAATTGCAATGCCATCCATCTGAGAAGTGGTAAGGAGTTGGAACCGTCTGAAGTAACCAAGCCCAGGGAAAAGAAAGCAAATGAAGAGAATGAGGAAGCGGGTAAAGACAACCCTCAAGTGGAACCAAAAGAAATTCCAGCTTACATGAAACTGCCCTATCCTCATGTGAGCAAGAAAAATCAGAAGGATGAGCAGTTCTCCAAGTTCATGGAGATGTTTAGAAGCCTCCAGATCAATATACCTTTTGCTGACGCCCTGGAAAAAATGCCGGTCTATGCGAAGTTCATGAAACAGTTATTGACCAAAAAGAAAAGGTTGAAGGAGAACGAAACGGTAGCGTTGACAGAGGAGTGCAGTGCTATCATTCAAAACAAAATACCTCCTAAGCTGAAGGATCCAGGAAGCTTCACCATTCCCTGTGCAATTGGTGATGTGACTATAGATAAGGCACTCTGTGACTTGGGGGCAAGCATAAACCTAATGCCCTTGGGAATGTGGAAAAAGCTTGGGGGAGGTGAAGTCAAACCGACCCACATGACCTTGCAACTGGCCGATAGGTCAATAAGGTATCCGTATGGTATTGTGGAGGATGTCCTGGTAAAGGTGGGAAAATTCCTCTTCCCGGTAGATTTTGTGATTCTGCAGTTGGATGGTGACACTGAGGTTAAGAGTTCAATGGATGGGGAGAATGACATCCCTTTCATTTTGGGAAGACCTTTCCTAGCCACTAGTAGAGCTGTCATAGATGTAGCCGATGGGACGGTGAAGCTGAGAGTGCAAGAGGAAGAGGTGACCCTAAAAGTGATCAAGGCAGCAAGAAAGGATGAGAAAAAGGAAGGGTGCTATAGTATTGAGGAACCCCAGATAACAGCCAAAAACAGAAGGCACATTCACTCTTCACCAGACAAGTCACCGGGCGAGTGGGTTGATCTAAAGGAAGTAGTGGGAGAGCCTGGCTGGAAATTCAATGGAGAAAGATTGGAAGGAGCTGTGAATGGGGCACTTGAAGAGCAAAAGGCCCCACCGGGGCCAATGTGAGATATCTTCTGAACCGTCAAGCTAGTGACGTTAAAGAAGCGCTGAGTGGGAGGCAACCCACTGAGGTACCAAGTCTTTATTTCAATTTCAATTCCAGTCTTTAATTCACTTTATTTTTGCTGTTAGCCTTAGGCATGGGAAGAAAAGTTTGTGTTCGGTCAAGTTCATGTCGCGAAAAGGAAGTAATTTCAAAGGAAAAAACTGTTCTGGTCTGTTTCGCGTCGCGAGCCTGTTAGGTCGCGTCGCGATTGGTTGAAAAATTGCCCAGAAAATGTTTCTGCCATGTCTCGCGTCGCGAAGAAAGGCGTGTCGCGTCGCGACGCTTTAAAATTTTTGAAACCGTAACGGTTCTGTGTAATCTCGCGACGCGATACACACGGGCCGCGTCGCGATGCAACATAATTTAGCCCAGAAACTGGACAGTCCAAACATAAATCAGTTTTTCTCAATTGTTGCCTTAGTTTCTTCTCTGGTTAGCCATTTTCCCCAATTCCCCCATTACTAGTTGCTCTTCTTCGGTGGTGAATTTGCACACTTTTACACGGGTTCTTCCTGTTCTCCATCTCCAGGTAACACTTCTCATCCATCTCCACCTTTAAAGTTAAACCTTTCTTCTTTAGTTTTCATGACTTGGGGGGGTGACGAATTGCAACTTTGGGGTTGAATTAAGAGCTGGATTGTTGTCCCCCACCCCTCTACATTGCATGCTTGATGTTATTTCTTAATGAGGAGGGTTGTTAAATCAAATTGTGGTTGGATTCTTGTTGATTGTCATTGTATAAAAGGTGTTTGTTAAAATGCTTCAATGAAGTTTTTGGTGCTCACCAAGTGTTTGTGAAATTGCTCCTATGAGTTTTGGCTAAGCAACTCTATTGTTTGTGGAAATGTCTAAGTAAAGTCTGTTTTGGGGTTGCTGGCCTGTTTCTAATTTTGAACATATTCACAACCTTAGGGTAGATGACTTTGAGTCCAGAAACTATGTTTTGCCTGTTGATTATTTTTCTCTGCTGGAGTGGGGCCCACACCAGGGACCCACCGAGAACTAACGATTGGTGTTGGATTCTTTTTGTTTTAAATTTTACAGGACATTACAGTTAAGCAGAAATGATGAAGAAAAGCAAAGCAGGCACCTCCAAGAAAAGGCGAGGGGAACCCGCAGTTGAGATTGACAGATTCAGGTCCCCCGTACATGAGGAGAGGTACCACCAAGTGGTCAAGGGGAAAAAGATAAATCCCGAAAGGGCCTTTAACCTCAGCACGGGGGAATTCCCCATCATTACTTCCACTCTCCGGGAATTGGGTTGGCTCTCGCTCAACTCAATGATCAAACAAGCTAATCAAAGTTTGGTGAGGGAATTCAATGCAAATGCCTATGGAGATGAAGACAATAGAGTTTCAGTGGTGAGGGGAAGAGAGGTGTCCTACTCTCCTGATACTATCAACAGTCTCCTCGGGCTACCCACCACTGCTAATTGTGCCATGATGGATGCTTGGGACAACAAGGGGGCGCACGATTATGAGGGTTTGCTGAGAGAGTTGTGTCGTCAAGGAGCAGCCTGGGACAGACATCTTATTGGTCCGATTGGTCAAGACTATCCCCGCCGCTTTTGCAATATGGCTCTGAAGGCAATTCCTAAGGCCTGGAACAATTTCTTTAATCAGTCTATCATTTCCTGCTCCAATTCCACTGATGTCAAGACTAAGGTAGCCATGGGACTGCAAGCTATCATGAGAGGCCAGAGGGTCAATCTGGGGAGAGCCATTTCAGCTAGTATTGCAGAGATTGCCAGATGTCCTAGGGCTAGATTGGGGCACTGTTCTATCATCCATGCTTTATGTAGACAGCAGGGCTGCCCGGAGTACCCAGATGATCTTCTAACCGACCCCAGGGAGGGTATCCCAGCAGCATGGATCTTGAAGCAGCCCGAGGGGCCCTTAGATGGAGCAGCGCCACAGCAGCCAGCACCTCCAGCACCACAACAGCCAGCAGGCCCATCTTACAGGGAGCAGTTTCAGACCGACTCCCAGTCATATGATGTAAGTTAGGCATTTTTAAGACCAATTGTGCAGGGTTTTTATTGTATAACAGTCATTATCTGGGATTTAGTTCAGTTTTAGATCATTGTAGTAGGAAGTTCAATTGTAAGTTATTCCTTCACTTTTGGAGCTAAATGGGACTTGAAGACCTCTTAATTGGTTGTGGCATCTTTCGGCGAACCAGACACTTGCCCGGAAATGCAGCAATCTGGAGGAATTTTGCAAGCCAGAACTTTCTGTCATTCTTCGCGTCGCGACCAGGAGGGTTCGCGACGCGATCTGGAGGAATTTTACAAGCCAGAACTTTCTGTCATTCTTCGCGTCGCGACCAGGAGGGTTCGCGACGCGACCTGGAGCAGTTTTGCGAGGCCTGAAGTTTCTGTCATTTGTCGCGACGCGACGGCCACGGGCCGCGTCGCGATGGTGCGTAAAAATTAGGGTTTTTAAAGCTGTTTCAGAATTTTGCAAAGCACTTCGTTTTTGGGGAATTGGAGCCACGTTTTGGAGCAGCTGGAGGTGCAATTTTGGAGCCTTCTCACCACTTGGGAACAAGGGATTGAAGGTTCTAAATGTCTTCCTTTATGTTTGTTTTCTATGTTGGTTTCCGCTCTTAGGATGATTTGTAACTAATTCTCTTAGATTAGGGAGAGATGAATCTCCCAAACCTATCATGTGAACCATTGATCTAGTTAATTCAGTTGTTATTCGATTTGCTTGTCTAATTACCTATGTTCTTAATGCTTTTCAATTACATATGATAATTGCGATGATCCAGGCTAGTGATTGCATAGGGATATGAATTAGTAGCTGGAAATTGGGTATTTAGATCACATGCTAGTAATCATCATAGGAATATGTGGTAGCTTATGTGAATTCATTATAATTCTTAATCTTAATGCGTTACCCTCTGGCACGACTCACCTAAGGAATTAGGGTAACTCTTAGGGTAATAGGGGTCTTGAGACAAGGAATTGCCCTTGACCTAAATTAATGAATTGAATCTAGAAATTGAATAAGTAACTTGAATTGGCTGAGGTTCATGTGATAGGCGAGGTGAGAGGATTCGATCCCTAGTCGTTTTTCTCGCATTATTAATTCACGTTCGTATTCTGTTACCCATTACTCGATTTATCAACTATCTACAATCTACGAATTTACAATTTTGCTATTGTTGTCAACGCGCAATCCCTGTGGATCGACCGGTTCTTACCGATAAATTGTATTACTTGCGACATTTGGTACACTTGCCAAATTGTTAACACCTATGTGGCCGAGAACAAGCAAAATGCGGCTTTAGAAGCAGAAATGCAACAAAAAATGGTAGGTGAAACCATTAGACATGATGATAAAGAAAATATGGTCGAAGACCAAAGGATAGACTGTATCTATGATGACGAGCCTTTAGGATTTGAAAAAGACCCAATGGGTTCGACCAAGAGAACTCAAGCACAAGATCCCTTGGAAGAAATTGACTTGGGAGATGGCTCTATAAAGAGGCCAACGTTTATTAGTGCTAAAATCGACAAAAGTTTGAGAGATCGAACAATAGAGCTCTTGAAGGAGTACAAAGATTTCTTCGCATGGGGTTATAATGAAATGCCTGGTTTGAGTCGAGAAGTAGTGGAATTGAAGCTGCCAATTCGATCAGATAAGAAACCTGTGAAACAAACACCAAGAAGATTTGCACCACAAATCTTATCGAAGATCAAAGAAGAGAACGAAAGGCTACTCTGGAGCAGGTTCATCAGAACTGCAAGGTATGTTGATTGGTTAGCTAATATAGTTCCTGTAATTAAGAAAAATGGCACTCTTAGAGTCTGCATAGATTTTAGGGACTTAAATAGTGCTACGCCAAAGGATGAATATCCCATGCCAGTGGCAGAAATGTTGGTCGACTCAGCAGCAGGATTTGATTATCTAAGTATGCTTGATGGGTACTCAGGTTATAACCAAATCTATATTGCTGAAGAAGATGTGTCGAAAACAGCATTTCGCTGCCCTGGGGCTTTAGGCGTTTATGAATGGGTAGTAATGCCTTTTGGCCTAAAAAATGCTGGTGCAACATACCAAAGGGCATTGAATTCTATGTTTCATGATTTTATAGAAGATTTTATGCAAGTATACATAGACGACATTGTTGTTAAGTCTTCATCAGAAAGTGGTCATTTAGACCACCTTCGACAATCATTCGAAAGAATGAGAAAATATGGATTGAAAATGAATCTAATCAAATGTGCCTTTTGTGTTTGTGCAGGTGATTTCTTGGGTTTTGTTGTGCACAAAAAAGGCATTGAGATCCATCAAAACAAGACGAAAGCGATCTTGGAAACGAAGGCCCCTTCGACAAAGAAAGAGTTACAGTCTTTACTTGGAAAGATTAACTTCCTAAGAAGGTTTATTTCAAACCCAAGTGGCAAGACACAAGTATTTTCGCCATTACTTCGACTGAAAAAGGAGGATGTGTTCAGATGGGATCTAGAACACCAGAAAGCCTTCGACGAGATCAAGTCTTACTTGATTAATCCACCTATGTTGCTTCCCCCTATTAGGAATATGGTAATGAAATTGTACATAGCAGCGTCAGAGATGACAATAGGTAGTATGTTAGCACAAGAGGATGAAAATGGTGTCGAAAGAGCCATTTATTATCTTAGTAGACTATTGAATGATGCAGAAACGAGATATCATCCAATTGAGAAACTATGCCTATGTTTGTATTTTTCATGTACAAAATTGAAGCAATACATAAAGCCTATTGATGTGTATGTTTATTCGCATTATGATATAATTAAACATATGCTGTTAAAACCAATTTTACATAGTCGAATTGGAAAATGGGCTTTAGCCTTATCTGAATATTCACTCACATACCAGCCTTTGAAAGCTGTTAAAGGCCAGGTTGTTGCTGACTTCATTGTAGACCACTTTTTGGTCGAAGCAACGTTAAGCTTTGTGGATGTTCAACCCTGGAAGTTGTACTTCGATGGGTCAAGCCATAAAAATGGTACATGAATTGGAGTACTCATAATATCTCCAACAAAGCTACCAACAAAATTTAAGTTTAAAATCGAAGGAAATTGCTCCAATAATGAGGCTGAATATGAAGCCTTGATAGCAGGACTTGAAATGCTGCTAGAGTTGGGGCAAAAGCCGTCGAAATCAGAGGTGACTCTAACTAGTTGTGAAACAATTAACAAAAGAGTACAAGTGCATCAAAGAACACTTAATTAAGTACTTTATTTCTGTCAATGCAATGTTAAAACGTTTCACTCATGTTGACATTAAACATGTGCCTAGAATTGATAACCAAGAGGCACATGAGTTGGCACAGATTGCTTCAGGCTACAGAGTTTCTAAAGAAAAATTGCAAGAGTTGATAGAAATAAAAGAGAAGCTCTTTTCGACAGATAGTTCCAACACACAATTGTCAATGCCAAAACTTGGGGGGCAGACAAGTCAGAAGTGGTGTCACCTCCAACTGAAATTGAAAATTTTGAAATTTTTGCCATTGACAATATGTCGAATGATGATTGGTGAAAACAAATTGTCGAATACTTGGAAAATCCAACAGGAGCAACTAGTCGAAAAACCAAGTATAGAGCCTTAAGCTACATGATTGTTGGAAATGAATTGTTCAAAAAGACTCCTGAAGGAGTTTTGCTTAAATGCCTAAGTGAAAACGAAGCTTATTTGGCAATATCCAATACTCATAGTGGTGCTTGTGGCTCACATCAAGCAGGTTACAAGATGAAATGGCTCTTGTTTCGACAATGTATGTATTGGCCAACTATGCTGAAAGACTGTATAGAGTTTGCTAAGGGTTGTCAAGAATGCCAAAGGCACGCAGGATTCACTACAAGAATAATGGGATTTTCCGGCCAGGAATTTCCGGCGGATTTTAGGACTTTCCGGCGGATTTTATTCGCCGCAAACTTTTCCGGCGGATTTTGAGGTATTTCCGGCGGATT
Source organism: Astragalus membranaceus (assembly GCA_039519185.1). Taxonomy (NCBI): domain Eukaryota; kingdom Viridiplantae; phylum Streptophyta; class Magnoliopsida; order Fabales; family Fabaceae; genus Astragalus; species Astragalus membranaceus. Next base: position 45,209,850 of record CM076848.1, read on the forward strand.
TTTTGGCATTTCCGGCGGATTTTAAAAAAAAAATTAAAAAATCCGCCGCAAATGCCAAAAAATCCGCCGCAAAAGCCAAAAAAAATTTCAAAAAATCCGCCGGAAAATTCGGAGGGAAAAAATTCGCCTATAAATAAAAATTTCTCCTACACTCCTCTCATTCTCTCATTTCACTCTTTATTTCATTCTCATTCTCTTCTATATTTCTCTACATATCTCTCTTCTATATTTCTTATACTCTCATCTCCATAAATTTCTCTACATATCTCTCTTCTATATTTCTCCTTCCTTCTTCATTCTTTTTCATTCACTCCTTAATTCTTATTTCTTCTTACTTCTTTATTCACATTCTCTCTTATATCATTCTCTTCTAATATTCTCTTTCATTCTTATTCCTTCCTACTTCTACATTCTCATTCATGTATTTATTTTCATTCTTTTCTATATCATTTTTTCTCATATTCTACTTCATTTTCATTTTTTCTTACTTTTTATTAAAATACAAATTAAACATTAAAATTCGAAAAAATTGAAAAAAAAATTCAAAAATTCAAATTTTTTACCGCCAGATTTTTAAAATTTTTGTTTTTGGATTTTGCGGCGGATTTTAGGCATTTCCGGCGATTTTTTAAAAATTTTTTTTGGCTTTTGCGGCAGATTTTTGGCATTTGCGGCGGATTTTTAAAAAAAAAAAATTTTTTTTTTCGAATTTTTTTTTTTTAAAATCCGCCGGAAAATTCCAATTTTTTTTTTTTTTTAAAAATCCGCCGCAAAATGCTTTTCAGGCGGATTTTCCGCCGGAAAGCGTTTCCTGCGAGCTGGCTACCGGCGGCAAAAATCCGCCGCAAAGTCCAATTTTGCGGCGGAAATATGGCTTTTTGATCCCATGTTGTCTTGTTTTTTTCATAAGCAAAAATCTCGAATTTAGCATACCCTCGCTTCTTGATCCCATGTTGTCTTGTTTTTTTCACGCCTACGACAAGATTCCAAATTACTCCAAGATCACCGGCAAACAAATTAGATGCATGAGGAATGCTGCATGAATTTTTTTCAGAATTTTGCTTATGTAATGCATGATATTATGATGCAAAGTGTGGATGATGAGGATGCTTGTTATAAAGACAGATATTTACAGGTGGGGTTTTTGAAAATTTAGGGCAGTATACCCTATATGCCACCTCATATGGGTATTTATGAAAGAGAAGGAAAAACATATTCTTTTTGATTTTGTTGTTTTTTCAAAAAACGTTGGCGGAAAAGAACTAAACTAAATGTAATAATGCAACACACAATTTTGGAAAAGCCCTTGTGACCTAAAAAGAGGTGAGACCTATGATCTAGGGCAATTTAAAGGGTAATCCTCCCATGTAGCTCTATTCACTTCCTCACAAAGGCCACCAGAGCCACAGTCCCTTTCACAAAACTCCCCCACAAATGCAGCAAACTGCTAGGTGTGAGGCATCATGAAAGAGCACAACTCTGGTTGAAACTTTCGTAAGTAGCCAAACGGACAACGGTCCTGATGGGCTCTCACTACTCGAATCCACTCTCCTAAGTTCTTGCAGACCTGGGTTATGGTCCCACTCAAAACACATAGTCACAGGGTATAAGTGTAGTGTGTGTCAAGGGCATTTTCCCTAGCACTACCCCCACCTGAAATGAAAACCAGAGCAGTCCAGACAAAAGCAAGTAATAACAAGTTATCTACCCTAGGGTTCCGTACCTGGAATATCTATAAACAAAGAGGTTGCTTACCTTAGGAAGAGGAGCCAAGAAGAGGGGACATGATAGAATGGGGAAGAGATGCATGAACTTACCTTTGGAGAAAAGGAGCAAAGAAGAAGGGAACATGGGGGGTTGGAAGAATGCATGAGCATAAGCAATAAAAGAAAAGGAATAGAAGAGGAGATAGGGAACAACAAAGAAGAACACAAATGCATACGCCTACAATCAATGATAAGAAAGAAAGGCAAACAAGGTTTTAATCAAATCAACAATACATTAAACCACACATGCATTTAAATTAGTTAGGCTTGACCCTCGTCTTTGAAAAAGTTTCCCCAGCGGAGTCGCCAGCTGTTGCACCCCGAAAAATCCCCGGTTTGGGTTTCTCAATGTACAACGTGGAAAAATTTTGGAGCCGCCACCAATATTTTAATTTTAAGACCAAAACATTGAAAAAAAGTCTTTTGGACAAGGCGGATGGTCTTTTGAAAACTAGAGATATAGGTTCGGGGGTCGATTACGTGCGAGGAAGGTGTTAGCACCGCGCACGTCCTTTCTACCGAAAGGGAACCTCTAATTAAATGTGTGGTTTTAACGTTTGATTTGAAAAATATCTAGATTTGCCTATTTACTTGAAGAATGAATGGGAAAACTTAATAAAATCTTACTTTTGGCGAGAAAAGGGGGAAAAAAAGGTTTTTAGAAAAAGTGCTTGACGGGACATGGCCCGCTCCTACGTATCTCCCGGTGCGATGGAGAATTCAAAGCTACGTAGTTCTTGGTTGTCTTTTTGAAAAGTTTTTGTTTTTTTTATCTTTTTTGGTGAGTTTTTGAAATAGGACGAGAATTAGTGAATGATTAAACTAGCAGAGGCTATGATGAATCACTATTAAATACTCGAAAAAAGAGAGTTGCGCCGCTAGTCAAACGAACAAAGGTTCTGATGGACTAATGATAACAACTCGTTTTTATTATCTTTTTTGAAAGTGATTTTCGAAAGAGATTGATTTGCACGATGATCAAACTAACAAAGGTTATGATGAATCATCGTTTATTATTCTTATGAGAAAAGGACATTGCCACTAATAGCTAAACGAACAAAGGCTCTGATGAGCTACTAGCAACAATGGGTTTGAAAATGATTCCTTTTGTTTGTTTTATGAAAATGATTTGTTTATGGTTGCGAAAAGGATTTTTATTCGTTGCGCTTGACGAGAACGTGACTCGCTCCTACGTATCCCAAATGGGAATCAAAGCGACGTAGTTCTAATGAAAATGTTTTTTGAAAGGGTTTGAAAGGGGAAGAGCTTTCATAACGATCAAGCAAGCAAAAGCTTTGAGTGATCATTACTAATAACCCTTGATGGCATTCATGACAATCAAACAAGCCAAGGCTTTGAGTGATAGTCACTAATAACTCGCATTAATTGGAAAAGAGTTCGAAAGATTTTTGGAAAAAAAGGGGTGAATGTACTATCAATGATTGATTACAAAAGTTTAAGCACATTCAATAATCACGAAATCATGCATATGTTGAACATTTAATCAAGACTAAACATGCCAACACGATCAAAAGACCCACTTATCAGGGATGCGAGGTAAATTTCTCAAAGCAAGTGTGTGTGTGTAGGAGGGAGTGTATTTACCCTAATGACTCTATGCTACAACAGGCATGTAGACTTACGTCTTCATTAGGAGGTCATACACATGGATGGAATGGCATATTGAATTGAGACATTTAAAATGCATCAGAAAACAAGCAAGCAATTGATCATGGGCATAGAATGATTTTAATTAAACTAAGGAACATATGAGCAACGATTTCTCAATAACATGAACAAAAAGGGGGAAGTTGCATCAAGGCTAAGGTAAGCCTATCCTTTGCATTTATGAATAAGTGCCCAAAGGCTAGTTGCACAATCAAAGAGAAGGGAGCATCAAGGTTTTGGGTAACCTATCCTTTGCAATACCTCATGGACCTTAAACCATAAACCTAACTATCTCATCTATTATTCATCAAGAAGTTAAAAGGGGAAGGTTGAATCATCTAAAACCATCTTCACCACTTAGAACATGATGCACTAGGCATAAGTGGGAATCATGTGATTCATCATCAACAATGGACAATAATATACAAGAACAAGTAAATAGACACCAAAGCTAAGTTAAATCACATAGGGCAATTTTGGCACGGATCACAATAATTAAATTTTAACAAATGTAAAGACAGAAATACCTCTAATGAAGGCAGATATTACAACTTGAAAAATGCAACCCCAACTAACTCTTGCAGAAGATCAGCTCAGACGGACCAGCGGAACGAATAGAGCAAAAATAAAGTGTGGAAGAGTTTTTCTAAAATGTGAGATATTTCGAAAAAAATGGGTGCCTGGAAATGAGATTTGGTGCGCCTATTTATAGAAAAAACTAAGGTGATCTATTTTAGGAAATGGAGTAATCGATTAGTTGTTAAAAACAATTGGTATGCATAATCGATTAGGTGCCTTGGATTTCAGATCCAATAATCGATTAGGTGCCTTGGATAATCGATTAGGCACTTTCCAAAACCATAGGAAACTTTCCAAAATAGGTGATAATCGATTATGGTGTGTAGTTATAAAAGTGGATAATCGATTATGCTCTTAACTATTTTCAGGAGGATAATCGATTATAGTCTTGGTATAATCGATTAGGTGCTTCAAAAATATGTTGACACTTTCCAAAAATACTTCATAATCGATTATAGGTTTAGTTTAAAAGATGGCATAATCGATTAGTTGCTTCCTTAGATCTTACTAATCGATTATGTGCTTCAATTACACAAGGAGGTAATCGATTATTGGCCTGTATGGAAAGGAGTGAATAATCGATTATGCTCCTGACTGAAAGGAGTGGAATAATCGATTATTTGCTTGAAGGAAGGATATGATGTAATCGATTGAGTGCCTTCCTAAAAACATGGATAACTTCCTTATTCATCAAGAATATATTATATGCATAAAAATATTTTCATAACACATGTGCTTGTCCTATTTTATCTTACATGCATGAGGTTTATTGAAAAATATTTTCATGCAAAATTATTTTTATAAGTCCTTTTGTGAAAAATGACCAAAATGCCCTTTTTGACCCTAAAACCCTAATTTCCCCAAAAAGTGCATTCTAACCCTAAAGATGATTTCAAAAACTTTGGAGCGGTTTCTAGGACCCAAAATGCAATGCATAATTCATCATATATTTATTATTATTATTTTTTTGTGTGTGGAAAATTAGGGTTTGGACTTAAGCCGGACAAAATTGGGGTATGACAGCTGCCCCTCTTTATCTGAATTTTAACGAGGAATATGAATTGGCCGAAACATATTCCAAGGCAAAATGAAGATAAAGAATTCAGAAATTATACCGATTTTGTCTGCTTGGGGAAACCCGAATTTTCCTCTTTTTCTTTTTCTATATTTTTTTGAATAGATGGGCTTGAGAACAAACGGGGAACAGTTAACACTTGGCGCCTTAACCGAGAGAGAAAATGACGGACCACTCGGGATCTGAAGGAGCACTAAGGCTCTGAAGGACCACTCAGGGTCTGAAGGAGCACTAAGGCTCTGAAGGACCACTCAGGGTCTGAGGGAGCACTAAGGCTCTGAAGGACCACTCAGGGTCTGAGGGAGCACTAAGGCTCTGAAAGTCTAATTCGCAGTCGACGCTTGGCGCATTGATTGGAGTTAAACTGAAGGACCGACGAGGTCTGAAGGGCATGCCTAAGCCTGATGGACCAATGGGTCTGATGGAGCGCAAACTAGCAACGGTACTAGTAAAACGGTCTGAGGGGGCCTTTGTATTCGAGCGGCCATGATGGGTCAAGATCAGATCCGGAACTGATATGTTGACCATGAAGGACGTCCACTGTGTCTTAGGCTGACACAACTAGTCTGAAGGACCACTCGGGGTCTGAAGGACTTACCCGCAGCTCGAATACGAGGTGAAGTCTGCTTTTGAAGGGACACTTGGGTCCTGAAGGGATTCGCAAATCCTGTTGATTGATTGATTGAAATGTTCAATGCTGCCGCACTGAATTGATGTACCTGCATACGTCAGTTGATGCAAGGAATAGTGCATGGAGTATGGGTGCATGTTATGCATGTGCATGCAATGCTATGATTTTGGTGTGATGATGAATGTGGTGAAATGCTATTCTTGATTCTTCATCTCTTTTGTCAGCTTTCTCCTTTCTGACTGTTTGCTTTTCTCGGTTTTTTTTTTCTTTTTTTTCTTTGACCAGCTTTCTTTTTTCTGATCGTTTGTTTTTTTCTTTTGCTCTTTTGCTCTTTTGGCTTATTCCTTTTGCTGGTTCGACCAACCCGCGACAAGACTGAGGGACCGATTGGAATTGTGGTGGCGTATAAGCCCAGTGCCGATTGTCTTGTAATTTGCCATCTGAAATGGCCTATGAGTGCAATTATTTCCTTGTAAGCTTAATTTGCCCTGAGAAGTTGCTTCCTTCCCATAACTTTTAAAGATTTCGCAATGATTGTGATGCTCTATGATTTATGCACATGTTTTACAGGTCAGTGTTACCATCATCATAAAACGTTTATTTGAGCAGAAAAAGCAGGGAAATAGAAAAACAAACAGACGTGAGAAAGATTGAACTTCATTGATGTAGAAATCGGTCACACAAGGAGTTACGCCGACTGTTCAATACATTTGAAAGTTTAAACTACAAAAAGACACGAAAAAGAGAGAAGCTGATTTCTGACTGTCCGTCTCTGTGGAACAGTGCTAAACATTTATGTCCTTGACCTTGATCACCTCCTCATCCAAGTCTTCAGGGGAGTTGTATGCCTTTCTTTACTTTTCATGCCCAAGCTTTCCGACCCTAATTTTTGCCTGGATCGCCCTTTGCGGGTTTTCAATCCACCGGGTCGCTCTGATTTTGCCTAGGTCGCCCTTTGCGGGTTTTCAACCTAGCGAGCTAATTCTTACTGGGCTTGTCTTTCTCTTTTTTCGTCTATTTCTTTCAGGCATAATACTTCTTCACTTGATCGGAATTGACGGGGTTCCTTAAATCTTCTCCGTCCATGTTCGTGTGTATCAGCGCTCCTCCGGAGAAGGCTTTCTTGACTATGTACGGGCCCTCATAGGTGGGAGTCCATTTTCCACGGGGATCACTTTGAATAGGCAGGATCTTCTTGAGCACTAGGTCTCCCTCATTGAATCCTCGGGGACGAACTTTCTTGTTGAAAGCGGTTTTCATCCTTTGCTGGTATAGCTGCCCATTACACAAGGCTGTGATTCTCTTCTCCTCAATGAGATTTAGCTGATCTAGGCGAGCTTGTACCCACTCTGCTTCTTCTAGCTTAGTTTCCATTAGTACCCGCAGGGAGGGTATTTCGACCTCGATAGGGAGGACTGCCTCTGACCCGTATACCAAAGAGAAAGAGGTTGCCCCGGTCGATGTACGCACTGAAGTACGATAGCCGTGTAGAGCGAAAGGAAGAATCTCGTGCCAATCTTTGTACGTGACCACCATTTTCTGCACTATCTTCTTGATGTTTTTGTTAGCCGCTTCGACTGCCCCATTCATCTTGGGCCGATAGGGTGAAGAATTATGATGCTGGATTTTGAACTCTGCGCACAAGTCCTTCATCATTTTGCTGTTCAGGTTGCTGCCGTTATCAGTGATGATCTTGTTGGGAAGACCATAACGGCAAATCAAGTCTTTCTTCACAAATTTGGCGACCACTGAACTGGTTACACTGGAGTAGGAAGCAGCTTCGACCCACTTAGTGAAATAATCGATTGCAACCAGAATGAAACGATGTCCATTTGATGCTTTAGGCTCTATAGGGCCAATGACGTCCATGCCCCACATTGAGAACGGCCAAGATGCAGTCATGAGATTTAGAGAGGCAGGTGGCACATGAATGTGATCAGCGTAGATTTGGCACTTGTGGCACTTTCGGACGAAGCTGTAGCAGTCACCTTCCATCTGCAACCAGTAATAGCCGGCTCTCAAGATTTTTCTTGCCATGGTGTGCCCACTGGAATGAACCCCGAACGACCCTTCATGGACCTCTTTCATAATTTTTGCTGCCTCTTCCTCTGTCACACACATCAGGAGGACCATATCATAATTTCTTTTGTAGAGAACTTCGCCATTAAAAAAGAAACTCCTCGACAATCTTCTGAGCGTTCTTTTGTCATTCTCTGATGCCTCGGGGGGGTATTCTCTATTGATGACGTACTGCTTGATATCATAATACCATGGCTTGCTATCAGGCTCTTCCTCAATTGCAGTGCAGTAACGATGTGCAGGGAGACCCCGATGTTGGATTCTGATACGAGTTAGATTTTTGTCGCAATTGATGTTGAACATTGACGACAGAGTTGCCAGAGCATCGGCCAACTGATTTTCACCTCGAGGGATATGCTGGAAAGTAATTTCGTCGAAAGACTCCATCAATTCCTGGACATAATTACAATAAGGGACCAATTTAGGATCTCTGGTCTCCCAATCACCTCTCACCTGATGAATAACCAAAGCCGAATCACCATACACATCGAGTCTTTTAACCTTCCATTCAAGGGCTGCCTGAATCCCCAAGATGCACGCTTCATATTCTGCGATGTTGTTAGTGACATAAAAGCTTAATCTGGCAGTGACCGGAACGAAACGGTTATCTGGGGAGATTAGCACAGCCCCAGCTCCGTGCCCCCACACATTGGATGCGCCATCGAATATCATCCTCCACCTCTCCTCTTCTTGAGACTTTCCTTCCTCAAACAGTGCCATGATGTCTTCATCGGGAAAATCATACTGCATCGATTGGTAGTCTTGAATTGGCTGACATGCTAAGTACTCGGCGAGTGCACTGCCCTTGACCGCTTTCTGTGTGACATGTAGGATATCGTACTCTGACAATAACATCTGCCAACGAGCGATCCGTCCTGTGAGTGCTGGCTTTTCAAAAATATACTTGATTGGATCCATTTTGGATACCAACCAGGTTGTATGACTCAGCATGTACTGCCTTAGACGATGAGCAGCCCATGCTAAGGCACAACAAGTCTTTTCTAGCATTGAATATCTCGTCTCATAGTCAGTGAATTTTTTACTCAAGTAGTATATGGCATGCTCTTTCTTTCCTGATTCATCATGCTGCCCCAGCACACACCCCATCGAATTGTCCAACACGGTTAGATACAGGATAAGCGGTCTTCCGGACACTGGCGACATCAGAATTGGTGGGTTTTGAAGGTAATCCTTAATTCTTTCAAAAGCTTTTTGGCAATCATCATTCCACTCTAATCTTTGGTTCTTGCACAACAGCTTAAAGAGAGGCTCGCAAGTGGCGGTCAATTGGGATATGAACCTTGAGACGTAGTTCAGTCTCCGAAGGAAACCACGGACCTCTTTTTCAGTCTTTGGTGCTGGCATTTCAAGGATTGCTTTGACTTTATCTGGATCAACCTCTATCCCTTTCTGACTGACGATAAATCCCAGTAACTTTCCAGATCTCACACCGAAAGTGCATTTTGCTGGGTTTAACCTGAGCTTGAACTTCCGTAGACGTTCGAAGAGTTTTTGCAGATTAACAATGTGCCCCTCATCAGTCTTGGATTTTGCAATCATATCATCTACATACACCTCAATTTCTTTGTGCACCATGTCGTGGAATAATGTCACCATTGCTCTCTGATAAGTCGCACCGGCATTCTTGAGTCCAAAAGGCATCACTTTGTAGCAGAATGTTCCCCAAAGAGTTATGAAGGTGGTTTTCTCCATATCTTCTGGAGCCATTTTTATCTGATTGTACCCTGAATACCCATCCATAAAGGAGAATAAAGAATGTTGGGTTGTACTGTCTACCAGAACATCAATATGAGGCAGAGGGAAGTCGTCTTTGGGGCTAGCTCTGTTCAGATCCCTGTAATCGACACACATCCTGACCTTGCCATCCTTTTTCGGAACAGGGACGATATTTGCTACCCATTGTGGATACTTGGCCACTGCTAGAAACCCCGCATCAAATTGCTTTTTTACCTCATCCCTGATCTTCAATGACATCTCAGGTTTCATTCTTCTCAATTTCTGCTTGACCGGTGGACACTCTGGCTTCACGGGCAACCTGTGTTCAACAATATCAGTATCTAACCCCGGCATATCCTTGTACGACCACGCAAAGACATCAGCGTAATCACGCAAGAGTTGGATTAGCCTTTTGCATTCACTTTCTTCCATGGCAGTACCGACCTTAACCTCCCTTTTATCCTCTTCTGTACCCAAGTTGATTATCTCAATCGACTCTCCATGAGGCTGAATGATCTTTTCTTCCTGCTCTATTAGTCTCGTCAATTCCGGAGGAGTTTCCCAGTTTTCCTCAACACCCCCTTCAGTTTGGTTGATTGGATGATCAAAGTCATAATAGGAATCATTAGCACTGTTATTTTCAGAGACAATTACTTTTGATCTGCATTCGTAGAAGCAGAAAGTAGAATGAAAAGCGAAACAAACAAAATAAAGCGAAAAGAAAGGAAAGATAAATGAAGAAAAAGAGATTTTATTGATGGAATTCAAAACAAGCGTTTTTATTGATGATGGGGTCATTGAAAATAAAAACATGCATGCCCTAACAAACTATCCTGAGGCCTTGGGCAGAGCCAAAGGAATGCATTACAATCATTACTTTGAACTAAAAGTGATGGGCAAGTCTACAGCTTCCCAATTTTTGAGCTCTTCTTCAGCAAGGCAACGACGGACTAGGCTGGTGCCGCCTTCTTCATCCTCTGAACCATTCTCAATAGCCGTGATCTGATCTGGATCTAGCAACCCTGCACTCTTGAAGCTCTGACTGATGTCACCGATGGGGATCCTCTTTGACCATGGATCCTGACCTCTCAACTTGGCCAACCATTCACCTCTTCTCTCTTCAGCCAACTTCCTCCTTTCAGCCTCACTTGGGTAATATCCCAACCCGCAACGATCTTTGTTTTCTTTCAGTTGTACAGGAGCAAGAATTCCTTGTCCTGTTTTTCCCAAACCACGCCCCAGCTGGTATCCTTGATCCATCATGATCCTTGCAATCATCTCTTCATCTTTTGACAATTTTATCACAGGCGACGGCAACTCACTTCCCCCAAACACAGCATTGGCAATCTCGAGAGATTGAAAGGAAGTTTCCAGGGACTCCTCGACTGCTTCCACATAACGGAAAGGAGAAGGTTTGTTAACTAACATCTCTTCCTCTCCGAACACTACCACAATTTTATCATCGACCACAAACTTGACTCTCTGATGTAGAGAGGAAGGGATGGCTCCCGCCATATGAATCCATGGCCTTCCAAGCAGACAGCTGTAGGACGAGGAGATGTCCATGATTTGAAAGTTAACACAGAATGTCTCAGGACCTATCTGAATAGGGAACTCCATTTCCCCTATTACCTCTTTCCTCGATCCATCAAACGCCCTCACCAATGTCGAGCTAGGCTTCATGAAAGAACAATCCACATCCAACTTGCTTACAGTGGATTTTGGCATCACATTTAGAGAAGAACCATTGTCGATCAGAACACGAGCTAGCACGAAATCCCCACATTTGACAGAGATGTGTAGGGCTTGGTTGTGTTTCTTTCCTTCTGGGGGAAGCTCGTCATCAGCAAAAGTCACATGATTTGCAGCCACAATATTCCCAACCATTTCATCAAATTGGCCCACGGAAATATTCTGAGCAACATGAGCCCCATTCAGTACTTTCATTAGGGCAGCTCGATGCGCTTCTGAACTTAGCAACAATGACAGCATTGAGATCTTTGCTGGGGTCTGATTCATCTGGTCAACCACCTTATAGTCACTTTGCCTTACAATTTTTAGGAACTCCTCAGTTTCTTGTTCTGCCACTTTCTTTTTCTGAGCATTCTCCACTTCTTTATTCTTCCCCTTGCGAGCCCTACCTTCAGCTTCTTTGGATGATTCACCCTGAACGAAATTGGGGGTATACATGCGGCCACTCCTTGTTATTCCACTTGCCCCAGTTATATTGGTAACAACAGAAGTGTTTGGAGAACTCTCTACTGGAGGCTGGGTACTATATATCCATGGCACTGCACTGTCCTTCTCATATGGGAATGGAGCAGGAATCCCAATAACCACTGGCTGAGGCTTGACTTGGGCTGGTTTTGGATTGTACAATATCTCAATTGGTTTCCTAGCCTTTTTACCATCATTGAACTGCAACATCAGCACACTTTCTTCCTTTTCAACTACTCCCACTCGAACCACATAACGATCCATCAAGTCTTGCAGAACTGACTTGAAAACTTCACAGGCACCCACACATAAAGAATCAGCGCATACACAGCCCTTCTTGATAACACCACAACGGCACAGCTCAGCATGTATATTTTCCAGGGGAGTCTGGATACACTTAACATCTTTTATCATTGTCTGTCCCACAGAATCCTCTACTGCATTAGCAGATGGTGTACCATGTCCCGGTAGGGGGTTTGTAGTTGTATTTGGACTGTTCGGCTTGAAAGAGATCCAGTTAGCGTCAATCAAATCCTGGACTACATATTTGAAAGCCTTGCAGTCTTCCACCGTGTGACCGACCCCTCCACTATGAAAGCTACAGGTAGCATCAGCATTGTATCCTCTAGGAAAGGGAGGTTGCATAGGCTTCATGGGGCGAGTATTGACCAGATTCTTTGAGACAAGGTGATTGAACAACTCCGTATAGGTCATTGGAATCGGATCAAAATTAGCACGCCTCTTCTCTTGATAGTTCTGGGCTCTGTAGCCTGAATTAGTTTGCTGCGGAGAGTTGAAAGATAATGGCACTGCCTGTTGTGGAGAGCTGAAAGATGGGCCTCCCCCTGCGGTAATAACATTGGTTTCCCCTTCTTTCTTCTTGGGGAAATTGGAAAAGGGTTTCTTTTATCCACTAGAATTGCCAAAACCTCCAGCAATCTTTCCGCTACGCAATCCGTGCTCTAATCGTTCCCCAATGACAACCATATCTGAGAAATTGGATGAAACGCTCCCCACCAACCTATCATAATACAGCCCTGGAAGGGTCTCCATAAACATGTACACCATCTCTTTTTCAGTCAATGGCGGCTTCACCTGAGCAGCTATGCTCCTCCATTTTTTAGCATATTCTTTGAATGATTCTCTATCTCCTTTACTCATGTGCTGCAATTGAGACCGGTCTGGAGCAAGGTCCATGTTATACTGGTATTGTTTCAGAAATGCTTCAGAGAGATCCTTCCAACTGTGAACTTCGGAGGATTGCAGCTGCATATACCAATCTAACGATGCCCCAGTCAGACTGTTTTGGAAATAGTGAATGAGCACCTTGTCATCATGAGCATAAGCGGCCATTTTTCTAACATACATCGTCAAATGGCTAGCTGGACACCCGGTGCCGCGATATTTATCAAAGTCAGGTGCTTTGAATTTAGGAGGAATGACAACATCTGGGACAAGGCACAAATCTCGGGCATCCCCGGCTCTAGTTCCCGATCCTTCCACAGCTCTTAAACGCTCTTCAAGCAAGTGATACCGATCCCCATGCTGAGTGTTCTCAAACAAATGACATTGTGGGTAGTTCCCCGGACTGTGATAATAACCCCCATACTGAGCGGGGTTTCCCATATGATGGACAGCGCTCTGAGGGTTCACAGCAACTCCCAGAGTAGGACTAGGTGAACTTCTTGGCAGCACAATACCAGGACTAGGAGTATGAATTTGTGGTCCCATAGCAGCTCCACTAGGCATAGTCGTGACAGGTTGACTCGACCCCACAGGAATAGCTTCAGCGACAGACGGCATATAACCCATTGGCATCCCCCAAGGATATATCGGTGCATTCAGATGACTCTGTCCGCTCGCCCCTGGAGGATGGGCAAAGTGACTGACCCCTTGTCCATAAGAAGTGTGAGTAGTTGTAACTTCAGCGGACACCGGAGGAGAAACGAAGGTAACAACCCCTTCGGGATTTACAACAGCGGCGGCCCCAGCGGTGGCCCCACCCCTCAGATTCTGTAGCATACTCATTACTTCGACCATCTGTGCTTCCATAGCCTCAACTTTAGTCTTCAAAGCTTGATTCTCCTGAGCCAGTTGCTCAGGGTTAAGAATCTCCACAACCGACTCATCTTGACCCAGGGGGTCCTCATTCTCGAGATGTTGATTGCTAGCCATCAATCTTGTTTGTAGACGGGTCTAATATCGGTGTTGGCGAACCAGCTTGCCTTTCGTTTCTGTTGGTAGAACATTTTTATGAGTACAAGTATGAATGCGTAAATGAATGCAATGCATATGCACATGGCCTTATGTTATTTTTGTGTTTAGCGCCAGGAATCGTGAGATAACTCGCTCTTGTCATAAGCAAATATCGAAACATTTTAAGAGCGCGACGAACATTGGGATCAACAAGCGATAGGGCATACTTCCTTCGAGTTTTAAGCCAATCATTGGAAATCTCGAATTTAGCATACCCTCGCTTCTTGATCCCATGTTGTCTTGTTTTTTTCACGCCTACGACAAGATTCCAAATTACTCCAAGATCACCGGCAAACAAATTAGATGCATGAGGAATGCTGCATGAATTTTTTTCAGAATTTTGCTTATGTAATGCATGATGTTATGATGCAAATTAAGTGTGGATGATGAGGATGCTTGTTATAAAGACAGATATTTAGAGGTGGGGGTTTTGAAAATTTAGGGCAGTATACCCTATATGCCACCTCATATGGGTATTTATGAAAGAGAAGGAAAAACATATTCTTTTTGATTTTGTTGTTTTTTCAAAAAACGTTGGCGGAAAAGAACTAAACTAGATGTAATAATGCAACACACAATTTTGGAAAAGCCCTTGTGACCTAAAAAGAGGTGAGACCTATGATCTAGGGCAATTTAAAGGGTAATCCTCCCATGTAGCTCTATTCACTTCCTCACAAAGTCCACCAGAGCCACAGTCCCTTTCACAAAACTCCCCCACAAATGCAGCAAACTGCTAGGTGTGAGGCATCATGAAAGAGCACAACTCTGGTTGAAACTTTCGCAAGTAGCCAAACGAACAACGGTCCCGATGGGCTCTCACTACTCGAATCCACTCTCCTAAGTTCTTGCAGACCTGGGTTATGGTCCCACTCAAAACACATAGTCACAGGGTATAAGTGTAGTGTGTGTCAAGGGCATTTTCCCTAGCACTACCCCCACCTGAAATGAAAACCAGAGCAGTCCAGACAAAAGCAAGTAATAACAAGTTATCTACCCTAGGGTTCCGTACCTGGAATATCTATAAACAAAGAGGTTGCTTACCTTAGGAAGAGGAGCCAAGAAGATGGGACATGATAGAATGGGGAAGAGATGCATGAACTTACCTTTGGAGAAAAGGAGCAAAGAAGAAGGGAACATGGGGGGTTGGAAGAATGCATGAGCATAAGCAATAAAAGAAAAGGAATAGAAGAGGAGATAGGGAACAACAAAGAAGAACACAAATGCATACGCCTACAATCAATGATAAGAAAGAAAGGCAAACAAAGTTTTAATCAAATCAACAATACATTAAACCACACATTTAAATTAGTTAGGCTTGACCCTCGTCTTTGAAAAAGTTTCCCCAGCGGAGTCGCCAGCTGTTGCACCCCGAAAAATCCCCGGTTTGGGTTTCTCAATGTACAACGTGGAAATTTTTTGGAGCCGCCACCAATATTTTAATTTTAAGACCAAAACATTGAAAAAAGGTCTTTTGGACAAGGCGGATGGTCTTTTGAAAACTAGAGATATAGGTTCGGGGGTCGATTACGTGCGAGGAAGGTGTTAGCACCGCGCACGTCCTTTCTACCGAAAGGGAACCTCTAATTAAATGTGTGGTTTTAACGTTTGATTTGAAAAATATCTACATTTGCCTATTTACTTGAAGAATGAATGGGAAAACTTAATAAAATCTTACTTTTGGCGAGAAAAGGGGAAAAAAAAGGGTTTTTAGAAAAAGTGCTTGACGGGACATGGCCCGCTCCTACGTATCTCCCGGTGCGATGGAGAATTCAAAGCTACGTAGTTCTTGGTTGTCTTTTTGAAAAGTTTTTGTTTTTTTTATCTTTTTTTGTGAGTTTTTGAAATAGGACGAGAATTAGTGAATGATTAAACTAGCAGAGGCTATGATGAATCACTATTAAATACTCGAAAAAAGAGAGTTGCGCCGCTAGTCAAACGAACAAAGGTTCTGATGGACTAATGAAAACAACTCGTTTTTATTATCTTTTTTGCAAGTGATTTTCGAAAGAGATTGATTTGCACGATGATCAAACTAACAAAGGTTATGATGGATCATCGTTTATTATTCTTATGAGAAAAGGACATTGCCACTAATAGCTAAACGAACAAAGGCTCTGATGAGCTACTAGCAACAATGGGTTTGAAAATGATTCCTTTTGTTTGTTTTATGAAAATGATTTGTTTATGGTTGCAAAAAGGATTTTTATTCGTTGCGCTTGACGAGAACGTGACTCGCTCCTACGTATCCCAAATAGGAATCAAAGCGACGTAGTTCTAATGAAAATGTTTTTTGAAAGGGTTTGAAAGGGGAAGAGCTTTCATAACGATCAAGCAAGCAAAAGCTTTGAGTGATCATTACTAATAACCCTTGATGGCAGTCATGACAATCAAACAAGCCAAGGCTTTGAGTGATAGTCACTAATAACTCGCATTAATTGGAAAAGAGTTCGAAAGATTTTTGGAAAAAAAGGGGTGAAGGTACTATCAATGATTGATTACAAAAGTTTAAGCACATTCAATAATCACGAAATCATGCATATGGTGAACATTTAATCAAGACTAAACATGCCAACACGATCAAAAGACCCACTTATCAGGGATGCGAGGTAAATTTCTCAAAGCAAGTGTGTGTGTGTAGGAGGGAGTGTATTTACCCTAATGACTCTATGCTACAACAGGCATGTAGACTTACGTCTTCATTAGGAGGTCATACACATGGATGGAATGGCATATTGAATTGAGACATTTAAAATGCATCAGAAAATAAGCAAGCAATTGATCATAGGCATAGAATGATTTTAATTAAACTAAGGAACATATGAGCAACGATTTCTCAATAACATGAACAAAAAGGGGGAAGTTGCATCAAGGCTAAGGTAAGCCTATCCTTTGCATTTATGAATAAGTGCCCAAAGGCTAGTTGCACAATCAAAGAGAAGGGAGCATCAAGGTTTTGGGTAACCTATCCTTTGCAATACCTCATGGACCTTAAACCATAAACCTAACTATCTCATCTATTATTCATCAAGAAGTTAAAAGGGGAAGGTTGAATCATCTAAAACCATCTTCACCACTTAGAACATGATGCACTAGGCATAAGTGGGAATCATGTGATTCATCATCAACAATGGACAATAATATACAAGAACAAGTAAATAGACACCAAAGCTAAGTTAAATCACATAGGGCAATTTTGGCACGGATCACAATAATTAAATATTAACAAATGTAAAGACAGAAATACCTCTAATGAAGGCAGATATTACAACTTGAAAAATGCAACCCCAACTAACTCTTGCAGAAGATCAGCTCAGACGGACCAGCGGAACGAATAGAGCAAAAATAAAGTGTGGAAGAGTTTTTCTAAAATGTGAGAGATTTCGAAAAAAATGGGTGCCTGGAAATGAGATTTGGTGCGCCTAATTATAGGAAAAACTAAGGTGATCTATTTTAGGAAATGGAGTAATCGATTAGTTGTTAAAAACAATTGGTATGCATAATCGATTAGGTGCCTTGGATTTCAGATCCAATAATCGATTAGGTGCCTTGGATAATCGATTAGGCACTTTCCAAAACCATAGGAAACTTTCCAAAATAGGTGATAATCGATTATGGTGTGTAGTTATAAAAGTGGATAATCGATTATGCTCTTGACTATTTTCAGGAGGATAATCGATTATAGTCTTGGTATAATCGATTAGGTGCTTCAAAAATATGTTGACACTTTCCAAAAATACTTCATAATCGATTATAGGTTTAGTTTAAAAGATGGCATAATCGATTAGTTGCTTCCTTAGATCTTACTAATCGATTATGTGCTTCAATTACACAAGGAGGTAATCGATTATTGGCCTGTATGGAAAGGAGTGAATAATCGATTATGCTCCTGACTGAAAGGAGTGGAATAATCGATTATTTGCTTGAAGGAAGGATATGATGTAATCGATTGAGTGCCTTCCTAAAAACATGGATAACTTCCTTATTCATCAAGAATATATTATATGCATAAAAATATTTTCATAACACATGTGCTTGTCCTATTTTATCTTGCATGCATGAGGTTTATTGAAAAATATTTTCATGCAAAATTATTTTTATAAGTCCTTTTGTGAAAAATGACCAAAATGCCCTTTTTGACCCTAAAACCCTAATTTCCCCAAAAAGTGCATTCTAACCCTAAAAATGATTTCAAAAACTTTGGAGCGGTTTCTAGGACCCAAAATGCAATGCATAATTCATCATATATTTATTATTATTATTTTTTTTGTGTGGAAAATTAGGGTTTGGACTTAAGCCGGACAAAATTGGGGTATGACAACTTCAAAGAGCATTATTTGAAGCTCATTGACTAGGTCTTCTTGTGAACTCTCAGAGTGGCCACCGCCAGAAGCAGTCGAAGTGCTTTGCTTACTCTCAGTCGAAGACCTACCACTCATCAATAGCTTGAGAGCTTTAAGAGGATTCTTGCTCTTTAACTCTGACAATTCTTGTTGGCTCAAGCTGGTGCCTGCTGAAGGCACAATCCTTGGAGGGCTGTTGTCCTTTGGAGATTCATCTTCGTGTTCAGATAGATCTTCTTCCTCTTCACCATTATTGTTGTCGTCGTCATCCTCGCTCACTTCGACATCCCCTTATTGTTTTTCCCCTTCTGTTTCCTCTTCATCCAAGTGCGGAGATGGGGGCAAGGTTACTTCGACATTGCCGGCAATTCGGCCTTCGTCAATATCCATATGATGACCTTCACTTTCTTGGACATGGTCAGAAACTTCCTTTTCAGTTTCGTTGGTGCCAATGTTGGGATTTGTTTCTTCGACCATTGGTGTGTCCTTGGTGACATTGGGAGGGTTATCTTGCACAACTTCCTCTTCTGCGGCATTCTTTTCGACCTCAGTTCCCTTCGACGGAGAAAGAGTGGAAGTGGGCGTTGTTTGCTTCACTTGAGTAATGGGTTCTTGCTCCTGTTAGTAAACATTTAGTGAGCTTCTACCATAAATGAATGAAACTTTTAAAGAGGGAATTAGGCTCGATCAATTACCTTTGGTATGCTGTCTTCGACACGAGAGTGGGCACTCTCAGGTTTCTTTAAGGATTTCTGGTTCTCATTTGGGTTTTTCTCTTGAACGGTCGAGGCCTTCTCTTTGGGTGTTTCTTTGGTCCGTCGTGGTTTTTCGACAGTTTTCTGTGGAAAGGGAGTGCTATCCTGAACATGCTTTGTTCTTCTCTCTTTCTCAGCTTGAGCCTCGCCAGCAACAGATGGTTGATTCAGAGCATCTGGTGATTCATCAGACTACATATTCAGAAAATATGTTAGTATAAATAAAAAAACACAAGTGCTGAAAAGCAAAGAGGAGGTTAACTATTTCGACCTCTGAATCATCACTCAATTCGACTGCAGAAGTTTTCTTTGACTTCTTGGGGATAGTACCAGCAATGGAACTGCTTGATCTTTTTCGACTCTGCGAAGAATAAAACAATTAGATGTCGAGTCTAATATTTAAACACGGAGAAAAGTAAAAATACTTACTTCTTGTTTCTCTGGTTTTGGGGGTTTGCTTTGCTTTGTCGAAGTTGTATCACTTTTCATCTTCAACACTGTGGCTTCACCTTTCTTCTTCACTACCTTCTTCGTTTTGGATGCCGTTGTATCATCTGTCGAAGCAGATGCTATGGGAACAGCTACAAACATTCGAAAAATGTGTGAGTGAGATCATACATAAAGAGAAACTAATTTTTTCTAAGAATTTATACATCACCTGTTGCCATGGGAGATGTAACTCAAACATGTTGAATATCCAAATGAAAATCACCCTCATACGTGTGTATGTTATGCTTGGTCGGAACTACTTTTTTAGCCATTTTTTGAGATGAGAGAAAATCATATATTGCCATGGTCGAACCACACAAAAACCATTGAGGCATTGGTGGTCGAAATGCCAAAGCTAATTTGCTAGTTGGCAAAGGTGGAAATTTGACTATATTATTTTTTTAGAGCAAAAGTATATTTGTCCAACACATAAGGTGGAATAGACAATGTTGGAAGTTTTGCAATAATCTTTTGCTTTAAAATTCTAGCGGCCTCAAAAACAGTTCGACCAAGTTTATTAGGGTCATATATTATTTCGAAGTAATTTTGGAAGGCTTGAATTTCTTGGATGTGCGTACCTTGAAATTTCTCCTTTTTATTCTGCGCAGAAGGAAAAGCAGATATTAGTTCTTGAAGCAAGTTAGACTCTTCGACATCAGCAGACCTAGATTTGTAATATTCCCTCCACCACTTGGAGAAATGCTTAGTGCAAGCAAAGCATTGTTCAAATTCAATGGGGCCAAAGGTAGGGGCTTCTTTAATGGCGTTTTCAAGACGACGCCAAAAGTCTTTCTCATTATCAGGATGCCTCAAATCTTTCTTCGATTTGTACAAAGGCCTAGGTCGGAGTTGACATAGCCCAAATTGCCTTGCAACTAGGTTTGGTTGATATGCTTCTGTTACAAAGGAAGATTTGGATCTGCTAGAGTTAATTCTTGTCGACAGGTAGTTGGGGGTTAAGAATGCTTGCCATATCTAGTTAGTTTCTTCTTCGTCTTCAGGGGAAGCAACAGGAAATTTCTTAAGAAACCAATCTGGTCCATAAATTCTAACAGCGAAAGGTGTCATCGAAGGGACAAAGGCAGTGCAATTCAGGAGCATGTCGAAGGCTGTTGAAAATAGTTGCTCTGTAGTTTTCCCTATTTCCCTATGCCTTAAGAGTGCTAGCCTTATTCCTTCGATCCTTCTATGGTTTACTGTCTCAATAAGATCTTCAGGAACGAAATAGTCAAGTTTCGACTCAAATGTGGCGATAAGCCACAATTGAAATAGCCAAATGGGTCCTGAAACTAGGAATTTGCCATTGGGTGCAAGTGTCTTTAAATTGACTGAGCTTTGTCCTAGAGATTCATAAAGGCTTCCTAAGATCAATTTGCTAAGACAGATGTTTCGACCTTCATGAATTTGAATGGCCAAGTTGATGTACATCTTAGCCACTTGGAGTGACGACGAACAGAAGACAAAGAAGGAAAGCCATAAGGTGAGAAAAGCAATGTGTTCTTCATCAGAGACTTCGACACTATCAGTGACATGATGGTCCTCGATGTACCCATTGAAAGTGGCACGTTTGAAGTCGAATTGGTACTTGGTGCCAGTGCTATTGGGATTAAAAACATCACCTGTGGGTTTTAGACCAGTGATACCAGCTACGTCCAAGAGAGTAGGAGTAAGCATACCACACTTAAGGTGAAGGCTATTAGTGGTTAACTCCCAAAAATGGAGTGCAGCAACGAGCATTGGGCTCTGGTATTTTGGCCCATATTTCGACAATTGAATTAGGTCGAAGATGCCTAAATTTTTCCAGGTTTCAGCTTTCTTGGACTCAATTTTGTCGAGCCAAGTGAGGTAAGTTTCATTTTCGGCAGGTGGAGAAGACCTAAAGATTCTATTGGGACTGTTCATGAAGCTCATGACATATGGGCCTTTAATAAAGATCCTAGGTTTAAACTTATGGTAACCAGGGAAAATTTCTTGGAGTTTTTCAGAATCAGTTTCCGACTCAGGAAGTGGACCAAGGAAAGCGTACTTATTAGGTGGAGGAGAGGGAATGAGTACCTGAGACTTCCATATTTGAGCTTGCTCATCACTGTAATCTGGCTCTGGTACTATTTTGGAGAAACGGGATTTCCAGAAGCTTGATACTTGGAAGAAGTAATTTTCGAAGCCATTGAAGAAAACACAGTAACTGAAGTAATGAATCGTGAGAGAAAAAGTTTTCCCGAAAAGCTTCTCTGGTGCGTTCATGGCGTGTTCTGCGTAAGAATCGTGCTCGTGGAGAAGAAGAAGGGTTTCGAGAGAAAAGAGATTTCAGGAGATTGAAAGAAGGTAAAAGGGAAGATGGAAAGGGAAAGGTCCTATTTATACCTGTTATACGCGCCAATAAAAAAAAGGCGAGCAATGATGGCAGTTACTTGGGGAACGTGTGTAGCAGTTACAAAAGTGATGGAAGTGATGGAGTGTGGCAGTTTCCAAAGCAAAACGTGGCCATTAATATGACAGCGCACTCAAGTGCTAACATGACGAGAAAGAAAACGTCTCTTCAACGCTGAAGAGTGACGTTGATGACGTTAGAGTGCTTGACATAGGGTTGTCGAGAGACAATTCAAAAACGTCAATTTTCTACCTTCGTTTAAACCTCAGTCGAAAATGACATTTTTGGGGGGCAATTTGTTAGCCTGCATTTTCGACAGGCTCAATTAAATGCAGTCAATGAGGTTTGACTTGTCACTTCAAAATAGAAATGTTGATTTTCGACATTGGGATGGTAATTCAAATGTGATCTTCGACTTTTGACTACTTCACAAAGACGGGGAAATTGAGGCATTGAAGGCAATACTTCGACAGAAAGGGGAATAAAGCAGCATTGTCGAAGAACGTAGCAGTTACGTTGAAGGATACGGCAGTTGTTGTTTTTAAATTCTTTTGTACAGTTATATATAGCCATTGTAGGCAGTTACAATCTCTCCATAGTATATATAGTAGTTTTTCATAGAAAAAAGGGGTCACAAACTCTCATACATATTTCTCACGCTCAGAATTTCAAGTTACAGAGAAACATGAATTATAGAAACCAGATGTATGATATTGTGTACCAATTTCTTTGATTTCGACGCAATCTAGTTATGTTTCCTTAAATATTTCTGCAATTTACTTGTTTTCTGCACTTGATCGAATTCAAAAGATACGTAAGGCAATTCGACAGTTTCAACAACTTTGAAATTGTCTGTTATTACAAATAACATCAAAAACATTCGTAATTTTTTCTGGAAAACTATAGCACAAATATCCTAAGATTTACTGGTTGATCTTGCAAGTAACAAATTCTAAACCAGCGGTTGTTTACCAAAATTCACGGTAAACAGGATGTTAAGCATAACAAGTTCATTTTATGGGCTTATCTTCCTATGTCTAGGCTAAAATAAGATTAACTAAAGTGTCCTTTAATTAACACGACTCATATTAACTCTTGCGTTCAACAAATTAACCTTTTTCAGAATTAAAATGCATGTATTCAATAAAAGGCGATCAAGCTTAAATCAAGTTTGGAAATATTATAGCACACGAGTTAAGGGAACTAAGCAACATTTAACACTTAAACCATTCAAAGTGTCATCACAAGTTTAAAGCATCCTAACTTAGAGAAATTAGCTCATAATGAGCATAAAATTCATAAAGACAAAAGAGGTGCTCAACAACATAAACATGGTACTGAAATAACAACAAAGAAATTAGCAAGAGTATTACAATTGTGAACTTCAGCCCTTTAGAACTGAAGATGTAGAAACAACCCCCAACTTGCTTCACAACTCTGCTGTCAGATCAGTGCTGCAACACCACTTCACCACTGGCCCGCCCAAGCTTTCTTCAATGGAGGCATGGAAGGTAAAAAAAGACACTATTTCTAAATGTTAACCCTCTTTTCCAGCCTGGTTACTTCAGAAAATGATCTTCTATTTATATCAAAAGAGGT
The DNA here is from genome assembly GCA_039519185.1 of Astragalus membranaceus. NCBI lineage: Eukaryota > Viridiplantae > Streptophyta > Magnoliopsida > Fabales > Fabaceae > Astragalus > Astragalus membranaceus. Next base: position 45,233,412 of record CM076848.1, read on the forward strand.
GAGTGTATGGGAGAGAAATTTCATAATTTCTAATTTGTCTTTTTGTGTTTTTTGCTTTATTGACTTTTTGGCACCCTATCTCTTCAAAAGCAAGTGGCCAGCAACAATCGGTGCAGACAGGTGGAGCGTGACTCGAGTGAGCCGATAGGGGAAGGATAGACTATGATACTATTTTAGAATTTAGGTTGGGCCTAAATCAAGTCTACAAAACTAATTTTTAACATGAGAGATGCCTTCCATTTATAACATTTTTCAAGGCATATTACATCTGATGTGAGACTCTCACCACACCCATTCTCACACCCCAACTAATCTTGGATAGACACTAATACCATATCAAAATCTATTATGAGTTGAACGTAATCTTACAAAATTGGCTTTTAAGGTTAGAGATGTCTCCCACTTATAAATATCTACCCTCACACTCAAAACTAGGCAACATGAACGTAACTTGAATGGTTTGATAGTGGGTGACTCAACACGAATATTGGATAAGGTCGGACATCTTATAATTTTAGTAGTGAACCCTGCACATTGGCTTTTAAAGGAAAACATGGTTCCCACTTATAAAAAATTTTCAAGTCCCAAATTCAATATAGACTCTCAATGCACCCCCTCAGACTCAACACAAACGAGGATTATCTAAATACAAAATTTTCTATATTCACATGTATTTAGGCTAAATTGAAGGATCTTTTAAGTATTTATCTAACTCATAAAGTCTTCTACATCGGTGTCATCACATTTTTGCCTTAATACATATGAATGTAGAAAACCTTAGATTTTAAGGAATTTTTATTCTCGGTCAAGACTTCACATCTGTCATTCTACCTCTAATACTCACTTTATGGTTGATTAAAACTCATGTGAGCTCCACTTAACTAATGAGTCTCATTTTCAAAGTGGTGGAACCCACGTGAATCTAATATCTATTTATACTAATAAACCACACTTAAATTACCCATAAAAGCCTTCACACTTACTTGACACATTGCCACTCTATAATAACTCCAAAGGGTATTTAGGTCATTACCCTCTCTTCATTTCTTTTTTTTTACACTCTCTTTTCTCTTTTTCACTTTTCTCATACACTCTCTTTCTTCCTTTTTCCTTTTTACACTCTATTTCTTCCTTTTTTTTCTCTCTCTTCTTACACTCTCTTTCCTCCTTTTCACTTCTCTCTTACACTCTCTTTCTTCCTTTTTTTTCTTTTTACTTTACTTTTACTTTTTCCATAAATAATTTTTCTCTTTCTATTATCATTATACTTTAGTTTTTTAACTAAATTTCTAAATTTATACACTCTTATTGATAATCTACTATCTATCTTTTACTATCTACCATAATCTACTAAAATTTTAATTTTACTCTCCGAAATTTGTTTATACTCTTATTGATAATCGAATATCACCTCTTATTGATATTTATCTTTTACTATCTAATATAATCTACTAATCAACTAAAATAATCAATTGAAACTACGAGATAACTGCAATTATATATATAAAAAATATGGGATAACTGTACTGATATATAAAAAACATAGGATTAAACTACTGATTAATATTTAAAACAAATATTTCTCATTGATAACCTACTATAATCTACTAATCAACTAAAAAAATCAATTGAAACTACGAGATAACTGCAATGATATATAAAAAACACGGGATAACTGCACTGATATATACAAAACACGGGATTAATATTTGTAATTGATAATTAAAATTATTGAAGCATACTATGAACCTATTATCTAAAAAACAAGAAGATGTAATGACTATTTAAACTACTGATTAATATTTAAAACAAATATTTCTCATTGATAATCTACTATCTAACTTTTACTATCTACTATAATCTAATAATCAACTAAAATAATCAATTAAAACTACGAGATAACAGCAATGTTATATAAAAAACACGGGATAACTGCACTGATATAAAAAAAACACGAGATTAATATTTGTCATTGATAATTATAATTTTTGAAAACTACTATAAACCTACTATCTAAAAAACAAGAAGGCTTAGTGACTATTTAAACTGATTAATATTTAAACACACGTGACAAATATTTGTCACTAATACCTAAAAAAGAACAAATAATTGTCACTGATTTGTAAAAAACACGGGATAAATATTTCTTATTGATAATCTACTATCTATCTTTTACTATCTACTATATATAATCTACTAATCAACTCAAATAATCAATTGAAACTACGAGATAACTGCAATGATATATAAAAAAAACACAGGATAACTGCAATAATTTATAAAAAAAACACATGATTAATATTTGTAATTGATAATTAAAATTTTTGAAGACTACTATAAAACTATTATCTAAAAAACAAGGAGATTTAATGACTATTTAAACTACTGATTAATATTTAAAACAAATATTTCTTATTGATAATCTACTATCTCTTTTTTTTTTACCAATCTACTATCTCTCTTTTACTATCTATTATTATCTACTAATCAACTAAAACAATCAATTGAAACTACGAGATAACTGCACTGATATATAAAAAACACGGGATAACTGCACTGATATATAAAAAAACACGAGATTAATATTTGTCATTGATAATTAAAAATTGTGAAGACTACTACTACAAACCTACTACCTAAAAAACAAGAAGACTTAATGGCTATTTAAACTAATAATTAATATTTAAAACAAATATTTCTCATTGATAATCTACTATCTAACTTTTACTATCTACTATAATCTACTAATCAACTAAAATAATCAATTGAAACTACGAGAAAACTGCAATGATATATAAAAAAAACACGGGATAACTGTAGTGATTTATAAAAAAACACGGGATTAATATTTGTCATTGATAATTATAATTTTTGAATACTACTATAAACCTACTATCTAAAAAAACAAGAAGACTTAATGACTATTTAAATTGATTAATATTTAAAACACACGTGACAAATTGTCACTAATATCTAAAAAAGGACAAATAATTGTCACTGATTTATAAAAACTACAGGATAAATATTTCTTATTGATAATCTAATATCTATCTTTAACTATCTACTATAATCTACTAATCAACTCAAACAATCAATTGAAACTATGAGATAACTGTACTGATACATAAAAAACACGGGATGACGGCACTGATATATATAAAAACACGGGGATAACTTCAATGATATATATAAAAACACAGGATAACCGCACTGATATATTAAAAAACACAAGATAACAACACTGATATATAAAAAACACAGGATAAATGCACATATTGTTTCTAAATGATACTTTTACATTTTTAGATTTTAATATTTATATATTTTATATTTGAAACTATTTTTATCTACTTCAAATTTGTCTTTATTTTCACGAGGTAATGTTCAGACTATTTAACTGTGTTTTAAAGCATTAAACAACTATTAATATCTGCTTTTGTATTTTAAGTTTGAGACATTGAAATTTCTATGGAACTGTTTCATTTACATCATTTCTATTCAATTTAATACTAATATGTCATTAATTAACAAAAATTAACAGTATGAAGAAACTTTTTTTAAATATCATTATTACCAAAATAAAAGAGAAATTTTATTTATCGTAACCACAAAACTTACTTTAACTTCGTCTATCTACCTCTTACAAACATAGCTTCGATTTACATTATTTAAATTCTAGAAATCAATCTGATTCAAACTATACCAGACAACGCGATCAACCCGTGCGGATGCACGAGTATGTTACTAGTTTTAGCCAATACTAAAATAAGTGTTGGAGAGAGAGTGTCAAAGAGAGTGTTGCTAGCATTTATCTCTCGTGTCGTATCACAATTGGAGACTCAAAAAATTGATGGATTAATAATTAAATATGACTATATTTTCAAAATGAATACACAGTTACTCGGAGTGGGAGATGGTAAAGATGTAAGAATATCACCAAAAAAAAAGGGAAAGAAGTTAGAAGATAACTGATCCAAAGCAGTTTAGAATTTCGATGATTGGCGCAGTTAAGTGTAAGTGGGTTGCAACGGATAGGACTTAGAAGAATCCACTTATTTCTTCATTTTGATTTCTTGAGCTGTGCAATTATGGAAGCACTATCACTATCCCTTTCCCTTCCCACAACCACAAGTAGTCTTACTCTTACCAAATCCAATGCCAACTACATTTCTCTGAGTGCTTCTACTAATTACGCCTCACTCTCTTCCTTACAACAACTCCCTCCTTCTTCCTCAACCGGACTCCTCAGTTTGGTATTCATTCTTTCCCTCTTTCTTTATTATTAATTAAATGGGTTTGTGGTTTCTTTCTTCTGGTGTTCCTTTTAATGCAAAAAACATGACATCTGTTTGATTTGGGACATGAATACCGCGTTTCCTTTGCAGACGAGAGTTGTTCGTGTGAAAGCTGAGAGTGAGGATTATGAATTGAAGCAAGTGAGGGATATGGCTGCTGCCAAAAAGAGATGGGAAGCTCTGGTATTTCATTTCAATTCAACTTCTTTTGATAATAACATTCTTGATTTCAGTGATTGTGTACGCTATAAATGAAATGCCAAATGAGGAGTTTCTTGTTGAATTGATTTTTCATATTCTGAGTGTTTATTAGTATTATACAGTACATTGTTTGGGATTTCTCAACAGCTTGGGCTTGACTAGCATGTATAATCTAGAGTGCTTGTTATTGTAGGATGTGTTTTTCCTATGATTAACCACCTTTTAGATTGTGATTTTGTTTTACATGAGGACCTCAAGATTTTAATGAGGTCTACTTGTTTATTTGTAGATCAGGGATGGAAAAGTTAAAGTTCTTACCCCAAGGGAAGCAGGGTATGCAGTTCAACTTTCAAACAAGCCCCTTCTTGATGTTCGCCCCTCAAATGAGCACAACAAGGTTTCTCCAATGATGCATCTCTTGCTTTTCTATACCGTAGCCAATATATTGCACATATAAATTTGACATTTTAAACATGTATATTGTTATGGTAAGATATTTATGAAGCTAATTGTCAATGAGTGATTGATTGATACTAGCAGCTGCTGAAAGCATCAGATTCGCATTTCCCTACACATTTATTTTAATTCAACTTTCATAATATTATTTGTTCTTATTATTGCTAATAAGTAATTTGACTCGTTTACTTTTGAAGGCATGGGTGAGAGGTTCAACCTGGATTCCAATATTTGATGTTGATGGTAAACTCGATGTTGGAACCATTCCCAGAAAACTCACAAATTTCGCAATGGGTATTAAAATATCCATCCTGCCTCTCTCATTACTCATTTTCACCTTAATTATTTTGGTAGATTTTCTACATTTATACAATAAATCGCTAAATTACAATAGAATTAGAAATCTATAACATTTGACTTGATGTTGTGAACAGGAGGTTGGTGGAGTGGCATGCCTACACTGTCTTATGACAGGTATTATAAATTAACATTTGTTCTTCTGGCTCTTTCTCTGTGCATAAATTTTGTTATTCATTTATGTTCTTTCTTCAACAGCTTGTTCTTATCCAAAGTTGAGGAAAAGTTCCCCAAGGATACAGAATTAATTGTTGCCTGCCAGAAGGGACTCAGGTGAGCTTTATACATTTAATTGATTGCATTAATGCATACTCAATTTTGTTGCTTCTAATTCCAACTTTCTGGTCCCCTAAAATGCATTTGATAATTGGTACTTCCCCCACTGCTTTGAATCCTATTCCATCTCCTGTTGTTCTGAACCCGGTTTTCTGGCCAGATCACTAGCTGCTTGTGAACTACTGCATAATGCTGGTTACAAGAACCTGTTCTGGGTTCAAGGGGGCTTAGAGGCTGCTGAAGACGAGGCATGTTTTCCCATTTCAGTTTTCTGGAATTCCTGTTGTTCTTTACCCCGATCAAATATTGGGTACGAAAAATAACTTCTCTTGTGAGCTTATTCTCTTACGTCCCTTATTTCTATTGTGAAGCAGGATCTTGTAGTAGAGGGTCCAGTGCCTCTAAAGTTTGCTGGAATTGGTGGTGTTTCAGAATTCCTTGGGTGATTATCTAATCTCACCTTCTCCCTTTACGTTCCTAACAATCAGTTTTGTAATTGATTTAGTTTTTGTTCTAAATGGATCGACAGTCCACTAGCATTGGTTTATAAGTAGTCCGGCCAAAAGATAAAATTACGCGCCGCTTTAAAAATCAGTTGTCATCATATGCTCTAAATTAAAGTTATTGCTGCGAAGTCAGAGAGTTTTGAAAAATTTCAGTAAAAGATGACATAGTCTTGTGTTATGTATTTCCAGATTGCGAAGATTTCATGATAATCGATCCCCTGTCAATGCTTGCTGGCAATAATAACACGAAATTGTATAGCCTAGTATTGTACCGGTTGCTTCACATAATAAAAAATAATAATATTAAGAGAATATTAAAGAGATTTTAGTCATGATTTATCATCTAGTTAATGACAACTTTCCTGTATCTAACAGAATGTCCCTGGCTTGTTAGGTTTAATACCATTACATGGACATAGTTGTATGATACTTCCATATCTTTTTGCTTACTATATAAATCCTTCAAATGAGTTTTTTAAAACTTAGGCCGTTTCTTAAATATGGTTGCAAGTTTCTGACTGCAAGCTTATTTCCAGTTGGACTGATCAACAAAGAGCTGCTGCAGCCAAGGAAGGTTGGGGCTATAGATTAGTGTTTTCCGCACGTCTGGTAAGTTATCTATTGTATGCTTTAACTTGCGAATTTTATTTTTAAATTTTTACTTAACAAGTTTGATTGTTTCTGGCATAGCTCGGAGTATTTCTTGCTGCCGATGCATTATTTATTGGTGCTCAGCAAATTGGGCGCTATCTTCAGGACATCAGGACCCATTGAAATGATATTGCTACCTTTCAGCTGTTGATTAATCCTGGCGGAGACAACGTTCCTTGTTATGGATGAGAGTATACAAATTACAGAGACAATGGTCTAAGGAACTCAATTTTGAATGCTGACCCTTGGCATGGGCTTACTGCCCATCCTTTAGTTAGATCTACTAGCAGGTGCTTTCTGATATTTATGTCATAATAAATCCAAGTTTGGTTGGGCAGTCATTGTAATTTATGTTTCTTGCACTAAAACGTGTCTTTTGGGCAAATGCTTGTATTTTTTTTTTAGAAATTTCCAGAACTCCAAAAAATTGTCAATTTACTGCTCCATTAATGTTAATATTTTGGTAGACATCTATTTATTGTAACTGGCAGTGTTTAAATACTAGTGCTGGATGAAATCTGAATTCTGAACCCTGATTATATTGTTACAGAAGAAGCCCTCTCAGTTATCACTGCTGGATTCTGAAACCTGATTAAATTGTGTCCATTTAGCATTCTGTCATTCCTTGTGAAATTATGTTGTATTAGGTTGATCATTATTATGACAAGGAGAAAATATTTTGTAACAAATGTTACCATCAAGTGGTAGAGTAATAAGACTCTCTAAGCATCAAAGGGTTTTCTTGCATTTCAGTTTAGTGATTTCCATTGCCTTCCCAATATTGTAAAATCAAGCTGTAATGGACAAAAATATCGAACTAAATGATTAATTGATGAGCTGCAGATGCTTCTCAATTCGTTGTTCCTTGCTCTTAACTTGAGTTGATTCGTGCTCATCGTAAACAACTTTTGAAAAGAGTCGGACGCATAGATTGCATGCATCATACTGTTACGAAAATAATTTCTGTTTTTGCTCCTATTTAAACCATGGGTTTAAGGATGTGACTTTGTAAACATTTTTCCAGCTATAGTGGAGTTGATAAAGGAAAATAGAAAACCACCAAACAAATCAAGTTCATCCAAATACTAACCGAGTGACAAGTCCAGTTTAAGTATGATCATTGATCTTGCTGGCACTTATTTTAGATAGTAAAATAAGACATAATCATTGATCGACTGTTGATATTTAAGTATGATTTTTTTGTTATGCATGTTCGTTTAATATGATGAACAGTTGAATTTTTGTACCAAAATTGAAATGTCTTATTTTATCTATAGCCAATTATTCCCTTCAGATAATTCAAATCCATAGTTCACATGCTCTTTTTGCTTTATCAAGAGTCTTCATAGAAAGTATGGCTTAGCAACAACTAAAAGATTTTCTCTCCTATAGGCATTGAGATGCCAAAAACTTCAGTAAGGTCCAAGTCTTTAGCTGTAATACCAGGAGGAAGCTCCCAATCAAAGCTGTGAAGAAGTTGAGCAAGAGCAAGCTCAACAACTGCAACGGCAAATGTAAGAGTTGGACAACCTCTTCTGCCTGCTCCAAATGGTATTAGCTCAAAATTCTGTCCCCTATAATCAATATCCCTCTCTAAGAATCTTTCTGGTTTAAATACATTAGGTTCTTCCCAACTTTCTGGATTCCTACCTATTGCCCAAGCATTAACAGAAATTCTTGTTTTAGCTGGAATTTTGTACCCTTTTAAGATAATATCTTCCATAGACTCTCTTGGGACTAATACCGGAACTGGCGGGATGCAAGCGAAATATCTCTTTTATTACAGCTCCTATATACTGCAGTTTATGCAAATCACTCTCTGCAACAACTCTTCTTTCTCCTAGTATGCTACGCACTTCCTTTTGTGCTTTTTCCATAACTTTGGGATTCATTAGTAGCTCTGTCATTGCCCAATCAAGGACAATAAAAGTTGTATCAGTTCCAGCAGCAAACATATCCTGCATGAAAATACAAAGTACTGTCAACAAACTTTCAACATATTGAGAGATAAATCAACACATGGTTATTAAAACTTTTTTGGTGTACATTGGGTATCCTCTGCGTGCAACTGTAAAGACTAATCCCTCGAGTCAGCAAGACCACAATGAGCGGTAAAACTCCCTCTCAAGAGCTTTAACGCTATTGTATTCCCAGGGCTGGATTTGAATGTAGTGCCTCTAGTTAAGCCGGAAGAGACTCGAACAATCTCATCTGAATCCTCTTGTTACATGGTTATTAAGACTTCACTTACCAGGATTATTGCCTTGATATTATCAGTTGTGAGAGGCATCTCACCGGTGTCATTCTTCTGCAGCTCAAGTAAATTATCTACAAGGTCCTTATGTTCCTCTATCTTATTAGAAATCTGGTGTTCATTCAGTATCTGATCAATGAGTTGATCAAACTTTCTTGAAGTGTTCTGGAGTCTTGTTTTCATGCCTGTCAAGCTGTGTATGAACTCCAAGGAAGGAAAGAAGTCACCAAAGCTGAATGAATCCACCAAGAAGTTCCTGATACTCATCAAGCATATTTTGGAACCCATATTTTTTATGCTCTCCTCCTTCATAAAAGTCTCTTCCAAATGCTACACGACAAAGGACAGTATTTGCATAAAGTCCTAACATCTTAGACAAATTGCTAGTTCCTGGATAAGAACCTGCAACTCTATGAACTAAACGAGCAACTTCTTCTTCTCTAACAACACTATATGATTGTACCCTTTTAACACTTAAAAGTTCAAGTATGCAAATTTTTCTGATGTGTCTCCAATAAGCACCATAAGGAGAGAAAACAATATTTGTACTATTGTAAAAGAGATACTTAGCTGAAAAAAGTTGTGGACGACTTGCAAGTGCAAGATCATGAGTTTTTAACACTTCTTTTGCTAGTCTAGCTGAAGAAACCACTATAGTTGGGATTTCACCAAGTTGTAGAAATATTATTGGTCCATATTTGTTAGCAAGGCTTTGCAGTGATAGGTGAGGCATGGTGCCAAGCTGGTGGAGGTTGCCAATGAAGGGAAGTTTCATTAATAGAGCTATGAAGATGGATAGGAAGAGTAATGGTTTGTAGCTTTCCTTCAGCCATTGGAGCAGAGCCATTAGATAAACTGAGGGGAGAGCAGTTTGCAAAGTGCAATATGTGTGTTGCCGCTGTGTTGAGTTTTAACCATATCATATCTTTACTATTCTTAATGGATTATTGCCACTTGTTTTTTTTTTGCAAAAAGTGCATAATGGTAATTTACTTTCTACTATTTATTTGCAATGAAAACAAAGTATATTTTTTTTTTGACGTGAAAAAAAAAATATTATTATTAAATACTAAAGGTAAAATCCTTTTTTCCGGGTTGTTATCCTTTTTTTAAGTTACAAATTGTCCTTTAAATTTTAAGAGTTCAATTGAGTCTCTTATCTTATTTTTTAGTTTCACTTTGGTCTCTTAATTTCTAAATGTTTCAAAAGGGCCTTTTATGTTATTGTTTAGTTCAGTTTGGTCTCTTAACTTCTAAAAATTTCGATTGCCCATAAAAACGAGAGGTAAGTTTCATTTAATTGAGCATAAATAAGGAATTTAATTAAAATAATAAGTAAAAATGAAAGAAAAAATAAAACGTTATAAGCTCAAATGCTACTTCAAGTAGCGTTTTAAAAATGCTATAAGCTAGTGAAAAAATGATATAAGTTTATCAAGCCAAACACATACAATGAGCTTATCCACTATAAGTCAGTGAATTGACATTGCCAAACAGAGCCTTTATCAAAATTTTCTTTGGGTCGGTGGGAATCTCTAATGTTCTTCATGTTGAGATCATGACGCTTTTTCATCTTCAAATGCTACCTCAACCGATTAACCAACACTTTAATAACCACTTTGAAGATGACATTACACAAGCTAATGGGCCTGAAACTCTAATCTCTGGGGATTATTTTCCTTGGGGGATAAGAACAAGTAAAGTCTCTCCAATAGACTCATTTATGTTACCTATAGCAAAGGCCATTTTCAAAAGCTGCCAGATATCATCTCTCATTTTCTTCCAGAAGTGGTTGAAGAAGATAGGTTGAAATTCGTCAGGGTCTGGAGCTTTATAAGACTTCATGTTGAAGACTGCCCTTCTCGCTTCCTCTTTGAGGATAGTGTTACTACGAGTGGTCCTACCAAAATCACTCAAAAGAAGAATATTGTGTACAACAAGAGAGTAGGGATCGGTAGAAGAGTCAACCTCGAACAAGTTCTAAAAGTAGTTTTTATAGGCAAATGTTGGTGGTTAGTAATTAGTTAGGGGTGTGCGAATGCTAGTTTCCAGGAATTGAACCCTGAACCTCCTTCTTGCAACTCCTTCATGTCCCTTAACTCGCCAATTGAGCTACCTTATTGGAACAAGTTCTGAAAGTAGTTAATGGCCTTCGTCAGAGTGGCACCATCAGTGCTCCATTGCCCATTCTCGAGGAACAGCCTTTGGATTCTATTGCGCTTCCTTCTCACCACTGTTTGCGTGTGGAGAAAACTTGTGTTGTAGTCCCCCCAATGTAACCCACTTCTCTCTAGACTTATGGTACCATAAAATTCCCTTTTGTTTAAGCACATCATTATATTTCTTTTGAAGAGAGGCTTCTGTCAAAGCCAAGCAGGCTGCTTCAACATACTCCAGTTTAGCTTGAATTGACTTAATTGCTTCTCAAGGTATTTTTTCCTCTGAGGGATGTCAACGAAAACATCTCTATTAAAAGCATACACATCCTTACTTACATGGAGGAGGCTTGTAGGAACCACATGCTCTTCTTTGTCCCAAGCTTTATCACTACAAGAAAAACTGGATTTACCGGCGGAAAAAATCCGTCGGAAATGAACGAAATCTGTCGGTAATGTAACGGTACCGGCGGAAAAATCCGTCGGTAAAACGCTCGTAGGTAATGTTTTCCGGCAGAATTTCCGCCGGTAATTTCCGGCGGATTTTCAGGAGGATTATTTTCCGCCGGAAATACCGCCGGAAATTACTGGCAGAAATTCCGCAAAATCCGCCGAAAACCGTTGGTATTTTTTAATTATTTTTACCGCAAATCCACCGGTAAATACATAAATCCGTCGGTAAAATTTTCATTCTATTTTTGAATTTTTCAAAACCGCCGGAAATATTATTAGATCCGCCGGTAATATTGTTTTTTGAAAAAATTCGAAAATCTGCTAGAAACTCTTCAAATCCGCCGGAAAATTTCGTTATTTTTTTTTAAAAAGTTCAAAACCTGTCGGAAAACACTAAAAAACCGCCGGTAATATTTTACTTTTAAAAAAAATATCGAAAATCCGCAAAAAAAACGTTTTTTTTTAAAAGATTGAAATTAAATAATTAAATAAACGACAATTATATAGTAAATTATAATTAGACTATAGAGAATAGTTTCGATAATTAAAACGATAAACATCCATAAATTCAACAAAGTACAAATTAAATTAAAATATCCATACATATAAATTCAAATAATCTAAATCTATTGTGGGTCGTCATAGTAGTCTCTAGCCGGGTCTTCTCTAACCCAAATATTAAACTCATTGTCATTGAGATCAATATATGTGTCTAGGTGGGGCTGCTGCTGAGAGTGCTGCTGCGACTGCTGTGGGGACTATTGTTGTGGTTCCTGCTGGAAAGGAGGTTGCGGGGACTGCTGCTGTGGCTGCTGCTGGAAAGGAGGCTGCGCTGCTGCTGGGAGTTGATGCTACCATATGGGATTTGGTAGGGAGGCGGGAAGACACCATACGTGTAACACCCTAAAATATTTAATTAAATTATTTAATGAAGTATTTAGAAATTTAAATTAATTAAGTGGATATAATTTAATTATCAGAAAATTATATTAAAAGGTGTAGGGGGTATTAGAAGATGGAGGTGCCAAATTAGATGGACTTGGGCTTAAGTGAGAAGCCCAAGCCCATGAATTAAGTCATATGCGAAGTAGCAAGGCACAAGGGGTTAGGGTTCCCTAGCTATCATTTGCGAAAGTTGAGAAAGAGAGAAAGGAAGAGAGGAGCGTGAGAAAGAGAGAGAGAGAGGACAAGGGGGGCCAAGAGGAGAAGGAGGAGAGGATTCGAAGATCAAGAGGAAGGGATCTCCGTTGTTGCTGTGGCTCTGTAGGTGACTTCTCCTAGGGCATCGAATTCTTCTTCTTGAAAAGGTTAGGGGAGCTCTATCATTCTATCTAATAAATCATATGATGGGTTCTAGATCTAGGGTTAGACTAGATTTTCTTGATGTGTTCTTAATATATTGTTGTTGTTGATATATTTTATATATATATATATATATATATATATATATATATATATATATATATATGCGAAATTGAATTGTTGGGTTATATATGCGAATTGAATTATTGGGTTGTATATATATGATGAATTCTTGATGTGTTCTTGATGCGTTGTTGATGTTGGTTTGTTATATATATATGTATGCGAATTGAATTATGGGTTTTTATGTGTGGGTATGCGAATTGAATTGTTGGAATTATAATCATGGAGGTAATTGCAACCTATGCGTTTGTTTGATGAATTGTGACATTTGAGTATTCGTGAAACTGAAATTTGGTATGTTGGATTGATTGTGTTGTTCGCAATTTGTGTGAATGTGTGCATAGGTGCCTAGGGTGCCAAGGTGATAGTGAAGATAATGCCCAATTGAATTTTTGAGAAATTGATTAAAATAAATGCATTTTTGGTTGCTGGAAAAATATGGATTTTTACACTTTAAAATTGTTGAGAATCAATTTTTAGTGTTGAAAGGTTGTTGGAAAAATTCTGGAATTGTTGCTGCTGTTTTTCTGGGCGCCAAGTGCTTGTGCTGGGCGCCTGTGGCTTGTGTGTGTTGCTGTGCGTTGCCAGATTCCTGTGTGGCTAGGCGCTGGGCGCTGGGTGCCAGCGCTGGGCGCTGAGCGCCCAAGCGTGTGTGTGTGTGCTGCGCCAAGGCGCTGGGCGCCAGGCGCTGGGCGCTGAGCGCCCGTATGTGTTGCGTTGTGTGCGTGTGTGCGCGCCTGGGCGCTGGGCGCCTGTGGCGTGCTGTGTGCGTGTTGTGTTGTGCGCGCCTGGGCGCTGGGCGCCTGTGGCGTGTTGTGTTGCATGTGTGTTGCGCGCCTGGGCGCTGGGCGCCAGTGCGCGTGTTGCCTGGTTGCCTGGGCGCCTAAGGCGCCTATTTTCAGAAAGTTGCTTGATTTTTCCCAAATTTATTTTTAGCATAACTTTTGACTCAGACCTCCGTTTTGAACGATTCGAAAAGTGTCGTGAAGCTTTTTACGTTGTCTATCTATGGGTCCAATTTTTAAAATGAAAAATTGTTATTTTTCTGATTGTTTGTGGGCGCCCAAGTGGCCATCCCCGGTGATCGTCCCAGTGACATTGAAAAATTATATGAAGCTCTTTAAAATTCCTTTTTGGTGTATAAACAACAGTTTTAACGTGGTAGTGTCAAAATGATGATTTTGATGAGGATGCCCTTGGTGGCTAGTCAAATGGCTGTTTTGCCCCTAGTGGCCAAGGTTGTAGATAATGGTTTGTAAATGACGAGGATGCCCTTGGTGGTTAGTCAAATGACTGTTTTGCCCTTAGTGGCTATTATTATTTATAGTGACGTGTAAATGACCGTTTTGCCCTTAGTGGCTATTGTTAATTATAGTGATGTGTAAATGACTGTTTTGCCCTTAGTGGCTATTATTATTTATAGTGACGTGTAAATGACGTTTTGCCCTCAGTGGCTATTGTTTGAGTGGATGATATTTATTGTATAAGTGATGATGAAAACCCAGTGACGTTTGAGGCCCGAAAGGCCAAGTGATGTTAAGGTCTAAATGGCCAAGTGACGTTGTGTGTTGATTGTGGATTTGACAGGTGCTGTGCTCCTTGTGAGTAAACCGGTAAGTGACGAGTCACTTAGTTGACTGTGATTTGTGTACTTGTGTAATTGCGTGTTGTGAGTGGTGCATGTCATAGTGTCTCATGCCCATATGCATAAATCCAGTGACGTTTTTGAGGCCTGAGTGGCTAAGTGACGATGAGGCCTTAAGGGCTAAGCGACGTTTGTGAAAAGGTACCTCATGCATATGCCCGCGAGTGGGTTGCATTTCATACTCCTGCATGACATTGTGACGACTCGTTGTGCCGAGTAACTTGATGATGTAATTGACTGTTTTACCCTTGATGATGTAATTGACTGTTTATCCTTGATGATTGACTTGATGTTCGTGATGTGGTTGATATAGTGTCTTGGCTCTAGCATAGTACTTATCATATTTTCTATTATATGGATTGAAATGATGCTCACCCTTTCCTGTTTGAATGTTGCCCCCATGTTGGCAACGTGCAGGTGATTCTTAGTGAAGGCCTTTAGCTTCACTTCTTGAGTCGAGTCGTCATGCTCTGATATGTAACACTAGGGAGGGGGACGAATGTTGTTTAAGTCATTTATGACTGTTGTGGTTATCGGATTTTAGTATTGCAAGCCTGGCATAGTGTAATGCCTTTTATGACTAAACTATTGAATTTTCGATGTGAAGTTGTATTTTAATTGATAATGACGTTTTGAAGTTATTATAAGACTGTTTTCGAAAAGCGAGTTATTTGAAGAGTGACGTTTAGCGAAGTAAGTGTGACATCCCTTGTGGTGTAAATAAATTTTGAAAACTCGGATATTTTTATTAAACAAATTACCGGGTAGAAAAGGGGTGTTACATTAGTGGTATCAGAGCAATGGTTGGTCTGTCCGGCCGAGTCGTCGAGTCGTTGTGTCAGATAGTGACCAACTGTTGTCTTTCAGTGCTGACCGTTGTTTATGTTGCAGGTACGCCAAAAGTTTCCATTGGTAAGTGAACTAGTGGGGGAGATGTCCCTACTAGCGCTGTGTGCCTTATTGTGTTTTCGGTGTGTGAATTGTGTCTGTTTGTTGTGGTCTTTGTTGTTGACTTCCCTTGCTGCGTGTTTATAAAATGATTTGCCTTGTTGCCTGTTACTCTGCAATGTGTTTTGACGTTTGAAAACTGAATGCGTTGTAAAATTATTTTGTGGACTATTTCAAGTTATTGCTGCACTAATAACTATCGTAGCGTTTTAATCAATACAAACGAAAAATATCTTCATTGAGTGCTATAATTTTGACCGCAACTCTTTTTGGAAAAGACCGCAATTTGGTGTAACAATTTTAGCTGAGGACTACCGTCTCATGTGATTGCTATTTTGACTTGCCTAATTTTCCTCAAGGTGGAGTCTTGTATGCTTGAGTTTTATGACAAAATCTTTTTGGTCGTTACTTATTGAATTGCGCTATAGAGTTTTATGATCCGAAAAATAATGGAAGTTCCGAAATTGTTTTTGAACATCCATTAAACACTTTTACGGCTGGATACCGAGATTAGCATTGAAAATCACTTTTATAAACGATTCGGATTTTGTTTTAGCAGTTGCACTCTTGCGATATGCGTTACGTGGTTTTAAAAATCTTAAGAATTAAAAACGTGCATTTTGGACGCTTGTGCACTTGGGCCGAATTAACTAACTACTGTAAATATTAATGTAACTATTCTTTTGGGCTGACTAGTTGCAATAAGGTTTTAAATGTTAACCGTGTTCCTGTGTACTTTGTTGATAATGTTTCGTGGATCATCCTGAGCTATTTGCTATTGCTGTTTGAATGATAAATGCCATGCTGTTTTAAAAAGTCGAATGCTACTGCTGTTTTGTTTAAACTGTTGTTGCAGTTTTATTTAAATAATTGTTGCTGTTTCTGAAAAATGATCATTGCTGTTTTCAGAAAATAATGTTGCTGTTTTATTCGGATAATTGTTATGGTTTTCTGCAAAATGACTATTGCTGGAAATGATTGTCGCTACCTTTTTAAAAGTTGTTGTTGCTGCTTCCTAAGGCCGCTGTCAGTGCTTTCAAAAATAACTGTTACTGTCCCTACCTTCTGGACTGTAATTTCAAATATTACATTTTCGCACTTCCGCTTACAAATATTTTTGAGGTAAAAGGAGTACCGTCTTTAGTGATATGTCGAATGTACGACTGTTGTGCTGTTTGAATTTTTGTGCATTGGGTGTTCACTGATTCTTAGTCATAAAATTTTCTTAGTGCCATATTCCTTAATCCTTTGATCTTGAACACCTTGTGATATGATTTTATGTTATATGTAAATGTTGTGTTATTGAGAATTATTGTTGCAGTTTTTCTGAAAACTACTGTTACTGTTTTTGTGAAAATTATTGTTGTTACTTCCCGAAAAACTATTGCTGTTGTTGCCATGTTACATTACGCCATTGTTTCTGTGCCGTGTGCCTTGTTGTTGCTATATTTACGCATTTGGTAAACTTTCTCGTGATGTTGCTGACGCTATTGTTGTCGTTGTTTTGCTTTTGTTGCGGTTTTTCTGGAAATTATTAAGGCTGTTTTCTGAAAAATATTGCTACTGCTTTTCCGGAAACTATATTGGCTGTTTTTCAGGAGAATAAATGTTACTGTTTTCTGAAAAGTGCTGTTACTGTTCCTAACTTATGCGCTTCCCCTATTTTTATGAGTTGTGCCTAATTTGATTGTTAACCGTTGCCGGTGCCTTAGTGCCCGATTGTGTGACTGAGTTGTTAATATTGTGTTGTTGATGATGTTGCTCTGTTGTTGGTTTTTAGTTGTTGGTGTCGCCTGAGTGGCAATTGTAGTTGTTGATGTCGCCTGAGTGGCAATTGTAGTTGTTGATGTCGCCTGAGTGGCAATTGTAGTTGTTGATGTCGCCTGAGTGGCAATTGTGATTGTTGATGTCGCCTGGGTGGCAAAGTTGTTTGTGGATGACTGTTGTCGTGTTACTAAAATTATGAGACTTGTTGTACGACTGTTATGCACCCTGTGAATTTCGTTGTGATGCTATTGATGATTGAAGTATTTTGTTATCCTTATGGGAAGATGAGTGGGGTAGGATGCGAGCTAGTTTATCAGAGTAGCGCAGCGGAGTAGAGAGTGAGTCTGATTATTACTGCTTGAAGTTACCTGGCTGAACAAGTAGGAGGGACGGCCGCCCAAGCACTTACCGCCGATAATCAGAGCAATAGTAATCAGCATGAATGATAGCACTAGTTGTCTAGGTGGCCTTAGAGGGAGAGTGTTGGCGTTGACAGGTGAATTTCGAGGACGAAATATTCTAAGTGGGGGAGAGTTGTAACACCCTAAAATATTTAATTAAATTATTTAATGAAGTATTTAGAAATTTAAATTAATTAAGTGGATATAATTTAATTATCAGAAAATTATATTAAAAGGTGTAGGGGGTATTAGAAGATGGAGGTGCCAAATTAGATGGACTTGGGCTTAAGTGAGAAGCCCAAGCCCATGAATTAAGTCATATGCGAAGTAGCAAGGCACAAGGGGTTAGGGTTCCCTAGCTATCATTTGCGAAAGTTGAGAAAGAGAGAAAGGAAGAGAGGAGCGTGAGAAAGAGAGAGAGGACAAGGGGGCGGCCAAGAGGAGAAGGAGGAGAGGATTCGAAGATCAAGAGGAAGGGATCTCCGTTGTTGCTGTGGCTCTGTAGGTGACTTCTCCTAGGGCATCGAATTCTTCTTCTTGAAAAGGTTAGGGGAGCTCTATCATTCTATCTAATAAATCATATGATGGGTTCTAGATCTAGGGTTAGACTAGATTTTCTTGATGTGTTCTTAATATATTGTTGTTGTTGATATATTTTTTATATATATATATATATATATATATATATATATATATGCGAAATTGAATTGTTGGGTTATATATGCGAATTGAATTATTGGGTTGTATATATATGATGAATTCTTGATGTGTTCTTGATGCGTTGTTGATGTTGGTTTGTTATATATATATGTATGCGAATTGAATTATGGGTTTTTATGTGTGGGTATGCGAATTGAATTGTTGGAATTATAATCATGGAGGTAATTGCAACCTATGCGTTTGTTTGATGAATTGTGACATTTGAGTATTCGTGAAACTGAAATTTGGTATGTTGGATTGATTGTGTTGTTCGCAATTTGTGTGAATGTGTGCATAGGTGCCTAGGGTGCCAAGGTGATAGTGAAGATAATGCCCAATTGAATTTTTGAGAAATTGATTAAAATAAATGCATTTTTGGTTGCTGGAAAAATATGGATTTTTACACTTTAAAATTGTTGAGAATCAATTTTTAGTGTTGAAAGGTTGTTGGAAAAATTCTGGAATTGTTGCTGCTGTTTTTCTGGGCGCCAAGTGCTTGTGCTGGGCGCCTGTGGCTTGTGTGTGTTGCTGTGCGTTGCCAGATTCCTGTGTGGCTAGGCGCTGGGCGCTGGGTGCCAGCGCTGGGCGCTGAGCGCCCAAGCGTGTGTGTGTGTGCTGCGCCAAGGCGCTGGGCGCCAGGCGCTGGGCGCTGAGCGCCCGTATGTGTTGCGTTGTGTGCGTGTGTGCGCGCCTGGGCGCTGGGCGCCTGTGGCGTGCTGTGTGCGTGTTGTGTTGTGCGCGCCTGGGCGCTGGGCGCCTGTGGCGTGTTGTGTTGCATGTGTGTTGCGCGCCTGGGCGCTGGGCGCCAGTGCGCGTGTTGCCTGGTTGCCTGGGCGCCTAAGGCGCCTATTTTCAGAAAGTTGCTTGATTTTTCCCAAATTTATTTTTAGCATAACTTTTGACTCAGACCTCCGTTTTGAACGATTCGAAAAGTGTCGTGAAGCTTTTTACGTTGTCTATCTATGGGTCCAATTTTTAAAATGAAAAATTGTTATTTTTCTGATTGTTTGTGGGCGCCCAAGTGGCCATCCCCGGTGATCGTCCCAGTGACATTGAAAAATTATATGAAGCTCTTTAAAATTCCTTTTTGGTGTATAAACAACAGTTTTAACGTGATAGTGTCAAAATGATGATTTTGATGAGAATGCCCTTGGTGGCTAGTCAAATGACTGTTTTGCCCCTAGTGGCCAAGGTTGTAGATAATGGTTTGTAAATGACGAGGATGCCCTTGGTGGTTAGTCAAATGACTGTTTTGCCCTTAGTGGCTATTATTATTTATAGTGACGTGTAAATGACCGTTTTGCCCTTAGTGGCTATTGTTAATTATAGTGATGTGTAAATGACTGTTTTGCCCTTAGTGGCTATTATTATTTATAGTGACGTGTAAATGACCGTTTTGCCCTTAGTGGCTATTGTTAATTATAGTGATGTGTAAATGACTGTTTTGCCCTTAGTGGCTATTATTATTTATAGTGACGTGTAAATGACGTTTTGCCCTCAGTGGCTATTGTTTGAGTGGATGATATTTATTGTATAAGTGACGATGAAAACCCAGTGACGTTTGAGGCCCGAAAGGCCAAGTGATGTTAAGGTCTAAATGGCCAAGTGACGTTGTGTGTTGATTGTGGATTTGACAGGTGCTGTGCTCCTTGTGAGTAAACCGGTAAGTGACGAGTCACTTAGTTGACTGTGATTTGTGTACTTGTGTAATTGCGTGTTGTGAGTGGTGCATGTCATAGTGTCTCATGCCCATATGCATAAACCCAGTGACGTTTTTGAGGCCTGAGTGGCTAAGTGACGATGAGGCCTTAAGGGCTAAGCGACGTTTGTGAAAAGGTACCTCATGCATATGCCCGCGAGTGGGTTGCATTTCATACTCCTGCATGACATTGTGACGACTCGTTGTGCCGAGTAACTTGATGATGTAATTGACTGTTTTACCCTTGATGATGTAATTGACTGTTTATCCTTGATGATTGACTTGATGTTCGTGATGTGGTTGATATAGTGTCTTGGCTCTAGCATAGTACTTATCATATTTTCTATTATATGGATTGAAATGATGCTCACCCTTTCCTGTTTGAATGTTGCCCCCATGTTGGCAACGTGCAGGTGATTCTTAGTGAAGGCCTTTAGCTTCACTTCTTGAGTCGAGTCGTCATGCTCTGATATGTAACACTAGGGAGGGGGACGAATGTTGTTTAAGTCATTTATGACTGTTGTGGTTATCGGATTTTAGTATTGCAAGCCTGGCATAGTGTAATGCCTTTTATGACTAAACTATTGAATTTTCGATGTGAAGTTGTATTTTAATTGATAATGACGTTTTGAAGTTATTATAAGACTGTTTTCGAAAAGCGAGTTATTTGAAGAGTGACGTTTAGCGAAGTAAGTGTGACATCCCTTGTGGTGTAAATAAATTTTGAAAACTCGGATATTTTTATTAAACAAATTACCGGGTAGAAAAGGGGTGTTACAATACGACTGAAAAGCACCGCCGTAAGCTTGCTGCAACTGATACCGTGGTTGAAAAGATGATGATGGCATAGAAGGAACCGGGGGCTGAGTCATATCGAAAAAAGCGCTTCCAGCGCTCCTCATTTATCTTAGTCTGCTCCTGCATATGTTCAATCATCAGTCGATGCTCCTGCATTTGCTGTTCATGACGAATTCGCTGCTCTTCATTTTGCTGTTGCTGCTCGCTCAACTGATTCTGCACTTCACTTAATTTCTGCGTCAATTGCTAAACATTTTGTAAGTCCGCAGGAGTAGCCACAGTAGAGCGACCAGTACTATCAGTAGAAGATGATTGACCCCGTCTTGAATCAATGCTTCTTGCGAATTCAAAAACCGATGGGCCTATACTACCAGTTCCTGCCAAACGACCATTTTTTGTGGACCGACTGCTTTCTTCCAAGCATCAAAAGCATGTCGTTGTTCCTCGGTAGGATCAAAAGTGCTACCACTACTTTGCTGAGTCTCCAGATATTGGGTCATTTCACTCTCGTAGTTTTCCTGAAAATAAAAACCAACAAATGAGTAAGTACTAATATAACAAAAAAAGAATCAATATATAATTAATAGACATTATAATAATTGTAAAAGTAGTTACATGAACGCTCCTCGACCAATCATCAACAAAATCATTCGTACTCTCTCGCACATGAAGATGATGGTGTAACTCAGGAAACCCAATGGGGCGACGATGTGTATATATATATATATAAATATATTAATAATACTAAGAATATTGATGAAATTGACTATCACATAGATTAAATATAAATTAATAATTAATTAAAGTTACCAAGCGTTTGTGATGTTGAGCAGCATTGACAGAACCAGATATGCAGCCACCTTTCTCAGAAGTACGATTCTTCTTGGCTTTCTCACATTTTTTTTTGAATTCTGTCGTATTCCAATACCAGCAGTTGGATTACTTGGACCTGGTATATTAGAAGCTAAAAACATGTACGGTTTAGACATACACATCTCGGAAGGAAGGTTGTATGGGGTAACAATAACTGGCCAACAAGAATACGGTGTTGCTGATGCTTGGATATATGGTGTAAAACCATCGGAACACAAACCAAGCCGAACATTGCGTGGATCATTTGCAAAATCTGGATGAACACGATCAAAATGCTTCCAAGCTTCACCATCAGATGAGTGACGTAATTCACCAGAATTGTTTCTATTTTCATAGTGTCAGGTCATTTTACCTGCAGTTTCCATTGAAGTGAACATCATTTTCAACCTTGATACAATCGGCAAATAAAACATTGCTTTTCTTGAAACGTTTTTTCCTCTGCTTGTCCCTGACCTACCGACACAATAGTGTGGTTGTTGACAAAACTTACATTCCATCAACTATCCATCATTTATGCCAAACCCATTGTTATAATAGAGCATGCGACCAGAGACACAATAATCGATTCTTATAAAATTTAAGCCAAGCTTCGATACCAGTCTTTTAGCATCATAATAACTTTGCGGCAGAAGTCCTTTAATGGGGGTTGCATCCAACATCATTTTAGTCATATATTCCATGCACAATTCAGCAACATTAAATTGAGACTTAAGACCCCCAACAACCGAACACATATCGATAATTTAGAGTCTTGAGATCCTTCAAATAATGGTTTATTTGTCTCACTCAAATAGGTATAAAACCTTTGATCATGAGCTTCCTCGTTTGAAACTTCTTCAGCATCGTATTGTGGTTCTTCAAAATCTAAATTTACTCCGACAGCATCAGATATCATCCCCTGAACAACATCAAACGGTTGATATCTCGTAGTCGTTTGATGACTACTTGATGTGAGAGCTTCTACTTCAACCGGAACATTAACCGCAGGAACAGCTACTCCAGGTGCTACTTCGCCGTGACGACTCCATATCCAATAATTTGGTTTAAACCCATTGTTGTACAAATCAACTCTGACTTCTTGTTCATTTTTTATATATCAAAATGTACATTTCGAGCACAGACATCTAATTCCACCTTGTCGCACAAATCATCTCCAGATTATCACTGTGGTTTCTTTTGAGGTCGCGCCCATGCTGTCCTTCCGTTCGCAAGCTCGACGCTATCAGCTTTCCTCCCGTGTTCTCTCTCTCGCTACCGGTTGCCCCTTCTTCTACCTCTTCCTCACACGACCGTCACGACGCCACAACCTTCGACCCTCGTTGAGTCTTCCATTGATTGTTTCTGCTTAGGTATTTTCCTAATTCAAACCCTAATTTATTTTCCCCAAATTCGAATCTCCCTAATTGATTTTCCCCCAATTTGATTTTTCCTGTGGGTGGGTTCTCTTATTCTTTGGCTTTGATGATTTTTCCTATTTGATAAGCCCTAATATTAGTCATGATGTTCTGTAGCAGTGATTTTCCCGATCTGTGTACTCTGGTTACACTACAAGAAAAACGGGGATTTCCGGCGGACAAAATCCGCCGGTAATGGCCAAAATCCGCCAATGCTGCTCAAAATTGAATCTTAGCATTGAATCCCAGAGCTCGCGCCTTCTATCTTCTTTCTAAGTTTTCACTAACGCCTACCGCCAAACACCAAAGCAGTCAGCCATGGCCGCTACGTACACCGTCTCTGCTCGTAACGCGTTCACGTTTCTTCCGCTCGTTCTGCTCCATTCGCCATTAACGTTTCTTCCTCCCGTTCTTGTTCTGCTCCATTCGCCATTAACACTCTTCATCTCGTTCTGCTCCATTCGCCAATAACGCAAAAGCCAACTATAGTTGATGACCCAATTTGTTTTACTTCTTCTTGCTGTGTTCTCTTCTTGTCGTGTTTTTCTTGCCAAGTATTATGAAGAAGATGTATCATGGGTTTCAATTTTAAGATTCAATTTTAGCCTTCAAGATGAATTCTGGGATTCAATGCTAAGATTCAATTTAGATTGTGTGATGGGTTTTGCGTCAATTTTTTCATTTTAGATTTTCAAACATTTTAAGATTCAATTTTAGCCTGCAAGATGTATTCATAGTGTTTCAATGCATTTTTTCAGCTCACATGAAGATGATGAGGTTGAGGGTGATGGGTTTTGCGTTAGTTATTTTAATTTTGAATTTTATTAAATAGACTAAAAACAATTGTTATAATTAAAATAAGAATTTTTATTTAAATTCCAAGTTGGCATGCTAGCATGTCCTTCCACATAGGTTTATTGACTGACAACTCTGCAACAAGTTTGACTAAATTAGAGGAGGGACCTTGATTTTAGAAATTGAGAAAATAGGGGGAGTAAATTCGTGAAAAAAAGTTTGGGGAATAATATCGTGAGTTTGTCATAATAGGAGGACCAAAACTGTAATTAAACCTAACTTTTAAACATACTTCATTGCCTTGTCAGGTTTTCAAAAAGGTTAGGCAAAGCCTCAAAAGTGAGTCTGTTACAGATCACATGTCAGACTCAGTTTAACATTTTCAATGCAGACCTTACAAAAGCCACCTCGGCCCACCCTATTCCACTTAAGTTACCTGTTCGTTAGTCACTTGCAAACCATGGTTTAAGCTAACCGTAGTTAAGACGGCAACCAAAATCAGTTAATCAAGGAGCAACCTTACCACGACACGTGTACGGTCAGCTTTCGTCTCAACCGCATCAAGGGTAGTTAGAAAATTAGGGTTAGCCGTGTGGAAGGAATCCATATCGTTTATCTCATCGCCTGTTCCCGTTCTTTCAAGTTTCCTTTGATTTTCGTCGTGCAATCATGGAGATGGAGCGAATCGTTGAATTCCCTCGCACTTACATGGATCGCCCCCCAAGGAAGAGGGCACGCTTGGGCTGGGACGTCCCCGAGGTCCCCAAGGTAACTTTTTTCATCCTTAAATATCAGATCTCATGATTTTTGTGGTTGTTTTACGTCTCGTGTTGTAGATCTGATGGATTTTGGGTAGATTAGGTATGTTTTGATCAGGTAACGTTGCTTTTGTTATCTCTTGCACGGCTTTCAGTTTTAATGATTTCCTAATTTTTTATTTATGTTTTAGGTTTTCATCATTTAACAGTTTGTTATCATCCTCAAAAATATTTTGTTAATGGTTTTCCAGCAAATTATATATATATATATATATATATATTCTGAAAAAGTAGTTTGTATGTCTATTTTATGCGATACTGTGGTTATGGTGCTTAATTTCGTGTCCTGGAATGATTGTTTATCTTACCCGTGCCATTTTATGTGATAATTTGGGGTTGGGACTAATGCTTAGGTGAGAATTCATGATGGTGGGATAAAATATTCTCTCTTAACTCTTTTTAAGTGGTACATGTATGGATGGCTGTGTGTAGGCTCAGGTAGGATTGTTTTATGGACAAGAGGTTGAGAATATTTCAAGCTATGCTCCTTCAGAACATACCACTAGTTCTCTCTTTAAGGGAGTTGCTCGAAATGGCTCTCCCCCATGGCGGGATGATGACAACGATGGCCATTACATGTTTGAGCTTGGAGATAATTTAACTTCTCGCTGTAAATACACTTTTCCATCATTAAACAGTTTACATTCATACATCATGGCTGAGTCATAACAATATTTTCAATAGACCTGTCATTTAATTGAAAAATCCAGCATGTAGATTTCTATGCAACATGTATCCTCACTCAACCTTGAGACATCGGCTTAATTTTGATTTTTCAGTACACATTCTAAGATAACCATTTTGAGCACTGGATGTTCAGAAGTGAATGTTGGATTTTGTTTTTGTGGCTAGGCTTGCATTGTTTACTCTCCGCTTACATGATTGCAGATAAGATCCACAGCAAAATGGGGGAAGGAACTTTTGGACAGGTCTTGGAATGCTGGGACAGAGAAAGGAAGGAAATGGTTGCCATAAAAATTGTCCGTGCAATGAAGAAGTATCGAGAGGCTGCCATGATTGAAATTGAGATGCTACAGCAGCTCGGGAAACATGATATTGGTGGCAATCGGTAAGTGTTTTGAGCTGAATTTTTGTTATCTATTCTACTACAATGTAATGTCTGTGATTCCACTGCATTGGTTAAATGGGTTTATTCCTTGCAGTTGTGTGCAAATACGGAACTGGTTTGACTATCGTAACCATATCTGTATTGTAAGTATTTGATTGATTTGTGTGGATTGATTTCCCCAATATACCTAATTTGGGGGTTAAGACGTGGGTGAATTGGAATGGTTGCAACAGGTGTTTGAGAAACTTGGACCAAGCTTATACGATTTTCTTCGGAAAAACAATTATCGTTCGTTTCCCATCGATCTTGCTCGCGAGATTGGCAGACAACTATTGGAATGTGTAGCATGTGTGTAGTATTTTCTTAAACATGTTTTCTCGAACAAGTATCTTAGTACTTCATGTTATTTGCATAGCTGCTCATCTTTAATACCATTAATCAGTTGTTTTTCATCAATGAAGGTCTGTTTTCTGATGGTGTTTTGCTTTTGATGAAATTGCAGTCATGCATGACTTACACATGATCCATACTGATCTGAAGCCTGAAAACATTCTTCTGGTTTCACCCGAGTGTCTTAAAATTCCTGACTACAAGGTACTTTTGTTGTCTCTGAACCTGTTTATTTGTTTGGTCACGGCTTTTGCTAGATGAGTTACATGCAATGCTGATATAGAAGAGATTGTTATTTTGATTTGATGCTTAATATTTATCTCGTAAAATATAAAGGAATGTGAAATGACTTGCAAATTTCTATTAATTATAGCACCTTTGACTTTCTAATTTTATTTTATTTTATCATTGTTTTTAAAATGACGGGATGTTAGGATAAATACAAAAAGCACACCAACTGTCTATAATTCACGTCTCTAATATCAGATATAATATCTGACATCCATTGTTCGGTATTCCCAGAGTTCTTCCAGATCTCCAAGTTCCTTTATCAAGAAAGTGCCCAAATCAAGTGCCATAAAAGTTATTGATTTTGGTAGCACTACTTATGAACGAGAAAATCAGAATTACATTGTATCAACTCGTCATTATAGGGCACCTGAAGTTATCCTTGGTATGTATACACATTAATAATTAATACGGTTCAAAGAATTCTTTTTTCTTGTAGTTAATCTGATTCAAATGCTTGATGCTATTATACTTATAATTTGTAAATAATTTATAAATCACGGTGCTGATGATTCCTGCTAAATAGTTGATTTTGGGAATGGTTTTGTAGGACTTGGGTGGAGCTATCCATGTGATATATGGAGTGTGGGTTGTATATTAGTTGAGTTGTGCACTGTAAGTTTGGCCCTCTGAATACTTCTAACAGATCAGCTATTTTTGTTGTTGTTTGCTTTGCATTTTTTTTTGTTTAAATCAGCTTGTGAGCTTTTCTACTGCAGGGTGAAGCATTGTTTCAGACTCATGAAAATTTAGAGCATCTTGCCATGATGGAGAGGGTACTTGGTCCGATACCGCAGCACATGTTGAAGAGAGTTGAGTAAGTTGTTTACCTGGGGAACTTCCTATGATTTTCAATTCATTGATCTTGAAATTATAAATGTTTCATTTACTTATGATCAGCCGACATGCTGAGAAGTATGTCCGAAGGGGTAGATTGGATTGGCCAGAGGGTGCAGCCTCAAGGGAGAGTATTAAAGCTGTAATGAAGCTTCCTCGGCTGCAGGTTTGTTCTCAAATCTAGTCGTGGGAAAGTTCTATTCAGTTCTTGAATGTTTACTAATTTCACTATTATATAAAGCAAAGTTTAATAGAGTTCATGTTGGGCTTCACTTAATCTAGTTTCTCTCAAAAAATTGCAGAACCTTATAATGCAGCATGTTGATCATTCAGCTGGAGATCTTATCCATCTTTTGCAGGGGCTACTTAGATATGACCCCTTTGAAAGACTCACAGCCAGGGATGCTCTGAAACATTCCTTCTTTACGAGAGATCCCCTTAGGAGATGATTAGCCATTTTTAGAGGGCTAGTTTCTAAGTGGGATCTGTCAAAGTGCAAATGTGGATCAAGAAGGCATTGTGCTCTGTAAATATTTTATACCCGTCTGATAAGCGAGCATGGTTATTCAGCAGCACTTTCCCCTCCTATCCTGATCCTATCCTTGATTTTTTTTTAATAACATATTCTTGCTAGCCCGATATCGTAGTGTTATGCATAGCACAAATGTATAATGTTAGATTAGATGAAGTAAAAATTGGAGGCATCCGTAATATGCAGCTCATCAAACCCAGAAAGTATGAACCGTATGTGTTATTTTAATTTCTATAATTTGGGAATCGTTTTTGAAAGTTACTCCAGCATTGGGATGTGCCATTTACAGTTAAAATAAAGATAGACTAAAGTGTTTATTGTGGGAACCAAATCAAATGCGAAAGTGGGTTTCTCATGTTCAAAAAACATAAAGTGGTTATGTTTCTAATCGGCACTGCTAAATTCTCTTCTCCCCACTTTTAATATATAAGCCCACACTTCTTTTTACATATTAAATATTAAATTAGTCGTTGAGATTTAATATGAGAGAAAATAACGTGAATATTTATTCTCATTAATTGCTACTTTGAAATGGATTATAAGCAAAAAGAAGTCTCTAATTCTTAAAATTTGCACTAAGGTTCTTAAATTTAGTTTACTATATGATAGTCTTAATTTGCATGAATGAATAGTTGTCTAATGGTTTATGTTAAGAGAGATATATTTAATAACATTGATAATGAACTTGTTATTCAATGATTTTAAAAATGAAATTAGAGAGTATAATTATGAGATGTGTAATTATTTAATGAAATGTATTACAATTTTATTTTTAAGATATTTTTAATCTAAAAAAGGCCCTTCATATACTTAAAAGCTAGACAACAGAAAGTATAAGGTTCAACGTTTAGTCGGAGGCGGAACTTAGTTAGGGCGCGGGAGGGCCATGATGCATCCAAGTTTTTTTTTTTTTTAACAAAAAACGCTTAATGCATTTCATTCATAATAATAGTCTCAATACAAGTTGGTCTGAAATGAGCTAGCATAGAACTCGATGTCCTTGCAAGAGTATGAGCAACGAGATTTGCTTGTCTCCTAATAAAGCTATCCTTAAAGCTTTGATAATTGGATAAAAAAGAATTACAGTAAAGAAGAATGGCTCCTAGATTATTGTTGAGATTGTTGGTTCCTTGCATTCCATTTACCACCGGTAAGGCAGTTCAGTTCAAATGTAGCTGATGAAGATCCAGTTCTCTCAATCATTCAAGTGCACATTTGAGTCCCATAGCTTCCGCTTCTTGAGGGATAGGTAAACCACCAAAAGTCATCGTTTTAGCTTTAACAAACTCACCTATTCTCATCTCTAATACATATACCAATACCATATTTGGCTTCTTGGTTCAATATAGCTGCACCCAAGATTTTTAAAATTGGTATATATACGGCATATTTTTGACTTAAGTTTAAGTTATATATATTAACATGACCATTAAAATCTCAACTAAAACTTCTAGCCCTATGGCAAAGCACTTAGCTTATTTCCATTTTGCCCGTGGAATCCCATCTAAGGCTTTTGTTTTATTTCATTTAACATTATTTTTCAAAAAGAGAACCGATGGGGATCAAACCTGGTACCATGTGCATGATTCATGCATAAACTTAACCATCTCAACAAGATAATCATTTGTTTAAGTGGAGGCAAATATTAATATATAGTATTTTTAAATTTGATCCCCTCTAAAATTTCACTCAAGTAGTCAAGTTCCGTCACTGCATTTAGTACACACACCCAATGTTGAATGGTAACAGAATACTAAAGGTCCATTTGATTTTCCTTTTTAAACACATTTAATTTTTAAAAATTTTAAGAGAATAAGTTTGAATTAAATTGTGTAAAAGTCAGTAGGAAAATTGAGGTGGATATGCTGAGGTGTTTTAAAATAATGAGGTGTGTTCTTTTAACCAATAGCTTTAAACTTTCTACTTTGAATTTGTTCCTAATTGTATATAGTATTGATGATTGAGTTGATAGATATAGATATATTGTACACGTACATTGAGGAAAGTGACACGAGCTTAGAAATCTTGCATGCATACTATAATTACAGCATCTTATCTTAAAGAATATAAATTTTAGGGAGTCACTCACTCCACTTTTCCTCTAAAACTCTCACCGCTTCCCTCCCCTAATCCCCCGCCACCACCCCATTCTTTTTTTCATATTTTTATTTAGAAAAAAATTAGATTTGTAAGTTAATGAAGATGGAAATTAATTTTGTGATAAATTATGTAAAGTGTAATGCTAGCTAATGGGATTCTCTCATTTTTTTTCCTTTTTCATGTTTTAAGGAGTGTGTTTTCGTGTACTTTAGGGTTAAAAAGAATTTGAACTGTTCAAATACCCAAAGTTTGTTCCTCAATAACCAATTTGTTGAAAGAATGTCGTAATTTTGTAATGCTAACAGTGTGTTTTGGGGTATTTTATTGTTCGAATTTTTTTTTTTAATTTTTCAAATACTCAAAGTTTGTTCCTCAGTATCCAGCTTGGTGGAAAAAACAATTTCATGACAAAATATATAAAATGCGATGCTAAGTAGTGTGTTTTCGGATGCTTTAGTGTTCGCAAAAAAATTCAACTATTCAAATATGCAAAGTTTGTGCCTCAATAGCCGGTTTGGTGGAAAAAAATATAATTTCCTGACAAAGTACCTAAAGTGTTATGCTAAGTAGCGTATTTTGGGTACTCATAGTTCATTTCTCAATAACCGATTTGTTGAAACATATAATAATTTCGTGATAAATACGTAAAGTGTGATGCTAAGCAGTGTGTTTTGGGGGCATTTTAGCGTTCGTAAAAATGTTAACTGTTCAAATACTCAAAATTCATTCATCAATAACTGGTTTGGTGAAAAAAAAATTAATTTCGTGATATAGAGTCGTGCTACTCACCCTTTTAGTGAGTCCACCACTTTAAAAAATCAATTTATTTTTATACTCATTCTCTTTATATTTTTAAGGACCATATTTTTTTGAATATTTAAAAAAATAATTTATTTTTAAATTTCTTCTCCTTATCTTTCTGATCCCGAAATATTTATTAAATTCATTTAGTTGAGTCACTACCAATTCATTTATTGAATTCCTTTCTTATCAGTATCTAAGAATAGCTAATTTCAATCTCAAAAAAAAAAGAATAGCTAATTTCAATTTTATAATCTTCTTATTTAATTTATAGTTATAATTTAATTTTTATTCATACATATTTGATTATATAATTTATAAACCAATGCCGTTACTATAGATTATGTGTATGAAACGTTTGTTTGGATTATATCTATACACGCTCTATTTTAGTTTTTAAGTTCGCAATTACCTTTTTTTTTTGACAAAGCAATTACATTTTTTTATTACAGATCGTTTTTAATTCATACTTACCTTCAATTTAAACAAGTTTTTTCATGTTGCAATTTAAGAAACAAATTTTTCCTAACAACAATTTTATATTAAGTAGAGTTTTTACCCCGTGCATTGCACGAGTCAGAGCGCTAGTAAAGAGAAAAATGACAAACTAAGCGCCGATTTATTTTTAAATCTAATGAATTTCTCTAGGGTGACTTTTAAAATTCTCTCACTTACTAAATGAGAAAGCACTACAAGGAAATTCACCTATGCGACTGAGTATTCCTCCCTTGGTAAAAGTTAAATTTATACTAAAATATTCAATGACTTTACTAAGGTGCTTACGGGTGAAGGAGCAAATCAAATATTTCAGTGGTGAAACACTAAAATTGACCGTAGGATATTGTGTAAAAAACTATGAGTGGTTAAGATTGAAGCCACCAATATTAAACAAAGTAATTCTGAAACGGTGGAGCATTCCTTTTCATTGATCGAAATGAATCATTTACAAATGCTGAGGTATGAGCAAGGTTGCTCACAAACTGTATGACAAAATGCTTGTAACAGAATTTGTTTAACTGTTTCTAACTAATCAGCTAGCTTACTAACAGAGAGTGAGCGGTTGAATTGCTGTGTTTCTGATTTTGGTTATTACCTAAATCTCATTCTTGTTTTTGTACTATTAAGTTGATTTGTGTAGGAAACCCAATTTTTCTGCTGTCTGGCTGAATCCATGAGAAAAGGGAGAAAATTCAAGCTCACCACACACCATTTGTGTTTAGCTTCCTGTGTATACTTCCTGTGTATAACTAGCTAGCCTCATAGAGTGAATGGCTATTGCAGACTATTTGTATTTAACAAGTAGTATTTCATATTATCCAGTCAATGCGGTTAATGGAGGAGTTTCCTCATCTTGCTAAAGACAATAAAGAAAAGGATCTGGAAACATGTTGTATACTTGGTGCATTTCTTGTAAGAATCATTTAGATATGCTATTTTGTTCTGATTTTTGGGTGTTGTAGATGTAGTTCTTTCTTGGCATTGGATTAGGGATTCTTTGGAATTGATTGATTAGGGCTTGTTTGGATTTTATCTTAGGGGAGAAGAGGGTTAAATTGGAAATCTGTTTACCAATGTAAATTTGTACTTTTCGGCATTACCTATGCATGTATCAGTAGTTTTTGCACTAATAAGAAGTCCAAAAGAATTTGGCACACAAAGGAGGATTTCCAGATTTGAAGGTTCTATGCAATATGATAATATCACTTAATTTTCTTTTCACATGCTTTAACAGAACATTTTTCAGCAATACTGCTATTTGAATTCAATGTCTGTTAATAACTCCTTGATGGTCACTAAAGTTTAGTAGTGAATTCCGTTGGCACATTGTGGCCTCTTTTTGCTTCACTATCTAGAGCTCTTCCTGGCTGAAGCTCCATTTACTGATTTTAAAATTTTGGATTTTACTCAGTAACATAAATGTTCACTTTCTCTTGTAAAAAAAAAACATAAATTTAGGAACTTATAATCAAGCAGTACATGTCCACTGGCACTGCTGGTGGCTGGAGGTGCACAAAAGCTTGCGTTCAAAGCTTTTCAGTATCTTATCATAAGTTTGTTGGTTTTTCTTTGGATGAAACCACACGGCACACTCCCTTGCTCCCTTCTCCTTTGCATGCATGTTTCTTCTATTTACTTTCTTTTCTCATATCATATGGCTTGCAGGAGCACATTTCAATTTATACAAAAAACAAAACTTTTGTTCAAAAACTTATACTTTTATTTCAATAACTTGTTCTTCATTCATTTATTGAAACTGCCTCTAAAACATAGTTGAGGTGAGGTAAGGAACAATAACAAATGGATAAAATCCTTCGTTTTTATGAACTTTTTTGGTTCAATTGGGATGAAACTGAAAGATGTGAAATTCTGCTGTTGTTTTGTGTTGCAATGTTAAGGATGGGCTGTTTCAACTTTCAATATTGAAGCTTCTGTTTCAATCATGTCTGTAAGCATTAACTAGTTCGATAATCAATAAGCCATTACATCTTACAGACTATCTTTTTTTTGCTTCTGAGTTACTTAATATTCCATTTCATTTACTATATTATATCCATAGTATTACATAAAATTTAGTTAATTAATTGAATCATTTAATTGTTTTGCAGATTCTTAGCTCACTACTAGAAAAAATAGCTCTCTAAATAATTCGTCACAAAATCCCTCACAAAAGGAGTGCTCAGTATGCTATCATTTCAAGCTGCCAAGATTAGGCTTCTACGTAGGATGATCATTGAGACAGAAACAATGCAGGTATCTTTCTAAAAGTGTCTGTTTATTAACGAATTGATATATAAATGGTTTCTTCTACTATCTAACATCTTAAGCAGAAACTAATCATTGGTAATTTATCATAGCAGGTCAGAGTGATTTCAAAGTTTAACTATAAGTGTGTATATTTCTGCCAATCTTGATCTATTTGGGTTACTATGATATTATTATTATATCTCTGGATTCTCCTCATTTGAGTACAAGGCATCAGATATTTGGGTTACTATGAATAACTGCTTTTGTGTATCTTTGGATTATTGTTGTTGTATAAAAGAATTATTTGTTGTGTATTTTCTTTGACAACTACATCAATTTTACCATATATTTATAATTGCTTTTAATATATATATATATATATATATATATATATATAGGCATAGTTTTATTGAGGTATTTAATAATGTTAATATGTTGGTAAAAAAGTAACTATTTAGTATTTTTTAACAGATGTATTAATTTGGTAAATATTGTATTTAATATAATTTAGGATAATAGTAGAAATAATTTTAATTAATAAATAATAATAACTTTTACTGACGGACAGAACCGTAGGTAGAAGTCAAAAATTGAATTAAGTAATTAACCTGTTAAAGATATAGTGTCAGGTCAAAAACCGTAGGTAAATGTATTGGGCCGTAGGGAGAACTTTTACCCACGGACAACTACGCGTGGTTAGACGTCGTACGTTGTCTACGGAAAAAACGGCCGTGGAGAAAAGTCAAAACTATTTTTGCCTACGGACATCTGACATTTAGTGACGGTTTCTGTCTGTGGGCAAAAGTCAAATTTCCTGTAGTGAAGTAATTTTATCAAAAAAAACGTGATAAATTTTCACAATATCTAGCAATTTCTTAAGAGTTTATACTCAAATTTAATAATAAATGTCAACTTGACAAACTCTTTTTTTTGGGTGACTTGTGAAATTCTCCCACTTGCTAGATGTGAAAGTAATTTTATTAAACAAAAATGTGATAATTTTTTTGAAATATCTAGCGATTTCAGAAGAGTTTATACTCAACATTTAATAATAAACTAGTTTTAGTACTCAAAAGATATTAAGAAGTAAAATCTAATAAGACATGTAATAATCAAAACACAACAAAATAAATGTGATTTAGAACATAAACATGAAAACATTCAAGTCAATATTACTAAAGATAACACACAACTAAAGTACTAAATCCAAAAAGGAAGTCATCCACGCAGAAACACATTTCAATCAACAACGCGGAGCAATGAACATATGAACATTCCTATGTCTTTCCAAAATCATCTATTAACAAACTATTAAGATAGCTTTGGCAGAATAGTTGTGCATGCAGAAGCAAAAACGAAATCACACTACACTTATATATAGTAGAAATACAACAAAATAAAAAAAAACAATTAGTAGTTTAACATGTTGAAAGCATGTTGTAAGTTTTACAAAGCATGTGAATACTAATTAAACCTAAATAAAAAAATACAAAAGACTGATTAGAGATGGACGGAAAAAATTATGACAGTTATTAGATAAATTTTACCTCTTGATTTACAAATTAG
The DNA here is from genome assembly GCA_039519185.1 of Astragalus membranaceus. Lineage (NCBI taxonomy): Eukaryota > Viridiplantae > Streptophyta > Magnoliopsida > Fabales > Fabaceae > Astragalus > Astragalus membranaceus. Next base: position 45,268,607 of record CM076848.1, read on the forward strand.
GTTAGTTCACCAATATATAAATAATCCCAAATTAAACTATTTAATATACATAGTTAATTATAACAAATTTGTAAATCAAATTGATAAAACAAAATACTATCTAATAGTAATATACATAGTTAATTATAACAAATATTTTTAGGCTATGCAAAATATAAAATACAAAATACTGTTAGAGATGAGCGAAAACAATTATGACAATTATTTACGTTTTCATTAATAAATAGAAAATGTACCATAAAAGACATTACTTAGCATCGCGCTTTATGTATTTAGTGATAGTTATTTTTTCTTTTCAACAAACGGACTATTGAAGAATGAACTACGCGTATTAGAACAATTGAAATTTTGTGGACTCTAAAGTACACCGAAACACACTACTTAGTATGACACTTTATATATTTTGTTACAGAATTATTAATTTTTTTCACCAAACCATTTATTGAGCAACGAATTTCACATATTTGAACATCTAAAAAAAATTGGACTCTAAAGTACCCCAAAACACATTGCTTATCGTCGCACCTTACGCGTGTTGGCACGGAATTAGTTTTTGTCTTCGCCAAAAGGGTTTTTGAGGAACCAACTTAGCGTATTTTAACATTTTTTTTGGGCTTTAAAGTACTCCAAGACTCGCACTGCCTAAGGTCAGATTTTATATATTTTGTCACAAAATTATTAATTTTTCCACGAAAATAGTTTTTGGGAAACGAACTTCGCCTATTTAAATATTTAAATTTTTTGCTAGACTCAAAAATATTAAAAGATGTAAAAAGAGAAGAAAAAAAGCACTACTACAGATTTTTTAATGGGCAGCGCTTTTTTTTTATCAATGGGCAGCGCTCAATATTTGCGCTGCTGATTCCACTCTAATAATGGGCAGCGCTTTAAAAGCGCTGCCCATTTATAGCAATGGGCAGCGCTTTTAGGAAAAAGCGCTGCTCATTGCCTTAGCGCATTTTCAAATGAGCAGCGCTTTGTAGGAGAAAGCGCTGCTCATTGCCTTAGCGCATTTTCGAATGGGCAGCGCTTTTTAGGAGAAAGCGCTGCTCATTGCCTTAGCGCTTTTACGAATTGGCAGCACTTTCTCCTAAAAGCGCTGCCTATTCGTAATAGCGCTAAGGCAATGAGCAGCGCTTTCTCCTAAAAGCGCTGCCCATTGTGTAATTTTTTTTTTATTTTTTTTTTTCTGTTTTTGTTATTTTCCTTTTTACAATTGCAATTTTCTTGGACATATATACTCATAACTAACTTAGCTATATGTATCCAAAAAGGCAAATCAAACATTATGAGCAAAATCAAAACCAGCTAATCAAACATTCAGCAATTCATTCCCAATTCATTCCAATTCAAATCAAACATTATGAGCAAAATCAAAACCAGCTAATCAAACATTCCAATCATAACTAACTTAGCTATATGTATCCAAAAAGGCAAAATCAAACATTCAGCAATTCATTCCCAATTCATTCCAATTCATTCCATTTCTACACTTGAACCAAAACAAACTAACTAACAAGTTATTATCCAATTCATATGTACCCAAAACTAGCTAAACTTACAATATGAACCAAAACTAGCTAAGAAGTGCTTAAGTTTCCCAATTCATTCCATTTCTACACTTGAACCAAAACAAACTAGCTAACAAGTTATTATCCAATTCATATGTACCCAAAACTAGCTAACAAGTGCTTAAGTTTCCCAATTCATTCCATTTCTACAGTTGAACCAAAACAAACTAGCTAACAAGTTATTATCCAATTCATATGTACCCAAAACTAGCTAAACTTCAATATGAACCAAAACTAGCTTAGTTGTATGTATCCAAATCAAACGCTAACAACTTACAGTATTACATATTCTATCCAAAATCAAAAAAAACGGGAGACATAACGACACCACTCTCCTCTAAGCTCAACTAGCTGTTCCTCAGAGTATGTCTTCACCCGACAATCAGGAAAATACTGAAATTATATAAATAAATAAAATTAGAATTGAAATGGTTAAATGGAATTAACTATTATTATATCAAAATCAAAAAGAATTCTAGATACCTGTCGGGGAATAATCGTTTGGTTGTGGGTAATAATTTCCTTCAAAAATTTCATTACATAATACCCACAATCATTGCTATTGGGTTGTTTTGGACACTACAAAACAAAACATTAGTTAGATGTTAAATTTAATTTAATACATTTTTTCACAAAATAATGTAATTAAATATATAAGAACATTGATTAAAAACTTACAACTATCGGTATCCATTTGGTCTTTGATTGTTCCACTCCCCAATATGTTTTCAAACAACTGAACACAATGACATATAACTATATTATTCGAAATACATATATACATAGCAAACTCGAGGTAGGATTCATAGCAAACTCAATCTTTCTGAAATCGAGGTAGGATTCATAGCAAACTCGAAATCAATGTGCTCTTTTAGCCACACTATGAAACTCCGATTGTGTTCTTTTTCTAACCAAACTTGACCCTTATATGGGTGATCACTCTTAAGTATGTCCATGTGCTTGGCAACATATGAATCAACCTCACTATCATTGTGCAAAACATATAAGTGTGCTTGATCTAGTTCTTTCCTTGATACCATAACTATTTTAGTTCCTGACATCCCTTTACTAATGCTTCCTAAGTGACGAGACCTTGGCAGTCCCACGGAATATTCAAGACTAGATAGATAGCCGGTGCAGAACTCAATAGCTTCTTCAACTATGTAGCGCTCAACAATACACCCCTCGGGTCGTGATCGGTTTTTAACATATCCTTTTAATATCTTCATGTAACGCTCAAACGGATACATCCATCTCATGTAACATGGGCCACACAATTGTGTCTCTCTAATCAGATGAACTATTAGATGAATCATTATGTCAAAAAACGAAGGTGGGAAATACATCTCAAGCTCACACAAAGTGACGGTAATTTCTCTTTGCAATGATGGCAGCTTTCCAGGGTCAATCACCCTACTACAAATCGCCTTAAAAAAGAAACAAAGTTTGGTTAGGGTCTGGCGCACTTTCTTAGGCAAAATGGATCGTATACCAATGGGTAGAAAATTCTCCATTAGAACATGACAATCATGGGACTTTAAAGACTTTAACTTGAGGTCTTTCATCGATACAAGGTTCGTAACATTTGAAGAGTACCCCTCTGGAACTTTAACTCCATGAAGAAACTTACAAAACACGGTCTTCTCCTTTTTAGATAGAGTATGAGCTGCCGGAGGTAGATATGTACGTGTACCCTTCTTTATCGGACCCAATTCTGGTCTCAACCCCAAACTAAGCAAGTCCAAACTCGAGTTGATGGTATCTTTAGTCTTTCCTGGTATATTGAGTAAAGTATCAATGACACTTTCAAAAACATTTTTTTCAACATGCATCACATCAATGAAGTGCCTTACATATAATGACTTCCAGTATGGCAACTCAAAGAAAATCGACTTTTTCTTCCACCCCCGTTTGGCAAGCTCTCCGGCAAAAGGCTTCCCAAATTTAATGTTCAAATCTTTCACTTTTTCAAATAGTTGTTCGCCCGTCAAAGGCATGGAAGCTTTACGGGTTTCGGTATTCCCATTGAATGCCTTTTTCAACAGTCGATACTGATGAGTAGATGGCAAAAATCTACGATGACCAGGGTAGATATTCTTCTTACCATGTTTCAACCACATCCAATCAGTGTTATCTTCACATATAGGGCATGCACACTGACCTTTGTTACTATACCCAGATAGATTTCCATAAGCTGGAAAGTCATTAATTGTGCCAAAAATCATAGCCCTCAGGGTGAAACTTTCTTCTCTGAACCCATCATACACCTCTACTCCAGTCTCCCACATTAACTTCAAGTCTTCAATTAAAGGAGCCAAGTATACATCAATATCATTTCCTGGTTGGTTGGGCCCAGAAATTAACAATGACAACATCATATATTTGCGTTTCATGCAAAGCCATGGAGGTAAGTTATAGATCGCCAAAATCACGGGCCAAGTACTATGGGAGCTACTCTGAATACCGTGCGGGTTAAATCCATTAACAGACAATGCAAGTCGTAGGTTTCTTGAATCCAACCCGAAATCAGGAAAATCAATATCAATTTTTTTCCACTGCGGAGAATCCGCCGGGTGTCGTAGCATGCCATCTTTAATCCTTTCATCCTCATGCCATGTCAAGTGTTTTGCATCTTCTGAACTACGGTACATGCGCCTAAATCGAGGAATTATGGGAAAATACCACAACACCTTTTCTGGAGCAGATTCTTTCTTTTTATACCGCGATGCGTTACATTTAGGACACAACTTTAACAATGCATGTTCATTCCGAAATAAAATGCAATCATTGGGACAAGCGTGTATCTTCTCATAGTTCAAGCCAATGGACCCTAACATTTGTTTTGCATCATACGTCCGAGAAGGGAGCACATTATCCTTCGGCAACATTTCTTTCAATAGTGCGAGTAATTCCGTAAAGCTCTTATTCGTCCATCCGTGGCAAGTTTTCAAGTTATACAACTTTATCACAGCCAATAATTTTGTGAATTCAGTACAACCCGAATACAACGGTGTCTCCGCATCCGTTATCAACTTCTCAAACATTTGAGGACAGTCATTAAGATCGTCTTCAACAGCCTTTGCCATCTCTTCAAATTCGTCCCCATCCAATGTAGGTCTTTTAGTGTCAACCGACGCACATCTCTCGGTATTATTACCCATATTTGAAGATTCACCTCTTTCCTCACCATGCATTGTCCAACAAGTATAACTTTGATCAATTCCGTAACCCTTTAAATGTCCTGCCAACTCCTCTGCATTAACCGATTTTACATAACAACAACTTAAACAAGGACATTTGATATCACTAGAAGTCCCTAAACGTTTAACAGCACAGTTCACAAAATAATCCACTCCAGCGACATATTCCTTGGACAGACGATTGGCAGACATCCACTTTCTATCCATAATTTCCCAATATTTATAATAAAATCCTGATAAGAGAACTTAAACCTATTACAGGTGAAAATCACACAACGTACAATTTTTTTGAAGCTAAGACATTCAACTATTTTCAGCTAAAAAAATCAAAGACTTTAATGTCTTCCATAATGTCATTCTTCATATAATAAATATAAGAAAACAACAAAAGTACCTGAACACGTGGAAGCAACAATGAACTCGAATGAACTAGAACGAACACTCGAACTAGAACACGAACTCGAACAATGAACACGAAGCTCTGGCAAACCAAACTCGCAAAACCTAAAAAACAATTCGCATTAAATTCGCATTAAACAACAAATCATCAACATCAATACTAAATTTTTCAAATTTATAAATACAACACAAAAATCATTAACATAGAGCAACATTAAATTAACAAGCATTTCATTTGGACATTTCAACAAATACTACACCTACATTTCCCCTTAAGTTTAGAAATACTACACCTACACCTACTTTCAAAGAACCAATCAACAAGCAACAACATTGAATCGTCTAACCTAAGGTTCCAATGCCATTAAAATAACTAGAACATAATACAATGATATTACCTTTGGTGAAAGTGCAACATTAAATTAACAAGCATTTCATTTGGACATTTCAACAAATAGTACACCTACATTTTGCCTTAAGTTTAGAAACACTACACAAACACATATTTTCAAAGAAACAATCAACAAGCTAGCATCAACATTGAATCATCTAACCTAAGGTTCTAATGCCATTAAAATAACTAGACCAAAATGCAATGATATTACCTTTGGTGAAAGTGGAACGAAAATGCAAGCTTCACCAAAACGTCGTACGGACCGAACAAAACCAACCCAACGAAAATGGAAACACGTCGTACGGACCGAACAAAACAATGGTGAGAATGAGAGGCGTAGTGGGCAAAGAAAATGAGAGGGGGAAGAAAATGTGATGTAACGAAAATGAGAGTGAGAGTGAACGAAAATGAGAGTGAGAGTGAAAGAAAATGAGTGTGAGTGTGAGAAGGATAGTTGCTGGACAGTACTGAGAGTGAGTGAGGTGAGAACGTGATAGAGTCTGTGAGTGAGAGGGACGCGTATAGTAACAAAAATAAAATTAAAGGAATGGGCAGCGCTTTACCCTAAAAGCGCTGCTCATTAGGAAGCGCTTTATATCAATGGGTAGCGCTCTCCCATATAAGCGCTGCTTATAAGTCAGCGAATTTTACTAATGGGCAGCGCTCAGCCCCAAGCGCTGCTTATTACTCAGCGCCTTTGATCAATGGGCAGCGCTTCCCCCTAAAAGCGCTGCTTATGACTTAGCGAATTTCACTAATGGGCAGCGCTCACCCCCAAGCGCTGCTTATCACTAAGCGCATTTCTTCAATAGGCAGCGCTCCCTCTCAAAAGCGCTACTTATCACTATCAATGAGCAGCGCTCCCCCCAAAGCGCTGCTTAAGTGTGCGACTAATTTTACGGATTATGGCGTAGTGAAGCAAGTTGGGTATTGGTGCGTATTTATTAAAACAAAAATATTTAGTAAAAAATAGATATAAGATCCCTTAAATGAACTCCAGTACATCGAGGGATTAGTCTCCACAGTCGCCGTGGAGGATACCCGGGTTTACCCAAAACAATAAAGAAAGAAGGCCACTCATTATTGATGGCAAGTTGCATTGTGGCGCCATTTTCATGACTGTAGGGCCGATTGTAACATCCTCAAAATAATTAGTTGAATTATTTGGATGTTAATCCAATTGAATTATTTTAGTACTTGATTAGTAAGATTATTGAGTGCTAAAGTTAATTATTGGTTGTCTTAGGATCGTTAACCGGTTAATACGGATCAATGACGGTTTAGAAACGAAATTAGAGATTAAGGGCAATGTGGGCATTTGACCACATTACCACTTAATATAAAAGAAAAGAAAGAAAAGAGAATCAAGAAAGAAAGAAAGGATGCGTGAAACAGAGAAGAGAAGGAGAAGAGGAGAATGAAGAAAAGAAAAGAAAAGAAGAAGAGGAGCTTCACCCATCACCCCAAACTTTCATCTTCACCATCATCCTTTTTTTAGATAAATCTTCACCATCATCCTTGTTTCCCCTTCCACCTTCCCAAGCTAGGTGAGCTAAGGTTCCATTTTTCTCTCCCTTTTGGCTTTCGAATTTCTTAGGGTTTTGTGAGGAATTCCGAATTTGTGTTGATTTCGATCGGTTAATCTTGATTAGAAGCGATCTTGAGGCGGATTGAACGCGGTTTGAAGCTCGATTCGAAGATGGAAGCGAATTGGAGATTCTAGGGTTCGATTGGGGATTTCGGGAGTTCGGTGACTTCGACTCGATAATAGCTCTCGCATCAAGGGTGAGTTTTACTCACGTTTAGGTTTTGATTGAGGATTTCGAATTGTCAACATTGAGTTTTGAAAACCGTTATTTTGAAATTTAACGTATTTTGACATAAACGATATATTGTTGAAGTTTGTTTTTTATGGATGTTTGATTGTTTGATTAGCATGATTTGATGTGAATTGATTGCCGAGACATGTTGACACGGGTTGATAGCGTTAATGTTTCGGTTTGACGAGTGATTTTAAAGGCGTTTGGTCAAAAACCGTTAAACTGAACTATTAACGAATTTTGATAAAAACTATCCCAAACTTGTTTGATTGAAGTGATTGATTGTTTTGTTGTTGATTGGACATGTTTTGGGGCTGTTTTAGTGTTGTGGTTAAGTTAGGAATCGAGCGGAACGAGTATCGGAATCGATCGGAAAGCGAATTTTCATGAAAAAGAGCATTTTTGCAATGCTGTCAAAAGAGCACGATCCGTGCGCTTTTAAGCACGGACCGTGCGTCTCGTTCTGTTTCTGTTTTTCAAAAATGTTTTACAGGGCGCACAACCCGTGCGTATGGGAGCACAGACCGTGCGCAGTGTTCTGTCAAAATTTTACAAAGTGCCCGAAATGATTCCGTTTCGATTCCAATCTTCTTATAATCCTTTCCTAACCCTTTTCCAATGATATTAGGCTTATAATGATCTGAATTTGAACAAGTTTCAAAAGGATTTTACTAACGGTTTGCGAAGTTCAGCATCGTTTGAAACTAACTGTTTAACTAATAGGTCATCGAGTGTAGATATATCGAGTTGGGTGACGACCCATGTTAACATACTAGGCGGGGCAGTCATGATCCCTTACCCTAGGCCCTATACCATTAGGGAAAATACTATTGGTAGGGGTTCACCGGGTTTAGCACAGGATTTGCAGTCGGTGTTATGTTATAGAGTTTTGTTGTACGGTTCACCGGGTTTAGCACAGGATTTGCAGTCAGTGCCGTACAGTGCGATACACCGGGTTTAGCACAGGATTTGCAGTCGGTGTCGCACTGAGTTATAACACGTTCACCGGGTTTAGCACTGGATTTGCAGTCGGTGTCGTGTTGAAGTAAAATACACGTGGTTATAATTACACCACGAATGGAAGAAAGTCCTAAAATACGGTTCACCGGTTTTAGCACCGGATTTGCAGTCGGTGTCGTGTTAATTTAAAAAGGCTTCATAATTAAACCGAGAGTGTTAGTAGGGGTCTCGGTAGAACTCACTGAGATTGTATCTCATTGTTTATATGTTTTTGTTTTACAGATAAACAGGGAAAGTGGAAATTCAAGAGGCACGAGTAGGTGGCACTCGGATAGTGGTTGAAGACTTAGCTTTATGCTTAAGTTTATGTTTCCCTTTGTTGTCTATGTACTGCAACACTATGTCTTTAGTGTTATATCCTTCTTCCGCTTTCTTGTATGATCTTGAATACTATAGTTGCTGATGGTTTATGGCCTGAGAACCATATCGTCTTGTTCGTGAATAAGACTGTTTGGTTTATATTCAGCGAAAATTTATAGTGATATATTCAGTGTCTAAGCAGGAAATATATCTCTGATGCTCTAGGGATGGTACACTTGGGTATTTTTACTAAATGAAAATACCGGGGTGTTACACCGATTCACTAAAATTCCAACAACAGATATTTGTTAAGTACATATAATACTATTTGAAAAAAAAATAGCTGAAATAAGAGAATGAAAATCATCAATAATAAAAAAGTTTATAGATAGTTTTCGTCGCTAGATAAGGAAATAGTTGACGCAAAAATTGGTAAATTAACAAAAGTTATCGAAAGAGGTAGAAATAATAAAAAAAAAAGTGTCAAGATTAAAAAAAGCTGAAAACGCTCTCAATAGTTAGTATGAATGTCTGGAGCTCCGTGGACGTAGCATATGTCAACTGCTGGGTCAATATGAACATTTAAATAAGCATGTAAGTCATATGGTATCATGGAAATAAAACGAAAGCTAAAGTAAGAAGGTCGTAAAATACACCTAGAAGCCAAACAAATGACAGGAAAAAAGAAGACAGGCATAGGAAAATCTGGAAGACAAAAAAACAACATTTAGTTGAAAACACACACACACACACACACACACACACACACACACACACACACACACACACACACACACACACACACACACACACACACACACACACACACACACACACACACACACACACACACACACACACACACACACACACACACACACACACACACTGTTCGTTTAGCATTTATAAGATAGCTAAAGAAAGGAGAGATGAAAAAAAATTGTGGCTGAAAAAAAATAGAAAGATGATATAACATTTATAAGATAGACATCAAACTTTGCGTGGTTCGTCACATTATTAAACAGGTATTAAAGAACGAATTTTACGTATGTGTACATATTTTGCATTGAATTATTTTTTCTATTCACCAAACCAATTATTCGAAAACAAATTTCACGTATTTGAACGGTTAAATTTGTTTAAGATACCCCAAAACACATTGTTTAGCGTCCCACTTTTCATACTTTATCACAATTTTTTTTACCAAACCAAATATCGGCGAACCAACATCGCGCGTTTTAATATCTAAAATAATTTATGCACTCATAAGTATTCCAAAATACACTGCTTAGCGTCACACTTTACGTATTTTGCCACAAAATTATTTTTTCTCTTCACCAAATCGATTATTGATGAACGAACTTCACATATTTGAACAATTAAAATATGTTATGGACTCTAAAGTATCTCAAAAGACACTGCTCATCGCACTTTACGTATTTTGTCACGAAATTATTTTCTTTGTTGACCAAATTGGTTATTAAGGAACGAACTTCTCGTATTTGAACCGTTAAATATTATATGGACTCTAAAGAACCCCAAAACACACATCCTAGCATCACACTTTACGTAGTTTGTTTCAAAATTAATTTTTTTTCATCAAACCGGTTATTGAGGAACAAACTCATATGTTTTAAATTTTTTTCGGACTCTAAAGTACCTAAAAATATAATGCCTAACTTTTTTTCGGACTATAATATACCTAATATATAATGGCTAAGTTTTTTTCGAACAATAAAGTACCTATATTTTTTTTACCATAGATAATAAATAATAATTAGGAAGAAAACAAACAAATAATTTGCGTTAGCCACAATTGTTGACGGTGGATGGAACAAAATAAAGAAAGTAAAGATATAATATTATAAGGCAAATATTAAATGTAAGAGAGGTTGACAAACTCACCCATTATTAGGTCTCACCGGCACTCACCATCAATAATCCTAGATTCCTATCTTTGTAGTTTGTACACGTCTTAGTTTCTCTCCTCGGAAATGAGAATATAATAATCTTGAAATCAACTTTGCATCGCATGCATGATAGCGATTTCAGAAGAGTTTATACTCAACATTTAATAATAAATGTCAACTTGACAAACTCACCCATTATTAGGTCCCACTCACCATCAATAATCCTATCTTTGTACTGTTGTACACGTCTTAGTTTCTCTCGGAAATGAGAATATAATAATTTTGAGATCAACTTTGCATCGCATGCATGTTTTAATAATAAAGAAAAAAAAACATCACTATTTACGAGAGCGGTTTAGGGTGTTAAGTGAAATATTTAGTATTTTTTACTAAACCACGTTCAGCCGTTGGATGGAACTTGTTTTACTGAAATATGATCTAAGAGCTGTCACTTAAAAAGGTAATTTTGTCATTTTACACATCATCACGTTTGCAAACGGAACGCGCACCGCATCATCACGTTCATCACATATTCTGTTTGCGCTCAGCCTTCATCGGAGAGACACCGACAACATTTGCGCGCGACCCTCCGGCAACCACTCGCGCAACCACTCCGACAACTACTCGCACGCAACCCTCATCGGAGAGACACTCAGGCAACCACTCGCGCGAAACCTTCAGGAATAAGTGAGTTGAATTTTACGTCACTGGATTTTACGTCACTGGATTTTTACGTCACTGGATTTCGTACCAGTTTTTGATCATGTTACTACTTTACCAGTTTGTTTTTGCCCGGGTGATTCTATCATAATTTCATGACTTGAGGTTGGGTAAAATAATATGAATTGGTTTATCATCGTTCCTCAGAATGCTGCAATGGTTCTCAGGTCTTTTTAATTTTAGTTCTCATTCATAATTATGCCACGAATTCAGCCACACACCCACTTTTTGCTGTCCTCAATGTGTTTGTGAGGTTATTCACAGAGTGCACATTTCTTCTACTTCTACTTTCTTTGTTTTGGTTCTATTTGCATAAGATTGAACCCAAGAAATTTGTGGTTATGAATAAGAAAAACGACGAGAATTTCGAAACGGAAAGTGAATTGAGTTTCTAATTGAAAAGAAATGCAATTTAAGTGGTTAGTGTCCATTAACCACAGAATGACGTAAGACTGGTTAGTGGTCATTAACCACGGAATGACGTAAGACTTGTTAGTGGCCATTTACGATTGCGCACAACTCCGACTTATGATTTTCATCTCCATATTGCAGATTCACGCAACCTCCACGAGTAAGTCGGTTTTCTGCAGATTTCAATATGCTTAGTGTTGATGAACATGGTGAACCAATCAGCTTTTCACATTTACTTGCTCGTAAGTTGCTTGTTGCTTTATAATTTTTTTTATTACAGGTGTCAGTCTCAGTTTTAGTAATGCGTTGTTTTAACCATTTTGGGACTAATTTGTGGTTAGTGGCCACTAACCAGTGTTGTACATATCTGTGGTTAGTGGCCACTAACCACTATTGTACTATTCAGTGGTTAGTGGCCACTAACCATTGTGGTACTAATTTGTGGTTATTGTCACTTAATATATTGTATTTCTTTATTGCAGTTCAGGATTGTCATGGTCAGAATGTAAATCTCACTGATATGGTTGTTTCAGGTTTTTAACTTATTATTGTCATATTCTTTGGTTTTAAGTTTTAAAATTTGTGTAAACATATATGTGTACTATTATGGTTATTCCTATGCTTAGCTGATTCATTTTTTCGTTTCCTTTATAATGTTTGCATAGATTCAAGTACCAATGTCGGATGTTACGATGACGAACTCGATGATGTTATGGTTGCAGGTTGCATGCTGATTTGTTATTATATAATAAATATATTTTTTATGATGTTGTTTGTTGGATATTGATTATTTTTACTTGGTTTTGACAGGGGTTACTCATCATCCTTCAGATGTTAATTCTTGGAAAGATCTTGTTTTTCACACAGAGCCAGATGCATATGCTTTTTACAGGTCCTATGCCAAATCTTTGGGTTTCACCATTAAGAAGGCAAATGTGTATCGCGATAGCAAGAATAAAAAGACTGATATACCTCACTATTTGAATATGATGTGTCACAAACAAGGGTTTTAAAATTCGCAAAGATGTTTTGAATAGAAGGAAAGATACCCGGACGGGTTGTTTGGCGTCAATGAAGCTCAAAATGGATCCTCACAAGGGTGAGTATGTTATTACCAAGTGGTACGATGATCACAATATCACCCTTTGATCGATGTTGACAAGAGGCACTTCTTGCCACTTAATAGAACAATCACGGAACAGCAGAAAGTTGTTATATCAAATTATTTGGCATCTGGGATATCAGCGAGGGCTACATACGATTCTATGGCCCGGGCTGCTGGTGGTGTTGAAAAACTTGGTTACTTGTCTGCTATCAAGGCAAAGGCATTGCAACCTGGAGAGGCTACTGTGTTGCAAGCGTGGTTTAGGCAGCAGGCATTAGTAAGGCCTGGTTTTTACTACGACATTCAAGTCGATGAAGAGGAGGCAATTTTTCAATTTTCTGGGCTGATTCTGTCATGCGGTCCGATTATGCACTTTTTGGTGATTTCGTCAGCTTTGACACAACATACCGAACTAACAAGGACTACAAGCCACTTGGTATGTCCTTTGCTAAATTGTTTTCACATTTTCTGATCGTATATGCTTCAATCTAACAAGTATTAACCACTATTGTACTATCCTGTGGTTAGTGGCCACTAACCACTGTGAAGCAATTCTGTGGTTAGTGGACACTAACCATTGTGGTACTAATATGTGGTTATTGATAAAGAATCTCATTCTTTTTTATCACAAAGCATATATTCTGAATAGCAATTTGATCGTAAAGAATGTTTAATACGTCCGTGTGGTTATCATAAGGAATGTTTTGGTACTAATTGTTCCTTCTATGTATCTTTAGGTATTTTTGTTGGCTTTAATCACCATAAAGGTACTTGTGTGTTTGGTGGCGCATTGCTTTATGATGAAACCACTCCAACATTCAAGTGGTTGTTCGAGACTTTTATTAAATGCATGAATGGCAAGAAACTGGAGACCTTTATGACAGATCATGCACCTGCAATTGCTGCCGGTGTTCGTGAGGTTTTCCCCGATGTTTTTCATGCTTTATGTTCTTGGCACATCAAGCAACATGCCACTAAGAGACTTGGGGCTAGGGCCACTGCTAAGTTTTTCGATGAATTCAAGCATCTTGTAAAGCATATTGATAACGAGAAACAATTTGAATACTCTTGGAACCATATGATTGAAGAATGCTTTGATAATCGACACCATTCTAACATGACTTGGCTAAACTTCATTTACACTAGCAGGAGGCAATGGTCTTCTACTTGGGTGAAGAGTACATTCACAGACCACACAACTTAGCGAACAATTCAATGCCTTTGCTCGACACTATTTGAAAACTGAACACTCTATCTCTCAGTTGTTGTCTAGGTTCCAAGATCTCCTCGATGATTTGCGTCATAATGAATTGATGTCTGATTTTAGTATGCAGAACACTGTTGTGCAGAATAGGCATCCCAATAGTGGTTTGATGTGCCATGCAGCTGAGTTGTTCACTCCTTCCATTTTTGAGTTAATTTAGAAGGAGTTTGAGGCGTGCAAAGCTTACACGATATTGGTAATTACCCATTTTTTTTTTGTTAATAATTCTTGTTAATTGGGGCAATAACCACAAATTAGTACCATAGTGGTTAGTGGCGACTAACCACAGATATGCACAACACTGGTTAGTGGCCACTAACCACAGATCAGTACAATTGTGGTTAATACTTGTTAGATGCCACAGATTTCCATAACTATTACTTGTCACTAACAATATAGCTTCTCAATAACTATTATTTGTCCTAATACTATATTTCGTGTGCAGATTGTTCAATAATTGAAACGGGAGACGACCGATGTTATACATGTTGAAAGATGGGATAATCAATTTACTGAGAACGAAGTTTTGGTAAAAACCGAAATTGTGAAGTTAGATTTGGTCAAGAGTTCTGTTACTTGTAGCTGACGGTTTTTTGAGAACTGGGGGTTAATTTGTCGGCACACACTGAGAGTTTCGGATGCTTATGCTGTGTGGTGTAATCCTTTTTGTCATTGCATCCCTCCCATGTATGTGAAAAAAAGATGGTGCAGAGATTATAAGAAGTCTCTTGGTGTTATTTCTGAGGAACTACATCTTGAAACCAAGCCTCTTTCGAATTTTGGTGAGAGATACTAGCGTCTTTCTGATATAGTTTTTGGAGCTGGTTCACGGATATGCTATAACGGGGCTGCCTTTAACGTACTTCTCTGTCATGTTCTTGATGGAGTTAAAGAGGCTGAACAATTGCTACATTCGACGTCTGATACCACTGAAACTTCCGTGCTGAGTGTTCAACCTTGCTAGGTATTTGCTATTTTATTTTCATTGCTTTTTAACTTACATTTGTTTTTTGTTCAAGATTTTGAAATTCTTATATATGTTTTCGTTATTGAACGTTACAGTTGAAGAAGATGAAGTAGAATTTCTAGCTAAAAAGATTAAGCAACGTCAAAATCCATGCAAGAGCAAGATCAGGTTGATGCCCCAATCAGAGAAAAGACATTTGATTTGGAAACAGCAACGCAAGCGGGCAATTGAACTTCAGAAAGTACGCGGATTTAGGACTTGTATAAAAATTTAGGAGGAAACAAATTTTTTGAGGTGGTGTTATTTTGTTTTTACGGTTTTCATTCATTTATACTGAAGACTATAATTTCAATTATACAACAGTTAATTACCTTTCCCAAACATTATTCTCACTCAGTACATTTAGCTAGTAGCTCAATAAATTCCACATAAAACTCCTACTAAAAAAGTTCCGAAAATCATAAATCCGAACATTGGTTAGTGGCCACTAACCACACATATGCACAAAACTGGTTAGTGGCCACTAACCACAACACAGTACAATTGTGGTTAATACTTGTTAGATTCAAGCATATATGATCAAATATGCTCTATTTTGGTAAACCAATGCATGTGTAAGTCCATTGATTGTAGTATGAGTAAGTTGCTTAGTAACAAATACTAAACCAATTGCTTAGTAACAGGTACCAAAGGGGTATATGAGAAATCTCCATTAGAAATTTAATTTCTTCATTCTTGAATTCCCAAATATTATTCTCACTTAGTACATTTTGCTACGAGCTTCAATAAATTCGACACAAAATCGCTACTAAAAAACTACCAGTAATCATAAATTCGAACATAAACTGTAAAGGAATGATAATGAAAAATAAATAAACAAATTATGATCAAGAGCAAATTTAGATTGAAACTATAAAAGAAGAAACTGAATATCGATGGTTGATTTTGATCCGAAAGTACCATATGAATTCTAACAAAAGAGGAAAAAAAGAAATCATGGTTTGCCATCTAACCAATGTTATTCACATTTGTGGTTAGTGGTCTCTAACCAAAGTTATGCACAAATATGGTTAGTAGTATCTGTGGGAGAAGAGCCTAATCAAAAACATATTACTAGAACTAAAAAAGAAAATTACATATACAAAAAACAGTTTTAGTCTTGCTACATTTTTTCTCTTTCCTATAGCCTTTTTTTTGCCCACCACATGTCTTGATCTCCGCTTGCAATTGGTCACAAAATTTGTTAGCTGCAACTTGTATAGATTCCTTCAACAAGTTTCTCTTGTGGTTCATGATTGAGCAACATAGATCAATCCGAAATTTATTAGTTGCAATCTTTTTCTGATTCTTCCTCAATCTATCCCAATTGCGGAATGATTCAATGTCATTCTCATTTCCCTGCCATTCTTTCAAGAATATCATTGTGAACACGCCACAACTAGTTCCATCTGGTTGTTGTGGCATTGTTGGATCATGCCATTCAAATTGTTCCCATTTATATGGACTGGGAATGTTCAAGACATTATATCTGAACTGAGGTGCTCGACCTTGGTACGGGCAAGAGAAGTCGAGTCCTAAGTCCGAATGTATGAATTGATTGGGTGAGCGATGTCTGATCTTGCTCAGAGTCCTGCCCGGGTGGTGGTACCTGCAATGACACTCCGACGCCTAAGTCAGTGGAATAAGAGTGCGAGCAGAGTAACAATATGGGTCAAAATTACTTAACCTTCTTAGTGGGAACAATGCCTCGTTATATAGAGTTAGAGGGACAGCGCTGACCATTGGATCATCGTGGTCGATCTCGACCGTTAATCATGCGAGATGCAACGAGGGTTGATATGAGTCGTTGATCTTAGTGGATTCGGGTCATGATTCCTCCATCTTGATAATGAGCCGGTCTTTGGCCTTCCCCGGATCGGTTTGGGCTGAAGGTCTAGTCTAGAATAGTTTCCCCCCAAGCCGAAGTCGTCCGCGGGACGGGTTCAGGCTTGCGAACATTTTCCCCCAGTGGAGTGGCCTAGCCGTTGCGCGGTCACCTGCGCTAAGGCGACTTGATGTGTTTTATCAAGTCTGTGCGACGTGATTTTCTAGCGGTGCGATCGTGTTCTGGCGTTGCCCGGCCTTCTCTGGGTCCTTATCTTGAAAGTTCGATTGTGTTTTTTGAGCGCGGCCATTTCGCGGCCTTATCGTTTTCACTACGAATAGTCTAAATGATCTCGGTTCAGGTAGAACTCAATCAAAAGGGGAAGCATGGGTCGTCCAAGCATGCTCGCGGCCTTCGACGTGTAGCTTGGGTCGTCCAAGGATGCTCGACCTACTGGGTGGTCTACTGAGTCGCGGCTCAGGCTCACCTCGCCCCATAGGCTCATGCGGGGCTCAATAGTAGCCCGCTCTTTGTGCATGGATCGCCCTGGGTGGTCTACTGAGTCGCGGCTCAGGCTCACCTTGCCTCATAGGCTCATGTGGGGCTCAATCGTAGCCCGCTCTTTGTGCATGGATCGCCCTGGGTGGTTTACTGAGTCGCGGCTCAGGCTCACCTCGCCCCATAGGCTCATGAGGGGCTCAATCGTAGCCCGCTCTTTGTGTATGGATCGCCCTGTGTGGTTTACTGAGTCGCGTCTCTGGCTCACCTTGCCCCATAGGCTCATGCGGGGCTCAATCGTAGCCCGCTTTTTGTGCATGGATCGCCCTGGGTGGTCTACTGAGTCGCGGCTCAGGCTCACCTCGCCCCATAGGCTCATGCGGGGGCTCAATCATAGCCCACTCTTTGTGCATGGATCGGCCTGGGTGGTCAACTGAGTCGTGGCTCAGGCTCACCTCGCCCCGTAGGCTCATGCGGGGATCAATCGTAGCCCGCTCTTTAGTAATGGATCTCTCCTGGGTGGTTTACTGAGTCACGGCTCAAGCTCACCTTGCCCCATAGGCTCACGCGGGGCTCAATCGTAGCTCATGCTCAATCGTAGCCCGTCCTCTGGAGCCGTTTACCGGATCTCGTTCCCGGGGGTTTTAAGAACAGGGAAATAAACTTTATCTCAAAGTAATGAAAAATGCCTTGTCTTATTACTGACGGACAGGCGGTTCTCGGTGAAAAACCCTGTGGGAAAAAGAGTGTCCTGCCCGGTTATTACAATTTTATTCTTTTTCATGATGTTCGTCCCTCTTAGGGTTGTCTCTCAGTAGTTCCCCTTGCGACTGCTCGTGTGGCCATCGCCCTTTCTTCATAGTTCATGAACCTCTGAGATCTGCGCAGGAAAGTTTCTAAATCGGGCGGTTCGTTCACACCCACTTCAATTTCAAACAAAGTACCGGTACGCAGTCCGTCTTGGAGGAACCACAGTCTCATGTCGTCTTCTAGTCCTCTTATGGCACCCGCCTCTTTGTTAAACTGTTCTACGTAATCGCGGAGTGTTTCCCCAGACTCCTGTCTGATCGCTTTCAGGATTGCGTGCGATTTGGGTTTCACCCTTGAAGCTATAAAACGGGCTGAAAAAACCCTAGCGAGCTGTTCCCAGGTGGAGATGGTGTTCGGCCTTAGTTCTGTGAAGCCATTCCAAGGTCGGCCCCTCCAGAGTTAGGGGAAATATCTTGCACCTGACTGGCCCGTATGCTCCCCGGTATTGCATCATCAAATCAAAGTCTCTCAGGTGGGCATCAGGGTCTTTCATGCTGTTGTACATTCTTAAGTTCGACGGGGGTTTTTCCAAGGCACGAGGGATGGGATACTCGTCAATGTCTTGGGTAAAGGGTCCCATCCTCACCCCACTCCTTTCCCTGCGAGGTGGCCGGTCCTCGAAGCGTCGGCCTCGATGACCACGTTGCCCTGGAGAGCCTTGGTAGCGATTTCGTCGTTTTGGCGACTGATAAGAGGGCTCTTTTGGCCAATAAGTTGGATCGGTCGAGGAGGGTGGTGTCAGATCCCCTCCTTGATTCCTTCGTCGAGGTGGGGACCTGTGGACGAGATGCCTTCTAGGAGGTGATCTATGTCGCCTAGATGGATTCCTCCTTTCGACCGGAGATTGATTGTCTTGCCGGCATTGTTAGGGTGCGATGTACTCCCTCCCCGAAGTCACTTGAGCTAACATTTCCAGAATATGCTGTACGATGTTTGCTTGGGTGGTCGGTCCTGAGGGTGTTCCTTAAACAAAGTTCTCAACTGTAACCGGGACACCCTCCGGGGTTGGTTGTGGTTGGTCAGGGATACCAAACACGCTCTGCAAGAGCGGGTTCCTCTGGCGGGGGTGGTCTACCTCGCGGAGCCATAGGAACAGAGGTAGGATAACGCCTGGAGTCCTGCCCGGGTGGTGGTACCTGCAATGACACTCCGACGCCCAAGTCAGTGGAATAAGAGTGCGAGCAGAGTAACAATGTGGGTCAAAATTACTTAACCTTCTTAGTGGGAACAATGCCTCTTTATATAGAGTTAGAGGGACAACGTTGGCCATTGGATCATCGTGGTCGATCTCGACCGTTGATCATGCGAGATGCAGCGAGGGTTGATCTGAGCCATTGATCTTAGTGGATTCGGGTCATGATTCCTCTATCTTGATAATGGGCCGGTCTTTGGCCTGCCCCGGATCGGTTTGGGCTGAAGGTCCAGTCCAGAACAATATCTCTCTTGAATAAAGCTACAGGCTTCACTCATTAGTATGTTCCCAAGAACTTGAAATTCAGAAAAAGTTCCACTTTTGTTCGCTCTTGCAAACCCCTCAAGGCTTGTTAAATACTCAAATCTTCTCATCATCAAGTTGAGGACGTAGGTGACAAAGTGTGAGCGAGCAATAGTAGGTATCAGAATATGTGATAAAGGTCTTGTTAGAAAATTTACAAATCCAGTATCTTATATATTAAAAAAAATTACAATTAACACTTACATATTCAAGTCCAAGAACATTCAACCTCCTATAGCTCATATAGCTGTTGAACACTGCTAGCTTTTTTTGGAAGGCTTGGGCTTTATCTTCCTTGTTGCCAACACTTATTTTCTTTGAGACAGCTACGGATGTAAACAACTGTGTTCCAAAAAGTTCATACTAGAATCAATGGACTTACATATGCTTGAATCATCTATGTTTACCAAAATAGAGCATATTTGATAATATATGCTTGAATCTAACAAGTATTAACCACAATTGTACTGTGCTATGATTAGTGGCGTCTAACCTGTTTTGTGCATATGTGTGGTTAGTGGCCACTAACCACAGCATAGTACAATTGTGGTTATTTCTTAAAAATCTCATTCTGATCATATCTGACCATAAAACATCTATGCTGGATAGGAATTTGAAAAATAGGAATTTCAACTAGGAATTTGCAAAATTGCAAAATAGGCATTTCAATTATGAATTACTTGATCAGAAAACATAATTGCTGAATAGTAATTTGATCATAAAGCATATCTTATCATAAACATCAAATAATTTCTTACCGTGGGCCCCACTGTCATTACTAGTCTTCTAATTAGCTTGTCATTTTGTTGTGCAAAATTTAATAAGTTTTCCCAGCTATCTATGACAAAGCTTGAAACGTACTCCTCCTCTTGCAAGGTCCAGAGTTCCACTCTCTTAAGGTTGAATTTATGGTCCATTTGGCATTGGTACATCATTTGGTCACTGCGTGATGATGCATTTTGAACTCGTAAATGCAATTTCAAAAACAATTAATAGATAGAGTTTTTAATGTAGAAGCTAATTACTATTCAAATTTTTGGTAAGGGGCAATAACCACAAAGTAGTACAACAATGGTTAGTGGGCACTAACCACAAATATGTAGAACAATGGTTAGTGGCTACTAACCACAGATTAGTACAACTGTGGTTAATACTTGTTAGAAGCCACAAATTTACATAACTAGTACTTCACTAACAATATTATTTCTGACTAACAACAAACTCACAAATCGATGGCATGTAGAAACCCTAAACCCTAAAATGCAGTCACAGCAGAGAAAAGATCTAATAACCACAGATTTGTAATACCATATGTAATATTATGGAAATCTTATGTTTGAAAAAGTTTCCACTTACCTTGGCTGGTCCGGTGACCAAATATATGTGACCAAATTAATTTTTGTCTAAGATCGAAGCATTAGATTGAGCAACATGACCATCATATGGGCTCAGCAAGAATCTTGATGGTTTCTGTTTTCTTTTCCTCTTGCTTATGTACTTGGTACTTTCATCAACCTCTGGTGGTTCTGTCCTGATCGGAGTTGCACTGAAATTTACAAGTTATCATGTTAGATTAATTGAAATGATGACTATGAAATCAATGTACAAGTTAATATTATAGGCATGTTTATAATTACACTACTATTTTGTCCTGCATATCATCTTCGCCAAAAATCTCAAAAAAGTGAACTTCGCAAAACTCAATGTCCTTTTGAACTTCGTCAGCTAGCTTCTGTCTAGCATCCGGAGGAGTTGGGGTCAGGCAGTAATTTTAGCAGCTAATTACTATTCAAATTTGTGGCCATTGAATATGTGATTCTATGATAATGTTGTAAGGGGAAATAAAGACAACTAAGTACCACAATGGCCAATGGCCACTAACCACAAATATGTAGAACAGTGGTTAGTGGCCACTAACCACAAATATGCAGAATAGTGGTTAGTGGCCACTAACCACAGATTAGTACAATTGTGGTTAATATCTGTTAGATGCCACAAATTTCCATAAGTAATATTGTTATTGAATTATAAAGTCCATTTCATGTTGTGGAAGAAAGAATTAAACATTTGAACCATTTATACTTACAGATTAAAACTTGGTGGTGTGCAGTCAATATTGACCTACAACACCAAATAAACGAAAACATTCTGTGATTAGTGCACATTTTGTGATTTTATGAATATTTTGTTATTGAAATCTGACCATTGTTTTGCAAATATTCCACTAACCACAAATATGCACAACACTGGTTAGTGGTCACTAACCACAGATTTGTATATCCGTGGTTAGTGGCATCTAACCAATTTTTGTGCATAGCTGTAATTTTGTGGTTAGTTGCATAACATTGTCAATTCCATACAAAAATTAAAAGAGATAGTTATGACATATAAACAAACCTTATCTAATGGGCACTCATTGGGTTCCAAAGGATTTAGTGAGGAAATAGGACTATCTAAGCTAATTTGTGGCCTTAGAGCATAACCGGATGTTATGCCACTTCTAAAACCACAAACTTTATTAATTGTGTCCAGATCCTTTAACATCCTTGTAGTGTCCCAGTCTTTTAGTGTTGGCATCGTCGAACCTCGGGAGAAAGAACTTTCTGGTCCCATATTCTCTATGTAGTGAATCTAGAAGATTGCCAATAAATAAATTTATAAGCATATATATATATATATATATATATATATATTAAGATTAATGTATGGAAGTAATATTAGAACAACTAACCATCAAGAAGTGAAGGTCCGCTTTTGGAGTCTTATAGCCCTTTGTGCCCTCCCTCAGATGCTCCAAAATATATGTACACCATTTGAATCGGCATACCTAAGGGAGACTGTGTCATTATGATCAGGACACAGAAGACAGCCAAGAAGGTATATTAAGACACCTAGCTTGCACCAAATTTGATCATTCTTCTCTGATAATATGACCTTCTCAAGTTCTTCAATGGTGGCACGGTCAATATCTTGGGCCTTCAATTTGAGCTTAAATTCTCTGCGCAGCCTCAAGATTGAACTATCTTTGCATGCAATAGACTCTCTCAACATCGTTTGTTGTTATCGGAAGGGCTTCATACTTGCTCAACCGTAGCTGACATTGCTCCAGTTCGAAGTTATTGGACACCCACCTTACAAAGTCTCCCGGAATCCTTTTCCATTCGCAGATGAGCACCAAAAACCCAAACCCTGTTGACTCTAGCAATTGTTTCCTTCTTTCATTAATGTCATTGAGAAATGTGTAAACCATTTGTGGTTTACACATATGTCGGTATCTTGGAGTTGTAGCGACCGAAAAATCCGGAGGAGGGATTCTTCGAAATTCTTGAAATGAAGCCGCCACCAAAGTTTTAGTTTAAGGGCAAACATTGGGAAATCCCTATTGGGTGGATAAAGGGGGTTTGCGGACCAGATTTAGGCTCGGGAGTCATTTATGCGTAGGGAAGGTATTAGCACCCTACGACATCCTTCCTAAGGAAGGTTACCTTTTAACTAAATGTATAAGTGTTTATTAATTCAAAAATAATGTTTTACCCTTATAATAATAATAAAAAAAGACTCGATAAACGGTTAGTTATTTTTATACTTTTTGAGAAAAATGAGAGAAATGAATTTATAGAGAAAAAAAGGTTTTTTATTAGTGCAATTGACAGAGGTCGGCCGCCCTCTGGTCCTACGTATCTCCTGGTAGAGAATCAAATCGCACGTAGTTCTTGGTAGAAAATGTTTGTGTGTTGGTGATTTTTATTTATTTTCGAAATTGGGAGAGACATTCATAATGACCAAACAAGTAAGACTCAGAGTGGTCGTCGCTCATAGCTCGTTTGAAAACTAAAGCTGTTATTAGCGGTCAAACGAGCTAAGCTCGGAGTGACCATTAGCAACGAACCATTTCTATGTTTAGGAAAACATTTATTCGTTATTTGGGAAAAAAATAGGTTTGTGAAAGAAAATATTTATTTAGGGAAAAGAAATTTTTTTAAAAAAAAAGAGAAATAGGGGGTGCTGTTAGGAAAAGGGGGGGGGGGGCAGTTAGCAGCAGGGTGTTGTATCTTAAAGGGGGTGCGCAAAGCAGGGCCCAACTCGTTTTTTTGTGTGCTGTCCTGCGCAACAAAAAAGGCTTAGTACAGGGAGGCGGTATGAAGCAAACGTGGGGGTGGAGGTAGCAGAGCCCAAACAGTTTTCATTTTGGACTGGGCTGCGCAGGGGGTGTTGTTGAAATAAAACAGGGGTGTGAAAAACATATCTGAACTTAAAAAAAAACTCAAATTAAAACTAAACAGAAGTTGGGTTATATAAAGCAAAGCAAATAAAAACCAAACCCTAATTTCCATCCCCATCCCTCAGCGCCGTTTCTCACCCCAAGATTCAGAGAGAGAGAAAAAGTTTTGGAGAGAGAGAGAGGCATTTCGGTGAGGGAGAGAAAGGAGATCTACGAGAGAGAGAGAGAAAGGAAAACAGCGCGAAAGAGGTGAGGCCGGAGGGGACCAAACACGGTGGTGACGTGGTGGCGCCGACGACGACTCCGGTGGAGACCAAACGACATCGTTCGCGACGAAAAAAAGGGGGGAGAGCGGAGGTCACGACGGTTCGGAGAGAGGGATAACGAAAGGAGGTGACGATGGTTTGAAGGTGGTCACGTTTTTTTCTGGTTGTGGTGGTGCGACGGTTTTGGTGATGGAGCGATGGTGGCTGACGCTTTGGGGTAGAGGGAGACGACGATGGCTACGGCGCGGACGCCGGACGAGCGACGACGATCGGAAGACGACGACAGCGACGGTGGTTCGCGTTTGTGGCGGTACGGCGGCGCAGAGGGTGGATAGAGGTAGAAATTGTGGGTGGTAGCGATGGTGGTTTTGGGTGGTGTGTTTGCGAAGAGAGGGAGGGCTGAGACAGTGGGTTACGGTGGAGATGCATGATGGTTTTGTGGCTTTTTGGTGGTTGACGGTGGTAGGTTATGGCGGATGTTTGGTGGTTACGGTGGTGACAGCCATACTTGGTTGTTTTTTTTTATTATTTGAATGTCACTCTGTTTTGCTTGTGTATGTGATGCTGTCTCTGTGTTGTATCTGTGCGTGATGTTGAATCTGTGTTGAATCTGTGTCGAATCTGTCTGCCGTTACTGTTGCTGCTTCATGTGTATTTATAGTGCTCTTATTGTGGTGTAGGTGTGGTATGTGGAGCACAAAATCAAAACTCCCAGGGGACCAAGACAGGGACAGCAGCTAGAGAGGAGCAGAGTTGCTGCCAAGTTATGGTATTTTTTGCCTAAAATGAAGATCAAACAAAGAGACAAGAAGAAGGGGGTTTGAGCTCAAAGCTCAAACTGTTGCTGCAACAGCAGCAAGGCGCAGGCTGGCTATTTTTTTTGTTTGACTTTCCTTTATATTTTTTTTTTATGTGTAACAAACAAAAATGTAATTTTGTATTATTTTGGAAAGTAAACAATCAGATTTAAACAAGCTTAACTATTTGACTATCTTTTCTTTTTATTGACAAATACTATTCAATCGATAATAATAATAATAAGTGAAACAAAAAACAACAAGGCTAAATTGCTAACGACTTTTGAATAACACGCACAATTAGCTAACCCTCGTATGACAAACGATATATTTTTGCAAATAGAGAAATATTAATTAGAATCAGATATTCACAAAAATACATTTTTATTTGATTTTCGATTGGTCGGACAAAATTAGGGTATAACAGCTGCCCCTCTTTATTTGTATTTTACTAGGAAATATGAAGGGCTTTCAAATTTCTCGAGTAGAATAGAAATAAAGATAAAAAGACACTAATTTTGTCAAAACCTTTTCTTTTTGAGAAAATCATAAAAAAGGGTTTACATAGAACAAAAGTAAAGAAGGATCGCTGGGGATCTGAAGGAGCACTGGGCTCTGATGGTCTAATTCGCAGTCGATGCTTGGCGCATTGATTGGAGTTAAACTGAAGGACCGACGAGGTCTGAAGGGCATGCCTAAGCCTAGCAATGGTACTAGTAAAACGGTCTGCTTGGGGGGTGGCCTTTTCGAGCGGCCATGGGGGCAAGGTCAGGTCGTTGACCTGATTTGCGCACCTCGAAGGACGTCCACTGTGTTTTTTAGGCGGACACAGCTAGTCTGAAGGGCCTGGGGCCGGATGATCCGTCGGTTGCTCGATAACGCGACGTGCGATCTGGATTGAAGGACCATTGATGGTCTGAAGGAGCGCTTGGGCTCTGAGGGACCGCTGGGGGTCTGGAGGGGTACTGAGATTCTGAATTGTGATATGAGACCAGCATTTGGAGTGCTGAATTTGGGGGAACAAAATATTGGGATTGACAGATGGCGTACTTGCCTAGAACACACATAATGAATGCATTTACCTGAGAAGGGAAAAGCTATCTATATTTGGTATGTC
Organism: Astragalus membranaceus; assembly: GCA_039519185.1. NCBI lineage: Eukaryota > Viridiplantae > Streptophyta > Magnoliopsida > Fabales > Fabaceae > Astragalus > Astragalus membranaceus. Next base: position 45,294,757 of record CM076848.1, read on the forward strand.
TAAAAATGCAATGAATGATGTATGCGTGCCATATAGGTATGTGAAATGGTAAGTGTTCGATGGGGTGAATGAAATGTGGCAGATGCTGTGAGTTGAAGTTGATGGGACATGGAGGCTGACGAACAACGTATGTGAATGCAGATGTGATTGTGCTGATTAAATGATGAATGTAAGGGAATGAGCGATTTTCCTCTTTTTGCTTTTTTGCTTTTTTTTCTTAGTGTAAAATGAGTGTATGAAGTGCAAAGCGCGAATGTGATGCACATATAATGTTTCGATGCAAACGTCATGGTAAATAAAAGAAAACACATGAATGCATAGCGAATGATATTATTGGTGATGTAGAAAGCTTTTGGCAACGATGGGACTGGCACTTGGCATATCTATCGAAGCGAACAATGTTATGCATGCGACGAACGTGCAATGATCAGCATCTGGTGGGATGATGAGTGAAGTGGGTGTACCATGGGTGTTGAATTTGATGGAATGAGAAAGTTGACAACGGTGTATGAAATGTGAATGTGACTGTGGTGATTATTTTTTTGTGTGATGATGAATGTAATGGATGGATTTTTCTTTTTGCTTTTTCTTATTTATTTTGCTTCTTTTCTTGATGCATGCCATGAGAATGTGAATATGATGCGTATATAATACTTTGATACAAATGCTAGGGCGAATAAAAGGAAACACATGAATGCATAGCAAATGATATGATTGGTGATGTAGAAAGCTTTTTGGCAACGACGAGACCGGCACTTGGCACGTCTATCAAAAAAGGTTATATGTATGCAATGTGATGAATGTGCAATGCGAAAGTAAATGGACTACAAAAAGCCCGTGAATGATGGATGCTTATGCTGGTCGAGACAGAAATTGATAAGCTGTGTATGCGAATGCAGATAACATGCGAATACGAATGTACTGCTGGTTGCATGATGGAATAATCTATACTTTGGTGGGAGTAACAGGTGCAATGTGGATAATTTTTGCCTTTTGGTTTTCTCTTTTTTTTTGTTTTTTTTTTGTTTTTTTTTTGTTTTTTTTTTGTTTTTTTTTCATGCATAACTGAATAAATGAATGAATGAATGAATGGGCACACGTAATGCTTAGATGAAGGGTTGTGGTAGCCGCATGACTTGATGTTGTATGATGCAATGATTGGATGTTTGTTGGGATGTAGACAGACTTTTGGTAATGACGGGACCGACATTTGGCATTTTTATTGAAGCGATACATGTTATGCGTGGCTATGCATGCCCGCATACGCAATGCGTAATGCACAAGAAGCAAAATTGTGTAGGCAAAACAAATGGAATGTGAATGCATGTACAAAACTTGTATGAAAGAGTTGTGATGGGTATGATCAGATGCATGGTTTTAATTCTAGAATAATGAGGACATGTATAATGCATGCTTTGTTGGTAACAACACTTTTTGTTTTTGTAAGGCTGCAAAAATGTTTGATGTGAAACGAAACTTTTGATGCTGGAAACAGAGAGCTGAACATTTTGAATTGATCGTTCCTTGGAAGAAAGATTTTTGATGGCTTGGACTTGAACTCTGGTAAGCTCAAGATTGTCATCTTGAAAAGTGTGGCTTGCAGCAATGTATTAGTGTCATTTCTAGAGATCGAGATGTGTATTTGCAGATGAGTTCTCATTTGGTTATGATGACTCATGATGGCTAAGCTTTCAAGTCTAAGATGTTTACTTAGAGGGATTGCCATTATTGTGTGTCTCTCCCTTTGAAGCATTTGCTTAATAAATATGAAAAAAGTGTGAATGCAAATGAATGTGTCAGTTGACTTAGGGTTCAAGAAATGCAGGGTATAGTCAAGTGTGACACATGAGTGGAGTGGAGGACGAGGTTTATTGGCTCAAACTTAACGAGAGATAAGCTTGCCCCAAGGTAAAAATGTTTGACTGCCCCAATTTTGACTTCAAATAGTGGGGAGTGAAACAGTCTGCCTTTGTCTAAGGAGGACAATGACAACTAAGGATGTAGACTGGTTGAGGGATTGGGAACTATGCAGGTATTGGGGTGACGCGTGGCTAGGAATGAATGGAATGGGATGCAGAAGGATTCTTTCGGGCCGAGGGATATGATGCCCCGGTCTACAAGAGGACGAGGTTGCCCCAATCCATGAAAGGTGAAGATTGCCCCATCTCGAGTGGGATTGTGACAGGGTGTAAAGTTAGAATAATGGTTTGGAAATTGCTCTAATACGGCTACATGAGTGTAGTATATGAACGAGATGAAAGATGAGGGTATTTTGGGGATGCTAAAAAGATCTCCCTGAGTTTGAGTGGAATGGAGGGTGAGGTATTGCCCCATTTTGATATGATAAGTCAAGTAACTGTCTTAGTAGGGATTTGTGGTTTTCCTTGGGAAGGATTCCACAAGCTAAGACGGTCGAGAGTTTTTGGTTCGATGAAAATTCACTTTGTTGATGATCACCGTTATCTTCTCTTGATGAACTTCGAGCGTGCAAGCCCTTTTAAGTTTTTTTTTTTCGTAATAATATTTTTCTCTTTGTTTTTTTTTGAGCAAATAAATTATTCTGATTATTTTGTCCTAGAGTATAAGCTTTGAGAAAAATGGAAGCAACCAATCACTGATCGGAATAGGCCTTTGGATTGTAATATGGCCAGTGGTTAATGATTCATGAAGGAAATGATTACTTTGCTCCTGAGAGTGTTCGGGGTTGGTTGAGACAAAGAATCTTTTATGTGCTTCATGGTAGAATGTACCTGTTTTAGGGTTGTAGCGCATTCGAGGGTTTATGGAGGATAGGATGCTTAGGCCAAAGGAAGTGTTTGAGGGTTTATTTCAGACAATGATCTTTTATATGCTTGATGGTGTGAAGTGTCAGCTCACAAATTCTACCGTTTTGGTTTTCAGGATTTTTCGATCCTCTTTTTTAATTTCACTTTTTTGTGATTTTTCTTTTTTTCTTTTTGGCTCGAAGTGGGTAGCAAAGGGGCATTTCTCTTTTTTGGATATAGGAAAATGGCCAAACTCCAATTCAAATCATGATTGCTTATTTTCTTGAAATTGTAACTATGGGACAAAACTTCATTTTAATATATTTGCTTTTCTCTATTTATTATCTTTTTTATGCGCTAATTTTGCTCAGGCTTCTCTCGCGAGTTTTCAACCTAACGGGCTTTTCTTTTTTGAATCTCTTTTGTGTTTTTTTTACTCAAAGGACTTGCACGAGTGTTTAGAATGCTAGCAGAAAACTTAGTGATCATTACTCTGCCCCAGTATGGAGCGTACAAAATGTTATTCGTGAAATTTCATCACCGGGGGAAAGCGAGTGAAATATTCTTGTGGGGACTGGGCCTTTTATGGATGGTTGGGTCTGGTTTTGGAAGTGGCGGAGAGACGGGGGTAGTATAACTGACTCAAACAACGGTAAACACACATGTCAGGTTAGTTTATTTTGCAAATGCTTCATGGAGAGTTAACACCGCTTAAGATAGAACAATTTTAATTGTCAAAACCACACAAGTTAACAAAATAGACATTTAAGCTTCTCGTCACGGGTGTGAGATATATGTTGGCTAATGCCTTTGGTGGGGTGTGTCTCTTAGGCTAAAGGTCAAGCCTGCAGGAGCAAGGGTTTGAAGATGTGGTCCATGTTGGAGTGACCATGATGGTGAATGAGTCATCGGTGAATTCCATTGAAGGGTTAAGTGGGTAGGTGGTTTCCATGAATGTGGTGGAGTGAAGGGTGAAGAACTTTATGTTGGTGAATCAAGTTAGAGTATGACAACATTTTCCAAGGAAGAGGAATCAATTAAAATATATTTTCAAGAAGGCGTCGTCTCTCATCAAACAGTGTGTTAAAAAAAAAAAATCTTATGAGTTTCGTTTTTTATTTTTGGAAAAAAAATTATTTGAATAAAAGAGAATGCATGAACATATGGATGTTGTTGTACACAGCCAATGATGCAGGTAAATGAAATACGTAATCATACCTTAAGAAAGTGTGTGATTTTTATTTTTTATTTTTTACTTATTATCTTTTTTTTTAAAAAACTTCAACTAGAGTGAGAGGCTAGCAAAATAACAACAAAAAAAACTATTGAATGATGAACAATGCAAGAATAGAAGAAAATGAAGCAAATCGTAATTTTGTTTTAATGCATGTGAGAGGATTAACGCCCTTGAGATAGATGTGGGAGGAATAAATGACTTTTGTTTTATGACGCATGAAGGAGCTGTTTTTGAGATGCATGAGAATGAATGACTTTTGTTTTTGTTTCTTCATGATGCATGAAGAGGAGTAATGAAATAATGAATGAATGTAATTTTTTATAATATCAAGGCGATATTATTTTCTTATTTTTGGCGTGTGGCTTATGCAAGATGAAGTAAAATAAAAAAAAATATGATATTTTGTTATTTTCTAGATGATGAGATGCATGTTGGTACCATGATAACGAAAACGATGACCGTATTCTATTATGAATGCATGATAATTTTTTTATTTTCTAGTTGAAAGACGCAACAAGAATAATCAAGTTAAACGCACCTTGTGTCCTAATGCATGAAGGAACACATGGTGAAAAATGACGAAAATGCAGATGCGAATGCATGAAATGCGTGCATGAATGATCACTCGGAAAAGTCAGTTATTCTAAATGATTTTTGGAGACAATGCGGCACGTGACCGATGCAGAGCCTCTTTCATGTATCAGAATGAAATGCTAAATACGTATCTATGAATGATGCGAAAATGATGACGTAATTTTTGACATGATGCATGTTGAAACGGTATATAAATGATGTGTGGATGAAATGGCGTATGGATGATTTAATGGGACAACAGTTTTTTTTTGGACGAGTGAAAAGGTGCGTGAATGCTATCATGATATTGCAAATGATGAAATGCCTATATTATTTAATGGTGGTTTTTGTGAATGATTATGAATGAATGAAAATGCATGCTAAATGAGACATTCAGTTATTTATCAAAAATGTGATCATGTTTTTTTATTTTTCTTTTTCATGAAAAGAAATGCAATGTATGAACGAATAACGTTGCGTGATGCGGATGCGAGGAAGGTGAATGAATGATCACTTGAAAAGATTGACTATCCAAGATGATTTTTCGGGGGCAATGCAATATGATGATGAATAATGTAAGAAAGTGGCATCATTTTATTATTTTCTTTTATTTTGGACATGATGCATGCTAGATGACTGATGCATTCGAGGTGGTTAGGAATGGGGAGCTTTTGTCTTTATTTTTATTTTTCTATGCATGGAGAGGAGTAACGAATATAGTATATTTTTTCCTATATGAGTATGCAAGATGATGCAAGTTGGACAAATATGTAGTTTCTTTGTTTTTTGGATGATGATGTGCATGTTAGTACCATGAGAACGAGATGCATATGGAAATGAGCGATTCGTTCTATGGTGATTTTTTATTTTCTAGCAAAATATGATGACGGATATGAAAATGCATGTATGCATGCAATTTTTATTTTTTAAGAGGTAGTGCAACATGTATGCAAACTCTCATTTTTTTATTTATGGGATGATGAATGGAATTGATGCATTTAGACTAGGATGACAACATGAGGGAAACGATGTATGAATGCTATGTTTTTTTTGATCAAATGATATGCTAATTTTATATGGGTAAGAATTGTGTTTTTTTTGGCGTGCGAGGAAACAAAATGCATGACACTCGCAGCGATTTTTTTATGGGTGGGAAAGAGTAATGAACATAATTTTTATGTAGTACGGGGGTAATATTTTTGGTGTACGGATGTGCAAGATGAATGCGATTTTGAAAAGAATGATACCTTCGCGATGCATGATAGTGCAATAACAATGAAATGCTTATGGAAGAGTGATTTTAGTATGAATGAATGATGATTTTTTTGTGTTTTCTTTGAATAAAGTATAATGCATGAACATATGGACGTTTGTCGTACATGAGCAACAATGAAATGAGTGATGGTTTATCCTTTTTTTTATGCTTCAACTAAAATAAAAAGCTAACAAAATGCTATTGGGTGATGAATGATGCAATAATGAAGAAATTTATAATTTTGTTTTGACGCATGTTGAAGGACCGATGCATTTGAGATGGATAGGAATAAATGACTTTTGTCCTTGTTTTTTATGATGCATGAAGATGATGCATTTAAAAATAAATTTTTATAATAGCAATGCGATGTATGAGTATGAGAGATGATGCAACTAGGATAGAATGGACGAATAAAAAAACTGACGTTTTCGTTATTTTAAATATGATGAGATGTATGGTAGTGCAATGATAATGGGATGCGTGTGAAAAGAATGATCTTATTTTATGATAATTTTTGTATGATGCATGAAAGGATCGATGTCGTCTCGTATGCATGCAAATGGGGGACAGAAGCGTAAAAGGTTTTTTTTTTGAGTGATTTTAATTTTAGAGAAAAATTAACCAGATTGATAGAGAGGGTAAGTATAATGCCCCTGTGTCCTAGGTGGGTCATGTCTAAATTGGGATTTTCAACATGATATAGGGTCACTTATGTGATCAATCTCTCAGGTGGCTCTATTCGCTTCCTCACAAAGGTCTCCAGGGCTAAAATCCCCTTCATGATATGATTCACAACGATAGCGAGCTACCTGGTGTGGGGTACCATGAAAGAGCGTACTCTGGTTGAGACTTTCATGAGAGTCAGACAGATAAAATCCAGAATGACTGTCACTAATAATCTCCACTCGTCCTAGGTTATTTGCAGACCCGGGTATAGGGCCCCACTCAAAGGTGTGTGCAAAAGTGTAAGTGAGGTGTGTGATGAGAGCAAAATACCTAAACTAACCAAACTGGACAAGATGTACAACAATAATAACAAAAAAAGTCGTCTACCCTAAGGTTCTATAATATAAAGAAATGCTAATAAATAAATAATATAAGAATAAGGGTAAAAACAAAATATTAATAAAATTAACAAATACTTACACCTTTAGTTAATTTGGCTTGACTCTCTTAATTGTCCCCAGTGAAGTCGCCAGCTGTAGCGACCGAAAAATCCGGAGGAGGGATTCTTCGAAATTCTTGAAATGAAGCCGCCACCAAAGTTTTAGTTTAAGGGCAAACATTGGGAAATCCCTATTGGGTGGATAAAGGGGGTTTGCGGACCAGATTTAGGCTCGGGAGTCATTTATGCGTAGGGAAGGTATTAGCATCCTACGACATCCTTCCTAAGGAAGGTTACCTTTTAACTAAATGTATAAGCGTTTATTAATTCAAAAATAATGTTTTTACCCTTATAATAATAATAAAAAAAGACTCGATAAACGGTTAGTTATTTTTATACTTTTTGAGAAAAATGAGAGAAATGAATTTATAGAGAAAAAAAGGTTTTTTATTAGTGCAATTGACAGAGGTCGGCCGCCCTCTGGTCCTACGTATCTCCTGGTAGAGAATCAAATCGCATGTAGTTCTTGGTAGAAAATGTTTGTGTGTTGGTGATTTTTATTTATTTTCGAAATTGGGAGAGACATTCATAATGACCAAACAAGTAAGACTCAGAGTGGTCTTCGCTCATAGCTCGTTTGAAAACTAAAGCTGTTATTAGCGGTCAAACGAGCTAAGCTCGGAGTGACCATTAGCAACGAACCATTTCTATGTTTAGGAAAACATTTATTCGTTATTTGGGAAAAAAATAGGTTTGTGAAAGAAAATATTTATTTAGGGAAAAGAATTTTTTTTTTAAAAAAAGAGAAATAGGGGGTGCTGTTAGGAAAAGGGGGGGGGGGGGCAGTTAGCAGCAGGGTGTTGTATCTTAAAGGGGGTGCGCAAAGCAGGGCCCAACTCGTTTTTTTGTGTGCTGTCCTGCGCAACAAAAAAGGCTTAGTACAGGGAGGCGGTATGAAGCAAACGTGGGGGTGGAGGTAGCAGAGCCCAAACAGTTTTCATTTTGGACTGGGCTGCGCAGGGGGTGTTGTTGAAATAAAACAGGGGTGTGAAAAACATATCTGAACTTAAAAAAAAACTCAAATTAAAACTAAACAGAAGTTGGGTTATATAAAGCAAAGCAAATAAAAACCAAACCCTAATTTCCATCCCCATCCCTCAGCGCCGTTTCTCACCCCAAGATTCAGAGAGAGAGAAAAAGTTTTGGAGAGAGAGAGAGGCATTTCGGTGAGGGAGAGAAAGGAGATCTACGAGAGAGAGAGAAAGGAGAACAGCGCGAGAGAGGTGAGGCCGGAGGGGACCAAACACGGTGGTGACGTGGTGGCGCCGGCGACGACTCCGGTGGAGACCAAACGACATCGTTCGCGACGAAAAAAAGGGGGGAGAGCGGAGGTCACGACGGTTCGGAGAGAGGGATAACGAAAGGAGGTGACGATGGTTTGAAGGTGGTCACGTTTTTTTCTGGTTGTGGTGGTGCGACGGTTTTGGTGATGGAGCGATGGTGGCTGACGCTTTGGGGTAGAGGGAGACGACGATGGCTACGGCGCGGACGCCGGACGAGCGACGACGATCGGAAGACGACGACAGCGACGGTGGTTCGCGTTTGTGGCGGTACGGCGGCGCAGAGGGTGGATAGAGGTAGAAATTGTGGGTGGTAGCGATGGTGGTTTTGGGTGGTGTGTTTGCGAAGAGAGGGAGGGCTGAGACAGTGGGTTACGGTGGAGATGCATGATGGTTTTGTGGCTTTTTGGTGGTTGACGGTGGTAGGTTATGGCGGCTGTTTGGTGGTTACGGTGGTGACAGCCATACTTGGTTGTTTTTTTTTATTATTTGAATGTCACTCTGTTTTGCTTGTGTATGTGATGCTGTCTCTGTGTTGTATCTGTGCGTGATGTTGAATCTGTGTTGAATCTGTGTCGAATCTGTCTGCCGTTATTGTTGCTGCTTCATGTGTATTTATAGTGCTCTTATTGTGGTGTAGGTGTGGTATGTGGAGCACAAAATCAAAACTCCCAGGGGACCAAGACAGGGACAGCAGCTAGAGAGGAGCAGAGTTGCTGCCAAGTTATGGTATTTTTTGCCTAAAATGAAGATCAAACAAAGAGACAAGAAGAAGGGGGTTTGAGCTCAAAGCTCAAACTGTTGCTGCAACAGCAGCCAGGCGCAGGCTGGCTATTTTTTTTTGTTTGACTTTCCTTTATATTTTTTTTTTTATGTGTAACAAACAAAAATGTAATTTTGTATTATTTTGGAAAGTAAACAATCAGATTTAAACAAGCTTAACTATTTGACTATCTTTTCTTTTTATTGACAAATACTATTCAACCGATAATAATAATAATAAGTGAAACAAAAAACAACAAGGCTAAATTGCTAACGACTTTTGAATAACACGCACAATTAGCTAACCCTCGTATGACAAACGATATATTTTTGCAAATAGAGAAATATTAATTAGAATCAGATATTCACAAAAATACATTTTTATTTGATTTTCGATTGGTCGGACAAAATTAGGGTATAACAGGAGTTATGGCTTCTTTTAATCTCTTTCTATCTGCCATCCTTATCTAGAAACATTGACATTGAAATTAAAAGTGAGTGGCAACAACCATGAACATAGAATCAAAAATTGAAATTAGAATCACATTATCAATCTAACAAGTAATAACCAAAATAGTGCAATCAGTGGTTAGTGGCCACTAACCAGTCTTAAGCAGTTCGGTGGTTAGTGGGTACTAACCAGTGTTGTGCATATGTGTGGCCACTAATCAGTCTTAAGTAATTGAGTGTATATTTACTTGAATATGTTAGGAGAAAGAATCTGTTCAATCTCCAATCAATGAAGTATAAAGACAATAACACAAAATTAACTCATCGCATTTAGCCCATTGCAGCTTACATGCAATACCAAACAATAATCCCTGAATCAAGCTATCATATATATGGAAAGAAAATAAATGACTCTTTGTCTACCCAAAAATATGGCTCTTTAAATGACATACTATAAAAGTAATTTTATTCTCAGTCACTCTAGCTTTCTGCAATACAAACTAGAATAGCAATTCAACCTTTGCTAAATAGAAATAGACAAACATAAATTTAATATTTCAGTAAATGCATTGAGAAATGAAAGTTACAAATGCAAAAGCTAACAACCAAAATATTCCAGTGAAGGTAAACAACATTCTCATTCCGCACTACTCCAACCATCAAAAAAAGCCAAATGCTACCAACCATTGTGAAAACTAATAAAATAGTCAAACTAACAGTCGAAAATAAAGGTAATAATAAGATATAGAAAATTGTGGCATAATGTCTTGCTCAAAGCATAATGCAATAACTTATGTCGACAAATTTGATTGGTAGACTAGTTCTTTTTTGATTGGTTTCTAAAGCCATCACTAGTGGAAAATAGACATTAAAAAGCATCATTTAGCATCGGTTGTTTGAACAACCGATCCTAAATGTAGACGCGGTGGCAAATTTGTAATTAAATTGAAATTTTTAGTTTTCGCGCCTACATTTAGCATCGGGTGTTTAAACAACCGATGCTAAAAGTATATGCGTCGGACATTTAGCATCGGTTGTTTAAACAACCGATGCTAAAAGTGTATTTGCGTGAGACCTTTAGCATCAGTTGTTTAAACAACCGATGCTAAAAGTGTATTTGCGTGAGACCTTTAGCATCGGTTGTTTAAAACAACCGACGCTAAAAGTCCGAATCCTCTTACTTTTTTCCCATTGCTTCGCACCCTAAACGCTGTCTCGCTCTCTCTGAACACTCTCTCGCTCTCTCTGAACATCGCTGCCTCCCTGTAAACACTCTCGTTGCCTCCCCGTAAACGTCGCTGCCTCCTTCCTCTGCCGCTCTCTTCTTCTCCCTCCCTCCCTCCTTCGCGAACCTTAACGCACTGTAAACGCTCTCTTCTTGTCCCTCCCTCCGTCGCCGGTTGCCCTAATTCGCTGGTCCTCTCCTTCGCGAACCTCAACGCACTCAACGCTCTCTTTCTCTCTGAACAGAAGTGAACGAAAGAAGGAGAAGGGCGTTGCTGGACCTCAACGCACTCAACGCTCTCTTTCCCTCCCTCCGTCGCCGGTGGCCCTACTTGGGTTTTTGTCTACTAGGTAGGTACCTTTCCTATCTGCTTCATTCATGTCATTTTTAGTATCTTCTTTTTGTCTCTTTTTAACTCATTCATTTTTTAGCTGAGTAGCTTTTCAGCTTGTTTCACTTGTGCACACCATATGTTTGTTCATTTGCCTAACTTATGGAGTCCAAATTTTATGAGTTGTGTTCATAAAACAGCTCTTCAATAACACTTAATATTATTATTATTATTTGTCTGCTCCTATGCCAAATGTTAAGAATATATAATTCTAAGATTTTATATGATGATGATGTTGGCTATTAGAGGAATGATAATTTAATACATTGTTTTGGGGGTTGTTTAGCTGGCTTGTCTCATTGTTTTCAACCTTTACTTTAGTGTCCATGTACTTTTCAAGTTGTCTGACCTTTTGTAAGTTGTATGGCAACAGCATCCATGTGATCAAAACAATGAAAACTTTAAAGCTCATTGATCAAGTTGATTATTTACATATAGTTTTTGAAACAGTTACTTGAATTTTTATTGGTATCAGCGTGTATCAGTGCTAAATATGTGATAAAGTAGTAAGACATACACAGCTGCCCAATCATGTAATATTCTAGAAATAATTGCAAATAAGGGAAGTAATTAATATTAAATAGTACAAACAAAGTATTCACCACAATGGACAAGGAAGAAAGTGAAGACCAAGACCAAGATCACACTGCCATGTTTTCTTGATTTTCTATTTAGTTTGACTAATATACCCCTTAAGACTAGGGGAATATTCGTGTTGACATCAATAGCAGACATTGCAAATCTATCAAAAAGGCCATCAGATTCTGTTTCAACCTAAAACCATCAATTATGTAATGTAAGACAAGATAGATAGTAAACCTGATGAAGTTCAATGTTTCACCTTAGGATATTGTTAAGTAACTACATGTTGAATTTCATGTACTTTTTAATTTCCTAATTCCCCACCATTTAATTAATAGTTAAAATTTCACTACTATAGAGTTGATTTTAGGACCAGCTGGATTATTAGTTTAGTCATAGAGAAACAAGTGGCATAGGAGCAGACAAATTGTTATTTCTATATCCTAATTTCTCTTAGGTACTACTAATTATTAAGATTAAATTATTAGCATTAACATAAGCTCAAGATGCATGATCCTCCTGGTGAAATGAGGGTTTAGGATTGGTGAAATTTTTAGTTTATCATATGGATTCTTTTCAACTACAAGAACATTTTCAGAAGGTTGCATTTCAGTATCCTCAACAACAAAAGGTTCCTTTGGCTTCTCCAACACACTTTGAGAAGGTTCCTTCTCTGCCTTGGAAGCAACTTGAGAAGGTTCATTAGTTTTGGGAACTTGAGAAGGTTCATTAGTTTTGGCTTCTCCAACACACTTTGATGATAATTGGTTTTGTTATATATATTGGCTTGTCACTTGTTTGTCTTAGGGTGTGGAAACTATGTAGTCATGTTGCATTCTATGTTCTGTATTTGTAATGGTCATTGTTTCTTGATATCTGTATTTGGAAACCATATAGTAATTGATCATCTGGCTAAATCCTTTCTTTCTCTCTGAACAGAATCTTGCTTTATCAGTTCAAGATGGTAAAGCTCGAGAAAACTTGCACTCTTGCATTAGATTGAAGCAGTAAGTCAAACTAATTCTTTATATACTTGTAAATTGGTATGTCTGCTAATGTGGATACTTGTAGTTCTGAATGGTTTTCTCTCTCTCTCTCTCTCTCTCTCTCTCTCTCTCTCTCTGTTGGTTGCTGTGTGCCCTATTGGTCTATGACTGTTAGAGTTTTTTACTAAGATGAATGAATACTATTTCAGGTGCACATATTGGTCTCCTTGCTTTAAAGTTGATTTCTTTGATACATAATAACAGATTTGGAGTCCTAGTCTCGACATTACAATAAGTCTTCATCTAAACTCTTTCAGCAATATTCTTTATTTCTAACTAATGTGATTTTATGATTTCCCCAAAATGGTAACTTTTTTTATAATTACATAAATATAATACATTGATTCTTAGATACACACACATGTGTAAGAGTTAACAAATTGATTTCTTTGTAAACTACTTTTGTTCATTTCATTCCCCTTCATTAAAAGGATTCCTGGGGAACATTCAAGTTATGTGAGATGGGATTTTATTGACTATAATTTGTGATTTTGATTAATCATCAATGAATGATGAGTTCTATAAATTTACTTCTCTTTATTGTTTTACTTTGATACATAAATTTACTTCTCTTTATTGATTTATGAATTTATTTTTACTATCTTGGTTTGATGTGATAGTTTGATTTTGTTTTAACAATTAATACTTGGTTGATTATTTGGAGCGTAGCCATGGATCGTAGTTGGATACAAAGTAATCGTCTGAGCGATGAGTATGCGAAAGGAGTCGAAGAGTTTATAAACTTTGCTCAAGCAAATCTTCGCAAAACTGATGTTCCCGAAGTTGATGTAACTTATTCATGTCCTTGTTGTAATTGTGTGAATCGAACCCCACAACCACCAAGTGTAATACGAGATCATCTCTTTGTTTATGGGATCTTACCCAGTTATACCACATGGATATGGCATGGTGAATCAACCGGCAACCCAAGTGTGTCGAAAAGTGAGAAAGTCGATGAAGATATGGATGATCGAATGGAGGACATGATACGTGACATTGGTCCTGAATCTTTTAAGCGAGCGCATGAATATGATAATTTGTGCAAAGACAAAGATCAACCTTTGTATTGGGTTGCACAAAATACACCCGGTTGTCTGCATCGTTAAAATTGATCAATCTGAAGGCGATAAATGGGTGGACTGATAAAGGATTCACCGAATTGCTTGAGTTGTTGGAAGACATGCTTCCCATAGGTAACACATTGCCAAAACAAACGTATGATGCAAAGAAGATATTGTGTCCGATGGGTGTGGAGTATCAGAAAATACATGCATGTCCCAATGACTGCATATTGTATCGGAAAGACTTTGAGAAGTTGCATAACTGTCCTACGTGTGGTTGGTCGCGCTACAAAGTGAAGTCGGGTGAATCTAATTGTGATGACAACAACACAAAGGGTTCCCCTGCGAAGGTTTTATGGTATCTTCCAATAATACCCAGGTTCAAACGCTTGTTTCCTAATGCAAATGACGCGAAGAGCATTAGATGGCATGCAGATGAGAGGAAATGTGATGGGCAGCTTCGCCATCCGGCTGATTCTTTGCAATGGAAGAAAATTGATAATTTGTATTCGGATTTTGGCACTGAGTCAAGAAATCTTAGGCTCGCACTTGCTTCAGATGGGATGATCCATATGGTAACTTAAGTACGAATCATAGCTCGTGGCCTGTTCTCCTTTTAATTTACAACCTATCTCCATGGTTGTGCATGAAGCGCAAATATGTGATGCTATCCATGATGATTTCTGGCTCGAGACAACCTGGTAATGACATAGATGTTTACCTTAGTCCATTGATTGAAGACTTGAGAAAAATGTGGGATGAAGGCGTGGATGTGTTTGACGGGTATTCTAATGAAACTTTCAAGCTGCGAGCCATGTTATTTTGCACGATCAATGACTTTCCTGCATACGGAAACTTGTCTGGGTATAGTGTCAAAGGGCATAAAGGTTGTCCTATTTGTGCAGAAGACACGTGTCACCATCAACTCAAATATGGAAGGAAGACTGTCTACCTTGGGCATCGGAAATTTCTCAAACCTAATCACAGATATCGTAAGTTGAAAAAAGCTTTTAATGGGTGTTCGGAAAATGACATTGCTCCGAATGCCTTGACCGGAGAAGAAGTCTATCAAGTGGTTAAAGACATCAAAGTTGTATTCGGCAAAAAGCAGAAGCAGCCTAAGGAAAAAAGCAAGTGGAAGAAGAGGTCGGTGTTCTTTGATCTTCCGTATTGGTCCAATCTTGATGTAAGGCATTGTCTTGATGTTATGCACGTCGAGAAAAACGTTTGTGATAGTGTCATCGGGACGCTTCTCAACGTTCAAGGGACAAAGGATGGCATAAATTCTCGTCTAGATTTGCGTGAGATGGGCATAAGAGAACAATTACATCCAGTGGAACGAGGTAAAGGCACATATTTACCTCCAGCATGTTATACCTTATCAAGAAAAGAGAAAATGAGTTTTTGCGAGTGTTTACGGGGAATCAAAGTCCCACATGGTTACTTGTCAAATGTAAAGCGACTTGTTTCAATGAAAGATCTCAAATTAGTTGGCTTGAAGTCTCACGACTGTCATGTCTTGATGCAACAACTGCTACCTGTGGCAATTCGTGGCATCTTACCGAAAGATGTTCGATATACCATAACTAGGTTGTGCTTATTCTTCAATAGTATATGTGCTAAAGTCATCGATCCTCAAAAATTGGACGCGTTGGAAAATGAGGCTGCTATTATCTTGTGTCAATTGGAGATGTTTTTTCCTCCCTCATTCTTTGATATCATGGTTCATTTAATTGTTCATCTGGTTAGGGAGATTAGATTATGCGGCCCTGTTTATTTAAGGTGGATGTACCCAATCGAGCGATACATGAAGATCTTGAAAGGGTATGTGAAGAACCAATATCGTCCTGAAGCATCCATTGTCGAAAGGTACGTCACAGAAGAAGCGATTGAGTTTTGTTCTGACTACTTGTCAGAAGCAAAATCTGTGGGACTACCAAAGTCTCGTTATGCTGGGAGAGGTCAAGGTAAAGGTACACATGGTATAACCACTAAATGCATGGGCCGAGCTGAAGTGCTTCAAGCACATTTGTATGTTTTGAATAATACAGATGAGGTATTACCTTACTTGTCTCTCCATAAAGAGATAGTAAAGGCCAAAAACCCTCGAATGAAAGAAATATTGTTATTGAACGAGCATAACAACACATTCATAGATTGGTTTAAATCAGAGATTAAGAAAGATGTGAGTGCCTCTGAGACTTTGAGATGGTTAGCACATGACCCTCACTTTAATGTCGTATGTTGGAGCGGGTACGACATAAATAAATTTTCCTTTTACACAAAGTCTAAAGATGACAAAAGCACCATGCAAAACAGTGGAGTTATGGTCATGGCTTCCTCGATGCACTTCTCTAGTTCAAAGGATACAAATCCTGTACTCGCATCCATTGCTTACTTTGGTGTCATTGAAGAGATTTGGGTGCTTGATTACAGTAAATTTAAAGTGTCTCTTTTTAAATGTAAGTGGGTTAACAACAATAGTGGTGTACGTACTGACGAAATGGGATTTACACTAGTGGACCTTGACAAGGTAAGTTATAATGATGAACCCTTCATCATGGCTGACCAAGCAAAACAAGTTTTCTATGTCAAAGATCCTTCTAACAAAAAGTGGTCAATTGTCCTACAAGGAAAAATAGGGAGTGATGAAAATGAAGATTCAAGTCTTGCAATTTCCGAAACAACTTGTTTGTTAACACAAGTGCCTACTTCAGTTGATGACAATGAAGTTGACGTTGAACATGCCACTCGCAATGATCATAATGAAGGAATTTTATACGAAGGAGTTTAGATTTGTTTTTTTTTGAACCTATGAAATTGAAATTTTGAACTTAGTAACAATGATGGGTTGTTTCTATTATTTCCTTTTGAGCATGTGACAGATTTTGTAACCGAGAGAAGTATGTTTTCCAATAATTTCTTCCAGTGTATTTCTCCAAATGTGTATGGATGGTTTCATAGTTCATATTGAATGAGAGACTTTGATATAATGACAAACTAAAGTCACTAGTCTTGAAAAGAATAGGTTCATGCAAACAATTCTTCAAATATATGAAGTGTGATCCAGTATGTTATATTTAAAGTCACTAGTTTTGAACTTAACAAGATGAATGAAAAGTTGTATTGTATTGTTTGAACTTAACAATGTTTATATTTCCTTACCTACATGATTTATTTAGTAATGTCGTATGATCCAGTATGTTATCATAAGAATGACTGATATTATTTGTTTCCTTTGTTTAAACAGCTATCATGGATGATTTCAGTGATCCTCCAAAAAAGAATACCAGACGTCCAATATCATTAAAAAAGTTCACTTCTAGGTGCCCAGATGGTCAAAAATACAGAGTGGATATTGATAGTAAAGGAGATCTTATTGGTCCGTATGCTAACAAATTCAAGACCTATTTACGGGTGGTTGCACGAACAAAGATAAACATATTGCCAATGAAGTGGAGTGATGTTGATGACGAGACAAAAAAGATTGCTTGGGATGATGTACTGCTAACATTTGATGTTCCCGAGAGTAATGAATTCAAGAAGACTTGTATGTCTCATATCAATCTTTGTTGGAGACAGTTTAAGACAACCCTCACCAGAATATATGTCTTTGGTAATGGGGATACAGATGGTCAAAAAAATCCATGTCACAAGTACAGCAACATATCTCTCGAGACATGGGCCGCATTTTATAACAGTCGCATTACTGAGGAGTTTGTGGTATTGTTTTAACTATAACTATTTTAGTTTCTTAAACATTAACGATATGTTGTAAATATGGTGGTGTTTGTCCTTTGTAACAGGCTAAGAGAGAAGCTGCCAAGAATATTCAAAAAAATAATAAATATAACCACACAATGGGGCCAGGTGGTTATAAAAAGTTGAAGAAGGCTTTGAAAGAAGAACAAATCAAAAAAATCCAGGAGGAGTCTGGTGATCGTGATTTGGAGGTGGAGCCTACATCTCCAGAGCGTCATGAGCTGTGGAAGGCTGGCCGCAAAAGCAAGTCTGGATCTTATGTATCCGAGTCGTCAGCATCAGTTGGATCTAAGATTGTAAGTAAAATGTTGTGTGGTGAGAAAGCTGTGGAACTTAGTATGTTTTGTTTAATTTGTTAAATTGTAACATGTGAACATGCTTTTGTTGCAGGATGAACTTGCGGTTATGAGTAGCCAAAGATCTTTCATTCCTCAAGGAAAGAATGATATTTTGACTGTTGCCATTGGAACACCTGAGCATCCCGGTCGTGTTCGGGGAGCTGGAAAAGGTGTCGGGATAAAGAGATACTTTGGAGGTGTGGCACGTTTTGGTGAAGAGTGGCTTGAATTGAGCCATTTGGCCATATGGTGCACGTAAGTAGTAAAGTCTATTCCATTATATAAATTTCTCACATTTACATATATTAATCGATCTGATAGTTTTTCTTATTTGCCACTAGATATTTGCATCGTCAATGTGTTGAAAGAGGTATTGATGACTTATATGGATTTGTGTGTCCTTACAAGCTTAACCTGAAGGATATACCCATGAATGTTGTCCTTCAAAACCTTCAAGACAAATTGATGACCACCAATAAGGGAGTATATATTGCTCCATTTTGCCATAGGTAACAGCAACATAGTTCCTTGTTTTGATTACTAGTTGTTTTGTTGGTGAATGGTGAAATGCATGTTAGTCTTCTGATTCTGATTTTCTTGTGTCATTCTGAGTTTATTGTGTGTAACATGCATTTCTTTGTGTGTTGCTTAATTTTAAGTTTATCGATGTTGCAGCGGACATTGGCAACTAGTTGTCTTAATCCCAACTCAAAATACTGTGGTCTGGATGTGTTCCTTATGCCGCAAACCAAACAAAACAATCAAAGAAATGTTTAGCAAGTAAGTTTGTATTTTTTTATCTTGGTTTAGATTGTAGTATTTGAACTTAAGTTGGGTTGAAATTTTATAAATACTTTTATATTATGTTATTAGAGCTGTCAAAGGTTATTCTACATCTGCCCCCACGTGGTTGTACCCTACAGTAAGTAATTTAAAATATGGAGTTGATTTAATTTGGAGTGAATTCATATATGATATATATATATATATATATATATATATATATATATATATATATATATATATATTTGGTTAACTTTGTTAATTCATTTGTGTGTAGATGCCAACACAACGGAATGGTTTTCATTGTGGATATTATGTGATGAACTTTATGCTGACCATTGTGAATGCTAGTGTTGTTGATAATTGGGAGCAGGTATAAATTTTTGGTTAAAATTATACTTTACACATCAATTTAGAATTATAGAATGATTGAATATAATTTGTTTGAGTAATTTTTAAACTTGTAGGTATTTGATGACTCAAAGGCATACATCGAAGAGGAGCTTCTTAAGGTTCGTCAGCTTTGGGCAGAATTCTATATGAAGATTCGTACGGAGCAAAAGGATACATTGTTTAGCATTGTTTAAACTTGTTCAATCTATTCTCTGTTTATATTGAAAGTCTCTGTGAATTGATAGTTTAGATGAAATGTGAACAAATTTTTTATATGGTCTGGTTTTCTGTTAATGTAAACACTGAGGTATTAGAATTGTACTAGATGAAATGTGAAGCTGGTTTTGTGTAATGTATTAGAATTGTGACTGCATATTGTATTAGAACTGTATGTGAAGCTGGTTTTGTGTAAAATGAGGTATTAGAAATGTGAAGCTGGTTTTGTGTATGTCTGTGATGCAATCTCCAGGTTTAGAACTGTACTGTGGTATTAGAAATGTGAAACTGGTTTTGTGTATGTCTGTGATTCAATCTGTAGGTTTTCTTTTAACGTGAATAGTAAACGGTATGATAAAAAACGAAGAAAACTAAAATGTGTAAAATGACATTTAGCATCGGTTGTTTGAATAACCGATGCTAAATGTCATTTTTAATGACGTTTAGAGACATTTAGCATCGGTTGTTTCAACCGATGCTAAATGTCTCACTGATGGACTTTTAGCATCGGTTGTTTAAAACAACCGATGCTAAATGTCTCACAGGTGGACATTTAGCGTCGGGTGTTTGAAACAACCGATGCTAAAAATCCCCTTTGAGACATTTAGCCTCGGTTGTTTGAAACAACCGATGCTAAATGTCTCACTGATGGACTTTTAGCATCAGTTGTTTCAAACAACCGATGCTAAATGTCCCATTGATGGACTTTTAGCATCGGTTGTCTCAAACAACCGACGCTAAATGTCTCACTGATGGACTTTTAACATCGGTTGTTTCAAACACCCGACGCTAAATGTCTCACTGATGGACTTTTAGCATCGGTTGTCTCAAACAACCGACGCTAAATGTCTCACTGATGGACTTTTAGCATCGGTTGTTTCAAACACCGGATGCTAAATGTCTCACAGGTGGACATTTAGCGTCGGTTGTTTGAAACACCCGACGCTAAATGTCATTTTTAGACCTTTGAAATGGTTTTTAATGTGACATTTAGCATCGGTTATCTGAGAACCCGATGCTAAAGGTGACATATAGCGTCAGTTAAATAACCGATGCTAAATGTATGACATTTAGCATCGGTCGATTTAGCGTCGGGCGATAACCGACGCTAAATGTCTTTTTTCCACTAGTGCATTACTTTCAACACCATGATCACTAGACTAGCATGAACCTAGTTCGTGAACTGAAATACCTTCTTGAGACTACTGGTCAGACACAATGTTATGCAACTTAATGCAGATGCAGTACTTTTTTAGAAACACTTTTCAACACAATAAGCAAACTCATCACTTTTCTACAATTTCCAAATTAGCCTTTTCTCTAACCAAAGGGGCTCCCTACAAAGGTTTTTTGTACTTAGATTCAGATGGGTTAAAGGGAGTGAAACAAAGGCGGCACCCATGGCAAATGCAGGCACGGTTTTTTTTTTCAAGTACGGAAAATGCAGGCACTTGGTCAAAAGTGGGAAGGAGGCATTCACATGTTGCAAATAGTCTGAAATCACCAGTGTGCATAAAATCTACCGACTCCTAGTATCCCTTACACTCACATGAAATCAGATATAACCAACTAAATTATAATCTATAAACATACAGATACGAAATTCCGAGATAAACAAAGCCTATTGGTTACTAGTGGATTTACAAAATAATTCTGCAACATGGTCTGTGGGTACTATGATTAACATAAACAACTAAAAGAATACATGTCATATAATTCTAAGTGCATGCGTGGAGCATTTTCTCTAAGTATTTATATATATATATATATATATATATATATATATATATATATATATATATATATATATATATATATATATATATATATATATATATATTCTGTAACCTCTATTCCATTAACATGCACCACTTATTAAGATCCTTTAACGTGATACAAATATCTAACAAACAAATAAGCTATTAAATTATAGATAAGATAAGTTGATTAGGGAGTTTCTCACTTCAGAACTCCCTTGGCTACCTAATACTAACTAGAGAATCATTAATAATTGGGTTAAAGATGAAAGAAACAAACGCACTATGGACAGTGTCCTACTCAACAATCAAGTTGTGCCCTTCTACTAAACAACAAGATTGGCAAAAAATAAGGAAATTATTTTGCCATTCCAATTTTGGCAAAAAAGAAACAAATGCTAGCCTAAGCATTCCAACTTTTTTTTGCCATTGCTTTGAGGAGGAGTCCTGGAACAATTTCAACAGTTCTGGTTCAATGAAAATCAAGAGTAAGGGAGTACCTCTTTTCAACAGTTGCTATGCTAAATTTTCACACACAAGAGCAAGTTCTAACAAAACTAATCATGATAACTCCTTCCCAAGAGGTGGTTAAAACAAAAAAGAAGCAGAAACAGTAGTGGTTAAGCTAAAAGAACAAAAATGACCTCCAAACACAACTTGTTGGTGAGATGCGGACTAGAAGATAGATCGTTCGAGTCAAAACAGAGCCAATGTTGAACTGGAATATACCTTGGGCAGGAGACAGAGCACACAAGGAACAGAGCCAATGGCGCTTGCTCGCTTGGGAGGTAACAGAGAGTTGTCAAACTCCGCTGTCAAATATTTACTTCTTCTTTCATTGCCCAACCCTAACCCTCCATCTAACCAGATCCCAGGTCAGTGTTCGTTTTCATAGTGTTTCCACATATAATCCAAAAACTCGCACTACTTAAACAGGTGAACTATCCCTTAACGATTCAAACAAAACCCAATTGGCTGGAGACAGTTCACCAACCATGCATTCCATGAGTTGAATAATTACTAAATATTGGAGAATTTAAAGGTACTCATTTCAATCATCAATTTAAGTAATTCCGGAGACAAAATTGAAACACAAGTTTTGCTAGGCAACAATTGCAACAAAATATTCGAAATAACAAAGAACAAAATATAATGATTATCCATTTTCCAAAAGTTTGCATCAACGATCACCATAGAACTGCCTAACATTTATATAGAACCCAAGTGAAGCCAAGTACTACCTTAGATAATACCAATTTTGTTGGCTACATCCAATGCATCGTAATCAGGAGTCAACCTGACATCAGCCTTCTTGATGGCATCGGGCCTGCAACAGAAATCAATTCAATTTTAGAAATTGTATCAGAAAAATCTCATAGTGAACTATATTAAACAAATTGCTAGAAGTACGTTGTACATAGTATTCAAACTAAATACATATGGTAGTAATGCAGTATAGTCCATTGTCCAATAGGGAACACTCAAAGCAATCTTTTTCCCTAGCCTTGCAAGTGAACAACAAAAGACAATCTAACCCCAAGCATTACTTCAAGAATCAATAACTGAATTTATAATTCTTGTACTATTAGGGATTATCTTTACAATAAAACAACCTATTAGGGATTATCTTTACCACATTTATTTTCTTGTCATGTTTATTATCTCAATCACTCTCAGACCCAAGAATTTGGGGAGCTGAACTCTATTGTGACACAACCAAAGCTCCACTAAAAGGCCTCTCTGATTAGTAACAATCGATCCAAAGCCACCAAAACCACCAAACAAAAATAACTTAAGGCACAAATTAAACAGCAAACAAAATTTAGTGACCGACAAAGGAATGAATAATAAAATGTATAAATCAAAAAATGCACCAAAAAATAGAAAATCAAAAGGGTAAACAAAATAGCAAACATAAAAACAGAAAGTGAATGAGCTCTGCATACCCTTAACACAAAACCCACACAGGAAAAATCAGTGAAACCCTAGCAGTTTTGAGCCAAGGTTAGTGAACAGAACATAAACCCTAAAATAGAACCACACGGCAGAGGAAACGTTGTTCAATCGGAGCCAAACAAAAAGAAGCAGAGGCAAAAGCAAGAAACACTGTTCAAAAATCGAACAAAAACAAGAAGTAGTTGGAGATGAAGTAAGAATGAAGACATACCAGAAGCAAGAAAGCAGATGAAATGCGCCGTAAAAGGAGACCAGTTGAAGAAATGGCGAACAAGTATTTGGAGAAACGACGAACAATGTTGATGGTGCTGTTGTTGCAAACGGAGCGCGCGACAGTGTTGATGATGGATTCACGGTGTTGAGAGTACACGGTGGTTGCAAAGAGTTCACAGCGCGCGACGGTGTTGAGAGTTCACGGAGCGCGCGATGGTGTACGGTGTTGTTGTCGCAAACGAAGCGCGCGAAAGTGTTGACGGTGGTTCACGTTGAGGGTTTGCTGACGTTTGGGTTTTTTGAATTTGGGAGTGATATCATTAATTGTTAATGATAATATCCATTGGATTATGGGCAATTACTAATCTACCCTTTAGTATTTGTTACTAAGCATTCTGCTTAGTACCCTAAACCAGCGCCACCGTTTACCTAGCGGTTTAATCTACCCTAGGACACGGGGGTCGACCTGGTGCTCCCGAGTTCGATTCCTGTAGTGGACAAACTCAGTGTTGGCCAGTGCGAAATTTGATCCTAAGCACGAGCGGAGATTAGTCTTTCGATGAATGCGTTGGGACACTCCGTGGGTAGTCAGCGATGGTCCTGACAAAAAAAATAATAAAGAAAGAAAGTCATTGGTTTGAAAGAGTCAATTTTTGCAATAATACTCCACGGAGAAATGAATCCTTATTAATAAATTAGCAACAATGTCTGGATGCACATACATACATTTCATTAGAAAAACCAAATAATACAAGGAAGAAGAATGGCACTTCAATCACTAGAACTGAAGCAATTGTTGTATGAGATAAATTCAACACAATACTTAACCATTTTCTTCTGCTTTTTAACTAGCCTCTTGGTTATTCTTAAACTGGCAAGAATAAACAAGTTGAGTTTGCCTCCATCCCCACCAAAGCTACCTATAATTGGAAATCTTCATCAACTAGGAAAACTACCACACCGCTCTTTCCACGCACTCTCTCTGAAATATGGTCCTCTCATGATGTTAAAACTGGGACAAATTTCAGCTATTGTTGTTTCATCAGTAGATGTTGCTAAGGAAATATTCAAAAACCATGATGTTGTTTTCTCCAACAAACCACAAAACACAGCTGCGGAAATCATTCTCTATGGACGAACAGACATAGCTTTTGCACCATATGGAGAAGAGTGGAGACAGAGAAGGAAGATTTGTGTTGTTGAGCTTCTGAGCTTGAAAAGGGTGCAATCCTTTCACTCAATAAGAGGAGAAGAAGTAGCAGAATTGGTTGATACTTTAAGGGAGACATGTCTGAGTAAAAGCTCTTCTGTGAATTTGAGTGAGATGTTGATTGCAACCACAAACAACGTAGTGTCTAGATGTGTTCTTGGACAAAAGTATGATATTCAAAATGGGGTTGGTAGCTTTGGTGACCTAGGAAGGAAGGTGATGGAACATTTAGGGGCTTTCAGTGTGGGAGATTTCTTTCCTTCATTGGCTTGGGTTGACTTTCTTACAGGCCAAACTCAAGAATTTAAGGCCACTTTCTGTGCATTAGATGCTTTCTTTGATCAGGTAATTGCAGATCACAAGAGAGTGAAGAGGGAGGCAGATGGCCAATCCCTTAAGAAAGACTTTGTGGATATACTCCTTCAAATTCAAGATAGTGGAAAGCATGATTTTCAGCTCACCCATGATAATATGAAAGCAATCCTAATGGTATGCTTCTTTCTCTATTTTTTTTTTCTCTTTCTTAGACACCCCTAAACTCCGAACACCCATCCATCACATCACTTCACATATTATATTTATTATATCACTCTCTCCGTTTTTCTCCCTGAAGGTGTAGAATGAAGTTTAGATGTCAAAAAATAATTTTTCTTTTCAGAAAAAATATATTTGTGGACACCCATCCACCCTCTTAACACAAAAAAAGAGTGAAGTGATAGCTGTGATATGCGAGTGAATGATATAAAGGAGATAGATAGATATACAGAGAAATAGAGGTGTTTGGCCGGTGTTAATATTTGAGGTAGTAATGCTAGTTTAGTAAATAGTTGGATAGTAGAGAAGGCTTTAGTTGATAGTTGGAAGATGATAGTAGTTAATTAGTAGTGTGATGTTTAGAGCAAAGGATCGGAATAGTTGTATTGCTCTCAAATTGGTCACAAATGACTTGATTACAAATGCTCCCAAGCTTGCCTATTTATAGGTGCTTGAGGATGGTTCTAGATAATTCTACATGATTAGCATCTCTAATATATTTTAGATTTATCTTGTACTTATAGCTTCTAGGTTTTTTCTCTTTTGATATTTACATAAAATATTCTAGATTCTTTTACTTAGTATATGTAATGGTAATTTCTAGAATATCTTTGATATAGACTTCAATAGAGAAATTTAGAAATTTGCATCACTTCTTTAACACGGGTGTAAAAAATTAAGAGATATCCAAAAATCAAGATTAATTCTTTCAGAAACACTAAACATAGTATTTGACGTTTAATATTTTTGGTGAAAACGAAAATAAGAAACACAAATAGTAAAACACACCTAAATATTTTTCATTTACATAATTCCAGGACATGTTTGTGGGAGGAAGTGATACTTCTTCAACACTTATGGTGTGGACATTTGCGGAGCTTATGAAGAATCCAAAAATCATGAGGAAAACACAAGAAGAAATAAGAAGAGTTGTAGGACATAAATCTAAAGTAGATGAAAATGATGTGAATCAAATGAATTACTTGAAGTGTGTAGTCAAAGAAGCTTTGAGACTACATCCATCTGCTCCTCTTTTGATACCTCGAGAGACTTTATCTGATGTGAAAGTAAGAGGATTTGATATTCCCGCCAAAACAAGAGTGTTTGTTAATGCATGGACAATTCAGAGGGACCCTGGGTTTTGGGATAACCCCGATGAGTTCATTCCCGAGAGATTTGAAGAACATCTAGAAATTGATTATAAAGGACAAGATTTACAATATATCCCTTTTGGTTCTGGGAGAAGGGGATGCCCCGGGATTTCATTTGGACTTGCTTCCACCGAATATGTGCTTGCTAATCTTCTGTATTTGTTCGACTGGAAGCTTCCTAAGGTTGGTATAGCGATGCAAGACATAGACATGAGTGAGATGAATGGAATCACTGTTTGCAAGAAACTGCCACTTCATCTTGAACCTACACTACACTCATTTGGATCTGAATATTGACATATCATGTTCAATATTATGCATGCATGCATGCCTTGAATGATCTTTCGCGTTTTTTTTCCTTTTTTTAAAAAACGTTATTGTGGTTTTTCTTATTTCTTTTTGGTATGTCACTTCTATTTGGTTTTGTAATTTGGAACAATAAGACAAACAAGGTACTCGGCTACTCGCCAACAATACATGAGTACTGCGATACTAATCTAGTTTGTTAGTATGGTGAACCCTTGCCCAATGGGTCAATATCTCTCATTGTACATATTGAAAGAAGAAAATAAATAAACAAAAAGTATCTATATGTTCAATTGTTCATTGGTAATTTCCTTTATTTTAGAGAGTTTACTTTCTAAAAGCTATTTTTGTTTTATTTTTTAAAAGCTATATTCTTTTTGAGAGGGAGTTCAGAGTGAAAAAGAAAGATTGAAGGTTCGAGAGAAGATGAAAGGATTAATTCAAGGTTTAAATAGTTATTACCCCCTGCAAATATACCCCTTATCCAGTTACCCCCCTCGCAAAAAAAAAACATTTAAAACAAACATTGCAAAATATAATTTGATCCAGTTACACCCCTCTGTTAGTTTTTTTGCTAACAACGTTAACTTTGCTGACGTGGATGCCTAATTAAATGCTGAGCTGTCCTCACTTATACACGTGTGCGTCCAATTCATCATCTTCCCTTCTTCCATCTTCGTGTGTAATAAGTGAGGACAGCTCAGCATTTAATTAGGCATCCCTAGGCATCCACGTCAGCAAAGTTAACGCTGTTAGCAAAAAAACTAACAGAGGGGTGTAACTGGATCAAATTATATTTTGCAAGGTTTGTTTTAAATGTTTTTTTGTGTGTGGGGGGGGGGGGGGGGGGGGTAACTGGATAATGGGTATATTTGCAGGGGGGTAATAACTATTTAAATCTTAATTCAACGACCAAATGGTTACCGACAGAAAATTTACGTTACCGAGAGCTATTACGGTTGGTACTTGCCAACAGAACTCTGAACTATCAAAATCTTTAGTTGGAAAAACTGCGCGTGTTTTTACCGACATGCATGTTATTATTTCCAGCCGCTTTAACCGTCGGTAATGCGAAAAAATTCTCACAATTTACGGACGGTAATTTCCGCCAAAAATCAAGATGTACAGACGGTTCTTATGCCGTAGGTAATCTTATGCCGTAGGTAACTTTGGTAAGTACCAAATGATTTTCTTGTACATAAGCTAAAAGACTCTTATAGTAAATAATTGTGACAAACACGGCTGTAGAGAATGACACTATAGTGCTCTATCTAGACAAAGTATAAGGTTCAACATTTAGTACACCATCATCATATACTTAAAAGCTAGACAAAAGAAAAGTATAAGGTTCAACATTTAGTACACACACCCAATCCGAAATACTAAGGGTCCGTTTGATTTGCAAATAGATAAATACCATATTGGACAGTAAAGTACTGGACATGACAGTACTGTACACTATTTGGCGAACAATAGAAAACACAGACAAAAAATTGTAATATTTTCTATAGTTTCCTTTCTAATATTTATAATGATTTTGTATAACATAAATATAATATAATTAAGTAAAAAATTATAAAGAAAAATGTGCGATGGAGAAGATAGGAGAGAGAGAGAGATGAGGGAGAGAGGTCATGAGATGATAATATGTAAAAGAGATGAGAGGTAGAGAGGGATAGAGAAAGAGATAGATGCCAGAGAGATGTCATAAGATGAGAAGATATCAGAGAGGTGAGATGTAGAGAGGGGAGAGAGAAAGGAGAGAAGAATGAGATAGGGGAGAGAGAGAGAGAAATTATTGATTAGAAAAAATAATAATAATTTGAGTTTTTATCCGATCCTTTGCCCCTAGTTTTGTCCAGTACATGAATAATTTTCAAATCAATCAAGGTACAATTGGAGTTGTCCAGTCCCCCTTTTTTTTAGCATATCAAACGCACCATAAGGGTCAATTTGATTTCCTTTAATTTTCGGAAATTTTAAAAGAACAAATTTGTTCTCTTTTAATTTTAATAAAATAGAAAACATTTTTAAAAAAGTCAAATCAAGCAAGGGTCTATTTGAGAGTTAAGGGGGAGGAGAGGGGAGAGCTTAAAAAAACGAAGCATGAAAAATAATTGAAACAAAGGATAGACCATCAACTTAAATGAATTGTTTATTTTTCTTCATACAACAAATTCCTACAAATTTAGAGGAACTCAAAATATATCGGAGGGCTAAGTCAAATCCTTGAAATCATTTATATCCGTTTATTATTGTCAAATATATTATCATAAGTATTCTCTTATGTTAGTTTACTTTCTACGAAATTCAAAAAACCCCAAGAGTCTTTCTCAAATTTCTCTCCAGTCTTCTATTCTTTCTTGCTCACCTACCACAAGGGGGTGGTTTTAGGTCAATTTTTGGCCTAAAATCACACATATATAATGTTTGTTTCTCGTCTTTTTATCTAATTTTTTTCATTTTTTATTTGTCGTCTGAGTGCGACATTAGTGTTGTTCGTTGTCTTGGTGTGGCGTATTTGACTTCCCGTCTTGTTGCGGTATTCGTTTGGTTCAGATCGACTGATCAATTTCAGATTCAACCAATGAATATGTCCACAAAGTTACAGATCTGGAAGCATAAGTACTCCGGTGACTTTTATTTTGTCATATTTGTAGGCATTTTGCCGTTTTACGCTATTAACTTGGGTGCTGTGAGTTTGTTTGCATATTCATTCTTTTAGTAATGCTGAATTTGTATTATTATCGATATAATCTCTCAATTTGAATGAATAAATATCACTTTTTAGTCAAAAAAAATCTACAAAATTCAATCAAGGAAAGATTTCTATATCTTTCTCCATATTTCACTTCACCCAAAGTCCTTCCCTCCCCTCCAAACTCCCACATAGACGTAAATTTTTATATATAATCTTGTTTTGCTGGTATTGGCAATTTTAAGCTGCCAGTTGAATTGATTTTTTGATAAATACAAGTATTTTCTTACCCGAAATGTATTTCTATTCTTTTACTTTCTGGATTTTTTTCCTATTCTTTTATTCCATCTGTCGGTGTTAGTTCTTCTTATATACTTTTTAAATTATTTTACATTTTATAATTCAATTTCATTTTAAAACACATATAATTTATAATTTGATATATGTCGGCGCTTTTGAAGTCTTTTTATTTTATTTAACTAACACCGGGTGTTTTTTAAGTTATTTAGTTGTAACGTGTTGGCTTTTTATGTTTTTTTCGTACAAACTAAATCCTTTAAGTTTGATAACGTCTTTACAGTTACCCTTTTTTTTTTCAAATTCCGTTTGGGACGGCCTTGGTAGGAAGCTTTTCATCATCAACAAAGTGTAGATTTGGGTGTTTGGTTGTTGAAAATGGGGTGTTTTCTTTTTGAAACCCAATCGTTCTTTCATCATCAATTTCTCTTCCCCAAATTTCTGGGTAACAGCTACTATGAAGAAGATGAAGGGTGAGGAAGATGTTTCTGTTTTTTTTTTATTTTTTATTTTAACGGCAAAATTATTACATGTCAGTAGTTTTAAAAAACAAAATCGTTACAAGACAAATGACATGTAGGTTTCGTCACGGCCACGTCAGCGTTGTTAATGCCAGCTAGGATTATTTTACAGAAAATGAGTAAAAGCGTAATGGTGAAGACGTTATCAAACTTAAAGGATTTAGTTGGTACGGAAAAAACATAAATGAATAACTTGTTACAGATAAATAACTTGGTATAATTTTGTCATTTTATTTGGACAGCATATTTGAAGGAAACAAGACATAAAGAATGGTGTAGGCCGATGCTTATAAAAAAACGGTGTAGGCCGATTGAGTCCAATGTTCATTGCGGTAAGTGACACGCTCCTTTTTCTTCGGTTGACTTTGGATCTAAGTTTCAAATACATAAAAGTGTTGTGAGGCTTAGGTTGCCGTTGGAAAAATGTTGGTAATTTACCCACATTAACTTGTATTTCTCAAATTTTGACACACGTCCTATTAATTTAATATCGACGTGATCTATATACACAAATATACAAATCAATCAAATGACTATGCAAAATTTACTTTTTAAGTTAGCCTTTGATCACATTTGAAAAATGTGGGTAAGTTACCCAATCTCACTTGAATTCATTCAAAATTAGTCACATATATCCAAATAATTTAATAATAATTTGGTGTAAAAGCAAAAATATATTTTAATTGATAAAGATAGTAGATTCCACCAAAATAATAAAAAAATTGTAGTTAATTTTTTTGATTTCACATTATATTGGGTAAATTAATTACCCAATATTTTTCAAAGGTAACGAAGAATTTACCAAATGTTCGCCCTATTGATCTAAAATATAAATCAATATTAACCAATTCTACCATATTTAATGCTATTATTTTTAAATTATCCTTCAATTAATTAAGATTTTATTATTCATTACCCATTTTATTATCTTTGAACAAGTCTTCATAAAGAGCAATTTGGAAAACACAAATATATTTTTAATTACCTTAAAAAAAATTCTGCGAGACTAACTACTTTTCTTAAAAAATGTAAAATAGTTTACTTTTTACTAATGTATAAAATCGAAGAAAATATATATGTACGTGCGTATGACACTTCCTTATATCCGAAGGAAAATGATGAGACTGATTTAGGAAACTAAGCCAAAAGCTTAGTAACAAATACTAAAGGGGTAGATTAGTAACTTCCCCACTCACACACACAGACACAGTGACAGAGAACTGAGAAGCTGCAGCAGCATAAACCCTCTGCGCCGACCACCACCATTTGCGACGCCGCCCTCTAAGTCGCCCACCCGCCACCACCTACGCACGATTCGAACAAACCCTCACTCTCCCTCTTCACAATTCACACCCTCCCTCTGTCGGACAACGACCACTACCGCGCACCACCACCTGTGCCACTTTGAAGTCACCCTCCCTCTTCACTCTTCCTAAGTTCCTGCGCACGAATCTGTCATTCCGTGAAAAGCAGAGCGGGCGGTTGTGTAGCACTCGTAGCGAAAAGCACGAATCTGTCACCCTCCCTCTTCATCTCTTCCTAAGTTCCCGCGCATGAATTGATGAATGCTTTTGCAGAGAAATTAATTGCATCAAAATTTTGTTTTACTCCATCAGTGGCTGATAACTCTAAGTTACTCCATCAAAAGAATCTAGATATAATGACATGCTTTTGCTCTTGATATTGTATGAATGTTTGGATTATATTTAATGAGTTTTGTGAAATGTTTGGATTATATTTAATGGAATTTCTGGAATTGATTGAACCTGTTTTGTACATTAACCACACATATGCACAACACTGGTTAGTGACCACTAACCATATAATTCCTTAAGATTGGTTAGTGGCCACTAACCACAGATTGTACAATTATGTTTCTTTTCTAATGCCTATTTGTTGATGCTTGTTTATGAAACTAATTTTGAGGTACGAGTTTGTGTTTATGAAACTAATTTTGAGAAAAGATTTTGGGAAGCCTTGGAAACCAAAAAAGACACATTCAATTACAGGCCCTGTTATTGTTAGAGGTAATAGTTACTCTGCAGCTCTATTTACTAGTATAATTATGCACACAAACATGCATTAATATTGATATACTCTGTCCTATTAATATGTTTTTATATCAGTATACGTGTGTATTGGTAATTGTCATACCCCAATTTTGTCCAGCTTAGATCAAAACCCTAATTTTCCACAAAAATAAATAAGTTGAGGAGTGAGAAGCATCATGCATTGCATTTTAAGTCCTAAAAGTCATTCCAAAGTTTCTAAAATCATTTTTAGAGTTGAAATGCACTTTTTGGGTAAATCAGGTTTTTTCGAGTCCAAAAGGGTATTTTGGTCATTTCACAATAAAAATGATAATTCCTCATGAAGGTCATTGAGCACGCATTCTAAGATTCTAGAGGTCATTTCTAGGGTTATAGATTCATTTTTGAAGTGGAAACGCATTTTTCGGGCAAATTAGGGTTTTAGCGTCAAAAAGGGTATTTTGGTCAATTGTAACGGTTTTTTTTCAAAAAGGCTCAAAAAATATGTATAATTTAAAATATGAAATCTGAAATCAAAAATGAAAAATGAATAATAAAATAATATTGGATTTTTATTGTATTTTTAGAATTAGGGCTAATTCCTTTTAGGTGCTTTTTGCTTTTATCCATTTTTGGCCAAAGTAAGCACCAATTTCACAAGCAAACCACCTCCCTCACTCCACCTTCACTTCAGCCCCCATCAAGTGCACATCACAAAAAAGCCTTTCATCATGACAAGCACACCTTTGAATCCAATAATATTCAATACACAACATATTTTTACCTTCTTTCTCTCTACACCACTAAATACACACTAATTTCTTTATTTCCCTCTCACAACCTTAAACCCATTAGATCTTTGGCCTCCCAAGGATTTGAATAAGGACAACTCACTCCTCTCCTCCCCAAAAAGACCCAAGAAATTCGTAGCCCCTCTCCACTCCCTCACTTCATCTTGTTTTCTTTCATCTCAAAGGAACCTTCCCATTTTCTCCTACACCAAAAACCCTAACAAACCACTCACCTCATTTTGGATCCCTCTTTCACATACTCCCCCCATTTCTCATTCAAAGTTCAAGCATCATCATCAACTCAAAGCTAAGGATCAAGGCAAGGGGCGCAAGTTTCATGGAGGTTTGTGGAGGATTTAGTTGATTTGTGGTATTGTTCTTCATATCACTCCCTTCATAGCTTGGATTCAAGGTAAAACTTCAAAACTCTTGTATTTTCTTCATTTTTGCATAATCTCTCTTCTCCTCATCTCAACTCCTTCATATATTGTTGTTGTTGCTTTGAGGAGCCATCTCAAACACTATTGACAAGCACTTAGGGAGGCTTGGGTGTTTGAGGTGGCTCCTTGGCTTTGAAGGAGT
Organism: Astragalus membranaceus; assembly: GCA_039519185.1. Lineage (NCBI taxonomy): Eukaryota > Viridiplantae > Streptophyta > Magnoliopsida > Fabales > Fabaceae > Astragalus > Astragalus membranaceus. The sequence continues at coordinate 45,328,087 of CM076848.1, forward strand.
TGTTCTTGTGTTTTCTTGCATTTGCTTATATTTTGAATCTAGTTGCCTAATTTTCATCAAATGAAAACTCATTCTCATACTCCATGTGCATTCGGCCATGACTAGGGTTTTTACCCCTTTGATTGCATGAAATGTGTCATTTTGATTGTGGTTGAGTAAATGCAAGTTGTGTCATTGTGTTTTTTAACTTTTTACCATTTCATTAACTTTTCACTTTTACCATTTCACATGTACCATTTCATTAATAAGTTACTTTTCACTTTTTACCTTTACTAATTTTCAAAAATTACTTTCTACTCCAAGTAAAATAAATTTACCATTTCACTAACTTTTTACTAAAAGTTTTCACCACTTGCATCTTTGCATAAAAACCCCAAAACATTTTCTCATTTGCATTTCAAACTTTTTCAACTTTATAAAATAAACCCCAAAATACTTTTACCACTTTCAAGACCAAAAACATTTCATCTCATTTCCAAAACACCAAAACCCAAAAACATTTTACCACTTTCTTATCTAAACCTTTTACCAAAACATTTTCACTCGCATGCATCTTCATTCATCCCTATTTTATGCAACACTCTCATGCATCCTCAAGTATCTATGCCTTGCATAATAAACGTAATCCTATTTAAATGCTCATGCATTCTTGTATGCTCATGCGTTCACATGCTCGCCTAATCGTGCATCATTGCTCACATGTTCATTCACCTAACCTAGAATACTCTATGCCTATGATTAATTGTATTTCTTTGTTCTTGATGCCATTTGAATGTCTTGACTTAATTGTGCACAAACCCTGTTGCACAATCATGTGCCCTTATAAGACTACCAACATGTGTAGCATAGAGATATATGTGCCCCTCTTGAGATTGCTCCCAACTTGTGTAGCAATTCCCCTTCACACACAAACACAATTGTTTTGAGAACTTTGTCTCGCATCTTTGACAATTAAATCTCTTGATTATATCGGCATGCTTAATCTTAGTTGATGGTCAACATGTTCATGATTGCTTGATTAGTTGAATATGTTTGAACTTCATTCATTCATTTTGCATTTGGTTTTGGACATAGAATTCGATTGAAAATGATTTATTTATTTTCTAAAAAACTCTTTTCCAAACCCATTAATTTTCGAAGCATTTTCAATGAACAAAAATAAGCAAGTAGTGGAGGTCACCCATAACCTTTGTTAGTTTGATCTCTATGAACGGTCTTCAATTTCGCATGAGTACTTAGCGATGATTACCCATAACCTTAGTTAGTTTAATCATTCGCTAATGCTCGTCCTACTTCAAAAACCTTTTCAAAACCAAAGAGCTAGAACTACGTCGCTTTGATTCCCATTTGGGATACGTAGGAGCGAGTCACGTCCTCGTCAAGCACAACAAACCAAAATTAATTCGATTGCGAAAGCCCTTTTTGATCATCTAAAATAAAAACCGATTATCATTAATGATCACTCGCGCCGTTGCCGTTTGGTTGTTAATGATAATTTCATTTTCAAAAGAGTTAGTAGCGCGGCCACTCTAAACCGTTGTTGTTTGGTCGTCGCGAACACTCGAATCAAAAGCAAAACCGATTATCGTTAATGATCACTCGCGCCGTTGCCGTTTGGTTGCTAATGATAATTTCATTTTCAAAAGAGTTAGTAGCGCGGCCACTCTAAACCGTTGTTGTTTGGTCATCGCGAATCCTCACTCCTACTGCGAAAACTCATCTAAACAGACTAAAAAACAAAAACCTTTTTAGGACAACCAAGAACTACGTAGCTTTGAATTCTCCATCGCACCAGGAGATACGTAGGAGCGAGAGGCCAACTCTCGTCAAGCGCCAAAAATAAAAATTTTCATTAAGTCTTCTCACTCCCTTTTCAATAAAGAGGCAAAATAAAAGCATTTTCAAATCAACACTTCAAACCACACATTTAATTAAAGGTTCCCTTTCGGTAGAAAGGAGGTACGGGGTGCTAATACCTTCCCCATGCCTAACCGACCCCCGAACCCATATCTCTAGTTTTCGAAAGACCATCCGCCTTGTCTAAAAGACCTTTTTTCAATGTTTTGGTCTTAAAATTAAAATATTGGTGGCGGCTCCATACCTTTTCCACGTTGTACAATGAGAAGTCCGAACCGGATTTTTTGGGGTGCAACAGCTGGCGACTCCACTGGGGACTTTTCTTTTTTAAGTGGGTCAAGTCTAACTAATTAAGATGTGTCGTTTAATGTATTGTTGATTTGACTGATACCTTGTTTGCCTTCATTCTTTTTCCTTTCTTTCTTATCATTAATTGTAGGCATACGCATTTGTCTTCTTCTATGTTTGTTCCCTATCTCCTTTTCTTTTATTGCTTATGCTCATGCATTTCTCCCCAATTCTATCCGGATCCCCCCTTCTTGGCTCCCTTTCTTGAGGTAAGCAATGTACCTGATTGTTGTTGAAACCCCAGGCTAGCTTATTTGATATTGAACCCTAGTGTAGACGACATGTTGTTACCTTGCTTTTTCTGGACTGTTCTGGCGTCTCACTTGCAGGTGGGTAATATGTGTCGGGTAGTTTTAAGTGGTACGCCCTTACCACACACACTCACACCCTTATGATTATGTGCTTTGAGAGAGGCCTAAAACCCAAGGTCTGACAAGACTTAGGGGAGTGGAAACGAGTAGTGACTGGCAATTGGACTGTTGTCCTTCTGACTCTCACGAAAGTTTCAGCCAGAGTATGCTCTTTCATGATGCCTCACACCAGATGGCGTTCCATCGTTGTGGGTGCTACTGTGAAAGAGAATTAGCTTTGGTAACCTGGTGAGGAATTGACTAGAACCCACATGGGAGGAACATTTGAGTTGTCCTAGAACCTAGGTCCCCACCTTCGTAGGACACAAGGGGCATACCAAATTGTGTGTTGCATCGTAATATAGACATGTTTTCAAAAAAGAGCAGGAGGTTTTTCAAATAAAAAGTAGAGAAAGAGCTGACGTTGTAGCCTTTCTTCTGCCGGTCCGTACGAAGTGACATATGGCCCACTCTTTTCAAAAAAAAAGAGAGAACGAGCTGCCGTTGTAGCCTTTCTCTTACTAGGGCCATATGAAACCACGTATAGCCCGCATTTTTCAAAAAAAAAAAACAAAAAGAAGTATCTTGCATCCTGCATCATTGCATCATTACATCATTGCGTCATTTGCATTAAATAAAGTTCCCATTTTGAAAAGAATCATTCATCTTGCATTCCCTTTCATTACATAAAGATAAAACAAAAAACAATTATCATCTGCATAGCATAAGCATTTCATTTATAATCATGCAAAAAATCTTCGTCAAGTTCATCCAAGACGAGACATTCATACATAAGCATTATTTCAAAAAAGACACGGTAGAACTACGTACGCTTTGATTCCTCATCACAGTGAGGATACGTAGGAGCGGGTCCGCCCCGTCAAGCATAACAAATGAAAAAAGCCATTTTGAAAAAGCATCATTCTTGCATTCAAAAATGCATTGAAATTTTGTATTTCATCTTGCACCAAAAAAAAACAATTTTTTTTATTTTTTTTTATTTTTTAGAATAAGTACACTTCTCAAGTGGTCATTTTTCCATGCATTTTCATATCATGATCTGTACAATAAAGGTTTTGATGAGAGACGAGACGGTTTTGCAAAATAGTCATTCCCCAAAAAAAAAAAAAAAAACTCAAGGTGTTCCAAAGTACCCAGTTCTCGAGTCAGCAGCTCATTCACATAACTTCAAAATTTTTGCATCTCATCCATCCCATGATAAAAGATTAAAATTGTTCATAAATTTTTTCTATCATGTGAAGCATTCTTCTAGGCATGCATGCCATGTGCAGTCGCCCCTGTCCGTGTCCGTCAGTTTCCCTGCTTTATCATCATTCCCCGTCCTAGTCTAGCCCCGCCCGTAAAGCCTAAAGTGTCGCATGCATTTGTTCAGTCATTCGTTCTTGCGCTTATGTTGTGTGCCCTGTTATCTCTAGAAAGAGGCCAACTGGTTTGCCGATATCCGCTTCAGACTCAAGATTCATGGCGACCAATCAAGGAAACCTAGTGATTGAGAATCCCGGCAATTCAGGTCTAGATAATCCGATTATGGAAGTCCTCAAGCAGCTAGTCCAAAGGAATCAGGCACTAGTCCAAGAGAATCAGGCGTTAAATAATAAAGTCGGGGTGATAGAAATGCAGATGGATGCGATAAGAATGCAGATGACTGAAATGATGGGCACCCTGCAAGCTTTGAAAAACGGGACCACTACCGAAGATACTGCTGTTGTAAACCCAGGTGGGACCGCAACCATCCTTCCTACCTCGGGACCCGCTGAAGCTGTGACTGCTATTCCCCATCCGGGATCTGGGGTTAATTATCCTGCTCACGCCCTGGGAGGTGCTGATCCACATGAGGTTTCTCTTTTCAATATGGATAGTGATCCTCAAGGTCACCTATTTGAGAACTCTCAACCCAGAGATCAGTTGCATGAGTTGGAAAAGCGTTTAAAAGCCATAGAGGATTCAAAGACCAAAGCTAAAGACGCCCGTGATCTATGTCTTGTTCCAGACTTGGTTATTCCCCCAAAGATGAAGGTGCCAGTCTTTGACCAATATTGTGGTACCAGCTGCCCAAATAGACACGTAACCATGTACGCCCGAAGGATGACCGCATACAATCACGACAACAAACTGCTCATCCACTACTTCCAGTACAGCCTAACTGGGGAATCTCTGGATTGGTACATGCAGTTGCAGCCTTCCGACATCCACAGTTGGAAGGACCTTTCTGAAGCTTTCTTAAAGGAGTACGAATACAACAAAGACATGGCTCCAGATCGGATTCAGCTGCAGTATATGAGCAAGAAAGATCATGAGTCCTTTAAGGAATATGCTCAAAGATGGAGGAGCATAGCTGCTCAGGTGAAGCCACCATTGACTGAAAAGGAGATGGTGTACATGTTTATGGAGACTCTCCCAGCTGTTTTCTATGAACGTCTGGTTGGAAGTGGGTCCTCAAGCTTCTCAGATGTGATCAAAATAGGGGCAAGACTTGAAGTCGGGATGAAGAGAGGAAGAATCCCCTGCAATCCTACTGGCACCGACAATGCTAGCGATTTGCCTGCAAGGAAAAATGGAGAAATCAATGTTATAGTGGGACAAGGAAAGTCACGTCAGTACGACCCCATTCCTGTGTCGTACACTGATTTGTGCAGCTATCTAATCAACCATAGGTTGATCTCTCCTCGTGGGATGAAGCCAGTCCAACCTCCATTCCCAAGAAGGTATAATGCAAAGGCTACCTGTGAATTCCATTCTGGGGCAATTGGTCACTCTACTGAGAACTGTCATCCTTTGAAGCAGTCGGTTCAGGATCTTATTGATACAAAACAGTTGACCTTTGATGAGGGAGGTGAAGGACTAAACCCTTTGAGATCAGGGCTGTCAGGCCGGGATGGCAGTAGTTGAAGAGGATCGAGGTGTTGATCGTCAAGCATTTGTGTCTTCGTCATGCATTTTCACGTAGTTTTCAGTTCAAAGCAAATTTTATGTAATGCAATCCTCTGGCTCTGCCCAAGGCCTTAGGATATTTCAATAAGGGCACATGTTTCCTTGTCAGCATCGTCATCTATAAAAGTTACCCTTTTCAGTCACTTTTGTTCAAGATCGTCATTGCCCTGTTTTATCATAAGTTCATCAGTGCATATTTGACTTTTAGTTCAGTCTAACGCTTTAAGTCCTCCATGCTGGGGAAAGACTGTGATCACTAATTTTCCTTGTTAATATCATATTCCTTCAGTGCAAGTCTTTCAAAAGATAATAATAAACAAGAAAATAAGCTCGCTAGGTGGAAAACCCGCAAAGGGCGGCCTAGGCAGAAAAAAGCGCCCGATGGATCGAAAACCCGCAAAGGGCGGTCCAGGCAAAAGTTAGGGCATAAAAAAAAGAGAAAAAATGCAAAGAAAGGAGCAAACACATATAGATAGATGAACCGTTATCTTGTTTTACAAAAATAAATAAGCCATCGGGATTTGAGATGAAGTGTGGCCACCTCTCTATACCCTCAAGAACCCAAAATCCCAGAAAGTCCCTTTCCTACCTACCTTAAGCCAAGAAAAACCAAACTCAAAAATATACCCTCTAATCACCCTAGACAAGGATCACTTCAAATATCAAAAACAAAAATAGTGCATCAGCTCACTCGACTCAAAAGCAAAGAAAGAAGAAAAGTCCGAAAAATGAAACAAATGAGTCAAAAAAAAATCAAAAAGACAAAAAATAATAAGTTGTGAGCTGATACATGTTGCCACAAAGCACAAGAGACCCTTGTCTCGATAAATCTTCCAACACCTGGTTCCATAAACCTTCAAACACTTCCTTTGGCCCCAACACCAAACCCCTCAGCCATTCTACCATGAGACACAAATTTGCCTTAACAAAGCCAAATAAGCCCAATAACCATCTCCCTCATAGACCGTTAACCGTCAACCAACGCCGAACAAAACTCATCCTCCCATTAGCCTCAAACACTTCATTAAGCATAACTATCCTTCCTCCACAAAACACCACAATCCTGAAAAGTCCATTCCGATCAATGACCGATTGCTTTTGTTCTCTCAGATTCTAATCTTAGGACGAACAAGCTTATCTATGTACAATGTGTTTGCTCAAAAGAAAAAACAAACGATCAGAAAAAAGAAAGCTGATCAAGAAAGAATAAACCCTCAGAAAAAAAGAGAACTGAGGAAACAAAAACGAACAGTCAGAAAAAAGAAAGCTGACAAAATAAAAAAAAAGAGGGACTTGCACTCCAAAACACACTCAAGTTGCATTAAAACAAGGTTTAGTGATCACCAAGTAAGGTTTCTTTCATGCCAAAAGTTGAGACATTCACAGAGAACCAAAGATTTGCACTGAGAACACCACTCAGATCTAAAAGTTGGGGTATTCTCTTCACAACCTGCCCACCCTAGTCCGGGGAGAGTCTGTTCAGTGTCCATCCATGGCCATTCATCCTTTCACCCGGTGTCAGCCATGGCACTAGTTCCTGCGTATTTCCTCTTTCACTCCGCTTCCTTTCACACTCCGGACAGGGGCAAGTCATTCATTCACAGTCGCCGAAGGCCCGAATTTGGGGCTGTCTGGCATTCATCCTAAACACTCACCTGGCGTCTGCATGTTCATGTGTGTTCACTTGGCAATGTTTCATAGAGAAAGCACAAGATTGTTATTGAAGGTTCAGTTATCATGGAATGGAGGAAAACATAAATGGGTTTGCTTGTAAATAATAACCTTGAGAACACCGCGGTTTAAATCAAAACTAGCTTTTCCAAAGAAAAAGGATGATCAAATTCACCCCCACTTTTGCATCCAAAGTCTCGCGTCTCATCATTATGAAAGTATTCACAAAAAAAGTATTTGAATACCCCAAAAAATTTTGTCATATCATGCATCAAAATACTGCATTTGCATCCTCACATAGCAAAAAGACAAATAGGAAAAATTCTTTAACCAGCTATCTCAGCACATGAGGGGGTCGCCTAAAGTTGGCCGCTTGTAGGGCTTTAGTGCTCGCCTTAACCCTTAGGGATTAGGTTGTTATCTTGTAGGGCTTCGGTGCTCGCCCGGATCCTTAGGGATTAGGTTGTTATCTTGTAGGGCTTCAGTGCTCGCCTGGATCCTTAGGGATTAGGTTGTTATCTTGTAGGGCTTCGGTGCTCGCCCGGATCCTTAGGGATTAGGTTGTTATCTTGTAGGGCTTCGGTGCTCGCCCGGATCCTTAGGGATTAGGTTGTTATCTTGTAGGGCTTCAGTGCTCGCCTGGATCCTTAGGGATTAGGTTGTTATCTTGTAGGGCTTCGGTGCTCGCCCGGATCCTTAGGGATTAGGTTGTTATCTTGTAGGGCTTCAGTGCTCGCCTGGATCCTTAGGGATTAGGTTGTTATCTTGTAGGGCTTTGGTGCTCACCTTAATCCTTGGGGATTAGGATGTTTACCTTGTAGGCACTTGAAGTGTTGATCCTTAACCAAAATAAAAGGAAGAAAATCAAAAATAGCATCTCATAGCATCCATCATTCCATTGAAATCATCACATCACATACACTTTGCATAACATACATTCACACTCCATTTACATAGATATCTGCATTCCATAGAAAAAAAGAGCAAATAAGAAAGGAGAGAAGAAAATCACAGAAGACGGAACATAAAAGAACACAACATTTTCACATCATTCATCATTCTCATATCATCCATACCAGTCATCACTCCATGGCATCAAACAGTACATTACGCCTTCAAATTCGCATCTCAGAAGAGCGAAAGAATAACAAAAGGAAAAGAAGAGAAAAATCAAACAGAAAAGGCATCCCACCAAAGTCAATCATTGCATTCATGTGCACCCCAAACATCCAAGTGCACGCATTTCATGCACCATCCAAGAGAAAAGTTACTTCGGACCAGAGAATCCCAAAAATCTCATTTTTAGAAAATCATCAACCCCGAGTTAGTAAACTCCATCAACCCTGAGTTAGTAAACTCCCTCAACACAGAGTTAGTGAACTCCCACAGAGTTAGTGAACTCCCACCGAGTTAGTGAACTCCTTCCACAGATCACAACATTGTGTACGAGCATGCAATGGATCCATCAGACTTCGTCAAGTCCTTCGGATTAGTTGTGTCAGCCTAAGGCATAGCGTAAATCCATTGATCAAATCAGTTCCGGACCTGATGTTGATCGGTCGCTCGAAAAGGCCACCCCCCCAGAGCTCGGACTCGACAAGAGTCCGTTAGAAGGTTTTAGGCAGCCTCTGAATTCCCAATTTACCGCTTTCTGCACGCCAAGTGCCCGTTTTACTTTTCTGTCTGCACGCCAAGTGCCCGTTTTACTTTTCTGTATGCACGCAAGTGCCCATTTTACCTTTTCTGTCAGCACGTTAGTGTTCATTTACTGTTTTCACATTGACACGAAAGTGTCTATCTTTCCAAAAAAGAGGGAGAAAATTCGGGTTTCTCCAAATGGACAAAATTGGTATAATTTCTGAATTCTTTATTTCTATTTTACCTTCGAAATATGTCTCGCGCAATTCATATTTCTTGGTAAAATCCAAATAAAGAGGGGCAGCTGTCATACCCCAATTTTGTCCAGCTTAGATCAAAACCCTAATTTTCCACAAAAATAAATAAGTTGAGGAGTGAGAAGCATCATGCATTGCATTTTGAGTCCTAAAAGTCATTCCAAAGTTTCTAAAATCATTTTTAGAGTTGAAATGCACTTTTTGGGTAAATCAGGTTTTTTCGAGTCCAAAAGGGTATTTTGGTCATTTCACAATAAAAATGATAATTCCTCATGAAGGTCATTGAGCACGCATTCTAAGATTCTAGAGGTCATTTCTAGGGTTATAGATTCATTTTTGAAGTGGAAACGCATTTTTCGGGCAAATTAGGGTTTTAGCGTCAAAAAGGGTATTTTGGTCAATTGTAACGGTTTTTTTTCAAAAAGGCTCAAAAAATATGTATAATTTAAAATATGAAATCTGAAATCAAAAATGAAAAATGAATAATAAAATAATATTGGATTTTTATTGTATTTTTAGAATTAGGGCTAATTCCTTTTAGGTGCTTTTTGCTTTTATCCATTTTTGGCCAAAGTAAGCACCAATTTCACAAGCAAACCACCTCCCTCACTCCACCTTCACTTCAGCCCCCATCAAGTGCACATCACAAAAAAGCCTTTCATCATGACAAGCACACCTTTGAATCCAATAATATTCAATACACAACATATTTTTACCTTCTTTCTCTCTACACCACTAAATACACACTAATTTCTTTATTTCCCTCTCACAACCTTAAACCCATTAGATCTTTGGCCTCCCAAGGATTTGAATAAGGACAACTCACTCCTCTCCTCCCCAAAAAGACCCAAGAAATTCGTAGCCCCTCTCCACTCCCTCACTTCATCTTGTTTTCTTTCATCTCAAAGGAACCTTCCCATTTTCTCCTACACCAAAAACCCTAACAAACCACTCACCTCATTTTGGATCCCTCTTTCACATACTCCCCCCCATTTCTCATTCAAAGTTCAAGCATCATCATCAACTCAAAGCTAAGGATCAAGGCAAGGGGCGCAAGTTTCATGGAGGTTTGTGGAGGATTTAGTTGATTTGTGGTATTGTTCTTCATATCACTCCCTTCATAGCTTGGATTCAAGGTAAAACTTCAAAACTCTTGTATTTTCTTCATTTTTGCATAATCTCTCTTCTCCTCATCTCAACTCCTTCATATATTGTTGTTGTTGCTTTGAGGAGCCATCTCAAACACTATTGACAAGCACTTAGGGAGGCTTGGGTGTTTGAGGTGGCTCCTTGGCTTTGAAGGAGTTGTTCTTGTGTTTTCTTGCATTTGCTTATATTTTGAATCTAGTTGCCTAATTTTCATCAAATGAAAACTCATTCTCATACTCCATGTGCATTCGGCCATGACTAGGGTTTTTACCCCTTTGATTGCATGAAATGTGTCATTTTGATTGTGGTTGAGTAAATGCAAGTTGTGTCATTGTGTTTTTTAACTTTTTACCATTTCATTAACTTTTCACTTTTACCATTTCACATGTACCATTTCATTAATAAGTTACTTTTCACTTTTTACCTTTACTAATTTTCAAAAATTACTTTCTACTCCAAGTAAAATAAATTTACCATTTCACTAACTTTTTACTAAAAGTTTTCACCACTTGCATCTTTGCATAAAAACCCCAAAACATTTTCTCATTTGCATTTCAAACTTTTTCAACTTTATAAAATAAACCCCAAAATACTTTTACCACTTTCAAGACCAAAAACATTTCATCTCATTTCCAAAACACCAAAACCCAAAAACATTTTACCACTTTCTTATCTAAACCTTTTACCAAAACATTTTCACTCGCATGCATCTTCATTCATCCCTATTTTATGCAACACTCTCATGCATCCTCAAGTATCTATGCCTTGCATAATAAACGTAATCCTATTTAAATGCTCATGCATTCTTGTATGCTCATGCGTTCACATGCTCGCCTAATCGTGCATCATTGCTCACATGTTCATTCACCTAACCTAGAATACTCTATGCCTATGATTAATTGTATTTCTTTGTTCTTGATGCCATTTGAATGTCTTGACTTAATTGTGCACAAACCCTGTTGCACAATCATGTGCCCTTATAAGACTACCAACATGTGTAGCATAGAGATATATGTGCCCCTCTTGAGATTGCTCCCAACTTGTGTAGCAATTCCCCTTCACACACAAACACAATTGTTTTGAGAACTTTGTCTCGCATCTTTGACAATTAAATCTCTTGATTATATCGGCATGCTTAATCTTAGTTGATGGTCAACATGTTCATGATTGCTTGATTAGTTGAATATGTTTGAACTTCATTCATTCATTTTGCATTTGGTTTTGGACATAGAATTCGATTGAAAATGATTTATTTATTTTCTAAAAAACTCTTTTCCAAACCCATTAATTTTAGAAGCATTTTCAATGAACAAAAATAAGCAAGTAGTGGAGGTCACCCATAACCTTTGTTAGTTTGATCTCTATGAACGGTCTTCAATTTCGCATGAGTACTTAGCGATGATTACCCATAACCTTAGTTAGTTTAATCATTCGCTAATGCTCGTCCTACTTCAAAAACCTTTTCAAAACCAAAGAGCTAGAACTACGTCGCTTTGATTCCCATTTGGGATACGTAGGAGCGAGTCACGTCCTCGTCAAGCACAACAAACCAAAATTAATTCGATTGCGAAAGCCCTTTTTGACCATCTAAAATAAAAACCGATTATCATTAATGATCACTCGCACCGTTGCCGTTTGGTTGTTAATGATAATTTCATTTTCAAAAGAGTTAGTAGCGCGGCCACTCTAAACCGTTGTTGTTTGGTCGTCGCGAACACTCGAATCAAAAGCAAAACCGATTATCGTTAATGATCACTCGCGCCGTTGCCGTTTGGTTGCTAATGATAATTTCATTTTCAAAAGAGTTAGTAGCGCGGCCACTCTAAACCGTTGTTGTTTGGTCATCGCGAATCCTCACTCCTACTGCGAAAACTCATCTAAACAGACTAAAAAACAAAAACCTTTTTAGGACAACCAAGAACTACGTAGCTTTGAATTCTCCATCGCACTAGGAGATACGTAGGAGCGAGAGGCCAACTCTCGTCAAGCGCCAAAAATAAAAATTTTCATTAAGTCTTCTCACTCCCTTTTCAATAAAGAGGCAAAATAAAAGCATTTTCAAATCAACACTTCAAACCACACATTTAATTAAAGGTTCCCTTTCGGTAGAAAGGAGGTACGGGGTGCTAATACCTTCCCCATGCCTAACCGACCCCCGAACCCCTATCTCTAGTTTTCGAAAGACCATCCGCCTTGTCTAAAAGACCTTTTTTCAATGTTTTGGTCTTAAAATTAAAATATTGGTGGCGGCTCCATACCTTTTCCACGTTGTACAATGAGAAGTCCGAACCGGATTTTTTGGGGTGCAACAGCTGGCGACTCCACTGGGGACTTTTCTTTTTTAAGTGGGTCAAGCCTAACTAATTAAGATGTGTGGTTTAATGTATTGTTGATTTGACTGATACCTTGTTTGCCTTCATTCTTTTTCCTTTCTTTCTTATCATTAATTGTAGGCATACGCATTTGTCTTCTTCTATGTTTGTTCCCTATCTCCTTTTCTTTTATTGCTTATGCTCATGCATTTCTCCCCAATTCTATCCGGATCCCCCCTTCTTGGCTCCCTTTCTTGAGGTAAGCAATGTACCTGATTGTTGTTGAAACCCCAGGCTAGCTTATTTGATATTGAACCCTAGTGTAGACGACATGTTGTTACCTTGCTTTTTCTGGACTGTTCTGGCGTCTCACTTGCAGGTGGGTAATATGTGTCGGGTAGTTTTAAGTGGTACGCCCTTACCACACACACTCACACCCTTATGATTATGTGCTTTGAGAGAGGCCTAAAACCCAAGGTCTGACAAGACTTAGGGGAGTGGAAACGAGTAGTGACTGGCAATTGGACTGTTGTCCTTCTGACTCTCACGAAAGTTTCAGCCAGAGTATGCTCTTTCATGATGCCTCACACCAGATGGCGTTCCATCGTTGTGGGTGCTACTGTGAAAGAGAATTAGCTTTGGTAACCTGGTGAGGAATTGACTAGAACCCACATGGGAGGAACATTTGAGTCGTCCTAGAACCTAGGTCCCCACCTTCGTAGGACACAAGGGGCATACCAAATTGTGTGTTGCATCGTAATATAGACATGTTTTCAAAAAAGAGCAGGAGGTTTTTCAAATAAAAAGTAGAGAAAGAGCTGACGTTGTAGCCTTTCTTCTGCCGGTCCGTACGAAGTGACATATGGCCCACTCTTTTCAAAAAAAAGAGAGAACGAGCTGCCGTTGTAGCCTTTCTCTTACTAGGGCCATATGAAACCACGTATAGCCCGCATTTTTCAAAAAAAAAAAACAAAAAGAAGTATCTTGCATCCTGCATCATTGCATCATTACATCATTGCGTCATTTGCATTAAATAAAGTTCCCATTTTGAAAAGAATCATTCATCTTTCATTCCCTTTCATTACATAAAGATAAAACAAAAAACAATTATCATCTGCATAGCATAAGCATTTCATTTATAATCATGCAAAAAATCTTCGTCAAGTTCATCCAAGACGAGGCATTCATACATAAGCATTATTTCAAAAAAGACACGGTAGAACTACGTACGCTTTGATTCCTCATCACAGTGAGGATACGTAGGAGCGGGTCCGCCCCGTCAAGCATAACAAATGAAAAAAGCCATTTTGAAAAAGCATCATTCTTGCATTCAAAAATGCATTGAAATTTTGTATTTCATCTTGCACCAAAAAAAAAACAATTTTTTTTATTTTTTTTTATTTTTTAGAATAAGTACACTTCTCAAGTGGTCATTTTTCCATGCATTTTCATATCATGATCTGTACAATAAAGGTTTTGATGAGAGACGAGACGGTTTTGCAAAATAGTCATTCCCCCAAAAAAAAAAAAAACTCAAGGTGTTCCAAAGTACCCAGTTCTCGAGTCAGCAGCTCATTCACATAACTTCAAAATTTTTGCATCTCATCCATCCCATGATAAAAGATTAAAATTGTTCATAAATTTTTTCTATCATGTGAAGCATTCTTCTAGGCATGCATGCCATGTGCAGTCGCCCCTGTCCGTGTCCGTCAGTTTCCCTGCTTTATCATCATTCCCCGTCCTAGTCTAGCCCCGCCCGTAAAGCCTAAAGTGTCGCATGCATTTGTTCAGTCATTCGTTCTTGCGCTTATGTTGTGTGCCCTGTTATCTCTAGAAAGAGGCCAACTGGTTTGCCGATATCCGCTTCAGACTCAAGATTCATGGCGACCAATCAAGGAAACCTAGTGATTGAGAATCCCGGCAATTCAGGTCTAGATAATCCGATTATGGAAGTCCTCAAGCAGCTAGTCCAAAGGAATCAGGCACTAGTCCAAGAGAATCAGGCGTTAAATAATAAAGTCGGGGTGATAGAAATGCAGATGGATGCGATAAGAATGCAGATGACTGAAATGATGGGCACCCTGCAAGCTTTGAAAAACGGGACCACTACCGAAGATACTGCTGTTGTAAACCCAGGTGGGACCGCAACCATCCTTCCTACCTCGGGACCCGCTGAAGCTGTGACTGCTATTCCCCATCCGGGATCTGGGGTTAATTATCCTGCTCACGCCCTGGGAGGTGCTGATCCACATGAGGTTTCTCTTTTCAATATGGATAGTGATCCTCAAGGTCACCTATTTGAGAACTCTCAACCCAGAGATCAGTTGCATGAGTTGGAAAAGCGTTTAAAAGCCATAGAGGATTCAAAGACCAAAGCTAAAGACGCCCGTGATCTATGTCTTGTTCCAGACTTGGTTATTCCCCCAAAGATGAAGGTGCCAGTCTTTGACCAATATTGTGGTACCAGCTGCCCAAATAGACACGTAACCATGTACGCCCGAAGGATGACCGCATACAATCACGACGACAAACTGCTCATCCACTACTTCCAGTACAGCCTAACTGGGGAATCTCTGGATTGGTACATGCAGTTGCAGCCTTCCGACATCCACAGTTGGAAGGACCTTTCTGAAGCTTTCTTAAAGGAGTACGAATACAACAAAGACATGGCTCCAGATCGGATTCAGCTGCAGTATATGAGCAAGAAAGATCATGAGTCCTTTAAGGAATATGCTCAAAGATGGAGGAGCATAGCTGCTCAGGTGAAGCCACCATTGACTGAAAAGGAGATGGTGTACATGTTTATGGAGACTCTCCCAGCTGTTTTCTATGAACGTCTGGTTGGAAGTGGGTCCTCAAGCTTCTCAGATGTGATCAAAATAGGGGCAAGACTTGAAGTCGGGATGAAGAGAGGAAGAATCCCCTGCAATCCTACTGGCACCGACAATGCTAGCGATTTGCCTGCAAGGAAAAATGGAGAAATCAATGTTATAGTGGGACAAGGAAAGTCACGTCAGTACGACCCCATTCCTGTGTCGTACACTGATTTGTGCAGCTATCTAATCAACCATAGGTTGATCTCTCCTCGTGGGATGAAGCCAGTCCAACCTCCATTCCCAAGAAGGTATAATGCAAAGGCTACCTGTGAATTCCATTCTGGGGCAATTGGTCACTCTACTGAGAACTGTCATCCTTTGAAGCAGTCGGTTCAGGATCTTATTGATACAAAACAGTTGACCTTTGATGAGGGAGGTGAAGGACTAAACCCTTTGAGATCAGGGCTGTCAGGCCGGGATGGCAGTAGTTGAAGAGGATCGAGGTGTTGATCGTCAAGCATTTGTGTCTTCGTCATGCATTTTCACGTAGTTTTCAGTTCAAAGCAAATTTTATGTAATGCAATCCTCTGGCTCTGCCCAAGGCCTTAGGATATTTCAATAAGGGCACATGTTTCCTTGTCAGCATCGTCATCTATAAAAGTTACCCTTTTCAGTCACTTTTGTTCAAGATCGTCATTGCCCTGTTTTATCATAAGTTCATCAGTGCATATTTGACTTTTAGTTCAGTCTAACGCTTTAAGTCCTCCATGCTGGGGAAAGACTGTGATCACTAATTTTCCTTGTTAATATCATATTCCTTCAGTGCAAGTCTTTCAAAAGATAATAATAAACAAGAAAATAAGCTCGCTAGGTGGAAAACCCGCAAAGGGCGGCCTAGGCAGAAAAAAGCGCCCGATGGATCGAAAACCCGCAAAGGGCGGTCCAGGCAAAAGTTAGGGCATAAAAAAAAAGAGAAAAAATGCAAAGAAAGGAGCAAACACATATAGATAGATGAACCGTTATCTTGTTTTACAAAAATAAATAAGCCATCGGGATTTGAGATGAAGTGTGGCCACCTCCCTATACCCTCAAGAACCCAAAATCCCAGAAAGTCCCTTTCCTACCTACCTTAAGCCAAGAAAAACCAAACTCAAAAATATACCCTCTAATCACCCTAGACAAGGATCACTTCAAATATCAAAAACAAAAATAGTGCATCAGCTCACTCGACTCAAAAGCAAAGAAAGAAGAAAAGTCCGAAAAATGAAACAAATGAGTCAAAAAAAAATCAAAAAGACAAAAAATAATAAGTTGTGAGCTGATACATGTTGCCACAAAGCACAAGAGACCCTTGTCTCGATAAATCTTCCAACACCTGGTTCCATAAACCTTCAAACACTTCCTTTGGCCCCAACACCAAATCCCTCAGCCATTCTACCATGAGACACAAATTTGCCTTAACAAAGCCAAATAAGCCCAATAACCATCTCCCTCATAGACCGTTAACCGTCAACCAACGCCGAACAAAACTCATCCTCCCATTAGCCTCAAACACTTCATTAAGCATAACTATCCTTCCTCCACAAAACACCACAATCCTGAAAAGTCCATTCCGATCAATGACCGATTGCTTTTGTTCTCTCAGATTCTAATCTTAGGACGAACAAGCTTATCTATGTACAATGTGTTTGCTCAAAAGAAAAAACAAACGATCAGAAAAAAGAAAGCTGATCAAGAAAGAATAAACCCTCAGAAAAAAAGAGAACTGAGGAAACAAAAACGAACAGTCAGAAAAAAGAAAGCTGACAAAATAAAAAAAAAGAGGGACTTGCACTCCAAAACACACTCAAGTTGCATTAAAACAAGGTTTAGTGATCACCAAGTAAGGTTTCTTTCATGCCAAAAGTTGAGACATTCACAGAGAACCAAAGATTTGCACTGAGAACACCACTCAGATCTAAAAGTTGGGGTATTCTCTTCACAACCTGCCCACCCTAGTCCGGGGAGAGTCTGTTCAGTGTCCATCCATGGCCATTCATCCTTTCACCCGGTGTCAGCCATGGCACTAGTTCCTGCGTATTTCCTCTTTCACTCCGCTTCCTTTCACACTCCGGACAGGGGCAAGTCATTCATTCACAGTCGCCGAAGGCCCGAATTTGGGGCTGTCTGGCATTCATCCTAAACACTCACCTGGCGTCTGCATGTTCATGTGTGTTCACTTGGCAATGTTTCATAGAGAAAGCACAAGATTGTTATTGAAGGTTCAGTTATCATGGAATGGAGGAAAACATAAATGGGTTTGCTTGTAAATAATAACCTTGAGAACACCGCGGTTTAAATCAAAACTAGCTTTTCCAAAGAAAAAGGATGATCAAATTCACCCCCACTTTTGCATCCAAAGTCTCGCGTCTCATCATTATGAAAGTATTCACAAAAAAAGTATTTGAATACCCCAAAAAATTTTGTCATATCATGCATCAAAATACTGCATTTGCATCCTCACATAGCAAAAAGACAAATAGGAAAAATTCTTTAACCAGCTATCTCAGCACATGAGGGGGTCGCCTAAAGTTGGCCGCTTGTAGGGCTTTAGTGCTCGCCTTAACCCTTAGGGATTAGGTTGTTATCTTGTAGGGCTTCGGTGCTCGCCCGGATCCTTAGGGATTAGGTTGTTATCTTGTAGGGCTTCAGTGCTCGCCTGGATCCTTAGGGATTAGGTTGTTATCTTGTAGGGCTTCGGTGCTCGCCCGGATCCTTAGGGATTAGGTTGTTATCTTGTAGGGCTTCGGTGCTCGCCCGGATCCTTAGGGATTAGGTTGTTATCTTGTAGGGCTTCAGTGCTCGCCTGGATCCTTAGGGATTAGGTTGTTATCTTGTAGGGCTTCGGTGCTCGCCCGGATCCTTAGGGATTAGGTTGTTATCTTGTAGGGCTTCAGTGCTCGCCTGGATCCTTAGGGATTAGGTTGTTATCTTGTAGGGCTTTGGTGCTCACCTTAATCCTTGGGGATTAGGATGTTTACCTTGTAGGCACTTGAAGTGTTGATCCTTAACCAAAATAAAAGGAAGAAAATCAAAAATAGCATCTCATAGCATCCATCATTCCATTGAAATCATCACATCACATACACTTTGCATAACATACATTCACACTCCATTTACATAGATATCTGCATTCCATAGAAAAAAAGAGCAAATAAGAAAGGAGAGAAGAAAATCACAGAAGACGGAACATAAAAGAACACAACATTTTCACATCATTCATCATTCTCATATCATCCATACCAGTCATCACTCCATGGCATCAAACAGTACATTACGCCTTCAAATTCGCATCTCAGAAGAGCGAAAGAATAACAAAAGGAAAAGAAGAGAAAAATCAAACAGAAAAGGCATCCCACCAAAGTCAATCATTGCATTCATGTGCACCCCAAACATCCAAGTGCACGCATTTCATGCACCATCCAAGAGAAAAGTTACTTCGGACCAGAGAATCCCAAAAATCTCATTTTTAGAAAATCATCAACCCCGAGTTAGTAAACTCCATCAACCCTGAGTTAGTAAACTCCCTCAACACAGAGTTAGTGAACTCCCACAGAGTTAGTGAACTCCCACCGAGTTAGTGAACTCCTTCCACAGATCACAACATTGTGTACGAGCATGCAATGGATCCATCAGACTTCGTCAAGTCCTTCGGATTAGTTGTGTCAGCCTAAGGCATAGCGTAAATCCATTGATCAAATCAGTTCCGGACCTGATGTTGATCGGTCGCTCGAAAAGGCCACCCCCCCAGAGCTCGGACTCGACAAGAGTCCGTTAGAAGGTTTTAGGCAGCCTCTGAATTCCCAATTTACCGCTTTCTGCACGCCAAGTGCCCGTTTTACTTTTCTGTCTGCACGCCAAGTGCCCGTTTTACTTTTCTGTATGCACGCAAGTGCCCATTTTACCTTTTCTGTCAGCACGTTAGTGTTCATTTACTGTTTTCGCATTGACACGAAAGTGTCTATCTTTCCAAAAAAGAGGGAGAAAATTCGGGTTTCTCCAAATGGACAAAATTGGTATAATTTCTGAATTCTTTATTTCTATTTTACCTTCGAAATATGTCTCGCGCAATTCATATTTCTTGGTAAAATCCAAATAAAGAGGGGCAGCTGTCATACCCCAATTTTGTCCAGCTTAGATCAAAACCCTAATTTTCCACAAAAATAAATAAGTTGAGGAGTGAGAAGCATCATGCATTGCATTTTGAGTCCTAAAAGTCATTCCAAAGTTTCTAAAATCATTTTTAGAGTTGAAATGCACTTTTTGGGTAAATCAGGTTTTTTCGAGTCCAAAAGGGTATTTTGGTCATTTCACAATAAAAATGATAATTCCTCATGAAGGTCATTGAGCACGCATTCTAAGATTCTAGAGGTCATTTCTAGGGTTATAGATTCATTTTTGAAGTGGAAACGCATTTTTCGGGCAAATTAGGGTTTTAGCGTCAAAAAGGGTATTTTGGTCAATTGTAACGGTTTTTTTTCAAAAAGGCTCAAAAAATATGTATAATTTAAAATATGAAATCTGAAATCAAAAATGAAAAATGAATAATAAAATAATATTGGATTTTTATTGTATTTTTAGAATTAGGGCTAATTCCTTTTAGGTGCTTTTTGCTTTTATCCATTTTTGGCCAAAGTAAGCACCAATTTCACAAGCAAACCACCTCCCTCACTCCACCTTCACTTCAGCCCCCATCAAGTGCACATCACAAAAAAGCCTTTCATCATGACAAGCACACCTTTGAATCCAATAATATTCAATACACAACATATTTTTACCTTCTTTCTCTCTACACCACTAAATACACACTAATTTCTTTATTTCCCTCTCACAACCTTAAACCCATTAGATCTTTGGCCTCCCAAGGATTTGAATAAGGACAACTCACTCCTCTCCTCCCCAAAAAGACCCAAGAAATTCGTAGCCCCTCTCCACTCCCTCACTTCATCTTGTTTTCTTTCATCTCAAAGGAACCTTCCCATTTTCTCCTACACCAAAAACCCTAACAAACCACTCACCTCATTTTGGATCCCTCTTTCACATACTCCCCCCATTTCTCATTCAAAGTTCAAGCATCATCATCAACTCAAAGCTAAGGATCAAGGCAAGGGGCGCAAGTTTCATGGAGGTTTGTGGAGGATTTAGTTGATTTGTGGTATTGTTCTTCATATCACTCCCTTCATAGCTTGGATTCAAGGTAAAACTTCAAAACTCTTGTATTTTCTTCATTTTTGCATAATCTCTCTTCTCCTCATCTCAACTCCTTCATATATTGTTGTTGTTGCTTTGAGGAGCCATCTCAAACACTATTGACAAGCACTTAGGGAGGCTTGGGTGTTTGAGGTGGCTCCTTGGCTTTGAAGGAGTTGTTCTTGTGTTTTCTTGCATTTGCTTATATTTTGAATCTAGTTGCCTAATTTTCATCAAATGAAAACTCATTCTCATACTCCATGTGCATTCGGCCATGACTAGGGTTTTTACCCCTTTGATTGCATGAAATGTGTCATTTTGATTGTGGTTGAGTAAATGCAAGTTGTGTCATTGTGTTTTTTAACTTTTTACCATTTCATTAACTTTTCACTTTTACCATTTCACATGTACCATTTCATTAATAAGTTACTTTTCACTTTTTACCTTTACTAATTTTCAAAAATTACTTTCTACTCCAAGTAAAATAAATTTACCATTTCACTAACTTTTTACTAAAAGTTTTCACCACTTGCATCTTTGCATAAAAACCCCAAAACATTTTCTCATTTGCATTTCAAACTTTTTCAACTTTATAAAATAAACCCCAAAATACTTTTACCACTTTCAAGACCAAAAACATTTCATCTCATTTCCAAAACACCAAAACCCAAAAACATTTTACCACTTTCTTATCTAAACCTTTTACCAAAACATTTTCACTCGCATGCATCTTCATTCATCCCTATTTTATGCAACACTCTCATGCATCCTCAAGTATCTATGCCTTGCATAATAAACGTAATCCTATTTAAATGCTCATGCATTCTTGTATGCTCATGCGTTCACATGCTCGCCTAATCGTGCATCATTGCTCACATGTTCATTCACCTAACCTAGAATACTCTATGCCTATGATTAATTGTATTTCTTTGTTCTTGATGCCATTTGAATGTCTTGACTTAATTGTGCACAAACCCTGTTGCACAATCATGTGCCCTTATAAGACTACCAACATGTGTAGCATAGAGATATATGTGCCCCTCTTGAGATTGCTCCCAACTTGTGTAGCAATTCCCCTTCACACACAAACACAATTGTTTTGAGAACTTTGTCTCGCATCTTTGACAATTAAATCTCTTGATTATATCGGCATGCTTAATCTTAGTTGATGGTCAACATGTTCATGATTGCTTGATTAGTTGAATATGTTTGAACTTCATTCATTCATTTTGCATTTGGTTTTGGACATAGAATTCGATTGAAAATGATTTATTTATTTTCTAAAAAACTCTTTTCCAAACCCATTAATTTTCGAAGCATTTTCAATGAACAAAAATAAGCAAGTAGTGGAGGTCACCCATAACCTTTGTTAGTTTGATCTCTATGAACGGTCTTCAATTTCGCATGAGTACTTAGCGATGATTACCCATAACCTTAGTTAGTTTAATCATTCGCTAATGCTCGTCCTACTTCAAAAACCTTTTCAAAACCAAAGAGCTAGAACTACGTCGCTTGGATTCCCATTTGGGATACGTAGGAGCGAGTCACGTCCTCGTCAAGCACAACAAACCAAAATTAATTCGATTGCGAAAGCCCTTTTTGATCATCTAAAATAAAAACCGATTATCATTAATGATCACTCGCGCCGTTGCCGTTTGGTTGTTAATGATAATTTCATTTTCAAAAGAGTTAGTAGCGCGGCCACTCTAAACCGTTGTTGTTTGGTCGTCGCGAACACTCGAATCAAAAGCAAAACCGATTATCGTTAATGATCACTCGCGCCGTTGCCGTTTGGTTGCTAATGATAATTTCATTTTCAAAAGAGTTAGTAGCGCGGCCACTCTAAACCGTTGTTGTTTGGTCATCGCGAATCCTCACTCCTACTGCGAAAACTCATCTAAACAGACTAAAAAACAAAAACCTTTTTAGGACAACCAAGAACTACGTAGCTTTGAATTCTCCATCGCACCAGGAGATACGTAGGAGCGAGAGGCCAACTCTCGTCAAGCGCCAAAAATAAAAATTTTCATTAAGTCTTCTCACTCCCTTTTCAATAAAGAGGCAAAATAAAAGCATTTTCAAATCAACACTTCAAACCACACATTTAATTAAAGGTTCCCTTTCGGTAGAAAGGAGGTACGGGGTGCTAATACCTTCCCCATGCCTAACCGACCCCCGAACCCATATCTCTAGTTTTCGAAAGACCATCCGCCTTGTCTAAAAGACCTTTTTTCAATGTTTTGGTCTTAAAATTAAAATATTGGTGGCGGCTCCATACCTTTTCCACGTTGTACAATGAGAAGTCCGAACCGGATTTTTTGGGGTGCAACAGTAATTAGTTCATCTCCCAGTTTACTTTGAGTGGTTTAAATATTGTTTCCTCATTATATTGATATACTATTGTCCTATTAATATGCTTTTATATCAGTATATGTGTGTTAGTGTGTATTATTGGTAATCAGTTCATCTTCCAGTTTCCAGTTTTGTTTTAGTTCAAGAAACGGTAAACCATTTTCTTGGCAGTGAAAACTAGTTTTTTGAAACGGTAAAACCAATCTATTCTTTCTATTTTCATGAAAACTTTTCTTGAAAAGCAGCATTTTCCTTTGTAAAAATTGGTTAATGCCTGTTATGACTGGTTTTGTACATTAACCACACATATGCACAACACTGGTTAGTGCCCACTAACCACATAATTGCTTGACAATGGTTAGTGGCCACTAACCACAGAATAGTACAATTGTGGTTATTACTTGTTTTTGGATATTGCATTTATGAGTTCAAAATGTATTATGCAGTGACAAAATGATGTACCAGTGCCAAAGGGATTATAGATTCAACCCGAGGAGAGATACAAGAAAGGATGAAAGTGACACAATTTCAGTAATTGAAGCCCTTGGAGACAAGTTGATGACTGAGGCACGAAGTTTTGTTGTGATGAGATACAACGTCATGGGAAAGGCTTGTCCTTATAAATGGGAAGAATTTTAGTGGCATGATCCACAAATGCCACAACAGCCAGATGGAGATAGTTGTGGTGTATTCACAACGATGTTTCTAAAGGAATGGCATGCAAATGAAAGCGACATGGATTCGTTTCGCAATTGGGACACATTGGGAAGGAGTCAAAAAGTGTCTGCAACTAATCAATTCCGGATAGATCTCTGCTGCTCAATCATGAAACACCGAACCAACTTGCTAAGGGAATCGATACAACAGGAAGCAACCACCTTTTGTGAGCAATTGAAAGCTGAAATAATAAAAAATGAAGGGGAAAAAAGGCTCTAGGAAAAAGAAGGAAAAGATAGGAAAATTAGAACTTCTATGTAATTGAAATTGTAGATGAATGAAGAAATTGAACTTTTATGTAATTGCTTTGATGAATATATGGTTATTGTCACTTACCATAAATGTGCATAACATTGGTATGGATTATAATTTGCTCTTAATCATAATATTTTAATGTACTATTCTAATGAAGAATTATAATTGAAATTGAGATTTCTGCTATTAACCACTATTCTGTTTCAATTACATAGAAGACATTAAGATTTCTGCTATTAACCACTGTTGCACTATTCTGTGGTTAGTGATCACTAACCATTGGGGTACTAATTTGTGGTTATTGCCAATTACCACAAATGTGCATAACATTGGTTAGGATTATAATTTTCTCTTAATCATAATATTCTAATGTACTATTCTAATGAAGAATTATAATTGAAATTGAGATTTCTGCTATTAACCACTGTTCTGGACTGGACCATGAGGTCCATTTAGCAAGTCCAGGAGGTGCATTTAGCAATGGATATGGATTGGCCCAATCACTTTGGCCCTTATCCACAACATATACGCTCAATCACACTTGGACGGTTAAGATCAATTCCGCTGATCCGACGATCCACAAACGGGCACGATTTCCTATAAATACCGGCTCGCATAGCCATTTACGAGGTACACACTCTTCCCTTGAAAATTCACTAGCTTATTCTCATACTGACTTGAGCGTCGGAGTGGCTTTGCAGGTACCCCCCCGGGCGCTCACTGACCTCCTGCCAGGGCAGCAAGAGACCCACCAACAACAGTCGACCAAAATACTGCTAGGTATAGAACATTGGCGACCACAGTGGGAGATATCTCTCTTTCACATCATCACTACTCGAACTTTTCTCTTGCTACTCCATGGCTCCCAGAGGCAGACTCCGGGTTTAAAGCATTGCCATACCTGCACCCCGACCAGAGGATACCCCTGAGGGCAACGTCGCCAGCCTGCCTAATGAGGGCAACGTCGCCAGCCTGCCTAACGAGGGCACCAGTCAGCCTGCCCAACCCTCGAATGTAAGCCAACTTTTGAATCTCCTGTCCAGCCGTACTCAATCTATGCTGCAGCAGGAAGCTCGCCTAAGGCAGATAGAAAGGCCTGTGGCTTCCCTGCCCGAGTAGCCTCCTCCGACAACGGTGGCTTCAAGGCGCCATCGGTCTCCCCCTCGAAGGCACCACGTCCATCGTTTTCCCCCGAGGCGAAGGCATGTGCACCGGTCTCCCCATCGGCGACACAGGCATGAATGATCGGGCTCACCTCCAAGGGCCCCTCCATCCCCTCCAGATGATACCTACCAGCCTCACGCCTCCCACTCCAAGACCTCCTCACGCGCATCCCCTGATTCTTGTGAGAGGTCAAGCACTACAAAAAAAACAGTGTTTAGCGACGGATTTTAGCAACAGATATGTGGTCCGTCGCTAAAATCAAATTAGCGACGGAAATTCACAGCATTAGCGACGAATTGAAAACAATGTCTTTAGCGACGTAAGAAAATTAAAGGATGCATGGGCATGTGAGTGCATGAGCACGTAAGAAAATAAAAGAGTGCATGAGCACGTAAGAAAATTAAAGGATGCATGAGCATGAAAGGAAATAAAAGAGTGCACGAGCACGTGAGCAAAAAACATAGTGCACGAGCACGTGAGCAAAAAAAATAGTGCACGAGCTCGTGAGAAAATAAAATAGTGCACGAGCACGTGAGCAAAAAACATAGTGCACGAGCACGTGAGCAAAAAAAATAGTGCGCGAGCACGTGAGAAAATAAAATAGTGCACGAGCACGTGAGCAAATAACATAGTGCGCGAGCACGTAAGAAAATCAAATGATGCATGAGCGTGAGAGGAAATAAAGTAACGCGTGAAGTGATGGTGTCATTCTGCTCGCCCTCACACTCTCCGATGCTCGCTCCCTAGGTGCAATGCAATCGGCCAAGAGGAAAAGAAAATGTGGTGTTGCTCGCCCATGCTCACCATCAATCACCTCGATCAAGGCAAGTCAGCAAAAAATATCAATAGACGAGTAGACAAAATTAGCAGACCCGACGACGGCACGAGCCGTAAGGGCAACCTAACCTACGAGGGCATCCTAAACGACAACGTCAAGTCAAGACCACCCCCGAGGATAATCTCGACTTGGGGGGCAACGGTGGAACCAGGACAATATCCACCAGAGGCACCGCCGGGGATCGCCATCGAGGAGGTCCCCCGACCGACGCAGGTCAATAACAAACTTTGCCACGAGGCGCGAAGCGACTTTAAACGTGTCGCAACCTCTGACGGGAGTTAAATTCGGATCGATCCTGATAAACTGCCCCCAGAGTCACCACGAGGTGTTAACTGTGCCACTAGGCACGAAGCGGCTCCGAAAATGGTCGCAACCTCTTGTGGGCGAGTTAAATTCAGGTTGATTCTGATAAACTGCCCCGAGAGTTAACTTTGCCACGAGGCACGAAGCGATTTTAAACGTGTCGCAACCTCTGATGGGCGAGTTAAATTCAGATCGATTCTGATAAACTTCCTCCAGAGTCCCACGAGGTGCGAAGTGACTTTAAACGTGTCACAACCTCTGATGGGCAAGTTAAATTCAGATCGATTCTGATAAACTGCCCCCAGAGTCCCACGAGGTGCGAAGTGACTTTAAATGTGTCACAACCTCTGATGGGCGAGTTAAATTCAGATCGATTCTGATAAACTTCCCCCAGAGTTAACTTTGCCACGAGGCACGAAGTGACTTTAAACGTGTCGAAACCTCTGATGGGCGAGTTAAATTCAGCTTCAAACGTGTCGCAACCTCTGATGGGTGAGTTAAATTCAGACCGAGTTCTGATAAACTGCCCCCAGAGTTAACATTGCCACGAGGCGATATGAGATCATACATTCAGATGCGCAAGGCGATGACTAGCGCCCAAGGCCATCTTACGCGTGCCAGTTATAAGTATAAGAAACAAGCCTGACAAAGAGTAAGCATGGATGTTTCAAAATGAAACATAAAACATCAGGGGGCAATGACATCGAAGTCAACCCCGTTGGGGTTGTATGTGACAATCCTCCCGTCTAGAACCTCATGATCAAATTGAAAGATCGTGGAAATGTCAAACAGATAATGGTGAGGGCAGAAGAAGCAACTCCCCTCGGCACCAAGCAAGCCCTGAAATTTCATCAAGAAGAAAAACAGGATAAGAGACAGGATGAGCAACAAAAAATAAAGCAGAGTGCCAAGCACACGTCCACACAAGCCGGCACCCAAGAGGGCGCCTGGCAAGGAGGGCGCCCATGAGGGCGCCTGGCAGGGCACCAAGGTTGGAAGCAAGAAGCGCCCATGAGGGCGCCTGGCAGGGCGCCAATGTTGAAGCACAAAGCGCCCATGAGGGCGCCTGGCAGGGCGCCAATGTTGAAACACAAAGCGCCCATGAGGGCGCCAAGGATGGAGAGGCAGCGCCCATGAGGGCGCCTGGCAGGGTGCCAAGGTTGGAACAGGCAGCGCCCATGAGGGCACCTGGCAGGAGGTGGTCTGGAAGCAAATCCTTCGCAAGGGGGCAGCCGGCACTACGCAACAAGACGTACAAGGCACCCATGGGGGCACTAAACCTTGTCTCGCAAATCCTGCTCCACGAGGAGACACCCAGTGTACGCACGCACCGAACAAGCATTCAGCAAGGCGCCTAGGAGGGCCCCAACAACAGAACGTTGCCCTCGGCACAAGGCGCCCAAGAGGGCGCCAACATCAGGATACGGCACCCTAGCTTGACGCTTGGCACAAGGATTACCCCATAGGAGGCCTGAGTCATGTCACAACGAAGTGATCTTGTACGACCCGACAAGACAGATAGAGTAACGCATTACGGCAAAGAAAAAATTCCTCTTTTTTACTCCTGAGAGTGAAAATGATAAAACACGGTCGTGACAAAGGCAGTGTCCCATGCGACTTCGCACATCTGGTAGACCGACGAAAATCCTTCAAGCCAGGGCGCCAAACACCAAGGCAGCGCCCATGAGGGCACCTGGCAGGGCGCCAATGATAAAGCAGGCAGCTCCTGGCAAGAGGGCGCCTGGCAGGGCGCCAAGCACCAAGGCAGCGCCCATGAGGGCGCCTGGCAGGAAGCCAATGATGAAGCAAGAAACGCCCATGAGGGCGCCTGGCAGGGCGCCAATGATGAAGCAAGCAGCGCCCATGAGGGCGCCAAGCACCAAGGCAGCGCCCATGAGGGCGCCTGGCAGGGTGCCAATGATGAAGCAGACAGCGCCCATGAGGGCGCCTGGCAGGAGGGTGCCTGGCATGAGGGCGCCTGGCAGAAGCTGGTCTGGAAGCAAATCCTTCGCAAGGGGGCAGCCCGCACTGTGCAACAAGGCGCCCAAGGCACCCATGAGGGCACCAAAACCTTGTCTCACAAAATCTGCTCCACGAGGAGACACCCAGCGTAGAGGCACCCAAGGCACCCATGTGGGCACCAAAACCTTGTCTCGCAAAATCTGCTCCACGAGGAGACACCCATCGTATAGGCACCCAAGGCACCCATGAGGGCACCAAAACCTTGTCTCGCAAAATATGCTCCACGAGGAGACACCCGGCGTATAGGCGCCCAAGGCACCCATGAGGGCGCCTGGCAGGGCACCAAGGTCAAAGCAGGCAACGCCCATGAAGGCGCCTGGCAGGGCGCCAAGGCTGGGGCAGGCAGCGACCATGAGGGCGCCTGGCAGTCGTTACACAGGCAGTGTCCCACTCGATTTCATAAATCCGGCGAATCGACGAAAATCCTTCAAGCCAAGACCATCCTCCGGAATAATCTCGGCTTGGGGGGCAACTGTTCTGGACTGGACCAACAGGTCCATTTAGCAAATCTTGGAGGTGCATTTAGCAATGGATATGGATTGGCCCAATCACTTTGGCCCTTATCCACAACATATAAGCACAATCACGCTTGGACGGTTAAGATCAATTCCGTTGATCCGACGATCCACAAACGGGCATGATTTCCTATAAATACCGGCTCGCATAGCCATTTACGAGGTACACACTCTTCCCTTGCAAATTCACTAGCTTATTCTCATACTGACTTGAGCGTCGGAGTGGCTTTGCAGGTACCCCCCGGGCGCTCACTGACCTCCTGCCAGGGCAGCAAGAGACCTACCAACAGCAGCCGACCAAAATACTGCTAGGTACAGAACAACCACTATTCTGTTTCAATTACATAGAAGACATTGAGATTTCTGCTATTAGCCACTGTTGCACTATTCTGTGGTTAGTGGCCACTAACCATTGGAATTTATTGAAGCTACTAGCTTGTTCTTACCCATACTACTAACCAGATTTGTGTACAACTGTGGTTAGTGGCCACTAACCACAGATTGTACAATAGTGGTTATTAATTGCTATGTCCATAAATTAACATTATCAAACTAAATCAGAATCACAATATCAAACTTCTATGCACACAATGTGGCAATCACTACAACATTTTTGGTCTTTGACAACAGTTAAAAATTGTTGTCAAAACTATGAAAAATGTTACCTAAAGGTATAGGCAACATTTTTCAAGTGTAGACTAAGCCAGTGTTACCTATTGTCTAAGGCAACATTTTTTCATACTTTCTAACAACATTTTCAAAAAATGTTGCTACAGACTCTGAATAGGCAACATTTATCAAGAGAGCCTAAGGCAACATTTAAAGAATGTTGCTCCATTTAAGTACATGTCATAATTGTTCCCTAAACATAAAATGGCCAATGCTTTAAAAATGTTGCTTTTTGCTTATAAGCAACATTTTTTGATTATTGTATATGGCAAAAAGAACAATTTTAACATGTAATCAAAATTCACCTTAACATTATAACCCATAAATTAACAAATAGAATCATAAAATTTGATTCTATATTCAACACACGTTTATTTCAAATTATAAGGACAACATTCATTAATTATATTAAATGGGTCAAGCATTAAATGAGTTCAAACACCTATCAAAATACATAATTGAAAGGCCAACTTGTTTGTTCATTTTGACCAAGTTCAAACACCAATCCAAATACATAATTGAAAGACCAAGGGAAGTTTGGTCTCCTTTCTAAACAATGGCGTGGATCTCTAAGAGTTGGCAGAAAATGACATTCATCTAGCAATTGACGATCTATTTGTTCCTGCAGTATGAGAAGGTAAAATGAATTAGTAAGATCCTAATACACACAGAAAATTCACATAAGCTCTGTCTGAACTATTCTATATAAACATTTCTAGGGAGCTTACGAAAACAAAGCTTGCTTGCAAAAATAAGTTAAAACAGCTCATGGATATATTAAAATTATCTTCATAGAGTCTTTCAAACACTTGGGCAAGTGCTTGCTTATGTTATAAGACAAATCCAAAGAACATCTTCCAAGTTCCCCCTCGATATAAAAGTTAAGGTTCAATATTAGAAAAGCCTTTTCAACTATCAATTAAGCAAAATGATGAGGACGAGGTTCTGTGGTGTAAAGCATAATATAATATTATGACAACAAAAAAACACCTGCAATTAACAATTACAATTAGCATATGATCTTTTTTGTAAAAAATCATTCGATGATTTTATAAAATCTTGTTATAATTTCAATAATTCATATTAAATGACAACACTTAACAAAGAATGGCTTCTAACATGTAACCGAAAAAAAGAATGGCTTCTAACATGTAACCGAAAAAAAGAATAGCTTCTAACAAACAGAATCACACACCAATTTGGAAGTGGATGAAGTATATTTCATAACCATGAACCATCAGCCCTCAGGGAGAATGAAATTTGAAATAGACAATCCAAAATAAATATTGAAAAGGCGAGAAGGTTAGAGTTTAGGAATTTGAATAATCTAAAAAATAGAAACAGGTTACACCTACGATGTTGAAACTAAAACAAACTTATGTACATTAGACTTGAATTTGAAGCACTACTTGACATTGTGTGCTTCAAATAGCCTATGGATGATTATTTATCGATACATTCACACATAAAGTAGTAAGTGTATGTAAATATTCGGGAGGAAAGACTCACTCAGTAGTTAGAACCGTTGTGGCTAGTCAGGTATTTGAGAGTGGAAGTGAGAGCAAGCCGTGGAAGAAGGAGCTAGAGTGATGAGGCTAACTTCCTTCTCTTGTCACAGACTAAAGAGCGTCCCTCTAAAAAAAGGAATAAAACATGCTACTGAGACATAACAAAACTATAGGTGTTTCCTTAAAAAAACAAAATACTCACATGTCAGAACAGCTACTAACACGCAAGGCGAGTGATTTTTACTTAATTGTACAAGTAAAAGAAAGAGTCACACAATAGGAATAAAAAGATCTCATCCATTGAATCCCAATAATGCAGTGAAGCATTCTTTCAAACATACTGAAAAGGAATTAAAGCAATATGAATTGACAAATTAAACTATCAAGGTTCTTATTCACAAAAGAGCCTTCATACTTTGTTCTTGCAGCTGTCATGGCTTACATATAAGATAGGACTCTGCCTCTGTGAATCCATGTTCTGCAACATGTAAGGTTTTAGACCTAGGGTAACCATTTCCACCTTCAAGAAATTAAACTTTCAGCAATTGTAACTGATGAAATCCATTGATTCACTTGACTCTAATTATTAGATTTGGGGACATCATTTTCTTACTCGGTGTTTACCTCTAACTATTCAAATAGGTAATTAAGTTCAAGAGATGTCTTTATTAAATTGCATCAGACTTATACCCCAACAACTAGAGTTTTGGAACCTTTTCCTTTTGACTGCTAAAGTTTCAGAATATGGAGACACGGTAGTCACCTCCAAGGTGTTGAGATTTGCTGTGTTATAAGATTTTGAAATCAACGAAACTTCAAGATGCACATATTTAAAATGATAAACTATGACATGCTTATACAAATTTTGCAAGATGATTTTTTATAAATTTCAAACATAATACTTAGCAAAATATTGGACATCATCGAGGAATATCACATACAGCATTGTCAACTATAAACACATTGCTATGGTAAAAAAAAAACTATAAACACATTGCATTACACGTAAAGAAAATAACCTGGATATACTCCAGATATTTGAGTTACTTACCACAAGAGTAAAATAACTAGTCAAACCAATGCCTCAAAAGAAACAAGTGATAAACTGCTTAAGCAAAACAAACTGGACATTCATTTACAATGGGACCAAAAACCCTAAATTGAAATTTCCCAAAACCCCAATCTTTTACAAGTAAGAACACACTAACCCTATTATAAAAAAAAAGAACATACTAACCCTCAAACCAGCCCATGAAGAATCTCTGACTGCCTCCTCCTTCTTCTCTCGAGCTTCCTTTCTCTGTACTCCTTTTTCAAGACTGATCCTCCCCCTTCTATCCTCTTTGCCTAACCCTCAAACCCAATACAGCCAACACTGAAGTAAGAAACTTTAAGTTGAAAGCTTGTAAGGAGAGGGGAAACAGAAATTCAAAGCTAGAAACGCACATTTTAGGAATCTCGTGAAAGGGGCGGAAATCGAAAACACAATGGAGTGAGGAGCAGCGTAAGGAGCGAGAAATCGAGTTGTGAGGGAAGAGTTAACGAGCGTGGTGAAGAGCGTGAGCGAGCAATCGAGTAGTGACGATGGAATTTCAAAGCGTGGTGAACGATTGTGATTTTTCTCAGCGAACGATGGAATTTGAAACTATCGTGTTTTCTCTTCTATGAATAGGGTTTTTTAATTGGTTTTTGAAACAGAGGGTTTTTTAATTGTGGCTGAAATAAAAATATGGCTGTTTTTTTAATTGTGGCTAAAATAAAAAATAGCCTAAAAATATTAACTTAGGAGGGAAAGTTAGCGCCCAATTTTCTAAAAAAAAAACTGCCTAATTTAATCATAAAAGGTAACGAGTATGAAATGTAGCCTTTTTAGCAAATTTATGGCAACAATTCTTAATTGTCTCCGTTTAATTTTGAGGGTACATTTATTAAGTGTTGCAAATAAATTGATTTAATTATGGGTTTAAAATGTAGTTGCAAAGCTTTTAAGGAACGTTTACTTAGTGCTACGAAAAAGATGTTGTATAAAACACTCATTTTATGGCAACAGTTATAGAATGTTGTCTAATATGTCTAAAGCAACATTTATCATCTATTGGCAAAACATGTGTTGCTAAAGACCAAAAATGTTGTAGTGAATGGTATGTCAGTAAGCATATGTTTACATGCCATTGTATAACAGACATTACAAGCTTAAGTATAAATGCATAAAAACTGTAAGAACAATTGTCTCCTCCTAAAGTTTATACAAGTTCTAAATCCTGGACGGCTTCTGAAGTTCAATTGCCCGCTTGCATTGCTGTTTCCAAATCAAATGTCTTTTCTCTGATTGGGACATCAACCTAATCTTGCTCTTGCATGGATTTTGACGTTGCTTTATCTTTTTAGCCGGAAATTCTACTTCATCTTCTTCATTTATAATTTCTACCAAAACTTCGTTCTCAGTAAATTGATTATCCCATCTCTCAACATTTATAACTTCTGTTGTGTCCCGTTTCAACTCGTGAATAGGCTGTACACGAAATATACTATTAGGACAAATAATAGTTATTGAGAAGTAATATTGTTAGTAACAAGCGACTTACGAGCAAGTAAACGTGAAAAGCTGATTGCTTCACCATGTTCATCAACTTCGAGCATATTGAAATCTACAGAAAAATGACTTGCGTGGATTGGTTCTGTGATGCAGAAAAATGACTTACGGAATGAATGAATGAAAATTCAAATAAGAAAAATGACTTATAGAAATGAAAATCGCTCATTAACTCAATCAAAGAATTCTTATTAACTCAATCGCTCATTAACTCAATCACGACTAATAAAAATGAAAAAAATGACTTACGTCTTGAATTCTTATAACAGAAATTATAGAAAATCGCCACCATAAAAATGAATATCGCTCATACAACAATTTCTCAGTATGGAGATGAAAATCGTAAATCGGAGTTGTGCGCAATCGTAAATCGTAAATCACTCATACCACAGAATTCTACTTCTGATTCACATTATCAATCTAATAAGTAATAACCACAATTGTACAATCTGTGGTTAGTGGCCACTAACCACTCTTTAGCAATTCTGTGGTTAGTGGCTACTAACCACTTAAATTGCATTTCAATTTGTAAGATAACACAGTAATCATAATTCATAACAAGAGTGGTATTCAAACATGTTCCACCTAGCACAACTGCATTGCATTCAAGAACGTAGTCAAAGGAAAATACTGTTTCAAATTGATTTTCAATCAATCAAATCGATTAAAAAATACAGTAAGCTTACGAATGTCATTCAGAAAGTACCAATTCAATTTTCTGAAATAGAAATAAGAAACGAAAGACGAGAAGTAGAAGCAACGGAACACACCACAGGAGGATCATTAACCACCAAAGGAAAAAAGCTAGGTCGAGCACAGAACAACAACGTCTCTGTTGATGAACGGCGGCGAGCAAGGACGAAATCAACAGCGGCGACGGTTGATGAACGGTTGCCGGAGTTGTTGCGTCTCTGTTGCGTTGCATCGTGGAGAACAACAACGTCTCTTTTCATGGACGGCGGCGAGCAAGGACGAAATCAATGACGGCGGCAATTGATGAACGGTTGACGGAGTGTTGATGAACGGTTGTTGGCGTCTCTGTTGCGTTGCGTTGCGTACGTGAATAACGTGAACAACCTGAACGTGAATACGTGATCAAATTCAGGGGTAAAATGTCAAAAATGCCCTCTTTAAATGACAACCCTTAGACTATATTTCATTAAAACAAGAGGCATCCAACGGCTGATTGTGGTTTAGTATAAAATGCTAAGGATTTGACTTAATTAGTATCATAAACCACTGCCGAAAATGATAGAAATCTCGCACGCTAGCATTGCTGATGTGAACTTGTAGACAATAGTTGCAACATGATAAGAAAGGTGAGAGACAAATTAAGAAGATTGTTTCCTTTTTACAATAGCACATACTTTTATTATTTATTTAATCTTAATTTTTTTTTGACGTCAAAGAAGAAAACTACGTAAATATAAGATGAAGTCTCTTCAATTCACATGCCTTCATGAATGGAATCTCATGAGGGCATTTATTCGGTTAAATCGGCTTACGCTCTTGGCTCTCCTTTCCATCTGCTTCAGGACTCTGTCTCTTGAGATTCATGTTCTAGACAATCAATGGAAGAGTGTTGCTCTGACTAAGGTAGTTGCTTTCTCATGGCGCCTTCTCCTAAATAGGCTCTCATCTCAGGTGAACTTATTCCGGAGGGGGATTATAACTAAATTAAACGCAAATGTATGTGTTCTTTGTAATTCTCCTCAGGAGTTGGAGAGGCATTTATTTCTTAGGTGTGATTTTTCGTTCGTCTTTGGTATATGGTGTTTAAGTGGCTAGGTGTGGTGATTGCACTAGGAGCGGTTTCAGTTCCTACATGGTGTTTAACTTTTACTTTTTCTTGTCTCCTCGTTTTTGGCTTCCGATGACTTTTGGCTCGATATTGTATGTTGTTGGGATTGTATGTACCGAAGCGTGAATAACCTTTTTGCTCATTATATATATATATATTATACATTATTTGCTTGCTAAAAAAAGATTATATAGAACATATTTACTGAATAATGGCCAGCTTGGTTAGCTCCATGCTAAATATGTAACTTATTTTTTGAAGAAAAATGTAAAAAAATTAAACTGTAAAAACAAGTATTAAAACTAATACAATCCCCAACAATGGAGCTAACAAATGGGAGATTGTTGATGATCGTTCAATATAGGTGGGAGATTGTTGATTTTTTTATTACCGTGTTATTGGTGCGCAGTATCTACCAGTTTTGCCAGTGACTAATCTATGCCGAGGAACCTGGCTGGCCAGGTGTACCCAACTGATCAATGTGGTTCTCCCCTCTCAATAGAGTTTTTACCACAACCAAGACTCGAGATCGAGACCTTGGAATGAGATCTGAATCCAATTATCACTCTGAGTAACCCTTGTTAGTTGGGAGATTGTTGATTTAATCTTAATGATCGAATTAATATTCTCTCATTTGCCAGACGGAAGAGTGGTTTTAATCAAATAAAAAATGTGATAAAACTATGGTTAACAAATTTTATACTTTTTTTTGATAACAAACAAATTTCATTTACTAAATGGAGTACTTTTTTTTGACACAAATAATAAGTGGAGTACTTAACTATATTTATTTTTATAAATCTCATTTAAAGCTTTAAATTCATACCTCATCTCATTTGTTAATGAGACAGATTGAGAATTCAGTGAACTGATATTTCATTACACTATTCAGTTACATTTGGACTTATATACATTGTTGGATTACAACTGAGTCAGTTAGAGATACAACTGTCTTGCCTACAATGACTATATCATTTAACCATCTAGAGAACTGTACCTACACTACTTGAGGAATGCACTTGAATAAATGTACAAGAGTTATCATTTACTCTATTACTCCCCCTCAAGCTGAAGTTGGGGTAGTGGAACCACCTTGAGCGCATGAAATTGAGCAGCTTGATTAAGGCATCAGCTATCTGACCTGTAGTTGGTATATCACTACAACAAAACAGGAAAGCCGCGGCGGTTGCAGAACCGCTACAGTTACCTCCGCCGCGAGGAAACTCTACGGCGGTTTTAGCAACCGCTGGAATAACCACCTGGAGTAGTAATTAGCGACGGTTTGCCTTTTGCGGCGGTTCTAACCCGCCGCTAGATAGTTGGTTAACACCCCATGTTTCTGCGGCGGTTTTTAGGAAGTTTGCGGCGGTTTAGAACCGCCACTAAACTATTTCTGAAGCCAGTATCCTTAGCCATCTGCGACGATTTTGGGGATGTTTGCGGCGGTTCAGAACCACCACTAAACCATTTCCATGATGGTATATTCCTTACTTATCTGCAGCGATTCTAGGGATGTTTGCGGTGGTTCAAACCCTGAGGACGAAACTGCTTTTAGTTTAAAGGCTCAAAGAAATTGTTTAGTTATTTATAACAACTTTTTCTCAAATTATTTAAAAAAATAAAATGAAATATGATAAAAAGCATCAAATTATAAACCTACCTAAATAATAATAAAAGTTCATTCATTCATACTTTTAAAGTAAAATAACACAATAATATCAAAATGTATTGTTCCAAAATATCAAAAGATACGGGGTTTAAGAGTATGAGTTTCCCATTATAAGAACATGTTTTTCAACATTACTAGTTAATAACAAATCCTAAATCTAAAGAGTAGATGTTGGTCCAAGATGTGTTGGGGCAAGACTAGCAGATGAAGAGTGCATTGCTTCAGCAGGTGAACGGAAATCTGCGGCCTGAAATTAAACAAAAATAATTATTAAAATTTGTCTTAAAAGATTTAGTAAGATATCAGTTAACGAAACAAAAGATTCAATGAAAATCTCCAGTTAAGGAAGCTTAGATGTTAAAACTTAGATGTGACCATCAATACAGTTACTGCTCAAGAAAATTATTCAACCATGTTAGCTAGGAGAATGACTAAATAAATGCACAATGAAAACTAAAACCAACTAACTATCCTTTTGGGCCAATGCCAAAAGAGAGCAAATATTTGTTCTCCAAAATGGAAAATTATGAAGTTACTAATCTAAGCATTTGTACGGCATCAGCATCAGCAGAAGTATATAGCTACAACATCTACCCAAGTCAAAAACTCAAGTGAAAACTAACAAAGTGAAAAGACCTTCAACAAATTCAATCCACAAAAATCAAACCTTTTCTAGACATCTCATTCCTCCAAAACACCCAACCAAAACAAAAACTAATAGGGTAACTGTCATACCCCAATTTTGTCCGACTAGTTGAAAATCAAATAAAATTGTATTTTTGTGAACACTCATTTTTTAACGGTGTTTTGATGTTTTTTCGAAAACTATCAAAATATGTGCCCTTTGCATGTTTCGCGCGTTTTGCGTCGAATACGTCATTTTACTAGTTTCTGTCGTTTTCGGGTTAATTTCACTATTAAAAATGTGATACAAAAGTCTAGTGGTTTTCGCGGGTGTGCGAATAAAGTGTATAGTAATGGGCGCGTGTCGCAGCGAGTTAGCGAGATTATTATTGTTTTGTTATTGTTATCATTGTTAATTGTATTTATTTATTAGTAGTCATAAAAATAAGAGACACACAACAAATAGTCAAATTGTTTATTTTATTTAAATCTGAAGTTACATTTTTCTTAGTTACAAATAAGACAAAAAAAAAAATGAAAAGTAAAACAAAAAAAAGGGGTATATACGCCCCTGGCTGTTGTTGCTCAATTTGAGCTACAAGCTGAACCTCTTTCACCTTGTCTCATTGGCTTTTTGCATCTTTGGCAATAACATGTCAGCTCAACTTTTGCTGATCCACCATGTCTCTGCTACCCCATAACCAATTGGTCTCCTCAAGCAATAATCCCCTGCACCTCATCTACAGCCTACACCACAATAAGAGCACTATAAATACCCATGAAAACCGCAAGATAAAGGGAGGGGGGACGAAAATCAAGAGGGGAAAGTGATGAAAACAAAAGGGAGGAAGGGTAGGGGAACTAGGAAGCAGAGAAAACAATTTTATCAACACACAAGGAGGAGAGGATGAAAAACAACCATTTTTTTTGAAGACAGTGACATAAAAAAGGGGGGGGTACTGGAACAAAAAATTTTAACAACATCACACAACAACAACCATCACAACTTCCTTAAAGATGAAGAAGAAAAAAAAACAACCACACTCACCTCCATCATTCCTTCTTCACAAACACCATTTCATAAACAAACAACACCCAACACCACCACCATGTCCAACCCTCCGGCCACCGTACACCACCCCACAACCACCGCCGTGTCACCACCGGACCACCGCGACAACCCCTCTCTCTCCACCGTCCGCCTCCCCCTCTCTCTCTCTCTCTCCACCGTCCGCCTCCTCCCATCTCTCTCTTCGCGCACCACCACCACCGTAACCGCCACCTACCGCCACCTCCAACAACCACCACCTCACGAAACAACCACCGCCCACTCTCTCCTCTTTTCATTCTCTCTCTCTCTCTCTCTCTCTCCATGGATCTCTCTCATCTCGTTTTCTCTTCCTCTCTCTCCTCTCAAAATTTTTTTTTTCTCTCTCCTCTGTAAGGGATGAAAACGGCGCCTGAGATGGAAAGATAAAATTAGGGTCCTTTGGTCATGTTGTTGCCTTATATATCACTGTGTTGTATCTTTAATTATTTATTTTGTTTTTCTTAAGTTCTAAGATCAGATTGTTAGTTTCACCAATGTTTTTAATAAACACAACCCCTCAGCATAGGCCTTTCATTTCGTGGGCTAGCTGTCCAAAAAAAACTGTTTGATACTCGCACCCCTTCTATTTCAGAACAACAACCCCCTCAGAAGCCCATGTCTTTTAATAGAAAAAACGGACAAACTGGGCTGGTACTGTTTGCACCCCCCTTTTCACGATGCAACCCCTACAGCTAATCGCACCCCTAGTTTACTGATACAACCCCCACAGTTACTTTACACCCCTATTTACTCATTCCACCCCCTTTGTTATTTTACACCCCTGTTTTACTCACATACAACCCCATTTTGTTTTTTATTTATTTTCTTAAAAGCCCATAGTGCTATTTACACCCTTTGTTTTACTTCAACATCCCCCTCATCATTCTTGCATTCTTCTCAAAGATTCATCTCCAAGTCTCTAAAATCAAGCTCAAGGTTGAAGGTTAAAGAGTAAATTCAAGTGGTTTTACACTCATTCATCTTATTTCTTATTTAGCTTGGAGTTAAGGTATATTCTTGAATCTTAGCATCATCATCAAAGTTTTAGCATCAAAAATATAGATCGTCAATTTGTTTTTTGCATACTAAGCATTTCATTACATTTAGAGTTACATCTTATGTAAATATGTTAGTATAATTGTTGTTGTTGAAGGAAAAATGCATCTCAATCATTAATATTTTGGATCCCGGCTATTCTTTTGAATTCATTTGTGCCTACCACTTCCTTGTCTACTCCCATGCGGAATCATTAATACTTAGATAGGCCCATTCCTCACATTGCATCTTCCACTAGATGTGCATTTAGATTCCCTTGCGTTTTGTAGAAATATTTGAGTATGGTTCTCGCCTAGCATCTTCCACTAGATGTGCACTTAGGTTCAATCCTGCCCACTCCTGTATTTTTGCTTAATGCCTAATTCAAGTTCCTTCATTGCCTATCTATGCGTTGTGATCTACTATGTGTAGTTTAGACTTGATTTTTCTTTGCGAATTCAAATATTGTTGCTTAATGATTTGATTCCACTGATTGTGTTATGCTTGAATCCACCAATTCTTTCTTGCATTCATTGTTTTCATTTCTAAACCAACCTGGCATAAAAATGGTTACTAGCGGCAATCCATCACAACCTTTGTTGGTTCGATTGTCATGAAAGCCTCAATTTCAAAAGAATCTTCGCAAGCATAAAGTAAGCTACTAGCGATAATCCATCACAACCTTTGTTGGTCTGATTATCATAAACGCGTCCAATTTCAAAAAGCATTTTTCTAAGTATCAAAGAATCAAAACGAGTTATTAGCGGTGATCCATCATAACCTTTGTTAGTTTGATCACCATGAAAGCTTGCATTTACAAAAGGCATTTTCAAAGAGAGTTACTAGTAATGATCCATCATAACCTTCGTTAGTTTGATCATTATGAACGCTCTTCATTTTCTAAAAACCTCATCAAAAAGACTTTCACTTTCAAGGCTCGTTAGAACTACGTCGCTTTGATTCCCATTTGGGATACGTTGGAGCGAGCCACGTCCTCGTCAAGCACAACAAACCAAAATTAATTCGATTGCGAAAGCCCTTTTTGATCATCTAAAATAAAAACCGATTATCATTAATGATCACTCGCGCCGTTGCCGTTTGGTTGTTACTGATAATTTCATTTTCAAAAGAGTTAGTAGCGCGGCCACTCTAAACCGTTGTTGTTTGGTCGTCGCGAACACTCGAATCAAAAGCAAAACCGATTATCGTTAATGATCACTCGCGCCGTTGCCGTTTGGTTGTTAATGATAATTTCATTTTCAAAAGAGTTAGTAGCGCGGCCACTCTAAACCGTTGTTGTTTGGTCATCGCGAATCCTCACTCCTACTGCGAAAACTCATCTAAACAGACTAAAAAACAAAAACCTTTTTAGGACAACCAAGAACTACGTAGCTTTGAATTCTCCATCGCACCAGGAGATACGTAGGAGCGAGCCACGTCCTCGTCAAGCGCCAAAAATAAAAATTTTCATTAAGTCTTCTCGCTCCCTTTTCAATAAAGAGGCAAAATAAAAGCATTTTCAAATCAACACTTCAAACCACACATTTAATTAAAGGTTCCCTTTCGGTAGAAAGGAGGTACGGGGTGCTAATACCTTCCCCATGCCTAACCGACCCCCGAACCCATATCTCTAGTTTTCGAAAGACCATCCGCCTTGTCTAAAAGACATTTTTTCAATGTTTTGGTCTTAAAATTAAAATATTGGTGGCGGCTCCGAACTTTTTCCACGTTGTCAAACGAAAAGTCCCAAACCGGATTTTTCGGGCGCAACAGCTGGCGACTCCACTGGGGACACTTTTTTTTAAAAAAAGGGACGAGGGTCAAGCCTAGTTAACTTTGATGTGTGGTTTTAAAATTAATTGAGTTGAAAGCTTTG
This sequence comes from Astragalus membranaceus, assembly GCA_039519185.1. Lineage (NCBI taxonomy): Eukaryota > Viridiplantae > Streptophyta > Magnoliopsida > Fabales > Fabaceae > Astragalus > Astragalus membranaceus. The sequence continues at coordinate 45,369,697 of CM076848.1, forward strand.
TTTTACTTCTTTTCTATTTGTTCACAATGCCATGTTCATGCATTCCTCAATTCCCATGTCCCCTATTCTCTGCTCCCTTTCTTAAGGTAAAAACATGCATTTCCTCCCATTCTATTATGATCCCTTCTTCTCCGCTCCCTTTCTTGAGGTAAGCAGTGCATATGACTGTTGCTGAAACCTAGGTTGGATTATTAGTATTGTGATATTGAACCCTAGGGTAGACGACATGTTATTACCTGCTATTATTTGGACTGTTCTGGGTTTTCCTTTGCAGGTGGGGTATATGTGGGTAGTTTTAGGCGGTATGCCCTTACTGCACACACTCACACCTTATGCTTACTATGCTTTGAGAGGGGCCTAAAACCCAAGGTCTGACAAAACTTAGGAGAGTGGAAACGAGTAGTGACTGGCAATTGGACTGTTGTCCTTCCGACTCTCACGAAAGTTTCAGCCAGAGTATGCTCTTTCACGATGCCTCACACCAGATGGCGTTCCATCGTTGTGGGTGCTATTGTGAAAGAGAATTAGCTCTGGTAGCCTGGTGAGGAAGTGACTAGAACCCGCATGGGAGGAACATTTGAGTTGTCATAGAACTTAGGTCCCCACCTTCGTAGGACACAAGGGGCATACCAAATTGTGTGTTGCATGGTAATATAGACATGTTTTCAAAAAGAGTAGGAGGTTTTTCAAATAAAAAGTAGAGAAAGAGCTGCCGTTGTAGCCTTCCTTTTGCTGGTCCGTACGAAGTGACATATGGCCCACTCTTTTCAAAAAAAGAGAGAACGCGCTGCCGTTGTAGCCTTTCTCTTACTTGGTCCATATGAAACCACGTACGGCTCGCATTTTTCAAAAAAAAACAAAAGAACTTGAACTAATGCCAATAAGGGTTTTGCCCTAATCTGCATATGCATAAAACATCATCATTTTGCATGCATCCTCGCATTGAATCCAACAGAAACTTTTACAGTTCATGCATGTATCCTTGCATTTCATCAAAATTTGTTTACCGAGAATCCCAAAGTGACAAAGAATCTTGTCATAGGCACGATGTGGAATCAAAAGTGAAACAGCGTATACTCCTAGGTGTGAGTTTGTTTAAGTTTGAATGCATGGAATGTGCTTTGTTTCGCTTATTGATTCTAACCTTGTTGTGTTTCAAAGGAAAAAATAATCAAAATCCACCGTTAAACCTATGGCAAGACATAGTACACCGTGATTCCCGGTACCAAGACAAACATGAAATCATACATATTGCATTGCACTTGCATTCAAACAAGTATTAGTGCATACCATCTTTTATCAAAAAAAAAAAAACCAAAAATCAAGAAAAATCAAAAATTATTATTTTCCACAAGTTTTTTTTAGAAAACATACTACATGCATTTTTTTCTTTGCATTACAAAAAATAATCAAATAAACATTTCATTTCGCATGCATTTTCATAAGAATCATATCTTTCCACGCACTAAAAATAATTGTTAGTATCAGGCACTCCATTTCATTGTTTAAAAATAAAACGAAAAGCAATCATCATCCGCACTTCGCATCATGGCATCATGCATTACATAAAACAAAATTCTGAAAAAAAAAAAAACAATTATCATCCCTATGGTATTTCATTCGCTCATAATCATGAAAAATCATCAAGTGATGCAATTTACGTTATCCTCATTCAAAATGCACATTCGTTCATTCATTCACCCACTCATTCCGTCGTCCGTCCATATCACGTCATCGCGTTAATACTTTTCTGTGTCGCAAATCAAAAATAAGCATTAACGTCTCATCTCGCATGCATCTTCATTCAATATCTCCCATGCATTAGGAAAGTAATCGCAAGCATCACGCATTTCATTTCATTGCATAAAAAAAAATGAAAACCAGAAACATCTATCATCCATATCGCATTTCATTCATCCTTGATTATGCAAAAACTATCATCAAATAATGCGGACATCGCGTCAATGTGGCGCTCATGCATCATTTCATTAACCTCATCACTTTGTTCGAATACATCATTTCTCCCTGCATGCATCCTTTCGAAACAAAGAAAAATTTCTCATGTGATGGCTTAATGGATAGAAGTGCACCTTTGAACGACGAAGGGTAATGTCTCAAATTTGTTTGTCGACTACAAATTTGAGACGTTACTTTACGATGTTAGAGCACTTTGACCCAGTCGCACGTATTTTAATTTCAAGTAGGGAATTAAATTGAGTCAACTAATTGTCAAAACGTTTCAGTACATTGTGTGAAGTATTGAGTCAGGATCCACTCAATGTTTCAGGCAAGTTACTCAGGGTAACGACAATCAGTTGCCTCATATCACCATTCTTGCATCTCTCATCATTCAAAAAAGGGGCATTGGCATTTCGCATCTTGTCTCGTCTCTAAAAAAAAAATATATATAAAAAAATCAAAAATCATTTGGAAAAAATGGGGGGCATCATTCTTGCATCATTCGCATTGGTATTCCATATTTTGTCTTGCAACAAAATAATGTAGAATAAGCCACACTTTTCGAGTAGTCGTTCTCCACGCATTTGCATCATACCTGCATATCATAATTTGTTCATTCATTCATTGCATAAAATAAAAGTTGTGATGAGAAGCGAGACGTTCTTGCAAAACAATCATCCTTTTTTTGAAAAAGTTTATCCTTACTTGGTTGCAAACTCAAGGTGTTCCAAGGCACTCAGTTTTGCAAATCAATAGCTCATTTGCATGTCTTTCAAAAGCACAGCATCCCATCCATTCCATGACAAAAGAAAAAAAAAAAACTGAAGCAGCTCATCAATTCATTGTTCTAACTAATGTTGACTCTCTGTGAAGCATTCCTATAGTGAACATGCATGACACGTGCAGTTTCTCTTGTTTGAGTCAGTCAGTTTCCTTCCTTGTCATCATCACCATCCCAGTCTAACCCCGCCCCGTCCATCCATAAGGCACATATTCTCTCCCATCAGTGCATACTTCACTTTTTGGTTCATTCTCACTAACACTCTAAGTCCTCCATGCTGGGGCAATTCTGTGATCACTAACTTTCTTTATCGGCATTATATTCCTTTAGTGCAAGTCTTTCCAAAAAAAAAGAGAAAAGAAGAGATAAATGAGAAGAACAAGCTCGCTAGGTTGAAAACCCGCAAAGGGCAGCCTAGGCAAAAAGGAGCGCCCGGTGGATTGAAAACTCGCAAAGAGCGGTCCAGGCAAAAATTAGGGCATAAAAAAAAATGCAAAGAAAAGAGCAAACACATATAGATAGATGAATTGTTGTCAAGTTTTATGAAAAATAAGCAATCGGAATTTGAAATGAAGTTTGGCCATCCAGAAGTTCCCTTTCCTACCCATCTTAACCCAAGAAAAACCAAAATCCAAAAATCACCCTAGACAAGGATCACCTCAAATATCCAAAAAAAGTGCATCACTTTCTATCAGCTCACCCGAGTCAAAGAAGGAAAAGAATCATAAAACAAAAAGAGAGAGAAAATCAAAAAGGGATTCAAAAATGAAAATCTCAAAACAAAAGAAAATACAAAAGAAATGTAAGTGGTGAGCTGGTACATGTTACCACAAAACACAAGAGATCCTTGTCTCAATAACCTTCAAACACTTCATCATTCCCATACACCCCTCCTTCCATAAACCGCAAACACTTCCCTTTGACCTCGGTAACCCGCCCTCCACGAACCCTTAGCCAAGAATAAAATTTCCAAACACCCCATCAAGCCAATTAACCATCATAAATCATCGACCGTCAGCCAACGCCGAATAAAAATCATCCTACCATTAGCCCCCAAGCTCTTCATTAAGCCCCATCATCCCTCCCCCACAAAACACCACAATCCCGAAAAGTCCATTCCGATCAATGACCGAATGCTGTTGTTTTCTCAAATTTTAAATCTTAGGACCACTAAGTTTATCTGTCTACAATGTGTTTGCTCAAAAGAAAAAACAAACGATCAGAAAAGAGAAAGCTGATCAAGGAAAAACAAACCCTTAGGAAAAAGAGATGAGGGAACAAAAATAAACAGTCGAAAAAAGAAAGCTGACGGAAAAAGGAAGACTTGCACTTCAAACGCATTCAAGTTGCATTAAAACAAGGTTTAGTGATCACCAAGTGAGGCTTCTTTCATACTAAAAGTCAAAACTTTCATTGCATTTGAGTTTTTCTTAAAAAGAATCAAAGATGTGTACTAGGGGACATTTCCTTCACCTCTCACTCCACTCAACCATGGGGAGACTTTGTTCGTCGTCTATCCCGTTCACATACCACCCTCCGTATATAACCGTCACCATAACTCTATCACCTTTTCACAACCTCACTCAAAGAAACCGTTTGAAATTTCATTCCAAAACGGGGCAAGTGCATTCCCATTCCTTCACCTCATTCATTCCCATAAGAACCTCACCGGGGCAATCTCTCAACTCACTATCCTAAATAAGGCCTCGTCATTCTAATTGGGGCAACTTTGTTTCGTCCTGACTGGGGCAACACCAAACTCTGTGGGTTGAAACAAAACCCTTTTCATTCCACCTTTCATCCCAAGAGCCGAAGTGTTCCCAATTCATTATCTCCTACACCCCTAGTCATTATCACCACCAGGCAAAGGCAAGCTTATTCACTCATCAAAAGCCCGAACCGGGGCAGTCTTGCATCCCTTGGTCCCTCATGAGCGTCGGTAATAATCATGTTTGTCATCCCTTCAATTGTCATACATATCCTAAACCAATCCCAAGTTAACAGACTCACTCATTCACATTTGCGCTCCTATGCATGCTTACTAAGCAATGCTTCAAAGAGAAAGAACACACGTTAGTCATGCGATATCTAAGATTCAGTCGTCATTGGAAGGGAGAGAAAACAAGTGAGCTTGTTTGTAAATAAAAACCTTGAGAACACCGGAGTTTGAATCAAATTCAATTTTTCAACAAAAATGGTCAATAATCATCCCACTTTTGCATCCAAAGTCTCGCGTCTCATCATTATGAAAGTATTCACAAAAAAAGTATTTGAATACCCTAAAAAATTTTGTCATATCATGCATCAAAATACTGCATTTGCATCCTCACATAGCAAAAAGACAAATAGGAAAAATTCTTTAACCAGCTATCTCAGCACATGAGGGGGTCGCCTAAAGTTGGCCGCTTGTAGGGCTTTAGTGCTCGCCTTAATCCTCAGGGATTAGGTTGCTATCTTGTAGGGCTTTGGTGCTCACCTTAATCCTTGGGGACTAGGATGTTACCTTGTAGGCACTTGAAGTGTTGATCCTTAACCAAAATAAAAAGGAAGAAAATCAAAAATAGCATCTCATAGCATCCATCATTCCATTGAAATCATCACATCACATACACTTTGCATAACATACATTCACACTCCATTTACATAGATATCTGCATTCCATAGAAAAAAAAGAGCAAATAAGAAACGAGAGAAGAAGATCACAGAAGATGGAACATAAAAGAACACAACATCTTCATATCATTCATCATTCTCATATCATCCATACCAGTCATCACTCCATGGCATCAAACAGTACATTACGCCTTCAAATTCGCATCTCAGAAGAGCGAAAGAATAACAAAAGGAAAAGAAGAGAAAAATCAAACAGAAAAGGCATCCCACCAAAGTCAATCATTGCATTCATGGGCACCCCAAACATCCAAGTGCGCGCATTTCATGCACCATCCAAGAGAAAAGTTACTTCGGACCAGAGAGTCCCAAAAATCTCATTTTTAGAAAATCATCAACCCCGAGTTAGTAAACTCCATCAACCCTGAGTTAGTAAACTCCATCAACACAGAGTTAGTGAACTCCCACAGAGTTAGTGAACTCCCACCGAGTTAGTGAACTCCTTCCACAGATCACAACATTGTGTACGAGCACGCAATGGATCCATCAGACTTCGTCAAGTCCTTCGGATTAGTTGTGTCAGCCTAAGGCATAGCGTAAATCCATTGATCAAATCAGTTCCGGACCTGATGTTGATCGGTCGCTCGAAAAGGCCACCCCCCCAGAGCTCGGACTCGACAAGAGTCCGTTAGAAGGTTTTAGGCAGCCTCCGAATTCCCAATTTACCGCTTTCTGCACGCCAAGTGCTCATTTACCGCTTTCTGCACGCCAAATGCCCATTTTACCTTTCTGTTTGCACGCCAAGTGCCCATTTTACAGTTTCTGTTTGCACGCCAAGTGCCCATTTTATCTTTCAGTCTGCACGCATCGACACGAAAGTGTCTATCTTTCGAAAAAAAATAAAATAAAAAAATTTCGGGTTTCTCCCAGTGGACAAAATTGGTATAATTTCTGAATTCTTTGTTTCAATTTTGCCTCGGAATATGTTTCGGCCAATTCATATTCCTTGTCAAAATTCAAACAAAGAGGGGCAGCTGTCATACCCCAATTTTGTCCGACTAGTTGAAAATCAAATAAAATTGTATTTTTGTGAACACTCATTTTTTAACGGTGTTTTGATGTTTTTTCGAAAACTATCAAAATATGTGCCCTTTGCATGTTTCGCGCGTTTTGCGTCGAATACGTCATTTTACTAGTTTCTGTCGTTTTCGGGTTAATTTCACTATTAAAAATGTGATACAAAAGTCTAGTGGTTTTCGCGGGTGTGCGAATAAAGTGTATAGTAATGGGCGCGTGTCGCAGCGAGTTAGCGAGATTATTATTGTTTTGTTATTGTTATCATTGTTAATTGTATTTATTTATTAGTAGTCATAAAAATAAGAGACACACAACAAATAGTCAAATTGTTTATTTTATTTAAATCTGAAGTTACATTTTTCTTAGTTACAAATAAGACAAAAAAAAAATGAAAAGTAAAACAAAAAAAAGGGGTATATACGCCCCTGGCTGTTGTTGCTCAATTTGAGCTACAAGCTGAACCTCTTTCACCTTGTCTCATTGGCTTTTTGCATCTTTGGCAATAACATGTCAGCTCAACTTTTGCTGATCCACCATGTCTCTGCTACCCCATAACCAATTGGTCTCCTCAAGCAATAATCCCCTGCACCTCATCTACAGCCTACACCACAATAAGAGCACTATAAATACCCATGAAAACCGCAAGATAAAGGGAGGGGGGACGAAAATCAAGAGGGGAAAGTGATGAAAACAAAAGGGAGGAAGGGTAGGGGAACTAGGAAGCAGAGAAAACAATTTTATCAACACACAAGGAGGAGAGGATGAAAAACAACCATTTTTTTTGAAGACAGTGACATAAAAAAGGGGGGGGTACTGGAACAAAAAATTTTAACAACATCACACAACAACAACCATCACAACTTCCTTAAAGATGAAGAAGAAAAAAAAACAACCACACTCACCTCCATCATTCCTTCTTCACAAACACCATTTCATAAACAAACAACACCCAACACCACCACCATGTCCAACCCTCCGGCCACCGTACACCACCCCACAACCACCGCCGTGTCACCACCGGACCACCGCGACAACCCCTCTCTCTCCACCGTCCGCCTCCCCCTCTCTCTCTCTCTCTCCACCGTCCGCCTCCTCCCATCTCTCTCTTCGCGCACCACCACCACCGTAACCGCCACCTACCGCCACCTCCAACAACCACCACCTCACGAAACAACCACCGCCCACTCTCTCCTCTTTTCATTCTCTCTCTCTCTCTCTCTCTCTCCATGGATCTCTCTCATCTCGTTTTCTCTTCCTCTCTCTCCTCTCAAAATTTTTTTTTTCTCTCTCCTCTGTAAGGGATGAAAACGGCGCCTGAGATGGAAAGATAAAATTAGGGTCCTTTGGTCATGTTGTTGCCTTATATATCACTGTGTTGTATCTTTAATTATTTATTTTGTTTTTCTTAAGTTCTAAGATCAGATTGTTAGTTTCACCAATGTTTTTAATAAACACAACCCCTCAGCATAGGCCTTTCATTTCGTGGGCTAGCTGTCCAAAAAAAACTGTTTGATACTCGCACCCCTTCTATTTCAGAACAACAACCCCCTCAGAAGCCCATGTCTTTTAATAGAAAAAACGGACAAACTGGGCTGGTACTGTTTGCACCCCCCTTTTCACGATGCAACCCCTACAGCTAATCGCACCCCTAGTTTACTGATACAACCCCCACAGTTACTTTACACCCCTATTTACTCATTCCACCCCCTTTGTTATTTTACACCCCTGTTTTACTCACATACAACCCCATTTTGTTTTTTATTTATTTTCTTAAAAGCCCATAGTGCTATTTACACCCTTTGTTTTACTTCAACATCCCCCTCATCATTCTTGCATTCTTCTCAAAGATTCATCTCCAAGTCTCTAAAATCAAGCTCAAGGTTGAAGGTTAAAGAGTAAATTCAAGTGGTTTTACACTCATTCATCTTATTTCTTATTTAGCTTGGAGTTAAGGTATATTCTTGAATCTTAGCATCATCATCAAAGTTTTAGCATCAAAAATATAGATCGTCAATTTGTTTTTTGCATACTAAGCATTTCATTACATTTAGAGTTACATCTTATGTAAATATGTTAGTATAATTGTTGTTGTTGAAGGAAAAATGCATCTCAATCATTAATATTTTGGATCCCGGCTATTCTTTTGAATTCATTTGTGCCTACCACTTCCTTGTCTACTCCCATGCGGAATCATTAATACTTAGATAGGCCCATTCCTCACATTGCATCTTCCACTAGATGTGCATTTAGATTCCCTTGCGTTTTGTAGAAATATTTGAGTATGGTTCTCGCCTAGCATCTTCCACTAGATGTGCACTTAGGTTCAATCCTGCCCACTCCTGTATTTTTGCTTAATGCCTAATTCAAGTTCCTTCATTGCCTATCTATGCGTTGTGATCTACTATGTGTAGTTTAGACTTGATTTTTCTTTGCGAATTCAAATATTGTTGCTTAATGATTTGATTCCACTGATTGTGTTATGCTTGAATCCACCAATTCTTTCTTGCATTCATTGTTTTCATTTCTAAACCAACCTGGCATAAAAATGGTTACTAGCGGCAATCCATCACAACCTTTGTTGGTTCGATTGTCATGAAAGCCTCAATTTCAAAAGAATCTTCGCAAGCATAAAGTAAGCTACTAGCGATAATCCATCACAACCTTTGTTGGTCTGATTATCATAAACGCGTCCAATTTCAAAAAGCATTTTTCTAAGTATCAAAGAATCAAAACGAGTTATTAGCGGTGATCCATCATAACCTTTGTTAGTTTGATCACCATGAAAGCTTGCATTTACAAAAGGCATTTTCAAAGAGAGTTACTAGTAATGATCCATCATAACCTTCGTTAGTTTGATCATTATGAACGCTCTTCATTTTCTAAAAACCTCATCAAAAAGACTTTCACTTTCAAGGCTCGTTAGAACTACGTCGCTTTGATTCCCATTTGGGATACGTTGGAGCGAGCCACGTCCTCGTCAAGCACAACAAACCAAAATTAATTCGATTGCGAAAGCCCTTTTTGATCATCTAAAATAAAAACCGATTATCATTAATGATCACTCGCGCCGTTGCCGTTTGGTTGTTACTGATAATTTCATTTTCAAAAGAGTTAGTAGCGCGGCCACTCTAAACCGTTGTTGTTTGGTCGTCGCGAACACTCGAATCAAAAGCAAAACCGATTATCGTTAATGATCACTCGCGCCGTTGCCGTTTGGTTGTTAATGATAATTTCATTTTCAAAAGAGTTAGTAGCGCGGCCACTCTAAACCGTTGTTGTTTGGTCATCGCGAATCCTCACTCCTACTGCGAAAACTCATCTAAACAGACTAAAAAACAAAAACCTTTTTAGGACAACCAAGAACTACGTAGCTTTGAATTCTCCATCGCACCAGGAGATACGTAGGAGCGAGCCACGTCCTCGTCAAGCGCCAAAAATAAAAATTTTCATTAAGTCTTCTCGCTCCCTTTTCAATAAAGAGGCAAAATAAAAGCATTTTCAAATCAACACTTCAAACCACACATTTAATTAAAGGTTCCCTTTCGGTAGAAAGGAGGTACGGGGTGCTAATACCTTCCCCATGCCTAACCGACCCCCGAACCCATATCTCTAGTTTTCGAAAGACCATCCGCCTTGTCTAAAAGACATTTTTTCAATGTTTTGGTCTTAAAATTAAAATATTGGTGGCGGCTCCGAACTTTTTCCACGTTGTCAAACGAAAAGTCCCAAACCGGATTTTTCGGGCGCAACAGTAACTAACAGCAACCAAGTTATGCAGGACCAGTCAATAAAGGATCACATTATACCACCGGAACAGTCTATCATCAAAATTTAGTGATAAAATGAGTTTAAGAAGCATATGACCATGTCATACAAACAAAGAGTTTTTCTAGGATAAACTAATAAGATCCAATGAGCTATATCTTAATTACCTGTAGATTGTTCTCTCTGCTGCATTGATGTCTCTTGAGATATGAGCTACTTTCTATATTTTTTTCTTGGACAGAAAACAGTGAGTGAGTCTAAATAGTGATGAGAGTTTAAAAAACTTAAGTTACAATTAAAATGTGAAAACTGCATAATGCAGAAACTTTACTTACAATACAATTTGTTTCATATCTTCTGCAAATTCCTAGACTAATAATTAATTTGAAAGATAATGTTTTGGTTAATTTCTTTCCGTAATAAGATACATACTATTGTTAAGTATATTGAACTAATACTTGGAAGAGAAAGTGGGAAGAAATTTCACTCAATGCAGATTTTTTCAAGGATCACAAAGATCATCATGTAGAGAAAACAAAATCCATATTTTATTTGTCTATTTCAGTCAAAGATGAATATGAAAACACAAGACTCAAAGAGAGGAACTGAAATTGAAAAAATAAGTTTAGAGCTTGAGCTGAATTTGACATGTGATTCACTGAGGAAAAAAGAAGACACTAATTATGAAAATAATAAGAAGAAAAAGAAGGACAATAAAAAGACTAGTTCAGAACATTCAATATAAAAACACACTAAATCTATGTACATAAATCCCATTCCTCCAAATCACCCAACCAAAACAAAAACTAATAGGGTAAGTAACAACAACCAAGTTATGCAGGACCAGTCAATAAAGGATCACATTAGACCACCAAAATAGTCTATCATCAGAATTTCACCAGGCAGATATAAAAATGAATTTAATTGTTAAAGTAGGTACCTCATGATCAGATCTAGCCGGACATTGACCACGAGCTTGCTGCATTAGAAAAGCTACTTGTTCCTCTAAAGTTTGAACTTTAGCTACTTCTCCCTCTAAAGCTTCAACTCTTGCAATTCCAACTTTAGCCTATCATAGTCAGCCGCTGTGGGACCACCCGATGAAATGGTTGAGCTCCCATTACGAGAATCAAATGATAGGTATTGAGTGGGGGTTGGGCCAAATCCCATGCCACACATACGTCCGGGGTGCTCTTTCCCACATACTTGAATATAAATATCTTCCTCAGAAGACGTCTCATCTACTTTGTCCAACAAATCCTACACAAAGATAACCAACATTCAATTGAACACATAAATGTTAAATAGAACTATCCTCAACTTTCAATAAAAATAGAAATAAATAACAATTATACTCACACTCTTTTGTCTAGCCTCTTCATTGACAAATGATCCATCTTGATTATATAGAACATATTTACTGAATAATGGGCAGCTTGGTTAGCTCCATGCTAAATATGTAACTATTTTTTTAGGAAAAATGTAAAATATTTAAACTATAAAACAAGTATTAAAACTAATACAAACCCCAATAATGGAACTAACATATGGGAGATTGTTGATGATCGTTCAACGTAGGTGGGAGATTGTTGATTTTTTTATTACCGTGTTATTGGTGCGCAATATCTACTGATTTTGCCAGTTGCTAATCTATGCTGAAGAACCTGGCTGGCCAAGTGTACCCAGCTGATCATTGTGGTTCTTCCCTCCAATAGAATATGTCCAAAATTAAATGAAACGTATTTTTGGTATAACATTATTAAATAGGACAAAAACAATAAACTTTTACTTATATTTTATCACCGCATAAATGATCCAAATTTTGCTTTTTTTTTATTAAGGAGGAAGTACTAAACATTTTAATAAGAAATATGCCAACACAGCTAAAAAAATGAAAATTAGAGAGGGCAATAATCCATCACTAAACAGGGAAAATCCGTCACTAATCATTTTAGCGACGGAATTTGTGACGAACCAAAATCCGTAACGAAATTTGGCGTCACTAAATATTTAGCGAGGGATTCTGAAAAATCCGTCGCTAATAGAGAGAGAATTTTTCCGTAACTAATAGAGAGGGATACATCTCGTCGCTAATAGAGAATGATATCTTTCGTCGCTATTACCGAGGGACACGTTTCGTCACTAACAACGAGGGAACAATTTCCTCTCTAATAGTGAGGGAAACTATTTCTCCCTATTAGTGAGGGATTTCAATACCAATTATTTTAATTTATCTATTACCACCTATAATTGTAAGAAACCTTTGATCTCAAAGGAGTGGTGCTTTAAAACATAGGCTACAAATTTTTTAAAAAAACACAAACATCTTCTATTACTATATAAGCATAATCCATACAAACGAAAAGTAATGCTAATTCATAAAAAAATACATGAACACTTTAGTTTCATAAAACTAGTAGCTTATAATCCAAAAGATGTACACATCATTGTTTGAAAAAAAAAAACAAAAAACACATCAACCATCTAGTTCATCATAACACTCATTATCATTTTGTTGACCATCCTCGTTTGTAGGTGGAGGTGGAGGTGAAGGAGGACGTGGATGACTCTGAGAAAAAGTTTTCATAAATTTAAACATCTTCTCCTGGTTTGCATGAAGCCCACTCATTTGCTCCCTAAGACTTTGGTTTTCAGCCGTCAAGTTAGAACTCTGAGAAAATGTTTCCATAAATTTAAACATCTTCTCCTGGTTTGCATGAAGCCCACTCATTTGCTCCCTGAGACTTTGGTTTTCAGCAGTCAAGTTAGAAAATTCAGCCTTCATTTGCATATATTCAGACACAGATTCCAGTAGATTGTTTGGAAGAAAAAATGTGGTTTTCTCCTTCAAGACCCGAATCAAATATTATTTTCTTCTTATCTATTTTGGCACAATTCCCTCACAAAAATCCCTCTCTAATATCGATTTTTCTAGTAGTGCAACTTGACATGGGAATATAATTGTCTTGAAGTCAACTTTGTATGTATGCATTTATTTTAGTAAAGAAAGAAAATCATTAGTTTGAAAGAGTCTAGTTTTGCAATAATACTCCATTGACAAATGAATATTTATCAATAAATTAGCAACAATGTCTCAATCCACATACTATATCTCCTAAGAAAAACCAAATGACACAAGGAAGAATGGCTCTTCTACTATCACCAGCTCTAAAGCAATTGTTGTATGAAATGGATTCAACACAATACCTGCCCATTTTCTTCTGCTTCTTCATTAGCCTCTTGGTTATTCATAAGCTGACAAGAAGAAACAAGTTGAATTTACCTCCTTCCCCACCAAAGCTACCTATAATTGGAAATCTTCATCAACTAGGCAAACTACCACACCGTTCTTTCCATACACTCTCTCTCAAATATGGCCCTCTCATGATGTTGAAACTTGGCCAAATTCCAGCTATTGTCGTTTCATCAGTAGATGTTGCCAAAGAAATATTCAAAAACCATGATGTTATTTTCTCTAACAAGCCACAAAATACATCTGCAAAAATTATTCTTTATGGCTGCACGAATATTGCTTTTGCACCATATGGAGAAGAGTGGAGACAACGAAGGAAGATATGTGTTGTTGAGCTTCTGAACTTAAAAAGGGTGCAATTCTTTCACTCCAAAAGAGGAGAAGAAGTAGCAGAATTGGTTAATACTTTAAAGGAAGCATGTGCGAGTAAAAAGTCTTTTGTGAATATGAGTGACATGTTAATTACAACTTCAAATAACATAGTGTCTAGGTGTGTTCTTGGACAAAAGTATGATGCAAGAGATGGTGGTGGTAGCTTTGGTGAGCTAACAAGAACGATGATGGAACAATTAGCTACTTTGAGTGTGGGAGATTTTTTTCCTTCATTGGGTTGGGTTGATGTTCTTACAGGACAAATACAAAAATTTAAAGCCACTTTTAATGAACTGGATGCTTTCTTTGATCAAGTGATTGCTGATCACAAGAGAATGAAGAAGAAAGAAGATGACCAATCTGATAAGAAAAACTTTGTGGAGATACTCCTTCAAATTCAAGATGATTTTAAGCTCACCGATGATAACATCAAAGCAATCCTACTGGTATGTTAGTTTCTCTATTTTTTTTTTCCTTCCTTAATTAACAACCTATATCCCACTTGAATGGATTCTTTAATTTTTATTTTTTTTAGTGAAAATAAAAACAATCAAGAAACATAAATACTAGATAAATCTAAATATTTTTGGTTTCCTAATTACTTAAGGACATGTTTGCTGGAGGAACTGATACTACTTCAACACTTCTGGAATGGACCTTTGCGGAGCTCATGAAAAATCCAAATATCATGAAGAAAGTACAAGAAGAAATAAGAAGAGTTGTAGGGTATAAACTAAAAGTAGATGAAAATGATGTGAATCAAATGAACTACTTGAAGTGTGTAATCAAAGAAGTTTTGAGAGTACACCCACCTGCTCCTCTTTTGATACCTCGAGAGACTTCAACAGATGTGAAAGTAAAAGGGTTTGACATTCCTGCCAAAACAAGAGTGTTTGTGAATGCGTGGGCAATTCAGAGAGACCCCAAGTTTTGGAACAACCCTGAAGAATTCATTCCTGAGAGATTTGAAGAACATCAAGAAACTGATTTTAAAGGACAAGATTTACAGTATATCCCTTTTGGTTCTGGGAGAAGGGGATGTCCTGGAATTTCATTTGGGCTTGCCTCCACTGAGTATGTGCTTGCTAATCTCCTGTATTTGTTCGACTGGAAGCTTCCTAAGATTGGTGAGGCTATTCAAGACATAGATATGAGTGAGATTCACGGACTCACTGTTTGCAAGAAAGAGCCACTTTATCTCGAACCTAAACTACACTCATTTGGATCCAATCACTGACGTATCATATCAAATATTATTGGTGCCCATTTTCCTTTTATTTTAAAGAACAATGTTGTCATTCTCTCTCTCTCTGTGTCTTTATTTTATTGCTTATATATATATGGTATAGTTGGCTAGTTTGATCTTGTCCTACTATATGTTAATTTTATTTTTTGCTACCTCGTAATATATTTTTTCTTTTCTTTTACTAAAACTAGTCTTTCGACCCGTGCTTTGCACGGGTTAACGCCATACTAATTGTTGAAATTTATTTGGTAGAATACATTCGTTGAAAGGAATACATTCAGATGAATAAATTAATTCGAAGAATATTATTTAACACAATATATTCGCAAATGGTTGGTGCAAAATTAGTGTGTTTCATTGCTTGCTGGATATGGATATCTCGTTGTAATCCAAAAGAGATAATCCTATTTGTTGGATTCTTACTTTTGAATACGTATATCGAGTCCTCGATAATGCAAACAGCTACCCTATGGACTCAAAAATAATAAGTTGAATTGCCTATCTTGATGGCCTCATATTCCAAATTATAAACGCATATAGTGTTATTTAATGGAAAAAGGCCGTTCCACACGAAGAAATATAAATAATTTGTTTGTTTTAATAAAAATTTGACAATTATCTTCTAATAGTATTAGTAACATCCAAAGTAGTTAATTATTTTTTGTGAGATTAATAGATGACATTAATTAATTTATTTTCAATTAAGTTAGCGGTTGATCATTTAAGTTATTTTATAAATATCTTAGTGAATATTGTTATGGTAAGTGTATAGGTAAGGAGCGGGGTGTAATTAAAGTAAGGGTGAAACAGTAAATTTCCTGTTAGAACGACTGTGTTTCATTTTTGTTACAATTGCATTTCTTATAAGTCACTTCTTCATGCATTTGGAAAGGGAGAAAAGAAAGAGAGAGTGAAGAGAAAGATGGAGGGCGTAAAAAGTGAGAAGGAGGTCTTATGTTTTTTAGGTGAACAAAAAAAAGTTTGCAAAACATTATTCTTCTGCTCCTTTTTTTCAAGTTGCATTCTAGTGAAGAAATTATGAGTTTATTGAGGATAAAGAAAAATAAAAACAACTCCTAAAAAAGAGTTGGAGTTCTAAAGTTTGATGTTATTTTATGATTTAATGTCAAAATCTTGCTGAACGACTAACTATACTTGTGTTGGTATATTATTTTACGCTATAGTAACAATCAACAAAAAAACAATAAAGTGGATCATTTTCATAATTTAGTTGAATCCAAATACTAAAACATACAAGAGGTAGCTTCACAAATCAAGATAACACAGAATAATATAGTTGGTCGTACATGGTTTGAATGTGAGATACAGATTTAACTCCTTCAACATTATGGAAAATAAATAGTCTCTATTGCATTGTGTTTGCAAGTAGTGGTGAAGTAACAAAGATAAATGTAATGATGTAAAACATTTTGGAACATTATATTATATTTAAGATAGTTGAAGAATCTATTATATATAGATTGTAAGTTTCAATCTATGCAATGTGATGTGAATACTTGAAATTTGGATGAAGTACTAGTATTGTATTTTTATTTGAAGAACTTTTGAACAACAATTACACATCACATATCTAGCGAATATAATTTACACAATTGAGTTGATAAGAAAAATAAGTTTTAGTATTATTTTGTCACTAATGTAGATAGGTGCGTAGGTTGGGAATATTCAGAAAACGTGAACTCAAAACGAAGAAAATATTGTGAATATGTTTAGCTTAATTACTTGTGGAGTTGGTCCAAGAAATTAACAACTTATAATCTTACCATAATAAGTCTAAAATAAAATTGCTGAAGTTAAAGAGCATACAATATAGTATATATTTTGAAAGACCAGAAGCCAACTAATGCAAAATTATATAATTTGACGGTGAACTAAAAGGAGACAAATTTAAAATAGTTAATTATTCCGTACTACTATTTTAATAATAGTAGTATTACCATTTAAAATAGTTAATTATTCCGTACTACATTTATGGTTACAAATATTTGCTTGTAAAATTAATAAAACCGAACCACACTCATTTATTAATTGTTTGTAATATTATATGTTAATATGTGTCCTATGATAATAGTGAATGCATGTGAATAAATTATCTTTTTCTGATCTACCTATTTTATATCCAATAAAAATCAATTCTTGCATCTATTTGTCAGAGTTTATGGTGTATACTATTCACACACAGTTACTCTATAAAAAAAGCATCGATCGAAATATGAAACATGTGTCGCCATTGGTTGAGGTGGGATATAGGATAATAACCTTATCTATAAAGGGTGATACTTGAATTAATATTTTTACCTTAATCACAATTGTATGATTTTAAAATCAACATCATTAATTGCTTCTTCTTTTATAGAGACTGGTATAAAATAGAGAGTAATATGGAAAACTCAATAATTGCTTCTTCTTTTATAGATAGTCGAAGTTCTATTCTGATTTAAAGAAATGCAACAACATTGTTTGTTGTACACATGGCAGTCATGCATAGTGTATACTGGCAATGCATGGGGTACACCTGACTATTGCACACATGGTAGGCATGCATGGTTTATTTGACAACACATAGCGGGACGTGGCAAACATGTGTCATTTTTAGATTACATTGACATTACCATCTCTATCCTTATCGGATTCTCTCATCTCAGAAATCTATCTTTATTGTTCAATCCCATGACCTAATTTAAACTACCTCTATCAACTAATAAGAAAAAGTTAACTACACTTATAATATTTAAGGGCCCTCTATTAGAAACTATAAAAGCCATTAAATGCTAAATGACCATATCTAAATTACCTTTTGCTGGAATAATAATTAATCGTAAAAAATAATGTTTATTAAGCACAAATTTAGGGAGATATAAAGAAAATAAAAAAACCCTAATATAATATATCGCAATCATGAATTTGAAGTACCGTTGGTTGAAAATCTGATAAGAGATATATCTTACTCTCTTTTATTAATATGTGTGCCAAGTTTTGAACTTTACATGTGTAAAAAATTGATAATAATATTTAATATAAGAAAGGCGAGAATTAAATGAGCTAGTTGTTAATATGTTCACTGTTAAATGGATAGAGTAGTCAAGTCAAGACTTAAATTGGAATCAGAATATTTGCATAGTAAGTTGCACACTATGGGTTATTGGCTTTGAAGGCAGGCATTAATGCATGTTTATTTCTGCAAAAGAGCCGTCAATAAAACACTATTAATTTCGTAGCAGAAGGAGTGGTTTAGTTTTGAAAAACATTGGGTAGCAAAGGTGGTGGTTTAAAAAAGGTTAGTGGTTTTGTTTTGAAAAAGACCAAATGCACATGCATGTGATGATGATAATAGACGTGGTGTTCACAAATTAATAGTGTCAAGCATACACCAACTGTAAAATATTTTAAAAACCATGCATATATATTAAGTGTGTATTCGAGACACATAGCAGGCCACCTACAGCTCACCTACAGGCAGTATACATTGATCAGTTTGACCTGGCAACAGTAGGCATCACTTATTGCGAAACAATAAGTGGAAGATAATATTGAAAATTTTTTAGTCAAATTTAATATCATTTGTTGTTGTTCTTAATGTTTTAGAAGATCACGGGTCTTGTTCATATTTCTAAATATCTGGATTTAATACTGTTCAGATACAGTAGCTTAAAAAAGTAGAATCAGATGTAATCCGATGCGTTTGTTGTTATTGGTTTATATGAGATAAGGTTGATAAGGTTGAATGAATATTTTGTCTTCTCTCATATTGCGAATAATTGTTTATGGATATCACTCTTTTATTTTGAAATCATTTTCAAATTACAATCAATTAATTTGAAATCATTTTCAAATTACAACAAATTAAAATGGTTGTGCCTCAAACGTGACCGGTTAAGGCTCGAGTCACAGTCTTTTGACCATATAAATAAAATGATCAAAGTTTTCGTTGCATATTGTGCATGAGCCTAATGTTTCTCAAAGTTATTTAGCGAGGTAATTTTATTTTAATCGTCAGAATAACAAAATTATATCGTTTGGTTAGAAAGAGGGTGGATCAGAAAAATGTAAGAATATAGGTTGTTGGCATTTACATGCATTGGTTGTTATCTGATTTGGAAAATATTATTTTCGTCGGGAATACTTATGCATTTAATGTGACCTACAAATTGTCCTAAATATAGGTGAATTTTTTTTACCTCTAAAATAGTTGATTTATAAAATACATACAAAATAAAGTATACATACATACATACATATATATATATATATATATATATATATATATATATATATATATATATATATATATATATATATATATATTCAAGCTCACATTCACCTATAAATAAGAGTATAATCACCTATAAATAAGAGTAAGAGTATAATGTAGACTTATGTTATTCATACAAAAGCATAAGAGTCAAAAATATTAGGTGATAATGAAAAACAAATTAATTGATGAGTTTTTTTACGACCCTCTTTTTCGTAACACGCATGACAACTATTTTGTTTTTTCAGATGAATTCAGACGACGAAACTACACATCCTGGTGGTGATGACCCAGGATATGAACACTCTACACAACGGGAAATTCTTTATCTATGGGTAGAGGTTGAACTTATGTACAGATTTGAGAAAACGCTGTCTTCTATGGACATTAGAAGTGATGTTACGGTATTTATCGTTTATGTATATCTATATAAAGTGATTTAATATGTAAACTGATTTTTTTTTATTTCAGTATCTACTTGCAGATTTCTGTTCTCTAGCCCTATGTCGAGATACTTTGATTTTCGAAGTTATTGATGAAGAGTACATGACATGGTACTTTGATATTAGGCAAGATGAATTAGATAGAACACAGTACCGTTTGACCCGCGAGTGGGAGCATTTCAAACAGATCAATAACTTTGTTGAAGGGGAGACAATTGTGTTTGGAGTGGTTGCAGAACAATCTGGCAGGATTTTTGTTCAACGGAAGAACAAAAACGGACCATGGTGTAACAATACTTTCTAAAATAATATTGATTCAGTCTAATATCAGTCGAGTTTTGAATTGAAGTCTTTTAACCCTTGTGACTAATATAAAAAAGTGTACTAAAGCAAGAAGCAGGTAATAAAAGAAATAAATATAAAGAAGGAAGCAATGAAGTTTAAGAGAAAGACAAAGTAACACATTTTTAGAGAAACATTATATTGAAAGACATATTCCGCAAACAATATCATTTGCAGAGCTGACAAAGATATAATTTTTTCGAAGGAAAGATACGACAGGGCAGGTAAGAATAGTCTTGGAAGATTTTGGAAGACCTATGTGAACAGTGTGTTATCACATCCAGCGTCAACAGAGAAAATAGTGGATGCAAAACGTGTAAACAGGACAAGAGAACACAAACGTGTGATGCAAAAAAATAATCAGGCCACGCGTAACGTTAGGAAGTATTTTCTGAAAATATATAAAACCAAAATAAAATAAAAAAATCACTACTATGACAATGGTTAACGAATGCCTCACTCGACAGTGAATGCATAAAAACCATTCGGCTGTTTTTTTTTTTAACCCCTCCATTGGACCCCATACCCCCCAAATTGACCAAACAGACCAAAATACCCCTAAAAATTTGTTAAAAATACGAAATCATTCCTCATTTCATCATATTTTCGGAAAAAGTAAGTTTTTTTCCCTAAACATCCCGGAAATAAACGTATTTCCGGAAGATTTCCGGAAATACCATTTTTTGAGGTATTTCCGGAATTCTCTGGAATTTAACCTTCCGGAAATACCTCAAAAAATGGTATTTCCGGAATGTTTTTTTTTTAAAATTTCGTTTTAATTAATTTTTTTTTGCTTTTTCAGTGGAAACCAGAACAGGAAACATAGAGCAAGGCGAGCATTCAGGAGCGGGAGGAGATGAGCAGAGTCCTTCTGGCAGTAGGAGTAGGTTCCGATTGAGGACTAGACAGACCGGACACGCGTCTGAGCGTCAGAGACGTGCCCGAGAGCGAGAGCAGCAGCAGGAGGCTGAGCCAGACGCCATGCATGTAGATGACCAGGCTGAGGCTGGGGTTGCTCAGCATGATGATGAGGCTGCTGAGCAGGTTTTATTACACCGGTTGCATGTCCACTGCGTCCAGAGACTACTACAGACGGGACAGGTAATACTTTTAATAGTTTGTTTATTTTTTAACAATTAATTACTTTTATTTTTTTATAGGACCGGGGTAAGATTAAAGTTGCTTCTCATGGGGGGAAGATACTGAAGATGAAACCTCAGCAACACCACCCACATATAGCAGGATGGTTGCAGCAGGCCCATCTGTTTGAGCTGGACATCACACCTCTCGACAACATCAACCACGAGCTCATATCAGCTTTTGTGGAGAGGTGGCATTCTGAGACCAGCTCATTCCACATGCCGTGGGGGGAGATGACAGTGACGTTGGACGACGTGTCCGCGTTGCTCCACTTGCCGCTCACCGGCACACAGTTGGCACATCGGCCACATTTTGACACTGCCGATGCTATTCGGGCTGGAGTTGACCTGCTGGGCATTGACCACACAGCCTGCTGGGCAGAGTGTCAGTTCAACAGGGGACCGGCATTTCGATTTTCTTTCTTGATGGCCGCATACACACAGAACATGGAGCGCGACCATCTTGATCAGGCGACACGGTGCTATCTGCTACACTTGTTGGGCAGCACCATTTTTGCCGACAAGAGTCACACATCTGTCCCTGTCAAGTGGGTGACTCTTATTTCGGACTTTGCCCTGTGTGGCCAGTGGGCTTGGGGTCCAGCTGCTCTAGCTATTCTCTACGAGCAGCTGAATGATGCTTGTTACTGGGAGACGTTGCAGATTGGCGGATACACTTCTCTACTGCAGGTAACTAATTAATTAATAATTTTTATTTTTTTTTAATTACTTTTATTTATATAATTACTTATTTATTTATTTTTATTATTTTAGTGCTGGATATATGAGTATTTACCCACCATCGTGGTGCGGAAAGACTTCGGTGCCAGTGAACTTCCACGTTGCAGGAGGTGGGCGAACAAGAAGTGCGATAGTATCAAGCTTCCAAAGTTTCGGCAGCTGCTGGATGACTTGCAGAGGGAGCAGGTCATATGGAGCCCCTGGGACGACCACAGACAGTACCTCCGGTTTCACAACATTTCATTATTCAGAGGTTGGCTGTTGTGGGGGGATGTGGTGGTGCCTTATATGCCAGACAGGGTCCGTTGGCAGTTTGGATATGTCCAGCAGATTCCTGATCCACCTATTTCGGGCCCACGTCCATCTCTGGAGGTCATAGTACAGCAGCTGATGTTCTATAAGTCCCCAGCGCGGGCTTTCAGGGACAGCGGTCGACGGACACCCGTCCAGTGTGCTTGTGATGACGAGTACCTACCATGGTACTTCCAGGTGTCCATTCCCTGCCTGACTCTGGCTCCGCCTTCACCTCCAGCTCCGCTTTCGCCTCCATAGGATGTTGGTCAACTTCCCTTAGAGTCCAGGATGGAGAGAGCAGCTAGGCATGTCCAGGATATCTATGATAGTCTTTTGGCAGTCGACGGCATTCCTGCGGATGTCTATGATAGTCTGTTGACTGCTTTACAGCTTTTGGACATTTAGTTGTATTATTTTTTGTATTTTTACTGTATTAATACTGATTATTATTGTTTATTAGTTTAGCAAGTTTCGTTACATTTAATTATTTCGCATAAATTTTTTTAATTTAAAAAAAAAATTTAAAAATTTTCGGAAATACACATATTTCCGGAAGGCAGAAATGTGTTTTCCGGAAATATATACCTCTTTTGAGGTATTTCCGGAAGCCAAGGAAAACGCATATTTCTGCCTTCCGGAAATATGTGTATTTTCAGAAATTTTTAAAAAATATATATTTTTTACGAAAAACTAGAGGTATTTTAGGGATTTATGGTAAAATGGGGTATGGAGTCCGATGGGGGTTAAAAAAAAACAGCCAAACCATTCATACCCCCATTCATTCTAAATAATCTTAGTTAGCACCATAACTGTACTGTTGTTTGTCACATACAACCAACATAAAAATACATGGATAAAATTGGCAATCAAAAAAATCTGAGATTAAACAATTAACGGTAATTTGTTGGCACAAAAACCACGTGACAACAAAGACTTTGAGTTAGACGTGGATTTGATTTAAAAACACAAGCAACACCTGTAAAAAAAAAAATAAATTGATGTCGACATACATACATAACTATGTATATACGTGAGTATATATAAACAACACAATTAGATTAACGTAAAAATACATATTTCCAAATATTTAGGGTATGTTTGGGAGGGGGTTTTGCGAGAGGAAAAGAGGGGAGAGTTTGAAAAAGATTAGTCTATATTTTAATATGTATTTAAGATTTTAAAAAATTAAAAGAACAAGTTGATAGATATCAATATAACATTTTTAATCACACTCGATTTATGTTTAGAGACATTTTGTAGTTTCCTTAATTATAAATTGAAAAATATGTCATCCCCTCCCTTCCCCTTGCAAAACCCCCTCCCAAACATACCCTTAGTGTCTGTTTGCGAGGGGGAGTTGGGAGGGAAAGGGGAAGCTTGTGGGGAAGAACCCCTTGTTTGGGAGTTTAAAAAAACAAGAGGATGGTTTTGGGGATTTTTATCAACCCTCCTAACCCCTCTAATGGTCCATTTTCGAGTTCCCCCAGTTTGGGGGGTTTTAGGAGGTTTGAAATGCATAATGACAATTTTACCCTAATGACAATATGAAAATTCCATTTTTGTACAAACCCTAATTTCACGTTATTTAGTTCTCTCTCGTTCTCTGTTCTCTGGTTCCTCTCGACCCTCTCTGAATCGATCCCTCTCTCTCGACGATCTCTCTCTCAATTTCGGTTTTGATTTCTCTCGACGATCTCTCTCTTATTTCGGTTTTGGTTTCGGTTTCGACTTTGATTTCAGTTTCGATTTAGGGGATTTGGATCGTGATTTCTTCTTCTTCCAATTTTATCTTCTGATTTTCCAGATTTGCTCATTCTCGAAATTTATCTGTTTGCATGTTTCTTTGTAAATCCAGGAAGATTGTTTGAGCTGGGAGGTACTAGCTGAAACCAGACATAGGTGTGTTATGCTTCTAGTTCATGATTATATTGTTTGTTATGTGTTTTTTTTTGTAATCTGATTGAATGAGAAGCTTGTAATGCAATATCATTCCTTTCTTTATTTTTTCTTTCATTTGCTTTGAATCTGTTGACTTTGAAGCTTGGACTTCCAATAAGCATGGTTTGCCAAAGATTTTTACAACTTCATATTGAGAACCTTACCCAATGGATGATATGTTCCAGATGTTCTATTTAATTGTTTAATAAAAAGAGTTCTATTTTTAGCTAATGCAGATATGTTACTTATTCCATTTATTTCAAAGGTTCAAACGTCATGATGTTGATCATCTGAACTTAGTAGTAGTTTTAAGTCCTTTAATGAAATCTATATTTTATTTCAATTTCATGTTGTTAAACTTGATCCTCTAAATTTGTCAAAGTCTTGCATACTAAGTTATTCCATGGAGCATATAGTTATTTAACTGAAGTAAATGTAAATTTCTGTTGTCGTGTCAGATGTTGTTATTATAATCATGATTCTTTACTTACCCATTTCTTAGGTTATAACCATGAGTTTGGAACTTCAAGTTCATTCAGATGCATCAGTATTGTTTTAGGTAGGGTCATATGTATTGTTTTATCAATATGAATTTTGGAACTCCTTATGTTTCTGAGCATCTATTTGTTTCAAGTTTTTGAAATGAAATGCACTTGCATTGCATGTCCAATTAGCATGTTTCTGAGCATCTATTAGTTTCAAATTTTGGAACTCTCTGATTTTCTAGATTTTCTCTGGTTTTTTGTTGATTATGGT
This sequence comes from Astragalus membranaceus, assembly GCA_039519185.1. Taxonomy (NCBI): domain Eukaryota; kingdom Viridiplantae; phylum Streptophyta; class Magnoliopsida; order Fabales; family Fabaceae; genus Astragalus; species Astragalus membranaceus. The sequence goes on from CM076848.1 coordinate 45,394,686, forward strand.
TTGGATTTTCAATATACTATTTGATTTGATGGTTAATTTTCTAAGTATACATGCTTTTTAGAATCAATCTTAGAGCAAGCTAGAAAAAAATGTATGGATCATGGATGTTAGTTGCATTACTTACTTGCATAGGTTTTTGATTTTGGTGGCATATAAATCTTTAAATTTATTTATCAGTTTTTGTGCATAATACATATATACTTGAAGGTATTGTGAGGTTTGAGCACAATGTCAAACTACACACTGGAGTCGTTCACGGTGGAAAGCAGCGATGGAGTGAAGGTCCGTACAAGGTTGTTCAAACCAGAAGGAGAGGTTAAAGACGACAACTTGGCGATCGTTCTGGTCCACCCATACTCCGTTTTGGGTGGTTCGCAGGGTCTCCTCAAAGGAATTGCTTCTGGTTTGGCTCAAAATGGTTACGCCGCGGTTACTTTTGACATGAGAGGCGTTGGCAGCTCTACTGGAAGACCTTCTCTAACCGGCTTTGCTGAAGTTAAGGATGTCGTTGCTGTCTCCAATTGGCTTTCCAGCACTCTCTCTCTTCATAGGATTCTCCTCGTTGGTTCTTCCACAGGTGCACCTATAGCAGGTTCTGCTGTTGATCAAATCGAACAGGTCATTGGCTATGTAAGCATAGGTTATCCATATTCGGCATGACTGCCTCAATCCTCTTTGGACGCCACCACAAAGCCATCCTACAATCCCCAAAACCAAAACTCTTTATTATGGGAACGCGGGATGGATTCACTAGTGTGAAGCAGCTGAAATACAAGCTTAGTTCTGCAGCAAGACGTGTTGAAACACATCTAATTGATGGGGTAGGCCATTTCCAAATGGAAGGGCCTGCTTATGATTCTCATATGGTGGATCTCATCATTGAGTTTATTGCATCTTTGTAAAGACAAGAAATATAACTCATTCTTTTGAGTGTGATTTGCTGCTAATATTGGAATTACTAGTGGTGTACATAATCTGGCTTATTAAAACTGCATATTAGACTGAAAAAAAAACATATATACTCGAAGATTTGGTGGCATATAAAAATAAAGGGTATGGTCTGAGGATTGCCATACAATGTAACTTTCATGGTTGAGATAAAGGATTGATAGATATTTTTTTCATTGGATGTTCACTTTGAAGGCTGTTTTTTTATACAGTTTTGAAGACTGTTAGTTTGTCTTTGTTAGGATGAGGTTTCCTTTTCCTTGGCTTTGAATCTGTGCATTCGATTTCTAAAATGAACAACTATGAGAATTTGATTTTGTCTTTTGATGTGATTTTGTTTTGAGCTTCAAGGTTCATGTGTACAACAATGAGGATTTGATTTTGTGTGCATTGCCTTACCATGAGACGCATGCATTTGTTCAAATAGTACTGATACTTTTTTTTTATTACAGTGAAAGGAAAAATAGTACTGATACTTGATAGAAGGTTAGAAATATAGGATTGTTTGTTTTTTTGTTTGGTTGTGATGTGGGTTACTCTGGTTGGAGTGGTTTTTGATGTTGCTATTGATTTTTGTAAAGGAATGGTAAATGGGAGTTTCTTGAAGGTGTGAAAGTCTATGGTGCACTGCCACCTAGAAGGGTCATAGTGCAGCAATGCCTTTAAAAAGAGCAATGCAGTTCACAAAAAAGCTTTTAAAGAGTTACTTGCATAGGTTTGGACATTCTGTTTGCTATGTTGACGTTCTGGTGTTTTCCTTTGGGTGCATGTAATGAATGTTTATGCCGGTTTCTTGAAGTCGACTCTCTCAAGAAAGGAAAGAATATTTTGGTCTCTAACTAGAAGAATTGATAGCGCATTACAATTACCATTGTCTATTTGGAATTCCGAGTTGGCGAGCATTATCTCATTTTGAATTTTCTAATTTTCAAGTGAAATATTGAATTTAAAATTCAATTTGGTTGCGTTTTTTCATTTTCAATGATATGTAAATTTATATAAATTTATGAAATTTATTTTATTTTAGTAGATTAAGTTTGTTATTTATATAAATTTTGAAATTTAAAACAAAATCTATATACAAAAAGTAGTTTAAATTAAATGAATCAATTGGCTTATAATTCATTATAATTTTAAATATATTTAACATTATTTTGAAAAAAAATAATAGCAAAAACTATTATAACAAAATAAACGTTCAAGTTTGCCATTTAATTATAAACCAGCCAAAAAAATAGGGTATATGATGGTAAAAAAATTGTAATTGTAGAAAAAAAAGCAAAAAAAAAATGTATACAGCAAAGGCAGCAAAAAAATGTAATTGTAAAAAAAACCAAAAAAAGAGAATGCAAGCAACAAAGGTAGCGTGGAATGGATCCAATTAAATAGCAAAGGGCACAAAAGTCAATTTATAAATCCAACCCCTTATTTCCCTTCTTTGTGACAAATTGGATCTTCCAAACAAGTAGGGACTCCGTGCAATCTTATAATGTTCCTTACATACTCCTCTGCTAGCTTGGAGACTTTGTAAGTCGAGTGAACGAGAATAAAGTGAGCGGATTTAGTCAATCGATCCACTACTACCCAAATGGAATCATTACCGGCTTGCGACCTTGGTAATCCCATAACAAAATCCATCGAGATATCTTCCCATTTCCAAACGGGTACATCGAGAGGTTGCAGTTGACCAGCAGGTCTTTGGTCCTCTGCTTTAACCCTTTGACAGGTTAAGCATCGAGATACAAACTCAACAACATCAGCTTTCATTCCGGGCCACCAATACATCTACTTTAAATCCCGGTACATCTTGGTAGATCCAGGATGTACGGAATATTGACTCCGATGAGCTTCTTCTAATACTTGCCTCTTGATGTCTTCAATATTTGGGTACACAAATTCTACCATTAAAACAGATAACACCAACACTATTTTCGGTAAAATTTGGTAATCCTTTCTGAGATTGCAGCTCCACGTCGACCTCTTGAGCCGTACGAATATGATTCCTTAATACACTCGTAATCCAAATATGCTGTTACACTAGTCGATTCCTTTTCTTTGTCACCATGAGATTCAAGTCTCTAAAAGACTCTAACAATTCCATCTCATAAACCATTAACTCTGCGGTGTGGAGAGACTTCCCGCTTAATGCATCTGCCACAACATTAGCCTTCCCGGGATGATACTTCAATTCGAAGTCATAGTCCTTTAGAAATTCAGTCCACATTCTCTGTCTGTTGTTCATTTCCTTCTGATCGAACAGATATTTTAAGGTTTTGTGAGCACTAAAAATTTCGAAACGAGAACCATAAAGGTAATGTCTCCAAATCTTTAGTGCAAACACAATAGCCGCCAACTCTAAGTCATGAGTTGGGTAATTCCGTTCATGAGTCTTCAATTGCCTGGACGCATAGGCCACAACATGTTGATCTGCATAAGAACACATCCTAAACCCTTCCCAGAGGCGTCACTGTAAATTTGGAATCCAAGGGACGGATCCGGAAGAATCGGGATTGGAGCAGAAGTTAACCGATCTTTCAATTCGAGGAAACATTCCTCACAATCAGTATCCCATGTAAACGGCTGATCCTTGCGAGTTAACTGGGTAAGTGGGAGAACTAACTGTGAGAAGCCTTGAATAAATCTCCTATAATAGCCTGCTAGTCTCAAGAAGATTCTTATTTCTGTTACTGAGGTTGGTTGTTCCCAATTTAACACAGCTTCGACTTTGCTAGGATCGACTGCTACTTGTCATACCCTAATTTAGTCTGGCTTAGGTCAAAACCCTAATTTTCCACAAAAAATAAATAAATTGAAGAATGAAGAGCATCATGCAATGCATTTTGGGTCCTAGAAGTCATTCCAAGGTCTTTAAAATCATTTTTAGGGTTGGAATGCACTTTTTAGGCAAATTAGGGTTTTAGGGTCAAAAAGGACATTTTGGTCATTTTTCGCAAAAAGATGATTTTCTCGCCAAAAATGCACATCCACAAAAAGTACATTTTTATTCTATCAAGGATAATTTTTGTACAATTTTTAGAAAGAAAACCCTAGTCAAAAATAATTAAAAATGTATTTTTCCATTTTTAGTGCATAGAAAAATAAAAAAGGACCATTAAATATTCCTCAATTCTTAAGTGACAATTTTTATTGTCATGGGTGACTAGAGGGAATATTTTATGGTGCCCAAAAACATGTAACACATTTTCAATAGTTGCATTCCCATTATCTTCCATGCCCAAAATTCAAAAAAACTCAAAAAAAAAGGAAGTGTCCTCAATAAGACAAAAGACCAAAAACAAGTTTTTTTTCCTCTCTCTCTCTCTCTTCCCCCCACAATTTCGAAATTCTCTCTCTCTCTCTCTCCCCCCCACAATTTCGAAATCCCCTCTCTCTCTCTCTCCCTCTCACAAAATTCTTCCACACTCTTCTATTGTACTATTATTCCTTATCTTGAAGGAATATGCCTTGTACCATCCTTAAACCTTCTCATTTGGTGCATATCACCAATTCTCACTCACTCTCATGAAGATTCATGCCCTCTTTGGTAAATAACCCCACCCTCTCACACTCACCTCTTCATAAGAAAACACAAATTTTCCTCTTTGAGAACAATCCATCTCAATAATACCCCTAACCCTACCACACATGAGAATTCCATTCCCAAAATAAATAAAAGTTCATTTTTTTCTTTTATTTTCTCTCCATATGCAACACCTCTCCCTCTCCCATACTCTCACCTTTTGTGTTTTCTCAATACCCTCAATCCAAGTGACCTTTAATCCTAACCCTCCATTTAATTTTAAAACTCAATCCTAGAGCACTTAGTAAGGCCAATGACCCAATTGCCCCTAAACCTAAAATAACTCTATAAATACTCCCTCATTCCCACACCTAAGGATCCTTTGGCCTCTCATTCTCCTACACTAAAACCCTAGCACACCAAAAACACCTCCTCTCCCTCTCCTTCCTCACCCCAAAACCGTAGCCTCTTCCCCTCTCTTCCATATATTTTCTTCAATTTTTCACCATCAAATCTTCCATTTCTTGTTAGATCATCATCATTCCTTCCATTCTCTTCAAGGTTGCATCATCAAATTGCTAAGAGCTAGCAATCTTTGTGTTCATATCATCTCCTTCTTCATTTCTTTGTGATTTTGAGGTAAGCTTTGAAACTTTGCATCTCATATTTAGTTCTTCTTGCATAATCTCTTTTCTACTCCCAACTCCTTCTTGATTGCTTGTTGTTGTTGCTTTGAGGATCCATTTCAAACATTTTGACAAGGACTTAGGGGGCCTTGGGTGTTTGAGATGGGTCCTTGGCCTTGAAGGAGTTGTTCTTGTGCTTGAATGATTTCCCTTGCATCTCTAAATATCTTGCCCTAAATTTCATGAAATAAGAGTTGTTTTATGGCATTGTTCATTTCGCATGCTTGTAGAAAACTTAGGGTTCGTGTGATTTTTATGCCATCCTTTGCTTAATCATGTGAATCCTTTGCAAAAATGGATCTATGTTGCTTTATGTTAACTTTTGTGTTTTTTTTTATAAATAAAAGTGTGGATCTATGTTCCCTTTGGGTTCGCATGCTTATGTTTAAAAACATTTTCAAATTGATTTTATTGTTGTTCTTTGCTTGATGATGTTTAATCTTGTTGTTAGTATTTTATTTTAGTGTTAGATGTTTTTTTTGTTGTTGGTTGATGATCTAGCAATATGATTCCCACTAGTGCCTAGTGCACCTTGACCTAAGTGGTGAAGATTGCTAGAAATGACTCAATTTAGTTTGTGTGTCCACTTATTCTTGTGTCTTAGTTTGCTTATTGTAGATTGTTGATGATAGGCAAGTTGATTCTCACTAGTGCCTAGTGCACTTTTCTCCAAGTGAGAGGATTGCTCTATGTGATTCAACTTGGTTTTAGTGTTTATTTACTTTTTACCATTTTACTTTACCATTCATTAACTTTTTACCAAAACATAAAAATATTTTACTACTTTGGTTTTTACCACTTCATTAAATTTTTACTAAAACATAAAAAGATTTTACCACTTCCCATTTACCTTATGCATTTTTACTTTACCATCTCATTAAATAATTACCATTTACCTCATGCATTTTTACTTTACTTTTCACTAACTTCTTACTTAAAGCTTTACAACTTATCAACTTGCAAAAATACCCAAAACATTTTCACATTCATGCATCTTCATTCATACTTAGTTTATGTGACACTCTCATGCATCCTCATATGCTTATATCTCTTGCATCCTCTTATGCATCCTTGTATGCCATCCGTTCATAAATAAAGTGCTATGCATCCATTCCTTGTACACTCATGCACTTACATGCTTACCTAATCATGCATCCTTGCTTACATATTCAATCATTTAACTTAGAATACTCTATGTTTACAATCAATTGTATTCACTTGTTCTTGATGCCATGTAAATGTCTTGACTTGATTGTGTGCCCTCCTCTCCACTTGTATGACATCCTAATGGAGACGTAAGTCTACATGCATGTTGTAGTATAGAGCCATTAGGGTAAATACAATCCTTCTTGCACACACACAATTACTTTGAGAACTTTGTTTTGCATCTTAATAATTGAATCCTTTGACTGTATGGGCATGTTTAATCTTGGTTAATGAATGATATGTTCATGTTTGCTTGAGTATTATTCATTCATTTGCATTTGGTTATGGATTTAGAATTGACTTGAAATATTCTACTCATTTTCTAAAACCCATTTCCTAAAATCATTTCAAAACAAAAAGAAACTTTTACTTTCAAAACAAAAATAAATCAATCGTCATTAAACACCAATCGCGCCGTTGCCGATTAGGTTGTTAGTGATGATTTTGTTTTCAAAAGAGTTAGTAGCGAGACCATTCTAACCGTTGTTGTTCGGTCTTCGCAAAAGCTCTATCCCATTTTCGAAAACTTATTCATTTCTCAAAAATAAACCAATTGTCATTAAACACCAATCACGCCGTTGCCGATTAGGCTGTTAATGATGATGTTGTTTTCAAAAAGAGTTAGTAGCGAGACCATTCTAACCATTGTTGTTCGGTCTTCGCGAAAGCTCAATCCTTTTTCAAAACCAAAAGCCGAGAACTACGTAGCTTTGAATTCTCCATCGCACCGGGAGATACGTAGGAGCGGGGTCTTGTCCCGTCAAGCACACTCTTAAAAAATCTTTGTTTTGTCCTGATTTTCAAAGATAACCAAAAATATCCTTCTTCCCTCCTGTTTTCAATAAAACAAACTCCTAAAGAAAAGAAAAGAAGTAGAATAAACCGCTTTCAAACTCAAACTTTTGTTCAAACCACACATCAAGTTAATGGTTCCCTTTCGGTAGAAAGGAGGTGCGGGGTGCTAATACCTTCCCCGTACCTAACCGACCCCCGAACCTACATCTCTAGTTTTCAAAAGACCATCCGTCTTGTTTAAAAGACCTTTTTTCAATGTTTTGGTCTTAAAATTAAAATATTGGTGGCGGCTCCAAACTTTTTCCACGTTGTCAAACGAAAAGTCCCAAACAGGATTTTTCGGGCGCAACACTACTCCCTCCTGGGAAATCACATGACCTAAGAACTTTACTTCCGGCATCCAGAAATCACACTTCGACGGCTTTGCATATAACTTCTTTTCTCGGAGTACATTCAAAACAAAGCGGAGATGCTGAGCATGCTCCTCAGTTGTCTTTGAATATACTAGGATGTCATCTATGAAGACAACCACAAACTGATCCAGGTAGGAATGAAAAACTCGGTTCATGTAGTCCATGAATACCGCAGGAGCATTAGTTAGACCGAAAGGCATCACTACAAACTCATAGTGTCCATATCGAGTACGGAAAGCGGTCTTCGAAATATCTAGAGCTCTTATTTTGATTTGATGATATCCCGATCTTAGATCAATTTTGGAGAATACTGCAGCGCCTCGAAGTTGATCAAGCAAACCGTCTATCCTTGGTAACGGATACTTATACTTGATGGTGATTTTGTTCAATTGACGATAATCAATACACAATCTCTTGCTTCCGTCCTTCTTCTTGACCAGCAATACTGGAGCACCCCATGGAGAAGCACTCGGGCGAATAAACTTCTTGGAAATTAATTCCTCAAGTTGGGATTTTAGTTCCTTCAGTTCAAGAGGAGACATCCTGTAAGGTGCTATAGATATATTGGCCCTGTACCCGGCACCAAATCTATAGAGAACTCTACCTCACGATCTGGAGGTAAAGAGGAAACTTCATCAGAAAAAACATCTAAGAAATCATTAACAACCTGGACAGACGATAAATCCAAATCAGCTTCAGTTGATGTAGATAATATAACAACAAAAGCTTCCGTACCTTGAAATAGAGACTGGCTGGCTGAAGTGAAGGAAATAGCACTATCAGTTGCAGGCAGGGAATGTTCCACCACTTCAGAAGGAAACCCAATGGTACGGTTGAAGCAATCAATGGTAACATGGTTGGTAGTCATCCAATTCATTCCCAAGACAATCTCCATCCCCCTCATAGGCAAACAAATAAAATCAACAACAAAATTTCTGCTTTCTATGGTAAGTAGACAGTTAAGACATAACGACTGGGTTCGAACGCGACCCTTTGCAGCAGTAAGGATAGTTATCGGTTCGGATATAGGAGATACCGTTAATCCTAACCGTTCAGCACATGCTTGAGATAAAACAATGAGTAGCACCAGAATCATACAGTATATTAACAGAGTGATGGAATATAGAACCTGTATCCCTTATAAGATTATCTTCTGGCTTGATAGTTTGAGCGTCTAAGGTGTTGACTCGAGCTTGTCTAGGAGCATTAGGAGATTCCAGAAAAGCCTTTCTTTCCGGGCACTCATTAGCATAATGGCCCACTTCTTTGCAAAAGTAACATTGATTCTGCACAGTTTGGCATCTACCTCTATGATTCTTCTTGCAGAGAGAACATTTGCTAGGCCTAGAAGAATCATGCGTCTGCACCTGCTTCCCTTTATCAGAATTACCTTTGTACCTAGTATTAGAAGAGGTTGATTCAGTACCCCTTTTCTTGTTATTCCAGAATTCTTTCTTCTCTGCATACATCCTCTTGAGATCTTCTTCAGCAGTATGAGTTTTTTGTACCAAGGTAGGATAAGTGGTCATAGCGTAAGAACTAAGACTTTGGTTTACATCACCATGAAGACCTTGTTTAAACATAATCATCTTCCACCTGTCATTGGGGGAATGAGTTCCTACTTCATAAAATTGAGACAATCTTTCAAATTTTGCAGCATATTCCCCAACTGACATGTTCTCCTGCTTCAGATTAACGAACTCAACTTGTTTGGCAAGTCTCTGGGCATCAGGAAAGAAATGACCCAGAAATAACTCCTTAAAGTTATCCCAATTAAGAGGCGTCCCTTGAGTTTGAAGCATCATGCGTGCATTGGTCCACCAAGTATGAGCATCTTCATCCAGAACATTGGCAGCACAAGTCACTTTCTCTGTTTCATCACATTGTAAGGTCAGAAAAATCCTCTCCATGGCATCCACCCAGAAATGAGCTTTCATTGGGTCGGATCCTCCCTTGAGGATTGGAGGTTTCATTTTCAGAAACCGGAAGTACATCCTGTTAGGATCCTCAGGTGGTGGTACATTGACTGGCTCATTCGGTTGCGGTTGGGGCACTTGATGCATCTGCTGCATTTGGGCCATTTGAGCCATCTGTTGCTACGGCATTAGCATCATGTCATTCATCATCTTCTGTTGAGTTTCAATGACATTTTGCATCCACTTCTGATGAGGATCAATGGGTGGGTTTCTCCTACCTCTTCCAGTCATGATTCTGCGAAATATGCACAAAGTATTAAGTTGATCAGACTCAATATCTAATAGCATACTAAAAAGAATCAGACTTAGAAGACATAAAAGATTCTTAGCATCTAAGTCCGACTAGGTCGAACTGCTCTGATACCAATTGTAACACCCCAATATTTCTAACATGTAGATACACTGAGATGCACATCTGTGTCAACAATCAGAGGACACAATCCCTGTTTAGATATTGAACCTACTAATTTTTTCCGATAATAAAACATAATGTCTCGGATCAACCTGTCTGCAAGTCCATAAGATTTAACTTGGTCCCTATCTCAAAAGGAATACAAAGACTATTGTTCAGCATCATAACCAGAGAAGCGGAATAGGTTTATACAACTCATGTCAATAAAAGTTACATAATCATAACGGAAAATAACATGAGAAACACAATCAGAAACTCAAGACTACAAGTCTTCGGCATCTCCATAAGCACGTCACCTACTCGTGCTGCATTGTCTTCCTCTTACCCTGTTTCTCTGTAAAAACCACAATAATGATAGGGTGAGATAACATATCTCAGTGATTTCTACCGTAACCTCTCACCATCACTCAGTTCAATTATAAAATAGTTGCAGCATAGTTTAGTTTATAAACCACATGCTCATAAAACCGTAGCCCACCGCCGACCGTGCAACAGCCACAATCTCGGCATATGATGTGCTATTCAAATATTTCCAAGCCTTGTAAGTTAATTTATAATTACAAGCTTACCAATCGAAACACCGACTGTGCAACAGCCACAATCTCGACAAATCTTGTACCTAGCATAACATCGGCCGTGCAACAGCCACAATCCCGATAAACCCCCGCTAGTACTTTACCTAACGTCCATGGCCTAGGGTAGGGGCTCATGACCTTCCCCGCCTAGTATGCTAATCGTCGGATCGTCACCCGACATAGATATAATTTATATATCATACCCGCATTGGGCCGACTCCTAAGTTCGATATAATCTATATATCGTGGTACCAGAACCAGTCTAGATGAGATTTCGAATATCCCACATCAATTATGATTCGACAACGAAAACCGTTTGGATCGTTTCTTTTAAAAAACCTTTATTCGCACACACAAGTCCTAATTCGGTTTTTCAAAGTATTTATAGGTTTGAAGACAATTTCCCAAAACCATCTTGAACATGTAAAAAACAATGTTTTAAAAGTTAAGAATCATTACAAATGGTTGGAGAGAAGATTAGAAGAGGTTTGGAATCGAAAGGAGCGGCGAAACGAAATTTTAGCAACCAGTGGCAGAAGGTCTTGCATGACCCGTGCCAGACCTTGCACGACCCGTTCTAGACTGAAATTCCATATTTCAGTTCAAACAGAAAGTCTAGCACGACCCGTGTTAGAGGTGGCACGACCCGTGCTGCATGTAGCAGATTCGTTATTTGTTCGTTTCGTTCCGTTTTGCTTCTCCGATCGCTTCCAATCGAAACCCAATCCAATTTCCAACAAAACAATCAAACATTGCAGCAGTATACCAGTACAATCTCAGTTCATACATTCACATATAAAATTCGATAAAAACCGTAAAACGTTATTTTCCGAAAACGGTTTCGACTCAATAATCTTTTGAAATTCAAATACCGATTTCAACCAATCGTTTCAACAGCAAACATAAAACCCTAAACGTGATTGAAACTCACCTATCGTGATGAAAATCACGAATCACCAAAATGCTTGAAGCTTGACGATGCCGAAATTCCACGAATTCTCATCGAACACGCTCAACTTCAAAATCGCACTTCTCACACTTCAAATTCGAACTCCTCTTTAAGCTACTGTCCTTCCTCCAAATTGACTTAACTCAAGAATGTAGGTTCAGAATTTGCCAAGAAATGCAATCAGGTTTGATGGAGGTGGTGCTCCTCTCCTCTTCTCCCTCCTTCGCCCCACTCCCTCCTCTCTCTCTCTCTCTCTCTCTTCCTATTCTTTTCTATTCTTTCTCTTTGGCATCCAGCTGAATAATGAGAGTGAAGAGTGGGTTATAATGTTTTAATGGGCTGAGGGTTTAAATGGTTGGAAAAGACCAAAATGCCTTTGGCTCATTAATTCATCCTAAATCCTTATTTTTGCCAAATTTCTCTCCAACTTGCACTTTAATCCTATGGTTTATCCACTAAACGTTGCTTTCTCGACTATCCCATATCAATGACATGATTTATCTTCCATTCGAATAATAAATCACTCGTAAATTCCATAAATCGAATTCAATAGAATTAGGGATGTTACATAATCGGTCCCTAAGTCAATCATGTATTAATTTCACCTTGAGGTCTGGATTTCAATGTTAATTTCATTATAGTGATTATATTTCATTTCCTTTCAATCCTTTATCTCTTGATCATGATCACTGTTTGTAAATTTGATTTTGTGTTTTGCTTTATTACTCAAATTTATTTTTGCTTTTTAATCTAATTTCCAAATCTGACTTGAAATTTTTTGGTTTGAGTTGTTGAGAATAGAGAATGGTAGGATCTGAATGGCGCTTAGTATAGGTTTTGTTGAATTTGGCTTTTAATTGATTATGGTTTTGTAAGTTGCTCCTTAACTATAGTTCATCAAATTATGTTAACGGTTTTGGCAACAGTTATTACTTAATTAACGCGCGCAGTAGTAATTCATATAGGATTGGTTGATGCTGATTGATCAATTCTATGGTCAAACAAGAATAGAATCCAAAAAAGAGATTAGATCTTTTGAAACTTGTGATAGTTCGAAATGAAATTACCTTAGGGTATGTTTCGGTGATGGATTTGGGATGGTTTTGGAGGGGATGACTTTGGAGGGTTTGGTCTATATTTTAATATCTATTCGAAATTTTAAAAAATTGAAAGAATAACATGATAGATAATGATAAAACGTTGTTAACCACACTTCATTTTTGTTTAGAAATATTTTATAGCTTCCTCAACTTAGAATTGAAAATCCAGTCTTCCCCTCCCCTCCCCTCCTAAACCCTCCATCCAAACATACCCTTAAACCAGTGGATTAGTCATTTTGATATATTGATTTTATCTGTCTTTTATAATCTTTCACTGAATTTGAAATGATACTCCATTGAAAAACAGTTTGGATCCACATGCATACATTTCATAAGAAAAACCAAATGACACTGGGGTGGCAAAACGGGTCAACCCGATCCGACCTCGTTTAAGCGTTAGTCCACTAAATTTAGGTGGGCAGGCTAGCTCGCCAATGTAAGACGTGTTGGGGAGTCTAGGGGAGCACCGAGAGCAACAACGAGCTAGCCAATGAACCGGACCACCAAAAGACCTGGACACCACATCTCCACCCAAAATCTTAAGGCAATGGGTATATGGATCCCCTTTCTTATATGTCCTTCATATAGCTCATTCATAGTCGATGTGGGACTAACCACTCACACTTGAATTTCCAACATCTCCCTCCAAGTGTGAGTCACCCACATCACTATACTTGATTCAAACCAGGATCCCTCCCGCTCCCCCACCAAGCCGAACCATGGCTCTGATACCACTGTTGGGGGAAAAACAACAAGGAGAAATAAAATGAGCACAATCGGAACACAAGAAGTTAACGTGGAAAACTCCAAAACAGGAGAAAAACCACGAACCGTTGTCTAATGACAACCAGAGAATAACACTATGTGAAAATTATTACAACACATAGACTTCTCTAAAAACACCCCATGACCCCAGTACACCCACACCCTGCAAAGAAAATATTTAACTACATCTCACAACACTCTAAAACATGAGTATAAGAGAAAAAACAAAGTCAAATACAACTTAAGGTGTTTCTGACTGGTGCATCTTATAATGAAGAACTTGAGCCCATTATATAGCCTTGGTCTCCCTCTTCCTTCACAAAACTAAGCAATGTGAGACTTTTTCAACATGCTCAATTTCAATCAACTTCAACAATCTCCACCTTGATTAAAATTGATACACGAGAAATCTTCTGTTTTCATTGTCTTCACCGACAATCATAGTTCAAAAGAACTATCATACTCCACCATAGGGAGTATACTTCAGTTGAAGCTAAACCACTTCAAGAATTTCTCAATGCCGAAAGCCATCAACATAATTTCTTCAAGATGCTCAATTCCAATCAACTCCAACAATCTCCACCGTGATTGTAATTGATCCACGAGACTTACACCGACAATCATAGTTCAAAAGAAGTATCATACTCCACCATAAAAAGTATACTTCACTTGAAGCTAAACCACTTCAAGAATTTCTTCTTTCGGCACATGTCGAAAAAACCTACAGAAAAATTATGGTGCAACTTCCATGTTTCACTTTTCCGGAAGTTTCATCTGCCACCGACATTCTTTTCCAGTACGCGCCTTGCACAACTGTGAAACCAGTGCCTTGTGCGCAATTATGGACCCTTTGGAGCAATTTGCCGGACCTGCTCCTCTAGACAGTTTTTCTTTACATGCCTAGAATTGTTTCCTTTCAACACCTTAAACAACACACAGACTTCTCTAAAAACACCCCATGACCCCAATACACCCACACCCTGCAAAGAAAATATTTAACTACATCTCACAACACTCTAAAACATGAGTATAAGAGAAAAAACAAAGTCAAATACAACTTAAGGTGTTTCTGACTGGTGCGTCTTATAATGAAGAACTTGAGCCCATTATATAGCCTTGGTCTCCCTCTTCCTTCACAAAACTAAGCAATGTGAGACTTTTTCAAGATGCTCAATTTCAATCAACTTCAACAATCTCCACCTTGATTAAAATTGATACACGAGAAATCTTCCGTTTTCATTGTCTTCACCGACAATCATAGTTCAAAAGAACTATCATACTCCACCGTAGGGAGTATACTTCAGTTGAAGCTAAACCACTTCAAGAATTTCTCAATGCCGAAAGCCATCAACATAATTTCTTCAAGATGCTCAATTCCAATCAACTCCAACAATCTCCACCGTGATTGTAATTGATCCACGAGACTTACACCGACAATCATAGTTCAAAAGAAGTATCATACTCCACCATAAAAAGTATACTTCACTTGAAGCTAAACCACTTCAAGAATTTCTTCTTTCGGCACATGTCGAAAAAACCTACAGAAAAATTATGGTGCAACTTCCATGTTTCACTTTTCCGGAAGTTTCATCTGCCACCGACATTCTTTTCCAGTACGCGCCTTGCACAACTGTGAAACCAGTGCCTTGTGCGCAATTATGGACCCTTTGGAGCAATTTGCCGGACCTGCTCCTCTAGACAGTTTTTCTTTACATGCCTAGAATTGTTTCCTTTCAACACCTTAAACAACACACAGACTTCTCTAAAAACACCCCATGACCCCAGTACACCCACTGTAACACCCTAAAATATTTAATTAATTTATTTAATTAAGTATTTAGGAATGTATTTAATTTATTGGGTATAATTTAATTAATTAAAATTATATTTAAATGTGTAGGAGGTATTAGAGGGTGGAGGTGCCAAACTAAATGGACTTGGGCTTAAGTGAGAAGCCCAAGCCCATGAAACCTAGTCATATGCGAAGTAGCAAGGCGCCTAGGGGTTAGGGTTCCTTGCTATCATTTGCGAAAAAAATTGAGAAAAGAGGGAAAGGAAGAGAGGAGCGTGAGAAAGAGAGAGCAAGGGCGGCCAAGAAAGGGAGAATTCGAAGATCAAGAGGAAGGGGATCTCCGTTGTTGCTGTGGCTCTGTAGGTGACTACTCCTAGGGTTCAAATTCTTCTTCTTGAAAAGGTTAGGGGAGCTCTATCCTTCCATCTAATAGATCTCATGATAGGTTCTAGATCTAAGGTTTATACTAGATCCATGTGGTTCTTGATGTTCTTTTATGTTCTTGATGTTCTTGGTTTGCTCATGATGATGATTTTCATATATATATACATGTGTATGCCATATGCGAATTGACCTTAGTAATTGAACCTTGAGGTGATGCGACCCATGTGTGTGTTTTGATGATTTTGGCACTTGTGTATTCATGAAGTTATGATTTGGTGTGTTGGATGCTTGAGTGGTTCATATGTGTGTGCATAGGTACCTAGGGTGCCAAAGTGTTGATGTTAATAATGAGTAAAAATGATTTTTGATGATGTGAATAAAGTTTGGTTTTTGGTGGTTGGAAGTTTGGGTTGATCATATGAAAAATTTTGAGGAAAATAATGTTTTGTGCTGAAATTGGGCAAAAAATCTGGTGCTGGCACTGTTTCTGGGCGCCAGGCGCCCTGTGCTGGGCGCCAAGGGCGCTGTGCGTGTGTCTGTGCGTGTTGCTGGGCGCTGGGTGCCAGCGCTGGGCGCTGAGCGCCCGTGTGCGTGTGCGCGTGTGTGGCGCTGGGCACTGAGCGCCCATGTGCGCGTGTTCCTGTGTTGCGCCTAGGCGCTGGGCGCCAGGCGCTGGGCGCCAGGCGCTGGGCGCCAGGCGCTGGGCGCTGGGAGCCAGTGTGCGTGCGTGTTGCGTTTTGCTGGGCGCTGGGCGCCCAGGGCGCCAGTTTTTCAGGAAATCCCAAACGTTTTCGAAAACTGTTTTCGCTATAACTTTTGACCCGGATATCCGTTTTGAACGATTCAAAAAGCGTTGTGAAGCATTTTCAGTTGTCTATCTGTGTGTTCCATTTTTAAAAATAAAAACTTAGAATTTCTGAAGGTTGCTGGGGCGCCCCAGGTGGCTGTTCCCGGTGATCGTTGACGTGACAATGAAAAGATGTTTTGGGTGTTTTTAAAAATTCTCTTTTGCGTACGACCAGTGGTGTTAACAAAGTAATGTCAAAAATGATGATTTTGACGATGATGCCTTAGGGGCTAGTTAAATGACTGTTTCGCCCTTAGTGGCTATTATTATTATTTATGACGTGTGAAAGACTGTCTTGCCCTTAGTGGCTATTATTATTTATAATAGTGTGCAAATGACGATAATGCCCTTGGTGGCTAGTAAATGACGTTTTTGCCCTCAGTGGCTATTGTTTGAGTTGATGATATTATGTATAAGTGACGATGAAAACCCAGTGACGTTTGAGGCCCGAAAGGCCAAGTGATGTTAAGGTCTAAATGGCCAAGTGACGTTGTGTGTTGATTGTGGATTTGGCAGGTGCTGTGCTCCTTGTGAGCAAACCGGTAAGTGACGGGTCACATAGTTGACTATGATTTGAGTACTTGTGTATTTGTGTGTTTGTGAGTGGTGCATGTCATAGTGTCTCATGCCCATATGCATAAACCCAGTGATGTTTTTGAGGCCTGAGTGGCTAAGTGACGATGAGGCCTTAAGGGCTAAGCGACGTTTGTGAAAAGGTACCTCATGCATATGCCCGCGAGTGGGTTGCATTTCATAAGCCTACATGACATGGGATGAGTTATTGTAAGTGATGTGAATGTTGAGTGTTTTAGATGCTGATTGTTCTAGTGCGTAGCCTACGATTAGTACTTATCATATTTTCTATTATATGGATTGAAATTATGCTCACCCTTTCCTGTTTGAATGTTACCCCCGTGTTGGTAACGTGCAGGTGATTCCCAGTGAATGCCGTAGCTTCACTTCTTGAGTCGAGTCGTCATGCTCTGATACGTAGCACCTGGGGGGAATCTATTTGATGTTTTGCTGATGTACTTGAATTTTTATACTGTTGATGAGTTGATTTACTTTCCGCTGCGTTGATGTTGGATTTTATTACGTAGTTTTCGATGTTTGAGGTCTCCCTATTGTGGAGTGCTATGTATTGCACCTTTGACGACGTATTATTTTATTTGAGACTTGAGGTTTTTACTTTGACGTATGTGTGACACCCTCGTGGTGAAATCGAAAATGATTTTGAACTCTGATTTTCTTAAGTAAAATGAAAGGGGTAGAAAGGGGGTGTTACATTAGTGGTATCAGAGCAATGGTTGGTCTGTCCGCCCGAGTCGTCGAGTCGTTGTGTCAGATAGTGACCAACTGTTGTCTTTTCAGTGCTGACCGTTGTTTGTGTTGCAGGTACACCGGAAAGTTTCTATTGGTAAGTGAACTAGTGGGGGAGATTTCCCTACTAGTGCTGTGTGCCCTATTGTGTATTCAGTGTGAGGACTGTGTTTTGCTGTTGTGATCCTTATTGTTGACCTTATTGCTGCGTGCTTCTAAATGAATTGTCATGTTGTTTGAATGTTCACATGTGTTTTAGTTGATATTGAACTATGTGTGTTTTACATAAAATGTCAAATTAAACGCTGTTGCTGTGGATTGTTAAGTCGCATGTACCTTCTTATGTTGATATGTCCGAACTATTTTAAGAGGTCGACGCTGAGTTTTTACGAAAAATCCTGTGACTACGTGTGATGTTTTGAAAAACCGAGTGCGTTGTGAAAATATTATTTTTGTAAGCTATCTCAAGCTGTTGCTGCACTAATAACTGCCGTAGTGTTTTGACCACTTCAAGAGGAAATGTTTTCATTCGAGTGCTATGGTTTGTCCTCGATTCTTTTCGAAGGATTTCAACTTGGTGTAAAAAGATTTTTACTATTAAATGTCAATATTGGCGTCAAATATTTATTTTGAATGGACTCTAACTTTGGGAAAAGTTTTACTATAGTACACTCCTGATTTGCACAATGATGCTATACGCTAAGTGCCTAGTGAATTGGTCTTGCCGATTGCGTTAGGATGTTTTTACTGCCTTGGCTGCAGCGAACGGTAAAATTTTTGGTCTGGATATAACGATTATTGTTTTCTTCTTTTGTACGAAACCATGAAGTGAATTTAAAAGTGGACTATATGTTATGTTGTTAGTATTATCCCACGTACTTTACCCCATTCGGTCCTTTGTCTAGTTTTCCTCAACATGCCGAATCTTTGCGAATTGTTTCGTGACCGTGAACCGTAAATTTCCCAATACTAAGTTCTGCATGATTTTTACTTGACTGTTATACCCTTTGCAGTTGTGCTACGTGATTTTGAGAAGCCCTAGACATTTAAAAATGTGCACTGGCACTGTTTTTGCACTTCCTTGAGTTAACTTTTACTGTCATATGTTCTTGAGGATACCCTATTCAAACTGGTTAAGATAACGAGAAAAATCAATTCCTATAACGTGCCTTATTTTTCCGTGTCGAAAAATTCTAAATAAGTATTTTGTGCATGTGTGTGATTGTACATTTCGTATATGTGCCTTTAACTATGAAATGGAATCGCCTGTACCGAGTCTTCATGATTTTGTGTTAGTAGTTATATTCTAATCCAGTATGTACCCTGTGAAGCTTGATATTGCGCGCTTGAGTCTTTATGATAAATTTCCTTTTGGTTGCCTCTTCCTGAGTGGTTTTGAAAATATTAAAATGATAATGTCTGCCGAGGATGGATATATGCTCTCCTAAAGTTAGTTTTGTTGTTAGACGTTCACATGAAGACTTAAACTAATTTAGTTAGGTTGATGTGTAGTTTTATGTAAATACTTTTGCTGTAGTATGTTTTTACTTCTATGTTGGCGCTCAAGGCTAAGTGTTTTGTGGATATTGGTCCACTAAATTGTTTTTGGTGTCATTTGTAACACCCTAAAATATTTAATTAATTTATTTAATTAAGTATTTGGGGATTTAAATTAATTTATTTGATATAATGTAATTAATTAGAATTTTATTAATGATGGTGGTATTAGGAGGGTGTGGAGGCGCCACTTGCATGACTTGGGCTTGAGTGGAAGGCCCAAGCCCATGATCCACTAGTATGCGAAGTGGACTAGTGATTGGGGGTTAGGGTTTTTGGCTAATTGTTGCGAATTGCAAGAGAGAGAGAGCAAGAAAGAAAGAAGAGCGTGAGAAAGAGAGAAAGCAAGGAGGCGGCCAAGAGGAGAAGGAGAAGAGGATTCGAAGATCAAGAGGAAGGGATCTCCGTTGTTGCTGTGGCTCTGTAGGTGACTTCTCTTAGGGCATCGAATTCTTCTTCTTGAAAAGGTTAGGGGAGCTCTATCCTTCCATCTAATAAATCTATGATAGGTCCTAGATCCAAGCTTTCTACTAGATCCATGATGTTCTTGATGAATCTTTTGCGTTTCTTGATGTTCTTGATGTTAACTTTCATATATGTTCTTATGAGTATTTGCGAATTTAATTCATTGCTTGGTTATGATCTACGAATTAGCCTTATTGGTGGTATTATGCGTATGTGTTGAGAATGAGAATGTTGATCTATGCGCTTGGCTTGTTAGAGATGAGGTCGCATAGGGGTTGTGGGTGTTTGGGCGCCTAGGGCGCCATGATGATGTTGGTGATGTTGTTTTGTTTAAATTGAGTTTGGTGATTTTGAATGAGATAAGTGCGTTTTTGGTTGCTGGAAAAATTTGAGTTTTTACACTTTAAAATTGTTAGGAATCAATTTTTAGTGTTAAAAAGTTGTTGGAAAAAAATTCTGGATTGTTGTTGCTGTTTTCTGGGCGCCAGGTGCCCTGTGCTGGGCGCTGGGCGCCTGTGGCGTGTGCGGGTGTTGTGTTGTGCGCGCCTGGGCGCTGGGCGCCTGTGGCGTGCTGCGTTGCGTGTTGTGTTGTGCGCGCCTGGGCGCTGGGCGCCTGTGGCGTGCTGCGTTGCGTGTTGTGTTGTGCGCGCCTGGGCGCTGGGCGCCTGTGGCGTGTTGTGTTGCGTGTGTGTTGCGCGCCTGGGCGCTGGGCGCCAGTGCGCGTGTTGCCTGGTTGCCTGGGCGCCTAAGGCGCCTATTTTCAGAATGTTGCTTGATTTTTCCCAAACTTATTTTTAGCATAACTTTTGACTCAGACGTCCGTTTTGAACGATTCGAAAAGTGTCGTGAAGCTTTTTACGTTGTCTATCTATGGGTCCAATTTTTAAAATGAAAAATTGTTATTTTCTGATTGTTTGTGGGCGCCCAAGGGGCCGTCCCCGGTGATCGTCCCAGTGACATTGAAAAATGATTTGGAGCTCTTTAAAAACCCCTTTTTGGTGTGTAAACGACAGTTTTAACGTGGTAGTGTCAAAAATGATGATTTTGACGAGGATGCCCTTGGTGGCTAGTCAAATGACTGTTTTGCCCCTAGTGGCCAAAGTTGATGATAATGATGTGTAAATGACGAGGATGCCCTTGGTGGCTAGTCAAATGACGTTTTTGCCCTCAGTGGCTATTATTTGAGTTGATTGATATTTATGTGTAAGTGACGATGAATACCCAGTGACGTTCGAGGCCCGAAGGGCTAAGTGATGTTAAGGTCTAAATGGCCTAGTGACGTTGTGTGCTGATTGTGGATTTGACAGGTGCTGTGCTCTTTGTGAGCAAACCGGTAAGTGACGGGTCACATAGTTGACTATGGTTTGAGTAATTGTGTATCTGTGCGATGTGAGTGGTGCATGTCATAGTGTCTCATGCCCATATGCATAAACCCAGTGACGTTTTGAGGCCTGAGTGGCTAAGTGACGATGAGGCCTGAGTGGCTAAGCGACGTTTTATGAAAAGGTACCTCATGCATATGCCCGCGAGTGGGTTGCGTTTCATAAGCCTACATGACATGAGATGAGTTATTGTAAGTGATGTGAATGATGACTGTGATGTGGATATTTAATGTGTTGGATGTTGATTGTTCTAGTGCGTAGCCTACGATTAGTATTTATCATATTTTCTATTATATGGATTGAAATGATGCTCACCCTTTCCTGTTTGAATGTTACCCCCGTGTTGGTAACGTGCAGGTGATTCCCAGTGAATGCCTTAGCTTCACTTCTTGAGTCGAGTCGTCATGCTCTGATACGTAGCACTCAGGGGGGGAACGAACTCGACAATTTTTATTAATGATTATTTTGGTTGTTATGTCCATGTGGACTCTTCTGTTATGTTTTATTATTTTCCGCTGCGTAGTTGGTTTTGTTATGTTGAGTTTTATAAGCGACGTCAAATTGAGGCTTGAGATTCTTTATTTGTGATGTGCTACGTGAACGCATGATTACTGAGTTGAACTGTTTTTTTTCTAAAATTGATAAGCGACGTTTTATTGAAGTATGTGTAACATTCCCTATGACAAAATTTTTAAACTCTGATTTTTATAAACAAAGTGACGGGTAGAAAGGGGTGTTACATAAGTGGTATCAGAGCAGTTCGGTCTGTCCGGCCAATGTTGTCCTGTCATAGTGTCTTATGACAATAGATTAGTTCTGAATCTTTGGTTTGTGCTGCAGTGATAGTTCATAATGGCTGGGAGGAACGACGCTGCTCTTGCTGCTGCATTGCAGGCTATGGCTCAGGCTGTGCAGGGACAGCAGAATGCTGGAGATAATGCTGGTTTTCGGAGTCTGACTACCTTCCAGAGAGAGAATCCGCCCACCTTTAAGGGCAAATATGATCCAGATGGTGCTATGGCTTGGTTGAAGGAGATCGAGAGGATTTTCCGGGTGATGGACTGCACTGTTGAGCAGAAGGTCCGTTTTGGTACCCACATGTTAGCCGAGGAGGCCGACGACTGGTGGTTGGCTACTAGGCAGAGGTTGGAGGCTGTGCAGGAAGAGATTACTTGAGAGGTATTCAGCAGGGAATTTCTGAGGAAATATTTTCCTGAAGACGTCAGAGGGAAGAAAGAGATAGAGTTCTTGGAGCTGAAGCAGGGTGGTATGTCTGTGACTGCCTATGCGGCAAAATTTGTGGAATTAGCAAAATTTTATCCACACTACAGTGAGGCTACCGCTGAATTTTCTAAATGCATCAAATTTGAGAATGGGTTGAGGCCTGATATTAAAAAGGCCATTGGTTATCAGAAGATTCGTGTGTTCGCAGATCTGGTTGACAGTTGCAGAATCTTCGAGGAGGACAGTACTGCTCACTACAAGGCTACTTCTGAGAAAAAGGGTAAGTTTCAGAGTCGAAGCAAGCCGTATGAGGTTCCTGCGGGTAAGAGTTATCAGAGGGCTGCTGGAGGTAAAAATTCTAGTGGGGGAGATGCCCCTGCTAGCATTGTCTGTTATAAGTGTGGCAAGCCTGGCCACAAGAGTACTACATGCAGGTCTGAGGAAAGGAATTGCTACCGTTGTGGTAAAAAGGGTCATATGGCAGCCGAGTGTAAGGTCAAGGATGTGGTGTGTTTCAACTGTGGTGAGTCTGGTCATATCAGTACAAAGTGTACAAAGCCGAAGAAGGAAAGGTCTACCGGGAAGGTATTTGCATTGGCAGGAGAGGAGCCTGATGATGATGATGGTCTGATTAGAGGTACGTGTTTTATTAATGGTACTTCTCTGAAATCTCTTATTGATACTGGTGCTACCCATTGTTTTATATCTGTTGATTGTTGTAAGAGATTGGGTCTTGTTTTATCTGCTATGTGTGGGGATATGGTTGTCGATACTCCTGCGAAGGGGTCGGTGATTATGTCCCAGGTGTGTTCTCAGTGTCCCGTGTCGATCTTCGGCAGGGACTTTATTGTGAATTTTGTCTGTTTGCCGTTGAGAGGTCTGGATGTAATCTTAGGCATGGACTGGTTAGAGAATAATCACGTTCATATCAACTGTCGTAGCAAGTCGGTTAGTTTCGGTGAAGAAAGTTCTGTTTTGGTATCTGCTGGTCAGTTGAAGAAGTTGAAGAAAGAAGGAGTTCAGTTATTTGCGTTGATGGCTTCGTTGTCTGCTGAGAGTCAGGCTGTTATTGAAGAACTGAAAGTAGTACGCGAGTTTCCTGAAGTTTTTCCTGATGAAATTCTGGGTGTGCCACCGGAAAGAGAAGTTGAGTTTTCAATTGATCTTGTACCTGGCACGAGGCCTGTGTCTATGGCACCGTACAGGATGTCGGCGTCGGAATTGTCTGAGTTAAAGACGCAACTTGAAGAATTGCTTGAGAAAAAGTTTGTGAGACCGAGTGTGTCACCGTGGGGAGCTCCGGTATTGTTAGTGAAGAAGAAAGATGGGAGCATGAGGTTATGTGTGGACTATCGTCAGTTGAATAAGGTAACTATCAAGAATAAGTATCTGCTTCCGAGGATCGACGATCTGATGGACCAGTTAGTGGGTGCCCGTGTTTTCAGCAAAATTGATTTGAGGTCCGGATATCATCAGATTAAAGTAAAGGATGAAGATGTTCAGAAGACAGCGTTCAGGACAAGGTATGGGCATTATGAATATTCAGTGATGCCGTTCGGTGTGACCAATGCTCCTGGTGTATTTATGGAATATATGAACCGTATTTTCCATAATTACCTAGATCGGCTTGTGGTGATCTTCATAGATGACATTCTAGTTTATTCTAAGTCAGAGGGAGAGCATGCTGAGCACCTGAAGTCAGTGTTGGAAGTTTTAAAAGAGAAAAAGTTGTACGCTAAGTTATCGAAGTGTGAGTTCTGGCTGAAAGAGGTGAGTTTCCTTGGGCACGTGATTTCTGGTAATGGTATTGCGGTTGATCCGGCAAAAGTAGAAGCAGTGTTAGAGTGGGAGTCTCCGAAGTCCGTAACAGAGATTAGAAGCTTTTTGGGTTTGGCTGGGTATTACAGGAGGTTCATCGAGGGTTTTTCCAAGTTGGCCCTTCCGTTGACTCAGTTGACTTATAAGGGTAAAGTTTTTGTTTGGGATGCTCGCTGTGAGGAAAGTTTTGTGGAACTGAAAAAGAGATTGACAACGTCGCCTGTTTTGACGTTGCCTAATCCGGAGGAACCGTTTGTTGTATATTGTGACGCTTCGAAGATGGGTCTGGGTGGTGTGCTGATGCAAGATGGAAAGGTTGTTGCGTATGCATCGAGGCAATTGCGGATTCATGAGAAAAATTACCCTACGCATGATTTGGAGTTGGCTGCTGTGGTATTTGTGCTTAAGATTTGGAGGCACTACCTTTATGGTTCGAGGTTCGAAGTGTTCAGTGATCATAAGAGTTTAAAGTATCTGTTCGATCAGAAAGAGTTGAATATGAGACAGCGTCGGTGGTTGGAGCTCTTGAAGGATTATGACTTTGGTTTGAATTATCATCCCGGCAAAGCTAATGTCGTGGCTGATGCTTTAAGCAGAAAGTCTTTGCATATGTCGGCAATGATGGTGAAAGAATTAGAGCTGATCGAGGAATTCAGGGATTTGAGTTTGGTTTGTAAAATGACACCTCGCAGTGTCAAACTGGGAATGTTAAAGATCGATAATGATTTCCTGGGCAGCATCAGGGAAGCCCAGAAGACAGATGTCAAGTTAGTGGATTTAATTAATGGGGTCGGTCAGTCTGAAGGTGAAGATTTCAAATTAGATTCCAGTGGTGTGTTGAGGTTCCGGGGTAGGATCTGTGTTCCGGACGATGAAGAGATGAGAAAGGCAATTTTAGAGGAGGGTCACCGTAGCAAGTTGAGTATCCATCCTGGAGCGACGAAAATGTATCAAGACCTGAAAAAGATGTTTTGGTGGTATGGTATGAAGAGAGATGTGGCACAGTTTGTGTATGCCTGTTTGACCTGTCAGAAATCTAAGGTTGAGCACCAGAAGCCTGCAGGGTTAATGCAACCGTTGGAAGTTCCAGAGTGGAAATGGGATAGCATTGCGATGGATTTTGTGACGGGATTGCCGAATACAGCTAAGGGTTATGACACTATCTGGGTGGTCGTTGATAGGTTGACGAAATCTGCCCACTTTATTCCTATTAATATCACTTATCCGGTGTCGAGGTTGGCAGAGGTCTATGTCAAAGAAATTATGAAGCTGCACGGTGTTCCGAAGAGTATTGTGTCAGATAGGGATCCGAGGTTCACTTCTGAGTTTTGGAAGAGTTTGCAAAAAGAATTGGGTTCAAAGTTGAAAATGAGTTCGGCGTATCATCCTCAGACGGATGGTCAGTCGGAAAGGACAATTCAGTCGTTAGAGGATTTGTTGAGGGCGTGTGTATTGGAACAGCGGGGTTCATGGGATTCCTACCTTGCGTTGATTGAGTTTACCTATAACAACAGTCACCATTCCAGTATCGGGATGGCACCGTTTGAAGCATTATACGGTCGAAAGTGTAGAACGCCATTATGTTGGTATGAGTCGGGAGAGAGTGTAGTGTTGGGACCGGAAATTGTCCGGGAGACTACAGAGAAGATCAAGATGATCCGTGAAAAGATGAAGGCTTCGCAGAGTCGTCAGAAGAGTTATCATGACAAGCGGAGGAAGGATTTAGAGTTTCAGGAGGGTGAGCATGTGTTCCTGAGGGTTTCTCCTATTTCCGGTGTTGGTCGAGCGTTGAAATCGAAGAAGCTCACTCCTCGATTTGTTGGTCCTTATCAGATTTCTGAAAGAATCGGAAATGTGGCTTATAGAGTGGCTTTACCGCCAAATCTTTCGAACTTGCACGACGTGTTTCACGTGTCGCAACTTCGGAAGTATGTTTCGGATCCATCTCATGTGATCCATATGGATGATGTGGAGGTGCGGGATAATCTCACTGTTGGGGTGTAAAGAAAATATTTAACTACATCTCACAACACTCTAAAACATGAGTATAAGAGAAAAAACAAAGTCAAATACAACTTAAGGTGTTTCTGACTGGTGCATCTTATAATGAAGAACTTGAGCCCATTATATAGCCTTGGTCTCCCTCTTCCTTCACAAAACTAAGCAATGTGAGACTTTTTCAAGATGCTCAATTTCAATCAACTTCAACAATCTCCACCTTGATTAAAATTGATACACGAGAAATCTTCCGTTTTCATTGTCTTCACCGACAATCATAGTTCAAAAGAACTATCATACTCCACCGTAGGGAGTATACTTCAGTTGAAGCTAAACCACTTCAAGAATTTCTCAATGCCGAAAGCCATCAACATAATTTCTTTAAGATGCTCAATTCCAATCAACTCCAACAATCTCCACCGTGATTGTAATTGATCCACGAGACTTACACCGACAATCATAGTTCAAAAGAAGTATCATACTCCACCATAAAAAGTATACTTCACTTGAAGCTAAACCACTTCAAGAATTTCTTCTTTCGGCACATGTCGAAAAAACCTACAGAAAAATTATGGTGCAACTTCCATGTTTCACTTTTCCGGAAGTTTCATCTGCCACCGACATTCTTTTCCAGTACGCGCCTTGCACAACTGTGAAACCAGTGCCTTGTGCGCAATTATGGACCCTTTGGAGCAATTTGCCGGACCTGCTCCTCTAGACAGTTTTTCTTTACATGCCTAGAATTGTTTCCTTTCAACACCTTAAACAACACACAGACTTCTCTAAAAACACCCCATGACCCCAGTACACCCACACCCTGCAAAGAAAATATTTAACTACATCTCACAACACTCTAAAACATGAGTATAAGAGAAAAAACAAAGTCAAATACAACTTAAGGTGTTTCTGACTGGTGCATCTTATAATGAAGAACTTGAGCCCATTATATAGCCTTGGTCTCCCTCTTCCTTCACAAAACTAAGCAATGTGAGACTTTTTCAAGATGCTCAATTTCAATCAACTTCAACAATCTCCACCTTGATTAAAATTGATACACGAGAAATCTTCCGTTTTCATTGTCTTCACCGACAATCATAGTTCAAAAGAACTATCATACTCCACCGTAGGGAGTATACTTCAGTTGAAGCTAAACCACTTCAAGAATTTCTCAATGCCGAAAGCCATCAACATAATTTCTTCAAGATGCTCAATTCCAATCAACTCCAACAATCTCCACCGTGATTGTAATTGATCCACGAGACTTACACCGACAATCATAGTTCAAAAGAAGTATCATACTCCACCATAAAAAGTATACTTCACTTGAAGCTAAACCACTTCAAGAATTTCTTCTTTCGGCACATGTCGAAAAAACCTACAGAAAAATTATGGTGCAACTTCCATGTTTCACTTTTCCGGAAGTTTCATCTGCCACCGACATTCTTTTCCAGTACGCGCCTTGCACAACTGTGAAACCAGTGCCTTGTGCGCAATTATGGACCCTTTGGAGCAATTTGCCGGACCTGCTCCTCTAGACAGTTTTTCTTTACATGCCTAGAATTGTTTCCTTTCAACACCTTAAACAACACTTTCACAGTATCAAACTTCTTTTCTGATGTGGGAGATCAGACAAGCTGCAACCACGGAGCATACTAAGAAATTTATACCCCACCGAACCAAAAGCTCTTGATACCAGCTGTTGGGGAGCACCGAGAGCAACAACGAGCTAGCCAATGAACCGGACCACCAAGAGACCTGGACACCACATCTCCACCCAAAACCTTAAGGCAATGGGTATATGGATCCCCTGTCTTATATGTCCCTCATATAGCTCATTCATAGTCGATGTGGGACGAACCACTCACACTTAAATTTCCAACAATACGAGCTTATGTTTTCAGCTCACCCCACCTTCTGGTAGGTTGTGGGGCCAATTTTTTTTATGCAAAAATTTAGGAAAAAATTCGTTTAAATCTAGAAGTAATAAGGAAGCAGTTCATTAAAGCAAATTATAAGGAAATAATAGGAAAGCTTAGAAAAAAAATTAATTGTTAAAAACACCACAAAAAAATTCATTTAAGCAGTCAAATATACCAAGATCGATATCAACCAACCATAATAAATCAAGACAAAATACATGTGCATAATTAACCATCATAAGTCTACATACCCTGACAATAAATCTAAAGCACAAAAGTCCAGAGAAAAAAAAAACAAACCGCCTATCATCTAGTTTTCCACATCAATATTGGAGGCACTCTTGGAAAAAATAGTTGAGCCTTCCTTTTCATTATTGTCATCATCATCATTTTTATTTACGGTACAAAACAATAGAAATTTTTTTTAAGCAACCAGGCAGCCAGCCCAAATTTATTAATAAAATAAAGAGAAGACATAAAAAACACAAGGGGGGACTAGGCCAAAACCCTTGGTAATGATGACAATAATAGAAAGCCCAACAAATGCCCCTAAAATAAACAAACAAAGAGCTCTAATAAAAGAAAATCTAAGGTGACGAGGACGACCCGAAAAAGTAAGCAGGGCAACACCTGAAGCCCCCACAACCTCCACCCACTGCCTACTGAGCACACTCCAAACCACCACAGCCAGAACCACCTCACTATCCCCACATTAAGCACACTCCCAAAGATCGATGTTAGAGGTGGAGGCCAGGAGACGATTGGGACGGGATCAGAAGCTGAAGGCAAAGGGAGGAGCCCGGCGAAGAGAACCGCTAACTGTAATTTAAGGACCCAAACTCCGAAGCAGGGCAACACCTGAAAGCCCCCACACAACCACCCCCCACCGTCAATTGAGCGCCACACCACAACACCCAGCCTCACTTCACTATCCTCACATTAAGCACACTCATATCTGATCGAGGTTAGAGGTGGAGGCCGGGCGAGAGACGGGGTTCAGGATCTGAAGGCAGAGGGGAGGAGCCCGTCAGAGAGAACTGCAAACTGCAATCTGGCGCCCAACAATGACATTGCGACAACAACCAATTCAGTGGTTAGTATAAATATGAAGAAATAATAATTAATCACAACCACGTTAAATAAATAATTATATTCATCCTGCAGTCAATAATCAACAATAATATTATATTGGAAAGTCTACAAAACTATACCAATAAAATGTGCGACCACCAGACATGATGCATCATCATGCATGCTTGTAGTATATATCACATGGGTAGGCCGGTGCTTCTGTGTTTTTTTTTGATAAGCTGCTTCTGTGTTTATTTAAACATACTACCTAGCTCAAGAGGATTAGGGAGCACTATATATATATATATATATATATATAAAACCATTCAATATATTATCTTATTCTCAAGATATTAAAAAATAATAAAATTTAACATTTTTCTTGAAAACCTTAAAAAAATAAAAATAAGCATACCCTATTTTCTTATTTGATTAATTGAAAAATTATAATTATATTTTATACCCTATTTTCTATACATTTATTACATCTAAGCTAATATGGTATGGAGAAAAACAAAATTATATGCTTTTAAAATATAATTATAGATTTTCAATAATCAAATAAGAAAATATTGCATGCTTATTTTTATTTTTTTTTAATTTTCAAGAAAAGTATTAATTTTTATTATTTTTAATATCTTGAGAATAAGATAATATATTAATGATTGATAGTTATATTTTGGCTTAGTTGTAACTTGTATATGGATTCTTTTTGATTATTTTTCTAAGGACCAACTTTAAATGTTTAAGTTAGTTTAGGGACCTATTGAATTTTTTTTAATTAGTTTAGGGACCTATTTATAAATTGTAAATGTCACCTCAACATTGACTAACTGTTGACTAACTTTAATATAACAATTATTAAAACTTATACCTAAAATATAAGAACTCAAATAATATAGGCAACTAAAAGTATAGGTTAGCCATTTCCATTATAATATAGCTGGCTAGTTTGATCTTGTACCCTGCCCCGGAGAGGTCGATCTCTCCCATTGTACATATACACACAACAAATAATAAAGCAACTACTATATGTTAACAAATAATAAAGCAACTTCGTAATATATTTTTTGTTTTCTTTTACTAAAATGTATATATTCATTTTAAATTGCTCAATAGAATATGGAAAACTCTTACTATAAAAAATTGTGGTAGGAAGATGATGAAGACTAGCTATATAAAGAATGCATTTTTGAAAATAATGAAAACAACTTTTTGACATTTTAAAAATTTCTGAAAATACCAATTTTACAATGTTTTTGTTTTAATGGAATAAGTAGAAATGAAAATAGGAAAGAATGGAAAGGAAGTTGACAGAAGAATCTTAGGGCCTATTTACGTTCCTTCCCCAATTTCCTATTTTCATTTCATGTCATTTTCACTCAAGTTTAAATACGCAACACAAAACAAATCCAATATTTTCATGAAGTTAAATAATCGCAAAAAAGTTGTTAAGCATTCTCTCATCTTCTCTTTCACAATTGTTCACTACAAGAGGCTTTCATTTTTTGTTAGTAATTCAAAATTGAATATAAATCGTAGAAAATGAAAACAAAATATTTTTAGAAAGTAAACAGTCCCTAAGTCAATCATGTGTTAATTTCACCTTGAAATCTGGTTTTCAATGTTAATTTCATTATAGTGATTATATTTCATTTCCTTTCATTAATCTGGTTTGTAAATTTGATTTTGTGTTTTGCTTCATTACTCAAATTCATTTTTGCTTTCTAATCTAATTTCCAAATCTGACTTGAGATTTTTTGAGACAGTTTGGACGGCGGTTTGAGTTGTTGAGAATAGAGAATGATAGGCTCTATATGGCGCTTAGTATATGTTTTGTTGAATTCGGCTTTTAATTGATTATGGTTTTGTAAGTAGTAGTTCCTTAACTATAGTTGATCAAATTATGTTAACGGTTTTGGTAACAATGATTACTTAATTAACGCGTGTAGTAGCAATTCATATAGGATCGGTTGATGCTGATTGATCAATTCTATGGTCAAGCAAGAATAGAATCTTGAAAAGAGATTAGAGATCTTATGAAAGTTGTGATATCTCGAATTGAAATTACCTTAAACCAATGGATTAGTCATTTTGATATATTGATTTTATCTCTCTAGTATAATATTTGGCTGAATTTGAATAATACTCCATTGAAAAATATTATGGATCCACATGCATACATTTCATAAGAAAAACTGATAGGGAGCTTAATTAAAATTATTTAGTTATAGTATTTTAATTAGTTGGGTTTAATTAGAATGTTTAGTGGTAGTATTTTAGTTAGTAGAACATTTATATAATGTTACTTTAGTTGGGCTTTTAGCCCTCAGGCCTTTTACTTTATTAGCCCATCAGTAGTTCCAAAATATATAGTCTCTTGGAGACATTTTAAAGAGAACCAAAATCAAATGAAAAGTCTTTTATTTCCTATTAGCTAGTTTTGTCTTTTAAGCTATCTTCTTCCTTTGTTAGGTTAATGTCCTTAGTTTTGTTAAGGTAGTAGCTTCCTAACAATTGGTGCTTTCATTCTTGAACATTCGTACCTCCCATGGCTTATACAACACTCATCCATTTTATTCATCATCCACTCCATCATTTTACTCCACCACCACTCATACACCTCCATTTCCAACTTATCCCTACTACAATCCTTCATCTTTTTCCACCACCACTCCTATTACATCTCCAACACCAAATCTGGATTTCAACCATGGTTACTCACCACCATCACATTCTAGCACTCAGAAAATGACTTTTCCAATTTGTATGGAAGTTCCTATTTTTCATGGTCTCCTCGATGATGCCCACGAATGGGTGATTTCCATTGACAAATACCTTGTGCACAGTATACCAGAGGTTATGAAGGTGACAACAGCTGTGATGGCATTGAGAGACCATGCTCTCAAATGGTGGCTGTGGCACTCTCAAAATGATCCACCAGCAAACTGGGAGTCATTCACGGTGGTTTTTCTGCAGGGCTTTCAATCTGACTATCGAGACATTTTACCAGTCTACGATGAGGAAGAGGAACCACACCAGGAGCCATCGCTACCGGTCGCTGCTTCCGTTTCCTCGCACACTACTTTCTCAGCAGGGGTCGTATGTTGCTCACTCAAGGATCGGTACGCGATTTCCTCCATCACAGATGACACCATTTCCATACTTGCGACGTCTTTGGTACACACACCATTCCCTGAATCTGTCTCGCATGCACAAATTGAAATGAAGCTCGAACCTTCTCAAGCACCACAACAGAAGCTACACACCAGAAGGAAAAACAGTAAATCTACCGATCCAGCTCCAACACCACCACCACCGACGAAGTCTGCTCTACCTCCTGGCGCCAGAACCACCAGATCTGCTCATAGGTCAGTCCCCATCTCTAATGCTGGCGGCACCACCAAAACCACCGGAACCACCAGATAGAGGTTCCCCAGCTGGCCACAAGTTACTTTATTTAGGCAGTACTAAGTCTGATTCACGCGCATCGTTCCAAGGGCGTGTAATTAATGCTCTTGCACCACTGGCTGTTAGGGGTGCTCGCGGTGCGATTTGGTTCGGTTTTGAACAAAAAAGTGGACCAAACCGCAAGGTCTAAATAGTTGCGGTTTGGTTTGGTTCGGTTGTCTTTAAAAAAGAAACCAAACCAAACCAAACCAAACCAATGCCGTTTGGATTGGTGCAGTTGGTGCGGTTTTTAGCGAGACGAAACAATACATTAAACTTAAAACATGTCTCCAACAAATAAATCTGCCAATTAAAAGATTAAACTTAAAACATTCTGCAACAAAACTTCAAACTTAAAACACTAAACTTAATACAAGTCTCCAATTAAAAGCCAAACATTCTCCAGCAAATAAAATCTGCCAATTAAACTTAAAACATTCTCCAACAAAATTTCAAACTTAAAACACTAAACTTAATACAAGTCTCCAATTAAAATCCAAACATTCTCCAGCAAATAAAATCTGCCAATTAAACTTAAAACATTCTCCAACAAAACTTCAAACTTAAAACACTAAACTTAATACAAGTCTCCAATTAAAAGCCAAACATTCTCCAGGCAAATAAAAACTACCAATTAAAACATTAAACTTAAAACATTCTCCAAAAGCATTCTCCAGCAAGTCTCAACAAGTCCTACAAATAAAAAATAGACAAAGAAATAATACAAAATTAGTAACTATTAAGCAATTCAATAACTAATAGAGTAATAAAATCTAACAAGATTCAATCAAATTAAAGTACATACCATCTAGTCTTCATCAGTTTCAATATCAGAAAGCCCCTCATTAAGTTGTGGGATTGGAGCAAGTTCTAAGAATGTATCAAATATATAAAACAAAAGTTAGACAAAACATATAATTGTAATTTCACAAAACAGAATTTACAACACATATATACCTTCTTCCAGCTTTTCCAAGTCTTCCAAGAGCTCTTCAATATCCACTGACAAAGGGGAAGATCTCAACCAATTTTGTGCACATTAGATAAAGTAAGAACGACAACATGTTCTAAAACCGTATTCAAATTTATGAAACTATAATAGGGGGCAAATCAATTACCTGATTTTCGATCGGAGAAACATCAGGGACAGCAACAGAGTAAGAGTTTACTTCATTATCAATCGTCATTATCAATTGTCAAGCAAAAACAACATTATCAACATTGAAATATAACAAAACCCTAAGCATAAAATCAGTACAACAACAACAACAATCATCAACAACAGTTTGCAGATTCAGCACAACAACAACAACAGTTTGCAGATTCACTACAACAACAACAGTTTGCAGATTCAGTACAACAACAACAGTTTGCTTCTGGTGAGAGTGAAATCGAAAACGACGGTGTGAGTGAGAGTGATTCAGTACAACGGTGTGAGTGAGAGTGATTTAGTGAAATCGAAAACGAACTTGTGAAATCGACGGTGCTTTTGCGTGAACGTCGGTCTGAGTGAGAGAGAATGAGAGAGATCAGTGAAACGGTGCTTCAGTGAGAGAGATGGGTGATTGCATTGCGTGGTGCTTCTGTGAGAGAGACGGTCTGAGTGAGAGAGACGCGTGAGAGATGAGAGATGGGTCACGGTGAAACGGTGCTAACTTTAGGGTTTCTAATTTTGAAACGTAGAGAGAATGAGAGATGGGTTATGGGTCGTT
Organism: Astragalus membranaceus; assembly: GCA_039519185.1. Lineage (NCBI taxonomy): Eukaryota > Viridiplantae > Streptophyta > Magnoliopsida > Fabales > Fabaceae > Astragalus > Astragalus membranaceus. The sequence goes on from CM076848.1 coordinate 45,428,970, forward strand.
AACTGTGTGTGAAGCCCAAAGGATATGCTACTGTTGCGAGCCCAAAAAACTGTTACTTATACAATATTGCGGTTTGGTCCGGTTCGATTCGGTTACTGAAAGCAGAACCGCAAACCTGAACCGAACCTGCGCGGTTCAGCAGAAAATAAAACCAAACTAAACCAATAGAAAACGGTTTTTTGCGGTTTTCGGTTTGGTTTGGTTCCGTTTACGGTTTTCTATTGGTTTGGTTCGGTTTTGAACACCCCTACCAGCTGCGACAACAACTAATGCGCCACCCACAAGTTACTTTATTTTAACTAGGACCATAGACCCGTGCATATATGCACGGGGTCGTAAAAATGATACGGCCAAGAGACAACAACGAAATAGTAAGGTTCATGTAAAGTGATATCAGGAAAAAAAATGGTTATAACGAAATAGTAAGGTTCTTTGAAAATGGTTGGTATTCATCTTTGAAGATTAGATTTTGTCAACCTGGTGTTGTCTATAGAGAAAATTGTCGAAGTATACAACAGGTAAATTGTAATTCTAATACATTTCAGACTATTTAGTGTATTTATCATTTTGGACCCATTTATTGGATTAACCCATTTACCTAATATTGGGCCAATTTAAAGCATGTTTTGTGGAGGTGTTGCGTATGGTAGGTTGTTGAAGACCTCATGGTAGACAATGTTGGTGGTGAATTTGGAAGGCTTTCCAAAATCGTCTACGATTAAGACCCTCAAACCTGCTCTGGAAGTCACCCTAGACATTGCCACATATAGCTGGCCATGAGAGAAGACAGGCCTGGGGAGGTATAAACCCACAATTTTCAGTGATTGTCCTTGGCTCTTTTTTATGGTCATTGCAAAAGACAATGTTAGTGGGAATTGACGACGTTGAAACTTAAATGGAATTCGGACATCTGACGGTGTTAGAGACAACCGTGGAATACAAACTTTGGTGCCGATGTTTGTGCCAGAGATGATCTTTCCTTCAACCAAAAACCTCCCTAATTGTGTAATAACTAACCTCGTGCCATTACAGAGCCCTGCACCCTGATCAATATTTCGAAGTAACATGACAGGAGTCCCAACTTTGAGTCGCAAGATATGATTTGGTAAGCCTGGTGAAGCAATTGTGTTAAGATATTCTGTTGTGTGGACATTATCGACACGGTCAACATTGATGGTGTCAGAGTGAGGTGTATCAAGGCTAAGATATGTCATTTCATCCGCTGTCATTTGAAGTAACATGAAATTGTTGATTGTCTCAACAACCGCGTTAGTTGGGGCTAGGATAGCGCGCTGTTGGTAATACATGTGATCCACATCAGCTTCCAAAAACGTTGGGTAAACTGCATCAACAATCCAACGGATTCCGTCACCCACAGGTTGGAGCAACATGTCATTGGGTATAGGCAAAATAATAGAATCATCTTTGGGCTGACCACTGATACCATCACCAATACCTAAGATGAATGCAGCAAAATCACGTTTTGCGTTGATATCGTCTGATAAAGCTTCGGCTAGAAGGCGCATGTTTGTGTGCAAAGACATAACATGACATTGATTCCACAAGTAGGAAGAGTTGATGGTTGCATTAACTATCTGTTGTCTGGTCCCTTTTGTTATAACTGGTAGAATTTGGCGGAAATCCCCCCCCATAACAACAACTTTCCCCCCAAAAGCCTTTGACTCATTTCCTTCCTTCTCAAACCGCATTATGTCTTTAAATGTTTTATCAACGGCCTCAAAGGCATGTTTGTGCATCATCGGAGCTTCATCCCATATAATAAGTTTTGCCCTAGAAACCAAGGCTGCTAGGTGGCTACCATATGGAATGTTGCATGTAGAATCCTCATTAATGGTAAGTGGGATCGCAAATCTAGAATGTGCAGTTCTTCCACCAGGCATCAAAAGGGCAGCGATGCCGCTAGAAGCAACAATTAACACAATCTCTCCTTTTGCTCTTAAAGCGGATGCAAGAGCCCGCCAAATGAAAGTCTTACCTGCACCACCAAAAGCATAAAGGAAAAACAAACCCCCCTTGTCCCCAACCGCGTTGTCCATGATTTTGTCATACACCAAACGTTGTTCGACAGTCATGGTTGACAACAATCGAACATTCTCCTCAACCAGGGCAACGCGATCATAATTTAACTCATCATTGATAAGCCGATTTTGTGAGCATCCCATTTCGGTACCCTTAGGTTGCTCCATTGTTGGAAAGTCTGCCAAACATTTGTTGTGCTTTCCCAACATTTTATCAATTTCTATTAGAAGGTAGTTGTGAACTTGTTCTGGTGTGAATGACAAATCTACAAAAAAGCAATAGGATAAAAAGGGGTTTGTTAAATCAAGTTAGAATGTTGTTGAACGTAATTGGGAATGAGGGTAAAATAAAGGGTTTGAGGAAAAGAGAATGACCTGGTGAGTGGAAGAGCCTTCTTTGGGTGTAAACAATGTCATCTGAGAGTAGGTGATGTGTGCCGGCAAAGACAAACTCCGGCCTTGACATTTGTTGGGCAACCAATAAAATTACAAATAATTGCCGTAAGTACTGACCTGAGCCCCAACGGCTAGCCTCTTCAATTCCATCAATATATTCCTGATCATCTTCCCAAAACCCCCTTGCATAGCAAGCATTTTTAAAGGAGAGGTGAACTTTGTCTCCAACCCTAAGAAGGTCTTCGTAGCATGTAGGGCCGGGGATATGATTTAAAAGTGTTCGCATGTAGTAAATTTCTCCTGACCCAGGTGGAACATAATGCATACGACCAACACTCATACCCTTTTTCCTAGGAGCCCAACACCTATCCTTTCGCTTCCAAACAAAACGGGTTGGGAATTGTGTGTAGGTCAAATGTCTAGCATCAGGGTATCTTTTGTTGGCGTCGAACCACGATAAAAACTTGGTGTAGTTTGAACTGTTTCTATTAATAACGGTATCGAGTGGCTTCCTATTGTCGTAAATTAGACATTGCTCACCTGGCAAATGAAACATGAGTCTTTCAACGGCTGGGTCTCTACAATGGATATCAAAACTGAAGATACGCCATGCAGCCTCACAAGGGGACAAATAGCGACAATCGTAGTACAACTTGATCTCGTCAATAATCTCAACAGCACATTCCGAATCATCAGACTCGAAAAAGGTTGCGGTAACTCGATCATGACCCTTATTGATATATTTGAATAGGTACTTAATGGATCTAGATTGATTACACCACTCAACATTGATATGGGCGTTGAACTTTAGTAAAAGGTGTTTGTTATAAGGGACAACAAAGCGATTATCAACAAAGCAATGACCCTTTTGAATTTTGTTGCCATCATCACGCCTTCTATATATTGGGTAGCCATCTTTATCTATTGTAGTTGTGGACGCAAATTTTTTGGGAAAATACTTTGTACATGTGCCGTTATTCATACAAGGTGAGCTCAGCCTTTGGCTTCCACAAGGGCCATGGATCATATTTGTGGAGACAAGATGGTACAATGTTGGGTCTTCAAACTTGTTTGGGATTTCCGCACATATGATACGATCAATGTCTTGTGCATGTACGATTCTACTTTTTTCCCGAAGAAAGACAAGAATGTGGGCATGTGGCAAGCCTCTCTTCTGGAATTCGATGGTGTAAATAACTGTAGTGAAATGCAACAAAAAATTAGGCGGAATAATTTAGATACAATAAATGAAAAGTAACCATGGAGATCTAATGAATGTATATAGGTATATAGGTTTGGGGTACCTGCTTTGGTCAGGCCAAAGATCTGGCCTTTCTTGATGTCACGTATGAGTTCGTCAAGTTTGATTTTGAACATTCGTGCAACCAAATCGCCCCTATCTTCCGGCTTTAAATTCAAACTCCCTAGGAGTTGGCCTAACTCTGGCCATTTGGGGTTGCAAGTAAAAGTAATAAAAATATCTGGGTAACCAGCCCAACGACATATTGCCATTGCATCTTGATAATTTTGTTGCATGTATCTTGACCCTCCAGTGAAACTTGACGGCAATACAATTCTTTTACCCACCTTTGACGGGTTTCGATCACCCCTCAAGACTGCATCTGATAAACCCTTATACAATTCGGCCCGAACCTCACGCTGGTGACCCCGGACCCATTGAAGACGCTGCGCCTCAATCATGCTATAGGCATCGACCAAAAATTGTTGGAACCACCGTTTGCCATAGATAAGAAGGGAATCTTCATTTGCCCGTTGTTGGATTCGGTAGGCAAACCACTCACGCAAAGTAACTGTTTCCCTTTTAATTGTGGGTGCAGTGCCTAAGTCATTGTACTCAATATTCTCCCACCAACCATCCTCTCCCCTTGGGAACAATAAAGGATATTGCAACGGCAAGTATGCAGAGCTCAATGTAGAAACCCTTTTGAGATAGCCACTTTGGTGTTCAACAATTACGTCTCTATCATGATGGGCCGAATCATAATCACCAACAATCAGAGCTGCAACCTCAGAAGCAGATGGCAAGTTATACCGTCTTGAATCAACACCTCGTTTGCCTATAATTTTCAACCTAATATCAACTGGTTGGCCTGCATTGATTCGATCACGGACATATCTATACTGTTTTACAAAGGGGTTATATGTATCAAGAAGCTCTCGAATGTCATGTGCAATGCCAGATTGGAAATCGTTGTCATTGTTGTCCATCCTGAAAAAGATGATGCGCGAAAATAAAAATGGGAAAAAACAAATGGGGATACGTAGGAAAATGATATTGAAATGTACGGACCTTACAACAAAAAGACGATTTTCAATTTCGTTGTCAGTATCATATATATAAAGCTGTGCAAATTTGGGGGAAACACCAGGCATTGGCAAGAGGCTGCCAATTTGATGATAATTCTCACCGTGCATAACAAACACGGGAGGTGCGCCACCCACATTCAACTGTTTCTGTATTTTTCCACCGATGGAGGTAAACGCAAACATATTATTGAACGACCGTATATTGTTCTGAAAGTATTTGCTTTTGCTATCATTCCCATGAAATAACCTGAATAAATTTTGTGGTTGTTCCTTATATTGAGGAAGAGCCACACGGCTATGGGAACAACATAAGCCAAACTTTGGCTGACTGGCGTTATAATTTTTTTGCAATCTTTCTTCAAACCACAACGATGCACCACAGTGCGGACATTCCCTTGTTGGCATGCCAATGTCCCAGTAATCTAGCAGTCCAGCGGGAGAAAATAAAAAAATATTCTTATTTTAGGAAAGTATAAATTGGTAAGGGGGACATCACAATGAAAAATGATTGAAAAATAGTACCGATGGGGATTTCATTTGATGTGGTTCCGCAAGGGATGTCAGCATTAGAAGATGAATCCACTTGGGAAATGTAGTCGAGATAGGAGGTCAGTTTAAAAAATTTAAAATTAATGGGGGGGGGGATTAGGAAACGACAAGAATTGATGAAGGACGTGTACCAGGATGAACGTTGGGTGATGTTTTGCCACATGTTGCCGCGGGGATGGGATTCGATGACTGTAGCACGATAGTGGAGCCTGTGGATGGAACTGTCCAGCGAAGCGGATGGGTAAGGAATATAAGAAAAGCAACCTGGAAAGATGGAAGTGTTCTGGTAAATTGGAAGTTGGAATTACCTATGTGACATGGTTGGCTTGAATGGTTGGTAGTTGTATCGTTTACAACTGGAGATAGGTGAGAATGTTTTGTGTTCCCAGTGTTGGTGCTTCGAAGAGAATGTTTACCTGGGCCAAGCTTGGGCAATTCAGAGGAGTGAACACAGTGGCCCACACCTGGACCTGCAGATGTATTAGGCTGTTAATAACAACGATGTTGGCACCGGAACGTGAATCACCCTAAAACGCATTGGATTGACTTGGGAAAGTCTAAAAAATACATGATATAAAGGGGAAGAAAGTAATAACCGTAAAAATGAGCACCTAAAGGCAATTCCAAACACCCTCCTTGGTAAACTGAAGCAAACATCGGGGAATGTGAAAAAGGCTGGCGGGACGGGTCAGCTTAAATATGGCAATGATAGCGAAATAGAAGATGAGAATAATAAATAGGTGGAGCGAATACAATTATACGTAGGAGATAGAGATAAACAGTTAATATTAACATTAACATACATAAGAAGCAGGATGCATCAGATCTGCTTGGTGAATGACTCTCAGGTGTATGTCTCAAACGCTTGGAACCCTTTCTCATAGGATATGGTGCCTCCATACAAAGAAGGAGTGTGTAGATGGAATGTGAACCAGATGAGTGTAAATGTAGTTGATAGTTTGCAATATATAGGTGAATACATGTAGGCGTGGGTGTAAGAGGCGACAGAGAATTGGGATAATCAAAATGTGGAGAACATGTGAACAAATGATGAGGGTAAAAAGACGTCATTAGAGTGATAAAGTTGAAGAGACAGGGCGGGCATTTCGAGGTAACGTAGGGAACGGGAATTAAATGCAGAACAGGATTTGGTGGGATGGGAACAAAGATTGTGGGAGGTTGTAATCATTGGCCTGACGCGATGCAGGTAGGAATGACTGAATAGGCCCACACGTTGGATGGAGGCCCATTTTGATGCCTAACTCGAAGCCTCAGTTCCATTAGGCAGTTAGTTTTGTTGGTCCAAAAGGATGATTTTCTGCCTGCATGTCAAGTATTTTATACCTACAACATTTTTCCATGATGTAGTTATTTTTATAGCTCATATTATTCTTGTAGCATTTCCATAGATATATTTGTTTGTAGTTAATAGAATAATTTGTCCGAAATGTGGAATGGCTGATTAAAAAGAAGGTAACTTATTGAAAATAATTTAAAGGCAAAGTTTGTTGGCAGCTGAATTTGTTGAATGGTATATGAGGTTACCGTTACATACATCCGTTAATAATATATGCATATGGAAAACAGAAATGTGAGAAACTGGTAAGGGGTAAGCTATAACAATATGTACATATATTTACGCGAGGAAGGACATCAGCAAAGGTTCTGATATTACAAGACCTAGAGGAAGAATCACGATAAAGTGACCCCAATACCACAATCACATGGCTTCAAGTACTTAAACGACGAAGCGCCAACTAATATATACACCCAAGATTAGAACTGGTACGTGGGAGTGACACTACAAAACGACAGTAATTAGAAGATAGCGTAATAGAGGACACACGTAATGAAGGCATATATACAGGATCTTGGAACCCCTCAACCCTCGGCCAACATTAGATGTTCATTCCTTAGGTTCTAGCTTGATGGTAGTTGGAGCAAGTTTCTTAACTGAGTCAGGTGAGAAATCCATGTTGTTCAAGTCAATCCCCTGAAAATCAGCAATGGGCCTCTTCCCCAACTGTGAACTGGTGGGTGTGGACTCAAAATCTGTAAGGAAGTCATCGGTCTTATCGGTAGATGATGAATCGCAAAGATCAATCTGCAAATGAGGTAATAGGTAGGGGTAAAACAGTGTTAAAAATGCGTGGGGTTAGAATAGGGAAAACTTTTCAAAAGAGGAGGGAGTAAGGAATGTGGACAAAAACTTTGGACATATGAAAACATATAAAGGTGGAAAAAATGAACAATATTACCACATGTGGTTGAGGCCCAAGTTTGTGGGGCGTATGGGTTATTTCAGCATCTTCTTCGTCACTGCACACCTGCTTTAATGTTTAACATCATAAGGTAATACGAAAAATATGGAATTTTGGTGAGGAAAGCAAGACTGAGGACATATAAATATCGACATACATTAATCGCATGCTTCTGAATGAACCTTTGTATGAGAGCAGAATCAGAGGTGAATTTCCGAGCAGTGCAAGTCGTGAAACCCTTCTCAATATTTCCTTTTGAAACCTCAACTTTGAACAAATATTTTTTCCCCAGCATTGGTGCAAACTCAATGGGTTGGTCCCCTACGGTATTATGCTGAACAGAATATGGAAAATTGACGTAAGCAATTGGATGATACTGTAATATGTAAGAGAAATGGTGTAAACGTGATACGGTTAGGGCAGAAAGCGGAAAGGTTACCTGTGCATACGAAGAGATGAGGTCTACGGCAGATCTACCGACAATCATTGCGACCAAACCATTGAACAAAGTAAACGTGGTGGAACCGGTGTCATCAATTACAACAACATTCAGCTTATACCTGTGAAGGTTAGACGTGTAAATTTATTAAGCCAATGGCAGGAATGTGCAGCCCGAATTACATGTGAGGAGAACGAAATGAAGAAGTGAGACTTTGTTAGTAGCAGTAGTCATAATACCTGGGTGTGGCCGACACAAGGGCATCACAGTGATTACAGGTAAAACCTGCCCCAACCTTGTTAGCGTTCCTAAAACAGGTGTTGCATGAGTTGAATGCCCAGCCCTCAGACATGTCAAACTCGACAGCATCTACCAGAACACATCCAAGAGAAGGCTGAAAAAATTGAAATTTAAGTTGTTAGACCTTTTGGGAACTGAAATAGTTGGGTGTGGTTAGGTATGGGTAACTGAAATGAACCTGAGTAGCCTCAACCAAATCAGATATTGACATTCGAGGAGTGAGCATCAGTTCCTCAGATATTGATATTGAGTTAGTCGCAGACATTTGAGCCACAGTTTGGGTTAGAAGATTTTCATCGAGCACCATCCTGGAGTTGAAAATTGGTATGAAGATATTTCAGGAAAGTGGGATACAGTTCGATGTAAAATAAGGTAACAATTAACGGTGGTACCTGGAACGGTAATCCATGATTGGAGGGATTTCTTCATTGATATAAAGTTTTGTTCCATGCCACGCTGATGAGATGCTACCAACACCTAGGGGCGTGGGTGGGGTTTGAGTTAACAACATATTTAAACATGGTGTGAAAATAATTAAACGAAAGGCGTAAAACGCTACCTTGATATTTGCCAAGCCTGCACATCTGGATGACCAGAATGACTGGCGCATTAGGGCTAGCAGTCTCAAGGACATGCTGCATTTGGTCTGCGTATTCCCCCCAGAGTGCACACTTGAGCCTGTGTTGCCTGCAATAGGATGGAGAATCACATAATCTTGAGATGTTAATTGTTTTTGCTAAGGAAAGACTGAAAAAACATATGGATGTGGCAGGATATGGTAAAGATTTGGTAAAGAAATATTCACGCTAAATCCTCCAGCATCAATTCCAGGAGGGCGGTTTTCTTGCCGTTGATAACTTTATCCTTGATGTTGTTCTTCTCAGCTACATGGCCAATAACATCTATGGAAAAGGGAAACATGAACAACAATATACGCAGAGGACGAGCTGAGGAGAAGATATAACGGAAGGTGAAATAAATATGAGACCGCATTGGAAAGGGCGTTTCATACCAATGAAGATGTCAGTTTTCTTTGCGTCGAGAATATTGGGAAAATCCAGAAAATCAAAGACGTGCCACGGAAGTTGGCCTACAGTTGTAGGAGTAACAATAGTGGTTCCCATGAAGTTCAACTTGAAGTTGTGACATGTCTTTGGAAACAATTTGTCATTTCGTCCGACCATAAGATTCTCCAGTATGTAAGACTCACCCTCATGGACAACATCCATGTACTTAGTCACCCACTGGCGCGCCACGGTAGCCTGGATTTTCGCAAACTACAACAAAGAAAACCAAAGGAGTCCATTCGTGAGAAGAAGGTAGTTTGTGAATGATTGTATATGGATGCAAGGATAACAGGATATGGCGTACCTTCTCATCAACCAAGATCATGTCGATACTTCCTAACTGTTGACGGGATTTAGGATCAGGAAGTGTCCATAGACGTATGACTCGAACCCTCATTTTCCATGATGTCTTCCCCGCAACAATATCATCAAGGTAGTTGAAACGTTGGTCCATCCTGTGAAGCATAAAAGAGGGAAAAAATGGGGGAAGTTGAAAAAAAAAACTGTTATAAGAAGGAAAATTAAAGGACCTAGATAGTGATGTTGGCTAATAAATGCAAATGGATGCAGCATGGTGGGCATGATATAAGAGACCATAAGGCAAACCCAAAAATGGCAAACAGTAAAAGTAACAAATAATGGATGGTCACGAAGGATGGGAAAGGGATAATGGTCTATATTCATAGCCAGTGGATGATAATAGATGCCCAAGGGTGGGGATGAAAAGCAGACTACTAATACCCACGCATGAGTAAACGCTGGAATAGATGGTTGGTGACAACCAGAAGGCGACTTACTGGAAAGGCAGTGGTTGTGTTTGAGGCGGTTTCAGGGATTCAAAGGCTTGATGTGTTAAAGATTGAACTGAGGGGCTCCTTTTATAGGGGTGGGGGAGGGTGACATGGTTAGGGTTAGGGTTAATGCAATGGATAATAGTAATGTATATGTATATGTATATGTATATGTATATGTATATGTATATGTATATGTATATGTATATGTATATGTATAGGAATGTATATATAATATAATGTATAATGTATGTATAATAATGATTATGAGGTATCAGTGGAGAGGGGGTTAAGATATTTTCGGGGGTGGGATTGGGAACGTACGGATTTGGTTTAGCTTTGTTGATAACTTGCTATTTGGTTAGGCACTGCAGGGATAATTTGGTGTTAAAGGGGAGGACACAAGCAGGCCGGTTATGGCTGCAACTAATGTTTGTCAAAAGGGTTGGTTAATTTGAAGAACAAAGCGTAACCGTAGTTGGGAAACCAAAGTTAGCAATTGGCTGCATTAAATGCAATGTCATTATGAAGATCCTGTGGCGCCTAAGAAAGTAGATGCATTTAACTCGGGGGACAGCGCATTGTATGGCCTGGAAGTGGGTTGTTAGCTAGTGACAAGAGAGAAGGATATTTAGAGAGGAAGCAGTGAAATAGAGCAGATACGAAAGCTGTTTACGATATGAAGGTTGGCTGTAGGTGAGGATGTTAGGATTTGGTGATAAGGCGCGATTGAGTGTCTGTCAGTACAGGTTATGGATAAGGGGGGGGGGGGGGTACAATCTGATAAGAGACAGTGCCAATAAAGGAAGGAAAAGTTGTAGGAGTGAGGAGAGTGACGTATTTGCAATGGCGGTGTTGAAGTTTGATCCGCCACCAACCCTGCCACAAAAGAGATTAGTTTTGTTTCTCAAGGTGTGACGTCTCAAGCCTATGCATAAGGGATAAGATGAAGTGGATCTATTAGCATAGAGTGTGTGTTGATGTGAAAAGGGAAATTGCACTATTTTGTGAGTTGTCGAAGAGAATGGAGGAACACGTGGTGTTAAAGCTGGGAGTATATGTGGTAGGAGATAGACAATGGTATGGCCTAGAAAAGATGCGCAAGGCCATAGGGGAAAAAGTTAATGGGGGTGATGATTACAAGATAAGGCACAAAGGAAGTGGACTGTAGCAGTAGGGGTTGATGAAAATGAGATTTTGGTTTGTGGATAAAATTTATGAAATAAATTTAACTATAAATACACGGAGTTCATTTCTCAAGAATAAATTCGGCAAAAAAAAATAATTATTCTGTGAGCATTATTTAAAGTGCGACGCTAAGCAGCGTGTTTTGGCGTACTATAAATACACGGAGTTCATTTCTCAAGAACAAATTCGGCAAAAAAAAAAAATTATTCTGTGAGCATTATTTAAAGTGCGACGCTAAGCAGCGTGTTTTGGCGTACTTTAGGATTCGGGAAAAATTTAACTGTTCATATTCGCGAAATCCTTTCCCCAAAAATCAGGTTGGAGGAAAAAAAACTTCTTGCAACAACGTACATAAATAGCGATAAACAATGTGTTTTGGGGTTTCAAAAAAACTAAATGTTCAAATAGGTGAGGTTCAGATGAGAGAAGACAGGCCTGGGGATGTATAAAAGTGGTTAATAATGATGAGCAGTTGTAATGGAATATATGAGCCGAACATGGAGGCCTAAACGGGGTGGAATATCGGTTTGGAGGAAAAAATAATTCTTGCGAAAACGTACATAAATAGCGATAAACAATGTGTTTTGGGGTTTCAAAAAAACTAAATGTTCAAATAGGTGAGGTTTAGATGAGAGAAGACAGGCCTGGGGATGTATAAAAGTGGTTAATAATGATGAGCGGTTGTAATGGAATATATGACCCAAACATGGACACCTAAACGGGGTGCAACTGTTGGGACCTGTAGCCCCTGGGTATTGCATCATAGATAATGGTTATGAACATTTAAATGGATTGTTTACCTATCATGTTGTTGTGCGTATGGAAATCCTTATTTGGAAGAGGACAACATTTAGAGATCATGAATTGAATAAGAGCCCGTGGATAGTATAACCTATGAGGAAATAGATAATGGTTATGAACATTTAAATGGATTGTTTACCTATCATGTGTGTAAGCATTCTTAGTTCATTGGTCGGTTTAATTTGTTGCTGTGCGTATGGAAATGCTTATTTGGAAGAGGAGAACATTTAGACATCATGAATTGAATAAGAGCCTGTGGATAGTATAACCTATTAGGCGTTGGTGCGTTGTATGGTATTGTGTCAAGTAGATAGATGATAGCAGAAATGTTTATGTTTTATGGAAAAACTGTTTGCCGGTTTAATTTGTTGCTGTGCGTATAGAGATGCGTATTTAATTTGGAAGAGGAGAACAACTGGACATTATGAATTGAATAAGAGCCCGTGGATAGTACAACCTATTAACGATTGAATGTGTACATGTTTGACCCCCCACTACTAACGGATGGTTACTAAGGTAGCATGGGATATAAGAAATTTTTTTTAAAAGGGTTTTGGGTGCACTGTGGTTACATATATTGGCTGAAAACTGTTTTCGTTTTTTGCTCCATCTGTATGAATCATTGATGCTTCCCTTTTGGATGATGAATCAGTACCTAACCTAGTATGTATTAGTTCTAAGATGGAACTATTGTTGAGGAAATGATGTTGAGAAATAAGTAGTTCATGGAAATGATGTTGACGAATGATAGGGATAAAGGAATACAATGACAAATGAAAAGAAACACAACAAATGGCTTCCTTTTAGGGATAGGCATTATTTGTAAATATTGTGCCCTCTAATGCCTAACTCTTATTTTTTTTCAACTGTTGGCATATTAAACATGGCAACAAAGAAATCTATTTGCCCCTCTATTCCCAACACAACATATTTTTGGCTCCTCAACCTATCTTGTAATTTCAGAATCTATGGAAGGTCAGGTGTTTGCCTATTTTGAAGAGACTAAAATGCTGCCAGCATATATTCTCAAAAGATAGCAAGCTGATGGCGTTACGGGTGATGGCTATGCAGTTTTTTTTGAAAGTGGAAGACCTATTTCCTGATTTCTTTGATCATTTATCTATAATAAATGGGGCATGAGGAAGATTGAATAGGTAAAAATGGTAACAAACTAAATAACAAACGGACACCAATAATGCCAACGGGCTATGATATTGATGTTACATTACAAAAGGGTGTGACTAAAACACTAACTACATAGAGGAATAAATTAGATAGTCGAGAGACAAAGCAAGATGGAGAGATAAGTCAAGTATGCACAGATGAAATTTTAAACAACTGGTAGGTAGTGAAGTATGTTTGATCTAGGTTGTGTCACGCCAAACATGATCTGCTGGTCTTGTTGCAAACCCTTACTACGACAGAAGCTTGCCCAACCTCGGGTAACGACACAGTGCTGGCGTTGAAGGCCACGATATTGTAGCAGGCAGGGCCACCTGTTGCCAAACTCATCAACTATGCATATCTCTGCATCTTGGATAGGTAAAGCATGAACATAGAAACCCTCCGGCATTGTCTGGAAACAGATTCAGGGACAACAGGAAGTAAAATTAATACTGATGAAGACATGGAAAAAAACATTGTTGGGTGTTAAAAAACAAATAGTTTGGTTTAGTCGTAATACCATAGTGTCGCCGGTGAATTCAGTGAAAGAGACCCATTTAACACAGCAAAAGCTGAAGAGGTTCCTGTTTGGCTTTAACCGCTCGGTTTGGCCGGTTGGAAAATGGTTGGGACAGCCGCCAACGCCAACATCCAACGACTCTGGCATGGGTGGGTAAAGCCATTCAATCCCTGTGTAGTCCCTAATGGTTATATCAAAGGTGTTTGTGCGAACATAGACCAAACGAATCCAAGCACCAACACTGATGCCATAAAAGTTTCCAAAATGGCTCCACCCCTCTGTGAAATAACAGTGGTTCCCAATTTTTTCGACTTTCACGGTGTTGACGTTGCCTACTGGGTCAATGAGGACAGAGTTCATGGGAAGAAGCGGCGGCGATAATCGCGAGAAGAAGCCAGGAAGACGACCGAACACCTACGATTAGCAAATGTGATGAGAAAGTTAGGGCAGGTAACCAAGAAGACGGCGAATAGAAAAGATGGAGGAAAAGGGTGGAGGAAGGAAGATTGTTTACCTCATCGGGAGAGAAATCGACGAAGAGAACATAACCAAACGGGGACGCCATTACGGAGTGTGCGCAGATGGAAAAAAAAAGGGTGAGGTAATGGAGTTGACAACTGGGTTAAGCATTTAGTGTGAGGGGGAGGGATAAAGATGGACGCAAAGTGGGTTAAGCATTTAGTGTCAGGGGGAGGGATAAAGATGAATGGAAGGCAGTGAATGAAAGAATGAGGAAAAGGGTGGTGTGTTGAGATACGGGCTAATAATAGCCTTTTACAGAAGCTATGTTCTACCTGCCCCCCTGAAAAGTAAGATAACACACTCTCTGTCCCTGTCAACATCACAAAGCGGCGACTTGTACTGATTAGGCAACTGGAAGTATCTGAAGTGCAGCAAAGGGGAGGCGCATATACAGAAGGACAGCAACACATATGTATGCAATGGCATTGTGACACGCATGTTGACTGATACTGGTAAGAATAAGGAGTGATCTGTAGGAAAATGGATAGCTGAAACGCAAAACACTGATTTGGCGCCCAATAAGTAAAAATAAAGTAGATAGTGTAATAATAAAGGGTGATTAAAACTAATATAAAATCATCTTCCTCAATTGCTTTCCTGCAATTTCCCAAATAAGCTAACTCCACGGTTTCTGGAAATCTTTGAATAAAAAATCTTTGTTGGTCAAATTTTTTTGAATCAATCTAAACACCCAAGTATCGATCAAGTGGGCACCAAATCTATCACCACAGTTTCTGGAAATGGAAGCCTTCCATTCCCTCAAACAAAAGAAGCACCGTTAATCTGCATATCTACAGAAATAATCTTCTTCACAATTGATTTTTATCCTCCAAAACAGATCCAGAATAGGTGCTTTTCAAACGAAATCTTCATATCCAAAACAAATCTGAGAAACAAACGAATCTGAAAAAACGATTTCTGCTAAAAACGGAAACAAATCTGTAAATATGGAAACGGATCTAAAAAAACATGATTCTGTAATCGTCCAGAATTGAAAGGGAAAAACGATTTTAGCAAAGAGGGTACCAAAAGGGTCGTGGGTGGCAAAGAGCGCGAACGAAGAAGAAGAGATATTTTGCCTATTTTTTAATAGAATATTAAAATAATATTTTAATTCATGTGTCAGGTCAAGGACAAGTCGAACTGTCAACTAAGAGACTGTTTAATAGTGTTAGTAACAAATTGTTAAAAAAGGCAACAGTGCAGTGTTTTTAAAATTTAAGAGACTTAATTATTACAAAAAAGAATTAAAAGAATTATTCATTATCTAAAAATAATATTATATTAGGAAGTCTACAAAATAATATTGAGTTGGAAAGTCTGCAAAACTACACGCCGACTAACATTTGCTTGTAAAAAAAGAGTAAAGACCCAAATTTGTCACTGACAAATTTTTTCGCGGGACGAATTCGTCCCTGACAATTTTTTTGGGACACATTGGTCCCTGACAATTCTAAAATGGGACATGTTAGTCCCTCCATCCATTTTGACGTTGTCAGCACATCCAACGTCTCGTACGTGTCACGTTAAATGCCAAGCAAGTGTTTATTTTGGAACAAATAAGTCCCTAACTTTACAAATTTGAAAAGGGGACAAATCAGTCCCTGGCTTTTTTGGAAAGGGGACAAATCAGTCCCTGAAGTGGTCTTCAACCTCAAAACTGTGGTTTTTGAAACAAAAAACCAGTTTTCTCCATTGAAGGAGAGAAGGACGCAGAAAAATTTTTTGGTTCATCTTCTTCAAAAATGAAACCCAAAACTTCATTGTCTAGGTCATTCAGATCTTCAATCTTCATCTACAAAAATCAAAACAACATACCCATATCCAAATTTTCGAAAGCAAGATGAAAACGAAAACCCATATCTCGAGCAGAAGCGGAACAAAACGAAAATCAAAATTATCGAATTCATCCCATTTTGGAATTGTCAGGGACGAATTTGGGCCTTCTACTTTCTATATAATCAAAACATATGCTAGCACATTTACATTTTTAGACATCCCCAAATTTTGACATTTGTCACAATTTAGGGGCAAAATAGACAATTCATCACATAAAGACAAAATGCTTCAGTATCACTACAGTGCGTTACAGTGACGTTTCTAACGTACTACAGTACCGCTTATGTCACTCTACAGTACGCTACAGTGCGTTTCTGACGCGCTACAGTACCAATACAATTTTTTTTTTAATTCAATTTTTTTAAAAAAAACTGATTTTTTTTAAAAAAAAACTATACACTGTTTTTTTAATTTTTTTTTTAAAAAACGGTTGTCAATATTTTTATAAAAACAATTAGTCACTATAAATCAATTTTCACTATTTTTATAATCTACTCAAACTACTAAAATTAATAAAATAATTAGTCACTATGAATCAATTAGCCATTATCCATCGTCAAAAAAAGAATTATAAAAAAACTTTAACCCCTACCAAAAATTACAAAATAACTACTACACTACAAAAAAATAGTGGATTAGTGACAGATTTTTCCGTCGCTAATACCTGGTTTTCCCTTGCAAAAAACCTTTAGCGACGGACTAAATCCATCGCTAAAAAGCGTGTCGCTAATTATTAGCGATGGATTTCATTTCGTCGCTAATTCCGTCGCTAATGACTGCCACGTGTTAGCCTATGAATGAGCATAATTAGCGACGGAAATCCGTCGCTAATTCCGTCACTAATTTATGCCACGTGGTTGTATTTGGTTAGAAATATTAGCGACGGAATTCCGCCACTAATTCCGTCGCTAATGAACCCTGAATTTTTTTTTATTTTAGAAAACCTGCTTTTTAAAATCAAAATGCGAAAAACCCTGTCTATTATAAACACTATAATTAAGATAAATGCGAAAATCCGAATTAACAATTACAATCCCAATTAACAATAAAATCTGAATCAAAATAAACTAGTTCAAAATGTTAAAACATAATACTTAAATATCAAACGAATACAACAAAGTCCTAATAGGGAGTATCATCAGACCCCTCAGACTCAGAACCATTTGGATGTTTGCGGTTATAATACTTCAATATCTTCGCCTGCGTACGGGTAAAATTCAAGAAGTCTTCCTGCAAAGTTGTCTGCACCTGTTCATGAGTCTGCAGCCGCTGCTCCTGATCCTGAATGACCTGTGCCTGAGCCTGCACCTGCTGCCTAAGTTGCGCGGTCTCCTCAGCTGTAGCAGGAGGAGGAGGAGGAGATGTCCACTGCTAGAAGGCCCACTAGTGTCGAAGTGATCAACCCCAGAGTCCAATAACAGCGCCAGGGGCCCTGAACCATACAGGCGACCCTTATTCGGCCCGCCTACCGCCTTCTTCCAATTGCGGTTCGCCAGAGCTATGATCTCAGGGGGAAGTGGACCAAGTGAGCCAGAGTTCCAGGTCCCCTGAGTCGGCTCAACCATCGTCTAACTAACATCCTCCTGTTTTCCATAACCAGATAACATAGCATAATTAACGTTCCATTTTAAGAAAACAAAATTATTTAATACAAAGCAAGTTGTATATACCTGAGTTTTCCTAGAGCGCTCATCAACATACTGCGTAGTACCCTTCCTCAAATGTGTTGCCCTGTGAAGCTCAGGAATAGTGATATCGCGTCCAGCCTTCTTACTCTGTAATAATGAAACACATTTTCAATGATTTCTAATCACCCTAAATAAACTAAAATAACACACAAAATTAAAATAATTTACCAATCTGACAGCATGCTGAGTCTGGTTGACGGAGCAGCAACAGTGAAGCGAGCCACCCTTTTCAGAATTTCTATTCTGCTTGGCCTTTTCAGCTTTTTCTTTGTAGCTCGCAGTAGCCCAAAGGTCCTTGTAGGCATTCCAAACATGGTCAGGGATGTATTTCGGCTGCTTATCTTTACACCGCAGTTTGTAAAGCAAATCCGACAATTGCTTGCCCATTCTTTTGAAAAAAAGTTTCTGCACAGCTACATCATGTTCCGGCAGCCATGTCAACTTAGACTGTATTAAGCAAAATAAAAATATGTATTATTATATTTAACATAAAAAATTAAAATTAACAATATATGTAATGACATAATTAACTAACAATTACCTTAAACAAATCCAAACGTTTTCCCCTTTCCTCATCATTGACTCTTGTCCACTTTTCATGATAAGTTTTAAAATACATTTTCTGAATGACATATGTGATATGCGATGAAGCGGCCTTCGCAGGAAGCAACCTGCATAACAAAACATATATATCAAACAATAAAACATATATATATATATATATATATATATATATATATATATATATATATATGACTTTGCGTTACCATAGGGATAGATGACTTTGCGTTTGATACCATCATTGCCGACAACCACCTGCACATCCTCATCATCAGTCGATGAATCTGAATCAGTAACACCAACAATGGGGCTCATCAGTATACGCATCACCATGGGGCTCAGCTGGTGTAGGCATCGATAACTCTGGTGAAGGCATATACCTAGGTGGTATACGCATATACCCAGGTGGTATAGGCGTATACCCTGGTGTATGCAACCCTGGTGTAGGCATATACCCCCCTGGTGTAGGCATATACCCAGCTGGTGGAGACGTAGGCTGAACCACCGGTGGGGCAATTGGAGAGGTGGTCTGAGGCGTCCCAATAAATGAGTTATTCCCAATATTAACTAATGTCACCTCACGTTCTCTACGACGATGAATGATAACTCTATTTTATATAGAGTTATTCATACAATGGAGAAGGCTTACCACGACTTGAGAAATTCTTTTGCTTTTCTTTCATAACTCTGGAGAAGGCATTATTGTCCTCCTCAAAAATTCTGGCGCAATTAACCAACAATGGAAACACACGAATTTGCTGGTACCCTATGGCTCTCTTAATGTCAGCACGCAACCCATTTTCAAACTTGATGCATTTGGAGAACTCCGCACCC
Source organism: Astragalus membranaceus (assembly GCA_039519185.1). Lineage (NCBI taxonomy): Eukaryota > Viridiplantae > Streptophyta > Magnoliopsida > Fabales > Fabaceae > Astragalus > Astragalus membranaceus. The sequence goes on from CM076848.1 coordinate 45,448,257, forward strand.
TCTCTATCGTAATGAGGATAAAATTTAGACAGCTCGGTAAACTTTGCAGCATACTCAGTTACAGTCATGCTACCTTGCTCAAGTCTCAGAAACTCAACCTCCTTCTTCCCGCGGACATCCTCCGGGTAGTACTTTCTCTTGAATTCCCTCTCAAACACAGCCCAAGTAACCTCCTCATTGACAGCCGTCAACCCCTGACTAGTCGTCCTCCACTAATCATAAGCCTCTTTCTTCAACATATGTGTGCCATAGCGAACCTTCTGAGCATCGGTGCAATCCATAACGCGGAAGATCCGCTCCATCTCACTTAGCCACTCAAGGGCACCATCAGGATTATACCCGCCTTCAAAAGCAGGAGGGTTCTCACGCTGGAACGTAGCCAAACTACGCGTCCCATCACCAAGAGCATTGGGTATGTTACCCACAACCCCAGCTATAGCCTGCAAAGCAGCAGCAAGTGCAGCATCGTTCCGTCCTGCCATTCTAGCACTGCAACAGAAAACAAAATTTAGATACGAGTAACAAACTCAAATGCTACTCAACTTGACAACTCGACCACCGGCCGGACAGACCGAACTGCTCTGATACCACTTATGTAACACCCCCTTTCTACCCCATAACTTACACGTCACTTATCAGAGTAAAACTTTTTCGCAAAATTTAATCTGACTGATAGAAAGGAAATGCCACGTCATTATTAACAAAAAGAATGTCCACTTGAATTCATTAAGTTTGCGCAAACATCCTCATAACAAAAATTTTCAACCATCACCCGTCATAAAATTAAACTCCAAGAGTTACGTCACAGCGGAATTAAACAACACTCACTAAATACCACTCAAACACGTCTCACGCCATCAACAAAATATGAAACAATTTATTATTTAATTAACAATGTCAACCACGCCCCCTAGGTGTCACAATATCAGAGAGCGACTCAACAGACATCCCAATAGCTATAAAGGAAGGCAGCATGTCCTTCACTCGCAGTTACCGGCAGCGTTGCCACAATAGAGCAACATTCCAAGCAGAAGGGGTGAGAATTTTCAACAAAACATAATTAAGCATACAGTAGAGTACTATGAGCAACCTATCACACCACATCATCATTATCATCAACTTCATCGTCGTTACACACAAAACCAAAGTCATAATCACATCGCCAGTCATAAACAAAAAAAAATGTATGCGCATGAGAATGCAACCCACACCTGGGCATATGCATGATGGTACCATACTCGTCATAAATAGCCACTTGGCACATCGTCACTGGTTTTCGTCAATAAGAGGCCGAAGCCTATTCGTCATAATATGCACATGCTATGAGACACTATGGACACATGTGCAATCACCAATTTCAACTCACCCGGAGTACTCGTCATTGTCGTCATAAAACACTAATATAGTGTACTCGTCATAATCACCATAATCATATCACAACTTCCTCATAAACATCCCATTCAAAATTGGAGTAACAACGTCCTTAAATCTTAAATAACAGTACATTAAAATTTAAGTGACAAACCATTTAAATTTAATTAACTACACGTTAACAATTTAAGTGACAACCTATATAAAAAAAATTCGAGTACAACTTGTTTAAATTTTTGGACAAACATCTCATTTTCATATCTAGGAAACATCACAATTAAATCGAGAGGAACAGCAATAGGACAGCATCCTTTTAGCGCAAACAGCAGCAGGATACAACAAGTATTACACATAAAATAGCGCTTTACTCTTTACAAAACAGCAGCATTTTTATTTTAGAAAACAGCAAGACAGCAACATATTTAAATGGTTACAGCAACATTTTTAGTTCTGAAATCAGCAGCATTTTGTTTAACAAAAACAGCAAACAGCAACACATTTAAATGGTTACAGCAACATTTTTAGTTTTGAAATCAGCAGCACTTTATTTAACAAAAACAGCAAACAGCAACACATTTAAATGGTTAACAGCAACATTTTAAAATCGACATACAGCAGCACTTTAATTCTGCAAACAGCAACATTTAAATTGACAAACAGCAACACTTAAATTCTGCAACAGCAACATTTAAATTGACAAACAGCAACATTTCTTTTACTAAGACAGCATACAACAACACTTTAATTCTAGAGACAGCAACATTGTCTATTTTCCATTTCTTGATATCATCCAAACAATTATACTCATATCACCCAATTTATCAAAGTTGCATTTCGACACCAACAATTCATCAAACATCGAAATTAACCACACCACATTCACTAAGAATTCGAAATTCATCTCCTCACATCATAAGGGCAATTCGCACATCAACACTAATAATTCAATCCATCATTCCTCTTAACATATAAGTTTCGAATTCAACCACCACCAAAAACCCACAAACCCACCATATACTCAATTACATTAAATTGAAACGCTCACCCTTACCTCGAATTTGTATGACCCGAAACAACGATGAAGGAGTCACGTACAAAACCCCGCAACACAACGAGCCAAAGTCACCAAAAATCGCAGCAGCTCCCTCCTCTCCTCTTACGCAAACCGTGGCTTCCTAAAGCCATGGAGAAGACAACAACAATCATAGGAAAATGAGGGATTGAAACTATCACTTGAAAGAGGAAGAAAAAAAAATGGAAGGGAAAGGATCAAAGAAACTTACCCAAAGCCAAGATGAACCAATTCTTTCTTTTCCTCCTTGCTGGAAATCGCGACCCTTTTCTCCTCTCACTCTCTCAGTCGCTGATTCTTTCTTTCTTGAGGGAATGAAAATAATTTTAGGTTTTGGGGTTTTATTGGATGGGCTTGGATCACCAATGGACTTGGGCCCTACTTACACCACCCTTCTTAATTCTTTTCACCTCCTGAATCAAATAATTATAATTTAATTATTCCACTTAAATAAATATTTTAATCCCTCAAATAACTTAATTAATTAATCAATTAAATTATTTTAGGGCGTTACAACTCTCCCCCACTTAGAGAATTTCGTCCTCGAAATTACCTGAATCAAATAACTCTGGATAGGCTTCTTTCATCTTACTTTCCAATTCCCACGTCATGCTCTCGCCCACGGCTCCCAACCAAACCACTTTCACTAAATTAGTCTCTTTGCCTCTTAACACTTTTACCTCACGGTCGTCAATTCTAACTGGCATAGTCTCCACGGTGAGATTGTCCCGCACCTCTACATCATCTAGTTGAATCACATGAGACAGATCCGCAACATACTTCCGAAGCTGCGACACGTGAAACACGTCGTGCAAGTTCGAAAGATTAGGTGGTAAGGCCACCCGATATGCAACATTTCCAACTCTCTCCGTAATCTGATACGGCCCGATGAATCGAGGAGTCAACTTCTTCGATTTCAGCACTCGCCCAACACCAGTCATAGGTGTGACCCTCAAGAATACGTGGTCACCGGCTTCAAATTCTAAATCTTTCCTTCTCTTATCATGGTAGCTCTTCTGTCTACTCTGCGACGCTTTCATTTTCTCTCGGATCATCTTCACTTTCTCAGTAGTTTCTCTAACCAGCTCAGGTCCGAGTATTAAACTTTCTCCAGTCTCATACCAACACACCGGAGTCCTACACCTCCGACCATATAACGCTTCGAACGGTGCCATCCCAATACTGGAATGATAACTGTTGTTGTAGGTGAACTCAATTAACGGGAGATGAGTATCCCACGCACCTCCCTGCTCTAGTACACATGATCTCAACAGGTCTTCCAATGATTGGATTGTCCTTTCTGTCTGCCCATCAGTCTGAGGATGATACGCTGAACTCAACCTCAATTTCGAACCCAACTCCTTCTGTAAACTACTCCAAAATTCCGAAGTAAACCTTGGGTCCCTATCAGACACAATGCACAAAGGAACCCCATGCAGCTTCACAATCACCTGAATGTAGATTTCAGCCAATCTCGACACTGGATACTTAATACCAATAGGAATAAAATGAGCCGACTTCGTCAATCTATCCACAACCACCCAAATTGAATCATGCCCTCTCACCGTATTGGGTAACCCAGTCACAAAATCCATGGAGATACTATCCCACTTCCACTCTGGAACATTCAACGGTTGCATCATTCCCGCAGGCTTCTGATGCTTGACCTTCGATTTCTGACAGGTCAAACACGAATACACAAACTGCGCCACATCGCGCTTCAACCCAGGCCACCAGAACATCTTTTTCAGATCTTGGTACATCTTCGTCGCTCCAGGATGGATACTCAACTTACTCTTATGCCCTTCCTCAAGAATCGCCTTTCTCATTTCCTCATCTTCGGGAACACAAATTCTTCCACGATACCTCAGTACATTTTGCGCATCTATCTCGAAGTCCTCATTCTCAGACTGACCAATCCCACTCATCAGATCAACTAATTTCACATCTAACTTCTGCGCCTCTCGGATACCAGCCATAAAATCATTGCCAATTTTCAACATATCCAACCTGACACTCTGAGGTGTAACTTCACACACTAAACTCATGTCCCTGAATTGCTCAATTAACTCAAGCTCTCTAGCCATCAATGCCGACATGTGCAAAGTCTTCCGACTCAGCGCATCCGCAACCACATTCGCTTTTCCCGGGTGATAACTCAATTCAAAATCATAATCTTTCAATAGTTCTAACCACCGGCGCTGCCTCATATTCAATTCTTTCTGGTCGAACAGATACCGTAGACTCTTGTGATCACTGAACACCTCAAATCTCGATCCATACAAGTAATGTCTCCAAATTTTCAATGCGAATACCACAGCAGCAAGTTCTAAGTCGTGAGTGGGGTAATTCTTCTCATGAATTCTCAATTGCCTTGACGCATAAGCGACCACTTTCCCATTCTGCATGAGCACACCACCCAAACCCATCTTGGAAGCATCACAGTATACTACAAACGGCTCAACCGGACTAGGTAGGGTCAACACTGGAGACGTAGTCAACCTCCTCTTCAGCTCATTGAAACTTTCTTCACATCGGTCATCCCAAACAAAAGCCTTGCCCTTGCAAGTTAATTGAGTCAATGGCAGAGCCAACTTCGAAAACCCCTCAATGAATCTTCTATAATAGCCAGCCAATCCCAGAAAACTCCTTATTTCAGTAACTGATTTTGGAGACTCCCATTGCAACACTGCATCAACTTTGGAAGGATCCACCGCAATTCCCTCACTAGAAATCACGTGACCGAGAAAACTGACTTCTTTCAACCAAAACTCACACTTGGACAACTTCGCATACAACTTTCGATCCTTCAGAATTTCTAACACCAACCTCAGATGTTCCGCATGATCCTCTTCTGACTTAGAGTAAATCAGAATGTCATCAATGAAAACTACCACAAACTTATCCAAGTACTCACGGAAGATTTGGTTCATGTATCCCATGAATACCCCCGGCGCATTAGTCACACCGAAAGGCATAACAGAATACTCATAGTGCCCATATCTTGTCCTAAATGCCGTCTTCTGGACATCTTCATCCTTGACCTTGATCTGATGATAGCCAGACCTTAAGTCAATCTTGCTAAATACTTTAGCACCCACTAACTGATCCATCAAATCATCAATTCTTGGCAATGGATACTTGTTCTTGATTGTAACTTTATTTAACTGCCGATAGTCTACACACAACCTCATACTACCGTCTTTCTTTTTCACTAGCAACACTGGAGCTCCCCAAGGTGACACACTCGGTCTTACAAACTTCTTTTCTAATAAATCTTGAAGTTGCTTTTTCAATTCTGCCAACTCAGATGCAGACATTCTATATGGTGCCATAGACACAGGCTTAGTGCCGGGGACCAGATCAATAGCAAACTCCACCTCTCTCTCTGGTGGTACATCCGGAATCTCGTCAGGGAACACCTCAGAAAACTCACGCACTACCGGCAACACATCAATCCTCGCTTGGCTCTCAGCAGACAACGACGCCAGCAGAGAAAACAGTTGAACCTCTTCTCTCATCATTCTATGCAGCTGACCCGCAGATAACAGACCAGACTCCTCTTCAGGCGACTCGAAACTCACGGACTTTTCTCGACAGTTGATATGGACATGGTTATCAACTAACCAGTCCATACCCAGAATGACATCCATTCCACTCAGCGGCAAACAGATCAAATCAATTAAGAATTCTCTTCCATATACAGATACAGGACATTTGGCACAAACAACGGAGGTAGTCACCAAACCCTTAGCTGGAGTGTCGATGACCATCTCCCTCAACATATCAGATAAAACAAGGCTTAATTTCTCAACACATGCAGCAGCAATAAAACTATGGGTAGCACCAGTATCAACAATAACAACAAGAGGAAAATTATTGATATAGCACGTACCTCGAATCTCATTCACTACATCAGACTCAGCCAGAGCGAACACTTTTCCAAAAGACTTCTCCTTCTTGGGTTTTGAGCACTGCGTACTAATATGACCACTCTCCCTGCAGTTAAAGCATACCACCTCTTTCTTATCACAGCCGGAAGATATATGCCCCTCTTTCCCACACCGATAACATCTCTTCTTATCCCCGCTTGGGCAATCTGGACTTTTATGACCCACTTTCCCACACGTGTAACAAGTAACACTGGCTGCAGCATCGCCCCCACTTCGCTTAGGCCCACCAACAAACTTACCTTTGCCCTTACCAGCAGGCGCCTCATACGGCTTACCACGACTTGAGAAATTCTTTTGCTTTTCTTTCATAACTCTGGAGAAGGCATTATTGTCCTCCTCAAAAATTCTGGCGCAATTAACCAACAATGGAAACACACGAATTTGCTGGTACCCTATGGCTCTCTTAATGTCAGCACGCAACCCATTTTCAAACTTGATGCATTTGGAGAACTCCGCACCCTCTCTATCGTAATGAGGATAAAATTTAGACAGCTCGGTAAACTTTGCAGCATACTCAGTTACAGTCATGCTACCTTGCTCAAGTCTCAGAAACTCAATCTCCTTCTTCCCGCGGACATCCTCCGGGTAGTACTTTCTCTTGAATTCCCTCTCAAACACAGCCCAAGTAACCTCCTCATTGACAGCCGTCAACCCCTGACTAGTCGTCCTCCACCAATCATAAGCCTCTTTCTTCAACATATGTGTGCCATAGCGAACCTTCTGAGCATCGGTGCAATCCATAACGCGGAAGATCCGCTCCATCTCACTTAGCCACTCAAGGGCACCATCAGGATTATACCCGCCTTCAAAAGCAGGAGGGTTCTCACGCTGGAACGTAGCCAAACTACGCGTCCCATCACCAATAGCATTGGGTATGTTACCCACAACCCCAGCTATAGCCTGCAAAGCAGCAGCAAGTGCAGCATCGTTCCGTCCTGCCATTCTAGCACTGCAACAGAAAACAAAATTTAGATACGAGTAACAAACTCAAATGCTACTCAACTTGACAACTCGACCACCGGCCGGACAGACCGAACTGCTCTGATACCACTTATGTAACACCCCCTTTCTACCCCATAACTTACACGTCACTTATCAGAGTAAAACTTTTTCGCAAAATTTAATTTGACTGATAGAAAGGAAATTCCACGTCATTATTAACAAAAAGAATGTCCACTTGAATTCATTAAGTTTGCGCAAACATCCTCATAACAAAAATTTTCAACCATCACCCGTCATAAAATTAAACTCCAAGAGTTACGTCACAGCGGAATTAAACAACACTCACTAAATACCACTCAAACACGTCTCACGCCATCAACAAAATATGAAACAATTTATTATTTAATTAACAATGTCAACCACGCCCCCTAGGTGTCACAATATCAGAGAGCGACTCAACAGACATCCCAATAGCTATAAAGGAAGGCAGCATGTCCTTCACTCGCAGTTACCTGCAGCGTTGCCACAATAGAGCAACATTCCAAGCAGAAGGGGTGAGAATTTTCAACAAAACATAATTAAGCATACAGTAGAGTAATATGAGCAACCTATCACACCACATCATCATTATCATCAACTTCATCGTCGTTACACACAAAACCAAAGTCATAATCACATCGCCAGTCATAAACAAAAAAAAATGTATGCGCATGAGAATGCAACCCACACCTGGGCATATGCATGATGGTACCATACTCGTCATAAATAGCCACTTGGGCACATCGTCACTGGTTTTCGTCAATAAGAGGCCGAAGCCTATTCGTCATAATATGCACATGCTATGAGACACTATGGACACATGTGCAATCACCAATTTCAACTCACCCGGAGTACTCGTCATTGTCGTCATAAAACACTAATATAGTGTACTCGTCATAATCACCATAATCATATCACAACTTCCTCATAAACATCCCATTCAAAATTGGAGTAACAACGTCCTTAAATCTTAAATAACAGTACATTAAAATTTAAGTGACAAACCATTTAAATTTAATTAACTACACGTTAACAATTTAAGTGACAACCTATATAAAAAAAATTCGAGTACAACTTGTTTAAATTTTTGGACAAACATCTCATTTTCATATCTAGGAAACATCACAATTAAATCGAGAGGAACAGCAATAGGACAGCATCCTTTTAGCGCAAACAGCAGCAGGATACAACAAGTATTACACATAAAATAGCGCTTTACTCTTTACAAAACAGCAGCATTTTTATTTTAGAAAACAGCAAGACAGCAACATATTTAAATGGTTACAGCAACATTTTTAGTTCTGAAATCAGCAGCATTTTGTTTAACAAAAACAGCAAACAGCAACACATTTAAATGGTTACAGCAACATTTTTAGTTTTGAAATCAGCAGCACTTTATTTAACAAAAACAGCAAACAGCAACACATTTAAATGGTTAACAGCAACATTTTAAAATCGACATACAGCAGCACTTTAATTCTGCAAACAGCAACATTTAAATTGACAAACAGCAACACTTAAATTCTGCAACAGCAACATTTAAATTGACAAACAGCAACATTTCTTTTACTAAGACAGCATACAACAACACTTTAATTCTAGAGACAGCAACATTGTCTATTTTCCATTTCTTGATATCATCCAAACAATTATACTCATATCACCCAATTTATCAAAGTTGCATTTCGACACCAACAATTCATCAAACATCGAAATTAACCACACCACATTCACTAAGAATTCGAAATTCATCTCCTCACATCATAAGGGCAATTCGCACATCAACACTAATAATTCAATCCATCATTCCTCTTAACATATAAGTTTCGAATTCAACCACCACCAAAAACCCACAAACCCACCATATACTCAATTACATTAAATTGAAACGCTCACCCTTACCTCGAATTTGTATGACCCGAAACAACGATGAAGGAGTCACGTACAAAACCCCGCAACACAACGAGCCAAAGTCACCAAAAATCGCAGCAGCTCCCTCCTCTCCTCTTACGCAAACCGTGGCTTCCTAAAGCCATGGAGAAGACAACAACAATCATAGGAAAATGAGGGATTGAAACTACCACTTGAAAGAGGAAGAAAAAAAAATGGAAGGGAAAGGATCAAAGAAACTTACCCAAAGCCAAGATGAACCAATTCTTTCTTTTCCTCCTTGCTGGAAATCACGACCCTTTTCTCCTCTCACTCTCTCAGTCGCTGATTCTTTCTTTCTTGAGGGAATGAAAATAATTTTAGGTTTTGGGGTTTTATTGGATGGGCTTGGATCACCAATGGACTTGGGCCCTACTTACACCACCCTTCTTAATTCTTTTCACCTCCTGAATCAAATAATTATAATTTAATTATTCCACTTAAATAAATATTGTAATCCCTCAAATAACTTAATTAATTAATCAATTAAATTATTTTAGGGCGTTACACCTACACTGCTAAACCAGCACTTTGGACCAAAACATCCAAGGACCATTCCAATGCTTCAACACTTGATATGTGACGTCATGCCTAGTCATATGGAGCAGATCCACTTGCAGAATTCGGTGCCTACTATCAAAGACTAGTTGAGAAGCTCACTCACTCAAGGCCATGTGGCACTCATTCATTGGACCACCCCATGCGAGCTTCATGCAAAGCGACCAATTTGAACAACTTGCTTGATGGGAGGTCTGCACCTAACCATGGTTAATTATCTCAGTTACAATTTTGCGCCAAAGGAAACCCTCCAAGGGAGGCAAGCTCTCATGCCTATAAATAGAAGCCATATCTTCACTTAGAAATCATCCTTCATCCATTTCTTAAAGGATCACTTAAGTTTAGTTTTATTTTCAGTTTAGTTTAGTTTTATTTACGTTTCTGAAGATAAGGAGGGTAAGGAGGTGCTTGACAACCACTCCCTTCACTTCTACTTGGAGGAAACTTGTGTAAGGATATCATCTTGTACTTCAACTTGGAAATCTCATGCAAAAGTTCTTCTACTTGAGTAATCTCTATCTCTTTTAGTTCTTTTGCAATATTACTCATCTTGTTATGTTCCTCACAGATTCTTTCTATTTTATAATGAGTAATATGAGCTAATTTCCTTAAGTTGAGATGTTTTAAGCTTTGTAATGAACTTTTAAGTAAGTATATGTGGTTCAAGTAGTGTATGCATTTTAACTCTTGTGCAATACTTCTTTCAAAACTTATTCTGAATTTGATCACCTTAGAATAGGTAAACTTGTAAGTGTTTGTAACATCATCTTTTTTAAACTAGCTTTAATAAAGAATTGCTTGTTAAAACCATGTTAAGTCCTAGACATAGGATAACATAGTTCTTAGGGTGATACAGTGGGCGCTTAAGAGACAAGAGTGAACCTATTTAGCATGCCTAGACATAGGAAGCTTGTAATGAAACTCTGAAGAAAGTGATTGAAAAGCACACACTCATGCAGCTGCACTCAGTGTACCTACACTTCCTACACCACTAAAACTCTTAGAAGTAAGTTACTTGGTGAAAACATCTCAACTACCTTATCTAACTGATTTCCTTCACATATTTACTGTTTATATTGTTTAAATACAATTCATAAACTCCAACCAATTGTGAATAGTGTAGACACACTAAGTATACACTCTAAGCAACATAGAGTTTTCATAATCCCTGTGGGTTCGACCTTTTCTTATCATTATATTACTTGTGTGACTATGTATACTTGCATACTATTTTCAACACCAAGTTTTTGGCGCCGTTGTCGGGGATTATTGTAAAATTTTAGTTGTTTAAAAGTGTTAATTTAGTGTTTTTATTTTTAGTACTGCTGGTATTCTGTTTTTTGTGCAGAGCATCTAGTGCAGATACACTTAGTGCAGAAGCACTAGTTTATGCCCAGAGATAGACCACCAGAATTTGATTGTGATCCAGAATTTGAAAGAAGATTTAGGAGATTGCTAAGACAACAAAGACAAAGACAACAAGGCTGCAGAAGTATGTCTCACCACAGTGAAGATGCCTCAGTGAGAGGGGGACCAAATTCACAGCAACAACCTGAAGGTGAAGCAGATCACAGACAACAATTCATTCAAATGGGACCAATAGGTATGATTAATGATAGGGATAGACCTATGAGAGACTATGCTCAAATTAATCATCAACATATGCAAACTAGTATAGCTAGACCTCATATTGATGCTGTTCACTTTGAATTTAAACCCATGATGTTCCAAATGTTACAAACAATTGGTCAATTTGGTGGATCTCCTCATGAAGATCCCCATGAGCATTTAAAGCAATTCATAGAAGTTTGTAGTAACTTTATCATTCCTGGTATTAGTGAGGATGCATTTAGGCTTAAGTTATTTCCATACTCTCTGAAAGATAGGGCTAAATCATGGTTAAATTCTTTAGAGCCCAATTCTATTCATACATGGACTGAATTAGCTTAAAAATTCTTAAGCAAATATTTTCCTCCAATTAAAAATGCTAGGATGAGACATGATATTACATCTTTTAGGCAAAAAGAATTTGAATCATTGTTTGAAGTATGGGAAAGATGGAAAGAGCTGTTAAGAAAGTGTCCACATCATGGTTTACCTGTCATTATACAAATGGAAACATTTTACAATGGTCTAGAACCACAAACCAGAGTGATGCTTGATGCATCAGCTGGTGGTGTTCTCTTGAATATGTCTTATAATGAAGCATGTGATCTAATTGATAGGATAGCTACAAATAGTTCTAGTTGGCCCACTGAGAGGGCAAGTGCCCAAAAGAAAACTTCTGGGGTACATGAGATTAGTGACATATCAGCCCTATCTGCTCAAGTAGCCTCTTTAACTAATATGATCAAACAGTTCACTAGTGCACCTACATCTAGTGTAGCCACTCCTAAGGAAATCACTACAGCAGCCATAGAATAAGCCCCTCCAGGAACTACAAGTTGTGTTTATTGTGAGGAGGCCATGTGTATGAAGAGTGTCCTAGCAACCCAATCTCTGTCAATTATGTTGGTTACAATAGGAATAATAACCCTTACTCTAATACCTACAATCCAGGATGGAAAAACCACCCAAATTTTAGATGAAACAATGCCAGTGCTCCTGCACCAAGTGCACCTGCACTAGCTACTCCTCCTGGTTTTCAATCTCAGAATCAACAAAAACCAAATCCACCTGCCACTGATAATTCTCTAGAAGGTTTGCTTAAATCATTGATTAGTGAAACTAGAACTGCTAGGCAAGCCCAAGATGCATCAATTAAGAATCTAGAGAACCAAGTAGGACAATTAGCAACTGCATTGTATCAAAGACCTACAGGTGCATTGCCATCAAATACAGAAGCATCAACTTCACAAAGGCAAGGTAAGGAACATGTAAAGGCCATTTCTTTAAGAAGTGGTAAATATTTAAAAGAAACAGATGAGATTGAAGGTAAAGATAAGGGAGAAAAAAATAAAAAAAATGAAAAAAATTCTCAAGATGCAGAAACACCTGATGCATCTGCATCTCATACAACTCCAACTCCAAGGTTAGTTCCTGAATATCCTCCTCCTCCCTTTCCTCAAAGATTGAAAAAAGTACATGAGGAGAAGCAGTTCAGTAAGTTCTTAGATGTTTTAAAACAATTGCATATCAATGTTCCTTTAATAGAAGCACTACAACAAATGCCTAATTATGCTAAATTTATGAAAGATGTGCTTTCTAAGAGAAGGAGATTAGGAGAATTTGAAGCTATTGTAATGTCAAAAGAATGCAGCTTAATCTTGCAAAACAAGATTCCAAGAAAATTAAAAGATCCAGGTAGCTTTACAATTCCTTTTTCTATAGGTAAGTTCTACATTGGTAGAGCATTGTGTGACTTAGGTGCAAGTATCAACTTGATGCCTAAATCCATCTTTACCAAATTAGGAATCATTGAGGATATCTTGGTACAAGTTGACAAATTTGTGTTTCCTGCAGATTTTGTTATCCTTGATTTTATTGCAGATGAGGAAGTGTCTGTTATACTTGGAAGGCCATTCTTAGCAACAAGAAAGACATTGATAGATGTGCAAAGAGGAGAATTGACCATGAGAGTAAATGATCAAGAGGTGAAATTTAATGTATTGAATGCTTTGAAGTATCCTACAGAGGAGAGTGAAGAGTGTTCATCAATTTCTCTTGACCATTTGGTGGAGAAGCAATTCCACAAGCAATATGATCACCTTGCCAGAGTACTAGCACCAGATGCAGCTACACTGCCTGCAGGGGACATCATTGAGAATGGAATGCTAACAGAGAAAGAAACAACACCTAAGGTATGGGCTAGAACTTATGAATCTCTTAATCTAGAAGATCCCAATCTTAGAAAGAATTTACCTTCTATAGAGCAACCTCCTAAGCTTGAATTAAAAGAACTGCCTAAACACTTAAAGTACGCTTTCTTAGGTGAAGATAATACACTTCCTGTAATTATTGCATCTGAATTATCTATAGAACAAGAAATTGATCTTATTAACACCTTAAAAAAGCATAAGAAGGCCATAGGCTGGCAAATGGCAGATATTAAAGGGATTAGCCCCTCCATATGCATGCATAGGATAATTTTAGAAGAAAACTCTAAAAACAGCATAGAAGGGCAAAGAAGATTGAATCCCATAATGAAATAGGTTGTTAAGAAAGAAATAATAAAATGGCTAGATGCTGGTATTATCTACCCTATTTCTGATAGTTCATGGGTTTGTCCTGTGCAATGTGTTCCAAAGAAGGGGGTGTAACAGTTATAGCCAATGAGAACAATGAATTAATCCCAACAAGAACTGTCACAGGATGGAGAATCTGTATGGATTACAGAAAACTCAATAAGGCCACAAAGAAAGACCATTTCCCTCTACCATTCATAGATCAAATGCTAGATAGGCTAGCAGGCAAGGAGTTCTATTTTTTTTAGATGGTTATTCAGGATACAACCAAATAGCCATTGAACCAGAAGATCAACAAAAAACTACCTTCACTTGTCCTTATGGCACTTTTGCTTTTAGGAGAATGCCTTTTGGACTTTGTAATGCACCTGCCACCTTTCAGAGATGCATGATGTCCATTTTTTCTGACTTCATTGAGCAATCAATGGAAGTCTTCATGGATGACTTCTCAGTTTTTGGAGAAACCTTTTCATTGTGTCTATCCAACTTAGAGAAAATTTTCCAAAGGTGTAAAGACACCAATTTAGTGCTCAACTGGGAGAAATGTCATTTCATGGTGAAGGAAGGCATTGTGCTTGGTCATAAAATATCTAAAAAAGGTTTAGAAGTGGATAGAGCCAAAATAGAGGTCATTGAGAAACTACCACCTCCATCAACAATCAAAGGGATTAGAAGTTTTCTAGGTCATGCAGGTTTTTATAGGAGATTCATCAAAGACTTTTCAAAGATTTCAAAACCATTGTGTATGCTTTTGCAACATGATGTGCCTTTTAATTTTGATGAAACTTGTATAGAAGCTTTTCAAAAACTGAAAAAAGCATTAGTAACAGCACCAGTTGTAGTCACTCCAGATTGGAGTAAGACTTTTGAACTCATGTGTAATGCTAGTGACTTTGCAGTAGGAGCAGTCCTAGGGCAAAGATATAACAAAGTGTTTCATTCTATCTATTATGCTAGCAAAACACTAATTGAGGCTCAAATGAACTACACTGTAACAGAGAAGGAACTATTAGCAGTGGTTTTTGCTTTTGAAAAATTTAGATCCTACTTGGTTGGCACCAAAGTAATTGTATACACTGACCATTCTGCCATCAAGTATCTAATTTCTAAAAAAGATGAAAAACCAAGGCTAATTAGATGGGTTCTCCTCCTTCAAGAATTTGATCTTGAAATTAGAGATAAGAAGGGGGTGGAGAACCAAGTGGCTGATCATCTCTCTAGACTAGAAAGTGATAATGCAGGTACAATTGAAGAAATCAAGGAAAGTTTCCCTGATGAGAAATTGCTAGCAATTACCATGAATGTAGCCAGTGTTTCTACACTCAGTGTGGCCACACCTCATACACCTACACCATGGTATGCAAATATAGTAAACTACCTTGTAAGCAAAATTGTACCAAGTGACATGAGCTATCAACAGAAAAGGAGATTCTTCCATATAGTAAAGCAACACTATTGGGATGATCCCTACCTTTATAAGATGTGTCCAGATCAAATCATGAGAAAATGCATCTTTGAAGAAGAACAGCAAGCAGTGCTCATACATTGCCATGCTGCACCATATGGAGGTCACTTTGGAAGCCAAAGGACAGCAGCTAAGGTACTCCAATCAGGTTATTTCTGGCCTACTCTATTTAAAGATGCTTATTATATGGTCAAAACCTATGATAAATGTCAAAGAAGTGGTAACATATCTGATAAACATGAAATGCCTAGAACTAATATTCTAGAAATAGAATTATTTGATGTTTGGGGTATGGATTTCATGGGACCTTTTCCACCTTCTTTTGGCAATGAGTACATCTTAGTAGCAGTAGACTATGTGTCCAAATGGGTTGAGGCTGTAGCACTCCCAAATAATGATGCCAAATCTGTAAGCAAATTTTTACAAAGAAACATATTTTCAAGATTTGGCACCCCAAGAGCTATCATCAATGATGAAGGCTCTCAGTTTTGCAATAAACTCATTGAAAATCTTATTGCAAAATATGGGATAAAACACAAGATTGCTACTGCCTATCACCCACAAACAAGTGGACAAGCTGAACTTTCAAATAGGGAAATAAAAAGAATGCTTGAGAAAATGGTTGGACCAAATAGGAAAGATTGGTCACTTGATAACCCTATTTTATATAGGTTATTTATGCTCCTAATACTTAAGTCAAGCTTACTTTTCAAGTAATCCTAGTGCTTAAATATGTGAATATATGAATATTAGAATAAATATAGGTTATGAGTCAATTCCTTAAACCCTAGGCATAATCAAATGCCTTTGTGAATATGTTTGATGTTTTGCTTTAGCGCTGCAGCGATATGCTATCAAGGAGACGCTACAGCGTTATATGACGGCTGATCATTGAGATATTTGTGTGGCCACTTGAGGACATGATGAGTCACCACCCTTATCTCTTCCCCTCAGCTGGATATTTTGACTTTCAAGTGGATGCTAAATTACACTTGGCGCCTCCTAAATGGAACCCATGTGATAGTTGGTGCATTCCATCATTAGTACTTTTTGTAAAGTGCTTTAAGGATAATATCTAAGTCTTATGATCATCATGTGATATTATTATTCTATTAAGACTTAGTTAATATTTAGATTAATTAAGATTGCTTCATTAGTAAGTAACATACGTAGACAACAAGTAGTTGCAACTTGGAAGAAGAACTTCATATGACATAGTAGCTTTTCTCCATTGTTACACTACCTTTAAGCTTTTATGTTTAGCATAGTTTTTTAGTCTTCATTCAAGGTTTTGCTCACGCCTCAACTTCATCTGTTGTATGCTACTTGGGATCATTGGAGTGTATCTTTTGCAACCACTCTTCTCTTGTCTTCATACGGTAATACATACTCTCTAGTTGTATTATGTTGATGGAACTTGTGATGAGCTAACTTTGTTGTAGTTGGATTGTTCTTGGTATGTAATGAACCTTGAGTAACTTTTGTATAATGTTATGATGTTTGCGTTTTATTCCTTGTGTCATAATACTTTCAATCTTGGTTTGGGAATGATCAACTAAAACAAGGTAACTTTGTGGGTACCGACGTGGTTCACAAAGAGAACTCAAGGAATGATATGAATGAAAACCCTTTAAAGACATTTAATGGAAACACTACTTAACTCTAGACATAGGGGAGTAGTAGTTCATAAGGAAAATGTTGTAAGAGCTTAATATACAGGGGTAAAACTTATTTAGAGCCTAGACATAGGAGTCTTGTAACATAACCCTGACGAAAGTGACTGAAAGGCACGCCACCAAAGTGCTACAGCGTCTACGGATTCTCAAGCGCTACAGCGCTTAACGCTACAGCGTCTAAATATTATTTGAACATTACTCTTGGGAATTTACACAACTATTGAGCTATCCAACTCACCTTTAATTATTTCAACTTAATACTGTTTTATCACAACTTATAATGTTTACAACTCTTTACCTTTATTTGTTACTTAATTCTTTTCACTAAGCTTCTAATCACTTAAACTTCTTAGATTAATTCCAATCCCTGTGGGAACGAACTTTACATATCATTATATTACTTGTTGCGATTGTGTATACTTGCACATCTACTTAACGCACAACAAGTTTTTGGCGCCGTTGCCGGGGATTGCATTTAATTTTCATTGTTTAAGTTTTTAGTAAACTTAGTGTCTATTTTACACTGGTGTGTTGTTTCTTGTTGCTGCAGCAGTAAGCGCTACAGCGTATGCCCAGGTCTCAACCACCAGAATTTGAAGCATACTCAGAACCAGAGAGAAGGTTCAGGAAACTAAGACATCTTCAAAGGCTCAGAACCACCATGTCAGAACATAGTCATAGGACCAATTTTGGTAGAGCTACCACTCTACATGGCAGATCTAGTTCTGGTAGAGGAGGGACTGAACCAGGTGGAAGAGGTAGAGGTAGACATCAGCAGCCACCCACTCCAACCTTACATGACCAAGAGGACTGGTACAGACATCAATTCATAAATGAAGGACCTGCTCAAATGGTAAATGACAGAGATAGACCAATGAGGGACTATGCTGTGTTTGATCCACAAACCATGGAGACAAGCATAGCAAGACCTACTCTCCATACAGCTCAGTTTGAATTCAAACCTATGATGTTCCAAATGTTGCAAACAGTGGGACAGTTTGGTGGTGCTCCTCAAGAGGACCCATATTTACACTTGAAGCAATTTTTGGAAGTCTGCAGTAAATTCATCATTCCAGGGGTAAGTGATGATGCATTTAGATTAAAACTTTTTCCTTATTCCTTGAAGGATAGAGCAAAGGCCTGGTTAACTTCTCTAGAGCCTAACTCTATCCATACTTGGAATGAAATGACTGAGAAATTCTTAGCAAAATATTTTCCTCCAAGTAAGAATGCAAGAATGAGGAATGAGGTTACTGCATTCAGACAAAAAGATGTTGAAACACTGTTTGAAGCATGGGAAAGATGGAAGGAGCTGTTAAGAAAGTGCCCTCATCATGGTATACCTGTGATTATCCAAATGGAAACCTTCTACAATGGACTAGATCCAACAACCAGACAAATGTTAGATGCTTCTTCAGGGGGTGTGTTGTTGAAAACCTCCTATAATGAGGCATGTGAGCTGATTGATGATATAGCCACAAATAGCTATCAATGGCCTACAGAAAGGTTAGCTCTGCAGAAGAAGGTAGCTGGTGTGCATGAAATAAGTGAAGTTTCTGCTCTATCTGCACAGGTTGCCTCTCTCACTAACATGATAAAATCTATGAGCACATCAAACGCTGTAGCGGTTACCGCTGCAGCGGCACGTGAACCTACAGTAGCTGTTATTGAGCAAGCCTCTCCAGGGTCAGTAAGCTGTGTATATTGTGGAGGAGAGCATTTGTATGAAGAATGTCCTGGTAATCCTGTCTCTGTGAACTTTGTGGGTTTCAATAAAAACAATAATCCCTATTCAAATACATATAATCTTGGTTGGAAGAACCACCCCAATTTCAGATGGGGAGCCAACAATGCAATAGCACCTAATTATAGTGCTCCAGCAAATCCACCAGGATTCCCTGCTCAGAACTACCAAAGGCAGAATGCCCCTGTCATAGATAATTCATTGGAAGGATTGATGAAAAGCTTTATGAGTGATTGCAAGACAACTCTGAAAACTCATGAAGCTTCCATTAAAAATCTAGAAGTACAGATGGGGCAGATGGCTAATGTCCTTTCCCAAAGAATTAGTGGATCATTACCATCCACTACAGAAGCTTCAACTTCAAGTAATACAGGGAAGGAGCATGTGAAAGCTATATCTTTAAGGAGTGGGAGAGATTTGATAGGATCATCAACCGTTTCAGATGATGAAAAAAACAAAAAATCTGAAAAACAAAAAGAACCTGCAACAGCCGCTATAGCGCCTGAACCTAACGCTGCAGCGCCTGTTGTTGAAAAAACACTACCACCACCCAAAATTATCCCAACATATCCAGATCCTCCATATCCTCAAAGACTTCGAAAGGCTCATGAAGACAAGCAATTTAACAAATTCCTGGAAGTCCTTAAACAGTTGCACATTAATGTCCCTTTGGTGGAAGCTCTCCAACAAATGCCCAACTATGCAAATTTTATGAAGGATGTACTTACTAAGAGGAGGAGACTTGGGGAGTTTGAAACAGTAGCAATGACCGGGGAGTGGAGCATGTTGATGCAAAGCAAGCTCCCACCCAAATCCAAGGATCCTGGCAGTTTTACTATACCATGCTCAATTGGAAATTTTTACTCTGGTCGTGCTCTATGTGATTTGGGAGCCAGCATAAATCTTATGCCCAAGTCCATATATACACAGCTAGGAGTGGGAACTGCCAGACCTACCTCACTTACACTGCAGCTAGCTGATAGAACTCTGGCATATCCAGAAGGAATCTTAGAAGATGTTCTAATAAAGGTAGACAAATTTGTATTTCCTGTTGATTTTGTAATCTTGGATTTTGATGCAGATAAAGAAGTACCCATCATACTGGGAAGGCCATTCTTGGCCACTGGAAGAACTTTGATAGATGTGCAGAGAGGAGAATTGATCGTGAGGGTCAATGACCAAGAAGTCAAGTTCAACATCCTCAATGCTATGAAATTTCCAGGTCCCAACATTGAAGAGTGCTCCTTTGTGTCTGCTATTGACAAAGTAGTTCAGGATCACTTCCAGAAAAGCACAGATCATCTGAGGCAATTACTGGACAACAGTGAAGATACAGGGTCTGATGCAGAAGCTGCAGAAGAGGAGGAGCAGACAGTCAAAGAAATTTGGGCTAAGAAATATGAATCTCTGGAGCAGGAGAATTCAGACATGAGAAAGGACCTCCCCTCAACTGAACAAGCACCAACTCTGGAACTTAAGGAGTTGCCTTCACACCTCAAATATGCTTATCTAGGCAACAATAGTACTTTGCCTGTTATAATTGCTTCTAACCTTTCTGAAAAGCAGGAACAGGATCTGATTCAGACGCTGCAGCGGCATAAAAAGGCAATTGGTTGGCAAATGTCAGATATAAAAGGTATCAGCCCAACCATTTGTATGCACAGAATAGTGTTAGAAGAAGATTCTAAAAATTGCATTGAAGGGCAGAGAAGGTTGAATCCAATTATGAAAGAGGTGGTGAAGAAGGAAATCATTAAGTGGTTGGATGCAGGTATTGTATACCCCATATCTGACAGTGCATGGGTTAGTCCTGTGCAGTGTGTGCCAAAGAAAGGAGGGGTAACAGTAATAACTAATGAGATGAATGAGCTGCTTCTAACCAGAAAAATAACAGGCTGGAGAATATGCATGGATTACAGGAGGTTGAATAAAGCAACAAGAAAGGACCATTTTCCATTGCCTTTCATTGACCAGATGCTGGACAAGCTAGCAGGTAAAGAATTTTATTGCTTTCTTGATGGTTATTCAGGTTATAACCAGATTGCAATATTGCCTGAAGATCAGCAAAAGACTACATTCACTTGTCCATATGACACCTTTGCTTTTAGAAGGATGCCATTTGGCTTGTGTAATGCACCTCACTTTTCAAAGGTGTATGATGGCAATTTTCTATGATTACATTGAAAGATCCATGGAAGTCTTCATGGATGATTTCTCTGTGTTGGGAGAAACATTCCATCTATGCCTATCCAACTTGGAAGAAATTCTGATTACATGTGAAGAAACTAACCTTGTGCTGAACTGGGAGAAATGCCATTTTATGGTACAAGAAGGTATAGTTTTGGGGCATACGATATCCAAAAAGGGATTGGAAGTGGACAAGGCTAAAATAGAGGTCATTGAGAAGCTCTCTCCTCCAACCAACATCAAAGGTATTAGAAGCTTTTTGGGGCATGCTGGATTCTATAGGAGGTTCATAAAAGATTTTTCAAAAATCTCCAAACCTCTATGTCAACTGTTACAGCATGATAACCCCTTTACATTTGATGAGCCATGCATATTAGCCTTTGATAAATTAAAGAAAGCTTTAATAACAGCACCAGTATTATAGCTCCTGACTGGAGTAAGCCTTTTGAGCTTATGTGTGATGCTAGTGACTTTGCCATTGGAGCTGTGCTTGGGCAAAGGTATGATAAAATTTTTCACTCTATATATTATGCTAGCAAAACACTTGTAGAAGCTCAATTGAATTACACAGTCACTGAAAAAGAACTATTAGCTGTAGTCTTTGCATTTGACAAATTTAGATCATATTTGGTTGGCACCAAAGTAATTGTCTTCACAGACCATTCAGCCATTAAATATTTGATAACAAAGAAAGATGCAAAGCCTAGGCTAATTAGGTGGGTTCTCCTACTCCAAGAATTTGATTTAGAAATAAGAGATAAAAAAGGAGTGGAGAACTAAGTTGCTGATCATCTGTCTAGATTGGAAAGAGACATTGCAGGTACAGCAGATGGGGAAATCAAAGAATACTTTCCAGATGAGCAGCTATTGACAATAACTACTGAATCATCAACCGCTGTAGCGGCCAGTGTAACAACACTTGACGCTGTAGCGGCTGAACCTGCAACACCTTGGTATGCTGACATAGTGAATTTTTTGGTTAGCAAGGTGGTACCTACTGAGATGACTTATCAGCAAAGGAGAAGGTTCTTCCACACAATGAAACAATATTATTGGGATGAACCTTTTCTATACAAGAAGTGTCAAGACCAGCTAATGAGGAGATGCTGATAAGCTCCAATTTAGTGCATTCTTAGAGATATTTTTGAGTCATTTTTAGAGCAATTATTATCAATTATATAAATCACTGACTTAATTTGCTCTTTATTTTGCAGAAATGCTAAAGAGATAAAAGATTGAAAATCCAGTTTAATCTCACTTAAATTATGAGTTTGGCAATTAAAGGAATTGGAAATCAAAATAAAAGAGCCATGGCCCATGTGGCTCAAATGAGAAGTGCGATCCATGAATTGAAATAATGGCCCACGGTTAATGGAACAAACTTGGAGACAAAGAAATGAAGCACAAGACCTAGGCTTGGAAAAGAAGAAAGATATCTTTGAATTAAAAGAAAGAAAGAACAGTAGGCGTGAATCAAGGGGAATCAAATAAATGAGCCGCACAACAAAGAGTTATTTTATATAATTGAAAAGAATAAAAGGAGCAAAGGGCACACACGAACAAGGAGAGGACAGCGGCACACGAGAAGGAGGAACAGAAGCCGCGGCAAAACAGTACCGCCGGCAACGCATAGGAGAGGTTTTTGGGTACCATTTTCGACACCGTGAGAGAGCTCTGGAGCAGAAAAAGGAGACTAAAATTTCAAGATCAGAAATTTCTCTATTCCGGGTTATTTTTATCTCTGTAATTTATGACTCCTAATTTTATTTTATTGTTCTCGAACACTATGGATAGCTAAATCCTCTTCTAGGGTCTTAGGTGGATCTTGCATGATTAGAGACCTTTTTATGTTCTAATTTCTGGTTTGAATTCCTGTTTTTATTTTAATTAATATTGTCCTATTGTTTTTATCACATGATTAGGATTAGCTACCCTTTGCATGTTTATAATCAATTAGTTGATCAGCGACCGTACTGCAATTAGTTGGTGGACCTATAGGATAATTGGGGCTATAATTAGGGCATGACCAAACCATAATTTAGTCTTCCAATCATTCAACCTTTTTGCTCTTTATGCTTTTCCTGAATTTAAATTCTTGCATGACCAAACGAGGGTTAATTTAGGAAAAAAGAATATTAATCGCGAATAACCAAACGGATTAATAGTTTTAGTAAAGGGATTGGTAATTAAGTAAAATAAGGGAATTCAGGTAGGAATTAGACATAGGGGAATCGAAGCTTGCAAGTGAAACCGTGACCCTAGACCTCCTCCATTTATTAAATCTAGTATTTCAATTATTGTTATTTATTTCTTTTTATTTGTTTTCATTACAACTAAATCATTGGTTCGTCTAAACAATAAATAATCTCGATTAGTTTGGTACTTGCTAATTAATCCCTGTGGATACGATAATCTTTTATACTACTTCTGCGAAAGAGTACACTTGCTCTAAGTGTGTTTTTAACGTAACAAGTTTTTGGCGCCGTTGCCGGGGATTAATTTAGCAATATTAAACGAAAAAGATATTTATTGCTTTAGACATTTTTTATGCACTAGTTTTATTTTATTTTTTTTTATCTTATTGAAAAAAAAATACAAAAAAAAGGCTGCTAATACTTTCCCAAGAGACCGCTGCAGTTCACCTTTTTTGCAGATAAAAGTTTAAATCATGGTTAAGACAATTGGAGATTATATTAGAGATGCAGAGGCACAAAGGAATTTAGAGAAGTCATATTGGTATATGTCTCAATGTCAGATGCAAATTTCTCCTCCTCCTTATGAACCTTATTCAGACTATTGGGATGACTATGAGCCACCTCCTTATTCCTCCCACTGGGATAATTATGAGTCACTACAAGTGCAAAGGCAAGAGGAGGTAAAGTCGGATGTCAATGAGGTCTTGGCCAAATTTATGCAGCAGACACTTGAAAATTTTGAAAGCCTGAATGGTCAAATCTCAAGTCTCATTGCTTTGTTATCTCAAGAGGCCCAAGAAACTCCTTCACAAACTAAGTCGACCCAAAATAAAGAAGCTGAGCAATACAAAGAAAGTATTCCTACGAGAGATGAAGTTGTCTCCATGGAATATAATTTGGAGGAAGAAGCTCTCAAGAAAGATGAGGAGACTCTTACTGAAGGGAGTCAAATCAAAATAGTAGCTCCTACTGAAGGGAGTCATATTGAAACAAAAGATCCTATTAATGAGAGCGGTTGTGAGGAGAATGAGAAAGATGCATTGGTTCTTGATTTGAAGAAAGAGGAGAAAGCCCAAATTTTTGGGCAAATTGTTTTAACCATTGGTGATGCTGTGATTGAGGTTCACCGGGGAAAGGTAACTTTGAGGAGTGGTAAAGAAGATGATGTTATTAAAGCTTTAAATTCCAATGAAAATTTCTCTTCTTTAACTTCTCCTTATTTTGATGATGTGGTTGAAACTAACATTTTTAGTGAATTAAAGATGCAGGACCTTTTGGAAAAAAGTCTTATTTTGCAGGATCCTAGCATAGTGGTGGATGGAGATAAAATAAAAATTTCACCATCCTTTGAAGTTCATCCACCACGTGGAAAAAGGAAGAACAATGTGAACCACATTGTTAGAAAGCTAAGAAGGTGTACTGCGTTAGATGTAAAATTTGCTCTTGGAGAGCCCCCAGATTGAGCATCAACTATAGTCAGGCTCACGACGTTAAACAAGCGCTTCGCAGGAGGCAACCTGTGTTTTATTTTCAGTTATTTTTACTTTTAATTTGTTTCATTTTGTTTTTAGGAATAAGCTCAGACTGCAAGCTCTCTCAGGGAAGTCACTCTTACTCTCTCATTTATTTATTTTTGTGCCAATTTGATATTTTGCATTGAGGACCATGCTTTAGGCTAGTGAGGGGGAGGCGAGTTTAACTTTGTCAATTCATCTCTATTAATGCATATACCCACTACATGTGTTGATAGCATTTTTTCTGGCTAGTTTTGGATATAAAATTGAAAAAAATAGAGATTTTACCTTTCGGGGATCCCATAATTAATTTACTTGACAGACTTGTGCTTAATTGTAACTGTGAGGTTGTCCTTAGGAAGCTGATAATTAGCATTTGTGCCTGTTGAGTACTTTTTGTGAACTAGCTTCTAAATGTGAGATTTGAGCCTTCATAAGGGGATTGATACTAAAACCAAAAAAATTTACCCCTTTTCTTTCTATGAGTGTGTTTCCCAATTTGCTACATTCTAGAATTTGTCTTTTGACCATTTCAAGGCGAAAATTGATTTGCATCATGTAAAAAGACTTGGGGAATTTAGGTATTTTTCTGGCCCCAGAGTTGTTTGTTGAAATTATCCCTTAGTTGCCCCCTTTGAGCTTAATTGTTATATTTTTTTTTTCTTTTCTTTGGTACCCAGATATAATTTTTCTTTTTTTGTTTGTGGTAACCATTTGGAATTAAATGTGGAGCAACTATTGAAAATTACAATTTCGTCCAATACTTTTAGTTGTCTATCTTGTCAGGATGAAAACAAAAAACAAAAACAAAATAGGAGTTTTCATGTACTTACCTTTTCCTCCCAAAAAAAAAGTAAAGCAAGAAGGAGGAAAAGGCACATCAAAAGAATGAAAGCGCCAAAGGGCAAATCCAAAAAAAAAAATGAAATGGCCTACTCAAGAAAAAAGGCAAATCAAAAAGAGTCTACTCAATAGAAAAAGAGTGAAAAAGGAAATGGAATTAATTTGGAGTTTGGGCAAAAATTGTAAAATAGATAGGAGCTCTGTATTTGATTTCAAATGTTACTATTCATTTCTTGTTTTTAGCCCTTTGATTATCCCTTCTTTCTTATTTCCTACCCTACATGAATTTACCCTGGCCCCATTACAACCCTTAACACCCAATCTTTTGCATGCATGTGAACTATTTAGTGGAGATTTGGTCAAATTACAAGCTTATGGTAATGTGCATTTTGTGGAAACTTGAGTGTATATTTCCCTACTCCCTAAACACTTAGAGAGATTGTGAGTGAGTGCCTTTGTTCACAAAAATGTATTCCTCAGGGACATGAGCCTCTAATTGGGCAACTTTTTGGCACCTCATATGTGTTATATTGTCTATTGTCTGTTATTGTGCTTTAAATTTTGGGTTTCTTATTTGGTTGTCTCTATTATCTATTTGAAAATTTTATTGAGCCAGGAAACTTGCTTGAAGACAAGCAAATGTTAAGTGTGGGGGAGTTGATAAGCTCCAATTTAGTGCATTCTTAGAGATATTTTTGAGTCATTTTTAGAGCAATTATTATCAATTATATAAATCACTGACTTAATTTGCTCTTTATTTTGCAGAAATGCTAAAGAGATAAAAGATTGAAAATCCAGTTTAATCTCACTTAAATTATGAGTTTGGCAATTAAAGGAATTGGAAATCAAAATAAAAGAGCCATGGCCCATGTGGCTCAAATGAGAAGTGCGATCCATGAATTGAAATAATGGCCCACGGTTAATGGAACAAACTTGGAGACAAAGAAATGAAGCACAAGACCTAGGCTTGGAAAAGAAGAAAGATATCTTTGAATTAAAAGAAAGAAAGAACAGTAGGCGTGAATCAAGGGGAATCAAATAAATGAGCCGCACAACAAAGAGTTATTTTATATAATTGAAAAGAATAAAAGGAGCAAAGGGCACACACGAACAAGGAGAGGACAGCGGCACACGAGAAGGAGGAACAGAAGCCGCGGCAAAACAGTACCGCCGGCAACGCATAGGAGAGGTTTTTGGGTACCATTTTCGACACCGTGAGAGAGCTCTGGAGCAGAAAAAGGAGACTAAAATTTCAAGATCAGAAATTTCTCTATTCCGGGTTATTTTTATCTCTGTAATTTATGACTCCTAATTTTATTTTATTGTTCTCGAACACTATGGATAGCTAAATCCTCTTCTAGGGTCTTAGGTGGATCTTGCATGATTAGAGACCTTTTTATGTTCTAATTTCTGGTTTGAATTCCTGTTTTTATTTTAATTAATATTGTCCTATTGTTTTTATCACATGATTAGGATTAGCTACCCTTTGCATGTTTATAATCAATTAGTTGATCAGCGACCGTACTGCAATTAGTTGGTGGACCTATAGGATAATTGGGGCTATAATTAGGGCATGACCAAACCATAATTTAGTCTTCCAATCATTCAACCTTTTTGCTCTTTATGCTTTTCCTGAATTTAAATTCTTGCATGACCAAACGAGGGTTAATTTAGGAAAAAAGAATATTAATCGCGAATGACTAAACGGATTAATAGTTTTAGTAAAGGGATTGGTAATTAAGTAAAATAAGGGAATTCAGGTAGGAATTAGACATAGGGGAATCGAAGCTTGCAAGTGAAACCGTGACCCTAGACCTCCTCCATTTATTAAATCTAGTATTTCAATTATTGTTATTTATTTCTTTTTATTTGTTTTCATTACAACTAAATCATTGGTTCGTCTAAACAATAAATAATCTCGATTAGTTTGGTACTTGCTAATTAATCCCTGTGGATACGATAATCTTTTATACTACTTCTGCGAAAGAGTACACTTGCTCTAAGTGTGTTTTTAACGTAACAGATGCCTAGCAGAGGAAGAACAAATTCAAGTGCTACAGCACTGCCATTCTGCACCATGTGGTGGGCATTTTGGTGGTGTTAGAACTGCTGCAAAGGTATTGCAATCTGGCTACTATTGGCCTTCACTTTTTAAAGATGCTCAAGACTTTGTAAAAAAATGTGATAGGTGCCAAAGAACAGGGAATATTTCAAACAAACATGAAATGCCTTTAACAAACATTCTAGAGGTTGAACTCTTTGATGTTTGGGGAATGGATTTCATGGGACCTTTTCCCCCTTCTCATGGAAACCTATACATTTTAGTAGCTGTAGACTATGTTTCAAAATGGGTAGAAGCAGTTGCTCTACCCAACAATGATGCAAGGTCTGTGAGCAAATTTTTATTGAAAAACATTTTCACTCGTTTTGGAACTCCTAGAGCCATCATAAGTGATGAGGGATCTCATTTTTGTAATAAATTAATTGAGACCCTATTGGCTAAATATGGAGTCAAACATAAAATAGCAACTGCTTATCATCCACAAACTAGTGGTCAAACTGAATTGTCAAACAGAGAAATAAAAAGAATGTTGGAAAAAATGGTAGGGCCTTCAAGGAAAGAATGGTCAATACATCTAGATGATGCTTTATGGGCCTACAGAACAGCTTATAAAACACCTTTAGGGATGTCTCCCTATAGGTTGGTTTATGGGAAGTCCTGTCACCTACCAATTGAACTTCAGCACAAGGCCCATTGGGCTCTAAAAAAACTCAATTTTGACTACAAGAAAGCAGGAGATGCTAGATTGCTGCAACTAAGTGAATTGGAAGAACTTAGGCATTTTGCCTATGAGAATGCAGCAATTTATAAAGAAAAAACCAAAATGTGGCATGATCAAAAATTGATAAAAAAAGATCTCACTGAAGGAGGACTGGTATTGCTTTATAACTCCAGATTAAGATTGTTTCCTGGAAAGTTAAAATCTAGGTGGTCAGGCCCTTTTCAATTGATAAAAATATATAGCCATGGAGCTGTGGACCTCTATGATACAACAACCAATACCACCTTCAAAGTGAATGGCCAAAGGATTAAACAATATTTTGGTGAAAATGTGGTGAGAGACAAAACCACAATTGAGCTTAAAGATCTCTAATTTGAAAGAGAAAGTCTGGCTGCAGACTCTAAAGCAAGCGCTCTTGGGAGGCACCCCAAGGATTTTAATAAATTTTCTGTTTGTATGTTTATTCTTCTTTTCAGGAAAAATGGATAAATGCTGTAGCGGTTATTTATATCAAAAGCGCTGTAGCGGTTGTTGTTACATCAGAAATAGGTGTGGTCAAACAAAAAAATAAAAATCTTGCTTAGCATGAGCTGGCACTGCACCCTTATCCTTAGCCTGAGCTGCACGTGCACCTACTCACCTGCACTTGTCAAATCAACAGTTTCTTTTTCTCTCTCCCACTTCACTCACAAACCGTCACTTTAATATCTACAACTCCCCACGCCACCATTTTCTCTTTCTTTCTCTTTCCTTGCTCTCTACCACTCATACCCTCCATCCTTTCTTCTTCCTTCGTCCCAACGCACACCAACATTTCCCAACAACCAGAAACAAATATGCAAGCTCTTAACCAACCATGACCAAAAAGCAAGCTGCCCTAAAACGATCTGGCAAGGGAGCTACTAGGAAACCAGAACCCTCCAATCCTATCAAAACTACCATGGCCAAGGCAACTCCAGATCCTCAGAGGTTTTGGAAGATGGACTTCATAGCTGAAAAGGGATTCAAGACAGACAGTGCTCCTGAAGCTTTCTCAACCGCTGTCACAGCATTGGGATGGGAGAACTTCATTAAGCATCGAAAGGACTACATGACGTCTTTGGTAAGGGAGTTCTACTATGGCATTGAAGAGCCTAAGGAAGGAAAGCCTCAAACACATTCACTGGTAAGAGGTGAAACTGTAAATTTCAACTCTAGAACAATCAATGATATTTTCCATCTGGGCTATCATGGAAAGGCGTTGGAAATAAAAGTTCTGAACTGGGGAGATGAAGAGATGGAGGCTGTGAGAAAAAGGATTTGTGTAGAAGGATCAACATGGGATAAATTTGGGGCTGAATACAAAATTAAAAAAGCCTATCAGTGTGAGGAAGCCAATCTGTGGTGTAGTTTCATCAAACACTCCCTGCTGTCTACATCTCACACAACATTTTGTCCGACTAATTGGAAAATCCCAAAAATTTTATCGCTTCGCATATTGTTCTAAACGCGGGTGTATTTGGCACTCTCGTGCAACGATTTTGTTTGGCGCTCGTTGCTTTAAAAAAAAAAAGAGTCCAAAAAATATAATAAAAATAATAATAAATCACGCGAGCGCGTGTCGGTTGCGAGCCACGTGCGAGCAGTTGCGTCACTGCGCGTTATTTTACCGTTTTTAGAAAAGTGAAGATAGAATGAAATCGGTTTTAATAACGTACGCGCGTGCGTATTCAAATCGCGTACGCGTTCCTAGTCTTAAGGCGAACACGCGTTTCGTTTCGAGTCGTGTGAGTCGTTGCGTCGGTGAGCGTTGTTTTTACCGCTTTTATTATCATAAAGAAAAAATAAAATAATAAAAAAAATAGTAATAATAAATTAAAACCAGCTGTCCCTTTATATACAAAACAAAATTAATAGTACAAAAGTCAAAACAAAAGCAAAAATTGTACAAAGTAATAAAATGAGTAACAAAAAAACTGAAAAGAGAGGAGAGGACAGCAGCAGGGAGCGCATATGTGCTCCTCTATTTGGAGAGCCAAGCTAAAACTTCCTTCTTCTTGTCCCTTTACTTGCCTCCCATTTTCAGCAAAAACATTGCTGCAGTGGCAGCAGCCCTGTTCCTCCCTTGCTGCCATCCCTCACTGCTGTCTCTGATTCTGTTGTGCTTGGTCTCCTATGAGCTTTGATCCTCTGCTCAGCACCCACACCTACACCACACAATTAGCCTATAAATACTGTGAACAGCAAACACAACAGACACATATACAGTGACTGAAAAAACACAAAAAAAATACACACACTGAGATATAAAAAACAGAGAGATACATGCTGGGACAGCAAACACAGGAAAATTCAGAAATCACCCCAAAGATTAGGTTTTCACATTGAAACCGTAATCACAAAACACCCCAACATTTCTGAAATAAAAGAGAGAAGCAGAAGCAGAGCAGCAGGCGAAAGAAGCAGGTTCAGCAGTAGCAGAGCAAACAAAAGGAGATTTTTTCAGAAGCTGGAATTTTAGGTTCGTTTTAGTGTTATTAGTTTTGAAAGCATATAATACATATGAAATCTGTTTGATAAAATACGAAAACCGTTGTTTGCCAAAAATGATAGGGCTGAACTGTATATATGATTATCAGGCTCTGTTTTAAAATCGAAATGGTTCCCCAGGGGGGTTTGATAAGTTCGAAACCTAGAGACTAAGAAAAATAAGCATGCTTTTGTCGCATAAAAATAATTTGTTCACTCAATAAAAGGGACATAAAAAGAAACAAAAACAAAAACACAAAATGAAACAGTGAGAAAATTAGAAAAAAAAAGTGAGGAAAATTTCCAAAAAAAAAGAAGGGAGAGGGACTTTTACCTCCGGCCACCGTTCACGGTGGCCGCCGGCGTAGTCTCGCCGGGAACCGCCACCGTAGCCCCTCCTCCTAACCGAACCATTAATAGCCCCCTCAACCACCACGACCTCGCCCTTACCATCACGAGCCCGAAACAACCACCAACACTGTCAGTATCGCGCCACCCAAACCCCACCACCACTGTTCAAAACACGTCGCCGCCCAAAATCCGACACCAACAGCAACTCACCACCATCAAACAGCCACACGACCCTTTCCTTCGCGAACGAAACCACCCTCCGTGGCCAACCCAAGCCACCGTCGACCGCGAACCGAACCGTCAACCACCGCCTGTCGCGTCGGCCCAGCTGTGCGGTACACCCCCTCGCTAAAAAAAATCACGTCACTCTCTCTCTCTCTCTCAGTTTCAAAACACCAGTGTAGAGAGATGAGAGGCGAGGGAGATTGAGGGTTGTGGCGGTGGAGGTTGAGAGGAAACAGAGCTTGAGGCACTAAGGGAGAGGAGGCGAGATCGGAGTTGAGAGAGAAGGGGATCGGAGCAAGGAAATAGGAAGAAAATGGAGAGGAGGGGAGGTGAGGGTAGAAGCGCCGTGGAGAAGAGAGAGAGAGGAAATTTTTTAGGTTTAGCTATTTGGGGGGTAGGGGCGCCGTGGATGGAGAGAGGAAAGCAAATTAGGGTTTCCAATTTAGGTTTAGTTTTTATAGTATGGACCCAAGGACAATTTCGTCTTTTCACCTCTTTTTATTTTTTCAGATTTCTATTAACACCCCAGGTTTCAATTCGCACAGCCCCCTGTCTATAAACCCAGCCCACAACGCAAAAACGAACCGGGCCTCTGCTTCACGCACCCCAGTTTTAATAATGCAGCCCTCCTGCCACTGGCACCCTATTTTACTATTTCACCCCCTGTTTCTCTTCTTAAATTTTATTTCTTTCCCCTAAGCAAACTTAATTTTTCACAAACCTTTCTTTTCCAAGTAACGGATTTTCTCTTCCCTAAACAAAAACCAATCTAATTGCGAAAACTCTTCAAAATCAAACTTTGTTAGTAGTCTTGCGAAGCCTTTGCTTGTATGATTATCAACAATGGGGTACTAGTGGTGATCACTTGGAGCCTTTGCTCAATTGATCATCATGAATGCCTAATTTTCCCAAAGATTTTCACTAAACCAAAAACTTTGTTAGTAGTCCTGCGAAGCCTTTGCTTGCATGATTATTAGCAATGGAGTGCTAATGGTGGTCACTTGGAGCCTTTGCTCAATTGATCATCATGAAAGCTCAACTTTCACAATTCAACAAGATAAAGAACAAAAACATTTTCCTTTCTAAAATCATTTTCAACCCATCGTCGCTAGTGGTTAATCAGAACCTTTGTTCGTCTAGCCATTGGTGGCAATGTCTTTTTCCCCAAAGAACAACAAGCGATGATCACTCATAACCTTTGTTAGTTTGATCATTCGTGCCAATCAATCTCTTTCGAAAACCACTTTCAAAAAGGCAAATAAAAAACGGGTTGCTACTAATAGTCAATCAGAACCTTTGTTCGCCTGACTGGTGGTAGTGACTCTCATTTTCAAGAGTACTTAGCAGTGATTACCCATAACCTTGGTTAGTTTAATCATTCACTAAATGCTCGTCCTATTTCGAAAACTCACTAAAAAGATAAAAGACAGAAACCCTTTTTCAGGATAAAGAAGAACTACGTAGCTTTGAGTTCTCCATCGCACCGGGAGATACGTAGGAGCGGGCCTTGTCCCGTCAAGCATTTTTTTTCTTCTAAAAACCCATTCTTCCCCCTTTTCTTTTTCATAATAAATAAAGATTTTCATTAATAATTTTTCAATAAGAAGTAGAGTGGCAAAATTAAGTATTTTCAAGTCAACACACTAAAACCACACATTTAATTAAAGGTTCCCTCTCAGTAGAGAGGACGTGTGGG
Source organism: Astragalus membranaceus (assembly GCA_039519185.1). NCBI lineage: Eukaryota > Viridiplantae > Streptophyta > Magnoliopsida > Fabales > Fabaceae > Astragalus > Astragalus membranaceus. The sequence goes on from CM076848.1 coordinate 45,481,492, forward strand.
GTGCTAACACCTTCCCTGCGTGTAACCGACCCCCGAACCCTATTCTCTAGTTTCGCAAGACCAATCGCTTTCCAAAAAAGGTTTTCCTAATATTTTCCTTAATAAATATTGGTGGCGGCTTCATTGTTTTAAAAAGTTGTGAACGAGGAAGGTTCTCCCTCGGGGACTTTTTCGGGCGCAACAGCGTCTACGGATTCTCAAGCGCTACAGCGCTTAACGCTACAGCGTCAAAATATTATTTGAACATTACTCTTGGGAATTTACACAACTATTGAGCTATCCAACTCACCTTTAATTATTTCAACTTAATACTGTCTTATCACAACTTATAATGTTTACAACTCTTTACCTTTATTTGTTACTTAATTCTTTTCACTAAGCTTCTAATCACTTAAACTTCTTAGATTAATTCCAATCCCTGTGGGGACGAACTTTACATATCATTATATTACTTATTGCGATTGTGTATACTTGCACATCTACTTAACGCACAACATCACTACACTTAGATGAAGCATTATGGGAATACAAAACAGCATATAAAACTCCATTAGGTATGTCCCCCTATAAGTTAGTCTATGGCAAAGCATGTCATCTCCCTGTTGAACTTGAGAACAAGTTATATTGGGCTATCAAAAAGCTAAATTTTGATCTCAGAAAGGCAGGTGAGCAAAGGTTTTTAGAGCTTAATGAATTAGAAGAACTTAGGCAAGTTTCTTATGAGAATGCAGAGATCTATAAAGCAAAAACCAAAGCATGGCATGATAAGAAAATCCAAAGGAGAGAACTTAGAGAAGGAGGAATGGTTCTGTTGTACAATTCTAGGTTGAAACTCTTCCCTGGAAAACTAAGATCAAGATGGTCAGGACCATTCAAACTAGTTAAAATCTACCCCCATGGTGCAGTTGATCTATATGATGCAACCACTGATACCACTTTCAAAGTAAATGGACAAAGAGTGAAAATGTACTATGGAGAACATGTGGTGAGAGATAAGGTCACCACTCATTTTGAAAAACCTTAAAGCAAGGTACAAGTCAGGCTGTAAGACTCTTAAAACAAGCGCTTGAGGGAGGCAACCCATCACTATATATAGCTAATATTATTATTTTGTGCAATTTGATGTTTTGTGTATTTTGTAGAAAAACAGGACAACAGAGTAGCCAGTGTTGCTACACTTGGTGTTTCTACACCTGATGCAGCCACACTACCTACACTAAAGTTAGTATTGTGACTGAAAGACTTGGATGAAAAATGTTCACTTGCCAACTCATCACATTAGTGGAAACTCTGATTAAGGGCTAGGGTGCAGCGTGTTAAGCCTAAACACTACACGTGTCGCCTTGCATGTCACTCTTCCCCACCTAACGGCTAGTTTCAACTAACCTTCCCACTAACTCACTCAAACCGCTCACATTCTCACAAAGCCACTTCTTCCATTCTCTCTCACAAAACCGATCATCTCTATTCTCTATAAACACTCATCTTCAACCTCTAACAAAATCAATTCAAAAACCCTAAAAATCATCAATGGCGAAGAAGCAATCGGCCACCAAATCACCAGGGAAAGTACCCAGTGCAGGTACTCTTGCAAAATCCAAGAAATCAAAAGCAACCACATCTATGGACGTGATTCCTGGGTGTGAACATTTCTGGAGCATGAAGTTCTTACCAAAGAGAGGTTTCAACTTCGCAAAGGCCCATCACTCATTCCTCTCAACAGTCAACAATCTACATTGGGAGAGGTTTGTGCAATCTAGAGCCTACTACCTGGAGCAACTGGTTCGTGAATTCTACTCTGGAATTCAAAACACAAGAGGAGGGATCATTTTCTACTCAATGGTCCGAGGTAAGAAAGTCTTCTTTGATCCTTCTAGAATTAATAAGCATTATGATTTGAACTACACTGGTGATGCATTTGAAGAGAAGTTAGAGACTTATGGGAAGAAACAAATGTCTAAAATCAAAGATAGGGTAGCAGTAGAAGGATCTCAATGGGAGAAATTCACCAATACTGAGTTTAAACTTAGAACTGGAGATTTAATCCCTGAATTAGAAAACTGGCACTTATTCATTGATGCTTCAATCCTCCCAACCTCACACACATCCACATTATCTAAAGATAGGTTGATTCTCATAGATTCAATCTTGATTGAAAATAATGTAGATATAGGAAAACTGATCACTAGAGAGATAATGGAATGTCAGACCAAAACCTCTGGATTCTTGTATTTTCCTTGTTTGATCACTGAACTATGTCAAAAGCAAGGGGTAATAGCTTCTGAGCTTGAGAAAATTCAAAGAAAGACTCCCCCTAGTGGTTTATCTGCAGAGGTAAAAGAAAGAATCAGGTCTGTCAGAATTAAGAATACTGCAGAGCAGGAAGTGCAGAAACTCCTGGTGCAGAAACTTCAAGCAGTATGGAAGTTTCAAAGAGAGCAGCATGACTGGTTAAAATTGAAGTTAGATGACCCTGAGGTAGAGGTAGAAGCTCCAGTTTTCCCTAGTTGGGTGATTGATGAAGAAGTAGAAGAAGAGGTAGAGGAGGAAGAGGAAGAAGTAGTAGTAGAGAAAGAGAGAAGAGCAAAGAGAAAGAGAGATACTCAGAAGGATAAGAAGGGGAAGAAACCAAGAGTAGAAGAGCCTGAGTTACTGTTGAGTGAGGAAGACACTGAGGAAGATGAGGAGGCAAGGCAAGCTGTGAAAGAAATAGAGAAAGATGTGGAGGAAGATGACTGAGTCAATGGCAGAAAGTGAAGAAGAAAATGGCAGTTCAACAATGGAGGATAGTGCAAGGAGGAAGTATGAAATCAGAAAGAAATCAGCAAACCAACCACAAACACAATCACCCCCATCACAACAATCCATTAGCCCTTCACCACCACCACAAAAATCCCCCACCACTCACCTATCACCTACTCAACCATCACCACAAGTCCAATCATCACCATCACCTCAACCAGAAAAACAACCCACCCCTCCACCAGAAATAACCCCAACAACAGAAAAAGAAACCCAAGTCACTAGAGAAGCTACACCATTCCCATCCCAAACTCCAAAAGAAACATCTCTCACCCCTATCACAGAACAAGCTACTGAGCCTACTAACCTTGTTGTTGAGAAAGTTCAAATGCAGGTAAGCACTGAAGAGCCTGAGAAAGAGAGAGGCAAAGAAGGTTCTGAGCAGGAGAAGCAAGAAGAAGCTGTCAAGGAAGCTGCTGATGTGCCTACACCTAGCGCAGGAGCATCAAAGAAATCCAAAGTTATGGCAACTAGCCCTGCAGCAACAATTACTGCAGTTTTGAAAGCCTTGGCAGAGAAGAAAGAGATGCTGGGATACACTAGGAGGACAATGAAGCCTGCTCCAACAAAGAAGATGTGGACAATGAGCTCACTCTATGGTGTACAGGGTACAGGGGTACCAGCTGGTGAGAAGGAGGTAACTGAGGAAGCAACACCCAAAGAAGGAGAGAAAGAAGCTGAGAAGGTAGCAGAGCAACAGCAAAAGAGAATTGAGCAGCAATCTGAGCAAACTCCAGTGCAGAGTGGTGTGCCTGCACTTGAAGTGTCTATACTGGCTACAGCAGATGTTCCTACACAAGCTACACCTGAAGAGGCAGAAATGCCTGAGGCTAGTATAGATGATCCTGGTATGCCTACCTCTGATGTGGCTGCTACCAAAACAAAGCCAAGGAAGATGAGAGCCAAACATAGCCCTGCTGTGAGAGCCAGTCCCAGATTCCAGAAGAAAGAGTAAAAGGATACTTTTAATGTTGTTTCCTATATTATATTTTGCTTTAGTACTTTACTCTATGTGTTAAATATTATATGTTAACTTACTGCTACATGCTAAATACTTTTGATTATATCTCCCATCTTTTGGTTCCCCTGTTTACTCAACTTAGAGCAGTGAGGACAGTGCTCATACTTAAGTTGGGGGGGAGAGTGGAGAATACTATGTGTTTTGTGTATGCACTGTATTTTGCAACATGTTTTGTGCTTAAGTAATGATATATGACTGAATATATGTATGTATGATGTGTTTAAGTAAGTTATGTATATGTGTTTAAAGAAATTCTTATAATATGTTAAAAAGCATGTGAGTATGTAGTGTTAGTATGTTTTAAGTTTTAGATGTACTTAACAAAGCATGTGATAACATGATTAATTGTGTTAACATGATGAATTAAGTGCATCAATTTCTGTTAGACTTAAATAAATATGAAACATGGTCAATTCATATTTTTCTCAAAAATTGAAGAAGTGCATCAATGAGTCAATTAAATGATGAAAAAGCCTTGTTTTTCTAGAAATGATCAGTTTTATAAATACTTTGACACAACAAAATTGAGTTTTGAAAAAAACCATGCTAGATGAAAAGCTATCCAACGCCAAGGAATTTTTGGAAATTTGAGGTCAAAATTTGATTTTTACTAAAAATATAGAAGAGCATAAGGAATTAAGTTTGGGGGAAAATTCCATAAATACAAAGGCCAAAGTGTGAAAGCTTGGAGAGTTCACGCCACAAGTGTCAAAACCACTCAAAAATGTCAAAAACATCCCAAAAAGCTACACTTGCCTGAGTCATATAACTGAACCTGTCCCTTAAGTGCAATTGGTTTGAAAATAATGAACAAAGTTCAAAAAGAAAAAGAAAAAGAAGAGAAAAACAAACCAAGAAAAAAGAAGAAAAATGCATGTGGAGGTCAGTGAGGAGGGCAGTGTACGCTACCAAAAATACTCAAAGAGTTCCAAGTGTGGCTACACAAAGTGTACCAACACCACCTACATCAAAAGGCACCTACACTCAAAATAAGGTGTACCTACAATCCAGAAAAATGATGTCTTTGCACTCACTGCATTGCATCAACAAAAAGCAAACACTACAAATAGAAATAAGGCATTGGCTCAACAAGTTTGAAACACCAAAGCCCTTTGTTGTGCTTAAGAGTCCCCTAATTCTTGAAGAAATTGTTAGTCTAATCCATATTTTGAAAAATCTCTAAGGGTGACCAAAAGAGTTCCATCTTTTTCAAAAAGCTAAGGAGAAACTCTTTGTTTAGTTATGGAACAAATTGAAACTCAATGGGCCTCACACTCACACAACTGAGTTTTTATAACTCTGAATGTTTTAAGAAGGCAAGGGCATAGAAAAGAGGTTGTGAAAGAGAAAAGCTCATTAAGATATACTTCAAACACTCCTTGAAAAACATGAGTTGAGATGTCTTCATAATTATAGAAGTCTTGTATTTGCTCCTTGTCGTTGCTTGAGGACAAGCAACAATTTAAGTTTGGGTAACTCTATTTTATATAAAGTTATTCATACAATTAAACTTGGATTATTGCTTATCTTCAAGAACATTAATATATAAATATAGCTTATTTATTAAGAAACAACATTTTAAAGATTCAAATGAATAAGGACAATGAATTAGGAAAAATGCATATATCTTGTTAGGTTTGATGTTTCTGTTCAGTGCAGCTACTTCAGGTGTGCCCACACTGCCTACACTAGGAGTGCCCACACAGCCTACACCTGCCAAACCAGCACTTTGGACCAAAACATCCAAGGACCATTCCAATGCTTCAGCACTTGATATGTGACGTCATGCCTAGTCATATGGAGCAGATCCACTTGCAGAATTCGGCGCCTACTATCAAAGACTAGTTGAGAAGCTCACTCACTCAAGGCCATGTGGCACTCATTCATTGGACCACCCCATGTGAGCTTCATGCAAAGCGACCAATTTGAACAACTTGCTTGATGGGAGGTCTGCAACTAACCATGGTTAATTATCTCCGCTACAATTTCGCGCCAAAGGAAACCCTCCAAGGGAGGCAAGCTCTCATGCCTATAAATAGAAGCCATATCTTCACTTAGAAATCATCCTTCATCCATTTCTTAAAGGATCACTTAAGTTTAGTTTTATTTTTAGTTTAGTTTAGTTTTATTTACGTTTCTGAAGAGAAGGAAGGTAAGGAGGTGCTTGACAACCACTCCCTTCACTTCTACTTGGAGGAAACTTGTGTAAGGATATCATCTTGTACTTCAACTTAGAAATCTCATGCAAAAGTTCTTCAACTTAAGTAATCTCTATCTCTTTTAGTTCTTTTGCAATATTACTCATCTTGTTATGTTCCTCACAGATTCTTTCTATTTTATAATGAGTAATATGAGCTAATTTCCTTAAGTTGAGATGTTGTAAGCTTTGTAATGAACTTCTAAGTAAGTATATGTGGTTCAAGTAGTGTATGCATTTTAACTCTTGTGCAATACTTCTTTCAAAACTTATTCTGAATTTGATCACCTTAGAATAGGTAAACTTGTAAGTGTTTGTAACATCATCTTTGTTAAACTTGCTTTAATAAAGAATTTCTTGTTAAAACCATGTTAAGTCCTAGACATAGGATAACATAGTTCTTAGGGTGATACAGTGGGCGCTTAAGAGACAAGAGTGAACCTATTTAGCATGCCTAGACATAGGAAGCTTGTAATGAAACTCTGAAAAAAGTGACTGAAAAGCACACACTCATGCAGCTGCACTCAGTGTACCTACACTTCCTACACCACTAAAACTCTTAGAAGTAAGTTACTTGGTGAAAACATCTCAACTACCTTATCTAACTGATTTCCTTCACATATTTACTGTTTATATTGTTTAAATACAATTCATAAACTCCAACCAATTGTGAATAGTGTAGACACACTAAGTATACACTCTAAGCAACATAGAGTTTTCATAATCCCTGTGGGTTCGACCTTTTCTTCTCATTATATTACTTGTGTGACTATGTATACTTGCATACTATTTTCCACACCAATGATGCCTCTTCCCATGTCTCGATGGGTCCGAACTTTCTCCTGGATGCATATCTATGAACAATAACAAGACTCTAATAATAATGATAACAAGAACAATAATATAATCACGATAATTTCAACATTAATGTAATAATGATAACAACATAATCTAATAATGATAACAACATTAATACTAATATAATGACGATAATTAGAACATTAATGTAATAATGATAACAACATAATCTAATAATGATAACAACATTAATACTAATAAGATTACTCTAAATATTCATATTCTTCGTCTTCTTCATCTTCAGTATATTCTTCCTCCTTTTCATCTCTAGTCTCTTCTTCCTCTTCAGTCACTTCTGGTACTGGTTCAACTGGTTCAACTTCTTCAACGGAGAGTTGATCATCACGTAAGGTATCCATTGGTTCAACTTTAATTACCTCATTAACTCCCGACATTTCATCCACTTGATAAGGAACCTCATCCTCCGCATCAGTTGCTTCAATGCGACCCCGTGGTTTTGTCTTAATTGCAACACACCAACCCCTCTTAGTTGATGGATATGAAACATAATACACCTGTCTCACATTTTCTGTCATGATAAACGGGTCATAAAGTTTATACCTTCTATCCATTCGAATGTCCACGGTATTGCATTTTGGATTCAATTTCGTTCCTCTAACCGATGGATCAAACCAACTACAATAAAATAAAACTATTCTCTTTTGATAGTCCAAATGTGGGTATTCAAGTTCATATATTTGTTGGATCATACCATAGTAGTCACCTTGATGTCAACTGTAACATCCTCAAAATAATTAGTAGAATTATTTGGGTGTTAACCCAATTAAACCAAATTAGCACTTGACTGGTAAATTTACTGAGTGCTAAAATTAATTATTGGTTGTCATCGGATCGTTAACCGGATAATACGGACCAAGGAAGTTTTGGAATCGAAATAGGAGATTTCGATCAATATGGTAATTTGACCGCGTTACAACTTATATAATAAATAAATATATATATGTATACGCGTGTGTGTGTGTGGGTGAAGGGAGAAAGAAATCATAAAAGAAAGAAAAGAAGAAAGAAGAAGGGAGAAACAGAGAGGAGAAGAGAAAAAGAAAAGAAGAGAGAAAGAAAGGGGGAGGAAGAAGAAGAGGAAAAAGGGGGTACTTCCGCTCAACAAAACGACTTCCTTCCAACACGAAAAATGCTCAGCGTTACTTCCTCTTCGATTTGGTACCAAGATCTTCATCATCAACTCACTCTCTCTCACTTTACCATTTTCGAATTTGAGAGGAAAAAATTGAGGTTTTGATGGTTGAAGCTCAAGGATAGCTTGGTATGGTGGTTGGCGCGAACCCAAGGATGATGGATCGTTGATTGGAAGCGAGTTGGGTGATTTGGGGATTGAAAATCAAATTGGGGTTTTTGGTGAATAGTGGTTTGAGGTTGAAGAAGATGATGAATAGTGTCCATGGAGGATTTCGAGGAATTCGGCATTCCGGTCAAAAGCGGTTTCGTGATCGAGTGGGAAGCTTTGGAAGCGGATTGGGTGTCGCCGGAGCGGGGAGCGTTCGTGTGGCTACTCGGTGATTTCGGCTCGATCGTGGTTCACGCTTCAAGGGTGAGTTCTACTCACGTTTAGGATTTTGTTTTTCGAATTGATTGATTGATCGTTTTATCGCTTTCGCTGGTCTGGAATATTACTGGATATTGTCTGTTTCGGGTTAGGAATCGATCGGAGCGAGTCTCGAGTCGTGTCGCGTTGAAATGAAATTTTTGGTGAATTGATTTCGAAAGATTTTGACTTAAAAACCGTTTATTGGAAAATATGTCGTTTTCGATACAATTCGTTTAAAATGAGTTTTTGATTGATTTGATTGATTGTGTGACTTTGATTGAGACTGTTTTTATGGTTGTCAAAACTGTTTTCAATCGGAACGAGAATCGGAATTAAGCGGAATCGCGGTTTTCGCGCGAAACCGCCAAATTCTGCACTTGACAGACCCCCCTACTGTCAGTCCACGCGCCACTTGCGCGCCGCGCGCCACTCGCACGCCAGTTGACAGGTTTTACTGCCAGTTCGCGCGCCGCTTGCGCGCCACGCGCCACTCGCGCGTCACTTTGCAGATTTTCAGCAACCAAACACTGTTTTTCGTTTCGCGATAACTTTTGATCCGGGAACCCGATTGAGGTGTTCTAAGATGCGTTGGAAAGCTTATTCAGAGGACTAACTGAATATTCTATTTTTAAGGCAAAATGAACTGTTTTTGATATTGAAAATTATGTTGAAAAGTGTCGAGTTAGTATGTGAGAGCGAATGTGGACTTAATGTTTTTATCGAAAAGAAAGCGGACTATGAGTCCTATGTGATATTGTATAAATGACGCGGGATGAGTGTTAAATCATCTAAAACGGTCTATGATTCACGATATATAAATTATATCGAATATAGGAGTAAGCCCAAATGCGGGTGGATATATAAATATATCATATCGAGTTTGGGTGACGACCCATGTTGACATACTAGGCGGGGCAGTCATGATCCCTTACCCTAGGCTCTGTGCCATTAGGAAACACTATTGGTTATGAGGTTCGCCGGGATTAGCAGGTTTGCAGTCGGTGTTATGTTAAAAAGTTATGCGTTACGTTCACCGGGATTAGCAGGTTTGCAGTCGGTGGTACGTAAAAAGGTTTTATGGTACGGTTCACCGGGATTAGCAGGTTTGCAGTCGGTGTCGTACTGAACTAAAACCTTATAACGCGGTTTACCGGGATTAGCAGGTTTGCAGTCGGTGCCGTGTCAAATCTTAAAAAGGGTTTCATAATTGAACGGAGAGTGTTAGTAGGGGTCTCGGTAGAACTCACTGAGATTGTATCTCATTGTTTAAATGTTGTTGTTTTACAGAGAAACAGGGAAAGAGGAGATCCAAGAAGCATGAGTAGGCTGTACTTGGAGGGTTGTTAAAGACTTAGCTGTTGTGCTTAGTTTATGTTTTCCCTTGTATTCCATGTATCACAACATTATGTATTTTATTCCGCTTTCTTGTACGATATTGAACACTGTATTTCACTGATAGTTTGTGGTCTTATTTATGTTTAAGACTGTCCTGCTGTTATTCAGTGAAAATTTTATAGTGGTGTTCAGTATTTAAACAGGAAATATATCTCTGATGATTTAGGTTTGGTACACTTGGGTATTTTTACATGTGGAAAATACCGGGGTGTTACAGTTGGTATCAGAGCAGTTCGACCTAGTCGGACTTAGTTTAGGGTTGAGTCGATTCCTTGCTAGTCCTTTTTGTAATTACACTTGTGATGCTAAGAGACATTGAGCCTGATCAACTTAATACTTAGTGCATCATAAGCGGAATTATGACTGGAAGATCAAGATGCAATCCTCGACCACAATCGGAATCTTCAATCGGTGCATCCTCAGGAAAGGTGACATGACGGTGGGAGAATACACCGCTAAGTTTGAGAAGTTGTCTCAGTTTTACCAAGTGGTAATGTGAGCTTCGGATGACGAACGGAGAATGCAGAAGTATAAGACGGGCATAAGTGCTTTTATGATTTATGGTCTCAGTTCTTATACTGCTACCAATTATGTTGCCTTAGTGCAATCAGCCTATGTCGCCGAGGATGATCTCATAGGAAATATGGGAAAGGAAAGAAGGTAGTTGAAATTATCAATTCTGAATGCAAAGTCCTAAGATAATTTCATCGAAGGAAAAGCAGATGCAATTCTTTGATTCTTCAAAGGTCAGAAGATGTTCTAACTGTGGAAAGCCTCACAGTGGTGATTGCAAGCGAAGATCTAATCGGTGCTATTACAGTAATGTAGAGGGTCACTATGGTAAAGAGTGCCCTTCCAGGAAAAGTTCCAAGGAGTCACAAGCAGCTCCAAGACAAGGACGAGTCAACATTCTGGATGTTTAGACAGTTACAACTGCAGACAATCTACTGAAGGGTATGGGATCAGTTTTCAATAACTCTGTCAGTATATTATACGATTCAGGTGCAACCCATTGTTTTATAGCACAAGCATGTATAGATCGGTTTGGATTAGCATTGTCTCCACTATCCGAGCCGATAACTATTTTAACTGCTGCTAAGGGTCGTGTCCAGACATAATCTTTGTATAGAATTGTCTACTTGTCATAGGAGGCAGGAATTTCGTTGTAGAATTTATTGTTTGCCCATGAGAAGGGTGGACACCATTTCGGGTATGAATTGGATGACTGCAAATCATGTCGCAATCGACTGTGTTAATCAACTATCAGCTTCGCTTCAGAAACAGTTGAATTGTCTAGGACAAATTCTGAAGCGGTTACCTAGTTCACCTTAGACGGTCAATCTTCATTCCAAGGTGCGGGAGCACATGTTAGTATGTTATCTGCATCCACTGAAACTAGTTTAGATTTGGCGAACATTCAGGTTGAGAAGGACTTTTTAGATGTCTTTCCAGATGAAGTTTCTTCTGTACATCCAAAGCGAGAGGTAGAGTTTTCTATAGAATTGATTCCGGTACAGGATCAATATATATTGTTTCTTCTTGAAAGTTTCTAGAGAATTAAAGGAAATGAAGTGCTCTGGTATGATTAGTCAAAAGAAAGGTTAGTAGCAAGAGATTGTACATCGGTTATCGACAACTCAACAAAGTGACGATCAAGAATAAATATCCCTTACCAAGGATAGACGAATTGCTTGAACAATTTGAGGCGCTGCTATGTTTTCTAAAAATCGACCTGAGGTCAGGATGTCATCAAATAAAAGTTAGAGCCTTAGATATTCCGAAGACAGCTTTCCGTACTAGGTATGGACATTACGAGTTAGTAGTGATGCCTTTCGGTCTACCTAATGCTCCAGCGGTATTCATGGATTACATGAACCGAGTTTTCCACGCGTACCTAGATCAATTTGTAGTCGTTTTCATTGATGGTATCTTGATGTGCTCGAAGACCACTGGGGAGCATGTCCAACATCTCCGCATTGTTCTGAAAGTACTCCGAGAAAATAAGTTGTACTTGAAACCTTCGAAGTGTGATTTCTGGATGCCTGAGGTAAAGTTTCTGGGATATGTGATTTCCCAAGTCGGGAGTTTCTATAGATCCCAGCAAGAAGGAAGCGGTGTTGAATGGGAGTGACCGACATCAGTCGCAGAGATCAAAAGTTTGAGTTTAGCCGGTTACTGTAAGAGGAGTGTGTAGAATTTCTGAAGGATTATGACTTCGGGTTGAAGTATCATCCAGGAAATTCCAATGTTGTAGCTGATGCGAGTAGTAGGAAATCGCTCCACACGGCAGAATTATGTTGCATTAGATGGAATTATTAGAGTCTGATAGAGACTTAAATCTGAATTCAAGATCGAGAGAAACCTGTTAGTGTTGAGCCATATGAGGATCTCTAGTTCCCTAAGGCATTCTATACGCTTAGCATAGGAAGTTGATGTGAAGCTACAATCACAAAAGGTATTTCCAGATTTTACTATGGATAGTGATGGAGTCAGTTGTTTCAACGGTAGAATCTGTGCGGCCGATGATGAGAACAATAAAAGGCAAGTGTTAGAGGAAGCACACCGAAGTTTATATTCTGTTCCAGGGTGTACAGAATATAAAGCAGATGTATTAGTGGCGAGGTATTAGTTGTTAACCTCTCCTTTGTGAAGGTTAACAAGGAGATAGTATTATGTGATTCCGTTTGACAAGTCTAACGTGACTACGAATATGTAAGTGGGGTAACTGCTGACTGTTTTCACGTTGCGAATAACCATCAAAGGATTAATTGATGGATCTGCTTATAAGTGACAGAAATTTCCGAAGTGAAGCTTGGCGTGCGGTGTAATAATTTTGAAAAATCGTTTTTGTGAAAACCCGCATGCTAAAGTTAATTTTGGGAACGAATCAAGAGGCTAACGAAATATGATTTAGGAAAATCCTAGGAGGATTACTTAGGTTGAGGGGAAGCTCTCAACGCTATTGACTAATTTGGAAAGGAATCAGGTGCGTCATTGGCAAAAACATCGTGTGGAAGTTGCAATAGAGGAAAAGGAGCTCTGAGTTCTGTTTGATAGTTGTTTTGAGAACAACTGAGGTGATTTTCTTTACTTTCGAAGTTAATTGATGTCCCCACGGTTTATTTCTACGTGTAAGGTCAAGCTTTTGATAAAACCCAAATCTCATCTTTTTGAAAAAGTTTTACCACGAAAACTTGGAAGCGAGTCAAGGAATTTCAGTGACTTTTCCGTCACATTGTCGATGTGTACGAGAACTGTTATGGATTTTAGAAGGTTTGTTGAGAACGTGTTTATTCCCTTCGAAGAAATTGTGTTTGTTTTTACCTTTACCGAGGAGTACCAGTTTGTGGATCTCATATTCAACACATATTCTATCAAGTGCCTTGTATTAGACCATTTGATTTAGATTAATCAAAGTTGGGGAGCAAGCGAGGATAATTAGAATGAAGCTTCAGAAGTGTTTTCAAACGCAGTGCCGAGCCTATGTAGGCGAAAGAGGAATTTCTCGTGTTGATTCGTAACGAGAGAGTTCGGACTATAACCTTAGAGCGTTCTAGGGTGGTAGTGGAACATACCTAAAGATTGATGTGCCAACTTGGGAAGGTCTTCTACACTCATTTCGTTAGTTCGAGATTGGTTTTCCAGCAAATTTTGACCTTTCTGAGAATGTCGATTCTCGATTAGTCAGATGAAAGACTTGACGAAATTTTGAGGACAAAATTCTTTCAAGTTGGGGAGAATGTAACATCCTCAAAATAATTAGTAGAATTATTTGGGTGTTAACCCAATTAAACCAAATTAGCACTTGACTGGTAAATTTACTGAGTGCTAAAATTAATTATTGGTTGTCATCGGATCGTTAACCGGATAATACGGACCAAGGAAGTTTTGGAATCGAAATAGGAGATTTCGATCAATATGGTAATTTGACCGCGTTACAACTTATATAATAAATAAATATATATGTATACGCGTGTGTGTGTGTGTGGGTGAAGGGAGAAAGAAATAATAAAAGAAAGAAAAGAAGAAAGAAGAAGGGAGAAACAGAGAGGAGAAGAGAAAAAGAAAAGAAGAGAGAAAGAAAGGGGGAGGAAGAAGAAGAGGAAAAAGGGGGTACTTCCGCTCAACAAAACGACTTCCTTCCAACACGAAAAATGCTCAGCGTTACTTCCTCTTCGATTTGGTACCAAGATCTTCATCATCAACTCACTCTCTCTCACTTTACCATTTTCGAATTTGAGAGGAAAAAATTGAGGTTTTGATGGTTGAAGCTCAAGGATAGCTTGGTATGGTGGTTGGCGCGAACCCAAGGATGATGGATCGTTGATTGGAAGCGAGTTGGGTGATTTGGGGATTGAAAATCAAATTGGGGTTTTTGGTGAATAGTGGTTCGAGGTTGAAGAAGATAATGAATAGTGTCCATGGAGGATTTCGAGGAATTCGGAATTCCGGTCAAAAGCGGTTTCGTGATCGAGTGGGAGGCTTTGGAAGCGGATTGGGTGTCGCCGGAGTGGGGAGCGTTCGTGTGGCTACTCGGTGATTTCGGCTCGATCGTGGTTCACGCTTCAAGGGTGAGTTCTACTCACGTTTAGGACTTTGTTTTTCGAATTGATTGATTGATCGTTTTATCGCTTTCGCTGGTCTGGAATATTACTGGAAATTGTCTGTTTCGGGTTAGGAATCGATCGGAGCGAGTCTCGAGTCGTGTCGCGTTGAAATGAAATTTTTGGTGAATTGATTTCGAAAGATTTTGACTTAAAAACCGTTTATTGGAAAATATGTCGTTTTCGATACAATTCGTTTAAAATGAGTTTTTGATTGATTTGATTGATTGTGTGACTTTGATTGAGACTGTTTTTATGGTTGTCAAAACTGTTTTCAATCGGAACGAGAATCGGAATTAAGCGGAATCGCGGTTTTCGCGCGAAATCGCCAAATTCTGCACTTGACAGACCCCCTACTGTCAGTCCACGCGCCACTTGCGCGCCGCGCGCCACTCGCGCGCCAGTTGAAAGGTTTTACTGCCAGTTCGCGCGCCGCTTGCGCGCCACGCGCCACTCGCGCGTCACTTTGCAGATTTTTAGCAACCAAACACTGTTTTTCGTTTCGCGATAACTTTTGATCCGGGAACCCGATTGAGGTGTTCTAAGATGCGTTGGAAAGCTTATTCAGAGGCCTAACTAAATATTCTATTTTCAAGGCAAAATGAACTGTTTTTGATATTGAAAATTATGTTGAAAAGTGTCGAGTTAGTATGCGAGAGCGAATGTGGACTTAATGTTTTTATCGAAAAGAAAGCGGACTATGAGTCCTATGTGATATTGTATAAATGACGCGGGATGAGTGTTAAATCATCTAAAACGGTCTATGATTCACGATATATAAATTATATCGAATATAGGAGTAAGCCCAAATGCGGGTGGATATATAAATATATCATATCGAGTTTGGGTGACGACCCATGTTGACATACTAGGCGGGGCAGTCATGATCCCTTACCCTAGCCTCTGTGCCATTAGGAAACACTATTGGTTATGGGGTTCTCCGTGATTAGCAGGTTTGCAGTCGGTGTTATGTTAAAAAGTTATGCGTTACGTTCACCGGGATTAGCAGGTTTGCAGTCGGTGGTACGTAAAAAGGTTTTATGGTACGGTTCACCGGGATTAGCAGGTTTGCAGTCGGTGTCGTACTGAACTAAAACCTTATAACGCGGTTTACCGGGATTAGCAGGTTTGCAGTCGGTGCCGTATCAAATCTTAAAAAGGGTTTCATAATTGAACGAAGAGTGTTAGTAGGGGTCTCGGTAGAACTCACTGAGATTGTATCTCATTGTTTAAATGTTGTTGTTTTACAGAGAAACAGGGAAAGAGGAGATCCAAGAAGCATGAGTAGGCTGTACTTGGAGGGTTGCTGAAGACTTAGCTGTTGTGCTTAGTTTATGTTTTCCCTTGTATTCCATGTATCACAACATTATGTATTTTATTCCGCTTTCTTGTACGATATTGAACACTGTATTTCACTGATAGTTTGTGGTCTTATTTATGTTTAAGACTGTCCTGCTGTTATTCAGTGAAAATTTTATAGTGGTGTTTAGTATTTAAACAGGAAATATATCTCTGATGATTTAGGTTTGGTACACTTGGGTATTTTTACATGTGGAAAATACCGGCGTGTTACATCAACAACGGCGGTGGTCTATCTCTTTCGACTACCCCATCCTTGAAGGCCTTCTTGTTCTTTCTAAATTCATGACCCGACGGTAAGAATCTACGATGCGAATCAAACCAATAACTCTTCCCCCCGTATTTCAACGTAAACGCTTTTGTGTGTTCCATGTAGTGGGGACATGCCAATCTACCGTGAGTCCCCCAACCAGACAACATACCATAAGCAGGAAAGTCATTTATTGTCTACATCAATGACGCTCTCATCATAAAATTATTTTTTTGTGCTGCATCATATGTCAAAACACCACCCCACAATCTCTTGAGATCATCAATCAGGGGTTCCAAAAAGATATCAATGTTAGCTTTTGGATTGGATGGACCAGGTATCATACAAATAGAACATCGACTTTACAGGGATGGGTTTATAATTACGTTTTCCCCCTTTACGAACATGATACCTCGGCTTTCCACAGAATTTGCATGCCAGTAGTGCACCATCGCTTTTACCAAATTCGTTATTGTAAAACAACATGTGCCCATCCACACAACAATCAATCTTCTTACATTCCAATCCCAGTTTCGAAACTAACATCTTTGCTTCATAATAATTTTTTGGCAAATTATCCTTATTATGTGTCTCATCGAACATCATTTTAGTCACATAATCTAAACCCAACTCAGAAATATTACTCATGGACTTGAGAGCTAAAAGCTTCACAGAAATTGATAATTTTGACTCTAGCGAGCCTTCAAACAACGGTTTGTTTGACTCCCTTAACAAATTATAGAATCTCTGTGCTTCTTCATTTGGAAGTTCATCATGATCGTCATACTGAGGTTCATCAAATGGCACATTCACCCTGAGACCATCACAAATCATGTTTTCCATCGACTCAAATTGTTCATTAGATGGAACAAAAACACCAGAATTGCTTGAGGCCCCTACGTGAAAATTCGGAAGTACTTCTCCATGGTCCACCTAAATCCAATAATTGCTCCCTGACTTCATCATCAGTATTAATAGGTACACCCTTGCATTTAAGGCATGGACATCTAATCCCCCCTTCCTCTTTAGTTAAATCATGTTGCCATGCTACCCTAATAAATTCTTCAACCCCATTTACAAAAGTTTTCTTTAAAAACGCACTTCCCGGATATAACCGATCATACACCCAACCACGATTCAATTGACTCCAATTCATCTACACGCATTTAAAAAAATGTTTTACATTCTCATAACATTCCCAATATAAAACCTATAAAGTTAATGGCATCGATATGATCTCGGTGGAGATGATTTCGAGCCGAATATGAGGTGTTAAGATTTCAGCAAGTGTACTGAAACGTTGCAAGTAATAGTAAAAACGGTAAGACCTGGTCCTATCCACAGGGATTGCGTGTTGTTAACAATGGCTAAGTTATTAACTCTTAGATGTGAAAATTGAATTAAGTTGAAATTATAGTAACCCTGAAGTAAAGCGTTTGTTTAACAAAGCAAGAAAAGCGATTAAGGATCGAATCCTCTCCCCTCACCTATCACATGAACCTTCAGTTAATTTCAAGTTGTTTATTCAATATACCAGATTCAGTTCACTAATATAGGTTAAGGACAATTCCTTGCCTCAAAACCCCTTTTACCTAATTGAGATACCCTAATTCCTTAGGTGATTCATGCCAATAGGTAAAGCATTAAGCCCTAGAACTAGAGAATTCATAAACCTATGGTTCCATATTCTTATGACAACAAGTATGTGATCTAGACCCCCAATTTCAAGCCTACAAACCCATATTCCTATGACGATCATAAACCCTAAATCATTAAAACTATCATATGTAGTAATAAAGCATTAAACATAGAGGTCTAGACATATGATAAATCAAACAACAACTGAATTAACCATAACAAAGTGTTCAATAGATAGGTTTGGGGAGAATCATCTCTCCCTAATCTGAGAAATTTAGTTACACATGATCAGAGAAGTACAAACTAAGATAAAAGAGACAATACAAATGAAGGAAGTCATGAGAACCTTCAAACCCTTGTTCCCAAGTGCCTGGAAGCCTCCAAATTCGCCTCTCTCAGCTGCTCTCAACCTTTGCTGCGCTCCAATGGATTAGTCCTTCAAAAATTCGCCGAAGCTGCTTAAAAACCCTAATTTTCGATCAACCATCGCGTCGCGACCCGCACCCATCGCGATGCGAAAAGGTCCAGAAAGTTCTCCTGTGAAAAGGCTACGCTGGTCGCGACGCGAAAAATGACAGAATGTCTCCTTCAGCTTCCTATTGCACCACTAGGCAAATATCTGGTTCGCTAGTTGATGCTATGACAACTTGAAGGTCTTCCATTGCTATTGGCACCAGGAGCGAGAGAATTAGCTTACAAAATGAATCCTAATACATTGATCTAAACTAAGCTAATTCCCCGGCAATCAACAGAATTATAATCAAATCCCTGTAGTTTTGGTTCTAAAATTGAGCAACTTATATCATATGACAGAGAGTCAACACAACCCCAAACTTAAACTTTTGCTTGTCCTCAAGCAAACATTCAATTCAGGCTATGGCTATTTTTTTAAATTAGCTGTCACACAATCCACACAAACCAGTTAACCACACAGCATATCAAAAATCATCATCAGGCCTAATTCAGTAGCAAGACAACCGAATTGGAAAATACAAGATCATAAGAAGGCAAGCGTTCTCAAGTTCTCTCTTTTTCACACATCTCACCAATCTCTCTTTGAAGTGTCTAAGTGGTCACTCAATTCACAATGCCTGCATCATCGTTTCATGGGCTTGAACAAGTTCTATACACATCTATACACATGATACACATACACACTATTTGAGGACTTTCAAGGTTGTAACGAGGCTTAGGTAAGGGTGGATAACATTTGGATAAGTAGGTTACAACTTGGAGTTAGGCCTACTTCTCTCTTTGTCAATTTCAACAATGTCACTCACTTACCCATTTTCCCCAAAGCATTCCACAAGAGAAGGAATTATTTACTTATTTAATTATATATAACCTTTTAGTTTTTTTGTTTTTTTTGTTTTTTTTTGTTTTTTTATGTTCCTTTCTCTTGTATACCACCCCAAACTTAGAATGTTGTTATTCCATGAGCAACCCCAAACTTAGAATTTTTCCCACTCACATACAATTGTCGACCTAACTCCAAGTTTAGAAACAACTAGGCATATGATTTGCAGAAAAATTTAAAAACAACAATTAGGCTCAGAGGGGCTAACAAAGGATAAACAATAATTGGGTGGCTTGAAAGGCTCAGGGGTTCCAAAAAAAATTGCCTCAGTGTGTATGTAAATCACATGCAAGATTGTTAAGTACAAGTTCAAGTTCTGCAGACTAATGCAAGCAAGGAATACACACAATCATGATATAAGTGTTTGGGCTCACCTCACGGTTGGGATTTTAAGAGATGGAACTCGAGAGGACTTGCCCACAAATGATTTCGATCTTCCTCAACTTTTGTCTTGACCACTGACAATACCTGATGATAAAATTTGACACACTAGTAATCACAAGGTAAAATGTAAAACATGTTAAGCTAACTACCACAAATCATCATAATTGAAGCTGCTTCCAATCAAAAAAAGTTCAGGGAAGTGGTGCCTCAATATCACAGAATAAGTTGTCAATATAGTACAGACCAATATGCAAAATAAAGTCAAAAGGCAAAAGACATAAAGCTAGGAAATAATAATGTCTGAAAAAGCAGTAAATGATAAGGTGAGCCCTCCTGCTCAGTGAAAAGAAATGTGGCGCTCAATGAACTCATCTCCTGATAGTAGGGGGTACTGTGAATCTGGCCCCTCCTCTGCTGGGGCTGAAGAGGATGGTCCTGCAGTGCCAGCTGCTCTGTTCTCAGCCATGTACTCCTGGGCAGCCTGATGAACTCTGGATGATGCCAGGTGAGAGATATCCATACCCTGCTGCTGCAATAACATCGATGACCCACACCAGCTGGCCATCATGAGGTCATACTGGAAGGAAGGTTCACTCTAAAACTGCGGCCGGTAAGATGGGCCTGCTGGCTGCTGCTGGGGTGGAGATGAAGGCTGTGGTGGTACTGCCCCGTCCAACGGTCCCTCAGGCTGCTTCATAATCCACGCTGCTATAATAGGCTCCCTGGGGTCAATAAGTAGGTCATCGGGGTACTCCGGGTAGCCTTCCTGTTTGCAAAGAGCGTGGATCAAGGAAGCGTGCCCCAATCTAGCCCTGGGACACTTCACTATATCTGCGATGCTGTTGGAGATGATATATCCCAGATTCAACCTACTTCCTCTTATTATGGCTAGGATCCCCATGGCTGCTTTCACTTTCACATCAGAGGAGTTGGAGAATGACACAATGGTTTGGTTGAAAAATGAATTCCAAGCCTTAGGAATAGGCTTCAATGTCGTGTTGTTGAAACGCTTGGGGAAGCTTTGCAATCCTGGTGCATACTTGTCCCATTGTGCTCCTTGACGACACAATTCTCTCAGCATCCTCTCATAATCAATTTCCCTGAAGTGGGCTAACGCATGCCTCATGGCATAGGGAGAGGACTCGGGTAGCCCAAGAAGTCTGTTGATGCTTTCCGGAGAGTATGATACCTCCTTTCCTCTGACAAAAACGGTGGTAGACTTGTCCTTGTCTTCTTCCCAATAGGCGTTGGAGTAGAATTCTCTCAACAAGCTCTGGTTAGCCAGTTTGTTCATTGCGTTGAGAGAAAGCCACCCCATCTCACGGAGTGTGGAGCTAATGACCAGGAATTCACCTGTGTTGAGGTTGAAGGCCCGCTCCGGGTTGATTTTCTTTCCTTTGACTACCTGCTGGTAGCGCTCCTCATGTTTTGGGGATTTGAATCTTTCGGAGTCAAATGATGGTTCTCCCCGCCTCCTTTTTGAAGTGCCGGCGTTGTTTGGTTTTACCATTGTACCTGTCAGAAAATTGCCTGCAATACAATAAAACCAAATTCCAGCAAAATTGTTAGTTCTCGGGTGATCCTTGGTGTAGGGCCCACTCACAGCAGAGACTTTAATAGCATGGCCAATGAAGACTTTTCGAAGCACTAAGTCATCTACCCTAAGGTTCAATGATTATTGACACAATTAAGGCACAGGCTAGCAACCAAAATTTTCATTCAGGCATTTTCACAAACAGTTGGTTGGCATAGCAGAAATTCATTGAGACATTTTAACAAACACTTGGCCTACACAATTTTTTTCATTGAAGCATTTTGTCAAACAGTTTGCGTACACAGAATTTTCATTGAAACCTTTTGTCAAACACCTTGCATACACCGCCAAAAATTTCTTTTCCTAATAAATTTCAAACCACTACTCCCCCAAATTCAGAGACAACAAGCAAGCATGCAATTTAGAAGGGGTTGGCGCAACAATCAACTCCTAATTTTACTTCTACTGCCCACAATTCGTAACCCCAAATTACCCCACATAGCCACTAAAAAGACTAAAATTCACGCTTGAGATTAAGGATAATGGTTACCTGGAGATGTTCACAATGAAGAATTCGTGCCAAGTTGCGAGAATCCACACAAATTTGGAGCAAAAATCGAAATGGGGAGGGGGAGAACTCTGAAACTTCGCGCACAAAAATGTGTTTGTGTGTGTGGGGTGTTTTGTGCACGCCTGAATAAACAGGCAAGACTGTGTCGCATCGCGACGCGATGATAGACAGAACTATCAGTTTTAAAAAAATTTAAACGCATCGCGACGCGACACTAGAGCTTCGCGATGCGAAAACAGACAGACCACTTTTATTTTGAAATTTTCTTTTGTAAGTCCTCTCCGCCGCGACGCGAAATTCGCAGACCCCAGTTTTTGCATAAAGACTTAAAAATTAACTAAAATAAATACTTGTTACCTCACAGTGGGTTGCCTCCCACTCAGAGCTTCTTTAACGTCACTAGCTTGACGGTTAGAGAATGTCTCAGTTTAGCTCAGGGTGAGTACTCAGCTTCTTCAGTGCCTCTTTCAGCACTCTTTTGGCATACTCTACCTCCAGCTTGCAGTTATGATCAGATGTACCTAAAACTTCCTTAAGGTCTTCCCATACAACAGGTGACTTCTCACGGTGAGTGGATGTGAGTTCTGTTTCCAACCATCAGAGGATTAGTTGTCTCAATGCAGTGGCACCCTTCTTTTTCCTTCTTCGGGGTGGTGGACTCAAGCACATTGAAAGTCACAGCTTCATCTTGGACTCTCAATGTCACAGTCCCATCGGCCACATCAATCACTGCTCTACTGGTAGCCAGGAGGGTCTTCCCAAAATGAATGGAATGTCATTGTCTCCATTCATGGAGCTTTTGACACCTGTATCCCCATCGAGTTGCAAAATTACAAAATCCACTGGGAAGAGGAATTTGCCCACCTTCACCAGGACATCCTCTACAATCCCATAAGGATGCCTGATAGACCTATCAGCAAGTTGCAAGGTCATGGTGGTTGGTTTCACCTCACCTCCGCCCAGTTTTCTCCACACAGCCAAAGGCATCAGATTAATGCTTGCTCCCAAATCACAAATGGCCTTTCCTATTTTAACACCACCAATTGCACAAGGTATGGTGAAGCTCCCTGGATCTTTCAACTTAGGGGGGAGCTTGTTTTGAATAACTGCACTACACTCTTCTGTTAATGCCACTGTTTCATCTCCCTTGAACTCCCTCTTCTTTGTCAACAACTGCTTCATGAACTTAGCATAGACCGGCATTTTCTCCAGGGCTTCGGCAAATGGTATGTTGATTTGGACGCTTTTGAAAACATCCATGAATTTTGAGAACTGCTCATCCTTTTGATTCTTCTTACCCCTCTTAGGGTATGACAACTTCATGTATGAAGGAATTTCTTTGGTCTTCTCGTCAACCTGCAATTTTTCATTAAACAAATTTTCTTTTTGGTTAGACTTCACATTTCCTCACTTTTTTCACTTAACTCATTTTCAACTCCTCCATTTTTCTTTTTCAACTCCACCCTCAACAGCTCAGTTCCACCACATCTTTCTCCAGGCTTGAGTTTTTCCACTCCAACAGGGTTCAGCTCTCTACCACTTCTCAATGAAATAACATTGCAGCTCTCATTTTTAGGGTTATCAACAGTGCTAGCAGGAAAACCACTATTGGATGTCTCGGCAAGTTGCTTTGACAACTGACCAATCTGATCCTCCAAGTTCTTCATCAAAGCCTCATGATTCTTCCCCATGTTTTTCATTGCTTGTTCTTGGGCTTGGAAAGTGTTCTTGGTCATCTGCATGAACTGTGTCAAAGCATCTTCCAAACGAGAAGGGTTATTTTGCTGTTGAGTCGGTGCTTGAGACTGCTGTTGGTCTGTTGGTTTGAACCTACGGCCTCATTATTCTTCCAAGAGAAGTTAGGATGATTCTTCCACCCAGGATTGTAGGTGTTAGAATACGGGTTCCCACCTTGTTTTTGAAAGTTCCCCATGTAACTTGCCTGCTCAACCATTTCTCCATGAGTTGCGCAATCACCCTCATAGGCTTCTCTACCACAACAGTTGCACCCACCCGTTTGCACTGCTTGAACGGTTGCTTGAGCCTTTGAACCCAGTTCGCAAGCTGTAGTTAACTACTTAGTAAGAGCTTCAATTTGCATAGACATTAACTTTTGTTGGGCCAACACAGCACTGTTAGAGTCCAACTCCAACACACCCTTTTTACCTACAGCACCAAGATCATTCTGAATCCTGTACTCATTAGAAGCCATATCTTCTACCAACTGTTTTGCTTCCTCCCATGTTTTAGTACCTAAAGATCCTCCAGCTGAGGCATCTAGCATCATCCTGGTCTGAGGTCGCAACCCATGGCAGAAAGTTTGCAGCTGCAGAAAATCATCTATACCATGCCCTGGACATTTTTTTAGCAATAATTTAAATCTTTCCCAAGAATCATATAGGGACTCAAAATCCCCTTGAACAAAGTTGGAGATTTCTGCCCTCTTTTTGGTGAATTTGGAGATTGGGAAGAATCGTTCCAGGAATTTGTTCTCAAGTTCATTCCAAGTGTTGACAGTTCCTGCTGGGATAGTATTCAACCAATCATTTGCCCTGCCTGTCAGTGTGATTGGAAACAGGCGCAATTTCTTGGCACTTTCATTAACTCCCTCAGAATGTGTAGTTCCACAGATCTCATAAAACTGGAAAAGGTGTTGGTTGGGGTCTTCTGCATCTGATCCTGAAAACTGCTCTGATTTTAAGGCAGTGAGCACAGAAGATTTGATGTCAAATTGGGCAACTCCCACTGGTTGGAAAGTGAATGCTTGAGCGCCCTGATTTCTCCTCCCGAAGTCACCGAGAGTACGTCTTGGAGGTGGATTCTCAGCCATTTCTGCCTCTTCAGTTGAAGAATCTTCCGGAACAGAGGTTGAATCTGAGTGTACCTGTGACTCTCTCTGGGCTTGTTGCTTAGCTAGCTTTGTTTTCTTTTGGTTTCCTTTTGCTGTCTTTTCAATCTCTGGGTCAAATAACAATTCTCTCGCAGTTTTGTTTCGCATAAACAAATTTCTGAAATACTAAGCAAACCGTCAACAAGTCCAATAAAAATCACTGAGTATCAAAAATAATTAATTAAATAAATAGAAACAAAAAGTAAAACTAAAATCTAAGAATTAACTCCTTTGCCTTGTTGACAATGAAATCAACAATCCCCGGCAACGGCGCCAAAAACTTGTTAAGATTTCAGCAAGTGTACTGAAACGTTGCAAGTAATAGTAAAAACGGTAAGACCGGTCGTATCCACAGGGATTGCGTGTTGTTAACAATGGCTAAGTTATTAACTCTTAGATGTGAAAATTGAATTAAGTTGAAATTATAGTAACCCTGAAGTAAAGCGTTTGTTTAACAAAGCAAGAAAAGCGATTAAGGATCGAATCCTCTCCCCTCACCTATCACATGAACCTTCAGTTAATTTCAAGTTGTTTATTCAATATACCAGATTCAGTTCACTAATATAGGTTAAGGACAATTCCTTGCCTCAAAACCCCTTTTACCTAATTGAGATACCCTAATTCCTTAGGTGATTCATGCCAATAGGTAAAGCATTAAGCCCTAGAACTAGAGAATTGACAAACCTATGGTTCCATATTCTTATGACAACAAGTATGTGATCTAGACCCCCAATTTCAAGCCTACAAACCCATATTCCTATGACGATCATAAACCCTAAATCATTAAAACTATCATATGTAGTAATTGTCATACCCCAATTTTGTCCGGCTTAGGTCCAAACCCTAATTTTCCACACAAAAATAAATTATGCATTGCATTTTGGGTCCTAGAAACCATTCCAAAGTTTTTCATTTTTAGAGTTAAAAAAGGGCGTTTTGGTCATTTATCACTGAAGGTCTATGACTTTTAGTAGCTGAGAGATGAGTGTTTCAAAACATGCATGGTGCATCAAAATAGTTTTGAAAAATATTTCTAAAAATATTTTGGTTGAGGGCTTGAAATTAAAATCCTATATTTTTACAAAGATAATGGATTATGGTAATAGATTATGTGCCTAAATGTTTTCAGAGCACATAATCGATTACTCTCCTATCTTTACTAAAGCAAATAATCGATTGTTTCCTTATTTACAATAATAAATCGATTATCCTAATCAATTAGGAAGCAAATAATCGATTAGCCTTCATTTGCACATCACACATAATCGATTATGAAGCAAATGGAAGTTTCCATATTTATCAAATAAATCGATTACTCCCTTCTTGTAACTAAGCATATAATCGATTACCACCTTTTTAGGAAGGTTGATAATCGATTATACACTTGTTTTTCCTTCACACATAATCGATTATCCACTCAAAAATCAATGAGCCAATAATCGATTACATCTCCCAAGTTATTTCCAACATAATCGATTACTCCATTTCCTAAAATAGATCAAATCTGATTTCCTATAAATAGGAAGCTCATTTTTCATTTCAAAACACGGATTTCACACATCTTCACACGCATTCTTCACGAGATCAGAGAAAAAACCCATTTTTCTCGAAATCTCTCACATTTTAGAAAAACTCTTCCACGCTTTATTTTTCGCTCTATTCGTTCCGTTGGTCCGTCAGAGTCGATCTTCTGCAAGAGTTAGTCGGGGTTTGCGTTCTTCAGATCTGTAATATCTGTCTTCATCAGAGGTATTTCAGTCTTTTCATTTGTTAATATTTAGTTATTGTGATCCATGTGATTTAAACTTAGCTATAGCATTTATCCACTCGTTCTTGTATATTATCGTCCATGGTTGATGACGAACTATATGATTCCCACTTATGCCTAGTGCATCATGTTCTAAGTGGTGAAGATGGTCTCGGGTGATTCAGCTTGCCCCTTTTAAACCCTTTCAAAAACATTTTTTTAATTAGAACTACGTCGCTTTGATTCCCGTTTGGGATACGTAGGAGCGAGCCACGTTCTCGTCAAGCGCAACAAATAAAAATTCTTTTCATCCCCATAAACAAATTATTTTCATAAAAACAAACAAAAAGAATCATTTTCCAACCCATTGTTGCTAATAGCTCATCAGAGCCTCTGTTCGTTTAGCTATTGGTGACAATGTCTTTTTCTCATAAGAATAATAAACGATGGTCCATCATAACCTTTGTTAGTTTGATCATTGTGCAAATCAATCTTTTTCGAAAATCACTTTCAAAAAGATAATAAAAACGAGTTGTTATCAATAGTCCATCAGAACCTTTGTTCGTTTGACTAGCGGTACAACTCTCTCTTTTTTGAGTATTTAGTAGTGATTCATCATAGCCTCTGCTAGTTTAATCATTTGCTAATGCTCGTCCTATTTCAAAAAAAACTCACTAAAAAAGATAAAAAACAAAAACTTTTCAAAAAGAACCAAGAACTACGTAGCTTTGAATTCTCCATCGCACCGGGAGATACGTAGGAGCGGGCCATGTCCCGTCAAGCACTTTTTTCTAAAAACCCTTTTTTCCCCCCTTTCTCACCAAAAATAAAATTTCCAGTAAGTTTTCTCATTCGTCTTCAAACAAGAAATAAATAGGCAAATCTAGGTATTTTTCAAATCAAACGTTAAAACCACACATTTAATTAGAGGTTCCCTTTCGGTAGAAAGGACGTGCGTGGTGCTAACACCTTCCTCGCGCGTAATCGACCCCCGAACCTATATCTCTAGTTTTCAAAAGACCATCCGCCTTGTCCAAAAGACCTTTTTTCAATGTTTTGGTCTTAAAATTAAAATATTGGTGGCGGCTCCAAAATTATTCCACGTTGTACATTGAGAAACCCAAACGGGGATTTTTCGGGGTGCAACAGCTGGCGACTCCGCTGGGGAAACTTTTTTTAAAAGACGAGGGTTAAGCCTAACTAATTTAAATGTGTGGTTTAATGTATTGTTGATTTGATTAAAACCTTGTTTGCCTATCTTTCTTATCATTGATTGTAGGCGTACGCATTTGTGTTCTTCTATGTTGTTCCCTGTCTCATCTTTTATTCCTTTCTTTTATCGCTTATGCCCATGCATTTTTTCAATCCCCATGATCCCCTCTTCTTGGCTCCTTTTCCTAAGGTGAGCAATATCCTTGTTTATAGATATTCTAGGTATGGAACCCTAGGGTAGATAACTTGTCATTGCTTGCTTTTGTCTGGACTACTCTGGTTTTCATTTCTGGTGGGGGTAGTACTAGGGAAAATGCCCTTGACACACACCACACTTATACCCTGTGACTATGTACTTTGAGTGGGACCATAACCCAGGTCTGCAAAAACTTAGGAGAGTGGATTCGAGTAGTGAGAGCCCATCAGGACCTTTGTCCGTTTGGCTACTTGCGAAAGTTTCAACCAGAGTTGTGCTCTTTCATGATGCCTCACAACTAGCAGTTTGCTGCATTTGTGGGGAATTTTTGTGAAAGGGACTGTAGCTCTGGTGGCCTTGTGAGGGAGTGAATAGAGCTACATGGAAGGATTACCCTTTTAATTGCCCTAGATCATAGGTCTTACCTCTTTTTAGGTCACAAGGGCTTTCCAAAATTGTGTGTGCATTATTGCATCTAGTTTAGTTCATTTCCGCCAACGTTTTTTGAAAAAACAACGAAATCAAAAAATAGGTTTTTCCTTCTCTTTCATAAATACCTATATGGGGTGGCATATAGGGTATACCGCCCTAATTTTTCAAAACCCCACCTGTAAATATTTGTCTTTATAACAAGCATCCTCATCATCCGCATTTTACATCATAACAGCATGCATTACATAAGCAAAATTCTGAAAATTCATACAGCATTCCTCATGCATCTAATAACATAAAGCCATGTGCATATGCATTGCATTCATTTACGCATTCATACTTGTACTCATAAAAGATGTTCTATCATCAGAAAGAAAAACAAAAGGCAAGCTGGTTCGCCAACACCGATACTCTATCCGTCTACAGACAAGACTAATGGCTAGCAATCAACATCTCGAGAATGAGGACCCCCTGGGTCAAGATGAGTCGGTTGTGGAAATTCTTAACCCCGAGCAGCTGGCTCAAGAGAATCAAGCTTTGAAGACTAAAGTGGAGGCTATGGAGGCTCAGAGGGCCGAGATAATGAATATGCTGCAAAATCTGAGAAGTGGGACCACTGCTGAAGCCATTCCCGTGGTGACAAGTCAGCCTGCTGTGGTTACTTCTAGTGGAGCTGCGGGTGTGCCACACATTCACATCCCTAGTCCCAGTATTATACCTCCCAAAAGTTCTTCTGCTCTTGCTCCGGAGATTATTGTGAATCCTCCAAGTGTTGCTTATCAAATGGGAAACTCCGCTCAGTATGGGGTTTACTACTTCAGTCCGAGGAGCTACCCTCAGGGCCAGATGATTGAAAGCCCACAGCCAAGAGACAGATGTCACTTGCTAGAAGAACGATTGAAGGCAATGGAGGCCCAGATACATGAGATGATGGTCATATTGCAGAGCTTAAAGAGTGGGGCAGCTGTTGAAGGTGTCACTGTCGTGGGTCCAGTTGGTGTCATTTCTTTCATTCCTCCGCCACCACAAACTGTTCCATTCTCTGCTCCTGTGCCATCCCAGCAAGGCGGTGACAGTCACAAGGCTCAGGGTTATCAGTACAAGAAACGAACCAGTTTTGATCCAATACCGATGACATGCACGGAATTGTTTAATCACCTGACTTCCAAGAACCTGATCAGCACCCGGCCAATGAAGGCCCTTCAACCGCCATTTTCCCGAAGGTACAATGCAAGTGCTACCTGCAGTTTCCACGAAAACGGGGTTGGTCATACTGTGGAGGAGTGCAGAGCCTTCAAGCATGCAGTGCAAGACCTGATAGATCGGTGCGTGATTCAGATAGGGACCCATGATATTGAAGATGGAAAAGAAATCAATGAGGAAGTAATAGCGGTGCCTATGAAAGAGGGATGTTGGGATACCTTAGGGGAGTCCAGTGGAAAGTTTGACTACTTGGTCAGATATGACGCTCCCGAGAGTGCTCAAATCCGAATAGAAGACATCCAGCCCACAGGATGGGATGAGGAAGAGGAACAACACGATCAAATTGCTGTCATCAAGGATGAGGGTGGTGCAAACCTGGTTTGTCGCTGCAGTGCTGGTGAAAGAATTAAAGAATTGAAAGACTGTTGATCCTCCTGGGACCTTTGATTTAAAGTAGTCATTTGTAATGCAACCCTGTGGCTCTGCCCAAGGCCACAGGACCAGTTGTTAGGGGCGCACATGTTTTTATTTTCTAAATCATTATCATCAATAAAAACGTTGTTTTTGAATTCCAATCAATAAAAATCAATTTCTTTCTCATCTCATGTGTCTCTTCTTTTCTTTATTATTTTTGCCTGCATGTCTCACCTTCCATTCTGCTTTTTCGCCTCGGCAAAAAGCAAATCCACAGCAATTGTCTCTCAAAATAACAGTGCCAACAGTCCATATTTTGACTTTGATCACCTTATCAATCAAGCAGAGTGGGACGTTGAGAAAGACCGGGAAAATCCTCCAGAAGGTTAATGAAGCAAGGAAAAAGGGTTATTCAGCATCACGGGGAATCCGCTGAAGTGATCAACTTGGGGACCGCTGAGAACAAGAAAGAGGTCAAGATGGGTGCTCCAATAAAGGAAAATTAGAGCTCAAAAGGGAAATAAAGAAGAAGGGCAAGTACATGAAAATAAGTGAATTATTGTCCGAGAGTTAATTTTTGAGGAAATAAGCAATCATGATTTGAAAGGAAGTCGGACTACCATTCCATATCCAAAAACAAAATCCTCTCCTAACCATCTTAAGCCAAGAAAATCCCAAAGAGAAAAACAAAATCCTCTCCTACCCACCGTAAGCCAAGAAAATCCCAAAGAGAAAAACATAATCCTTTCCGACCCATCTTAAGCCAAAAAAAAAAAGCCAAAAATCCAAAAGTCACCTTAGACAAGGACCGTCTCAGAAAAAAAACAGTGCATCGTTCTTTATCAGCTCACCCAAGCTCAAGAAAAAGAAGAAGTCAAAGAAGGAAAAATCATTCAAAAAGGAAAATTCCAAAACCAAAAGAAAAATACAAAAGAAATGTAAGTGGTGAGTTGGTACATGTTACCACAAAACCCAAGAGATCCTTGTCTCAATAAACCTTCACACACTTTCTCATTTCCATGCACCTCTCCTCTCATAAACCGCAAACACTCTCATTTGACCTCGACAGCCCGCCCTCCACAGACCTTTAGCCAGGAATAAAACCTCCTAATACCTCATCAAGCCAGTTAACCATCATAAATCATCGATCGACAGCCAACACCAAATAAAAACCATCCTGCCATTAGCCCCAAATACCTCATTAAGCCTACTCATCTCTCCTCCACAAAACACCACAATCCCGAAAGGTCCATTCCGATCAATGATTGATTGCTGTTGTTTTCTCAAAGTTTTAGCTCAAGGACAAGTAAATTCATTTGTTTACAATATGCCAAGTGGGGCAATTCTGTCGCTCTTCACCCCTCCTACAACTGGGGAAATTGACCCTACACCTATCTCATCCCTTGTCGCACTCATTGAAATCATACAGGGGCAACCCCCTTTCTTCTCTAGTGTATGGGTCAAAAGCAGTTCTTCTCATCAAGGTTGAAATACCCTCTCTACGAGTAGTCATGGAGGCCAAGTTAGAAGAAGCAAAAGGGGGTCCAAGCTCGTCTAGATCAACTGAATCTCATTAAAGAGAAAGGAATTGCTGCCCGGCGCCATGGCCAGTTGTACCAACAAAAGATGAAGGCAGCTTTCGGCAGGAAAGTCCGCCTTCGAGAATTCGGCGAAGGAGACCTTGTACTCAAAAAGATCCTACCTATCCAGACTGACTCCGTGGGAAGTTGATACCCACTTATGACGGTCCATATGAAGTCAAGAAAGCTTTTTCCAGAGGAGCGTCGATACTCATAAATATAGACGGCGAAGATCTCGGGAATCCAGTCAATTCAGATTAAGTGAAGGAGTATTATGCCTAAAAGAAATAGATGAAAAAAGAGAAAGACAAGCCAAGTAAGAATTAGCTCGCTAGGTTGAAAACCCGCAAAGGGCGACCTAGGCAAAATCAGAGCGACCCGGTGGATTGAAAACCCGCAAAGGGCGATCCAGGCAAAAATTAGGGTCTGAAAACTTAGGCATGAAAAGTAAAGAAAGGCATACAACTCTCCTACAAGCTTGGATTGGATGAGGGAGTGATCAAGGTCAAGGACATAGATGTTTGGCACTGTTCCACAGAGACGGACAGTCAGAATTCAGTTCCTCTCATTTTTCGTGTTTCTTTTACAGTTTAAACTTTCAAGTGTAATAAACAATCGGCGTAACTTCTTGTGCGACCGGTTTCCGCATTAATAAAGTTCAAATGTCTCGTATCTGTTCACTCTTTTATTTTCTGCTTTTTCTGCTCAAAATAAACGTTTTATGATGATGATGGTCCTGAACTGTAAAACATGTGCATATATCATAGAGCATTGCAAATCATTACGAGATTCTTAAGAGTCCTGAGAGAAAGCACACCCTCAAAATCAGTCAATCATGCAAGAGAAAGCAACTACATCCACGATTGCTTCAAACCAGCAAAGTCAAGACCAACATGCACTCGGCCCATGAGCCCCGCAAGTCCAACAGGTCCCTCAGTCTCGTGTCATGAGTGTCGCGGGTTGGCTGAACCAAAAAAAAAAAGGGCAATAAACAAACACAGTCATGCATTACATTCATCATAAAATCATGCATTTATCAGACATAAAAATAATTCAGGCATTTGCATTCATCATAAGAGAAAGAAAAAGAAAATAGCAGTCATGGCATTTGCATCATGCATCTCATAGAAAAAACAAAACGAAGCCTTCCATTGCATACACTGGCATTCCATGTGGTTAAACCAGACCTTTGTGTCCTTAAACCAGACCTTTAGGGTCCATAAATCAGACCAATATGCAGACACATATTGCTCCATAAACCAGGCTTGTCGGCCCATAAACCAGACTCGTGATCCTTAAATCAGACTAATGTCAAGTCCATAATTTAGCATTCCATCAAATAAACCAAGGCATTTCACAACTCTCAAGCATTGCATTTGCATGCCCGCATTTCATAAATATCAAAAGCATCCAGCATTGTATGCATCAGCGTCACATGCATCTATATAGCATACTTCTGCATTACATTGGCATGACCGCATCTTGTGCATTCATCACATTCATCACATTCATCATTACACCAAAATCATAGCATTGCATGCACATGCATAACATGTCCATGCATAACATGCCCTTGCATAACATGCACTCATACTCCATGCACCATTCCTTGCATCAACTAACGTATGCAGGTACCTCAATCCAATACAGCAACCTCGGTCATTTCAAATCAACCAATCAACTAAATTCCTGAGCCCTCTGTGCTCATCATGAGCCCTCTGCGCTCATCCTGAGCCCTCTGTGCTCATCCTGAGCCCTCTGTGCTCCCCCCTGAGCCCTCTGTGCTCCCTCCTGAGCCCTCTGTGCTCATCCTGAGCCCTCTGTGCTCATCCTGAGCCCTCTGCGCTCCTCCTAAGCCCTCTGTGCTCATCCTGAGCCCTCTGCGCTCATCCTGAGCCCTCTGTGCTCATCCCGAGCCCTCTGTGCTCCCCCTGAGCCCTCTGTGCTCCCTCCTGAGCCCTCTGTGCTCATCCTGAGCCCTCTGTGCTCCCTCCTGAGCCCTCTGTGCTCCCCCCTGAGCCATCTGTGCTCCCTCCCGATCCCTCTGTGCTCATCCTGAGCCCTCTGTGCTCCCTCCTGAGCCCTCTGTGCTCATCCTGAGCCCTCTGTGCTCCCTCCTGAGCCCTCTGCGCTCATCCTGAGCCCTCTGTGCTCATCCTGAGCCCTCCGTGCTCCCCCTTGAGCCCTCTGTGCTCCCTCCTGAGCCCTCTGTGCTCATCCTGAGCCCTCTGTGCTCCCCCTGAGCCCTCTGCGCTCATCCTGAGCCCTCTGTGCTCATCCTGAGCCCTCCGTGCTCCCTCTGAGCCCTCTGTCCTGAGCCCTCCGTGCTCCCTCCTGAGCCCTCTGTGCTCATCCTGAGCCCTCCGTGCTCCCTCCCGAGCCCTCTGTGCTCCCTCCTGAGCCCTCTGTGCTCATCCTGAGCCCTCTGTGCTCCCCCTGAGCCCTCTGTGCTCATCCTGAGCCCTCTGTGCTCCCTCCTGAGCCCTCTGTGCTCATCCTGAGCCCTCCGTGCTCCCTCCTGAGCCCTCTGTGCTCATCCTGAGCCCTCTGTGCTCCCTCCTGAGCCCTCTGTGCTCATCCTGAGCCCTCTGTGCTCCCCCTGAGCCCTCTGTGCTCATCCTGAGCCCTCTGTGCTCCTCCTGAGCCCTCTGCGCTCATCCTGAGCCCTCTGTGCTCATCCTGAGCCCTCTGTGCTCATCCTGAGCCCTCTGTGCTCCCCCTGAGCCCTCTGTGCTCATCCTGAGCCCTCCGTGCTCCCTCCTGAGCCCTCTGTGCTCATCCTGAGCCCTCTGTGCTCCCTCCTGAGCCCTCTGTGCTCATCCTGAGCCCTCTGTGCTCCCCCGGAGCCCTCTGTGCCCCCTCCGAGCCCTCTGTGCTCATCCTGAGCCCTCTGTGCTCCCTCCTGAGCCCTCTGTGCTCCTCCTGAGCCCTCTGCTCATCCTGAGCCCTCTGTGCTCCCTCCTGAGCCCTCTGCGCTCATCCTGAGCCCTTTGTGCTCCCTCCTGGGCCCTCCGTGCTCATCCTGAGCCCTCCGCGCTCATCCTGAGCCCTCAGTGCTCCTTCTTTACTGCATTATTTACCGCTTTATTTTCTGTTTGCACGCCAAGTGCCCATTTTACTTTTCTGTCTACTTTAATTGAACAATTCAATCAATCAACCAACAGGATTCGTGACTCCCTTCAGGACCCAAGTGTCCCTTCAAAAGCAGACTTCACCTCGTATTCGAGCTGCGGGTAAGTCCTTCAGACCCCAAGTGGTCCTTCAGACTAGTTGTGTCAAGCCTAAGACACAGCGGACGTCCTTCATAGTCAACATATCAGTTCCGGAGCTGATCTTGACCCATCATGGCCGCTCGAAGGCCCCCCTCAGACCGTTTTACTAGTACCATAGCTAGTAGCGCTCCTTCAGACCACGATGGTCCTTCAATTAAGGCCTAGGCAGCCTTCCAGACCCTGAGTGGTCCTTCAGAGCCTTAGTGCTCCTTCAGACCCTGAGTGGTCCTTCAGAGCCTTAGTGCTCCTTCAGATCCCGAGTGGTCCGTCATTTTCTCTCTCGGTTAATGCGCCAAGTGTTACCCGTTCCCCGTTTGTTCTCAAGCCCATCTATTCAAAAAATATAGAAAAAGAAAAAGAGGAAAATTCGGGTTTACCCAAGTGGACAAAATCGGTATAATTTCTGAATTCTTTATCTTCATTTTGCCTTGGAATATGTTTCGGCCAATTCATATTCCTCGTTAAAATTCAGATAAAGAGGGGCAGCTGTCATACCCCAATTTTGTCCGGCTTAGGTCCAAACCCTAATTTTCCACACAAAAATAAATTATGCATTGCATTTTGGGTCCTAGAAACCATTCCAAAGTTTTTCATTTTTAGAGTTAAAAAAGGGCGTTTTGGTCATTTATCACTGAAGGTCTATGACTTTTAGTAGCTGAGAGATGAGTGTTTCAAAACATGCATGGTGCATCAAAATAGTTTTGAAAAATATTTCTAAAAATATTTTGGTTGAGGGCTTGAAATTAAAATCCTATATTTTTACAAAGATAATGGATTATGGTAATAGATTATGTGCCTGAATGTTTTCAGAGCACATAATCGATTACTCTCCTATCTTTACTAAAGCAAATAATCGATTGTTTCCTTATTTACAACAATAAATCGATTATCCTAATCAATTAGGAAGCAAATAATCGATTAGCCTTCATTTGCACATCACACATAATCGATTATGAAGCAAATGGAAGTTTCCATATTTATCAAATAAATCGATTACTCCCTTCTTGTAACTAAGCATATAATCGATTACCACCTTTTTAGGAAGGTTGATAATCGATTATACACTTGTTTTTCCTTCACACATAATCGATTATCCACTCAAAAATCAATGAGCCAATAATCGATTACATCTCCCAAGTTATTTCCAACATAATCGATTACTCCATTTCCTAAAATAGATCAAATCTGATTTCCTATAAATAGGAAGCTCATTTTTCATTTCAAAACACGGATTTCACACATCTTCACACGCATTCTTCACGAGATCAGAGAAAAAACCCATTTTTCTCGAAATCTCTCACATTTTAGAAAAACTCTTCCACGCTTTATTTTTCGCTCTATTCGTTTCGTTGGTCCGTCAGAGTCGATCTTCTGCAAGAGTTAGTCGGGGTTTGCGTTCTTCAGATCTGTAATATCTGTCTTCATCAGAGGTATTTCAGTCTTTTCATTTGTTAATATTTAGTTATTGTGATCCATGTGATTTAAACTTAGCTATAGCATTTATCCACTCGTTCTTGTATATTATCGTCCATGGTTGATGACGAACTATATGATTCCCACTTATGCCTAGTGCATCATGTTCTAAGTGGTGAAGATGGTCTCGGGTGATTCAGCTTGCCCCTTTTAAACCCTTTCAAAAACATTTTTTTAATTAGAACTACGTCGCTTTGATTCCCGTTTGGGATACGTAGGAGCGAGCCACGTTCTCGTCAAGCGCAACAAATAAAAATTCTTTTCATCCCCATAAACAAATTATTTTCATAAAAACAAACAAAGAGAATCATTTTCCAACCCATTGTTGCTAATAGCTCATCAGAGCCTCTGTTCGTTTAGCTATTGGTGACAATGTCTTTTTCTCATAAGAATAATAAACGATGGTCCATCATAACCTTTGTTAGTTTGATCATTGTGCAAATCAATCTTTTTCGAAAATCACTTTCAAAAAGATAATAAAAACGAGTTGTTATCAATAGTCCATCAGAACCTTTGTTCGTTTGACTAGCGGTACAACTCTCTCTTTTTTGAGTATTTAGTAGTGATTCATCATAGCCTCTGCTAGTTTAATCATTTGCTAATGCTCGTCCTATTTCAAAAAAAACTCACTAAAAAAGATAAAAAACAAAAACTTTTCAAAAAGAACCAAGAACTACGTAGCTTTGAATTCTCCATCGCACCGGGAGATACGTAGGAGCGGGCCATGTCCCGTCAAGCACTTTTTTCTAAAAACCCTTTTTTCCCCCCTTTCTCACCAAAAATAAAATTTCCAGTAAGTTTTCTCATTCGTCTTCAAACAAGAAATAAATAGGCAAATCTAGGTATTTTTCAAATCAAACGTTAAAACCACACATTTAATTAGAGGTTCCCTTTCGGTAGAAAGGACGTGCGTGGTGCTAACACCTTCCTTGCGCGTAATCGACCCCCGAACCTATATCTCTAGTTTTCAAAAGACCATCCGCCTTGTCCAAAAGACCTTTTTTCAATGTTTTGGTCTTAAAATTAAAATATTGGTGGCGGCTCCAAAATTATTCCACGTTGTACATTGAGAAACCCAAACGGGGATTTTTCGGGGTGCAACAGTAATAAAGCATTAAACATAGAGGTCTAGACATATGATAAATCAAACAACAACTGAATTAACCATAACAAAGTGTTCAATAGATAGGTTTGGGGAGAATCATCTCTCCCTAATCTGAGAAATTTAGTTACACATGATCAGAGAAGTACAAACTAAGATAAAAGAGACAATACAAATGAAGGAAGTCATGAGAACCTTCAAACCCTTGTTCCCAAGTGCCTGGAAGCCTCCAAATCCGCCTCTCTCAGCTGCTCTCAACCTTTGCTGCGCTCCAATGGATCAGTCCTTCAAAAATTCGCTGAAACTGCTGAAAAACCCTAATTTTCGGTCAACCATCGCGTCGCGATCCGCACTTATCACGACGCGAAAAGTTCTCTTGTGAAAAGGCTACGCTGCGTCGCGACGCGAAAAATGACAGAATGTCTCCTTCAGCTTCCTATTGCACCACTAGGCAAATGCCTGGTTCGCTAGTTGATGCTATGACAACTTGAAGGTCTTCCATTGCAATTGGCACCAGGAGCGAGAGAATTAGCTAGCTTACAAAATGAATCCTAATACATTGATCTAAACTAAGCTAATTCCCCGGCAATCAAAAGAATTATAATCAAATCGCTGTAGTTTTGGTTCTAAAATTGAGCAACTTATATCATATGACAGAGAGTCAACATGGGGGTTAAGGACAGATCAGACAAAACCCTTTTCCATATAAGTAGTGAAGGAAGTTATTTCTAACTTCCAACCTTAAAATTGTTAGTATCGTCACGCATTTATCTCAATGGAGATGATTTCGAGCAAAATATGGGGGTGAAGCAAAGCACCTCACCCTTTTCCATCAACAACACACAATAACAACATCAAATAGTCATCTAACCTAGGGTTCATCAAACATCAAAACAACAATTTAACATCTCCAACAACATACACATTTCCATTAGACATTTTTCAATTAACAACATACACATTTCAAAATTAACATACACTTGTCACCAATTATCAACTCCAATTAGACATTTTTCAATTAACAACTCTAACAAACATACACTTTTCAATTAACATCTCCAACAACATACACATTTCATACACATACAATTACACTATCTTAAACACATACACTATTCAATTACATTTTTCAATTTCAATTCAATTCCAATTACTTCTTTCAATTACAACTTTCTAATTAATAACAACAACAACAACAACAACAACAACAACAACAACAACAACAACAACAACAACAACAACAACAACAACAACAACAACAACAACAACAACAACAACAACAATTTTATTCTACAATTCTAAACACTATCTTAAACACATACATAAACCTTTCAAATTTCACAATCATAAACACTAATATTAATATTTCTAACAATAAAACTTTATCCTATAATAACATACACATTTAAAACTCACATATATATCACAACTAAAAACAACTAAACAAAAATCATTTCGAAAAACAAAAAAAAAAATCTAACCGTGACTGTGACTGTGGTGGCTGTCCGGTGCGGTGGTTGTCCGGTGACTTGCGAAATAGAGGTCCGGTGACTGTGTGAAATAGAGAGACAGAGACAAAATTAGTGAAAAATAGAGAGAAGATTCGTAGAGACAGAAAGAGAGAGAAGAAACAAACCTTGGTAACGTGGACGGTGGTGGTGTGGGTGGCGTGGGAGGTTCGGAGAGGGAGAGTATGAGAGAAAGAATGGAGAAGAGGAAAGAAAGAGAGAAAATAGGGAGGGATCCGGCTTTAAAATTTTTTTAACAGTTAGCGACGAAATTCCGTCGCTAACTTTGACCACCTGTCAAATTGAACTGTAACGGACACTGGCACAATTTTCAAAGATTAGCGACGGAAATCCGTCGCTAACTGTTGCCACGTGTCAATTAAACTGAAACGGTCAGTGGCACAATTTACTATGATTAGCGACGGATTATTAGCGACGGAAATCCGTTGCTAATCGAATTCAAATTTTTCGTCTCTTCACGCCTTGTCAAATCCGTCGCTAAATAAGTGCAATTCCGTCACTAAATTAATAAAACCAGTTCCGTCGCTAATAGAGTAAAATTCCGTCGCTAATTTTTTTTTAGCGACGGACCTATAGTCCGTCGCTAAATTCCGTCGCTAGTCACTCGTTTTTTTGTAGTGCTAAAACTAATCAATTTAACTACTTTTGTTAAAATCAATCAATTTAACCACTACAAAAAATTACCAAATAACTATTTTATAATTACTAAAAAAGAGTAAAATGCCAACGGGAGTGGCAACGAGAGCGCCAATGGGAGTGGCAACGAGAGCGCCAACGGGAGAGGCCGCGGGAGTGGCAACGATAGATGGACAAAAAAGTGAGGGACAAAAAACTGATTGAAAACTACAATCAGAAGCTGCAACTAACGCAGCAAAAAAACAAAAAACAGCAAATTTTAAAACCAACTTTTTTTCAGCTTTTTTTTTTCCAATTTTTTTCAATTTTTCTTTCCATAAAAAATCACTTTTTTGTCAGTTTTTTTTTACTAAAAACATAATTTTTTTAACTATTTTTATAATTTACTCAAACTACTAAAATTAATCGATTTAACTACTACCAATTGTCAAAAAAAATCTTACCTCTAACAATAGTTTCAAAATTATTTATTCCAAAAAAATAAATTATTAAATTAATATCACACTCAATAATTAAATAATTTAAAATTTACTATTTACTATAGTCTCTCTATTAAAACTACTAAAATCAATCAACTTTTCATGTAATAAATAAAATCAATCAATTTAACTACTAACAATTGTAATATTAAATCATATAGAAAAAAAGGAGAAAACATGTGGCAACAGGAGCGGCAACGAGAGACTGACAACGAGATCGGCAACGAGAGCGGCAACGGGAGTGCCAACAAGAGAGGGAACCAGAGCGCCAACGAGAGTGCCAACGAGAGTGCCAGCAAGAGAGGGAACGAGAGCGACGGGGCTGCAATTATAAGAAGATACCGATTTTGTATTAACTTTTTGCAACACAACTATTTTAGTAAATTCACCGCAAAAAGACAAAATTTGCAACACAACGAGAGCGGCAATGCGAGACTCGCAATGGAATCGACAACGAGAGCGACAACGGGAATATGAGTGGGAACAAGAGAGGAAAGGAGAGCGCCAACAGAGCGCCAGCGTGGATGCATATTTTAAAAAATCTTATTTTCTTTTTTCTTCATTTTTACTCCATCTAAAATTTATTATTTACTATAATCTCTCTATTAAAAAAACTATTAAAATCAATCAATTTAACCACTAAGAATTATAAAAATACAACTTTAGTCACTACCAAACTTTACAAAATAACTTACTTATAATTAAACGAGTATGATTTAATTAATATTAAATCATATAGAATAATATGAGTTAACATGTGGCAACGGGAGCGACAATGAGAGACTGACAATGGGAGCTGCAACGGGAGTGACAACGAGAGAGGTAACGAGAGCGCCAACGGGAGTGCCAACGGGAGGGTCAACGAGTATGCAAACGGGAGTGTCAACGGAGATGCATATTTTACCTCTAATGTCCAAATACATTATTATGCATCAATGTAATTCTGATTGTCAATCTCCTTTATTTTCTTTGACTCAATATAATTTTCATTGGTATCTTATAGGACATAATACCTATCTCTTTCCACTTTGAATTTCAAATCATACATTTTGGACATTGTTCACAACTTATGATTATCTTCCAAATTACTATTATGACTTTAAGGCAATACACCGACCATACAGTATCACCGGTGCGTATGCACGGGTAAAATGCTAGTTACTCTAAAAAAAACACCAATAAAACGTGCGACGGACACGATGCATATGATCACATTGGTGGACCCGTGCTTCTGTGTTTATTTAAACACTAGCTCAAGAGGATTAGGAAGAACAAAATATATAAAGTAAAAAGAAAAGATTAACAAGACATTACAAAATGTTTCTACATCTTCCATCATTTCCGAAGCAAGTGCTAAATGACCAAAATGCCACCACCCTTTTCATGTTTGTTTCCATCTTCATCAGCAGCATGCTGCTGTTGTATAAGCTCACAAGAAGAAGCAAACTGAATCTACCTCCATGTCCACCAAAACTACCCCTAATTGGTAATTTCCACCAACTAGGAACACTACCTCATCGAACTTTTCAAGCCCTTTCACAAAAGTATGGTCCTCTAATGATGTTTCACTTAGGTCAACTTCCTCTTCTGGTGGTTTCCTCAGCAGATATGGCTAGAGAAGTTATGCAAACCCATGACACAGTTTTTGCTAGTAGACCTCATCTCACAGCAACAAAAGCTTTACTCTATGATTGCAAGGACATTGCTTTTGCATCCTATGGTGAAACATGGAAACAAAAAAAGAAACTATGTGTGGTTGAGTTACTGAGTCAAAAAAGGGTGCAGGGTTTCCAGTTCATCAGAGAAGAGGAGGTTGGTGAAGTGGTTGATAAGATACGCAAAGCTAATGGTAGCACTGTGAACCTTAGTGAGATTCTGATTGCAACAGCAAATAACATAATATGTAGGGTTATATTTGGAAGGAGATATGATGCTGAAGGTTTTAAATTTGGAGAGCTGGCTAGGGAGATAATGACTCAGATTTCGAAGTTTAGTGTTGGAGATTTGTTTCCTTTGTTGAGTTGGGTTGATATTCTCAGTGGACAGATTAAAAAATATAAGGCCAGTTTTGGAGCAATGGATGATTTCTTTGATCAAGAAATTGCAGCGCGTAGGATGATGACAAGGGGGGATCCGAAGAAGAAAGATTTTCTTGATATTCTGCTTGAACTTCAAGATGGTGGTATATCAGAGTTCGAGCTCACACAAGTTGACTTAAAATCACTATTGATGGTCTCTTTCTATCCTTC
The DNA here is from genome assembly GCA_039519185.1 of Astragalus membranaceus. NCBI lineage: Eukaryota > Viridiplantae > Streptophyta > Magnoliopsida > Fabales > Fabaceae > Astragalus > Astragalus membranaceus. Next base: position 45,523,440 of record CM076848.1, read on the forward strand.
TTTGATCAAGAAAAAGTTTTATTTTTTTTACAAAAATGCTTTCTTTATTAAATGGTAGTTTATAATCCTAATTAATGACACAGCTTAAATGAGGGTAAAAATGGATCTCATCATTTTGTTTGTTAATAATATGGATTAGGAGGAGTATTAATTTACAAAAATATAATGACACGAGAGAACATTTAGAAGAGTTGATGAATTAGAGAAATACATAAATACCCTTTGATTTAGCCTAAATACATGTGAATGTAGAAAAATATGACTTTAGAGAATTCGAAAAAGAAATAGAGAGAACTGATATATGTTTTTTTGATAAGCAAATGTTAGTGGGGACGAGGGAATGTTAGTCTCCGGGGTTTGAATCCTGAACCTCATTCATGCAACTTTGCAACTCCTTCATGTCCCTTAGCTCGCCAACTGAGCTACCTTCATGTCCCCTCCATACCATGAATGAAAAAGAAATAGAGAGAAGTGATATATGTGAAATAAGTGTTGTGATTTATAATAGAGAGATGTGATTTATAAGTGTTTTGAAAAAAGGGTGAAATATATATATACATATATATATATATATATATATATATATATAAGTAGATGATTAGTACTTAAAGTTAAGAGTTATTTAAATATAGGTTTATTATTCGGTACGTCCCTGAACTATTGTGAATTTTTTAAATAGGTTCCTAGACTAAAAAATTTTGTAAACAGGTCCCTCAACTAATATAGTTTTTTCAATTAGGTCCTTTCATTATATTAAAGTTAGTCAACAGTTAGTCAAATACTGAGATGACATTTCCAATTTGTAAATAGGTCCCTGAATTAATCAAAAATTTATAAATAAGTTCCTAAACTAATTTAAACATGTAAAAATTGGTCCTTAGTAAATAATCAAAAATAATTTGATATATCCAAATTACAAATAAGTCAAAATATAACTATCAACCATTCAATATATTATCTTATTCTCATGATATTAAAAAAGCCATTCAATATATTATCTTATTCTCAAGATATTAAAAAAATAATAAAATTTAACATTTTTCTTGAAAACCTTAAAAAAATAAAAAATAAGCATACAGTATTTTCTTATTTGATTAATTGAAAAATTATAATTATATTTTATACGCATATAATTTTGTTGATTTAAAAAAAACATATATTTTTTTTAATTGAAGAGTTATAAGCATATAATTTGGTTTTCTCCATAGCATTCTAGTTTACAAGCATATAGTTGTTAGGTACCAAACAATTATTAATTAACCATGATTATTTAGAAGTAAATTTCAATATTTTTTTCCTTGTCGTATAAAAAGGTATGTGAACTTCATTATTATTTTTATTTAAAGAAGTCCCAAACTAGCTAGATTTCAATATTTCTATACATTTATTACATCTAAACTAATATGGTATGGAGAAAACAAAATTATATGCTTATAAAATATAATTATAGATTTTCAATAATCAAATAAGAAAATATTGCATGCTTTATTTTTATTTTTTTTTAATTAAGATTTTCAAGAAAAATATTAATTTTTATTATTTTTAATATCTTGAGAATAAGATAATATATTAATGATTGATAATTATATTTTGGCTTATTTGTAACTTGTATATAGATTATTTTTGATTATCTTTCTAAGGACCAACTTTATATTCTTTTTAATTAGTTTAGGAACTTATTTATAAATTGTAAATGTCACTTCAACATTGGCTAACTGTTGACTAACTTTAATATAACAGCTATTAAAAATTATACCTAAAATATAAGAACTCACTCAAATAATATAGGCAACTAAAAGTATAGGTTAGCCATTTCCATTATAATTTTCTTTTGTTTGACCATGCTTAATTTTTGTAATCACAGCTATTAAAAAGTTTAAAATACATTCAAATCCAAAGTTTAGATCTCAATAAAAGGAATAATATAATCCAAGTCACTCCACCAGGTGCGTATAGTTGTATCAATATAAAAAATCAAATAATATAAGCAACCAAAAGTAGTTTAGCCATTTCCAAGTATAAAAAAGCTACAAGTGATTAAGGTGTCAGATTTCAATAAGAGGAATAATATAATCCAAGTCACCACCCCAAGTGGGAGCAAGGCTCCACTAGGTGCGCATACTTGTATCAGATGCCTGCTTATTTTTATAAAACACAGTTTATTGTTTTCTTCTGAAATTTAGATTTTATAAAATACTTTTTTAGTTTTTACTATTTATAAACTTTTTATCCACAAAAAAAAAACTATTTATAAATTTTGCATTTTGATCCCATTAATTTAACAATGTTGCATTCACTGTCCAAAATTTTAACATTATTGCACCTACGTTTTTTTTAGTAAAAGAAGAACAACACCACTTTTGGTGTTTTTTAGGTGAGTCCGACTTAGAGTATTAAACAATAGTTTAATAATTGTTATTAAATGGACATAATAGTCATTTCTCCATCAATGAAAAAACTTACTAACCACACCAAAGTTATATTGTGGCAAATATGTACTAACCAGTGTTTTCATTTACTCGCTCACTCACCACACAAAAACTAAAATGTGGCTAATATGTACTAACCATTGGATTGTTGTATATTGGTTAGCGAATATTATATTGCTTTTACTTCTAGATATTAAAAATTAAACTATTATTAATTTTAATTTTTTTAAAGATAAAATACCCTCACTAACTCAAAACTTGAATAAACTACAATAAATGTGTCAATGTTTTTTTTTGGCAAATAGAAGAATGAAGCCTCGAAACCTTCTGATGAAAAAACATCAAGAAGGAAAAAGAATATTTTCCTCCAATTTTATTAAAAAAGAAAGAAGACAGAAGATAGTCCAAGAGGGGAGTAGACCAATCAGATGTATGTCAATGTGTAAAACTTATCTTATTATGATTAAAGATGTTAGATGGATATACAACTATATCCCATATTATTTTCTTAAATACTTATCTTATTATGATTAAAGATATTGTGTAAAACTTTTCTACATATGAAAACCAATTCATAAAATAATATTTAAAAAATATTGGAAGTTTTTTTAGTATTAGCATTAGCTAATTATAAGCATTGTACTCAAAAAAAATTTATTTATTGCATAAATATGAAATATTTTATATTTCCATAATTTCAGGATATGTTTTTGGGAGGAAGTGACACAACCTCAACAGCTGTAGAATGGACTATGGCAGAGCTTGTAAAAAATCCAACCATAATGAAGAAAGCTCAAGAGGAGGTAAGGAGAATTGTCGGGAACAAAACAAAAATAGATGACAGTCATGTGAATCAAATGGAGTACATGAAATGTATAATCAAAGAAACTTTTAGGTTACATCCACCTGCTCCTCTTTTGGTTCCTAGAGAAACAACATCTAGAGTTAAACTTGGAGGATATGACATTCCTGATAAAACAATGGTATATGTAAATGCATGGGCAATCCAGAGGGACCCAAAATTTTGGGAAATGCCTGAGGAGTTTCTACCTGGGAGATTTGAGAACAACGAGGTTAATTTTAATGGTCAAGACTTTCAATTTATCCCCCTTGGTTCTGGAAGAAGAAAATGTCCTGGTTTAGTTTTTGGGCTTACTTCTATTGAGTATATGGTTTCTAATCTTTTGTATGGGTTTTTTTTTTTATACCCCCATCAGCTTCCATGTACCCCCACCCAAAAACGTTATTCCAAAAATACCCCTGACATAAATTACAAAAATTGACTTTTGGAAGATTCTCTGGTGGGGGACCACTTAATCTGGAAATCGGATTTACCTAAATGGAAGGTAAATCCGATTAGCTTTAAATACGATTTAATTCTGAGGCAAAATATTTACAAATCGGATTTAGCTAAATCCGATGCGAAATCGGATTTAGCTAAATTCGCCTTTATTGTTTAAGAAATCGGATATACCTGGTGAAGCTATATCCGATTTGTAAAAATTAGAAAACGGATTTACCTTTAAAGTCACCTAAATCCGCTTTGTTTTTTTTATTTTTAAATATATACTTTATAACTGTTGTTCTATTTTGAAATAAATACAGTGAATACAGAGTCGCAGGTCGTTCCTTTTGTGGTAGACACTACAAAGGCATTCTGGACAGAGAGGGTATATTTTTGAAACCAATTTTCTTAATTAAAGTTTGGTAGATATTTAATTAATTAAGTACCCCCATTTATCTATTTATTCTATTTTGTAGATTTTTTCTACACGCCAGGATGTTGAAGAGTGGGCTAACGCAGTTGGGAGGCGTATTGGAGTTGTGGTTATCATCGTAAGATCTGACAAAGCTGGAGGTAAAAGGGGTTCTAGAGATAAGATTATATTTGGTTGTGAGAAGCAAGGGAATTGGTCTAATGATTCTAGAGTTTTCGGGTCTAAAAGAAGAAGCTGTCCGTTTACATTGAGAGCTACTTGTACAAAACGTCATGGGGGTTGGCGTGTTAGTGTTAGGTGTGGTCTTCACACACATCAGTTGCTTACTACCCCGGTTGGGTCGACAGCTTTTGGTCGTTTAACTAAGCCGCAGAAAGCTATTGTTAATGAGCACACTGATTTGAATGTTGCCCCGAAAGATTGTCTTACTGCTTTGAAGAACCATTATCCGGACAACGTCACTTCTCTTCCTCAAATATATAGGCAGCGTTACGCCTATAGGTCTTCTAAGAGGGGTCCTAGAACGGACATTCAAGAGCTATTGAGATTGATTGAGACGCAAAATTATTTATGTTGGAGCAGAAAATTTGAGGGTTCCGATGTGGTCAGTGACATCATGTGGGCGCATCCCACTTCTATTAAGTTATTCCGGTTGTTTCCAAAGGTTCTTATTCTTGACACCACCTACAAGACCAACAAATACAATCTACCTCTATTGGAGATTGTAGGTGTCACTTCAACGGAGTTAACTTTCTCGGTTGCTTTTGCCTATATTTCACACGAGCTTGGAATTCATTTTACTTGGGCATTGCAGCAACTAAAAGAATTATTTGCCTTGCACGGACTTCAGCCTCAGGTGTTGTTGACTGATAGAGATCTTGGTCTTATGTCCGGTATTGTTGATGTCTTTCCTTCCGCTACAAATTTGTTATGTTCTTGGCACGTGACTAAAAATGTGAAAGCGAAGATTAAAGAGTTGGTGCATGTGGATAGGCAAAAGGACGTCATCTGTCTTTGGCATAACATTATTGATTCACTTGACGAGTCAGAGTACTCAGGTCACTTGAAGATTTTTGAGGACTCCTGCGTTGATTTGCCCGCTCTTATTAAGTATGTGCATGACACGTGGTTGACAAAGCATAAAGAAAGATTTATCTTGGCATGGACAAACCAGATCCCACACTTCGGGAATCAGACCACCAATAGGTATTTTTATCGTAGTTTAAATTTTTTTGACACGTGTTTAGTATTTTTATCGTAGTTTAAATTTTTTTGACACGTGTTTAGTATTTTTATCTTAGTTTAAATTTTTTTGACACGTGTTTAGTATTTTTATCTTAGTTTAAATTTTTTTGACACGTGTTTAGTATTTTTATCGTAGTTTAAATTTTTTTGACACGTGTTTAGTATTTTTATCTTAGTTTAAATTTTTTTGACACGTGTTCAGTATTTTTATCTTAGTTTAAATTTTTTTGACACGTGTTTAGTATTTTTATCGTAGTTTAAATTTTTTTGACACGTGTTTAGTATTTTTATCGTAGTTTAAATTTTTTTGACACGTGTTTATTGTTATTATTTAAGAGTCGAGTCAGCTCATTGGACTTTGAAGAGACAGTTGAGGACTTCTGGAGGTGACTTGTCTAAGTCTTTTAGATCCGCTTTGCAATTTGGGATAGATCCGCTTTGATCAACGGTGCAGATTGCACCGACAATATCAACGGTTGATAATGGTTGACGAACTCTATAAATACCTATTCTTGTCAAACCTCATTCTTGTCACTCCAAAAAAATGAGCGGGATTCATCCCTTACTATATGAGCGACTATATGAGCGGGATTCATCCCTCACTATCATTCATCATCAGGGCATCATCACCAACAAAGATGATGGTGTCTGTTTCGAGGGGCGTGACACAATGCAGTGCAGGCTTAAACACAACATAACATTCGCTCAGCTAAAAGATAAACTGCTGGGTAAAGTGCAAGTGGAGGGCGACGAGCGAGAGATAACTCGTATAGTTTATCGGAAAAAGGATTGGGCTGATGGACGTGTGCTCTGCTCTACAATGGATATCAAGAACGACGGTGACGTCCAAGCAATGATGTCCATGCATGTTATGTTTAAGTGGCACGGTTATCTGCATTTGCACGTCGAAACGACACGGACCGTCGCTGAGATCCTTCGTCGTTTCACTTCACCAGCTCAGTAGTTTGTCGTTTTATCATTTTCACTGTCGCTCACTTATTTCAGGAAAATGTATCTTTTATATTTTATTGTTATTGTAGTTGGTTATGTTTTATCTTGTATCGCATGAAATCGAAATTATATCTTTTATCCACAAAAATAATAAACAAGAAATATTAATTAACAAAAAATACTAATAATCAAGTAATATAAAAATAGTTCAAACATAAAATCCCGCAAAACCCTCTAGTCACGCCTCGGTACCATATCCAGTAACTGCGTGAGGCGAGTGTACGTCTGAGTACCCATCCTAATGTCTCCCACCCTAAGCCCCCTCCGAATCTCCACCTCCATAAGCTGATAAAGCTCGAGCAACTCTGGCTGTGCTGGTGGTACTGGTGGTGGTGGTGATGCAACCCGTAAGAGTCTAGGAATAGATGCCCTCACATACCAATGTATGTAATCCGGAGCAACCTGACCCAACTCCTCAGCAGCATAAGTAGCACGCAAAACGTCCTGCACCACAGGCATATAATGTGCAATCCGAAAAATACAGTCTGCATGGCTCGGACGATCGGTAAGAGGGTGACGTGGGATGACCTGCACGTACCCAAGCTGTCTGAGGCACCTATCGGGCATGTAGGGAACAGTGATGTCTCCCCAGCTGATGTGGCCCCTGTAAAATGAGACCATGTGAAAGTCTCTACCCTCCTCCCGGTGCTCCTCAAATGGTCGCCAGCAGACATCATCCGAGGTAAGTGCATCAATCCTCTGCCTGTATACCCCCAGCTTCACTCCATCTGTCTTCTTCTTCCTCCAACTACATCATTGTGGGCGTTGGAGGAAGAAGAAGACAGATGGAGTGAAGCTGGGGGTATACAGGCAGAGGATTGATGCACTTACCTCGGATGATGTCTGCTGGCGACCATTTGAGGAGCACCGGGAGGAGGGTAGAGACTTTCACATGGTCTCATTTTACAGGGGCCACATCAGCTGGGGAGACATCACTGTTCCCTACATGCCCGATAGGTGCCTCAGACAGCTTGGGTACGTGCAGGTCATCCCACGTCACCCTCTTACCGATCGTCCGAGCCATGCAGACTGTATTTTTCGGATTGCACATTATATGCCTGTGGTGCAGGACGTTTTGCGTGCTACTTATGCTGCTGAGGAGTTGGGTCAGGTTGCTCCGGATTACATACATTGGTATGTGAGGGCATCTATTCCTAGACTCTTACGGGTTGCATCACCACCACCACCAGTACCACCAGCACAGCCAGAGTTGCTCGAGCTTTATCAGCTTATGGAGGCGGAGATTAGGAGGGGGCTTAGGGTGGGAGACATTAGGATGGGTACTCAGACGTACACTCGCCTCACGCAGTTACTGGATATGGTACCGAGGCGTGACTAGAGGGTTTTGCGGGATTTTATGTTTGAACTATTTTTATATTACTTGATTATTAGTATTTTTTGTTAATTAATATTTCTTGTTTATTATTTTTGTGGATAAAAGATATAATTTCGATTTCATGCGATACAAGATAAAACATAACCAACTACAATAACAATAAAATATAAAAGATACATTTTCCTGAAATAAGTGAACGACAGTGAAAATGATAAAACGACAAACTACTGAGCTGGTGAAGTGAAACGACGAAGGATCTCAGCGACGGTCCGTGTCGTTTCGACGTGCAAATGCAGATAACCGTGCCACTTAAACATAACATGCATGGACATCATTGCTTGGACGTCACCGTCGTTCTTGATATCCATTGTAGAGCAGAGCACACGTCCATCAGCCCAATCCTTTTTCCGATAAACTATACGAGTTATCTCTCGCTCGTCGCCCTCCACTTGCACTTTACCCAGCAGTTTATCTTTTAGCTGAGCGAATGTTATGTTGTGTTTAAGCCTGCACTGCATTGTGTCACGCCCCTCGAAACAGACACCATCATCTTTGTTGGTGATGATGCCCTGATGATGAATGATAGTGAGGGATGAATCCCGCTCATATAGTCGCTCATATAGTAAGGGATGAATCCCGCTCATTTTTTTGGAGTGACAAGAATGAGGTTTGACAAGAATAGGTATTTATAGAGTTCGTCAACCATTATCAACCGTTGATATTGTCGGTGCAATCTGCACCGTTGATCAAAGCGGATCTATCCCAAATTGCAAAGCGGATCTAAAAGACTTAGACAAGTCACCTCCAGAAGTCCTCAACTGTCTCTTCAAAGTCCAATGAGCTGACTCGACTCTTAAATAATAACAATAAACACGTGTCAAAAAAATTTAAACTACGATAAAAATACTAAACACGTGTCAAAAAAATTTAAACTACGATAAAAATACTAAACACGTGTCAAAAAAATTTAAACTAAGATAAAAATACTGAACACGTGTCAAAAAAATTTAAACTAAGATAAAAATACTAAACACGTGTCAAAAAAATTTAAACTACGATAAAAATACTAAACACGTGTCAAAAAAATTTAAACTAAGATAAAAATACTAAACACGTGTCAAAAAAATTTAAACTAAGATAAAAATACTAAACACGTGTCAAAAAAATTTAAACTACGATAAAAATACTAAACACGTGTCAAAAAAATTTAAACTACGATAAAAATACCTATTGGTGGTCTGATTCCCGAAGTGTGGGATCTGGTTTGTCCATGCCAAGATAAATCTTTCTTTATGCTTTGTCAACCACGTGTCATGCACATACTTAATAAGAGCGGGCAAATCAACGCAGGAGTCCTCAAAAATCTTCAAGTGACCTGAGTACTCTGACTCGTCAAGTGAATCAATAATGTTATGCCAAAGACAGATGACGTCCTTTTGCCTATCCACATGCACCAACTCTTTAATCTTCGCTTTCACATTTTTAGTCACGTGCCAAGAACATAACAAATTTGTAGCGGAAGGAAAGACATCAACAATACCGGACATAAGACCAAGATCTCTATCAGTCAACAACACCTGAGGCTGAAGTCCGTGCAAGGCAAATAATTCTTTTAGTTGCTGCAATGCCCAAGTAAAATGAATTCCAAGCTCGTGTGAAATATAGGCAAAAGCAACCGAGAAAGTTAACTCCGTTGAAGTGACACCTACAATCTCCAATAGAGGTAGATTGTATTTGTTGGTCTTGTAGGTGGTGTCAAGAATAAGAACCTTTGGAAACAACCGGAATAACTTAATAGAAGTGGGATGCGCCCACATGATGTCACTGACCACATCGGAACCCTCAAATTTTCTGCTCCAACATAAATAATTTTGCGTCTCAATCAATCTCAATAGCTCTTGAATGTCCGTTCTAGGACCCCTCTTAGAAGACCTATAGGCGTAACGCTGCCTATATATTTGAGGAAGAGAAGTGACGTTGTCCGGATAATGGTTCTTCAAAGCAGTAAGACAATCTTTCGGGGCAACATTCAAATCAGTGTGCTCATTAACAATAGCTTTCTGCGGCTTAGTTAAACGACCAAAAGCTGTCGACCCAACCGGGGTAGTAAGCAACTGATGTGTGTGAAGACCACACCTAACACTAACACGCCAACCCCCATGACGTTTTGTACAAGTAGCTCTCAATGTAAAAGGACAGCTTCTTCTTTTAGACCCGAAAACTCTAGAATCATTAGACCAATTCCCTTGCTTCTCACAACCAAATATAATCTTATCTCTAGAACCCCTTTTACCTCCAGCTTTGTCAGATCTTACGATGATAACCACAACTCCAATACGCCTCCCAACTGCGTTAGCCCACTCTTCAACATCCTGGCGTGTAGAAAAAATCTACAAAATAGAATAAATAGATAAATGGGGGTACTTAATTAATTAAATATCTACCAAACTTTAATTAAGAAAATTGGTTTCAAAAATATACCCTCTCTGTCCAGAATGCCTCTGTAGTGTCTACCACAAAAGGAACGACCTGCGACTCTGTATTCACTGTATTTATTTCAAAATAGAACAACAGTTATAAAGTATATATTTAAAAATAAAAAAAAACAAAGCGGATTTAGGTGACTTTAAAGGTAAATCCGTTTTCTAATTTTTACAAATCGGATATAGCTTCACCAGGTATATCCGATTTCTTAAACAATAAAGGCGGATTTAGCTAAATCCGATTTCGCATCGGATTTAGCTAAATCCGATTTGTAAATATTTTGCCTCAGAATTAAATCGTATTTAAAGCTAATCGGATTTACCTTCCATTTAGGTAAATCCGATTTCCAGATTAAGTGGTCCCCCACCAGAGAATCTTCCAAAAGTCAATTTTTGTAATTTATGTCAGGGGTATTTTTGGAATAACGTTTTTGGGTGGGGGTACATGGAAGCTGATGGGGGTATAAAAAAAAAAACCCCTTTTGTATTGGTTCGATTGGAAACTACCTACAAATGGTGCATCTATGCAAGACCTAGATATGACTGAGAAATTTGGGTTCAGTGTCAACATGAAAGTACCTCTATGTCTACAAGCAATACCATACAATAATTTCGAGGAATGACTCACTTTTTATTGTACTTTGTGTCCCTAGTACTGTTCTCCCTCTAGAAGAAAAAACATTCATTTTCCTTTATTGTTTTGTTATTTGTTTTTGTATGATTGTAAAAAACATTTTTGTCTATGATCTTTCACTCATTTAGAAATAAATGTTGGCGTATCATGTCAAATATTACTCGTGCGCCTTCGATGATCTTTCACCAGGGTCGTTCCAAACAATTTAAAGGTATTGTTTAAATCTTAAAAATTGAGCCTTTAATTGGGCCTCTATTTTGTCAAATTGGGCCTCACAGATTACAAGAAACGGAGGAAGACCCTATCTGGCTCAGGGTTAAGAAGAAGGATAGAGAAAGAGATATCTCTCTAATTACTCAAGAAAAGTTGTTATTGCTTGATTGCCAAATGCTTTGTGACGAGCCCTATTTATACTACTCTTGTAGGAATTTACATTACAAAATAGAAGGATCTAGAAGCATTGATTACAAAATAAAAATCTAGAGACATGATACTCTAGTTCACATGGCTAGAAAAGTCTAGAGATCTTAAGGTTTCACTAGTTATTTATCTTCATCTATTGGTGTTTCTAGAAGATTCCATAATATTGCCAATTTCTTGAAACTTCCATATTATTTTTCATCATTTTCCCCGGGTTGGAGGAGACTAGTCCTCGAGTCAAAATCTTCGTCATCGACAAAGTACGGTGAAATATCAGCAACATTGAAGGTTGTAGAGACTCCATAGTCACCTGGCAGCTCTATTTTGTAGGCATGATCATTGATCTTCTGCGCAATTTTGAAAGGACCATCAGCTCTTGGATATAGCTTGACATTTGGTTTATTAGAAAATCGTTCCTTTCGCAAGTGTATCCATGCCAAGTCTCCTTCTTTAAATGTATTCAACTTGCGATGTTTGTCTCATTGAGTCTTATACCTTGAGATTTTCTTCTCAATTCTCTCATGAACTTTTGCTCATGTAACTTCTTCATTTCATTTGCTGTTCGTTCTGCATTGTATTGTTGAGTGCTAGTTGAAGGAGTTAAGTAAACCGCATGTTGGATGTCTCGCATTAGAGGTAGTCATAATGGAGTTTTTAATGGTACAACATCTGAGGATTCAACATGCATTTGCTCGATTTCCTTTGGGATGATGGATTCCTCTTTCGATTCGAACAATAGAGCAAAGTGCATGACTCGCGCTTCCTCTGTTGTCACCTTGTTGAATGGTTCCTTTACGACTAAATAAATCTCTGCTCTCATACCAAATCTGGCTCAAGATTAACAAGAAGGGTAGAGAAAGAGAGATCTCTCCAATTACTCAAGAAAAGTTGGTATTGCTTTATTATTGCTTGATTTTCAAATGCTTGGTGATGAGCCATATTTATACTATTCTTGTAGGGCTTTACATTACAAAATAGAATGATCTAGAAGTATTGATTACAAAAGAAAAATCTAAAGACATGGATACTCTAGTTCACATGGCTAGAAAAATATAGAGATCTTAAGGTTTCCCTAGTTATTTATCTTCATCTATTGGTGTTTTTAGAAAATTTCATAATATTCTCAATTTCTTGAAACTTCCATATTATTCTTCATCACTATCCTAGATCGTTCAAGTGCATCAAATCACTTGAAAAAATTGACTTCAAGAGATAAGTATCTTATCCCTTCTTAATATTTATATGGTGTTCTAAATTCATACAATTATATATGATCTTGGGTTATTTGTTCATGGCATCTGACTATGGTTATTATTGTTATACTACTGCCATGATGTTCAATTTATTCTTATATTTGGTATCAAAGCCTTAGTTGTGTGTTTTAGAATCCATTTAAATGTATTAGGATGAAAATAACATGTTTGGATGTTGTGCACTAATATATTATATTTGTAACACCCCAAAGCTCGACCTAATAGGTCGAGGAGAGATCCTAAAGTAGGATCAATTGAAGTTGAGACTTATAATGATGGTATTTGACTACCATTGAAAGATTTTTATGATTTATCTATATTTTTGCCAAATTATTGATTGTGACTTTGATGGACTATGTTATTGAAATAAATGTTTGGTAAATGGTGTGACATTGAAAATGTCTTTTACGGAATTATATGTGTAAATTTGTATTGTTTAAATGTGATGATTAATAAATCTTAGATGTTGGAATGAGATGTTGTATGAGTTGCTTTGTAGTGGGGGTGATTAAGAGTAGTAAAATAAGGGGTATAAACGGAAATTGGATATTAAACCAATTCAGCCCAATTGAGAGAGTGAGGGTGAGAGAGTTCGAGAGGGAGTGGAGGAGAAATAAGGAGAAGAAACTCCACTCCATCACCTAACACTTCTCATAATCAGCCCCAATATCCTTTCTTTACCATTTCTATCATCTTCAAACTCACCCTCTCTCAACAAAAAGCACCAAAACAAACAGTAGCCAAAACTCCTCCATTTACACTACCAAAACCCCAAAACAGAGTTTGAACATTATCCCCTAGCTCACTACTTTAGGTTTGCATGTGATGGTTGATGCTTAGATTGAAGTCTTGGGGGGTTGCATGTGGGTTTGAAACACTCAAAATAGGAGTCTTGTAGCTGACATTGTTGATGTGAAGTGTTTAAAGTTCATCTAAGCTTTAGGGAAGGAACTACAAGTGCTCTCAAGAGTGTTCTAGTGAGGAGCATCTAAAGGTGAGTTCCTCATCTCTTCTTAAGTTAATAGGATTTAATTGCATGTTTATCAATTATCCAAATTCATGACTTTGATTGAAAGATGACATTTCTGAGCTTGCATAATTGTGCATGAAATGAAGGTATTAAATGTTAGTTTATATTGAAAATGTGATAGAGTTATTAATGTTTGTCATCATTTCTTGTCAAACCCGTATTGCACCCTGTCAGTAATTCGATGTGATTCTTGCATTTCTGAAAACTAGACTCATTATCCTTCAGTTTAGGCACAAATTTTACCCAATTTGACTGAGTATTGAATGCTTAAATCGTGTTACAAACTGGATGATTGTTGCTGTGCTGTTTTTGGTATCTCTCGTCACTATTTTGTGAAACTGTACTTTTTTGGCTGAACAAACAAATAAATAAAAATTACGTTAAAATACTAGACAAAATTTAATTCAAGATAGGCTTTGGAATGGTGAAATTTCATTAAGTATGGAATGAGAAAATTGACTTGTAAGTTAACCAACTCTCCATGTGAATTCTGCAAAAACTCTTTCTAGGTATACGTTGAGTGTTTTGCTCTCAATGTTTTCTTTAGAACTTTGTTTTGACTGATTTTTGTTCCATTAGAAAGTAGACTTATTTTGCTTCAGTTTGAGCACAGGTTTCATGTTATTTGACTTAGTCTTCACCTTTTAAAATGTGTTACAATTTAGATAAGGGATGCTGTTCTATTTTATTGACTAGGTTCATTGTTTTAATAAACTGTACCATTCGGTCCATTATTATGTAAATTAAATTTTATATTCCGAAACTAGACTTATAAAGGTTTCCAAAGAATGGTTGTTTGTATAATTCTGATGTTATTTGAATTAATTCGCCGAAGTAGATGTAAGACTGCATAAAATTCTGCACATGTGCTGTATGTGGAAATACTTGATACGTTTAAAAAGGAATTATATTGAGTTGTTATTGGTTGCTAGAAATGTGTTTCTAAGATAAAATGAATAGGCCTCTAGGTTAATTGATGTGTTTATGATTGAGGTTTTGAGTAATAAAATTTACTCCTAAGTATATTGAATTATGTGAATGAGTGATTGATATGAATGTTGATTGATATGTAAAGAGGAGCATTGAGAGGTAAAGTCTCAATAGAGGAAAGAGGAGCATTGGGAGGTAAATGCCCAATTAGATGAATGAACATTGAGGTAAAGTCTCAATAGAAAAGTTATTGGGAGGTAAAGTCTCAATTAGATGAATGAAAGAAAAGTAAAGATAAGATAGGAATAGAAAGAGGGATGGTGTTATACCAAAGAGGGACTCATTGAGATTTTTTTAAATCTCACTGTTTATATTTTGTGGTTTTTCAGGTGAATCTAATGAGCAAACCAAAGATGCAACCAAAGATGCGGTTTGAGGAAAGAAGATTTGATGGTATCATGAACACTTGCCTAGGAAGACCAACAACTTTTGTATAGCATATTAAATAGATTCATGAGGATATGTATTATGACATTCTAGACTCGTGTATTATGGACCTAATTGATTAGAGTATATGAGGATGTTATAATATTCATGCAAATTTATGTATTTTTGTGCATGTTGATTATTGAAAAGAAAATGTATTGTACTGTTTTTTTACACTAAGAAAAGAAAAGATTCGCAGTGTGAAGTATGAATTCAGTTAACAGTGAATTGTAAAAAAAGAAAACATGCAATATTTTGGTGAATAATGACATGTTTCTCTGATGGATCACAAATGGATCCATTTTAAAGATGATTTAATTTATATACACGATAAATGTATAAATGTTTTACACTATTTATCAATTACAAGTTGACACGTCATTAAAAAAAGTTAATCAATTAGTAACCACCTTATATGTTAACCATTCCATGAATATATAATTATTGGTGGTGGTTCTAAAAATCTATACGCCGCATATGTAAAATAAAAGTTCCTATTCTTATAGTAAGAAAATTACCCTATTTGAATTCTTTTGATCAAATAATAACACCCTATGATTTTGGGATTGAAACAGTGTAACATTTGGTAAAAAAACACAACTTTTCATCATGACAACACCGAATCTAGTTTTTGAGTCATTTTTGCTTTCAAACTTTGAGCATTATTTTGATCTGGTTTTGATCAATCAAAATGAGTGAGAAATACTGCTTGAAAGTAGGCGGGTCGGAATGATCGATTTTTCTGCAATTTGGTCGAAATTGACCCACTAGAGATTGAAGATGACACCCAAGCCTCATGCAACGCCCAATCCCAGCCTTTAGAGAGTGCGGGAGAGTGTGCAGTCTATAAAACTCCAATTTTTGTTCCATTTTTTGCATTTTGTTTGTCTTGACCTCTATTTATTTTATATATGGTTAATATATAAAATTATTTTATAACTATATTGTTAAATACCTTTTAAATCACTTTAAAAATTGGAAATAATTATTTTAATTTTTTTTCTTTGCTTGGAAAATATGTTGGCATTTATTAGATATATATGTGACGTACAGACACTCTCCCTTGTTTCTTAGTTGGCATAGTTCACTCTCTTTTTTTATCGGATCTTAATCTAACAATTCCTATAGCATCTGCAAGCAGAGATGTAGAAATGGCCGAAGGACAATTATGCCACAAGTGAATTCCATGCTCCATAGATAGTCTTGTTTTGCCAACCAATCCGCACAAGAGTTGCCCTCACGAAGGGAATGTTGAAAGCTGAACTACTAAAGGAGTGGATATGATCAATAATTGGCGAATGAAGGTGAGTGGTAGAAATTCCTATAGCATCTACAAGCATAGTTCACTCTCTATGTGCATTGCATGAATTAAAAATGATTAATGTTAATTAATTTTTGAGCAATTGTTCTCCAATTTGGAATTCTATTACTTGAAGCGAGTGTATATGTTAGGTATTGTTTATCTGGTTCGGTGAGTTATCAGGAAGCAGAAGAATGAATCGCAACAGTGACAATTGCAGCAAGGAATATTAGCACAGCAAGGAACATTAGCTCATGACTATACTACTCTATACTATTCTCTTCAAATTCATCATAGATTATTAATTGCCAAATAATTCCATACAAATAGGACAATCCAAAAAAGGATTTGTCTACTGCCACTCAATGACAGCTAGCAAGGGAATCTTTCTATTACAATATGATGACTCACTATAATAAAAGGTTCTAGGTTCTATGATGACTAGTGTAGCAAGGTTTCAATGATAGGAGTCTCTAAGCCACTTGGGCTTGACCCGATTACGTTTGGCCCGTATCTTCGCAATTGGGCCGTTCACCGTCTCTTCAGCCTCTTCCTCTTGAGCAGCATGAGCATCAGCTTCTTCTTCTAATATGTCTTGGGCCTGCATAGTATCCTGGCCCATAACATCCCTTGGTCCATTAAAACTCACCTTGTCGTCAAGGTGAAATTCAGGAAAAGTAGTAGCAATATCAGTGAAGTCTTCCCAAGTGGTGTCCTCCGGAAATAGTCCCTCCCATTGAATGAGCACTGCAGGAGGTTTGTTAGGTCCCATATCCTTCCAATCAAGTACAGCAAGGGGTTGAATCTTTGGATAATTGTCTACTGCATCTGGAGGTACCTGCAAAACCGTTGTTGTAGTTCCATGAAACGGCTTCAGTTTGGACACATGGAAGGTGGGATGTATCTTGCTAGTAGGAGGCAAGTCAAGCTTGAAAGCCACTTCTCCAAATTGTTCCAGAATCTTGAATGGGCCATAGAAACGTTGTGAGAGTTTCTGCACCCGCTTTCCAGCCACTGAACTCTGTCGATAGGGCCTGAGCTTGACCATCACATAATCACCAATCTGGAACTGGTGTGTTTTACGTTGCTGGTCTGCATAAGACTTCATGTTGTGTTGCGCTTTGAGCAGTTTCTGTTTCAGCAATTGTAACATCATTTCCCTGTCAGTTAGAGTATCATCAACCGCTTGAACGTGACTTGAACCCCGAATGTATGCTGGATGTAACATCCCTAATTTTTAAGACTCGAGTTATGAATCCTAAGACCGATATAATTATTCGTCAAGAATAATTAGGCGAGTCTCGGTGAGGATTAGTCGAAGATAATGTCCGAAATCCCTATTCTCCATTTAATTGTGGCCTAGTCATGGTTTTAATGAAGAATTAAGCTGAAGGGCAAATTTGTCTTTTCACCCCTCTTTAGTGATTCAGCCACTAAGACTGAACCCCTTCAGCCCCACACTCTCACACTTAACCATTCCCTAAAAATTCAGAAAAAAGAAAAGAAGGGAGAAGGGAGAAGAGGGGCGCGAAGGGGAGGAGAGAAGGGAGGAGGGATCATCAAAAATCTTGGTTGCATGTAAGTACTCCTTCCACTTTCCCACTCCATTTCAATTTGCTTTCCAATGGTATAAGTTTCAGATCCTGATTCCAACTCTTTCTCTCATCTCTATTGATGTCCATGAAGCTCCAAGTGGTGAAAATGGTGGAGTTTGTGTGTAGAGGAGTTTGCATGTTCTGTTGTAACTGCTGAAGGTGAAGTCCTAGCCTTGCATTTCGATTTGGAGGAAGCTTGTGAGGATTTGAGTTGCTGGTTCAGTTGCTGCTTCAGTTGTTAAGGGAAGAGAGCTGCTGTGTCGACTTGTGTTGGTGCCTAGCGAGGATTGTTCGTGATTATCGTGTTCCGATCGTCGCGTGTTCCATTTGGGGGCTCCTCACACGATCTTCAAACCGGTGAGTTCTACTCACGGATTAGGGACAATACGATTTTCTGAATTTGTGTCACATTTTGTTTCTCGACGAAAAACTGAGTTCGAAAGATTTCCGGGTCGAAAACCGTTTTTGAGAAAAATAGTGTTTTACGGTTTTTATCGAAATATTGAGTAATCTATGAATTGCTGATTTAAATGCTTTCACTGGAATATGGGCTGAAATGTTGGTTACAATATCTATTTTTAAGTCTCGATGGTTAGGAAAAGTCTCGGGGTCGAATAGAAAGCGAAACGGTACAAAACGGGTGTTCGAAATGCTGTTTTCAGCCATTTCTGCCTCCCATCGCGTCGCGGCCCGTGGCCATCGCGTCGCGACCTCTCTTAATTTTTGCAACGCAAAACTTTCTGTCACTTTTCGCGTCGCGGCGGAATAACTTTTGATCCGAGAACCCGATTGAGGTGTTCTAAAATGCGTTGGAAAGCTTATTCAAAGACCTAACTATATATATATATATATATATATATATATATATATATATATATATATATATATATATATATGACTTGAATTGTAAAACACACTGTTTTTGAAAGTCAAAGCTGTTTTCAAAACCGAAAACTTAGACCGCGTGTGAGATAATGTTTTTGACATAACAAACCGGATCGTGGATCCTTCTCGACGCTATGATTATAACGCCGGATGTCTAACTTTGAATTCATCAAAACGGGTTATAAATCGATAATAGATATAGATATCTAAAACTTGAAAGACGGCCCAATGTGGGTACGATATATAGATTATATCGAGTTGGGTGACGACCCAACGAATAGCATACTAGGAAGGGAAGTAATGATCCCTCACCCTAGGCCCTGAAACGTTATGGCGTGGTCTAACGAGGGTTATCGGGATTGTGGTTGTTTGCACGGCCGGTTTATGCTAAGTTAAGTATACGACTCGCCGAGATTGTGGGTGTTTGCATGGTCGGGTTTCGTTTGGTAAGCTAGTAATTCTAAATTGATATTACGAGGCTTAGTTATATATGAATAGCGCATTAGATACCGAGATTGTGGTTGTTTGCACGGTCGGTAATGGGCTAAGACTATATATGGGTATGTGGTTTATAATTCAAACCACGTTGTAACGGTTTTATAAATGAACCGAGTGGTAGTGAGGGGGCACGGTAGAACTCACTGAGATATGTTATCTCACCCTATCTTTGTTGTTGTTTTTCAGAGAAGCAGAGAAAGAAGAAGACTGTCATGCACGAGTAGGTGACATGCTCTTGGAGATGTCAAGGACCTAGTCTTGATCCTCTTATGTTTCCTTTTGCTGTCTTTGTCATGGTTGTATGACTTGTATCGTTTATGAGTTGTCCGAACCGTATTTGTGTTCCTGTTTTAGTTATTGAACTCGGATGTTGTAATCCTTTCGGTTGTGGACTGAGTAGCTTCTATTATATGAAGTCGGGATGTTCCAAATATTATGTTTAATTTCGGAAAAAGTCTATATGTTCAATAATTATCCAGGAACTGTGTCCTCTGATTATTGCTGTAATTGTGCATTGCGGTATATCTACATGTTAGAAATATCAGGGTGTTACAGGGGAGGTCTGCCATAAACAATTTGGAATAGGTGAAAAACCAGTCGAGCTGTGTACTGCAGAATTATAACTCTATTCGGCCCAGACCAGAAACTTTCCCCAGATTTTCGGTTTCTCATGTACGAAGGCACGTAAATACTGCTGTAGAGTCTTGTTCGCAACCTCTGTTTGCCCATCTCCTTATGGATGATAAGCAGTGGTCATACGGAGTTTAGTGCCACTCAAAGTGAACAATTCACGCCAGAATTTCCTGCAGAAAATAGGATCACGGTCGGACACAATGCTACGAGGCATACCGTGCAGCTTACAAAACATTTCAGAGAATAGCTCAGCCACTTTGGCTGCTGTGAAAGCTGTTGTAACATGCCGAAATGGGCAGCTTTTGAGAGACGATCCACCACCACTAAGATGACGGTATTGTTTTGGAAGGAAGGGAGCCTCGTGATAAAATCCATGGAGATGTCTTCCCAAACACATTCCGGTATTGGCAAAGGTTGGAGCAAGCCGAATGGTGGTTGAGCAGGGACCTTAATTTGTTGACAAGTAAGACATTCCTTGACAAAGGCAGCAACGCCCCTTTTCATGACATGCCAATACACATTTTCCCGTAGTCTACCATACGTCTTGTGAACACCACCATGGCCCCCAAGTGGAGAAGCATGGAACTCTTCCAACAATAGTTGCTTAGCAGAGGAAGAATGGGGAATAAACAGTTTACCTTTGAAGAAAACCAAACCATCATACACTTGGTAATCTGGATAAGCACTTGGATCCTCAGAAATATGCTTGATCAAGTCATGTAGTGTTTGATCTTCCAAGAACATAGATTTCAGTTTCTGAAGAAAATCCCAATGTGGAACCATCAAAGCAAAACAATGAGCTCGAGAGAGAGTGTCAGCTACCCGGTTTTGTGCTCCGGGCTTATAAATGATTTCATAAGTATACCCAAGCAGCTTGGCAAGATAGAACTGTTGCTCCGGAGTTTGGATAACCTGAGTCATGAGCTCACGGAGGCTAAGCTGATCAGTATAAATGAGAAATTTGCGACCCAAGAGATAGGTACGCCACTTCTTGACAGCTGAGGTAATTGCACACAATTCTCGGACATAAGTGGAGGCGGTCAACAGACGAGGACAGAATTGCTTGCTGTAATAACATATAGGATGGCCTTGCTGCACAAGGACGACACATATACCTGAACCCGATGCATCAGTCACCATAATGAGATTGTCATTGAAATTAGGTAAAGAGAGCACTGGAGCTTCGGTCATAGCTCTCTTAAGTGTGTCAAAAGCTTTCTGGGCAGCAGCATCCCAATGAAAAGAATCTCTCTTTAGTAACTCAGTAAGAGGGGCCGCAATGGTAGAATAGTGACTGATGAACTTGTGGTAAAAACCAGTTAAGCCTAGGAATCCTCGTAAATGCTTCACAGATTTGGGTGTTGGCCAATTAACCATAGCAGCAATTTTCTCCAGGTCCGGACCAACACCATCTACAAAGACAATATGTCCTAGCTAGATATGCAATAGAGTTTTGTGCAATGGAACACTTGGAAAACTTCAACTGAAAGTGATTTTGTGCTAAACAATTAAACACAGTAGTTAGATGTTCCAAAGGTGCCTCAAAAGAAGGACTATAAACCAAAATATCATCGAAAAACACAATTACAAACTGACGCAAGTAAGGTTACAAATTCATAGTAGATTGGAAAGTGGAAGGAGCATTAGATAAACCAAAAGGCATTACCAAAAATTCATAGTGATCGAGGTGTGTCCGAAATGCCGTGTTGGGAATATCTTCCGGCGCCATACGAATCTGATGATATCCGGAGCGGAGATCCAACTTGGTAAACCAATGAGTACCATACAGCTCATCCAATAACTCATCAATTACCGGAATGGGGAAGCGGTCCTTGACTGTGATGGCGTTGAGAGCACGATAATCCACGCAAAAACGCCACGAGCCATCCTTCTTGCGAACTAGTAACACCGGTGAAGAGAATGAACTAGAACTGTGCTGAATTATGCCTTGTTTGAGCATGTCACGTATTTGAGATTCAATTTCCTGCTTCTGAAAGTGAGGGTAACGGTATGGTCGGACATTGATTGGGTTGGAGTTATCAAGGAGGGGGATATGGTGGTCAATTTGGCGAGGGGGAGGCAGGCTTGTTGGTGATTCAAAAAGGTGAGCAAATTTGGTGAGTATGGCTTGGATAGCAGGGTCAGTGTGGGAGGTGGCAGGAGGTGTGGCTGTTTTTGTGATAAGTTGAAGGTGAAATACATCATCAATAGCATTGGTGTCAACTAAGCGGATGAATTGATGTAGGGAAGCCTCATCAGGTTTCGGTTTTGGGAGGCCTACCAAGTGAACCGTTTCACCTTTCACATTAAAACTCATGGTAAGTTGAGCATAATCCGTAACAATTGGACCTAGGGTCTTCAACCATTGAACCCCTAATACTAGCTCAGCTCCACTAATTGGTAAAGCAAATAAATCCACCAAAAACATATGAGGACCAAGGAATAATGGTACCTGAGGGCAGAAAGTAGTACATTGGGGCTCTTCACCATTGCCCACTATCACATTGAATGGATTTGTTGGTTTCACAGCAAGTCCAAGCAATTTAGCAATTCTATCTTGGGCAAAGTTGTGAGTACTCCCTCCATCAATCAAAATAGATATTGCTTGTTTTTCAATGTGACCCAAAACTCTCAGTGTTTGAGGAATGCTATGACCCATCAAGGCATGTAGGCTAATTTGAGAAGGGTTGGTTTCGGTTAAGTCAGGTTCTATTTCAGCAAGGGTGGGCTCGGTTGGGTTTGTGGTGGCCGTGAGAACCATGGCTGTAGACTCATCTGGTGGCGGGTCGGGCACTACAATCTTGAGATTAAACTGACGTTTGCAACGGTGACCGGGAACGAAACGTTCGTCGCAGTTGTAGTAGAGGTTTTTTTTGACGGCGTTCTTGGAGTTCTGCCGGAGTGAGTCGTTTGGTGGTCATCTGTTTGGGTGGGTTCACGGTGAGGGTAGGACGATATGAGGTACTGTTTGTGGAGGTAGTTGGGGAGGAATTTATGGAAGAATGGCTGGGTACGATTGTCTAGGGTTTTCTCTTCCTGAAGCTTTGCAAGGCTGATTGCTTGAGGGAGGGTTGCGGGTTGAAATGCTTGAACTTCACGTCTAATGGCTGGTTTGAGGCCAGAAACAAAACAACTGAGGTAAAATTGTGGCTGCAACCATACGATTCGGTTAGCTAAGGGCTCAAATTGGGGTTGGTAAGTAGCAACAGTGGAGGTTTGCGAGAGTTTGAATAGGGCACCGATGAGATCTTCATAGATGGAAGGGGCAAAACGAGATTCCAAGGAGTGAAGAAAGGCCTGCCATGAAAGAAGTTGATTGTTAGAGTACATCCACTGAAACCAAGCTAGGGCTTCGCCTTCCATATAGAAGGAAGCAATACGCAGTCGTTGGTCTTCCGGCGTGCGATGGAACTCGAAAAACTGAGTTATCTTGAAGATCCAGCCAAGTGGGTCGGTGCCGTTGAATCTGGGAATATCGAGCTTCAGAGATGTGTTCGGAGTGTTTGGTTGGTCGATCAGTGGAAAACCAGGTGGACCGAGGCGATTGCGCAGTCCATGGACATCGGTGGTGAGGTTGTTGAGGTTTTGTTGGAAGGATTCTTGGTTGGCTAAGATCTGGTGGAGAACGGAGGAGATGCTGTTTGGGGACGGTGGAGATCGAGAATGAGGACATGGTAAATCGATGAAAGCACCAAATATGTTAGGTATTGTTTATCTGGTTCGGTGAGTTATCAGGAAGCAGAAGAATGAATCGCAACAGTGACAATTGCAGCAAGGAATATTAGCACAGCAAGGAACATTAGCTCATGACTATACTACTTTAGACTATTCTCTTCAAATTCATCATAGATTAATAATTGCCAAATAATTGCATACAAATAGGACAATCCAAAAAAGGATTTGTCTACTGCCACTCAATGACAGCTAGCAAGGGAATCTTTCTATTACAATATGATGACTCACTATAATAGAAGGTTTTAGGTTCTATGATGACTAGTGCAGCTAGGTTTCAATGATAGGAGTCTCTAAGCCACTTGGGCTTGACCCGATTACGTTTGACCTGTATCTTCGCAATTGGGCCGTTCACCATCTCTTCAGCCTTTTCCTCTTGAGCAGCATGAGCATCAGCTTCTTCTTCTAATATGTCTTGGGCCTGCATAGTATCCTGGCCCATAACAGTATACCACTATAGTGGGTAGCTCATGAATATTAATGAGGTTTCATGATTATATTGTGGATGTTTTGTTTCTTGAATGATTGATAATTTAATTTACCCACGGGAAATTAAATTATGAATTGTTTTTTTAAAACATGATTTATTGGGAATGTATTACAATTTAAAATTCCTTCTGCGCACATATGTTGGATTTTTTTTTTAATCTTTATCTAATGTAGACTTCACCCACAGAGGAGTTTATATTATATGTGATTAATATTTCTTGTTATATATTTCCTGTGATATATATATATATATATATATCAATTTTCTCATGTGATTAATCATTTTAATTCATTTATATTTTTTTTCTTAAATATTTTGTTTAAATAATTTTGAACATGATAATTTTTTTTTATGGGATGATTAGGTTAGAAGTATAGGAAGGACAATTTTTTTTGCCACTGTGTGACAGTTGAGGGGGAGAGTTTATAATAGTCATTCTAATATGTATAATTTATTGTAACTATTAATTATGTTATTTTAGAGAACATAAATTAAATGCTTACTAGCATATTATGTGTGACAGTTGCGGCCACATTTGCAGGAAAACTTTAGTTTTCCCTTTCTTTTCTTTTTTTTTTTACTTTATGCAACTTTGGTTTTTCATTTTTATATTTTAGGTAGTGTATTTTTGGTACTTTAGAATTTGGAAAAACTTTTAGATGTTCCAATACGTGAAATTCGTTGCTCAATAATAGGTTTAGGGGAAAAAACTTAATTTCGTGATAAAGTACATAAAGTACGCTGTAACAGAGTGTTTTGAGGTACTTTAAAGTCTAGAAAAAATTTTAGTTGTTCAAATAAGCAAAGTTCGTTCCTCAATAAACGATTTTGTGGAAAAAAATTAATTTTGTGACAAAATACGTAAAGTGCGATGCTAAGCAGTGTGTTTTGAGGTACTTTAGAGTTCGGAAAAAAATTAGATGTTCAAATACACGAAGTTCGTTCCTCAATAAACGATTTTGTGGAAAAAATTTAATTTCGTGATAAAATACGTAAAGCTTGATGCTAAGTAGTGTGTTGTGAAGTACCTTAGAGTTCAGAAAAAAAATTGATGTTCAAATTAGTGAAGTTCGTTCCTCAATAACTGAATTTGGTGTGGAAAAAAACTTAATTTTGTGCCAAAATATGTAAACGCAATGTTAAACATCGTTTTTTGAGGTACTTTAAAGTCCAGAAATTTTTTTAGATATTCAAATACATGAAGCCTATTTCTCAATAACATGGTTTGGTGGAAAAAAATTAATTTCATCACAAAATACGTAAATTGCGATGCTAAACAATGTGCTTTGAATTATTGTAGTGTTTGGAAAAATTTGAATGGTTCAAAATTATTTTATGTAAAGTGCAACTCACCACTTTAAAAAATTAATTTATTTTTATACTTCTCTTTTTTATATTTCTTCTTATATTTACTTTTTCCGAGTACTCACGCCCACCCCTTTTGTTTCTTTAATTGATCCCCCTTCTTTTATGAATTTTATTGTGGTTATTTCGCACCAACAACTATTAGAAACATACTTAAATTGGAGCTTGTATTTTTATTTTAGTCTCGCTTTTAGTATTTGATTGTAAATAGTATTTAATAAATATATAGAAGATGACAAACATTATTAAATTTGTAGCTTCTCTTTCATAATTCATTTAAAATCTAATTGACACCACTTTAAGAAATCAATTTAATTTTATACTTTTTTTTTGCGGGATATTTTTATTCTCTTTATATGTTTTAGAACCATACTTTCTATAACCTTTAAAAAGTTAATTTTGGTCATTTAACACCAACGGGTATTAAAAACATACCTAAATTAGTGTTTGTGTTTTTATTTTAGTCTCACTTTTTAGTATTTGATTGTAAATAGTATGTAATGAATATATAGAAGATGACAAACATTGATTTCTTTTGTTCTGGTTTATAGAAGTTTAATAAAGTTCGATGCTAAGTGTATTGTGAAGTAACTTAGAGTTCGGAAAAAAAATTAGATGTTCAAATACGTGAAGTTCGTTCCTCAATAGTCGGTTTGGTGGAAAAAAATATGCTAAATAGTGTGTTTTGAGGTACTTTAGAGTCCAGATTTTTTTTTATAAATGTTCAAATACGTAAAGTTTGTTCTTCAATAACACAATTTGGTAAGAAAAATTAATTTCGTAACAAAATACATAAAATGTGATGCTAAACAATGTGTTTTGAATTATTATTTGGAAAAGTTTTAACGCTTAAAAAATTAATTTATTTAAAGTGCAACTCACCGCTTTAAAAAATTAATTTATTTTTATACTTATTTTCTTTATATTTCTTCTTATATTTATTTTTTGCGAGTACTCGCGTCCACCCCCCGCCCCTTTTGTTTCTTTAATGAGCACTTCTGTCAACCTTCCTTCTTTTATGACTTTTATTTTGTTTATTTTACACAAACCAGATTTAGCTAACCTCGCGTATCGCACAGGTATTAGGGCTAATTTCTATAACTCTTATCTATTCGATTCCTAATTATACCAAGTTTAATATCAGCAAATATCAATTTAGTTTATTTATATTCGTTAACATGCACTAGCGCTCCACGTGCATTAGCTATTGTTCATTTGATCGACCAAGAGTTGATTGTATTTATTTTCAACTTTATATCACAATATTCCACAATTATATTTGTGTTGACTTGGAACAAGTTTAGCATGTGATAAATATTGTTTCATGTGTCTTGTGAAATATTTTATTAGTATCGTTTATCCATTTCCCTTAAGAACTAAGAGAAATGTGTGGGAGCTTGTTTTATTTTAATACATGCTTTATTTCTTAAGGAAATGTGGGAGCATATTTTTAATTAAAATATGTGCTTTAGAAGTATTAATCACGTGTTTATACAATTTGTGGACTAAGCATATTATTTTGTTAATATATTAAAAGTGTGCTAACTTGCTTACATTCTTATCTAATCACTCGGTTAAACCTTAATGGTTTATGTGTATTGACATGATTTGTTAGTGAGATCTCATAAAAAACATTGATTGCACGTGCTTTATATATGTAATGACAATTCTCATGAATATGTTGATGAGTGTTATTTTATCTACCTGATGTAGTTATTTAGTGGGAGTTGTTGATGTGAATTGTAATGTATGTGACTCGTGCGATTAGATTTCCAATGGATATTGTTGCGTTGCTTGCGAAGATGTTCTTTGCTTTGTGCATACGGTAGTCTTTTCCTTGTTTAATACTCTATTATCATTGAAATACCCCGTGTTATAAATGCTTTCTAGAAAAGCAATGATTATTGGTCTTTCATATAAGAAAGATGTTTATTTCTCTTGATGAAAATATTATTTTGAAATATTCATCTCTGATTGTGGTTATATTGCTTTTGCAGGTTAGGTTTTGATGATGATGTGTTCGAAGTCAAAATGACAAGCTAGGGTTTTGATGATGATGTGTTCAAAGCGGAAAATGACAAAGCGGAAATCCAAGGCAAACAAGACTCAAGAAGTAAGAGTAGTCTCTAGGGTTTGGGTCGTGTCTTAGGATATTGTGTAAGCCGCTTCTGAGGGTCAGCTCATTTCACAGTTTCATAGCTCTCACAGTTTTCAAAATGCATGCATGCACATAGGTAAGGCACGTAACATAAAAACCATTTTGTGATAGATAGAAATCGATTCATGACTTATCTCCTAAAGCCAAGAATCGATTTCCAAACTTCTTCAAAAGATAGAAATCGATTCCTATTATTTTTTTGAGTCCAGAATCAATTTTCAACTCTGTCTTTAAAGTAACAAATCGATTTCCTTCCTGTTTTCAAAGCCATAAGTCGATTTGCCTCTTACTTTAATCAAGCAATGAATCGATTCATATACTATACTACTTCAAGCTAAGAATCGATTCTTCTCCTCATGCATCTAAGCATAAAATCGATTTCCTTCCTTTTAAAAGCCATCAACGGTCATATTTTTTTAAGCTGAGAATCGATTTCCACTTATCCTTTAGAGTAATCAATCGATCACACACTTATGAGTTATTCCTATTTTTAAGACAAGAATCGATTTTCACTCCTAAGCATTTCAAGCAATAAATCGATTTCTAAACTCTCTGTGATCTCATTCAACGGTCATATTTTCTCCTAAGTCTATAAATAGGGACTTAGCATTTCACAGAAAAAAACAACCCATTCTTACGCTTACGCTGAAACGCAAAACAAAACCCTAGCACACACACCTCTGTTCTTCAAGTATTTTTCATCTGTCAGAGCTGATTTCTTTCAAGGGCTAAGTTGGGTTGGTGATCTTCAAGTTGTTGTAATCTACCTTCATAAGAGGTATTTTGGTTGTTAATTTGTAATTCGTTTTTACGTTGTATTTGGTACTAGAGAGTAGGGTATCTCTCTAGGGTTGTTCACAGTACTAGGGAGTGGGGTATCTCTCTAGGGTTGCTGTTTGTACTAGGGAGTGGGGTATCTCTCTAGGGTTGTTGATTGTAACAAGGGTGGGGTATCGGGTGGGGTATCTCTTGTTGCTGTTGTTGTGGTAGATTGAGGGCTCTTCATAGGGGGGTATCCTAGGAGAAGAGTGCCTGAGTCTGTAAAGGTTTCCAAAGCACCTGTAAGCTTTGTTGTGTTAGTGGAAAATCTCACAAGGGTGTGAGGACTGGAGACGTAGGTCACTAGGAGGTGACTGAACCAGTATAAAAATCTATGTGTTCTTTACTGCTTTATTTTCTGTTTTCGTTTCTCGTTAATTCGTTCCATAAACCTGCACGAAAAAATCAATCAAGTCGTTAAAGAGGACTTAATTTTTAAAATCTCAATTCACCCCCCTCTTGAGACTGAAGCCACTTGGTAACACTGATTTCGTATATTGAAATGGTGTTTCACATTAAATATATTTTTAATCTCCTAAATGGAGATTGATTGTGTTTTCAAGGGAAAACAATGATCTTTCTTGGAAAAGATGATTTCTTTTATGGAATGGTATTTCACGTAAAACACGAATCCCTTTTAAGGGAATGGTTGTGTTTTCTTGGGAAGGCATAATGAAGACTTGTACATAGTAGTATGCAATGATACAAATTATACTAGAATGTGTATTACATTAGTACGTTTATTTTGTGATCATGACAACAAGAGTAGTTAGTTATGTGGTTGTGGGTGACATGAACTTTTAATAGTTTATATCTCACCTATAGTTGTAACTCATGAGATTTGTTGGTGTGCATTGATCATGGTTATTTGTGTTGTGTTTTATTAAAAACAAAGATATTTCAAAAGTGGAAAGTCCCACATTGCTTGGCTTTGGAATCACCAAAGTCTTTATATATTAAAGCTTAATGAGAGCTTGTAAACAAGTAAGTAGAAGGGACTTCCTCGCGCGCACAAGCAGGGACTTCCTGTCGTGTATCCAATTCGTTCTTGCCTGTTCGGAATCCTCTTTCGCTATTGCAGTTGAGACGAGACCGGTTGTACCTCGAGGAATTTGCGCTGTAGAGGCGGATAAATTCTTCAGGGCGCGTCGAAAGACTCATTCGGTTTGTTTTGTCCGCAGGTTCTCTATTTTGTTGTTGTCTTGTTGCGTAAATTACTAAAATTTGTGATTATAGTCAAGATATGAAAGTGGCCACAATTATTCATCCAATGAGTTTTGAGTTTATTTTTCTTTTCACACTTTCTTTTCTAAAGGTTATTTTATTTGTTTTTTTATTTTGTTTATTAAATCAATGTCGTCCAAGTGGGAGAATGTAAGAAATTTTATTTCTATAGTATTGGTCTTCCATTGCTTTATAAAATTTTGGTTGAATGATAACTTGATGGGTCTTGAAATATCTATCCTGTGATCAATAGATATTAGATATCAAATCGTATATAAGTGTACCTGAATAATGTAACCTATATTTTAATGGATCCTTGATGTAAACCATTACAACTCTTCATGGAAGAGTATGGTTTGAATGGATATGACTATTCATGTTTGGATATGATGAACCATTGAAACCCTACATAAAAGGGTATCTCTATAAATATATCTCTTGGAACATATGTGAAACCTAATGTAAAAAGGTCATAATGTCATTATATGCTTACTCATTATCAAAGCTTGAGAAAGAAGGGTAGGAAGACCCTATCCTAGATCAGTGTTATTCATGATCATTCAAGTGCATCAAACAACTTCAAAGAGATTGGCTTCAAGAGATAAGTATATATTATTTATATGGTGTTCTAAATCCATACAACTATGATCTTGAGTTATTTGTTCATGACATGTGATTGTGATTCATATTATTATATTATTGTCATGATAAAAAAAAAGGGTAAAAACACGCACGAAAATACTGAAACATATAAAAGCATGTGATCTTTTAAGTACTGTGTCAAAATACCTGTCTAATGTAATTCTTTACAAGATTTTTTATGTAAGCAATTAGTGGTTTAAAAAAACCGATTTCAATCTGTAACTTATATTGGTTGTATGAGGACGACTCAATAAATTTATATATATTGGCTCATTCGACCACTAGTCCAAATTTTATAATGTATTGTAACTCTATATCTTTTTGCTATATTAGATGTTTTTGCTATTAACTTTTCTCACAACAAAGATTTAAAACTTATTATAACAAAAAAAATTATAATACAACTCTCTAAAATCAATCTTCCATAAAAGCATTGATAATTATTAAAAATCCTGGGGTGCGATCAAAGATACAATTTAAATAACATAGATGTAACAACATCTCCTTCTAAGAGTTTTATATATAGAGGGTTCTTTGTTTGAAAAACTACGTACAAGTCATATTTGACTTTTCTTTTATTTCTTTGAGAAGTTCAATTGAGATTTGTCACCAACCAACTCTTGATTTTTGCATTTTGGGCATTTAGGGTTAGCTATAGAATTGGAAACCATTATATACATGTAGCAATGGGTACATCCCATCACCACTAATGAAGGTAGGTCATCTTTTGCAATACCACCTAGATCCGAGCTCACTATGGAAGACAGGTATGTTGGCAGTGGCTGAGATGAAGATAGCGAAGTCTGAGAAGTTGTAGATTCCTGGAAATTTAGTAAGTTATAAGAACCCAATCCTATTAGTGATAATTACAATATTAAATTAAGGTTTAAAATAATTATGTATTCATTCACCTTTGAATCAATCATGCTTCTTTTTCTTGACTCCATTGATCCAGATCCAACCTTTGAATATACAAAAAAAAAACATGGAGAAGAAAGATTAATTAAAACAACTCTACATTAATTATCAAATAAAAAAAATATAAGTTTAAGCTTATAAAAAAACATATAAAATAATAGTCCAAAGTCCAAAGTCAATAGTCACTTTGTTCATAATAATTAAAAAGGTCAAAAAATAACAACATTTAATATCAATCTATCAAGTAATTGAAAATCACGGAAGCAAGTACATTTGAATGGGATTAATAATTACTTGAATCTTGCAGTTCAAATCGTGCTAGTTGATTAAGGTCAAGCGAGAAGTAAATTTGTATTCAAAGAAGATTAAGACTAGTGTTACCTATGGCGTTATGTTGACCTCCTTTCTCAATTATACACCTTCCCTCTTTTGTAATTTTTGAGTGGGTGTTTTTCTTGTGTAAACTAAATTGAGTGATGATTATAATTTTTGGTGTTGGCATGTACATATATACTTGAAACATGAAGTGATAGTTAGAAATTTTGTGTGTTGGCATGTACAATATACAAGACATGGTTTTAGAGCACACAGACTTGAAAAATGAAACGAGATTTAAAAGAGTTGTTACCTTTTGAGAGTTTTTCCTATAAAACATGCTAAAAAATCTCACAATGAGTCTTAAAAGGAATATAATAAGAGGAGTGATAGTTGGTACGAAAGATAATGTACGAAAGGTAAGAATTGTAAAAGGAAAATGATAGACACTGCACCAAAACCCGCGGGTGGTTGGCTTCTTATGTTTTATTCGTACACTCGTTTCGTCATAAAAAACTTTTCTCATATAATATTCATTTATTTAAGATATAGAGACTCCTGATGTAGAATTATAATAAATTTTAATACAAAAATAATAATATTGTTTCGAGAAAAACGTTATGCTAATTAAAACTCTTAAATGAGGTAATGTGTACAAACGTAATCATGTAAAATTGTATGTTATGGTGGCTTTTTGGGCCGGCGCTCCAAGGTATTCTCACTTACCAGGTCATTTGGTTCCATATGTGACTAACCCTTGAGTTGGCGGTGGAACATTTAGTTGTTTCACATGATGTTGGCTAATTAAACACTTATGAGAATATAGGATCTGAGTTCTTTTTTTGTTACCAACTCTCTAGTCTATGTTGGCATAATTAAGTATATTTAGGGCTCATTTGATGGTCAGGATAGGATAGAGTTATGATAGAATATGAAACAGGATAAAAATAAGATATGATAGAGACAAGATATTACTATCATATCATGTGTTTGATGTGCAAGACCCAATAAGAAATAAGATAATATATATTATTCACTTCGTAGGTACAAAGATAACATATATTATAATTCTACTATACAGTTTAGATATATAGTTTAGATAAACTAATAAGTAATGATATATATATATATATATATATATATATATATATATATATATATATATATATATATATATATATATGTGTGTGTGTTAATGACAAAACTACCATTGTGACAACTATGTTTCATTTGTTAAAAAATTTAATTAATTTTCTATTTTTAAGTTTTTTAATAATAATTTTATCCTTTTATCACTTATTTTAATTTTTCTAGTTTCAATAGACTTTTAATTTTTAGACTATACAAAATGAAAAAATTACCCTTATCATAGAATTATATATTTATATTAAGTACTAATTTTTTTAATTTTTTAATTTAATATTAAATTTTATGTTTGTTTTGTTTTTAAATATATTTATTTATTATAAGATTTCATATTTGTATATTTAAAAATATCTTTTAGGAGGGTAAATGAGTAAATTATGTTCTTATCCTATCCTGCTGGTTTCTAACCCAGCTTAAAATCAGGATAAGATTTTAACTACAGAGGTAGAGTAAGATAAGTCACGAGATTAAGTTGTCATATCCTGCTGGCCACTGGAAACTCAGAAATCTAAGAAGCACGGATACGAGATACGATACGACACAGATACAAAGATACAATTTTATACGACACAGTTTGGACACTTACATAAAAAATACTATATATATATATATACATATAATTACATATAAATTTAACTTTGTATATAAGAAACCGACCAGCTAGCCAGACCGGTAATAAAAAAACGAGGCAACAAATAGTTGTTGAGTAGTATCGGGTCGGTTGGTGAGTTAGGTGGTTTCACTACACTGCGTTTATATGGTTTGAATAGGGCGAAATTGGATTTATTTTTTAGGCCCATCAAAATCTGCAACCCAAAACTGAATTTAATATTTTATGAGTATACTTTTTGGTGTAAATCGGGTATCTATGCACACAATTGCATAGATTAATCCCTCGAGCCAGATAATACCATAATGGGTGGCAAAGCTCTCCCTCAAGAGTTTTAACACTGCTGCATTTCCAATGAAGGATTCGAATCTAAAACCTTAGTTAAGTTGGAAGAGATCTAAACTATCTCATTCAAGTGCTATAGGCCAGGTATTATATGAGTATACTAATATATTTTCACAATATTATAATGATATTATTTATTTATTACGAGTAAGTCTCGTGTGTTTGTAAATTTTTTTTATGCTTATAATAAAAATAGCAATAATGTTATTTAGCCAAATTTAGAGAGACAAATACAGCCAAAAGTAGAAATACCGAGGGATTAGTTGTGATATACGGTGGTAGGACCCAATTTCATTTTATTTGAAAATTAAAATCAGTTAGAATTTTTAAATAATAAAAAACACACTTTCTCTTTCCCTTCTTCTCTGTCACACAACGCACACCATTCTTCTCTTTCTCTTCCAAGCACCGGTCTCTTCTTCTCCATCCTCTTAACAACCCATCTACTCGGCCCTACGTTTCTCTTTGGTTCTCTTTCATCTCCTTCTTCTTTCCTTTCCATTGAAACTCTTATTCTTCAACGTTGTGCTCTGGCTCGCTGTTCTCAACCAGACAAAGCCTTAGTCATGATTGTCTTCGCCGCCATTGACGGAGAGGGCTTTTGCAAGCAAACATGTAAGCATCTTTGCCCTTATTCGCGGTTCTGTTACTTGCAATCTCTACTCTTGTTGTTTTCTTTCTAAACGAATTTTGTTTTAGGGTTCAATTTGGGGGAAAATATTGGTTCAATTTGCATGATTTAGTCATCATTGGAGCAATTATTTTTAATTACTCTGAATTAGGGTGTAAATTTCTTGAGTTTTCTTCTGTTTGAGTGATTTGGGGTTCAATTTTGCTTGATTTTTGGAGGCCCCTTACTGCCACTGCATTAGTCATGGAAACATGCTCATTATGGTATTTGTCTCTTTCTTTAGAACTGTTTTGAACTCAATTGATTTCTGTCAAGGGGGTCGAAACTCACACTGAGCTTGGAAAACCAACGTCATGTTTGCAAGAAATTGACTTTTATAATTGCTTGTTGCCTCTGCCTTCCTTATTGTTTGAAGGTGACCGATTAGTTTTGCTCTTTGTTTCGTTTTCTTTGATACTCCAATTGTCATTATCAAAATGCAAACACATGTAATACTTGAACTTGTGTCTATTCAAGGATGTATTCAGTTTGTAATGCATTTAGTACAGTTAAGAATTTTCTTCATTTATGATTAAATAGAAATCATCTTCTTGTTTTTTTTACTTCCCGTATTGCTGAACAACTTTTCCTAGATATCCTATATGAAATTTGAGTAATACTTTGTAAGATAATGTAAACAATAAAGTTTGCATACTTGCATTGCATCATCATTGTAAGTCATTGGAGATGAAATTTGTTTCACCGAATCGTAATCTGAATTATCTCATGTGTGCTGTAATTCTTATCTTGCTCAAAAGTGTAGTCTAAAAGTGAGAACCTTTATATTATTCATTTTCATGATCCATGATTATTAGCAGTTTCTTACTTGAAGTTTCAAATCATTTAATATATCTAGGAAAGTGTAAAATGTTAGTCATGTAAAGTAAGGAGAGAAATAATTACAGAAGGGTGATACTGTACTTCACTCTTGTAATGTGACAACGGTGAGATGTAATGTAGTCATCTTTGTGTAGTCTTATGCCTCTTTTTATGCATATGAAGTTTTACTTGTATATTATATTCCATATATTATAACAAGTTTAGTATGTCTTGTTATTTTTATTTAATAGGGATATAAATCGTCTATCGTATTTGATATATTAGGATTTTTTACGACATATATCAGATCATTAATTTTTAACTAGTGCAAAATCTGGAATAAGAAGCACTATTTGGAATCGGTTGTTTGGATAACCGATTCCAAATGTAGGCGCGGTGGCAATTTTGCAAACAAGTTGATGTTTGAGAGATGTTTTGATTCATTTGGAATCAGTTGTTTAAACAACCGATTCAAAATGTATATATTTAGACATTTGGAATCGGTTGTATAAACAACCGATTCGTATAGGTTACATTTAGAATCGGTTTTATTGTTAACCGATTACTAAAGGGTTGTTTCTTAACTCTCAAAATTCACACGTCTCTCACTCCATCTGTTCGCGTCCCCCACACTCAGCATCATCACTCCAAAAAACCCTAAATCATCATCTCTCATATCTCACTCCATCTCGTCATTTCACTGCCCCCAAACTCAGCAAACGTGAGAAATCGCGTTCATCTCTCACTCCATCTCATGACCTTCCGCTTGAACCACAGCAATCGCGAGCAAAACACAAACAACCACAGCAATTGCAAGCAAAACACAAACAACCACGATGAGCCACCGCCTCGGCCACGTCGTTGTCATCCAAACAGCGCTCAAACCAGCACACCACCGCGAGATCAACCCTGCCAAGATCGTCGCACACTCTTCACTAAAAAAATCCTAAATCAGTTTGTGATCCCTCATGTTCCTTTCTCAGCCTCACGTTCCTCTCTGAGTCTCGTGTTCCTCACTGAGGTATTTTCTCTCTCTCTCTCTCACCTACTTCATCTTCTTCGTTCTTTCTCAGTTTTCTGCTAGGTTTTTATTTGTTGCTTTGATTTTGCAGGAATCAAAGCTTGAAACTGCAGCAATGGAGCTTGAAATGCAACAACAAACAGGTATTGAACAAAACCCCCCTTGTTTTGTTCTTTGATTTCTGTATCAGAACCTCTAGGTACGAATACTAAATTTCCTGGTTTTCTGAAACTTGCATGTACTGAATACTAGTGAAAAACAAAGAACGAAGGCTCACAAGGTACGAAATCTTCAATGAACACAAAACGAAGGCAAACAAAGGTTTCACAGGTATGAAATCACTCCTTGTGATATTTCTGTTTATTTTGGTCCTTCACACCCTAACTCCTTTGATTTACCTTGTTTGCAAGTACTCTGTGATAAGAGCTTTGAAAAACAAAGGACTGTACAACACATAGAACAGATTCACAGTAGCAAGACTGGTAAATCCCTATCTCTAAGTATGTGTTGTTTTATGTTTTTCAGCCTAAAAAAAGAAGTATATGCTTAGATGATATATTTGGACCATTTTTTCAAGTTACATGGAAAAGTTTGTAGAGTATTTAGTTGATAAAAACTCTAATTTTTTTACCTTGACAGGTTGGATCAGTTACAAGTATTTGAGGCACTTGTTTCTTGATAAGATGTGCTTTGGTGAGTTCCTTCAAGTTTAAAATTATGATGTGAGATGAGAAACAACTGGTTATTTTTCTCTTGGATTGATTACTTCTTATACAGTACATTGTGTTTTTATATTGATGTGCTAAAAGAGAGATCTTACTTAAAGTTGAATATACTTAAACTTTTTGAAATTTTTGGCGTTTAATGCTATTATTACACTTTGTGGAAGGATGTGAGAATGCCATGCCATCACATTCTGGCTATATGTGGTCAGTCACAGCTGATGTGGAGAGCTTCATATTCTAATCTAGATATTGATTCCCCTCATTGAAGATAAGTGTCGCATGCACTATTGATAAGTCTTAGTTTTTATTTCTACATTTTCAAACTCATAAGTTTACAACAAGCTGGGAATTTCTTTTGTTCTTTCTACCCAATTCTAATTTTGCTTTTATTTGATTAAAGCTATTTTTGGTTCCTCGGGCAGATCAGATTTCTAAAGCTGTAGGTGGAGAAGCTGCTGAAATGATTACTCAAGTGTCTGATAGGTATGTTTGTTATTTTCTTATTTTCTATTTTCAATACTGTCCCTGGTTGTTACCATATGTGCCATGAATGCAGTGTGATTCCCGCATTCAAATCTACTGCTGAGGAGCTTTTGAATAACTCTGGTTTATCAGCTATTGAATTACTTGCAAAAGCTCTTGCCAAGACTGTTGTGAGTCCAATGTTCTTCTCCTTTTCTCTGCATGTCTTTTCCTTTGAATAGATTAAATTTCAGGTGTTGACTTATTTTTAATTTTTTTTTGTATTTCTCATATGTTTGACTTATGCTTTTGTCGGTTGTTGTCAGCTTTGCATTTGGAATCCTGAGGAGAGTCGTGTCTGATGAGAAGGCTGATGCAGTGCAAGGTCTTGCTCTCATTGCAGATGGAACTAGGTGCTGTTTTTTATGTACCAGTCAAGGATTTGAATGCATTTCTTATAGGTAAAGCTGTATTTGAGTGTTGATTACAATTTCAAGCATTTGAAATAGTTGTTTTCTGGCCACCATTTCGTAAATTCTCTATAGCATGAGCATCCTTAAACTTCTATTGCTATCTATGAATTGAATATTATAATGGTTCACAAATGGAGTGTGTTCTCCAAACTATTGTTGAGTTCTGTGATTTGTCTGGGCAGCAGGTTAAGGAGACAAATGACTACCAACTGCTTGAGAAAGTTCAGATTAACAAGAAGATCAAAACCAAAGTCACCAAGATGATTGGTTGGGTGCCTCCAGTTGAGGGATGGCTGAAGTTGAACTCTGATGGAACCAGCAACAAAGATTGTGGCATAGCAGGTTGTGGGGGGCTTATCAGAGACCAAAATGGCATTTGGATGTGTGGTTTCTCTAAATCACTGGGATTTTGTAATGCTTATGTTTCGAAGCTGTGGGCTGTTTATGAGGCATTCTTCCTGCCAAGACCAAGGGCTACAAACATTATTGTTGAAACTGATTCTGTGATGGTTGCTGATACTCTGCAAGGAAAGGAGCTGGGACGAAGTGATTGTTGGCATCTGGTTAGAAAAATCAGGCAAGAGCTCTCAGATACTAGATGGGATTTTCAGTTTGTACATTGCTACAAGGAAGCAAATAGGAGTGCTCATGCTCTTGCCCGCATAGGAAGCCTTCAAATCCAAGATAGAATTTACCATGATGTAATGCCTGCTGATGTTATAACAGCAGTGCTTGATGACTCAAGAGGAGCTGTTTTTCCTCGTTGTGTAACTGTGTAATCCTTTTGTTCTCTGTTTGGGCCTTTTTAGCCCTCTATCCAATAAAAAAAAAAAGAAAGCCAGCAATTTAATTTTTTTTTTTAAAAAAAAGGTGACATTTCTAATCGGTTATCTAAAGAACCGATTTTAAATGTCTTTTTTTAGTACATTTAAAATCGGTTGTTTATATAACCGATTTAAAATGTCACATTTTGAATCGGTTATTTAACCGATTCAAAATGTCCCTACATTTAGAATCAGCACATTTGGAATCGGCCAATAACCGACTCCAAATGTGCCAAACAACCGATTCCAAAAGCCTTTTCTGCACTAGTTTGGGTCTGATTTTATTGGCTAAGCATATATTAATTTGCAATATTTGCAGCTTCTGTACTTTTTGACGAGAAATTGATCAAACTTCTAAGCGCCGCATGTCTAGGGAGAAGACAGGTGCAAGTTTGAAAGTAGTTGTAAAACACTTCTTCATAGAGAAAGAAGTGACTTATACTTTAGTAATGGATTTCTTATATAGTGGATTGAAGGCTTCTGTAGTTGTTGTGATCTTGTTTGTGTTGTGTTTAGTTTGTGTAACAAGTTATTTGATTGTGCTTTTATATGCTAATAAATGGGGTCTGGATTTCATATATCTGTTTGAGAATTTCTTAGCAAATGCAATGCAATGCATTGAATTCAAAACCTAAATATGTGTATTAGTCCATGCATGATGCAACATGAGGAAGTATTATACCTTGGAAACTTGAATAAGTTCCCAATCAAAGAACTCCAGATTGATACTATAACAACTTCAGCAGCAAATACAGACTTGGAAAACGTAGTTTTGGAAATATCCACAAAGGAGTTCTCCCAAGAAAAAGGAGTCGAGGCATATGGTTTGTTGTTCGCTATCAATTGGATTCATGAAGAGGGATATGAGCAAATGATTCTGGAAATAGATTGGATTTGCAAGTCTGTTACAGATGCTATGTTGGATGATCATTTGTGTAACCGTAATGTGTATGGATTAACCAATGATAAGATGTATCCTATAAAATGTTGTATATATTGAAGCACGAGACTGTAATGGCATTGAAATATAATATGAAATGTTCAATGTGTAACTGTAATGTATGACTTCAATCTTAGTGTTCCATGATACTTTTTATATAAAGTGTGTTTTTTATATTTGTTCTTTACACGCTAAAGTCTATTCTATACATTTGGCAGGATTTGTTAAGATAAGTTTTTACATACTTTTACTTTGAAAAAACTTAACCAAATCATCAACCCCATGCATTATGCTTACATTAAGGGATCTTAAGACACTCATAAAGTAACCTCTTGAAGGTTCGTTGTGAGCCTCACAAGGAAAAGAAGGATAAACCAGATTGGTCATTTAGCTAAAAAAGTTGGTTAATTGTGTGGAGGAAGTAGTTAAATGATCCAAACTGAAAATTTAACCATCCTTTTCACTGTGCTTACATTTAGGGATCCTAAGGAACTTCTAAAGTACCCTCTTGTAGGTTTATGGTGTGTCTTGCAAGGAAAAGAAGACTAAAACAGGTTGGTCATTGCAAAAGTTGGTTAATCGTGTGGAGGATGTGGTTAAATGCTCCAAACTGAAAAAATTAGATGATATTTAACCACCCTATTCATTGTACTTACGTGTAGGCATCCCAAGGCACTCCTAAAGTACCCTCTTGTAGGTTTATGGTGAGTCTCACAAAGAAAAGAGGACTAAAAAAGGTTGGTCATTTAGATGAAAAAGTTGGTTAATTGAGTGAGAGACGTGGTTAAATGAACCAAACTAAAAAATTAGATGACATTTAACCACCCTATTCATTGTGCTTACATTTAGGAGTCTCAAGTCACTCTTAGAAGTACTCTCTTGTAAGTTCACGGAGAGTCTCACAAGGAAAAGAGAAATAAAACAGGTTGGTCATTTAGTTGAAAAAATTGGTTAACTGTGTGGGGGACAGTGGCGAATCTTGACAAATTATTTTGAGGTGGCCAAACATAGTTAAGTCATATATATGCTTAAAGTTGAAGTTACGTATAATTGAAGTAATATATATATATATATATATATATATATATATATATATATATAACCTAAAATTAACATGCAAGAGAGATAAAATATTAGGAAGAAATTCACATGAATTTGACTTAAATAAATATTTGAAAGAAAAGACTATGGATAGAAAAAAAAAATCAAATTTAAAACAAAGGTGGTACAAGTGAAACAGGTTAGACACAAACATAAAAAAATGGTTATAACATTTAAGTGACTTATGTAAGAATAGGTGGCTGTGAGCACTGAGCCAATTGCGGCAGAATAATCAAGTGTGCACTAAAATAGTATGATAAAGTATTAGGTAGGACTACTATTAAAAACCTTTTCTGAATAATTGGGGTGGCCAAGGCATCTCCCTGCCTCAACCAAGTTCCGCCTCTGGTGGGGGAGGTGGTTAAATGATAGAAACTGAAAAATTAGATGACATTTAACCACCCTATTCATTGTGCTTACATTTAGAAGTCCCCAGTCACTATTAAAAGTAGTCTCTTGTAAGTTAATGGTGAGTCTCACAAGGAAAAGAGAAATAAAACATGTTGGTCATTTAGTTGAAAAAATTGGTTAATTCTGCGGGAGACAGTGGCGAATCTTGACAAATTATTTTGAGGTGGCCAAACGTAGTCAAGTCATATATATGCTTAAAGTTTAAGTTATGTATAATTGAAGTAATATATATATATATATAAGCTAAAATTAACATGCAAGAGAGATAAAATATTAAGAAGAAATTCACATGAATTTGACTTAAATAAATATTTGAAAGAAAAGACTATGGATAGAAAAAAATCAAATTTAAGACAAAGGTGGTACAAGTGAAACAGGTTAGACAAAAACATAAAAAATGGTTATAACATTTAAGTGACTTACGTAAGAATAGGTGGCTGTGAGCACCGAGCCAATGCGGCAGAATAATCAAGTGTGCATTAAAATAGTATGATAAAGTATAAGGTAGGACTACTATTAAAAAACTTTTCTGAATAATTGGGGTGGCCAAGACATCTCCCTGCCTCAACCAAGTTCCGCCTCTGGTGGGGGAGGTGGTTAAATGATTGAAACTGAAAAATTAGATGACATTTAACCACCTTATTCATTGTGTTTACATTTAGAAGTCCCAACTCACTCTTAAAAGTACTCTCTTGTAAGTTCATGGTGAGTCGCACAAGGAAAAGAGAAATAAAACAGGTTGGTCATTTAGTTGGAAAATATTAGTTAATTGTGTGGGGGAGGTGGTTAAATGATCGAAACTGAAAAATTAGATGACATTTAACACCATATGCTTTGTGCTTACATTTAGTGGCCTCAAAGCACTCCTAAAGTATCCCTTGTTGTAGGTTCATGGTGAATCTCACAAGGAAAATAGGACTAAAACTGTTTGGGTATTTTGCACAAAAAGTTGGTTAATTGTGTTATGCAAGCGCTTAATTGATAGAAACCAATGTTTTTAAAACCGGACCGGAGATCGAACCGGCGAGACCTCCGGTTCATGGTTCAATCGGTTCAACCGGTTCAACCATTGTTGAACCGGATAAGTAATTTATTAAATAAAAAATAAAAAATATTAAATTTTGGAGAAAAAAGTAAATTTAAAAATAAAAAATTGCATTTCGGACGGTTCAAACCGGTTCAACCCGGTTCGGTTCCCGGTTCTTTCCCGGTTCAAAGCGGTTCTTGGCGGTTCAATCTGGTTCTGAGCGTTTCTTTGGCCTGCGGTTCAAATGGGGTTGAACCAACCGGCCAAGGGTCCGGTTCCCGGTTCAACCGGTTGAACCGCCCGGTCCGGTCCGGTTTTTAAAACCTTGATAGAAACTAATAATTTAGTTGACATTTAATCACCCTATGTGTTGTGGTTACATTTAAGGATCCCAAGAAACTCTTAAAGTACCCTCTTGAAGATTCATAGTGAGTCTCACAAGAAAATAAGGAATAAAAGAGGTTGATTATTTAACTGAAAAAGTTGGTTAATTATGTGGGGGAAGTAGTTAAATGATCCAAACATATAAAAAAAAGGCTGGTTGCTTCTTTGAAGAAAAAAAGTGGTTAATTGTGCTGCTAAATTTAATAGAAGTTATTACAAGGCAGAACTAACACAACCAAATCAACAAAAAACACTTAACAGATACAACGTTGAACTTAACAAATTAATTTAATCAACAACTTAACAACTAAAACTATCATATATCCAAACTTCCATATGCCTTCCCAACCGAGAAAA
This sequence comes from Astragalus membranaceus, assembly GCA_039519185.1. Lineage (NCBI taxonomy): Eukaryota > Viridiplantae > Streptophyta > Magnoliopsida > Fabales > Fabaceae > Astragalus > Astragalus membranaceus. The sequence goes on from CM076848.1 coordinate 45,566,304, forward strand.
TCATCATGATTAGTACAAAATTGTATCAATTGAGTATCATGCAGCTGGGGTGGACCAGAATTATAAACACCCCAATTGGGACAGAACTGGACCCCCCTCTAACATTCTTAATTAGACCTTCCATCACACTTTTGAGATTACCAAAATCTGCTGGAATAGGTTCTCTTAAATTGTTTCTACTCATAGTTTCAGGAGGTAGCTGATTGCTTGAGAATGTTACAAATAGTGAAGCTTTGTCATATATCCAAACTTTGGAAGGATGAAGCCGGTTAGCTTTATTCCATGAAAGTACCTACAAACACTTCATAAATTGTATTGATCATATAATTAGTTAAGATACTCAAAATTACTACTAAACCAAGCAGGGTTGCCAGGAAGAAATTTATGTGTCAATCTAATAGTTCACCGTCTTAAAGTCAAATACAAATAAAATCTCAGTATCATGATTAATAACATAATTTGTTCTATTATATCATAACATTCAAGTACCAAAACCTCAAATACAAATAAAATCTCAGTATAATCAAGCCAAACCAACAAAATATTCCCCAAACATATGATTTACCACAAGATTAATACCCAATTAGTAGCATTCAAAAAAATATTGCAGAAATTCAAGTAAGGACGTACTGAAACAACCCTAACAACCCATGTTTTCATGACTAATGCAGTAGCAGTAAGGGGGCATCCAAAAATCAAGGCAAAACCGAACCCCAAATCACTCAAACAAGAAGAAAACTCAAGGAATTTACTCCTTATTTTAGAGTAATTAGAAATAATTGCTCCAACGATGACTAAATCATGCAAAATCATCCCTACTCACAAAGAATTGCTCAAGAACTAAACCAAGATTTTTCCCCAAATTGAACCCTAAAATTGAGCGAGATAAGAATTACAGCACACATGAGATAATTCAGATTACAGTTCGCTGAAACAAATTTCCTCTCCAATGACTTACAATGATGATGCAATGCAAGTATGCAAACTTTATTCTTTACATTATGTTACAAAGTATTACTCAAATTTCATATAGGATATCTAGGAAAAGTTGTTCAGCAATACGCGAAGTAAAAAAAACAAGACGATGGATTTCTAATCATGAATGAAGAAAATTCTTAACTGTACTAAATGCATTACAAACTGAATACACCCTTGAATAGACACAAGTTCAAGTATTACATGTGTTTGCATTTTGATAATGACAAATGGAGTATCAAAGAAAACCAAACAAAGAGCAAAACTAATTAGTCACCTTAAAACAATAAGGAAGGCAGAGGCATCAAACAACTATAAAAGTCAATTTCTTGCTCAGTGTGAGTTCAACCCCCTGAGAGAAATCAATTGAGCTCAGAACAGTTCTAAAGAAAGAGAGAACTACCACAATGAGCATATTTTCATGACTAATGCAGTGGCAGTAAGGGGCATCCAAAAATCCAGCAAAACCGAACCCCAAATCACTCAAACAGGAAGAAAACTCAAGAAATTTACTCCCTAATTCAGAGTAATTAAAAATAATTTCTCCTAAGATGACTAAATCATGCAAAATCATCCCTACTCACAAAGAATTGCTCAAGAACTAAACCAAGACTTTTCCCTAAATTGCACCCTAAAACAAAATTCGTTTAGAAAGAAAACAACAAGAGTAGAGATTACAAGTAACAGTACCGCGAATAAGGGCAAAGATTCTTACATGTTTGCTTGCAAAAGTCCTCTCCTTCGATGGCGACGACGACAATCGTGACTAAGGCTTTCTCTAGTTGAGAACAGCGAACCAGAGCAAAACATTGAAGAAGAAGAGCTTCAACGGAAAGGAAAGAAGAAGGAGATGAAAGAGAACCAAAGAGAAACGGAGGGCCGAGTAGATGCGTTGCTGAGAGGAAGGAGAAGAAGAGACCAATGCTTGGAAGAGAAAGAGAAGAATGGTGCATGTTGTTTGACAGAGAAGAAGGGAGAGAGGAAGCGTGTTTTTTAACAGACGGGCCGAGTAGATGGGTTGTTGAGAGGGAGGAGAAGAAGAGACCAGTGCTTGGAAGAGAAAGAGGAGAATGGTGCATGCTGTTTAACAGAGAAGAAGGGGAGAGAGGAAGCGTGTTTTTTTTATTTAGTTAAAATTTCTAACTGAGTTTAATTTTGTTTATTTTTTATTTTTTAATCAAAATTTGTTAATTTTATTTAAAAACAACCTTTGGGTCCCACCGCCACCGTATATTCGTACGTATTTCCTTTTTTTGGCTGATTTTGGCTCCATTTCTTTGGCTGAATAACATTGTTGTAAAAATAGTTCTTACTCTCTACAATTTTTGACAATTTGACATGACTAGCCAATCTCATACTGCAAAAACGTGAAGCTTGCAGACTGAGACTCTGAAACATTGCGTGTTATGATGGTTAACTAAGGAGTATAATAGTTGCAGAACCATAGTTTAATATAGTTTATGTAACACACCCGCCCTCTCTCTTTCTTCTTCCTCAATTAGTTTCGCATAACCATAGTTGCAGAACTATTTCTTCAGAGCAAACCATCCTCTTCTTCCTCCATTAGTTTTGGCTACGGAACATATGAAGTTTTATTTTTTTGGGGTGGGTCGTGGCCCTCCTGGGCCCTAACGAAGGTCCGCCCCTGCTGCTGGCTCAACAAATATTGGACTGACACACTATCATATCCTGTCTCCTTATCCTGTCCATCAAACACACCCTTAAAATATAGAATTTCCTATCATTATAAAAATATATTTTCTCCCGGTCTTATTTTCTACATTACTTTTTGTAAAAGCATGAAACTAAATAATGGTCTCATGTGTGACACTCATTAAACGAGATTTAAAAGAGTTGTTACCTATTGATTGTTTTTCCTATAAAATATGCTAAAAAAATCTCACAATAAGTCTTAAAAGGAATATAATCATTTATTTAAGATATTGAAACTCCTGGTGTAAAATTGTAATAATAAATTTTATAAATTTTAATACAAAAATTATAATATAGTTTTGAGAAAAATATTATGCTAATTAAAACTCTTAAAAATGACAGGCAATGTGTACAAACGTAATCATGTAAAATTTTATGTTGTGGTGGCTTTTGGGCCCAAGTAGGCGCTCTAGGGTATTCTCCCTTACTAGGTCATTTGGTTCCATTTTTTTTAGATAGGCAAAGTGGTTAGAAATTAGTGTGTTAGTTGTTAGAGGGGTGGGGGGAGCAGGGTTCGAACCCCGTACACCTACGTTTTTCCACCAACGATGTCCCTTTCACTCAAGTCATTTGGTTCCATATGTGAATAATCCTTGAGTTGGCGGTGGAACATTTATTTGTTTCACACAATGTCGGCTAATTAAACACCTCTGAGAATTGAATCCGAGCTCTTTTTTTTATCAGTGGAAAAAGGAAAACGACAAAGCAGAAAGAAAAGGAAAGACTATTTTCTACAAGTCTATATTCCTAAAGCATCCCCAGAAAGCTTTGAAGAGAGACTAGGGGGGCATCGATCCCAATGGATCCTATGACAATTCAGACGTGTTCCATGTTTTGCCGGCCGGTCTGCACAATTATTGCCTTCACGAAGAGTTTGGTTGAAGCTCAGAGACCAATCAAGGTTCATGAAATACCTGATATTGTCAATCAAAAGAACATAAGGGTATTCTGGATTAACACTGTCCTTAATGAAGAGAAGATCAGTTTGACAATCACTCTCACAAATCACCTTGCGATATCATTCGTTCCACGCCAGGATGATCCAATTAGCAATAGAGAACAATTCAGCACTAATATTAGTTGTAATACACAACTGCCAGAAAAACCAAAAAGTCAATCCCCACCATCATTACGTAAAAGACCTCCATAACCAGATCAACCAGGATTCCCGAAGTTGAGATTGATATAGTCGGTTGGAGGGGGTGCCAAGAGACCATACGTTGAATGGGAGTTTTAAATTGGGGGCCAAAAACACGTATCATCTCAAACTCAGTAGCAATTCTGTTGTAGAGTTGCCAAGCATGGCATTTGGTGTCATTGAAGATCTCATCATTTCTAGTTTTCCAAATATTCCAACAAGAGGTGATGAAGAAGGGGCCTGATAAGTCTTTGGCAAAGAGAGAGAACCAGTGCAAAGGCTGTGTGACTGATTTATATTGGGGCTGATGTCGCTGTTGCTTTGGTACTCTGGGGTGGCTGAAATGTGCAATTATTCAGCCTATATGGAGAAAATGGGCTGTATACAATTTTGCTGCACAACAATACGAACAGCAGGGACAAAGGGTGCGCACGGTGGCTGACATGCAGTCATGTAGTTCTGATCCTACATGAAATTATGAGGTGACTTGAGTGTTGATGTGTGCTGTTGCAGAACTGGTGTATGAAGTAATGAGGGTGACTTGGTTGATGTAGCTGAGGATGGAATGAAGACATGTAGAGTCATGAAGTAATGGGGTGCAAAGCTCTTAATTTGTTTTGATCTGTTTGGCTGTTTTGGAGAATGACACATGGATAGTAGCCTTATTTTGCTGATACTGGGATGTAATTGAATTTTGGCGTCGAAAGGTTTTGTGGGGTCTTTTTCTCATGGCTGTTTTGTGGGGTCTTTTTCTCATTGAGTTTTGGCGTCGAAAGGTTTTAACGAGGCCCAAATTATTCTCTTTGCCACTGATGTAATGGGTTGGTGCACCCCTTCCCTTGTGCCCCCATTAATATATATTTTTGCTTATCAAACAAAAATTCATATCAAAATATTGGGTGTCTTTTAGCTTACATTGTTTGGGGTGTTTGGAGTGATTTTTTTAGAGGTTGTTTTTAGATTCATCTAAATTTGGTGTGTAAATCTTTGGAGTATATATTTATCATTGTGCCCCCTTTGAGTAATGATAGGTGTTTTAGGTGCTTTAGATGTGGAGTATATATTTCTTTGTTTGTATCTCCTCTCTGGTTAGTCTTTGAGTTAGCCCTTATCAATAACCTCTTAATTACCGAAAAGAAAAATAAGGTTTTGAAATAACCAGTGACCCCTAGGTCTAGTGTTATCTTGTGAGCCACTTGGGCTTCACTTTTGCAGCAGTTGGGCCATAACAATATATCTAGAACTTATCTTGTATAGAATATCCTAGTTTCTTTTACTCATAAAATCTAATCTCTTGACTAGTCTTTTACTCATACTATCCTAGTTTATTTTTGCATAGAATATCCTACTTAAAAAAAAGACTAGTCTTGGATTGAAGTTTTGTCTTGGAGATAGTTTCTAGCGAGATGCGGAGTTGCTCTTTGTCTTTATTGGTGGGCAGAAGTTTTTTTTTGTGTATTTTAAAGTAGTTATGTTCGTTAGTTATTTTATTTTGGTTCGTGTACTTCTTGTCCACTACAAGAATAAGTGCTTTTTCCTGCCATTTTTTCCGACGAACTCTTATTCGTCGCAATTGCCGACGGATTTCCGACGAAAAAGTCGTCGCAAATGTTCAGAAAAAAAGGCGCTTAATTTCCCGCTTACGTTTCCGACGAAAACGTGTTTCGTCGCAAATTTGCGACGGCTATGTCTGTCGGAAAACGCTAAAATGTCGTCGCAAAGTAAGAGATCCCAAATTAAAGGGAAGCTCTTCCACGAACCCTCTCATTTCACTTCACGCATTCCACGAGCCCTCTCTCAGTCACCCCCTCTCTCTCTCAGTCTCCCTTCCTCAACCCCATCTCCCTCCTCACTTCTCTCTCAGTCGCCCTCCCTCAACCCCATCTCCCCCTATCTCTCAGTCGCCCTCTCTCATCCCCATTGAAATTTCGATCTCATCTCCTGCTTAGCCTTTCTTCATCTCCCTCTGCAAACCCGTCGTAACCCAACCGAGTTTGCCTCCGCCATTGCTCAGCTCGTCCTCCGCCGCTCACCACCACCATTTCGTCCCACCCTCCTCAACCGCCAGTCATCTCCATCACTCAGCGAAGCAGAACCGCTCCACTCCACTGCCAATCCGAACCCAAAACTAGGCAACGACTTCTTCTTCCTCAATGGTACGTTTTCTTCTTCTATTACACTTCTATTATACTTCTATTTAACACAAAGCCCCTAATTTTTGATTAACTCGAACCCCTAACCCCCTTTTCCTAATTAGTCTGCTTCCATCTGAACCCTAAGCTTCCTTTGTCCCTATATGTGAATCTGAACATACTGATTTTGATTGTGATTGTGATTCTGTACATTGTTTTGAAGACATTGAGATCTGGGTTTTTTCTGTGATTTTTGTAGGAACAAAATATTATATATTGATTTGTTGACTCTTTTTTTTTTCAGGTTTTGGTGGAACTGGCTGCGCTTCAAGATAGAGAAGTTGGAGATGGAACCACTTCTGTAGTAATTTTTGCTGCAGAGCTTCTCAAAGTAAGTGTTACTCTCTCATTTAACCATTTTAGATGCATTTCTTATATCTCATTTATATTTATATAATGTGTGTTTTTTTGTGTGTGTAAAGAGCAAATGACCTTGTATTGTAGTTCTGCACTTCTGCTTGTAGTCTCACAGAAGCAAGATTCAGAGAAGAGCAAGGAAACAACCAACACAGTACCCTTATACAAGCTTTTCTCATTTGCTGATAATTTGGATCATTTATTGATGTTTGTGGGTACTGTTGGTGCTATTGGTAATGGAATCTCCATGCCTTTAATGACTTTAATATTTGGAAATATGATCAATGCATTTGGAGGATCCTCAAACACCATAGATGTTGTTGATCAAGTTTCCAAGGTAAATCCCCAATCCCCTTTACATGAATATATTGTAGTCTGAAGTGAACTTTTATAAACTTCAAAATCAGATCATATCATATAATATAATGACTTGTTTTCTTCAGGTTTCCTTGAAATTTGTATACTTGGCAGTGGGTACCTTCGTTGCGTCTAGTTTGCGTAAGTACATTAATTTATCTGCAAGTGCTTATGATCTAGTAACTCATTATGCATTCATTAGACCCTATTAATGAAAATTTACTTATCGAATTTTTTTTAGTAACTTGTTAGTTTGGATCATTCTGACCAAAAAAGAGATATTGTTTTTGCTATGTACTGGAGCTGACTTGCTGGATGATCACTGGGGATAGACAAGCTGCAAGAATTAGAGGCTTATACCTTAAAACAATTTTGAGGCAAGATGTGAGTTTCTTTGATAAGGAAACTAATACTGGAGAGGTTGTTGGAAGGATGTCAGGTGATACTGTTCTTATTCAAGATGCCATGGGTGAAAAGGTATTAATTAATGACCCAAAAATCCATACATGTCTTAAATCATAAGCAATGTAAATTTTGTTTCTAATCAAAGGATGGCTTTTAACTGTTGTCATGTTATCTTGTATTCGACTTCTTGTCTTGTCTGGTGCTATGATGAGCATGGTTATTGCAAAAACATCATCAAGTGGACAAGCAGCTTATTCTAAAGCAGCAAGTGTAGTGGAGCAGACAATAGGTTCCATCAGAACTGGATGCACGCTAACAGAAACAACTTTTGACTTTCTTTTTTATAAAACTGTAGTGCAAGAGGCGCTAGCTTCTGGTTTGGGGTTTGGTTCACTCTACTTTGTTGTCATTTCAAGTTATGGTTTGACAGTGTGGTTTGGCGCGAAAATGATAATAGAGAAAGGATATACAGGAGGGGAAGTTGTTACTGTTATTTTTGCTGTATTAACTGGCTCTATGTAAGTTCTGTGATCCTTTTCTTTCTTCATTTGACACTATATTTCTATAAGTAATAATTATATGAACATGTTTTTCCTGTCTAACTAATTTCTACTGTGGCTTTGGTAGGACAAAGTTAAATGTTTAGCAATCAACTCAAGACTCTGAAAAGGCATGAAAATTAAATGTTTATATACCTTATTGAATTCTTATATTTTTACATTAATCAGGTTCACATGCACAGCTAACCAGAGATCCTGATGGAGCCTATAGCCAACTCATTAGACTGCAAAAAATGAGAGGGTCAGAAAAGAATGTTGCACATGACACAGATAAGGCAAGAAGTATAGTGCACTCTGGAAGCGGAAGACAATCAAGTCAGAGATCATTTTCTTTAAGATCTATAAGCCAAGAGTCATCTGGAAACAACGGTCGTCACTCTCTCAGCATCATATGTTGTGCCAACAACAGATGGCTTCTTAGAAACTGCATATGATGGACCTCAAACTCCTCCTTCAAAATCTTCTTCACCACCAGAAGTGCCACTTTATCGTCTAGCTTATTTAAACAAGCCTGAGATTACAGTCTTACTGATAGGAACTATAGCTGCAGTGGCACATGGAGTAATATTACTTCGTCGATTTAGTTGGCGTTACATAATTATTGATGAAGCCCATCGAATCAAGAATGAGAACTCACTCCTGTCGAAAAAAATGAGGCTATTCAAAACAAACTATCGACTCCTCATAACTGGCACACCATTACAGGTATAACATATCGAATTTTTAATGTGTCAATTCTTCCATCTAATTGAATTTAGTATGAACTAGCCATTTTAGTCTGGTTTTGACAATACTTGTTGAACATCACTTGTTCAACAAGTAATTTCCGTGTAGTCATATTCTGCATCCCCACAGATCAAATTTTTGAACTATATGCTTTGGGGTCTGGCTTATTTTCAAATTTGAATCTCAATTCCCTTTGGTTGTTTCCATAGTAATAATGTTAGTTAATGTTTCTTATCTATAATGTTGCAGAACAATCTTCATGAACTTTGGGCTCTTCTCAACTTTCTTCTGCCTGAAATTTTTAGTTCGGCTGAAACTTTTGATGAATGGTTTCGAATCTCTGGTGAAAATGACCAACAGGAGGTTGTTCAACAACTACACAAGGTAAGCCTCAAACCTTAGTTGATCGTTAATTGTCCGTTAAGAATAGATGATAATATGATACTTAATGAAACTTTCATTTTCTTGTATAAATAAGGTCCTCCGTCCATTTCTTCTTCGAAGGTTGAAGTCAGATGTTGAAAAAGGGTTGTCACCAAAGAAGGAAACCATTCTCAAAGTAGGCATGCATGTCCCAAATGCAGAAACAGTATTATAAGGCATTACTGCAAAAGAATTTCGAGGTTGTGAATGCTGGTGGAGAACGGAAGCGTCTCCTAAATATAGCAATGCAACTACGTAAATGTTGTAATCACCCATATCTTTTCCAAGGTGCTGAACCTGGTCCTCCCTATACAACAGGAGACCATCTTGTTACAAGTGCTGGTAAATTTTTGCTACATTGATACTTAAAATGTCCTTTTCAGATATGAATCAGTAGTAGCTTGTGTAATTTTTCTTGGTGATTTGACACTGATTTGGTGGATAAATGACACATGCACTTTTCTTTACAGACTAATTCATGATTTAACCAATTAATTCATAGTATTCAGCTAGTTTCTAGAAGTTTATATTTCAAAAAATGCCTCATGTAGCTCACTGGCTTCTTTGGGTTTGGAGATGTTTTTTTATGTTATCACTGGCTTCTGTGGAAAGAATTTAAGTGATAGAGAGGAAAATGTTGGTATATCATTGTTTAATTAAACTTAAATTAATATGTTTTACACTGTGCAGAGACGTTATACAACAGACCAATTATTGAATTTGAGATTGCAGCTCAGGAGCAAGTGAAAATTACAGAACTGCGGCTTGCAAAGCTCTTTTCAAGTAAAGAAAACATTGTTTCTACGACTAATAAATATTCCACTATTGTAGCTAAAAAGGCAGAAGGTACTTCTGGTTATTTTGTTATGTTTTATGTTTGGTTATTTTAGAAACACTTCTTCAAATTTGGATCTGATTTCTAAGAACTTATGAAAGCTGGCCTGGATTTTGGTGCACTTGTAGCTGCTCATGAATCCTCAATGGAGATAACAGAAACAAGTGATAAAGGTGGTGGTGATTCTGCTCAGTCTCCAAAACTAGCTCGCATCCCTTCAAAAAAGAAAAGGAAAGCACAGAAGATGAATATGATATACCTACTCTTTTGTCATACACTGATCACTTAGTAATATTCTTTTGTATGAATTTTATGCAACACATTTTCCTTTAATTTAGTCTCTAGTCTCTACAATTTTAGGATCTAAAACCTGATGATTGTTGTTTGCTGAATTATTCTGAGGTGTCTTTGTTCCTTGTAATCTTGGAACCAGGTTTTCAAGAAACAAAAATAATTATGTTGGGTGCGTGAGTTGTTTAAGAACCAGATTTTATTTTTTTTTATTTTTTTTAAAAATTTCCGACGGATTTCCGACGAAAAGTTTCGTCGGAAATGGTTTTTTGCGACGAATTTGCGACGAACATTTGTGACGGATTTGCGACGAATATGCGACGAAACTTTGCGACGAATTTGCGACGACTTTGCGACGGAGTCATTTGCGACGAAAAAATCCGTCGGAAACGATTTCCGACGAGCGATTTTGCGACGACTTTTTGTCCGTCGGAAAGTTCGTCGGAAACGTCAATTTCCGACGAAAATTGCTGCATTTGCGACGAAAATTGCCGTCGGAAATCGTCGATTTTCTTGTAGTGGTCTCATTATATTTTAATAATATATGTTTCCCATTTGAAAAAAAAAACTAATCTTTTTTTGTTGGGATCTTAAAATTTGGATGATACTATCTTGTATAAGTAAAATTACTAACAACAGTTGCACATTTGATTTTCCATATGTGTGGAATGAGCATATCATTCTTTTCTGCTAAATGCAACACACGTATGTATCTCTTTTTGTCTGTAGCTTCATATGGCTCGGTGCTATCTTTGTATTTAAACACACCGACACAAGAGAATTAGGAAGGACATTAAGAAAAAATAAAAAGAAAGGATGGAAAAACAAAACATTAGTTACATGTCTGAAGGAAGAATGTTTCTACATCTTCCATCATTTCTGAAGCAACACCCTTTTCATGTTTCTTTCAATCTTCATCATCAGCATGCTACTATTATGTTTAAGTTCACAAAAAGAAGCAAACTAAATCTACCTCCATCCCCACCAAACTACCAATAATCGGTAATTTTCACCAACTAGGATCACTGCCTCATCGATCTTTCCAATCCCTTTCACAAAAAGTATGGTCCTCTAATGATGTTACAGTTAGGTCAACGTTCTCTTCTGGTGGTTTCCTCAGCAGATATGGCCAAAGAAGTTATGCAAACCCATGACACGGTTTTTGCTAGCCGACCTTGTCTCACATAAACAAAAGCCTTACTATATGGATGCAAGGACATTGCTTTTGCATCTTATATGGTGATACATGGAGACAGAAAAAGAAACTGTGTGTGATTGAGTTACTAAGTGTTGTTTCAGTGTTTTCGAAATTATACCGAAGAAATTACTGGGATGAGTCGCGGACTAGGTCGCTCTCTTTAAGACGTTTCGTGGCACTGCTCGATGGTGCAAGCAGACTATCAACCACGACGCCCCCAGGATAAAACAGCCCAGTTACGATTATGACTGCACAGTCAGTAATCGCTCGAGATATACACCTCTCAATATGGTTTATAACCACTCGGGAATATGGCTCGTAGGCCACTCTTAGAAAAGAAGAAGAAGAAGAAGAATATGGCTCGTACACTACAAGAATAAACCTTGTTTCCTGCGAAAATTTCCGACGAATCCTTATCCGTCACAATTTTCGACGGATTTGCGACGAAAACGTCGTCGCAAATGTTCAACAGAACAGGCACTAAACTTCCCGCTCATGTTTGCGACGAAGATTTCTATCCGTCGCAAATTTCCGACGGATATTGTCGTCGGAAATGTCAAAATATCCGTCGCAAACTATAAAGTCTCATAAAACCCTGCGCAGCTTCATCAGTTCTCATTTTACACGTTTTTCATTTTTGTCACTCACTCTCCTCCGCCCTCTTCCAGCCCCCACCGCCCTCGCCCGTCCTTCTCCGTCCTCCACCGCACTCCTCCGTCCTCCACCGCACTCCTCCGTCCTCCACAGCCCTCCTCCGTCCTCCACCGCCCTCCTCCGCGAAGCCTTCTCTCTTCTTCTCTCTCGCGAGAACAGCGAAGCTCTCCTCCGCGAAGCCATCAACGGAAGCTTTCTTCATCTTCTCTTTTCCTGCGTGCTTGAGTCTTCCTGATTAAAGCACAGGTATGTAGCTTTCTTCTTCTCTCTTCCTGATTGTTTGATGAAAAACCTAAATTGATTAAAACCCTAAACTTATTTGCTGCTTATGAACCTCTGATTTGGAATCAAACCTAAATTGATTAAAACCCTAAACTTATTTGATGAAAAACCTAAATTGATTAAAACCCTAAATTGATTAAAACCCTAAACTGATTTGGATGATATATTTTAGCCTCACTTCTTTTTTATCTATTTGTTTGTTCATTCTCTCAACAACGTTGTGTTAGGAGGTCTAGTAATTGAGGTCCGCATATTTTGGGCAGCGATAAAATTGTTGAATCAAAATTGGTTTTAGAAGTCACAGAACCAATTTGACCTTGTAACCACATGTTCGAATTGTAGTCACAGAATACTAACTCAACCAGGTTTTAGAAGTGGTATCTATGAAGTCATTGGTGTTTGCATGGTTTAATTGCTTGATGTTTAAACTAGAATTGTTGAAGAAGAAAAATAGGGTGGCTTTAACTTTCATAATTAATGGTATGAATTTGATGTTTGCACTCTATATCTAATGGTGTGAGACTGAGTTCCTTGATGTTATGAATTTGATGTTTGCACTCTATATCTGTTGTTGATATTTGTAAAATGGTATTTGAAATTGTGTGTTATAAGCACTGTGTTCCTAATCCAAATGCCATTAGGCTTATGCCTTTATTATGAATATTATGAATAAAGTTCTATATAAGCTGCAGAACATTACAAGGCTAAGTTAATTAATCACAATTTATCAAGTCAGTTGCAACCAAAAAATTAGTAGCATTTTGATGTCAAATCTGTTTTTGTGGCCTTTAACTTACATTCACAAGATTCTCATCATTGTAATATTTGAATGCCAATACACATAAATATCAAACATAAATAGCTAGAGAGATAAGCATGAATACCCATCTAAATAATTGTCCAGCTCCTCTGCATGTGAGCCAATCATCTAGGTTATCTTCAAGGTGTCTAAATATGATTATTATAGCAACAATATTTCAACAGCACAAAAAAGTACATAAAGGGAAAACAGAGAAGTTACTGCCATTGATGAACTACAAGTCCATGAATAGAAGACTTACTAATGCAACTAGAGAATGATCATCACTAGAAGTTAATGCCTCAATATAGGTTTTAGAATTTTCCTCAATTAATATGTTTAATTTCTTGTTTTGTTTTTCTTTCTTGGATTTGGTTGTGTGGCTTTGGAAAAGATGAGTAAGAGCACTAGAGGAAATAGGGTGTACCGGTTATTGTATTAGTAAGAGCACTAGACAGGGAGTTAGAATTGTCTGTAAGCATGTTGTGCATACTTTTGAATGTTTCTTCTATACTTTTGAATGTAATTGAGTCTGCTATACTTTTGAATGTTTCAGTGTAGCCTGTATCATGTTTCTGGTAATATGTTTAATGATTTCCTATAGTGATGATATTTTTATTATTTTTCATTACTCTGGCTTGAATGTTTTGTTATATGAAATGTTAGTAGGAATAGCTCCTTGAATGGTTGATATACAAATACTGTCTGAAGCTGAAATTGAGTCTGAATTGAATTAGCAGGGAATTTTTGAGTCTGTAATTGAATTGGCAAATGGCTAATTTTTATAAACATAATTTTTTTTCGTACCGACGGAATTTGCGACGAAATTTTCATGGGTAATTTTTGAATTTGCGACGACATTTTAAACATTTGCGACGAAATTTGCGACGACATTTTAAACATTTGCGACGAAATTGTACTATTTAATTAATAAAACACGAAGGATTTGCGACGGATTTGCGACGGATTTGCGACGAAAAGGTGTAAGTATTTGCGACGACTTTCCCACGGAAATTTACGACGGGTTTCCGACGACTTTGCGACGGACACATTTGCGACGAAACTATCCGTCGGAAACTATTTCCGACGAGCGATTTTGCGACGAAAATTCGTCCGTCGGAAAGTCCGTCGGTAACGCTGATTTGCGACGAAAATCAGTGCGTTTCCGACGGATTTTGCCGTCGGAAATCGTCGATTTTCTTGTAGTGGTAGGCCACTCACGAATTTGAGAGAGAAGAGAATTTTGGAGGAGAGTTTTCGTTTTGATCTGTTTTCGTCAAGTGAGGGAAGAGCCTTTTTATAGGCTTCAGTAACTGCTTCGTGCGCAAGTCAAGGCACGGTTTTAGGCTCCACTAACAACTGACTTGGAGCGCAATTCAGATGGGAACAGAGCCTTCATGCGCAAGTTGTTGCGCGAATTTCGAGATCGCTAACCACTAACTTGGAGCGCAATTCGCAACAGCTTCTGGACAAGCACGTTCCAAAAAAAATAAAATATAAGTTTAATTATTTTCGCAAAAAATATTTTACACCTCACAGCCCAAGCCCGCCCCGGCCGGTCGGACGGCGGCGGCGGCGCGCGTGTGTGTGGTGGTCAGTTAGAGTGCGTGCTTTCCCGTTCACAAAACTGGGTACCCCTTGGGCCCCAACCCAAAGGTGTGAACTTCCCACTTATAAGCACTCTTCAAGTGCTTAGTCCAAGCAATGTGGGACTTTGTAAATTTTTAAATTCACACCAATGTTCCAACAATCCTCCACTTGAATTTAAAACAGTTCCAGAAATAGCGTCAAGCGCCTCCATAAGATTGTGCATAAGCAGAGGTGTCGTACGACTTGAACCTTGCGTAGCGGTTAAGATTTAGATTCAACAAGAGTGACTCGTAGTCTTGAACTCTATCTCTAATCGTCGAAACCACACACAGCCCTTTCCATAGGTGTATTCTCATATGCCCGTGCATTTATGGCCCTGCATGTCTATCCCAGTTTAGTGAACGCTCTAGGAATTTCTGCCCAAAATGCCATAGGAAGCGGCCCCACTTCCACATTCACAAAGGTGAGTCTATCAAGAGTACTCCTGTAGCTAGGTACTCTACTCCACATGGAGTATAGATCTCATTAAGAGTTTCTATTATCTCAACCTTACATCGCTTCAGGAATCATGCTTATTTACTTTTAATAGCATGTTCATCTCCTGTCACTTCACAACTTGTTATTACCCATTGAACCTAATTCTTGGGATCTCCAGTCTTTTAGGTCGGGTTGCCATTGTGAGTGACTCATGGTTCTAAAGGCAGTAGTCCCATCTTTTGAGATGTACTTTGGACTTTCTCTCTGGCTAATCCTTTCGTCAAAGGATCGGCTAAGTTCTGATCAGTGCGTACGTGATCCACTCTCACAGCTCCTTTTGTTAGTAGCTCTCTAACTGTGCTGTGCTTACGACGGATTTGTCGTTTCTTACCGTTGTAATAACGGTTCTCTATTTTTGCAATAGCCGCGGTACTATCGCAGTGGATCAACACAACTGGCATCGGTTTTTCCCATAAGGGAATCTCTGCTAGTAGGCATCTTAACCAGCTAGCTTCTTCACTGGCTGTCACTAGTGCTATCATTTCAGACTCCATAGTGGACTGAGCCAAAATGGTCTGTTTCTTAGATTTCCAGGAAACGGCACCACCGGCTATACTGAATATGTAGCCACTAGTTGCTTTGGAATCATCTGACAGAGTGTTCCAATCAGCGTCACTGTACCCTTCAAGTACAGCTGGAAATCTCTGATAGTGTAATCCTAGATTCATGGTTCTTTTAAGATATCTCATGACTCTTTCAATAGCATGCCAATGCTCGATACTAGGTTGTCATACCCCAATTTTGTCCGGCTTAGGTCAAAACCCTAATTTTCCACACGAAGAATGCATTTTGGGTCCTAGAAGCCGCTCCAAAGTTTCTGAAATCATTTTTAGGGTTAGAATGCACTTTTTGGGGAAATTAGGGTTTTTAGGGTCAAAAAGGGCATTTTGGTCATCACTCACAAAAGATTTCATAAAAATGATTTTTGCATGAAAATATGTTATGCAT
This sequence comes from Astragalus membranaceus, assembly GCA_039519185.1. Lineage (NCBI taxonomy): Eukaryota > Viridiplantae > Streptophyta > Magnoliopsida > Fabales > Fabaceae > Astragalus > Astragalus membranaceus. Next base: position 45,582,284 of record CM076848.1, read on the forward strand.
GCATGGTAAGCTTTGGAAAATATTTTATGCATGCATGGCAAAGACCTAAAAACATTTTTATGGAAAGCAAGAATCAATTTCTATTATATACCATAGGCCAAGAATCGATTTATGATATATTCTAAAGGCCGTGAAATCGATTTTCAGGCAATCCTAAAGGCCAAGAATCGATTTATACCTTTTTCCTAAGCCATGAAAATCGATTCTTTATCTCACCTATAGGCCGATAATCGATTTCCCATGCCTATGTTTAAAGCATGAAATCGATTTCTACACATACTCATGCAAAAGCTAAGAATCGATTTCCTTAAATTTTAAAAGACTATGAAATCGATTTTCAGGATCTCCAAATGTCCTGAAAATCGATTCCTACCTTTTTCCATAGGCCATATAATCGATTCTTATCATTTCCAAAAATAAAGAATCGATTCCTACATATTTCCAAATGCCACATAATCGATTTCCAGGATCTCCTAAAGGCCATGAATCGATTCCTCCCTATTTCAACTAAACAAACAATCGATTTTTTTAATTTCTAAAGGCAATGAATCGATTATACACTTGTTACACTTCATACAATAATCGATTTTTCACCTACATTAATTGTCTTTTCAAAAATTCTACTGATGCCTAAGCCTATAAATACGTAGGTGTGATTTTCATTTTTCAGAGACATCTCACAAGATCAGAGAAGAATTGCTACGGAGACACATTTTCACGAGATCAGAGGCAGTTTCCGCAAATCTCATCTTTTCAGAAAAACTCTCCTATTTTTTATTGGTGCTCTCTTCGTTCCGTTGGTTCGTCAGAGCTGATCTACTGCAAGAGTTAGTTGGAGTTGCGTTCTTCAAAGTTGTAGTATCTGCCTTCATCAGAGGTATTTCTGTCTTTATATTTATTAATCATTGTGATCCATGCCAAAATTGCCCTATGTGATTTGACTTAGCTATAGTGTCATTGTTGATGATGAACCACATGATTCCCACTTATGCCTAGTGCATCATGTTCTAAGTGGTGAAGATGGTCTCAGATGATTCAACCCTTTTAGTTTATATGTTGTTTAAGTTGATGATTGGCAATGTGATTCACACTTGTGCACTTGTGCACTTAATCTTAAGTGTGAGGATTGACCAAAGTGATTCAACATTCTTTGATACTTTGGTCGCTAAATAATTTGCTTGCTTATGCTGGCCAATGATCATGATTGAGGCAATTCTTTTGCTTGAGCTTACAGTGTCATCGTCTACTCTCATATAGAATATCATTAATACTTAGATAGGTTCATTCCTTACATTGCATCTTCCACTAGATGTGCATTTAGATTCCCATGCGTTTTGTAGAAATATTTGAGTATGGTTCTCGCCTAGCATCTTCCACTAGATGTGCATTTAGGTTCAATCTCGCCTACTCTTGTATTTTTGCTTAATGCCCAATTCAAGTTCCCTCCTTGCCTATCTATGCGTTGTGGTCTACTATGTGTAGTTTAGACTTGATTTTTGTTTGCGAATTCAAATATTGTTGCTTAATGATTTGATTCCACTGATTGCATTATGCTTGAATCCACCAATTCTTTCTTGCATTCATTGTTTTCATTTCTAAAAAGACCTGGCACAAAACGGTTACTAGTGGCAATTCATCACAACCTTTGTTGGTTTGATTGTCATGAAAGCCTCAATTTCAAAAGAATTTTCGTAAGCATAAAGCAAGCTACTAGTGATAATCCATCACAACCTTTGTTGGTTTGATTATCATGAACGCGTCCAATTTCAAAAAGCATTTTTCTAAGTATCAAAGAATCAAAAACAAGTTATTAGCGGTGGTCCATCATAACCATTGTTAGTTTAATCATCAAAGCAAAAAAGACTTTCATTCTTAAGGCTCGTTAGAACTACGTCGCTTTGATTCCCATTTGGGATACGTAGGAGCGAGTCACATTCTCGTCAAGCGCAACCATAAAAAGTTTGGCATTTGCATAACAAAAAGAAAAGAGTTATTTTCATAACAAAAAAGAATCACTTTTGCAAACCAAGATCATTTTCAGAACGAAAACCTTTTCCTTTCTAAAAACATTTTTAACCCATTGTCGCTAGTGGCTAATCAGAACCTCTGTTCGTCTAGCCATTGGTAGCAATGTCTTTTTCCCAAAAATAACAACAAGCGATGATCACTCATAACCTTTGTTAGCTGGATCATTCGTGCCAATCAATCCCTTTCAAAGACCCCTTTCAAAAAAAGATAATAAAAACGAGTTGTTATTGATAGTCCATCAGAACCTTTGTTCGTTTGACTAACGGTACAACTCTCTTTTTGAGTATTAAGTGGTGATTCATCATAGCCTCTGCTAGTTTAATCATTCACTAATACTCGTCCTATTTCAAAAACTCACTAAAAAAGATAAAAGACAAAAACCTTTTCAAAACCAAAAACCAAGAACTACGTAGCTTTGAATTCTCCATCGCACCGGGAGATACGTAGGAGCGGGCCATGTCCCGTCAAGCACGTTTTTTCTAAAAAACCATTTTTCCCCCTTTTTTCATAATAAATAAAGATTTTCATTAAGAACTTTTCAATAAGAAGTAGAGAGGCAAAATTAAGTATTTTCAAGTCAACACACTAAAACCACACATTTAATTAAAGGTTCCCTCTCAGTAGAGAGGACGTGTGGGGTGCTAACACCTTCCCTGCGCGTAACCGACCCCCGAACCCTATTCTCTAGTTTCGCAAGACCAATCGCTTTCCAAAAAAGGTTTTCCTAATATTTTCCTTAATAAATATTGGTGGCGGCTTCATTGTTAGAGGAAAAATTGTGAACGAGGAAGGTTCTCCCTCGGGGACTTTTTCGGGGTGCAACATAGGTCGACTAGTAAACCTGCATAGCAATCCCACAACATAGGCAATGTCGGGTCTAGTACAATCAGTAGCATACCTTAGGCTGCCAATGATGCTCGCATATTCCGTTTGTCTAACACTGTCACCAGTGTTCTTAAAAAGTTTGACACTTGGATCATAGGGGGAACATGCAGGTTTACAGTCAAAATAATTGTATTTCTTTAAGATCTTCTCAATATAATGAGATTGATCCAAGGAAATTCCTTTCTCGGACCTTGTGATCTTGATCCAGAGGATTACATTAGCTTCTCCGAGGTCTTTCATATCAAAGTTGTTGCACAACAATGATTTCACTTTATTTATGGCATGAATGTTTGATCCAAATATGAGCAGATCGTCTACATAGAGACATATGATAGTGCAAACGTCATTCTCAGTTTTATAATAAATGCATTTGTCACTTTCATTCACTTTGAACTCATTCGACATAATCAAATTATCGAACTTCTCATGCCATTGTTTGGGAGCTTGTTTGAGACCATACAGAGACTTGTCCAACCTACAGACCTTGTGTTCTTGCCCATGGACTACAAAACCTTCAGGTTGCTCCATATAGATTTCTTCTTCTAATTCGCCATTTAAAAAGGCGGTCTTTACATCCATTTGGTGTACTTCTAAGTTATAAATAGAAGCCAGAGCAATTAGTACCCTTATGGATGTAATTCTGGTAACAGACAAATATGTATCGAAGAAATCTATGTTCTCTCTTTGTCTAAAACCTTTGCCTACAAGGCGAGCCTTGTACTTATCAACAGTGCCATCAGGTTTTAGCTTCCTTTTCAGAATCCATTTACAACCAATGGTTTTGCAACCAGGAGGCAAGTCCACTAAGTGCCATGTCTTGTTAGACTCTAGAGAATCCATCTCATCATTTATGGCTTCTTGCCACAAGTCAGCATCCAATGAAGACAGAGCTTCGTGAATGCTAGTGGGATCCTCCTCTAGTGTATAGACCGTGTAGTCAGGTCCATAGTCTTTAGCAACACGTGCTCTCTTACTTCTTCTAGGTTCTATTTCCCTTTCTACGTTGTTTTCAACGCTCCTAGGCACAGGAACCTTACTAGTTCCAGAGCCCCCACTATTTCTTGATTTAAAGGGAAATTTACTTTCATAGAAGTCAACATTGTTTGACTCGATGGTTACTTTTGCATTCAGGTCATAGAATCTGTATGCTTTGCTGTTTACTGCATAACCAATGAATACACATTCATAGGCTCTACTGGCAAGTTTGACTCTTTTTGGGTCTGGGATCCTTACATAGGCCAGACAGCCCCAAGTTCGGAAATAAGACACATTTGGTTGTCTTTTCTTTATCAATTCATAAGGAGAAATTTTATTCCTAGATTTAGGAACTCTGTTCAGTACATAGCATACTGTTATTAAAATTTCACCCCACCAGTGTGATGCAGCTCCCGAATTAAGCATAATCGCAACTGTCAATTCGGTAAGGGTTCTATTTTTCCTTTCTGCTTTACCATTCATTTCAGGTGAATATGGTGCAGTCGTTTCATGTATGATTCCATTCAACTTATAAAAGTCATTAAACAAATGGGAATCATACTCAGTTCCTCTATCGCTTCGAAAACGCTTTATCTTTTTTTCAAATTGATTTTCAATTTCCTTTACAAATATTTTGAACATGTCAAGCGCTTCACTTTTATTTTTCATAAGGTATACAAAAGTGTAGTCTGAGCAATCGTCAATAAATGTGATAAAATAGCGTTTACCATTTCTGGTCAAAGTTCCGTCTAGTTCGCAAATATCAGAGTGTATTAAGTCTAATGGCTCTGATTCTCTAATGACGGATTTGTGAGATGACTTTGTAATTTTGGCTTGAGTACAAAATTCGCATTTATGAAAATCGGTTAACGATAGTTTGGGAATTATCCCTAAATTGCTCATATTCGAAATAATGCGCTTATTGACATGACATAAACGAGAGTGCCAAATATTAAAATCACACAACATATACGCAGAAGGAAAAACTTTATTAACTTCAACATTCAGTTTGACATCTCCAATACCTGCAACAGTAGTGGTGTGAGCGTCGCCCAACAGCACTTTCTTATCATCAACCGCCTTGTATGTTTTAAACATAGCACGGTTATTGCATACATGGCGAGAGGAGCCAGTATCATTCCACCAGTATGACCTGGTCTTCCACACTTGTAACAAAGGAATGGAAGAGCAGCTTCATTCTTTGGTTGTGGTGGTGGCTGAGGTTTGGCATTTGGGGACTTTGGAGTGTTCTCATTCTTGTGGTTGCGGTTCTTTTGAATCTGATTACGGTTCTGATTCTTGAAATGTTTGCCAGTTGGCTTCAGAACCGCTCTTGGTCTCTTGTTCGAAACAAACAAGATTTCATCATTCTGATCTTGCTTCCGAGATTCCTCCTCAATCCGGAGTCGGGTAATCAAACTTTCCAAAGAAAACTCTTTGGTCTTGTGCCTGAGAGAATTTTTGAAATCCTTCCAGGCAAGAGGAAGCTTGTCAATAATAACAGCTACTTGAAATTGTTCATCTAAGGCCATGCCTTCAGAGACAATTTCATGAGCTATTTTCTGTATCTCATGTGACTGAGTCTCTACAGATTTATCATCTGTCATCTTGAAGTTGAGGTAGCGGCTCACAGCATATTTTTTAGTGCCTGCTTCCTCAGTGTCATACTTCTTTTTCAGAGCATTCCAGACCTCTTTAGCGGACTTGCAAGAGCTGTAATAATCATAAAGATCATCACTCAGTCCATTAAGAATGAAGTTCTTACAGAGGTAGTCATTGTCGTTCCAAAGCAATATCTCTTTGGCTGTTTTAGTCTGATCTTCCTGTTCGGCTGTTTCGTCGACTACTGGAATCTCATCGGTCAAGACATTAGCAACTTTTTTCATAGTTAAGAAAAATTGCATCTTTTGTTGCCAACGCTTGAAGTGGGATCCCTCAAACCGAAATGGTTTGTTGAAGTCGGAAACAGTGGGACTAGTAATCTCTTCGGTAGTCATGGTTGAAAAGAAACGTCTTAAAATTGGTGTTTCAGTGTTTTCGAAATTATACCGAAGAAATTACTGGGATGAGTCGCGGACTAGGTCGCTCTCTTTAAGACGTTTCGTGGCACTGCTCGATGGTGCAAGCAGACTATCAACCACGACGCCCCCAGGATAAAACAGCCCAGTTACGATTATGACTGCACAGTCAGTAATCGCTCGAGATATACACCTCTCAATATGGTTTATAACCACTCGGGAATATGGCTCGTAGGCCACTCTTAGAAAAGAAGAAGAAGAAGAATATGGCTCGTAGGCCACTCACGAATTTGAGAGAGAAGAGAATTTTGGAGGAGAGTTTTCGTTTTGATCTGTTTTCGTCAAGTGAGGGAAGAGCCTTTTTATAGGCTTCAGTAACTGCTTCGTGCGCAAGTCAAGGCACGGTTTTAGGCTCCACTAACAACTGACTTGGAGCGCAATTCAGATGGGAACAGAGCCTTCATGCGCAAGTTGTTGCGCGAATTTCGAGATCGCTAACCACTGACTTGGAGCGCAATTCGCAACAGCTTCTGGACAAGCACGTTCCAAAAAAGTAAAATATAAGTTTAATTATTTTCGCAAAAAATATTTTACACCTCACAGCCCAAGCCCGCCCCCGCCGGTCGGACGGCGGCGGCGGCGCGCGCGTGTGTGGTGGTCAGTTAGAGTGCGTGCTTTCCCGTTCACAAAACTGGGTACCCCTTGGGCCCCAACCCAAAGGTGTGAACGTCCCACTTATAAGCACTCTTCAAGTGCTTAGTCCAAGCAATGTGGGACTTTGTAAATTTTTAAATTCACACCAATGTTCCAACAATCCCCCACTTGAATTTAAAACAGTTCCAGAAATAGCGTCAAGCGCCTCCATAAGATTGTGCATAAGCAGAGGTGTCGTACGACTTGAACCTTGCGTAGCGGTTAAGATTTAGATTCAACAAGAGTGACTCGTAGTCTTGAACTCTATCTCTAATCGTCGAAACCACACACAGCCCTTTCCATAGGTGTATTCTCATATGCCCGTGCGTTTATGGCCATGCACGTCTATCCCAGTTTAGTGAACGCTCTAGGACTAAGTCAGAAAAGAGTGCAATCAATCGAGTTCTTAGAGAAGAGGAGGTTGCACTATGAACCTAACTGAGATGTTGATTGCAACAGCAAACAACATAATAAGTAGGTGTTTATTTGGAAGGAAATATGATGATGATGATGATGATGATGATGATGATGATGATGATGATGATGATGATGATGATGATGATGATGATGATGATGATGATGATGATGATGATGATGATGATGATGATGATGGTTGTAAGTTTGGAGAGCTGGCGTGGGAGATAATGACTCAGATTTCGGATTTTAGTGTTGGAGATTTGTTTCCTTTGTTTGGTTGGGTTGATGTTCTCAATGGGCACATTAAAAAATTTAAGGCCACTTTTGGAGAAATGGATGCTATTACTGATTGGCCCAATCCACAATAGTGAGACTCATAAGCAAAAAGCAGATCCATTAACCAACGGCTAAGATCTAGGCCCTAGATCGGACGACTCTGATTCATTAGGACAACACAGTTTTACTCTATAAATAGCCATTCTTTGCAATGCTCAAGGTACACACTCTTTCCTACTCTTTACCTCTAACTAGTTCCCTAGCTGACTTGAGCGTCGGAGTGTCCCCGCAGGTACCACCTGCCCCAGATCGGAAGCAGAGCTCGGTTGATCAAGACCAACCCCTACCAACTATCTCGGATCGAACCTTGTGTCTAAGATCGGATACAGGTCCAGAGATACGGTACAGAACATTGGTGACCACAGTGGGAGGATCTTGTACTCTAGTTCCTCTCCCATCTCCTTCATTGACAATGACTCCGACCTTTACGTCATAGGACTATCCCGAATGTCGCTGAAGGACCGGTTCTGCAGCGGGTGACTCCGGAAGGAGTGGCAGTCACCTTACCCCTTAGCCCGGAGCATGCTCGAAGCTCGGCTACGGCTATGGTTCCTGGGAGTTCGGCCCGGAACCGACTTCCACCTCCCCCGCAGACGGTCCAGGTGCCGACCGATGCTGTTCAACAGCTCATCCAGTTTCTACATCGGCAAGCCGAGACCGACCAGCATGAAAGCCAATGCTACACCCAGATAGAAGCTCAGATTGCTGAGATCCGGGCTCGTACCATCCCGGATCGGAGTTCCTCTCTGCGAAACTTTTCAAGTGGAATGACTCATGGTCGCGGGCGCCACCAATCTCCGGCTTGGAGGAGATACCATCATCGCACTCCACCTCGTTGTAGAGGAGGGCGAGGGTCATGGACTCCACCAAGTCGGACCCCTGACGATTCTTATGGTCCTGAGGGTTCCCCTCGGCCTAGCTCGTTTTTGTTTCCCTCTCCTTCGAGGCGACGTACCAGAAGTCAGAAAAGGTCTCCGAGGCAGGAATGTCAGCTCCCTCGCTCGCGGGGATCCCCCAGCAAGTATGGCTACTGACGGTCTCCACCCCTTGAGAGGTCGACGAAGCGCAAAGGACCCTTCACAAGTAAGATCGACAACTTTTCGGTGCCGAAGCACCTCGAGAAACCCCCCAAAGGTCTCAAAATGCACGATGGGACTGGTGATCCGGATCGCCATCTCGACTATTTTGACACGGTTATGCAATACCGTAACATTCCAGAGGAGATAAAGTGCCGAACTTTTCCCCTCACTCTAGAGAAGGCGGCTCTAGATTGGTTCAGGGATCTTAAGCAAAATACGATCTCCTCCTGGGATCAGTTAGCCAAGCTTTTTTCTGCACACTTCGCCCACTCGAAGATGAAGCCTAAATCTCGGAAAGTATTGCAGGGAATTCAGCAAGGAGAAAATGAGTTCCTCCGGAACTACATAGCGAGATTCAATAGAGAAGCTGCTCAAGTCCGAAACCTCGACGACTCTTTCCGTCTTTACTTCATGGAGGCTGGTCTTCGTGAAGGAAGTCTATTTCAAATAGACGGCGGGGTCAACCAAACTGAGTCGCCACCGTGACCCCCCCCCCCCCCCCCACAGCCACGACCCCTCTCCCTCTACAAACCGTGACCTCTCTCTCTCTTCGCATCTCCCCCCCTCGTTTTCCCTCTCGCTGTTCTCTCTCTCTCTCTCTTCGCATCCCCCCTCGTCGTTCTCTCTCTCTCTTCGCATCTCCCCCCCCCCCCTCGTTTTCCCCCTCTCTCTTTGCATCTCCCCCCCTCGTTTTCCCTCTCGCCGTTCTCTCTCTTCGCATCTCCCCCCCCCCCTCGTTTCCTCTCTCTCTTCGCATCTCCCCCCTCGTTTTCCCTCTCACCTCTTCGCATCCCCCCTCGTTTTCCCTCTCGCCTCTTCGCATCTCACCCCCAAATCACCGATCCTCCCTCTTCTCACTGTCGAAAACTCTCTCTCTCTCTCGCTCACTGTCGCTCTCCCTCTTCTCTCAAACGCTGGCGCCATCACCATCGCAACCCCCTCGTTCTCTTTCTCTTTCGTTTTCTCTCTCTGTGGGGGAGGGGTGAGGGGAGGGGTTCACGGAGGGGAGAGGGGTGGGGAAGAGGAACAGTGGACCAGAGAACAAGGGGGAGGGGTGAGGAAGAGGAACAGTGTACGCCTACGTGGACTGTCACGTAGGATAATAAGTCAAAATACAGTTTTAATTTTGACCAAATTAAGAGGGGGACTTTGATTTTACAAATTGGGAAAATAGGGGGATCAAATTCGTCAAATTAAAACTTGGGGGACCAAAATCGTGTTGGTGAAACTAGGGGGACCAAAACTGTAATTAAGCCTATATGTTATGAAATGCTTATGTGTTATTTGTGATTATTTGTGGAATTGCTTAAATGTTTTATTTTATAACTATGTTGAGAAGCATGACTTTATTTCATAGTAGTAATGAAACTATGATTTCATAATGAACCTAGGTGTGTAAATAAGTGTGATGAGAAAACTAAGTTAAAGGTTGTGTAAACAATTGGTACAAGAGCTGATTATCGGTGGATTGGAAAGGGCTACCTACGGAGGGGCTGACAGGAATCGCATTAAGCGCTGCAGCGTGCAGGCGTCGAGATGTCGGTTCTCAGAGAATCATATAGATTGCATATGTGTTGTAAGTCCACAAGCCGCGTGGTATGGGACACACGAGGTCAAGTACCGGGTCGGGTCCTTAATAGGGCATATCTGTATTTATCGGCCGGATGGGGTAATGTTAGGTTTAGATTACTCTCATCAAATTTCTGATAGGGAACGACTTATAACACTTGGACTCCATTGTGACAGTCGGGTGGGCGTCGCCGAAGTATAGTAGGGACATTAGTGGCATCAAGATATGGCCAGAGTCAGCATATAGTATTGACACATACTCATAGATAGAGTCATAAACATAAGATATCAATAAAGGATATAAGATAAGAAATAATTTGTATTGATGTGCTTGTGATATGTTTAAATTAAGTTTTACGTTATCTTCCCATTTTTCTGACTTATACATGTATCTTAGCCCTACGTAATTTTCTTTTGTATATTTGTGGTATCGTTTAGACCTAGTCGAGGAGCCGCTTGCAGCAGAAGGAGATACTCTTCCTTCCACGATGGATGTTGAAGGCACCGAGGATGCCGGTGCGATATGATAGAGCAGTCAGGTGCCTCATTGAGAGAACTTGAGTTTTGTTTAGCCAGTGTGTCAGTCTTTTGAGTCCCGTTTAGGTCATTTGACTGACGTTGTTTTAAGTTCCTACTTTCTGTTGTTTTGTTAAACTCTGATATATGCATGAGTGGCTTTAGTATTGCCACATATTTTGTAAAATTATTAACATTATGTTTTTATATATGTGATGTGTGTATTGTTATATATATGTTTTAAGTTTTAAATCTATTTGTTTTTGAGATTAATTAAGAGGTTAAGTGTCGAGGGTTACTATGATGAGGATGAGGGTCGTCTCAGATAGCGCGAATAAGCTAGCTGATAGCAATTGATGTGTTTGGTAAAACTAGTGGTTGAACTAGCAGATAAATGTAAAACGACATAAATGATATATTTATTTAATTTATGATTACATTTATTTAATAATGATAGAAAAGAAACTTAACAAAAATAAAAATGATAAAAATGTCAAAAAAAATGAGACGCTATCCGCTATCCACTAGCGTTTGCAAAAACGCTACTTAAAAAGTAAAGTAGCAGATGGAACGCGTAGTCTCGCCGAATATAAGCTTGTTACTCTCACCGAATATAAGCTTGTTACTCTCGTGCTATTTCACCTGAATATAGCTTCCCAAATTCGTCGCTAGAATTGATTGAGCATTACTGCCTTCCATATAATAATACATTAACATGGTGAGAGAAAAGAAATAGCAAATTATTAAAACTTTCCAATTGGTTTCAAAAATTAAATAGACTTTATTATTTGGATGTCACATCACTTCGAGAAGCAATTCGGGATATGATGGTCGGGACATTAAGGATTTCCCATAGTATAGATTACCAAAATCAGATATTTCAATAATTGCATTAATGAAAATCCAAAATTAAAATCCCTAAATTATTCGAAATCATAATAATATATAACTTGCCACTATTCAAAATTAAATTGATCAGATTTGTACGAATCATAAATTATTCTTTTCCCTCTTTGTCAAAAAAATAAAATTATTCTTTTCCCAAAATACTGCTATTTAATTTCCAGTTTTATATGATAATTAATGTCCATCGCACAAGTTTGATGAAAATGGCCCATGTGAGAAATGATTAGATCAAGCTCGCAGTTTTTTATAATACAGATGGATAGATATATGCATAAAGGATTTGAATAAAGGAAAAAAAAGCATAAAGCACCAATCTAAAATTTGTATATGCATGCATAAAGGATTTGAATGAAGAAAAAAAACTTAAAACCAGCAATCAAAAATTTGTATATGCTGCACGCATAAAGGATTTGAATGAAGAAGAAAAAAAAAGCATAAAGTACCAATCCAAAATTTGTATACGATGCATGCATAAAGAATTTGAATGAAGAAAAAAATCTTAAAGCATCATTCCAAAATTTGTATTTTTTTGGGTGAGGTCTAGCCTTTTTTTTGTAAGAACCCAAAAGTTGTATATGATGCATGCATAAAGAATTTGAATGAAGGAAAAAAAAGCTTAAAGCACCAATCCAAAATTAGTTTTTTTTTGTAAGAATCCAAAATTTGTATATGATGCATGCATAAAGGATTTGAATGAAGGAAAAAAAAGCTTAAAGCACCAATCCAGAATTTGTATATGATGCATGCATAAAGGATTCGATTTTGAATGAAGAAAAAAAAAAGCTTAAAGTACCAATCCAAATTTGTATATTTTTTTTGGTTTTTTTATAGGCAATGTTAGTGAGGGTGGGGGAAATGTTAGTTTCCACGGGTTGAACCGTGGACCTCCTTTTTACACTCCTTTGGTGCATTCCTTCGGTATCCCTTAGCTCGCCAACTGAGCTACCTACTTGGGATGTATAGTTTTTTTGGTAATATCTTGTTTCTTTTTGTAAGAATCCAAAATGTGTATATGATGCATGCATAAAGAATTTGAATGAAGAGAAAAAAAAACTTAAAGCACCAATCCTTGTATATTTTGTTTTTGGTAATATCTAGTTTTTTTGGGAAGAATCCAAAATTTGTATATGATTCATGCATAAAGGATTTGAATGAAGAAAAAAAGCTTAAAGTACCAAATCAATTTTTTTATATTATTTTTTTTGAATTAGTATATGATGCATGCATAAAGGATTTGAATGAAGAAAAAAAAAGCTTAAAGTACCAATCCAAAAATTTTATGTTTTTTTTGATAAGATCTAGTTTTTTTGGTAAGAATCCAAAAATTGTATGATACGCATAAAGTATTTGAATGAAGGAAAAAAAAACTTAAAGCACCAATCCAAAATTTTATATTCTTTTTTTTGTAAGATCTAATTTTTTTGATAAGAATCCAAAATCTGTATTGAATGGTAAAAATCCAAAATTTAAAGCACCACTCCGATCCAAATCCAAAATCTGTCTATTTAAACACAGATGCAGAAGAGAAGAGGATCAATGGGAAGCACAAAATAAGTAGAAAAAATAAAAAGAAAAGAAAGAAAAAAAGATGACATTACTTTTCTTGTTTCTTTCATTCTTCTTCGGCATCAGCATGTTGCTGTTGTTGAAGCGAAGAAACAAACTGAATCTACCTCCATCCCCACCAAAACTACCAATAATTGGCAATTTCCACCAACTAGGAACACTGCCTCATCGGACTTTACGAAGCCTCTCACAAAAGTACGGTCCTCTGATGATGTTACACTTAGGTCAACTTCCTCTTCTGGTGGTTTCCTCAGCAGATATGGCTAGAGAAGTCATGCAAACACATGACCTAGTTTTTGCTAGTAGACCTCATCTCACAGTACCAAAAGCCTTAGTCTATGATTGTAATGATATTTCTTTTGCAGCCTACGGTGAAACATGGAGACAGAAAAAGAAACTTTGTGTGATTGAATTGTTGAGCCATAGAAGGGTGCAGTTACTCAAGATCATTAGAGAAGAGGAAGCCGAGGTATTGTTTGAAAAGATACGCAAAGAAGTTAAAGATGGTTGCACTGTGAACCTTAGTGAGATGTTAATTAGAACAGCAGACAACATAATATGTAGGTGTTTATTTGGAAAAAAATATGATGCTGAAGGTTTGAAATTTGGAGAGCTTGGGAGGAAGATGATGAATCAGATTATGGATTTTACTCTGGGAGATTTGTTTCCTTCGTTGGGTTGGGTTGATGTTCTTAGTGGCCGGATGGAAAAATATAAGGCCACTTTTGCAGAAATTGATACTTTCTTTGAAGATGAAATTGCAGCGCATAGGCGGAAGGGAAGGGTGGACCCGAACAAGAAAGATTTCCTTGACAGTATGCTTGAACTTCAAGATGGTGGCAACGCAGACTTTGAGCTCACACAAACCGACTTAAAAGCAATCTTATTGGTATCTTTCTATCCCTCTCGATCTTTAATGCAAAAGTTAGTTATTCATTACATAAAGCTAGATGAAATATTTTCTACTTCCTTGATTTCGATCAGGACATGCTTATAGGAGCAAGTGACTCAACTTCAACAACACTAGAATGGGCCATGGCAGAACTTATGAAACATCCATCCTTGATGAAGAAAGCTCAAGAGGAGGTAAGGAGAGTTGTCGGGAAAAAGACAAAAATAGAGGTGAGTGATGTGAATCAAATGGAGTACATGAAATGTATAATCAAAGAAACTTTTAGGTTACATCCACCAGCTCCTCTTTTGGTACCAAGAGAAACAACGTCTAGAGTTAAAGTTGGAGGATATGACATTCCTAATAAAACAATGGTATTTGTAAATGCATGGGGAATTCAGAGGGACCCCAAATCTTGGGAAATGCCAGAAGAGTTTATACCAGAGAGATTTGAGAACAACGACATTGATTTCATTAATGGTCAAGATTTTCATTATACCCCCTTTGGTTCTGGAAGAAGAAAATGCCCGGGTATAGCATTTGGCCTTGCTTCTGTCGAGTATTTTCTTTCTAATCTTTTGTATTGGTTCGATTGGGAACTACCTACAGATGGTCCATCTGTGCAAGACCTAGACATGACTGAGAAATTTGGCCTCACTGCCAGCAAGACCGTACCTCTCTATCTTCAAGCAATACCATATAATAATTTCTAAGAATAATTCGCACCATGTATTAAATTGTGTTCCTACAGTTCTCCATCTATTATAAAAAATAATAAGAAATAAGACAATAAAAGTGTTCCTTCCATCTGTGCAAGACCTAGACATGACTGAGAAATTTGGGCTCACTGTCAGTAACAATGTACCTCTCTATCTTCAAGCATAGAATTCTCAGATAAAAACACCACAATCACAAAACCACAAAACCACAATTTTGGTCAATTGCTCCTTAGCAACTAAAGAGACGGCAACCTAAAAAAAAAATTAAACAAAGAGAAAAAAAAAAGTAGAGAAAGAAAGAAAGAAAAAAAGGGTGAGGGATTCACGGGGTAAACACTACCCTTAATTTATTAGATAGACAACATTTTTCCTTTTGAAACTTGTTTACAACCGTTAAGATGTATCCCATGGGTTCGTTCAAACCAAGGTTTACAAAATCGGACAAGCCGATTCAATTGGTCAAACTGTGAACCAAACCCTAGTCCGATCCGAGCAAGCATGGAACCACTCATTACCAAAACCATCTCAAGAACCGCAAAAATGGTCAAAAACCAGTTGAACCGGTCAAAAACTAGCAAAACCATAAAATACGGCATGAAACGGTTCAAACGGTTGTTGAAATTGAGGTTGTAGCTGGTCTTTTTATAACTAACTAGACCATTACTCGTGCGATGCACGGGAGATGAAATCTCATGGATAAGATCTTTTGCATGACTAAAATAGATAACAATGGTATATTATCTATTAAACTCGCGAGAATTACACAACATTGTCACAAAATTATGAGACATAATGCATTACATTGTCACAAAATCATGGGACATAAATGAGAACATGAGTAATATTCAAAGTCTATGTTTTAGGACAAAATAACTCTAGAATGATTCAAAAGAAATGTTAGAGAACAAATTGAAGTCAAATGCATCTGATATACTTGATATACTATAGAAGAACTTGATTTCCCATATGAACCGGTGTTTTAAAAACCGGCCCGGCCGGTCGAACCGGGAACCGAGGGGGTAACCGAGCCGGTCAAGGTTATGGATCAGACATGCAGCAAACCAGTGGAAACCGGCGCGACTCGGTCGGGTTTCGCAAAAACCGGCGACCCGGACCGGGTTGTTCATTTTTAATTTTTTTTTATCAAAACGACGTCGTTTAATCTCTTTCTTTTGCTCTTTTTCATTTTTTTCCCATTATTGCACTATTAGCAAAAACAAGCATCATATTTGTTGAGTACATATTAATTTGTGTGATCTAAATAGATTAATATTATGTATGAATAAATTTAAAAATATTAATAAATTAAGATATTAATTTTTATATTTTAGTAGATATAAAATAAACATAGTTATTAATTTTACAAGTACGAAATTTATATTATATACGATATATATATATATATAGGTCTTAAAAATTCGGGAAATAGAGACCGGGTCCGAGTCATGCGGTCCCGGTTTTGGTCATGCGGTTCAACTGTCGACCATTCGGTCCGACTCTTAAGTCTTCGTATCTTATTAGTGAAATTGATTACTTGAAATTCAACAGATCCAGGGTTTTCTTCTTCTTTTTTGTTTGAAATAACAGGTATAATTGAATTTTTTATCATAAAATAAAATGAAAGCTTTCCTCTCCCCCTCCTTTTTGATAGATATTTTTATTGATCAGTAATAGTAATTACACTAAATTTTAATTTTTTGACCTAGTGACCCGGTACATTCACCGAGTCGGTCACCGGTCCGAGTTTTAAAACACTGATATGAACTATCAAAGACCCTCCTTGGACATATTTCCACTCGATTGCATCAAGTATTCATCAACTAGATTTGTGAAGATAATAATAACCTATAGCAAATTAAAAAGAAATTACACTTCAGGCGTCAACTCATAATTCATTCTTTGCATAATTAAAAAAAATATAAGGAACAACAATTAGAACTGATCTGGCTCGATTGAAATATGGTGTCTACCTAGAGGTGGAAAAACGGATTACCGGCTTGCATCAAGCCAGCCCACATCGAGTCTGCTCGGTCTCAACATTTCTGGCCCAAGCCCAACCCTATGCGAACTGCGAGCTTTTCGAGCTAGCCTGAATTATGCGTCAAATTATTCAACATTTTTTATAACGAATATTTTATTATCTAAACAAAATAGTAAGATTATAAAAACTTATTATTGAACAAATATTAAGATAGCACAAACACAATCCTCCTTATTAAGGTAACATGAAAGTAGTATTTTTATAATAGGAAATTGCCTCCTAATAAGCTTAAATGGTCATGGCAAATGATACTATAATAGGAAATTGCCTCCTAATAAGCTTAAATGGTCATGATGATTGGGATGGAGACATGGTCATTCTTGGAATGTAAATAATGTTACCAATATTCTTCCTTGAAATGATTTTTCTTCGAGAACATGTTTTCCCAGCTTTGTGACAATCAATCTTATTCTGATGCACAAACCGTCAACTTGGTCGATGTTTCTTAGTAACATAATTGGACTTCCAACTTTAAGTCTTATCTTGTGGTTTGGAAGCCATGATGTCCAGAGAGTTCAATATATTCCTTTTGTTTAATATCCAGTGATCGTGTAGATGGATATTTCGGTTCCCTTTCTAAATATTTTGATACTTTTCCCCTTTGTCTTTCCAAATGTTTGGATTACCATGGTGTAGCTTCTTGTTTTTTGGGTTAAATGTAGCTTCTTATTTTAATGTAATTGCAATCTACATGTATTTTAGTAATATGTTTTTCTCTTCATATATTGCCATTTTTAGTCTTTTCATCTTTTATTCTTTCTAATCTGATACTGTTCCATATTTGTGAGTTACTGCAGTTTTCCTCATGCCTCTTTTATTATTTTTTAGTTGATTTTTCTATTTACTGCCAGGCCATTTTTTTGTTGATTCAAACCCAACGCAGCATAGTTGTAGACTTATTGGAAATGGAAGAAATGAAAAATAGGCTTGGGCCTTCATAAATTTTGGCCTATTTAATTGTAGGCTTATTGGTTTACTTAGGATTTAATACTAAAAAGGCTTTTAAATAGGTTAACAGGCTTCATCAAACCTTCTAGTAGGCCAGGCCAGACCTTAAAAATAGGCCTATGACAGGTAATAGGCCACACTCAGGCCTAAATTTTTCAATAATAATAATTATGTAAACTTTTGTGTATTATAAAAATTATATTTAATTCTTATCTGTTCAACCCCGATTTGACTCCCACTACAAAAAAACAGCGCATTAGCGACGGATTTTTCCCTCGCTAATGCCTGTTTTTCCCTCGCTAATTACTGTTAGCGACGGACCAATTCCGTCGCTAAAAAGCTGGTCGCTAATTGGGTAGCAAGGGAATACAATCCGTCGCTAATTTTAGCGACGGAAAATCCGTCGCTAAAATCCGTCGCTAAACACTGTGCACACTGACCGTTGCAGCTGATTTGACAGTGACACTGACCAATTTTAGCGACGGAAATCTGTCGCTAAAATCCGTCGCTAATCTCTTTTTTTTAAAAAAAAAATGCTAATCTCAGATAGAAAGAGGGAGAGATAAGGGGTTGGGGAGGAAAATGGAGAAGGAAAATAAATGAAAGAGGATGGTGTGGTGGTGGTGGTGTTGTGTTGAAGGGAGAAGATGAAGATGATGGTGGTGGTGGTAAGAAAAAATGAAAGAGGAAGAGGAAAATGGAGAAGGAAAAGAAATTAAAGAGGAAGAGGAGGAAATGAAATAGGATGGTGTGGTGGTGGTGGTGGTGGTGTGGTGTGGTGTGGTGTTGAAGGGAGAAGATGATGGTGGTGGTGGTAAGAAAAAATGAAAAAGGAAGAGGAAGAAATGAAAGAGGAAGAGGAAAATGGAGAAGGAAAAGAAATTAAAGAGGAAGAAGAGGAAATGAAAGAGGATGGTGTGGTGTGGTGTGGTGTTGAAGGGAGAAGATGGTGGTGGTGGTGGTAAGAAGAAATGAAAGAGGAAGAGGAAGAAATGAAAGAGAGGAAAAAACGGAGAAGAGGAAGAAATGAAAGAGGAAGAGGAAGAAATGAAAGAGGAAGAGGAAGGATTCGGGTTTATAAAAAAAAAATTACCCATTAGCGACGGATTTAGCGACGGATTTCCCTCAGCTAATGTCTGTCACGTGTCAAATCAACTGCAACGGTCAGTGGCACAATTTTCCAAACATTAGCGACGGATTTAGCGACGGATTTCCGTCGCTAATTCAAATTTTTTTTTCAATTTTCGCGCCATGTTAAATCCGTCGCTAATTTAACCACTTTCCGTCGCTAAATACCTTGTTTTCAATCCGTCGCTAATTTTGTGTAAAATCCGTCGCTAATTTTGATTTTAGCGACGGACCACATATCCGTCGCTAAAATCCGTCGCTAAACACTGTTTTTTTTGTAGTGTCCTATCAGATCCTTGAATCTTGAACCGCAAACACAGGTTCAATATTTGGTTTGATTTTTATTACTTTGATTCAAACTCATTTTCGACAAGCAAAGCAATGCAAAGGTAAACACTACACACTTAAAAAGACAAGTGGGAGAAATAAACATGTATTGTGGAATATAGAGGGAGGATTGGGGAGAGTTGTTACATTTGTCTTGTTGCAATCCAATCCTTTTGATACCACATGTTCGTTCAAACTCATTCACAACGAGCAAAGGAAAGGTAAACACTAAGGGATATCAAATGAGTGCACCAAAAAAGTGCAAGCCAGAAACTAATATTTCCCCACCCCCACTAATATTGATTATCAAAAAAAAGGGTAAACACTACCATCTTAGACAGAAGATGAAAATAAATTGTGGACTAAGGTATAATTTGCAAGAGAGGCACACCGCAATTGGTCATGAGTGCCCAACTAGCTGGTCATGAGTACCCAACTAGCTGGATATGTTTTTTCAGAAATAAAATAGGGCAAAATGCAGTTACATCAAATTTTAATGAGCCCGCCAAATTTAATTACGTATGCTTGAAAAAACTCTCGAAAGTAGCTGATTACGCAAAAAGAGCAATATTGTTCCTTTTACATTCAACGGTTATGAAGGGGATATTTTGTCCCAAACTTACATTGTCTTGGTCATTCCAAACATACCCCTGGAGACTAGGAAAGAGATGGGGGAGGTACACGATGATTTTAGGGCAAGAAATACATTGTACCAGTCTCTTTCTTTCTAATCTAATATTTTTTCTTTTATCATATCAACTTTTCTTTTTTTCTCTCTCTCAAAGTCATCTAATCTAAATCCGAAAGTGAGACATATTACTATTCTTTTTTTTTTTTACCAAAAGGCATATTACTATTCATAACAACTATGCAGCCTGCAATTTTCTATTATTATTGTGTAATCATTGAATTATAATCTTGCTATCAAAATTGGAAGGACAAACCACCTAGAGGCTTGCCTTCAAGTATAAGCCAGTCGATCAACATAAAGTTGTTCTTGTATGTGCTGGTAATTGGTGATAATTCCAGAGCAAAAGCATTCGGAAAAATCTCCATTCATATCCCAGGGTCATTTCAACAAATGTTAGAGGATTCCTTGGGCAGCAGAGCACGGCAACTCAAGATAGCAGCAATATTTGGCTTATAAACTAATCTGCATGAAGGTGGTGCTTCCTCCTACGACAGCGATTAATATACCAAGTGGCGTGTTTCTGTAGGCCCATGCCCATGAGAACCTTGAGGCTTGTGAGCATAACATAGGTCATTGCTAAATAAAGTATAATCCAAAAAAATCTCCATGGAAGAGGACTTTGAGGAAGGTTTGCAGCATATACTGGGGTTAGCACTCGAATAACCTGAGAACAAGTAATAAAAGGAAAAAGTACACAAACGTTGAATTGGATGCCAAAATACCAGAGAGACTAAATGATCATCTGAAAATCATGTATGCTTACCACACACGCTGGAGCAAGGGGGACGAAGGTTAGGTTTTTCTTTACACCCTCAGTTTGCAGATTTAGAGTCTACAGAAAGTGAGCATTCAAGGTCAGGCATAAAGTTTTTAGAAAGGCTCTATCCACTAAACAGGACAAAATGGTATAATCATAATATAAATATAAAGAGGCAGAAAACTACGACATTCTTAACATAGTAACAGTAGCTTTCTCAAGTGTCAACAAAATACCATGTTTTTGTTGGCGCAAAATACACTTCTATGCACAAATACATATCGTACAGAAAACAGTTATGTAGTAATGAAATCAAAGACAGAGAGACTTAAATGAATTCAAAAGAAAGAGCGACCAAATTTATTTAATTTATAAAACTGAATCATATTGCTTTAACAAAAATGCATGTTAACCTTTTCACATAAAAAAATGTGGCAAATAATTTCAAAATGCATTTTATAGGTGCACATTAGTAGTTATACTCTGTACAAAGTAGATGATCCGTGGTTAGGTTCAGTTAGTTGTAGTTAGGTGGGATAAGAGGAATCAGGCATGCGCCTATAAATAGTAGGAGGTAAGAAGGGATGAGATGAGGGATCTATCTTGTCAATTGAGAGTTTAAGGACCATTTGGCATTGGATGGTGGGCAGACCTTTTAACTCCTGCCATTGTTATATAGTCCAGGGGAATTCTTCCCCACTTCCAGTAATAAGATACCAGTTTCTATCGATCTAGTCAATTGAAGATTCAGGGTCTTTTGGCATTGCGAGGTGGGTACACCATACACCCTGCCATTGTTCTGCAATCAAGTGGAATTCTTCCCCATTTTCCAGTAAAGATACCAATTTCTATCACATTTGCAATTGATTCACGGAGAATCTTTGGTGGATTCAGGTGTGCTCAAAAACCCACTCAAGTTTTCAACTCTACGTAGCATCTTAAAGAAGATACAAGTATACAACATTACCTTCTCAAGTGGTTCCAGCTGTTTATATACCATTTAAATTAAATAATAAACAACCAACCATTCTGCCTCAATAACATCCATATGAAATCAAATGAAATACCTGTTTACATAGGTCTTCAAGGAACTCAGAGTACGCAATGGGCCTAATGTCATTGAATTTAGCAATGAATGAATGCTTGATAATATCAATAATCATTTCACATACATACACCAAGAGGATATTCTGCACCAATAGAAATATGTATCAGTTGCAACACCAAGCTAAGAAAGGAAATTGATTCCCCGTGATAAACTAAAGTTCTTCAATAAATTCTAGGAGCTAAAATATTTCCAGATCTTACAATGAGAAAGCCTTCAAACCAGGGACCCTCAGCCTCCAGAATATTTTGAGCCAGAACGAACAAGATAAATGCTGAAATGTGAAATCTCTCCACTGAATCTGCTTGTCACCATATATAATGAGACAAAATAAAAAATTAACAAGCCGAGACCAAAAGGAAAACCTTCAGTTTTATGTAAATGACAAATGCAGAAAATTTGTCCTATTAAACACTTATTTAGCCTATTTCAATATAAAAAACTGAATATGCGCGCGTGTGTGTGTGTGTGTGTGTGTGTGCACACATACAAATTT
The DNA here is from genome assembly GCA_039519185.1 of Astragalus membranaceus. Classification (NCBI taxonomy): domain Eukaryota; kingdom Viridiplantae; phylum Streptophyta; class Magnoliopsida; order Fabales; family Fabaceae; genus Astragalus; species Astragalus membranaceus. The sequence continues at coordinate 45,604,376 of CM076848.1, forward strand.
AGCCTATTTCAATATAAAAAACTGAATATGCGTGTGTGTGTGTGTGTGTGCACACATTGTATGTGTATTAGATACACTTTCATTGTGTGAAGAAGTTTGCACCTAACACTCATAATTTTTACAAATTAAATTTTCTTTAAAAGTTTGCTAACCTTTATATAAAAGTAATGAGCCGACTAAGAGAATGCCTTGAATTTATAAATTTCAATACTCAAAAAGACATAAAAAGTGAGTTTTAATTACATAAAAAGGTTTTCAGACACCTATTTGTGTCTCTATATAATTCCAAAGCTGTTATTATTAATATGTCTACATATTGATAGCAAAACAAATCTCAAACCATAACTAAATTCAAACAATGGGACCAATTTCTTACATTTGAATCTTTCTCAACATAAGGATGACAAATAAGTTCTACACAAGCATGTTTGGTACAGTACAGCAGACAAACAAACTTGAGTTCAGTTCTTGGTTGTGCAAAAGACAATCCCCGATTCTCAAATGACAGGGAATAAACTAGGCATTTTCACTATTTATCTTCATTAGTTTTAGTTACATGACCAAACATAAAAACTATATGGAATAAAATCCAATTTTATTCCCAAGTTTCTATAATTGGAACAAAATTGTCACTTGCATTAAAAGACTATGCATCCCCTTTCTGGTTCTGCAAACCATGCTCTTAGAACTAGAACAACAAATATAAAGAACTTTTTTTGTTGATCCTACTAGTACGGCAAAGAAGGAAAATAATAGCAAAGCACTACTCTCTATCTTCAAACAATAGCATTCAAAAGAAAAATGCTCAATTTTGAAGTACAACATCAAACTAATTTTACTTCGTTGACATCATTAAAAAAGAAAGGACATATAACCTTTACAAAATAGTGTACTGTCAATGGGGCCATAACAAATTAAATGGTGTTTTCCAATGTTGCATGTAGAAGTAAAAAAAAAAAGAATATACAAATAAGATGAGATCAAAGAAAGTAAACTGTAGTTTTAAAGATAACTTACCAAAGTAAACTAAACTGTGAACATTATCTTTGCTGTATCGTTTAAACACATTGCTTTTAATCTCAGCAAAATTATTAGACACCAGCAAAGCTAACAATGCGTTATTGTGAGCAACTATACAGGTTGATAAAGTGATTGCCTGAGCTAATAAGATAAAAGAATGAATAAGTAAGACTGGTTAAGGAACCAAATCACCAATCCTATAGTTTTTCTTTTAACGTCACAGAAGAAAACAGTTATCAAACAACTGGGGAAAAAATCAACTGAAAGAGAAAGGATATTTGAAGCCGCCACAGCCAAAGCTTGGTCACAAACAAATCTCCAGAGCAAGAATTTCATACTATCTGAGGGGCAACTTGCAAGTCCTTCAGCAGAGTGAAATAATGTTTGCAACACATCCCCATTAAAACTTTGACACAATTTATCAAATATCTGCGAGAATTTGACAAACATACAATATAAGTTTATCACAGATATTATGATTATTGACACTTACACAAGTAGGCAACCAAAAGTAAAAGCTCTAGCTGCTTAGATTACAATTTCAGTACTTGTGAATTGAACTGCTTAAAATCCAAAAGGCTACTGAATCCCCATATGCGTGTTTCAAAAAAATACTATCATAAAATCATCTAGATCAACCATCAATTCTTCTCCTATTGTTACGTTTTCCTTTTGGGTTGTCCCAAGTCTCACCTAAGGCAATACAATTCAGCTTTCTTTTGTATGCCCTTTTACCATATCTAAAGTGTTGGGCTTCCTTCCAATTGTCACTTATTCAGGTTTACTACTTTATAATTTTATATTATCAAAACTGACAGGGATACTGCATTAGAATGGGCAAGATGACAGGTCAAAAATTTGTGATACACATTGATACTAGTAACCTTCAAATACAGTAAATTTTTACCTCATCAAATTCCAGAATTTCATGATTTACATATAAAGTGCTAAACTCTATTCTTTCATCTAGCTCATAAAAACTCAAAATAAGATAGATAAAATTTCAAAATAAATAAATACTGTGATTGAATTTGGCAATGTGGAGAGCTATTAGTTCCTCATAATCCATAATAACAAATTAATTTATGCTCACCTCTAAAACATTGTAAACGACATACAATTTTATTGTTCCTTGACCACGGATCATATGATATATTAAGCTGATATCTGAGGAGCGGGTTTAAAAGAAGGAACGGAAAAAAAATTAGTATAATAAGAAAGATGATCAATACAAAAAGGTAAAGGGGAGTAGAGAACTACTATACCTGTTTGTTGCAAAAGAAGAACTCCACAACTCATAATAATAAAACAGCCAAAATCTGACAACTCCATTGTAGAAAGCCTCTTGAACTGTCTGTCACAAGCATGATTAGGTTATTTTTTAATACTGAAAACCATCATAGACTATCACAAAGTATAAAACAGAACAGAAGTTGGACCGAATAAAGGAATACAAATCAAAGCACGAGAACATGTAGATCTTGTATTAAAGAGAGATACTTGAGCTAACAGAGAATCATGGACTAACTCAGTCTAGATGTAAATTAAAAACTAATCTTGTATCATATAGAATGTCAAATTGGAAAAGCGGCCTCATTTGGGATAAAATAGCTCAAGGAAAATCACTTTGTTCAATCATTCAAATATTTACATTGATACCTCAAGCATTTGAAAGATTGTAGGGAAGGTGACAAACCTCGTCTTTAGAAGCCTCCAAACGGTCATCGTGATTCTTGTTGGCATAATAGTTAATAATGAAAGAAATGAATCGAAGCAGACAAAGAAACCGACATCTATAAGCTGCAATTGCATTCCATGTTTAAGATACCGCAATACAAAATGTAGAATGCTTTGATAGAAAGAAGAGATTCATAGATGATATCACAAAAATATCAGCATAAATTATTTTCTACTTCTTTTTCCTCTTTTTAATTGAGAAAAGGAAGTGTACCAATTCACATCTCCAAGGCAAGCGGAAGATGGTGTCATAAACTCTCTCTCGTTCTTTTTCATTGCCGAGAGTAGTTGTGCTTCGTAAAGAATTTCCATTGTACATTTCCTCCAAGAAGTATGTGACGGGAGACTTGTCTACTGAAAACACATCTGACATCCAAACAGCCACAAGGTAATTAATGGATACATCATACATGGCATTAGTAGAATAAATAAAACACCGATGACTATATAAGAGAGTCAAGAAAGAAAAAATGCTTTGCATAAAAGTAATCACAGAGACCATTTGACTAGTTTTGATTCATGAATAAGCTGCCGAAGCATAATTATAAAACAGGCAAAAAATTCATCCCAGTTAAAACTGGCTATATTGCCATGCATTGTTCAGTCAATGTCTGTAGAAGCCATGCCACCAATTTACATATAAGGGGGCCGGGACCAGCCCAACTTTCATTTGCCCAGATTACTCCTCAGAAGTCGATGTATAACTTTATCATAACATAAATTAAAAATAAAATCGATGCAGCACATGCAGGATAAGGAAAATCTGCAGAGCTGGGAAGTAGGCTAGTAGCTAGTTGGATGCAGGTATGATCTAAAGCTTAGACTTACAACTGCAATAGAATTTGGACTCAGTTTGAATTCTAGCATAATGAAAGTAGCATATAGAATTAGCAAATGGTATCCGGAAATGACTGACATAAATGCAAAGGTTTTATAAGCAAGTATTAGTTAGTTTGATTTCCTTCAAATTGCAAAATACATTTCGATCACCTATCGAATAGTTTCCGAGCGAATGATACGATTATGCATGCAGAGCAGAGCAAGGAGCATGTACTACTCACAATTCGGATCTTCTGCCATGATTTGTTTCCAGTCCAACGAATCCACCGTCTCCAATTTCGTAAGAATTCTCCTATCAGGCTCGTCTGTCGGTTTCTCCACCGGACTCGCCTTCACACCACCATCGTCCTTCATAATCCCACCGTCATCTCCCATCACCGAAGCCGCTAAATCCTCGGAACTGTCCCCATTCACGTTCCTCTGCCTCAATTCACCGAAATTAAACCCTTCTACATCACCGCGCACGTTAGTCGTAAACGTGGAACCGGTTTCAGACGCCGCAGTAACCGCACAGACGCTCGCTTCACTCGCCTCCTCACACACGACGCTTACTCCGACAGCGCAGTACCTCATGGCGTCGAGCTCGAAACCATTACAGGCTCTTCCGTTTTCGAGAGGTGAATCTTTCTTCGAATGCGGATCGCCGGAATTGGCGACGGAATCTACGGGATCGAGAAGCTTCTTTTTCTTCTTGGAGGCTCGGTGCTTGCGCTTCTTACGATCAGTTTGAGTTGGATCCAATTGAGAGCGGTGGAGGGTGGAGTCTTCATCGACGGCAGAGTATCGGCGGAGAACCTCGAAGGAGAGTTTTCCACCGCCGGTTCTCAGCGTCATGGCCAAACGAAACGGAAATGGAAAAAATGGGATTCTGAAATCGACTATGAACGTTGAAAGTGAAAATAAAGGGTTTTCTTTATTATAGGAGAATTGAGTTACGGTTGGGGCATGGCGTGTGATTGATTCGTCTTAGTTTGTGTGAGAACGACTCTTGTGTTTTGTTTTGTCCCTGTGTACGAGTCCAGCTTTCATTCGCGCTCTCCCATCCTCTTCTTGTTTTATTTATCACTCATCACCGTCGACATAAGGCTTTTAGGTATCTTTATTCTTTTCAAATATCTCAATAATCCAGTTTGGTCCCTAAAAAAAAATATATTTAAAAAGCCCTTGCAAACACCAAACGCTTTTAGTTTAGTCTCTGTCGTTAATTTTTGGCTAACAGTGTTAATAGTTGGTGACGTGGCTACGAACATGGCACTCACATGGCAAAGTGGGGCAATTGTCGTTACTAAAACATTAAACCCGCTGAACCACTTGATGACCTTGATACATTAAACCACCAATAAATATATATTATGTATTCAAAAAAGGAGCGTTTTCCAAATGATTCATCATCATCATCAAACGTAACAACAGAAACAATTTCGTTTTCTAGATCTGGAAGTTTAAATCATCAACATCAATTTCATTTCCAGATCATCCAACCCAACATTTTCGTCAATTCCAGATCTGTGATGAATTGATTCTTCAAATTGATTTTCGGTTAAATCCATATATGTGGTTCGTTTAAATCCATTTTCGTTTAAATCAAGATTCGTTTTAGGTTTTGATTTTCAATTCCGTTTTCGGTTTTCTTTTTTAATTTCGTTTTCGTTTTGGTTTTAAAGGTATGTTTCGTTTACCCAGAACATTAAGCCCTCAAATTTGATGTTGTAGACAGATTGAAAGGAAGGAATAATATGAAAGGAAACGTGTTTGCATTTTGCAATTTCTGGGTTTTGTTTCAAGAACGAAATATTTGATTTCAGATTCGATTTCTGGGTTTTGTTTCAAGAACGAAATCTTCATGTTCACTAATTCAGATTCGATTTCTGAATTCGTTTTTTTACGTTTGATGATGATGATGATGAACTGAATAAATGCAGCTTTTTTTGATGATGAACTAAATAAACGAAGGAAAGAGGAAATGAAGAGGAATGAATTGGATGATGATACAATCTGATTTCTTGTTGTTGTTGAAGAACGAACAGAGTTTCAGAGAAGATGAGAAGAAGAAGAGAGTTTCAGAGAAAGAGGAATGAAAGAGATGATGAGTTGGCATCCATGTTGGCAGCCACGTCACCATCCACTAACGATGTTAGCCAAAAACTAACGTCAGGGACCAAACTGGATTATTGATATATTTGCAGGGACTAAACATACATTTAAGCCTAATAACTATATGGATTTAATTTATATAGACGATAGGTATATATCTGTTTTACACTTTCTATCAATTATATGTACACGTCATTAAAAAGAAATTGGTCAATTGTTAACTACCAATTAGTCAATTGGTGACCAGTTACTCTATGAATTGTTATTGGTGGTGATTGTAAAATTCTATACACAGTATGTGTATATAAATTAAACTCTAAGTAAATTATGAAGGGTTTAATTCGTGTACATAGTCGTTCTAAATTTTTTTACAGCAACGATCAATAAAAGTTTGTGATATGAGTGACTTTTAAGATAATTGAAATAAAGTCAAATTATTTTTATGACATGACATTTTATGATTGGTTGAAGTTGTAAAAAAAACATGTACAACAACCTTATATATAAATTAATTCTTATGATGAAAATCATTTAATTAGTTTCCGAGTTTTATAAGTAAGGGTTTAATTGTATACATTGTCTTCGTAAAACTTTTTACAACTACAATCAATCAAAAACCAAGAAATGAGCGGTTGTTCAGGTAGTTGAGATAAAGTCAAACATTTTTTATGATGTGTCATTTTGTGATTGTGATCTAACGTTGTTAAATATAGTTTACTCCGACAATGTATATAAAGTATATCCTATAAGTAATTCTCTAACATACTTAGTTTAAGATGATAACGAGTAGGGGTGTTCAAATGCAAACTAAGTCAAACAAAAGTTGCAAATTAACCAATCCAAACCAAATCAAAAACCGCAAATAATTGTTTGAATGTGTTCAGGTCACTTTATCAATCAACCGATTGGTTTGGTTCACATGACGCTTCTTTCTCCTGTAACTGAACCAAACCAAACCAAACAGCATATAGTATTATACTATTATTATATATTAGTAAAAAAACCTATTTTAATTCAATGTTACTAGATATGGTTTACTACATATTATGTTGTAAGTTGTTGTTTACCGGCTTTTGAATATTATTAAGTTTTTCATGAAGCTTATATTTTTAATGTTATTATATTTTAAGTTTGATAGTTTATTTATGAATAAAATAATAATCACATTTTTATTCTATTTTTAAATACTTGAATTTAGAATTAAATTAGTTAATTTCATTTTTGATCAAATTCTATTTTTCCGCTTGTGAAAAACCAAACCAATCGAACAAATCCAAACTGCGTTGATTCAGATCAAATTGATTTAGATTTTTCTAAAGAAGTCAACCAAAGCAAACTGCGTGTGTTTTTATCTCACAGTGTGAATGACTTTTTAGTTCAAAACTGAACCAAACCACACTGCGAACACCCTAAATAATGAGACAACTTTTACAAAATTTTATATATTGATAAAATGAATTTCATAAATATCTATTATTTTACTAACAAATATTTATTATTTGCATATATTTTTAAAAATGTATTTTTTTTTTGAAAAAATCTAATTTAGAGAGATTAAGTTGGAGATTTTCTCATATATATATATATATATATATATATATATATATATATAGAGAGAGAGAGAGAGAGAGAGAGAGAGAGAGAGAGAGAGAGAGAGAGAGAGACGATATATGTATATTTTATTTCACCATGAATTTTATGAATTTTATATTTTGGCAATTTTAGATTCTTGATTTTATTTTTAGTAATTTTGGTCCCAAATTTTTTAAGGTTTAATTGCACTTTTGATTCCTATAACAATCCATTTATCTTAGTTCCCATTTTTTTTTCGCAATTTTGATCCCTCATTTTTTTCCAACTTCTAAAATGTATGACACTCTCAAAATTGGTCAAACAAGAATCTGATGTAGAGCTTGTTTAAATGATGTGCAAGCCACGTTGGAATGCCAACTCAACATTCTATTTTAAGCATAAATATTCTCCTAAAGACATAAATATTCTCCTAAATATATTTTTGTTATCATATTATTTATTAATTTACTATTTGATTAAACATAAATATTCTAGTTAGAAATGTTAATATCACAGTATGAATGTTTAATAGGTTAATTCTTATATATTTTGAAAAATTTAATATTTCACCTAAAGTTTATTACAAATTAAAGATGACATCAATGTAAAAAACTTATTTTATATAAATAGTTCAATGATAAATGATTCCAAATAACATTTGATTTGAAATAAAAGATATTATCCAACACACTTTTATTAACTACTATGTGTAATTAATAAAAAAAATTAGATATTTTTATGTGTAACTAGTTTTTTACCCGTGCATACGCACGGGTGATACTGTATGGTCGGTGTATTGCCATGAAGTCATAATAGTAATTTGGAAGATAATCATAAGTTGTGAACAATGTCCAAAATGTATAATTTGAAATTCAAAGTGGAAAGAGATAGGTATTATGTCATATAACATACAAATAAAAATTATATCGAGTCGAAGAATTAAATGAGATTGACAATTAGAATTACATTGATCCATAATAATGTATTTGGACATAAGAGGTAAAATATGCATCCCCGTTCACCCTCTCGTTTACATTCTCGTTGGCCCTCCCGTTGGCACTCCCATTGGCGCTCTCGTTACGTCCCCCGTTGGCACCCATGTTGGCGCTCTTGTTGCCACACCTGTTGGCACTCAAGTTGGCAGTTCCATTGGCACTCCCGCTCTCGTTGCCACTCCCGTTGGCGCTCTCGTTGCCACTCCCGTTGACATTTTACTCCTTTTTAGAAATTATAAAATAGTTATTTCGTAATTTTTTGTAGTGGTTAAATTGATTGATTTTATTTTTTATAAAAAAATTGATTGATCGAAGAAATTAAATGACATTGACAATCAGAATTACATTGATCCATAATAATGTATTTGGACATTAGAGGTAAAATATGCATCCACATTGACCCTCCCGTTGGCACTCTCGTTGGTGCACTCGTTCACTCTCTTGTTGGCACTCTCGTTGCCGATCTCGTTGTCAGTCTCTCGTTGATTTAATATTAATTTAATCATATTCATTTAATTATAAAAAACTTATTTTGTAATTTTTGGTAGTGCTTAATTTTTTTTACAATTGTTAGTGGTTAAATTGATTGCAAAATTGATTGATTTTAGTAATTTTAATAGAGAGATTATAGTAAATAGTAAATTTTAGATTATTTAATTATTGAGGGTAATATTAATTTAATAATTTATTTTTTTGGAAAAAATAATGTTGAAACTATTGTTAGAGGTATGAGTTTTTTTGACAATTGTTGTTGTTAAATTGATTATTTTTAGTAGTTTAAGTAAATTATAAAAATAGTTAAAAAATGATGTTTCTAGTAAAAAAATAGACAAAAAAGTGATTTTTTTTATGGAAAAAAACTGAAAAAAAATAGAAATAAAACTGACAAAAAAAAGTTTTTAAAAAAAAAACTGACACTGACGTGTGTCCACAGGTTTTTTTTGTTTTATTTTTTTGTTGTTTTTTTTGTGTTTGTCAGTTTTTTGCAAAAGCTGTTATTAATATTTTAATATTTTTTTTTGTCAGCTTTGATTGATATACGTGACACTATTGCTGTTATTTTTTTTGGTCCTTTTTTTTTGCAGACTGCACTGCTGACGCGCGCGTCACTGACGGCGCCAGCTTTTTTGGGAGACTGTACTCGAAAGATGTAATATTTGTATTTTAGCGAGTGTTTTACTATTTTACCCTTAAATTTGGATACGTGGCAATATTGTAAAGTGTCTAGAATTGAGATTTTGCTGGCATGTTGTTTTATTATATAGAAAGTAGATTAATTTTCAGCACACTTATTTTTAAAATCTGACTATGCATTAAGTTAATAACATTTTGTTAAGAGATATGTGTAACATCCCTCGGTGTCATGAAGGGTGAGGCATATATATGGACTGTGGTTGGCACTCAATTGGGTTAAGGATTCTCTAATGTTATTTTTTAGATAGATTGCAAAACAGTGGTTTATGATGTTAATTCCCAAAATAAAGATATCTCGGAGTATGGTTCAATTATTGCTGATTGCCGGAGTTTGTTACGTCATTTTTATCAACTTAGCAGAGTTGTTTTTGTAAGAAGACAAGCAAAGATGGTCGTTCATTCCTTAGTGAGGGTAGCCATTGTTGAGTCTTGTTCCCAGTTTTTTCATTCTACACCAGATTGTATTGCTACTTTAATTATCAATGAAATGCAATAGTCCTTTTCCCGTAAAAAAAAACATCTCGCCTAAACTGTAAACCGTTGTTCCGTACTTGTGATTAATTCTTACAATAGGAATGTTTAACAAAAATAATTAGATGTGCGAAAATGTTCATGATATGCTATATTGTGTGATTTAAAATCTGGATGGCATCAGTAATAATTGAGGTGCAGGGAGTAAATGCGAACCAAATAGGAATCAAAGAACTCTAGGGCCTTATATTTAATTACCTAAGATCATTTTTAAAACCTGAAAGAAGAAAAAGAACCCACCTTCTCTCACCTTTCGTCCCTCTCCCCTCACCAATCCACACACATGCACTCACCTAAACTAGCACAAGCTTTTGACCCAAAAAAAAGCTAGCACAAGCTGATACATTCATCCCTTACCAATATTCACTTGCCATTCTTAAACCAGAACAGGTTTTGCATGCATGTGATAGCTTACTTCGATTTCTCTTGTTGATTTAAATTTTCGGATTGATAAAAGTGAGCATCATGCCATTAAAGTTGTCTTGGTCATGCTATGTTTACACCTTTTTCTTCTTGAAATTATGCTTACATTTGATTGCACGTAATGTTTACTGATTTCAAGCATGATTGTAGTGTTGTATCGATGTTTTAAAGTTCAATTGATGATTTTCCATGACTTTTGATGATTAGGAATGAATTTAGGATGTTTGAATTTGAGTTGGAATTGATGTGTTTTTTGCATTTCTGCATTCACATACTAGAACACATAGAAGTTGTACCAAGTTAATTGTTGTCACTTGCTAAGCGACCTCAACCACCCAGCCAACAATGGCTGAGTGAGCTTGTATTGACTCAGCCATATATTCTTGTTGGGTCTTGAGTTCGTTAATTCCTAAAGCTATGTTTCCAATGATTAATTGAGCAAGGTATTTATGAGGTTTTATAATCCATAAACATTATACTTTTAGAATCCAATTAATTAAAGTGTAATTGTACAAAAATGATAATTATTAGTAATCATACAAATATTAGAGTAAGTTAAGTTATGGGATTTAGTGTCATTGGTTGCAAATATGATTATTATGTCTAAATGAAAGTGATTCCCAAATCACCACAAAGATCAAAATAAGCTTTGTGATGTGTTTAGGATAAGGTTTGCATTTAGGTCCATAGTCCTTTAGGTGAATATGTAACATTGCTATATGTCTGGTTAATATGTGAAATTGTTTCAATCCTATAAATTCAAAGGTGAATTATTTGGATTATGTGTTGTCTAGAACCCCATAAGTATAAAGGAATACTTATGTTGGAGATAGGGGTGGACAGATCCACCGAACCCGACCAAAACCGTAGAAACCGAACAGGAATAACCGAATGCGCGCGGATCGGGTTTGAGCGGATACGCGGGTTGAGAAATGTAGGAACTGGGCTTTTGTGGATCAACATAGACGGATGCGGAGTGCGAGCTCAGATCCAACGGTACCCGCACCCGACCGACCCAATAGGTATGTTTATTTTTTCAAAATTAGTATTTCGTCATACGACGTCGTTTCTCGCTAAAAGTAAAGCGCTAAATGTAAAACTCTCAGTCTCTCACACACAACAACACAATGTTCATTTCACCCAGTCACTCTCTCAAATGGAGAGTCTGAGAGAAACCCTAGCGTCGTCGTCTTGAAGCTTCTCACAGTCACAGTCTCTCACACGATCGTCGTCTTGAAGCTCATTGTGCTGTCACCGTTGTTGAACCAAGGTCAAACACTCTTTGTTTTGTATGATAACAAATTACAATCTGTTTACTAATGGTTATACTTGAACCAAAGCACAGGATAGTGTAGCAGCTCGGAGGAAAAGCTACTCAAGCGTTCAAGACTTATGTGTTATTTTTCTTTTCATAGGACGCGTGTAAGATCCTGTCACTTCAGCCTTATGACTTTTGTAGTTGAGAGATGATCTTTTAAAATTGAGCTAAGCTTGGTAAAATCTTTTATATAAAAGCTAATAGGTTAGGCACAAATAATGAATTGTTTTTTTTAAAGAAAATAGACTCATGGCTTAGTGTTTTAAAAGAACTTGTTTTTGAAGTAAAGAATCGATTCTTGATTTGGTCTTTAAAGCAAGAAATCGATTTCTCTCTTGCTTTTAGAGCTAGAAATCGATTTCTCATTTCCTAGTGTAAAGCAAAGAATCGATTTGTGGCTTGTGGTTTTTAAAGAGAACAATCGATTGTCTTCCTTGTTTTTATGAACTTGGTTTTATAAAGCTAATAATCGATTATCTACTTGCTTCATTAAGCACAACATCGATTCCTCACTTATTCTATTTAAGCACACAATCGATTTGTGGCTTCCTTGCTTTCAAGCAAGAAATCGATTATGAGCTTGATTGTGGGAAGCACAAAATCGATTATGAGCTTGATTGTGGAAAGCACAAAATCGATTATCCACTTGTTTTTTAAAAGGTCTCATTTTTCCTGAAGCACATAATCGATCATGGCCTTATTTGTTTTAAAGCACAAAATCGATTATGCTCCTATTATTTAAGTACATAATGGATTTTCACACTTAGTTTTGGAAGCAAACAATCTATCATTCACTTATGAAGTTGTTCTCTTTTTAAAGCAAAGAATCGATTGTCACACCAAGTGTTTTTAAGTAAACAAACGATTATTCACTTGTTAGAATTGTTCCAACGGTCATATTTTTACAATATCTATAAATAGGCTTAGAGCTTCTCACGTTTTTCAACAATCACGGAGAACAACCCACAAAACCTAAAAAGAGCAGAACGCGAACGTTCACCGTCACATTCTTCACGTTCTTCATTGTTGAATCCAAATCTCTCATCTCTCTCAACTACATCATTGTTATATTGCTTGAGTGATTGGATTCTAGTTTTCATTTGTAATCATCTATACTTGGTTGTTGTGAAATCCTGAGAAGTATTCTTGGGTAATTCAATCGGGGAGATTGAATTGTAGCGAAATCCTTAGCGGGGAGCTTGGGTTCTCAATTTGGGAAAATTGAGATTGGTGTGGTAGATATAGGGAAGTTGCTTGCTTGTAAGACGTTGAAGAAGTTTTTCTCATATAGTGGTTATTATCAAGTCCGAAGGTTGCAAAGCCGGAGGCCGAGGACGTACGGCTTTTATCCTGAACCTCGTAAAAATCACGGTGTACTTCTTTCCCTTATCTTTACTTTGCTTTTACGGTATACTTGTTAATTATCATTGCATTTGATATTACTTCGTGTGGCCTTCAATATCACTGTAATTGTTTCTACCATTGTTATAGCTTGCTTAGGTATTGCATATAGTTTAAATCCTCTTTTCCGCATTCGATTTAAACTTGCATCATTAACTTTTCGAAAATCAAAAAGATTTCAATTTTAGCATATAACCTTATTCACCCCCCCCCCTCTAAGGTTATCATATAGTCCATCAAAGGTAGAATTTGCATATAGAGCTTAACATATCGCAATTTTTTTATTATGGGTTCATTTATGAAAGAGGGGATGTCCTTCAATAGGCCACCCCTGTTCGATGGGACTAACTATGACTATTGGAGTAGTCGAATGAAATGTCATGTGCAGGCTATAGATTTCACTTTATGGAGGATCATTGTTGATGTACCACTCACTCCTATGAGAATCAAGATTACTAAACCTGAGATTGTTGTTGAGGGAAATACTACCAAATCTCAAGCTACTGGTGAAGCTGAGGAAGTACCTATTGAAGATATTTATGCCATTGACTTGAGTGAGCTGAGAAAGCCTGATCTAGAAAAATATCTCCCAATGCCAAAGCAATGAATATTCTTCACCTATCTCTATGTGAAGAAGAATATGGAAGGGTGGAAGGAAGTCAGACAGCCAAGGAAATTTGGGACTGTCTGGAAGCGACACATGTTGGTACGAGTCAAGTGAAGGACACAAAGATTAGAGTTCTCACTTCTGAGTATGAAGCTTTCAAGATGAAGGAAGGTGAATCTGTTGCAGCTATGCACCAAAGATTGAATCTGATAGTGAATAACTTGAGAGCACTTGGGAAGAAGTATTCAACGAAGGATTTGAATGGGAAGATTCTTGCATCCTTGACTAGTGAGTTCTTTCCCAAGACTTGTGCTATCAATGAAGCCAAAGATATTGGCACTTTACCTCAAGAAGACTTGATTGGGTCACTTCTTGCATTTTGAGGTGGTGTTGGCCGCTAAGAAGACTCAAGAAAAAGAAGCGGTCAAAGAAAGGAAGTCGCTTGCTCTTGCTGCTGCCAAGACTTCTAAGATGGAAAGGAAAGAGGTTGAGTCTGATGAAGAATCCGATGATGAAGACATGGCTATGTTTGCCAATAAATTCAAAAAATTCATGAGACTCAACAAGCTTGGGAAGGGTGACTATTCAAAGAAATCCGGGTACAACAAAGGAGATAGTTATGAGAGAAGAGATGATCAACCAAAATGTTTTGAATGCAACAAACCGGGTCATCTCAAAGTGAATTGTCCAAAGCTAAAATCCAACTACCCACAGAAGAAAGCCATGAAGGCTACATGGGACAATACTGATACTGATGGTGAAACAGATAAAGAAGAGGAGGTTGCAAATGCTGTTTGTCTTATGGCAAATGACACCCCTGAGGCTACATGGGACAATCTTGACACTGATAGTGAAACAGATGAAGAAAAGAAGACTGCCAATGTTGTTTGTCTTATGGCAAATGACACCCCTAAGGTAATCATTGCTAACCATAGTCTTTCTGATTCACTTGAGCATGATGACTTATTTGATGATGTGTATAGTAGTCAAGACTTGAGTGAGGATTTTGAAGATCTTTATAATGAACATGAAACTCTTTTGGTTAAATCTAAGGATTTGACAAAGAACAACAAAAGCATGCTCACTCAAATTGAGACTCTTGAGAAGGAGGTAGCTAGGTTGAAGAATGAGCTACATAAAACTAAACCTTTCAACCTTGAGCTTCTTGAACTTAAACAAAATTTTGAAAAAGTCAAGGTTGAAAATGAAAATTTGAAAGAATCATTAAAAAAGTTTGAGGTTGGTGAAAAGACTTTGACCAAGTTACTTCACTCCCAACATGAATATGTTGATAGGAGAGGTATTGGGTATGAAGGTAATTCCATCACCTCTGAATTGAAAAAAAAAAGTGATTTTTGTAGCTGCTACTTCAAGTGAGACACCTGTTGTTTTCTCTTGCACTTATTGTCAGAAAGGGAATCATAGCTCTCATAAATGCCCTATTCGTAGATTGTGTGAGCTTGGTACCCTTATACCTGCTTGTAAGAAACCAAGGTGGAGTGTGAAAACAAACCCCTTGAAGACTAACACCCCAAGGACCCAATAAAATTTGGGTACCTCGTACTAGTTGTTAATGTTCCTTTTGCAGGTTGGTCAGTCATCCAAGAAGAAAAATGTGTGAATGGTTGACAGTGGGTGCTCGAGGCATATGACTGGTGATGCCTCCCTATTCTTGAAATTGGGAAACAAAGCTAGTGGATCTGTGAAGTTTGCCAACAATGAATCTGCTCAAGTAATAGGTAAAGGTTGTGTGGGTAAGGAAAACACGATCAAGATTAAAAATGCTTTACTAGTTGACGGTGTGAAATTTAACTTGCTAAGTGTTAGCCAATTATGTGATAGTGATTTTGATGTGTATTTTTCTTTTGATAAATGTGTTATTACTCATAGGATTTCTAAACTTTATATTACTGGCTTTCGAGAAAATAATGTGTATTATGTTGATTTTGACAATGTGAGTAATGATATTGTATGCATGTCTTCCTTGCTTAATGATGTGAATCTGTGGCATAGACGTCTAGGACATGCTAGTATAGAACTTTTATCTAAGTTGTGTTAGAATGAGCATGTTACAGGTCTACCCAAGCTAAAGTATGAAAAGGGTCAATTATGTGATGCATGTCAGCTGGGTAAGTTGCATAGATCTTCCTTTAATCCAAAACCTGTTATTTCCACTAACAATGTGCTTGAATAGCTCATCTCGATTTATTTGGTGAAATTGATGTTGTAAGTCTAGGAGGGTCCAAATATGTCTTCGTGATTGTAGATGATTATTCTAGGTATACTTGGGTCATTCTACTTGCTATCATACCCTAATTTTGTCCGGCTAATTGAAAAAATCCAAAAAAAGTTTTTTTTATTCTCGTCGTTTTAATCGTGCGCGTGTCTTTAACGCTCAACGTGTGACGTTTATTTCGATACTCGTTTTTTGTGATATTTTGGTGTTTGTTATTAGATTAGCTTATTATCATAAAATGTAAAAAATACAAAACATAATTGAAACACATCAAAGTGAATAGCCAAAGTTTTTTTTACTATTACATAACCAAGTTTTACACATATGGACAAGGACAAAAAAAGGCAAATAGTACAAAAAATTGAAATAAAATTCAAAGAAGGAGAGGAAAGGGGGCGCAGCAGCTGCCTATATTGCTGTTGTCCTTCCTCGTCCTTTCCTTTGACTGTCCTTCCCCCGCTACTAGCTGTTGTCCTTTCCTTTGACTGTCCTTCTCAGCACCTTAATCGCCTCCACCCAGCTGCTGTCCTTTGCGCCCTAAATTGCCCCAGCTACTGTCCTGGGTCCTTCTCATTCAAATTCCTGTCATTTGACTCCTACACCACACCAATTCACCTATATATACCAAACAGTAATAAACAGTAGGGGGAAAATGCACAGGCACACACAGTAACAACAAACAAAAATAAGAAAAGGGAGAGAACAGAGAGAGGGAAAGCGACTGAACTACCTCATCTCCGACCACCATCTGTGGTGGTCGTCGCAGTGCACCACCACCGTGCACCACCATAGAAACCCCCTACGCCCTTCCCCTTCGTGTTCTCTCTCCCTCCCACTATCTCATCATCAGCAACCATTGTAGCCCTCACCCTCACGTCGCTGTTACCACAAAACCACCCAAAATCACCAATCGTCACCACCCCAAAACCATGACCGCCTCCCACAACCATACAACAACCACCACAGTACACTATCCACAATCTCCAACCAAACCATCATAGTAGCCACCCACCTTCGTCACATCACCACCCAACAGCATACCAACCGAACCCCCTCTTCTCCCTCTCTCCACCGTGAACACCAACTACAAAGCCATCATCTCCATCATTCTCTCTCCCTTCGTTTTCCCTCTGTCTCCCCCTCACCGTGAGTGTTTCCCTCTCTCTCCACCGTAAACACCAACCCCAACACCAAAATCATCGCAAATCACCTCCACAACCATCGCCTTTGCTCTCCCTCCCTTCGCACTCCCCCTGTATTTCCCTCACTGTGAATGTTCCCCTCTCTCTCTACAAACCCACACCACCTGTGGCGTACGCCGACCACCATCATCACCGTTGAACATAGGACCAGAGAAGAGGAGAAGAAGATGTTACCAAGTGGCTTCAGTCTCAAGAGGGGGGGTGAATTGAGATTTAAAAACTTTTCAGATCTTTTGAAAATGTTTTTCCCCTTTTCAATGACTTAGATCAATTTTCGCGCAGGTTAAGTGGAAGCGAAGGAATTAGAGTATAAAGCAGTAAAGCGGTAAAACAGTAAAGCAGGAAAGCAGTAAAGCACGCAGAGATTTATCCTGGTTCGGTCACCTCCTAGTGACCTACGTCCAGTCCTCACACCCTTGTGAGATTTTCCACTAAAACAACAACAAGGCTTACAGGTGCCTTGGAAAACCTTTACAGACTTAGGCACTCTCCTCCTAGGATACCCCACCTATAGAGAGCCCTCAGATCTATTATAACAATAACAAGAGATACCCCACCCCTGTTACAATCAACTGCCCTAGAAAGATACCCCACTTCCTAGTACATGCAGCTACCCTAGAGAGATACCCCACTCCCTAGAACAAAACACAACAATTAAATAATAAACAATTGTAAATGCAGAAATACCTCTAGTGTAGGCAGATATTACAACTTGGAGAATACAACCCCAACTAACTCTTAGCAACATATCAGCTCAGACAGACCAACGGTGTGTGACGAGCAAAAATATAAGCGTGAAGAGTTTTCTCAAGAGTTTTTCTGATTCGTACAAATGGGTTGATGTGAGTTGTGTGTAAAATGAATCGTGAAGCACTGCCTATTTATAGGCTATGAGAAATTCATTTTTACGTTGAAAATAGTGAAGGAATCGATTCTTTGTTAAAAAGTATTTGATCTAGGAGTCGATTTATTTAGGTAAGGAATCGATTTTATCTTGTTTGTAAAATATGGGAAATCGATTCTTGAGTGCCATGGAAAGCTAGGAATCGATTCTATACTTAGTGTAAATATGTAGGAATCGATTTTCAGCTTGCCTGAGACAAGTGGGAATCGATTCTCAGTTATGTGCAACATGTTGGGAATCGATTCTTCCCTTAAAAAATATTTGGCTCAGAAATCGATTTATATACTGAAAGTACATGACCTGAAAATCGATTTATAGCTTTTTATTTTACCTGAAAATCGATTTTGATATTTGTTTATGCATGAGGAAATCGATTTTGTTATTTTAAAGGTGATAGAAATGTTTACGTAAATATGCATGCAACTTTAAAAAAACTTTGTGAGTGTGTGAGACTTTGATATACGAGCTGACCTTTGAAAGAGCTTACACTTTTTCCTAAGACACACCCAAACCCTAATGACTACCCTTATATTTAAGGACTACCCTTAAACTTGAATCTTCAGTTCTTGGCTTGCTTGTCTTGGATTGTGACTTTGACGTTTAGTCACTTTTATTGACTTTGACCGTCAATCTTACCTTTGTCTTTTTCATCATCAAAACACATCCTGCAATAATAGATTACCTGCAACACAAGGTATCCACATTCTCCCCCTTTTTGATGATGACAAAACATTAACTCATCTCAAGGTGGGAGGTTAGTTTTAAACAGATAATGATACTCCCCCTATCATGATGCTCCCCCTGTTTTATTGACTGTATGCAAGTAGGTGCAAATGCATGCTGAATATTAAGACTTTATTCTAAATATTAAAAACTCTATTCTTCTCCCCCTTTTTGTCATGATCAAAGAAGGCAACATGTAATAAAAGATGCGAATCTAACAGCATGAAGAGGAATCAATGATTCCAAGTTCTCTTCGTATGAAGAAAAAGTTTTCTTTTTGTAAAGGTTTTGTAAAAATATCAGCTAGCTGTTTTGCCGATTCCACAAATTCGATTACACAATCCCCTTTTTGGACATGATCTCTAATAAAATGATGTCTTATCTCTATATGCTTGGTCCTAGAGTGTTGGACGGGGTTCTTTGTAAGGTTGATAGCGCTGGTATTGTCGCATTTTATAGGAATATGATCTAGATCTATACCATAGTCAAGAAGTTGTTGCTTCATCCAGAGGATTTGTGCACAACAGCTCCCTGCTGCAACATATTCTGCTTCAGCAGTTGACAGTGCGACACTGACTTGTTTCTTACTGTGCCATGAGACTAATGCACTACCTAGTATGTGACATGTTCCACTAGTGCTTTTTCTATCCAACTTACATCCTGCAAAGTCAGAATCTGAATAACCAATAAGACTACATGTGGCACCTTTTGGGTACCATAGACCAACATTTTGAGTGCCTACTAGATATCTCATTATTCTTTTGACAGCTACTAAATGTGATTCTTTTGGATTTGCTTGATACCTAGCACACATGCAGACACTAAACATGATGTCCGGTCTACTAGCAGTTAAGTAGAGAAGAGAGCCAATCATACCTCGGTATTTGCTTAATTCTACCGGTTTACCTTCTTCATCTTTGTCTAAGTAGCATGAGGTGCTCATTGGTGTGGACATTTCTTTTGCTTTGTCCATTTCGAACCTTTTGAGTAGTTCTTTGCAGTACTTTGATTGAGATATGAAAATGCCGTTGTTTGTTTGTTTTATTTGAAGCCCAAGGAAGAAGTTGAGTTCTCCCATCATTGACATTTCAAATTCATTCTGCATAATACTTGAAAATTCTTTGCAAAACAATTCATTAGTAGCACCGAAAATAATATCATCCACATAAATTTGCACGAGTAAGATGTCATCTTTTGACCTTTTTATAAAAAGTGTAGTGTCAACTTTTCCTCTTTGAAAATCAATGATTGAGTAGAAATTTGCTCAATCTTTCGTACCAAGCTCTGGGAGCTTGCTTTAGACCATATAGAGCCTTTTTGAGTTTAAAAACATGGTCTGGTTTTTCGAAATTTTCAAAACCAGGAGGTTGTTCAACATACACTTCTTCTTGGATAAAACCATTTAAGAAAGCGCTCTTAACATCCATTTGATATAATTTAAAATCCATGATTGATGCAAAAGCAAGTAACATGCGAATAGCTTCTAATCTAGCTACAGGAGCATACGTTTCATCATAGTCTATTCCTTCTTCTTGATTATAACCTTTAGCAACTAGTCTAGCTTTGTTTCTAATTATTATACCTGATTCGTCTAGCTTGTTTTTAAACACCCATTTTGTGCCTATTATCTGGTGTTTATCAGGTCTAGGAACTAGATCCCACACTTCGTTTCTTTCAAACTGATTTAACTCTTCTTGCATAGCAATAGTCCAATGTTCATCAACTACGGCTTCATCTATATTTCTAGGTTCAATTTGAGATACGAAAGCCATATGATTACATGCATTTCGAAGAGAGTTACGAGTAGTTACCCCTTTTGTTACATCACCTATGATATTTTCAAGCGAGTGATCCCTTGGGATTCTCCATTCCTTGGGAAGTTCATTGCTTGATACTTCTTCTGACTTCTCTTGAGGGGTGGTTTTTGTTTCTTCTTCTCTCTTCTTCTCACCTGTCTCTAACTCTTCAGGTTCATCTGCAATATCAATAACCTTTCCCAGCCTTTTGGGGTTAGTTTCATCAAATGTAACATGTACAGATTCCTCAATTACCTTATTTCTTTTATTAAAGATTCTAAAGGCCTTGCTAGATAAAGAGTAACCAAGAAAAATTCCTTCATCAGCTTTAGCATCGAATTTTCCTAGGTTGTCTTTTCCATTATTCAATACAAAGCATTTGCAACCAAAAGTGTGAAGGTGTGAAATATTTGGTTTTCTCCCCTTGTACAGTTCATAGGGGGTTTTCTTTAAAATAGGTCTAATTAGAACTCTATTCATAACATAACAAGCAGTACTTACAGCATCCGCCCAAAAATATTTTGGGATGTCATGATCATTTAACATTGTTCTGGCAAGTTCCTCCAATGATCGATTTTTCCTTTCAACAACTCCATTTTGTTGAGGAGTTCTAGGTGCTGAGAAGTTGTGATTTATACCAAGTTCTTCACATAGGAATTCGAATTTTTCATTTTCAAATTCTCCACCGTGATCAGATCGAATTGAGACAATCTTCAGTTCTTTCTCATTTTGAATGCTACGAGCAAGCTTTTTGAATGCTCCAAAAGCTTCGCTCTTGTTTGCCAGAAAGAGAGTCCAGGTATACCTTGAATAATCATCTACTATAACTAGAGCATAGTAATTTCCACCATAACTTTTTGTCCTTGAGGGACCAAATAGATCCATGTGTAACAGCTGCAAAGGTTTGTTAGTAGACACAATATTCTTTGATTTAAATGACACTTTTACCTGTTTACCCTTTTGGCATGCATCACACAATTTATCTTTTTCAAACTTGATATTAGGCAAACCACTAACTAGATCTTTAGACACTAGCTTGTTAAGATGATCCATATGAATATGAGCTGTCCTACGATGCCATAGCCAAGAGTTTTCTTCCTTACTAATGAGGCAACATGCATTATGTGATGAAACACTATCTAGACTCATCATGTATATGTTTTCTACTCTGTTTCCTATCATTCTAACTTGTTTACTTTGTTTATCCTCAATGATGTATGAACCTGAGTCAAATATTACTCTATTTCCTCTATCACAAAGTTGGCTAATGCTTAAAAGATTATGTTTAAGACCTTCAACATAGAGCACATTATCAATAGCAGTAGATAAGTCTTTACCAACTTTACCTTCACCAAGGATTCTTCCTCTGTTATTGTCACCATAAGTCACATGACCGCTTGATCTGGGGGTAAGAGTTAGGAACTTTGTAATATCTCCAGTCATGTGCTTTGAGCATCCGCTGTCAAGGTACCAATCTGACCCCCGTACCTTGAAGCATACCTGCATTGGTTCAAAACAAGGTTTTAGGTACCCAAATCTCTTTGGGTCCTTGTGGGTTAGTGCTTGGTATGGTCCTTTTGGGAACCCATACCTTTTTCATAGTTTGCTTACCTCTTGCCCTGCAAACAGAAGCTGTATGTCCAGGTTTATCACAATAGTAACATCTAATATGAGGTTTAGTGGAAAACTTAGGTCTATGATGCATATTGCTTTTCACAAAATTATTTCTCTGAATCCTAAGATGCAATTTGGGCATTTTGTCTATTGTACATTCAAGTTCATTGATCTTCTTTTCATGTTCTATACATTTGTCACATGCATAATTTTCTTTAACATACACAAGTTTATCATTTTCTTTCCTAAGTTCTAATTTTTCTTTAGTTAAAACATTAATTTTATCTTGAAGATTAGCAATGGTTTTCCTTGATTTATCTAATGCCTTAGCTAATTTCATAGAATCATCATGCAACTCAGTGAAAGCTTCATATAAATCATCATATGCATTTTGTAAAGAGTCAGGGTTAGAAATTACCTCGTTTTCATTCTCGCTTTCATGATCAGCCATTAATGCAACTTGAGCTTCTTCATCCTCTGATTCATCTGATGAATCCATGCAGTTGTCTTCCCATGCGATGTAGGCTTTTCTTCCTTTGTTATTTTTGAATGCCTTCTTTTCAGATTTGGAGTCCTTTTTCTGTAGATTAGGACATTCCATTTTCATGTGCCCGGGTTTCCCGCATTCATAACAAGTAGGAGGACCGGATGTACTTTCTTTGCTAGAGAACCTTTTTGATTTGAAGTTCTTCTTTGGATAGTTGTTGCCTTTCATGAACCTTTTGAACTTCCGAACCATAAGAGCCATATTCTCTTCATTTTCATCAATTTCATCATCTGAGTTGTCACTATCATCAAATTGACTAGAACAAGATGCTTTTAGAGCCAAGCTTTTCTTTTTCTTATCTGTATTTTCATACTCAGCTAGGCGAGTGAGTTCTAGTTCGTGCTCTTGAAGTTTACCGAACAGAGTAGCCAGAGTTATAGTAGCTAAATTTCTTGATTCAGCTATAGCAGTAACCTTGGGCTGCCATTCTCTATTCAGACATCTCAGAACTTTGTTGATTAGATCCTCTACAGGAAATGACTTACCCAACAAGCTTAACTGATTCACAATGTGAGTGAACCTTTTCTGCATTTCTGGTATTGTTTCACCTGTATTCATTCTAAATAATTCGTACTCTCTGATAAGAGTATTTGTTCTTGCCCTTTTCACTTCATTTGTACCCTCATGAGTAACTTGGAGATTATCCCACATTTCTTGGGCAGATTTACAGTTTGAAACTCGAAAAAATTCATCAGGACTTAAAGCAGAAGTAATAATATTTTTGGCACGTAAATTATGTTGCACTTTTCTTTTCTCATCATCAGACCATTCATTTCTACTCTTAATAGTAAGAATACCATCTACTAAGTGTGTGGGGACATAGGGTCCTTTTTCCACAGCATCCCAAACATCTAAGTCTACCCCTTCAATAAAGATTCTCATTCTTTCTTTCCAATATGCGTAATCTTTCCCGTTGAATCCCGGAGGACGGGTAAGAGAAGCACCCTCTTGCGTAGACCAACCTGAAGCCATTTCTCTTGAAGCTGCTAGGCCCTTTATACAAGAGTCTAGCTCTGATACCACTTGTTACCAAGTGGCTTCAGTCTCAAGAGGGGGGGTGAATTGAGATTTAAAAACTTTTCAGATCTTTTGAAAATGTTTTTCCCCTTTTCAATGACTTAGATCAATTTTCGCGCAGGTTAAGTGGAAGCGAAGGAATTAGAGTATAAAGCAGTAAAGCGGTAAAACAGTAAAGCAGGAAAGCAGTAAAGCACACAGAGATTTATCCTGGTTCGGTCACCTCCTAGTGACCTACGTCCAGTCCTCACACCCTTGTGAGATTTTCCACTAAAACAACAACAAGGCTTACAGGTGCCTTGGAAAACCTTTAC
This sequence comes from Astragalus membranaceus, assembly GCA_039519185.1. NCBI lineage: Eukaryota > Viridiplantae > Streptophyta > Magnoliopsida > Fabales > Fabaceae > Astragalus > Astragalus membranaceus. The sequence continues at coordinate 45,628,461 of CM076848.1, forward strand.
AGACTTAGGCACTCTCCTCCTAGGATACCCCACCTATAGAGAGCCCTCAGATCTATTATAACAATAACAAGAGATACCCCACCCCTGTTACAATCAACTGCCCTAGAAAGATACCCCACTTCCTAGTACATGCAGCTACCCTAGAGAGATACCCCACTCCCTAGAACAAAACACAACAATTAAATAATAAACAATTGTAAATGCAGAAATACCTCTAGTGTAGGCAGATATTACAACTTGAAGAATACAACCCCAACTAACTCTTAGCAACAGATCAGCTCAGACAGACCAACGGTGTGTGACGAGCAAAAATATAAGCGTGAAGAGTTTTCTCAAGAGTTTTTCTGATTCGTACAAATGGGTTGATGTGAGTTGTGTGTAAAATGAATCGTGAAGCACTGCCTATTTATAGGCTATGAGAAATTCATTTTTACGTTGAAAATAGTGAAGGAATCGATTCTTTGTTAAAAAGTATTTGATCTAGGAGTCGATTTATTTAGGTAAGGAATCGATTTTATCTTGTTTGTAAAATATGGGAAATCGATTCTTGAGTGCCATGGAAAGCTAGGAATCGATTCTATACTTAGTGTAAATATGTAGGAATCGATTTTCAGCTTGCCTGAGACAAGTGGGAATCGATTCTCAGTTATGTGCAACATGTTGGGAATCGATTCTTCCCTTAAAAAATATTTGGCTCAGAAATCGATTTATATACTGAAAGTACATGACCTGAAAATCGATTTATAGCTTTTTATTTTACCTGAAAATCGATTTTGATATTTGTTTATGCATGAGGAAATCGATTTTGTTATTTTAAAGGTGATAGAAATGTTTACGTAAATATGCATGCAACTTTAAAAAAACTTTGTGAGTGTGTGAGACTTTGATATACGAGCTGACCTTTGAAAGAGCTTACACTTTTTCCTAAGACACACCCAAACCCTAATGACTACCCTTATATTTAAGGACTACCCTTAAACTTGAATCTTCAGTTCTTGGCTTGCTTGTCTTGGATTGTGACTTTGACGTTTAGTCACTTTTATTGACTTTGACCGTCAATCTTACCTTTGTCTTTTTCATCATCAAAACACATCCTGCAATAATAGATTACCTGCAACACAAGGTATCCACATTCTCCCCCTTTTTGATGATGACAAAACATTAACTCATCTCAAGGTGGGAGGTTAGTTTTAAACAGATAATGATACTCCCCCTATCATGATGCTCCCCCTGTTTTATTGACTGTATGCAAGTAGGTGCAAATGCATGCTGAATATTAAGACTTTATTCTAAATATTAAAAACTCTATTCTTCTCCCCCTTTTTGTCATGATCAAAGAAGGCAACATGTAATAAAAGATGCGAATCTAACAGCATGAAGAGGAATCAATGATTCCAAGTTCTCTTCGTATGAAGAAAAAGTTTTCTTTTTGTAAAGGTTTTGTAAAAATATCAGCTAGCTGTTTTGCCGATTCCACAAATTCGATTACACAATCCCCTTTTTGGACATGATCTCTAATAAAATGATGTCTTATCTCTATATGCTTGGTCCTAGAGTGTTGGACGGGGTTCTTTGTAAGGTTGATAGCGCTGGTATTGTCGCATTTTATAGGAATATGATCTAGATCTATACCATAGTCAAGAAGTTGTTGCTTCATCCAGAGGATTTGTGCACAACAGCTCCCTGCTGCAACATATTCTGCTTCAGCAGTTGACAGTGCGACACTGACTTGTTTCTTACTGTGCCATGAGACTAATGCACTACCTAGTATGTGACATGTTCCACTAGTGCTTTTTCTATCCAACTTACATCCTGCAAAGTCAGAATCTGAATAACCAATAAGACTACATGTGGCACCTTTTGGGTACCATAGACCAACATTTTGAGTGCCTACTAGATATCTCATTATTCTTTTGACAGCTACTAAATGTGATTCTTTTGGATTTGCTTGATACCTAGCACACATGCAGACACTAAACATGATGTCCGGTCTACTAGCAGTTAAGTAGAGATGAGAGCCAATCATACCTCGGTATTTGCTTAATTCTACCGGTTTACCTTCTTCATCTTTGTCTAAGTAGCATGAGGTGCTCATTGGTGTGGACATTTCTTTTGTTTTGTCCATTTCGAACCTTTTGAGTAGTTCTTTGCAGTACTTTGATTGAGATATGAAAATGCCGTTGTTTGTTTGTTTTATTTGAAGCCCAAGGAAGAAGTTGAGTTCTCCCATCATTGACATTTCAAATTCATTCTGCATAATACTTGAAAATTCTTTGCAAAACAATTCATTAGTAGCACCGAAAATAATATCATCCACATAAATTTGCACGAGTAAGATGTCATCTTTTGACCTTTTTATAAAAAGTGTAGTGTCAACTTTTCCTCTTTGAAAATCAATGATTGAGTTGAAATTTGCTCAATCTTTCGTACCAAGCTCTGGGAGCTTGCTTTAGACCATATAGAGCCTTTTTGAGTTTAAAAACATGGTCTGGTTTTTCGAAATTTTCAAAACCAGGAGGTTGTTCAACATACACTTCTTCTTGGATAAAACCATTTAAGAAAGCGCTCTTAACATCCATTTGATATAATTTAAAATCCATGATTGATGCAAAAGCAAGTAACATGCGAATAGCTTCTAATCTAGCTACAGGAGCATACGTTTCATCATAGTCTATTCCTTCTTCTTGATTATAACCTTTAGCAACTAGTCTAGCTTTGTTTCTAATTATTATACCTGATTCGTCTAGCTTGTTTTTAAACACCCATTTTGTGCCTATTATCTGGTGTTTATCAGGTCTAGGAACTAGATCCCACACTTCGTTTCTTTCAAACTGATTTAACTCTTCTTGCATAGCAATAGTCCAATGTTCATCAACTACGGCTTCATCTATATTTCTAGGTTCAATTTGAGATACGAAAGCCATATGATTACATGCATTTCGAAGAGAGTTACGAGTAGTTACCCCTTTTGTTACATCACCTATGATATTTTCAAGCGAGTGATCCCTTGGGATTCTCCATTCCTTGGGAAGTTCATTGCTTGATACTTCTTCTGACTTCTCTTGAGGGGTGGTTTTTGTTTCTTCTTCTCTCTTCTTCTCACCTGTCTCTAACTCTTCAGGTTCATCTGCAATATCAATAACCTTTCCCAGCCTTTTGGGGTTAGTTTCATCAAATGTAACATGTACAGATTCCTCAATTACCTTATTTCTTTTATTAAAGATTCTAAAGGCCTTGCTAGATAAAGAGTAACCAAGAAAAATTCCTTCATCAGCTTTAGCATCGAATTTTCCTAGGTTGTCTTTTCCATTATTCAATACAAAGCATTTGCAACCAAAAGTGTGAAGGTGTGAAATATTTGGTTTTCTCCCCTTGTACAGTTCATAGGGGGTTTTCTTTAAAATAGGCCTAATTAGAACTCTATTCATAACATAACAAGCAGTACTTACAGCATCCGCCCAAAAATATTTTGGGATGTCATGATCATTTAACATTGTTCTGGCAAGTTCCTCCAATGATCGATTTTTCCTTTCAACAACTCCATTTTGTTGAGGAGTTCTAGGTGCTGAGAAGTTGTGATTTATACCAAGTTCTTCACATAGGAATTCGAATTTTTCATTTTCAAATTCTCCACCGTGATCAGATCGAATTGAGACAATCTTCAGTTCTTTCTCATTTTGAATGCTACGAGCAAGCTTTTTGAATGCTCCAAAAGCTTCGCTCTTGTTTGCCAGAAAGAGAGTCCAGGTATACCTTGAATAATCATCTACTATAACTAGAGCATAGTAATTTCCACCATAACTTTTTGTCCTTGAGGGACCAAATAGATCCATGTGTAACAGCTGCAAAGGTTTGTTAGTAGACACAATATTCTTTGATTTAAATGACACTTTTACCTGTTTACCCTTTTGGCATGCATCACACAATTTATCTTTTTCAAACTTGATATTAGGCAAACCACTAACTAGATCTTTAGACACTAGCTTGTTAAGATGATCCATATGAATATGAGCTGTCCTACGATGCCATAGCCAAGAGTTTTCTTCCTTACTAATGAGGCAACATGCATTATGTGATGAAACACTATCTAGACTCATCATGTATATGTTTTCTACTCTGTTTCCTATCATTCTAACTTGTTTACTTTGTTTATCCTCAATGATGTATGAACCTGAGTCAAATATTACTCTATTTCCTCTATCACAAAGTTGGCTAATGCTTAAAAGATTATGTTTAAGACCTTCAACATAGAGCACATTATCAATAGCAGTAGATAAGTCTTTACCAACTTTACCTTCACCAAGGATTCTTCCTCTGTTATTGTCACCATAAGTCACATGACCGCTTGATCTGGGGGTAAGAGTTAGGAACTTTGTAATATCTCCAGTCATGTGCTTTGAGCATCCGCTGTCAAGGTACCAATCTGACCCCCGTACCTTGAAGCATACCTGCATTGGTTCAAAACAAGGTTTTAGGTACCCAAATCTCTTTGGGTCCTTGTGGGTTAGTGCTTGGTATGGTCCTTTTGGGAACCCATACCTTTTTCATAGTTTGCTTACCTCTTGCCCTGCAAACAGAAGCTGTATGTCCAGGTTTATCACAATAGTAACATCTAATATGAGGTTTAGTGGAAAACTTAGGTCTATGATGCATATTGCTTTTCACAAAATTATTTCTCTGAATCCTAAGATGCAATTTGGGCATTTTGTCTATTGTACATTCAAGTTCATTGATCTTCTTTTCATGTTCTATACATTTGTCACATGCATAATTTTCTTTAACATACACAAGTTTATCATTTTCTTTCCTAAGTTCTAATTTTTCTTTAGTTAAAACATTAATTTTATCTTGAAGATTAGCAATGGTTTTCCTTGATTTATCTAATGCCTTAGCTAATTTCATAGAATCATCATGCAACTCAGTGAAAGCTTCATATAAATCATCATATGCATTTTGTAAAGAGTCAGGGTTAGAAATTACCTCGTTTTCATTCTCGCTTTCATGATCAGCCATTAATGCAACTTGAGCTTCTTCATCCTCTGATTCATCTGATGAATCCATGCAGTTGTCTTCCCATGCGATGTAGGCTTTTCTTCCTTTGTTATTTTTGAATGCCTTCTTTTCAGATTTGGAGTCCTTTTTCTGTAGATTAGGACATTCCATTTTCATGTGCCCGGGTTTCCCGCATTCATAACAAGTAGGAGGACCGGATGTACTTTCTTTGCTAGAGAACCTTTTTGATTTGAAGTTCTTCTTTGGATAGTTGTTGCCTTTCATGAACCTTTTGAACTTCCGAACCATAAGAGCCATATTCTCTTCATTTTCATCAATTTCATCATCTGAGTTGTCACTATCATCAAATTGACTAGAACAAGATGCTTTTAGAGCCAAGCTTTTCTTTTTCTTATCTGTATTTTCGTACTCAGCTAGGCAAGTGAGTTCTAGTTCGTGCTCTTGAAGTTTACCGAACAGAGTAGCCAGAGTTATAGTAGCTAAATTTCTTGATTCAGCTATAGCAGTAACCTTGGGCTGCCATTCTCTATTCAGACATCTCAGAACTTTGTTGATTAGATCCTCTACAGGAAATGACTTACCCAACAAGCTTAACTGATTCACAATGTGAGTGAACCTTTTCTGCATTTCTGGTATTGTTTCACCTGTATTCATTCTAAATAATTCGTACTCTCTGATAAGAGTATTTGTTCTTGCCCTTTTCACTTCATTTGTACCCTCATGAGTAACTTGGAGATTATCCCACATTTCTTGGGCAGATTTACAGTTTGAAACTCGAAAAAATTCATCAGGACTTAAAGCAGAAGTAATAATATTTTTGGCACGTAAATTATGTTGCACTTTTCTTTTCTCATCATCAGACCATTCATTTCTACTCTTAATAGTAAGAATACCATCTACTAAGTGTGTGGGGACATAGGGTCCTTTTTCCACAGCATCCCAAACATCTAAGTCTACCCCTTCAATAAAGATTCTCATTCTTTCTTTCCAATATGCGTAATCTTTCCCGTTGAATCCCGGAGGACGGGTAAGAGAAGCACCCTCTTGCGTAGACCAACCTGAAGCCATTTCTCTTGAAGCTGCTAGGCCCTTTATACAAGAGTCTAGCTCTGATACCACTTGTTACCAAGTGGCTTCAGTCTCAAGAGGGGGGGGTGAATTGAGATTTAAAAACTTTTCAGATCTTTTGAAAATGTTTTTCCCCTTTTCAATGACTTAGATCAATTTTCGCGCAGGTTAAGTGGAAGCGAAGGAATTAGAGTATAAAGCAGTAAAGCGGTAAAACAGTAAAGCAGGAAAGCAGTAAAGCACGCAGAGATTTATCCTGGTTCGGTCACCTCCTAGTGACCTACGTCCAGTCCTCACACCCTTGTGAGATTTTCCACTAAAACAACAACAAGGCTTACAGGTGCCTTGGAAAACCTTTACAGACTTAGGCACTCTCCTCCTAGGATACCCCACCTATAGAGAGCCCTCAGATCTATTATAACAATAACAAGAGATACCCCACCCCTGTTACAATCAACTGCCCTAGAAAGATACCCCACTTCCTAGTACATGCAGCTACCCTAGAGAGATACCCCACTCCCTAGAACAAAACACAACAATTAAATAATAAACAATTGTAAATGCAGAAATACCTCTAGTGTAGGCAGATATTACAACTTGAAGAATACAACCCCAACTAACTCTTAGCAACAGATCAGCTCAGACAGACCAACGGTGTGTGACGAGCAAAAATATAAGCGTGAAGAGTTTTCTCAAGAGTTTTTCTGATTCGTACAAATGGGTTGATGTGAGTTGTGTGTAAAATGAATCGTGAAGCACTGCCTATTTATAGGCTATGAGAAATTCATTTTTACGTTGAAAATAGTGAAGGAATCGATTCTTTGTTAAAAAGTATTTGATCTAGGAGTCGATTTATTTAGGTAAGGAATCGATTTTATCTTGTTTGTAAAATATGGGAAATCGATTCTTGAGTGCCATGGAAAGCTAGGAATCGATTCTATACTTAGTGTAAATATGTAGGAATCGATTTTCAGCTTGCCTGAGACAAGTGGGAATCGATTCTCAGTTATGTGCAACATGTTGGGAATCGATTCTTCCCTTAAAAAATATTTGGCTCAGAAATCGATTTATATACTGAAAGTACATGACCTGAAAATCGATTTATAGCTTTTTATTTTACCTGAAAATCGATTTTGATATTTGTTTATGCATGAGGAAATCGATTTTGTTATTTTAAAGGTGATAGAAATGTTTACGTAAATATGCATGCAACTTTAAAAAAACTTTGTGAGTGTGTGAGACTTTGATATACGAGCTGACCTTTGAAAGAGCTTACACTTTTTCCTAAGACACACCCAAACCCTAATGACTACCCTTATATTTAAGGACTACCCTTAAACTTGAATCTTCAGTTCTTGGCTTGCTTGTCTTGGATTGTGACTTTGACGTTTAGTCACTTTTATTGACTTTGACCGTCAATCTTACCTTTGTCTTTTTCATCATCAAAACACATCCTGCAATAATAGATTACCTGCAACACAAGGTATCCACATTCTCCCCCTTTTTGATGATGACAAAACATTAACTCATCTCAAGGTGGGAGGTTAGTTTTAAACAGATAATGATACTCCCCCTATCATGATGCTCCCCCTGTTTTATTGACTGTATGCAAGTAGGTGCAAATGCATGCTGAATATTAAGACTTTATTCTAAATATTAAAAACTCTATTCTTCTCCCCCTTTTTGTCATGATCAAAGAAGGCAACATGTAATAAAAGATGCGAATCTAACAGCATGAAGAGGAATCAATGATTCCAAGTTCTCTTCGTATGAAGAAAAAGTTTTCTTTTTGTAAAGGTTTTGTAAAAATATCAGCTAGCTGTTTTGCCGATTCCACAAATTCGATTACACAATCCCCTTTTTGGACATGATCTCTAATAAAATGATGTCTTATCTCTATATGCTTGGTCCTAGAGTGTTGGACGGGGTTCTTTGTAAGGTTGATAGCGCTGGTATTGTCGCATTTTATAGGAATATGATCTAGATCTATACCATAGTCAAGAAGTTGTTGCTTCATCCAGAGGATTTGTGCACAACAGCTCCCTGCTGCAACATATTCTGCTTCAGCAGTTGACAGTGCGACACTGACTTGTTTCTTACTGTGCCATGAGACTAATGCACTACCTAGTATGTGACATGTTCCACTAGTGCTTTTTCTATCCAACTTACATCCTGCAAAGTCAGAATCTGAATAACCAATAAGACTACATGTGGCACCTTTTGGGTACCATAGACCAACATTTTGAGTGCCTACTAGATATCTCATTATTCTTTTGACAGCTACTAAATGTGATTCTTTTGGATTTGCTTGATACCTAGCACACATGCAGACACTAAACATGATGTCCGGTCTACTAGCAGTTAAGTAGAGAAGAGAGCCAATCATACCTCGGTATTTGCTTAATTCTACCGGTTTACCTTCTTCATCTTTGTCTAAGTAGCATGAGGTGCTCATTGGTGTGGACATTTCTTTTGCTTTGTCCATTTCGAACCTTTTGAGTAGTTCTTTGCAGTACTTTGATTGAGATATGAAAATGCCGTTGTTTGTTTGTTTTATTTGAAGCCCAAGGAAGAAGTTGAGTTCTCCCATCATTGACATTTCAAATTCATTCTGCATAATACTTGAAAATTCTTTGCAAAACAATTCATTAGTAGCACCGAAAATAATATCATCCACATAAATTTGCACGAGTAAGATGTCATCTTTTGACCTTTTTATAAAAAGTGCAGTGTCAACTTTTCCTCTTTGAAAATCAATGATTGAGTTGAAATTTGCTCAATCTTTCGTACCAAGCTCTGGGAGCTTGCTTTAGACCATATAGAGCCTTTTTGAGTTTAAAAACATGGTCTGGTTTTTCGAAATTTTCAAAACCAGGAGGTTGTTCAACATACACTTCTTCTTGGATAAAACCATTTAAGAAAGCGCTCTTAACATCCATTTGATATAATTTAAAATCCATGATTGATGCAAAAGCAAGTAACATGCGAATAGCTTCTAATCTAGCTACAGGAGCATACGTTTCATCATAGTCTATTCCTTCTTCTTGATTATAACCTTTAGCAACTAGTCTAGCTTTGTTTCTAATTATTATACCTGATTCGTCTAGCTTGTTTTTAAACACCCATTTTGTGCCTATTATCTGGTGTTTATCAGGTCTAGGAACTAGATCCCACACTTCGTTTCTTTCAAACTGATTTAACTCTTCTTGCATAGCAATAGTCCAATGTTCATCAACTACGGCTTCATCTATATTTCTAGGTTCAATTTGAGATACGAAAGCCATATGATTACATGCATTTCGAAGAGAGTTACGAGTAGTTACCCCTTTTGTTACATCACCTATGATATTTTCAAGCGAGTGATCCCTTGGGATTCTCCATTCCTTGGGAAGTTCATTGCTTGATACTTCTTCTGACTTCTCTTGAGGGGTGGTTTTTGTTTCTTCTTCTCTCTTCTTCTCACCTGTCTCTAACTCTTCAGGTTCATCTGCAATATCAATAACCTTTCCCAGCCTTTTGGGGTTAGTTTCATCAAATGTAACATGTACAGATTCCTCAATTACCTTATTTCTTTTATTAAAGATTCTAAAGGCCTTGCTAGATAAAGAGTAACCAAGAAAAATTCCTTCATCAGCTTTAGCATCGAATTTTCCTAGGTTGTCTTTTCCATTATTCAATACAAAGCATTTGCAACCAAAAGTGTGAAGGTGTGAAATATTTGGTTTTCTCCCCTTGTACAGTTCATAGGGGGTTTTCTTTAAAATAGGCCTAATTAGAACTCTATTCATAACATAACAAGCAGTACTTACAGCATCCGCCCAAAAATATTTTGGGATGTCATGATCATTTAACATTGTTCTGGCAAGTTCCTCCAATGATCGATTTTTCCTTTCAACAACTCCATTTTGTTGAGGAGTTCTAGGTGCTGAGAAGTTGTGATTTATACCAAGTTCTTCACATAGGAATTCGAATTTTTCATTTTCAAATTCTCCACCGTGATCAGATCGAATTGAGACAATCTTCAGTTCTTTCTCATTTTGAATGCTACGAGCAAGCTTTTTGAATGCTCCAAAAGCTTCGCTCTTGTTTGCCAGAAAGAGAGTCCAGGTATACCTTGAATAATCATCTACTATAACTAGAGCATAGTAATTTCCACCATAACTTTTTGTCCTTGAGGGACCAAATAGATCCATGTGTAACAGCTGCAAAGGTTTGTTAGTAGACACAATATTCTTTGATTTAAATGACACTTTTACCTGTTTACCCTTTTGGCATGCATCACACAATTTATCTTTTTCAAACTTGATATTAGGCAAACCACTAACTAGATCTTTAGACACTAGCTTGTTAAGATGATCCATATGAATATGAGCTGTCCTACGATGCCATAGCCAAGAGTTTTCTTCCTTACTAATGAGGCAACATGCATTATGTGATGAAACACTATCTAGACTCATCATGTATATGTTTTCTACTCTGTTTCCTATCATTCTAACTTGTTTACTTTGTTTATCCTCAATGATGCATGAACCTGAGTCAAATATTACTCTATTTCCTCTATCACAAAGTTGGCTAATGCTTAAAAGATTATGTTTAAGACCTTCAACATAGAGCACATTATCAATAGCAGTAGATAAGTCTTTACCAACTTTACCTTCACCAAGGATTCTTCCTCTGTTATTGTCACCATAAGTCACATGACCGCTTGATCTGGGGGTAAGAGTTAGGAACTTTGTAATATCTCCAGTCATGTGCTTTGAGCATCCGCTGTCAAGGTACCAATCTGACCCCCGTACCTTGAAGCATACCTGCATTGGTTCAAAACAAGGTTTTAGGTACCCAAATCTCTTTGGGTCCTTGTGGGTTAGTGCTTGGTATGGTCCTTTTGGGAACCCATACCTTTTTCATAGTTTGCTTACCTCTTGCCCTGCAAACAGAAGCTGTATGTCCAGGTTTATCACAATAGTAACATCTAATATGAGGTTTAGTGGAAAACTTAGGTCTATGATGCATATTGCTTTTCACAAAATTATTTCTCTGAATCCTAAGATGCAATTTGGGCATTTTGTCTATTGTACATTCAAGTTCATTGATCTTCTTTTCATGTTCTATACATTTGTCACATGCATAATTTTCTTTAACATACACAAGTTTATCATTTTCTTTCCTAAGTTCTAATTTTTCTTTAGTTAAAACATTAATTTTATCTTGAAGATTAGCAATGGTTTTCCTTGATTTATCTAATGCCTTAGCTAATTTCATAGAATCATCATGCAACTCAGTGAAAGCTTCATATAAATCATCATATGCATTTTGTAAAGAGTCAGGGTTAGAAATTACCTCGTTTTCATTCTCGCTTTCATGATCAGCCATTAATGCAACTTGAGCTTCTTCATCCTCTGATTCATCTGATGAATCCATGCAGTTGTCTTCCCATGCGATGTAGGCTTTTCTTCCTTTGTTATTTTTGAATGCCTTCTTTTCAGATTTGGAGTCCTTTTTCTGTAGATTAGGACATTCCATTTTCATGTGCCCGGGTTTCCCGCATTCATAACAAGTAGGAGGACCGGATGTACTTTCTTTGCTAGAGAACCTTTTTGATTTGAAGTTCTTCTTTGGATAGTTGTTGCCTTTCATGAACCTTTTGAACTTCCGAACCATAAGAGCCATATTCTCTTCATTTTCATCAATTTCATCATCTGAGTTGTCACTATCATCAAATTGACTAGAACAAGATGCTTTTAGAGCCAAGCTTTTCTTTTTCTTATCTGTATTTTCGTACTCAGCTAGGCAAGTGAGTTCTAGTTCGTGCTCTTGAAGTTTACCGAACAGAGTAGCCAGAGTTATAGTAGCTAAATTTCTTGATTCAGCTATAGCAGTAACCTTGGGCTGCCATTCTCTATTCAGACATCTCAGAACTTTGTTGATTAGATCCTCTACAGGAAATGACTTACCCAACAAGCTTAACTGATTCACAATGTGAGTGAACCTTTTCTGCATTTCTGGTATTGTTTCACCTGTATTCATTCTAAATAATTCGTACTCTCTGATAAGAGTATTTGTTCTTGCCCTTTTCACTTCATTTGTACCCTCATGAGTAACTTGAAGATTATCCCACATTTCTTGGGCAGATTTACAGTTTGAAACTCGAAAAAATTCATCAGGACTTAAAGCAGAAGTAATAATATTTTTGGCACGTAAATTATGTTGCACTTTTCTTTTCTCATCATCAGACCATTCATTTCTACTCTTAATAGTAAGAATACCATCTACTAAGTGTGTGGGGACATAGGGTCCTTTTTCCACAGCATCCCAAACATCTAAGTCTACCCCTTCAATAAAGATTCTCATTCTTTCTTTCCAATATGCGTAATCTTTCCCGTTGAATCCCGGAGGACGGGTAAGAGAAGCACCCTCTTGCGTAGACCAACCTGAAGCCATTTCTCTTGAAGCTGCTAGGCCCTTTATACAAGAGTCTAGCTCTGATACCACTTGTTACCAAGTGGCTTCAGTCTCAAGAGGGGGGGGTGAATTGAGATTTAAAAACTTTTCAGATCTTTTGAAAATGTTTTTCCCCTTTTCAATGACTTAGATCAATTTTCGCGCAGGTTAAGTGGAAGCGAAGGAATTAGAGTATAAAGCAGTAAAGCGGTAAAACAGTAAAGCAGGAAAGCAGTAAAGCACGCAGAGATTTATCCTGGTTCGGTCACCTCCTAGTGACCTACGTCCAGTCCTCACACCCTTGTGAGATTTTCCACTAAAACAACAACAAGGCTTACAGGTGCCTTGGAAAACCTTTACAGACTTAGGCACTCTCCTCCTAGGATACCCCACCTATAGAGAGCCCTCAGATCTATTATAACAATAACAAGAGATACCCCACCCCTGTTACAATCAACTGCCCTAGAAAGATACCCCACTTCCTAGTACATGCAGCTACCCTAGAGAGATACCCCACTCCCTAGAACAAAACACAACAATTAAATAATAAACAATTGTAAATGCAGAAATACCTCTAGTGTAGGCAGATATTACAACTTGAAGAATACAACCCCAACTAACTCTTAGCAACAGATCAGCTCAGACAGACCAACGGTGTGTGACGAGCAAAAATATAAGCGTGAAGAGTTTTCTCAAGAGTTTTTCTGATTCGTACAAATGGGTTGATGTGAGTTGTGTGTAAAATGAATCGTGAAGCACTGCCTATTTATAGGCTATGAGAAATTCATTTTTACGTTGAAAATAGTGAAGGAATCGATTCTTTGTTAAAAAGTATTTGATCTAGGAGTCGATTTATTTAGGTAAGGAATCGATTTTATCTTGTTTGTAAAATATGGGAAATCGATTCTTGAGTGCCATGGAAAGCTAGGAATCGATTCTATACTTAGTGTAAATATGTAGGAATCGATTTTCAGCTTGCCTGAGACAAGTGGGAATCGATTCTCAGTTATGTGCAACATGTTGGGAATCGATTCTTCCCTTAAAAAATATTTGGCTCAGAAATCGATTTATATACTGAAAGTACATGACCTGAAAATCGATTTATAGCTTTTTATTTTACCTGAAAATCGATTTTGATATTTGTTTATGCATGAGGAAATCGATTTTGTTATTTTAAAGGTGATAGAAATGTTTACGTAAATATGCATGCAACTTTAAAAAAACTTTGTGAGTGTGTGAGACTTTGATATACGAGCTGACCTTTGAAAGAGCTTACACTTTTTCCTAAGACACACCCAAACCCTAATGACTACCCTTATATTTAAGGACTACCCTTAAACTTGAATCTTCAGTTCTTGGCTTGCTTGTCTTGGATTGTGACTTTGACGTTTAGTCACTTTTATTGACTTTGACCGTCAATCTTACCTTTGTCTTTTTCATCATCAAAACACATCCTGCAATAATAGATTACCTGCAACACAAGGTATCCACAGAAGAACACTCCGTTGTGGCTCTTTCTCGTCTCCTCACCGACGGTCCTTTTCCTCTCTCGTCGTGAGCTTCGTTTTCTCTCCCTCTCCAATCTTTTCTGGTGCGGCGCTTAGGGTTTGGAGAGGATAAGTTTTTTTTTCAAATCGATTTCCTTCCTATGTGTTTCTGTTTATATATTTTGCTTCACTTTGTTTTTATCTCAGTTTACTATCCATACCCCTTTCTTTTCATGAGTTAACCCCTCCCCGTATGGCCCATTCATTCATTCATTGTCTTTTTTTTTAGTAATCGCACCCCCTTTGTTACGTCGGGCATCCATCCCCCTCTTTCTCAAATTAATCTTCACACCCCCTGTGTTACCACGTACGTATCCCCATACGGCCCATGCCCTTTTTAAAAAGAAAACGCAGCCCAGTCTACAGTAACCAGCTGGGCTCACTGTTTACCCCCTTTTTTTAAAATACAACATCTGGTGCTACTCATACCTCCCTTTTGATAACACAGCACCCCTGTTAATTATATTTCTTTTTATTATGACTCGTTTTGTTTTTTTTTTATTATTACATCACAATACTTCCAAACCATTATTTTTTCGAACAATTAAACTCACAAAAAGGGTTGTTACTAATGGTCACTCTGAGTCCGGCTTGTTTGACCGTTAGTAACAACTTTGATTTTCAAACGGGCTATTAGTGATGACCACTCTGAGTCTACTCGTTTGGTCATTATGAACACCTATCCAAATTTCAACATTTAATAAAAAAAACCAACACACAAATATTTTCTACCCAAGAACTACGTGTGATTTGATTCTCTACCCAGAGATACGTAGGAGCAGAGGGCGGCCGACCTCTGTCAATTGCATTAATAAAAACCCTTTTTTTAGTCCTTTTGTAAATTTCTTATTTCTTATTTTTTTTAAACAAACAAAAATAACTAACCGTTTATCGAGTCTTTTTATTATTATAAGGGTAAAATCATTATTTTTGAATTAATAAATGTTTGCACATTTAGTTAAAAGGTAGCCTTCCTTAGGAAGGATGTCATAGGGTGCTAATACATTCCCTACGCATAAACGACTCCCGAACCTGAACCTGGTCCGCAAAACCCCCTTTATCCAAACAAAAGGTTTTCTCCAATATTTTTCCTAAAAATAAATATTGGTGGCGGCTTCATTGTAAACTTCGAAGAATCCCTCCTCCGGATTTTTCAGTCGCCACAGCCGGCGACTCCACTGGGGATCATATTAAGAGAGTCAAGCCTAGTTAACTAAATGTGTAAGTTTTTGTTAACTTTATATTTTGTTTTTGCCCTTATGCTTATGTTATTTATTTATTAGCATTTTTTTATATTATTGAACCTTAGGGTAGACGACTCTTTTGAGTGGGGTATTATTGTTGTATATCTTTTCCAGCTTGGTTAGTTTAGGTATTTTGCCCTCATCACACACCTCACTTATACTTTTGCACACACTTTTGAGTGGGGCCCTCTACCCGGGTCTGCAAATAACCAAGGACGAGTGGGGATTATTAGTGACTGTCATTCTGGATTTTATCTGTCTGACTCTCATGAAAGTCTCAGCCAGAGTACGCTCTTTTATGGTATCCCACAACTGGTAGCTAGCTATCGTTGTGGATCGTATCATGAAGGGGATTTTAGCTCTGGAGACCTGTGTGAGGAAGTGAATAGAGCCACTTGAGAGATTGATCACATAAGTGACCCTAGACCATGTTGAAAATTCCAATTTAGACATGACCCACCTAGGACACAGGGGCATTATACTTACCCTCTCCATTAATCTGGTTAGCGTAAAAAAAACATTTTCATGCTTCTTTCTTTCATTTGCATGCACATGAGGCGACATCATCATATCAAAAAAATCATCATGCATCCATAACAAAGTAAGATCATTCTTTTCACACGCATCCCATTATCATTGCGCTACCATGCATCTCATCATCCTAGAAATATCATTTGCTTCATTTGTCCATATTGCATATCCCCACTAAAAAAAATATCACTGTGATATTATATATTCATTCATCATTCCCTTCATGCATTATATAAAAAAAAGGGGGTCATTTATTTCTTTCACATCCACTTCAAATGCATTATTCCCATGCATCATAAAAAACAAAAGTAAAAGTTTTTCCTCTTACATGCACCTCATATTCCTACATAACCTCTCACATGCATCAAAATAAAAATCAGAAATTGCTTCATTTTCTTTTATTATTGTATCATTCATCACCCAATGGTCTTTTGTTAACTTCTTATTCTAGTTGAAGCATAAAAAAAACATACCCTCTTAAGGTATCCTTCTTTCACATTGTTGCTCATGTACAACAAGCATCCATATGCTCATGCATTATACTTTATTCAAAGAAAACATATAAAAAAAATCACCATGCATTCATACTAAAATCATTCTTCCATAAGCATTTCATTGTTATTGCCTCATCACGCATCTCGTCATATAAAAAATAACAAAGATATCATTTTTTTTCAAAATTGCATTCATCTTACATATTCGTACACCAAAAAATATTACCCCCATATTATATAAAAGTTATGTTCATTACTCTTTTCCACGCATTAAAAAAAAATCGCTGCGAGTGTCATGCATTTTGTTTCCTCGCACACAAAAAAAACAATTTTTACCCATATAACATTAGCATATCATTTGATCAAAAAAACATTGGCATTATATTTAACATGCACCGACATTCATTCATAATCATTCAAAATCATGATCACACAGTGTAGGTATCACATCATTTGTAAAGTCTTGAATTACATTTTAAAAAAAAACATAACATTCATACATCATTTCCCCTCATATTGCCATTCTAGTTTAAATGCATCAATTCCATATTCAAGTATCATTTTCCATATAAAACAAAAAAGTTATTTCATTATAATTGTATCATTTATCATCCCATAAATAAAAATGAGAGTTTGCATACATGTTGCACTACCTCTTAAAAAATGAAAATAATTGCATTTAGGATCAAACATTTATTTCTTCATGCATACATCCATTTGCATATCCGTCATCATGGGAATTATATGTTGCTAAAAAATAATCACCGCACATTCATAATAAAACCATTCTTTTCACATGCAGCCCATTATCATTGAACTACTAT
Organism: Astragalus membranaceus; assembly: GCA_039519185.1. Classification (NCBI taxonomy): domain Eukaryota; kingdom Viridiplantae; phylum Streptophyta; class Magnoliopsida; order Fabales; family Fabaceae; genus Astragalus; species Astragalus membranaceus. The sequence continues at coordinate 45,645,623 of CM076848.1, forward strand.
ACATCTAATCATCCGGAAAATAACAAAAATATTTTTGTATTTGTCCAAATTGCATCATCTTGCATATCCATACAGAAAAATATATATCGCCTTGATATTATAAAAAAGTCATGTTCATTACTCTCCTTCATGCATCATAAAAAAAAGAGAAAAAAACAAAAGTTCTTCTTTCCTATCCATCTCAAATGCATTAGTCATCAAGCATGCATCATTTCCAAATAAAAGAAAAAAAAAGAAAAAATAGTGTCACTTTCTTGCATCATTCATCATCCAAAGATATATAGCATGCTGCATTGCCTCCGAAAAATCATTTTGGATACTTAACCTTTCCAAGTGATCATTCATTCACACATTTCATGCATTTGCATTTGCATTTTCATCGTGCATATACAGTGTCATGTGTTCATCCATACATAAAAAAAATGAATGAGCATACCTTTTTCAAAAAAATGCCGAAGAGAGATGAGGCGAAATTGATTATCCTTCTTTGAAAATTTTTAACCTTACAGAAAAGGTCGAACTTAGCAGTAAACTCAAGGTATTTCAAGGCACTCCATTTTTCAAAAAAAAACTATTCAATGTTTGCAGCTCGTCCATAATTTTTGTCAACAAAATGATGCATCTCATCCATCCCATGGTAATGATCAAAATGGTCCCTTGTGTTAACTAATGTAAATATCAAAAATTTCTTCTCTCATACTTTCAACTAATGTTAACTCTCTATGAAGCATTCGTATAGCGAACTTGTATGCAATGTGCATTTACCCTTGTTTGAGTCAGTTAGTGTCCACATCTTTGCATCTTATCATCATCCCTTGTACATGTCCAGTCCCACCTCGACCACCCAATACATATCCCCCACACAAGTACCTAGTTGACTATTTGGTTTTGTTCCCAACGATGAATTTTCATAAACTAACACTTTATGTCCCCATGCTGGGGCAAATTTGTGATCACTAGATACCTTGTCAACATTGTTTTCCCTTGGTGCAAGTCCTTTACAAAAAAAATCAAAAAAGCCTGTTAGGTTGAAAACTCGAGAGAGCAGCCTAAAGCAAAAGTTAGGGCATATAAAAAGAAATAAAGAAAAAGAGCATATATATAAAAATAAATAAGTTTTTGTCCTCGACTTAATTTTTGAGAAAATAAGCGATCATGATTCGAAATGAAGTTTGGTCATCTTCCCATATCCTAAAAAAAAGAGCATAAAAAAATTATTACCCTTTGCTTCCCAATTTGAGTCAAAAGTCAAAAAAATCTTCCAATCACCCTAGACAAGGATCAATTCCACATCTAAAAATGGTGTATCACTCTTATTGGCTCACTCAGCTCAAAAAAAAGAGAAAGAAAAATCACAAAACAAAAAGTGAAGTTCATAAAAGAGTGGATTGAAAAAATCCTGAAAAAAAAGAAAAAACAAGAGCAGTAGAAATTGTGAGCTGATACATCATACCATGAAGCATATAAGAGATCATTGTCTAAAGAAAACCCTCAAACACTTCATTGAGCCTAATTATTCTTTCCTTCTTAAACGCCTAACCATTGACCACATTGCAACCTCTTTTTTTCATCAACCGACCACATTACAACCCTAGAATGTTCATTCCGATCAATGACTGATTGCTTTTGTTTTCTCAAAGTTTTAATTTTAGGACAAATAGGTTCATCTACAATATGTTTGCAAAAAAAATCAAAAAAGAAAGTTAAAAAAAAAATCAAAACGCTTGCAATCCAAGGTTCATTCAAGTTGCATTGATATAAAGACAATGTTTAGTGATCACCAAGTTGAAATTTTCATCGTATCAAAACCCAGGACTATCATAGTCTGTGGGAGTCACCTTAAAAGAACCAAAAGTTTAGATCAGGACCATCACCTAGATCCCAAAGTGGGGCAGTCCCTTCACCTTTCATGCTTCTTGAACTTGGGGAAATTTTTCAGCGTCCGTCCCATTCATATACCACATCCAATCCATATAGCCATACGACCAATTCCAAAAACCCACGACCCTAACTCAGTCTCCTTTCACAACCCCACTAAAAGCAACCATTTGAAATACCATTCCAAAGTGGGGCAATCCCGTCGCTATTCACTCCACCTAAAATCGGGGAAATATCCTACACTCATCTCATCCCCTTGTCATATTCACATCCATAAGACCATACCGGGGAAATTCCTCAACCCACCATCCTAAACACAGCCTTTCACAAACCCTAGTCAGGGCAACCTTGCCCTTGTCATAGTTGGGGCAACACCAAACACTATGGGTTGAGACAAAATCTTTCGCCTGCCACCTGATAACTCTATTTTATATAGAGTTATTCATACAATCAAGCTTGAGTTATTGCTTATTTTCAAGAACATTTATATATATTTATAGCTTATTTATCAAGGAACAACATTCTAAATATTCAAATGGATAAAGGGCAATGATCTAGGCAAAATGCACAAATCTTATTAGGTTTGATGTTTTTGTTCAGTGCAGCTACTGCAGGAGTGGAAACACTGCCAACATCAGGAGTGGAAACACTAGGAGTGGAAACACTGCCAACACCTGCTAAAATTCTGCAGTTTATACCAAAACATCCAAAGACCATTTCAATGCTTCCACACTTGATTAGTGACGTCATGTCTAGTCACCTGGAGCTGAGCGACTTGCTGAAGTCGGCGATACACATAAAAATCAAGTTGCAAGACTCAAACTTATCTAAAAGACGTGTGGCATTTCTCCAATGGACCTCATCTTTTGTTATGCATGCAAGCGACCAAACCTGTGCAGCTTGCTTGATTGGTTGTCAACAAATTAACCATGTTCGGTCTCCTCAGCTGATTTTTCACGCCAAAGGAAACCCCTTGCAAGAGGAAAGCTTTCAAGCCTATAAATAGATATCATATCTTCACAAGAAAAGAATCCTATCATCTATCATCTTTCACATCTTTAAATTCTTTATCTTTTAGCTTAGTTTAGGTTTAGTTTATTTTCATTTCAAGTTTCTAAGGAGAGGAAGGTGAGGAAGTGCTTGACAACCATTCCCTTCACTTCTACTTTGAAGAAATTCGTGTAAGAAATCTTTATTGTACTTCAACTTAGGGAACTTAATGCAAAAGATCTTCTATTCAAGTAATCTCTACTCTTTTAAGTTCTTTTGCTTTATTATTCATTTACTTATGTTCTTTGTATATTCTTTGCTTTATAACATGAGTAACATGAGCTAAATTCCCTTAAGTTGAGATGTTCTAACCTTGTAATGAACTTCTAAATATGTTATTATGGTTTATGTAGTGTAAACACTTTAAACTCTTGCATAATACTTCTTTCAACTTATTCTGGAATTGATCACTTTAGTAGGTAAAACTTGTAGCAGCAGACATGGGCTACATTTATGAACTCAAGAGTTAATAGGGACAAGTATTTAATAAAGGAAACTTTGTTAAATACATGCTAAAACCTAGACATAGGATAGCATAGTCCTTAGGATAATAAAATTACAAGAGTGAACCTATTTAGCAACTTGGATCATTGTTAGGAGGCAAGGGAGGAATTGACAAACCTTTCTTTACTGTAAAAAACAAAGATCATAAGAGCTTGTAATGAAACTCTAAAGAGAAGTGCTGAAAGGCACAAACTGATGCACCTACATCCAGTGTTCCCACACTACATACTCCATTAAAACACTTAGAAGTAAAGTACTTGGTGAAAACATCTCAACTACTTTTTCCACTGATTTCTCACACATTTTATTGCTTATTACTATTTTTACTTACTTTGAAAACTCCAAACCAAAAATACTGAATAGTGTAGACACACTAAGTGTACACTTTGAACTACAAAAATTTACAATACAACCGTTGCACGTTCATCGTCGCACCCATGGTATACCCATTTCATTCATCGTCGCACCAGATACTAATCATTGCACGTTCATCACATTACATGCATGACATTGTTTGCTTCGATACACGTGCCAAGTGTCGGTCTCATCGTGGCCCAAAGGAAAAAGGTTTTTTTACATCACTAGTCATTATACCATGCATTTGCGTGTTTTCCTTTATTCACCATGGCATTCGCATCAAAGCATTACATTTGCATCACATTCGCACTTTGCATTTCATACACTCATTATATACTAAAAAAAGGAAAGAGAAAGGCAAAAAAGCAAAAAAAGGAAATATCGCTCATTCCATTACATTCATCATTAATCAGCACAATCACATTCATATCTTATCTACATTCACATACGTTGTTTGTCAACCTCCATGTTCCATCAACTTTAACTCACATCATCAGCCACATTTCGTTCATCCCATCGGACACCTACCATTTCACATACCTATATTGCACGCATACATCATTCATTGCATTTTTAGACATGCCAAATATAGATAGCTTTCCCCTTCTCAGGTAAATGTATTCATTAGGTATGTTCTAGGCGAGTACGCCATGTGTCAATCCCAATAGTTTGTTCCCTCAAAGTCAGTGCTCCAAGCGCTGGCCTCGTATCACAATTCAGCATCCCAGTACTATTGCAGACCCCCAGTGGTCCTTTAGAGCCCAAGCGCTCCTTCAAACCATCAATGGTCCTTCAATCCAGATCGCATGTCGCGTTATCGAGCAACCGACGGATCATCCGACCCAGGTCCTTCAGACTAGCTGTGTTCGCCTAAAAAAACACAGTGCACGTCCTTCGAAGTGTGCAAATCAGGTCAACGACCTGACCTTGCCCCCATGGCCGCTCAAAAAAGGCCACCCCCCCAAGTAGACCGTTTTACTAGTACCGTTGCTAGTTCGCGCTCCATCAGACCCATTGGTCCATCACGCTTAGGCATGCCCTTCAGACCCCGTCGGTCCTTCAGTTTAACTCCAATCAATGTGCCAAGCATCGACTGTGAATTAGACCATCAGAGCCCGGTGCTCCTTCACGAATTTGACAAAATTAGTGTCTTTTTATCTTTATTTCTATTTTACTCGAGAAATTTGGAAACCCTTCATATTTCCTAGTAAAATATAAATAAAGAGGGGCAGCTGTCATACCCTAATTTTGTCCGGCTAATTGAAAAAATCCTAAAAAAGTTTTTTTTATTCTCGTCGTTTTAATTGTGCGCGTGTCTTTAACGCTCAACGTGTGACGTTTATTTCGATACTCATTTTTTGTTGATATTAAGGTGTTTGTTATTAGATTAGCTTATTATCATAAAATGTAAAAAATACAAAACATAATTGAAACACATCAATGTGAATAGCCAAAAATTTTGTTACTATTACATAACCAAGTTTTACACATATGGACAAGGACAAAAAAAAGGCAAATAGTACAAAAAATTGAAATAAAATTTAAAGAAGGAGAGGAAAGGGGGCGCAGCAGCAGCTGCCTATATTGCTGTTGTCCTTCCTCGTCCTTTCTTTTGGTTGTCCTCCCCCCGTTGCCAGCTGCTGTCTTTTCCTTTGACTGTCCGTCCCAGCACCCTAATCGCCTCCACCCAGCTGCTGTCCTTTGCGCCCAAAATTGCTCTAGCTGCTGTCCTAGGTCCTTCTCATTCAAATTTCTGTCCTTTGATTCCTACACCACACCAATTCACCTATAAATACCAAACAGTAATAAACAGTAAGGGGGAATGCACAGGCACACACAGTAACAACAAACAAAAATAAGAAAAAGGAGAGAACAGAGAGAGGGAAAGCAACTGAACTACCTCATCTCCGACCACCATCTGTGGTGGTCGCCGCCGTGCACCACCACAGAAACCCCCTACGCCCTTCCCCTTCGTCTTCTCTCTCCATCCCACTATCTCATCATCAGCAACCACCGTAGCCCTCATCCTCACGTCGCTGTTACCACAAAACCCCCAAAAATCACCAATTGTCACCACCCCAAAACCATGACCGCCTCCCACAACCATACAACAACCACCACAGTACACTATCCACAATCTCCAACCAAACCATCACAGTAGCCACCCACCTTCGTCACATCACCACCCAACAGCATACCAACCGAACCCCCTTTTCTCCCTCTCTCCACCGTGAACACCAACCACAAAGCCATCATCTCCATCATTCTCTCTCCCTTCGTTTTCTCTCTGTCTCCCCCTCACCGTGAGTGCTTCCCTCTCTCTCTCCCCCGTAAACACAAACCACAACACCAAAATCATCGCAAATCACCTCCACAACCATCGCCTTCGCTCTCCCCCTGTCATTCCCTCACTGTGAATGTTCCCCTCTCTCTCTACAAACCCACACCACCCGTGGCGTACGCCGACCACCATCATCACCGTTGAACATAGGACCAGAGAAGAGGAGAAGAAGAACACCCTGTTGTGTCTTTTTCTCGTCTCCTCACCGACAGTCCTTTTCCTCTCTCGCCGTGAGCTTCGTTTTCTCTCCCTCTCCCATCTTCTCTGGTGCGGCGCTTAGGGTTTGGAGAGGATAAGTTTTTTTTTTCAAATCGATTTCCTTCCTCTGTGTTTCTATTTATATATTTTACTTCACTTTGTTTTTATCTTAGTTTACTATCCATACCCCTTTCTTTTCATGAGTTCACCCCTCCCCGTATGGCCCATTCATTCATTGTCTTTCTTTTTAGTAATCGCACCCCCTTTGTTACGCCGTGCATCCATCCCCCTCTTTCTCAAATTAATCTTCACACCCCTCGTGTTACCACGTACGTATCCCCATACGGCCCATGCCCTTTTTCAAAAGAAAACGCAGCCCAGTCAACAGTAACCAGCTGGGCTCACTGTTTACCCCCTTTTTTTTTAAAATACAACATCTGGTGCTACTCATACCTCCCTTTTGATAACACAGCATCCCTGTTAATTATATTTCTTTTTATTATGACTCATTTTGTTTTTTTATTATTACATCACAATACTTCCAAACCATTATTTTTTCGAACAATTAAACTCACAAAAAGGGTTGTTACTAATGGTCACTCTGAGTCCGGCTTGTTTGACCGTTAATAACAACTTTGATTTTCAAACGGGCTATTAGTGATGACCACTCTGAGTCTACTCGTTTGTTCATTATGAACACCTATCCAAATTTCAACATTTAATAAAAAACACCAACACACAAATATTTTCTACCCAAGAACTACGTGTGATTTGATTCTCTACCAGGAGATACGTAGGAGCAGAGGGCGGCCGACCTCTGTCAATTGCATTAATAAAAACCCTTTTTTTAGTCCTTCTGTAAATTTCTTATTTCTTATTTTTTTTAAACAAACAAAAATAACTAACCGTTTATCGAGTCTTTTTATTATTATAAGGGTAAAATCATTATTTTTGAATTAATAAATGTTTGCACATTTAGTTAAAAGGTAGCATTCCTTAGGAAGGATGTCGTAGGGTGCTAATACATTCCCTACGCATAAACGACTCCCGAACCTGAACCTAGTTCGCAAAACCCCCTTTATCCAAACAAAAGGTTTTTCCAATATTTTTCCTAAAAATAAATATTGGTGGCGGCTTCATTGTAAACTTCGAAGAATCCCTCCTCCGGATTTTTTGGCCCTACACTTGCAAATAAAAGTGATGCTTTTAATGAGTTTGCTAAGTTGTGCAGAAAGTTACAGAATGAGAAAAGCTTAGCTATCAAGGAAATTAGAAGTGATCATGGAGGAGAGTACGAAAATTCATCATTCAGGACTTGGTGTGAAAAGTATGGTGTTCATCACAACTTTTCAGCTCCAAGGACTCCTCAACAAAACGGTGTGGTGGAAAGGAAGAATAGAACCATACCAGAGATGTGCAGAACAATGTTGAACGAGCACAACCTTCCCAAATATTTTTGGGGTCATGCAGTTGATACAGCATGTCACGTGCTAAACCGGGTATACCTGAGGCCATCTCTTAACAAGACGCCATACGAGTTGTGGAATGGTAGAGCTCCAAATATTTCATACTTCAAGGTTTTTGGAAGTAAGTGCTTCATTCTCAACACAAAGGACAAGTTGGGTAAGTTTGATGCAAAATAAACTGAAGGTATTTTTATGGGTTATTCAAGTCATAGTAGAGCATATATTGTTTACAATAAAATTGATAAATGTATGCAAGAATCAATACATGTTTCTTTTGATGAGACTAACCCGTTTGCTAAGAAAGTTGATGATGAGGATGAAGTGGTTGAAATGATCAAAGGCAGAATGCCTGAATCAACCAGTGGAAGTATAGAAGAAGCCGAGGTGAAAGTGGAACCTCAAGAAAAACCTGAAGTGGAACGAGATCCCCAAGACATCGATGACCATCTCCATGGAAGAACACATGATGATTTTCCCAAGACTTGGAAATTAGTTCGAGATCATCCCATGGAGCAAATTATTGGTAGTCCATCAAAGGGGGTAACCACTCGTTCTTCTCTTAATCATTTATGTTTTCATAGTGCTTTTGTCTCTCAGATAGTTCCTAACAATATTCAGCAAGCTTTATGTGATCCAAAATGGGTTGTGTCAATGCAAAAGGAACTTGAACAATTTGAACGGAACAAAGTTTGGCATTTAGTTGAAAAACCTGTTGATAGAACCATCATTGGTACTAAATGGGTTTTTGCAACAAACTTGATGAAACTGGTGTTATTTTATTAAATAAAAGCTGTTTAGTTGTTCAAGGTTTTAACCAAATCGAAGGGGTGGATTTTGAAGAAACTTTTGCTCCGTGGCTAGGTTGGAGTCCATTCGTATAATACTAGCCTTTGCTAGTTACATGGACTTCAAACTACACCAAATGGATGTCAAGAGTGCCTTCCTAAATGGTTTTTTAGAAGAGGAAGTATATGTAAAACAACCCCCTGGTTTTGAAGATTTTAAAAAACCAAACCATGTTTTCAAACTTGACAAAGCACTTTATGGATTAAAACAAGCTCCTAGAGCTTGGTATGAGAGACTGAGCAAACATTTAATTGCAAACGGTTTCAAAAATGGTAAGATTGATTCTACCTTATTCCTTAAAACCAAGGGCAAACATATCATAGTAGTTCAAATTTATGTCGGTGATATTATTTTTGGGTCTACTAATGATGATCTGTGCAAGGAGTTTTCTGAAATGATGACTAGCGAGTTTGAGATGAGCATGATGGGGGAGCTGAACTTCTTTTTGGGACTTCAAGTGAAGCAAATGAAGGAAGGAATCTTCATCTGTTAAAACAAGTTCTCAAAGGAGCTACTAAAGAAATTTGACATGAGTGATGCATAGGAAATTGGTACTCCCATGGCGACTGCAACAAAGTTGGATAAGAACGAGCAAGGTAAACAAGTAAACGAAACGATGTATCGAGGTATGATCGGTAGTCTCTTGTATTTAACTGCTTCTCGACCTGATATTATGTTTGTTGTGTGCTTGTGTGCTCGATTTCAAGCATGTCCCAAAGAATCACATTTAAAAGCTGTAAAACGGATTCTTAGATATGTTAAGGGAACCACAGATTTTGGACTGTGGTACCCGAAATCGAGTCAGTTTGCTTTGGTTGGTTTTTGTGATGCTGATTTTGCTGGATGTACATTAGATAGGAAGAGTACTAGTGAAACCTGTCATTTCTTAGGGCCTTGTTTGACCTCCTGGTCTAGTAAAAAACAGAACAGTGTTGCTTTGTCCACCGTTGAAGCCGAATATGTGGCGGTTGGAAATTGTGTTGCACAAGTTCAGTGGATGAAACAGACTTTGGAGGATTTTGGTTTGTTATATAACAATGTGCCAGTCCTATGTGATAACACTAGTTCCATTAACATTGCTAAGAACCCCATCCAACAATCTAGAACTAAGCACATAGAAATAAGGCATCATTTCATTAGAGACCATGTTTCTAGGGGGAGCATAGCATTGAATTTTGTAGGCACCAATGACCAACTAGCGGACATCTTCACGAAACCACTAGCCAAAGCTCAATTTTGTAAGATCCGGAGAGAGCTCGGTATGCTTGATTTTGTCAGCCTGTAATGTGATTATGTGATGTATTTTTGAGATGCTATGTGCCTGTTATATCATATGCTCTGTGTCTTGTGTGTCTTCCCTCCTTTTTGATGAAAACAAAGGGGGAGAAAGACTTGCTACTTATTGCATTGCATTGTTATTTTTTATGCTTATGCTTAGGGTTATGCCGTTGTTTCTTGTTTATCGCCTCCCTATGCATAAGGTAATTTGTTATCATCAAAAAGGGGGAGTTTGTTGAACCAAGGTCAAACACTCATTGTTTTGTATGATAACAAATTACAATATGTTTACTAATGGTTATAGTTGAACCAAAGCACAGGGCATGAACCAAAGCACATGATATCTTAAAGTGTAGCAGCTCGGAGGAAAAGCTACTCAAGCGTTCAAGACTTATGTGTTATTTTTCTTTCCATAGGACGCGTGTAAGATCCCGTCACATCAGCCTTTTGACTTTTGTAGTTGAGAGATGATCTTTTAAAATTGGGCTAAGCTTGATAAAATCTTTTATATAAAAGCTAAGAGGTTAGGCACAAATAATGAATTGTTGTTTTTTAAAGAAAATAGACTCATGGCTTAGTGTTTTAAAAGAACTTGTTTTTGAAGTAAAGAATCGATTCTTGATTTGGTCTTTAAAGCAAGAAATCGATTTCTCTCTTGCTTTTAGAGCTAGAAATCGATTTCTCACTTCCTAGTGTAAAGCCAAGAATCGATTTGTGGCTTGTGGTTTTCAAAGAGAACAATCGATTGTCTTCCTTGTTTTTATGAACTTGGTTTTATAAAGCTAATAAGCGATTATCTACTTGCTTCATTAAGCACAAAATCGATTCCTCACTTATTCTATTTAAGCACACAATCGATTTGTGGCTTCCTTGCTTTCAAGCAAGAAATCGATTATGAGCTTGATTGTGGGAAGCACAAAATCAATTATGAGCTTGATTGTGGAAAACACAAAATCGATTATCCACTTGTTTTTTAAAAGGTCTCATTTTTCCTAAAGCACATAATCGATCATGGCCTTATTTGTTTTAAAGCACAAAATTGATTATGCTCCTATTATTTAAGTACATAATCGATTTTCACACTTAGTTTTGGAAGCAAACAATCGATCATTCACTTATGAAGTTGTTCTCTTTTTAAAGCAAAGAATCGATTGTCACACCAAGTGTTTTTAAGCAAACAATCGATTCTTCACTTGTTAGAATCGTAGGGCTTTTATCCCGAACCTCGTAAAAATCACGGTGTACTTCTTTCCCTTATCTTTAATTTGCTTTTACTGTATACTCGTTAATTATCATTGCATTTGATATTACTTCGCGTGGCCTTCAATATCACTGTAATTGTTTCTACCATTGTTATAGCTTGCTTAGGTATTGCATATAGTTTAAATCCTCTTTTCCGCATTCGATTTAAACTTGCATCGTTAACTTTTCGAAAATAAAAAAGATTTCAATTTTAGCATATAACCTTATTCACCCCCCCTCTAAGGTTATCATATAGTCCAACAACCGTTAGCCCGTTACAACGTTCGTCGTCTTCCACTCACACTGGTAAGCCTTTTTACTCTCTCTCTCTCTCTCTCTCTCTCTCTCTCTCTCTCTCTCTCTCTCTCTCTCTCTCTCTTTCTCAGTCTCTGGAAGATCTCTCTCTGTTTCTCTTGTTTTATTATTTTATTTCTCCCCCAAATCTCTGTTTTGCTGCATTTTAGGTTTCTATTTGGTCTTCTTTTTTATTTTTAGGTTTTACAGTTTGTGACTTTTATTTTTTAAGGTTCATAGCACTAGATTTGCTCGTTATTGTTTTATTTCTCTGTTTCCCCTCCCAATCTTTGTTTCTCTGTGTGTTAGGGTTTGTGTTCTGAGTATTAGGTTTATCTGAGTTTATATTTGTGTTCTGAGTATTAGGTTTATGAGTTTATGGTCGTTTTCTGAGTATTAGGTTGCTAAGTTTATATTTGTGTTCTGAGTATTAGATTTTACTGAGTTTATATTCGTTTTGAGTATTAGGTTTCTCTGAGTTTATATTTGTGTTCTGGTTTTTCATTTGTTGTTATATTTTGATTTCTATTGTTTCAAATTAGGGTTTTTTTGGTTTTGTTTTTTTTTGTTTTTGACTCTATTGCATTTGATTTTGTTCACTGACTTTCAAATAATAATTTTCATAGGAAATAAGGGTGAGACAAATCAGATACATAACAGTAAAGGTGAGTAATCTTTGTTTACTAATTAATCTTTTATTTAATCTTTTATTTACATAACTTTGGCCTTTGTTTACTAATTAATCTTTTATTTGTTGTTGATTAATTAATTTAATGCTCGGAACAAGGAAGGAGCAAGAAGCAAACTATCTTTGAAGTAGGAGTTACTCAACGTGGTATTATTTAGAGCCAAACAGGTTCTTTACTGCTACTTATATATTGATTGGTTGTATGTTACTTGTTGCTATGTTGCTTGCAACATTGTTATGTATGTTTGCACAAAATAATAACATGATGATGATGTTTGATTGATTTTGTATGCTAGTAATTTGGCTATTGATTTTGTATGCCACTTGTTACTTGTTAATTAAAAGAAAGCATTATTATCTTTGGCTATTGATTTTGTATGCTCTTTGTTGGTTGTAAAATTAGATATGGTATTATAATTATAATAACATTAATAAAGCATTATTGTGTTGAGTAATAACATGAATAAAACATTATTTAGATGAATAAATCAGATATCCTTTATTATTTTGTAAGTTACTTGTTAGTTGTATGCTTTATAGATTTGTTGTATGCTTTATTAATAATGATTTAATTGTATGCTATTGAGTTTCAGTAATAAATCAGTTAGGCCAAAACTCTCCTCCTATACCAAAAAATGCCACACCACAAAATGCCACACAACTATACAACAACACTGTTTGTTCTTTTGGAGTCTTTCATGACTCACTACATGATCCAATGATCCAACTTCATGCAAGGGAACTTTAGTTTTGGGCATGGATGAAGGTAACGGTTTTCCAAATACTCTCTAATAGCTTTTTGATTTGTGTTATTTTTAAATAACTCTGTATGTGGGTGTTTCTGTTTTAGAAATTAACTTATTTTGTTGCAATTTAGGACATTGGTTAAGATTAAAAAGAGGCTTCCATACAAATCAAATTAGAGGTGTTCAACCGTTTGGGTAAATCCGAACCAACCCGTAGCCCGAACCAAACCGAAGCGTTTGGTTCAGATAATTTTCGTAATCAGATCAAATCTGAACCAACCTGTTAAAATCCATACTAGTTTGGTTCGGATAACGAATTTAAAAATATAAAACCGATCCAAACCATCAACCAATACATAATAGCACACTAGTTTAATTTCGGTTAGTCTTCTATACTTCTAATTTCTAAACTTTTAATCTTCTTTATTTTGACACAAACATTTAATCTTCTTTGCAATCGTTGATTCAGTATTCAAGGCTGACACATTACATTCATTATGCTTCGCATATTTCCTATGCTACTAAGCTATCAACACCACATTCATCACACCATCGCAATCACAAAGTCACAACGGCTCTGCATTAAGTCATTTTTACTCATTCATTCACTTTCTTTCTTTAGTATATCTGGCTTGTTCTTCCTCACTTTCAATCCAGCTCAATTGTGTTCCATTACTGGCTCTATTACGTTTCATATTTCTAATTAACCCCATCCCCCCCTCTTTATTACTACTATTATTTACACTATTTTAATTTTCTGCAGCATTTAATTTATATTTCTCTTAAAGTTTAGTGTGTCTCTCTTTCTTAATGTTTTATGTAGCAACTAATTTATATTTCTCCTAAATTATGTACCAGTATTGTTTTGGTGCCTATTATAAAAAAACTAAATTTTACGTTTTAAAGATTTGACGTGAGCACACGACCCGTGAGCCCAATCCGAACCAACCCATCAAATATCGGGTTGGTTTGGTTCGGATTTTATGAAAAACAACTCGAAATCCAAACCAACCCAAACCGATTAAATATGATTGGTTCGGGCAGATTGAGTCAAAATCCATCCAAACCAACCCGTGAACACCCCTAAATCAAATTGAAGTCTGTTGCTGTTAAAAACTGATATGGTAAACTATGAATGTTTTAGTTTTGTATATTAAAATCAGATTGAAATCTGCATCTGTTGAAAACTGCTACTGGTTAAAATCTGCATATGTTGAAATCTGCATCTATTGAAATCTTTGGGTGAGCCTAATGTTGTGTTGCTTTTCAGTTTCTAGTTAAGGTATCCTTTTGGCCAACAAAGTGCTGATATACTGTTACTTAGGCTATTTGGCCGTAAGTAACAAGGTTAGTGCTTTATGTCATCTATCTATTTGGCTGTAATTATTTATGAATTGGTATTAGTAGGTCTGAAATTAGTTAGTTTTATTTTGCAGATTCAAATGGATACTACTCTTGAACTTCGTAGCTTCTTAGCTTCTTGAAGAAGCTTGAAATTCGCCTTGCATGGATGTAAATTGTAAATTAGACTGTGATTTACTAGTTGGAAGTTGGAATACAATTAGTAAACTTAGACTTAGAAGTATTAACTGTTGGTTGCTTTAGTTGGGTGTCTTTTAAATTGGTTGATGTTGAGCCTGTGATGTTAAATCTGTTACTGCTTGCTTGTCTAAACTTAAATGGCAACAGCAGTAATCTTTAAAGGTTTTACTTTTAATTGGGCTTGTGTTGTTAGGTCTGTGATGATACTATGTTAAATGTGTGCTTTGAACTGATAATGAATCAGTCCTTTAGAACAGAGAAGACTGTTATTGTTGTAATACTATGTATTGTGTGCTTTGAACTAATTAGAACAGGGATGACTATTATTTTTGTGATATTGTGTTTTAAATCTGGATCATAAGTGAGTGTTTTAAATTTTATTTCAAAAAAAGTCACCGATGTTGTGAAGATTTGGCCAAGTAAAAGCCCAACAATCTAGTAAGATTTTAAAAAAATAAAAAAAGTTTGTTTCGAAATATATAAGTGAGCATTTTAATTCTGTTTTATATTTTATTTCAAAAAAAAGTCATTGATGTTGTGAAGATTTGACCCAGTGAAGGCCCAACAATCTAGTAAGATTTTAAAAAATTAGAAAAAAATATTTTCTGAAAATCAGACCAAAAACAAGAATTGGGCCAGTGAAGGCCCAAACCGTTACTACCCACCCGTGGATCAGTGAAAATCTGCCAAAACGAATCCGCCCAACCCATTTTTTTAAATGGTCATTATTGGGCCTGTATGTTCTATCCGTGGATTGGGCCTGATGGGTGTTATTGGGCCCAAATCCGCCCAAGCCTGACCGATGTCCACCCCTAGTTGGAGATATATCTTGTTAATATATGAAAATATTTTCAATCCTATAAATTCAAAGGTGATGTATTGAGTTATGGCCAAGAAAGGTCGATTTGGGGTCATGCGAAAGTTTACATGATTGAATCCAACGACCTAGTTCTTGGTCCCAAGGACAAAGAACCCTAAGGGGAAAATTTTAAAGATAAGGGACATGTTGTTCCAAGTTATATGTATGTACGAATGTGGTAGCTTATGCTTGAATGTTTTTAAGAATGTTTATGTGACGATCTTTAGAAATTGTGTTGTTAGGGCTCTGATAAAGACTTGTTGAGATTTTCTCACTCTATTTGTTGTTGTTTAAGATTAGAAGATGTTGAGGAAAGTACTATGAAAAAAGACACTAGTATGTAAGTAGAATGATGACCACATCTCATGAGGTATGGATATGAGATATCAAATTCAGACAGGTACATGTGTTAGAATAGTTGTGTAGTGAATTGGCCAACAATGAGAATTCTATAAGAAACGCTCTGTGAGCGCCATTAGTGCTCCTCAAGGTAGGCCATAGTGTGTGAAGCCATCAACAGGCTTCAATAATAATTTAGGTGTTAGTAAAGGTAGTAATTGGACAAATAATGATACGGATATTGCAGTATTTTATGCAAAAATGAACTCATTCCTACACACTTGGAATAAAATTTTCCCACACTCAATGAGGGGACCGGAATGACCGAATAAAAAGTATAGAAAGATGAGAAATTATTTTTATTTTTTTACTTTATTTTTCTAGATAAAAATCTTTCATGAGAATAAGTTTTTATTTCCTCGTAATACACAGGAGAATTTTTTATTCACCTTAATATTCCTAGAATAAATTTAGAATCCACCAAACAAACACCTTTAAGTTTGTCTTACCTTATGTATGTTCAATGGATTTGAATTTAATGACTTCTAGATACCTTATTTCTGGTGAATAACGGGGGGGGGGGGGGGGGGGGGGGGGGGGAAAGGGGAGGAGTAATATTAGTAACTTTTACAAACTCTAGTTTCCTAGGGTTTTAGTGCGGCGCTCACTACTTCTTCTTCTTCTTCTTCTCTTCTTCTTCTTCTTCTTCTTCTCTCTCCTCCTCCTCCTCCTCCTCCTCCTCCTCCTCCTCCTCCTTCTCTTGTTTTTTTGCTGTTCAAAGTTCACCTCTCTTCTTCTGCTGTCTTTCATTGTCTTCCTCTCTTGTTTTTTTGCTGTTCAAAGTTCACCATGGATGAAGCATCTCGTGCTCCTCCATTGATGGCGTCTGCTTGCCACCACCCCACCCACAAGATTTTTCCCCTTCATCTACCTCTAACCTACTAGTCACTCGCCCCCTTCCAAACCTCCAGATTTTCTACCCTTTTTACCACATGTTTGGTCCTCTTCACTCAGATCTATAACCTTTATCCCCATCTCCTCAACCTATGTGATTTCAACCTGCGTTCTCTTGAGCCTCTTGCCCATTCAGTTTGTCGCCCCCTTCTGTTTCCTCTAGCCTGTAAAAATAAGGGATTGGAGAACCCTTGGTCAATTGGCCATCAAATACGAAGAAAGTTTGGAATTTTCGTCTTTCGCACTATGCTTTCTTTGTGGTGTTTAGGTTTTTTAAGACCTTATCTAATATTAAGGATCTCCTTTGTAATGCTTTTAATATATTTTAGGAGGCTATGTAATCTTGTTTGGTGCCATTAGTGGCGTGTTTGTTGCTTAGTTAGTGAGTTGTTGGCTTACACTCGGTGTAACATTTTTGTGGCCTTTGCTAATTATCAATGAAATGTTGCACTTTTGAGTTTTGACCCAAAAAAAGATAACTATTTTTTGGTGGAAATTTCTGGATTATATGACTTAGATGAGAGAGAAATACGCATACACATTGTCTTTGATGAGCTTTTATATTTATTTTTATTTTTTTCATGATGTATTTTTTGGTGTGTAATAAAAGGTTTAGACTACATTTATTTCTAAAACCTTAAGGTGATAAGTTAATAGACATAGTCTCTTATATATTATTTATTTATTTTCATTATTGGGTGATGTAAGACTATTTCATACTTCCATGCTCAACATCCCCTTAAGTTCAAGGACTCACTTGTGTGCAACTCGTTATGGGATCATGATTTGTTATTCAGTTGTACATCAACATGTTATGATGCCATTTATTGTGTTTTTGTCTTTATAAAAGTTTTGTGTTGTATATTGATGTATAATTTTTTTTGATGGAATGATGTATAATATTAAGAAGCTTAGACCATATTATTCCTAATGCACCACTTTCAAATAATGAAGGTTAAACACAGTTGGTTGTGAAATTGTTGTTTTGAATGGAGAAGGGTGAGCATGAACATTACAAGTGATTATTTTTTATTTGATTAAAATTAAAAGTGAAATTGATGACAACTGTTTTTTTTTTACCAAGATGACAACCGTTTAAAACAGCAAATTCACAATTAAATGGTGAGGATTGTCAATCATCTACTATCTCTATTTATATCGCTTACTCACTACCAAAATATCAATTTTATCATTTCTCAATTAAATAATTGAAGGATATTTAGGTAATTTCACCTTTTCACTTTTTTACTCTCTTCTCCTCTTTCTTCTTCTAATTCTCTCGTTTCTCTATTTTTCGTACTTTTTTCAAACTTTTTCACTCTCTCTCATACATTTTTTCACTCTCTTTTCTTCTTTTTTTCTCCAATTCTCTCATTTTATCTATTTTTCACAATATATCCACTTTAATTTCATATACATGTCACATTCATTTTTCCTCTTTACGATTTTAAAAATTTTCAAATTTTGACAAATATTTAATATCCGTTTATTTACACGGGGTAATATTTAAGCTAATTAAATCTGTCAACTTTAAAATTGTATTGGTTTTCACGGGATAATGTTCGGATAAATTTTGTCTGAGTTCATACATTACCCACTACCAAAGTACCAATCTCACCATTTTCCCAACTAAGCAATTGGAGTTTATTTAGGTAATTTCATTTTTTCAGTTTTTCAAACTTTTTCACTATCTTCTCATTTCTCTTCCGCTAACTCTCACATTTCTCTATTTTTCACGACATATGTACTTTAATTTCATATACATGTCTCATTCATTTTTCCTTTTTACTATTTTAAAAATTATCGAAATTTTGATAAAATTTTAATATTCTATACATGTGTCATTCATTTTTCCTTTTCACGACATATGTGCTTTATATATATATATATATATATATATATATATATATATATATATATATATAAAGATTGGAGTGGGTAAGATGTAAGGCGGAAAGGAGAACCGGGGGGCTTCCTGAGCTCATAAAAAAAAGTACGGATAGGACATGTGGCTATAAAAAATAGGTGAAGCGGAGACGAATAAAATGCGGAAATTGGCCGTCCGACCCTCCCTTATAATTCCGACGACGACGAGTACCCTTGATTTGAACGCCCTGAACAGCCAAAATTTATCGTTGTTAACGTCTCTTGTTACCGATTTCCATCTATCACTCTCTGACTGCATAGTGCAACCAAGCACCATCTTCCAAAGCTCCAAACCAGAATTCTACCAATTTTCGCTTCTCCTCCGTTTTCACAACTCATATTGCTGTTTCAAATTAGTTAATACTCGCGAGTCATACTGGTACGTCCCTCCAAATCCACCGAAACACATTGTTTCACATAACTGGTAAAGTAGTGATGTCTGAATTTCACTAGTATTATTATTACTAGCTGCCTATACTCTATTTTTTAAAAATATAATCTAGGGTTCCATTCAATTTGGGATATCTGGATAGCTGTATATGTGATGTAGTATCAAATAATTTGAGATAGAAATGGCAAAACTCACAACTCTTCCCACAACCCTGAGTTGAATGCCATGGGACCAGAACAGTTTTCTAAACAAATATAGTTCAGTATTTAATCCTCTCACTAATGCAATAAGTCATGTTTTCCAATTTTGAAATACAGAATTGTTAGTATAAGGCTTTTTTTTTTGACAGCAGTTAGTATAAGACTTATTCTGCCCAAATGTCTGGTTCTGGACTTACAATTTTTTCTTTTTGTTCAAGGACCTTTAATTATCACTATCAATGTTAATCTATGCAATATAAAGGGAAAGTTGAGGAATATATCAGCCATAGAACCCAATCATTCTGACATACGCATGAAAATAAGTAATGCACCTATGTGAGCTCAATTCACGTGCGTTCATGTAAGCTGAGTTCACATACGTTTAGAAATAAGCTATGCAAGTATGTGTTTATGTGAACTGAATTCACATACGTTCATATATAAACTATGCACGTACGTTCGTGTGAACTCAGTTTACGAATAGGAGTGAGAGGATAGTATTGAAAACTAAGGGCATCTTTGTCTTTTAAATTTTTTAAGTTTAATTAAGGGGTGTAGGTAGCCTCAATTGGGGTGTTAATGGTCCCAGGCAAATTCTTAATACCTCAACCTTTCTTATCACTTGATTTACCCAATGATGGGTGGCTTTACTTTTACCAAATAGCTGGTCATTTTGTCCTACGTAAATTGGGCTCAGCATATATTAGAAGTGTTTTTTCAAATACTTCCTACAGTCTACAGTTACAATAAATAGTTTTAAATTGTGTTTATGACTCATGGATTTTAAATAAATTGTGTGGTTGAGATGTTTAGATGTAGTATGAAGAATTTAGAAAATTCAGTCAAAGGATAAAAGAAACTTTATTTCAATTTACTAAGTTTCTCTAGTTTTAAACCCATTCCGTGCGTGTTAAAGATACACAGAAAAAAGTTATGTTGAAACAGAAGCGAGAGATTCCATCTATAAGGCCTAGTACAACTAGGAAAGTCGATGTTGTTAGGTTGGATATTTTCCGTAGTTACCTGGGTTCGAACCCGGTATCTCTACTTTGCATGTGTGAGTTTACGGGTGGTGTTTGCCATTCTGTTTGCAGACCCAAAAAAAAGAGGCAGGAGAATCCAATAATAATTTGAGCACTATCAGTGATAGCTTTTGTGGTCTAAACTCTAAAGGAGTAAGAGTCTTTGAAAAAGAAGACTCTCACAGTATAATAAAAACCAGAATGGAGATGAGATTCACTTTTCATTTTCCCTAGGTATGTGGCATGAAGTTTTATATAAGGAAATGCTACGACTGAGATAGTTTGAACACAGGCCAAGTGAACTACCCAATAGTTTATTTGTTCTCTCCCTGTATATTTTCTTCCTAATTGTTCTCTGGATATTTGCTCAGAGGTTGACAATGAGATGATTGGTTCCTGTTAGTTTTATTTTAGATTGCACGTGGAAAGTACTACTTTGTTGACACTATAGATGTTGTATGTATGATAGGGGCTCATAGAGGGAGAGAGAGAGAGACCATGGTTTCTGCCGCTGGAGTAGCTACTGCACAGCCTCTTTTTACTTTTGGATTGATTTCTGATGTCCAATATGCCGACATTCCTGATGGTCGCTCATTCCTTGGTGTTCCACGATATTATAGGCATAGTATTCTTATATTGCAGAGAGCAGTTAAAGAATGGAATACTCATCAGAAGCATAAGTTTGCTATTAATTTTGGAGATATTGTTGATGGGTTTTGCCCCAAAGATCAATCTCTTAATGCTGTAAAGAAAGTGGTTGATGAATTTGAGATGTTCAAGGGACCTGTTTATCATATGATTGGCAATCACTGTCTGTACAATCTTCCTCGAAGCGAGTTACTTCCTTTATTGAAGATCCAAACTCTAGATGGCCGAGCTTACTATGATTTCTCACCCGTGCCTGAATATAGAATTGTAGTTCTGGATAGCTATGACATCAGTGCCATTGGTTGGCCTCAGGATCATCCAAGAACATTAGAGGCCTTGAAATTGCTTAGTGAGAAGAATCCAAATGAAGATAAGAACAGTCCAACAAATTTGGAGGGGGTTGAAAGAAGGTTTCTTATGTTTAATGGAGGTGTTGGAAAGGAACAAATGGAATGGTTGGATGGTGTTCTCCAGGAGGCAACAACATTGAAGCAGAAGGTGGTTGTCTGTTGCCATCTGCCTCTAGATCCTGGTGCGGCATCCAAGGCGGCATTGATGTGGAATTATGATGAAGTGATGAGTTTGATACACAGATACAATTGTGTTAAGGTCTGTTTTGCTGGACATGATCATAAAGGTGGGTACTGTATTGATTCTCATGGGGTACACCATAGAGTTCTTGAAGCTGCTCTTGAATGTCCTCCTGGCACAGATGCATTTGGAAGCGTTAATGTCTATGATGACAAGATATCACTTGTGGGAACTGACAGAATGGCGAGTACAGACATGCATTTTAATCCCCAGTAATTTGTACGACAGGATGTGTTGATGTTAGGATTCTTGGAAGACACATACTCTTTACCAATAAATAGTACATATGATCTTGTTAGAGTACTACCACAGGGAAGTTTCTATTTAAAGCGGGAATAATCACTCAGGTGAGGCTGGTACTGGTAACTTGTAAGTTCTTAAGTGAACACGATCGTTCCTTTTGACGGAGGCAAGGCAAGGATGCAACATGCCGCAATGCCGGGGTTGGGTGAAACATGCTTTGCATGTGCTTTGTTAGTCGGTCTTGTGAAACTATTATGCAGCTTTGCCACATTCTTGGCATATTCAATGTAAACCTTATTGTGATCATGTAACTGGTATTACGTATTATTACAGTTATTTACTTATTTTATTTCTTTTTCAAACTGAAACTGTTTAATTATTTGACTTCTTTGTACCCAGAACACATAAAAAACCAATACCAAAAGTTCTTTTACTTTTAAGTAAAAGCAAATATAACTGCCTGTACTGTAGTCTTATGTTACATCACTTACTCCTGCTATTTGGAAGAAGCTTTTCCCTTTCTCTTCTCAATGTAGAAGAACACGAAGAGGGACACCACTGAGAACGCGCTGAAGCAAATGGAGCAGATATCCAGGGACGCATGGCGACCACTGATTGCCCGAACCTCAAACAGGTTACTGGTCTTCTTGTCATCTGTGGTTTGACCGTAACCCACTTCCATGTCATTGGAATCATGCGCATAGGCGCGTATAAAGTAAGTGGCTTCAGGTACGTCCCTCTCAACGACCCACTCAAAACTCTGCGCCATTTTGTTTGAAGCATCGTAGGATCTGGTAACAATCTTGTGCTGACAGGTCTTGTCCTTGGAGAGGTTGTCCTCCGTCTTCCTCCACGCTCGGTCTCGTTGACTTATGGGCGCATAGCATAGCTTCACCTTTATGGTCTTGTAAGTTGCATCCATTCCCGCTGGTTCGGTCTTGTTTAGTGCCCATGTCACGGAGATTTTGTCTATGCCAGCTCTGATAGCTGCATTGTTTATTTTATATCAAAGTATAATTCAGCTTCAATTAATCTGATCTCGTAGTAGTTAATGGAAAAAGCTTTGAGAAGGGGTTATGCTTGTGTTTTACCTTGTCCGTGCTTGGGGGAAGCGGTGACATTAATGGTTCTTTTCAAGTAAGAGAAGTGGACGCTCCCATAACAGGTTCTGGCTAAGCAGAAAAGGAGAAGTGACGCCACTAAAAGCACGTTTGCTGTCATATTGTTTCCTACTGAAAAAAGTCTCCTTGAAAAAAGTTTGATATTATACCAATTTGAATGGGATAGAATTTTGGAATTTCCATTTATATAGAGCCCTATCCCATGTAAACCATAACAATTAAAAGGGGACTTGATGAGTTTAGAGCAACGCCAGGCATGCAGGTTAAAAGCCCTGAAGTCCAAACTAGCACTAGTATTCGGCTGTGTAACATTGTTACAAATGCTTGGAAACATAAATGAAAATGATAGCATCAACTACTCCTAAGATGGCCCTTGAGCATGCTAAAGGGTCATCCTAATTTGATTATAGGGGCTTGTTTGGCTATTAACTGATTTTAGTATGGTTTTTAGTGATTTTTTTCTTTGGTTTGTTGTTTTCTTCTTTTCCCAAGTGACTTGGAGTTTACAATGATGACAAACATAACCTGATAGCCGCACCAGAAATGTGAACAACTCACCATTATCATGGTAACGACGGAGTTTACGTTCTCACCTTGTTGTCGATAAAATAAACAAATAATTCTACCAACTAGAGCCCTAATATTTGCCAAATATTAAGGTCAGATTATTTAATAAGTTGTCAGTCTCGTGAGGTTCAATGACCTCAATACATACATAGTGCAGTAAGTGAATTGTAAAAATGTTCTATTTTTTAGGCCTCGAAAACCAAACACAAATCTGGAGAGTGTTGGGCGACAATAGCAGTGGTGGAGTGTTTGACAATGGCAACAATATTGACAACGGTGGTGGCCGTGGTGGCAATCATAGTTGGGTCAATGGTGATTGGAGTGGTGGTGCATGTCATTGCTATGACAATAGTTCTGCCAACATAGTGGGAATTAGGCTAACTTTTATGGCGGACTACTAAATATAAGTAAATATTTATTGATGAGGTAGCTCAGTTGGCGAGTTAAAGGACATGAAGGAGTTGCAAGAAAGAGGTCCAAAGTTCAAATTCTGGAAACTAACATTTCCTCACACCCTTACTAATTACTAACCAGTGACATTTGCCTATAAAGTAAAAAAGAAGAAAAGTAAAGAAAAAGGATTTATCCTATATTTTGAAAGAACGCGTTTTTAATATATACGCAATTAAGAGAGATAGAAGAGAAAAAAAATTGGATGGTGGGTCGGGCTCGGTAATAATCTAAAACCTCACCACCTTTTTAGTTAAACAAACTTTTCAATAACATTTACATTTTCTACTTAAAAATATGCTTTCGCAACGGTAAGCCCGTATTTACGAAAGAAAATCATTTATAGTACCATAAGAAAGGTAAGAAAAACACCGTGAGTTGCATCAAAGGCCGAGGGAATGGTGGGTCACAAAGTGCAATTAGAACATTTTGTACTTTTCTTACAACTATTTTCGTACTAACTAGCAGTTCTACTCGACACCTGTATGTGACCCGTGATTAATGCAATTCAAAATTGTGATTAATTTCTTGTCAAAAAATTTGTGATTAATTTAGTTTAATAGATGATTTAACATTAACCGACTCAATTCACCACGATTTTGAACTACATTTTAGGAAATTTAACGAGTCCATATAACACAAATATTTTGTCTTTTTGCTTCCTATTTTCTACTCTGAGTAGTAGTCATCACCAAAAACAATCGTCCTCCCTTCACGGGACACATGCATGATGCATTTCCGCAACAGGCAATCTAATGTCAACATTTCTGTTATATATATTTTTATATAACATAGATGATATAACATACACCTATGATTGATAGACACATGTATGTATATAGGTCACTTTTCAAGATTATAAACAAAGAAAAAGAGTAGAGAGTATTTTTCAAAGGAGTAGATGACAGATGTAGATAGATGCCTCTGGATGGAGAATTATTGTTGGGCACATGCTTTGTGACTCAATCTCTTCGCTCCATTATGTACAATTGTTCATCCCCAGCTGTGTATCTAGCTAACTCCCAAAAACCTTTTTGGCCCCATTTTCTCTCTCTCTCACCAACCTTCATCACCATTCCCCTTCTGTTTCACATGGTTGGTTATCATCATAACATAATAATACCGTTAATCTGAAACATATGATACTTTTCATTCAACTTTCCAAGCATATACAAACAAGCAAAATTCTGATGACTCATGATGACTAATACTAGTACTATTACTAGAACTCACTGTCTGATTTGATAATGGAGTAGATGATGTTGATGATGATAACAATGGTGAAGATGAAGATAATGGTGACATAGATATTGTAGATGGAAAAACTGGCTTAAAAATGAATAAAGCATGTTTCAAACCAGGACTAAAAAGCCAATCATGAACATCCCAATACACTTCCACCCTCATTTTATTAAGATGAATTGATTCATTCCCTCTAAATTTCCATTGCAAGTGCTTCACATGGATCACTAAATGCCCATCAAATCTTATCTCCATCTCTGGTTGAACTTGAAGTTGAACTCCATTTACTGAATCTGATCCATTTCCGATATTACCCTTGTTTTTACACTCAATTGAAATCTCATGACACCTACCTTTCTCATGAAACTTAGCTTTAGTAGAGAACTTTCTCTTCCCAAATATATGTTCCCTTTTTGAAACTAAAATAGGATCAATAAGAGAAGGTCTACACCCAGTTCTTCTATAAGCTTCTTTCTTTAGATCACCAAGGAGAAGAACAACTTCTTGGTCACAAACAACTGCTACATAGTACTCCGAGGTTGGTTCTGTTTCACCATTGAATTTTGCACCTTTAAGATCCCAAAAAACATCAACTGCTTTTCCATCTGCTGTGAACCGCTTTGAACCTTGTTTTCTCCAAAAGTACCATGGTTTTAGCTCAACTTTGCAGCTATAATGTGCTGTTTGGCCTGTTTCCTTTTCTGGACTTTCTACTGTTACTGATAAACCATGAAGTAACAAATTCTTGCACCAGGTTATGGTTATCAAACGACAGTGATCAGCAAGCTTTGTTCTGTATACTGACATGTAAACTCTTTGACCTGAACGTGTCACAGCAGCTCCATGATCTTGATCATTTAGCTTCTCTGAAGAAGAAGAAGAAAAGCAAGAAGGAATTCCAATGGAGTCTTGCATTGTTGTTTCTTGGTTATGGTTGATGAACTTTTTAGTAGACAGTGAGAGGGATTTTAAGATGAGAGAGATCTTAGTGACAAGCTGTATTGAAAGGTTTGACAGAAGGTGTTGTTCTTGGATGCATTAATGTGAATTGAAAAAGAATAAATATGTATATTTTCAAGTTGGCATATGGACTGGCAGTGAGTGAGAGAGTTACAGAAGAACAACCTTTTTTATATTATATTCTACACTCATACCTGTCTATTATATCTCTTATCTGTCATCTCACCTTACTTCTTTTTCTTTTATTTTTTTATTTTATTTTGGTTGGATTATTGAATTAAACTTTTATGTTGAAACTAGAAAAACTTTTATTGAATCCAAGGTAATTTTTGATTGGCTATATTCAAAAGTGCATACTTCCAGGCATAGGTAGAAGCAGTGAGGCCATTTTTCATCAGATTTGGTGTATGGATTTTTACAAAATGAGGATAGATTCAGCCATTCAGGAGGACTCAGGAGCATCTCTTCGTGACAGCACATGAAACGGGACTTTAATAATTTTTATATCCTATGATAATATTCAGCACGGTTAATATTATCATAGTTTTTGTTGCACCATTGCCGTTTACCTACAATTTTTCCATAGTTTTATCCTATCTATAAAATTTTACTTTAAAAGAAGGGTAGATGAGGAATCAAAGGAATCTTTCGACATCGTTGCAGTTAAAGATCTGATAGACTAATTCAGCATTTTGCTTAAAGACAAAGAGTCAGTCACTGTTTCTGATCAGCAACCCTCAAATTGAGAAGAAAATGTTTTGAATTATGAATGGAAGAGCTTAATTCTAGTGATTGAATTTGACCATTGCCGTAGCTAGGTTAGGCAATGTGGCAACCAGTGGATCCAGAACTGTCCACATGCAATTGGATAACGTTCCAACTATTTAAGACATAATAGCCCACCCGTTGGCTCTACCCACAAAATAAGTTGGAATAAAAACAAACACAAAGGATTATACATAACATGTAGTGGGGAATGTTTGAGTAAATAATATTGCACCTTGAATTTTGTTTGAGCAACAGTATTTTTGCAATTGGTTAATTCACTCCATCTTAAGGGGTAGACTCGGCTGGTACCTGAGTTCGATCTCCGATGATAGAACAAATTGGAGTCAGACTTTACTTATCTCCCGGCCAAACTCCGAATTATTAAGGGCCCATTTCCCTTAAACACCAGAGGGGGTCAAAGACCCTAGACAAAAAAAAATAACTAAAAAAACTATAATTAATGTTAACAATCAACACTTTTTCACTTTTCATGTTAGGCCAACCTCAACCCTACAAAATTGAATATTGTTGGGAAAAATCGAAGTCCTCAATCAGATAGTATAACATGAAAAAGAGTTTATAAGTGGGAATCCCTTAATCTGCAAATCGATTTTGAATGGTTGGGTTAGGGTTGTCGGGTCTCGAGGGGAGTCTAAAACAACGGTGGATTTTCACATTGACACCATTTTAACGGGAATCAAAGCAACATTGTTTAATCTATCTTATGACATAGTAAATTGTAAATTCAATATACAAATCCTTCTACTAGGAGTGCAATAGTGAGATAAGTAGTTAATTTTAGGTTTAAATGTACTTTTGGTCTCCCTTATATTTTTCTTGAAGTAGGATTTTAGTTCCTTTATTTCAAAATTTGGTTTTTTGGTCCTCCAATTTCAAACATCGTTGCAATTTTGGTCCTAACCCAAAAATTTTACCCAACAAGTGGTGACTTTCGGGACCAAAAATGGTGTTTTTTGGCCTCCAATGTGATAACTTTTTGCATTTTCTTTTCAGACTCGAAGTTAGGGTAAAAAATCACTAATTTTGCGCCAAAAAACAACTAGTTTTGGACCCAACAATCTGGGTTAGAACGAAAATCGCAAAAATGTATGAAACTGAAAGAGCAAAAACCTAGATTTTGAAAATCAGGAACTAAAATCCTGTTTCAAATAAATTATGGAGGCCAAAAGTGCATTAAAGCCAATTTTTATAAGTTGTGTATGCATTTGGAAAGCGATTAGATATCTTCAAAGAACTTTTAAATTTATATGTTAAAACCTCTAAAAATTTTATTAGAAAACTATTATTTACTTTTAAATTTATATTTTTTATCTTAATATTTATATATACTAGTAAGAAATCAAAATTTGGTGCCTCTTAAAATATGGGGCCCTAGGCGGTCGCCCCTCTCGCCCATGCTCAGGGAAACCACTACTTAAGGCATTAGGCGTATATGTCCATTTACTTATATATTATTGCTCAACATCTTTATTTCCATCCAATGTGGGACTTACTCACACTCGATACACCAACAATCTCTCTCTCAAGTGTGAGTTCTGCTCCCCCTCAAGCGGAAACTTTTTTTCATCCACATACACTTGCACCGCCGTATACCACTATTGGGTGATGAGGAGAGCCTAAAACAGTGGGAAGATCTTCACATTGGGTCATGAGAAAATATATAAGTGAATTTGACACCACATTTTTCACTCAAAACCTTAAGACATTAGGTGTACGGATCCGTTCACTTAAATATTCTTCAACATCTCTATTTTCATCCAATGTAGTACTTACTCACACTTGATACACCAACCAAGGTCAACCCACATGCTATTAAATTGGTTCCCATTGCAACATAATTTTGAAGATTTGAAATGTTGCAACATACTTAGAGTGCTCAACTAAAATGCTAGAGAAAAGGCATCATGTTGCAACATAACTTTGTCCTTAACAAAATTGAAATTTAACTCTTGAGTTAGGAGTTGTAAGTAAATAAAATCCTCTTGACTCTAAATTTCTAATTGTGAGAACTGTATATTAATACCCCAAGTGTACTTCACTACTTTGATAGCCCATTATTGGGGCACAATACAAGATTCCGCAAACTCCTAAATAAAAATCTTAAAGACATGAGTTGCTACTGATTTTCTAGACTACTAACCTAATCATCAAATTACCTAATTGAATGACCTCAAACCATCATAACTATCTACGCCAGAGCGATTCAACTACTAGGCCAAACTTCTTTCCTTCAATATTGTTGATAATTATCTGGTGGTTTTGAAGGTGGACGGATGGTCTGCTCTAGGAAAGTCCACACCTCAAGGCTATCATATTAGAAACACAACCAAGGTGCTCTTACCATGACTGTTACTTTCACATTTGAAGCAGCTATGGTTTAGCCAAAAGAAGCACAATACTATATAACTCCAACAATCATGACTCCAATATCTACGCCATCCTGCCCCAACAAAGACTAGGGGTGTTCTCGAGTACCGTTAACCCATGAATCCGTTCATTCAATCCAGCCCAATCCGCATTTTAGCCTAACCCAATCAAGTTCGGGTCCAACTTGAACCAACCCGTTCAAACCCAAAGGACTTTGGTTCGGATAGCGGGTCTGACATTTTGAACTTGTGAATCCATAAGCCCGACCGTTTGATGTGAAATATATATATTATTTATTTTTTTAAAAATGTGCCTATTGTTCAAAAAAAATGTGTCTAACACAACATAAATTTAATTTTTTCACTACGGTTATAATTTTTACTATTGTAATAATTGAAGCTAAATCTAATTTGAGAAATCTTCTTCATTTAAATTGAGACCTCTTAACCCCTTCACTTTTGTTTTAGCTAATATGTATTTGCTGATGGACTTGATGATGAATTTTCAAACATGAATAATATGTTTTATTTAATTTAAGTAGTGGAAATTTATGATTTTTTTTAGTCAAATGATTTTTTGAATGCTCAAGTAACACAAGTGTATTCATTCAATTACTTTTGTTATTAGAATTTAATTTTTTGTACATGAACCGTAAACCCAACCCAGCCCAACCTATTGATGATCAAGTTGGTTTGGTTTAGTTTTAGGGTTAAAAATATGTGTTTAGAACTTAACCCAGATTTTATTTAATTTTTTTAAAAAAGGTTATAAAATACTACTAAAAATCCGTTAAACAGCCAAAACTAATCCAAAAATTATGAAAACACCACTAAAAATCTAATAAAACCAAAATAAAGTTATGCAAATTTTTTCAGATTTTTTGGAGATTATGAAAAATTTAAAAAATTAATAAAAAATAGTAAACGATGGAATTTGGGATTTTGAGGTCCCCAGTCCTGAAAGAAGTCACTTCTTTAGGAGTATTGATCCTTGATATTTTTCGGATTTAAAGAATGTGGTTTCATTACAATTTGAGTAGGTTGCCCGAAAACTGATTTTTTAGCCTAAATTATTCTCCCGACGTACAATATCGTCACGTGTTAACGAACTACACACTAAACAGAACCAAAAGATGGTCGAAATTTGTTTTTAAAATTTTAACTGATTTATTTATTTATTAATTGCGTTAACAAAGCGGATTTACCCCCACATAAGGTAAATCTGCTTTGGTTATTTTTAACAAAGACAATTGATTGGTTTGGGTATTGGGCTTGGTCAAATTCAACCCAACCCAACTCAACCCGCGGACACTCCTAACCTAACAAAGGCATAATAATTCCACCCCTCCTAACAACACCCCAATTGGATGTTTTTTGCACTCTCTCTAATTGTGGGAAGAAAGTGAGGAGAAATGGCTCAATAATTATGATTATACCATTTTACCCTCACTTTATCACCCCAATTTCCTAATTTTTTTATTTAATTAAATTAAATAACTAAAATAAATATTTAATTAATTAAATTAAATGATTAAAATAATTATTTAGCTAATTAAAATAAATATTTACCTAATTTAATTAAGTAATTAAAATAACTATTAAGTTAATTAAATTAAAAAATTAAATCAAATGCATAGGGGTGTTTTTGTCATTTCAAAACTAGTATTCTTTCTCTCTTCTCTCTTTCACTCCAACCAAATCAAGAGACACAACTTTCTCTTCTCTAATTCTCTTCTCTATTTGAATTAGACATTTAAAGTCAGACGCTCAGATGTCTGACTACATAAGTAGACACAGTGGCAAACTTGTAATTAAGAGGCAAAACTCGCGAGTTTTAAAGTCAAGCAAATACACGCCTGACTTCTAAACTGAAAAACTAGAAAAAAAATTAGACTTTAGAAGTCAGGCGTGTATTCGCCTGACTACATAAGTAGACACGGTGGCAAACTTGTAATTAAAGGTGAAATTCTTTTTTTCTATTTTAGTACTTTAGAAGTCAGGCGTGTATTCGCTTGACTTCTAAAGTACTAAAATAGAAACCAAGAATTTCACTTACGCGAACCCTACCCATCTCACTCTCAGACCCTTCTCACTCTCAGAATTGCTAAGCTTCTCTCCTTCTCACTCTCACTCTCAGAACCTTAAGCTTCTCACTCTCACTCTCAGAACCCTTCTCACTCTCAGAACCAGAGTTCGTCGTTCGCCGTTCGCCGTGGTTCGTCGTTCGCCGTGGTTCGTCGTTGTCTCGCCGTCGCGTTTCTCCTCCCCCTCATCTCTCACCGTCGCGTTTCTCCTCCCCCTCACCTCTCACCGTCGCCAGATCTCAGATCTCACCTCTCACTCCCTCATCAGGTGGCGGCGAACGTGGTGGTGACCCTGACGACGACGAGGAGCAGGTGACCTTGACGAAGACTTATTTTTTAGATCTGATTCGTTGTTGTTTGGCTAATCGGTTAATTTTATTGGCTATTCTTGTATCTGAATTATTGTTTGGTTTGGTTTTTGTGCAGACCTACATGTTTAAGTATGACAGTGTTCACGGACAGTGGAAACACCACTATCTCAAGGTTAAGGACTCTAACACCCTTCTCTTTGGTGAGAAGCCAGTTACCGTCTTTCCACACAGGTATATAACGGTTCCGTACTTCAATTGTTGTTTATAGTTTGCATATTGAAGTATGCTTTCATTTTACACTAATATAAACATGGTGTACGTGTATCCATTTTGTTTGTAACATGTGAAGAAAGTGTTGATGCTAATTATTATATTATTAATCATCAATTGACTGTAATAGTTCCAATAATTGAAGTGTTTGATTCATTGCCTGCACTGTGTGCCTCAGGAACCCAGAGGAGATCCCATGGGGGTGCACTGGTGCTGAAATTATTGTTGAGTCCACCGGAGTGTTTACCGACAAGGACAAGGCTGCTGCCCATTTGAAGGTTTGTATTTCTGTGGATGTGCTTTTACGTTTTTGATTATCTTGTTATTTTAGCCTGTGTTAGTCTTTTTCTTATTGCTGCACATGTATATTAGTGTTATATGGTCTGTTTCATTTGTTTTGGCCTGATCGCATGCTTGCTTTCTTACACTTAGCCATCTCATTTGCCTCTATTTTATAAACCTGCTCTTGATATCAAGACAATTTTGTGAATTGCTGAAATCTGTTAATGGTTCCAGATTACCATTTGTCAGAGAGTAATGTCAAATAAGATGATTATTTTCTTATTGTAAATGCAAGTTTTGGTGGAAATCCAAATCTGTGCTCCTCAGGTTCATGCAACAAGGAGAATGGAAATAAGGTTTTAGTTCCACTGGTAGTTTCGCTTGGTGGAACTTTCATGATACTAGCAGCTGCAATTATTCCTTTTCACATATACAACAGGAGACAACAAGGTACATGTTATTCTATCATATGCATTATTTTTACTACAATTAAGTATGGATAATGAGGGAATTAATTTGCTTGTCGGTAGTTTCCTCTCATCTGAGCAACGTGAGTGGTTATTCAAGAATAAAGCAGGAACTAGAGTCAAAGAAACAAGAATTCAGCTATGCTGAAGTGTTGAGCATTACAAGAAACTTTGAAAAGGTTGTCGGAAAAGGAGCATCTGGAACAGTGTACCATGGTTGGATTGATGATGATACTGAGGTGGCTGTCAAAATGCTATCTCCATCATCAGCTCAAGGATATCTACAATTTCAGGCAGAGGTTAGTAATAGTATGATTAGTAGCTTCAAATTATCATGTTTATGTGAAGTTGTTAACTGAAGGAAATATGGTTTTCTGATTGTTACAGGCCAAATTTCTTGCTATTGTTCATCATAAATGCTTGACTGGTCTTATAGGGTGCCAAAATAGAAAAAAAATAATTTCACTTACGCGAACACATCCCTTCTCACTCTCAGATTTCACTTACGCGAACACATCCGTTTCTTGCTATTGTTCACCATAAATGCTTGACTGATCTCAATAATTTTACTGATGCGCATTGTGGAAAATTTGTTACAGCCTGCTTACATGTTCTTCACAAGTTAATGTTTTTGTATTGTATTGTAAATGAAACAGGGGGGCATGCAGAGTTGAAACATGACACTCAAAGTGCAAGAAGTGGCGAGGTAAAATCTCTTGGAAGTGTCCGTGCGAGTCATTCATCTGAAAATGGTTGGTTTGTGGCTTTGAAAAGCAGAATCTAAATATTATTAGTCTTATGAGGGGTGCAATTTTCTTTGACCTATATTTATATTTTGTTAACATTACCCATATCACATTTAGAAATACTTTTTTTACTATATTTAGATGCAATGGTATGCTTTTCACAAAGATGCAATACTTTTTTACTAGGAAAACTTTATAATAGGCAGTAATATGAAAGTTAAATTTGGTGATATTTTTATATTAGATTTCTTTAATTCCCTTTGCTTGTTTAAGCACTGCTAAACAAACTACCAAAAACATAGATTTGTGTTGGATGATATGTGCTATTTTTCTTATGCAGGAGAATATGCAACAACAAGAGCTACATCAGCTGCTGGAACAATCATGGTACTTCTCTCTTTATGTTTATATTCTTGCTGTGAGATAGGTTAATATGGTAAATTTTGCTGTGATCAAATTGGATTTTTTATTTGAATTATTGTTGATGAAGGTTTATTCTAGATACCAATGGTTGAAATTTTAGGGTGATCAAGGTTTACTTTACCTGATCAAGGTGGTCTAAGCATGAAGGCATAATCATAATCAATTTGAGTATTAGCTAATCCTTGAATTGGGAATTCTATATCTGTGTTCAATTAATGTCTTCATTCTTTGATGTTAGTATTATGATGTTATATACTGATTTCTAGTTGTAGTCCTTTACTTTTATTGCTATATATGTGTATGATTCTGATTTTCATGTTATATGCTATATGTGTATGATTCTGATTTTCATGTTGTTGATGTAGTTGCAGGAGATGAAGCTTTATCAAAGAATAAAGATTCTATTGTAGAAGGGGAAAGAGTTAGCCAAGTTAAGGATGAGTGAAGAATGCATTATACAAGAGTAATCCATTATATGTATTTGTGATGGAATTATGTGGAAGTCATAATATGTATTTGTGATGGAATCCATTCTATTGCTGCTTCTTCTGATTCTTGTAGTTAGATATGTATTTGTGGTGGAATTATGTGGAAGTCATTATATGTTTGTATTTGTGAGGAATATATAATTTGATATTGTTGTAAGATTGTGTTGATATAAGATTATATAAATGAAAAAAAGTGTGTTAATGTTTGATTGTTTTCTGCCTTTCTTTATTCTAAGTTCCATTTGTTTGAATTTTTTTTAAAAAAAAGTAATTTAGATTAGCTGGCTAGTTTTGGTTTGATTTTGGTCTGTTGAATTAAAATTAGCAGTCATTATTTTGATTAGCTGGCTACCAAATAATTTTTTTTTAAAAAAATGAACTTTTAAATTCAGGCAAAACTAAAGCCTGACTTTAAATCATAGTTACGAAGTCAGACAATAACAAAATGCTTGACTTTAATTCATACTTACGAAGTCAGGCAAGAATAAATGCTTGATTTTAAATTAGACTTACGAAGTCAGGCGATAATAAATGCTTGACTTTAAAACTGACTTACGAAGTCAGGCGAAATAAATGCTTGACTTTAAAACTGACTTACGAAGCCAGGCGAAATAAATGCTTGACTTTAAATCAGACTTACGAAGTCAGACTATCACCTAACTTTAAAACTCCTGACATACAAAGTCGACTTAATAAAAGTCAAGCGGGCGCCTGACTTTAAATCCCCTTGTCGCTTGACTTTAAATCCCTTTTTTGAACTAGTGAATAATTATGATTATACCATTTTACCCTCACTTTATCACCCCAATTTCCTAGTTTTTTTATTTAATGAAATTAAATAACTAAAATAAATAAATAATCAATTAAAATAAATGATTAAAATAATTATTTAGCTAATTAAAATAAATATTTAGCTAATGTAATTAAGTAATTAAAATAACTATTAAGTTAATTAAATTAAAAAATTAAATCAAATGCATAGGGGTGTTTTTGTCATTTCAAAATTAGTATTCTTTCTCTCTTCTCTCTTTCACTCCAACCAAATCAAGAGACACAACTTTCTCT
Source organism: Astragalus membranaceus (assembly GCA_039519185.1). Taxonomy (NCBI): domain Eukaryota; kingdom Viridiplantae; phylum Streptophyta; class Magnoliopsida; order Fabales; family Fabaceae; genus Astragalus; species Astragalus membranaceus. Next base: position 45,680,857 of record CM076848.1, read on the forward strand.
TCTCTATTTTTCCTATCTTTCCCTTAAACCAAAACAACACCCCTAATCTTCTCTATTTCTCACCTCTTTCTCTCTTCCATCACTTTTTCTTCTCTCTTTCTCTTCTAATCCAAACACACCCTAATTGATAGAAAATACCCCAAAAAAAACCTTACCTCATGATTGTGATCTGGGTTTTTGAGGGTGGGGTGGATGGTGATGTGTGTGGGTTAGGGAAGGGATAGAAATAAAGGTAATTTTTGTATTTTAAGTGAATTAATGAGGTTGAGAGGTGTGAGGTGTAATGAAGTGGGGTAGGAAGTGAATTACCCAATATTCAAGTTAGAGAAATCTTAATTCCAGCCTTCAAAATCCAGGCCCACTAAATTGGCAATACACCGGCGTTTGTTACCTAGAATTTTGTGGTCTAACTAAACCATAACCCACATGGATTGCTATTCACACCTACAATTTATGCTAATACACTTCTTCCTTTTTTAAAATATCATTTCTAGAAGTTAACTTTTAGAACCCATCTGCACTTCCTGCACTGACGCTCCTCGCCTTTCCCCTTTCCCCTCTTCTTCTATAACACTACTAGAATCTATGAGAGTTTCCTTCATCCAGAATACCCATTTAGAACCCATCAACGTGGAGAGATAGAGAACCGTGAGTTTCTATTATGCTAAAAAAAATAGTATCTTTAACACAAGGAGCCAATAACAATAATCAAAACAACACAGAAGCAAGATATGTGGGGGAATTAGATGGAAGAAAAGAGAGAGAAAAGGTTTCATCTAATTCTTTTATTGTCGAAGCACGACAACATCGTCTCCTTTGTCGCAAGCAGGCCACACTACTCCTTGGCACCACAACGTGCTAATTCTTCTATGCTTTTTTTTTGACAGAGTTGCAAGTGCCACTTAAAACTCATACATAATTGTGACGTTTTAGGTTTGAACTCGTGACAAGATATTCATAAGCCCAATGACAAAGTTTGCCCAAAATATTAAATGGAGCGGTAACTACTAAGTATAAAATATTATAATTGAAATGTATAAGAGCCATATATAACTTTATCAAAGATCCATTTTTTTTGACACAAAAGATTCAATTGTTGAAAAATCTATCAATTTTCTCAAGTTTAGCCATCATCTCACTCCTAAAGAATGCATAAATCAATTATCAGTAATTAAAATCAATTAATTGCATTTTAACACATTTTTTGACAATTTCAACTCAGTTTATGTTTTAAAACAATTATATATTAGGTGCTTTATTTTCTACCACTTGAATTAGAATAATGTAATAAATATTAAATTGTCAAAAAAAATATGGTGGTGCTTTCCAAAAAAATATGGTGGTGGTTCTTTGTTTTCTCGAGTGCATTGTGCACGTGGACAATTTTTAATCAACTACAATACGGTAAAAGAAAGGAATACACACAAATTACTCTTTGTGTATTTTTTTGGTTCGTAGTGATAAGTGTCACATAAAACTCACACACAAAAACTTCGAGGTCCTGAATTCGAACCTGTGTGATGATAAAACTCACACTCTAAGAGTTTATGTTATTTTATTATCTCATGGGCCTCACTTCAGAGTTCACTTTAAGCCTCTGTAGGTGTTGGGCCAGCCTTGACTAATCTCCAAGTTGACAACGAAATATCTAGTTTTTCAACACGGGGTTGGAAGAGATCTAAAGTAGGGATTCCATGAATGAATTACTTTCATTTAAAATATTGAAGACTTAATTGTATTTAATTTGGTTCCTCTGTTCTCCCAACATAATTTTGGCCCCCTATTATATTTTTCACAAATTTGGTCTCATTCGTTTCAGTTTTCATTAGATCAACTTTGTGTAAGATAACCCAAGAGCACTTGGATGAGTTGGTAGGAGTCTCTTCCAGTTTAACCAAGGTCCTGAGTTCGAATCCAGCCTTGGGCATGCAGCGATGTTAAATCTCTTGAGGAAGAGCTTTGCCGCCTATTGTGGTCCTACCCGGCTCGAGGAATTAGTCTCTAGAGTTGCGCGCAGAGAAGTTAATACCAAAAAAAACTGTGTAAGATAATATAGAAAGACTAAAATTATATATGTCAAAATAGAAAGAACCAAAAATACAATTAAGTCGTTATTAAACTTAACTCCAACATATAGAAGAGATAAATACCTAAAAAACAAGAGTTTTGATTTTTGAACACTCCACAAAAATGGACACCTAGACAACACCTCTCATTCTTTCTTTTAATAATCTCTTCTTATCACATTATCATTGACCTCAAAATCAAAAATAACATTCCGATGCACCAAAATCATGAACTCTTAAAGCTTCTTTTTAAAAAAATTCTTAAAGCTCCTCCCTTAGTAATTTTTCCCACCGCAACTTTTTACTTAGATTTTGTATTTCCAAAATCTTGAAACAAACATCCTCATATATATACATCTAAAACTCATCTCTATTTTTTTATTTAAAAATCAAATATCATTTACGCGCAATTATAAAGACTAATTCTCTCAAACCGAGTAGGATACTATGAGTAACAAAACTCTCATTCAAAGAGTTTTAACTCATCTCTGTTCTTTTTTTTTTTTTACAATTAAGTCATCTCTATTCTATTTATCATAAAGTATCTAACCCACAAAATGAAACACCTTTATAGGCAGTAGCCCTCATGGAAAGATATTGACTAGGCCTGAAATAATAACACGTGAGGTGAGTAAGTAGTTGCATCACGTGGCAACCTACACACACTGCATCGAACCAAGTTAGAAGAAAAAGAAAGCGACGAGAAAGGAGAACGTTATTTCGGGGGTACAGCAACGGAAAATATTTGACCCGCCGTGGCAGTATAGCTCTGGTCTTGCTGGTGGTGGTTTCGCATCTGGCATCCGGCATCCGGCATCCGCCATCCGCACCCGTGTTTCTTCTTCCAAATTCCAATACCATACCAATAGGTTCTATTCGTCTTCTCTTTTTTCTCATTTTCTCCTCTTTACTTCTTTCTCGTTCCTAATTCCACCGATGACTTCCTTCTAGTTAGCTAGGGTTTCTAGCAATGCCGCCGGATTCCTCGGAGCAAGAAGATGATCCTGAAATTGAGTTTGCCGAAATTGATCCCACCCGTCGATATGGTCGGGTGTGTTCTAAATCTCAAATCTCACGTTCAATGCCAATCCTTCAATCTTCATGCGTTCTATTATTTTAGCTCGTTTAATCTATGTTATTTAGTAATTATTGCTCTGGTTTGCAATCTCTTGTGAATTGTTTCGCTTGATCCGGTCCTAATCTAATGACTTGTGTTTTTGCTTGTTTCTTATTCGGTTTGCTGGATTACACAGTATAAGGAAGTTTTAGGGAAAGGAGCTTTCAAGAAAGTGTATCCTTTTTTTTTGTTTCTGAATTTTATGCTCAATTGATAAACAACAACAATCAATTGATAAATGTTGTTTTCTATTTCATGGAGGCGATTGTGTGTAAGTGACAATGACGTGGATTCGTTTGGGATGAAATCATGAAATGAAACTCTTCCATGGATGATTAGTTTTTCCTTGACAGTAATTTGGAAATGTAGATATCGAGCGTTTGATGAATTGGAAGGAATTGAAGTGGCTTGGAATCAGGTTAAGGTGTCTGATCTATTGCGTAATTCTGAAGATTTAGAGCGCCTTTATTCTGAAGTTCATTTGCTCAAGACTTTGAAACATAAGAACATAATTAAATTCTACAATTCATGGGTTGACACCAAGAATGAGAACATCAACTTCATTACTGAAATTTTCACCTCCGGAACATTGCGCCAGTAGGTCTCTTTTGGCTGGTTGCTCCATTAATGTATCTGTTTTGTTTGTGATTTTAAGGTCATACCGATCCTCCCTCCTTTTGAATTTTGGCGAGCTCTCCTGTTTTAAGCTTAGCTTTCTTTATTTAGGTACCGGAAGAAACATAAACATGTTGATTTGAGAGCTTTGAAGAAATGGTCTAGGCAAATTTTGGAAGGCCTTTCATATCTTCACAGTCATAATCCACCAGTTATTCATCGAGACCTTAAGTGTGACAATATTTTTGTCAATGGGAATCAAGGGGAGGTGAAAATTGGTGATTTAGGATTGGCAGCCATTCTTCAACAGGCCAATTCAGCTCACAGTGTCATAGGTAACATTTTCTATGAAAACATTGCCGTATGGTTACGATATGATTACTGAATAAGATGAATAATTATGTTACCTTTCATTGATGTAAGTAGCGAATTTATACATAAGCATTTAGGTTAGGGTAGTAGCGGCTCTATGCTAGGAGGAATGGCTATGGGTTTGTTATGTTAATATCATAACAGAAGATAAGCTAGCTACTGGTTGTGTATCTAGGATGCGATATTTACCCATACGAATAGCAACTATATATTTATGGTTACAATGTTACATTTTTCCTATCTAATACTTACTGCTGTGGGAATCTTGTTACTGAAAGTATCTATAATTCTTTTATGAGCCCAGGTACCCCAGAGTTCATGGCCCCAGAACTTTATGAAGAGGAATACAATGAGCTTGTTGACATCTATGCTTTTGGCATGTGTTTGCTAGAGTTGGTAACTGTTGAGTACCCATATGTTGAATGTGCCAATGCTGCTCAAATTTACAAGAAAGTTACATCTGTGAGTGCCTTGTTTATCAATTCCCATCTCACTGGTGATGGATATAGCATTCGATGCACTCTGAAAGCTCTGTAAATTTTCAGAGACTGCGGTTTCCCAGAACTGTTTGGATAGTACAGCAATTTAAGCATCAACTTGATAAGACCACTTCTGCCAGTACAATTGTAACTAAGACGTAACATTGTGACATTTTACTTGATTTGAATCTTTTTAAACTACTCAATTCTACTATCCAAATTATAGTATCCTTTTGTCTTATTGCTTGTTTCACGAGTCAGCTAATCAAATATTAAGTTATCAAATCAATAACGTATTGAACACTTCACAAACCTGAACAGGTGATAATTGCCATGGGAATTCAATAGAATTGGGGGAGTGTTGTAAAGAAAAAACTGGTGAATTAGCAGGGACCAAACTTCAAATAATAAAATAAAAATCCTAGAATATCTGAACTGGTATTTATTCTTTCTTTTCTACCTGCACCATCCGAACGTTTTACTTTGATAGGGACTTGAGTATCATGGGGTGCCTAAGCCCTCCATTGAGTAGTATGGGATGCTCCGTGGAATACTTAAGTGGCTTGGTTCTTCCGTGCTTATCAAGCTTCTATAGCATAATGGTTAACCTATCTTCTTTATAAGAATTATCTTGAGTCTTAGCTTTCCCTATGTATTAAATTGCTTGAGATACGAGTAGATTATGTTCTTTTAAGATTTGAAAACTTGCAGAAAAGGTTGCTGTGGAAATGTTTAAACTCGTCATTTAAAAATATGTTGGTCTCTTTTGTCTCAGTCTCACTGATATGCTGTGCTAGAAATCTGTATTCAAGTTATACTCCTAGATTCCTAGTGTTTCAGGGCCTGTTTTAGTTAAGAAATAGGTTTTGGTTTTTATTTTCTGTTTTTACCAATAATTACTGAAACTGCTATCTTATTATCACCTATTGTCCCTATAGTCTTCTATCATTGTCAAGGTTATCATAGTCGTTTCTTTTTTTGGTAGGGAATAAAGCCAGCATCATTGGCAAAAGTGACAGATCTTGAAGTTAAAGCCTTTATAGAAAAGTGTATCGCTCATGCATCAGAACGGTTGCCTGCAAAGGATCTCTTGATGGATCCTTTCCTTCTGTCAGGTTGTGATAGTGAAAGTATAGGTCGATCTTCGAGATCTAGAACCCATCATTCAGGTGAATATACTTTGCATACAAACTACCAAATGAACGATATTCTTTTGTATACCATCTGATGTATCAAATGCAGGAAATAACTTTGACAATCACGCTATAGAGAAAAGTCCCGAGGACAATTCTGTTGAGACAAGTAGGGAATTCACAGTGGAAGGCCAAAGAAGAGATGTTAATACTATATTTTTAAAACTGCGAATTGCAGATTCCTCAGGTGTTCTTTCAATTTGTTTGATTTTTTTTTTGGTTACCATGTCATTGGTGCGTAGTTTCCACCGGCTTTGCCGGTGACTAATCTACGCCGGGGAACCTGGTTGGCCACGAGTTTCCGGCTTTGCCGGCCCGTGTGGTTCTCCCCTCCCAACAGAGTTTTTGTCACACCCAAGATTCGAACCTGAGACCTTGGAGTGGGATCTAAGTCCAGTTACCACTTGGACCAACCCTTGTTGGTAATTTGTTTGATTTTTGTTCAAAAGAAAGGGAGTGTCTATTTTCTTTTTCATTGGTTCTGATGTTCATTTTTATGTAGGCCATATTCGCAATATCCACTTCCCTTTTGATATTGGAGCAGACACTTCAATCTCTGTTGCTAGTGAAATGGTTGAGGAGTTGGAACTTACTGATCAAGATGTTTCAACTATTGCTAAGACGATTGACTCGGAAATTCGGTATCACATACCTAGTTGGAATCCTAGTGAAGTTTCCATGAATAGTTCTCTTCATGATTCAGGCTATACCTCTGAAACTAGGCCCGAGGCTTCTCCTTTGGGAAATGATTCCATCACTTCTTCTCCTAGCAGTCTTGCTTTAGAAATATTACCTTCAGGTCGTAAGTACTGGTCAGACTCACCAAAGGCTGTTGGTGGAAGCTCTCCATCTCGGCACGGTGCTTCAAACTTGTCTTATGAAGTGGATGTGATTACTGAGGAATGTGATGTGGCTGCTGATTCCCCTTTCAGTGGGAGAAGTATCACATCGGACTATTCTGAAGCAACTGGTGGAAAGTCCTCTCAAGAAGAAACACCCGAAAGTTTGAAAGATCCTGAAATAGAACATATAACTGAAATAGCAACAAAGCTGGAGACTCTGTTGGTTGAGCAAAGAAAGGAGGTGGATGAACTGAAGAGAAAGCACAAATTAGCCATCACGGATTATTTGAAGGAACATTCTCCAGAAATTTGCCAACAGGTCCTAAATATATGCAACCTGCAGATGCCTGACGGCGAAATGTAGGGTGAGGCTTTCCCTTGACTTATCTAAATGTCCAGTTTGTGGTAGCTCAGGGAACTTCCTTGTTTAGAAAGCTCACTTAGGAGGAGGGAAATTCTGAAGTTGAAATATTTGTGCATGTTGTTACTCGGAACCGCTTTAAGATTTGGATTCATGATTGCTCAAGAGAGGGTTATATTTTAATGGAAGTGTTCTTGGTGTGATGTCAGGAGGAAATGCAGCTGTTTTATAACTTTGGATCATCTTTGCAGGAAGACTTTAGTTGAGGGAAGGCTTACCACTTGGAGACTGAATGCTATTGCTGCATTTACCCATGAAGCACAGGGTGAAATGAGCAATCGATTGGTCGCAAGACTATCATATCGATTTCATTTCCCAAGAAGATCTGTACATAGTTTGGCATACTAGTAAGTCACTAAACTATAGAAAACTGTATACTTGTACATACTATTACTTGCTGTTGTTTCGATCCATAAGGAGGTCTCCCGACTAGGAGAGTAGGAGTTCTGGCCTTGAGATCAACTATTTGAATCTTGGAACCAGTTCTCCAAGTCGATTACTTTTCATTACTATGTCAAAGTATTCTCATAACTTCGGCATCAGAATTATTGATTAGATGAAAAGTTCGTAAACTTAATTTAAGATAATTTTCATTTTAGTTTAAACTGAGTTTCAAGTGAAATAATTTTCTTATTTAAATTTTTATGTTAAGATCATGTTTGTAATCAAACTTGGCAAAACATTTTAGAAAAAATGCATAGCACATCTTAATTTCATTGGCAATGAATAAATTTTTATCTTTTTTGTGTATCAAATCTAAATTATTGATGTATATTTTTTAAAACGTGTATTATTTATTTCTTAAATTATTAAATTTAAAAAGATAAAAGGCAAAACCTGAGAAGATGTTTTTTGATTAAATAAATTGTATAATGTGATTTTCATAATAAAAGAACATCATAGGTTTAGACTTAATTAAAAGATCAAAATTTGTGCACCTTTAGCGAGTTTAATCGAAGGTAACAGAAGAATTTTTCGTAAATAGGTATGGGGATTATCCTAATTAATAAAGTTGAAGAAAAATATAAAAGCAAGAAAATCTTAAATTAAAAGTTATTAATTGTAAACTCATATAACACAATTACAATCTCAATAAACATTACAAAAAGTTACAAAATTACAATATCAAATTAGAATACTAAAGAACCAAAAGCACTTAGATGAGATGATATGGGTCTTTTCCAGTTTAACTAAGGTTCTGGGTTCGAATCCAACTTTAGCATGCAGCATGCTCGGTTTTGGGTTTGAATCCAACTTTAGCATGCAACTTTAACATGCAGATAATAGCTTAATCAATGTCCTGAGTTTGAATTTGGTTCTTTGTAGTTATGCGCATATGATATCTAATTTACACCAAAAATATCAAATTAAAATTTGCATGTCTTAATTTTGTCCAACATGATTATTAATACTAGCCTTAGCACCCGACTTTTAATTTTTTTATTAAATAGTTGTTGCAAATAATTTTTCTAAGGAAATTATATTTATATATAAATTAAATTTGACAAAAGCATAAATGAGTAAATAATTTGATATGTTTTATTATAGATATAAATATTACTATTTGTAAGTGAATATTATTTGATAATAAGATAATGATTATAAATAGGAATATTATTATTTGTAAGCGTTTGTTATTTCATAATAATATGAAAATGATTATCTAAATTTGATTAAGGTAGTTTTATATTCATTAAAAGTAATAAAATAGCACAACTCATAATAAGATACACATTACCCTTTGTTATGGATTGGCCCAATCCACAATAGTGAGGCCCATAAACAAAAACAGATCCATTAACCAACGGCTAAGATCTAGGCCTTAGATCGGACGACTCTGATTCATTAGGACAATACACTTTTACTCTATAAATAGGCATTCAATGTAATGCTGCTCAAGGTACACACTCTTTTCTACTCTTTACCTCTAATCAGTTCCCTAGCTGACTTGAGCGTCGGAGTGTCCCCGCAGGTACCACTTGCCCCGGATCGGAAGCGGAGCTTGGTTGATCAAGACCAACCCCTACCAACTATCTCGGACCGGACCTTGTGTCTAAGATCGGATACAGGTCCAGAGATACGGTACAGAATACCCTTCATTTCTTAACATTTTCATCGGTCTGCCTAATAAAATATTGTTTTAGTAATTTTAAATAGTTAGATGAAGAAATTATATTTTTATTAATTATAATATTTTATAAGGAGATTTTTACTAGTATGTATATTTTAAAAATGTAAGGATTTAAAATAGGGTAGTACATGTATTTCATTAAAATGGAAAATAATTGTTTTGCCAACTTTAAATGTACACCCTATTGTTCATTCCTTCACCGCCTCCTGCACTTGGTTTAGCTAAAGCCTTTTTGCAATGAGCCAACACATGGCTGAGCCCATTGTTTTTCTAGCGATTGTTTCAAACTCAAAGGGACCTTCCGATCAAAAATTGCCAAAGCTTAAAGATAAAGCAAGTAAGAAACATAGATGATAGAGATATAGGAATGGAAAGAAGTTGTGAAATTTATAATAAGAGAAGACGAATAGAATACAAAACATTTGGAGCAAATTTCACACTTGCCAACACCAAATTTGTCCATTACATCGGTCAAACACAAAATGATTAAAAAACCAAATGTACTTGCAGTATAATATACTCCCTCCGTCCCATATTATATGACTTTCTAGCCAAAAAAAATTTGTCCTATAATACATGACTTTTTAGAATACCAATGAAACATTAACGTTCCTTTTCCTTTCATACCTTTCATTATTTAATAATATCTCTTCTTATAACTTTACCAATTTATATTTCCAATGAAGGTTAATTTGGTAAACTAACTCTCACAATCTCTCTTTCCATATAAAATTAACTACTTTTCTTAATTTGTGTGAAATGACCTAAAGTGACATCTAATATGGGACGGAGGGAGTATTCATAATAAGGGTAATTGTGTTGACAGTGTAATTTGCTCGGAATGGGGTACTTGTCACTGAATTGATTACAGGGGATTCTCTTCCACGTCCCCATCCCATGAAGAAAATTCCCTGCTCGCGGATTCCCGAATGAGGCAATTCTAGTAGGGTTTTTCGCACATAGATAGAAATTGTCACCCGTACACATAAACCATGCTAAAATTGAAGTTATTTTTATTTTCTTAGACCATTGAGAATGGAAACCATGATAATATTGAAGTTGTTGTCCAACTCGAAAGTTAGGCGAGTAATCAGTTAATAGCTTTCAACAATGATTCTCTTTTCCAAACAATTACACCGAGAGAGAAACTGTCTCCTAGTTATGGGTTCTTCAACTACTCAAAAGAGTGTTGAGTTATGCATGAACGTGTTTTAATTCTTCTCGACTAAGAAAAGCATAAACAAAAAGCGAGAAAGTAAGTCTTTAATGAGCTAGTATATCAAACTTAATAAGTTTGATATATAGTAGCCCTCCAAAAAAAGGTTTGATACACAGGATACCCCAGCTGTATATCAAACTTATTAATGTCTTGAAATATTGCAATTTTGAATGCGGGGTTAGAGTAATCCTTGTATTCTTGTATCACTTGATAATAATGGTATCTAACTTATAATCCCAAATATGTAGTTCAGTTGGCGAGCTAAGGGATACAGAAAGAGTATAAAAAGGAGGTCCAATTTAAAAATTGGTCTCATAATACATGACATTTTAGAATCTCAATAAAACATTAATGTTTCTTTCCTACCATACCCTTCATTATTTAATAATATCTCATTCATAACTCTACTGAGTTATCTTCCCAATGTCATTAATGAAGGTTAATTTAGTAAACTAACTCACAATTTCTCTTTCCCATACAAAATTAACTACTTTTCTTAATATGTGTGAAATGACCCAAAACAACATATAATATGGGACGGAGGGAGTACCTAATAAACTTTATTTTTCCCTTAAAAAATTAGGTGTTGCCCTATGAAGATAATTTTCTTAAACTGAAAGTATAAAGTTATAAAATATAAATGAGAGGATAAATTGATACTAATTTTATCCTTTTAAACTTTTAATTTTTACTGTTGTCAAAAAAAACTTGGCTAAATTATAGTTTTGGTCCCCCCTATTTTTAAAAATTCAGACATTTGGTCCCTCTATTTTAAAACTCAGACATTTGGTCCCCCAATTTTAAAAAATCAAAGACATTTAGTCCCAAGAGAAATTTTCAGTTTTTTATGGCTAATAATCAAAGACATTTGGTCCCTCAATTTTAAAAAATCAAAGACATTTGGTCCCCCAATTTTAAAAAATCAAAGACATTTGGTCCCTCTTTGGACTAAATGTATTTGATTTTTTAAAATTGGGGGACCAAATGTCTGAGTTTTAAAATAGGGGGACCAAATGTCTGAATTTTTGAAAATAGGGGGACCAAAACTATAATTTAGCCAAAAAACTTTTAATTTTTACTATTTCTCTAACATTAAACACACAGAAACAAAAAACACATAATGGCTCTGGTGGGCAACACCTAACAATTAGCGTGTAGTGGATAAATTATAGCAGATAAACTTGTGGAAGTGTATGGTAATATTAGCTTATAGTACTTTTCACTAGTTTATAGCATTTTTACTAACACTACTTGAAATAGCGTTTGAACTTATAATAGCTTATAGCACATCATTTTTTCTTTTGTTTTTCTCCTTGGAACTTTAATTAAGTTCCTCTTCTGTCTTTCGTTAAATGAATATTCTCTCTCATTGTTATACATTGATTACAAATGTCCCTTCCTGTCTTTTTATATTTATAAGCTAGTTCAACTGCTAATTTTACCAAACACTTTAAATTCAATTTGTTAGCTTACTCGCTATCTGCTATCAATTTATTTGCCATAAAATAGTTTATTCGCTATCCGCTAATTGCTATATTTTACTAAGAAGAATCTAGATTTTAGGATTTTAAATTTTTTGTTGTAAATTAATTTATTTTTAAAAAAATTATAATATTTTTGTCAGGGAAAAATTTATTTTTTGCCCCCACCAGATAAAAATCTGGATCTGCCACTTATCTGCAGCACCCAAAAAATTTATTAAAAAACGAAAAAAAGTATACAAGAGCCATGTGGGACATGAACAAAACCCAGACCATTACCGAAAGCGGTAAAAAGAAAGACTATATCTATTCCTAAATAAATCACTACTAATAAAAGATGGAATAATATGAACTTCATTGATATTGAGATGAAGATCCTCCCCTCGAACGAGTATAGTAGGTAGCAGACTTTTTGATATGAAGTTCTTTCCTCTTCATCTTTTTCCTTTGAGACTTAGTCTTAACAGGTGTGAAATCTTGAGAATTATCCAATGAATTATGCTCCTGTGAGTCATCAGAATCAGCGGAGTCCTTGAGACCCAGATAATCACAGAGGGGTTAATTGCTTCTCTGGAAGGGGTTAGTGAAGCTTCTTCTCCATAGTGATGTGATTATGGTTTTGGTCGTTGTAACTTGCAAGGCCACTTGGGATCAACCATATGTTGAAGGACTAGCAGGGACACATACACATCCAATTAGTTGGGGGCAACCACTTTGAAAAATTATCTACTTTCAATCTAATAAAAACATATGCTACAGTGCCGCAACAGTACACTATAGTGCAAATTCTGACGTGCTACAGTATGCTACAGTACCAATTCTGAGACGCTACAGTACCAATACAGTTTTTTTATTTTTTTTAAACATCACCAAATTTTGACATTTGGTCACAATTTAGGGGCAAAATAGACAATTCACCACATAAAGACAAAATGCTACAGTGCCGCAACAGTACACTACAGTGCAAATTCTGACGCGCTACAGTATGCTACAGTACTAATTCTGACACGCTACAGAACCAATACAGTTTTTTTTATTTTTTTAAAAAAAAAAACTGATTTTTTTAAAATAAATGAATTTTTAAATTTTTTTTATTCACTGTTTTTTTTTTAAAAAAAAATTTAAAAATCGTTTGTCAATATTTTTATAAAATAATTAGTCACTATAAATCAATTATTCACTATATTTATAATCTACATAAGGGTGTGATCGATTGATTACTTCTAAAGGATAAGTGGAAATCGATTCTTAGCGTAAAAATATGACCATTGATGGCTTTTAAAAGGAATGAAATCGATTTTATGCTTAGATGCATGAGGAGAAGAATCTATTCTTAGCTTGAAGTAGTATAGTTTATGAATCGATTCATTGCTTGATTAAAGTAAGAGGCGAATCGATTTATGGCTTTGAAAACAGGAAGGAAATCGATTTGTTACTTTAAAGACAGAGTTGGAAATCGATTATGGACTCAGGAAAAAATAATAGGAATCGATTTCTATCTTTTGAAAAAGTTTGGAAATCGATTCTTGGCTTTAGGAGATAAGTCATGAATCGATTTCTATCTATCACAAAATGGTTTTTATGTTACGTGTCTTACCTATGTGCATGCATGCATTTTGAAAACTGTGAGAGTTATAAAACTGTGAGATGAGCTGACCCTCAGAAGCGGCTTACACAATATCCTAAGACACGACCCAAACCCTAGAGACTACCCTTACTTCTTGAGTCTTGTTTGCCTTGGATTTCCGCTTTGTCATTTTCCGCTTTGAACACATCATCATCAAAACCTAACCTGCTTGTCATTTTGACTTCGAACACATCATCATCAAAACCTAACCTGCAAAAGCAATATAACCACAATCAGAGATGAATATTTCAAAATAATATCTACTTTCAATCTAATAAAAACATATGCTAGCACATTTACATTTTTAGACATCACCAAATTTTGACATTTGTCACAATTTAGGGGTAAAAAAATAGACAATTCACCACATAAAGACAAAATGCTACAGTGCCGCAACAGTACGCTACAGTGCAAATTCTGCCGCGCTACAGTATGCTACAGTACCAATTCTGACACGTTACAGTATGCTACTGCAATCAAAAGCTGCAACAGACGCAACAAAAGGACAAAAAACAGCAGAATTTTAAAAACAACTTTTTTTCAGTTTTTTTTTACTAAAAACATAATTTTTTTAACTATTTCTATAATTTACTAAAACTACTAAAATTAATCAATTTAACTACTACCCATTGTAAAAAAAAAACCATACCTCTAACAATAGTTTCAAAATTATTTATTCCAAAAAAATAAATTGTTAAATTAATATTACACCCAATAATTAAATAATTTAAAATTTACTACTTATTATAATCTCTATAAAAAGTACTGAAATCAATCAAATTTTTCATGTAATAAATAAAATCAATTTAACCACTAACATGATTGTAATATTAAATCATATAGAAAAAAAGGAGAAACATGTGGCAACAGGAGCGGCAACGAGAGACTGACAACGAGAGTGGCAACGAGATCGGCAACGAGAGCGGCAACGGGAGTGCCAACAAGAGAGCGAACGAGAGCGCCAACAAGAGAGGGAACGAGAGCGACGGGGTTGCATATTTTACCTTTTACTCCATTATTAATATAATAAGAAGATAGCGACTTTGTTTTGACTTTTTGCAACACAACTATTTTAGTAAATTCACCGCTAAAAGACAAAATTTGCAACACAACGAGAGCGGCAATGCGAGACTGGCAATGGAATCGACAACGAGAGCGACAAGGGGAACAAGAGTGGGAACGAGAGAGACAAGGAGAGCGCCAACGTGAGTGCATATTTTAAAAATTCTTATTTTCTTTTTTCTTCATTTTTACTCCATCTAAAATTTATTATTTACTATAATCTCTCTATTAAAACTATTCAAATCAATCAATTTAACCACTAAGAATTATTATATAAATACAACTTTAGCCACTACCAAACTTTACAAAATAATTACTTATAATTAAATGAATATGATTTAATTAATATTAAATCATATAGAAAAATATGAGTTAACATATGTGGCAACGGGAGCGACAACGAGAGACTGGCAATGGTAGCTGCAACGGGAGTGGCAACCAGAGAGGTAACGAGAGCGTCAACGGGAGTGCCAACAGGAGGGCCAACGAGAATGCAAATGGGAGTGTCAACGGGGATGAATACATTATTATGGATCAATGTAATTCTGATTGTCAATCTCCTTTAAGTTCTTCGACTCAATATAATTTTCATTTGTATCTTATATGACATAATACCTATCTCTTTCCACTTTGAATTTCAAATCATACATTTTAGACATTGTTCACAACTTATGATTATCTTCCAAATTACTATTATGACTTCATGGCAATACACCGACCATACAGTATCACCCGTGCGTATGCACGGGTAAAATACTAGTTTTGCTAAAAAATATATATAATAAATTTATTTTGCCCCCCAAAAAATAGGAGTTGTCTTCTTAAGATAATTTTTTAAATTAAATGTAGAAATTTACAAGAGATAAATAAAAAAAAAGTTGGTACTAATTTTACACTGTAATTTATAAAATCTAGGTATTTTAGAATTTTTCTTTAGTAAAATAATGTATTTTGTAAAAATTTACAATTTTTTTTGAAAAAAATATTATAGGCCATTTTTTTTGCTTCCACTAATAAAAATTTCTAAAAAGATGGTAACTGATTGAGATTGACACAGTGTCATTTGTGTTCATTTAGCTCCTCTAAAAATAAGTAGAGAATAAAGTAAGCACCGTGAGAGAGAATCAAAAGTTATCATTTCATCATGTTTATGGGTGTTTACTTTTCACTATATGAAGTTAGTTGCTTTCTTTAGAAGAACTAGAGTGAGAAGAATGACACCGTATTTGCTTGAGGTGAAAGAGGGAAGTGAGAGTAAGGGAAGAAAAAATGATTTTGACATGTTTGTTTAAGGAGAGAAATAGGAAAGAAAGAATAAGAGATAATTAGCTTAGTGAATTTTAATAGGTTGATTTGCTTGTTAATAGCTGTTTAATGTTTGAAAAATTTGTCCTAAACAACCCTATTGGTTTTGTTCTTCTTTCTATCTTCTTCCATTTCTGGAACAACTTGATATGCTTGCATTTGTGTGTTTTTTTGTGTATCTAAAGTTGTGAAGTTGTGCGTGTGGTTTTGATTTGTCCAATAAATGTATAAAATTAATTGAATTTTGTTTTATTGATGAGTTTTTTAATCTTACAAGTTAGGGTTTTTTTTGCACTGTTTTAATGAAATGGTCGAATCTTACAAGTTAGGGTTTTTTTTGCACTTTTTTTTTTCTGTCCCCATTATGAAAGTCGCATTTGTTGTCTCTGTCTATACTTTAGTAATTAATTAATTAATTAATGTATTAAAATGTTTGCTTTCCCACCCCTATATTATTACTTGTGTTGTTAATAGCTGTTAATTGCTGTTTAACGTGTGCTTGCAGAATCTGTGTCTGCATGATATCTTGTTCAGTGATTGTTGCAAACTTTGGCAACTTCCTTCTTCACTAATGTTTGCAGGGTATAGGTTCACTCACACACACCAATCCCAAAGTAGAAACCATTCATAGTTGATCCAGAGCAAAGCACAATTAATTTAAGGGTAATAAATTAATAATAACCAAAGTCTATGGAAACAACTAGATCTTTTAGCTGAAACTCAATTCTTGAAAGGAAAAGCAAGAACAATCATCGAGTCTCAGGAACTCAAGGCTACTTGAATATGCTACATGCTTGTAATTATTTACCGGAACAGATTGAATCATTGAAAGAGTAAAAATTAGGTACTTAAGGCTGCCAATTTATGTTGTTCAATTGTCCTTCTTAGTGCTTAATTAGGCTTACTGGTGATGCAACAAACTTGAATTATTTTCCTCTTTGTTAGTTAAGTTTTAATTTGTTTTTCCTCTTGTTGTTTTTGCTCAGAGGAAGATTTTGCTAGTGAGGAGTGCTTGTGAAAGGAAGATTCAGAGGTAACACTTTTCCTCTTTTCAATTCCTTTTTCTCTTCCTTTCCTTCTGTTTTCGTCATATCTGCTTGCGTTTCCTGTTGCGGTTCTGCTTCGTATTTTTTATAGCTGTTTAATGTTTGAAAAATTTGTGCTAAACAACCCTATTGCTTTTGTTCTTCTTTCTATCTTCTTCCATTTCTGGAACAACTTGATTTGCTTGCATTTGTGTGTTTTTTTGTGTATCTGAAGTTGTGAAGTTGTGCGTGTGGTTTTGATTTGTCCAATCAATGTATAAAATTAACGAACTTTTTCTAATTCTGGAAATACTTTTAAGGATTGATAAAACATGTTTTAGTTTAGCAACAGGGGAAGCACCTACACTTTCTTGTTATTAGCTTTGTTAGGAGACTCACTTAAGTACTGAACTACCTTGATCTTCTTATGCATTATGTGCAATTTATTTCTGCATTCCTGCTTGTTTTCTCAGTCCTTTATTTCTCCATTCCTGCTTGTTTTCTCAGTCCTTTTTCTGCATTCCTGCTTGTTTTATCCATTTGATGCTTTTATTTTTCTAAAGCACATCATGTCTGCAGAAACTGAAAGAGAAACTATTATGCATGGAAACTGTTGTGTAACAAAGCTAATAATTATAACTGAAAGAGAATAATTAGGGGCCACGCAAACTGGAAGAGAAACTGTTATGCATGGAAACTGTTATGCATAGAAACTGAAACTTAGCTAATGGTGTTGTCTTCTATTTTTAACCTTTTATATTCTGAAACTTAGCTAATGGTGTTGTCTTCTCTTCTAATTGATAGTTTGATAAAACATGTTTTAGTTTAGCAACAGGGGAAGCACCTACACTTTCTTGTTATTAGCTTTGTTAGGAGACTCCCTTAAGTACTGAACTACCTTGATCTTCTTATGCATTATGTGCAATTTATTTCTGCATTCCTGCTTGTTTTCTCAGTCCTTTATTTCTGCATTCCTGCTTGTTTTCTCAGTCCTTTTTCTGCATTCCTGCTTGTTTTATCCATTTGATGCTTTTATTTTTCTAAAGCACATTGTATTCCATGTCTGCAGAAACTGAAAGAGAAACTGTTATGCATGGAAACTGTTGTGTAACAAAGCTAATAATTATAACTGAAAGAGAATAATTAGGGGCCACGGAAACTGAAAGAGAAACTGTTATGCATGGAAACTGTTATGCATAGAAACCGAAACTTAGCTAACGGTGTTGTCTTCTATTTTTAACCTTTTATATTCTGAAACTTAGCTAATGGTGTTGTCTTCTCTTCTAATTGATAGTTTGATAAAACATGTTTTAGTTTAGCAACAGGGGAAGCACCTACACTTTCTTGTTATTAGCTTTGTTAGGAGACTCACTTAAGTACTGAACTACCTTGATCTTCTTATGCATTATGTGCAATTTATTTCTGCATTCCTGCTTGTTTTCTCAGTCCTTTATTTCTGCATTCCTGCTTGTTTTCTCAGTCCTTTTTCTGCATTCCTGCTTGTTTTATCCATTTGATGCTTTTCTTTTTCTAAAGCACATTGTATTCCATGTCTGCAGAAACTGAAAGAGAAACTGTTATGCATGGAAACTATTGTGTAACAAAGCTAATAATTATAACTGAAAGAGAATAATTAGGGGCCACGGAAACTGGAAGAGAAACTGTTATGCATGGAAACTGTTATGCATAGAAACTGAAACTTAGCTAATGGTGTTGTCTTCTATTTTTAACCTTTTATATTCTGAAACTTAGCTAATGGTGTTGTCTTCTCTTCTAATTGATAGTTTGATAATCAGCTTTGTTGGAATATTTTGATATGCTCATGTTTGATTATTTTTTTTTTCAGAATGAGTATGAAAGTCGTATTCTTGAAAGAGACTCACAAGCGGCACTAGGAGATAGTGTGTCTAGCGAGCAATCTGACAACAATATCTTCTTAGAGGTTGTTGGAGGTGTAGACAAGAAGAAAAGAATATGGGGTTTGGGTCCTGAAGGAGGAAACTACATTCCTTCTTCCCAACGATCTACTGGAATATCTGAGTCTGAATATCTGCAAATAAAGTCTGAATACACGCAAATGAAGGTTGAATTTTCTAACTTGACTGATGAAAACCAAAGTCTTAGAGAGCAAGTGAGTGGACTTTGTGCAACACAGGAGAAGATGCTTAAATTTATGGAGACTTTTTCTCAAAGTCATCAATGCCCGTCTTCACCTCCGCCTCCACCTCCACCTCCTACAAATGAGGATGACCAACAAAATGATGATGAGTATTATGATGAACTAGATGGTTGATGGGAGCAAGTGATCTGTTTTTTTGTTTTTTTAAAACAATGATGTGTACATCTTTTAGATTCTAAGCTACTAGTTTTATGAAACTAATTAGCTTATAAAAAATTTGTAGCTTGTATTAAAACACCACTTTTGGTTTGTATGTATTATGCTTTATTAGTAATATGAAATGTGTTTTTTTAAAAAAAATTGTAGCTTGTATTAAAACATCACTCTTTTGAGATTAAAGGTTTCTCACAATTATAGGTCGAAGGATATATTAAAAAAACTGGTGTAGGATAAATTAAAAAAAAATGGTTTTAAAATTCGTCACTAATAGAGAGGAATAATTTCCCTCATTGTTAGAGAGGAATAATTTCCCTCACTGTTAGAGGGGAAGTTGTTTCCTCACTATTAGTGACGGATCGCGTTATCCTTCACTATTAGCGACGAATCACGTTATCCTCACTATTAGCGATGAAACATCGTTTCTATATCTGATTTGCTTTTGTGACGGATTTTAGGATTTTGTGAGGGATTTATTCCCCGCTAATAGCCACGGATTTGGTATTCCTCGCTAAAATTTTTGTGACGCCAAATTTCGTTACGGATTTTGGTTCGTCACCAAATTCGTCGCTAAAATGATTAGTGACGAATTTTCCTTGTTTAGTGACGGATTTTTGCCGTCGCTAATTTTCTTTTTTCTAGCTGTGTGGAGAGAAATGACTCTTAAATTTTACTTTTACCATTTTGTACTTGTCTAAATTACTTTTACCACAAATAACAATTATTATAATTTATACGATGTGACACTTTATAAATTTAAATTAAATAGCTCAAATAAATATCTAACTAATTAAGTTAAATAATTAAAATAATTATTTAACTAATTAAAATAAATATTTAGCTAATTTAATTAAATAATTAAAATAAATACTATTTGTAAAAAAAACTAAGTCAATTAAATTAAAAAATTAAATCAAACACATAGGAGTGTTTTTGTCATTATAAAACTAGTATTTTTTCTCTATTCTCTCTTTCGCCCCAAACAAACCAAGAGACACAACTCTTTCTTCCCTATTTCTTTTCTCTTTCTCTTAAACCAAACAACCCTCCTAATCTACTCTAAGGGTATGTTTGGGAGAGAGTTTTGGGAGGGGAGGGGAGGGGAAGGTTTTGATAATATTAGTCTATATTTTAATATGTATTTGAGATTTTAAAAAAGTAAAAGAGTAACATGATAGATAATAATATAACAATTTTAGTCACACTTCATTTATGTTTATTGACACTTTATACTTCACTCAATTTAGCATTGAAAAATAAGCCCTCCCCTCCCCTTCCAAAACCCCCCTCCCGAACATACCCTAATAATCACCTCTTTCTCTCTTCCCTCTTTCTCTCCTGATTCATACATTAATCGCTCTTGGTAGGGTCGATTTAGTGTCTGGTCGTCCCATGTCTGATGGTGTGGTCGGGAGCAAAGTTCAGGCCGGGTTGTACCTGGAAAGACACTCTGACACCCAAGTCAGGGGGAAGAATCAAACAGAATATGACGATGTGTCAGAATGTGTACCTTTTTGGCGAGGGTTGACCTCTATTTATAGAGGGAGGCGATGATCCTTAGCCGTAGGATTGGCCGAGTCGATCTCAGCCGTTGATCATATTTCTTGCTCAATTTATGCACCCTGGTGAGTGGATCACAGCGATTTGGGCCGAGTCAGACCCAGTGCGAGGATTGGGCCGTCGGCCCAGTCCAGAAGATCTCCTAATCCAAACATACCAAAGTCAAGTTAAGTACGTACTATATATGTGTGGGAATAAGAGGTGAACAACGGAAAATCCAATCATATTCGTCACCAGGAGTGAGTTTATATGGAGACAAGTCAGTTGCTGGGTTCGTGTGTCTGGTGCAAATAAAATGCCTTCCCACGATGATGACACTTACCTGGTTATGCCCCGAATATGGCGGAATAAGTGTTCCAACACCGGATTGTCAATTAGTAATAGGAGTGGAGTAACATTTTATGAAGTTGACAGTTTACTTATTTGAAATGAAACTTTCCGTTGTACAATGAATAAGATTTAAGTGATTTTTAGGCATACGTACGGTGATCTCGTGATGGATCTGGCTTCCAACAAGTCTCATTAACGTGGAGACATGAATTCCACATGTGTATAGCAATCAAGGCTCCGTGGAGCTTCTCTAATCTCTAATGCTTATTTAAGGAAACACCCCCAAAATCCAAATAATAATCAAACCATAAATAATGGGTAAAATCTGTGATTAAGCTTTACTACTCACCTGGAAATAGAGGTGGCAAACAATTTCATACTTGCTAGATATCCATGTACTACTTTCAATATTTTTTTTTGGACTGAATGTACTACTTTCATTATTATTTTTGGCTTTTATTTTTTTATTGACAAAAAACATACATAGTATTTATGGATTTAAAGAAAAAATAAATAAATTATAGTAATAATTTAATCACAAGATTATCTTTTATGTTTATACCATAAATAAAAAATTCAAATAAGTAAAACCAATAAATTTAATAATTAATGGCGTCAAAAAAATAAATTTAATAATTAATAATAAAAATATCAGTACAAAAATGTCGTTTATAGAATAAAAAATTAATAATATTTTCAATATTTTTTTTTTAGTTTAAGAATAAAAATATTAAAATTAATATTACCTTCTTATTAAAAAAAGAATATTATTATTATTATTATTATTATAATTATTATAATTATAATTTACCTTGAAAATAAAAAACAAAAAACCTTACATCATCTGATCTGCAGTGGACTGGGGGGCTAGGCAGTGAGGCGCGGCGCATCCCTCCAAAAGAAAGGATAGAATTGATAATAAGAGGTCCTTATTTGTTGATCCACACAATACAAACACAACTCAACAGATAACAAAATCCTCTCTTCTCCCCTTCTTTCTCTACTTCCATTCCCACCCTCACCCAATTTCTCCCCCTCTCTCTTTCAGTCATGGCAATTTCCTCTTCAGCAGCAACTGCTTCTTCCTCCAAACTCCCACACCCACCACATCCACATCTTATCCCCTCCGCTTCCGCCACCACTTCCACCACCTTCCGTTCCAACAAATTAACCCTAACTCGCCTCTCCTCTTCATTCCTCAACCCTTCCACAATCCTCCACCTCACTCCCTCTTCTCGCCGTAACCGTCCTTCCCCCTCCTACTCTCCCTTCACCGTCCGTGCTGCTCGTGGCAAATTCGAGCGCAAAAAACCCCATCTTAACATCGGCACTATTGGTCACGTCGACCATGGCAAAACTACTCTCACCGCTGCTCTTACCATGGCTCTCGCTTCCATGGGTAACAGTGCCCCCAAAAAATACGATGAAATTGACGCCGCTCCTGAAGAGCGCGCTCGTGGAATTACCATCAATACTGCTACCGTTGAATACGAAACTGAAACTCGTCACTATGCTCATGTCGATTGCCCCGGTCACGCTGATTATGTCAAAAACATGATTACCGGTGCCGCTCAAATGGACGGCGCTATTCTGGTCGTCTCCGGCGCCGACGGCCCCATGCCCCAGACCAAAGAACACATCCTTCTCGCCAAACAGGTCAGTCAGATAATAATCTTATCCAAACAATTTCAATTTCTCTATCAATTTTATTGTAATTATAATTGTTATTGTTATTGTTGCTGGGTTTTGATTGGGTTTTGTGGCAGGTTGGTGTTCCAAACATGGTTGTGTTTTTGAACAAGCAAGACCAAGTAGACGATGAGGAGCTTCTCCAATTGGTGGAGCTTGAGGTTCGCGAGCTTCTCTCTTCATACGAGTTCCCCGGCGACGACATTCCCATTGTCTCCGGTTCCGCCCTTTTGGCCTTGGAAGCCTTAATGGCAAACCCTGCCCTAAAACGTGGCGATAACCAGTGGGTGGATAAGATTTACGACCTGATGGATTCAGTTGACAGTTACATACCCATTCCTCAACGGCAAACTGAACTACCCTTCTTGCTTGCCATTGAGGACGTGTTTTCCATCACCGGTCGTGGAACCGTTGCCACCGGGAGAATTGAGAGAGGCACTGTTAAAGTTGGGGATGTCGTTGACCTTGTTGGATTGAGGGAAACAAGGAACACTACTGTCACTGGTGTGGAAATGTTCCAAAAGATTCTTGATGATGCTATGGCTGGTGACAATGTGGGGTTATTGCTTAGAGGTATTCAGAAGATTGATATTCAGAGAGGGATGGTTTTGGCTAAGCCAGGAACTATCACTCCTCATAATAAATTCTCTGCTATTGTGTATGTTTTGAAGAAAGAAGAAGGTGGAAGGCATTCACCTTTCTTTGCTGGTTATAGGCCTCAGTTCTATATGAGAACAACTGATGTTACAGGAAAAGTGACTTCAATCATGAATGATAAGGATGAAGAGTCAAAGATGGTGATGCCCGGTGATCGTGTTAAGATGGTTGTTGAACTCATTGTTCCAGTTGCTATTGAACAGGGAATGAGGTTTGCTATTAGAGAAGGAGGCAAGACTGTTGGAGCTGGTGTTATCCAATCTATCATTGAGTGATCATTTTCTATCTTATATTTTATCAAATCAGATCCAACTCTTTTTATTTATTTATTTTTGATGTTATTAATTAATTGACTTTTGCCCTTTCATACAACTTGTCTGCCGTATCCCCATTTCTTATGTTTTATAGGGGGGTTGAATTTTAACTTGGAGATTATCTTTTAGTCATGTTGGATAATAATTTTGCATCCAAATGTTTTTGTTTGTTGCTCTTCTTAATTGCCTCTTAATGTTGTTGAGTTGATTGTGCAAGAGTTCCTTAGATTGCATTGAAGGATCATATCTGTGTTATGGACTGTTACAGTTTTCTCTTTATAATTAGATTGAGTCCATTTACTCATTATCTGCAGTTATGTCATGCAATTTTTTTGCATTCCTCCTTAGACATGCAGTTGATTAACATGGCATTTAGCATATATCCTTGGTATGTTTGTAGGTTTTCATTGAAAATAAGTATGCAAAAGATGAGTTAAATAAGTTATTATATAGATAGACGAGTTACATTATTAAGCTATGGATATATGTTACATATTCTTCACATTCAGGTTAGGATACCTCATTCTGCTTTGAGAACCTAGAAGTAATGTTTCCTCAATCCTCTGATCATATGCATTCTTATTCATAGTCACTAGTGGAAGATAATTCCTTGTTTAGTTTAAGATAAGATATTGCACGACACTTAAACATATTTTCTTTCAAAAAACAACAGATATTGCATTGCATGACAGAAGATTGTAGGGAGATATCTAAACCTAGTCATTTCTCTTGTCCTTCGACCTTCTTTGTGCTTGTGTATTTATTACAATCACGTGACTATCATGAAATTAATCTCTATGGATTACCTGGCTTCATTATATATATCTTTAATACCATTTCTGTTAAAAGCACACTAGGCCTTAGATTTTCATATGACATAGCAACCCCGTATCCTCTAAATGATCTTTAGATGCTTAAATACTTAGATTTTGGTTAACGGAGAAAGAGGGGAGTGAGAGGGAATATAGCGGAAAAAGTTCAATTGTTGCTAGAAATAATAGTAAACCAGATCGATGCATCCTGTGCACAGAACATTTGCGGATGGATGCAAAGTGGTTGGTCCATATCCCAAGTCGGTAGCTCAGTTGGCGAGTTAAGGGATATCGGAGGAGTGCATCAAATGAGTGCAAGAAGGCGGCGATCTCGGGTTCAACTCCTGGAGACTAACATTTTCCCATCTCACTAACATTGCTTATAAAAAAAAAGTGGTTGGTCCGTTTTTCGGTCATGAATGTGATTTTGTGAATTGTGAAGAGTACGCGTCAACTTTTAAACATAAAAGATACCTACAGAAGCCGTTATAATGAGAATCAAATTCCAATCATTTCAATAAAAGACATTGCTAGATTTCTGGGTGGACGTGATCTCTACTCGATATAGTGGTGGTATCTTATAATAGATTGTTTAGGGTGGAGGTGATCCACACGTAGATTACCAACAATAATAGTTTTTATACTGGATTAATAATAGTTGAATATATTAAAATTTAAAAACTATTTATAATAGTTAGATCCCTTATGCAAGGTCTTGAACTCGAGCACTCTGAATTGAAAAAAAAATGTAGTGCATGAGAGAGACTGTACTTATATTATGTTAGATATGATAATATGAAATAAGATTTTACGATTATATATACCATTTTGTCAATACTTAGGCTATATATCAATACTAAAAGAATTTAAATATTTTTTGTCGTATTTATATTGATGGTATATTAGTCTTTACTGATAACTATTTATAAGATCATTTTAAAAAAGTTAAATTGGTATTAGATAATATATCAAATATGGAGCGTATCGAGTTCGACCTCTGCTCTCAACGTCCATATAGGTTATAGCACTTATGTGTGTTTTACCACCAGACACTTTAGTATAACGTTTCGAGGTTCATCTTAGTACTCGTGAAATTTTGTACATCTCCTATTGTCTTATACATTAATTTTTTGACATCCATTAGGTTTAGTTTAGTAAATTTATCATTTGTTGCTATAATCATAATTATTTTATTACTCCATTTTAGAAGGTTTTATAAAAAATCTTGCAGCTTAAAAAAATTATTCAGCAAAAACTTAAGAAAGGTGTTCTTTGGTGTTTAGACCGAAGAGGATGAAACACCTATTATTAAATTAAAATACTATGTCAAGATCTTCTACAATTATATCATTATTAAATGGTGTCCTAATTATTACTGAAACTATTCCTTAAATGAATGTTCCCAAAATTATTAGGTCGCTCCACCAAATTGAAGAGCCTTTCTAGCCCTTCCTATAATCCTCCTCTCGCAGCCAGGGTCCAGCCGTACCATACCTTTCTACCAAAATTTTCTTTCACATTAAACTGCCATCCTCCTCTCTTCTATGTTGATCCCTACCACATTACTCTTAGCAAAGTTAACCTTTAGACCCAAAGCCAATTCAAAACTTCTCAGAATTGCTTTCAAGCACCAAATGTTATTTTCCTTGCTGTCACATAGGAAAATCGTGTCGTCCGCGAACTGTAACAAAGAGATACTTAACAATTCGCTTACTTTAAAGCCTGATAGACAGTTAGTCTCCACACCTTTACGCACTAACCCCGCCAAACCTTCGGCTGCTATTAAGAACAAAAAAGGAGCTAACGAATCGCCGTGCTAGCTTCACTCCTTTTTGGGCCACAAATTCTTTCGTTGGGCTGCCGTTCACTAGCACGGAAATAGAATTAGACGAGTAACAAACTTTCATCCAAGTCCTCTGTTTTCATTAAATCCCAACCTTGTGATCAGTGTATTTTAATGCACTATTTATAGCTTTTCACTTGGTGATTTTAATTGTGCTTTGTGCCTAATATTTAAGTCTTAGCACGTTTCTAGACTTTGGGTCTTAATTGAGCAATATAACAATTTCTTGATTAATTCTTGTTTTTATTGCATATTGACCCCTATCTACTCTCCAGATCATAACATTGGCTGTGGTTATCCGATTGAGGCGTGCAAGCATGCTTTGGAAAGCTAAGGAACAGAGATACAATTCTTCTGTTGAGCTCGAAACCCAATTCTGAAGTCTTGAATGTGAAAACTGCGAAATACCGAAGCCATACTGTGTAAAACGAGTTTTGGGCCGAATTTTAGTTTGTTAACGGGCTTTTATCTAGTTACCCATTTAGGGATTTAGGTTTTCGTTTTTAGTCTTATAAGATACACTTTTCAGAGTCGACTTGGCTCTCTTACTCATTCCTACTTTCAACTTTACGTTTTGTGCCCTAACCTCCATGGAAGCTTAAAGCCCTAGATCAATCTATTGGTGAAGGGTGTTGCTGTAAGGATTTTGAGGTTCAATGCTTAATGTTTATTTTGTTTTTATGGTTTTAATTCTTTCTCTATCAATTTCATCTCCGTAATTCTTATTGCAAATTCGGTTTGTGTTTTGCTTAATTACTCAAACTCTGTGATTTGCTTATGTGATTCGTTTTATGATTCAGTTTTGCTTAATTACTTAATCATGATTCTGTTTTGCAACTTTCATTATACAAACTATTTTATCGCTTGTTTAATTTAGTCTGGATAGGAATTGATAGAGTCTATGACGCTTGTTTATAGGATTAATAGAAATCAGTTATGATGTTAATTGTGATACTGGCACTTGTTCGCTATCATGGTTGATTGAACACGCTGTTTTGACGCTTGCTTTAAAACGCTGTGAATTCGTATAAACTGACTGGCCATTGTTCACTTAGTTTATGATCAATCAAGAATTATCAAACCTTGCACAAATCTTTATTTTAGAACCGATGAGAAATCCAAGAAACGCACCTGAAACCAATGGATTGATTGTCTATCTTTAATTGTCTTTTCTTCAAAACCCCCCTTTTTATTGTTTATTTTGGTTCCTGATTTTGGTAATTTCTGTATTTAGAGGTCCTCGAGAGACGACCAAGGTCTCTTACCTTGATACTATATTTACCTTTTTTTAATTATTTTGACCCGCGTACGACTGTTGATCAAATTGGCGCCGTTGCCGGGGATCTCTAATTAGGGATTTCCAACTTCAAGAACCCCACTAACTACTAACCATTGTTTTTTTAGTTTTGCTTCTTTGCAGGTTCTGTCGATTTCGGCTTCGTTCAATTCTTGCTCAAATTAGGTGAAAAAAAATCAATTTTTCGGGTGAGCTTGTCAGATTGCTCCGAAAATTGGTCAGTAAATCCGAAAAATATCAAAGAGTAGGACTCCCTTAAGGGAGCTGTGGCCGAAAAATCCGAAATTACCTATTTTACATTTTCGTTTTATTTTTTTTAATTTTTCGCATTGTCAAAAAAATCCAAAAAAAATTTGCATAATCTTCTTTTGATTTTATTAGGTTTTTAGTATAGTTTTTATTTTTTTTAGATTAGGTTTGATTCATTTTTAATTTTCTTCTTTAATTTTTGCATAACTTTTTATTTTATTTTATCTAATCTTGATTTTATTGACAATAACATGGGTGCTGTTTATGAACCTTCACTAGAGGATCTCATTAAACAGATGGCTATTCAAAATCTCCAATTTCAACAAACAACGGATTCCACACTTAGGAAATTGGAGATAATAGTTGGACAGTTAACCACTGCAGTTAATCAGATACAGGCCCAGAGCTATTGTTACTCCAAGAGTACCCAAACACTAATGAATCCAAATGAGCCAAATACTCTCAATGTAAATGAAATTCCTCTTGTTGAAACCTCAAGGGTGCCTGAAACGGTTGCTGTGAAAAGTAACAAAGCTATTGTTACTCCAAGAGTACCTGAACCTGTTGATGATAAACAGGACAAACCACTCCCTGAAAATTTACAATATGCATACTTTGAGGGAGTGGAAATTTATCTTTGATTATTTCAGCTAACCTTGAATTTGAACAGGAAAAGTTGCCGCCAACTCTAAAGGAACTTAGGAGAGGTATCGAATGGACCTTGGCGGACATTCCTAATAAGAAAATGTGTCAAACACAACAACAACTCAGCCCCTTGATTCTGGATGTGTGGAAGAAGAATGTGAGCAAACATGTGTGGGGTAACCATAAAAGAGCATTTTTTGCCAAATACCAACCACCCACAAGCTTCAAGTTCTCCACCTTAAAGAGGGAGTTTTCTTTCCTTATTCTTAAGATGTACTTGTTGGTTACAGTGAGGACATTGTGTAATTTAAGTGTGAGGGTGTGTCCTTTTGTTTTTATGTTTTTAATTTTTAACTATAAAAAAAGAAAAAAAATTTGTTATTTTAGCATGTTTTCCATGAGTTCTTGGTTTGTACAAGTTGCGAGTGATTTTACTATTCTAGGACCATTGGTGTTTTGACATGATTTGATTGATTTCTTGTTGCTCTTGGTATAATAAGCTGGATATGAGCACTAAATACTGCATTATCTGTGATAGTCATTGTCCCCGGTGAGAATTAAGCCTTTTATTGGATGGACTACATTTTGTCCTTTTCTTCTTTCTTGTGTGTGACTCACTCATGTTTGTTAGTTATTCTAGAACTTGACTTGATTCTTGTTGAAACACTTGTTCACATGCATGTTTGAAATGATCTAGGCAATTCTGTTATTTTTTAGCTACTAGCCAAATAAGCCTACCCTGAATTTATCCCTTTGTGTAAGCCCCTTTGAGCATTTTTATCCCATTCTTTGTTTTATAGCTCATTACAAGCCCAAAAGTGAAAAACAATGTTATTACCCAATCTTAGAGGGTGAAGGAGCTTTGAATTGAAAATTGTCAAATCCATAAGTGTGGGGGTGTCCAGATTATTGCAATTGTGGTTCTCACTTGGATTAGTTCTTGGGTCCTTAATCGAAAGTTTGGCAAGTATATTTGTATAGAAAAATAGTCCCCCAAAAGAAAAAAAAGAGAAAAAGAAGAAAAAAAATGAAAAAAAGAGAAAAAGAAAAAAAAGTGTACATTTCTTTTAATTTTTGTTTCAAGAAGAATGAAAGTGTGTAGAGAGAGTTATGTGGAGAAGTATATCAAAATGGAGAAATTCATCATACCTTGTTGAATTTGGATCCTCTCATGCTCACTTTACAATTGATTTTCATTGCTTCTTTATCCTCTTTGATTCTTTTTAGTCTAGTTCCCCCTTAGGATTATCCCACCTTGACCTTGGCCCCATTACAACCCTTATAAAGACCTTTTGATCTTATGTGCATGTGTTCTCAAGTGTGGATGTTAGAAGCTTGTCAAGCATATGGTAGTGCTAACTTTCATTGATGTGCTTATTATATATATGAGAGTAAACACAAGTCTAGACACTTGAGTGATTGAGAGCATTACTTATACATATCCTATGAGGACTCATCACTTGTGATTCACTCTCTAGTGCTCTATCCTCTTGTTTGCCTTGATTGTAATTAAGTGCTATCTTTGATTGTCATTCTCCTTGAAGCCTAGAAAAAGAATTTCCCTTATGACTTTACATTCTTTGGGTTCATTGGAAACTCATGCATTGTTTTTGTGTCTTGTTTTGTGTGTTTTGCCCGGAGTGCAAAAGCTTAAGTGTGGGGGAATTTGATCAGTGTATTTTAATGCACTATTTATAGCTTTTCACTTGGTGATTTTAATTGTGCTTTGTGCCTAATATTTAAGTCTTAGCACGTTTCTAGACTTTGGGTCTTAATTGAGCAATATAATAATTTCTTGATTAATTCTTGTTTTTATTGCATATTGACCCCTATCTACTCTCCAGATCATAACATTGGCTGTGGTTATCCGATTGAGGCGTGCAAGCATGCTTTGGAAAGCTAAGGAACAAAGATACAATTCTTCTGTTGAGCTCGAAACCCAATTCTGAAGTCTTGAATGTGAAAACTGCGAAATACCGAAGCCATACTGTGTAAAACGAGTTTTGGGCCGAATTTTAGTTTGTTAACGGGCTTTTATCTAGTTACCCATTTAGGGATTTAGGTTTTCGTTTTTAGTCTTATAAGATACACTTTTCAGAGTCGACTTGGCTCTCTTACTCATTCCTACTTTCAACTTTACGTTTTGTGCCCTAACCTCCATGGAAGCTTAAAGCCCTAGATCAATCTATTGGTGAAGGGTGTTGCTGTAAGGACTTTGAGGTTCAATGCTTAATGTTTATTTTGTTTTTATGGTTTTAATTCTTTCTCTATCAATTTCATCTCCGTAATTCTTGCTGCAAATTCGGTTTGTGTTTTGCTTAATTACTCAAACTCTGTGATTTGCTTATGTGATTCGTTTTATGATTCAGTTTTGCTTAATTACTTAATCATGATTCTGTTTTGCAACTTTCATTATACAAACTATTTTATCGCTTGTTTAATTTAGTCTGGATAGGAATTGATAGAGTCTATGACGCTTGTTTATAGGATTGATAGAATTCAGTTATGATGTTAATTGTGATACTGGCACTTGTTCGCTATCACGGTTGATTGAACACGCTGTTTTGACGCTTGCTTTAAAACGCTGTGAATTCGTATAAACTGACTGGCCCTTGTTCACTTAGTTTATGATCAATCAAGAATTATCAAACCTTGCACAAATCTTTATTTTAGAACCGATGAGAAATCCAAGAAACGCACCTGAAACCAATGGATTGATTGTCTATCTTTAATTGTCTTTTCTTCAAAACCCCCCTTTTTATTGTTTATTTTGGTTCCTGATTTTGGTAATTTCTGTATTTAGAGGTCCTCGAGAGACGACCAAGGTCTCTTACCTTGATACTATATTTACCTTTTTTTTTAATTATTTTGACCCGCGTACGACCGTTGATCACCTTGCCATCATATAGTCAAGATAATGTCCAGCTAACCGAATCGTAAGCCTTTTCGAAATCAGCCTTTAGCACCACACAACCTTGTTTTCTTCTTTTTGCCAAATCCAAAATCACATTCTCCACTACAACGCCATCCAAAATCTGCTTTTCAAGGAGAAAAGCATTCTGACTTTCCGAGATCACCTCACCAAGCACCTTTTTAACTCAACTGGCTAATACTTTCGTGAGCATTTTGTATAAGCACCCAATCAACGAAATAGGCCTGTATTCGTCAAGTCATTGGGGACTGTTGTTCTTCGAATAAGTGCCAAAAATGAGGCACTCACGGCTTTGGGAAGATTCGCCACTCTATCGAATTTAAAGAAGAATTTAGGATTTCCGGACATATGATATCTCAACAATTTTTAATAAAGCTGAAATTAGGTATAAAATCAAATATGTTTTGTAAAAAGATAAGTACAAAGATGTCCATAGGAGTTAGACAAACACCTAGGAGCATTTTGTACTTCTCTTTTTTTTGACACAGTGTACTTCTCTTTTTTTTTTTGACAAAACTTATCTTTTTAGCATCAATAAAATTCTACTCATTTATATATTTTTATATACTTCACTCAGTTGTGAAATTATAGCGGTCGACCATTTTCAAAGTCCGAATGCATATGATCAAATATTTTCACCAAAAAAAAAATGCATGATCAAATATGTTGTTAGTCAATTATATTTATCATCAACTTTACGATGACTCTTAATATTGTACTTATCTTTTTAGCATCAATAAAATTTTACTTATTTATAGTCGTCTTTTTATATACTTCACTCAATTGTGAAAGTAGCAGTCGACCATTTTCAAGTCGAATGAATGATCAGGTCTGTTAGTCAATTATATTTATCATCAACTTTACCATGACTACTAGTAGAGTCATTTTAAAATGAGATCTAAAAATGGATACCCAATGAAGCCCAGATACGAGATACGATATTGGATATGACACGATACGGATACGGGGATGCGGGAAAATTTTGAAAATCAAGATACGACACGGCTGGGATACTTTACTAAAAAATTAAATTAAAAGTTAAATATATAAAAGCATAACAGAAAAAAGAAAATAGAATAGAAACATAAAAAGAAAAAAACAACAAAGATGAAAAACTGAAATATTGCATTTAATAGATATGAAAAAAACCTGCCCAAATAGATAAAAAAATCACAAAGAAAATATATGGATGAAAAGAAGAGTACAATCGACACACCTATGTATGAGTGACTAGTCATAAAAAGTAAGGATGGACAAGTAACTGAGACCACGCGAAATCGTATAATTATAATCTGAAATAGTCAGTGGCAGGAATAGATGAATTTTTATAGAGTAAGATATTCATATTAGTACGTAGTTGCTCAATAAAACATAAGCATATCATTAGTCAATATATGGTCATCACATTGTAGAAATAAATACTTGTGATCATATCAAGTAGAGATAGTTACGTATATTTATCCCACCCATATCACAATGTATTACACTACAAGAAAATCGACGATTTTCGACGGCAATTTTCGTCGCAAATGCAGCGATTTTCGTCGGAAATTGACGTTTCCGACGGACAAAAAGTCGTCGCAAAATCGCTCGTCGCAAATCGTTTCCGACGGATTTTTTCGTCCCAAATGTCTCCGTCGCAAAGTCGTCGGAAACCCGTCGCAAATATCCGTGGCAAAGTCGTCGCAAACGCTGACACATTTTCGTCGCAAATCCGTCGGAAATTTTAAAAAAAAATTAAAAAAAAATTAAATCCAACAGTCGTCCTTATACCCTCACTAAACCAAACTTCTATTGCAATTCCTTCTCTTATACACTAGTAATTATCATAAAATCAAAATCCTTTATGCAAACTTTTTTCAACCACAATGAACTATTAAGTAAAAGCTCAATTGCTACATATCAGGTTCAATATGAGTCAGTCTACATATTTCTTCTAATTCTATCCTCTTCTTAAAAACAAGTTCTTTCATTCTGCTTGCTTTTAGAGGTTGCAAATTACAATACTAAGGGCAAATAAACAAATTTGGAGTTAGCTTTTGTATCTTTGCAAACAATAGAATGATAACAAATATTTGGTACAATCAGGAACTTGGAGTTCATTACCACGCGCATATGTTTCCTACAACAAGTCATTTGTGCAAGACATACATACTAAGTAACTGATAACAAAAAATAAGGTAAAACAATCAAGGTACAATCAGCCACCTGAATGGCGGCATCCTCCCACAAAGTTTCTATTTCCTTTGCAAGATCCTTGGTGAGACTTGGGTAATCCAGCCTGCCTCCAACTTCTGAAAGGTTTTCACCAATATCCTGTCAGAAAAATTAAGCTCTATTAGAAATAAGACTTAGACATAAAATAACTTCGACAAAGCGACAGATCCTCCATAACAAAGAAGTTATTTTACAGTTGATTATTCTATAGTTCATAAAATAACTTGGTAATAACATAGTAGATCATATAACATCTGATTGTCTTTAAGTAACTTAACAAGTATGCAATAAATGGGGCACAAGAGACCTGTGCATTTCCTTCGGCATCAGAATCATTACAACGACGATTTCTGCTGCAAATTAAGCCCATATTATCTGTTACAAAAGACAGCATAGAAGATGAACTAGTCAAGCCCCACTAGAAATCAGTTTTTCAATGCCCTTCTCTAATCTCTAATGCCTACGCGCATCAGTGGGCTTTGAGTTCACCTATCAAATTCAAGAGAACTAGGGCAGTGTCAGGAGAAATCAAAGACAACCTATCCAAAGGAAACATCTCTCAGCTGGGGATAAATGTTTAAAAGTCAACATTAAGACTATACAAGGGGATAAAAATTAGAAATGATGAAGTGTCAATCTTAACTGTAGTGTTATTTTTGATGCTAATCAATTTTTCCAAAAACATTTTTCTAGGAATTCAAATATATATGGAAGCAGCACTGTCAAAAAGAACAGAAGGAATTTATTCAGCTGATGATAATGAATCTCCTTAGATACAAGCAAAACTTGCCTTATTATGATGAAAAGTACTTATTCACAGATGAGTAAATGAATGCTACTAAACTAGAGACAAGGAAGATTGAGAGTGAATATAAAATATGAATTAAATACATATAAATGATTGATTACATGCTACTAAACAATACATATTAATGGAGTCAGTGTTTTAGCATATACGCTAATTTTGTTTACCTGAAGCTCAACACCATAATCTAAACGTGATCTTTCACCAACAATGGAATGTTGGACTGTACATTCTCGCAGGAAACATCTGTGGGAGACAATCGCATCCACAATCTACCAAAGCAACACAGAGAGAGAATAAGCAAGATATCTCATGATGTTATTAGGAGGATGCTATGGGATAGATTAGCATACCCGGCAGTTGTCAATCTTTGTTGGTGGTAGAAATCTTGGAGATGTGAAAATGGGTGTCTTGGGATCATAAAATTGAAACTTTGGACTATGCATCAAGCAGATATATTGGTTTCAATACTCTGAAAATAAAGTGAAGTACATGGGATCATAAAATGCTATAAAAATTCTAGGTACAGGGCAAGCATATACTAAGGAATTCTAATAAATTGCGGCATTTTGGTATAGGCATTAACCAAGTTCAGCACTACATTAACTACTGGTGTGAACTATATTAACCAGCCAATTTTAACTACAATAGCACCTTTTGACTATGAATTATTTCGAAGAATGCATGGTTAATATGCTATAAAATGAAACAACATCATTCAAAATCAGAATACACACACACACACAGATATATATATATATATATATATATATATATATATATATATATATATATATATATATATATATGCTTGGTACATGCCTTTGAAACTGAAAATGGGACGCACTCAGAGTAATATATCCACTTCATATTTACATTACACACATGCCATGCTTCTTTTGGAAATATTTGTTCAATAACATGATTAAAATACTGTACCTGAGATAAATGGTATGATTGTATGTTACACTATCAAGAGATAAGGTAACACTAGTTATGAAAATTTCCATGAAAATGGTAAATTATCGGATTGTTCTGTAGATCTAGTATGTATGAGTGGACTCCTTGATTTTTCATTTCCTGAATAGCATTCTTCATGTCTTCAGCAGCAGACTGTCAATATGGAACAAGAAAAGTTTGTATGGAAAGCAGTTGGAGAACAAAACGATAGTTGGTTTATATATGTTCTATTTTAACTGAATACATAATTGTAATTTTATTTCAAAGCAGTGTGAAATGGCCCCTACCCCAAGAAAAGAAATTGAAAGTTGAAAATTGAACTCTATTAAAATATGATAATTTAAAATGAACCTTTACTGTAACAGTTGTTCCAGCATTTCCTCTAAGCCTCTGTGCTGCACCTTCACTATCAATTCCATCAAGCTTCTCACCTGTAGATGAACAACTCAAACATGAGTATAACTGCCTCACTTCTTCTGAGGCAACTATAGAATTCTCAATTGGAAACACCTCATTCACATTAATATTATTAAGCATAATAAGAATACCTGAAGCTTGCCTTCCAAGAAGATCCATTCGTTGATTATTCACTGACATGCTAATGCTAAATAACCACAACCATAAAAAATGTCTTTTTAAGCCAAGTTATTCTCACTGCCAATTGTGCCAACAAACTAAAAACTACAATCAATCCTGTAATTGTAAAATTCGTCCAACATTAATTCTTTGAAAGCAGAAAAAACTATCTAAAAAAAGCAGAAAAGAACTATATAGATTCTTAAACATGAGGTATAATAATTTGTTTATAGGCAGAATAACTTCAGGTTTGGTACAAAGTACTAACCTCGTTAGCATGCATATTGCTTTGAGTGTCACTGCTAGATTGCTATACAATGAGAGGAAATTATCATTTACTTTTCCCTCAGCAACTTGTGCTTCTTGCATGACAGCTTTCCCAATTTTCGGATTAAGATTATACTGTGTTTATCTGCAACACAATAAGAAAATTGATCAAATTTGTGTCTCAAATCCACAACCAAAATAGCTATAGTTAGCCAATAGGAAGAGGCCAGAAAACCGAGAACATTGTTATAAACAACCTGGACTCCAGAAGCAAGCAAAGACTTCAAAGGCAACACAAGCAAGAACTCCTCAATTAGAGCCAGTTTCATGTGGTATGTGAGAAAACTAGGCAAAAGCTCCACACCAACCTAAAACCTTGAAGATACTGCAAGCGGATGTGGCACTAGCTTGGGATAGGAAACCAGGAGACAAAAATTAAAGATACCATTCACAACAGAGGGAAGTGCAAGGCATGTACTTAGGGGCAAAAATTAAAGATACCATTCACACCAGCGGCCTTCATGTTGGCACTTGATTTTGCAAACAAATCAGTAATGTCGTTAGTCTCTAGAAATAGGTATAGAACATAAAAAATGCATAATCAAACAAAAAAAAAACCTAGTCTTTTCCTTATCAGTAGCCAAGTTATGCAAAACCCCTCTTTCCTAAATAAAAAAAACCCCAATCCCACACAACCCAATAAATAATAATCCTTGTGAACTAATAGTTTATGCAGTTTAAGCATTAGAATTTTTTGAGAGAAAGATTAAAAGTGTGTTACCTTGGCAGTCGAAGAAGTTGTCCCCAATGCCAACACCAATCCAACCAGCCTTCCTCCTGGAATCCAAACAGTAACAATAAAAGAAAAGAAAAAGATAGAGAGGAGGATAGAGAGACGTGTGTGGGTGTGGAGGGACACGATGGAAAGAAAGGATTCATGGATGGAAGGGTTTTTGCGATTACAGAAGGAAGGGTTTCTTCAAACTGAGAACGAAAAATGAAGAGCTCATTTTGGTTTTGAGAAAATAGGAAGCGGAGGGAGAGTTATATTTGAGAAAAATTAGGGATTAGTTTTTGGATCGACAATCTTGTGTTGCAATTTTTTTGCATTTCAAGATGAAGATGAAGGAAGACAGAGAGAAGAGGTGCGATTTGAGAGAGAAGGAGAAATATGGGATGAGAACGTGTGAGAGGGATTTGGAGCTGCGCTTGAGAGGGATGAGGGAAAAACGTGTGAGAGGGAAACTGAAAAACAAGGAAGGGATCGTGAAATGAGAGGGTTCGAGGGGAAGAGTTCCCTTTAATTTGGGATCTCTTAATTTGCGACGACATTTTAGTGTTTTCCGACATACATAGCCGTCGCAAATTTGCGACGAAACACGTTTTCGTCTGAAATGTAAGCGGGAAATTAAGCGCATTTTTTCTTGAACATTTGCGACGACTTTTTCGTCGGAAATCGGTCGGAAATTACGGCGAAAAAGAATTTGTCGGAAAGTTTCGCAGGAAACGGGGCTTATTCTTGTAGTGTTATTTCTTCTATTAGTGTATTACAAAAAAACATATAATTTTGTCTTTTAGTTATTAAGGTATTAAAGTGTATCATATATGAGTAACAATCATGTGCTTAGTTGGTAAGAGGTATCAAAAAAGTATCTGAGAAGTATTCTTAGTTGGTACGAAGTATCAAAGATGTATCTGAAAAGTATCGAGTCAAATATTTTTTTAAAATAATTAAAAAATTATTGGATACTCTTTGGGTACGTATCGAGAAGTATCGGGTGCGTGATGGTATCAGATACGTATCCAACACGGATACGTCTCCATTTTTGGAGTATTAGAGATTCATAGATACCCGTGCAGCATTTTGACATATTACAGTAAATATATATCTACCAAAATATTAAAACAATCCGATAGGCAAATGATTTAACTTTTTCACATCCCTTGCTGCTATATATAGTAGGTCAAAATGTTTGGTCGACATCTGGTTCTCATTTTAAAAGGAATGTATTAGGAGCACCGACTTTACATGTTTACTATAATAAAGTATTTATACTAAGAACTTTTTGACACTAACTAAAACAATTGTATTAAGATAAAGTGGATAAAAAATAAATAAGTGGCCGGCATAACTTCTAAAAATTAACGAAGAAGATGAAAATTATGAAGTTAATATTTTAATAGACCCAAATTTATTTCAAAAAATGCAAAACGGGGATTTGGACGTCGCAAAAGATGCAAATATGAAAAGAAAAGAAAACTGGAAGACTAATGAAAAGATTTAATATTAGAAAGAAAATATCATATATATTTATATATATTATGAAAAAAATAGTTTGAAAATATCATATATATTTATATATATTATCAAAGACATACTTATATACGGTTATTAAATCGTCAGAAACTTATGGAATTAAAAAGAAACATATATAAAGCAAGAAGAACATATATAGAAATAAAATATATGCATGTAGGAACAATACAAGTACTAATTAAATCAACATTTCAAGAAGGAATAAATTCACCCATGGAACAAATATTAAAAGATGACGGAATTACATATCCAATAGATAAAAATACTTGGAGTAGTAGAAGGTGGCATATGTCAAATTAAAATTTGAAATACACCCAAATATTAACAAAAGAATAGATATTCCAAGGTTATTGAAGATATAGGAAGTCTTTATTACCCTAAAAAAATGAAACAACAATTTGGAACATTCTTAAATAAATCAAGAATGCTAGATTTAAGAAAAAATAGAAGAAAGTGATATTGATATTTTAGCAAATAAAGAATTCTACATATTTAAAAAAAATAGAGTTTAAATAATCTATATAGAACAAATGTAAAAAAATGAAAAAAGAAGAAATCAAATAAAAGAAACGAAAGAAAAGCTTTCAAAAAGACTAAAATATTGTTTACAAATTAAAAATTAAACCAGACAACAAAAGATATATAAAATGAAAATCAAAACAATCTAATAAGATATCAAAAAATTCCTTTGTATTTTTAAAACTAAAACCGGTATGAGATCACTAATATTCAAAATAACTAATTTTTTTTTAAAAAAAAACTAAAAATGAATAGATTAGAAAAATATAATATATCTAAATAAGAATTAAGAAAAATAAAATTAAAATAATTTTTCGATAAAATGTAGCTTAAAAAAGTGGAATTAGAAAATAAAATTATAATAATAAAAAGAAATATCAAAGAGCTAGAAAATGAAAATAAACAATGTCACAAAGAATTACCAATTAGAAAACTTGCAAAATATATTTTTGAAGCAAACAAACTTAAGCCATTTCATTAATCAAAATGTTCGAAATACAAAGCAGTATTAAATCATGAACGTGGTGACCAGCAAAGAATTGAGTCGCCCGAGCTAGAGTATGAGCAACACAATTGGCTTGTCGCCGAATAAAATTGACATTATAGTTGAATAAATCATAAAAAGTACGCTAACAATTGGAAATGATAACTCCAAATTCAGTATGTAGCTGCGACCTCCCCATGAAAGCATCGACCACCTGCTTACAATCAAGCTCTATGTCGACATCTTGCAAATGTAACTACTGGAGCCAACAAAGAGAATCAAGCAATCCCAACGCCTCAACCTCTCTAGGTGGAAGATCACCATCGAACCAAACCGTCTTTTCCCGTAGAAACGTGTGCCAAATCCACAGCGCCCATCCTGCTGAAAACAAGCTGCATCAATGTTACACAGCAGGTGGTTTCTCCCAGCGCACCATCTGCTGTGTCGTTGGTGGAGAATGATGAGTTTCTCGCACCCGTTAGAAATATGTAGTAACTTTATCATTCCTGGTGTTAGTGAAGATGCATTTAAACTTAAGCTATTTCCATATTCTTTGAAAGATAAGGCTAAATCTTGGTTGAATTCATTAGAGCCTAATTCTATTCATTCATGGAATGAAATGGCTGAAAAGTTTTTAGCAAAATATTTTCCACCCATCAAAAATACCAAAATGAGAAATGATATTACATCTTTTAAACAAAAAGACTTTGAATCATTGTTTGAAGCATAGGAAAGATGGAAAGAGCTTTTAAGAAAATGTCCACATCATGGTCTGCATGTCATTATTCAAATGGAAAACACTGCAGCAGCCATAGAACAAACCCCCCTAGGTGATACAAGTTGTGTGTATTGTGGAGGAGGTCACTTGTATGAAGAATGTCCCAGCAGCCCTATTTCTGTTAACTATGCAGGGTACAACCAAAATAACAACCCTTACCCAAATACCTATAATCCAGATTGGAACAG
Organism: Astragalus membranaceus; assembly: GCA_039519185.1. Classification (NCBI taxonomy): domain Eukaryota; kingdom Viridiplantae; phylum Streptophyta; class Magnoliopsida; order Fabales; family Fabaceae; genus Astragalus; species Astragalus membranaceus. Next base: position 45,721,586 of record CM076848.1, read on the forward strand.
TCACTCAGATTTCTGGTGGGGGAGTAATAATGCTTCTGCACCCAATGCAGTTGCACCATCTACTCCACCAGGATTCCTTTCTCAACACGTCCAAAGACCATCTACACCAGAAATGGACAACTCCATGGAAGACTTATTGAAAGCATTTATGGGTAAAACAGATGCATTTATGGATAGGACAAAAGCATTTATGAGTGATACAAAAGTTAAATTCCAACTCTTAATGCCTCAATCAAAAATTTGGAGAATCAAGTGGGACAATTAGCAACAACTCTGTATCAAAAACCAACAAGTACACTACCCTCAAACACAGAAGCTACCACATCCCACAGGCCAGGAAAGGAACAGGTGAAGGCCATTTCTCTTAGGAATGGAAAAAAATTTTCAGAACCACAAGAGATTGGAGGTACAGGCAAGGGAGAAAAAAATAAAAATGAAAAAACTGCTCAAGATGCAAAAGCACCTGATGCATCTGCACCTCATGAAGTTCCAACTCCAAGCTTAGTCCCTGAATACCCTCCTCCTCCTTTTCCTCAAAGGTTAAAAAAGGCACATGAGGAGAAGCAATTCAGTAAGTTTTTAGATGTTTTAAAACAATTACACATCAATGTTCCCTTAGTTGAAGTACTTCAACAAATGCCTAATTATACTAAATTCATGAAAGATGTACTTTCAAAAAGAAGAAGATTAGGGGATTTTGAAACAGTTGCTATGTCTAAAGAATGTAGTTTAATTTTGCAAAACAAAATTCCAAGGAAATTGAAGGATCCTGGCAGTTTTACAATTCCACTCTCAATTGGAAAATCTTACACTGGTCGTGCATTATGTGATTTAGGTGCAAGTATCAACTTGATGCCTAAATCAATATTTACACAACTTGAAATTGGAAATGCCAGGCCTACAACTGTGACACTTCAACTTGCTAATAGATCAATAGCCTACCCAAAGGGAATTATTGAAGATATTTTAGTTAAGGTTGACAAATTTGTGTTTCCTGCAGATTTTGTTATTCTTGATTTTGATACAGATAAAGAAGTCCCTGTCATCCTTGGAAGGCCATTCTTAGCAACTGGAAAGACACTCATTGATGTACAAAAAGGTGAACTAACCATGAGAGTGAATGATCAAGAGGTGAAATTCAATGTGATGAATGCTCTGAAATATGCTGCAGAGGAGAGTGAAGAATGTTCAACAATCATTTCTCTTGACCATTTAGTGCAGAAGCAATCCCATAAGCAGTATGACAATCTCACCAGTGCACTTGCACCAGATGCAGCTGCACCACCTGAAGAAGAAATCTTGGAAAAATACATTCTGCCAAGAGAAGAACCAGCACAAAAGGATCATCTAATCAATGCTCTTGCATCTGATGCTCCTGCACTGCTAGGTGAAGACATGGTGGAAAAGGAGAGTGTGGGAAGAAGAAATGAATCAGAAGAAGAATGGAGTGTTAAAGAGATTGAGCCTGAACCAGACCCTAAAGAAGCACTCAACAAACAACCAACTCTCCCAACCCAATGCCCATCTCACAAAAATCCAACTCCACAAAATTTGGTGAAAGTGTATCCTAATGGGGAAGTGGAATTGTTTGATGAAGCCACTGGTTTCACATTCAAAATCAATGACAAAAGGGTGAAGCAGTATAATGGAGCACATGTGGTGAGGGAAAAAGGCACCACTCATTTCCAAAATCTCTAAATCAAAGAGATAGTCAGGCTGAAAGACTCTTAAATCAAGCGCTTATGGGAGGCAACCCATGATTTTGTAGTAAGTTATTAGTTATTTTGTTCAAATTGATGTTTTCAAGTGTTTTGTAGGAACACAGGTTTTAGTGCAGCTGCACTGCATACACCTACACCACTCTATACTCAGTGCTCCTGCACCAAACAACCCAAAGAAAGGTGAATCAGATGCTGCAGAAACAACTGTTGCAGTGCAAGCTAGTGCAGGAGCACCTGATACACCTACAGCAAAAAAAAACCTGATGAACCAGAACCAACAACAGAGGTGGCTGGTGCAACTGCATCTAGTGCAGATGCACCAAAAGCTAAGGAGCCCAAGAAGAAGAAGCAGAAGGTCAAACACATTCCTGTGAGATCAAGCTCAAGGCTCATGAGTGGAGCCAAAAAGTAAACTTTAATGTTGTTCAGTTATTTTGTTTAAGTACTTTGTTTAATATGTTTGGTTTGTCCCACATGTACTAACCCCTTTCCCCATTTTGAAAAAAATTCCTTTTTGAACTCAACTTAGAGCAGTGAGGACACTGCTCAACTTTAAGTCGGGGGGAGCACTTTATGCATGTGTGTGTTTAACTATAGTATGTGTGTTTGCTTTGATATTTGTTTATGTTTATGTGTGTTTGCTTTGATATATGTTTGTTTTTATGTGGGTCTACATATTTAAATATGTGTTAGGATTTGATAGATTTGAAGCATGATCAGCTTAAAAATCTTTTTCACAAACATAGACAAATGCACCTCTTTGAACAGATTTTTAATGATGAAAGGAAGAAAAAGAAAAGAAGCCTTGTTTTCCTCAAATGACCAATTTTATTATTACTTTGACACATCAAAGCCGAGTTTTGAAAAGAACTTTGCTATTTAAAGAGCTATCTAATGCAAGAGGAATTTTCAGAAAGCCAAGGTCAAAAACAAATTTTTACTAAAAATATAGAAGAGCATAAAGAATTAAGTTTGGGGGAATTTCCATGAATATTAAGGCTGAGTATGAGAAACTTAGAGTAGTCAATACAATAGGTTACCAAAATCACTACAAAAGAGTTCAAAATGTTATAAACTAGCTATATTTGCCCAAGTCATTAACTGAACTTGTTCTAATAGTGCATTTGGTTTGAAAGAAAAGAAAAGCATCAAAATGCAAAAAAAAAAGAAAGAAAAAGAAGAAAAGAAAATCAAACCAAAGAAAAAAGTATGCATAAGGAGGTCAGTGAGGAGGGCAATATATGCTACAAAATGTAGTATCAAGTGCAGTTGCACTCAAATGCATCTGCACCGTTACAAAAAGTTCAGTGCTTCTGCACTTCACAAAAATATTTAGTGCAACTACACCAAGGTGCATCTGCACCAAAGAAAAGAACCACCAAAAATAAGAATAGTGCATTGAGTCAACAGTTTTGAAATACTCAATCGAAGTCCTTAGTTGTACTTAAAGCCCCCCAAGTCTTGAAGATGTTTGTCTAGTCTATATTTTGAAACACCTTTGTTTTGACCAAACGTGATCTAAAATTTTCCAAAAGCAAACGAGAAACTTTTTACTTAGTTTTGGAACTGATTGGATCTCAGTGGGGCACACACTCACATAAATGAGTTTTAATAAACTTTGGATGTTTGGAAACTCAAAGGCACAAAAACAAAATGTTCTGAAAAAATGAAGTTCATCAAATGCAAAATCATTCTTTGAAAAGATATGAGCTGATCTGTTCTTCTTTAAAATGAAAATCCTACTTGTGTTTCTTTTTGTCATTACTTGAGGACAAGCAATGGTTTAAGTTTGGGGGTGAGATAACTCTATTTTATATAGAGTTATTTATGCATCTACACATAACTAATTACTTGAAATCAAGTAGAATATGTGTTAAAAATAGTAGTATAAATAAAGATAACAACATTTTATCTTTCAAAGAAGATTAAGTAATGATTTAAGCATTTTTGTATATATATATATATATATATATATATATATATATATATATATATATATATATATATATATATATATATATATATATATATATTGGTATGTTTGATGTGTTTGTTCAGTGCACTTTCAGTTAGATACAAATACACCAAGGAAACAACAGTGCATCTGCACTAAACTACAAATTACAGCAGTGCAGCTGCACCTTGGTGCAACTGCACTTAGGTGCTTCTGCACCATCCTACGCTGAAGGTTTATAACCCCACAATGGAAGCACCTCAAATCATACCACTGCACCAAAACTTCTATGACATCATGCTTTGTCACAAATCACATGGAGACACATGCCAACATGCATAAGGAGGCGCCCACTATTTGAATTCATCATGAAAGGCTACTCATCTAAAGACACATGGCCTTCCACAATTGGACCTCCCCTTGAGGATGAGTGCTGGACTCAATCTCCCGAATTAAAGATCAGAAAAGTAACCATGGTTAAGCCTCCTTAGGTTAACTTGGTTTTCAAGCAAACCCTCACTTGAAGGAAACCTCCAAGGCTATAAAAAGGCTTCAACTTCTCACTTGAAGAGCATCGCATATCTCACACCCTAATATGTATATCATACACTTTACTTATAATTTAGTAGTTTCATTTCTTATAGTTTTAGTAGTAGTTAGTTGGCAAGAAGGTAAGGAAGGAATCGACAACTTCTTCCTTCACTTCTTCATCAACTTAGTTAGGTGCAACTGCACCAGGAAGTCAGTGCTTTTGCACTGCTGGGCAAATTTATGCAAGAGTACTTCAATGAGTGTAATCTCTACCCTATTGACATCTCTTGTACTTTCATCTATATTAATATGTTTTATTTCATCTATCTTTGCCTTGCAATGCATATTATGAGCTAAACCTTTTTGGTTGAGATTTTCTAACTTTATAATGAGCTTTTGAGTAAGTTATCATGCTTTTTAGTGTTGTATGCAATTTGGGTCTTGTGTTATACTACATCCATCTTATTTTAAGGTTGATCACTTAGAATAAGTAGAGTTATATTCACAGACATGGTTTATAATTAGAAATCAAGACTAATAAGGGTAAGTGTTTTAACGAAGGCTTTGTTAACTAGTGTAATAAAGAAAGCTTTGTTAAAACCATGTTAAGTCCTAGACATAGGATAACATAGTCCTTAGGGGTGAAACAGTGGGTACTTCAAAGGCAGAAGTGAACTTATTTAGCAAGCCCAGACATGAGAAGCTTGTAACAAAACTCTGAAGAAAGTAGCAGAAAAGCACATACTCATGCAGCTGCACTCAATGCTTCTGCACCACTAAAAGCATAGAAACTCTCAAAAGAACATTATTTAGTGAAGACATCTCTACCATCATTCTCAACTGATTTCCTTCGTATTCTTTTACATATTTGCATTCTGTTTTCACTTAACATAAAAACCCCAAATTTGTGAGTAGTATAGTAGCACTAATTTATATGCTTTCTAAACTTACATAAGTTAATCCAATCCCTGTGGGTTCGACCTTTCTTATCATTGTATTACTTGTTTGTGACTGTGTATACTTGCACACCTTTTTCACACACCAATTGTACTTCGATTTGATGACTTGTACTAGCTACCAGCTAATGATCGTTTCCGCTATTTTCTTGTTGTTGGATAATGAACAATAGGAGTTGTTATAATTTGGATGTCTTGAGCTATGTATAACTCTTGATTTTGGATTAAATTTAAGAGTTTTTAGTTTTGTTCAATATCTGAAACAGGAAATTTTACTCTGATGTATGTCATTCCGTGCATCTTAGCATTTCTACTTGATAGAAATATTAGGGTGTTACATTTTGGTATCATAGCGGTTCGACCTAGTCGGACTTAGATGTTAAGAGTCTATTACGTCTTCTAAGTCTGATTCTTCTTAGTATGCTATTAGACATTGAGCTTGATCAACTTAATACTTTGTGCATATTTCGCAGAATCATGGCTGGAAGAGGTAGGAGAAACCCACCCGTTGATCCACATTCCGAGTGGATGCAGAATGTAATTGAGAATCAGCAAAAGATGATGCAGGACATGATGCAGATGCATCAGCAGCAGATGAATCAGCAGCAGCCTAATGTTCAACAACCTCCTTCGGAAGATCCGAATAGAACTTACTTTCGTTTCCAAAAGATGAATCCCCCAAGTTTCAAGGGAGGACCTGATGTGATGGTGTCTCATTACTGGTTGGACTCTATGGAGTAAATTTTTAGAACCCTGCAATGCAGCGAAGAAGAAAATGTACTCTTTGCGACTCATATGCTAGAAGAGGAAGCCCAAACCCAGTCGACCAATGCTCACGAACCGATGGTGAATCAGAAAACTCCTATTACCTGGTTTAACTTCAGGGAATTGTTTATTGGACATTTCTTTCCTCCGGTGATGAAGCTTAGCAAGCAGACTGAATTTGTCAATCTCAGGCAAGGTGATATGACGGTGGGTGAATTCACCGCCAAGTTTGAGAAATTGTCTCAATTCTATCAGTTAGCAAGGTATGCCCCGAATGATGAATGGAAGATGCGGATGTATAGGGCAGGTCTCCGTGCCGAGGTAGCCCAAGGTCTCAGCTCTTATGCTATGACCAACTATGCTGCTTTGGTCCAACAAGCCTATGTTGCCGAAGCCGATCTCAACAGATTGTACAAAGAAAGGAGGGAGTATTGGAAAGGAAAGAAGAAGGTGGCTGAATCATCGACTCCACAGGCAAAGTCAAAGGGTAACTTCAACAGAGGAAAACAAACTCAATCATCTGATTCCTCAAAGTTCAGTGCTTGTTCTAAATGTGGTAGGCCTCATCGTGGTGAATGCCAAGTTGGGTCTAATACCTGTTACTACTGCAAGAAAGAGGGCCATTATGCTACCCAATGCCCTGTGAAAAAGAAGCGTGAAGATGATCGTGCAGGATCTACTCATGGAAGAATCTACACTTTGGATGCTGAGAAAGTCAAGCCTTCAAATAATATACTGAGGGGTATGGGATCTCTTTTCAATAACTCCGTCGGTATATTATATGATTCAGGTGATACTCATTGTTTTATTTCTCAAGCGTGTGTTGACCGGTTGGGATTAGTCTTATCTCCGCTATCCGAACCGATAACTATCTTAACTGCTGCCAAGGGTCGCGTCCAGACCCAGTCTTTATGTCAAAGCTGTCTTCTGCCCATAGGAGACAGAAACTTTGTTATAGATTTTATTTGTCTACCTATGAGAGGTATGGACATCGTTTTGGGGATGAACTGGATGACGGCAAATCATGTCACCGTCGACTGCTTCAACTGAACTGTCAGCTTCGCCTCATAATCAGTTGAATTACCCAAGTCAAACTCTGAAGCAACTATCTCATTCACGTCGGCAAGTCAATCATTATTTCAAGGTGCGGAAGCTTATGTTATTATGTTGTCTGCATCGATTGAAACTGGTTTAGATTTGTTCTCTGTACAAGTTGTTAATGAATTTCTGGATGTTTTTCCGGATGAAGTTTCCTCTTTACCTCCAGATCGTGAGGTGGAATTATCGATAGAGTTGGTTCCGGTCACAGGGCCAATCTCCATTAGAATTAAAGGAATTAAAATCTCAACTAGAAGAGTTGATATTGAAGAAGTTTGTTAGGCCTAGTGCTTCGCCATGGGGTGCTCCGGTATTGCTCGTCAAGAAGAAGGGTGAGAGCATGAGGTTGTGTATTGATTACCGCCAATTGAACAAGGTGACTATCAAGATAGACGATTTGCTCGATCAACTTCGAGGTGCTGCAGTGTTTTCTAAAATTGATCTAAGGTCGGGGTATCACCAGATAAAAGTGAGAGCTTTAGATATTCCGAAGACAGCTTTCTGTACTCGGTATGGACATTACAAGTTTGTAGTGATGCCCTTCGATCTAACCAATGCTCCCGCGGTATTCATGGATTACATGAACCGAGTCTTCCACCCGTACTTGGATTAGTTTGTAGTGGTGTTCATCGATGATATCTTGGTGTACTCGAAGACCATTGAGGAGCATGTTCAGCATCTCTGCGTCGTTCTGAATGTACTCCGAGAAAAGAAGTTGTATGCGAAGCCTTAGAAGTGTGATTTTTGGATGCCTGAAGTAAAGTTTCTGGGTCATGTGATATCCCAGTCGGGAGTCGCAGTGGATCCTAGTAAGGTAGAAGCAGTGTTGAATTGGGAACAACCAACGCCTGTGACCGAAGTATGAAGTTTTTTAGGTCTAGCTGGCTACTATCAGAGGTTTATTGAAGGGTTCTCACTGTTAGTCCTTCCGCTTACTCAGTTAACTTGCAAGGATCAACCGTTTGAATGGAGTTCCGATTGTGAGGAAAGTTTTCAAGAGTTGAAAAGTAGGTTGACATCTGCTCCAATCCTAATTCTTCCAGATCCGTCACTAGGATTCCAAATTTATAGTGATGCCTCTGGGAAGGGTTTAGGGTGTGTTTTAATGCAGAATCAACAAGTGGTTGCTTATGCCTCCAGACAATTGAAACCGCATGAAGAGAATTACCCAACTCATGACTTAGAGTTGGCAGCAATTGTGTATGCTCTAAAGATTTGGAGACATTACATATACGGTTCTCGTTTCGAAGTCTTTAGTGATCACAAGAGCCTTAAGTATTTGTTTGACCAAAAGGAACTGAATAATAGGCAAAGAAGATGGGTTGAGTTTCTGAAGGATTACGACTTCGAGTTGAAGTATCATCCCGGGAAGGCCATTGTTGTAGCTGATGCGTTGAGTAGGAAATCTATTCAGACGGCAAAATTAATGATGCATGAGATGAAGCTGCTAGAGTCTTTCAGAGACTTAGATCTGAATGTGAAGCAAAGGAAGAACCGGTTAGTGTTGATTCATATCCAGATTTCGAGTTTATTGAAAAATCTGATTCGCTCAGCTCAAGAAATTGATGTAGAGTTGCAAGCTCAAAGAAGGTTACCAAATTTTACCGAAGATAGTGATGGGATTATTTGCTTCAACGGTAGGATTTGTGTGCCAAAGGATGATGACATCAAAAGGCAAGTGTTAGAGGAAGTACATCGGAGTCAATATTCCATACATCCTGGGTCTACCAAGATGTATCGGGATTTGAAATAGATGTACTGGTGGCCAGGGATGAAAGTAGAGATTGCAGAATTTGTGTCTCGATGCCTAACTTGTCAAAGGGTTAAGGCAGAACACCAGAAGCCTGCTGGTCAGTTACAGCCGTTGAATGTACCAGTATGGAAATGGGAAGATATTTCTATGGACTTTGTCATTGGATTACTAAGGTCCCAAGCCGGTAACGATTCCATCTAGGTAGTTGTGGATCGTCTAACCAAATCAGCTCATTTTATTCCTGTTCGTTCGAACAGCAAGGTTTCCAAGTTAGCAGAGGAATATCTGAGGAGTATAGTCAGGTTGCATGGAGTTCCTACAAGTATTGTGTCATATCGTGATCCAAAGTTCACTTCTCGATTTTGGAAAGCTTTAAACCAAGCTTTGGGAACAAAAGTGTTCGTTAGTACTGCTTATCATCCACAGACGTATGGTCAGACGGAGAGGACTATACAAACTTTAGAAGATATGCTTCGGGCTTGTGTGCTTGATAACGGAAGAAAATGGGAGGATCATCTTCCATTGGTGGAGTTTGCTTATAACAACAGCTATCATTCCAGTATCGGAATGGCTCCATTTGACGCCTTGTATAGGAGGAAGTGCAGAACGACATTGTGTTGGTGGGATGTCAGTGAAGATCGGTTGTTAGGGCCCGATTTGGCTCGTGAGACAACTGAAAAGATCCAGCAAATCAGAGAAAGAATGAAGGCTGCCCAGTGTAGGCAGAAGAGCTATGCGGACAAGAGAAGAAGACCACTAGAGTTTGAGTCTGGCGATCATGTGTTTTTGAGAGTTTCTCCAACAATTGGTACCGGTAGGGCATTGCGGGTGAAGAAACCCAGTCCTCGGTATGTTGGGCCTTTCCAAATTATCGAGCGTATTGGGCTAGTAGCTTACCGTATTGCTTTACCTCCAGCTTTGTCCAATCTTCATGATGTATTCCATGTATCTCAGCTAAGGAAATACATTTCCGATCCGAGTCAACCGTTGAGTTTCGAGACGATTGACCTTAGGCCGGATTTGTCTTTTCAACCTCATCCTAGTTACATCATGGAACGTGGAGAGAAGACGCTTCGAACGAGGACAATTCCCATTGTCAAAGTAGTTTGGGATGGATTTCCGATCGAGGAAGCTACGTGGGAATTAGAGGACGACATGCGGGCTAGATATCCGTATCTATTTTCATGCGGTATGTTTTGTTCAATTTTGAGGACAAAATTTTTAAAAGTTGGGGTGATTGTAACATCCCTAATTTCGGTTAATTTCATTTTATGAAATTAACTAGCGAATTATTATTCGATAAAATAATAAATCAAGTCATGGACATGTTAAAAGCGTGAAAGCAACATTTAATTGTTAATTGTATGAATTATGTGATTGTTTTGGGGTAGAAGTAGAATTATGTGAGGATTAGGGAGCCAAGGGAGTTTTGGTCATTTCCATATCATTCGAACCCCTAACCCAAATTACACAACACCAAACATACTCCTTAACTCCATAAGACCACAACCACAATTTTTAAGAGGAAATTATGAGTTAGTGGTTAATTAGAAGTAAACTAAGATGATGAGCTAAGTTAGGGGCACTTTAGTCCTTTCCCACCCACTTAAAGATTTTGTTCAGCTGAAACACTCTCATACCTCACTTGCTGAAAACAGAACCAGAAAAATAGAAAATAGAGAATAGAGAGAGAGGGGAGAACTCGAGAGAGTGGAGAGGAAGAAGAAGATAGGGCAAGTCTCAAACCTCTTGATGCATGTAAGTGAAAATGGTACCATTATTTTCCTTATTCAATCCTCTTTCAATTGATATCAATTTCAGTTACACATTCCTCATCTTTTCCATTCTACCATTTTCGAATTCTTGAGCTTCCATTAACCAAGTTTGTTGTTCATGTCATGCATGTGGTCTTTCTTGCAAACCATGGGTAGACACTAGTCAAAAACTGAAATACATTGTGGATTGAAGTACTTTGGGAGAAAATTCAGTAGCCAAGGAGCTTAGGTTCAGAAGAGGAGCTGTTGGGTTCGATTTTGGACGAGTATCAGACAAGTTCGGTGCGAGTTCGTGATTACGGGGATTGTTCGAGAGGTTACGGTTCGATCGTTTCGTGTGAGGACGTGATTTCTCGTGAGTTCGTCAAATCGGTGAGTTCTACTCACGCTTAGAATTATTTTCGTTTCTGAAATGAATGCTATGTGACTGAATTCATGAATGTTCCGTTGTCTCGAAAGATTTTGAGTCGAAAACCGTATTTTTATAAAAACTAGTATTTTAAACTATGGAACAAATCGATTGTTGACGCATTGTGATTTAATGATGTTGTTTGGACTGAAATATTGTCTGGTATTATCTGTTTTGAGGTTGGATTAAGATTGGGTTACGGATTGGACGCGATAGTAAAGGCGAAATGGAACGAAATAAGCGAATTGTGACTCTGCTACAGGCAGCACGAGTCGTGCTACCCCTAGCACGGGTCGTGCCAACCTTTCTGGTTGACTGGAATTGCATTTCCAGGCAGCACGAGTCGTGCTAGGTATGGCACGGGCCGTGCCAGGTCTTCTGTCCCCGGTTGCCAAAAATTCGTTTCGTCGCTCCTTTCGATTCCAAACCTCTTCTAATCTTCTTTCCAACCATCCCTCATGTCATGGAACCATTGGTACTCTGTTTTTGAACATGATTTCTAGGTTTGAAGCGAATTGTTTTTGGAAGTTATAAATGTTTCAAAAACCGTAAAGTAGTATACGCGAGCGAACATGTGTTATGTCTAATGTCATGGAACTAAATGTTCAAGCAATTGTTTAAGGTCATGGAACTAAATGTTCAATCAAGGTTAAGATATATAAATTATATCAAAGCGCGGGTGACGACCCAGTTAATTAGTATACTAGGGGACGGGAAGTCATGAGCCCCAGAACCCAGACCTCACGAGGTTTGAAGCTAGCGTAAGCTAGTGGAGAGGTTCAATGGTAAAGGCGTGGTCATTACCGGAGATGTACTATATCATGTCATGTCATGTCAGGATGTATATGCACGTAGGACCTAAATGGACTACGATTAAATGAACAAGAATAAATGGACCGAGAGTCATTGTGAGGGGTTACGGTAGGACTCACTGAGATAATGTTTATCTCACCCTTTATATGTTGTTGTTTTACAGATACTCAGGGAAAGAACAAGGCAATGAGGCAGTTGATGAGACCATAAGGAGAGCATGAAGTTTTAAACTTATGTTCATGATGTTTTTCCCCCTTAGTGATTGTACTTCGATTTGATGACTTGTACTAGCTACCAGTTAATGATCGTTTCCGCTATTTTCTTGTTGTTGGATAATGAACAATAGGAGTTGTTATAATTTGGATGTCTTGAGCTATGTATAACTCTTGATTTTGGATTAAATTTAAGAGTTTTTAGTTTTGTTCAATATCTGAAGCAGTAAATTTTACTCTGATGTATGCCATTCCGTGCATCTTAGCATTTCTACTTGATAGAAATATTAGGGTGTTACATCGTCGCTTCTTCTCAACCTCATTAACGTCACACACATCTGCTTCCACATCAGCCATATTCTGATCCAAGGTGGCATTAGTTTCACAAGTGGGGCCAGCTGGACTATTAACAGGAAATAATTGTGATGGATTTTTAAAAGCATTAATCATGTTTTGCGCAATTCTCGCGCCTTCTGCTTCCGTTGCCAAATAACTTGGCGCAAACGTCGTAACTGGCGAAGGCCAATTATTTCGCCTCCCTTCACGCCCTAGGGTTTGGGCTCCACCTGCGCCGTCTTCACGCAGCCAACGCGAACAACCGGCGCCGCCCACCGGTCTGATAACTGCCTGTATCTCAGGCCCCCACCTCCAAAAACCGGCAGTATTCTTTGCATCATATTCCAAAAGCTCCCCTAAACACGCAGCTAGGGTTTTGCGAACAGCTTCAGACATGAACCCTGGAGGTAAATTATGTACTTGCACCCAGAAAGGAACCAAGAAAAGTGGCATTTGATTCGGCATAACCCCCTCCTGCATAGCACTAAGGATTAGGAGATGTTTATCAAACGACCAAGGACCACCTTTGAGAACTCTCTGCACGTCCACTTGATGATACTGGAAGGTAAACAGACCTTCTTCCAACTCTCTGATAGTCACCCCTCCCAACGGACGCCAAACCCCAGCCATTCACTACAAGAATAATCAGTTTTACCGGCCAGGACTTTCCAGCGGATTTGTATCCGCCGAAAACTTTTCGGTGGATTCTAGGGGTTACTGGTGGATTGTATCCGCCGCAAACTTACCGGCGGGAATAGGAACTTTCCGGCGGATTTTCGAGATATTTTCGGCGGATCTAGTTTACGAAGATTTTTTTTTTTGAAAAAAAATCAAAATCCGTCGGACATGCCTCTCAATCCGCCGGAAACACTTGCGGTGGATAAATCCGCCGGAATGTCCCTAAAGTCCGCCGGTAAGTTTGCAGCGGATAAAAAATCCGCCGGAAAATCCTGGAAGCGCCAATTTTGAATTTCAACAATCCGCCGGAAACGCCCTAAATCCGCCGGAAATTACATTTCCGGCAGATTCGCCTTTTGACCGTTGATTTTCGTTTCCTCTATATAAATCTTTTCTCCGCTTCTTTTTCTTCACACCTCTACCGATACTCTCATTCTCTTCAAAGAAACAGAGACATACGCCAGTCTCTTGAGCATTGTCGGCAGCGGCTCCAAGTGAGTGGTGTATGTCTCCATTTCTTTGTAAAGAATCTTCCACCTTGTCATTAACATCCCATTCATCTTTTTCGTTAGAAGTAACATTGTCATGAACCTCCGCTACGAATTCCCCTCTTGTTAAGTTAGGGGATGATACGGAGCGTTTGATGAGTGTAGACATTTACACACATCAAACGCTCCGTATCATCCTCCAACTTAACAAGAGGTCCTTGGAGTTCCTCAAACTTTCTATTTAGAGCAAGGTAATCAAAATTGGACCGGACATTGAACCGGAAGAGGTAGCGGTTCAGGGGTTCTTGGGTTCAACCCGTTGAATCGGGGGTTCAACTGGAATTAGCGTCGAAACTAATTAACGGATAGTGAATAGTGCAGCGTGATTATTGAATAGTCAATGGTGATTAGTGTCATGAGTTAGACCAGCAGCCACCCCAGTAGCTTTGGATTATTTTATTTTGTTGTATGGATATTTTTTTTATTGTATGGATATTTTTTTTGTTGTATGGATATTTATTTAAATTAATCATTAATTTTCATTCCTAATTTTTATTTTTTTTATCAATTATCAAATTTTTAAATAAAATAATCAATTAAAGTTTTTAATAAAATAATATTATTTTTTTAAATAAAATGATTTTTAAAAAATAATATTTATTTTTTAAAAATAATTAAATTTTAAAAAAAAAAACGGTTTTTCCGGCAGACACTAAATAGTGAATAGTGCAGCGTGGTTATTGAATAGTCAATAGTGATTAGTGTCGACACTCATTAACGGTCAAGATCTTGCCGACACTAATTAAATAGCGAATACTGAATTTGGTTCAATGTTTTAAAAACCGGACCGCACCGGCCAGTTCAACTGGTTGAACGGGAACCGGACCCCCGGCCGGTTGGTTCAACCCCATTTGAACCGCAGGCCTATTGAACCGACCAGAACCGGATCGAACCGGGGAAGAACCGGGTTGAACCGCGGTTCAACCGCTTTGAACCGGAAACCGAACCGGATTGAACCGCCCGAAATACTTTTTTTTAATTTTAAATTTATTTTTTTGTTCAAAATTTAAGATTTTTTATTTAATAAATTACTCATCCGGTTCAACCATTGTTGAATCGGTTGAACCGATTGAACAATTAACCGTAGGCCTCGCCGGTTCGATCTCCGGTCCGGTTTTAAAAACATTGGTTATTTTGGTTATTTCCGGCGGAACTAGGCTACGTTCGACTTGTAGAAAGAAGATTCCGAATATGGGTATTTCCGGCGGATATTTAGGTATTTCCGGCGGATATTTGGGTGTTTCCGGCGGATTTGGGTTTACCAAATTTTTTTTCAAAAAAAATCAAAATCCGCCGGAAACACCCTATATCCGCCGGAAAATCCTCGAAATCCGCCGGAAATCCCTAAATTCCGCCGGTATGTTTGCGCCGGAAAATCCTGAAACCGCCAATTTGGAATTTCAAAAATCCGCCGGAAACACCCTATATCCGCCGGAAAAGACATTTCCGGCGTTTTCACGTTTTGACCGTTGGTTTTCGTTTCTCTATATAAATCTCTTATCCACCTCTTCTTCTTCTTCACACCTCTACCAATCTATCTTCTCTCTACTAAATCTCTTTCTCTCTACCAATCCATTCTCCACTTCTCTCTACTAATCTCTTCCTCTCGTCAAATTTCTTCGATATAAGGTACGTTTGTAACATTAGTTAATATTTTTGGTTTTTGAATTATTTTATAATATGAGTTTGTTACTAATTGTGGTGTTGTTTGTTTAGGTATTTTTTGGGTCCTCCTCTTTCCTCTTTGTTTGAGTTCGGGATAAGCTTCAAGTCAGGGCATTCTCTTCACTACGGTTAGTTATTGTATTTTTTCTTTTAGTCGTTGGTGATTTTTAATAACGCTTATTAGCACCACCATCAAAATTTGTTTCTCCCAAAAATTATATAATAATGTTCTTTTACTATTTTTGTACAAAATTAAAATTAATAAAATATTAATTACTTCACTATTTATAGTAAAATTTTGTTACAAATTTTGTTTGCAATAATAATACAAAATAATTTATATTGAAAAAACTTATTTATTAAGTTCACTTATAAAGTAATTAATATATCAATATATATCAAAATATAAAGTAATTGATAGTTGATTTCATTTACGTTGTAGTGTAGTACATAGATATTGAAATTATGGATCGTAGTTGGATGTATGATCGATTGTTGTAACACCCCGGTAATTTTATCGACTAAAAATACCCAAGTGCACATTAGTAACACATCAGAGATACACAATTCCTGCCCAAATACTGAATATCGCAACATAGTTCAACTGAATAATAACACAGCGGTCTTAACACAAATAAGACCATAAACTGCCAGCAACTATAGTACTCAGTATCGTACAAGAAAGCGGAAGAAATACATAATACCACATCATAGTGTCGTATTACACAGACAACAAAGAGAATATAAACTTAAACATAAAGCTAAGTCTTCAGTAGCCAGTCCGAGGGCAACCTGCTCGTGCCTCTGTGGATCTCCTCTTTCCCTGTTTCTCTGCAAAACAACAACAATGGATTGGGTGAGACAACTTGTCTCAGTGAGTTCTACCGAGACCCCTACTCGCACTCTCGGTTCAATTATAAAAATCCGGTTTTAAGTCAATACGGCATCGGCCGCGCGAACGCTCCATCCGATGAACCGCATAAAAACAATCACACAAAAACAGATTACCGCTGACGCGAACGCTGCAAGCCGGTAACCTGTTAACTCAGTACGACACCGCTGACGCGAACGCTGCAAGCCGGTATCGCACTACAAACAACATAACACCGCTGACGCGAACGCTGCAAGCCGGTGAACCCCCCTATCAATAGTACATTCTCCTATTGGCATGGAGCCTAGGTAAGAGGATCATGACTCCCTCCCCCTAGTATGTTACAACATAGGGTCGTCACCCAACTCGATATATAAACATATATCTACAGTACTATGAACCCACGGTCCATCAAATTAGACAATCAATGAAACACTTAATCCACATTTTCTTTTTATAAAAACCAAGTTCACACTCGCACTCTAGTTGACCACTTTTCGACACAATTTTCAATATCAAAAACAGTTCATTTTGCCTTAAAAATAGAATATTCAGTTAGGCCTCTGAATAAGCTTTAAAACGCATCTTAGAACACCTCAATCGGGTTCCCGGATCAAAAGTTATCGCAAAACGAAAAACAGTGTTTGGTTGCTGAAATTCTGCCAAACTGCGCTGAAGTCGCGCTGGCGCGCGAGTTGCGCGCGAACTGGCAGAAAGTTCTGCCAAACTGCGCTGAAGTCGCGCTGGAGCGCAGGTGAGGCGCGAACAGGCAGAACGGGGGGTCTGTTAAGACAGATTTTGACGATTTCGCACGAAAACCGCGATTCCGCTCAATTCCGATTCTTGTTCCGATTAAAAACAGATTTGACAACCATAAAAACAGTTCCAATCAAAGTCATACAATTATTCAAGTCAATTAAAAACTCATTCAAAACGGATTTTATCAAAATGCGACATATTTTCCAATTATCGGTTTTCAACCCAAAATCTCTCAAACTCGATTACCAAATAATATTCCAGTCCAGCGAAAGCAGTAAAACAATTAATTAATTAATTCGAAACATAAAATCCTAAACGTGAGTAGAACTCACCCCCGAAGCGTGTGCCGACACCGAGACTTCAAAATCACCGAGACTTCGCCAAATCACCAAGACTTTCCGCGACACCGTTTTTCTGACAAAACCACACGAACGTTCCCCGCATAAACTTTCCGTTCCGACGTCGCTCCAATCCGCTTCCAAAACTTTCCGCTCGATCACGAAACCTCTTTTTGACCGAAATGCCGAATTCCTTGAAATCTTCCCCGAACACTATTCATCTTCTTCCTCAAGCTCAAAATCACTATTCCTCCAAAAACCCCAAATTTGGATTCTCAAACCCTAACTCTCCCAACCTTCCAATCGAACATCAATTCGCTTTCTACCTTCATCGGGTTGCCTTCTAATCATCCGTAAACCATCACATCATCATCAAAAACCGAAATCCTTCCCCAAAACCTTCAATGTTCGAAAATGGCAAAGTGAGAGAAAGTGAGTTGATGATGAAAATCTTGGTACCAAATCGAAGAGTAAGTAACGTTGAGCATTTTTCGTGTTGGACGGAAGTCGTTTTGATGAGCGGAATTGCCCCCTTTTTCCTCTTCTTCTTCCTC
The DNA here is from genome assembly GCA_039519185.1 of Astragalus membranaceus. Classification (NCBI taxonomy): domain Eukaryota; kingdom Viridiplantae; phylum Streptophyta; class Magnoliopsida; order Fabales; family Fabaceae; genus Astragalus; species Astragalus membranaceus. Next base: position 45,739,322 of record CM076848.1, read on the forward strand.
CCCCTTTCTTTCTCTTTTCTCTCCTTTCCTTCTCTGTTTCTCCCTCTGTCTCGTGCTTCCTTTCTTCTTTCTTTCTTTCCTTTTAATTAATACACACACACACACTTATATTTATTTAATATATTTGTTGTAACGCGGTCAAATTACCATATTGATCGAAATCTCCTATTTTGATTCCAAAACTTCCTTGGTCCGTATTATCCGGTTAACGATTCGATGACAACCAATAAATAATTTTAGCACTCAGTAAATTTACCAGTCAAGTACTAAATTAATTCAATTGGGTTAACATCCAAATAATTCGGTTAATTATTTTGCGGATGTTACATTCTCCCCAACTTAAAAGAATTTTGTCCTCAAAATTTCGTCAAGTCTTTCATCTGACTAATCGAGAATCGGCATTCTCAGAAAGGTCCTTAGTTGCTGAAAAACAATCTCGAAATAACGAAATGAGCGTAGGAACTCTTCCCTAGTGGGCACATCAATCTCCAAGTATGATCCCCTACTACCTTGATACGAACTCTCTGGTTACGAATCAACACGAGAAACTCCTTTTTCGCCTACATAGGCTCGGCACCGCGTTCGAAAACACTTCCGAAGCTTCATTCCTCACTTGCTCCCCAACTTGATTAATCCAAATCAAAGTACTCATCGGTAGATGTAAAAACAAACACGATTTCCTCGAAAGGTGTAAACACTTTCTCAACAAATCTTCTAATATCCTTAACGGTTCTCGTACATACCGACAATGTGACGAAAAAGTCACTTGTGAAACTTCTTGACTCATTTCCAAGTCTTCGAGGTAAAACTTTTTCAAAAGATGAGATTTGGGTTTCATCAAAAGCTCTGACCTTAAACGTAGAAATAAACCACGGGGACATCAAATAAATTGAACGTAATGAAAATCACCTCAGTTGTCGTCCAAACCACTATCAAACAGAACTTAGAGCTCCTTTCCGAATTAGTCAATAGCGTTGAGAGCTTCCCCTCAACCTAAGCAATCCTCCTAGGATTTTTCCTTCTCAATCATATTTTATTAGCTTCTTCTTTCGTTCTCAAAATTAATCTCAGTATGCGGGTTTTCACAAAAATGATTTCTCAAAACTACTCTACCGCACGCCAAGCTTCACCTTGGAAATTCCAGACTCTCGCAAGCAGGTCCTTCAATTAATTCCTTTGCTGGTTGTCCGCAATGTGAAAAACAGTCAGCTGTTACTTCATTTTGTTCTTTAGATATTCCTCAGCCAGCTTAGATACCTTACTATTCAAACGATCTTAGAATTAAATGAGTTGATTCGGTTAACCGGTCCACAACTACCCAAATGGAGTCGTTACCGGTTTGGGATGTTGGCAACGCCATTACAAAATCCATGGAAATGTCCTCCCATTTCTAAACGGGTACTACAAGCGGCCGTAACAGACCAACGGGCTTCTGATGTTCTATCTTAACCTTTTGACAAGTTAAGCATTGTAACACAAATTCAGCAATCTCTAACTTCATCGCCGGGCACACAGATTCTATTCTTGAAACAAAACACTATCAGTGGTAAAAATCTGGAAATAATCTTCGTGATTGTAGTTTCACATCAACTTCCTGTGCTAAGCGCATCAACTATAACATTGGCCCCTCCCTGTGGCACTTCAACTTGAAGTCACAATTAATACACAATCTCGTAATACCAACCTTCTTTTGAACAGCAACACTGGACACTCCAAGGAAGCGCACACGGTCGAATGAACTTATTTGGTATCAACTCTTTAAGTTGGGATTTCAATTTTTGATAATTCCAAAGGAGACACTCAGTAAGGAACTATAGAGGTTGACCCGGAATCAAGGCTATAGAGACTTTTACTTCCCGCTACGGAGGCACGGAAGAAACTTCATCCGAAAAAAAAAAGCATACAGAAATTCAATCACTATCTGAATGGACGGCAACCCTAAACCCGGAAAGATGTCGTACTTCTCATAGGCAACCAAATATACTCTACCACAAGATTTCTGTCTCCTATGACAAGTAGACAATTTTTGGCACTATGCTTTGAGTTATAAAACAATGAGTTGCACCCAAATTCTAAAGTATATTGACAGAGTTATTGAAAAGGGACCTCATACCTCTCTGCAGATTGTCATTAGGTGCGGTAGTCCGAGCATCCAAAGTGTTGACTCATCCCTGACCAGGAGCATTTGGTGCTCCTCGGAAATTCTTCCTTGCTGGGCACTTATTTGCATAGTGACCCTCTTCATTACAAGCATAGCATCTATCAGGCCTCGGCGGACACTCGCCACGGTGGTGCCTCCCACACCTTGTACAATTCTTCCTCGTTGGTGAGTCGAACAATTGTACCTGCTTTCCTTTATAATCATCCTCCCCGCCAAAGTCATGCATGGGACCCATTTGGGAATTAGATGGCCCATCACTCCTCTTATTCCGATGGAATCCCTTCCTGCTTGCATACAATCTTGACAAATCGCTTTCGGCAATATAGGCTTGTTGCACCATGGCAGCATAGGTGGTCTTCGGAAAAGAACTAAGACTTTGAGCAATATCCTCTCTCAACCCATGTTTGTACCTGTCGGTCTTCCATCGGTCATTGGGGGCATATCCAACTAAACCGAAGAATTGATACAACTCTTCAAATTTAGCCGTGTATTGGCCCACGGTCAAGCCTCCTTGTGTAAGAGCCAAAAACTCATTTTCCTTATCCAACCTCATAGCCGTGGGGAAAAATTGTTCCAAAAATGATGTTCGGAAATTTTCCCAAGTCGGAGGAGTTCCCATTGTCTCCATCATGGCCCTAGCATTTGTCCACCAGTTATTGGCCTCTCCCTTCAACATATGGGATGCCAACCTCAACTTATCTTCATCGGTCACTTGCATTGTTACAAAGATCTTTTCAATGTCATCCAGCCAATGTTGTGCTCTCATGACATCCGGCCCACCTCTAAACTCGGAGGGTTTCATTTTCAGGAACTCTGAAAATTCTCCTTGGGTTCACTTGGGGCTCTGGAGCTTGATGCTGCTGAGCATTTTGCTGTAGGATTTGTTGCTGCTGATGCATAAGCATCATGTCTTGCATCATTTTCTGCTGGTTCTCAATGACATTCTGCATCCACTCAAAATTTGGATCAACAGGAGGAGGAACGCCTCTACCTCTTCTGGCCATGATTCTGCGAAATATGCACAAAGTATTAAGTTGATCAAGCTCAATGTCTAATAGCATACTAAGAAAATCACGACTGGAAAAGCAAAGACCCTATAAGCTAAGTCCGACTAGGTCGAACGGCTCTGATACCAACTGTAACACCCCGGTAATTTTATCGACTAAAAATACCCAAGTGCACATTAGTAACACATCAGAGATACACAATTCCTGCCCAAATACTGAATATCGCAACATAGTTCAACTGAATAATAACACAGCGGTCTTAACACAAATAAGACCATAAACTGCCAGCAACTATAGTACTCAGTATCGTACAAGAAAGCGGAAGAAATACATAATACCACATCATAGTGTCGTATTACACAGACAACAAAGAGAATATAAACTTAAACATAAAGCTAAGTCTTCAGTAGCCAGTCCGAGGGCAACCTGCTCGTGCCTCTGTGGATCTCCTCTTTCCCTGTTTCTCTGCAAAACAACAACAATGGATTGGGTGAGACAACTTGTCTCAGTGAGTTCTACCGAGACCCCTACTCGCACTCTCGGTTCAATTATAAAAATCCGGTTTTAAGTCAATATGGCATCGGCCGCGCGAACGCTCCATCCGATGAACCGCATAAAAACAATCACACAAAAACAGATTACCGCTGACGCGAACGCTGCAAGCCGGTAACCTGTTAACTCAGTACGACACCGCTGACGCGAACGCTGCAAGCCAGTATCGCACTACAAACAACATAACACCGCTGACGCGAACGCTGCAAGCCGGTGAACCCCCTACCAATAGTACATTCTCCTATTGGCATGGAGCCTAGGTAAAAGGATCATGACTCCCTCCCCCTAGTATGTTACAACATAGGGTCGTCACCCAACTCGATATATAAACATATATCTACAGTACTATGAACCCACGGTCCATCAAATTAGACAATCAATGAAACACTTAATCCACATTTTCTTTTTATAAAAACCAAGTTCACACTCGCACTCTAGTTGACCACTTTTCGACACAATTTTCAATATCAAAAACAGTTCATTTTGCCTTAAAAATAGAATATTCAGTTAGGCCTCTGAATAAGCTTTAAAACGCATCTTAGAACACCTCAATCGGGTTCCCGGATCAAAAGTTATCGCAAAACGAAAAACAGTGTTTGGTTGCTGAAATTCTGCCAAACTGCGCTGAAGTCGCGCTGGCGCGCGAGTTGCGCGCGAACTGGCAGAAAGTTCTGCCAAACTGCGCTGAAGTCGCGCTGGAGCGCAGGTGAGGCGCGAACAGGCAGAACGGGGGGTCTGTTAAGACAGATTTTGACGATTTCGCACGAAAACCGCGATTCCGCTCAATTCCGATTCTTGTTCCGATTAAAAACAGATTTGACAACCATAAAAACAGTTCCAATCAAAGTCACACAATTATTCAAGTCAATTAAAAACTCATTCAAAACGGATTTTATCAAAATGCGACATATTTTCCAATTATCGGTTTTCAACCCAAAATCTCTCAAACTCGATTACCAAATAATATTCCAGTCCAGCGAAAGCAGTAAAACAATTAATTAATTAATTCGAAACATAAAATCCTAAACGTGAGTAGAACTCACCCTCGAAGCGTGTGCCGACACCGAGACTTCAAAATCACCGAGACTTCGCCAAATCACCAAGACTTTCCGCGACACCGTTTTTCTGACAAAACCACACGAACGTTCCCCGCATAAACTTTCCGTTCCGACGTCGCTCCAATCCGCTTCCAAAACTTTCCGCTCGATCACGAAACCTCTTTTTGACCGAAATGCCGAATTCCTTGAAATCTTCCCCGAACACTATTCATCTTCTTCCTCAAGCTCAAAATCACTATTCCTCCAAAAACCCCAAATTTGGATTCTCAAACCCTAACTCTCCCAACCTTCCAATCGAACATCAATTCGCTTTCCACCTTCATCGGGTTGCCTTCTAATCATCCGTAAACCATCACATCATCATCAAAAACCGAAATCCTTCCCCAAAACCTTCAATGTTCGAAAATGGCAAAGTGAGAGAAAGTGAGTTGATGATGAAAATCTTGGTACCAAATCGAAGAGGAAGTAACGTTGAGCATTTTTCGTGTTGGACGGAAGTCGTTTTGATGAGCGGAATTGCCCCCTTTTTCCTCTTCTTCTTCCTCCCCCTTTCTTTCTCTTTTCTCTCCTTTCCTTCTCTGTTTCTCCCTCTGTCTCGTGCTTCCTTTCTTCTTTCTTTCTTTCCTTTTAATTAATACACACACACACTTATATTTATTTAATATATTTGTTGTAACGCGGTCAAATTACCATATTGATCGAAATCTCCTATTTCGATTCCAAAACTTCCTTGGTCCGTATTATCCGGTTAACGATTCGATGACAACCAATAAATAATTTTAGCACTCAGTAAATTTACCAGTCAAGTACTAAATTAATTCAATTGGGTTAACATCCAAATAATTCGGTTAATTATTTTGCGGATGTTACAATTGTTTCCTGGAAGATCCGGTTTAAAGCGACGTTTTGTAGAAGGAGTAGAAGAGTTTATTTTTTGTGCTAAGCATCATGAAGAATTTGCGCGACAAGGCGGAATTAGATGTCCGTGCTTGAAATGTTCGTTTCGAGTTATAAGCAATGAAGACGAAGTTTGAGTTGATTTGTACAATAATGGATTTAGGCCAAATTATTGGATATGGAGTTGTAACACCCCATTTCTGAAGTGTCACCTCTCTAACTTAAACTCCTATTTCTTTGTATTTATTTAGAAAAATGGACCAATTTTTTTTTTTGTAAAACGAATTTGAAAATGTTTTTTTTTTATAAGAACTTAAAAATAAGCTAGAGTATGACTCACTATCAAGAATGACTCCAAATAGGTCCAACATAAAGGTTACTCATATATTAAACATATGCATCATAATTACAACAAACTACAGGGCACGCTCACAAGCGGCGTGGTCAACGCTAATACAAAAGACACGCACTCAGGCGGCATCATATCTACATGAAGAGGTATACTCCATCCCTAAATACATATGGGAGGTAAGATGCAAAAGAACTATGTACAAGGATACCTATCCTCAAAAAGACTTACTTGACATTACCATTCTCTTGTCAGTACGTCACAACCCACTATCCTACGCCATCCCAATACCTGACAATATCACACACACACACCAACACTATACCTCTGCTCAGCTGATCTCACCAAAGATAATAAGACGGACTCACCTCCGGGTCATCCTCATCGTCGAACTCCTCATCACTAGAAATATAAATCAACTCATGAGCTCCAGAGAATGATCCGGCACTACGAGACTCACTCACTGCCGTCCAGACTGGAAGAGCAGGTACAGGATGAGGTGGAAACATGTGCAAAGGTGGCGGAGAAGTATGAGCAAACTCTGGAATGATAGGTGACTTTGGAATGTCATCAGCAGTACCATCATGGACATCAGTATCAACAAAATCCCTAGCACCACCCTCAGCAATGGGGGCAAAGGGTACCTGAATCACCGGGACGGGGTCAACAGGTTCAGAAAAATCTCGGGTCACTGATGATCTAGCAAGTCTCCTAGGAATGGCGCTCTTCTTCAGAGTGGTTATCCTACGTGGTCCACTCCTACCTCCACGCGTAGGTTGCAATGGACGCCTAGTCCCAGAATAGAATTTTCGCACAGGAGGGGTCCAAGGTACATCCCAGAAAAAGTCGAACGGCATATTAATAGTGTACTTAGTCTTGTAACGTAACTGTGAGAGACGGTTACCTTCATCATCTATACTGGTCGATACTACTACTCCCCTAAACCGGATCTTTTGGGAGACGGGGTCGAACTCCCAATCATCCAAATTTCCACCACTAGGGAAATCAAGAACTTGTTCCCCCTTGAGATCCAAGGGCAAGTCCATCTCCTGCAAATCCTTCATAACCATCTTGTCCTTCGAAGCCATCTTCTGAACCCAATTTTTAAATATACCACATACAAAATAACACACAACAAGGGTGAATTCCTCGTCCACGAGTTCATCATAAGCTATACATAGGTAAAACCAAAATAATACATACATACAGATACCATGCATTACTTACTTATCTTTAGATATCATTCCAAAATCAAAAAAAATAACACATAGGATTCATAAACAATCTCAGCACCTCAACATAATATGGAGTTAGTCAATCAAAGGTATTCTGATCCGTGTTAGTAATCGTTCCTCACATCGATTATTAATACCATCAAAATTTCCATACGAAATGGAATAGCACTAGATCGTCACCTAGGCCAATACTGTGATCTAGATTCTCCGTTAGATCAACACCGACAGACATAACATTTACATATGTCTCCGTGTCCCTTGTAACCTAGATCTGGATTCCCCGTCAGACCTACAGCAATTACTCAGGCAGTCTTCAACACAGGACCATCTAGCATCCAGGTTGGAACAACGCCCTAAAAACGTTCTAAACTCTCAACGCTCTAGGTCCTCGATGGTACCTAGATAATCAATACGAATCTTTGCTAGATTTTCTCACATCTAGATTGAGACTCGTCCCCAAGTTCTCATCTCAAAACAACGCTTAACTTTGAAAGTCTCATTACATATTAATAATCATCGAGTATCCCATTTTCATAAATTCTCTTTTTAACATGATGCGCTCAAAGTTTTAGAGAACCACACTAAGCGTCCCATTCCACTTAGCATAGCTTTCCGGGTATTCTTATCTTTTGACGGACGAGAGTACCACTTTGAGTTTTCGAAAACGTTTCTCTTTTATAAAGTCGGAATACTCAATTATTATCTTTACTGACATACTTTCATTGTTAACCACAACTCTTAAATCAACTCTTTGTTCTCCATTTTTCAAATGCCTAAGGTTTCATTTTCAAAATACGAGCGTGTTTGTTCAAATGAGGTTACACCGAAGATCCATTGGAGAAATTCGGGTTTTCACAATTTATACGCTATTTCATAAAGTCTGTTTTCTTTTTATTCTGTCAAAAATATTTATTCTGTTTTACCATGACTAATTCCTATTAACTCTCGAAATTCAGTTTTCCTATTTTCGAACCTCCCACGATCTGTCACTAAAATGTCACGTTCCCTTTATCTTTTTACCGTTACGATTCCTCTGCTCGAGTCCAATTCAACTCAAGTTACAAAACAATTGGTCATAACAATAGTTATGACTCCAACACTCAGACAATTCAGCACAACCAGTCATTCACATCTTCACAATCAATCACAGGGATATTCAATATAAAATCTCACATAATAATACTACAAATATTATCAGGCAAAACAATCCAGCACACAGTTCAAACAATCACACAACACCCATGAAGCTAAAACTCATTATGCAGAAATTCCCCTTACCTGAAACGTGCTCTGACGAGTAGCGAGGTATCCGAGCAAGGGCCGGTCCAGATGTCGCAGAACCTTCAACGCATAGACATAAAGTCCAAAGGTCTTAGATTACAATACTAGTACTCATTTTAAGGGTGGTAACTAGAGCGTGATAAGCTACTAGTCCCGGTTTTCGATATTTCTTTTTCTACTAAACGATTCTTTTCTTATGAAACTTTTAAGCTTTTTAACTATTTTCTTTCTCCAACCACTATGCCCCTTTTTTTTTTCATGATCAGAAATGCTAAGAACAAAAACTTTTGGGTGACTACAAGTTTCAAAGTTGCTGAAAATACAAGCTTTATATCAAAACATATATTTTCCTTTGTATCAAAACAAACTTTTTTGTTCCAAAGGATCTACTCTACCATTTCGTGAAAACAACACTATAATAGAAGAACAAAACTATTTTTTTTTTCTTTAAGTAAACTCACGGCTGAAAAAAATGGTGTTTGATTTTGCTTAAAAGGAAAAATTTGATTTACAATGATCATCAAAGAAATAACATACAGGAACTAGTATTTAGGTGAAGAACCCAAAATAAAATCTTTGTTTGATTCAAGATTTTCACTTTAACAAAATTTTTCTTTTAAAACATGTAAATAAAGAAACAAAAATATATATGATAAAAAGTGAATCAGGTTATGGTCTGAACAAAAATTTAAAAGGAAAGGGGTATTTTCTTACCAAGTTAGAAATAGAAATAACTAGGGAGAGATGATCCTTCAAGATATTCTTCTTCACGTATGATCCATGATTGTATTATTGATGTAGGAGGCTTTTCTCTTTGTGAAGCAAGAATAAAACAGAAGTGGGGTTGTATTGAAGTAGAAGTAAATATGATGATGAAAGAAAGGAAAGAGTTATGATGATGAGAGGCAAGCAAAATGAAATTAGAGAGATTTTGTGGTTGTGAATGGGTCTGGCGAGGTAAAAAAGAGAGATGAAATTGTTTTTTTTTTTATATAGATAACTTCTTGAGTAAGTAGAGTAAAATAATATCTAGATATTTATTTGATATATTAATATAATAATACGGTTAAACGATAGTTAGCGTTTTTGCGGAATTAACCTCGCATCGGATGTTAACTAAATTATTCCAACTCTCGATTAAAACCTTGACGTCGAACGCTTTCAGATTCGGGTCACGGTTAGGGTTTTTAAGCGGGTAACTTTCGTCCGGCAGGTCCAAAACGCGTCCAAATTCCGGTGGAATTTTGGAACGAAAATTAAACCTCAACCTAATATAATATATTAGGTCCTATATCTATTTTCGGTTTGGTGAAAACACACAGAAATTCTGGGGCTAAATTCACACGCGCTAGCGTGAGAAAACACACAAGTGAAAACATATAAAAGAAATTAAATAGAAAATTGAGGGTGTTACATTACTGCCCTCCTAAAAAAAATTTCGTCCTCGAAATTACTAACCTGGAAATAAATATGGATACATCGTCTTCATTTTGTCTTCTAATTCCCATGTTGTATCTCCCGTCGTTTGGTTCCACACAACTTTCACCAAAGGGATTTGTTTTCCCCTCAAGTGTTTAATTCTCCTGTCCTCGATTCGTACAGGCGAAGCTTCATAAGACAGATTTTCTCTCAGTTGTACTACATCGGGTTCTATGATATGCGACGGATCAGAAATATACTTCCTCAATTGTGAAACATGAAATACATTGTGAATATTTGAAAGAAAAGGTGGTAAAGCTATTTGATATGCCACGGGGCCAATTCGGCGGATGATTTGATAAGGTCCAATAAATTTGGGAGTGAGTTTTCTGGACTTAATCGCTCTGCCTACACCGGTGGTAGATGTGACTCTCAAAAATACATGCTCTCCTTCTTGAAATTCGAGAGGTCTCCTTCTTTTATCTGAGTAGCTCTTCTGCCTGCTCTGAGCAGCTTTCATCTTTTCACGAATCTGTTTGATCTTTTCTGTTGTTTGTTGTACAATCTCTGGTCCTACAAGCATACTTTCTCCATCCTGATACCAACACAAAGGTGTCTGACATTTTCTTCCATATAAAGCCTCGTAGGGTGCCATTCCTATGCTTGAGTGAAAACTATTGTTGTACGTAAACTCTATCAAAGGTAAAAGATCGTCCCAACTTCCTCTATTGTATAAGACACAGGCTCTCAGTAAATCCTCTAAGGATTGGATCGTCCTTTCCGTCTGTCCGTCTGTTTGGGGATGATACGCAGAACTCAATCTCAACTTTGTCCCTAAGGATTGGTGTAAACTTTTCCAGAAATTAGAAGTAAACTTTGGATCTCTATCAGAAACTATACTAATAAGTACTCCATGCAATCTAATGACTTCTTTGATGTACAATTCTGTCAGCTTCTCCACATTATATGTTGTCCTAATTGGTAAGAAATGGGCAGATTTAGTCAACCTATCGACGATCACCCAAATCGAATCAAAACTCTTTGGGGTCCTTGGTAATCCTATAACAAAATCCATTGAGATACTATCCCACTTCCATTCAGGTACATCCAAGGATTGGAGCATTCCAGCAGGTCGCTGATGTTCTACTTTAGCTTTCTGACACGTGAGACATGATGCCACGTACTCTGCCACTTGTTTCTTCATTCCTGGCCACCAAAATCTTTGCTTTAAATCTTGGTACATCTTCGTTGTTCCGGGGTGAATGCTCAGTTTGCTTCTGTGTGCTTCATCCAAAATTAACTTTCTCATCTCGATATTGTTTGGCACACAAACTCTTCCATTGAATCTCAGAATTCCATCAGTTCCTATATTAAACTCAGCTGCTTTCTCTTGACCTATCTGCTCTCTTTTCTCCTGAAGGTGTTCGTCAGTTGCTTGCTGTTCTCGGATGGTTTCCATAAGGTCGCTTGACACGGTGATCATACCAAAGCGCATCTTTCTTGGAAAGATTTCCACTTTCATACTTAAATCACGAAATTGCTCCAACAATTCTAATTCTTTGACCATCATCGTAGACACATGAATACTTTTCCTACTCAGCGCATCAGCTACAACGTTAGCCTTCCCTGGATGGTATTGTAGAGAAAAATCATAATCTTTTAGAAATTCCATCCAACGCCTCTGTCTCATGTTAAGCTCCTTTTGACTGAAAAGATATTTCAAGCTCTTGTGATCGCTAAAAACGTCAAATTTGACTCCATACAGATAATGCCTCCATATTTTCAACGCAAACACGACCGCAGCTAACTCCAAATCGTGTGTCGGATAATTCCTTTCATGAATTTTCAGTTGTCTCGAAGCATAAGCCACAGCCTTTCGATGTTGCATAAGCACACAACCTAGTCCTTGGTGAGATGCATCACAATAAACTTCATATGGCTCATGAGATAATGGCAGAACTAACACAGGTGCAGTGGTTAGTCGCTTCTTCATCAGTTGGAAACTCTCTTCACACTTCTGAGTCCACACAAACGGTTGATCCTTTCTTGTGAGTTGTGTCAATGGGGCCACGATCTTCGAGAATCCTTCAATGAATCTTCGATAATATCCAGCCAAACCTACGAAACTACGGATTTCAGTCACAGTCTTTGGTCGTTCCCAAGCAAGAACTGTTTCTACTTTGGCAGGGTCAACAGCAATGCCTTCCTTCGAGATCACATGACCTAAAAATTTGACTTCTTCAAGCCAGAATTCACACTTTGATAACTTTGCAAACAATGTTTTCTCCCTTAGAACTTGAAGAACTTGACGTAGATGCTCATGATGTTCCTCAGGGGTTTTTGAATAAATGAGAATGTCGTCGATGAACACCACAACGAATTGATCAAGGAACGAGTGAAAAATTCGATTCATGTAATCCATAAATATTGCAGGCGCATTTGTGACTCCAAAGGGCATTACAAGGTATTCATAATGACCATATCGTGTTCGAAAAGCAGTCTTTGGAACATCTTCAGCCTTTACACGAATCTGGTGATATCCGATCCTCAAGTCGATCTTTGAAAAGGTCGTAGCTCCTTGCAATTGATCCATCAAATCATCGATGCGGGGTAAAGGATACTTGTTTTTAATTGTCACTTTGTTGAGTTGTCGATAGTCTACACACAGCCTTGAACCACCATCCTTCTTCTTTACTAACAAGACAGGTGCCCCCCAAGGGGATACACTTGGTCGGATGAACTGTTTCGACAACAGATCTTCTAGTTGGGCTTTTAAATCTGTTAATTCTACCGGGGACATCCTATAAGGGGCTATAGAAATAGGTCCAGTTCCAGGAACTAAGTCGATTGAAAATTCTACATCTCTAACTGGCGGCAAACCTGGAACATCTTCGGGAAATACTTCAGGAAAATCCTTCACCACAGGCATGCTGTCCAATTCTACCTTCCCCTCGATTTCCAAACTAGATAACAGAATGTATCCTTGTGATCCTCCTTTCAAAGACACTCCCACACGATTGGCAGACAAAAATCCAGAAATCTCAGGGTCAGGAAAAACTAAGGTTTTATTTGCACAATCTAAAAGAATGTGGTTGGATGCTAACCAATCCATACCCAGAATTACATCTAGCTTCTTCAAAGGTAAGCATATCAAGTCAACCAAAAAGTGTCTATCAAGAATAACAATGGGACAATTTAAACACACGGTATTTGCAGTGATAGGCTTAGCAGTGGGCGTAGAAACAATCAAGTCAAAGGACAGAGAAGACACAGGCAATCCTAATGGTTTCACACAATCTAAAGAGATGAAAGAATGCGTCGCACCCGAATCAAATAGTACAGTTAAGATATTACCGTTTATGTCGCCTTCTCCCTGTATGAGATCCTCAGACTCTGGATCCTCAACACCATTCAGGGTGTAAACTCTTCCCCTGGCTATTGGTCTAGCAGCTTTCAGATTGTTCATGTTTGGTTCCGCCTTTGGGGCAGTGCAATCCCTAGAAAAATGTCCGGGTTTCTGGCAGTTGAAACAAAGAGATGTCTTCAGCACACATTTGTCAGCCAAGTGCTCTGGTGAACCACACTTATAGCAAAACCGATTTCCAAATGGAGTTTGGTTAGGTCTAGTTCCACTTCCACTAGCTGTCAGTGCTAGACGGTTTGGTTGTTTAGCCACTTGATTTCCTGGGGGTCGAAAATAAGGTTTCCTTTGTTGAGGCTGGGGTTGTCTTCCTCTATTATTGTTGTTGTTCCACTGATTTCTTCCAAATGACCTAGACGGTCCTCCAACGTTCCCTCTATTGGCCCTTCTGTTCTTCATCACTTCTATTTCTCTACACTTCTCCACTAGAGGTTGAAAAGTACGGATGCTCAAAGGTCTCACGGATTCTTCAATTTCATATTTCAGTCCACTTAGGAACCTTTCACATAAGTAATCTTCATCCACTTGATGCTGAAAGAAACGGAAATACTTCGAGAGGTTCTCGAACTTTGCAGCGTATTCCGGTATAGTTTGATTCCCTTGAAAAACTCTCAGAAATTCTTTCTCCTTCTCAACCCTTGCACTGTGGGGGAAATACTTGTCAAGGAAAGTACTACGAAATGATTCCCAGTTTACCTCTTGATTCCTTGTTTCCATGAGTAGTCTAGTGCCCTTCCACCAGTACTCGGCATCTCCCAGTAAAAGATAGGTTGCATAAGTTACCTTTACTTCCGCAGGGGAATGAAGTACTTCAAAAATTTTCTCGATTTCTTGCAACCACAGATCTGCCTTCTCGGGATTGGTGTCTCCATGGAACTTAGGAGGATCATGACGGCGAAAATCAACTAGTCCTTTGGATTCGGCAGCACGTTCTTCCCTTTGTTGTTTCTGCAGATCCCCCTGAGTCTTTGCAGTAGCTTGCTGAGCCATGGCAGCGGCCATGTCAGCCAACACTTGAACCAATCGTTCCGCATTGCCTCCATCGTTACCTCCTTGGGATCCTGATGCTCCTTGTGGTCGAGACATTGGGTTTCTACAAGGTAAAACCGGTCAGAACCCAAAAGGAATAGTTAATTGTGTGTCAACACACATCACTTTTGTTAAGAGTGATTGCAAACAATTCAAGCAATGTTTCTCCAAGAGAAACGATTCAGACAATCAGCACAGAGTTCACACAGTCTTAAGCAATCAATGCTACCCAACTCATCCTAGAGACGCTATCAGCTGAGGCTACCCAAACTCACAGTCCGGTTAGAACCGAACTGCTCTGATACCACTAATGTAACACCCCATTTCTGAAGTGTCACCTCTCTAACTTAAACTCCTATTTCTTTGTATTTATTTAGAAAAATGGACCAATTTTTTTTTTTGTAAAACGAATTTGAAAATGTTTTTTTTTTATAAGAACTTAAAAATAAGCTAGAGTATGACTCACTATCAAGAATGACTCCAAATAGGTCCAACATAAAGGTTACTCATATATTAAACATATGCATCATAATTACAACAAACTACAGGGCACGCTCACAAGCGGCGTGGTCAACGCTAATACAAAAGACACGCACTCAGGCGGCATCATATCTACATGAAGAGGTATACTCCATCCCTAAATACATATGGGAGGTAAGATGCAAAAGAACTATGTACAAGGATACCTATCCTCAAAAAGACTTACTTGACATTACCATTCTCTTGTCAGTACGTCACAACCCACTATCCTACGCCATCCCAATACCTGACAATATCACACACACACACCAACACTATACCTCTGCTCAGCTGATCTCACCAAAGATAATAAGACGGACTCACCTCCGGGTCATCCTCATCGTCGAACTCCTCATCACTAGAAATATAAATCAACTCATGAGCTCCAGAGAATGATCCGGCACTACGAGACTCACTCACTGCCGTCCAGACTGGAAGAGCAGGTACAGGATGAGGTGGAAACATGTGCAAAGGTGGCGGAGAAGTATGAGCAAACTCTGGAATGATAGGTGACTTTGGAATGTCATCAGCAGTACCATCATGGACATCAGTATCAACAAAATCCCTAGCACCACCCTCAGCAATGGGGGCAAAGGGTACCTGAATCACCGGGACGGGGTCAACAGGTTCAGAAAAATCTCGGGTCACTGATGATCTAGCAAGTCTCCTAGGAATGGCGCTCTTCTTCAGAGTGGTTATCCTACGTGGTCCACTCCTACCTCCACGCGTAGGTTGCAATGGACGCCTAGTCCCAGAATAGAATTTTCGCACAGGAGGGGTCCAAGGTACATCCCAGAAAAAGTCGAACGGCATATTAATAGTGTACTTAGTCTTGTAACGTAACTGTGAGAGACGGTTACCTTCATCATCTATACTGGTCGATACTACTACTCCCCTAAACCGGATCTTTTGGGAGACGGGGTCGAACTCCCAATCATCCAAATTTCCACCACTAGGGAAATCAAGAACTTGTTCCCCCTTGAGATCCAAGGGCAAGTCCATCTCCTGCAAATCCTTCATAACCATCTTGTCCTTCGAAGCCATCTTCTGAACCCAATTTTTAAATATACCACATACAAAATAACACACAACAAGGGTGAATTCCTCGTCCACGAGTTCATCATAAGCTATACATAGGTAAAACCAAAATAATACATACATACAGATACCATGCATTACTTACTTATCTTTAGATATCATTCCAAAATCAAAAAAAATAACACATAGGATTCATAAACAATCTCAGCACCTCAACATAATATGGAGTTAGTCAATCAAAGGTATTCTGATCCGTGTTAGTAATCGTTCCTCACATCGATTATTAATACCATCAAAATTTCCATACGAAATGGAATAGCACTAGATCGTCACCTAGGCCAATACTGTGATCTAGATTCTCCGTTAGATCAACACCGACAGACATAACATTTACATATGTCTCCGTGTCCCTTGTAACCTAGATCTGGATTCCCCGTCAGACCTACAGCAATTACTCAGGCAGTCTTCAACACAGGACCATCTAGCATCCAGGTTGGAACAACGCCCTAAAAACGTTCTAAACTCTCAACGCTCTAGGTCCTCGATGGTACCTAGATAATCAATACGAATCTTTGCTAGATTTTCTCACATCTAGATTGAGACTCGTCCCCAAGTTCTCATCTCAAAACAACGCTTAACTTTGAAAGTCTCATTACATATTAATAATCATCGAGTATCCCATTTTCATAAATTCTCTTTTTAACATGATGCGCTCAAAGTTTTAGAGAACCACACTAAGCGTCCCATTCCACTTAGCATAGCTTTCCGGGTATTCTTATCTTTTGACGGACGAGAGTACCACTTTGAGTTTTCGAAAACGTTTCTCTTTTATAAAGTCGGAATACTCAATTATTATCTTTACTGACATACTTTCATTGTTAACCACAACTCTTAAATCAACTCTTTGTTCTCCATTTTTCAAATGCCTAAGGTTTCATTTTCAAAATACGAGCGTGTTTGTTCAAATGAGGTTACACCGAAGATCCATTGGAGAAATTCGGGTTTTCACAATTTATACGCTATTTCATAAAGTCTGTTTTCTTTTTATTCTGTCAAAAATATTTATTCTGTTTTACCATGACTAATTCCTATTAACTCTCGAAATTCAGTTTTCCTATTTTCGAACCTCCCACGATCTGTCACTAAAATGTCACGTTCCCTTTATCTTTTTACCGTTACGATTCCTCTGCTCGAGTCCAATTCAACTCAAGTTACAAAACAATTGGTCATAACAATAGTTATGACTCCAACACTCAGACAATTCAGCACAACCAGTCATTCACATCTTCACAATCAATCACAGGGATATTCAATATAAAATCTCACATAATAATACTACAAATATTATCAGGCAAAACAATCCAGCACACAGTTCAAACAATCACACAACACCCATGAAGCTAAAACTCATTATGCAGAAATTCCCCTTACCTGAAACGTGCTCTGACGAGTAGCGAGGTATCCGAGCAAGGGCCGGTCCAGATGTCGCAGAACCTTCAACGCATAGACATAAAGTCCAAAGGTCTTAGATTACAATACTAGTACTCATTTTAAGGGTGGTAACTAGAGCGTGATAAGCTACTAGTCCCGGTTTTCGATATTTCTTTTTCTACTAAACGATTCTTTTCTTATGAAACTTTTAAGCTTTTTAACTATTTTCTTTCTCCAACCACTATGCCCCTTTTTTTTTTCATGATCAGAAATGCTAAGAACAAAAACTTTTGGGTGACTACAAGTTTCAAAGTTGCTGAAAATACAAGCTTTATATCAAAACATATATTTTCCTTTGTATCAAAACAAACTTTTTTGTTCCAAAGGATCTACTCTACCATTTCGTGAAAACAACACTATAATAGAAGAACAAAACTATTTTTTTTTCTTTAAGTAAACTCACGGCTGAAAAAAATGGTGTTTGATTTTGCTTAAAAGGAAAAATTTGATTTACAATGATCATCAAAGAAATAACATACAGGAACTAGTATTTAGGTGAAGAACCCAAAATAAAATCTTTGTTTGATTCAAGATTTTCACTTTAACAAAATTTTTCTTTTAAAACATGTAAAGAAAGAAACAAAAATATATATGATAAAAAGTGAATCAGGTTATGGTCTGAACAAAAATTTAAAAGGAAAGGGGTATTTTCTTACCAAGTTAGAAATAGAAATAACTAGGGAGAGATGATCCTTCAAGATATTCTTCTTCACGTATGATCCATGATTGTATTATTGATGTAGGAGGCTTTTCTCTTTGTGAAGCAAGAATAAAACAGAAGTGGGGTTGTATTGAAGTAGAAGTAAATATGATGATGAAAGAAAGGAAAGAGTTATGATGATGAGAGGCAAGCAAAATGAAATTAGAGAGATTTTGTGGTTGTGAATGGGTCTGGCGAGGTAAAAAAGAGAGATGAAATTGTTTTTTTTTTTATATAGATAACTTCTTGAGTAAGTAGAGTAAAATAATATCTAGATATTTATTTGATATATTAATATAATAATACGGTTAAACGATAGTTAGCGTTTTTGCGGAATTAACCTCGCATCGGATGTTAACTAAATTATTCCAACTCTCGATTAAAACCTTGACGTCGAACGCTTTCAGATTCGGGTCACGGTTAGGGTTTTTAAGCGGGTAACTTTCGTCCGGCAGGTCCAAAACGCGTCCAAATTCCGGTGGAATTTTGGAACGAAAATTAAACCTCAACCTAATATAATATATTAGGTCCTATATCTATTTTCGGTTTGGTGAAAACACACAGAAATTCTGGGGCTAAATTCACACGCGCTAGCGTGAGAAAACACACAAGTGAAAACATATAAAAGAAATTAAATAGAAAATTGAGGGTGTTACATTACTGCCCTCCTAAAAAAAATTTCGTCCTCGAAATTACTAACCTGGAAATAAATATGGATACATCGTCTTCATTTTGTCTTCTAATTCCCATGTTGTATCTCCCGTCGTTTGGTTCCACACAACTTTCACCAAAGGGATTTGTTTTCCCCTCAAGTGTTTAATTCTCCAAATCGTGTGTCGGATAATTCCTTTCATGAAGAATTTGCGCGACAAGGCGGAATTAGATGTCCGTGCTTGAAATGTTCGTTTCGAGTTATAAGCAATGAAGACGAAGTTTGAGTTGATTTGTACAATAATGGATTTAGGCCAAATTATTGGATATGGAGTCGTCACGGGGAAGTAGGACCAGGGGTAGCTGCAGTTCCTACGGTTAATGTTCCAGTTGAAGTAGTAGCTCCCACATCAAGTAGTTATCCAGCGACTACGACATCTGGAGGAGGCCAAATTATACAACCGTTAGATGTTTATCAGGGAATGATATCTGACGCTGTTGGAGTAAATTTGGATTTTGAAGAACCGGAATATGATGCTGAAGAAGTTTCAAATGAGGAAGCTCAAAGGTTTTACATGTATTTGAGTGAGACAAATAAACCATTATTTGAAGGATCTAAAGACTCAAAATTATCAATGTGTGTTCGGTTGTTGGGTCTTAAGTCTCAATTTAATGTTGCTGAGTTGTGCATGGAATATATGACCAAAATGATGTTGGATGCAACCCCCATTAGAGGGCTTTTGCCGCAGAGTTATTATGAAGCTAAAAGACTGGTATCGAAGCTTGGCTTAAAATCTAAAAGAATTGATTGTTGTATGTCTGGTTGCATGCTCTATTATAACAATGAGTTTGGCATAAATGATGGAGAGTTGTCGGAATGCAAGTTGAGTGGAGAGCCACGCTATCGTGTGAGTAGGAAAGGGATGAGCAGAGGCAAACCGGTTCCACGAAAAGCAATGTTCTATCTGCCGCTTATACCAAGGCTACAGAGGATGTTTACTTCAATGGAGACCGCGGGTAAAATGACGTGGCACCATCAAAATAGAAATAATTCGGGTGAATTACGTCACTCATCTGATGGTGAAGCTTGGAAGCATTTTGATCGTGTTCAACCAGATTTTGCCAGTGATCCACGCAATGTTCGACTTGGTTTATGCTCTGATGGTTTCACACCATATATTCAAGCCTCGGCAACACCGTATTCATGTTGGCCAGTTATTGTTACCCCATACAACCTTCCTCCAGAAATGTGTATGTCTAAACCATACATGTTTTTAAATTCTATTATCCCAGGGCCAAGTAATCCAACAGCTGATATTGACATATATTTGCAACCTTTGATTGATGACCTAAAAAGGTTGTGGAATGGTGTTTTAACTTATGATGCAGCACGCAAACAAAATTTTGTGATGAGGGCGGCTTTGATGTGGACCATTAATGACTTCCCTGCCTATGGAATGTTGTCTGGATGGGGGACACATGGTAAGATGGCGTGTCCGATTTGCATGGTTGACACAAAGGCTTTTAGTCTTAAATACGGAGGAAAAACTTCATGGTTTGACTCGTACCGTAGGTTCTTACCTATGGATCACCCATTTAGAAAGCAGAAATATGCGTTCATCATGGGCAATGTTGAAACAGCTGGACCTCATCGTAAGTTGACACCAGAGGAAGTTTGGAATAGTGTTAGGGATATCCCTCCTGTGGAAGTCGTAGCGGGTGTTGTTTCTCGTCCAGATGGCTATGGACAATGACACAATTGGACGAAAAAAAGTATTTTTTGGGAACTTCCCTATTGGAAAGATAATCTATTGAGACACAATCTCGATGTCATGCATATAGAGAAGAATTTTTTCGACAACATATTTAACACTGTCATGAACGTGAAAGGCAAAACGAAAGACAATGAGAAAGCTAGGAAGGATATAGATCATTACTGTAGACGAAAGGATTTGTTGTTGGTTGAGCAAGGTACTAGGACTCTGAAACCCAAAGCCAATTATACTTTATCTACCGAACAAGCGAAAGCAGTTTATCAGTGGATAAAAGAGTTGAAAATGCCAGACGGTTATTCTTCCAATTTATCTAGATGTGAGGATGTGGTTAATGGGAGGTTGCATGGGATGAAGAGTCATGATTGTCATGTATTCATGGAGTGCTTACTTCCTATCGCTTTTAGTTCGTTGCCAACACACGTTTTGAATCCGCTCATTGAAATAAGTCAATACTTTAAGAATTTGTGTTCTGCAACGCTAAAAGCTGATGATCTTTCAAAAATAGAACAAGACATCCCACTTATCTTATGCAAGTTGGAGAGAGTATTTCCGCCTGGTTTCTTTGATTCTATGGAGCATCTACCGGTGCATCTCGCATATGAAGCTAAACTTGGCAGACCTGTACAATACAGATGGATGTAGACCTGTACAATACAGATGGATGTATCCGTTTGAAAGGTCAGTTAATTTTCACACCATATAAGAAACAAGTTTAAAATATATGATTATTATGTTAATTAATATCATTTTCTCTAGGTCCATCTGGGAAGGAGTCAACTCACTGGCTAACAGATGAAGAGTTAAGTTCAGCACATGTTCATGTGTTGATAAACTGTACTGAGGTGCAATCATTTATTGAGTATGTTCCTCAACATTATAAACTATCGATCTTAATTAGTTAATATGTAGAAAAATGTGTAACAATTAATTATTTCTTTTTAGGGAATTCTTGTCATTAGAGGACGTAACTGAGCAACAATCTTCTGCTCATATTAATACACATTTTCCAACGTGGTTTAGGCAACATGTTTATGCCCTCCCGCCAACTCCTACCAACCAACATTTGAGGAACATATCAGACGGTCCTCGAAGATGTGTTAAAGAATGGCACACATACTTTGTCAATGGATACAAATTTCACACCAATGAATGGACACAGGGCAGAGAGACAGTCAATAGTGGAGTGTGCATGAAGGGTGTCACTGGAGGAGGTGAAGATGATTTTTATGGTGTGGTTCAACACATATATGAACTTTCGTACCCCCATCTAGATTTTAGTCAGAAGGTAGTGGTTTTCTATTGTCATTGGTTTGATCCGTCTGCTCGAGGAACAAAGGTGAATCCAAAATCAAATACTGTGGACATTAAAATGAATGGTAGATATCGACTGTATGATCCGTTCGTCATTGCACAAAATGTGAGACAAGTCTATTATGTCCCTTATCCATCAACGCGGACTGATAGGCGTGGTTGGTGTGTCGCAATTAAAACAAAACCAAGAGGTCGCATTGAGACAAATGATGACACGGTGGAAGATGTGCCATATCAAATGGAAGAGATGTCTAATGTAAATGAAGTGATTGAAGTTGAACCCATTACTCGTTTATGTGATGAACCAAACACCTGCGATGAAGTTGATGACGAAGAAGATGCTGATGAAGATGCAACAAACCACATTGGTGTATCAAGAATTCACTCCTCTGATGATGATGATTTTGAGAATGAATGAGATTCCAATTAGTTATTTATGTTTCAACAATATATGTTATTTATGTTTCAACAAATCACGTAACGTTGTAATTTATGTTTGTTTAACTATGTTTGTTTAATTAGTATGTTTATATATTTTTGTTTAGTATGTTTATGTTAACCTTGTATGGTGTATGTTTGTTTGTTTAAATGTATATATGTCTAGCTAGATACAGTCATGGCATCTCACTCAGGATCTGATGACGAGACATATGTTCCTCCACCTGTCGACACGGGTGATGCCGCCAGCGTTACCAGGCGGAAGACTTCTACTCGCCTATGGCGTCGTGTTCAGCCTGCTCGTGTTGTTGTTGCTGGTGGCAGATATTTGCCACCGCCTGGGTCTGAGGGTGCTAGTATTAGTACTGCAGGGGACCCAGTGATTCCTGCTGCTACCGAGGGCTTAGCCCCGACAGATGTTGATGCTGATGGGGTGCGCACATTCACTGTTGACCGTGAGGTGGTCAGGTATACACCTGATGGGCGTATCATATTGGAGACTGCTGGTGATTCGTAAGTATATATATTATTATTTATTAACTTATTTTTGTTGCCTTTTATATAATTTATATAATTTGGTGTAATAAAATTCATCTTTTTTTAATGCAGATTTCTTCCTTCGAAGGCTACAGCTACTGCCATCACGAAAACAATCAAGGAGAATTTCACCGGCAGCTGGAAGAATTGGACAGCTGTTAGAAAAGATACAGAGGCAATTGGGAGGATGTTAAATTCATTTTTGGTAAGTTGTTCTACGAAATAATAAATTAATTAATTTGTGTATTTCTTATTGACTTGATTAATTAATTTGTCTTATAATTAACAACATTATTGTAAATTTCTTAAATAGGAAAAATGTACATGGTTACCAGAGCAGCAAAGGGAAGTTGAGAGAAACTTCCATAAGAGATGTTCCCAGCGCTATTCTGAATTACTGCGGGAGGCGCGCGGTAAGAATGTGAAGCCATCTTATATGGGAGACTCAACTTGAGCTGGGTTACGAGAGTACTGGCAGACACCGAAATTTAGGAATTTTTGTGAGAAAGCCAAGAAGAACCGTGCTTCTGAAAAAGGTGGCTGCACACACACAGGGGGGAGTGTTAATACTGTAACGCATCACAGACGTTTGGTAAATTTATTACTTTATTACTTGATTAATTAATTATTTATAATTAACTAGTCATTTTCATGTGTATTAATTAATAATATGTATATATGTATATATAGGAGGCGAGGGAACAAAGGGCAATCACTTTGCCTGAGTTGCATCGCTACCTTCATATGCGGGAGGACACTGGTGACTTTGCTACAGATCGGGCGAGGAATATTCAGGTAAAACTACTTTTACAATTATATATTAATGTTTATTATTTATAATAATCTTTATATCGGGCGAGGAATATTATATTAAAACTACTTTTGCTATAGTTATTTATTTGTTGGGTTATTTTTTTCAGGAGAGCTTCCAGGGTGGGCTGACTGAGTACCATCAGTCCCAACAGAGCAGTGGGGCAGTTGATATCGATCCAGAGGAGGAGGCTAGAGCAGCTCGTGATATTTGGGTGAGAGCAGTTGGTCCCCAAAAGAGTAATCGTATGGTAGGATCAGGTTCTATTGGACCGGCTGCTTTTCGAACAAGCATTATTCCGAGTCTATCAGCTTCACAATCTTCTGGATCTCCGAGTACTGCTCGCTCTTATGTTCCCAATGCTGGTGAGTTGAATGCTGTTACGGAATTGACGCGGCAACTGAGCGAGCAGCAGCGTCAGTTTGCCGAGCGGCAGGAGCAAAGTGATCGGGAAGTGGCGACACTTCGGGAGAGAGCCAGGATAGCTGAGGAGCGCATGGAGGAGCGCATGGCGGAGCAGGCTAGGATAGTTGAGCAGCGCATGGAGGAGCGCTTTAAGTTTTTGCAGGATCAGCTGATGATGTCTCAGCAGTCGAGGCCATCCTCATCACATATGCCATCCTACCAGCCGCAGCAACATTACGGTGGTGCATTTTAGCAGTGGCCTCAACAGCAGTATGCACCCCAGTATTCCCAGCAGTATGGACCTCAGCCCCAGCAGCCATACCAGCCGCCATACCCGCAGCCCCAGCACCAGTCACCCCAGCAGCCATACCAGCAGCCCCAGCAGCCATACCAGCAGCCCCAACAGCAGTCACCCCAGCAGCCATATCATCAGCCCCAGCAGCAGTCACCCCAGCGGCCCAACATCGATCTTAATATTATGGATTCGCTTAATGCTTTTCTTACATCTGATACCTACTATCATGGTGATGAGTTAGACCAACAGTCACCCCAGCAGCCACCCCAATAGCTTTGGATTATTTTATTTCGTTGTATGGATATTTTTTTTATTGTATGGATATTTTTTTTATTGTATGGATATTTATTTAAATTAATCATTAATTTTCATTTCTAATTTTTATTTTTTTATCAATTATCAAATTTTTAAATAAAATAATCAATTAAAGTTTTTAATAAAATAATATTATTTTTTTAAATAAAATGATTTTTAAAAAAAAAATATTTATTTTTTAAAAATAATTAAATTTAAAAAAAACGGTTTTTCTGGCGGATTTGTGGATTTTCCGGCGGATAAACCATACAGTGTTCTGGCGGATTTGTGGACTTTCCGGCGGATACCCCCGCCGGAAGTTTCCGGCGGATTTGCGAGCTTTCCGGCGGATAAAAAGATGCGAATTCCCTTGGGGTTTTCCGGCGGATAATCCGCCGGAAACTTCGGGCGGATTTTTCGGCGCCACGAAATCCGCCGGAAATTTCCGGCGGATAATCCACCGAAAACCTTTTGCCACGAGCTGTCTACTGGCGCCAAAAATCCGCCGGAAAGCCCAACAAATCCGCCGGAAAGTCCATATTTTCGGCGGATTTGCGGATTTTCCGGCGGATTTAGTCCGCCGAAAAGTCCAAGTTTTCTTGTAGTGATTCTCTCCTTCATAATATGTGCCCCGATAGGTCGATCGATGAGGAAACGACCCACCAAGCACAAGTTGATGTTGTCATCTTCTTCCTCCTCTCCCAGTGGTTGCACCACTACATCTGATTCTTCAACTTCCAGTGACAGACGATCGAAGTCGTGCGTCGCCATAGTAACCGGTGAGGGTAATAGACACGACGGCTCAAGCGAAAAACACGAGGCACCACGATGGCAAGACAGAAGCACAAGCGCCACAACGGCAGAAAACACCACTTAGGGCAAACTTCTCACGCAAACCCTAGCAGAGGCTTACAGAGAGAATATATCAGACAAGCTTTATTAAAAGATATATTAAAATTAATGGTCACTAAACTTTGTGGCGAAGAAATATATATTAAAAGACACGAAAAATTTATAAAAATTAATGGTCACTAAACTTTGTGGCGATGAAATTGGTGACGAATTTTATTTATCCAACTTAAAAGTCCTCATTTATTAGTATTAAAAAGACTCTATCTCAAATTTCATTTTTAAGCCTCAAAATATGTTAGGTTCTGTTTCGGACTGGGCCACAACTCATCCTGGTTCTGGGTCGACTACGTAGGCCCATATCCATAATTCGTGCGAGTACCGCACGCCCCATTTGCAAGTGACGACCGAGATTGACCCAGATCTCATCCAACTGCCAGGAAATGATCTTGGTCGTGTAGAGCAACCTATAACCACGCAGGTAAATCCGTCACTAGCACAATATCCTATAAATATGTTGTGCAATCACGGGATCAAGCACACATTTATTGTTCTGTCTCATTTTTCATTCATCTGTCCTAACTTAAGCATTGAAGTGTGTGCGGGTACCATCCCTACCGAGTTTACACGACAAAGCCACCATCAGAGGCAACTCCGACGACACACCTCAGCTCGACATCCAGACCGAACAGGTTCAGTTAGAGTTGAATCATCAACTTAGCGACCCATTATCAACATGTCTCGCATGCCATGAAAAAGATGCAAATACGACTCATTCATGACAAGCTTTATTTTTGACAAACATTCATGACATGCTGATATATAATAAAGTAAATTAACCCATAAACTTCAACATAGATTATGAAATATAAAATAAATAGTCAATAATCCATAGCCTCAAAAAGAGAGGCAACCAATATCCAATTTGGTATCTTTGTAGCAATGCAATCTGAAGATGCATGTAAGCAGCTAGCTTCCAGCAATAACAATGCATTAGTTTTTAGTTTCTAATACCATATATTCCTAGCTAGATCATAGTTGATAATACCAAGTCTCGAACAAATGTTGCCCTCAGATTTTTCTCTTCATCAACCTCCTGCTCCTGCTCATCACTTGTATCCGCTGCTAATTCTGTCTCAGAGCTTCAGACATAAACCATCAAACAATGTGTCAACATTCAGTGTAAGAAAGAGACTTTTCATAAAAACAAAATAATACCTAAAAGTGTAGGATAATGTCTACAAAGTCATCATAATTCAATGCAACAAATTAATAATTAATACATAAATATCTGGCAAAAAGGGTACCATAAAAATCTACAAAATTAAAGGTTTGACAATGAAAGGTTTTCATATTCAAAAGGACATGAAGAATACCGAGTAAACCAAACCTCTTGCTAAGTCATCCTTTAGATTGCCAATATAATTATTATAATCATAGTGGGTCAGTGCAATCTGGACTTAGAGGAAGAGCTTCAGATCAAACCATCTGAATTGTATCTCAAACAACATACAAACTAGATTTGAAAGGACATTTAACACTAAATAAAAAACAAAGATCTCTCTCTGGTCCTATATATAAAGTTAGCTTGGTCCTATAAAGTTAGCTTCGTTAGCGAGCTAAATGACATTAAGAAGTTTGAATAATTAGGTCTAAAGTTTGAATTTTAAAAACTAACATTTCTCTTCTCCTAACTAATTACTAATTACTTACACCAAAAAAATTTTCTCCGGTTACTCTAACTCTGACAAACTCCAAAAAATCCCTCCAAGTTGTCCTCATGGTGATAGCTATTAGTATTAGACCTACTACTTGTATTTTTAAGTGTATTGTTTTATCACCAATATGTTCATCAACTCATCGTGAAGTATTATGTTCTCTTCGGTCGATCCATAATGTAATTACATTTCCCTATTACTTTTTTTCCTCCAAGTCTTTGTTGTAATAAATCGGGTATCATCTGCGTGCAACTGGAGAGACTAATCCGTCGAGCCAGGTTGGTCCATAATGGCCGGCAAAGCCCCCCCTTAAGAGATTTAGCATTGCTGCATGCCAAAGTTGGATTCTAACCCATAACCTAGTTAAGCAGGAAGAGGCCCCAACTATCTGATCTAAGTGTTCATGGGTTTTTTCCTCCTAGTCTTACAATGACACAATTATATTGTGATAATTAATTAAATACTTTTTGGGCTTCTTTGATAAAGTTTTAGTTTTTAAATTTTTAAAAATATTTGATGAAATAGCTTAAATTTAATTTTATAATTTTAAAGACAAGAAATTATATAAGTAATCTTTTTTGAAAACAGGTTAATCAAACAAATTTTTCGGTTTATAATTTTTAAAAAAATGAATCAAACATGCAATAGCATCTACATAGTACCAATTAAAAATATAATTTTGAAAGAACCAACTATTGGTCAAAGTAATCCTTCTAATGTAACAAAAAAAAGTAATTCTTCTAGTGTAATTAATGCGTTTGAATATTTTTGTGTTCCGATCCTTCCTAATTAAATGTCATTAAAATTTTGTGAACATTTAATTTTTTTATTATATAAACATTTAGTATTTTCTTATTTGATTAATTGAAATTAGCATACAACTTTGTTTTTAGTTTATGTTTTTAATTAAAAAAAAAGAGTTATTTAGTAAAATATTTAAAAACAAACTTTTTATTATCATGTATATCTCAAAATGAAAATCTAATAGATATATTTATAATTAAATATATTACAGTCTTTATAAATCTCATGCTCCAACCACCTCAAAAAATATTACAGTTATTATTTATATATCTCCTGAAAAAATAATGTAATTGAAGTATACTTTAAAATATAAATGTATGTAATTTATTTAGAATAAAATAATGGGAACAGAGAATTATTTTTTATCAAAATAAAAGTAAAATCTTATACGAAATGTGATAAATTGTGAAAAGTGATATAGTGTTAAATATTAAATAAAAATTTCACAATAAAGTCATCTCTAATAATGCATATTTATTATTTTTTACTCTTATTTATAAAAATAATATTTTGTTTTGATTGTATTTTGGCTTAGTTGTGATTTGGATATATCAGTTTTTTTATTTTCTAAATACTAAATTTTATATATGTTTAAATTAATTTAGAGACTTAGTTACAAATTGTTAATTAGTTTATGAACCTATTTACAAATTGTCAATTCTAGTTCAGTTTTGACTAACTATAATGCAATAGAAGGACCTAAACAAAAATTATATTAATTTGGGGAATCGATTACCATTTTTTTATTTTAGGAATTTATTTAAAAATTTACAAATAATTCAACAACCTAAAGAGTAATTAAACCTTATTTTAAAGTTGTGTACCGAACATTACAGTATATTCAAGATGAACTCTGCCCAAAAATTTTCAAAATAAAAACATGTTTGTTTGTTCCTTGATGAGTCTTTCAAGTTTATAAAATTTCTTTGGACGGAGTTCTTTTTGAATTCTTAAAAAGAATTCAGATGGGAAAAAAAAGATCATACTTCATACCTTTTTGCTGTGGAAGTGTCTGAGTAAATGCTGATAGAATCTTCATCAGAATCAGTATCACTAGCGCTTGATTTCATATCACTGAGTCTTGGAACAGACACGTTGCTTTTTCCCCAAGAATGAAGCTTCTTGTCAGTCATTGTAGAATTACCATAGAGGATGTTGTATTTCTCTGACTTCCAAGCCTGCTATGTAAATGTACATCGTTATTTAAACATATTGAATTTGAATGAGCTAGGTTACAAATATTAGAACACATAAATATATAACATCCAAGAGAAGCAACAACTATACCTTCTGCAAGATTGAACTCTGCACAAACCTAATTGTATCCTCCCCAAACTTTTCATCACATGCAGGACAAATCTGATTCAGGAACAATTAATTAATGAAGCATTCAAGATTGAATTACATAAAAATTTTGTTCAGTTTTAAATGCAACAGCTAAGAATAAATTTTGAAATCCAGAAGGTCATACCATTTTTTCTGGGTCAAAGATGTGCACATCATCTAAACGGTCATGTTTCACAGAAAGCATAATATCAAAGTCACAAAATTGACATCTTAAAAGAGTTTGAGTGCCATCATCCCCATCTGTGTCATTCGGCATTGAATAATCTTCTGTGGAGTTCAAAAGGGATTTGCATCAGTAAATTATTTGTGACAGAAGAACTCCATTTTGCAAACCCTAAAAAGTACATCTAAATGAAAAAGGAATGAGAAAAGAGGAATGACAGATTAGGGAAACTTCTTGTTTGTGAAAAGGAAAATGAGAGGGTTTGAAGGGTTACCCCCTCAGCTTAAAAAAACTCCATAGCAAGGAAAAGGTTTAATCTTAAATTCCAGGACACATCCAATCTTAAGTCACTCTTGAGCTAAATGTAAAATTTGCCAAATGATCAAATCTATTTTGAACAAAATACCAAATTAATGTCACACCATCATGCACAAAAAATTGACAGATCAAAGCCTATATATAAATATGGATTTATTTCTAAGGCGTCAATATTATTTTATCATATGTGTTATTTGAATGATTGTTAACGCATGCAGATCACACACATGGTTAACAAATTATTTGCTACAATTCTTAATTAAATCGAACATTTCATTAACCACGAGTGTGAGTTAGGTTAAGCAAATCCAATACTTCATTCTTGAATTTAGGTGCCTCACAAATAGGTTTTAAACTAAGAGTTCTCGTATTATTTTTTTTTATGTCAGTGTTAAGCAAAAGAAACGCATTCAAACAGACTCACAGACATACAAATAAAAAAAATAGCTTTCTATTTACCAGAAAGAGTGCCATCGCTGCCTTCAACATCATTCTCAATAAGATACCTCGATGGACCCCAATTTCCATTTTTCTCCCCATAAACATAGGCGCGAGGTCCTTGATTGATATGAGGTAATTTCAGCATCAACTTATTCAAGCTGTTCCTTAGCTCATCTACATTAGATAAAGCACTTTCAACTTGTGAAGATTCCTCCTTTGCTAGGTAATCCGGCATCACTCTCCAATTCACTCAACCTTCTTCGCCTAATGGGTTAAATTCTCATAAAAAAGGAACACTATTTTGATTTCAAGGCTTAGGAGGAGCTAGTTATATAGGACAACCAGTAAATGAGGGTCAAAGAAAAGCACAACAGAAAAATAAATTTTTACTATCCTAATAAATGCTAGATTGCCATAAAGTGATAATAGAATTAATTGCTGAATAAAATAAGCAGAGAAACGGACCACCCTTGATTCTAGAAAAATCTATGCTATCTCTCGCAATAGTTGTGAAATGATGATCCACACTTGAAATAAAATCGTTACTTGTTCCACAACGATTGGTAAATTTAAGAAGAATATTTTCAATTTTAGTCACTTCAGACAAAAACTACTATAAGAGAAACAATACAAAAACGCACGTAACTTCTGCATGAATACGCTAAAAAGTGTTTATTGGGCTTTGCCAAAAGGGGAGATGCATTTTTCATACATGTCGTTAGCCGCATGGATACACAAGTTGAAGACAAACCATGGTTTAATCTCAAAGGAAAGAATTCAGAAACAGTAAATGGGGTATTTAATACAACCTATACATTCAATTGATAATTAATACAACATTTAATAGTAATATACAAATATATTTTATTTTTGTCCCTAGTATGAATGTGGAATTAAAAGGAATTTGGATTCATTGTCTTTGAGAGACCATCGGCGACTTTAGGCTTTTTTTTTTTGAAAGAGAAAATGGATCTAAAATTTAAAAAAAAAGAAAAGAAAAAAGATGGAGGAGATACCCACAACAAAGGCATTGTATTTTGTCCGTCCTAAGACAACTGAAAGAAGTGTAGTGTTTCGAATTTGAACCCATGCACTTGGTGTTCACACAACATTTGTTTTTATTTTAGGCTCTCTTTGATAAAAAGTAGTGGCTAGCAGATAAGCTAGCAGATGAGTGAATAGTAGATAACAGATAAGCTAGCATGATAGCACATGATGTGTTTGGTAAAACTAACAGTTGAACTAGCTAATAAATGTAAAATGACATAAAGGACGGATTTATTTAATTCATAATTACATTTATTTAATAAGGGTAAAAGTTCCAAAAAAGTGAGATACTATCTGCTATCCGCTAGCGTTTGAAAAAATGCTACTTGAAGTAACGTTTGAAAAAATGTTAGGCGCTACCTAAAAAACGCTAAACGATAGTGCTTACCAAACACGTGTACTCTTCACCCGCTAATTAAATCGCTACTTTCATCTGCCAGTGGATGGGAGTAAATGAACTATTTTACATCATAAACTAAATTAAATTATTCAACACTAATTAAACCACTAGTCTATATTCCTATTCAATAACATACAATGTTATTTAATTATTATTAAATTAACTTTTTCAAGTATACTAATTAGCACTTATTATAGTTATTATAAAAACAATAAAGCCAAATATAATACATTTCTTTTTTTCATCAAAAAGTTATTATTTGTTAATGAAACGCCTTGTTTTTAAAGTTAGGTAAAATTACACCAGGGGTCCTTTAAGTTATTTTTTTGTAATAAGTTAGTCATTTATGTTTTTTTCGTACCAACTTAGTCCTTTAAGTTAGATAACGTCTTCACCGTTAGTCCTTTTTAATATTTCCGTTACAAAAAAACCTAGTTGGCATAAACAACGCTGTTGTAGCTGTAACGGAGCTGACATGGCAATTTTGTTTTTATTTTTTATTTTTTTAAATTCAAACATTTTTTGTTCATCCTTCATCTTCCTTCAAAAAAAATTCCAGAAGACAAATCCAGAAACAGATTCAGATGGCGTTCGTCGATCTGTAAGGAATCCAAAAGACAAATCCAGTCAAAATTGATTTATCAAAAAAAATTTGCCCCCACCCAAAAGTTGATTCATCATCGTTGCCATTCTTCTCCATCACACCTTTAAGCGCTTTCGTTGATGAGAACATTCCCAGTAACAGTGAGATAAAATAATTGAAAATGACATATTTGTCCTTAAAATTGATGATGTGTCAAATTTTTAGAAATGGGTAATCTAGTATTTTTGGTAGTGGTTTGTTTGATTATATTTATATTTATAGTAGATAGATTTATTTATAGTAGAATAGTAGATAGTAGATTAATTAAAAAAATTAAAATGTGAAAAAAGAGAATGGATATATATATATATATATATATATATATATATATATATACTTTGTCAAAAAATATATATATATATATATATATATATATATATATATAATAGTGAGAGAGAGAGAGAGAGAGAGAGAGAGAGAGAGAGAGAGAGAGAGAGAGAGAGAGAGAGAGAGAGAGAGAGAGAGAGAGAGAGAGAGAGAGAGAGAGAGAGAGAGGGGGAAAGATAAGAGTGAGAGACAAAAAAGAAAAGTGAGTTTTAAAGATGAAACAAAAAATTAAAATATGATGTGAGATTGAGGTCCACAAAAGATAAAAGTGAGAGAGAGAAAGGAAAAAGTGAGATAAAAATAATTGAAAATGACATATTTGTCCTTAAAGTTGATGATGAGTGAAATTTTTAGAAATGGGTAATTTATTTAGTATTTTTGGTAGTGGTTTGTTTGATTATATATATATATATATATATATATATATATATATATATATATATATATATATATATTTATATATATAAAATAGATAGATAGATATATAGATATAAAAGATTATCGCCTTCCCTCAATATTTAAGGTAAGCTCCGCCACTAACTATTCGGATTATACGGTTTCGTGTGGTCTCTGTTGTTTATCCACCTCTACTCTTTATGACTAGTCACTCATACATAGTTGTGTCGGTTCTCCTCTTCCTTTCATCTATATATTTTCTGTGTGACTTTTTTATGTATCTGGCCAATTCTTTTTCATCTCTATAAAATGCAATATTTCTGTTTTTCATCTTTGTTTTTTTCTATTTGATTCTATTCCATTTTATTTTTTCTGTTATG
Organism: Astragalus membranaceus; assembly: GCA_039519185.1. Lineage (NCBI taxonomy): Eukaryota > Viridiplantae > Streptophyta > Magnoliopsida > Fabales > Fabaceae > Astragalus > Astragalus membranaceus. The sequence goes on from CM076848.1 coordinate 45,772,829, forward strand.
TTTTAAATATTTAAATTTTAATTTAATTTTTAATTAAAGTATCTCAGCCGTGTCGTATCTTGATTTTCAAAATTTTCTCGTATCCCCATATCTGTATCATGTTGTATCCGGGCTTCATAGGCAAATAACCATCCAATTGGTATAACCTTGGGTTGAAAGTAAATATATTTTTGAATACACCACTAATGTTTTTGAGGCAAAGTAATTGAAATTTTGTAACTCATAAATTAAAATTAAATTTTAGCTAATGCTAAAAGACAAAACTATTTTAATATTTTATACTATACAATATATAGTATTTAATTTACTTTAAACCAGTTAGCACCACTGATTAATGTCATTAGCTAACTTTATCAAACCAACACCGTCGACCCAGTGGCATAATCTACCCTGGGACATGGAGGGTCAATCCAATGCTCCTGGGTTCGACTCGCGCAGCGGACAAACTCGGTGTTGGTCAGTGCAAAATTTGATCTTAAACACGAGCAAAGATTAGTCTTTCGTTGGAAGCGTTCGGACACTCCGTAGATAACCGTCGAACCAAAAAAGTTAACTTTATCAAATAAATATTTTTATATTAGAAAAAAATATTTAATAATTTGTATTATATTTTAATAATAATTTAAACAATTTTCCAAAAATATAATAAATTATTATTAATATTGAATGTATATATTTTATTTGAATTTCTAAGAATTTTTGTTTTTTTATACGGAAAGAGTTTTTTAAAAAACTTATTATAAGAATTTTTGTTTTATTTGTTTTGTTATTACAACCATTAAAAAGTAAAATTAGTTAATAATATTATGTTAGTAATAATAGTTAAATAGTCTAATACATTTGAGCAAAAAGAAAATAATCTAATAAAATATTTAAACTTATTGATGATAAAGTAACCGGAAAATTGTAACTCATAAAGTAAATTGAATTTATATTTAATGGCCATACTCGGCTACTAATCCTTTTGCTTAGTAATATTTACTAAATAAGTACTAGCCATTGGATTCACAAAATTTCAAAGAAATCCAATCTAATGGCTAGTATTGAATAAGGGTATTTGTGTCATAGTCTTTTTTTTTGTTTTAATTACATTAAATAATTTAATTTAATTAACCATTTAATGGGCCATTTTTTTAGGGACAATTAAAAAAAATCAGTTTATTTTCCATTAATTTCTCTTCTACGATTTTTTCTCAGATTTCCTCTTTCTTTTACGCTCATCTTCTTTATTTTTCACGTTTTTTTTTTCTTTCACGTTCTTCTTCTTCTTCTTCTTTGTCATGATCTTTATTATATATTCCACACTCTTCTTCACACGCAATTACATCACCAAAAATAAGTCTCAAAAACGCACTCACGCAAAGAAATAGGAAGCCCACAGTTGTTGCAAAAATGGACGACACAGTTGATCCACGCCATTGAAGGACGCACTTCCTTTACGCCATTGATGTCTCATTATGCAGTTGATGAATGTAACGCCCCGAATATTTAATTAATTATTTAATTGAATTATTAGGAATTAAAAGATAGGAAAATATTAGAGTAAAAATATATTTTCGCATGTGGGCCTATTGTTGGTGTTAGGAGTAGTAAAATAAGGGGGTGTAAAGAAGGTCCATGAAGCTAAAGTCGCATAAGTGTATGAGAAAGCCCATAAGACTAAATAAATTATAAATGGTGTTATTTTAGGGTTTGCTCATTTGAGAAGAAAAAAATAAGAAGTTGGAGAGAACCAAGGAGAGTTTCAACTTCAATCCAAGGTAAGGGTGAGGTTCTAACTCTATAATAGTGTACATGAAGGGTTTTATGTGGGTTCTACGAATTTGCTTCTGTTTTCAGTTTAAAAACATGTGTGTCTCTGAATTGGGTTGACGATGTGTTTGATTATTGAAATTTGATGAATGTTTGATGCCAATTTTGTTGCTAAACTCATTGTTTGGGGTGATCTGGGTATACGTTCGGTTATACAGTAACTGGGAACAATTTAGTGATCCAAAAATTATGTGGTTTACCTTTTCGGAAACTAGACTTAATGCTTGTTAATTTGTCACTAGTTTGGTTGCATTTGGAGTTGTATAGCTCGAGTTATAGGTGTCACAAGTTAGGTTAAAATTCTGGAAACAATCTGGATATAAGTTCGGTTATACAGTAACTGGGAACAATTTAGTGGTCCAAAAATTATGTGGTTTACCTTTTCAGAAACTAGACTTAATTCTTGTTAATTTGGCAATAGTTTGGTTGCATATGGAGTTGTATAGCTCGAGTTATAGGCGTCACAAGTTAGGTTAAAATTCTGGAAACAATCTGGATATAGGTTCGGTATTTCGTGTATAACGTTTTCGTTTAAACTCCTTTTTGAATGATTCTTGATTCATTGAAAACTACACTCAATTTCTTTCGGGTTAGGCTCAAGTCCCATGTCATTTGACTGAGTTTTGATAATTTTAGAGGTGTCACAAGCTAGGTCATGGTGGCTGTCCTGTTTTCTGAACCTTGTTGCTTATTTACTGAAACTGTACGAATTGGACCATTATTTTGCAAATAACAATTATAGTCAGGAACTAGACATTCTTAGCTTTCCATAGAGGGGTCCTTTGCTAAGTTTTGATACCGTTTGACAGGTTAATTAATTCACCGAAGTAGAGGTATGTTTGATGGAAATTTGTCTGTTGTTGCTGCTGGGCGCCAAGTGTGGCTTCCCCTGATGTTGCTGGGCGCCATCCCGAGCGCCGTGTTCAGTTCATGTGTTTTACTGGGCGCCATCCTGGGCGCTGTTTTCTATTCCGTGGCACTGGGCGCCATGGGCGCCGCTTCCTGCTGTCCCTGTTGTGCGCTGGTGCACTGGGCGCCATGGGCGCCATTTCCTGATGTCTGGGCGCATCGTAGGTCGCCAGTTCCTGTGTCCTGCTGGGCGCCTAGTAGGGCGCCAATTCCTGCTGTTTTCGTGGGCGCATAGTGGGGCGCCATTTCCTGCTGTCTCATGGGCGCCATGTGTGGCTGCCCTAAATTTTTGGAAAAGTTGTTAAAAATTGGTCAACTGATATTTGTTGGTTATTAAAGTTGTTTATTTGGTAATTGTTAGTTGGTTAAGTTGTTAAAAGTGGCTAATTAATAATTGTTGGTCAAAGGTTAAATTGGTTGAGTTGTTGAGAGTTGGGCGCATTAGGTGCAATAGGCCCATGGTTGGCTAATTGTCGGTTGAGTCGTTAAAGTTGTTAAACTGTTACCTTGTCAAGTTGCTAAATTGTAGCTCAGTTGTTGATTTGTTGGTAATGTTGCCCCAGTCGAATTGCCCCTATTTATTGGCAATATATTCTGTTGTAGGCCTATGGCCAATGTTGTTTTCTTTTGTCGTTGGATTGCCTCTATTTATTGGCAAGGATATTATGTCGTAGGCCTATGGCCAATTGTCGTTCCCTGTTGTCGTTGTTGTAGTGCTGCTATGTAACTATTGTTATTGATTGTTTGAGCATTTATCATCGCGTCGCATGGCATTTGCATTTTTGTCGAGGGCTGATGGCCCTGGAGCTTTGTCTCACACGTCGGCCTGGATTGGAAAATTTTAGTCCTTGATGCCTCTATTTATTGGCAGATTTTAGTCGGGAGTTCTGCTCCAAACGGTACCGCATGCATGTGCATAGTATTGAGTCGCATTCCGCATTACATACCGCTTTTGTAGTTTGATGAGGGTACCGCTGATGGCCCAATTGTATTTTGATGAGGGTACCGCTGATGGCCCATTGTATTTTGTTGAGGGTACCGCTGATGGCCCATTGTATTTTGTTGAGGGTACCGCTGATGGCCCATTTGCATTTTGATGAGTGGTTATGTTGATGATTCGTGATGATTGCAGTTATTTAATTGATGTGAAGTGATGAATTGAGATGTCCTGATTCTGATATATATTGTTTTTCATACATCCTATTATATGGTTTGATATCTCACCCATGTTACCCTGATGTTGGTAACGTGCAGGTAACCACGAATGAAGGCTGTGTACCTTCGTTAGTTCGAGTCAGTGTCGTCGCTCTGATACGTAGCACTCGGGGGATGAACGCATATTATTACTATTTTATTTTGTTATCCTATTGTCTGATTTCGAGTTAAAACCTATTTGAATCCGCTGCGTAGTAATTGAAAGTTGACTCGTTTCGTTTATTGATTCCTCCTATTTTATGTGCTAGGTATTTGATGTTATAAATGACCTAGTTATGCTCATTTGTGGATTTTAGTCGGAAAATGTAGCATCCGTTTAATTGTCGAAATTTTTGAAAACTCTGATTTATACTATTAAATTGCCGGGTAGAAATGGGTGTTACAATGAACATGGGACTAAAATCAGTTTTTCACGGTTACTTGCGCGTAAGTCATTTATGAAAAATACAGGGCAAATCCGTTGAAGCTGGTTTCTAACCACACTATATCAATTTAGTGGTTAGTGACAGCTGACCATAGAGGTGCACATATGTGGTTAGTGTTAGCTAACCATAGTCATAATCTAAAAATAAGATGACACTGTTATCTAGCCATTATATATACAATCTTTGGTTAGTGTCAACTAACCACCGTACTACATGTTTTTGGTTTTGCAACATCTAACCAATGGTCCGCAAACAAATGGTTAATTGCGACTAACAACCTTATAAATTCACTTTGAATTTTACGTACTATTCTTAAAATCAAACAAATGTGTATGTTAACATTCAAATGTATACTATTAATATTGCAATATCATTTTTTTTGAGGTTTTGCCACATCTAACCAATGGTCCGCAAACAAATGGTAAGTTGTATCTAACAATCTTATAAGTTCACTTTGGAGGTTATGGACCATTCTTAAAATAAATAAAAATGTGACTGTTAACAATCAAATGTATACTATTAACATTTCAATATCATTTTTTTGGAGGTTCACATTTGTGGTCCCTATATATATATATATATAAGAACTACTTAATAACGTAATAACTGACTGCTGGAATATCTAACCATATTTGTGCATTAATGATTGTGAATGGAAATATACACGCACATATGTTGTTTGTGGCATTTAACCGCATTTATGCACAAATATGGTTAGATGTTGCAGCAGCCTTTAAAATTCAGTAGTATGGTTATATTCACTTTAAAATTCACTTGCTGTAAAATGGATAGCAAATACTTAATTTTGTTATAACGAAACCACAAGTGTGCAATTTAGTAGTAACCGGCATATAGCAAGTACACGACAGCAGTGACATTCAGAAATGCTAAAAAGGTACGTGGAAGTAATTGTACACTTGTGGAAAGAACTGTCAAAATAAACAATATATAACCATTTCTATGTGGGAGTAACTTTACTACTTTGCCTATTTTTTACGCCTTTTTCCAGCAGCCTTTTCTCCGCACCCATTTAACAAAAGCTCATCTTGCAGTTGCTGGCAGAAAATGTTTGCCTCGTCTTCCTTTTGGTCTCTTATTGCCATCATTGGTTTACATTTATGTTTGTATCTTGAAGGAGGTTTTGGTTCTTTAGCACCTATAGCTTCCTTTTAGTCTCTTATTGCCATCATCCCTGGAAAAAAGGAATCAAATACATCTATTAAAAGAGAAGTTGTGAGCATGTGTTTTAAGATTCAAGCATTAATTTTGTAAATTGGCTATCAGATTTAAGGAAGCAATAATAACCACAAATTTACAATACTTTGATTAGTTGTTTTATAACCTAACTATCACACAACATTGGATATAACCTATTCTACTTCAACTTCTTGTAAATGGTTTTAATATGTCCTTCACAGTTAAAGAAGAATTTTAATATGTCCTTCGAAATTGTCTCAAAATAAAACATGGCGTCTTCCATTAGTTTTGTTTCTTCCACCATGCTCTACTTCAAACACATATAACATATTCAATCACCACATGAACACATTCTAATGGATATCAATGAATCAGCACAGAGAAGAGATGCTTCTTCCGCTAACCAAACTATTCAAAAGTTCGGCTACTAAAATAAAAACCAGTGAAATACTGTACATTGGTTATTAGTGTACTAACCAAAGTATTGTAAAGTTTGGTGAGTGCAACAATAACCAGAGAACTACTGTACTAGGGTTACATCTAATGCGAGCAAAGAGAACTAAAATAACCAGAGAACTACAATAACCAGAGAACTATAATAACAAGAGAACTACAATAACCAGAGAAGTACCTTTGTTCACTGAATGCGCAGCAACCACGTATCTGTGTGATGGTAATGGTGTCAGCGTCTATGTGCGATGGTGTCGGTGGCGGCAACTGCGACGGCGAAGTCAACGGAGATGACAACAGCGACAGACTATGTGTGACGGCAACGGCGACGGCGATGGCCTCCTTGTGCGATTGAAGTGTTTTCGAATCCGAATGAGAGGGATGGAACCAGAGAGAGATTGAACAAAAGAGAGATTAGAATCGTTGAAATTTTTGGTTTTGGTTTTGAACAAAAGAGAGATTGAACAAAAGAAAGATGGAACCAGAGACAGAAGAAACCGTATATGAAAAAAAATATCCACAATCCATAATTTTTGGTTTTGTGTAACTGTTCCATGATTTTAGGCTTGTATCCAAAATATTTCGCCTATATTTATTAGCCTATTTGAATATTGATTAGCCTATTTGAATTTAATAAGCAAATTACCTATATAACCTTTTAGCAAAAAATACTAAAGATTTGCTTAGTAGTCTAAGTCATACTCGCCATACTCATACTCAAGTTATTTACCAAGTGGGTGTGGCACAAGTGGTAAGTTGCTTGGGCCCCTTAAACATTTGGTCAGGGGTTCGATCCCTGGCCGGTGTGTATGGAGAGACATCGTTTGGGAGATGTCAGCCCTTAAATGAACTCCAGTACCTCGAGGGATTAGTCTCCACAGTCGCCATGGAGAATACCCTGGTTTACCCAAAAAAATACTCAGAGTCATTTTACTATGGTGTAAGAAAGAATTTATTTTAATATTTTTTAAAAATATGACTTGATATAATTTTATATCTTTTAGTATAGTCTCCCTTGGTAGTATAAATACATTTAATTTTGATTCATTAAGAATATATTATTTGTATAAGATAAGATATATTTAACCCTTCTTAAATTATTATTATTATTATTAATCAATATTGTTACTCTGCAATTCAATGATGTAATATAATTATTGTGTGTTTTTATATTTATTAATTAATACAACAATATATTAATAAACCATCCTGAGAGCCAATTTTGTAACGCTCCATTTTCTCCATCCCCATAGTCTCGGTCTTATATTTTTTTTTGTCCAGGGGTCTTCGACCCCCTCCGGTATCCGGGGGAAAGGGGCCCGAATAATTTGGAGTTTGGCCGGGAGGTGTTACGGATTGGGCCTTTAGTGGCCAATCTGCCTAAGACCCAAGCACCAAAAGGCCAAATCCATCAGCCAACGGTGGAGATCTGAGGGAAAATCCGACAGCTAGCCCAATCATTTTCCGCCCATTTCGCCCACTCCAAAATGAAGCCGAAGTCTAGTGGAAGGTCTTGCAGGCGATTCGGCAAGGAGAAAATGAGTCGCTCCGGGACTACATCGAGAGGTTCAATAGAGAAGCCGCCCAGGTCCGGAACCTCGATGATTCTTTCCGGCTATATTTCAAGGAGGCCGGCCTCCGTGAGGGAAGTTTTTTCCAGATTGATGTCGGAGTCAATCAGGACGGATGCCAACCCCGGAACGTCAAAACCTCGGGGAGAAAAGGAGGTCCAGAATGAGAAGGAGCCCCGGAACGATGGCAAACCCAGGCCTCGAAACCGTCACCAGCATTACTCCGAGCTCAATGAGACCCGGGCTAGGATTCTTGCGGATTGCATGAACACGGACTTCAAGAAGGTTAAGTTCCCCGACCCGCTCCCGCATAGACCTGGCCAGCGATCTAATAAATACTGTCGGTATCACCGAAGTAAGGGACATGGCACCAATCGATGTAACGCTCTGAAGGACGACATCGAGGATCTGATCAAGAAAGGGAAGTTGAGCCAGTACGTAAACAAACCACCTCGCCAAGAGGGAGAGGTTAGGGAAGAGAAGGAAGGCTCCAAGAGGAAAGGTAAGGCTCCTCAAGACAAGGAGCAGAGCTCGGAAGACGATCGGGATTTTCAGAAATCAAAAGGCCGGCCGGTGTTGATGGTCATCTCAGGGGTTACCCCGACGACGCTTCGGGCAAAACCATGAAAAGAAAGTGGAAAGAAATCATGAGTGCCACTTCCACATTAGAAACACTGTCGTTCCCGAATCGACCTCTCCTAGCATTTGGCGATCGGGACTTGCTCGATGGCAAGCCCAACAAACACATACCGCTTTTGATCAAAGCGGTTATAGCGAATCATGAGGTAAGAAGAATCCTGGTTGATCAAGGGAGCTCAGCAGACATCATCTTCATCGATCTGGTGAGGAAGCTGGAGATCGCCGAAGAAGATCTCACTCCCTACAGGGGATCGGACTTCTCAGGCTTCAATGGGTCCCTGACCAAGCCTCTCGGTCATTTGGAGTTGATGGTGACCTATGGCGAAGGGGCAGCTGGAAAGAACAGTCAAAACCAAATTCCTAGTGTTATCTTGCCCTTCAGTCTACAACTGCATCATCGGAAGACCGACTCTTGGAAGGCTAGAGGCGGTAACATCGACGGTCCATCTTAAGATGAAATTTCACTCTCTGTGTAACAAAGTGATTACCCTCGATGCCGACTTGGAATCCGCCCAAAGATGTTTTTACCTGCATATAAAAGCGGCCGGAAGGTCGAGGAGGAGGGGGTTCCCCCCGGAGATACGGAGGAAGCACTGATGACCCCCAAAAAGAAAAGAAGCAGCTCCGCTGCCGATGTGAATGTCACGGACATGGATGCAAGGTACGACCCCGACAGCTCCGAAGAAGAGAGTGATGACGAGCTCGCCCGAGAGGTTAAGAAGAAAATCAGAAGGTCGCAACCCGAGGGCGATTCCCTGGAGATCCCGTTTGTGGATGATCCAGCCAAAGCTGTCCGATCGATTTCGATCTTGATGAGGAAGTTAAGGAGAAGCTCGCCCTATGCCTTAGGGCCCATGCCGACCTCTTTGCCTGGTTGACAGAAGATATGCCCGGGATCCCCCCTGAAGTCGCCTGTCATTAGCTGGCCGTTAACCCCGGAGCCAAGTGGGTCGCCCAATGTAAGAGAGCTCAAAGCAAGGAAAAAGCAGCGGCTGCAGCTAAAGCGGTATCAGATTTAGTTAAAGCCGATTTTGTAAAGGAGGTCAAGTATACAACTTGGCTTTCCAACCCTGTACTTGCCAAGAAAAGTAATGGAAAATGGCGAATGTGCGTTGATTACACCGATCTTAATAAGGCTTGTCCGAAAGACGCCTTTCCTGTTCCTAGCATTGATCGCCTCATCGACAATGCTTCAGGTTTTCATTTATTATCTTTTATGGATGTCTACTCCGGATATAACCAAATTCCAATGTTCCCACCCGATCAAGAGAAGATCGCATTCATGACCGACCTCGGTAATTTCTGTTACCGGGTCATGCCGTTTGGTTAAAAAATGCAGGAGCTACCTACCAAAGAATGATGAACAAGGTTTTTCATAAAAAGATCGGGCGAAATGTAGAAGTTTACCTCGACGCCATGATCGCAAAAAGTGAGAGTGAATGCCTCCACATTACCGACCTTGAAGAAATCTTTGCAGAAGTCTGAAAGAACAAGATGAGACTGAACCCGGAGAAATGCACTTTCGGGGTCCGGGCTGGCAAGTTTCTTGGTTTTTACCTCACAGAAAGGGGGATTGAGGCCAACCCGGATAAGTGTCGGGCAGTAACCGAGATGCGTATCCCATCCACCAAAAAAGAGCTTCAGAAGCTTAATGGTATGATAGCTGCACTCTCTCGGTTCATTTCCAACGCCACATTCAAGTCACTCCTTTGTTCAAACTGCTCAAGAAGGAAGAAAAATTCGAATGGACCCCGGAGCGGGACGAGGCCCTCTCCCAGCTTAAAAAAGTACTCTCAGAACCACCGATCCTAACGAGGCCAAACCCAGGAGAAACCCTATACCTATATCTGGCAATCTCGGAAGAAGCACTTGGCGCCGTGCTCGTTCGGGAGATAAAGGGCGACCAAAGCCCGGTCTACTTTGTAAGTAAAGCGCTGCAAGGCCCAGAAGTCAGATACCAGAAAATAGAAAAAATTGTGTTTGCTCTACTCACCGCAGCCCGACGCCTCCGACCTTACTTCGTCGCCCATCAAGTAGTTGTTCGAACAAACTACCCTATCCGACAAATCTTGCACCGGCCTGACCTGGCGGGCAGACTGATAAAATGGGCAGTAGAACTCTCGGAGTTCGGTATCAAGTACGAATCCAGGCTAGCAATGAAGGCTCAGGTACTTGCCGACTTTGTCGGTGAAATGGCCGCGGCCGATGCCGAAGTCGAACTGTGGACCCTGCATGTTGATGGATCCTCAAATCCAAAAGGGAGTGGCGCTGGGTTAATGCTCGAAAGCCCGGCAGGTGTCGTTATTGAAGTATCCCTCACCTTTGGTTTCCCCACTTCAAACAATCAAGCCGAATATGAGGCGTGCATAGCGGGCCTCCGTCTCGCCCTTGACCTCTGAGTTACTCGGGTCACCTTGAACACCTATTCTTTGTTGGTGGTCTCTCAGATCGGCGAGCAATACGAAGCCAAGGAACCAACCCTGCAGAGGTATTTAACCCGAGTGCGGGAATTGCTCGCCCGGTTTACATTCGCCGAAGTAAAGCACGTTCCAAGATCGGAAAACGTTAGAGCGGACGTGCTATCCAAGCTCGCCAGCACCAAAAACCCTGGAAACTTCAGATCGATAATCCAGGAAACGCTCATCAAGCCCAGTGTCCAACCAATCCCAGAGCTCGGTTTCTCCGTCAATGTAGTCAAGGAAAGCAGGGGATGGATCGCGCCTATAAAAAGGTACATCGAGTCGGGGGACGAGCCTCTAGATCCACGTGAAGCCAGATCAATCAGGAGGAAGGCCTCGTCCTTCTCCGTGATCGAAGGGACACTTTACAAAAGAAGCCTTTCCGCGCCGTTGCTGAAATGCATCGAAGGAGGGGAAGCAGATTATGTTCTGACCGAGATTCATGAAGGGATCTGCGGACAGCACCTCGGAGCCTAATCTCTCGCCCGAAAAGCTCTAAGAGCAGGATATTTCTGGTCAACCATGGAAACTGATGCAAAGAACCATGTCAAGAAATGTTGCAAATGCCAATTCCATGCCAGTGTCCATTTAGCACCTCCTGCCAAGCTTACAAGTCTAACCTCGCCATGGCCTTTCGCGTGGTGGGGAATCGATCTCCTAGGTCCTTTCCCAACCGCCCCCGGTTAGGTCAAGTACCCAATAGTGGTTGTAGACTATTTCACAAAATGGATCGAAGCCGAGCCCCTAGCCATTATCAGCGCAAAAAACTGCATCAAATTCTTCAGAAAGAATATAATGACCAGATTCGGGATCCCCGAGGTAGTAATCACTGACAAGGGTTTCAGAAAGCTCATGACCAACCTTCAAATCAAGCACCGATTCACCTCGGTGGAGCACCCTCAAACTAACGGTCAGGCCGAGGCCGCAAACAAAGTACTCCTCAACGGTCTAAAAAAGTGACTTGATGAAGCCAAAGGCAATTGGTGTGAGGAGTTACCATATGTACTTTGGGCTTACCGAACCACTCCCCAAAGTTCCACCGGTGAAACTCCTTTCCGACTCTCATACGGGAGCGAGGTTGTAATCCCGGTCGAGATTGGAGAGTTAAGTTGGAGAACCCTCCACACAAAATCACCGGAGGACAACAACCAGGTGTTGAAGGAGAACCTCGACCTTGTCGACGAAGTCCGAGGCCAAGCCTCCCTTAAAGAAGCGCTGATCAAGCAAAGGGTAGAAGCCCGGTATAACTCAATAGTTATCCCAAGGGACTTCGAAGTCGGCAATTTAGTCTTCCGAAGAGCCGACGTCGGCTTCAAGAACGCCGCGTAAGGCAAGCTCGCCCCAAATTGGGAAGGACCCTACCGAGTCGTGTCTAAGACCGGTAACGGCGCTTACGAGTTAGAGACCTTGGACGGAAAAGCGATCCCAAGGACTTGGAACACCACCAAATTAAAGAGATACTACAGTTGAGTCACGCCTTGGCAAAATGTGTATACCGATGTTATTACGCTTTGACAAAGAACGGTGTATACCAATGTTATTATTTTGCTAAAGTACAATGTATACCGACGTCAATTTCCCCTTCTATAAAGTACGGTGTATACCGATGTTATTTTATACCAAGAATATTATTCTACGCTCTAACAAAGAACGGTGTATACCGGTGTTATCGATGGCCGAAGCAGCCGCAACCCTGAAGGGCGAGTTCGATCAGGGCCGAGTCCCGGTAAACTGCCCCGAAGGCGACATGCGTTACGCGATCAAAGTAAAAACGAACGCACAAGTTGGCCGAGGTTGCCACTACCCTAAGGGGCGAGTTCGATCTGGGCTGTGTCCCGGTAAACTGCCCCGAAGGCGACGTCCACCACTTGAGCGAATTAGAACGCAAGAGCATAATTTTAACGAGCAAAAAGTAAAACGCAGTCGAGGTAAATAAAACCGGAATTGCGGGCAGTTAAATTAAGTAAACATTACAAAACACCCCGGATACGGCCGGGTCCTCAAGTTTAAAGACTACAAAAATATTACAAGCCAAAGCTCCGGTTCCTCCCGGAACCCGGGACATTCCTCGCCACCGGTTCCACCCGAAACCCAAAAAAGGTACTTCTACGAGCAAATCAAGCACGGGACGGGCGCGGATAAACAATTCCGGGTTCCTCGGAGCCAGGTTTGACCTTGACAATCTGCCCTCCCTCCACAGCGTGATCGACGCTCAGAACCTCCTGGTCTAGAGACAAGGAAGGGTGAATCACGGCGATCTGGGCAAGCGCTTTTTCAAAGCTTTCCGCAGCCACCTCGACAGCCAGATCCGCTACCACGACCATCTCGAGCTTGATGCCCGGATCCTTTCACGAGCTTATCTAAGCTCCTCTTCTAATTCGGCAACCCGGGTCGAGGGATCCATGCTAACCCCAGTCCTGACCTCCCCGGTTTCCCGAGTTGCAGCTTCAAGTTTTGAAATCCGAACCCTCAACGAGGCAACTGTTGTGGATTATATATATGCGCAAGTACACACAGTCATACAAGTAATATAGTAGAAAATACAGGTCGTACCCACAGGGATTGTATTTAATTTAGAGTTGTCATGTCTTAGCAAATCAGTGTGTAAGGATAAAAACACAATTTTTGAATAGTAAAATAAAGGTTGAAGTGCAAGGAAGTAAAAAGGGAAACTATATGGTGAAGACTTAGTTGGATTACTAAGTAATTTCCCTTCTGTGTTAGTGCTATAGCATTAGATGCTATAGCTTTGAGTGCTGTAGCATATGTTGCGTGCCTTTCGGTCACTTTCACCAAGGTTTCGTGACAAGATCCTATGTCTGGGCTTCAAGTAAGTTCACCTTTGTCTATTAAGGACCCCACAGTATTCACTCTATGAACTAAGCCCTCCTATGTCTAGGTTTGGGCAAGGATTGTTCTAAATGTCTTTAAAACAACCACTCACTCATATCAATCTTTGAGATCAACTCAGGAACCATTTCTGAACCCATGAATCTACCTATTTTAGTTGGCCAATCCCAAAACAGGTTTGGAAACATTAAAACACAAAGATTGAAATGCATACATCATAATATTATATTACTAACACATTAAAGAGTCATTACAAAGCTCATGCAATCCAACTAAAATATGTTTAGCTCATGTTAAACATGATCAACAACTTACAAACAGTGGAGTTCATATCACCAAGACAGAAAATAGAAGAAGAATGTGCAAAAGATACACCCCTCCAACTCCTACGCATGAACTGGTGTGCTGACAGTGCTATAGCATGAGCAGAACAGAATCTTCTAATGGATTTGATGATTGATCTTCAATGGATGCAAGAGGACAGTTTATCACTGTATGTTCCCTCTCAAAAACCAGAGAATTTTGTGCTGGAAGTGTATTGTATGACAGATTATGGAGTGTGGAGTCTATCTTTAAGTGTGGGAGTGGAGCTTCTTTATAGTGCAGATTTTTCCCTCCTCTTTTGCAAGTGGGGGAGACAAGTGGGTCATGTTGTCCCATCCATGTTTGCCAAGTGGTCATGTGCAATTGGTAGAAGGGTGGCTGCATCAGCATAGGGTGTGCCAATAGGGAGGCGCTGTCTGGACAAGATCGAGATTTACTGCAGATTTGTTTCCTGCTTTTGTCTCCAAGTGGGCCCCAGCTCTACTGCGCGCAGGATGTTATAGCACCTGATGTTATAGCACTTAACAGAAAACATTAGAAACTTCACAAGGACACCAATTGTGCCAAATAAATTCCATTTCAGTTCTTGACTCCCTTTTCCTTGATTTAACATGAATATTCACATAACTCATAGCCTAAGCATGCAAACTCACAATGATTTAAGAATAAAAATGCGTAAATAACTCTACAAATGGAGGGTTATCAGTAACCACCTCCACAACATCCCTCTCTTGGTTCTCAAGCTCAGAAATTCGAAGTTCGAACTCCTTATATTTGTTAATAGCAGAGTCCCTCTCTCCCTCAAGTTTGTCTCTCTCCGCCTGGAGGGCAGACAGGTCTTCCTGAGTTTTCACAAGAATCGAAGACAGGGACTCATACTTCTTCTGTAGCTCAACCCGGAGATCCCGTTCTGCATCCCTCTCCGCCAGGGCCCCAGAAATTAAGAACGGAGCTACCAGAAGCAAAAACCAAAGTAGCAAATCCCCTCTATTACCTTTGGCCTGGTTCTCAGCCTCTGCCCTCTGGAATTTGGAAACATCAGCCATATGCCGGAATAGCCTGTCGGCGGCTTCCACCGGGTCGACCCGGGAATCCTCCAGATGCTTTTTCAGAAGCTCACCGTCTACCGAGATGCTGGAAGATCTCGAAGCTTTGTGTTTCCCATGGCGGCTTTTCTTTGAAGCTCGGGGAGAACCACCCTGGTTCGTCTGCACTCTTTTCCTTGGGTCCTGCGAAGGGGAGGCATGATCTCCCTGCGAAAAAGGTCGCTGCCTCTTCCAATGTTGAAGGTCGACGGCCCGGTCTTCAACACTTGCAACACTGGCTACAGTAACAGTGTTGATAGGAACGGCGTGCATGGGCTCATTCCGATGAGGAGTTGGTTGGGGATCTTGTTGGATACCGGCTTTTCTCTTCGAGATTGCTTTCAGGCGGGCCAATTTATCAGGTCCCATGCTATCTGCGAGACAAAAAAAGAAGGAATGTTAAGGGAAGTGACCTCAAAAGAGAAAAAAGTTAAAATCAAAGACATTATCGGCCGTCAAAACCTACCAAACACGGCTAACACTTGGGACCTAGTGCCCGCCCCAACCAGCCTTGCCACGCCGATGCCGAACTTCTTGGGATCCCGGTAGGGAATCAGATCGGCAAAATTGGTCAGGATCGCCAAGGACTCCTGGTCTACGGGATTTAGGCCCATGCGTTGGGATGAAGTTGGGAGGGGGCGAGGTTCAAAATCCTCAATATCTCTTGCTGAAAAGCGGTGAAAGGGGGGCTGATCTTCATGTCAAAGATCGTCACTCCATACATGACGAATTTCAAAGCGTTTGGCCAAATAGCTACGTGTTGACCCTCCGCCATTCCTTCCACGTTCCATATCTGATCTTTTTTCCTAGAGATCCGGTTGACAATGTGGCTCAAGTCGTCTCCGGCCCGGTAAACAGACTGAACCTCCCTCAACGTTTCTGACACCCAAGAGTACTCCCGAGGAATATTCAGAGGTAGCTCCAGGGGAACGTCGACCGGCCCAACCCCGATACTGGGGTATTGCTCGGAATTACCCTCTTCATGAACAGGATCCTCGTTGTGGTCAAGCCCATCTCTGTTATTACGGATTTCAACAACCTCGGCCTCACTATCATCGGAACTCCAGCCAGTACTCCCTTGCTCCTCGTTATTCGGCTCGGTGTCAGACTCCTCCGAATCAAGAACCACTATCTCAGGGCGATCTCCCTCTGGCAGCTCATTACTGGGAACCTCGGGAGAACGGTCGTCCGCTTGGAATCTGAAAGGAGCGGAACCCAGGCCTTCCTGAACCTCGTGTCCAACCGACCCGGAGGCACCAGCACGTGCTTCGACCGAGTATCTAGGATCAGAAGCCATCGGTTTGGCTAGAACGGGGCGATCCACATTGACAACCCGGTGGGTTTGTTTCGTCCTCGCCAGATCGGACCTGCAGAAATGGGGGCTTGCCGAGTCAAGTTGATACTAAAGCAGTGGGTCCACAACCAAGTCGAAACCCGACCTGACGACCCCCACTCTGTATTAATAAATACGGGTTTTAAGAGATCCCGACTGTTGAACCAAGGGCAAACACTCTTTGTTTTGTATGATAACAAATTACATCTTGTCTACTAATGGTTCAAGTTGAATGAAGTACAGGACGGAAATCAAAAAGCAGGAAATATTAAAGTGGAGCAGCTTGGAGAAGAAGCCGTCTTTGATTGTTTATCCGCTTTCTTTAGGACACAATGTAAGGTCCTATCACTTAAGGTCTATGACAGTTTAAATAGCTGAGAGATGATTTTTGAAAACATGCATCATGCATCAAAATTAGGGTTTTGAAATATATTTTTGCATGCATGCATAAGGTGGCACCTAAACCTAAAAACGATTTTGTGGAAATCAAAAATCAATTTCTATTTTGTTCCAATGACTATGAAATCGATTTATACAATTTATATAGGCTATGAAATCGATTTTAGGCTCACCTATTGGCCAAGAATCGATTTCCTTATCCTATGTTTGAAGCATGTAATCGATTTCTACATATTCTCAAGCCAAATGTAAGAATCGATTTCCTTCTATTTCAAAAGACTATGAAATCGATTTTCAAGCAATCCTATAGGCTATGAATCGATTCCTCCTCATTTTAAACAAAGTTAAAATCGATTCTTATCCTATTTCAGGATGTCCTGAAAATCGATTCCCACCTATTTCCAAAGAAACAAACAATCGATTCCTATGCTCTCCATATGTAAAGAATCGATTCCTCTCTTTTTTAACTAGCCATAAAATCGATTCTTATGTCCTCTAAAATGATAAGAATCGATTCATCAACATTTTAACTTCATCAAACAATCGATTCATCATTTCTTTAAATGTTTTCTAAAAGCAAAGAATCGATTATACTATGATTTGCCTTCTCACATAAATCGATTCTTATGCATCATAAATCATTTCTACGTTTTCCTAAACCTATAAATAGGGAGGTGCTTCACACTTTTCATTTCACACCTCACACCACAATTCACAACTCCTCTCTGCTTCTCACATACATTTTCTAGATCTGAGAAAGAGAGAAAATAGAGCTTCAACTTTCATATCATTTTCTATTTTCCATATCACTCATCTCTTAGTCACTATACTGTCATTATATCTGAGGTGATTGGATCATAGATCTCTATTTGTATTCGTTACTCTATTTGTGGGGGTCACTTTGAAATCCTGGGATTTGTTCTTGGGTCTCTCAATCAAGAGATTGAGTTGGTTTGAAATCCTGGGAAGTTTTCTTGGGTCTCTCAATCAGGAGATTGAGTTGGTTTGAAATCCTGGGAGGTGATCTTGGGTCGTTCAATCAGGGAAGATTGAAGCGGTAGTGAAATCCTGGGAGGTGCTCTTGGGTCGTTCAATCAGGAGATTGAAGCGGTGTTGAAATCCTTAGCTAGGTGCTCGGGTTCTCAGTTCGGGGGAATTGAGATTTGCTATCTTGAAGTTGCCTGTTTGTAAAGAATTCTTCAATATAGTGGTTACCTTCAAGTCCAAGGGTTGCAAAGCCTGAGGCCGAGGACGTAGGGCTTTTATCCCGAACCTCGCTAAATTCCTGGTGTATCTCTATCCCTACTCTCTTTACTTTATTGTCTATATTTGTTATTGTCATATAGCTGTGATATTCATTGTTTTGTTTATATCTGTTTTGAATATCACTACTCAGATCTGTCTATTGTTATATTATTGTGCTGATCTGTTATTATCCATATCACTGCTGTAGATCTGTCTGTTGCTATATTCAATATCACTGCGCTGCCTATAGATAATCTAGTTATTCTGTATATTGAATATAGAGTAATATCATAATGTGCTTGATCTGTCTGCTTGCATACATCATATAAGTTTAAATCTCAGTTTCCGCATTTGATTTTGATTTAAACAAAGCATTTCATAAGTTTTTGAAAACCGAAAAGAATTCATATTTTGCACATAACCTTATTCACCCCCCCCCCCCCTCTAAGGTTATACTATAGTCTAACAAGTGGTATCAGAGCTAGAAATTGCATATAGAGCTTTACATCTCGCAATTTAAGTTTTATTTATCTATCTGTGATTATGGGTTCTTTTTTGAAAGAGGGGATGTCTTTATTTAGGCCACCCCTGTTTGATGGGACTAACTATGACTATTGGAGTAGTCGAATGAAATGTCATGTGCAGGCTATAGATTTCACCTTATGGAGGATCATTGCAGATGGACCACTGATCCCAATGAAAATCAAAAGTAAAGCTACCGGCAAAGAAGAAGAAGTGCTAGTTGAGGATATCTACACCATTGACCTGAAAGAGTTGAGAAAGTCAGAGTTGGATAAGATATCTCAAAATGCCAGAGCAATGAATATTCTTCACTTATCCTTATGTGAAGAAGAATATGGTAGAGTCAAAGGATGTCAAACAGCAAAGGAAATCTGGGACTGCTTGCAAGCTACTCATGTAGGTACGAGCCAAGTGAAGGATACTAAAATCAGAATCCTCACTTCTGAATATGAAGCCTTCAAAATGAAAGAAGGTGAGTCTGTCGCAGCTATGCACCAGAGACTGAATCTGATTATAAACAACTTAAGGGCACTGGGAAAGAGGTATTCTACAAAAGATATAAATGGGAAAATTCTTGCATCTCTGACTGGTGAGTTCTTTCCAAAAACTTGTGCAATCACTGAAGCCAAAGATATTGGCACTCTGCCCCAAGAAGACTTGATTGGGTCACTTCTAGCCTTTGAGGTTGTATTGGCTGCTAACAAAGATCAAGAAGCAGAAATGGTAAAAGAAAGAAAATCTCTTGCTCTTGCTGCTAAAACACCTAAGGTAGCAAGGAAAGAGGTTGAGTCTGATGAAGAATCTGATGATGAAGACATGGCTGAATTATTTGAAGAATTCATGAGATTCAACAAACTTGAAAAGAGAAATAACTCAAAGAAATCCAAGAAAGCTAAGAAGGCTACATGGAACAACTATACTGATAGTGAAGAAGAGGAGGTTGCAAATGCCATTTGTCTCACGGCATGTGAAACACCTAAGGCTACTATATGGGATTGTCTTGGCACTGATATCGACACAGACGAAGAAGAGCAAATTGCAAATGGTGTTTGTCATATGGCAAATGACTCATCTAAGGTAAGCCTTAACTCTTCTAGTCTTTCTGATTCCTCTATGCATGATGATTTACTTGATGATAGTTGTAGTAGTCAAGATTTGAGTGAGGCTTTTGATGCTCTCTATTTTGAACATGAAACTCGGTTGTTAAAATCTAAGAAATTGGCAAAGAGTAACAAAAGCATGCTCACTCAAATTGAGACACTTGAAAATGAAGTAGATAGATTAAAGAATGAACTACATAAATCTGTCAACCTTGAGTTTTGTGAGCTTAAACAAAATTTTGAAAAAGTCAATGTTGAAAATGAATTTTTGAATGAATCTTTGAAAAAGTTTGAGGTTGGTGAAAAGACCTTGACCAAGCTACTTCACTCCCAACATGAATATGTTGATAGGAGAGGTATTGGGTACAAAGGTAATTCCACCTCCCCTATTTTGAAAAAGAAAATGACTTTTGTAGCTGCTACGTCAAGTTATACACCTACTGTTTTCTCTTGCACTTATTGTCAAAAAGGGAACCATAGCTCACTTAAATGTCCTATTCGTAAATTGTGTGAGCTTGGTACCCTTATACCTGCTTGTGAGAAACCAAGGTGGATTGTGAAAACAAACCCCTTGATGACTAACCCCAAAGGACTCAAAGAGAATTGGGTACCAAAATTTTCTACTTGATCTTAGTGCAGGTGTGCTACAAGGTATGGGGGTCAGATCGATACCTTGATAGCAGAGACTCAAAGTTCATGACTGGAGACGCAAAAAGATCCTAAATACTCAGAAACAGCAGTCATGTGACTAGTAATATCAACAATAGAGGAAGAATCACCGGTGAAGGTTAGATTGGTAAAGTTCTATTCACCTTAAGAATAATTTATCACTTTTGTGAAATAAAATTTTTTTGTGTGCATCAAAGTTTTTTCTCTCTATTGTGATGGATCTTTGATGCAACATATTTTTAAGTTAAATATGATACCTATATTGTTGAACCAAGTATGGCATATTATCTTGGGTATCCTATTTTCTCTAAATATATTTTTAAAACCATGATGATCCACCCTCTTTTTGCTAAAGCCTTGCATTCTAAAATTATTAAGGGGGATCACCAAGTAAGGGGGAGCATAGCATGAACTACTGTTTCTGATATCTCATATGCTATGTGCTCCTTTGCTAGTTTACAAAGTGATTATTTCTGTTTGTGATTATCTCATATGCTATGTGCTCACCCCCCCTCCTTTTTGATGAAAACAAAGGGGGAGAGAATATTATGCATGTTATATGTGGGAGAGAATATATGCATGGTATATGTGAGGGGAGAAAATAATTGCTGCTATCCTGCTGATGTACTGTTTATTTTATTATGCATATGCTTAGGGGGAGCTTTTTGAAAAAGTTCCATTACTATCAAACCCCCTATGCATAATGTAATTTGTTATCATCAAAAAGGGGGAGTTTGTTGAACCAAGGGCAAACACTCTTTGTTTTGTATGATAACAAATTACATCTTGTCTACTAATGGTTCAAGTTGAATGAAGTACAGGACGGAAATCAAAAAGCAGGAAATATTAAAGTGGAGCATCTTGGAGAAGAAGCCGTCTTTGAAGATGAAGACCTAATTGTTTATCCGCTTTCTTTAGGACACAATGTAAGGTCCTATCACTTAAGGTCTATGACAGTTTAAATAGCTGAGAGATGATTTTTGAAAACATGCATCATGCATCAAAATTAGGGTTTTGAAATATATTTTTGCATGCATGCATAAGGTGGCACCTAAACCTAAAAACGATTTTGTGGAAATCAAAAATCAATTTCTATTTTGTTCCAATGACTATGAAATCGATTTATACAATTTATATAGGCTATGAAATCGATTTTAGGCTCACCTATTGGCCAAGAATCGATTTCCTTATCCTATGTTTGAAGCATGTAATCGATTTCTACATATTCTCAAGCCAAATGTAAGAATCGATTTCCTTCTATTTCAAAAGACTATGAAATCGATTTTCAAGCAATCCTATAGGCTATGAATCGATTCCTCCTCATTTTAAACAAAGTTAAAATCGATTCTTATCCTATTTCAGGATGTCCTGAAAATCGATTCCCACCTATTTCCAAAGAAACAAACAATCGATTCCTATGCTCTCCATATGTAAAGAATCGATTCCTCTCTTTTTTAACTAGCCATAAAATCGATTCTTATGTCCTCTAAAATGATAAGAATCGATTCATCAACATTTTAACTTCATCAAACAATCGATTCATCATTTCTTTAAATGTTTTCTAAAAGCAAAGAATCGATTATACTATGATTTGCCTTCTCACATAAATCGATTCTTATGCATCATAAATCATTTCTACGTTTTCCTAAACCTATAAATAGGGAGGTGCTTCACACTTTTCATTTCACACCTCACACCACAATTCACAACTCCTCTCTGCTTCTCACATACATTTTCTAGATCTGAGAAAGAGAGAAAATAGAGCTTCAACTTTCATATCATTTTCTATTTTCCATATCACTCATCTCTTAGTCACTATACTGTCATTATATCTGAGGTGATTGGATCATAGATCTCTATTTGTATTCGTTACTCTATTTGTGGGGGTCACTTTGAAATCCTGGGATTTGTTCTTGGGTCTCTCAATCAGGAGATTGAGTTGGTTTGAAATCCTGGGAAGTTTTCTTGGGTCTCTCAATCAGGAGATTGAGTTGGTTTGAAATCCTGGGAGGTGATCTTGGGTCGTTCAATCAGGGAAGATTGAAGCGGTAGTGAAATCCTGGGAGGTGCTCTTGGGTCGTTCAATCAGAAGATTGAAGCGGTGTTGAAATCCTTAGCTAGGTGCTCGGGTTCTCAGTTCGGGGGAATTGAGATTTGCTATCTTGAAGTTGCCTGTTTGTAAAGAATTCTTCAATATAGTGGTTACCTCGCTAAATTCCTGGTGTATCTCTATCCCTACTCTCTTTACTTTATTGTCTATATTTGTTATTGTTATATACCTGTGATATTCATTGTTTTGTTTATATCTGTTTTGATTATCACTACTCAGATCTGTCTATTGTTATATTATTGTGCTGATCTGTTATTATCCATATCACTGCTGTAGATCTGTCTGTTGCTATATTCAATATCACTGCGCTGCCTATAAATAATCTAGTTATTCTGTATATTGAATATAGAGTAATATCATAATGTGCTTGATCTGCCTGCTTGCATACATCATATAAGTTTAAATCTCAGTTTCCGCATTTGATTTAAACAAAGCATTTCATAAGTTTTTGAAAACCGAAAAGAATTCATATTTTGCACATAACCTTATTCACCCCCCCCTCTAAGGTTATACTATAGTCTAACACCGACCACAGCATAAAGCGAGATGCAGACAAATAAAAGAAGGGGACTAACCTTAAAAGACTGGATGCTCGCCGGCACCTGTTCTGATCGCGTGCTTCGACGATCTCGCTGAAACCCACCACGGAATTCTGAATCGGTGGCTTGATAAATGAATCGCTAAGAGTCGAGGTTAAGATCGGAGGTCAGAGCAATTAACAGAAATCAGTTCAAGTGATGGAGGTCCCTTCCCATATTTATAGGGAACTGAGGGCCTCAATATGGGTCTGGGCCAAAGCTACGCGACCCATCACTAGCCCCTATAGTAGGCGCGTCGATTCAAGCGCCATCATTACTCCAATCACCCTCGAACGACGCGTCCCATCAATGACAGGCGTGGAAATCGATGCGTCGCTGTGAATGAAACGCCTCGAGTCACTCGGTCCACCTTCGCAAACCGTTCGGAAGCTCTCCTCTTGTAAGGAGAATCGGTGCGTCGCCGTGAATGGAACGCCTAGAGTCACTCGGTCCACCTTCACAAACGGTTTGCAGGCCAGATCTCGGAAGCTCGCCATTTGTAATTAATGCCCGAAACACATGACCACTTGGGGAGATTCTAAACTCGCCCGTCGAAAAACCAGCACGGCCTGGGTCTCCCACGTTCGGAGGCCGGGGGCAAAACGCTGACAGAAGTAAAAGCCTAACCATGAAAATCCATCCCGGTCTTCTAAACGACAAGTCTAGCCCGCCCCAAGGCGACCCGACTTGGGGGGCAACTGTTACGGATTGGGCCTTTCGTGGCCAATCTGCCTAAGGCCCAAGCACCAAAAGGCCAAATCCATCAGCCAACGGTGGAGATCTGAGACCTAGATCCAATGGTCCCCTATTATCTCAAAATCCTATAAATAAGCATTCAATGCTAGCATTAAAGGTACACACTTTCCATTCACCTAACTTGCAATTAACTCACTTGCTGACTTGAGCGTCGGAGTGTCATTGCAGGTACCAACCACCCCGGATCGGAGACCAACTCGGACTGACCAGAAACACGACTACCAACTACCTCGGATCGGGCTTGGTATCTAGTATAAGATACCGGTCCAGAGGTACGGTACAGAACAGGAGGTAAGTAAAGTCTGGCTTCAATTTGTTCCATCGCTGGGGATCGAATCCGGATACTGGCCGAGTCCGCCCCTTAAAATGGAATACATTAACCACTTACACTCAAAATTGGAGTTCTCGGTCTTATATTTATACAAAGGATAAGAAAACAATAATAAACTTAGTGAATAAATAATACGATAAATTTAATGAATATATATAAAGTAATAAATTCGGAGAATAAAGTGATAAAAAGTTCTTTTAACAATAAGTTGGTATGACACGAAAGTGATAGACTTGAAAAATATATTAAAGGTTGGTAATCGCTAAATTTTGTACGAAGAGGACAATTTGAGAGGATTTTTTTTTATCTGTCAGTAAAGTCCTCCCTGCTTATCTAAAAAAACTAAAGTCCTCCCTAATTCTTTTTTTTGTCTGAAGATGTAGTCACAACAGCCACACTAGAAAGTAGAAACTCACACACAAAATTGCGAGATCTTGGGTTCAAGTTCAAGACATTATATTTGGCCTAAAAATTTCGGTATTTGCTAGTTGAACTAGGTCTTACGCTTAAGTCCTCCCTAGTTCTAGTTGTGCTTAATAATTAGACTTTAGAAATATAGAGATTTATAACAATAAATTTAAATAAAAATATAGTATTTTTAATAAAATATTATTATTAGTAATAGAAGAGACTCTCTAAAATTTTTCTCTAAGCCTCAAAATTGTGGAAATTGTTAATCATATATTGATTTTGCTTGCAGGTTGCCAAGAACAAAATTCTGGGGTGCAAATATCAGAATACCCAGCTACTGGCCCAGCCCACAATTACACACAGCAGTTCTTTCAAACAGAAAAACCAGAAACGGGTTATGCGGGACTTGAACCCGAATAACACAGGTATGCGCGCGGATCTTGTTCTACCCGTAATATAAAAGCCAAACCCTAGTTTGACTATTTAGAATATCAAGATAGATTCACTCAACACTTGCTTTAATGTTAGATTTCTCAATGCACAGGAACCCTAACCCTAGGTTTCTTTTGTTTCAGGTATACAATGGTACAAAAGAAAAGAAGCGAAAACTAAAGGGTAAAACGACAATCTCTATTGTGTTTTACTTCTTTCTTTGCGATTATACAAGTAATGATTTCTATATTTTATGATTTGTATGCAACTGGATTGTGTTCTTGATGAACACACACCACAGAATTTGTGAAGCTTCTCTCAAGCTCACAAGGGTAATTTCTCACTACTCTCTCTCAGGTTCTTTCCTTTCTTTAGTTTCAGTCACTGAAACTCTTCTCTAATCTTCCTTTTTCTCTCTTTTGCAAGTTCTCACAACCACCAGTTGGAGAAAGACGCGCACTCAGAGTTTCAAAGAAAAAGAAGATAGGGTAAATGATGCTCAAGAAAAGGAACACAGCTAGAGTAATGAAAATGTAAAGGAAATTTTATTCACTTTCTGTAAAACTGTAGTCTAGATTACAATATGTACATGTATTTATACAGCTTTCTCTGGATGCTGTTAGAGGGGTTTGTGTTAGTTACAAACCTAGTTTGTTGAAATAACAAACTAGTTAACAAACTGTTTAACTGTAAAACAGACTTTGTAACTGCCTTATAATAGGTAAATAGCCGTTATATCTATTCTGAGGGTGTTTTTAGGAATTTTGCATTAAATTTCAGCATCCTTCCTTAATGCAAAACCTAAAAAATTTAGTAATAGGAGAGATACCTAAAAATAGGACAAGCCCCTATTGACATAGCTTTAGAACGAAAGATGACTCGGGACAAGCCCCTGAGTAATGACTTTAATAGTTGCCTTCTTAGGATTTGAAGGCAACCAACCCTAAATCTCTCCTAAACTTAGAAAATAACTCACCCTTTATAGCTTTGGTAAAGATGTCAGCCTGTTGCTCCTTTGTAGAGCAGTAATCCACTAGTAGCTTTCCATTTGTAACCTGGTCCATTAAGTGGCTGCCTTGAGTCAAAGTCACAACCAATTCCCTAAGTAAGGCTTCCAACCATGCTACTTGAGTGGCAGCACTGCAGGCAGCCACATATTCTGCCTCACAGGAGCTAAGAGCAACAATTTGTTGCTTTTTGGAGCTCCATGAAACAGTTATACCTTGAAACTTAAACAAAAATCCAGAGGTACTTCTTCTATCAATGTGGTCTCCACACCAGTCACTGTCTGGGTACCCTAGGAGCTCAAATTCCCTTAGGTCAGCCCCTTTAGGAAGAACAACCCATAATTCAGAGTGCCTTGTATATATCTTAGTCCTCTCTTTGCTGCATTTAGGTGTATCTCTAGTGGTTCATTCATGAACCTACTAATCATACTTGTAGCAAACAGAATATCAGGTCTGCTGTGGTACAGATATCTCAAAGACCCCACAATCTGTCTAAAATAGGTAGGATCCACCTTAGAGCCCTTCTCACCCTCCTTTTTGCACAAATAGCCTTCTGCAGGGTTGCTGGCAGCATTGCATTCTGCTATTCTGAACCTTGCAAGCAGCTCTTTAGAGTATTTAAGCTGATGTAGGATGATTCCTTCGGGTACTCTTACAAATTCCAATCCCAAAAAGTAGGTAAGCTGTCCCAAATCTGTCATCTCAAACTCAGCCTTCATAGAGTCCTTGAACTGCTCAATCTCCTTAGTACTGCTACCTGTTACCAATAGATCATCAACATACAAACATATTAGTAATAGGTTAGTATCTAAGGAACCCTTCACATATACACCAAACTCATTGGTGCATTGTGTGAAGACACTTTCAACAAAGAAAATGTCAATTCTTTTATTCCAGGCTCTAAGGGCCTGTTTTAAACCATAGAGTAATTTATGCAAGTGGCACACTAGGTTTTCCTTTCCTTTTTCCTCAAAACCAGGAGGTTGTGAGATGAAAACAGTCTCTTCCAAGGGTCCATTCAAAAATGCAGACTTAACATCTAAATGATGTGAGTCCCAACCCTTACTACAGGCCACGGCAGTGACCAATCTAATGGTCTCATGCCTGGTCACAGGTGAGAAAACTTCCTCATAATCTATCCCTTGATTTTGTTGGAACCCTCTAGCAACAAGTCTTGCTTTATGCTTGACTATTTCTCCATTGGGGTCCAACTTCAGCTTAAAGACCCATTTAACACTTATTGCCTTCTTTCCTTTAGGCAAGACTGTCAAAGACCAGGTCTTATTTTTCTCAATAGAAGCCAGCTCCTCTGTCATAGCATTTTTCCAATTTTTATCCTTTAAAGCCTCTTTAAAGTCTACTGGTTCCATATCAACCATCATAGCATAGTGGATGAGGTCACCATGCTCATTCACTTCACTATCTAT
This sequence comes from Astragalus membranaceus, assembly GCA_039519185.1. Taxonomy (NCBI): domain Eukaryota; kingdom Viridiplantae; phylum Streptophyta; class Magnoliopsida; order Fabales; family Fabaceae; genus Astragalus; species Astragalus membranaceus. The sequence goes on from CM076848.1 coordinate 45,800,085, forward strand.
GGCAATATCATAATCTGCAAGCCTCCTAGGAGGCTGTCTCAACCTTTGTGTTCTAGGCAGGGCCTGAATAGTAGGTTCAGGTTCTGTTTCCGCATTGTCCTCTTCCTCTTCTTGAGGATTCTGATCCTCATTAGGTAGAATAGGATTCTATTCATCAGAACTATTACCATTAGGATTAGATTCAGTGTCTAAGGCCTCCTCTAGGATTGTAGAGTCCACTGAACTTACTAGTTCAGCTTTGTACCAGTCTCATTGCTTGTCTTCAAGCACAACCACATCCCTAGATATCTCAATCTTTTCAGTTTTAGGATCTAGCAGCCTATAAGCACCTGTAGGATGATATCCAACAAGGATTAAGGGCCTGCTCTTATCCTCTAACTTCTTTGTCTTACGATCAGGTATATGTCTATATGCAAGTGAGCCAAATACCCTTAGGTGAGAAACCTTAGGCTTGTCACCACACCAGACATGTTCTGGTACCTTGTCTTCCAAACCTTTAGTAGAGCACCTATTTAGGATATAGACAGCTGTATGAACAGCTTCTGCCCATAGCCTTTTAGGTAGTCCCTTTGACTTGATCATGCTCCTAGCCATATCAAGTATTGTCCTATTCCTCCTTTCAGCAATACCATTATGCTGAGGAGTATAGGGTGATGTTACCTCATGTATTATACCTTGAGTGGTGCAGTATCCCTCAAAATCTTTTGAGGTGTGCTCACCACCACCATCAGTCCTTAAGACCTTAAGTTTCTTACCACTTTGAGTTTCTGCCATTGCCTTAAACTCCTTAAAAATACCATAGGCTTCTCCTTTAGTCTTAAGTAAATATAGCCAGATTTTTCTGGAAAATTCATCTACAAAAGTCATAAAGTATTTATTTCCCCTAATAGAGGGTACATCAAGTGGTCCACATAGGTCAGAATATACAACATGCAAAATATCCTTAGAAGAATGTTTCATTTCCTTATTAAACTTCTTTCTATGTTGCTTACCCACTAGGCAAGTAGTACATGTCTCTTTAGTAACTTCAATTTTAGGTAACCCTTCTACTAACCCTTTAGGTTACTTAGGCCTTTGAAGTTTAAATCCCCAAACCTTTTATGCCATAACATACCTTCAAAATTAGCTGTGGCACTTAGACAATCTGTCTTTGTGACACTAATGCTGGTTTTGAAGGTTCTATTGGTGGATAAAGGTGTTGTTAAAACTAGTTTGTCTTTAGCATCATACAACTTTAGTTTTAGATCATTCATTACTACTGAAAAAGCCTTCTCTATAAGCTGTCCTAGGCTGATAAGGTTACAGCTGATCCCAGGAACATAGAAAACATCTTTTATCAAAATTACTTGTCCATTTTCTTTTGTAAATCTTATGTTTCCTATTCCTTCAGCAGTTATAGCCTTATTGCTAGCACACTTTATAGTGGTCTTTCTACTAGAATCAAAGTCAACTAACCACTCTTTGTTTCCAGTCATGTGATTGGAACACCCTGAATCTAGATACCAGATTTCAGTGATGGTTTTGCCATCACTTGTAGTAACTGATAGGACTACACAGTCACTGTTTACCTTTAAGTCTAGGTTAGTTACAACAAATCCTCCATAGGTTCTGTTTCTCTTAACTCATCAGTTATCATACTAAAGCTTACATGTTCAGATTCTGAATCAAAATCTTCTTTAGCCATATTGGCTTCAGTTCCAGTTTCCTTAGGCTTTGAGTCCTTTCTAGTAGGGCATTCAGTAGCAATGCCCATATTTATCACATCTATAGCATTGTACCTTAGAGTTGTCCTTCTTTTTACTAGAATTAGAATTTTTTTTAGTGGAGTCACCCTTACCACTAGACTTACCTGACTTACCCTTAGACCAATTACCTTTACCTGACTGGTTGTTGTTGTTGTTGCCCTTAGTTCATTTCTTTCTCTTTGGTTTGGCAGCAAACATAGCTTGATCTTCTTCACCTTCACCATTCAAGAGATTCATCCTAATCTCTTTGGCTTCAAGCCTACTTTGGAGATCTTCAACTTTAAGATCTTCAGGCTTGATGGTGTCTTCAATGTTGTTTACAATAAAACCAAATTTTCTTGTTAAGGACCTAAGAATTTTCTTACAAACAGTTTGTTCTGTTAATGTCTCTCCATTGAGACTCACTGCATTAGTGATTTTCTTTAGTTTCCCAAAGAAATCAGTAATGCTTTCACCCTCTTGCATATTCAAATTTTCATACTGCTTTCTCAATGATTGCAGCTTCTCCTCCTTGACTAGTGCAGCACCATTATATTATTTGTCAAGGAGGTCCCAAGCAGTTTTAGAGACTTTGATGCCTCTAATTCTGTCGAAATTACTCTCATCACACCCCTGGTGTATGAGATAGATGGATTTCCAATCCTTCTTGGTATTTTCCTTATGTTCAGCCCTTTGTTCAGGGGTTGGGTTCTGAGCTAATGCTGGAACCCCTTCTTGAACAATTTCTAAGACATCATGGAAGCCAAAAATGGCTTCCATTTGCAAACTCCACATATCCCAGTTTTTCCCATTTAGTTTGGGAATTTGGGTGGATAAACTTGCATTTGACTTACTGTTTTGAAACATTGATTAGCACCTTCTAACACCTGTTTCAAAAAACACTTAAAACTGTCAAAGAGCTCACACCTACACAGTCACTTACTGTGTAGGCAAAACAGAAATCTGTAAAGAAAGATAAAGAACTAGAGTTTAGGTTTAGAATTGTCCCTGGATTGTTACCATGCTCAATGATACCATGTTGAAATTGTTAACCATTTATTGATTTTGCTTGCAGGTTGCCAAGAACAAAATTCTGGGGTGCAAATATCAGAATACCCAGCTACTGGCCCAGCCCACAATTACACACAACAGTTGATTCAAACAAAAAACCAGAAACGGGTTATGCGGGACTTGAACCCGAATAACACGGGTATGCGCGCGGATCTTGTTCTACCCGTAATATAAAAGCCAAACCCTAGTTTGACTATTCAGAATATCAAGATTCTTTCTTTGTTTCTTGCTGTGTCGTTTCCTTCTTCGTCTTCGAGCTCTTCTAGGGTTTGATGAGAAACCCAGCAATTTGAAAGAAGCAAGCTGCAGATGCCTTCAACCTTTCCTCTTCTCTCTTCACAAACTGGTAAGATACGAAAACCCTCTGATTTCGCTTTCAATTTCTTTGAACTTCTCTTCTTCTCAAACACTGATTCAGTGTTCTTCTGTTTCTGCATGTACGAAAAACACCACGATGCTGATCGTACGAGGACACAAACACAAAACAAAGGTAGATTCACTCAACACTTTGCGTTAATGTTAGATTTCTCAATGCATAGGAACCCTAACCCTAGGTTTCCTTTGTTTCAGGTATACGATGGTACAAAAGAAAAGAAGCAAAAACTATAGGGTAAAACGACAATCTCTATTGTGTTTTACTTCTTTCTTTGTGATTATACAAGTACTGACTTGTATATTTTATGATTTGTATGCAACTGGATTGTGTTCTTGATGAACACACATCACACAGAATTTGTGAAGCTTCTCTCAAGCTCACAAAGGTAATTTCTCACTACTCTCTCTCAGGTTCTTTCCTTTCTTTAGTTTCAGTCACTGAAACTCTTCTCTAATCTTCCTTTTTCTCTCTTTTGCAAGTTCTCACAACCACCTGTTGGAGAAAGACGCGCACTCAGAGTTTCAAAGAAGAAGAAGATAGGGTAAATGATGCTCAAGAAAAGGAACACAGCTAGAGTAATGAAAATGTAAATGAAATTTTATTCACTTTCTGTAAAACTGTAGTTTAGATTACAATATGTACATGTATTTATACAGCTTTCTTTGGATATTAGCTGTTAGAGGGGTTTGTGTTAGTTACAAAACTAGTTTGTTGAAATAACAAACTAGTTAACAAACTGTTTAACTGTAAAACAGACTTTGTAACCACTACAAGAAAAACTGATTTTTTCGGCCATGACTTTCCGGCGGATTTTTATCCGCCGAAAAATTTCCGGCGGATTTTATCCGCCGAAACATTACCGGTGGATTTGTTGGATTTTCCGGCGGATTTTTTTCCTCCGCAACATTTCCGGTGGATTTTTAGGTATTTCCAGCGGATTTGGGTCTACGAAAAATTTATTTTTATTTTTTAAAAAAATCCGCCGGTATGGTCATTTCCGGCGGATAGTTAAAAGAACCGCCAATTTTGAATTTCGAAAATCCGCCAGAAATGCGTAAAATCCGCCGGAAATGACAACCCGACTAAAATCCGTCGGAAACGTCATTTCCAGCGGATTGTTTTGAAAAAAGCAGGGGATTTGATTTTTGAAAATCCGCCGGAAATCCTTCAAAATCCACCGGAAATCCCCTGACCCCCTAAAATCCGCCGGATTTGATTTCCCACACCCCTCCCTACTCACCCCCAAACCCCCTAAAATCCAAAAATACCCCTAACTCAAAAACACTCTTTCTCCCTCTCAAACCCCTCACACCCCCTCACACCCACAAAAAACACACCCAGCCGAAACCCTCTCCCTCTCCCTCACCCTCTTCGACTTCTCCCTCTCCTAAACCCACTCAATCTTCGATTTTAACCTTCAAACTCATTTTCGGAACATAAGGTACACGATTTCTAACCCTCATTTACTTGCTTTTTGCTTGATTTGCTGTGTTTTATAGTTTTTTCACTTCTGCATTTTCGCGAAGCATTCGGTTGACGACAACCGAATGCTCCTGGGGACGAAGCAAAATGGACCCATTCGGTTGAGGTCAACCGAATACGTTCAGTTGAGGTCAACCGAATACGTTCGGTTGAGTTCAATCGAATCATACTGATACTGATTGTGTTTGATATGTTCGGTTGCAGGTATGATCCAATTCGTTACCCTCATTGAACGAAATGCTGGGAGGATTTCCATTCCAAATGAGATTTGGAGACTAGAGTTGCCTTGTTCCTTTTATTTTGTCTTGGAAGTTGGCCCTTGTATTCGTGGTGTCAACAACATGCGCTATGGCAACATCCTTACTGATACGCATGTCATCTGCCAAGCGTATGGGGGTGTTAAGAGTGTGGAAGCCTCGTTAACATACTATCAGATTGGGAGCTTCAACGTCGCCAGGATTATTCCCGCGGTTGCCTCTAATGGGAGTGGGAGTGACAGTGATACTGCGAGTGATGCTGGATCCAGCTCTGTTGTTACCCAGTTGTAGTTTTTTACTGTTATTTTGTTTATTAATAATTGTAATTGAACGTCACTGATTTAGTAATGAATAAATATTGGGTTGATTATTTTTTGGTTTACAGTACCGTTTAAATTAAACAACAATTTTATTATTAAAAAATGTCACCGTACATCAAACTCGAAATACACGAAAACGATAAAATGACAGAAACTACTAAGCTGGTGGATTTAAACGACTAAGGATCTCAGCGACGGTTCGTGTGGTTTCCACGTACAAATGCAGATAACCCTTCCATTTAAACAGGACATAATTGGACATCATTGCTTGGACGTCATCGTCGTTCTTGACATCCATTGTAGACCAGTGCACACGTCCATCAGACCAATCAGGTTTCCGATAAACTATACGAGTTATCTTTCGTTCGTCGCCCTTCACTTGCACCTTACCCAGTAGTTTATCTTTTACGGCAGCGAATGTTATGTTGTGTTTAAGCCTACACTGAATTGTGTCTCGCCCCTCGAAACAGACACCATCAACTTTGTTGGTGATGATGCCCTGATGATGAATGATAGTGAGGGAAGAATCCTCTGAGTATTGTGTTAGGGGAATTTTTTATGTGTTTATACGATTTGGTGGAGAAGAAGAAGCAGTGAAGGGGTTAGGGTTTTTGTGAAGTAGAAGGGAAAGCTGAAGCCCAATTTATAATAGGCGTGGGGAAACATGAGTCGTTGATCAAAATTTTAGATCACAAATTTGAGCCGTTTATTTTCTATCCGTTGGGTCACAATTTCCAAAGGAAATGCCATTCACTCCTTTTCTTGACACGTTTGATTGGTTGTGAGCCATTGGCTAAAAGTGTCGGTGGAATCTGAGCCGTTCAATTTTTTTTTAAAAAACCTGTAACCGGTGGATTTGTTGGATTTTCCGGCGGATTTTTTCCTCCGCAATATTTCCGGCGGATTTTTAGGTATTTCCGGCGGAAATGCGTAAAAATCCGCCGAAAATGCGTAATAATCCGCCGGAAATGACGACCCGACTAAAATCCGCCGGAAACGTTATTTCCGGCGGATTTTTTTGAAAAAGGCGGGGGGATTTGATTTTTGAAAATCCGCCGGTAAATGACATTTCCGGCAGATTCTGCCTTTTGACCATTTGACTTCGTTTCTTCTATATAAATCCCTTCTCCATTCTCCACTTCTTCTTCACACCTCTACCAATACTCTCCTTCTCTCTACTAAATCTCTTCTTGAAATTCCTCTCTTCCTCCCTACGAATTCTCTTCTTCTCTCTACTAAATCTCTTCCTCTCTTTGGCAAATTTCTTCGATCTAAGGTATGTTTGTAACATGAGTTAATAGTTTAAGTTTTTGAATTATTTTATAATATGAGTTTGTTACTAATTGTGGTGTTGTTTGTTTAGGTATTGTTTGAGTTTGCGTTCCTCTTTTTCCTCTTTGTTTGAGTTGGGGATACGCTTCAAGTCAGAGTCTTCTCTTCACTACGGTTAGTTATCGAAGTAAAGTAATTAATATATCAATATATATATATGGATTTTTTGTTTTTAGTGTCTAAAAAAATTTTACCAACTTTTGGTCACCGTAAAATTCGGATTTTTTCTTTTAGTCCTTGGTGACTTTTAATAACGCTTATTGTCGATGATTTTGAATACATGTTCCTGTGTCTCATTGTCGTATCTTAGAAGTTGGTTTTCTCAAATCACATTTTTGATACAATATTAAAATTAGTAAAATATTAATTACTTCACTATTTATAGTAAAATTTTGTTACAAATTTTGTTTGCAATCATAATACAAAATAATTTATATTGAAAAAGCTTATTTATTAAGTTCACTTATAAATTTTATTAACAGATATTGTCTTATAAAAATTGAAATTTAAAATTAAATTTGCAATTATTATTTATAATGTTTAAATTATTAATATATAACATTATCTAAAAATTCATTGTGTTGCTAGTAATTGATAGTTTATTGATATATCAAAATAAAGTAATTAATATATCAATATATATCCAAATATAAAGTAATTGATAGTTTATTTCATTTACGTTGTAGTGTAGTACATAGATCTTGAAATTATGGATCGTAGTTGGATGTATGATCGATTGTTTCCTGGAAGATCCGGTTTAAAGCGGCGTTTTGTAGAAGGAGTAGAAGAGTTTATTTTTTGTGCTAAGTGTCATGAAGAATTTGTGCGACAAGGCGGTATTAGATGTCCGTGCTTGAAAGGTTCCTTTCGATTTATAGAAAATGAAGAAGAAGTTAGACTTGATTTGTACAATAATGGGTTTAGGCCAAATTATTGGATATGGAGTCGTCACGGGGAAGTAGGACCAGGGGTAGCTGCAGTTCCTGCGGTTAATGTTCCGGTTGAAGTAGTAGCTCCCACATCACGTAGTTATCCAGCGACTACGACATCTGAAGGCAAAATTATACAACCGTTAGATGTTTATCAGGGAATGATATCTGACGCTATTGGAGTAAATTTGGATTTTGAAGAACCAAAATATGATGCTGAAGAAGTTTCAAATGAGGAAGCTCAAAGGTTTTACATGTATTTGAGTGAGACAAATAAACCATTATTTGAAGGATCTAAAGACTCAAAATTATCAGTGTGTGTTCGGTTGTTGGGTCTTAAGTCTCAATTTAATGTTGCTGAGTTGTGCATGGAATATATGACCAAAATGATGTTGGATGCAACCCCCATTAGAGGGCTTTTGCCGCAAAGTTATTATGGAGCTAAAAGAATGGTATCGAAGCTTGGCTTAAACTCTACAAGAATTGATTGTTGTGTGTCTGGTTGCATGCTCTATTATAACAATGAGTTTGGCATAAATGATGGAGAGTTGTCGGAATGCAAGTTGTGTGGAGAGCCACGCTATCGTGTCAGTAGGAAAGGGATGAGCGGAGGCAAACCGGTTCCACAAAAAGCAATGTTCTATCTGCCACTTATACCAATGCTACAGAGGATGTTTACTTCAATGGAGACTGCAGGTAAAATGACGTGGCACCATCAAAATAGAAATAATTCTGGTGAATTACGTCACCCATCTGATGGTGAAGCTTGGAAGCATTTTGATCGTGTTCATCCAGATTTTGCCAGTGATCCACGCAATGTTCGGCTTGGTTTATGCTCTGATGGTTTCACACCATATATTCAAGCCTCGGCAACACCGTATTCATGTTGGCCAGTTATTGTTACCCCATACAACCTTCCTCCAGAAATGTGTATGTCTAAACCATACATGTTTTTAAATTCTATTATTCTAGGGCCAAGTAATCCAGCAGCTGGTATTGACATATATTTGCAACCTTTGATTGATGACCTAAAAAGGTTGTGGAATGGTGTTTTAACTTATGATGCAGCACGCAAACAAAATTTTGTGATGAGAGCGGCTTTGATGTGGACCATTAATGACTTTCCTGTCTATTGAATGTTATCTGGATGGGGGACACATGGTAAGATGGCGTGTCCGATTTGCATGGTTGACATAAAGGCTTTTAGTCTTAAATACGGAGGAAAAACTTCATGGTTTGACTCGCACCGTAGGTTCTTACCTATGGATCACCCATTTAGAAAGCAGAAATATGCGTTCATCAAGGGAAATGTTGAAACAGCTGGACGTCCTCGTAAGTTGACACCAGAGGAAGTTTGGAATAGTGTTAGGGATATCCCTAGGGATGTCAAAATGGGCTTGGCCCGCCGGGCCGGCCCGTTGGCCCACCAAAAAACGGCGGGCAGGGCTAAGGTATTGTTGCCCGCCAGCCCGCGTTGCCCGGGCCGCTTCGCCCGCCAGCCCGCGGGCTAAACACTGTGACGGGCCAAACCGCCCGTTAGTGCTTTTTTTTCTTTTTTTTTTAAAATTCAGTGTAAATTGACGGGCCAGCCCGCCAGCCCGCTAGCCCGCTGGCCCGCTTGCCCATCATTTCGCGGGCAGGGCATGAATATTGAGCCCGCGTCCGTTAACGGGCCGGGCCGGGCCGCCCTATTTTTAGCGGGCTGAAGGCGTTAACGGGCCGGGCCGGGCCGCCCGTTTTGACATCCCTAGATATCCCTCCTGTGGAAGTCGTAGCGGGTGTTGTTTCTCGTCCAGATGGCTATGGACAATGGCACAATTGGACAAAAAAAAAGTATTTTTTGGGAACTTCCCTATTGGAAAGATAATCTATTGAGACACAATCTCGATGTCATGCATATAGAGAAGAATTTTTTTGACAACATATTTAACACTGTCATGAACGTGAAAGGCAAAACGAAAGACAATGAGAAAGCTAGGAAGGATATAGATCATTACTGTAGACGAAAGGATTTGTTGTTGGTTGAGCAAGGTGTACTAGGACTTTGAAACCCAAAGCCAATTATACTTTATCTACCGAACAAGCGAAAGCAGTTTATCAGTGGATAAAAGAGTTGAAAATTCCAGACGGTTATTCTTCCAATTTATCTATATGTGCGGATGTGGATAATGGGAGGTTGCATGGGATGAAGAGCCATGATTTTCATGTATTCATGGAGTGCTTACTTTCTATCGCTTTTAGTTCGTTGCCAACACACGTTTTGAATCCGCTCATTGAAATAAGTCAATACTTTAAGAATTTGTGTTCTGCAACGCTAAAAACTGATGATCTTTCAAAAATGGAACAAGACATCCCACTTATCTTATGCAAGTTGGAGAGAGTAATTCCGCCTGGTTTCTTTGATTCTATGGAGCATCTACCGGTGCATCTCGCATATGAAGCTAAACTTGGCGGACCTGTCCAATACAGATGGATGTATCCGTTTGAAAGATCAGTTAATTTTTATAATACAAGAAACAAGTTTAAAATATATGATTATTATGTTAATTAATATCATTTTCTCTAGGTTCATGGGTGATTCAAAATGATCGGTGAAAAACAAAGCTAGAGTTGAAGGATCAATATGTTCTTCTTACTTACACCGTGAAACAACACATTTTTGTTCTTATTATTTCAAGAATGAGTTTGCTCCTGGAAGCAGTTGAAATGAAATGGATACTGAATGGCCTAGACATCATTTAGCTTTGTCTGTCTTTTGTCTACCCGGTCTTCCATCTGGGAAGGAGTCAATTCACTGGCTAACAGATGAAGAGTTAAGTTCAGCACATGTTCATGTGTTGATAAACTATACTGAGGTGCAACCATTTATTGAGTATGTTCCTCAACATTAACTATCGATCTTAATTAGTTAATATAAAGTAGACAAATGTGTAACAATTAGTTATTTCTTTTTAGGGAATTCTTGTCATCAGAAGACGTAAGTGAGCAACAATCTTTTGCTCATATTAATGCACATTTTCCAATGTGGTTTAGGCAACATGTTTATGCCCTCCCACCAACTCCTACCAACCAACACTTGAGGAACATATCAGACGGTCCTCGAAGACGTGTTAAAGAATGGCACACATACTTTGTCAATGGATACAAATTTCACACCAATGAATGGACACGGGGCAGAGAGACAGTCAATAGTGGAGTGTGCATGAAGGGTGTCACTGGAGGAGGTGAAGATGATTTTTATGGTGTGGTTCAACACATATATGAATTTTCGTACCCCCATCTAGATTTTAGTCAGAAGGTAGTGGTTTTTTATTGTAATTGGTTTGATCCGTCTGCTCGAGGAACAAAGGTGAATCCAAAGTCAAATACAGTGGACATTAAAATGAATAGTAGATATCGACTGTATGATCCGTTCGTCATTGCACAAAATGTGAGACAATTCTATTATGTCCCTTATCCATCAATGCGGACTGATAGGCGTGGTTGGTGTGTCGCAATTAAAACAAAACCAAAAGGTCGCATTGAGACAAATGATGACACGGTGGAAGATGTGCCATATCAAATGGAAGAGATGTCTAATTTAAATGAAGTGATTCAAGTTGAACCCATTAGTCGTTTATGTGATGAGCCAAACACCGGCGATGAAGTTGATGACGAAGAAGATGCTGATGAAGATGCAACAGACCACATTGATGTATCAATAATTCACTCCTCTGATGATGATGATTTTGAGAATGAATGAGATTCCAATTAGTAATTTATGTTTCAACAATATATGTTAACCTATTTTTAATCAATGATGTAATTTATGTTTGTTTAATTAGTATGTTTATATATTTTAATTTGTTTAGTATGTTTAAATATATATATATATATATATATATATATATATATATATATATACGGTCATGGCATCTCACTCAGGATCCGATGACGAGACATATGTTCCTCCACATGTCACGGGTGATGCCGCCAGCACTAGCAGGCAAAAGATTTCTACTCGCCTAGGGCGTCGTGTTCAGTCTGCTCGTGTTGTTGTTTCTGGTGGCAGATATTTGCCACCCCCTGGGTCTGAGGGTTCTAGTACTAGTACTGCAGGGGACCCAGTGATTCCTGCTGGTACTGAGGGCTTAACCCCGACAGATGTTGATGCAGATGGGGTACGCACATTCACTGTTGACCGTGAGGTGGTGAGGTATACAACTGATGGGCGTATCATATTGGAGACTGTTGGCGATTCGTAAGTATATATATTATTATTTATTAATTTATTTTTGTTGCCTTTTATATAACTTATATAATTTGGTGTAATAAATTCATTTTTTTAATGCAGGTTTCTTCCTTCGAAGGCTACAGCTACCGCCATCACAAAAACAATCAAGGAGAATTTCACCAGCAGCTGGAAGAATTGGACGGCTGTTAGAAAAGATAAAGAGGCAATTGAGAGGATGTTAAAATCATTTTTGGTAAGTTGTTCTACGAAATAATTAATTTGGTGTATTATCTTATTGACTTGATTAATTAATTTGTCTTATAATTAACAACATTATTGTAAATTTCTTAAATAGGAAAAATGTACATGGTTACCAGAGCAGCAAAGAGAAGTTGAGAGAGTGTTCCATAAGAGATGTTCCCATCGCTATTCTGAATTACTGCGGGAGGCGCGCGGTAAGAATGCGAAGCCATCTTATATGGGAGACTCAACTTGGGCTGGGTTAAAGGAGTACTGGCAGACACCAGAATTTAGGAATTATTGTGAGAAAGCCACCGTGCTTCTGAAAAAGGTGGCTGCACACACACAGGGGGAGTGTTAATACTGCAACGCATCACATGCGTTTGGTAAATTTATTACTTTATTACTTGATTATTTAATTATTTATAATTAACTAGTCATTTTCATGTATATTAATTAATAATATGTATATATATAGGAGGCGAGGGAACAAATGACAATCACTTTGCCTGAGTTGCATCGCTACATGCATATGCGGGAGGACACTGGTGAGTTTGCTACAGATCGGGCGATGACTATTCAGGTAAAACTACTTTTACAATTATATATTAATGTTTATTATTTATATTAATCTTTATATCGTGCGAGGAATATTATATTAAAACTACTTTTGCTATAGTTATTTATTTGTTGGGTTATTTTTTTCAGGAGAGCTTCCAGGGTGGGCTGGCTGAGTACCATAAGTCACAACAGAGCAGTGGGGCAGCTGATATCGATCCAGTGGAGGAGGCTAGAGTAGCTCGTGATATTTGGGAGAGAGCAGGTGGTCCCCAAAAGAGTAATCGTATGGAAGGATCAGGTGGTATTGGACCGGCTGCTTTCTGAACAAGCATTATTCCGAGTCTATCAGCTTCACATTCTGGATCCTCGAGTACTGGTCGCTCTTATATTCCCAATGTTGTTACGCAATTGACGTAGCAACTGAGCGAGGCCCAGCATCAGCTTTCCAAGCGGCAGGAGCAAAATGAACGGGAGTGCAGGCGCTTCGGGAGAAAGCCAGGATAGCTGAGGAGCGCATGGAGGAGCAGGCTAGGGTAGCTGTGGAGCAGGCTAGGTTAGCTGCGGAGCAGGCTAGGCTAAATGAGGAGCGCTTTAAGTTTTTGCAGGATTAGCTGATGTCTCAGTACTCGAGGTCATCCTCATCACATATGCCATCCTACCTGCCGAAGCAGCATTACGGCGGTGCATTTCAGTAGTGGCCTCAGCAGCAGTATGCACCCCAGTATTCCCAGCAGTAGGCACCTCAGCCATACCAGTCATACCAGCAGCCCCAGCAGCAGTCACCCCACCAGCCAAACCAGCACCCCGAGCGGCGGTCACCCCAGCAGCCCCACATCGATCTTAATATCGATCGATTAGTGCTTTTCTTGCATCTGATGATACCTACTATCATGGTGATGACACAGACCAGCAGCCACCCCAGTAGCTTTGAATTATTTTATTTTGTTGTATGAATATTTTTTTTAATGTATGGATATTTTTTTGTTGTATGGATATTTATTTAAATTAATTATTAATTTTCATTCCTAATTTTTATTTTTTTAAATAGTAAATTAATTAATTATTAAATTTTATTTTTTTATTTATAATTAAAGTTTTTAATAAAATAATTAATTAAAGTTTTTAATAAAATAATATTAATTTTTTATATAAAACGATTTTTTAAAAAAAATAATATTTATTTTTTAAAAGTAATTAATTTTTAAAAAAAAAACGGTTTTTCCGGCGGATTTGTGGACTTTCCGGCGGATAATCCGCCGGAAATTTCCGGCGGATAATCCGCCGGAAATTTCCGGCGGATTTGTGGACTTTCCGGCGGATAAACTCATGCGAATTTTTTTTTGGATTTTCCGGCTGATTTTTCGGCGCCACGAAATCCGCCGGAAACCGTTTGCTGCGAGCTGGCTACCGGCGCCAAAAATCCGCCGGAAATTCCACATTTTCGGCGGATTTTTAGATTTTTCGGCGGACTTTGCCCACCAAAAAGTCCAATTTTCCTTGTAGTGAACTGCCTTATAACAGCTATAATAGGTAAATAGCCGTTATATCTATTCTGAGGGTGTTTTTAGGAATTTTGCATTAAATTGCAGCAAAAATACGTTTCGCCGTTCTTAGTTTAGCTAGAGTTGAATTATATCATCTTATCTACTCGTGACCAAGAAGAAGTCTCGCAATTCAATTTTCAGTTCAAATATATCTTAAAACATTGCCAGGAAAAAAGATTTGAATTACAACTCATTCATGACATGCTGATATATATATATATATATATATATATATATATATATATATATATATATATATATATATATATAGTAATGTAAAACACAAACTTCTACATAGAATGAAATATAAGATAGTCAATAATCCATATGGCCTCAAAAAGAGAGGCAATCAATATATCCAACTTGGTATCTTTTTAGCAATGCAATTAGCTATATCTACTCATGCACCACTAAAACCTAGTGCTATCTGAAGATGTAATTAAGGAGCTAGCTTCTAGCAATATAGCAATGCACGACTGTGTCTTTAATCTTTAATACCATACCATATATTTTCTAGCTAGATCATAGTTGACAATACCAAGTCTCCAACAAATTTTGCCCTAAGATTTTTCTCTTCATCCTCCTCCTGCGAATCACCCCTATCCGCTGCCTCTGTCTCGGAGCTTCAGACATATATAAATCATATAAAAAATGAGTCAACATTCAGTGTAAGAAGAGACTTTTCATAAACCTTACTTGAAGGATTTGAAAACACTATACAAACAAGATAATATACCTTAAGCGTAAGATTAATTTACGCAATTTTGTCAAAAAAAAAACTATTAATGTGTACAAAGCCCTCATAATTCTGTGCAACAAATATTTAATATATAAATTTCTCGAATGTATTGATTCAGAAGGAGTACAACGCGGGTACTCCAACTCGTTTAGAGAGAGATTGCACTAAATTAAGACATGAAATAAAAGAGGAACTCCAACTAGAGAATGAAACATCCAGCTTACTACCCACCTTTTCAAAAAACCATTGCCATGACAATGTTACTAAGCGTTTAAACAATGCTAATACACTCACCGTTTTAGCTCTGAAAATGATATCATTTCTAGCAATTTAAAATATAATTTTGAAAAAACCAATTAGTGTTCAAAGTAATCCCAAAACGTACGTGAAGTCTAAGATCCAAGTGAGAATCAACAGAATATTTAGAATGTACTATAAAATACAATAATTTGGAAAGTTAAGGCATGCAAATCAGCTACATGATATATTTTCCATATCACAAGAATCATTTGACGTAGAGAACAATGAATTAGTTACAATGATATTAAATTCAGATAGACTACTTCACGTATGAGTATAGTTGATATATATTTGTATATTTATAACATATCCAAGAACTTGAGATTAGAAATTAAAGGCAAAAATAATAGCATCAAGTTGGTATACAAGTGGTAACTGAGATTGGATCCCACTCAAGGTCTCAAGTTCGGGTCTATGATGTGGCAAAAAAAATTCTACTAGAAGGGGAAAACCACACGGACTGGCAAAGCCAGGTAGACGTGACGAACCAGAATTCCCGGCATATATTAGTCACCGATTAAACCAGTAGATAGTGTGCACCGATATATGGTAGAATTCAGAAGTAAAAACGGACCATACCTTTTTGCAATGGAAGTGTCTGAGTAAATACTAATGGAATCTTCATCTGAATCAAAATCAGAATCACTAGAGCTTGATTGAATATCACTGAGTCTTGGAAGGGACACATTGTTGTTTCCCCAAGAAGGAAGATTCTTGTCAATTGTAGAAATACCAGAAGAGATGTTGTATTTCTCTGACTTCCAAGCCCGCTGTGTGAAAAATATACAACATTATTTAAACATATTAAATTTGAATGAGCTAGGTTACAAATAGAACACATGCATAACATATATAACATCTAAGAGAAGCAACAACTACCTTCTGCAAGATTGAATTCTGCACAAAACTGATTGTATCCTCCTCAAACTTTTCATCACACACAGGACAAATCTGATATAGGAGCAATTAATTAATGAAGCAATCAATCAAAAATCAAATTGCAAATAACTCAATTACCTACAAGAAATGTTTATTTTTTTTTTGGTACAAACCTACAAGAAATGTTTAGAAATCTAGTTTTTTAATTAGATGAGGACAATGAACTATATCAAGCAGATACATAAAAATTTTGTTCAGTTTCATATGCAATAGCTAAGCTTGAAACTATGATTTATAAATTATAACAAATTGGACTAGTCATTAATCAATCAAGTAAAGTGGGAGAAAACGATCGAAAGACTAATTAAAATAAAAACATATTAGCTCTAACTTATGGTTAAAGTAAATTTTAAAATTAAGAAGGTCATACCATTTTTTCTGGGTCAAAGACGTGCTCATTTTCTAAATGGTCATGTTTCACACGAACCATAATATCAATGTCACAAAGTTGACATCTTAAAAGAGTTTGAGTGCCATCATCCCCATCTATGTCACTCAGCATTGAATAATTTTCTGTGGGATTCAAAAGGGAACTGCATCAGTAAGTTATATGTGATAGAAGAACTCCAATTTGCAAGCCATAAAAAGAGCAATTAGAAAAATTAGTTAACTATATGTTATTCACTTACACAAGTGCACAAGCTCAGGAAATACCAACATAAAGAAAAAGCATGGTGCTAAATCTCCCATGTGTGGTATGTAAGGGAAGAAAATGGGGAAAGCAATTAGTTTCCTGGGGAAAAACTTCATAGCAAGGAAATGGTTTAATTTTTCAACTCCTCTTTTCTTCCTATCTCCTCCATCCAAACATACCATAAACTAACTTTTAGGGCATATCCAATACTCAAGTCACTTGTGAGCTAAAGGTAAAAATTGCCAAATGATTAAATCTATTTTGAACAAAATACCAAATGTCACACCATCATGCACAAAAAATAGATAGATCAGAACCTAAAAATCAGTTTTTATGATTTGTGTTATTTGAACGATGGGAAACGCAGATCACGCACATGGTTAATGATACGATCATTATTTAAACCTAGCACTTCATTATCATCGAATTTAGGTGTCACAAATAGGGTTTTGAAATAACATTTCTCTTATTATTATTTTTACTTTTTTATTATGTCACCGATAAGCAAAAGAACTTCATTCAAACAAACTCACGGACACAGAAATTAAATAAAAAAATAGCTTTCTACTTCACCAGAAATAGTGTCATCACTGCCTTCAACATCATTTCCAATAAGATATCTCGATGGGCCCCAATTTTCATTTTTCTCGCTATAAACATAGGTGTCACGTTCTTGATTGATATGATCAGATAAATCCAGCTTCAACCTATTCAGCTTATTCATGAGTGCATATGCTTCAGCTTGCAAAGGTCTCTCCTTTCCTATGTAATCTGGCATATTGCTCTCCAAGTTACTTAACCTTTTTCACTTTGATTTCAAGGCTAAGGAGGAGCTAGTTATATAGCACAACCAGTGAGGGAGAGTCTGAGAAAAGCACATATATAAGAAATGCTAATTAATTTGCCATAAACTGAAACTAGAATTCAGTGCTGAATAAAATAAGCAGAGAACACGGATCACCCTTCTTGATTCTAGAAATATTTATGTCGTATCTTGCATCAGCCTGAAATGATGATGCACACTTCAAACGAAACGGTTGCTCGTTACATAACCATTGGTAAAATTAAGAAGAATATTTTCAATTTTAGTCACTTCTCACAAAAACTAGTTAGAAAAAAACGCTCGAAATTTCTGCATGAATGCGCTAAAAAGTCCTCACTGGGCTATGCCAAAAAGAGGAATTGTATTCTTTATACACGTCGGTTAACTGCACGCAAGACACACAAATTGAAGACAAACCATGGTTTAATCTCAAAGGCAAGAATTCATAAACAAACAGTGAATGGGGTAATTTCTACAACCAATAATAAATTCAATTTATAATTAATATAACATTTAATAGTAATATTTAAATATATTTATTTATTTTTCCTTAATAGGAATGTGAGAATTAGGAGGGTTTGAATTCAATTACTTTGAAAGTCTCCTCGTGACTTTAGACTTTTTTTGGAGAGAGAAAATGAAAGTAAAATAAGATAAAATAACCACAAAAACACCACCGTCCTAAGGTAACTAAAGTGAGGAAGTGTAGTGTTGCGGATTTGGATTCACACAACATTCATTTGTATTATAATATTGAATGATATGTGGTGTTAGCTTAAAATTTTTAATGAGAGTAAATGAAAGATTTTCCCTCATAAATTAAATTAAAATTTTAAATTTTCTATTCAATAACATACAATGTAATTTAATTATTATTGTTAAATTAATTTTTCCGGAACATAGTAAATAGCACTTATTATAGTCAGTATAAATATAATAAAGTATACTAGTAGTATTTAAATAGTCTAATAACTTTGACCAAAACAATAATAACCTAATAAAATATAATCATTGATTAGAGAAAGTACATGAAAAAGTTATATATTATCAAAAAAAGTATAGATTAATGTTTCTAAATAAAATAAAACTTTCGTTTTTAAATTTTTGAGTTAAATTTGCCAATGTTAATTGAAAAACCAAATAATAAATGAGATCATTTTTATGTTTTTTGTGTGTGGTACGGTTATTTCCCGTCTCCATCATGTTAAGAAAACAAAAAACATGAAAAGTTGTAACACATAAAATCTGTCCCACGGCGAGGCGGATAATGGGATGTGAGCTCCTCGGTTCGAACTCAGATGTTACTATATGATAGTGTGTGGTTTATTTGGCATTTCATCTAAACTGGCAAAAAAGAGCATGAAAAGTTGTTACTCGTTTAATGATATATATTTAATGCTCAACCACAAATCATTTTACTAAAGTAGGGGTGGGAATAGGCTGGGCCGAGCTAGGCTTTGCATAGCCTGGATTGAAAATATTGGGCCTGAGCCTGGCCTGTGGCCTATGATAGGCCGACTTCTGAGGTCTGGCCCGGCCTTTTGGAAAGTCTAACAAGGCCTACAAGCCTGTTTAAAAGTCTATTTCACCACAAAAAATTGCGAAAGTCTACAACCTTTGAGTAGTGTAGACTTTGTAAATAGACGAACAAACTAATCGATCAATGAAATTAAGATCTAATTCAAGATCTAACAAAATCTTTTAGAGAATTATCTTTATAGGACATTTTTTAAAATTTTATTTTATAATAATACTTTTAAATATGTTAAAAATTGATGCAGGTCATCATTTTGAATAAACATAAAATGTAAGCAAATTTATAAGTTAAACAAAGTTGAAAATTTAATATAATAATAGAAGTAATAAAAAATATTATTAATATTTATTTAAATAGGCCGGCCTGGTAAAGGCTTTTTCGATGGCCTGTAGCCTGGCCTTTTTACCTAAATAGGCATTTAAAAACGCTTTGGCCTTATCTATTTAGAAAAAAGCCTGACCTGGTCTAGGCTTGATGTAGGCTGGGTCGTAGGCCCTGCAGGCCGGCCTGGCCTATTCCCACCCGTATACTAAAGTAAGGCTGCTGCAAATTATTTTAATATTTAAAAAAAATATTATTTGATATAATTTAATATCTTTTATAGTAAATCATCTCTTGTTCATATATAAAATACATCTAATTTTTCATCAAAGATTTATTATTTTTTCATCAATTGGTATAACCTTGGATAATAATAAATAATTTTAGAGCATACCAATAACATTTTAACTTGAAATTTGAAAGATTTTATTTAAATTTAAAATTCACTTGGAGTCATGTTAATATGCAATATTACATTGTTAAAATACGATAATTTTTTTTAGATTGATAAAAATTTTATAATCAGATTTAAATATTTTCTGAAGAAACACACACACAATGTGTGTGTGTGTGTGTGTGTGTGTGTGTGTGTGTGTGTGTGTGTGTGTGTGTGTGTGTGTGTGTGTGTGTGTGTGTGTGTGTGTGTGTGTGTGTGTGTGTGTGTGTGTGTGTGTGTGTGTGTGTGTGTGTGTGTGTGTGTGTGTGAGAGAGAGAGAGAGAGAGAGAGAGAGAGAGAGAGAGAGCTATAATCAATAGTTTATAGTATATTATATTTATATTTTAAATAACATTCTCAATTTTTAATTTATTATTAAACTTAATTATATTTATTATATAGTAAATACAACCAATATTTTATATTTAGTCACAATATATTGAAAGTTTTATTTTGTGTGGAAAGTAACTTAAAGGTTGTAACTCTTAAACTAAATTAAAATTTTATCTAAGGCTAAACCACAAAATTATTTTAATATTTTACCCTATACAATAATATTTTATTTATTTTTAAATTATTTTTTAATTATAGTAGCTACGTACTCACTAGTGTCTTTAATTAATATAAGGAGATATATATATATTTTTATATTCGATGAGAATATTTAATATTTTATCGTATATTTGGATGATAATTTAATTATTTCTCATAAAATGCAATCAATTATTATTGAAAAATATTTATATTTTATATAAATTATAAAAAACTGTAATTTATTTTAGTTATTACAAGCACCAAAAAGTTAAATTAGTTGATAACATTATAGTAGTAGCCTTCAGTCAAAAAAATCATAATAGTTAAATAATCTAATACATTTGAAAAAAAGATAATCTAATAAAATATTGAAATTTATAAATAAAATTAATTAGAAATTTGTCCCTCAAAAAGTAAATTGAATTTATATTTAATGCTCATCCTCAATACATTTATTTTGTTACATGTTATTGGTGCGCAGTATCTACCAGTATTGTCGGTGACTTAATCTTCACCGGAGAACCTAGTTGGCGCAAGACATTTTACTATAGTGTAAGAAAACAACAACTTATTTCAATAATTTTTAAAAATAGCTTTTGATATAATTTTAATATCTTTTAGTAAAGCTTCCCTTTTTAATATAAAATACATTCAACTTTTATTCATTAAGATGATATTGTTCGTCTAAGATACATTAACTTTTCTCAAACTATTATTAATAAATAATATTATTATTCTGCAATTCAAATATTTAATATACTATGAAGTTTAATATTTATTACTCCCTTTGTCCAAAATGTAAGACCTTTTTGGTAATTTTGTTTGTCACAAAATATAAGACCTTAATTTTACAAATACTAGTATTTAGATGCATTTATTACTCTTTTTTCAAATATTTTCCTTAAATTGTTTTGGTATATGAAAAGTTAACATTGATTGCTTCTGTACCCAAAGAGTAAATCCGTAATAGTCATACACAAATTACACATATTATTACACTACCAGCTTTTCTTAATATGTATTGTCAAAAAAAAAATTCTTCATATGCACAAAAAGTGCAATACTATAGAAAAATTAACTTTATATTTACAATAAATAATATAATAAAATCATAAATATTATACAATGAAAAAATAAAGTTAAAAACATTAAAATAGTTTTTTCAATTTAAAAGAGATCAAATTGAAAAAATAAACAAAATGAATAAGCTAGCATATATGCATATAATAATAAGAACAAAATTAAAAATTAATGTTTAATGGAGCAGGTTCGGGGAGGGGCGGGGAAAGTATCAACATCCCGAAGCCCGCCCCTGGTCAAAGCGAGTTTTTCCCATCAAGCTTGGGTCGAGGTCGGGTGGGTACCCATGGATTCGGGTTTCGTTGTCATCCCTACCCATTTTTAGGCCTTTTGTTGTTTTATGCTACCAACTTGGATGTTGTCAGTTTGTTCGCAAAGTCATCTTTTTCGTTTGGCTTAAATATGTTTTTGGCCCCTGCAAATATAGTGTGTTTTGGTTTAGCCCCCTGCAAAAAAAAATTAGAAAAAACTCCCTGCAAAATACAGATTTTTGATTTACCCCCATAATACGTTTTATCCCCCAAAATACCCCTCTCATTTTTTTTAAATAAAAAACAAATTAACAAAATCCAGAAGAAAACTGGAAACACGGATTCGAACCAAAAACGCAATCTGAATAAATGATGTGGCATCTTTGATTTCAATCCAAATCCAAAGAATCATAATAAAACAAACCTGGAATTACCAAAAACTTCTGAAAACGAAAAACCCAGAAGAAAACTCTAGAAGACAGATCTGGAAAAAGAAATAAAAAACCCAGAAAACTCATAAAGACAGATCTGGAAAAAGAAAAAAAATGCTTGTTTTCTTCTGTATGAACTTGCGTTAGTGAGTGGCCTGATCCACTGAGCGGAAGTTAACGAAAATCTGGGCAAGATAGATCTGTATTTGACGAAAATCGAAGGCCGTGATTGGTGAGCGAGTGAGTGGAAAGAAGGAAAGTGGTAGTAGAATGGAGCTTCGTTCTTCATTCAAGGAGTAGAGAGGAGGATTTTCAATTTGGGATTTAGGGTTTTCTGAAAAAAAAAAAAACTGGGCAGGGAAGAAGAAGATGAAGTAATAAAGTTTTTGTTAGTTTTATTTTTATTTAAAAAAAATAAAATGCCACATCATTTAATCATAATCCACCTTAGTCTGACACTTAAGATGTCACGTCAGCAGTTAGCTGTCAACATGGCGTCTGTTATAAATTCTGGACGGAAAACAATAAAAGGGACCAAAATGACACAAATGGAAGATGGAGAACCAAAACAGAACAAAAAAGAAGATAAATGACCAAAATAAAACTTTGATCAAAAGTAAAGGACAAAAAGTGTTATTTAGCCTCTCTTATATCTAATATAAAACTTTGTCATTGAGAATTAAATTTTTGGAAGACTACTATAAACCTACTATCTAAAAAGCAATAATATTTAATGACTATTTAAACGACTGATTAATATTTAAAATAAATATTTCTTATTGATAATCTACTATCTCTCTTTTACTATTTACTATAATCTATTAATCAACTAAAATAATTAATTGAAACTACGAGATAACTGCACTGATATATAAAAAACACGAGATTAATATTTGTCATTGATAATTAAATTTTTTGAAACCTACTACTACAAACCTACTATCTAAAAAATAAGTAGGCTTATTGACTATTTAAATTACTAATTAATATTTAAAACAAATGTCTCTTTTTGATAATCTAATATCTAACTTTTATTATCTACTATAATCTACTAATCAACTAAAATAATCAATTGAAACTACGAGATAACTGCACTGATAAATAAAAAACACGGGATAACTGTAGTGATATATAAAAAAAACACGGGATTAATATTTACCATTGATATTTATAATTTTTTTTGACAATTTATAATTAATATTTACCATTGATAATTATAATTTTGGAAAACTACTATAAAACTACTATCTAAAAAACACGTGATAACTGCAATAATCTACTATAATCTACTAATCAACTCAAATAATCTAATATAAAAATACGGGATAACTGCAATAATCTACTAATCAACTCAAATAATCAATTGAAACTATGAGATAACTGCAATGATATATAAAAACACACGGGATAACTACACAAATATATAAAAAGACAAAGGATTAATATTTGTCATTGATAATTAAATTTTTGGAAGACTACTATAAACCTACTATCTAAAAAGCAATAATATTTAATGACTATTTAAACTACTGATTAATATTTAAAATAAATATTTCTTATTGATAATCTACTATCTCTTTTACTATTTACTATAATCTATTAATCAACTAAAATAATTAATTGAAACTACGAGATAACTGCATTGATATATAAAAAACACGAGATTAATATTTGTCATTGATAATTAAATTTTTTGAAACCTACTTCTACAAACCTACTATCTAAAAAATAAGTAGGCTTAATGACTATTTAAATTACTAATTAATATTTAAAACAAATATCTCTTTTTGATAATCTAATATCTAACTTTTATTATCTACTATAATCTACTAATCAACTAAAATAATCAATTGAAACTACGAGATAACTGCACTGATAAATAAAAAACACGGGATAACTGTAGTGATATATAAAAAAACACGGGATTAATATTTACCATTGATATTTATAATTTTTTTTTGACAATTTATAATTAATATTTACCATTGATAATTATAATTTTGGAAAACTACTATAAAACTACTATCTAAAAAACACGTGATAATTGCAATAATCTACTATAATCTACTATAATCTACTAATAAACTCAAATAATCTAATATAAAAATACGGGATAACTGCAATAATCTACTAATCAACTCAAATAATCAATTGAAACTATGAGATAACTGCAATGATATATAAAAACACACGGGATAACTACACAAATATATAAAAAGACAAAGGATTGATATTTGTCATTGATAATTAAATTTTTGGAAGATTACTATAAACCTACTATCTAAAAAACAATAATATTTAATGACTATTTAAATTACTGATTAATATTTAAAATAAATATTTCTTATTGATAATCTACTATCTCTCTTTTACTATTTACTATAATCTATTAATCAACTAAAATAATTAATTGAAACTACGAGATAACTGCACTGATATATAAAAAAACACGAGATTAATATTTGTCATTGATAATTAAATTTTTTGAAACCTACTACTACAAACCTACTATCTAAAAAATAAGCAGGCTTAATGACTATTTAAATTACTAATTAATATTTAAAACAAATATCTCTTATTGATAATCTAATATCTAACTTTTATTATCTACTATAATCTACTAATCAACTAAAATAATCAATTGAAACTACGAGATAACTGCACTGATAAATAAAAAACACGGGATAACTGTAGTGATATATAAAAAAACACGGGATTAATATTTACCATTGATATTTATAATTTTTTTTGACAATCTATAATTAATATTTACCATTGATAATTATAATTTTGGAAAACTACTATAAAACTACTATCTAAAAAAACACGTGATAACTGCAATAATCTACTATAATCTACTAATCAACTCAAATAATCTAATATAAAAATACGGGATAACTGCAATAATCTACTAATCAACTCAAATAATCAATTGAAACTATGAGATAACTGCAATGATATATAAAAACACACGGGATAACTACACAAATATATAAAAAGAAAAAGGATTAATATTTGTCATTGATAATTAAATTTTTGGAAGACTACTATAAACCTACTATCTAAAAAACAATAATATTTAATGACTATTTAAACTACTGATTAATATTTAAAATAAATATTTCTTATTGATAATCTACTATCTCTCTTTTACTATTTACTATAATCTATTAATCAACTAAAATAATTAATTGAAACTACGAGATAACTGCACTGATATATAAAAAAACACGAGATTAATATTTGTCATTGATAATTAAATTTTTTCAAACCTACTACTACAAACCTACTATCTAAAAAATAAGCAGGCTTAATGACTATTTAAATTAGTAATTAATATTTAAAACAATTATTTCTTATCGATAATCTACCATCTAACAAATTTACTATCTACTATAATCTACTATCAACTAAAATAATCAATTGAAACTACTAGATAATTGCACAGATATATAAAAAACACGGGGATAACTGCAGTGATATTTAAAAAACACGGGATTAATATTTGCCATTGATAATTATAGTTTTTGAAAACTACTATCTAAAAAAACAAGAAGACTTAATGACTATTTAAACTGATTAATATTTAAAACACGCGCGACAAATATTTGTCACTAATACCTAAAAAAGGACAAATAATTGTTACTGATATATAAAAAATAACACTGGATAAATATTTGTTATTGATAATCTACTATCTATCTTTCCCTATCTACAATAATCTACTAATCAACTCAAATAATCAATTGAAACTATGAGATAACTGCACTGATACATAAAAAAACACTGGACAACTGCACTGATATATAAAAAAAATACGGGGATAATTGCAATGATATATATTAAAATACGGGATAGTTGCACTGATATATAAAGAAACATGGGATAACAACATTGATATATAAAAAAACACTGCACTGATATATAAAAACACACGGGATAAATGCACATATTGTTTTTAAATGATACTTTTACATTTTTAGTTTTAATATTTATCAATTTTTTATTTGAAACTCCTTTTTTATCTACTTTAAACTTTTCTTTATTTTCACGGGGTAATGTTCAGACTATTTAAATACTGTCTAAATTCATTCCTAAAAAGAACACGACAGCACCTGTCTGTATGCAAGTCATCATCTATATTTTACAATTGATTTTAGATTAATGAGATTTCAAACTAATGTTTCTATTTGAGGTAATCGTATGACGTAACGCGATCGGCCCGTGATGCACGGGTATAGTACTAGTTATGGACGGAAGATAGTATTCCTTTTGAAACAGCACAACTCTTCCATAAGCACGAGAACCTCCTAATGTCAAGCCCAACACAACATACAAATCGAGATACGTAAAGCTAATTAGGAGGACACATCCAGTCCCACGGATCTAGCTCAAGCATAAGCAACTAGGTTGGTATAGGTTCCTCCCATTCTTAAGAATGATCTTCTCCTCGAGCTACATACGTAACACCCCAGACCTAGGTGTTGTAATGCTAACCCTGACAATCTACAACCCAATAATTTGGTTTTCAGAAAAAAAAAAAAATTGAATTGTATGTCAATAAAAAAATTTGGTGCACCAATTAGAGAGACAGATTCCCGGTAGGTGAAGCTAGCCTGCCAAAAGGACTCAGTAGGCACATTGAGAAGTGATAACCATAGTCAACTAGTGCTTTTCACGATTAAAGAAAAGTGCATTTTCCTTTTAACTCATTACAATATAATTGTCCTGTCCACCCATCGTGATCAACATTCAAAAGCTAATTTTAGTTGGAAAATTCAAATTAAGTGTATGGTAAAGTTGGAGTCAACCCAGTTCATGATATCTGATTAACCACCCACAAATCTGGCATGTATAGTCCCTCCTTCTATGTAAAACTGTATTCACATAGTACTACTGCAGCATATTGTTTGGTTTCTTTCCTTTATATAGCTAGTGTATACTTTTTTTTTGACAAAAGCTAGTGTATACTACCATTACATATTAACTAGCAATTACTGCACACCCTGAAGAAAAACAAAGGGAAGGAATACTTATAAATTGCTTTCAACTTTAGGGAATCTGTTTCCATTCATCAAGCCTGTAGTTCTATAATACTTTACTGAAACTCATCATATAATAGTGCATATTATTGAATAATTTAATATTATAGAAAAACATAGAGAAATAACCTGAAGAAACTACAATTAATTGATACATATAAAGCAATATTACTAAATACAGCATTAGATATAATTAGATGAGTTTACATTCTCAAACCTAACTCAAGGTATAGCGAGTAACACACTTCCCTAAACGCTCAACACAACCATTATTCAGATCAAGCCATCTGTTCACTCATCTGCAAATCAAGTTGAAGTCTGATATATAGTAGAGGTACAACAATAAATCTGAATGAACAAACTGCATATACATACATGGTTGCACACTCTTCAAAAGACCAAAACGATCGAAAAGGGAAAAATAAAAGTAGAAGTAAGAAGAAATAAAAATGATTCGGACCAGGAGTGCTTAATTCCCCTTGGATGGTTTTGCGCCTTCCATTTCATGGTTTCTGTTAGCTACAAGTGAACTCTAGCTAAGTTAAGCAAACTTCGCCTGCAGAAGAACATTCCCATATCCACGTATTGTCTTGCTGATGATGAGAAAGATGAAACTGTGAGTTGTTGATCATAGAGGTTAAGGTGAAGGTGAAGATGGGAAAGATGTTGAGAGAGTATATAGAAGACATTCTTGAACTTTAACAAAATGATTTGTTTAGCAAAAAGTATGAAGAGAGAGGAGAGAAAGATATGATTTGTAAATGAACATATAAGATATATTTATATAAATACTGAGGTAGAGATTAATGTTTGTATGTAGAAAAAGAAAAGTGGTTCAGTGAGACTGAAACATTGTGATGCACGCATAACTGTGGTGTGGTGTGGTGTGGAGGGAGGCTAGCTAATCTTATATTCCCGCATGCAAATGTTTTTCTCTTTAATGTACAGTGTGGGCACGTTTCCACAAGAGAGAAAACTGAAAAGGGAAAGGATGAAAGGGATATATATATATATATATATATATATATATATATATATATATATATATATATATATATATATATATATTTATCGAGAGAGTGTTTAATTTGAAGATCCATCCAAGTATTCTTTTTGTTTGCAAAGTTAACCAAGTTGGCTTCAAAGCCTGCAGCATTCTCCAAATAGGTCTTTGTCTATGGTGCTTCAAATTTTTGGCTTTTGTTTTTTTATCTTTATCTTTTGGTCGGTTGTGTCCAAAAAGTATTATAATTTTTTGGAACGCTTTGCTTGTAACTTGTAAGTGCTTGCTGTGGCATGTGGGGCTTGTCTGTCTCTGAGACTTTTTATAGAGATTTTTGCACATAGTGATCTTCACCTACTTGTTGTGTGGTGAATATACTTTGTGGGGGGAGAATGATGTCTTTGCCATGTCAGTAATATAGCTCTCCCAAGTACTAGTAAATATAAAATACAAGGATTGAAAAAGAAACTCTATTCACAAGGAGGAAGTCAGTTATCAATGACAATAACATTAGTATAATTAATTAATCTTGCAGGTTATTAATAATAGAATATCTATGTAATAGATCTTTATGTGCCATAATGAATTGCAGTCTGCAGATTTTATAAAAATCCATCAGGCATCAATTCAATTCAGGTAAAACATGACTGATTTTTAAGATTCAACTAAAGGGTGTGCATCAATTAACATGACTGATTTTTTTTTACTAAACTGGATTACAAAATTTTTGTCTGGATGAATTTGAGTCCTTACTCTAGTTTTACACTAGTATCTTCTAGCTTCTCTCCCAGACGATGACGACTACTACTACTACTTGGTCCCGGGGGTATCCTTTTAGTGGGAACGGGGCTATCTTATCAAAACTTGGCGTGAAAGATAAAATACCTTCTGGAGACTCCAAATCCAAAGTCATATGGCGTCACAACAAACCACGCCATCAGCTAGTAGCAGACAAGTACTGGGAGAATGTTTGAGCTAGCGCTTCAGAAGAGATACAAGCGAAGCGATTAATTAATAACTTAAGAACTTGTAAAAAAAATTAACTCAACAAATCTTTGGCTTTTTTAATGCAGACCGGGCGGCAGAGTGCCTCATGTTAACTTCAATGGTTGTTCTTTCTCCTTGTTTATCATATTGTTATTTGTGATAACTAAAATGAAATGCACGCTGCTGAAACATGCTTCTGATGCAAATTGAGTTGGTTACTTAGCTACACATGTGTATAAGAATTTAAATAGCTTTACTCTTCATTTTCTGCAACCCCTATAAGCATACTGATATAACTCGTATATTGTAAGCTGAATAAGATCTTCAGTCAATACTTGTTTCATTCTTCTCTTTTTTAAAGAAAAACTGTCATCCTTAATCATTGTTTTGTTACACATTTAATTAATAAATGCAATTTTTTTCATTCTTTACTTTTCTCTCTGTTGTTAAGGATAGTTTCGTTCTTTTCTATTAACAAAATTTCATGCTAATATATCCATGGTTATGCTGTTTTTAACAGCAAATGTTAGTGGTTTCAACTCCTTGTTGCTTGTAACAATTTTAGTTACTTTTATAATTTAAAATTTTAAGATACTTTTTGCCCTCTTGAATAAAAACTAGCCAAAACCATAATACTTTATTTGTAATTTATGGTTCTTTGTTCTCTGGCTTTATAATGAACTCCTTGCATCGTCTTCAACTGCAAAGTTGAAGGTTTCCATCCTATGTTTGAGCCTAAAAACCCGTTCTGGATACTAAGGTCAACACAATTTATAGGCCAGCTCAATCTCCCTGAGATCAAGCGAGTTAGTACTGCTATGCTAGCCTTTGGTAATTGCATATAATAAATAAGCATCATCACAGCTGCAACAACATTTATCGCACTAAAATGCAGTGGACATAAGCGTTACACCTTTGATTCAACATTTTTAAATTGGAAGCTTCAGTTACTTTAGTCAGGAAGCTCAGAACGCTCCCTCTTTGCTGTTTCTATCATTGTACATAAGAACCTGATAGGGTTGCAATCAAAAGAATTTGCAAGTGCAGCATGTGCCAGAAATGGAAGCTTTCTCAAAGACCTTCCACTCATTCCCTGTGAACGGATCAAACACAATAGTTAAAATTAAAGGTCAGCCAAAAGATGAGGTTAAAGATCCGAAGTACTATTAATTTTCCTACCTCACATGCTTCAGCGGTTTCAAGCAGTTGCTTGCTCAGTTGCATGGATGTAGTAGCCTCATGAAAATCTGGTCTGTTCAACCTCTCCTTTGCACTAGCATAATGTGGAAGCACGAAATCTTTACAATCCTAACCAAGTCAGTATGATTTTCCATAAGATTAACAAGATAAAATGTCTGAATCCAAATGAAGATTAGAATATCAGTGCCTTTCGTTTTCAAATAAGTTTCTTGGACAAGATTGAGATCCATGTTCACCTGAAAACTAGTTAATATTCCTGTACGCATGAGTTCCTGCACGCAAGACCTTAATATTTCATACCGAGCTTGAAGAGTTGGTGGACCAACATATGCTTTGATATCTGCTCGATCAACAAAAGCAATATCTGCAATAAAATTGACAAATCTGTATGATCAGCAACATGTGAAATAATCTGCTTCAAATGAAAATTTTAGGGGAAGTGGATATTGAAGAAACTACTTTAGGAAGATGGGGTAGTGGTGTTCCTAACTAGTGGGACTGGGACAAGGCTTTTGCTACAATGTGTTTTATATTATACTGATGTTCGGATTTTGGCATATTACTTCTAGGGCTTATGCTGGCAACAGAATTCCGTGCATAATTTTGGAGTGCTTTGGGGGTGAGGTGACGACCAATACAGGTTTCCAACTTCACTACAATGTGTTTTATATTATACTGATGTTCGGATTTTGGCATATTATTGTTCTAGGTCTTATGCTGGCAACAGAAATCCGTGCATAATTTTGGAGTGCTTTGGGGGTGAGGTGACGACCAATACAGGTTTCCAACTTCCACCGCAATTTGCTACTGCCCCATTCTGAGTAGCTATATCTTCCATTCTCTCATGTAAAGTTTACTTCTAAGTTCTAATCCTCAGATCAAATTTGTGGGAAAGGACAGTGGATAACTATAAGATTAAGAAATGCTCGAGTGATTTGCACTCAGCCCCAATCCTCTATTTATACACTCTTGATAATGAGTACAATTTACAAGGAAGTTAATGAACTTACTATTTCCTAGGTGCACGAATGATATTTCCTAGATACATGGCTTGACTATGTACAAATGTACATGTGTTTGCTACAATTTCCAATGCTAGTACTACTCACCTTTGACTAACACATTAATTACCCTTGACTAACAATAACTTACAAGGACAGAAGCAGCAAATTTGAATGAATGAGAAATTAATTTAGGCTTACCTATAGCAGCAGTTATGTTGGAAGTGGTTAGAATTATCACATTCGGGGATGATTTTAATTTATCCATCTGAGTTAGTAATGCATTGACAACCTGAAATTGCATATTCAGATAAAGTGTTGAACTCGGTAATAATACACAAACACCCTCCCCACCCCGAAAAAAAAACATCTAAATTAAAATTTTACAAGTTTCAGAAAATAGTGGGGAGGCGGGGGAGTTTATTCCTGCAGGGAGCACAGGAAGGAGGGTTTTACCCTAATAGAATCAGAAGGTTCAGAGCCTGATAAAGCAGCCTTTCTAGCAGCTGCAAGGCTCTCCACTTCATCTGCAGATCACAAGCATATATACTCAAGCAGACATATATGAATAATGCATGAGAGAGTACTAAGTTCAAAAATTTCTGGTTATGCCTCACCAATTAAAACAAACACCAGATTGCTTTCTTCTTCTACCATTTCTTGAATCTTCTGGAAAAGTTTTGCCACCTAGACAAAAAAAAAACAATTAGACATTCAACATAACAACCATATATCTTCTGCATAGTTGTCGTTCGCAAATTCACAATTTGACTTGTCATTCTGCAATCATGATTCAAAATTACTTAGGTTCCAAAATGATTAAATGATGCTCATAATATAAAGGATTATTGGATTATAGTTCAGTTCAGTGAAATAACTTGTTTATGATGACTCCAACGAAACATGTTGATCTAATACATGCATGTATCTTATTTGTTCCCCATCACTTTATCTTTTTATATACTGAGAAGTCTTATTCGAGGCAAAAGAGAGCTATATCCTGGAGAACATGACTACATGAGCACTCGTAAATGATTGTAGCAACAGGGGCACTGTGAATCCTGTATAGGTGGGCATTTGGTATGCTTGTTTTTGTTTTTCAAAGTTTGTTGTTGTATGCGTTCGATTACATCTAGGTTAAGCATCTCTCAATAAACTGATACCAAGTAGAAACTGCTTGTTACTACAGTGCTACATCACCCGCGTCCTGACGTATTCTATCTTTTGATATACTATATGGATTGGAGTTTACTTAAAAAGTTAGAAACATTAAATTATGTATTTATATTATGCTTCAATTACTTAATTTGTTTACATTGTCTATATTTACTTTTTTTATAATATATTCTCTTGTACTGGTACCCTGATTTGTTAAAAAAAATTGTACCCTATCCTAGTACAATAGTACCCAGTTTCACAAACCATCTGGCATCTTCATTCTTCACC
Organism: Astragalus membranaceus; assembly: GCA_039519185.1. Lineage (NCBI taxonomy): Eukaryota > Viridiplantae > Streptophyta > Magnoliopsida > Fabales > Fabaceae > Astragalus > Astragalus membranaceus. The sequence goes on from CM076848.1 coordinate 45,832,838, forward strand.
TAAACAAGCATCTATGGGCTCTCTTTTTGCAGAACCAATATCAAAGTCAACACTCCAGTCTGACTTGCTAAACCAGAATCATACTAAGTGTTGTAGGGACAATTATATGCTTCAGCCTTCAACTCCGAAAGCAATAATGACAATGAAGCTCCTGTTAGCCCTTTTTCGTTTTGTCTACAAATGCTAATACTAGTTTGCAAATGTGTGCCCGAAACTGTTTTCTTTTGGCTTTTCCCTATACCCTTTAAATGAGAACTCTACTTTGTTCTAACAACAAGGTGATCCTAAGATGAACCAAATTTCATAGAAAACCTTCCTAAGGGAAATCAAATCTAGTTATCATTGTGCAAACAATACTAATAGCTAATACTTGGCATCTAATAGTTCCCTAACTGAATTTGTTTTTCGGTTAGCAGATTGTTACAGATTGTCTAACTGTTTCAGCTTGGGTAATTCATACCATACATAAACCGTGGATTGTATCTTCTGTTATTCAATTAATCAAATATGAGGTTATTCAGACATTTTTCTTTTAAGTTTTGTAATATTGTATCAGAGTCCATTGAAAAAAAAAACAAAAACTGTAACAAACCTGCTAAATAAACAACTAATTAGTTAGGGGGACTAACAGATGGTAAGTATTAGCTAATAAATACTACCAGGTCCAGGATAAATATAAAAACAAAAATATTTAAATCAATTCTACTTCCCAGAATAGCTTTGAGTAACAATGCTCAATTTAATGTATTTCCAGCATAGAATTGATATTGATATTCATCATACAGATACAAACAACTTTAACCAATGCTCTAGGAAAAACTTGGATCACTACCCAAACTCAAAAAGTCTTTCCCAAACCATGATAAAAAAAATTAAGAAATCTCATATCTTCTGGATGCAATTCTAACTACAAAACAGTGGGTGTTCCTAGCTACTTAAGTCAACCAATCCTTTGATCTCACTTGATATCAACTTGATAGTGGCAATGATAACACAGGAAGTTCTGTTCCCCTAGACTAGATAACATGAAAGAAACTTGATTTACACGCTCACCAATATAATCAACATACGCAACAAGAACATGAATTATGATAACCAAATTTGCGAAAGAATCAGTAACCTAAAGTAAAGGTAACAAGCATACCAGTTTGCCACTTTCGGAGAACCATTTACTGAACAAAGAATGTGCATTCACTTCTACAAGCTGGCTCTGTGGGTATCTGAATGTGGAAAAAAACAGGTAGGTAGGTGAAACTTTACTGCTTACTTTTTTTCATTGGTAAATATTAGAGTATTTAGAAATATCAATAACATATCAATGCACCTCGAATTGAACCGAATTGATAGTTTCTGAGCTAATGCTTTACATAAAGACGTCTTTCCAGTCCCAGGGGGTCCATGCAAAAGAATTATGCTGCAAATATTAAGTCCCAAAAATATCAAGACGTGTTCAAAGTTCAATCATCTCACTGAAGTTCAAGTATTATTTTTACATAAATACATAATATTCTCACAGAAGTCAATATTCTCATGAATATATAACCATATCAGTGGGTGATAATCAAAATTTATAAAAAGATACTTGTGATCATAAAGAAAGCAGTTTTTAAAAGCTTATCGGTAATAAAACTCTGCCAATTCAAGAATTTCGCCATCATCGTGTTAGTATCATATACATCTCCACTAACATCCCATAAACTCGCCTCCCCTTTAGTATATCAGTATATGCTTTATCTTTCCTAGACAAAAGCCAAAGACCGGAATGCATATAAATCAAATCCCCTGGCTTTTTAACTTTGTTTCCTCAAAGAATGAATAGACGGGCATAAACTCCCATTTCTCTAGCAACATGATGAAAAACAAGATTGTACAAGAAGCTTTAAGACTTTTAGAGCCGCATCTCATACATAGCTAAACATATTGCAAATGCCAATAATTTCCATAAAAAAAGTAGATACTCCCAAGATACAAATGTAGGTGTATCATACGCTTATTAGTACTAGATATGCACTTGGCACCAACCCTTGAGCAATTCAGGAGTATCTGGTTTCAAAATAGTGCTTACCGGTTCCACGAAACAAGGAATGGATCAACACCCTTTTCAGTAAAGAGCAAAGCACTTGCTGAATACCGTAATAACCGTTGCTTTAGACCAGATTCATATATTAAGCTGCAAAAGCAATGTCAGATGGTGCAAGGTAACTTAACTTAGAATTTTATTATTTGTCATAAGAAAAATAATAACAGAATATTAGTTGAGGAAAATGCACGAACTACAAAGAAGTAAAAACCTTTCCCACATGCCATCAAATTCTTTTGCAGGAAGAATCCATTCATTGAAGCTAGAAGACTGGCCATCAGAGCTTATATCCTCACATGGTCCTTCCTCGCTAAGCTGAAAAAGCAAAATGCAGACAGGAGAAATCATAATGAATCATAATGGTTTATTATGAGAATTCTAGACTATAGAGACAAATTCAGATTGAGAGAATGTGATATTGGTGCATAATGAATCATAATGGTTTATTCACTGAATATATTAGTGAAGATCATTTGACCAAGTTACAAGAATAAAAAAACACAACAGGAGAAATTTTGGGATCATATACTCATTGAATATATTAGTCGAGCAAGGATACCACAGCCTAGGAAAACTGAGACTGAGACCTGTACATAGTCAATGAAATCAAGTAAGCACTAAGCAGTATCACCTGAAAGACATGTACAACAGGCTTGACTTGCCAGAACAAAAGAACATTATCATTCTGCATCCCTTCATCTATACAAAAAAAAAGGGTTAGCAGCAACAGAATCAAAGAAGTAGATCCCTCCCTCTCTCCCTCTGGGAATAAATTTTCGTTATTCTTGTATTGTTAACACAAATCTTCCATTTAGGCAGGCTAATTTCTAAAACACTCGATTCAACCCAGTACGGGACCAAAAGTCTTTATAGAATTGTATAACGGATAAGAATTTTAAAATCATACTTAAAATCAAATCAATGAAGTTTCATATCTTGCCACTTCACAATAATAGCAAGCAAATTAACCGCCTACCATACATATGGTTAAATAAGAAAACAAATGAATAAGATGCATACCCGTATCACAAACACACATTTTTTGCACGTTATCTACAAGAAAGGGTTCATCAAGGGGTACGGGAATCGGTCCATCATTATAGCTCAAATTTCTCTTTTCAAGCATCCTGAAAATAAGTGTAATAATCATAAATGCGCCAGCAAGTAAAATGATAATAACAACAACGGTGACAATAATACTACAGCAACAACAACACATTCAACCCGATGGGATCAAGCTTCTACTTAAATATCTTATTACCCTACTAGGCTAAGAAATTCAATAAGGCAATTTGACAAACATATAATGCCCAATCAAGAGTAGCGATAAGCACCGTTTAGGGAGCAAATAAATAAAATTAGATTGAAATTGAGAAGAAGGGAAATAGATTACCAACCCCTCAACGGCTGAACGGACATCGTGGATGGAAGCTGTGCTGGAAGGTTTTAAGCAGACCTCGACTATAACCAAATTAAATTAAGGTGAGTTAAGAAATGAGAATGGAAAAAGTACAGAGAGGGCGAAAGCGTACCAGGGACGAGAACTTTGTCTTCTGGAAGAGGAGAAGAAGGAAGAGGAGGAGGAGGAGGAGGAGGTTGTGAGTGTTGGGAAGCGGCGCCGTTTTGGTCGGTTGGGGGGTTTTGCTCCGTCTCCATAGGAGCACTCATTTTGTTGATTCACTTCAACCTACTCGGTCTGTGAAGGTAGGGGAAGATAAAAATTGAACCAGGGTTTTCAGTGAGATTCGGCGGGAAAAATCAAATACCGATGCTGTTGCAATATTCCACAACTCTCCCTGCTTGTCTCGAATCTAAAATTGCATAAATATCCACTTTTCTTTTGCCAAAAAATATCTAGTTAGCAGTAGTATGTCTAGACCCGTGAGATGCCTCCGAGACCCGTGCCCGCCCTGTACCCGTGCGGGTACCCGTATAGTGGGTATTAAATGGGTGTTTTCTCTTAACGGGTACTCACAGATACCCATGGATACTTGTTAGTATTGTAAAAATAATTTTTTATAAAATAAAATTTAAAATACTATACAAAATTAACCTATTAAATTTTATAAACCTTTTTCTAGCTTATAATTGTAAACAAAAGTGGAGATCCAAGAGGTACGAGTAGGTGGTACTCGGATGGTGGCTGAAGACTTAGCGTTATGCTAAAGTTTATATTTCCTTTTGCTGTCTGTGTACTACAACTCTATGTATTAATGTTATGACTTTATTCCGCTTTCTTGTATGATATTGAGCACTGTAGTTTGCTGAAGGTTATGGTCAGTGAACCTTTTGGGTCTTATTTGTATTTAAGGCTGTTTTGTTGTAATTCAGCGAGAACTATATTGCAGTGTTCAGTATCTATGCAGGAATTTTATATCTCTGATGTTTTAGGGATGGTGCACTTGGGTATTTTTACTCGATAAAAATACCGGGGTGTTACATCTGTGGCTTAGCATAATCCAAGAAATAATGCTAGGTATGCTTTACCCAATTTCAACAGAACCCCCAATTCGTATAGCTATACCGAATAATGCTAGGGCCCTAGCTTCGGGCTCATGACTGATCCCCTCCACTAGGTATGCTACATGAATCTCGGGATCGTCATCCCCATGGTATCTTTTATTATTATCTCGGACATTAAGTCTGTTACTAGACACGATGTCGTATTCTTTCATCTTATTACTTGAACTTAGACACTTAGGTCTATTACTTGATACTTGGTTGTGTTCCCACTCGATACAACAACTACTCGATTTATATTCAAACCATAACATGAACTTACTTATGTTGCATCATAACTATACCTTGCATGCTTGAAAAACCATTCACGCCCGTAGGCTCATTCCGAGACCTAGGAGAAACGTGGCCTTCCTGCGTTAATCCCTTCTTCATGATCGATATACTTCTGAGATCGCTGGAGGAACTCGGCAAGCGACTCAACTTGGTTGACCCCGACGTCTATCTGAAATAGACTTCCTTCACGAAGGCCAGCCTCCATGAAGAAAAGACGGAAGGAGTCGTCGAGGTTCCGAACTTGAGCAGCTTCTCTGTTGAATCAGCTTGACTATGTACAAATGATCGATCAATTATTGAGCAGCTTCTCTGTTGAACTTGGCCAGCCTCCATGAAGAAAAGACGGTCAATTATTTTTAATGTCCGTTTATTTTACCCGTGGGTACACTTAAGGGACCCGCCCCGTGCCCATTATGGGTATTACCCGCGGGTTTTTTTTGCACCCCTAGTCTAGACCACCCAAGAGCACTTGGATCCGGTTTATACAAAAAAAGTATGTCTACACTACAAGAATTATTGATTTTTCCGGCCAGGAGTTTCCGGCGGATATGGATCCGCCGCAAAGTTACCGGCGGAATCTACGCATTTCCGGCGGATTTTATTCGCCTCAAAGTTACTGGCGGAATAATTGACCGTTGCGGCGGATTAAAATTCGTCTTGGCTTTTGCGGCGGATTCAACGGTTTTTGCGGCGGATTTGGGATCACAAAATTTTTTTTTTTACGAGATTTTAATTAACCGCCGCAAATCCCCTAATCCGCCGCAAATCCCATAAATCCGCCGGTAACTGCCGTTTCCGGCGGATCTTGCCTTTTGACTGTTTGACTTCGTTTCTCCTATATAAACCCCTTCTCCCCTTCTTCTTTTTCACACCTCTACCAATACTCTCATTCTCTTGATACTGCACTCTCTTAATACGGCACTCTCGTGAGCATTGTCGGCAGCGGCTCCAATAGAGTGGCGTATGTCTCCATTTTTTTGTAAAAAAATTTCCACATTGTCATGAACACCCCTTCATCTTTTTCGTTAAAAGTAACCCCTTTATCAGCAAAAAGCTCCTCCTCATTATTTTCACCACAAGAGACATATACGCTCATCAAACGCTCGGTATCATCCTCCAACTTAACAACCCGTCCTTGCAGTTCCTCAAACTTTCTATTTAGAGATTCAATCATCTTTTCAAAAGATGGTTTCTTGTGAAACTTTCTCTTTTGAAAATATGGTTGAATCTCTAAATAGAAAGTTTGAGGAACTGCAAGGACGGGCTGTTAAGTTGAAGGATGATACCGAGCGTTTGATTAACGTATATGTCACTTGTGGTGGAAATAATGAGGAGGAGCTTTTTGCTGATAAATGGGTTACTTTTAACGAAAAAGATGAAGGGGTGTTCACGACAATGTGGAAATTTCTTTACAAAGAAATGGAGACATACGCCACTGTAATGGAGCTGCTGCCGACAATGCTCAAGAGAGTGTCATATCAAGATAATGGCGTAGGTCTATGTTTAGGGGTAGCAGACATTAAATATATATTTTACTGCTTTTGTCAATTTTTATTGTTTTAGATTATTTTTTTTTGTATGGATAATTTATTAATTGTATGGATATTTTTTTGGTGATAATATTTTACTGCTTTTCCCAATTTTTATTTTTTTAAATTAAAAATTAATTAGTTATTGGATTTTATTTTTTTATCAATAATTAAAAAAATTAATAAAATAATATATATTTTTAACTAAAACGATTTTTTTAAAAAAATAAAAGTTATTTTTTAAAAATAATAATAATTTTTTTAAAAAAATAAATAAATTTTTAAAAAAAAAAGTGTACTTTGCGGCGGATGTGTGATGTTTGCGGCAGATGTTGAGTATTAGCGGCAGAAATTTGCGGCGGATTGTGGCTTTTGCGGCGGATTGTTTGGTGTTTTTAAAAAAAAAGGCGCGGTATTTTAATTTGAATATCCGCCGCAAAGACCCAGAATCCGCCGCAAAGCTCCGTAAAAAAAAACCCGCGGATTTGAAATTTCAAAATCCGCCGCAAACGTCCATAATCCGCCGCAAAGCTCCGTAAAAAATAACCCCGCGGATACTAATTTTCAAAATCCGCCGGAAAGACCCCGAATCCGCCGCAAATCTCCTATTGCGGCGGATATTACCTTTTGACCGTTGGCTGCCTTTTCCTATATATATCCATTCCCCACTTCTCATTCTTCACACTTCTAACAATCTTTCCATTCTCTTCTTAAAATTTCTCTTTTACTCTCTCCTTCTCTACTAAATCTCTTTTTGAAGTGTAGCGCTTCCTCCCTACGAATTGCCTTCTGCTCTTATTGGGAAATTTCTTCAAGGTATGTTTTTTATATGAGTTAATAGTTTTAGTTTTTAATTTTTTTTTAATATTCGTTTTTAAATTATTTTATAATAATATGAGTTTGTTACTAATTGTGTTGTTTTTTGTTTAGGTATTGTTTGGGTTCCTCCTTTTTCCTCTCTGCTTGAGTTCAGGATAAGCTTCAAGCCAGAGCCTTCTCTTTACTACAGTTAGTTGTTAAAGTAATTAATAAAATATTACTTACTTCACTATTTTTAGTAAAATTTTGTTACAAATTTTGTTTGCAATAATAATACAAATTAATTTATATTGAAAAAACTTATTTATTAAGTTCACTTATAAATTTTATTAACATATATTGTCTTATAAAAATTGAAATTTAAAATTAAATTTGGAATTATTATTTATAATGTTTAAATTATTAGTATATAACATTATTAAAAAATTAATTCTGTTGCTTGTAATTAATTGGTAGTTTATTGAAATATCAAAATAAAATGAGTAATATATAAATATATATATCAAAATATGAAGTAATTGTTATTTTATTTATATTGTAGTGTAGTATATATACGTATAGTTCTTGAAGGAGTAGAATAGTTTATTTTTTGTGCTAAGTACATTGATCATGAAGAATTTGGGCGACAAGGCGGTATTCGATGTCCGTGCTTGAAATGTTCATTTGGAGCTATAAAAAATGAACATGAAGTTAGACTTCATTTGTACAAAAATGGGTTTAGGTCAAATTATTGGACATGGAGTCATCACGGGGAAGGAGCGCCAGGGGTACCTGCAGTTTATCAGTGGATTTTGAAACCCAAAGCCAATTATACTTTATCTACCGAACAAGCGAAAGCAGTTTATCAGTGGATAAAAGAGTTGAAAATGCCAGACGGTTATTCTTCCAATTTATCTAGATGTGCGGATGTGGATAATGGGAGGTTGCATGGGATGAAGAGTCATGATTGTCACGTATTCATGGAGTGCTTACTTCCTATCGCTTTTAGTTCGTTGTCAACACACGTTTTGAATCCGCTCATTGAAATAAGTCAATACTTTAAGAATTTGTGTTCTGCAACGCTAAAAGCTGATGATCTTTCAAAAATGGAACAAGACATCCCACTTATCTTATGCAAGTTGGAGAGAGTATTTCCACCTGGTTTCTTTGATTCTATGGAGCATCTACCGGTGCATCTCGCATATGAAGCTAAACTTGGCGGACCTGTCCAATACAGATGGATGTATCCGTTTGAAAGGTCAGCTAATTTTTAATTATAATATAAGAAACAAGTTTAAATTAAAATATATGACTATTATATTAATATCATATTCTCTAGGTTCATGGGTGATTCAAAAAGATCGGTGAAAAACAAAGCTAGAGTTGAAGGATCGATATGTTCTTCTTACCTACACCGTGAAACAACACATTTTTGTTCTCATTATTTCAAGAATCAGTTTGCTCCTGGAAGCAGTCGAAATGAAGTGGATACTGAATGGCGACATCCTTTGGCTTTGTCTGTCTTTTGTCTACCTGGTCGTCCATCTGGGAAGGAGTCAACTCACTGGCTAACAGATGAAGAGTTAAGTTCAGCACATGTTCATGTATTGATAAACTGTACTGAGGTGCAACCATTTATTGAGTATGTTCCTCAACATTAATTAACAATCGATCTTTTAGGTAATATAAAGTAGACAATTAACAATTAAATTATTTCTTTTTAGGGAGTTATTGTCATCAGAGGCAGTACGTGAAGACCAATCTTCTGCTGATATTCATGCGCATTTTCCAATGTGGTTTAGTCAATATGTATATTCCCTCCCGCCAAATCCTACCAACCAACACTTGAGGAACATATCAGACGGTCCTCGAAGATGTGTTAAAGAATGGCACACATACTTTGTCAATGGATACAAATTTCACACCAATGAATGGACACAGGGCAGAGAGGCAGTCAATAGTGGAGTGTGCATGAAGGGGGTCACTGGAGGAGGTGAAGATGATTTTTATGGTGTGGTTCAACACATATATGAACTTCAGTACCCCCATCTAGATTTTAGTCCAAAGGTAGTGGTTTTTTATTGTAATTGGTTTGATCCGTCTGCTCGAGGAACAAAGGTGAATCCAAAGTCAAATACAGTGGACATTAAAATGAATGGTAGATATCGACCGTATGATCCGTTCGTCATTGCACAAAATGTGAGACAAGTCTATTATGTCCCTTATCCATCAATGCGGACTGATAGGCGTAGTTGGTGTGTCGCAATTAAAACAAAACCAAGAGGTCGCATTGATCAGACAAATATTGATGACACGGTGGAAGATGTGCCATATCAAATGGAAGAGATGTCTAATGTAAATGAAGTGATTCAAGTTGAACCCATTGTTCGTTTATGTGATGAGCCAAACACCGGCGATGAAGTTGTTGATGACGAAGATGCTGATGGTGAAGATGCAACTGACCACATTGGTGTATCAAGAATTCACTCCTCCGATGATGATGATTTTGAGAATGAATGGGATTCAAATTAGTTATTTGTGTTTCAATATTATCATTTATATAATTAAGGATGTAATTTATGTTAATTTCAACAATTCTATTTTTAATGAATTAAAGGATGTTATTTTTCTTCGATTATATGTTATTTGTTTGAGAATGAATGGGATTCAAATTATTTATTTTAATGAGTTTTGTATGTTTATGTTAACCTTGTTTAGTATATATATGTTTGTTTGTTTAAATGTATATGTACAGATATGGCATCTCATGATGACTCAGGATCCGATCATGACGGCGCATATGTTCCTCCTCCACCTCCTGATGCCGCCAGCACTAGCAGGCGGAAGACATCTACTCGCCTAGGGCGCCGTGTTCAGCCTACGCGTGTTGTTGTTACTACTGGCGGATATTTGCCACCACCTGTGTCTGAGGATGGTGCTAGTACTAGTACTGCAGGGGGCCCATCGATTCCTGTTGGTACTGAGGGCTTATCCCCGACACATGTTGATGCGGATGGGGTACGCACATTCATGGATGGGGTACGCACATTCATTGATGGGACTGATGTGATTAGGGTTACACCTGATGGGCGTATCATATTGCAGATTGTTGGCGATTCGTAAGTCTATATATATATATTATTAATTAATTTATTTTTGTTGCCCTTTATATAACTTAATTATATTTGGTGTAACAAAATTCATCTTTTTTTAATGCAGTTTTATTCCTTCGAAGGCTTCAGCTACCGCCATCACAAAAACAATCAAGGAGAATTTTACCAAGAGCTGGAAGAACTGGACGGAAGTTAGAAAAGATAAGGATGCAAATAAGAAGATGTTAAGATCATTTTTGGTAAGTTATTCGATTCTAGGAAATAATTAATTTGGTGTATTATCTTATTGACTCGATTAATTAATTATTGTCTTATAATTAACAACATTATTGTAAATTTCTTAAATAGGAAAAATGTACATGGTATCCAGGGGAGCAAGCCGCGGTTGAGAGAGTGTTCCATAAGAGATGTTCTCATCGCTATTCCGAATTGATGCGGAGGGCGCGTAATACGCGTACGAAGCCATCTTATATGGGAGACTCCACTTGGGCTGAGTTTAATGAGTATTGGCAGACAGATGAAGCATTTAAGAATTATTGTGAGAAAGCCAAGAAGAACCGTGCTTCTGAAAAAGGTGGCTGCACACACACGGGGGGGAGTGTTAATACTGCAACGCATTACATGCGTTTGGTAAATTTATTACTTAATTTATTACTTGATTAATATTAACTAGTCATTTTCAATATGTGTATTTAATTAATATGTGTATTTAATTAATAATATATATATTTATGTACATATATATATATATAGGTGGAGAGGGAACAAAGGCCAATCACTTTGCCTGAGTTGCATTGCCACATGCATATGGTGGAGGAGACTGGTGAGTACGTTACAGATCGGGCGAGGCGTATTCAGGTAAAACTACTTTTACAATTATATATTAATTAATGTTTATTAATTATTTATATATATTAATTAATAATTAGTTATTTATTTGTTGGGTTATTTTCTTCAGGAGAGCTTCGAGGGTGGGATGGCTGAGTACCATCAGTCACAACAGAGCAGTGGGGCAGCTGTCGATCCAGTGGAGGAGGCTAGAGTAGCTCGTGATATTTGGGAGAGAGCAGTTGGTCCCCAAAAGACTAATCGTCTGGTAGGATCAGGTGGTATTGGACCGGCTGCTTTTCGAACAAGCATTATTCCGAGTCTATCAGATTCACATTCTGGATCCTCGACTGGTCGCAATTATGTTCCCAATGCTGGTGAGTTGAATGATATTAGGCAATTGACGCAGCAACTGAGCGAGGCTCAGCGTCAGATTGTCGAGCGGCAGCAGCAAAGCGATCGGGAAATTCAGGCGATTCGGGATCGAAGTGAACGGGAAATTCAGGCGATTCGGGAGCAGGCTAGGGTAGCTGAGGAGCGCATGGATGAGCGCTTTAAGTTATTGCAGGATCAGATGGTGTCTCAGAACTCGAGGCCATCCTCATCAGCAACCTACCCACCACCGCCACAGCAGCATTACTACCAGCAGCAGTATGCACCCCAGTATCCCCCGCCGTATGCAACCGGCCAATATCCCCCGCAGTATACACCGCAGTATGCGCCTCCATTCCAGCCATACCAGCAGCAGCATCAGTCACCCCGCCAGCCATACCAGCAGCCCCAACATCAGTCACCCCTGATCCAGCCAAACCAGCAGTACCCCCAGCAGCGGTCACCCCCGCTGGACATTGATCTTAATGTCCAAATGTCATCGCTCAGTGCTTTACTTCAAGATGATACATATTATAATAATGTTGATGACATTGACCGGCAGGCACCCCAGTAGCTTTAGATTATTTTATTTTTTTGTATGGATATTTTATTAATTGTATGGATATTTTTTTGGTGATAATATTTTACTGTTTTTCCCAATTGTTATTTTTTTTAAATTAAAAATTAATTAGTTATTGGATTTTATTTTTTATCAATAATTAAAAAAATTAATAAAATAATATATATTTTTAATTAAAACGATTTTTTTAAAAAAATAAAATTTATTTTTTAAAAATAATAATAATTTTTTTTTTTAAAAAAATGGTACTTTGCGGCGGATTTGTGTCGTTTGCGGCGGATTTGTGTCGTTTGCGGCAGATACTTTGCGGCGGATATTGGGAGTTTCCGGCGGATACTTTGCGGGAAAAATTTGACCCCTTTCCGGCGGATTATCCGCCGCAAATTTGCGGTGGATTTTGAGGCGCCTCTAAATCCGCCGCAAACTTCCGGCGGATAATTCGCCGCAACGCGTTTGCTTCGAGCTGGCTACCGGCGGCAAATTTCCGCCGCAAAGTTCAAATATCCGCCGCAAAGTTGGATTTTGCGGCGGATTTTTCCCGCCGCAAAGTCCTGTTTTTCTTGTAGTGCTAGACCATGACCCGTTTGTTACGATTTTTTTTTAAAAAAAAATCACATTTTTTTTAAAATAATCACTTATGACGACATATTGTCCGTTTGTTACAGATTCTTAAAAAAATGAAAAGCTGCAAATAATCTAAAAACCGCTTCATATGATAAACTGTTTTGAGTAGCTTCTTATAAAAATCATTTTTTTAAGAATGGTTTTTTTTAAAATAAGTGATTTTCAGCATATTACACAAACACAAAACAACTTCTCATTTTCTTAAGAATCTCTAAAAACTAATCTATAAATTATTTAACAACAAAATCACTTATTTTTTAATCCATAACAAACGGGGCCCATATTGCTTAAATATACAAGTACTTTTTTTCTATGTTATTGTTGCAAAATATCAACCAACTTTATCAGTGATTAATCTATATTTGGAAATTCGACTCACCACATTTACTCGATTTTATCAGTAGGTGTGGTTCTCTCTTCAAATAGAGTTTTTAACACAAAAAATTATTTAATAAAATATCAAATTTTAAAAATATTTTATGTTTTTGCGCCCACCCTAAATTTTCTCATAAAAAAATATTTGATACTTGTATTTGATTACTAAAATATATATAGGTAATTGATAGTAATAAATAAAAATAAGATATTTAAAAATTATTTTCTTAAAATCTCAAAAACAATAGCTTAATTAGTAAAAAAACCCTTTTTTAATAATTACTTTCAAATACCCCAAATATATTCAACGAAACGTTAACGGTCAAACTCAAAATATTTATTAAAAAGATAAAGCATTGGATCACAAGAACCAAAATATGACTATAATATAGATTAGTTATTCAAATAACTCATGCTGAAATTAAAAAATGAAATGAATTTCTTTAAAAAAATACTATTTCTTATTTAATTATTAAAATATAACTATTTTTCAAATACAAATATGCATTATAAATTTCATGTTTAAAATCAAGTCTATCAAAAAGTTTAAAAACAATAAGTTTTGTGCAAGAATTACGATGACCGGTATCAGCTATCAACCTCATCACTCCTTTCTACCTGACAAATTGGGACCATGATTTACTGTAGTCAACTATATATAAGTCATTGAATGCACTCATTTTGATATCATGGCACTTGAATTATTTTGTATTAAAAAAAATAAAAACAATTGAAAGAGAAGAGAATAGATAGAGATAGAGGTAATGGCTGAGAATTGGCATCCACAAATTGGACCAACTCGAGACCAGAGTCAAAAGTATGATTTGTAATTTAATAGATTGAAGGATTGAATTCTCCTGTCTCTTTGACATTTAACATGGGTAGAATTTATTTGTTTGGTTGATAATATTAGATGTTTGACTAGGTGTTGGATTATTCTGTCATGAAGTTCATTTGTGTAATGTTGCTGATGATCTCTCTCTCTCTCTCTAGATGTTACCTGTTGTACATACTTAACTCTAGTTAATATATTAGATTAACTTCAGGTTAGCTTAACTTAGTTTGTTGTAATTAGCAACTCTAATTTTATATTAGATTAATTTCAGGTTAGCTTAACTTAGTTTGTTGTAATTAGCAACTGTAATTTTATATTAGTTAGTTAGATTGTTGGATCAGCATTTTACACCTACTTCAACACTCCAACTTGCAAGCTACACAACCAGCATCCGTGAATTTCATATATGCCACCAATTCCGCAGCCTACAACTCAGTTTCCACATCCAATTTTGGTAAGAACAATTCCCTTTGGATTAGAGGTTTTGTGGCCACAGACCACATAACCCACACCCTTCCCAACTTCACCTCCACATACAACACTACACCTAAATCCATGACCCTACCTAATGGTGAAACTGTCACCACAACTATTGTTGGCTCCATGCTCATCCTCCCTTCACTAATCCTTCATGATGTCTATTATTTTCCCTCATTTCATGTTAACATCATTTGTTACCACAGTATTTGATTCCCTTCTATATGATGTTAAGTTACATCCTGATTGTTGTTGATTTTGCATATTTCCAACCCAAGATGACTGGATATACAACTAAGAGGATTGGAAAATTGTATGTGCTCGATACTTCTTCACTGGATTCAAAGCCTATTACTGGTTCCCTCTATACCTCACTACAACATTTTGACCCAAAGACAACGCTCGAAAACCGTTCATAAAGCCGAAAAACCGTTGCCTTAACCTTTGGCAACGATTTTGAAACCGTTGTTCCTGCAGGCGTTGCCTAAGCTATAGGGAACGGTTTTTGGTGCCCAAAGGCAACGCATGCCTAAAACCGTTGCCATTGACAGCTGGAACGCAATGGTTTTGGTTTCCACGCTATGGCAATGGTCACAAAGCGTCTTCAATTATGGCAACACTTAAGAACCGTTGCCAGGTATGGCAACACGTAGAAACCGTTGCCATATATGGCAACGCTGGATAACCGTTGTTCAAATGTTACACTCTAAAATCGTTTTCATTGATAGAGTAAAACTGTTGCTATCAATGGCAATACGAAAAAACCGTTCCCTATTTATTTTAATGTCAACAACAGTCTAAAATCGTTGCTATTACTGACAACCACAAAAAACTAGCCTATTATATATGATGTGAAATCATTCGCATCTCAATCGCATCACAAACTTCTTAATCTAACCATTTCAAGGGAAAAATTAAAGTTGTACCTAAAATGTAACAATTTAAAAGACATAATGTATCCTTATATTGCTACTTCAAGGACATAATTAATGTATCTTAAACGGCATAATTTGTTACTTCAATAAGTACAAAAAAAACACAGCAAAAGTTACATTGCAAAAAATATGTTCCATTTCCAAAATAAAACTTCTCAAGTCTTCAACACATGTCTTCAAACTCTTCATCATCCAAGCCATCAAGACCTTGGTCTATACCTTTATTATTTTCTTACAAAAGTAACACAATTGGATTAATGCAATATACAATACTCTATTAGTTCATCTCAATTGATAAATGCATGAACTCTATTGAAGCATAACACACTAAACTTTCATGTAACTTTTCTAATGAGGGGCCAAACCCCCTAATAATGTAAATGGAGGTCAAACATTGTATAAAGGACGACACAACACAATATGAATTGGTTGCTACCCACTCGAAACTAATGAGACTGTATGCAGATTGTACTGGATTTTACATGCTGCTATCTCTAATTCCAATACAATGTTAGCAAGCAACAAGTGCTGAAATAAAATAAAATTTTGGCATCATGAAGTGCTAATTAAAATCTACAAGCAGATGTATTATGAATGGGTTCTTCCATGACTTCGGCAGTTTCTACATCTAGTACATTGACACCTGATTAAATTCGGGATCTAATATCTATTTATACTAATACACTACCTATAAATTACCATTATTAGCCTCTTTCACTAATTGCCACCTATCCTTTCTGATACAACAACAAAGGATATTAATGTCCTTTCTCATCTTTACTTTTCACTTTTCTCTTACACTCTCTTTCTTCCTTTTTTTCTCTTTCTTCTTACACTCTCTTTCCTCATTTTCACTTTTCTTTTACACTCTCTTTCTTCTTTTTTTTTCTTTTTATTTTACTTTTTCCATAAATAATTATTCTTTTTCTCTTATCACTTTACTTTAATTCTTTTAACTAAATTTCTAAATTTATACAAACACTACTTTAATTAAAAAACTAAATTTCTAAATTTATACAAACACTACTTTAATTAAAAAATTTGAAGACTACTACTATAAACCTACTATCTAAAAAATAAGAAGACTTAATGACTATTTAAATTAGTAATTAATATTTAAAACAAATATCTCTTATTGATAATCTAATATCTAACTTTTATTATCTACTATAATCTACTAATCAACTAAAATAATCAATTGAAACTACGAGATAACTGCACTGATAAATAAAAAACACGGGATAACTGTAGTGATATTTAAAAAAACACGGGATTAATATTTACCATTGATATTTATAATTTTTTTTGACAATTTATAATTAATATTTACCATTGATAATTATAATTTTGGAAAACTACTATCTAAAAAACACGTGATAACTGCAATAATCTACTATAATCTACTATAATCTACTAATCAACTCAAATAATCTAATATATAAATACGGGATAACTGCAATAATCTACTAATCAACTCAAATAATCAATTGAATCTATGAGATAACTGCAATGATATATAAAAACACACGGGATAACTACACAAATATATAAAAAGACAAAGGATTAATATTTGTCATTGATAATTAAATTTTTGGAAGACTACTATAAACCTACTATCTAAAAAACAATAATATTTAATGACTATATAAACTACTGATTAATATTTAAAATAAATATTTCTTATTGATAATCTACTATCTCTCTTTTACTATTTACTATAATCTATTAATCAACTAAAATAATTAATTGAAACTACGATATAACTGCACTGATATATTAAAAAACACGAGATTAATATTTGTCATTGATAATTAAATTTTTTGAAACCTACTACTACAAACCTACTATCTAAAAAATAAGCAGGCTTAATGACTATTTAAATTACTAATTAATATTTAAAACAATTATTTCTTATTGATAATCTACCATCTAACAAATTTACTATCTACTATAATCTACTATCAACTAAAATAATCAATTGAAACTACTAGATAATTGCACAGATATATAAAAAACACGGGGATAACTGCAGTGATATATAAAAAAACACGGGATTAATATTTGCCATTGATAATTATAGTTTTTGAAAACTACTATCTAAAAAAACAAGAAGGCTTAATGACTATTTAAACTGATTAATATTTAAAACACACGCGACAAATATTTGTCACTAATACCTAAAAAAGGACAAATAATTGTTACTGATATATAACAAAAAACACGGGATAAATATTTGTTATTGATAATCTACTATCTATCTTTCCCTATCTACAATAATCTACTAATCAACTCAAATAATCAATTGAAACTATGAGATAACTGCACTGATACATAAAAAAACACTGGACAACTGCACTGATATATAAAAAAAAAAATACGGGGATAATTGCAATTATATATATAAAAACACGGGATAGTTGCACTGATATATAAAAAAACATGGGATAACAACACTGATATATAAAAAAACACTGCACTGATATATAAAAACACACGGGATAAATGCACATATTATTTTTAAATGATACTTTTACATTTTTAGTTTTAATATTTACCAATTTTTTATTTGAAACTCCTTTTTTATCTACTTTAAATTTTTCTTTATTTTCACGGGGTAATGTTCAGACTATTTAAATACTGTCTAAATTCATTCCTAAAAAGAACACGACAGCACCTGTCCGTATGCAAGTCATCATCTATATTTTACAATTGATTTTAGATTAATGAGATTTCAAACTAACGTTTCTATTTGAGGTAATCGTATGACGTAACGCGATCGGCCCGTGCGGATGCACGGGTATATTACTAGTTCTATCTAAAACTTCACTCACCTACTATCCTAGACCAAAGCTTGAACACATTCTGAACATGATTATTATGAGCATCCAAATGCTTGTGAAACTGAAAAGGAAATCTGAGAAAAGAATGAAAAGGTTGAGCAAAAATCAATCTTTTTCTAAATCAAGACTAGTAAGGTACCATGTCATTCTCCTGTAACCACCATATACAATGATTACTAAACAACTAGACTCAAATTTACATGATACATGTTTTGTAGCCTAAGACAAGATACATTCCAAAATCATCAAGCCAAAAACAAGAACTTCGCAAAACCAGCTTGAAGCAAAAAACAAAACCAACAACTAAAATAACCTCTTGTTACTCTTTTGTTTCCATTTTCATGCGTTTTCTCCAACTACAATACCCAAACGAGCCACAAAATCTTTTCTCCAACTAAAATACCCAAACGAACCAAAATCAAATCTCCAACTACCTCACCGTTTTTTTCTCCATCTTCCCTAATCCTAATAACATGACAAAATTGAAGAGGAAATGGGATGAGGCGTACAGTAAAAAACCTAGATAAATTAAAATACCTGATATTTGAAGATCCAATTAATGGAAGCAAACGATAGAGAAGTGATGAAATCGCTGTGATGAAATCCAAGCAAACGAACTTTCGAAATTATTGAATTTTTACTAATTTCACTTTGCAGGCTGTATTATCAAAACACAGGGGTGCAAATAGTAAAGGGGTCCAGTCCAATACACTGTTGGGTGAGTTTTACCCGTGCGGAACCCAACGGGTTCGCACTGTTGCTGCGCGCGGATCTTTTATGGGTCACAAACCGGATCACTATAAAAAAGGTTTTCTGAAAACCCTAATTCATTTGTTTCAAGAATTTTTCCACGCGTTCTTGAAAGTCTCTGTACTGTTCCTCTTCTTCCTTCAGCTTCTCTGGTTTCTGCTTCTGATCTACACAATTTGAGGCTTGCAAGCTTCAAAACCTTTGTTGTTGTAACGATCTGGTTGTGCGATGAACAACCTGATGCTGAAGAACACGAGATTCTGGAATTTTCACGAAACCCTAGTTTCGTACTTCTGCTCCGATGGCTCTCTTCTGCCTGGGTTTTCCACCGGTCACCACCGTGAAGGTAAATCTCTGAACTGATTCCTTAAATTCTTTCTTTAACTGCTTGGTACAACAGAACCCTAATCTTTGTGTTGTTTCTTTGCTGTTTGAGCCACTGAGAACGCAGATGGTCTGAGTTTCAGTAGCTGTATGGAGGAGCAACACACATAAGGTAGTATTTCACTCTCTTAGTGAATTTATGTGTTTCTGTTTTGATTTTTACCGAAACCCTAAGTACTGTTTTCTGTTGCAGGTCACCTTGTGATTGTTCTTGATGAACAATCACCACCTTCAAGCCTTCAGTATTGCCTGAAAAACGATATAACTTCCTTTCGCTCTTATTCTTCTTTACTTCACTGTTTCAGTCACAGAAACAGATTGCTAATATACTGTCTTTCTTTTCTTGTGAGGTACTTTCAACACTCTTGAAGATACTCACCAAGGACTTAAAGAACTAGCACTAAATGGAGAAGAAGCAAAGAAAAGGAACTGAGCACACACCAATGTAAAAAATACAACTTGTAAATTTTATTGATTGTAAACTAGTATATATTTCTGTACATGATAGGTTATGTATATATATACACTGATTGGACACATTTCTAGCTGTTAAGCACAAGTTGGTTGTTAGAACAACCAACTTAGTTTGTTATATAACAAACTCGATTAGTTAGTTATTGGGTTGTAACCAATTTAACTGTTTTGTTGTACAACAAACTACAACAGCTCTATATTTAATTTGTAAACTAGCTGTTAGGGTTTTTTTTTAATTTATCAAGGGTGAATTTGATTATAAATTCCAATACCCTACCTTAATCAAAAGAACCTTTAGGATAAATTCCCTACCTTAAGCTGAACTAGGTCTAAACTAAGAATACTAATAGTAGGCAACATAGAAAACACAAGACAACCCCCTGGTAGGCAAACATTTAATATTGGTCTAGGACAAGCCCCTAGACAGTGACTTTTAGGTTATTTCCTTCTTAGAGATTTAGAAAGAAATAACATTCAGCTGCCTTCTTAGTTTAGAGAAAGTTTCACCCTTCAAAGCTTTGGTAAATATGTCAGCAATCTGATCATTTGTAGAGCAAAAATTCAGCACTAAACAGCCTTTAGAAACCTGATCCCTTATATAGTGAAACTTGGTCTCTATGTGTTTTGTCCTGCCATGAGAAATAGGGTTTTTAGCAAGATTTATGGCAGATTTATTGTCCATGAATAGTTTAGCAAGTTCAGTTAAATCAACACAGATTTCCCTAAGTAGAGTTTCAAGCCAAGCTGCTTGGGTAGCAGCATGGCAAGCAGAAATGTATTCTGCTTCACATGATGACAGGGCCACAGTGGCCTGTTTCTTAGAACTCCATGAGATAGCAGCTCCTTGGAATAGAAAGACATAGCCACTAGTACTCCTTCTGTCCAGTTTGTCTCCACACCAATCTGAATCACAATATCCAACAAGATTGTTTTTACCTTTAGCCCTGTCATTAGGAAAAAATAAACCATAATTAGTAGTGCCTTTAATATATCTTAGAATGCGTTTTGCAGCATTCAAGTGAATCTGCATAGGGCAGTTCATGAATCTACTGGTTACACCAGTAGCACATAGGATGTCAGGTCTGCTATGACATAGATATCTTAGAGACCCAACAATTTGTCTAAAGTAGGTAGCATCTACTTTAGTGCCCTCTTCTTCTTCCTTTTTTGTTAAGTTACCCTCAGCTGGGTTATTTGCAGAATTGCAGTTTTCCAGCTCAAACCTCTTTAGGATTTCTTTTGCATACTTTTGTTGATGCAAAATAATCCCTTCTTTGACCCTTAGGAATTCCAACCCTAGGAAGTAGGTTAGTTTCCCTAAGTCTGTCATTTCAAACTCATCTTTCATAGATTGTTTGAAATTTGCTATTTCGTTTGTACAACTACCAGTCACAAGTAGATCATCCACATATAGGCACACAATCAACACATATGAGTTTATGTCACCTTTGACATAGACTCCATATTCAGTAGTGCACCTAGAGAAACCTTTTTTAACAAAGAAGGCATCAATTCTTCTGTTCCAGGCCCTAGGTGCCTGCTTAAGACCATATAAGGCGTTATGCAGGTGCAAAACATAGTCTTCCTTTCCTTTTTCAATGAACCCAGGAGGTTGGTTTATGTAAACCACTTCCTCCAAAGAACCATTTAGGAAAGCTGACTTTACATCCATATGGTACTTGTTCCAGCCTTTACTACAGGCTAGTGCAGTCACTAGCCTTATAGTTTCATGCCTTGCAACTGGGGCAAAGACTTCAATGAAGTCAATGCCCTGTTTCTGTTGGAAACCTCGTGCCACTAACCTGGCCTTGTACTTAACTATATTACCACTGGGATCAAGCTTTAGTTTAAATACCCATTTAACACTAATAGCTCTCTTTCCTTTAGGCAACTTAGTTAAAGTCCAAGTCTTATTTTTTTTAATAGAGGCAAGTTCCTCTATCATGGCTTTCTTCCAATCTTTAGACTTTAAGGCTTCCTCATAGTCTAAAGGTTCCATATCTGCCACCATTGCAAAGTGAACCAAGTCACCATATCATTAGTAACCTGATTGTCCATAGCCATTTCAAAGTCTAGAATCCTCTTAGGTGGTCTCCTTTCTCTTTGAGGCCTAAGAAGAGCCTGCACAACTTGCTCAGGCTCCTGTTCACCCTTCCCATTCACCTCTTCATGTGGACTTTGGTCCTCATTAGGTAAGATAGGGTCATCATTAGGTAGAACAGGACCTTCATCATCAGAACTTGTATCATTAGACTCTGGTTCAGTGTTAAAGACCTCATCTATGGTTGTAGAGTCCACTGAACCCACTTGTCCAGCTTCAGCCCAATCTCATTGCTTGTCCTCAATCACCACCACATCCCTAGATACTTCAGTTTTATTAGTACTAGGATCTAGTAACCTGTAACCCCCAGTAGGATGATATCCCACAAGGATTAGAGGCTTACTCTTATCCTCAAGTTTAGTTCTCTTACTGTCAGGTATGTGGCTGTATGCAATAGAGCCAAATATCTTTAAATGAGATATAAATGGTATCTCACCACTCCAAACTGTTTCAGGCACGTTAGCCTCCAAAACTCTTGTAGGACACCTGTTTAAGATATAAACAGCAGTCACTACTGCTTCTGCCCATAGCCTTTTAGGTAGTCCCTTTGTCTTTACCATACTTCTGGCCATCTCTAGGATAGTCCTATTTCTTCTTTCAGCTACCCCATTGTGTTGTGGGGTATATGGTGGAGTTACCTCATGAACAACACCACTGGTGGTGCAGTATTCTTCAAACTCCTTTGAAGTATACTCACCACCACCATCAGTCCTTAACACTTTCAGTCTCTTACCACTTTGAGTCTCAACCATGGCCTTAAACTTTTTAAACACATTGAAAGTATCACTCTTAGCCTTAAGTAGATATACCCAAATCTTTCTTGAGTACTCATCTACAAAAGTAGCAAAATACTTGTTCCCTCCCATAGATACAGTATCCATAGGACCACACAAATCAGAATATACTACTTCTAGTAGGTCTTTAGATCTGTGTTCAGTCTGTTTCTTAAAGTTCTTCCTAGGTTGTTTACTCATTAGACATGTAGTACACTTTTCTTTAGTATTAACTATCTTAGGTAACCCCTTTACAAGTTTATTTGTACTTAGATTATCTAGAGCCTTATAATGAAGATGACCAAACCTGTTATGCCACAAATTAGTATCACTGTCAGCAGTAGCACTTAAACACAGTGCCTCAGTTTTACTTATGCTAGTTTTAAATGTCCTATTATTAGCTAGTTGAGTAGTTAAGATTAGGTGATCATCCCTATCAAACAGTTTCAACTTAGCATTTTTCATAAGACATGAAAACCCCTTTTCAACTAACTGTCCTAGGCTTATTAGATTACAACTAATTTCAGGGACATACAACACATCATAGACTATAACCTTTTCCCCCATTAACCCTAGTTAGTTCTATGTTTCCCTTTCCCTTAGAAACTATAGTCTTTCCATTAGCACACCTAATAGAAATTCTAACAGTGGGATCAAAGTTAATAAGCCATTCTCTGTTACTGGTCATATGGTTTGAACATGCTGAGTCTAAGTACCAAATTTCAGTGATGGTTTTACCGTCACTTCCAGTTACTACTAAGACTACATATTCCTTACCTTTTTTCATTGTAGTTTCAATCTTCCTAGATTTAGCTAGTTTAGGTTCCTTACACAACATACTGAAAGCAACATTATCTGATTCATCTGAGTCAGATTCAGAATCTTCCTTAGCCACATTGGCTTCAGAAACTGAACCATTGGGCTTAGTACCCTTTCTGGTGGGACATTCAGTGGCATAATGCCCCATCTTGTCACACCTGTAACACTGCACTTTGGACTTATCTTTTTTCTTAGGTGCAGTGTTACTCTTAGATGAATCAGATTTAGACTTAGGGTTAGATTTACCTGTCTTTCCCTTAGACCCATTGGTCTGTTTACTGTTACCTCCTTTTTTGCCTTTCTTGTGTTTGGATCTAGCTGCATACATGGCTTGATCTTCTTCTTCAGATTCTTCATCAAGGATCTCCATTCTGATTTCCTTGGCCTCTAGTTTGCCTTGAAGTTCTTCTAACTTCAGGCCTACATTCTTTGTAGTTTCCTCAATAGTGTTGGTTACCACATCTCACTTCTTAGGCATTGACCTTAGTATTTTTCTGCATAGGACATTTTCTTCAAGTTTTTCTCCTTGATTAGCCATGTCATTTTTTATCTTCTTCACTCTGTTGAAGAAATCAGTGACATTTTCATCCCTTTTCATCTTGAGGCTTTCATACTGAGCTCTCAAAGCTTGTAGTTTTTCTTCCTTAATAGGAGCAGGACCACAATAATAGTGTTGTAGGGCATCCCAAGCTGCTTTAGATGTTTCACAGCCCCTTACTCTCTCAAAATCGGTCTCTCCACAGGCTCTATGAATGAGAGACAGGGCTTTGAAATCTTTTATTTCACTCTTCTGATATTCTTTCCTTTGAGCAGAGGTTTCAGTTTCTGCTAGAGTTGGAAGCCCCTCTTTTACCACATGTAGACACCCATGGGCACCAAGAACAGGTCTCATCTGTATAGCCCAAGTCTCATAGTCTTTCCCATTGAGCTTGGGAACATAACTGTCATGTCCACTTGTATTAGACATCCTGTAATACACTTAGAACACAACTGAAAGAATTAGTAAACACACTTACACAATTCCTCACTGAGTAAATGTTAGAGAATTTAAAGAACAAGTTAAAGAAAACTTAAAGAAACAGAGTAGAGTAGAGAATTTTTGCCCTGGATCGTTTTATATGCTCTGATACCATATTGAATTTTTACTAATTTCACTTTGCAGGCTGTATTATCAAAACACAGGGGTGCAAATAGTAAAGGGTCCCAGTCCAATACACTGTTGGATGGGTTTTACCCGTGCGGAACCCAACGGGTTCGCACTGTTGCTGCGCGTGGATCTTTTATGGGTCACGAACCGGATCACTATAAAAAAGGTTTTCTGAAAACCCTAATTCATTTGTTTCAAGAATTTTTCCACGCGTTCTTGAAAGTCTCTGTACTGTTCCTCTTCTTCCTTCAGCTTCTCTGGTTTCTGCTTCTGATCTACACGATTTGAGGCTTGCAAGCTTCAAAACCTTTGTTGTTGTAACGATCTGGTTGTGCGATGAACAACCTGATGCTGAAGAACACGAGATTCAGGAATTTTCACGAAACCCTAGTTTCGTACTTCTGCTCCAATGGCTCTCTTCTGCTTGGGTTTTCCACCGGTCACCACCGTGAAGGTAAATCTCTGAACTGATTCCTTAAATCCTTTCTTTAACTGCTTGGTACAACAGAACCCTAATCTTTGTGTTGTTTCTTTGCTGTTTGAGCCACTGAGAACGCAGATGATCTGAGTTTCAGTAGCTGGATGGAGGAGCAACACACATAAGGTAGTATTTCACTCTCTTAGTGAATTTATGTGTTTATGTTTTGATTTTTACCGAAACTCTAAGTACTGTTTTCTGTTGCAGGTTACCTTGTGATTGTTCTTGATGAACAATCACCACCTTCAAGCCTTCAGGACTGCCTGAAAAACGGTATAACTTCCTTTCGCTCTTATTCTTCTTTACTTCACTGTTTCAGTCACAGAAACAGATTGCTAACATGCTGTCTTTCTTTTCTTGTGAGGTACTTTCAACACTCTTGAAGATACTCACCAAGGACTTAAAGAACTAGCACTAAATGGAGAAGAAGCAAAGAAAAGGAACTGAGCACACACCAATGTAAAAAATACAACTTGTAAATTTTATTGATTGTAAACTAGTATATATTTCTGTACATGATAGGTTATGTATATATATACACTGATTGGACACATTTCTAGCTGTTAAGCACATGTTGGTTGTTAGAACAACCAACTTAGTTTGTTATATAACAAACTCGATTAGTTAGTTATTGGGTTGTAACCAACTTAACTGTTTTGTTGTACAACAAACTACAACAGCTCTATATTTAATTTGTAAACTAGCTGTTAGGGTTTTTTTAATTTATCAAGGGTGAATTTGATTATAAATTCCAATAGAAATCACTATGATGAAATCGCGAGAATAGCTGCCTTTAGGTTTTCACGCTTCTGCTTTGATGCCTTTGGTGGGTTTCCATTTTCATGCATTTTCAAGGTTTTGAATCGCTGTGATTTTTAGGGTTTTCTGATTCTTCTGATTTTCACGCCTCTGATTTTCATGCGTTTTCAAGGTTTTTATTTTAAAAAAGAAAGGGGTTTTGTTTGATGATTAGTGGGTAGTGGGTATTCAGAAGCGCCTATTACGAAAACAAAACAATTGGGTAAATCAGTACGCGGCAACTTTAGCGCCTATTTTTTCACTTTTTTTAATAATGGATCATATGACAACGGTTGTACACCGTTGGCCGGAGATAAAACAAAAAACCGTTGCTATCGACTTTTAGGTGGCGGTTTTTAACCGTTGGTTGAAGATAAAACAAAAAACCGTTGCCATTGACCTTTAGGGGATGGTTTCTAGCCGTTGCAGGAAAAAAAAATTTAAAAATATGAATCAACAACAAGGTCAAAAAACCATTGTCATTTCTACCTAAGGCAACGGTTTTTTAAGCATTGTAGATTTAGGCGTTACCATAGGGTCAAAATGTTGTAGTGCCTCTGGCTCTCATCATCTAGACTCACACATTATTGATCCTACCACAATTTGTCACTTTAGATTAGGACACTTGTCTCCAACTTCACCTCCACTTACAACACTGCACCTAAATCCATGACCCCGCCCAATGGTGAAACTGTCATTACAACTATTGTTGGCTTCGTGCTCATCCCCCCATCACTAATCCTTCTTAATGTCTATTATTTTCCCTCATTTCATGTTAACATCATTTGTTACCACACTATTTGATTCCCTTCTATATGATGTTAAGTTACATCCTGGTTGTTGTTGCATTTTGCATATTTCAAACACAAGATGACTGGATATACAACTAATAGGATTGGAAAATTGTATATGCTCGATACTTCTTCACTGGATTCGAAGCCTGTTACTGGTTCCCTTTATACCTCTGCCTCTCATCATCTAGATTCACACACTATTGATCCTACCACAATTTGTCACTTTAGATTAGGACATTTGTCTACACCTATAGACAAATGTATTTCCACTCAATTTCCATTTGTTTCTTTTAATTCTAGTTCATCACCTTGTGATACTTGCCATTATGCAAAACAAAGAAATTTTCCTTATTCAAATATTACTACTCATTTATCTAGTATTTTTGATTTACTACATGCTCATATTTGGGGTCCTTATGCCACCCCGTCAGTCTCTAGTCACAAATATTTTCTAACCCCTGTGGATGACTTGAGTCGTTTCACCTGGATCATTTTCATGAATAATAAGGGTGAAACTAGGCAACACCTTACAAACTTTATAGCCTTCATAGAAACCTAATTTCACAAGAAACTTAAATGCCTACATAGTGACAGTGGCCCTAAGTTCCTTATGAATGGTTTTTTCCTATCTAGAGGCATTATCCACCAAAGGTCATGTGTTGAAACACCACAACAAAATAGAATTGTAGAAAGAAAACACCAGCACATTCTCAATATTGTCTGTGCTCTTTCTTTCCAATCCCATCTTCCTACCAACTTTTGGCATCCATACAACAAGCCATTCAGATCATAAAAAGACCCACCCCCGGCTATAAGGATGGTACTAAAGACTACCTTCTATATGATTTAAACACAAATGAATTCTTTGTTTCGAGAAATGTCATCTTCCATGAATCCATTTTTCCCCTTTCTCCAGTTACATCGACCTCCTCTACCACCCCTACAACCCCTCTTTTGTGAGCCTCTTGATTCCTTCCTCCCTCCACCTGCCACTCAACCCGCAACAACCTCTCACTCAACCAGACCATATAAATCCACCTACTGCCAGTGGCGGATGTAACACCCCAATTTTTTGAAGATTCGTTTATTATATTATTAAATATATTTGTAATGCGATTTACAAATTTTCAGTATATTTTATGCAAATAATCAAGTTAATCGATAGTGTAAACTTACATTACTTATTAATTTGATTATATTAGAAAATTCGGTATCAGAGTCAAGGAATTGACTCATGATCTACATTATATTAATAATACAAGTTTTTGATCAACTATATCGAAAATGAAAATCAAGTTGAAAGTAATAGTATTTTTTTTAAACAATTTCACGTTGTATCATAGTAATATAACGAGAATTGTATTTTTATAAATTCAACCCGAAATTAGCATACAAGCTAATTTTTTTATTTAAAAATATTATTTTGAGTTTTTTAAAAATAATATAAATGATTTTATAAGGAAAATAGTATCATCCTTCAAATTTCTTAAATTCTATTTTTTGCTGTGTTGGTTTACTTTGTAGTTAACTTTATTAACACCCCGTTAGCTATATGCTCAACGATAGAACGAGAGAGCGAGTTAACCGAAATTATATTTAGAACCTAATATATTAAGTTAGGTTGAGATTTAAATTTTGTTAAAAAATTCTACCAGAATTTAGTCGTGTTTTAGACTTGTCAGGCAAAATTTAACTATATTATTATAATAATATAACTATAAATATCTAAGATAATTTATCTAACCTTAACCACCGAGTTATCTTTTTTAAAAAGGAAAAAAAAATTCCATTCCCCTTATAACTTCCTGACTGTGGCAACCTCATCACCACTCACTCTCAAAAGAATTTCCATTCCGTTAATCCTCTTCATTATCTACATTATCTCTACACTATTTTCATCATATTCTTCTCTTCATCCCCTCTCCAAACCGTAGTACACTACAAGAAAAGCCTTATTTTCCTATCAATATTACCCACGGATGCAATTTTCGTCGCTAAAGCTAACGATTTCCGGCGGATGTTTCCCTCGGTAAGCATTTGCATAGTTTTTAAGGGTTTTCGCACTTTGTTTGCGATGACATTTAGTTCGGTCGGAACCTTCAGACAGCTTTTTCCATCGGTATTCCGTCGGAAACGCCAATTAGATCATTAACTTTCTTTCACTCACTCGACGTTCACTATTTCTCTTCCTCTATAGCGCTCTCTTTTCCTCTCCTCCCCTTGCTGCCCTAGTTCCTCTCCCCGTCAGCTCTCTTTTCTTTCATCTCCTCTCTAAGGCAGACCCTGCCTCCATATTCTCTCTATTTCATTTTAAACTTTCCTACACCATTTCATCTCAAAAGTTGAAGTCTCGAGGCCAAAGAAGATGAAGATGATGGAGGGTTCTTAAAGAAGGTATTGGAAAGATCATCAATCACATTCTCACATTCTCTCCTCTCCCTCTTCTCAAAGTTGTGACACACACACACACACACACACACACTCTCTCTCTCTTGGTAAGAAATTTCCTCCAGTATATTCATACACTTAATCTTAGATAGATGATTTAATGAGATTATGATTTTTAGAACTTCGATCACATTTTTACCATATTATCCCTTTGAAAGTTTGCTCGGAAAACAATTCACAAAACCCCCATTTTTATGGATTTTGATGGATCACGCCATGGGCTATTGGCAAGGTAATTAGCTGCCGGAAAGCTTTGATTTTTTTTGTTTAAGGGGTTGAGCATTTCAAAGTAGGAGAAGACAGTTTGGAAAAAAATAATTTTTTATGAGTTTTGAACTTAGGATCATCAAAAACATTTTGGAAATTTACAAAGCAGTTTTGATCATCATAAAAATCGAGTCTTTGATATAAAGGAAAATGATTTTTAACTTTTCATGTGTTCGAATGATTTTTGGAAAAAGAGTAAAGCATTACACTAGTGCAAAATCAGGAAAAGAATTAGACATTTAAAGTCAGGCGCTCAGATGCCTGACTTTATATGTTGACGCGGTGGCAAACTTGTAATTAAGAGGCAAAACTCGCGAGTTTTAAAGTCAAGCGGATACACGCCTGACTTCTAAAGTTAACAAATAGGAAAAAAATTAGACTTTAGAAGTCAGGCGTGTATTCGCCTGACTACATAAACGACACGGTGGCAAACTTGTAATTAATGGTGAAATTATTTTTTTCTATTTTAGTACTTTAGAAGTCAGGCGTGTATTCGCTTGACTTCTAAAGTACCAAAATAGAAAAAAATAATTTTTTTTCACTTACGCTACTCACTCTCTGAATCTCACTTTCAGTTCCCATCACTCTCTCATCACTCTCATCACTCTCTCAGTTCCCATGCGAACCCTAGTTTTTCTAAGTCACTTCCAGCGCCGCACCACCACACCCATGGAGAGAGAGAGGGTTCGCTCAACACCACTTCTCCGTCGTCACCACTCCTAGCACCTCTCTCCCTTTCCTTCCATTCGTTCCTTTCCTCACACGCAGCACACCTCTCTCCCTTTCCTTTCAACTCCACGCAGCGCACCACCATACAGCTCCATCTCTGTTTCCCTTCACCTCCATATCCGTCGACATCGCTCTCCTTGCGTTCTCTACTCAATGCGTCTTTGCTCAACACGTTCGCTTCTGCTTCGTTTACTGTTGTCTCCACCTCTCTCTTCCGTCAGTTCGCTTTTCCACTCCGTTCCTGCTCCGTTCCTCTCCGTCACCGTCGCCGTTTCCTCACTGTCGCTCTGGTTCACATTTCTTCAGGTACCCATTTTTCTAATTTCTAGGGTTTTCTTAATTTCATTCCAAGCTTTTTAATTTCCTCACCGTCGCTCTGTTTTAATTTCTAGGGTTTCGCTCAAATCTGTCCAAACTCAAACACTCACGGAAGCTGGGTTTTTTCTCTTTGCTTGATCAATTTCTGGCCACTAGGAAACGTTGAGAGCTGTTAGTGATATGGTCAGGTACCTAATCTCTTGACTTGTGCTGTTATATTGGATGGGTTACTTAAGTGTCACTTTCGTTCTGAGGCAGTGTCATTGTTTAGGGTTATGGAGGAGAGTGATCTGGATCTTGATATTGTGATTTATAATGTTATGATTGATGGACTTTGTAAAACTGGAAAACTGAATGATGCAAGGAAAAGTACGTAGTTTAGTGGGATTATTTGTTTCCTTGAAGCGTTGGATTTATAACAAACATGTACTTCTTTGTTGTTTCAGGTCACTTATTTGTCAATTAGAAGAAGTAGACCCTGGCAAGTTGAAACATGAGGAGAAGTTAGCTTTCTGGATCAATGTTCACAATGCTTTGGTGATGCATGTAATTGTTATTCTCAAAACTATGTTCCCATTTAATACTTCATTCTTTCACTTGACTAATCAGCTTAGAATCTATTCTTTGGTTTCTAATAGGCATTTTTAGCTTATGGAGTTCCCCAAAACAATGTGAAAAGAACATTTCTTCTGTTGAAGGTAAAAACTAAGAGTGGTAGTTTTCCTAGTCCATTTAAGGATTAAACTCTTAAGCCTTTGTGCTTTTGCTGACTTTCTGAATGTCCTGTTCTTTGATGTAACTATGTATATCACAGTGATTTTGATGACAGATTTGCTCCCAGACCTGTTTTAGCAAGGTTTGTAACTTGTTATTTCATTTTTAAATGAATCAGTTAATTTCTCTCACTATATTAATTTACTCATATTTCTTATGTCAAATACTCATTTGTTTACTTCTCCAAATTTCTTGCTGGACACCAGATGAAGTGTTAGCTGCTAAAGGCGTCAAGCCAACATTATCTCTGTACCTAAATACCGTTGCTCTTGTTGAGGTGTGCTAATCTGTTTTTGTTGGAGAGTGTATTACTAATGACAAAGAATGTGTCATACAATACAAGTACTGTTTACATCTTTCAATTGCATGTAGAAAAACAATTCTTTAGGCAAATAAAAATATCTGTTCATTCGGATAGATATTGTTTGAAGCAACTAACATGTGTTTTTGTTTGTGTTTGTGGCCAGAAAACCATTCGAAGTGAAGCTAAGTGTCTTATTTTAACTGCCGAGGCCAAATACACTTTGTTAACTAGGTAACGATCTGTATAAATGTGATTTATGCAATCTGTTCATTAATCTATGGTCAATATTTGTTGAGGGGAACATGTTGTGTGCAACATATGGAGTTTTTTAGTGAAACCCTTGTTGTCAATTTGTGTAGTATGGATGTATGAACCTGTGAATTGATCTTGGTTTTGTTTTTAGTGACGTTTTGTTTGATAAATTATGTGTGTAATTCAGCTCTTGCTAGTACCATACAGACTGGTTTACATTAGGGAAGTAGAGAATCAGTTCGGAATGGGAAGTAGAGAATCAGCTCATTGTTGTGATTAGGACAAATTATCTATGTTCTGTTTTATGAATTTTAGTTCTGGTTTTTGAATGCTTTTGGTATGTTTCTATTTCTTATCTTTGTGATTAATTTAGTAATATGTTAGCTGAAATATGGGCTTAAGTTTTAGGGTCTTTTTACATGGGCTAGTTCATATAATGTTTGATTTATTGTTCTATTCTACTAATAATTTCTGTCATAGTTGTTCAAATAATCTCAGATTTAACTTTTTCTATCATTAGTATATTTATTTGGCTTATTAGTATATTGATTTGGCTTATTATCTATGTTCTGTTTTATGAATTTTAGTTCTGGTTTTTCAATGCTTTTGGTATGCTTCTATTTCTTATCTTTGTGATTATTTTAGTAATATGTTAGCTGAAATATGGGCTTAAGTTTTAGGGTCTTTTTTCATGGGCTAGTTCATATAATGTTTGATTTGCTGTTCTACTCTACTAATAATTTCCGTCACAGTTGTTCAAATACCCTTCATTGAATGTTTGAACAATGGCGGCACCGCAACAACAACCGATTTTCAGGGTCCACCATACCCTTTTGGTCGCCACGAAGCTTAGGTATAACGCTTTCTCCTTCTCTAAAATCTTCTCAGTTCCATACGGTTTGAAACCCTAGTTTCAACCACTGACTTTGCTTCTTTTTGGTTGTGTTTCTGGGTGAGATCTTGCTGGATCTTGATGCTACGCACAAGGATCTGCACAATGAAGGTAGAACCACTGCCTTTTTTGATCAGTATAGTGTTGCTGATTTGGTTTTCTCTAATTGATCTTCTTTGTGTTCGAATGTTTTCTTAAATGATTCTGAGAAAGTCTCTAAAATGGTTCTTGTATTTTCAAATTTGCTAGGATATTTAGGTAGTTTTTGTCATATAAGTCTTTGTATTGATGGTAGATTGCTTACTCGAATTAGTCCTGTGAAACACTACGGTTAATTATGTTTTCTTTTCTAAAAATTATTTAGGAATTTACGAGGCCCTTGAATTGAGAGACGGAGGATCTGACTACCTTGGAAAAGGTGTTTCAAAGGTAAATAGCATTTCATTATACTAAATAGTGTCCTGTTTATGGATTTATCTGTGTATTTATGCTCACCTGGTTTATTTTGACACTTGCAGGCTGTTGACAATGTGAACAACATCATTGGCCCTGCACTGATCGACCAGGTTAGTTAAAACTTATTGGAGACTAGTGTTTCACTGATCAATTCTCTTTTAAGTTGGAACTTCTTAGTTGTGCCCTTTGTAGTCTAATTTGTCAGTTTCTTTTGCGACGATGCACAGGACCCAACTCAGCAGACAGCTATCGACAACTTAATGGTTCAAAAGCTTGATGGAACTGTTAATGAATGGGGCTAGTGCAAGGAAAAGGTGCTTAACAGACTATGCATGTATATTTTTGATTTATCATTTTTAAATTTTAACTTATTCATATGATTCTGATTCTTTTCTCTCTCGTTTTAGCTTGGAGCAAATGCCATATTGGCAGTGTCTCTTGCAGTCTGCAAAGCTGGTGCCAGTGTCCTGAAAATTCCTCTTTACAAGGAAATTTATGCATGAACTTAGGTACAAATCTTAAGTTGCCTTTTGTTTGTTAGATTCATTTTGGGCAATTGAAGCCGTTCTTTACTTAAATTGCCTTTGTTTGTTAGATTCAATTTGGGGTTGAGACTTTTCTTGTTTTTTGAATTTTTTATGGCCATTCTTTTGGTGCAGCATATTGCAAATCTTGCTGTTAACACAAAATTGGTCTTGCCTGTCCCTGCTTTCAATGTCATTAATGGTGGATCGCACCCAGGAAACAAACTTGCAGGAGTTTATGGTTCTGCCTGTGGGAGCTTCCTCTTTCAAGGAGGTGATGAAGATGGGTGTGAAAGTATACCACCATTTGAAGGTCAGTTTGTGTATCACATTCGCTTACTCTTCCAAAACAAACTATCTACATTTTATCAAACTTTAAATATGCTTGAATAGATGCTTTTCATTATTCAGTTGCTAAGCCTCGGTTTTTACCAGTAAATGGGTGCTTTTACTGGAAACATAACTTATTAATCATGGCCTGCCAGCCCTAGTGTCTTTCCGATGCTTTTCAGTCTTCCAGAACAAACTATCTACATTTTATCAAACTTGAAATATGCTTGAATAGATGCTTTTCAGTCTTCCAAAACAAACTATCTACATTTTATCAAACTTGAAATATGCTTGAATAGATGCTTTTCATTATTCAGTTGCTAAGCCTTGGTTTTTACTGGTAAGTGGGTGCTTTTACTGGAAACATAACTTATTATTCATGGCCTGCCAGCCCTGGTGTCTTTCCGATTGTTCTTAATGGTTTGTGAACTTGATTGGAATTGCTGAAATCTGCCATTGCCAAAGCTGGTTACACCGGCAAGGTTAGTGTTCCAGCTTATATTGAAATTCTGTTAATGGTACTTTGGCTTTTCAAAGGACTCCATTTAATGGACTTATTTGACTATGTGTTGTGTTCTTAGGTTGTCATTGGAATGGAGGTTGCAGCTTCTGAATTCTACAAGGAAGACAAAACATATGATTTGAACTTCAAGGAAGATGTGAGCTCTCTATTTTTGTCTTGGTTGTCATATCACATGCATATTTTAAACGTACTAATAAAGTATCTCACCAACATGAGCCCTCTATTTTTGTCTTGATGTGAGCTCTCTATTTCTGTTTATGTTCTTCTGTGTTATTTTCTAACATGAGCCCTAACTTAAAGTATCTCACCAACAGGTTGGTTTTTCCTTGGAAATAATATGGTTGTGCAGGCGAGGGCAGGGATAAGAGAGGTGCATTTCTTTCCATTCAATCCTAATGATAAGAGGACTGCTTTGACTTACATTGATTCTGATGGAAATTGGCATAGGGCAAGCAAAGGTGCTCCTGAACAGGTACCTTAGTTTTTTGTTCAATTTTTTTCATAAGGTTTGAGATTTATATTTACTTTATTGATGCTAATACATTTAACTTTTGTGAACAGATCATGAGCTTGTGTAACCTTAGAGAAGATGCTAAGAAGAATGTGCATGCTATTATTGACAAGTTTGCAGAGAGAGGATTGCGTTCACTTGCTGTTGCTAGACAGGTTTTTGAAGCTACTTTTCATGTTTGAAGTTTGTATGAAAAATATCTATTTATTTAAATAAGGTTAATCCCTCCTTGTTCTTTTCCACAGGAAGTTTCTGAGAAATCAAAGGAAAGTGCTGGTAGTGCATGGCAATTTGTTGGCTTGTTGTCACTCTTTGATCCCCCTAGACATGACAGTGCTGAAACCATTCGTAGAGCTCTTCATCTTGGTGTAAATGTTAAGATGATTACAGGTAAATAATCTCCCTTATAAGTACCTATTATAACACTGAAACCCTAATTTATAGGCATACATTGGCCGAACTGCGTGATCAAGATCGTGTCCTTGTTATTGCTTTTCGTTTCTTTATTTCTTCTTTTACTGGTTGTTGTTCTAACAGTAACATAACGTTTATTTTATTCCGCTTTTTAGGTGATCAACTTGCCATTGCTAAAGAGACTGGTAGGAGACTTGGTATGGGAACCAATATGTATCCATCATCTACCTTACTTGGTCAAGACAAAGATTCAACTGTTGCTGCACTTCCTATGGATGAGTTGATTGAGAAGGCAGATGGATTTGCTGGAGTTTTTCCAGGTGCATACTCTTTTACCAAATCACTATTATGATACTTTTGACTTTTATTTTATTTTTACTAATGTTCTTTAAAAATGTCTAGTTGCTAAGTATATCTTTATTCTCTCCATTTTGAATACTATAGAGCATAAATATGAAATTGTAAAGAAGTTGCAAGAGAGGAAGCACATTTGTGGAATGACTGGAGATGGTGTAAACGATGCTCCTGCATTGAAAAAGACTGATATTGGAATTGCTGTTGCTGATGCAACTGATGCTGCAAGAGGTGCTTCTGATATAGTTTTGACAGAACCTGGTTTGAGTGTTATTATTAGTGCAGTGTTGACAAGTAGAGCTATTTTTCAAAGGATGAAGAACTATACGGTTGGTTCCATTCCATGCTTCTTTTGTATATATGTGTTTTTTGAATATTACCACTTGACATTGTTTTCTTTGTATTTCAGATCTATGCTGTCTCTATCACTATTCGTATAGTGGTAAGTAAATAATGTTGTGGTGATTATATTCATGATGCATAATGCCAAGATATGAATAGTATACTAATCAGTTTGTATTTCTTATTTCTAAATGCAGTTTGGTTTCATGTTTATTGCACTAATCTGGAAGTTTGACTTCTCTCCTTTCATGGTTTCATGTTCAGTTCTTCAAATTGTTTTCCATTTCACGATTCCTCAATTTACCCGTGTATAATATAACCATGTTTTTTTGTCAACAGGACGAGCATCTTTCAAGAGTGAGAAAAAGCAAGTCTACTTTCTATTGAAGACAGATGCAGGCAGCATTGAAGACAGAACCAGAGAAGATGCAATTTCCACAAAGAAAGCAAGCAATCAACGTTTTGGTTAGAGGAAATAATTAGTGTTTCTTGCTTGCCAAATTCCAATTTTTGTTCTAGTTATTTTCCTGTTGCTAACAGCCTCTGTATAGTGTATACTGCTAGTTTGCCTTGAGAATTTTCAAGGTTAATGTTGAAATCAGAGTTGTTTTGGGAAATTATGCTTGTTTTGAGAAATATATATGTTTTACTCTATT
The DNA here is from genome assembly GCA_039519185.1 of Astragalus membranaceus. Classification (NCBI taxonomy): domain Eukaryota; kingdom Viridiplantae; phylum Streptophyta; class Magnoliopsida; order Fabales; family Fabaceae; genus Astragalus; species Astragalus membranaceus. Next base: position 45,869,629 of record CM076848.1, read on the forward strand.
TTGAGAATGCAAGTTGACTAGCACTTGATTGGTTACATTCATTAAGCGTTACTTTACTATATATGACTCCATGGCCCAATGGATAAGGCGCTGGTCTACGGGACCAGAGATCTGGGTTCGATCCCCAGTGGAGTCGCTTCTTTTTAATGAAAAATTTGTATAACCGGGGTGTATAGATTAAACCAAAATTTAAAAAAAAAAAAAACTTTTAAGGTCAGGCGCAATAATGCTTGACCTTAAATCATACATACGAAGTCAAGCAATAATAAAAGCTTGACCTTAAATCAAACATACGAAGTCAAGCAAGTTTAAGCTTGACTTTAAATCATACTTACGAAGTCAGGCAAGAATAAATGCTTGACTTCGTAAGTATGATTTAAAGTCAAGCATTTATTCTTGCTTGACTTTGTAAGTATGATTTAAAGTCAAGCAATAATAAAAGCTTGACCTTAAATCATACATACGAAGTCAGGCAAGAATAAATGCTTGACTTTAAATCATACATACGAAGTCAGGCAAGAATAAATGCTTGACTTTAAATCATACATACGAAGTCAGGCAAGAATAAATGTTTGACTTTAAAACATACTTACGAAGTCAGGCGCAATAAATGTTTGACTTTAAAACATACTTACGAAGTCAGGCTATCGCTTGACTTTAAAACTCCAGACATACAAAGTCGACTTAATAAAAGTCAAGCGCCCGCCTGACTTTAAATCCCCTTTTCGCCTGACTTTAAATCCCCTTTTTGCACTAGTGTTAGGAAAACAAACGAGTTAAAAAACTTAAAAGTTTCACAAGAAAAACCGTTTTGTAGAAAAAGAAGTATTGAAAATGGGATTAGTAGCTTACCCCTCTAGTTACCACCTTTAAACGGGTAATAATTTTGGTATTGGTAATGTAAAACATTTGGAATTAAAAAGCTTAATTTTTTTAACAAGTTTAGGACTTAAAGTCGCCAAAAGTTTTCGTAAAGTTAACCGAGTATTTTTTATCATGATAGAAATGAAATCTTTGCTAAAAAGTAGATTTTTAGTTTTTATTATGTTCAAATGATTTTGGGTAAAAATATCTAACTTCAAAGATATTAAGTTTAACCTTTGAAATTTTAAAAAAAGGATTAGGAGAAAAAGTTTGACTGAAATGATCTTATTTTGCTCTAAAACACAAAATGGGTATGTTTAGTGTTTTTAACGATTATTCTTAACACACGCCTCACTTTGAGCTGGTTCTTTATTTTCTGAAATCTAGACTTATTTTGCTATTGTTTTGATACAAATTTTGTTGGATTTTACTTAGTATTGATAACAAACTTGTAGTTTAAACACCGTAGTTTCCACCTCCTAAAAAGAAGTTAGAACCCTGAGTTCCAAGTGTTGTTTGAATCTTACATGAAGGATTAGGATCAAAGACGCAAATTTAATTTATACGATATTACGTGTGAAGGTGTTAAATTACCGAAGAAAGATATGTGCGAGATTGAAAGGAGATAGCAGGAAGGAAAGCGCCTAATGTAACACCCCCGTATTTCTAACAAGTAGAAATACTTAAGTGTACCAACTGTAACACATCAGAGATATAATATTCCTATTTAGATATTGAACACCACTATAAATTTTTCGCAGAATAACGTCAAAACAGTTTTAATCATAATTAAAACCACAACAGTTCCCTGTCTACCAACATCAGCATGATTTAGTGTTCAATACAACCACAAGAAAGCGCGGAAACAATAACATAAATTTTACATTAGTTAAAGTCATAATGTCGTAATATAAAGATAACAAGGGAAAATATAAGCAAAAGCATAAAAGCTAAGTCTTCATCAAACTCTCGAGTATAAATCTACTAGCGCCTCTTTGATCTACTCTTTCCCTGTTTCTCTGTAAAACATCAACATATAAACAATATTGAGATACAATCTCAGTGAGTTCTACCGTGACCCCTAAATACACTCTCAGTTTATTTATAAAACCTTCACCTGGTAATTCAATTAATGAATTACAAACATTTACTGGTAATTCGATATCTTGAATTACAAAAGTATACACTGGTAATTCGATAAGAATTACAAACATTCGCTGGTAATTCAATAAGAATTACAAACATCATCCTTTTTAATTCTTTAGCACATCACCAACAACCCGAAGTAGCTTAAGTGAACCCCAACTAGCCAATAGTAGTACTATTCCTAAAGGCAAAATAATAATAATAATTCTGGGGGCCTAGGTCAATGGCTCATGACTTCCCTCACCTAGCATGCTAATCCATAGAGGTCGTCACCCCGACTCGATATAATGTACATATATATCGTGAACCATAGACCGGTTTAGATGAATAAATAATAAACATCCCACATCAGTTATACAATGCCAAGTAGGACTTATAGACCGTTTTATTTTCGATAAAACATATCCTCTCACGTATTCTATTTTCGGTTTTTCGAAACATTTATAACCTCAAGAATATTTTTCATAAACCTCTTAAAACATAGCCAAAATCATGGCATTGTAACAATAATTTCATTGGAGAAGGGTTAGGAAAGGATTAGAAGAGGATTGGAATCGAAAGGAATCGTTTCGGACGAGTTTCGAAAAGTGGGACAGAACACTGCGCACGGGTCGTGCGCTTGGGGCGCATGAGGAAATTTGCACTGTGCGCTTGGCACAAAGTTGGGCGCATGGGTCGTGCGCTTGGGGCGCACGGGTCGTGCGTCTCTGACAACATTTGGATTTTTTTTTGTCGTTCAGATCAATTCTGATACCTGTTCCAGTCAATTCCCAACATAAAAACAATCCAAAAACATGTTAAACAACAACGATCATCATCAATCATCAATCAAAACAATCAAAAACACAAACCTCAACAAATTTTAGTTTATGTCAAAACACGTAAATTTTCGAAATAGCAGTTTTCAAAATACTCGAACTCGACACACCAAGCTCATCAATCACAACCTAAATGTGAGTAAAACTCACCTTTCACGCGTGAACTACGATTTGAGCCGAAACACCGAATACCAAAAATCCCCGAAAGGAACCCTAAAATCACCAACACGCTCCTAACTTCGAATCGAGCTTCAATCTACGCTCAATCCACTTCGGGTTCGTTCCTAATCATCCTCGAATCATCAAAATCATCATCAAACCTCCAAATTACCTCAAATTAGAAAGTCAAATAGAACGGAAAAATGAAAATAAGCTCAGCAAAATTATATAGAATGGAAGCTAATGGGAAGATGATGATGATGATGAAAAACTTAGAGTTTGGGTTGTGATGAAAACCCTTCTTCTCCTCCTTCTCTTCTTTCTTCTTTCTTCTTCTTTCTTTTCTCTTCTCTTCTCTTCTCCTCTCCTACGATTCCTCTTTCTTTCTTTTTCCTTTCTTTTATTTATTTCTTTCTTTCACACACACACACACACACACACACACACATATATATATATATATAATAAGTAACATTTGGGGTGAATTCCCCAATTTACCCCTCCCTAAACATTAATTCCCTTATAACTCCCTCACACTTAATTAAATTCCTCAAAACCTCAATCATTAATTAATCGACTTACTCGAGCTTCAAAATAATTCGATTAATTATTTTGGGGATGTTACACCCAAGGTAAGGGGATCTCTGAGTTTTAGCTTTCCATGTTGTTTGCTTAATTGCATTGATTGTTTGGTTTGAATTGAATTGTGTAATATGTGGTAGTAATATTATCTGATTGGTTGAGTTAATGATGTGTATTGATCTTGGTGAATGCAATTAATGTGTTTGGATATTGTTGTGCTAATTTGTTGAAGTGATGGGGGCATAACTATTGTTATGACCTGTGTAAACTGGGTTTTTGAACTTAAAAGAAAATTGTAAATGTGTCAAGAATGTGACCATGGTAATGTTAGAAATAGATCACGTGAGATTTTTGAAATGAAAAATAGTATTTTGAGAGTTAATAGGATAAAGTAGCATTAATTAATAAGTTAGACATTATTAAAAAGCAAAAGACGTTACAAGAATGCGTATAATTTTGTGAAAACCCGAACTTCTCCAATGGATATTCGGAGTTAACTCTATTTCGAAAAACATGCTCTTATTTCGAAAAGGAAACCTTAGGCATTAGAATGACAAAAAGAAAGTGAATTAAAGTGTGGTTGATTAGCAATGAAAGTAAATTTAGTAATGACAGCACTTGAGAAATTTGTCTTTATGAATTGAAGTGTTTTCGAATTCAAAGGGTGCTTTTCATCCGTTAAAGGATGAGAATACCTGAAAATCTATGCTAAGTGGAATGGTACGCTTAGCATGGTGCTTTAAACTTTGAGCATAACATTTGTAAGGAAGAATTTATGAAAATTTGATTACTCAGTGATTGTCATTATGTAAAGAAACTTTCAAAGTTAAGTGTTGAGAGAGTTGAAATCGTGAAGAAAATTTGATAAGAGAAGATAAATAATCAAAGTGAAAAGAGTTGACTACGATTTGTTGGTTAACGATGAAAGTAAGTTAGTAAAGACAATATTTGAGTACTCTAGCTTTATAAAAGAAGAATGTTTCGAAAACTCAAAGCGGTGCTCTTGTCCATCAAAGGATAAGAATATCCGGAAAACTATGCTAAGTGGAATGGGACGCTTAGTGTAGTGTTCTAAAAACTTTGATCATATCATGTTAAAAAAGAGAATTTAAGAAAATTGGGTTACTCAATGATTGTCGTTATGTAATGAGACTTTCAAAGTTAAGTGTGGATTAGCAATGAGAACTTGGGGCCGAGTCTCAATCTAGATGTGTGAATATCTAGTACAAGATTCGTACTGATTATCTAGGTACCATCGAGGACCTAAAGCGTTGAGAGTGTAGAACGTTTTTAGGGTGTTGTTCCAACCCGGATGTGTTGTAGTCCCGTGTTGAAGACTGTCTGAGTAATTGCTGTAGGTCTGACGGGGAATCCAGATCTAGGTTACAAGGGACACGAAGACATAATCATGGTGTAAATGTTATGTTCTGTCGTTGTTGATCTAATGGGGAATCTAGATCACAATATTGGCCTAAGTGACGATCTAATGCTATTCCATTTCGTATGGAACCTTTGATGATATTGATAATCGATGTGAGGAACGATTACTAACGTGGACCGTGATGTTCGTGTTTGACTAACCATATCTTGCTGAGTTGTATGACTTGCTATCAATTGATGTGTTTATTAATTATGTGAGTGATTCTTGTTATAATTACGTGATATTGCGCATGTATATTATATGTATTAGTAAAATGCTTGTTCTTGTATTACGTATTATGTATCCATGGAATAGCTTGCGATAAATTCGTGTATAAGAGATTCACCTTGCCAGTTTGTTTGTCTACCCATTTTTGGGGTACTCGAGTACAATGTTTCAGGTATATGGGAATGAATCCATGCACATGTAGAACTTGAGTCGCGAATAGCTTTGTGACGCATCGAAGGCGTGATTCCCGTGGAAGCGTGAAGAACGTCTCTATGAAAAAACAGTGAATTAATTTCTGGACTTATCAAATAGGTGTTTGGTAAGGGTCCATGTTTAGATATGGGTCCAAAAAGGGTTGTGATCCCCTTTTTGATAAGTTTGTCATCGTTCATCAGTTATATATATATAAAAGGGTTGTGATCCCCTTTTTGATAAGTTTGTCATCGTTCATCAGTTATATATATATATATATATATATATATATATATATATATATATATATATATATATATATATAGATAGATACATACATATACATATATGGGTTACTAGGTCACAACACCACACGAGTTTTAGTCCGGTTATATTTGAATGATATACGCGTCCTGATTATTACTCCCTAACTGGAAAAGTTTATATAAACAGAAACCCATTGCATGCTATATACTACATCCGTCTCCAAATATAAATATCAAAATTACATATATATGGACAATTTTAGCCCACATACATATACTTTTGGTGCTTATATTTTGGTACAGATGAAGTATATAGATTTACTTTATTAATTATGATACATGGTTTATAAGTTATAACACGGATAAAGACTGGCTAAGCAGGAAGTTATTTAATACAAGCACAGTTGTAGTGATCATATGTTAGTATGGTAGCCTGCCTAGCAAAATAGTAGCCACATGATCATGGCCTGTAAGTCTTCCACCTTTGCAAATCAAGGCCACCCCTGTTCCTTCGTGGGTAATAATCATTAGAATCAACATCCACGTTCTCTTCATAGATCACCTCACCAACCCTAACCTCAGGTACTTGTTCATACTCCACCACTTCAACCCTCTCACGGACGATCTCAGGGTTGTGATGATGTCCATGGAAGTGGTTATGGCGACGAGATCCCTCAATCTCATCTTCCTCATAAACAACCCTCTTGTTGAGGGCGATATGAGCATTGGGGTAACGAGGGACGTCAGTGAGAACACTTGGTGACCTCTGAATTTCAGAAAGGTGGGCGTGGTAGTCTTGGGATCTCCTCATTGTCTCTATTTTGTTGGAAACACTCTCAAGTAATGGGACAGGCACGATATTGAATTTGGTAAGTGGGTGTATTTATATAGGCAGATAAACATGATATAGTGGTTGAATTGAATCCAATTCCCTAGCTTTTGTTACTGTCAAAACAGTGAACTCCTTCTAGAAATTTGGATTCGGTTCCTGAACCTGACGAGCCACCATGCTAAAAGAAGATACGACAGGGGAAAAGGATGTGATGTATATATGATACGGACAACTGAAGTTCACCATAGTTCTTTTTAAGTGACCAAGTTGACATGTGAATATATAGTTTCACGTGAAAAGGAATATATAATAGAGAAACAATTCTGAAGGAGCGGCTATTAAAATTTTAAAAATACTCAAACTAAGAAATGATATATAAAGATATTTTTAACATTAATCAACATGAGAATTTTGATAACAGGTTTTTCCCTGTTTAAGAACTTTTCGAGAGTGGGAAAGTACAATTATTTGGGAGCATATCAGCATACTAGAAATTTGGCGTTACTTTATTCTCTAGAAACGTCGGTTCGCAAAATTCTTTTGGAGGTGCTTCACGCAAATTGCTGTGACAGTCGACGTAGTAAAGAATTCTAGCCATGTGCTAGTCACGTGAAAACGTCTTTTAATCCAGAAAATGAATCGTGTTTGGTTGAATATTATGTTTACTTTGTTTATTGTACCCCGAGGCATAGCATAGATGGAGGAACTCTTTTCATATTGTTTCTGGAAATTTTTGGAAATAACTTTGATTCCATGAGCTGAGAACTCACTACAAGAAAATCAACGATTTCTGACGGCGTTTTTCGTCGCAAATGCAGCGATTTTCGTCGCAAATTGACGTTTCTGACGAACTTTCCGACAGACAAAAAGCCGTCGCAAAATCGCTCGTCGCAAATCATTTCCGACAGATCTTTTCGTCGCAAATGTCTCCGTCGCAAAGTCGTCAGAAATCCATCACAAATATCCGTGGCAAATTCGTATTTTTTAGGGTGTGTTTGGATGAGACAATTTTTTAGGGTAATGTAATTTAAGAGGGTAATTCAAATGCTTCAAACCAATCCCAAGTAGGTAGCTCAGTTGGTGAGCTAAGAGACTCCGAATGAGTGCACCAAATGATCAGTGCAAGAAGGAGGTTGGATAATATATGTGATGAATTTTTAAAATGAATAGATTTTTTTGAAGTATTTTAGTAAGACTAAATTTAGAGAATTTGAAATACCACCTAAAAAGTAAAGAATTTGAAATTTCTTTCTTGCTAAAAATGTTCTTCAAAAAAATATTTTTTTTTCCACAATTATTTTCTTCAAAGAAAATAATTTTTCAAAAATTCCAAATTGGTCTCCCTCCCTCTTTCTCTCTCTCCCCCCTCTTTCTCTCCCCCTCTCTCTATCTCTATTGCTCCCTCTCTCTCTCTCTCTCCATCTCCCTCCCTCTCCCTCCCCCTCTCCCTCCCCCTCTCCCTCTCTCTCTCCCCCTCCCTTTCTCTCTCTCTCCGATTGAAATGTGAATTAAGATCACAGAGAATTACTCTCTGTCGGTGATCACAATATAAATATGGATTTCCGGTATATAAAAATTTATAAGATACGAAATGGGTGAATATGACCAATCAAAAAACAAGGCTGAAATGGATTTCCAGTATATAAAAATTTACAAGATATAAATACGTGAATTAGTCTGTTTTCAAAATAAATAAATAAAAAGCAGAAAACAAAATTGACCTTCACCATTAGAATATCTACATACCCTTTATTAGTTAATTTTTAAGAGAAGATTTAAAGATGAAAGACTTCACAAAAAGAAGAGTTAATGTGCCTCAAATATTGTATTAGCTTAAAATTCACCTATTATGTTAAAGAATTGTCATTGTTATAATTACTTAAAATAGTAAACACGCTACTGAAATGTAGGAAAAAAATCATTTGCATGTAGTAGGGAGATGAAATAAGAACTACTATGTTACTAAAAAGCTAAAAATGGTAAATGAGAAAGAGCTATGTTACTAAATAAGAACTATATTGAGAAGACAAGCACGGTGTACGGTATAATCACAAAAATGTTCTTGACACTAAAAGCAAAAAAAGAAGGTCGGCAGCCTAAAGCACCTGTAAGCAACCTAGCACAAATTTAACAGAGTCTACGGAAAGGTTCTCAATTGTACATGAACTTCTTTTTTGTCTCTAAAATACTTGTTATGGTGTCTTCTTTATTTCTTTTCACAATGTTAGGCCTGAGCCCAACACAGGCCGGGTAGCCCGCTTTGCCACCTCTAACTTAGTAGGCCGCAATCGATCCACTCCCAGTGGGTCAGGCTCGACATCTGGTCGGTCCTATCGGTCGTTGAACTCGTATGTCATTCGACCATTGGGTAAAGTTAAGAATTTTAAAAAATATAAAAAAAAATGAAGAATTTTAATTACTCTATCCAAACAAGGAATTTTAAGAATGAAGAATTTTAATTATCTCATCCAAACAAATAATTCTGAAAATGAAAGGATTTCAATTGATGCATTTGAATTGCCTAAAATTTGAAATTCCCCTAAAATTTTCAAATGGCCCATCCAAATGCACTCTAAAAGTTTCACAAGTTGGTAGTTTGTAACAATTGTTGGGATTTTTATATATTTATTTGTATTTTTAAATTTTATCGTGAGTAATAAGAGATTTGTGCCGCATTTGTTTCTAAAATCTTAAAGTGATAAATTCATGGGTTTGCCCTTTTATATACTCTATTTTGTTCATTATTAGGTGATGTGGAATTTTCTCACACTCCAATATCCCCCATGATACGAATGGAGAAAGAGAATGTCGACCATGTCCACGAACGATAAGTGAATCGAATTCAAAGGATCGTGATATAAACAAACGTTTAAGAACCTCTAGATGTGAATCCTAACAATGCTGGATGAAACTATAATATGTGGGTTTTTTTTGTGCGCCCTCTTCCCCCTTTTACCCCATATTACATTTAATCACCAAAATACCCCTCATTTTTTTTAGGTTTAAATATATATTACCCCCCTGCAAATATACCCATTATCCATTTACCCCCCCCGCAAAAAAAAAACATTTAAAACAAACCTCCCAAAATATAATTTGATCCAGTTACACCCCTCTGTTAGTTTTTTTGCTAACAGAGTTAACTTTGCTGACGTGGATGCCTAGTGGTGCCTAATTAAATGCTGAGCTGTCCTCACTTATACACGTGTATGTTACCCCCCCTCACTTTGTCACTTCATCATCTTCCCTCTTGTCACTTCATCTTCTCCCTCTGCTCCATGCTCCATCTCCCTCAGCTCAGCTCACTGCATCATCTCACTGTCACTGCATCATCTCATCATCTCCCCTTTCCTCACCTCCGCTCAGCTCAGCTCACTCGCATCATCTCCCTCAGCTCATTGCATCATCTCACTTTGTCACTGTATCACCTCATCATCTCCCCTTCACTCACCTCCGCTCAGCTCAGCTCACTCGCATCATTCGCGTAGATCTAGGGTTTCTGTTTAAGCTAGAAGAAAGGAAGCTCACGCACGCGAAGAGCTTTGCAGAGCTCATTGAAGTAGACGTGTACGAAGTGCTCAGTTTATCGCAAAAACAGGTTTGAATAATCCCTCACTACCTTTTTTTAGTTTCTGCCTTTAATGTACGATTGTAGGGGTGGGGGGGACCACGATGTAGAAAGCTTGCTTTGATTTTTGTGTTCCAGTTTGCATGAAATGTCCTTTATAGCCCTGATTCCTATTTGTACTATTTTATTTCCTTATACAGGGATGTCTATCACTGTTGTGTTCCACCATGGGGGGGAGTTTGTCAAAAATTGTACTCTAGAGTATGAAGGGGGCAGTGAGACAGCTGTGAAAGGGCAGGATGTGGATAAATGGAGCTATTTTGAAGCAGTTGGTATTGTCAATGAGTTGGGGTTTGAGGCTGGTAGTTATAGTCTTTGGTGGAAGAAAGAGGAAGAAGTGTTGTTCAACAGATTTTTGTGTGATGAGGATGCATTAAAAATAGTTGATCATGCATTGAAGTTCAAAGTTGAGGCTCATATCTACATTGAGCACATTGACCAACCTGAACCTTCAACTGAAGCCACAAATGAAGAAAGTGATAGTGATGATGAGCTTAAGGGAATTCATATGGATGATAGTGAGGAAGAAAGAACATATGGCAAAGATGATGGGTTTGGAGATGGATCACCTACAGTTCATGGATCAGCTCCTTCTGATACACCACCTACAGGAGATGGATCACCTACAGTTCATGGATCAGCTCCTTCTGATACACCACCTACAGGAGATGGATCACCTCTTGCTGATACAGAACCTAGACATCTTGGACCACCTATTTTATCACCTGCTGGGACAAGAATAGTGATTAACGGTACTCCTTATAGAGTGAAATCTAGGGCAAAGAGACCACCAAGAAAAAGCAAAGCTGCAAGTTCTAGTGCCCCAGCTGAGGAGGTGGGTCAACTAAGTGATGGTTACATGACTGAGGAGTTGAATAGTGGTGATGAAGAAGGTCATTGTCCTAAATATGAGAGGTTTCGGGCTGAAGAGCTTAACAAAGACTACAAGTTTAAGGTTGGTTTAGAGTTTAGTAGTCTGACAGAGTTTAGAGAGGCTATTAGGGAGTGGTCAATATTAAATGGGAGAGAGATACAGTTTGTGAAAAACGAAAGCTATAGAGTAAGGGTCCTTTGTAAGAAGAAATGTGGCTTTAAAGCACTTGTAAGTAACGTGGGTTATAAGCAAACTTTTAGAATGAAGACTTGGGATGGGACCCACACATGTCCTAGGGTATTAAATAATAGCAATGCAAGGGCAAGGTGGGTGGCAAAATCAGTGGTTAAAAGGTTACAAACAACTGACCATGTGAAGGTAAGAGATATAATGTCTGATATTAGGGTTAACTACAAGGCTGGCATTACATATGGTAGGGCACAGAGAGCAAACAAAATGGCCAAAGAAATAATAGAAGGGGATGCAGACAAGCAATATGCACTGTTATGGAGGTATGCAGCAGAGTTGAGGAGGGTCAATCCTGGCAACACATGTAAAATCAACATGACTGTAATACCACCAACACTGCAGCCAAGGTTTGGATCCTTTTATTTTTGTTTTGATGGGTGTAAGAATGGATTCGTGAGGGGTTGTAGGCCTTTTATTTGTGTTGATGGATGTCACCTCAAGACCAAATATGGTGGACAGCTTCTAGTTGCTATTGGGAGAGATCCAAATGATGAATACTTCCCACTTGCTTTTGGGGTTATTGAAACCGAAACAAAGGAGAGCTGGAGATGGTTTCTAAGTTTGTTATTGGAGGACATTGGTCAAGATAGGAGATGGATCTTTATTTCAGATCAACAAAAGGTAACTTTATGTTTATTTACTGTTAATATTTAACTTTAATATTTTCAGTAATATTTACTGTTAACATTTTCAGTAATAGTTTCAGTAATAATTACTGTTAATATTTTCAGTGACCCAGTTTTCAATTCTTTTCTTCTAGGGTTTGATACAAATGTTTGAGGAGATGGGTTTAGAGCACAGATTGTGTGTGATGCACCTATATGCCAACTGCAAGAAAAATTTTGGTGGAGGATCAATTATTAGAGACCTTATGATGGGGGCATCAAAGGCAACTTACTACCAAGCATGGGAAGAAAAGATGAATGAACTCAAGAAAGTGGATGCAAAGTGTTGGGAGTGGCTCATGGCTGTTGAAACAAAATTCTGGTGTAAGCATGCATTCTCTCACTATCCTAAGTGTGATATTGTAATGAATAACTTGGCCGAAGGTTTCAATAGTACCATATTAACTGCTAGAGATAAGCCTATTATAGAGTTATGCCTAAACCTATGAAGAGGTTAGATAAGGAAGTTGAAGGCAGTGGCAATTGGTTTGCTACATGGTCTGGTGAACTTCAGTTTCAGATAAACCATGCTTATGGCAATAGGGCTTTTGTTGTTGACCTAGGGAAAATGACATGCACTTGTAACTTTTGGCAATTAGTTGGTATTCCATGTAGGCATGCATGTGCTGCCATATCATATAAAGAACTAAAACCTGAAGATTTTGTGGATGCTTGTTATACTAGATATAGTTATGAACTTGCATATAGGGAAGGTGTAAGTGCCATTAATGGCCAGGATATGTGGCCTACTGTTGAAGTGGAAGATATGCTACCACCACAATACAAAAGAGGCCCTGGTAGGCCAAAGAAATTGAGGAGGAGGCAACCTGCAGAGGAGGAACCTAATGCTAAGAAGCTAAAGAGGACTGGGACATCATACAAATGCACTAAGTGTGACCAATTTGGTCACAATAGCAGGAGTTGCAAGAGCATTGATATCAATCCAGATGCGCAAAAAAGGAAGGTAATAATAGCAATATCTGTCTTTCATACTTCTGTCTGATCTATACTTCTGTCTTTGATATCAATTCATATCTGTCTGATCTATACTTCTGTCTTTGATATCAATTCATATATGTCTGATCTATACTTCTGTCTTTGTTTTCATGTTGTAGAGAAAACCACCAGTTCAGGAAGGAGTTCAATCTGCACCTATGCAAACTGCACCAGTTCAGGAAGGAGTTCAATCTGTCAATGTTCAAGAAGTTCAATCTGCACCAGTTCAAACTGCAGCTGTTCAATCTGCACCTATGCAAACTGCACCTCTTCAAACTGCACCAGTTCAATCTGCACCAGTTCAATCTACAGGTCAATCTGCACCAGTTCAATCTGCACCAGTTCAAACTGCACCAGTTCAAACTGCACCAGTTCAATCTGCACCACTTCAATCTGCATCTGTTCAATCAGCACCTGTTCAATCAGCACCAGTTCAACAATCTGCATCAGCATCTATTCAATCTGCACCTGTTCAATCAGCACCAGTTCAACAATCTGCATCAGTTCAACAATCTGCATCAGTTCAACAATCTGCACCAGTTCATGTAACTGTCAATGCTGTCAATGTTTCTGCTGCTGGAAGTGACCCAGGTCTCAAGAGGACTAAACTTCCAGTTAAAAGAAGGATTAACCTTGGTCTCAAGAGGACTAGAATGAGTACAAGGATAAAGAAAACTGTACTACCTTATAGATATACTGGTCCTGGAAGTGACCCAAACAAATCACTACTGGTTGAAGATATTGAGGATGGGTGTTTAACACAAGAGAATGTGAATTGAAGAAGAAGAAGATGGAACTAATGTATTTAGGAAACTAATGTATTTTGGAACTTTATGTATTTTTGTTTTCATGTATTTTGGAACTCATGTACTGGTTGAATGAAGTGATGACCCAAACAGTTTATGTATTATCAGTTTATCTATTATCAGTTCCAGTTTATGTTATCTCACTTCCAGTTTATGTTATCTCATTTCCAGTTTATGTTTTCATGTATTTTTGTTTTCATGTATTCTGCAACAATGAATGAATTGGATCAGTTTATCTATTTACCAGTTACAGCTTGGATCAGTTTACAGCTTCGAACTAATTATAAACAACCACAATGAAACAAACTTAAACTGAAACAGACTTCAACTTCATTGATAATTAAACTTCATTGATACAAACAACTTCATTGATACAAACACAACACAATGAATTGTCACTAACATTGCACCTAATACTACAGCTTCATTGATACAACCCATTCATATTGCCTTTGATTACAATAACACAAACACTAACACAAATACTACAGCTTCAGCCTATTTTTTTACCAAATCAAATTTCTGAAATGCTACAAACACAATGACTAAAATTAGTATTGCTTGCATCCAATTCTTTTTCTTCCTCTCATCTAACAATTTCAGCTTCAGCCTTGAAACTTTGTTTGACTCCCAATCCTTGAATATGTCACCACATTTGCATTGAGAAATTGTGTGTGTTGCTGATTCCAACTGCTTGTTTTCTTCTGTTTCAGAAACTGTAACCATCTTCACTCTACGAAAATCTAGTTCATCATCCCAAATAAACAACTTGCAGCTAATTCGCTTCTACACAGATTAACAAATACATAGATCTTAGGATTTTCAGAATCTTCTTCCAGATTAACAAATACACAGATTAACAAATACACAGATTACTTACCCCCCAATTAATACACTTCCAAAATCTTCTTCCAGGATTTTCAGAAGTGTTTGAAATCCATAAACGCATTGGCTCGCGACATCCACAAACAGGGAGTTCCCCTTGCCCTTGCCTTGATACAGCATTCGAAGATGTGTTGCTTGTGGCCATTGGTGTGAACTAACGAAGATGGAAGAAGAGAGAACAAGATGGAGGACGAAGACTGGTTCGTGAGAGAGAGAGAGAAGAAGATGGAAGAAGATAGAACAAAATGGAGGACGAAAACTGGTTCGTGAGAGAGAGAGAGAGAAGATGGAAGAAGAGAGAACAAAATGGGGGACGAAGACTGGTTCGTGAGAGAGAGAGAAGAAGATGGAAGAAGATGAATGGAAGATGGACCAGTTCAATTTCTGGTTTGTTCGTGAGAGAGAAGAAGAAACTGAGAACCCTAGAAGATGGAAGAAGGGAAGATGATGAATTGGACATACACGTGTATAAGTGAGGACAGCTCAGCATTTAATTAGGCACCACTAGGCATCCACGTCAGCAAAGTTAACTCTGTTAGCAAAAAAAACTAACAGAGGGGTGTAACTGGATCAAATTATATTTTGGGAGGTTTGTTTTAAATGTTTTTTTTTTGCGGGGGGTAAATGGATAATGGGTATATTTGCAGGGGGTAATATATATTTAAACCTTTTTTTTACCAAAAATTAAGTTGAAACTGATTTTTTTTTAAATTTCCGGAATTACCTCAAAAATAATTTCGAAAGCCATTTTGATGAGTTTCCGAAAAATGATCATTTTGATGAGTTTCCGGAAAAATAATTACCTCCTGAGGTAATTCCGAAAGCCATTTTGTAGAAGTGGGGTAAAATGATCAGTTTAGTCAAAGTGGGGTGTACAAAAGGGAAGAGGGGGTAAAAAAAAAAGCCTAATATGTATGGTGTAACTATTAACACTTTTGTTTTCATAACACACTTCCAACCTTTTCAGAAGTTTATTTCCAGAGTTTTACTTTTTCACACTCATTTTGCTGTCTGGTTAATTAATTTCCAATCAATTTTTGCAGTCCGAATAAACTCCCAATAAAGTGGGGGTGTGTTAAAAGATAATAAGGTTTTAATAGATGCACCCTACTATCCATACAATGGGTTTAAAGTCTCTATTTTACAATGGAGGGTTAGGATTTCACTGAAGAAACATTTCATGGGAAGGGATCCTAACCCACTATCCATGCAATGTGTCAGATGAGGAACAAGGAGAAATAAAACTAAACTTTACCGGAATTGCAAAGGTATTAATCTTAACATTTACTGAGTCGTCAAAAAGTGTCTCTCTTTGGACTAGTTTCTATCTAACATTTTTTATCCCACTTTTAACTTGAAGACTTGTGCAAGAGTTAATAACACTGACTGAAGCAGCAAAGAAAACCATTAGGCTTGATTTCATCCTTTACTCTTGGTGTATCACCCGCGTCATCGCGTTTCGCCATTAATGAGCTAGTACCAGGGGACTCTGGTGGCAAGACAGTGTTCTCAGAAGTGAATATTCTTGAAGGAATCATAGGCTCAGGGGGGCAAATGGTGTAAAGATAATTCAACAGCATTTGGATTATCTGCGTGAAGTTGGGTCGGGCATTTGCGTCTTCTTGCCAACATGAAGTGAGAATTAGAGCCAATTCCTCAGGTAGATCCTCTGCACTTGGCCTTACATTCTGAAACCAAAAGAAGCACCTCAACGGCATAAGAAGGATTAACTTTAAAAAGTATATTAGATGACATGTGGAATAAGGCGTGAACTTTTTACCTTAAACGCTGCAGCATACGCTGCTTGCAGGTTTGACATGCCTTCGAAAGGAACTTTGTTGTGTAAGAGCTCCCACAACACGATTGCAAAGCTATAAGCATCGACTTTATGGTTATAATGCTTCTTCTCCCCCTGTCTCAGTGTGACAGTACTGTACAACTGCAAAAATAAAAAAACACAACAAGTGGGCTAATGCTCATAAATATGAATAGAAGACACAGAAAGCACATCTATTCATCGATATACCTCTGGAGCCATCCAACGGTATGTTCCCGTTTCAGCAGTCATCATCTCAGTTAACGACTCTTCACGTGCTAGACCAAAATCTGCTAGCTTGACTGTTTTATGGTCTTCAGTCAATAGCAAGTTATCTGTATGAAGGAAAGAAAATCTTCATATGTATTTGTATAGAAATACAACTGGGGAGGTTATACATTTGAGAAAAGAGAACTTCAGTACTGAACAACTAATAGCAGGGTGAATACAAATATTCATTTTGTATTGCCATGGCAATTAAGAAGTGTTTTTCCGAAAACAATATGAACAAAGTTATCATATGTAACTTTTTCCCAAAGGTCAATTATGCATATAGAGACGGTTCATCAGCTCAATTCCCGCTAAAGGAATATTAAAGTTTATTATAAGCAGTAAAAGAACTAGTCATGTTACAATGGTCACTGAAGCACTTGGATCAAGTTAGAGCGAGCGTGTTCAAAAGGGAAGAACCAATAAAATTTTGTTCTTTCAAGTAAAAATTTTATTTTATATAATATGAACTCAAACATAGCAGATATGACGGAGTTGGAGGGGAGGGGGATAAAATAAGGATACTGCTTATAGATAGGCATGATAGTATAGGACAAGAACGGAATGGAACAAACCCTAATAGTCAACACCATATAATGCACTGCCGAAACAAAAACTTAATTCTTAAGGCCCAATGAAGATCAATTTGCATGTGTGAATAAAAACTATTAAACTTAACAATTCAGCAGCAGTAAAACAAAACATACAAGAATAGAAGAGTCCTCAAAGTTGTTTCACGTTTAATTTGACAGCGGGTTCTAGAGTGGACCACATTCATAGGTGGTCCATGGTAGAACAATACTTGAAAATCGTCTGAAGCTCCAACGACGACCGACATCGCCTCTCAGAAGCAGAAGCTCAAGTCCTCCCCGTTCGCTAGACAGAGGCAGTTATCTAATTGATGACGGTTCAACAAAACCGAGGGGAAACGGATGTGAGTGCCTCTCAACTCAAATGATATATGTTTCTCCATGTTTTTGATAAACTGACACCAACCAAAGTGAGGGCATCGATTGTCGTTTGAGTTTCGGACGATTTTCAAGAATTAGTCCGCTATGAACTACCTACCAAAGTGGTCCATGATAGAATATGTCTTACTTTGATTGTTATACAAGATGAAACACTCACCCAAGAGAAGGATCAAGATCGAGTAGTTATAAAAAGTTGCTGTTCACACAGTTGAGGAATTTGGGCCAGCCGATCGAGAGTGAGTGGTTCACATTCTGAGGTGAGTAAGACAGACATTAGGTTCAACCTAGGACTGTAAACCGTCTAATCTCGATTGGACAGCTCAGATCCCTCGACAGTGTGAACTGCAGGAAATCTGCATTCCCCAAGAGAAAACCCATTTCAGTCTATTCCTTAAAGATCTAGATTCTAACTCTGACAGTGTACATACTTTGCAACCTTAAAAACTGTTTCTACAAAATATTTCAAGTCAGTTATGTAACAGAGTTTCAAACAAAACAAAAATCCCAGGGACAAGTATTTTGAAATGCACATGTAGCTGATAGTGACATTTAATTCCACAAAAAGTCAGACAAGCAAGCATGTGACAAGTGACAACCATGATTGGAAAGATAATAATTTTAAACCATAAGGTCAATATTTTTTTCTGCATTTCAATACAGCTAGGGGAGAGGATAAATAATCTGTAAATATAAAAATAGAAATAAAAATAAAAATAGATTAAAAAATCCACATTGGGCAAGGCCAATTTCTTATAAAAAGAAGTGAAGAGCACATTTAAGTATGAAACCTAAATTGAAAAAGTCATAAAGCAGATACTAGAAAGAAGAAATTTTGTCATATAGAAACATGCTGCTATGCCATTCTTGATCTTTCACTGCAAACATTAATGTAAAATACAGATCATAGAAGGCTAAATTTTCTGGACCTGATTTAAAACAGATTCATTCACATGGGAAAGAAAGCAAACCAAACTATTACCAGGTTTAAGATCTCGGTGGATGATCCCGTGAGAATGCAGGCACTCCATAGCTCGTGCAATATCAAGTGCAAAACCAATGGCAACATGTGTATCCAAGCATTTCGGGCGCAGAGTAAGCAAATACTTGCGCAACGTCCCTCCTGATAACAGCTCAGTAACTATCACCATTACTGGCTCCTTGCAGGCACCAATAAACTGTTGAGAAAGATAGTGAAAATATTTACTGTCTGTCAGCAATTAGAAACTTGGCACATAACAAGTGGTCCTTCTTATAATCTAATTTTAATTCAATGACATACAGCGGACACAAGTGACAATAATCAAGGAGAGCCTAAACCAAATTCCCACCTTCACCAAGTTCTTATGTTGCACTCTAGACAACATAGCCACCTCCCTTGCAAAACGAACTTCTCTCTTCGCGATGTCTTCTGGAGTTTCTCCTTTATGTACAATTTTAATAGCAACAATCTGGTTTTTATATCTGCAATGAATCCAACAAAAGAATTACTTACATAAGTAACATAACTACAGACATAAGACATTAAAAAAAGCAATTCAACAGTAATTACTCAGATCAGAGAAAGCTAATTCAGGTCCACTACTGATTGTTTCAGAAAATGAAATGAACCTGAAGTTCAACCATGCTTCTTCAAAGTAACTAGGTGTATAATATGCAGCCTATGCAAAGCAACACATTAAGGTATAAAGTATGATGCTTTATAAAATCACACACACGACAACAACGGATGTACTATCCTCACAAAGAAGAATCAATTAATCCCAAATCCAAACCCAAACAGCAGCAATTGATCATTAGGTAAAGATAAAAAAATTGAAGTTTGTTTAAACCAAATAGAAATTGGGGTTTGAATTGAAGATATGAACTTACTTTCCCTCATATACTTTAGCATGAGCTCCTTCTCCAATTCGGGGACCAACCAAGAGATGCTTAGGATCAATGAGCCATTTAGGGTCAAATTCGAGCTCATCAACAGAGTAGAAGCTACCTCCAGATTCCATTTTTTTTCAGAAAATTGGGGAAATCCTACTACATGAGGCAGTAAAGTAAAGTAAAGTCTCTAACTAGATTGGGAGATAGAAGTGAAATCAGAGAAAGAACTGAACCCTAGAAGGAAAGCAATGGAAGGGTGAATTGAATTGGAATTGGAATTGGATATGGTGTTGACATGAAACAGAGAACTAAACTAGACATCCTCTGAAGTGAGTTCTGAAGCTCAGAACCACATCTCAATAAGTCAGTCGCCAGGCTCGGAGATCAAAACTCAACAACAGATTGATGTTTCACATTTCCTCCACAGACAAAAAAGCATGGAACCCACATGCTTATGCTTTGCTTTCCCTTCCTTTGCTTTAGAGAGAGAAAATCAGATAGAGAGAGAGAGTGAGAGTATGTGTAATTAAGTGTGTGACAATAAAAGCAAGCAAAGCCGAAAGCCCAAAGCCCAAAAAGATATTTTCAAAATTCACTATTCATTCAGGGGGAAAAAGAGAGGAATCCCCCGCAAAGGGGAACACCGAAAAGAACCAATCACCAAGCCCCTCGTGTAAAAAAAATCACCAAATTTTTACTGTACTTTACTGTACTACTACTACAATGAAAAGAGCTTAAAATTACGGTGGTTAATGATAAAGGTTTAAAACTACTAATAGGTTTTGGATTATTTAATTTAATTGAATGAGTGTGGGCAAGCACAGAACGTCACCCTTGATCTGCAGACAGAATCATGATCCACGAAAAGGATTTGAGACTGTGAGTGTTGCATTATTAGTTGAATAATTAAATAATTAAAAGAGGAATGGAAGAGTATGAGAGTAACGTAATAAAGATAAAGAGTGTGTGTGACATAAACTAATGAAAGGCACATGGACACGGACCATGTCAACATGGGACGACCCGCGAGATAAGCAACCCACACGGACGAAGGTTTAGCGATAATAATGGATTTTAAGGACTTCTTTTTTCCAATCAAGGTTGTTATTATTATTACTAAGGTGGAAATAAAAAATTAAATGGGTCCCTACGTGTATTGATTTGTTTGAGAAATCTGCATCAATTTCTCATGATATGACATTGTTATATTGAAAATTTAGGTGCATTTTTTTTATCAGTAGAAAATTTAGGTGCATGGTTGTGTCACACTCTACTCATAGAGTGAAAGAGACGTAGAAAAGAAATTAAAAAAATTGATGAAAAAGAAGAAAACTTAGTAGAAAAGGTGTAAAAAAGATCATTATTGAAAAAATAATTTGTGGCTGAATTCATTCCACGAATGAAGTCTTAGCTTTGTAATCAGGCTTTTTTTTTTAGACCGTATCCACCGCCGAACGCAGTGACTAATCCCCTAAGTGCATTCTTTTTTAAAAAAGAATAATCGATGCTAAATGTCTCAACAAATAACTTTTAGCATCGGTTGTTTTAAATAACCGATGCCAATTGTCATTTCCCAAACAACAAAAAAGTGATGAAAGTGACATTTAGCATCGGTTTTTTGAAAATCCGATGCTAAAAGTGACATTTAGCGTCGGGTAAATAACCGACGCTAAATGCCACATTTTAGCATCGGGAGATAACCGACGCTAAATGTCCAAAATAATCGACGCTAAATGTCTTTTTTGCACTAGTGGAGACACCAGAATTTAAGAATTACTGTGAGAAAGCCAAGAAGAACCGTGTTTCTGAAAAAGGTGGCTGCATACACACAGGGGGGAGTGTTAATACTGCAACCCATCACAGGCGTTTGGTAAATTTATTACTTTATTACTTGATTAATTAATTATTTATAATTAAGTAGTCATTTTCATGTGTATTAATAAATAACACTATATGTATATATATATATATATATATATATATATATATATATATATATATATATATATATATATATATATATAGGAGGCGATGTGTAACACCCCCTTCTAATAAACTAATATTTAATTTATGAAAATCAGAGTTTTCGAAAAAAACCTTTCAGCGCAACCCAAGAGGGTGCTACATTTTCACCAAATAAAACATATAAAACATATAACAACATCTGAAACTCATAATACAATAAAGTATGTGATACATAGCACATTGATCGGGACGAGCCCTAAAACACTTGTTTAGTTACACCACAGTTTACATAATCACCGCGCAGCGGAAAATAGCATGTTTCATAAACATATTTAAATACATCATCAAATACTAGTTTCGAACAACTTTCATTAAACAGTCTCTAGACTAATCGCCCCCCCGGTGCTACGTATCAGAGCAGACACAACCGACTAGAAGAAAGCATGTGAATACCTTCACTCGCTATCACCTGCAGGTTGCCGACATAAGAAGCAACAAAAGGCAGTAGGGTGAGTCTCTTTACACAAATAATAATAATTAAGAAAAGCGTTATAATAAGGGAAGCAGCAAATAACACCCACTCATAACAAACAGTACATTCATCCTTTAAGTTATAACCATCAATAAACACTATCAACATATGTATGAATATATGCATGTATGCAACATGCATGAGGATCCATCATCACCGCACTATGCCTTGAGGGCACTCACCGCTTTGGCCGAAGCCACCACACCGCTTTGGCCGAAGCCTACACACCGCTTTGGCCGAAGCCTACACACCGCTTTATGCAACATGAGTCATGTGACACTATGACCAATGTTTTAAAACTCGAACCGGTGACCGACTCGGTGAAGGTACCGGGTCACTGGGTCAAGGGTCGGACCGAAGGGTCGACAGTTGAACCGCATGACCAAAACCGGAACCGGATGACTCGGACCCGGTCTCTATTTCGAGAATTTTCAATACCTATATAGTATATAATATAAATTTCGTCCCTGTAAAATTAATAACTATGTTTATTTTATATCTACTAAAATATAAAAAATTCCCAAATTTTTAGGACCTATATATTTCATACTTGTAAAACTTAATTTGCTAAAATTACACACCATGCCTATTTTATTTTTATTTGCTTGGTATATATTAAATAAATTTTAAAAGTTCATATCATGCTTCAATAAATATTTAGAACAAATTTCATAAGTTAACAACTTAATATTAAATAAATCTTTAAAAAAATACTTAATATTAAATAAGTTTGTTGAAACATAAATTAATATTACAAGCTAATGCCATGAGGATGAGCATACTTGACTTTTAGGAAAAGACGTACCAATTATATATATTTGAAATAAATAATATTCTCAATAAGATTGGTAGCCTCATGGTAGTGCTCAACATTTGCTTTCAATAGGTCAGGGGTTCAAACCCCACTAATGACATTTTTGTTGAGGGTTTTGAGTCTCTTTTGTTTTAAGTAGTTTAGAAATAGTCCTACATCGGATAGAATGAACAGAACATGGAGGAAATGAGATATAAAAGCAATGTGTATGTCAATGGGAAACATACTTACCTAAATGGCAATCACTAGTGGGGGCTTGCGTTCGCGCGGCCCCTCCCAATTACAGTTCAAAGATTTGATAAAAAAAAAATAAAAAAAAAATGGACAACCCGGTCCGGTTTGAGCCGGGTCACCGGGTCGCCGGTTTTCCCCAAAACCGGCCGGTTCCCACCGGTTTGGTGCATAACCGATCCAAAGGGTTGACCGGCTCGGTTACCCCCCCGGTTCCCGGTTTGACCGGTCCGACCGGCCGGGCCGAGCCGGTTTTTAAAACACTGACTATGACTATGCACCACAACACCACACATAAACCATAATAATTATTAAACTCACCGCTTTCCATTTCTCAATTTAATATCATCAACATATAGGCATTAAGGATATCACACCGCTTTGGACCGGAGTCCCTCACCGCTTTCACATCTCCAAATGATTACAACTCCGTACACACCGCTTTGTATCCTTAGGCTAGTAATCTAATTCAACAATTACACTTCCCCGCAATTACACACACCACAACTTCAACACTTTAACAACAATTTTATTTAACAATTCAACAATTAGTTCACACCGCTTCAACGCCAGTTCGATTGATTATTTATTAAACATGACGCAACCTACATATAACTATATTCTTTTCATTGAGGTAATTAGTTCAAGTAGCTTAAAGGCACAATTCCTATCATGTTTATTCTCACCTCACTCAACTTAATTTACCACATAAACTCATACTACAACAAGGCATTAACACCACAATTATTTAACAATTCAGCAACAATTATTTAACAATTCACTAGAACAACAATTCACCAGAACAACAACACAGTAACAATTCGACTAGAACAACAATTCAACAGTAACAATTATTTAACAATTCAACTAACTCAATATAACAACATATTAGCATAATATCCAACAATTCAACCAAAACAACCAAAACAGTATCATGACATCCACCCTTCAAACTAAACTTAATTCAACAATCCAAACTCCTACAACCTAACCTACATATATCGCCTAACTTAAGCATTATTATAGGTATAAAGTAGAGCCCCCTAACCTGGGTAATTTAATATTAATATTGATAGCGAGCACAGAGCCGAATCGTCCACGGTAACGAACTTAACACCGGAAGTCTACGGGTTCCTTGGGAAACGAGCAATTAACGGTACGAACAGGTCCGATGTCAACTTCACCGAAACTAACAAAGGACTAGTGTTTCCTGAAGGTCTCGACGAGTAGAATCCAAATATGATGTCCGATTTTCCAACCGGAGTCTGTGGTGGTCGGAATAGGTGCAAAACCGTTCGGTTGGGTTTTAGGGTCGTGTCTGAAACTGGCTGAACGAAGCACCAATCGATTAAATTGAGGCCAAAATCGAACTCAGAGCGTGATTTCGAGTGGGAAGATGAATTTTCAGGCCAAACCGTGGCCTAGGGAAGGAGAACGAATTTGAGGAGAAGAGATGGTTTTGCTGCTTCTGCGTTTCAGCGAGGAAGGAGAAGAAGGAATAGTGCCCGGGTTTCTCTGGGGTGGACCACGCACACGGTAAGTACGGTGGGCAGGGGGTGCGAATAGCAAAACGGGGGGGTGTATGCGCATAAATATAGTAAAAACTCATTTTAATTCATTTTTAAATCCCGATTTCACAACAAATATTTTCTTACAACTCTATAAACTCAAATACTTCCAAAATTATTCATACTTCGAATACTAATTAAAAATAATTTTTAATAAAAATCGGGGCATTACACGATGCATCAAATCGCTACCTTCATATGCGAGAGGACACTGGTGAGTTTGCTACAGATCGGGTGAGGAATATTCAGGTAAAACTACTTTTATAATTATATATTAATGTTTATTATTTATATATATATATATATATATATATATATATATTGTTTTTATTATATTATATATTATTATTATTATCAATAATTAGTTATTTATTTCTTTGTTGGGTTATTTTTTTCAGGAGAGCTTCTGGGATGGGCTGGCTGAGTACCATGAGTCACAGCAGAGCAGTGGGACAGATATCGATCCTATGGAGGAGGCTAGAGTAGCCCGTGATATTTGGGAGAGAGCAGTTGGTCCCCAAAAGAGTAATCGTATGGTAGGATCTGGTGGTATTGGACCGGCTGCTTTCAGAACAAGCATTATTCCGAGTCTATCTTCACATTCTGGATCAGAGAGTACTAGTCGCTCTTATGTTCCTAATTCTAATGATTTGAATGCTGTTACAATTGACCCAGTAACTAAGCAGGCCTATCGTCAGTTTGCCGAACGGCAGGAGCAAAATGAACGGGAAGTGCAGGCGCTTCGGGAGAAAGCTAGGATAGCTGAGGAGCGCATGGAGGAGCAGGCTAGGATAAATGAGGAGCGCTTTAAGCTTTTGCAGGATCAGCTGATGTCTCAGCACTCGAGGCCATCATCATAACATATGCCATCCTACCTGCCGCAGCAGCATTTCGGCGGTGCATTTCAGCCGTGGCCTCAGCCCCAGTACTCCCAGCAGTATGCATCCCAGTATTTCCAGCAGTATCCACCGCAACAGGTTCAGCACCGCCAGCAGCAGCCATACCAGCACCCCCAGCAGCCCAACTCAAACATCGATCTTAATATCGATGCGATTAGTGCTTTTCTTGCATCAGATGATACCTATTATCCTGGTGATGACTCACGCCAGCAGCCACCCCAGTAGCTTTGGATTGTTTTATTTTGTTGTATGGATATTTAAAATTAATTACTATAATCTATTAATTAATAAATTAATTAATAATTAAATTAATTATTAATTTTCATTCCTAATTTTTATTTTTTTAATTAGTAAATTAATTAATAATTAAATTAATTATTAACTTTTATTCTTTTATCAATAATTAAAGTTTTTAATAAAATAATATTAATTTTTTAAATAAAACGAAAATTAATTTCTGGCCGATTTCAAGGTTTTTCCGGCGGATTTATTTTTTAAAAAAAAATTCCGATGGATTTAACGGTTTTCCGATGGCTTTTTATTTTTTTTAAAAAAAAAAGTTTTGCCGGCGGATTTAACGGGATTTCCGGCGGATTTGTTTCTTAAAAAAAGGTTTTTTCCGGCGGATTTAACGTGATTTTCTGCAGGATTTCCGGCGGATATTCCGCCGGTAATGTTATGCGATTTTTTTTGGAGTTTCCGGCGGATTATCCGCCGGAAATTTCCGACGGATTTTTCGGCGCCACGAAATCCGCCGGAAATTACTGACGAATAATCCGCCAGAAACCGTTTGTTGCGAACTGGCTAATAGCGTGAAAAATCCACCGGAAAGTCCAAATTTTTGACGGATTTTTGACTTTTCCAGCAGAGTTTGCCTGCCGAAAAAACCAACTTTTCTTGTAGTGAGCAAGAGATCCGTCACCGGCATCCTTAGAGATTTCACCACCAATAGTATGAGGAGATGCCAGAGCTGGAGGCAACGTTGATGACATATGCTCTGTCGAAGTGTCAAGTAAGTCACTAGAGGCGCCATAGAGGTCATCAACTGGGGAAGCACGAGCTTCTGCCCTTGTAGGATGCTTATAGTATGTTGGTGAAGATGGGTGTTACTCGGTAGCGGGAGTGCTGGGTGGAAACAACGATAAATAAAGATAATAAGTTTGCAGACTCTCATTAAATGTGTTGCGATCGCAATGGCAACACCAAGCACTTTGTATATAGTCCACTTTGGAAAATAGAAGTCATCTGGTTTTGTGTTCAATGAGGGATAATTAAATGGTGAAGAAAGAAGAGGAAAGGTCATAGAAATGAAAAGAGAGGAGATGGGAGGAGAACTACTAGGAAAAAAATGATTTGAACTTTGAAGTGCAAAGAGAAATCTGCGATGCGCGTTTGTTAAATAGAGGGTAAGTTCTATTAACAATCCAATAAGGTTTGATTCGAATCATAAAAAAAATAAACTCTTCTTTTTTTAGGGCTCATTGAGGAAAAACCTATTTTTTTTTTTATAAATTTAGGCCCTAATTATGTTGCATCTTCGCATAGACCCATTTTTAATGATGAGTTCGGTTTATTTTTTATATTGCATCAATACAGTGTCGCATACGTATCTCTAATATACAAAAGTTTTTTATAGTTTTCAATGAGTCCAATCAATGATGCCTGCAAATCAGAGTAAAAGTTTATAGTGTAAAAATCCCTTGTAATATCCAAATATGATTCACAGGTATCATTAATTGGGCTCATTGAAAACTATAAAAATCTCTTTTATAGTAAAGATACGTATCCGATACAGGATTGATGCAATTTCAAAAATAAACCATGAAATCATCATTAAAAATGTGTCGGTACATAGACGCTACACAATTAGAACCTAAATTTATAAATAAAAAAAAAAGTTTTTCCTCAATGAGCCCTAAAAAAGCGGGTTTTCAATTTTCTTTATGATTTGAATCAATCCATATCGGATTGTTAAGATACCTTACCCTCTATGTAACAAACGCGCACTGCAAACATATTTTTTCACTTCAAAGTTCAAATCGGTTTTTCCATTGTAGTTCTCCTCCCATCTCCTCTCTTCTCAATTCAACGGTCTTTCCTCTTCCTCCTCCACCATTTAACTATCCCTCATTGAACACAAAACCAGATGACTTCTATTTTCCAAACTAGACTATTTACACGATGCTTGGTGCTGCGGTTGTAGTCGCAACACATTTAATGAGAGTCTGAAAACGCATTATCTTTATTTATCGTTGTTTCAACCCAGTACCGCCGCCAGTGAGCAACATCTCTCTCTCTCTCTCTCTCTGAATCAAATTTGATGTAGTGTATGATAGGTGGGAAAAAGTCCGGCAAAATTGAGGTTAGTTTTGTCATTAAAAATAACTGATAATTTTTTGAGACAACTTTGGAATTGCAATTTGAATTTTAAATTTTTTGCATCAATGAGTTAATGTTTTTTTGGTGGTATGCATCAATGAGCTAATGTAATTGATAATTAACAAAACTCAATTACCGATATATTTTATAAACGAAAGGGAATGTTTGTCAAAAAGTAAATAAAATAAAATCGAAAGGCAATTCATTTTAACACAATGGGCATAAAAAACATTAACTCATTGATGCATAAAATTTAAAATTCAAATTGCAATTCCAACGTTTTATCTTAATAATTGTGACCCACTTTTTTTCTTCTCCAGTTTCATCTTCCACACAAACCCTCTTTGCCTTTTTTTTTAGATAGGCAAAGTGGTTAGTAATTAGTGTGTTAGTTGTTAGAGGGGAGGGGGGGAGCAGGGTTCGAACCCCGTACGTCTACGATTTTCCACCAACGATGTCCCTCTTTGCCTTTTGATTTCGTCTTCCACACATCTAATCTACCAACAAGCAACAAGATGTCTGTATCTATGAAGTTGAGAAGAAGTGCCCTCGAATTGGATGCCCTCTGGAATATTCTTATTTATTCTCCTAACCGAAAAGAACCAAACATCTTAGAATGTGAGCTAGTAGTGCAGACTCACTAGTGGTGAAAATTTTGAGAAGAAAGGTGAATTTTTGTGTTAAAGAATAAGTTGCAACATGATTGAACTTGCCATCAAGAATCAAGATTATCCAAGAGCTCCTTTTCCTCAGTTGTTCATTTATCATCCAAGAACCTGGTAACTTAGCAAGTTACAATCGGTTTCCATCAGAAGAAAAAAAGTTTTGTTGGAAGAATATACTCCTTCCATTCAAATCACAGCATGTATAACTACTTTTCATTATTTTACTTTTAAAAATCTCAAATTTTAGACAAATAATTTATGAGCACCATGATAGATGGTGGGGAGCATCGCTTTCGCTTTATTCGTTGGACACGTGAGAAAATAGATCAATGGCTGAGATTGTAGACATGTAACCTGGTCATTTTGTTGGGATAAGGTGCATGAATTCCAACGAAAATTGTAAACATTTTATTTTATGGCTTAAATATCATTTACGCATCTAAATATCACGTTTATCCATTTACCCTCTTAAAAAAACTTTCAAAACAAACATTACAAATATTAAGTGTTTCTAGTTATCCCTACCGTTAGTTTTAGCTAACAACGTTAGTTTTGGCTGCCATTTGGAATCTAATTACCCCTGCAAATATCACGTTTATCCATTTACCCCCTCCGCAAATATTAAGTGTGATCTAATTACCCCTGTAAATATTAAGTGTTTTTAGTTACCTCCCTGCAAAGTTAGCATAGACTTAACATTGTTAGCTAAAACTAACGGCAGGGGTAACTAGAAACACTTAATATTTACAATGTTTGTTTTGAAAGTTTTTTTTTGCATGGGATAAATGGATAAACGTGATATTTACAGGGGAGTAAATGATATTTAAGCCTTATTTTATTTCATGCTTCAAAATATTTGAGACAAGATCCTTTGGACGAATCGAAAGCAGCGAATAAAAATTTACTTGGTTAATCTCTTACCGAAGAACACAGGTGTATATTTACATACTACTCTGTTACAGAATATAAGCAAAAACTGGTCAACAGAAGTTGATGTATACTACTCTGTTACAGAATATAAGCAAAAACTGATCAACAGAAGTTGATGTATCTGGTCCAAATTTGAACCAGATACATCAACTTCAATCGACGAGTTTTACTTATATTCTATAATAGAGGGAGTAATTCGGATCACAAAAACATAGATGCTTGCTGTAGAACATAAACTATGAAACCTGTGCTGTGGCTTCCAGCGTGCTTTTATTTTGAACAGTGCTAAATGTCGCGAGAATATTTTGTACCGAATTTCACGAAGAAGCATTTGCCTTTATTTTAAAGAGATGCAGCACTATTGCCAGAACATTCCGCTCTTGCGAGATTATTTTGATGTATATATGACCCCATACTCGGTTGAACTGGTTTGTAGAAGAGCCTTTCCTGAAAATATCTGCTCGCCTTGATTATCTAATCTATAACTCCAGCTGAAATATGACAATGCTCGATAAGAGTTGGGCACATCACCTCATAACTGCTGATCAAGATAAGTATCTTTGGGAGATTTAGGTGACATGGGTGATCCAGCGGCAGTTCCAAGATACCCAATTACATTTCCAGAAACATTCTTCAACCAGGAGGTGCTTCGTGTTAACCAGCCACCCTCTCCCAGTTCTTGCATTTCTTGATTGCATTTCCTTTCTTCTTCTAGCAATAGATCAACCCACCTCCTGGCCATAAAAGTTTTTATAGCTTGGACCCCTTGATTTACAATCTCCACTGGTGGCAATTCAAGCGGATTCTGTTCCAAGTTGAACTTGGTCAAATTATCAAGGCAGCCAAATGTATCAGGAAGTGCATGAATTTGATTACTGCTGAGGTCCAATTCCCTGAGATTAGTCAATTCACCAAATGTCTCTGGAAGTTCTTTAAGGTCACTGAAGTTACTGCTCAAGTTGAGAACTTCCAGATTAGTCAATCTTCCAATTGCTATTGGAAGCCCATGTAGCTCATTGAAGTGAGCATCCAAATAGCGCAGCGACTTCAACTCACAAATTGAAGAAGGAAGAGATCGAATTTTGTTCAACTGAATGACAAGTTTCTGCAAGTTTGGTAATTCATAACCAATATTTGTTGGCAAATATGACAGATTGTTAAAGCTTACATCCAGCTCCACCAACGACCTGATCACCCAATACAAAAAGGATTTGATCAATGATAATGAAATCATTTGTCATTTCAGGAAGTTCCTAAAATGACTTGGGGTTGCTTGCTTTAAGAAATGAGATTGATATATACAGAAACAGAACATTGAACAGTTAGCGAGATATTTCAAAAAGTCTGCACACTCGAAGTAGTTTTCTTAAAAGGAGTAAAAACACAAATAAAATGACAAAATATGAAATAATATTGTTAAAAGACTTATAGTTAGACAGATTTACGTAAAAATACAGTTCTTGCTCATGTATGCATAAAAACAGCTCCCATTTTCACAAGTCTAGTAGTCTACAAGTTGTCAAGTATAGTTGTCAAAAATACTCAATTGAGGCTCAAGACTAAAATGAGTGTCAGTGTTCAAAATAAATGAATGTCAGTGTCCAAAATAAAATTTGTAAGGATCCCAAACCACAAGTTATGATAACTAATACTATCACTCGAGTAGGTGATAACAACAAACAATATAAAAAATGTCGTTGATATGAACTCCTTACATACCTGCACTGACAGATGGTATCAGGAAGGGAAGTCAGCTTGTTTGCAGCAACATTGAGCACTTTCAACTTTTGTAGTAGCCCAATTGAATCGGGCAGTGTTTCCAACTGATTTGAAGAGAGATTAAGCTCCTCAAGATTTTGCAATCCAGCTATCGAGTCAGGAATTGCCTATTGAGTTGCACAGAATACATCAGTATAGTTTTGGAGTCATACGAACCAAGTAAATCAGTATTCTAATATGACTTTATGATTATAAACCATATCAATGGAGCAGCAAGAAGCATAAATATTCAAAATGAAACCTCTGATGAGAGATTGAGACTAACAAACATAAAAACATCAAATATCAATGAAGCAATTATGATTCTTTAGAAACCGTTTCATAATCTATATAACGAAAAAGGACTCAAAATCTCTATCCTCTGCAATTTAGAGTATGCAAAGCAAGTTTGGCTGGGATTGTGTTAGGAAGTTTGAAAACACAATTCAAAATCCAAATGAAGCTCAGTTCATCTCATAAGTATAATTGATAGTGCAATCAGTCTCATCTTGAGTCAAGTAAAATTGTGCATATTTTGATTTGATATACTTATTTAGTTATCTCAGGATCATTTTTCTTCCAGATTTTGAATATAACAAAAAGTATAACTGTAAAACAATTTACCGAAAGCTGATTGTTCGAAACGTCAAGCACGAGCAAGCCAGGAATCCGGCCAAATGCTTCCGGCAAGAGCTTCAATCCCCGGTTAGAAAGGTCAATTCGTTCAATTCCTTTGCCATAAGCCTCCTGCAGAATCTCCACAACCTCTTCATTCACCTCATCGCCAACGTCCCCATCTCCACCCTCATCGCCGTCTCCTGCAGACTCATACATTCTAACCAATCGCTTTTCGGAGTCGTTGAGACGCTTCTCGTAAGCCTCGTGCATCTCATCCAGCTGTATCACCGATTTCCAAACGCGCTTCTCAATCTCCGCCGCTTCCCTGCACTCCCTCCCTCTTTCAGCCTGGTGAGCCCGCCACGCATGGATCTCAATCTCCGGTGGCCTAGCGAGCATCACGATTGCTTCCAACTGTCGCGAAAGCTGGGCCTCTATTTCGGCCAGCTTCGCCTTCGCGTGGTCCACTTCTTCGTGAGTAGGCCGCTCGCCGATGAGGTTAAGGACGGAACGGGCCTGCCAAACGTCTGAGATGGCCCGGCCCATGGAAGCTAGGAGTTCAGGGTCCGCTAGGTTTGGCATTTGGCCCACGATTTCTGAGGGAGGCGGGGAGCGTGGTTGTTCAATGTCGAATTGGTCGGAATCGGAGGGTGTGGTGGGGGGTTTGGATGTGAGGGAAGGGAGACGGGACATGACGTAAGAGAGAATCGGAAAGGTTCCTGGGTTGGGATTCATGGCGTCGGCAACAGAGTGAGAGAGGGTTTGTGGATTAGGGATTTGTGAGATAATGGTGATGAACTGTTATTACACTATTGTATATATACTAGTACTAGTACTAGTGCAAATTTAGATTCGGTGTACCCGCCGTTGAGAGTATCGCTTTTGTTTTGTTTGTTTGTTTTTGTTACGGAAGAAAATAAGAAAGGGATGATTGATAAATCTTCATTTAATAAAGCTGCCGCTGCGGCATGGAAAAGTGAATAGTGGAATGGTTCCGCAGAGAGTTCGTCATTTGCAAACTCTGACTGAATGAAACGGCTTGATCCATGAATCAGTATAAAATTACTTAAATTAGTTCCATAACCAGCAAGCGCGCAAATATTTTTTTTTGGTTGATAGTACTTTCCACCGAATTCATCGATGACTAATCTATGTTGGAGAATTTGACCGGCCAGGAGTACTCGGCTTTGCCGACTCGTGTGGTTCTCTCACTCCCAAGATTCGAACCCGAGACCTTGGGGTGGGATCCAAGTCCAGTTACCACTTGTACCAACCATTGTTGGTGCAAATATTACCTTCTCTATAAATGTCAGTGCAAACAAATTTCGTCTCTCTAATCAGGTGTAAGCAATTATTTCATCTATTTTTTAGTTTCCAAAGAACTACTTTGCATTTCTTGAAAGCAGAAATCACCAACTAAGAATCACACTCCAAGCACAAAAACTATCTCTATAACCAACATAGCCCCCAATAAAGGCATAAAAACAACCAAGTAGAGTAGCACTTATGTCTCTAAATTTACCACCACATGCGGCTGGTCCAAAATAACCTTTAGCAGCACTACCTATATTGCACTTCATCGGGTATGGAGTAGGCTAGATACAAATAACCTCTTTGATGTTTGAAGAAATTCTGTAATTACCGATGACATTAAATATTTTTATATTCCTGAACTCATCAACGAGTGATGGAGAAAGACAATATAGATTTATAGGAGAAAGAATAAGGAAAGAAAAAAAATGTTATCTTCCCTTGTTTTGAGTAGAAAATAAGAAAAAAGAGAAGTCAAATATAAGACTACATAAATACTCTTTAAAAAGAGACAAAATATGAAAATTTTGGGTAAAATTAAAAGATGATTTTTTTTTGTCGTATTCACCTTTTCTTTCCAAATCGGAGAGAAAACATTTTTGTGGGTCTCATGTTTTCCTTTCTTCCCGAGTTCTTCTCCACGAAAGGAAGGAAAAATTATTGGAAAATATATTTTCTTTCCTTTTTTTTTCCATTAATTTTCCTATATACCAAACAATGTGGCAGTCTCAATTTTTTTTCCCTTTGTACAAATAGTTAGGGCAAGGATGGAGAAGGGGAAAATATAGTGTTTCGTGTTTGAATGTGCGCTTCGAATGTGCACGTAATACTTGCTTGTATTGTACTAGTTAGTTGTCCTCTCATGATCGGTAGAGAGTTTGTTCTCGGTGTGATTTGGTTAGATTTTTAAATAAAAAATTCATCCCATAATAAAATGGAATTCAATTTGTTGGCTTGGACTCCTTTTTTAAGAAGTCCAAACCAGTCTAATATGAATAAATACAATTTTCTATGGAACTGTTGGTTTGGTTTTTAACGAGTTAAAAATGAATTACAAATATATTCTACAACACAGCTTTTCAACATAAATATGTTCTTTGCAATGCTGTTTTACAAATATATTTTAACAAAAATCTGTTGGGGATAAAACACGTGAATGAGAGAAGAAAAGGAAGTGGCGGCGCTAAGGACAAGAGGAATAAGTAGGGCAATATAATATTAGGTAAAAGCTGCACTGAATTTCATAAAAGTAGGTCTGAATTACATGCTACTGACATCAGTATATATATACAATGAAACAGGCCCAGGCCCATAATTTCGACTAGCCCATTCGACTGGCCCATTTCGACTAGGTTTCTAACTACACCTACTATAATTACAAGCAATAGAATTACTAGGCATATCTCAATATTCCCTCCTAATTCACATTGCTGAGCGATATCATTCCAAGCATTGTTCTCAGTTCTTCGAATCTTCCCTTTTGCAATGGCTTGGTCATTGCATCAGCTACTTGAAGTTCCGAACAGCAATATTCCAGATTCAGCTTCTCATTGTTTACTTGATCACGCAGGAAGTGATATCTGGTCTCTATATGCTTCGACCTTCCATGTGCGACAGGGTTCCTTGCGAGATCTATCGCAGACTTGTTGTCGATCAACAATTTCATTGCTTCGACCCTGTGCACTCCAATTTCGACCAGTAGCATGCTCAGCCATGATGCTTGACATGCTGCAAAGGAAGCAGCTACATACTCTGCTTCACAGGAGGACAACGCAACAATACTTTGCTTCTTCGAGCACCAGGAGATGGGTGTCGAACCATACATAAAGACATACCCACTTGTGCTTTTTCGATCACTCCTGTCTCCACTCCAGTCGGAGTCAGTGTAGCCAAACACTTCATTACCATTCTTCGACACACTCTTGCTAGGGAACAGAATACCATAACTTTGTGTTCCCTTTACATACCTTAGTACTCTTTTTGCAGCTACCATATGAGAGCTTTTCGGCTTCTCCATGAATCTGCTGATCATTCCGACACTAAACATAATGTCAGGTCGAGTGTTGCACAAGTACCTCAGGGAGCCCACAATCTGTTTGAACAAGGTGGCATCTACTTCAATCCCTTCGTCGTCTTTCGACAGCTTGCTGCTAGTGTCTGATGGTGTCGAAACTTCCTTGCAGTTGCTCATGTCGAATCTTTTCAGGATATCAGCTGCATACTTCGACTGGTGCAAGAGTATACCCTTACTTGTCTTGGTAAACTCCATCCCCAAGAAATATGATAGATGTCCCAGATCACTCATTTCAAATTCTGACATCATCACTTTCTTGAAGGCTTCGACTTCGACTTCATTGTTGCCAGTTACAAGTAGATCATCTACGTACAGGCACAACAACAACTGAGTCGAAGTTCCATTTTTCTTCACATACACTCCATGTTCATTAGTGCATCTAATAAACTTCTGAGCCAAGAGAAAACCATCAATTCTCTTGTTCCACGCTCTTGGAGCTTGCTTGAGCCCATACAGGGCCTTTTCCAGTTTATAGACTTTGTCTTCTTTACCCTTCGACTCAAAACCAGGTGGTTGACAAACATAGACTTCCTCCTCCAGAGGTCCATTCAGAAATGCTGACTTTACATCCAGTTGATGCAGGGGCCAGCCTCTATGACTTGCCAATGCTACTACTAATCTTATGGTTTCGATCCTGGCTACTGGGGCAAAGACCTCATTGAAATCCAAACCAGGTTTCTGCAGGAACCCTTTGGCTACTAGCCTGGCCTTGTACTTGGCCACTTCTCCATTTGGCTTGACTTTGGTCTTGAAGACCCACTTCACCCCTATGGCTTTCTTTTCTTTTGGAAGTTCGACTAGCTTCCAAGTATCATTCTTCTCGATTGATCTTAATTCGTCAATCATCGCTTCCTTCCACTGCTTGTGAATAAGGGCTTGCTCCACGCTCACTGGTTCTGCTTCTGCCATTAGTGCAAAGTGTGTCAGGTCTCCCTCTGCTGTAATAGCAGAATCTGGGTATGTGTCAAATCCTTCTAGTCTTACTGATCTCTGCCTTTCCCTTTGCGACCTTCTTAAAGGTTCGACAGCAATGGGTTCTTCTGGCTCTTCAGTTTCGACCTCTTCATTCTGATTATCTCGATCAGAGACTTCGTCGAAGTCCATCAGTGTAGTTTTCTCACAGCCTTCTTCCCAGTTCCAATGTTTCGACTCATCTACTACGACATCTCTGCTTTTCACTATTTTCTTCTGCACAGGATCATACAGTTTGTATGCTCCTGTCGAATGATAGCCAACAAGGATCATTTGTTGTGCTCTATCATCCAGCTTGCTTCTTAGTTGCTCAGGGACATGTCTATAGCATACTGAGCCAATTATTCTTAGATGCTTGACACTTGGCTTTCTTCCTAGCCAAGCTTCTTCAGGTGTCTTCCCAGTCAATCTCTTTGTGGGGCATTTGTTCAGAATGTACACTGCTGTGGCTACAAGTTCTCCCCATAAACTATGAGGTAGCTTCTTCTCCTTCAACATACTTCTTACCATGTTGAGGATGGTCCTGTTTTTCCTCTCAGCAGTACCATTATGCTGAGGCGTGTAAGGTGCAGTGACTTCATGCACAATTCCTTCTTTCTCACAGAATTCGACAAATCCATGAGAATTGTACTCACCACCTCCATCGCTTCTAAGGATTTTGATTGCACATTCACTCTGTTTTTCAATCATTACCTTAAACTTATTGAATATTTCTAGTACTTCACTCTTCCTTTTGATCAAATACACCCAAGACATTCTAGTGTATTCGTCAATGAAGGTGACAAAGTACTTATTCCCTCCTAAGGAACATACTTCGAAAGGACCACAGACATCAGAAAATATCACCTCTAGCTTCTTCTCTGCTCTGCTAGGTACTTCTGATTTGAACGAGTTTCTTGGTTGGTTCGACTTGCAACAACTCTCGCAAACTTCGACAGGTACTTTTACTGCAGGCAACCCATGAACCATCTTCTTTTCATGTAATTGACTCAAGCTCTTGAAGTTGAGGTGGCCATATCTTCTGTGCCACTTCCAGTGCTCCTCTTCGACAGTGGTCTGGAGACAATGTTCTTCGACTACTTGCAATTTGATCTTGAAGGTTCTGTTACTCTGCATTAACACCTTCAGGATCAACTTCTTGGTCGAATCAAACAAGCTGAGACTGTTATCACCCATTTCGACGGTGAAGTTTTTCTCAATCATCTGCCCAATACTTAGCAGATTGCTCCTCATATTTGGTACATAAAATACCCCTTGGATGTAGCACCACTTACCATCTTTCGACAGGAACTTTATGGTACCTACTCCTTCAGCAGTAACTCTACTGTTATCTGCGAACCTTATCTTTTTGCTTATCTGCTCCAGTTCGACAAACCACTCCTTGTGACAACACATGTGATTTGAACATCCTGTGTCGAGATACCATTCGACAGACTTCTCTTCAGTCGAATTTGTATCAGCCTTCAACAACAGTAATTCTGGGTCAGTAGCTGTCATGAATGACAATTCTTCATTATCATTGCTGGCAATGTTGGAGGCATTACCAGTGTTTCCACTGCCCTGCCACACACACATCGCACAAGTATTTTGAGCATCACAAGTGAATCCACTTATACAAGTGTTCCCACTATTTTGCTCGCTACTTTCAGCAATTCCTTCATCGAGTCGAATCTCATCTTCGACAGCCATCAACATTAACTCCTCTGAGTCAGAGTCTGAGTCATCATCATTAGCAAACTTGGCTTCTGCATCTTTATCCCTAGGAACTTTCTTGTTTTTACACTTGTTCCTATAATGCCCAAATTGCTGACAGTTATAACACTGAACTTTCGACAGGTCTCCCTTCTTCTTGTCGAAAGATCCTTGTTCTTTCTTCTTACTGCTTGATCCCTTTTCTCTACCCTTCTCCTTGTTGCCTGCCTTCCAATTTCTCTTAGAGGAGTATGAAAGCAAGGCTTGTTCAGTTTCTTTCTCTGAACTTCTCTGCCTTATTCTCAATTCATGCGCCTCTAAGGAACCCTGAAGTTCATCTAACTTCAATGTATCTAGGTCCTTGGATTCTTCAATAGCAGTAACAACGTAGTCGAATTCCAGGGTTAAGGATCTGAGCACCTTTTCGACTTTCTTTACTTCAGTCACAGTTTCACCATTACCTTTCATTTGATTAGTTAATGCTACTAACCTCGTAATGAAATCTCCAATCGATTCTCCATCTGTCATCTTCAAGCCCTCGTACTGCTTCCTGGGCGACTGTAGACGTATCTTCTTCAGCCTATCTGCTCCTCCATACGAGTTCTTTAGGATGTCCCAAGCTGCCTTTGCTGAATCACAGTCGATGATCAGGTTCAGGATGTTGGAATCAACGCATTGGTGAATCAAAAACAGCCATTTTCCATCTTTCTTCCTCAGCGAATGGTGGTTGTTCCTCACCGCTTCAGTGGCGTTTGCTGCCAAGGGTGGAACACCATCATTCACGACATCAAGAACATCTTGATATCGAAACAGCACCTTCATCTGCGCACACCAACGTTCATAATCCTTTCCGTCGAAGATTGGGAGGTTCCCCGGAATACCTCCACCAGAGTTGTCTCGTGCTGCCATGAATCTTGATAGATTTTGTAAGGATCTAACAAGCTCTGATACCAGTTTGTTGGGGATAAAACACGTGAATGAGAGAAGAAAAGGAAGTGGCGGCGCTAAGGACAAGAGGAATAAGTAGGGCAATATAATATTAGGTAAAAGCTGCACTGAATTTCATAAAAGTAGGTCTGAATTACATGCAACTGACATCAGTATATATATACAATGAAACAGGCCCAGGCCCATAATTTCGACTAGCCCATTCGACTGGTCCATTTCGACTAGGTTTCTAACTACACCTACTATAATTACAAGCAATAGAATTACTAGGCATATCTCAATAAAATCACCTATATATAAACATAGGGAGTGTCTATAATGAGAATGGTTTTATAATGTGCGGGAGAGAGTAACACATATTAAAGGTCATACATTAATTCATGAAAAACAAAAAGTCATGTAACTTTTTTAAGTGGTCATGTGACTACTAACCAAGTTTCAATA
Organism: Astragalus membranaceus; assembly: GCA_039519185.1. Classification (NCBI taxonomy): domain Eukaryota; kingdom Viridiplantae; phylum Streptophyta; class Magnoliopsida; order Fabales; family Fabaceae; genus Astragalus; species Astragalus membranaceus. The sequence goes on from CM076848.1 coordinate 45,908,968, forward strand.
ATGACCATTCATGTATTGTTATATAGTCCATGCATATTTGCTTCTCTCAACTATTAAAACTATTCTCATTTGATACATCGCCTATAAGAAGGATGACAAAAAGTCAAACTGAAACTTAATATATTTTTAAATATATATAATATATGAAGTTTAGTTTGGTTTGATTGTAGGAAAAAAATCGTCAATTGAGCCAAACTGCTCGGTAGATATAAAAAACGACTCAACCAGATTCAAAAGAAAAAAGCATATGATCCAAAAGAAATTGATTTTTTGTTTGGATTGGTTAGCGATTTTTGTTTGGATTTTTTTGGATCTGTTTGGATCGACAGTCTCGAATATAAGGAAATAAAGTATCTCATATCTTTTTAGAAAAGTTAGTTATTTTTATTTAATTTTCTTAATGTAAACTATTATTTATAATAACTTGTTCTATAAAAATTAGATGTGGCGATCTCCACACGTGGGCAAAGATCTCCATGGGTTGCCCAATTCAGACCCCGTCGAGATGGGGACTGGGAGAATATTCTTGCAGCCAATTTGAGGATGTAGACAAGAATCATACCCTACCCTGCCCACAAAGTCCGCCCACAAAGTCTCCGCCTCAGGCACTTTACATTATTAACTTTATATATATATATATATATATATATATATATATATATATATATATATATATATTAATTTTGCAACATTTTGTATTGTTTGTTGAATATTGTATTTGTAGTGTTTAACTTTGAACTTGTTATAACTTTGAATTTACTATTTTCTTATTTTATATTTTATTTTCAATTTTATTAGATTTTAATTTATATATATTTTTGTTAACTCTTTAGGAACTTTTGGGGTAGATACCTACAACGATCTGTGGGACAGGAAGATGATAACTTCTCATAGCAGAGATCAAGGGACGGGGTAAAATTTTAGGGGCCGAATGCTCTCTAATAAAAAATAAAACATAAATTATTTGAATAATATTTGATGATTGATATTACTTAATACGAAGGAATTAGTTAAAATTTACTTACATTATTTTTTTTTTTTGACAAATACTTACATTTTAAATGATACTAGTAAAACATAAAATTTTATTAAAATTTAATAGTTTAGTTATAGATTCTTGTTTGTCATTAATTAAAATCAAAACAACAACTCTTTAATTTTATACACCAAAAAAGTAACTCTTGAAGTAGGGCATCGTTTTCATCTCTTCTACTACTATCTTGGAAGTGGAATGAAGTAAGGCATGCGGCATGCCTATAATATGATTCATGAAATTACAGTAGCAATTTAATTAACTACTCAATTTGAACACGTTTTGGAGTCACGCTGGATAAGACGAACCATCCAGCATCGTGATTAGAGGTTAGAGGGGCACTCCTTACTCTTAGACCCCTACTAGAATTTATTCTCGTGCGATGCACAGGATATCATTATTTCGTATGGAACGGGTTAAGTTATTCAAGTGAACTATAGTCTATAAAGGTCTGTGCTAAACTATTAAAAAAATTGCTAGTAAAAGTCACACTGATGCATAATATAAATGTTGTTCAAGTAACATGACAAAGAAGGAAATTACACCATTTTACTTTTCCACCGGTAATTGTTGCCAGATGGGATAGGGCCGATTTTGTGTATGATATGTGTATTGGCAACCTTTTCATCAAGCAAGAGCATCTCGAAATCATTAACTTCTTGATTGTGTCGCACATTGGGGACGGCCCATAGGTGTATAACTCGAACCTTCAGCTTCCAATCAACTTTTCCAGCAACAATATCGTCCACAAATGAAGCCTTAGCATTGCCATCCTATTATGACATATAACGACTTAGAACATGTTTTTTATAGTGTTTCAATTAAAAACAAAATAAAAGAAATACAACGAACATGGTTTTTATAAAGTCTTTCAACACACACACACACAAACAGATGCATGTGATGTGAGTATACGGGCTGGGTTTAGGTAACTAAGCTAATGTTTAGTAACTTTTACTAAAAAATAATAACCAAGGGTATGAGAGTAATTTCACCAAGAGAATTAAAACCCACTTCCGTTTCTAACTTTCTATTCATTATTTTTCTGAACCCTTCTTCCAAGTCGCAACCCACTTCTCCGCCGTCGCAACCCACTTCTCCGCGAACAAAACCACTTCCATTCTCTTCGCCGTTCTTCTCTCGCGAAGGCGAAACCCTCTCTCCGATCGCCGTAATTCATGAGCTTCCAATTTTAATTTCCAGATCCTATTATCCATGTTTGTTTCCAACTAATTTAATTTCCATGCCTTCGATTTCAGGTGCTGTTGGAATTCCTATTGTTGAGCCAATTTCAACCACAGTAATCCAAAACCGAACACGTACTTGGAATGAAAGAAAAAATCAAAAGAAGGCACTAACCACTCCGAAGATCTCTAATCTCCGGTACTTATACTTATTCCTCTTTTTCGCACTGTTAGCTCATTATTACATCAAATTCATAATCAATTACTGGTTTGCATTTTCGCTTGCGAAAAACAGGGATAAAAATAATGTTGCTTCTGTTTACGAATACATTTGCACTGTTAGCTCATTATTACATCAAATTCATAATCAATTACTGGTTTGTATTATTAATATACATTTTCTTCTGTTTACGAATTGAAATTGAAGTCGGAATTGATATTTTGTTTTAGTGTTTGATTTTATCATGATTGCTTTCGTTGTGATGACTGATGATCTGATATCATAGTGAAAAGAATCATGTAATTAGGCTAATACTTAAATGTAAGAAAGGGAAGTTGTTGATAATCTCCCCAATTCCCGGCGCGTCTGGCTTTCCACAGTATGCGTTAACTGAAGTTGAATTGATAATCGAACTCCCTTCTTTCATATGCTTCAGAGCATGCCTGCACAATACACACATGAGTTTCATTTAATCGATTCAAATATTAGAGATATAGTTAGCTGATAATTAATTATTAGTTAGTTACTAGCTTCTGAACATACCTGACGAAAAAGAAGTGCGAAAATATGTTGGTCCTAAAGACTCTTTCAAGCTGCTGTTCAGTGATTTCCTCTACTGAGTTTTTGAGGTGTTGTTCAGCTGCATTGTTTACAAGAACATCAATGCGTCCATATTCTTTCACAACTAACTCAACAACCTGTTTGCAGTTCTCTTCATATCCAATATCAGCTGCAATTGCCAGTGGTTCTTGTGCACCGCTTGTCTTAGCTTCTAGCAGCATCTTCAGAGTATCATCTCCAGATTTTCTTCATTCAGTAAGAATGTGTTTGTGTTTTCTGTGTTTGTGTTTGCTTGCATTGCTGTTTCCAAAGTACTGGTTGATTTTAATGTAAACACGTTATTGTATTTGTACAAATGAAGTGGATATGATATACATACATACGGTGAAGGGTTACAAAACCTTGCTATATACAAGACTAATAATAATAGGTAGTACATATGGCATTCCTACATGTGTAACATACATAGGTTTCAAATGCTAGAAGACTAGAAGTACATATCTATCATTAGCTAGAAGACTAGAAGTACATATCTATCATTAGCTGTGTTCTTTGTAACCACAAATATGCATTCTGTGGTTACTGTCCAGTAACCACAGAATGCATATTTGTGGTTACTGGAATCCAACTAGTGTTTATTTGTATCATTGTCAAGAATTGATCTCTAATTGCTTTGAAGGTGTCTAATTTTTTGTCTCTCATACTGTTAATGTGCATGTTTTTTTAGATAAGTAAGGATGCCGAACAACCAGATGTGGCATGATCTAAAAGTGCCAGAACAACCAGATGGAACTAGCTGTGGTGTATTCACCATGATGTTCTTAAAGCATTGGCATGGAGATGAAAATGAGATTGATTCTTTCCGCAACTGGAACACATTGAGGGAGGCTGGCCAGGTGTTGGTCACCAATCAATTAAGAATAGATATTTGTTGCTCGTTAATGAAAGACAAAACCAACTTGTTGAAGGAAACCATACAAGGGGAAGCCAACAAATTTTGTGAAGAATTGAAAGCTAGGCTCTTGGAAAAAGGAGGGGGTAATGATAGAGGAAAAAAGAGGAAAGTGTAGGAAAACAATGTAATTTTCTGTTATTAACCACTGTCGCACTATTCTGTGGTTACCGGCCAGTAACCACAAATATGACGTTTGTGGTTTTTGTTAGGATTATGCTACTTACCACGGTTAGGATTTATATGCTACTTACCACGGTTAGGATTGACCCTTAACACACGGTTAGGATTTATATGCTACTTTTGTATCAAAATCAACCATCAGCGTAAATTTGCTCCTGATCATATGTTTGTTTAATTTTCATTCTCATTCCTTTACATTTTATGTTCGTGATCTAAATTTCTCGTTTAAAAAATAGAAGATTGAAATTAACACAAATGTCATTCTTTTTGTGGTTTTTGTTTTGGAATAGTCCCTTCTATGACGTGGCGTCTTAAAATCATTAAATGACATGGCATAAATATATTATTTAATTTTTACTGAATTACACATAAGCTTTTTTTGTTTTTTAATTTAAATAAACAAAACTTAAATAAACAAATAAACAAATAACGGACCCCAGATTTCAATCTTTCAGTTTAATTTTTTTATGTTTTTATTGAATTAAAAAACTTAAATGCTGATGTGTAAGATAAATGCCACGCCATTTAATGAATAACGGACGCCACTTCAGCAGTTAACTGCCAGCGTGGCGTCCGTTAGTCAAAACTGACGGCAGGGACCAAAATGAAACACCAAAAAAAGATAAAGGACCAAAGTGAAATCTGGAGCAAAGATAAGGGAACAAAAGTGCTATTTAGCCAAAATTATACTAATTTGATCAATCTTGTAACAAAAATTTAATGGTACAAAAAAGGAATCATATTAGTATAGTATTTGTAATTGTAATATAATGGATCCTTTTGGATGAAAAAAAATTCAAGTGGGCATCTTTGGTTGGCGATTGTTGCTTGATAAACTTCAAACCCGTGATAACCTTGTTTCTAGAGGGGTTCTTCACGGATCTCACGATACATGATGTTGCTTTGTTTTGAGATGGAGGAAGCCTCGTTTCCCCTCTTCTATCGGTGCAACCTATCTAGCCATAGAGAATGACTAATAAACATCTAGTAACCACAAATATGCATTCTGTGGTTACTGCCCAGTAACCACAGAATGCATATTTGTGGTTACTTGAATCCAAAAGCCGAAAATAAAGAACACAATGCATAAACATAATCTTTGTAGACCAAAAACAAAGCAAAACCAAAACTATAGGCCATTTAAGGGAGTTTTGATATGAAGAAAACTCAAAGTCAAAGGAAAAATATGAAACTAGTTTGTAACTTTCAATAGGTACAACTACAAATAGTGAAAAATCAGAGAAAGATTTTTCAGAAAAAAACAAGACATCCACCATGGCACCTATCACAAGTTATTGCCATGATCAATTTGGATACTTTCCCAATAGTAGAGAAACATGAATCATGAGAAGATGGGGGTAGAAGCAGAAATAACTATGGCGCTAGCAACGACGGACAGACGGGTGATGGTAGCACTGCTATCTTGCTCTCTAAATCTCGGACTGCTTCTGAATTTCAATCGCCTGCTTGCATTGCTGTTTCCAAATTAGATTCCTCTTCTCCGATTCAGACATCAATCTGATCTTGCTCTTGCATGGGTTTTGACGCACCTTTATCTTTTTACCTGGATATTCTACTTCATCTTCTTCAACTGTAACGTTCAGCAACCACAGACATATATAAGAATGGCATAAATCTTAAACAAAAACTAAATGTTGCATAAAGAGCAATGGAAATAAAATAGCAAATACCTGGCAAGGTTGAACACTCAGCACGTGAAGGTTCAGAGGTTTCAGACGTTGAATGTAACAACTCGTCAGCCTCTTTAACTCCATCAAGAACATGATGAAGAAATGCGTTAAAGGCAGCCTCGTTATAACATATGCGTGACCCGTCTCCAGAAACTATATCAGAAAGACGCTGATATCTCTCACCGAAATTCGAAGGAGCCTTGGTTTGAAGATGAAATTCCTCAGCAATACAAGCAAGAGTTTTCTTATAATCTCTGCACCATCTTTTTTTGACATACATGGGAGGGATGCAATGACAAAAAGGATTACCCCACGCGGCGAAAGCATCCAAAACTCTCAGTGTGTGCCGACAAATTAACCCCCAGTTCTCAAAAACCCGACAGCTGCAAGTAACAGAACTCCTGACCAAATCTAGCTTCACAACTTCGGTCTCTACCAAAACTTGGTTCGCAGTAAATTGATTGTCCCATATCTCAACATTTATAACTTCAGTTGTGTCCTATTTCAACTCGTGAACAGGCTGCATAATCAAATTAGAAACACTAGTTGGATTCCAGTAACCACAAATATGCATTCTGTGGTTACTGTCCAGTAACCGCAGAATGCATATTTGTGGTTATTGGAACAGAAACTTTTAAAGCTCATATAACTGTAATATATTGCAGCAACAAATGCCTGAAAATCAGATCAAAAGCATTTAACAACAAGAAAATTTCTGATGTTAGTACACATTTCACGTATGAAGAGTTAATGACAAAGTACTTTATTGATCACTACTAAACAACTAAAATAGAATCATCCATAGATTCTGTACTCAATTTTCAGGTGGCACAAAGCACCACTAACACTTTATCAGGCAATTCAATGTGAAACAAGAACATAATCAAATTAGAAACACTAGTTGGATTCCAGTAACCACAAATATGCATTCTGTGGTTACTGTCCAGTAACCACAGAATGCATATTTGTGGTTATTGGAACAGAAATTTTAAAAGCTCATATAACTGTAATATATTGCAACAACAAATGCCTGAAAATCAGATCAAAAGCATTTAGCAACAAGAAAATTTCTGATGTTAGTACACATTTCACGTATGAAGAGTTAATGACAAAGTACTTTATTGATCACTACCAAACAACTAAAATAGAATCATCCATAGATTTTGTACTCAATTTTCAGGTGGCACAAAGCACCACTAACACTTTATCATGACAATTCAATTTGAAACAAGAACATAATCAAATTAGAAACACTAGTTGGATTCCAGTAACCACAAATATGCATTCTGTGGTTACTGTCCAGTAACCACAGAATGCATATTTGTGGTTATTGGAACAGAAATTTTAAAAGCTCATATAACTGTAATATATTGCAGCAACAAATGCCTGAAAATCAGATCAAAAGCATTTAGCAACAAGAAAATTTCTGATGTTAGTACACATTTCACGTATGAAGAGTTAATGACAAAGTACTTTATTGATCACTACCAAACAACTAAAATAGAATCATCCATAGATTCTGTACTCAATTTTCAGGTGGCACAAAGCACCACTAACACTTTATCATGGAAATTCAATGTGAAACAAGAACATAATCAAATTAGAAACACTAGTTGGATTCCAGTAACCACAAATATGCATTCTGTGGTTACTGTCCAGTAACCACAGAATGCATATTTGTGGTTATAGTTTCTGATAAATTATAGTTATGGTGTTTTGGTTTAGGCATTTTATCGAACAGGTGAGTGAAGAGATTTGCTTACAGTGAGTTTACTGCGGAAATCACGTTCGATGGTGTCCAGAATTAGTACAGATCTAATGTACAAATTGAATTAGAATCAATCATCAATGGACAAGGTTAGATTACTAGCTAACAAGACCAGCTGCATTATGCCAAACAAAGAGGATAAGCATAAGGGCAATGAGGATGCGACATAGTAGAGTAACAAGATTATATTCAGCCACTTCAAAGAGAAACCAAACCATGGAGAAACTAGCTACAACTACTGTCGATACTATCAGTTGACGTGGTGCGGCGTGGTGGTTTGCCGTTGCAAGGATGGTGTGCGACGGAGAGAGGAAGAAGAGGTTGTGCTACTGTGCAACGATGGAGGAATAGGTGTGTAAAATTACCTAGATACCCTCCTTAATTGATAGCCATTGGATCTTATTTAACTAAAATAATACAGATCTAATGGCCGAGACTGATTTAGTAATAAAAACTAAGGATTTCCTTAGTTACCTAAATCAGTCTCTGAGTATACGTCCTAGTCATGAGCTGGTAGTTAGGGAAAAGACAATCCCACCCCTCATAAAAACAAACTTATGCAAATATGTTTGAGCATACCACGCGTGCAGGTATTTGAAGAGGAATAAGGCGCTTTGCTTACTACATTTGCGTTCATCGAGACATTGTTTTGTTTTCGGTGGTCGACTATATAATTTAATTTTTGTATTTATACTCCCGGTTCAAATATATGAGAAAAACACAACATTATACAAATCAATGAATGACATTGAAATCAACTATTATCATTTAATAAGGCTAAAAGTTTATTTTCTTTCTAAGATTGCCCTTTTCATTAAATGATGATTTATACTCCTAATTAATGACATCATTATTAACTACACCTCTTAAATAGGGTTAAATTTGGGAATGATCATTTAATACACTTTAATTGTGTTTGTTTCTTATATTGTGGACCACCAAAAACTCACTATATTTCTTATATTGTGGACCAAATACGGAAACTCGCAAAGAAATGATCATGAATTTAATACGGAAATTCACTCGAGTGGACCAAATACGGAAATTCACTTGAGTTCGAACCGAGAGCCGACATTTCCGTATCATGAAATTGTCACAAATTCTGCATTTCTTGTGCAATCAACAGTGGGTTTAATTAAGCAACACCTTTTGCCACATTGACAATCTCCAACGCACAAAGATTTGAAGTAACAGTTGAATGGCCTCAAGCAAATATTGATAAAGATGTGAGGATTTGGGGGAAATTGTGAGGGTTGGATTGTGAATTAGCATATTTCTAACTCCACTTATGAAGGCCTACTATTCGAATATTCTTACCCTTACATAAATGAATTGTGATACTGATAAGTGAATGTCTGCATGACAATTGACAAATGAGGAAATATAAATGAATTGAGGCTAATCTGTGCAATTCATTGTATTCAATAATATGAAGAAAGACAAGGAAGAGCAACTTTTTTTAGAGTACTGTACTATTTTTCTTTTGCCTAATACAAACTACAATTTTTTGTATCTCCCTAATACAATATTTATCCATCTAACAACCTTCACCCATGTGAGTTCTGAGACATCAACAAAATTTCTTTCTGAACAAGTTCAAAAATCTCCTTCAGTCTGATGTTAAACTTGGTTGTTATATTCCGGTTGATCCTTTGCTGAAACTTAGAGCTCTTAAGCCACATAATACCAATGTATACATCACACTTGCAAGCACTTTCACCAATAACTGATTTCTCAATTTCGTACCTAAAATGAATCTGCATTCAAACATTGATTACCTTTCCATGTAACAAAATGAACTAAATGTAAGATAAATATATTAAGACTGAGTTTTCAGTATAACATACACGAAATTTTTCAGCAAATGGGACACCATTAAGGGACATAACTTCATTCACAATCCAGCCTCCTGTGTTTGTATTTGGAACTTTTTGTTGTGTGCTTGTGACTTCAAAAACTGATGCATGCCTATTGAGTTGGTACGAAACACGCCTTTCGAGGACATCGGGTTTTACTAGTTCCCAAGGTGTAGTTTCATAGTTCATACAACCAGTTCTCTTCATTATTTTGTGCTCTAGGTTTCCTCCACCAAAAATTACCATCACTGATGTCATCTATGCAAGCATAACACAATGCATTAAACAAGAACAAGTTCTCTGATGTTCCTAAGGCCGCCAAATTGTAAAAGGTGACAAGCTAGTAATTGATTGGTTACCTTAACTGGAAGTTCTGCGGAGTAAATTGGAGACAAATTTGCTTCATCATCTAGGATAGATCCAGAGTCTTCAGGCATTACCAAGACTTCTTGATCTTCATGCTCTTCTGTAATTTGTTCTTTCTGATATGAACTCAGTATTCTTGTTCTCCACAAGGCCATTATTGTTCTTTTATAGAAACAAGATGTGTTGTTAGTTGAATGGATTGGTGAATATATACCACCAATTAAGTTAATGAGATTACATGTATAATACCTGGAGGCAGCATTGAATGAAACAAATGATTGAAAATGAAACCTAAGTCTTCCCTCTTCATCTTGAATTTTCGCGCCGTGCCTTGCATCGATACCTCGACCACTTCGTAGAATTATGACCAATGTAGGAATTCCTAAGGATTGCAGTGATGGAGCAAGTACTTGAATGTTTTCAATATCTTCCCAAAGAAAGAAAAACTTGGTTTTATGTCCAAAGAAGTTGGCATAGAATCCCATTATCCTTACCGAGAGAAACAGCCTACCCTGCAGCAGAAGGTTTGTTTATTTAGTTTGTGGAATTACTGGGTAGATGTGATCATATGTAAATTTTTAGTTACATATTCTATCAATTATGCAATTTGAAGTATTATATAGCCTGAAAATATTAATCATAAGTATATAAAATATGTCATCCACACTACATATACTACCTGTAAAGGCATTTTTCTCTTGAGAGAACAAGTGAAATCATTGATTAGAAACTCTTCTGGAGGCAAGCCAAACAATTTCTGGAATGTAGAATTGCTTTGAGGTGATCGAAGATTCAACTGTAATCCAACCACTAATAGTCAAAAACTATAAGTAAATCAAAATACTCTATAACACAGATGGAGAAAAGTACATATTAGAAGTGCTCACCTTTTTGCCTACTTCCTTTTCCTTCTTCTCCAAATAATCCTTGATAGTTTCAACTCCTTTGTTGTTGTCCAAGAAAATTCTCAAATGCAACTTTGATTGAGAAGACTGAGCAAGCTTTCCTTCAAGCATAACCCACATGTCTGCCAATTCTGTTGATGTGTGCTTTAGGAAATTGATCTCAGCATGTCCAAGTGAAACATCCTGGTCAAATGGACCATCAAAATCAAAAACTTCCACACCTAAAACTGATGGTGGTTCTTCCATAGCATCAAACTCTAATATCTCTGCTTATTAGTATAAAAACCAATGTAGAGTATCAGTAAAAATATAAAGTATATAACCATATCAGAACAATTGTTTTCAAGTAAGTAACAAGTTAGAAAGGCAAACCATTCCATTGAGGATTGGAGGTTTCGAGCTTGACAGAACTTGACCTTGTTTGTCCATTACATGTGAGAACAACATAGGGATCTGATAACCCTGTTGATTCCAAGGAGGTCAGGTCAACTCCCTCAATTAAAGCCACAGTAAGAACCCATCCATCACCCTGTGCTTTCAGGCCATGGTCAGTTCCTGTCAGAAGAGAATGAAGACTCAAAAACTAAACTCTTAGACAAGTCACTTAATAGTTATGGTTTTGAAAAGGGTCCAAATGAGATCTGAACTGCGACATCATGGTTTTGAAACATTGCTCGACAGTTATAACGAGTGTAATAATCTATGCAGCACTGATACTTTAGATTGAAGGTGTGCTCAGTGTCACCGACACTTAAATCACTTCCATTTTTCTCAAATTATTATCAGTGTGTATGTGTTTGTGTCAGTATCGTGTCTAGTATCGTGTCTGATATCTAGTATCTGTATATGTGTCTCTTAGGTAATAGTATTAGTTTCGAAAAACATGCTTACCCATTTGAAATCTAGCTTGCACAAAGTGAGAGACCATATAATAAGCACGCTGCAACTGGATGACTAAAATTCCACTTGTAATGAGTTCTCCAAAGCTATCAGGCAATTCAAATCCTCTAAATTCCAATCCCTGAGGTTGACTTGGACCACACCTTAAAATATGCAACAACACATACAAAAACATAAAAACTGTGGAAACCACAGTGAAATTCCCAAAGTATTTGATTGCCTGCCACCAATTCCACTGACTTTCTGTCGGCAAAGTTGCCAACAACTGTTCTTTGTCTGTTAACTCTGCCTTATCTATCACCTTGAAATTCTGAGCAAGCAAGCTAGAAAACTGGTCAAAACTCTCCTTCAATCCTTGTCTAACCCCACTCTCAATCACACCCTTCATCATTGTACTTTGTAGGAAAACAATGCCCCATGATACCACAAGATGGGAAGTGGAAGATTCCTCTCCAGGCATTATCTTGTAAAGCAGTTCAACCTTAAATGAATTGCCATATGGAACATCAGGTGTGCTTACACTAACAAAGACAGCAAATTCCTCTTTAGTCACTCTAATGTATGTTTGCTCCTCAATGGCATTAACAGCTTTAACTAATTTAGAAGCAGCTTTTGTATAAGAAACAAGTCTAGTCAAAGTCAAACAAGACATGTCTCCACCTTTCCAACTCCAAGACCCTTCTTGCATATTTGTTGTTCCTTGTAATTCTGCCAAATCTTTTCTAAACTGTGAATTAGGAGCAAAAAGAACTACATTAAGATCATGTGGAGATACTGCAAAAAATTTATCTACTAAAACACCACCCTGCAAATTTTCAGGACTTTCTTGTTGGTTCTCTTTTGATTCCATTTGTGCAATGGCTTCTTCAAAGCTACAAAGGGGAGAATCTTCCTGTGCACACTCTTCATAATCAGATATTGAATTGGATGTTTCTGAATGATCCCTGGGTTTTGAGTTTCCTTCTTTCTTGTGAAAAATTCTCCCTAGACGATTAGTAATATCCTTCAACATGTGTTTTCCTTCACCCATTTTACTTTTACTCTGAGATGAAATGTCTTCACCTTGCAAGTCTCTTGAGTCCTCAATTGCAGTAGTTGAGTTTGGATAATCTTTATGATTCATCAATGAAGCATGGCCCTTACCACCTTGAAGAGAAATGGTAAGGAGAATTTTCCCTGATTATACAAATCATTGAGATTAACAAAATCACTAAAGTTAGTTATTACACTAGTAAGAAGTTGGTGTTTCTAACCTCATTATATAGCCAATGAGAACATTTCTATTTTTACCTACCTACACTTTTCTCTAATTCGTGTCTTCTCTCAAAAATTACAAAAGAAATTAGAAATTGAAGTGCTTAGGGAGGGAAACAAAGAAACAAACCAGAATATTTATTGAAAAATTTGCCAGTGTTGGGACTATGAAGGGAGAACCACGTAGGCGGCAATGTTTGTTGATCCTGAAAAGCAAACGAACGTAATGGAATCCGAACTTGGCCCACAAAATGGACAGAACCTTTGATCAGCTTGGATTCATCAACAAGAGAGACAAGAAGAACGTCGTCTTGTAACTGGTGCACCTTAAAAACAAATTCCTGGTTCTGTTGCACGTGTTCCTCAATATACTTGTTGTCTTGGAGTTGAACTTGCCAAGTTTGAGCTTCACACGTGAGTTGTTAACGGGCAAATCTTTGGCTTCCAATACACAGACATATAACCTCAACAACATAACTAGCTTATAATAAAAGTATTAGTATTATTATTCTCTTTAGAAAAAGCCAAAGCGGTGGCATGTTTGATGTTGGAGAAGAGAAAAGTTGAAAACGGTGCGGATGGGTTTTAGTGCAAATGTTTGATTCGGTGGGAGAGAGGAAGACGTGAAGGTGATAGGAAAATGGCACGTGGAATAGCAGTGAGTATTAAGGAAATTGAATGACACAGAGATTTGCTTGAGATTTGGGTAAATGTTTGTCATTACTTATCGACAATGGTTTCCTTTCATGAGGATTTATGCGTCACTCGTTAGCTTTGGTTATTATTAGGCAGAGCTTTTACTTTGATACTTCAATTTTTTGTTTACGTGTGACTTTGTGTCTTTGCTGTAAGCATGTGACAGGAACAGCGAGCCAAAAAGCATTGCTTAAATAGGAAAATTCAGGAAGTGGAAAACTAAAACTAAAAATAGCATTTGCATTTAGCATGCACAATAGGATAAGTATTGCCACAGTATTCAAGGTCTTGTCTAAAAAAAGAAAGGTATTCAAAGATCTAGATGCTTTCAAAATAAAACACAAAATCAATATCAATTTATCAAGGAAGTAGGCTCATTGTCCCATTCGTGTAGCTCATTGGGATATAGTTAGGGAGGACACCTCTCACTTGCATAGCTCATTCGATTGGGCTTAGGAAACCATTACGTTCGTAGGCTCATTCGATTGTGTAAATCTCGTAGGGTTTTGCTTTTCCCACACCCCCTCCTACTCTTTCACACCCCTTAACAAATTTTATTCCAAAAATAACCTCGCGTGAGATGCTGCGAGGACGTGTTTTATGACTGTTCGAACGACCTTGTTCGAACAGGTTCGCATGACCTCATGCGAACAGTTTAAAAACGCCCAAAAGGGTGTGAAGTCAAAATTTAACACACTCGAACGATGTCGTTCGAATGTGTTCGAACGAGGTCATGCGAACAGGTTCGCATGACCTCATGCGAACAGGTGAAAAACGCCCAAAAGGGTGTGAAGTCAAAATTTAACACACTCGAACGATGTCATTCGAACCTGTTCGAATGCCCGTGTTCGAACAGGTGAAAATTCGTGAAAAAAAAGAGGTTTGGCCTGGCCTTTTGGTCTTTTCACACCCTTATGGGGTGTGTTTCGAGTAGGAGGGGGTGTGGGAAAAGCAATACCCATCTCTTAAATCAATAAAAAGGAAGTAGGCTCAATTAATTACCAGATTTTGACCCCACATTTTAGGAGTTTTTTTTTTAATTAACACAAAAAAATACTGTTACGGATTGGCCCAATCCACAATAGTGAGGCCCATAAGCAAAAGCAGATCCATTAACCAACGACTAAGATCTAGGCCCTAGATCGGACGGCTCTGATTCATTAGGACAACACACTTTTACTCTATAAATAGGTATTCAATGTAATGCTCAAGGGACGCACTCTTTCCTACTCTCAACCTCTAATCAGTTCCCTAGCTGACTTGAACGTCGGAGTGTCCTCGCAGGTACCACCTGCCCCGGATCGGAAGCGGAACTCGGTTGATCAAGACCAACTCCTACCAACTATCTCGGATCGGACCTTGTGTCTAAGATCGGATACAGGTCCAGAGATACGGTACAGAACATTGGCGACCACAGTGGGAGGATCTTGTACTCTAGTTCCCCTCCCATCCTCTTGATTGACAATGGCTCCGACCTTACGTGATAGGACTATCCCGAATGTCGCTGAAGGACTGGTTCTGCAGCAGGTGACTCTGGAACGAGTGGCAGTCACCTTACCCCTTAGCCTGGCGCATGCTCGAAGCTCGGCTACGGCTATGGTTCCGGGGAGTTCGGCCCGGAACCGACTTCCACCTCCCCCGCAGACGGTCCAGGTGCCAATCGATGTTGTTCAACAGCTCGTCCAGTTTCTACATCGGCAAGCCGAGGTCGACCAGCAGGAAAGCCAACGCTACACCCAGTTAGAAGCTGAGATTGCTGAGTTCCGAACTCGTAACATCCCGGATCACATTTTCTCTCGGCGCAACTCTTCAGGTGGAAAGACTCATGGCAACAGGCGCCACCGATCTCCGGCTCAGAGGAGAGACTGTCATCGCTCTCAACCTCGTCGTAGAGGAGGGCGAGGATCGGAGACTCTCCCAAGTCGGACCCCTGATGATTCCTACTATCCCGAGGGTTCCCCTCGGCCCAGCTCGTCTCTGGCTTCCTCTTCTCCGAGGCGACGTTCCAGAAGTCAGAAAAGATCCTCGAGGCAAGAACGCCGACGCCCTCACTCGCGGGGATCCCCCAACAAATATGGCTACCGACGGTCTCCACTCCTGGAGAGGTCGACAAAGCGCAAAGGACCATTCACAAGTAATATCGACTACTTCCCGGTGCCAAAGCACCTCGAGAAACCTCTTGAGGGTTTGAAAATGCATGATGGGACTGGCGATCCGGATCGCCACCTCGACTTCTTTGACACGGTTATGCAATACCGTAAGGTTCCAGAGCAGATAAAGTGCCGAACCTTTCCCATCACTCTAGAGAAGGCGGCTCTAGACTGGTTCAGGGCTCTTAAGCCAAATACGATCTCCTCTTGGGGACAGTTAGCCAAGCTCTTTTCTGCACACTTCGCCCACTCGAAGATGAAGCCTAAATCTCGGAAGGTATTGCAGGAAATTCGGCAAGGAGAAAATGAGTTCATTCGAGACTACATAGAAAGATTCAATAGAGAAGTTGCTCAAGTCCGGAATCTCAACGACTCCTTCTGTCTTTACTTCATGGAGGCTGGTCTTCGTGAAGGAAGTCTATTTCAAATAGACGTCAGGGTCAACCAAGCTGAGTCACTTGCGGAGTTTATCCAGCGAGCTCAAAAGTATATCAATCATGAAGAAGGGATTAACGCAGGAAGGTCACGTTTCACCTAGGTCTCAAAATGAGCCTACGGGCGTGATGTAATCCGATTTTGTAAATGTTTAACCATTGAATATAGATATCCCGACTACGATTTTCCTCACAGAGTGCTTAGTAAAAGTGAGTTTCGAGGTTGAAGGGAAGGATTTGGGATCGGTCGAACGATCACCTTAAAGTTCCACGCTAAAACCGGAACCCAAGACACCGAGCTCAACATCGCTAGAGGTTCGGGAGCTCCACCAGGTCGGACTCCGGATGATTCCTACTATCCTGAGGATTCCCCTCAGCCCAGTTTGTCTCTGGCTTCCTCTTCTTCAAGGCGGCATTAAATTGGGCCACCTCGAGTCCCTCAGGTGATCACGTTTTTAACATTGCCGAGGCTGGTGGCAGACACCCCCGCTGGTATAAGCCCGGCCTCGAAGATCTTTGACAAGACCCGTATCTTGGGCGCTCCAAGGCTGGTGACAGACACCCTCGCTACTATAAGCCCGGCCTCGAAGATCTTTGACAAGACCCGCATCTCGGGCGTTCCGAGGCTGGTGGCATACACCCTCGCTGGTACAAGCCCGACCTCGAAGATCTTTGACAAGACTCGTATCTCGGGCGCTCCGAGGCTGGTGGCATACACCCTCGCTGGTATAAGCCTGGCCTCGAAGATCTTTGACAAGACCAGTATCTCGGGCGCTCCAAGGCTGGTGGGAGACAGCCTCGCTGGTACAAGCCCGGCCTCGAAGATCTTTGACAAGACCCGTATCTCGGGCGCTCCGAGGCTGGTGGGAGACACCCTCGCTGGTATAAGCCCGGCTTCAAAGATCTTTGACAAAACCCGTATCTTGGGCGTTCTGAGGCTGGTGGTAGACACCCTCACTGGTATAAGCCCGGCCTCGAAGATATTTGACAAGACCCGTATCTCGGGCGCTCCGAGGCTGGTGGCAGACACCCTCGCTGGTATAAGCCCGGCCTTGAAGATCTTCGACGAGACCCGTATCTCGGGCGCTCCGAGGCTGTTGGTAGACACCCTCCCTGGTATAAGAACGGCCTCGAAGATCTTTGACAAGACTCGTATCTCGGGCGCTCTGAGGCTGGTGGCAGACACCCTCGCTGGTATAAGCCCAGCCTCGAAGAATATTGTCCTAAAGGCGACATTAAACTGACACCTCGAGTCACTCGGTGGGTGGTCACATAATTTCCTGACACTCCGAGGCTTCGGAGGCTGGGGGCAGACACCTTCGTAGCTATAAGCCTGGTCTTGTAGAAGGTCGCAATCTAAAAACTGAATCCTGAATGTTTAGAGGAACCTTGAAACACTCAACGGTCATCTCCGTCTCGTGAGCACTAGCCCGGTTTCGTGGAGCTCGGACAAGGCTTACAAGTCAAGATCGCCTCACAGGCGACCCGACTTGGGGGGAAACTGTTACAGATTGCCCCAATCCACAATAGTGAGGCCCATAAGCAAACCAACGGCTAAAATCTAGGCCCTATATCGGACGGCTTTGATTCATTAGGACAACACACTTTTACTCTATAAATAGGCATTCAATGTAATGCTCAAGGGACACACTCTTTCCTACTATCTACCTCTAATCAGTTCCCTAGCTGACTTGAGCGTCGGAGTGTCCTCGCAGGTACCACCTCCCCCGGATCGGAAGCGGAGCTCGGTTGATCAAGACCAACCCCTACCAACTATCTCAGATCGGACCTTGTGTCTAAGATCGGATACATGTCCAGAGATACGGTACAGAACAAATACAAAAATGTCATAAGTGTAGCATTAGTGGTGGAGGTTCTTAGAAGTTTGTTGGAGCCCGACATCCTTAAAAAAAATATAATTTTATTTATATATTAGGGTTAAATATATTTTTAGTCCCAAAAAAATTTGAGGATTTTATTTTTAGTCCCTATAAAATTTTTTACTCACAATTAAGGCCTATTTGATTGTGTTTTATTTTTTAGTTTTTGAAAAGTGTTTTACAAACCAAATTTTGAAAACTCTTTTTGAGAAAAAAACAAAAAAAAAACTTGTTTGACAATCTATTTTCAAAAACAGTTTTAAAGATGAGAAAACTCAAAAACTCATTTGGTTTAATTGTTTTCAAAATATAACTTAAAAACTAAAAAACTTAAAACTTGTTTGGTAAATTTGTTTTCATTAATATTTTTTAATATGTTGTTTTTAGTTTGAATATAATTAGAAATATTTTTATGTAATATTTATTATATTATAATAACAAAAAAATAAGAATTGCACAATATATTTTTAGCTTAATTTCAAGATTATAATGTTTTTATTTTTAATTATAAATATATTTTTAGCTTAATTTCATGATTACCAAGAGAACGCGTTAATTGAAAAACCGTATGGCTCTCTGCTAGGGTTTCTTCGGCAGCGCCGTTCTGCCTGCACATGGGAGATTGCCCCACTGACCTGTTTCAGGTCCTATCCGTGGGCCCTACACAGGTCTCTCTTCCCTCTTCGCATGCATCCGCGTCACACATCACGCAGGATTCTGTCCAATGAAAGCGCGCATGTGAGCAAGAAAAGGCTACAAGAATTTCAAAATTTCTTGATGAAATCAACTCAGTAGTACCGCGGTCTTGATACATGATGATGGCGTCACACAAATTGCTTCAAATTTAATTTCAAGATTATAATTAGGGTTAAAGGTATGTTTCGTCCCTGCAAATATCACAATAATCCAGTTTCGTCCCTGTAAAAAAAAAGTTTTAAAACAGCCCTTGCAATTACCAAACGCTTCTAGTTTCGTCCCTGCTGTTAACTTTCCATCCAAAAAACTAACGGTTGCCACGTCATCAACCCTTGCCCAAAAAAAAGTTTTAAAACAACCCTTGCAATTACCAAACGCTTCTAGTTTCGTCCCTGCTATTAACTATTCATCATCTTCAACCTCTTGATTGTCTTCTTCAAACCCAAATCCCATCAAATTTCCTTAAAACAACCCTTGCCCATAACATAACACCAATTAATTTTGAATTTTGAATAAAACCCATTTTAATCTCTAGTCATATAGCAGCAAATTAAACAAACAACTCAGAAAATTAAAAGAAAATAAATTCCCTCATGTTAACAAAGGTGATCATGTTCATCATTAACATCAACATCATCTCATCGATCGATAGCTGATAATATAAAAACTAAACAAATTAAAAAAAAGCAACTAATTAATTAACCGGTAGCATACCATAGATACTCAAGTGTCAACCTATCTAACAAGATATTATTTTTCCTCTCTTTCATTAAAGATCAAGAAGAAGATGATGACCCATTAGCACGAACAGTTACTCCACCCTCATTCCTGTAATGATCCTCAGCGTTGCTATTGTTGTTGATGTTGCTGTTGGGGTGAGAATGAGATTTTGTGTCATTATTTGGTGTTTGTGGTGAGAATGAGATTTTGTGTAAGGAAATAAGGAGATTTGATGGGATTTGGGTTTGAAGAAGACAATCAAGAGGTTGAAGATGATGAATAGTTAATAGCAGGGACGAAACTAGAAGCGTTTGGTAATTGCAAGGGTTGTTTTAAAACTTTTTTTTGGGCAAGGGTTGATGACGTGGCAACCGTTAGTTTTTTGGATGGAAAGTTAACAGCAGGGACGAAACTAGAAGCGTTTGGTAATTGCAATGGTTGTTTTAAAACTTTTTTTTTTACAGGGACGAAACTGGATTATTGTGATATTTGCAGGGACGAAACATACCTTTAACCCTTATAATTAAAAGCAAAGAAAAAGTGAAAACACGAAGATTATACAAAAAGCGAAAAATAAGTAAAGAAGCGTCCATCAAGATTATAATTAAAAGATATGCAAATAAACTCTAGTTATAAGTATCCATGACATAAACATCAAGACAACTCAAATAGCAAGTAAATACCCTTCAAAGTTCTTCGGTTGCACATAAGAAAATTTGAAAGAAATACAAATGGTTCTCTTTGTTGTTACGGTGTACCCAGAGTTCATCTCTAATATGATTCTGACATACTATCATTTCAGCTCCACATTCATCGGATAACCTTGCTAATTTGTCATCGTGTAAGTTTGTTCCTTCTTTGTTAGGACCTTCATTGACCCTCTCTAGTTCTAAAGACCATAAACAAAACATGAAACAACCATACAATTTTACATGACAGATATCACTAACACATCTCTCCTACCCAAACCCTCCCTCTTGTTTCCCCACTGTCTGATACATGATCTGTCCCTTACAAACGAAGACCTCCTTTGATGAGTGTGAACTAAGCAGCCACTCCTATTCATCCACCAACATGAAACAAGACCAGCTGCCATATAATCCTCATGACAACAATACCAAGCTAAGCCACCTATATCAACACACCCTGACCACCTCAAAACGCCATAAGAACTCATGCCGATTAAGCTCTCACTCTTTACCAAAACTCATTTGTAATACCCATCTCCTTTAATACCAAATCCACTGCCTCTAATACCCATTTGCTTCTCACCAAGATTTCGTCCAATTCCTAATAATTCTGCTGAATTAAAATAAAATTCAATTCAAGAAACCAAATTCAAAAAATCATTTCCAACAATCCAACATCAAATAAAAGGAGACACTCACCAAAGAAAAAGAGAAGATTGGTAGCACATTGCACGACGACGGCGAAGCTCAAAGAATGTCGGAGCTTGAAGAACGGTGAGAAGAACGACACGGTAGGGTTTTCTTGTAACACCCCTTTTCTACCCCTTAGTTCGCACGTCATTATCAGGGTAATTTCATTTTCAAAAATGTTAATTGAGTTGATAGAAAAGAAGTGCCACATCGTCATAAAAATTGAACTTCACCAAAAATTCAACACGCCACAGCGGAATAAAAATAATAACTCGCTAAGCCTCTCGAACACGTCGCATACACTCCACATAGTCATTAAACAGTTAAATTAATTAAACTATCAAACTCCAGCCACGCCCCCTAGGTGCTACAGTATCAGAGAGCGACTCGACAACATCCCACAGCTAATAAGGAAGGCAGCAGGTCCTTCACTCGCGGTTACCTGCAGCGTTGCCACAATAGAGCAACATTCCAAGCAGAAGGGTGAGCTCAATTCAATCCATATAATAAATCACATGATAAGCAGTAAGTCAAGTCACAGCACTAGAGTAAACACATCACAAATCATCAATCACGTCATTACAACAACTCATAGAGTAAACACATCACAAATCATCAATCACGTCATTACAACAACTCATCACAATGCCATGCGGCTATATGAGATGCAACCGCCACCAGGGCATATGCATGATGGTACCATACTCGTCACTGCCACTATGGGCGAACATCGTCACTGCCACTATGGGCGAACATCGTCACTGCCACTATGGGCGAAATGCACATGCTATGAGACACTATGGACACATGTGCAACCACAAATCATCATAATCACAGCATCATCAAAATATGGACCACTAAGGGCAACAACGTCATTTAATTAGCCACTAAGGGCATCCTCGTCGTAATCACATCATCATCAAAATATTGACCACTAAGGGCAACAACGTCATTTAATTAGCCACTAAGGGCATCCTCGTCATAATCATCACAATCACATCATCATCAAAAATATTGGCCACTAAGGGCAAAAGCGTAAATTAACTAGCCACTAAGGACATCATCGTCATAATCATCCATAATCACATCTTCATCAAAAATATTGGCCACTAAGGGCAAAAGCGTCATTTAACTAACCACTAAGGGCATCATCGTCATAATCATCCATTTTGATACTAAAACGTTAAAACTGCTGGTTGTGCGCAAAAGGATTTTCAAAAATAAACTCAACATGGCTTCACAACGTCATGGGATGACCACCGGGGACAGCCTCTTGGGCGCCCAGAAAACACCAGAAAATGATAAGTTTTTATTTTAAAAATATGACACACAGGTAGACAACCGAAAAAGCTTTCCAACACTTTTTGAAACGTTTAAAACGGGTGCCCGAGTCAAAAGATATAGCGAAAACAGTTTTTATTAAAAATCGGGAACATCCTGAAAATGGCGCCCAGGCACAGGGATCCGGCGCCCAGCAACACAGAATTTGGCAACACAGGCAACAGGCGCGCGCACGGGCGCCATGCGCCCAGGGCAGCAACACACGCACTGGCGCGCAACACAGCGCCCAGGAGAGGGGATCCGGCGCCCAGAAACTGGCGCAGCTTAAACACAGTTTGATTCCAGAAATTTGACTCAACTTTGGAGACCCATAACTTGAGCTACACAACTCCAAATTGAACGAAACCAGTTCCAAAACGACCGGCTTTAAGTCTATTTTCAAAAGCAACCAGCCACGTAATTTTTGGATTAACAAAACAATACCAGTTTTAGAAAAACCGAACAGTGTCCAGAAATGCACACATATGGCGCCCAAGGCGCCTAGGAGTTACAAAATCTTATTTCTCATCAATTAAATTACTAATTCAACACCAAAATTCAATTACCAATATGAACATCAAATTACCACGGTCCTCTCCAATTATCATCAATCAAAATACCACCAAAACATTAATCAAACACTTGATATGCAATTCACCCTTTTAACAATTTGAACATCACTCTTGCAATTTTAATCATAGAATTCACAATCCAAATCATCATGATCATCCCATACATTCATAAATCAAACATGAAATCACACACATATCAAGAACATGGATAGATCTAGGATGTCCTAACTTACAACCCATCATGCCACCTATTATATAAATCGAATAAAACTCCCCTTACCTCTTAAACGTATGCTCCTTAGGAGATGACCGAATGCACCACTAGAAACCACCGCAACACACGAGCCAAGGCCTTCAAATTGCGCAAACCTCCTCTCCTCTTCTCTCCAAGTCGCAAGCCTTCTCTCCCTTTCTCCTCATGTGCGCCACTCTCCCTCTCAATTCGCCTCACCTCACTCCTTTTTCTAAAAAAAATGTGCTAATGAGCACTAAACCCTAATTTTTTTTGATTAAATATGCGCCTAGGTCATGGGTCATGGGCTCTCCTCAGCTTAAGCCCAATTTAATTGTCAACACCACCTCCTACTACAATACCACACCTTATTATATGCTATAATTTTTAATTGTACTAATTAAATAAAATAAACACCTAAATACTTAATTAAATAAATTAATTAAATATTTGGGGTGTTACATTTCTCGCACGGGGCTTTGATCTGTTTCGTTTTCTTCTTTGTGTTCTCACTTCTCACACGGTGCTTCTGATTTGTGTTTTTATTTTTTTAACTTATTTACATTTATGCCATTAATGAAAATTGGGGTGTTTTCCGTGTTTTCTGTTTTTGCAATTGTTGAAAACTAAAATTGGAAACAAAAAAAACTTTCAGCTGTTTCCGTTTTTCTGTTCTAAAAACTACAAAATTGAAAACTCTTTTCAAAACAATTTTAAAAAACAATCTAACTAGACAAGTTTTTTTCTTTTAAAAATTTTAAAAACTAAAAACTGTTTTGGCCTGCAGGATCGGCCTGCTTGGTCGCCAAAAAATGCCAAGTTGGGTTGGTGATTTCACTCTGTCAATCCATTGTAGCCCGCCTCGCCTAGCCTGCCAATTTGGCAGACAACAGATGGGTGATAACTCTATTTTATATAGAGTTATTTACGTTTTCAAATCTAAATAATTGTGAAAATCTCAGTAATAATGTTTTGTTAAATAAATAAATACAAAAGAAATACAACTTTTAGAGTTAACAAAGGTTTAGGCACAATTCATGACTATTTTATATGATTGGTGGTATTTTATGTGTTTGTTCAATTGCTGCAGCAATCATTGCCCCAGCAATAGATGCACCAACAATAGTAGCAGAGGCATTTCCCCAGCATCAATTGTCCCAGCAATCTTCACAACACAGAATGCCCTAGCATCCTGGTGATGACGTCATGATGCGTCAAAAGTAAGGCAAATGGCCAAATGGGAGATTTCGGTGCCTACCATAGACTCCATAGCCCACAAGAGTCACCCTTCTAATTGACACTTGTCCTCTCATCAATGGACCTCTTCTTTTAACATGATGGGTGATCAAATCAAGCTTTTTTGAGGCAAGTGGAAAAAGAAACCCTAACTTCATCCTTAAGTAACCTTGTTGCCCAAGACAACTCCACTCCAAGATGCCTATAAATACATCTCCTCCTCCTCATTTGAAATCATCTCAAGTTTTAGAATTAGTTTTAGATATACTACTTTGGTTCGAAGGAGAGGAAGAAACTGACAACTTCTCTATCTACTTCTACACCATTTTGTATTGCTATTTCATTGCTAGGCAGAATATGCAAAGGAACTCCACTTGTGTCATTTCTATCTTAACTCATTTCCTTTGTATTTTCAATCATATAAATATAAATCTTTCTGTTTATATGTGCTTAGTTATGCCAAGCATGAACTAAACTTACTTGTTTGGGATGCCTTACCTTTGAAATGAATCTTTGAATAGTTATTATGTTATATTGGTGCTTGCAATTTTGTTCTTGTGCTATAATTCTTTCAAACTTATTTTGAGGTTGATCACTTAGAATAAGTAGGGTCATAAATACATATATGGTTTATGATTTGAACTCAAGAACTAATATGGATAAGCGTTTTAATAAAAGGAAACTTTGTTAATTCCATGCTAAAACCTAGACATAGGATAGCATAGTCCATAGGGTGATACTGTGGGAATTTAATATACAATGGTGAACTTATTTAGAGCTTAGACATAAGACTTGTAATAAAACTCTGACGTTAGTTGCTGAAAAGCACGCATCAATTGCTACAGCAATCGATGCTCCAACACCATATATAACATAATGCTATCAAAGTAAGTTACTTAGGAAAGAGCATTCTAACCATTTCTCTCAATTGATTTACAACTCATCTTTATATTGCTTACTTTAAATTCTGTTTTCACACACACCAATCATCTTTTATTTTATTTCTGTTTCTCACTAGTATTGCTACCATTTTAAACTCTCAAAAATTAATCCAATCTATGTGGGTACGATCTCTTCTTATCATTATATTACTTGTTAAAGATTGTGTACACTTGCACACTTTTTTGCACAACAATGGGCCGGGGTGGGCTAGCCCACCAAAGTTAAATTTTTTATTATTTTTTACCTTTCCCCCTTGTTTTTACTTATTCTAAATATTTTTTTAACGTTTGTTTGGCGGGTTGTAGCGGGCCAACCTACCAACACGTCATTTTTACCTTGTTTTTGGTGGGCTTAGGCAGGCAAACCCCCTATCCCACCTATTTTAAGCCCAAAAAGTATGCTTTGAATATATTTTTTTATGGCGGGCTAGTCTGCCGACCTACCAACCCACCAAGGAACAGGACGGGCTCAACTTCTCAACCCACTATCCTTTGGCGGGATCACGACAGGGAGGGCCATAGCGGGCTAGCTCATTTTCCACGATACTTTTAGTCTCTCATGACTTTTAATAGGGTTTTTTTTAGCCTTTTAATAGCACTTCTAAGTGCTATTAAAAGTTATGAAAGACTAAAAGTATTTATGAACGAAAATGTATAGACTAAAAGTAGGTGAAATTTGGTATAACGACTAAAAATAAAATAACATATTAAACCCTTTATACTACCTCAAAGCCTGAAGGAATGAATATGAATCCTCTTAAAATTAATCTATGCAAGAACATTTACTATTAAATTTCAATTATAAGATTAAATTATCATTTAGTTCAGTAAATAGTCATTTTGTTTCATGAATGTGTGAAGCGCTATCATTATAGTCCCATAATATATCAAAATTGTAAATATTTCTCTAAGTGTCTCTTCTGTTAGTAATTTTATGGATTAAATTGACAAAAAAACACATTTGAGGATTAAAATAACTAACAAAAGACATATTTGATAACCAAAATGACTTACAAAATATACATTTGGGGATGTATTTGTAATTTTGATACATTCTTGGGACTATATTAACAACCCCTCACACAATAATTAGGAATTTAAATGAATGATTATCCATTTTAGTTTGTAATTGTGGCTATCCCTAAAATTTTAGGCAAACTTTGCTACTTTGTAACATTATTTCCTGAAGTACCATCCTTTTTAATGTACCAAAGTGTCATAACCCATGTAAGAGTTTTATTTTCTTATTGGCTTAAATATAATTTTGGCCCCTGTAAATATGGCCATAATCCATTTAGGACACTGTAAAAAAAGTTAAAATGGTCATTGCAAATATTAAGCGTTTACAGTTAAGTCCCTCTGTAAACTTTTCATCCAAAAAAACTGACGTGGCTAACGAAGATGACGTCAGCATTACATCATCAATGATTAACAGAGAAAGATTGAAATGACTCTGTTCTGCTTCAGAATCTTCCAAAAAAAGAGAATAATTAACAGAGAAAGATTGACACGATTCAAAAACGATAATATTTCTCTGTTAATCATTGATGATGTCATGCCGATGTCGTCTCCGTTAGCTAGACCATTTTTTTTGGATGGAAAGTTAACAGATGGGCTTAACTGTAAACGCTTAATATTTGCAAGAGTCATTTAATATATTTTTTACAGGGGACTAAATGGATTATAGCCATATTTACTGGGCCAAACATATATTTAAGCCTTTTTTATTTAAGTAGTTAGCCTATCACACTTTCAAAGTGCAATAGGTCTTTTACACCAAAAAAGTGCAATAGGTCTTCTTATTATTATTTTCTTATTTTAATGTTTCTTAGTCTGTTTTGGTACTTTAAGGTACGAAAAAAATTTAGGTGTTCAAATATGCAAAGTTCATCTTTCAATAACCGGTTTAGGGAAAAATATTAATTTCACCACAAAATATGTAAAGTATGATGCAAATCAATGCGTTTTTAAGTACTTTAGGGTCTTGAAAAATTTAGTCGTTCAAGTACACGAGTTTAATCCTCAATAGTAGACTTAGACAAAAAAAAACTGTGATAAAATTTGTAAAACACAATGCTTGTAAGTGTGTTTTGTGGTATTTTAGTTTTCAAATGTGCCAAGTCTAGTATTTTAGGAAAAAAATGTTTGTTGGCAGCTAGTATTTTGTTTTTTCCTTTCTTTGTTTTGTTACTTTGTAACACCACACAAAAAATTGCCAGTGTGATGCTTTTTTGAATTTTTTTTTTGTGTGACCCTCTTCTTGACATGAGTCACATATTTTTCTCTGTCTCAATTTCTTTAATTCGCTAACGTTGTTGGATTAAGTCGACTCTTTTTTTACCCTCGCATTTTAGAGTTGTGGCGTATCACATCACCGTTGTATACGAGTTATTACGGTCTATTTCCTGTGGAGGAACTAGACTGAACACAAGTAATATGAAAATGATAATAATCGCAAGAAAGAGTTTGAGATGAAAAGTTTGTGATCCCTTTCATTGGCCTCTGAGGGTGATATATATATTACAAGGGTAATTATTGACATTTATTATACATTATGGTTGTTGTGGTCGTTACAAGACATAGAGATGAATTATAGGGATCAAATAACTGTGTTGTCTGTCATTACTGCAGAGCAGGCCGAACATATGTAGTAGCCGACCGAATGAGGAATGTGGGTCGATCGATGGATAGCTTATGTTGTGTTCGTCCTTTTCTGAGTAGAACATGGGTCAATATTGGTCATTTGGGAATGACTCTGAACTCATTGTCGTATACATTGAAGACATGCTCTAGCTTGTAACATATGTCACAAGTAGAGGTTTATGTTTTGGCTCAAGTCGGCTCAATGACCCTGTGTTTTGGGTTGGGCTAGCTCATAGTTGCCAGAAAAGAATTAAGCCATTTTGGGCCCGGCCAAATGGCATGTGGGCCAGGATGGGCTCCTTTTTATACACTTTTTATGATTACCTTTGTTAAAAGTTGAACTAAGTTGGACCGGCAACTTAGTGTTTTGAGTTAGACTAAAAAAACAGTGCCTAATAGAAAACTTGACTAATTCAATAGATAATTGGACTAACCCAACCTTGCCCAATTTTTTGTTTTAGCCTAACGAACCAGACCGGGTTGGTCGGGGCTACCATGACATGTGAGCATGGAAGGTGTTATCAAATGTTAGGATTGAAAAGTTTGGAGAAAAGGAAAAGATCTCATCAAAAAAAAGGAAGAAAGACACTCAAATTTAATTGGGCTAGAGCAAACAAGTAGCCAAACAGAGTCTCAATAAGGTAGCTCAATTGGTGAGCTAAAGGACACGAAGGAATTGTATGAAGCATGTCGAGGGTTCAAACCCCAGAAACTAATATTACCCCACCCCATTAATATTTGGTTAAAAAAAAGTAGCCAAAAAGAGGCAGCATGACAAATAGGCCACACATGTGAACGAATTTCAGATCAAGCCCGGAGAGAAAGGGATTTGATATAGGAAATAAAACTCACTTTCGTTTCACTTACTACCTATTATTATTAAGAAAAAAGGAAAGGAAAAGAGGTAACAAAAAATGCTACAGTTCCCGGCGTTTATGACGCAGTACCCACTGTCGACGAGGATGATTCCGACGTCGTTTCTGCTACCCTCTCAGTGGCCCCAGCCTCACAACGAAGAACTCCTTCTCGCCATGGAGGAGTCTGATTTTGAAGAAAAGGTATTCTCCTCTCCTCTCCTCTTCGCTTGAACCCTCATCATTTCTAGGGTTCAAAACGGTACCGTTTTGCTTTCGAGTTCAAAATCACGTGTTAACCAACGAACAGCAGTTTTCTGATTGCCATTCAGCATCAAGTTAATTAACTTCTAGTTCTTTTAATTTGGCAGATTAAAGTTAAACCTTGTTCATTTCATAGTCATGTTTGCAAATGATTGGGAATTTTAGATTCAGAAAAGGCGTTGCATTGAGGATTCAGTGATATTGCTCCTACTAAATATAAATTTATTAAGAAAATTATCGTGGACGACTTTAGGTGAAAAATCTGTTTAACTTGCACATATTTATGTTGTTTACATCTTGCAGCTAAAATATATTATCTTTAGGAAGCCCAATGAATTTTTTCCCCATATCCTCAGGAGTACTGCAATTATTTACGACATTAGCATTTACCTATTTGCTTTAACTTAGCTGCATTGCATAGGTTTGAATTAAACTAGTCACTAATTATGTAGCACACACACTTCTGATTGAAGACGTGTCTGACACCGATACCGACACTTCAATTACTTGTATTTTCAAAAATATTCAAAATAAAACCGGTGTCTATGTCCGTGTCGTGTCTGCGTCGGTGCTTCATAGGTCACTAACATTCTGGAATCAGGAGGTAAGGTAATGCATACATGTTTATATACATTTAAACATGTTAGAGTTGAAACGTTCAGTTCAGGGGATAATAAATAGGGAGAGTGGAGTGCTGGTTGAATCTTTCTCTTATTTATTTCATTTTTGCCTCCTCTCTCAATGTTGGCAGTGCAATGAAATCAGGAAGATGAACAGCAACCTGATTGTGATGGGGAAAACAACAAACGAAAATGATAAGGAAGACTTTGACAACGAGGCTGATGATGATGATGATAATGACAATGCAGAGGAATCTGAGGGTGAAGAATTTGAGCAAGAAACTGGTTGAGCAACCTGCACGTCACTGCCCACTTATCTTTTGTTTCTTTCTCTGCCTGGCTATGTATCTTTTGCATTGAGGATTCAGTGATATTGCCCTTGTATTTAAGTATTGCCCCTTCTTTCATACTATTATTACATACTTTGTTGCCTTTGCTCCTTGTACTTTATCAAATGCAAATAACCTCAACAACAGCATGAGTTGAGTTCACATAAGATCGAGAAGGAGCAATAAAAACTCAATTAACGATCTTCTTTTAGGAATGGATCTTCTTATCATCTATTCTTGTTATGGTAATTAGAATTTCTGCTATTTACACCTCCTGCAAGGCCCAATTGCTTAGATGCCCATTACATAAAAACATGGTCCATTCATCAATGGCCAAGATCACTCTGCAAGATCGAACGGCCCAAAACCACCAAGACAAACACCACTAAAACTCTATAAATACATCATTTCAATGCTCATCAATGGTAAGTAATCTTTACAACTTAGACTCATTCACTCAAATACTGACTTGAGCGTCGGAGTGTTATTGCAGGTACAACCTCGCCACCTCAAGACCGAAAGACATAAACAGAATCAAGGATAAAACATCTACTAACTGCGTAATACCAATCACTAAGATCGGAAGCACAGTACCGAACGTTGGCGACTTCACTGGGGAGGATCTTATGCTTTAGTTCCTCTCCCATCTCTTTGGTCAACGATGAACATCTCCAGGATCTTCATCCAAGGTCGACAAGGTCGGAAGATCGAAATTTCCGTCGAGGATCTTCATCCAAGGTCGACATGGTCGGAAGATCGGAATTTCCATCTTGGATCTTCATCCAAGATCGACAAGGTCGGAATTTGCCTTCAGGATCTTCATCCAAGGTCGACAAGGTGGATCTTCATCCAAGGTCGGCAAGGTCGGAATTTGCCTCCAGGATCTTCATCCAAGGTCGACAAGGTGGATCTTCATCCAAGGTCGACAAGGTGGATCTTCATCCAAGGTCGACAAGGTCGGCAAGGTCGGAATTTGCCTCCAGGATCTTCATCCAAGATCGGCAAGGTCGGAATTTGCCTCCAAGATCTTCATCCAAGGTCGGCAAGGTCGGAATTTGCCTCCAGGATCTTCATCCAAGATCGGCAAGGTCGGAATTTGCCTCCAAGATCTTCATCCAAGGTCGACAAGGTCGGAAGATCGGAATTTCCATCTAGGATCTTCATCGAAGGTCGACAAGGTCGGAATTTGCCTTCAGGATCTTCATCCAAGGTCGACAAGGTGGATCTTCATCCAAGGTCGACAAGGTCGGAATTTGCCTCCAGGATATTCATCCAAGATCGGCAAGGTCGGAATTTGCCTCCAAGATCTTCATCCAAGGTCGACAAGGTCGGAAGATCGGAATTTCCATCTAGGATCTTCATCCAAGGTCGACAAGGTCGGAATTTGCCTCCAGGATCTTCATCCAAGGTCGACAAGGTGGATCTTCATCCAAGGTCGACAAGGTCGGAATTTGCCTCCAGGATCTTCATCCAAGGTCGACAAGGTCGGAAGATCGAAATTTCTGTCGAGGATCTTCATCCAAGGTCGACAAGGTCGGAAGATCGGAATTTCCATCTAGCATCTTCATCCAAGGTCGGCAAGGTCGGAATTTGCCTCCAGGATCTTCATCCAAGATCGGCAAGGTCGGAATTTGCCTCCAGGATCTTCATCCAAGGTCGACAAGGTCGGAAGATCGGAATTTCCATCTAGGATCTTCATCCAAGATCGGAAGGTCGGAATTTGCCTCCAGGATCTTCATTCAAGACCGAACAAGATCGACCTCGACAACTTCACGATCTCAACGATCATCGTTCTCCCCCACGCCGTCAACGAGGGAATGGTTTCCGTTCTCCTCCGACCTCGACAACATCACGATCTCGACGATCATCGTTCTCCCCCACGCCGACAACGAGAGAATGATTTCCGTTCTCCTCCGACCTCGACAACATCACGATCTCGACGATCATCGTTCTCCCCCACGTCGTCAACGAGGGAATGGTTTCCGTTCTCCTCCGACCTCGACAACATCACGATCTCGACGATCATCGCTCTCCTCCACGCCGTCAACGAGGGAATGGTTCCCGTTCTCCTCCGGTTGGGACTGATCTTAAATGATCTCCCCAAGCGACCAATCAAGGTCGCAAAATCTTTGAGAATCAGTTAAATCCGAGCCGAGTCTCAGTAACTATCTCAAAGAGACTAGGTCTTCAAGGATCGAAACGTCCTAAGAACGACTATTGGCCACAGCTGCCGATACCCCTACAGGGCGAGTTGAATCTGGGCCGAGTCCTGGTAAACTGCCCTATAGGTTCGAGCCCGGTAAATCGAGTTCCTCATTTACCGACGTTCTTTCATCGTACATATCCACCTCGAGTCCCTTGGGTGCGAAACGACATACATGACATGCAGAATTAAAAAAGCATTCATAAATCTCGTAATCTGGAAACATCGTACATATCCACCTTGAGTCCCTCAGGTGCGAAACGACATACATGGCATGCAGAATTAAAAAAGCATTCATAAAGCTCGTAACGAGGTCCAAAATTTCAAGATCGGCATCAGCTCAAGACTAAAGGAACGTCTACTCAAAGAGCCAAAAACGCAAGGCTGCATCATCTTATCAAGTCAAGATCGCTCCTCAAGCAACCAGACTTGGGGGGCCACTGTTATGGTAATTAAAATTTCTGCTATTTACACCTCCTGCAAGGCCCAATTGCTTAGAGGCCCATTACATAAAAACAGGGTCCATTCATCAATGGCCAAGATCACTCTGCAAGATCGGACGGCCCAAAACCACCAAGACAAACACCACTAAAACTCTATAAATACATCATTTCAATGCTCATCAATGGTAAGTAATCTTTACAACTTAGACTCATTCACTCAAATACTGACTTGAGCGTCGGAGTGTTATTGTAGGTACAACCCCGCCACCTCAAGATCGGCCACCTCAAGACCGAAAGACATAAACAGAATCAAGGATAAAACATCTACTAACTGCGTAATACCAATCACTAAGATCGGAAGCACAGTACCGAACAATTCTCATTTCATCATTTATGTCATTTCATAGTTATTACTATGATAGTACCCTAGTAAATATTTAAAATATTTATGAGATCTTTCTCATCGTCTTCTGAATTTTGCGAGAAAAGAAAGAGAGATCATCATATGTTCCCTCATTATCAAATGCATCACCCTTGTTTGATCATGATTCTCTGATGTGAACCTAGGGTTACCAAATAGGTTTGGGAAGGCTTATTTTAGAAGGGGTAAGAAGGGAAATGTCCCAAAGCAAGTGGAGAGAGTATTGTAACAAACTCTGTTGGGTCAGCAGAGAGAGTGTGTTTGTTTCTGTTTATGTTGCTATACCGGGGGGTAGGCTGTTAGTGAGAGGAGGCTTGGTTTGGGCAATTCTGTACTTGGGAGTACAGTACACAGTAGTGTGTCACTGCACTTGGTTACTTTCTAATTTTCTTGTTTTCCTGTACTATTTCTGCTTTTGGTATCACTCTGATTCAGAGCCAATAAATGTATTGTTTCACTGAAGATTGTTCTTTTTCTACTACTGTTTCATTGGTACCTATCATTCTCCTACTTGAAGAGTCTTGGAAGATCCTTTGGAAAGTGGCAAATCACGACGGTGGGGGCGTATTTGCAAACACTCTAATGTCGAAGTCAGCAAGAGAGAATGAGAGATAATTAATGAGCAAAAGTGTACCTAATGTCAGAGTGGGGTCACTTATTTATAGGTGATTGGTAGTGACTGACACGCGCGTCCACACGGTGCGTGGAAGGACGCGTGAGGGGTTGACGTGGCAAAGGTCGTAAGACTGTTATGGCCGAGCCGATGTGAAATCTCGATTGATTGATTTGCCTGGGACGATCTCGTCTGTTAGATCATAAACATCTTGTATTGATCCACGGGCATACTACTTTTGACTCCATAACTTGAGATCTACCTTCACGAGGAAGAGCCAGAGTATCCCACACTTTTGTGGCACATCAAGAAATGTCTAGTTTTGAAATTCATCTTTTATTGCTTCCTTTGATCATATGTCCAGT
The DNA here is from genome assembly GCA_039519185.1 of Astragalus membranaceus. Taxonomy (NCBI): domain Eukaryota; kingdom Viridiplantae; phylum Streptophyta; class Magnoliopsida; order Fabales; family Fabaceae; genus Astragalus; species Astragalus membranaceus. The sequence continues at coordinate 45,942,852 of CM076848.1, forward strand.
TAGTTTTGGGATTTGAAACACCATTTTCAGTTGAAAACGTAGATATGATCTTTATCGCATCTCAGTGCACCACTTGATTTGTGTATCATACTGAGGATAGATAACCAAATACTGTGTCTGATAGGATGGCTCGCTATCCGACTGAGTACCTAGAAGGAGCCTCCCTCACCCCCTTCAACTTGAACTGAATACTTTTGATTAGTTGGCCGACCTTGTAAACCCTAATAGATGACTCACTCCTTTTAGTTGTATAAATGTAAATCCCTTATTTAGCGCATAATCTCGGAAATCCCGTCGGATTACTCGCCTAAAAGTCACAATATTAAACACATTATTAAGGCCAGGGTCCTTAGAGGCTAAAGGATCCAGATTTAATGGAGATGCACAAAATCTCTCGCATTTTATACTTTACTCGATCACCTTAGTTATCATCTTGTCCACAAGACGTGAACAATTTGCTTCAAAGAAATTTTCACCTTTTCAATGGTTTAAATTTGGTGTTAGTCATCTTTCTTCTGCCGTGTCTCCTATAAGTTCCATTAAATTGTAAATTAAATCTATTTCAGCCATTTTGTATTCCATTCATATTGTGTGTAGCAGAAACCTGAATTGAGTCTCTTAATGAAAATTTCAACATTATTGTGAACACGAAAATTTGACAATTTGGATATCACGCAATTGGTGTTCCATACAGACACGTTCCTTCGTCTTTTTCTTAAAAGACTTCTCATTCCGTTCATTCCCACCCTGAAAACAACAACCTCACGCATTCATTTAGCTCCACAAGCAGCTTCTTAGGCTACATATATGATTTTAATCATTATTTTTAATGTTATCTTCTTTTAAATTATATTTTGAGTTTTTTTCAGTTATTTTTATAAACGTTATTGAAAAAAAGATTAATGAGTAGCCTTACGATTAGAGGTGTCATGTATAGATGGGTTAGTAAAATTCATTGATATAATTACAATTTGTTACGGATTGGGCCCAATCCTCAATAGTGAGGCCCATTATCAAAAGCAAACTCATTGATCAACGGCTAAGATCTAGGCCCTAGATCGGACGGCTCTGATTCATTAGGTCAACACACATTTACTCTATAAATAAGCATTCAATGCAATGCCAAGGGTACACACTCGATCTCTCCTATATTCTTACCTCTAATCAATTCACTTCCTGACTTGAGCTTCGGAGTGTCTTTGCAGGTACCCCCCCCCCCCACCTAAGATCGGAACTCCAACTAAGATCGAAACTCCAACCAAGATCGGACTCCATCCAAGATCGAAACTCCATCTAGGATCGGAACTCCACAACGGAGCTCAGTTAATCAAGACCTACTACTACCAACTATCCCGGATTGTCCATACCTTTCGAGATACGGTACAGAACATTGGCGACCACAGTGGGAGGATCTTGTACCCTGGTTCCTCTCCCATCTCCTTGATTGACGATGGCTCCCACCTTATGTCATAGGACTATCCCGAGTGTCGTTGAGGGACCGGTCCTACAGCAGGTGACTCCGGAAGGAGTGGCAGTCACCATACCCCTTAGCCCGGCGCATGCTCGAAGCTCGGTTACGGCTATGGTTCCTGTGAGCTCAGCCCAGAACCGACTTCCACCTCCCCCACAAAAGGTGAAATTGCTGAGATCCGGGCTCGTAATATCCCTAATCGGAGTTCCTCTCGGCGCAACTCTTCAAGTGGAAGGACTCATGGCCGCAGGCGTCACCGTTCTCCGGCTTGGAGGAGATACCATCATCGCACACCACCTCGTCGTAGAGGAGGGCGAGGATCGGAGACTCCCCCAACTCGGACCCCTGATGATTCCTACGATCCTGAGGGTTCCCCTCTGCCTAGCTCGTCTCTGTTTTCCTCTTCTCCGGGGCGACATTCCAGAAGTCGGGAAAGGTCCCCGAGGCAGGAACATTAGCGCCCTCGCTCGCGGGGATCCCCCAGCAAATATGGCTACCGACTGTCTCCACCCCCTTGAGAGGTCGGCAAAGCGTAAAGGACCTTTCACAAGTAAGATCGTCTATTTTTCGGTGCCGAAGCACCTCGAGAAACACCCTGAGGGTTTGAAATTGTATGATGGAACCGGCGATCCGGATCGTCACCTCGACAATTTTTGACACGATAATGCAATACCGGAACGTCCCGGATGAGATTAAGTGCCGAATTTTCCCTCTCACTTTGGAGCAAACAGCTTTGGATTGGTTCAGGGCCCTCAAGCCAAACACCATCTCTTCGTGGGAACACTTGGTTAAGCTTTTTTCTGCTCACTTCGCTCACTTCAAGATGAAGCTGAAATCCCCGAAGGTGCTGCAAGCAATTCGGTAAGGTGAGAATGAGTCTCTCCGAGACTATATAGAGAGATTCAACTGCGAAGCTGCGCAAGTCCGGAACCTCGACGATTCTTTCCGACTTTACTTCATGGATGTGGGACTTCGTGAAGGGAGTTTGTTTCAAACCGATGTCGAAGTAAATTAGCACGAGACTCTCGCGGAGTTCCTCCGGAGGTCTTAGAAGTACATTGATCATGAAGAAGGGGTTAATGCAGGAAGGTCATGTGTCACCTAGGCCCCGGAATGAGCCTACGGGCGTGATGTAATCCGACTTTGTAAATATTCAACCATCTAATATATATGGATCGACTACGATTTTCCTCACACTGAGTGCTTAGTAAAAGTGAGTTCCGAGGTTGAAGGGAAGGATTTGGGATCGGTCGAACGATCGTCTTAAAATTCCACGCTAAACCGGAACCCAAGACACCGAGCTCGACATCGCTAGTGTACGAGGTAGTGGCGACCCGTTGGGACGAGTTCAATCCGGTCCGAGCCTCGGTAGACTGTCCCAAGGGCTTTGAAGATCTTTGGATTTCGAAGTCGCAAAGACTATTGGCCGAGGCTACCATTACCCTGATGGGCGAGTTCAGTCTAGGCCGAGTCCTGGTAAACTGTCCTGCAGGCGACATTAAACTGACACCTCGAGTCCCTCGGGTGGTCACGTTTTAACATGGCTGAAGCTGCCATTACCCTGAAGGGCGGGTTCGATCTGGGCCGAGTCCTGGTAAACTGCCCTGAAGGCGACATTAAACTGACACCTTGAGTCCCTCAGGTGGTCACGTTTTAACATGGCTGAAGCTGCCATTACCTTAAAGGGCGGGTCACTCGGTGGTCACATCATTCCCGAGTCCCGGATATTCAGAGGAACCTTGAGTCACTCAACGGTCATCTCTGTCTTGTGAGCACTAGCCCGCCTTCATGAAGATCGGCGTTGGGGGTAAAAACTCACGCAAGCACAAGCCCGGCTTCGTGAAAGATCGCACCTAGGAAACAAAATCCCAGTCACTCTGAGAAAGGGTCAACGAAGTCTTCAGGAAAGTACTCAGCTCTGGAGCTCGGACAAGCTTACAAGTCAAGATCGCTTCACAGGCGACCCGACTTGGGGAGCAACTGTTACGGATTGGGCCCAATCCTCAATAGTGAGGCTCATTATCAAAAGCAAACCCATTGATCAACGGCTATGATCTAGGCCCAAGATCGGACGGCTCTGATTCATTTGGTCAACACACATTTACTCTATAAATAAGCATTCAATGCAATGCCAAAGGTACACACTCTCTCCTATATTCTTACCTCTAATCAATTCACTTCCTGACTTGAGCGTCAGAGTATCTTTGCAGGCACCCACCCACCTAAGATCGGAACTCCATCTAAGATCCGAACTCCATCCAAGATCGGAACTCCTTCTCGGATCGGAACTCCACAACGGAGCCCAGTTAATCAAGACCTACTACTACCAACTATCCTAGATCGTTCATACCTTCCGAGATACGGTACAGAACACAATCCATTAAAAATGAATGAAATAAATCAAATACATCATCGATTTATCATCCATACATTAAAATCCAGTCTGTTCCATCTATTTACAATTTTTAACAAATGGATATCCAAATTTCATCCATTAAATTTTTGAAAAAAAAAACTATATAAATTTATCAAATGGTTAAATATATTTTTCGTCTTATAAAATTTGGGTTTTTCTTCAAAGAGTTTTCACCTGCTTTTGACCCTCGAAGTCTTTTTTTCCCATCATTTTTGTCTCGTTAATTTCAATAGCGTTTAAAAATGCTACGAAAAGTTCAAAAAACGCTATTAAAAGTCAAGAAGCGGTATTAAAAATCGTAAGAGACTAAATTTGGTGGGAAAAAACTTGGAGGCCCAAAAGTAGGTGGCAATGGTGGTGGTTGGTGGTCGGCTATTGGAGAGCCACTGCGTTGGCTGCCTAAGCACCACCACGAACCATATTTTGATAAAACATATCTCATATATACTGCGAATACCGTCCTGCATTCACTCTGCAGTCGGTTATTCGCGCGAAACATTTCCTGTTACCGCACACAACCAATACCCTTTGATCCCTCTCGTATAACGTTGCGCTTTCTCGTCGTTCTTTCCCTTCTTCTCTTCTACCTCCGTCGTTCTTTCCCTTCTTCTTCTACCTCCGCTCTCATTCCTTTCTTCTTCTCGCTGTCTTCTTCTTTTAGGAAACTTATATTGAAAATTTCGAAACCCAGGTGCAGCACGTATTTCCTCTTCCTGTTACCTTCTTCTTATCTTCTTATTTTGATCTTGATTTTGATATTGATTCTGAATTTGATATCCGCTTCTGATTTTGTAGAGAATACCGAGAGATGAGGGAAAAGAGAGGGAATCGATAGTGGGGGAGATGTGACGGTGATGGAGAGATGCGGTGGTGAGAGAGATGGTGGCGGCGCTGGAGAAGATGCGCGTCAACCAGAGGCTTCGAAGGCCGGCGAAAGCAAGACGTGAAGGGGAGCGCAACGGGATTTCAAGATGGTGCGGTTGCTGTAAAAAGAGTACACGACGGCGAACGGTTGTGTGCTAATTTTATTTCTGTTTCATCTGTATCTCCGTTTAGTGCTTAAATTACTCCCTGATTTTTTTTTACTCTTCATCGATTTTGCCTCCGTTTTTACTTATTTTAGAAGCGAACAGCCTTGGAAAAGCAACAGGAAAGCAACTAAAATTTGGGCAACTAAGAACACAATCTTGGAGGAAAGAATTAGTACTGAAGTGTATAAAAATGGAAGAACAGTGAAGAATTGGTACTGAAGAGTCACCGCCTCTGATGAGAAAGAAATTTGAGATGTTGAGCGATTTGGAGGAAGAAAACCAAGGCAATTTGGTAAGTTTGTCCATCCAGATGCTTATGTAAATTTAGATTTTTCTTCTTCTTTCTATTAGCTAAAGAAAATGATGTTTAATTACATGAATATCATCTATGTTTCAGGACAGAAGAGAGAGTAAGAGACTAACAGCGACAACCGGTGGTGACGAGCTTAGTGTGAAGAAACTCATAGAAGAAGAGATGTTTATTGACCGGGATGAAATAAAGGAACAAGGTAATGTTGTAGAATCAAAGCAATTCGGATTAGCGTCTGAAGACTCCCTGAAGACAGATTCCAAAAGAAAAAGGAAATATCGCAAGAAAAGCCGTGATATGGACACACATGATTTGAGTTCAGCCTTGAAGAAACTTGAATACTCACATAATCCGCCTACAGAGCAACAACAATCAAGAGATAATATTGATTTGGACAAGATAACAGATGATTTTTGTCACTTTGAAGCTGCGTGTTCATTGATGCATGACAATGATGGCGAAGATCATGCGCAAACGAACCAAAAGCATTTAATTTCTGATGAATTTGCAAGAGATGCAATTCATGAATTTGTGAATCAGATGATATTAAATGGCAAAGATCTGGCAGAAGATAGAAAATCACTTTGCTCACATGAACTCATAGAAGCAATTCAGGTTATAAGCTCAGATAAGGAATTGCTTCTCAGACTTCTACAAGACCCGAATTCACATTTACTGAAGTATATTCAAGAGTTGGAGAATTCCCAAGTGAGAGGTGACAAAGAATACATTTCAGTTACCGGTTCCAATTTCTCTGAACAAACTACGGAGATTGTCTAAATGAGGTAATTTCACTCACTACATTATATCTTTATGTAGATCATTGATTTCGATATAAACTTACTACAATGCCAGTAGCACAATCAGTTATAATGGACCACTTAAGATTGCTTTGAAAGCCTATGTGACTATAAGATTTTCTATGAAGTCTAAACTATCATTTGATTCTTTTGCAGGATGTAAAAGAAGAGAACCAACCATCATCTCCACTGTCATCTCCTTCTCACTCTTCCATCAATAAGAAAATTGAAGAGCTAGAAAGTAGTGCAGATGTATCCGGGCGACCAAGTCTTGTAGTTACTAAAAGGAAAAAAAATTCAATAAACAGCATTAGTTATATTTGCTTCTTAAATTTCTCCCTTTGTTTAATCTTTGTTTGTCATTGTTGGTATTTATATTTATAGGTACTATATTGAGGAGAGCAAGAACAAGAGAAGGGCAATGCCTCTTTTGCAACCATGTTGAACAACAGAAGTACATGTCTCTTGCTAATCCTATGACCTCATCTTATGTGTGTTAACAGTGAGTAAGATGGTATGCCCATAACCTATACCCTCCACACATATAGATTGCACACTGTGCTGACAGTGAGTGAAACCCATGTGTTTTATATCTATTTTTTTTATTGAGCTGTAACCATTTAGCTGTATAGTTATGAAATCAATTAGAAAGTTATTTTTCAGTTTTTAGCTTTCAATTAGCTTTTGTGTGTCAATGTCTTTTATTTGCTTTTTCTTTTGTTTGTTTGACTAATTTTTAATTTTCCCTCTTTTGTGTTAACATGCATAACTTGCTTTTGTATTAGGTGTGGGATATCATTTCATTCCCTATCTTTTGACCCTAATAAAATTATTTGAGCCTGGTATTAGATTATTAACTTTTTAATGCATCCAACTTGATAGAAGGAACATGTGATTGATACTGCAACAACAGTGCTTACTGGAATAGTTCCTTGATAGCTTCCATTGCAACAATTTTTTTTCTTATGCTCTCTTTTTTAAAAATTTTTCTTTGCATATTGTGAATGGAAGCTACCCTGTTTATTTTTTAGTTCAAATTCAAACATTAATTGTCTCCATCTTTTACTAAAAGTTTGATTTTGGGTGGTTTTGGTTATTCGTTTCATTGTTTGGAGAATGCCGTGAGCAATTTTGTTAGAAAATGTTATAATGATCAAATGTGAGCTTGGATAGTGATTTACAATTCAATTCATGTTGCCTCTTTGAACACCTTTGGCAGTGGCTTCATCTGATTTTTGTCCTTAGTGTCAGTAGTTAATTCGTTGAGCATCAATGAATTATGTTGCAAGACTGTTGAAAAACAATACCACTTAATCTACTATTATGTATCAACCACCTAAGGGAGCTGTGTTTGTGTGGCAGGTAACTCAGAATCAAATTCCAGCATTGGTTTTGATCAAAAAAAATATATTCCAGCATTGGATAATTTGTTGAAAAAGGGCACAGTCCAACAATATGCTATCTTCTGTCCAGTGGCCAAGATGCTATCTTAAGTGCATCTCTTTACATAGTCAATTGTTTACGTGAAGTTTCTTACTTTTAATTTCTTGTAAAATTTGTTTAAGCCACCAAATACATCACAGCTGCAGGATTCAACACCAAGTGGCTTGGCATATTTGGAAATGGCATGGTGCAGTCTTTTATTGATGCACATACTCTAACTCTGTCAGGTACAATCAGAAAAACTTATACTTTGATCAGATATGATAATGTCACTTATAAAAAAAATGATAATGTCAGACTGATAAATGTTTATAGATTTTGTTAGATTGTTCCTCTCTTTTAGTGTTATTATTGATAATAAAATAAGAATCTCTACATAGTGAATCTCTACCCAGGATTGCATTTTGAATTTATTATACATTGCATAGCATATATTGAAATTTCATTTTTGACTGAATGCAGCATTTGTGGGGATAATATTAGGAAGTATAGGCTTGTAGTAAATTGCTTACTAGATATATACCATAAAGTTACCTACTGAATAAACTTCAATAATCAATTTACATCGGATCGAGATTACTAGGATTTATGATAGGTTACTAGAATTGGGCCTTAGCGCAATACAGGGGCTGAATAGGGAATTATTAGTTATGTGGCAATATTCTGTTAGTAGGGGATGGGCTATAAAAGATAGAGAAGAGGAGGATGGGGGTTATTGTGATTTGTGAAGTTTATTAAGAAATTAGTTAGGAGAGGTTTTCTCTCTGGTTTAGGAGTCTTGGGTTCTGGTTTGTTCTTACTGTAATTGAGCTTTTGCTCCATTTTCCATTGAATCAAATACAGTTTCATTGTTCTTGAATATATGGGTTCTATCACTTTAGCTTAGAGTCTATAGTCATGTGGTAAATTCCTCGCTGGATAGACTTATATTGGATAGGGGTTGCTAGGTTTCGAACTTGTCTTAGAGTGTTTGCTGCTAACAATTGACTATAAGAAGGCTCTAAGGGTAGTTGCAGTGTTGCACCTAGCATTACGACATCACACAAATGTAATGCTTACAATCTTAAAAGGAAAAACTGCTACGATTTCAGCAAGTTAGTTGAACAAATCATACTGATTTATTCACGCTACGTACATGTTCTTCTGAGCTACATTGTTGTGAATTTGATTCCCTCTTTACAATTTGTTCTCATGTCACAATGAGTTATATCATGCTTCTCTTTATCTGTTATTGATGATACTCTTTTTCTGTTTTATTTTATGCCTTTTGTTGTTGTTTTACAGGTTTCTTCATACAAATTGTTAATTTTAATACTGCTGGAAGTTTTATTATTTATGTAAGTATTTATGGGAAATAATTGATTAACTTCATTATTACTTAGGGTTGATGTTGTTCAGATCCGACTTTCTAAGGACACTATGTTTGAAGGGGGGCATTCAGTAAGGAAACAAAGAGGTATGTCAGCTCCAGTGTCACTTCTTCTACCCTTATTTTTGTGTACTTCCTCATTTGTGGAAATATCGCGTCTCTTTTTATTGGCCAGTTATCAAGCTCTACCTTTCTCTTGTGCCATATTATGGTGACCTTTTCTTCTCTACATGACTATAAACTAATCAATTGAGTTCTTTTGAAATGCTATTATTGCTAAATCAGTTTGAATTAATTTTCTTTATAGAGTTTTGATTGTCTAGATTTAACAACATCCTATTTTCATATTAGCAAAGCATTAGTACAACAAAGAGTAGGCATAGCATGACAAGCATGACACATATTACCTATACATGTTAACTATATTTAGCATGCATTAGAGAAGGTGAAAATAATCATACTTCATGTAAGACAAATGATAGGATCAAAGGATATCTCATTGGACTTTAATATCAGTAGCTTCAGATCTATTCCAATTCCAACAATCAGGTTCATGCCTTTTTCTATTTCATTGTTTTGGTATTTGTTTTCTACCTTTTTTATTTGTTTATTATTTGATTTGATTGTATCTCTTCTTCCCTTAAAGGTGCAATTGGGTAAAGATGATGTGTTCATGTTTTTGAATTTCACAATAGCAACCAAAGCAAATTCAAAGTTTCACATTATTTGATGTTACCTCAACGTCGTTACTCCAAATCCCTAATCGAATGTTTGAGTTGCAAGTTAAATGCCTTGTTGTCATTATTAGTGGTGATATAGGAGTCTGCTTGGATGCCTCATGTTGAGAATAGATGCTGACTTGATACTATACCAAAATAGATATTCAGTATTTGAGTTCAATTATATTTTCACCATCATCCGTAAAGGAGTTTTCAAGGAAATGTTGTTTCTTACCATTACATAGATTGCTATATTCAGTAGTTTTCTTTCACTTTAGATTTTCCTTTCCATATGTATCCGTCCTAATCATTTCAGTTTAGTTACCTTTTTTTTTGTCTTACTCATTTCAGTTTGCTGAGTTTTTCTAAAGTAGCTTTTAAGTACTATATAAAAGGATTCAAGATTTTATAATAAAAAGTGAGTTTAGAATCTAAATGAAACTATTGAAGTGCTTCAATCTACACATCTGTGTATGATGCATGAAAAGCTCATTGCTGACTATTATAAGTGGAATATTTTCTAGGCTAATGGTAATTTTTTCCTATTTTCAGTTTTGCTAATGACATGGGTGATGATACCTAGAACCAGTAGGTGCTGCAGAGTGACTGAAAGTAAACTGCAGAGTGACTCCCCTATATTTCATAATAATAGAAATATTATGTAGTTTCTTATACTATGTTCATGAAACTTTGGAAATGTTATGTTGAAAATATGTTAACTGTGTAATATAATGTATTATATCACATTTCTGTTAATAACATACTAATAAAATTGTGAACTGACCAGTGGGGTATATTCTTTGGTTAGAGCTGTTGTCCACAGTTCTTCTACTCGATCATTAATCTCCAAGTCCAAGGTATTAACACAACCAATTTTACTAATTTTTTCAAGGGTAAAATATTTTTGGTCCCTACAAAATCGGGTCCTTCTAAGTTTCGTCTCTACATTATCGAAATAGGCATTTTGGTCCCCAACTTATTTTTCCGTTTCCATTATTAGTCCCTAGCGTTAAATGGTCCTGACCGGGTTAACGGAAATCTGAGTTGGCATTTACACGTGTCATTTTTTTATCTACGTGGCTTTTTTTAATTTTTTTACCAAATTTTTTTATTTTATTAAAATTTGTTTTGTGTTAAAAAAATGATCATCTTCTCCTTCACAACAGAAACAACGTTTCTTCTTCACACCCCATCAAAATCCTCCATTTTTTAGCTCCACCAGAAAATCCCCAATTAAAACCAGAGAAAGATCAGAGGAATGAGTTAAGGGCGCAAACACAGAATCCCCCATTAAAACCGGCGAAGAGTGAAAATCGCAAACACAGAGTTAAAGAATCGCAAACAGAATCGCAAATTGCAAAGGAAGAAGAGGAATGAGGATCGATCCAAGAACAGGTTCGCAAACCGCTGCCATCTCCCCATTTGCCGGCAACCACCGCCTCACAACGACAGTTCCCCTCCTCTCTCTCGCGAACACACACACTCTCTCTCTCTCTCTCATCCACGATCTCTCCATCTCTCTCTCTCTCTCTGTGTTACTTCACACTGCTGCTGCTGTTAGGGATTTAGGGATTTTATGGTTTTTAGGGATTAGGGTAAAAATTATGAGAGAGAAACCGCGGAGTAGCAGCGTGAGTGATGATGATGTTGAAACGTGGGTGATGATGTTGAATTGTGGGTTTTTTGGTTTTCTGGATGATGATGTTGAATCGTGAGTGATGATGATTATGTTCATTCTAATTTTACGTATTTTATGTTTATTTTTAATTTTAAAATGTGAGTCAGCATGCCAAGTGGGCCACGTCAATTAAAAATGTCAACATGGCGTGTCCAGTCATGATTCTGTTAGCCCAGTCAGCATGAATTAACGTCAGAGACTAATAATGAAAACGAAAAAATAAGATGGGAACCAAAACGCCTATTTCGTTAATGTAGGGACTAAATTTAGAAAGAGCCAATTTTGTAGGGACCAAAAACATATTTTACCCTTTTTTCAATAAATTTACTATCACTACGTATCACGTCCACTTTCATGTTGGCAGTTCCATTGAACTTAAAAATTAGGAAATCCTTTATTTTGTCAAATCCAAGAAAAATAAGCGGAATTTTTTAAAGATCTTTCAAATGTTGTAGTGAATTTGTCTGGGACTACTTGTATATCGCAATACAAAAATTACATTGAATTTTGTAAATGAACGTTGTAGACATCATAGATAATATAACAATAATAATCATTAATAATAATATAATAAATTTGGTAAAATAATAATAATAATAATAATAATAATAATAATAATATAGTAATATTCCTGTTATTTTAAGAGATAGAAAAATTTAAAAAGGGCATGCCCGTGCGGAGCACGGGTGGTAGAACTAGTTCCTTTAATTTCATCATAATTATTTAACAATTTTTTTATACAATAAATAGTGGGTAAAACATTAACCATTTACAAAGTTAATAAAAAGATCGGATCCAATCATTTAATTATTTTTTATATAATGGATTTGATTGGATGAATTTCTTATGGATAGTTGGATGATTTTTTTTTGATAGGCAATGTTAGATGAATTTCTTAAGATATTTATTAACAATTATGTTTTAGTTATTTGGAGGATATTATTATCACCTCTATTATGCACAGTTTCCAAATCAAATAGAAAATAATTGAAGTTGTCCTATCTAGTCACTTACTTTTTAGTAAATCAAATGCACTCTTGTAAATTACAGGTTGATAAGAGGAGAAAAAGGTGCCCACTCAGCTTATCCGTACCAGAATTAATCTCTTACTTAGAATCAACCAAATTTTTGTGTCCAAACTTACTCATTTGCAACCCCTCGTGGATAATTTGGCCTTTGCTGGTATTGTTGATTTTTATATCATCCATCACCGATGTAAGGCTGATATGATTTCATCCAAATCTGTGTAATGTATTATGTATTTTATTTCTCAGCTCTATCCAATCATTTAAAAGCAACCTATTGAACCCACCAAAAGGCTCCCAAAAATATGCCTTAATAATGTGACGTTGCCATGTAGCCAACTTGCTCCACCATCCAAGGCTATATCCGTTTCGGTCATCAATTTCATTATTGGACCAGTTCTTAAGGATATTTAAAATTAAGTGTATAGTTTTTAAATTTAATGCCAAGTTTATGGTGTATCTTTCTTTCTCCTTCTAAGCTGGTCTCCACATTAATGTCTTGTGTCTTTTATAATATAAAAAAAAAATCATGTTCTTCAACCCACTACGCCAACAGCAGTTAGATAAGTTGCCAACCCAATCTCAAGAAGGTTCAATGGATTTGTCCTCTTCCCAAGCCCCACGCCTTACGGCACCATGTCAAAATCAACCTACTATTGACCTGCAAATTGGAATAAAACAATACATCATACATAACGATTAGTTCAATAATCATACAAATCAACAAGAATAATTTGATTAATTTGACCAACAAAATTTAAGGGTACTTACCCAATTAATAATCATATGAACATTTCAATGAAAAATAATATTCATATAAACAAATCACGACTCGCGAACAGAGAGTCCGGAGCCACGATTAACTCACGAAACGACAACTGACTTTGATGAAAGGAATCAAAACCACCAAAAACGAGACGCATATGACACGTCGCAAAAATTGAATCCGTATCTGACGGCGGTTAACGGAACCCTAACTTAAAAAAGAGTCCAAGGCCACCAGGTCCAACAAGAAATTCAGGCTCACATAAAAATTAGAACCTCAATCACATCTGAAAATTTATCCAAACAAAAACTCATCGTACTATTTCATAACTTGCTCATCTCACTCTTTTTTTTCTTTCTCTGGATCCTTAGGGATTTTTTTTCATCATTATCATATATTAAATCAACTTGGTAATTGAGATTCTTTTTGGTAAAACAGCGGTAATTGCGATTTTTGTTCTAAGTATTTACTGTTTATATTATATAGACTCTTCTCAGTGGCAGTAATTGTTACGGTGAGGCCCACAATGCATAGACCTTGGGCTTCCCTCGAACTGGCCCACGTAGCAACAAGCTCTCGCCGAACCATTCTGAACGCCAATAGGGTACCCTACCGGCGCTCGCGGCGAGCGACTTTGGCGGCGGATGCGATGCGCAACCGCGTATGACAGTGATTCAGCGGAGGTATGAGGCGATCTGGACGGAGAGTGACTAGCACTGGACGAAGATGACGACGTAACAGGAGAACCCTTGTTGATCGATTTCGGCAGTGAAAGAATGGCTCTGATCTTCAACGGATGAGTTAATTTCGACGAGGCACGGTCGTATTCTGCGATTATGTTGCCTAAATCTTCCTCGCTGGTAACGGAAATCAACGTCTCCAAGTCTCCGTTTGGTAATTGACACCTTAAGGTCACAGATGAAGCACACAATTCTCCGAGCTTCACCATCAATTCTGCAACATCAAGATTCGATTAATATCAAGAACGAACGAGAGAGAGAGATAAATTTGAGAGAGAAAATATAATCAAAAGAGCGAACCTGAAAAGGAAATTGAACGATCGACGGTGAGTACTCTGGTGTGGCCGCCGACGTAACGGAGCTCACCATCGGTGGAACGAGGGAGGATTTTACCGCCGTAACTACAGAGGAGTTTGATAGTATGACCAGGTTTGGATTCCATGACTCGTTCTCGCTACTCAGTGATTTGTACGAAGAAAGAAAAGAAGATTCTAGAGAGAGAACGAGGAAAGAAGTCAAGAAGAACCCAGGAAGGAGTGTGTTCCTTCTGTGTTGGAGGGTTAGGGCTTGAAAACTATGGTCTGTGATTTTCGGGTGTATTTATAGGCAGAACTTGAATCCCACGCGCTTGTTCTTGTTTTTCTTAATGACGTAATATTTGTTATTTAATTAAAAAAAATTGAAAAGTGAAGAGAGAGAAAATAAAGTGGAAGACTTGGAGTGTTTGTTAAGCGTTTTAACCAGAAAAAACCATGTCGATTCGGACTATTATTCCAATTTCCAATATATGCGGATATTCTTCTCTTTTTTGCTTTCGGAGAAGGAAACCCATATTCCGGTCCAAAAAAGGGGAAAGCCAATACATCCTATGTTCTACCTTTTTTCAAAGAGAAAAGAGTTTAATTTATACTTACTCGCAAAGTGTATAGATTTTTACAACAACTAATCACAATTCACGAAGGGATTTGTTGTTAATTAAATAATTAGTTATTTACTAATTAATGGATAGTATAAAACACTTATACATTTAGGATTTTTTTTTTCCCATTATACCACATACCCCCAAATTGACAAAACGGACGATATTATCACTGACTTCAAATATTTTTCCGGAATTACGTCCATAGGTATAAATCTGGAACTCAATTTATTGGAATTTCCGGAAATACCCTAAAATGAGATAAATCCGGAAGAAATTTTTTTTGGATTTCCGGAATTACCTCATTTTAGTGTAATTCCGGAACACAATATACCTTCCGGAATTTCACTAAACTGAGGTAATTCCGGAAATCCAAAAAAAAATTCTTCTGGATTTAACTCATTTTAGGGTATTTCCGGAATTCAAAAATAAGAAATTAAACATTTATTTTTTTTAATTAAAAACACCGTCTACATTGACTGAAAATAACATATTACAACAACAAACAAAACAAAAAACAAGTTCTAAAACTACTGAGGTGGTGGAGTTAAACGGAGAAGGATCTCAGCGACGCTCATTGTGGTTTCGACGTACAACTCTAAAAGACTCTGAGGTCTAAACATGTCATAACTGTCCATCATGGCTCGCACGTCATCGTCGTTCTTCACATCCATTGTGGACCAGCGAACACGATTATTTTCACCCATATTGGGGTTGCGATAAATGTTACGAGTGACTTCTCACTCGTCACCCTCCACTTGCACCTTACTCTGTAGTTTTTCTTTGAGAGCAGCAAAGGTGATGTCGTCTTTAAGTATACATAAAATAGGTTTTGGACACCAGAAATAAACCCCATCTTCTCTGTTGGTGATTGTGCCCTGATGGTGAAGGGCAGTGAGTGCGGAATCACGAGAGTATTATGTATTCCATGTGTCCATTTTCTAGTGTTGTGTGTGAAGAAGTGAAACATAATGGGTCTATTTATAGGAAAAATCTGAAACCCTAAAGCGGATTTCCACCGTTGATGAAAAGTGGTCGGCAAAATCTAGACCGTTGAAAGTGTCGGCATGATCAACACCGTTAAAAAGTGTTAGCAAAATCTAGACTGTCAAATAATAAATTTGTGGAATAAAATATAATATGATATAAACTCGTGGAATAAAATATAATATAATATAATAAAATCAGGTAATATTTATGTAATCAACTGGGCCGGTCGGTGCAACATGCTCTGGAACAAAAGAAGACCATAACTGTAGACGTCCAAAATAAGCAAATGCCCATCTGTAGTCACCATATCGCTATTGAGACAAGTAAGCAAATGCTACTGAAAATGTCAACTCAGTGCAAGTGACACCAATAATCTCCAGGAGAGGCAATGCCTATTTGTTGGTCTTGAAGGTGCAGTCCATAATCAAGACACTAGGAAACATCCTCAATAACTTCAAATTCTCAGGGTGTGTCCACATGATCTCCTCAACAATATCAGTTCCTTCAAACCGTCTGGTCCAACACAAGTAATGCTCAGACTCGATCAGTCTCATAAGCTCCTGCATCTCAATCCTACTACCTCTCCTGCCCGATCGGAGTTTGCTGCGAGTACTATACAGCTGAGAGATCTTACTCAAGTTGTTGGCAAATCTCCTCTTTACTGCTGTCATACCCCAATTTTGTCCGGCTTAGGTCAAAACCCTAATTTTCCACAAAAAATAAATAAATTGAAGAGCGAAGAGCCATATGCACTGCATTTCGGATCCTAGAAGGCATTCCAAGGTTCCTGAAATCATTTGTAGGGTTGAAACGCATTTTTCGGGCAAATTAGGGTTTTAGCGTCAAAAAGGGTATTTTGGTCAATTGTAACGGTTTTTTTCAAAAAAGGCTCAAAAAATATGAAATCTGAAATCAAAAATGAAAAATGAATAATAAAATAATATTGGATGTTTATTGTATTTTTAGAATTAGGGTAATTCCTTTTAGGTGCTTTTTGCTTTCATCCATTTTTGGCCAAAGTAAGTACCAATTTCACAAGCAAACAACCTCCCTCACTCCACCCTCATGCCCTTCACTTCAGCCCCATCAAGTGCACATCACAAAAAAGCCTTTCATCATGACAAGCACACCTTTGAATCCAATAACATTCAATACACAACATATTTTTACCTTCTTTCTCTCTACACCACTAAATACACACTAATTTCTTTATTTCCCTCTCACAACCTTAAACCCATTAGATCTTTGGCCTCCCAAGGATTTGAATAAGAACAACTCACTCCTCTCCTCCCAAAAGGACACAAAAATTCGTAGCCCCTATCCTCTCCCTCACTTCCTCTTGTTTTTTCTTTCATCTCAAAGGAACCTTCCCTTTTTCTCCTACACCAAAAACCCTAACAAACCACTCACCTCATTTTGCATCCCTCTTTCACATACTCCCTCCATTTCTCATTCAAAGTTCAAGCATCATCATCAAGTAGGTACTTCTTTGAAGGATATTGGAGTTTTGTTGATTGGTGACTAGCTTCATCTTCTCATCTTACTTTCTAGCTCAAAGCTAAGGTAATCTTTAAAACTTTGCATCATCTTTGAGTATTTCCTCAAAATATAAAAAGCATTCATCCTATCATCTTCATATTTCCATATTGTTGATTGTCGTTGGTGAGGGGTGTCATAAGCACTTTGACAAGCACTTAGGGAGGCTTGGGTGCTTATGGTGCTTCTCACCCTTTAATAAATGTTGATTTGTGTTGATCTTAATCCTTGCCTTTCATGAAATAAAATGTTGTTTTATGGCATGTTGTATTTCGCATACTCTCATAAAAGTGTGATTTGCTAGTTGTTGTTGTGTTTTCTCACATTTCCTTGCATATTCACTCATGTTTGCATAACTTTCACAAAAATAAGAAACCCATTTCAAGCATGATGACATTCGGCCATGGGCCTAGGTTTAGGGTTCTTGAATGCTTTTGTTTATTTCATGATTTGGGGATGAATAATAGTTGATTTAGGGTATGTATGCTCCTAGGTTTTAACATAAAAATTAGGGTTTGGGTTTGCTTTAATAAACTTGTTTTTGTTGATGATTGGCAAGGTGATTCACACTTGTGCACTTGTGCACTTAATCTTAAGTGTGAGGATTGACCAAAGTGATTCAACATTCTTTGATACTTTGGTTGCTAAATAATTTTCTTGCTTATGCTTGCCTATGATCATGATGGAGGCGACTCTTTTCCTTAAGCTAACAATTTCATTGTCCACTCTCATATAAAAATATCATCAACACTTAGATAGGTCAACTCCATACATTGCATCTTCCACTAGATATGCATTTAGGTTCAATCTTGCCTATTCTTGTATTTTTGCTCAATGCCCAATTCAAGTTCCTTCTTTGCCTATTTATGTGTTGTGGTCTAATATGTGTAGTCTAGGCTAATATTTGCTCAAGAATTCAAACGAGATTGTTGTTTGCCTAAGGATTCGATTTGCATTCATTACTTTCTTTTCTAAAGGGCCTAGCATGAAAATGGTGACTAGCGACAATCAGCCATAACCTTTGTTAGTTTGATTGTCCTAAGAGCCTAAGTTTCAAAAAGATGTTTTCATATGCATGAGCTACTAGTGATAATCACCCATAACCTTTGTTAGTTTGATTATCATGAATGCTTTCAATTTCTAAAAATATTTTCTTAAGCATCAAAAGTCATAGCAAGTGTTAATGATGACCACCCATAACCTTTGTTAGTTTGGTCATCATGAAGGCTTTCATTTTTCAAAAGAGATTTTTACATGCACTTAAAGGGGTTTTAGTAATGATCACCCATAACCTTTGTTAGTTTGATCATTATGAACCCCCTTCACTTTTCAAAATCAAAACAAAAGGACTTTCATTTTCAAGGCTCTAGAATTACGTCGCTTTGATTCCCATTTGGGATACGTAGGAGCGAGCCACGTCCTCGTCAAGCACAACAAACCAAAATTAATTCGATTGCGAAAGCCCTTTTTGATCATCTAAAATAAAAACCGATTATTATTAATGATCACTCCTGCCGTTGCCGTTTGGTTGTTAATGATAATTTCATTTTCAAAAGAGTTAGTAGCGCGGCCACTCTAAACCGTTGTTGTTTGGTCGTCGCGAACACTCGAATCAAAAGCAAAACCGATTATCGTTAATGATCACTTGCGCCGTTGTCGTTTGGTTGTTAATGATAATTTCATTTTCAAAAGAGTTAGTAGCGTGGCCACTCTAAACCGTTGTTGTTTGGTCATCGCGAATCCTCACTCCTACTGCGAAAACTCATCTAAACAGACTAAAAAACAAAAACCTTTTTAGGACAACCAAGAACTACGTAGCTTTGAATTCTCCATCGCACCAGGAGATACGTAGGAGCGAGAGGCCAACTCTCGTCAAGCGCCAAAAATAAAAATTTTCATTAAGTCTTCTCACTCCCTTTTCAATAAAGAGGCAAAATAAAAGCATTTTCAAATCAACACTTCAAACCACACATTTAATTAAAGGTTCCTTTTCGGTAGAAAGGAGGTACGGGGTGCTAATACCTTCCCCATGCCTAACCGACCCCCGAACCCATATCTCTAGTTTTCGAAAGACCATCCGCCTTGTCTAAAAGACCTTTTTTCAATGTTTTGGTCTTAAAATTAAAATATTGGTGGCGGCTCCATACCTTTTCCACGTTGTACAATGAGAAGTCCGAACCGGATTTTTTGGGGTGCAACAGCTGGAGACTCCACTGGGGACTTTTCTTTTTTAAGTGGGTCAAGCCTAACTAATTAAGATGTGTGGTTTAATGTATTGTTGATTTGACTGATACCTTGTTTGCCTTCATTCTTTTTCCTTTCTTTCTTATCATTAATTGTAGGCATACGCCTTTGTCTTCTTCTATGTTTGTTCCCTATCTCCTTTTCTTTTATTGGTTATGCTCATGCATTTCTCCCCAATTCTATCCGGATCCCCCCTTCTTGGCTCCCTTTCTTGAGGTAAGCAATGTACCTGATTGTTGTTGAAACCCCAGGCTAGCTTATTTGATATTGAACCCTAGTGTAGACGACATGTTGTTACCTTGCTTTTTCTGGACTGTTCTGGCGTCTCACTTGCAGGTGGGGTAATATGTGTCGGGTAGTTTTAAGTGGTACGCCTTTACCACACACACTCACACCCTTATGATTATGTGCTTTGAGAGAGGCCTAAAACCCAGGGTCTGACAAGACTTAGGGGAGTGGAAACGAGTAGTGACTGGCAATTGGACTGTTGTCCTTCCGACTCTCACGAAAGTTTCAACCAGAGTATGCTCTTTCATGATGCCTCACACCAGATGGCGTTCCATCGTTGTGGGTGCTACTGTGAAAGAGAATTAGCTTTGGTAACCTGGTGAGGAAGTGACTAGAACCCCCATGGGAGGAACATTTGAGTTGTCCTAGAACCTAGGTCCCCACCTTCGTAGGACACAAGGGGCATACCAAATTGTGTGTTGCATCGTAATATAGACATGTTTTCAAAAAAGAGCAGGAGGTTTTTCAAATAAAAAAGTAGAGAAAGAGCTGCCGTTGTAGCCTTTCTTCTGCCGGTCCGTACGAAGTGACATATGGCCCACTATTTTCAAAAAAAGAGAGAACGAGCTGCCGTTGTAGCCTTTCTCTTACTAGGGCCATATGAAACCACGTATAGCCCGCATTTTTCAAAAAAAAACAAAAAGAAGTATCTTGCATCCTGCATCATTGCATCATTACATCATTGCGTCATTTGCATTAAATAAAGTTCCCATTTTGAAAAGAATCATTCATCTTGCATTCCCTTTCATTACATAAAGATAAAACAAAAAACAATTATCATCTGCATAGCATAAGCATTTCATTTATAATCATGCAAAAAATCTTCGTCAAGTTCATCCAAGACGAGGCATTCATACATAAGCATTATTTCAAAAAAGACACGGTAGAACTACGTACGCTTTGATTCCTCATCACAGTGAGGATACGTAGGAGCGGGTCCGCCCCGTCAAGCATAACAAATGAAAAAAGCCATTTTGAAAAAGCATCATCATTCAAAAATGCATTGAAATTTTGTATTTCATCTTGCACCAAAAAAAAAAAAATTATTTTATTTTATTTTATTTTATTTTTTAGAATAAGTACACTTCTCAAGTGGTCATTTTTCCATGCATTTGCATATCATGATCTGTACAATAAAGGTTTTGATGAGAGACGAGACGATTTTGCAAAATAGTCATTCCCCAAAAAAAGAAAAAAAAAAAAAAAAAACTCAAGGTGTTCCAAAGTACCCAGTTCTCGAGTCAGCAGCTCATTCACATAACTTCAAAATTTTTGCATCTCATCCATCCCATGATAAAAGATTAAAATTGTTCATAAATTTTTTCTATCATGTGAAGCATTCTTCTAGGCATGCATGCCATGTGCAGTCGCCCCTGTCTGTGTCCGTCAGTTTCCCTGCTTTATCATCATTCCCCGTCCTAGTCTAGCCCCGCCCGTAAAGCCTAAAGTGTCGCATGCATTTGTTCAGTCATTCGTTCTTGCGCTTATGTTGTGTGCCCTGTTATCTCTAGAAAGAGGCCAACTGGTTTGCCGATATCCGCTTCAGACTCAAGATTCATGGCGACCAATCAAGGAAACCTAGTGATTGAGAATCCCGGCAATTCAGGTCTAGATAATCCGATTATGGAAGTTCTCAAGCAGCTAGTCCAAGGGAATCAGGCACTAGTCCAAGAGAATCAGGCGTTAAATAATAAAGTCGGGGTGATAGAAATGCAGATGGATGCGATAAGAATACAGATGACTGAAATGATGGGCACCCTGCAAGCTTTGAAAAACGGGACCACTACCGAAGATACTGTTGTTGTAAACCCAGGTGGGGCCGCAACCATCCTTCCTACCTCGGGACCCGCTGAAGCTGTGACTGTTATTCCCCATCCGGGATCTGGGGTTAATTATCCTGCTCACGCCCTGGGAGGTGCTGATCCACATGAGGTTTCTCTTTTCAATATGGATAGTGATCCTCAAGGGCACCTATTTGAGAACTCTCAACCCAGAGATCAGTTGCATGAGTTGGAAAAGCGTTTAAAAGCCATAGAGGATTCGAAGACCAAAGCTCAAGACGCCCGTGATCTATGTCTTGTTCCAGACTTGGTTATTCCCCCAAAGATGAAGGTGCCAGTCTTTGACCAATATTGTGGTACCAGCTGCCCAAATAGACACGTAACCATGTACACCCGAAGGATGACCGCATACAATCACGACGACAAACTGCTCATCCACTACTTCCAGTACAGCCTAACTGGGGCATCTCTGGATTGGTACATGCAGTTGCAGCCTTCCGACATCCACAGTTGGAAGGACCTTTCTGAAGCTTTCTTAAAGGAGTACGAATACAACAAAGACATGGCTCCAGATCGGATTCAGCTGCAGTATATGAGCAAGAAAGATCATGAGTCCTTTAAGGAATATGCTCAAAGATGGAGGAGCATAGCTGCTCAGGTGAAGCCACCATTGACTGAAAAGGAGATGGTGTACATGTTTATGGAGACTCTCCCAGCTGTTTTCTATGAACGTCTGGTTGGAAGTGGGTCCTCAAGCTTCTCAGATGTGATCAAAATAGGGGCAAGACTTGAAGTCGGGATGAAGAGAGGAAGAATCCCCTGCAATCCTACTGGCGCCGACAATGCTAGTGATTTACCTGCAAGGAAAAATGGAGAAATCAATGCTATAGTGGGACAAGGAAAGTCACGTCAGTACGACCCCATTCCTGTGTCGTACACTGATTTGTGCAGCTATCTAATCAACTATAGGTTGATCTCTCCTCGTGGGATGAAGCCAGTCCAACCTCCATTCCCAAGAAGGTATAATGCAAAGGCTACCTGTGAATTCCATTCTGGGGCAATTGGTCACTCTACTGAGAACTGTCATCCTTTGAAGCAGTCGGTTCAGGATCTTATTGATACAAAACAGTTGACCTTTGATGAGGGAGGTGAAGGACTAAACCCTTTGAGATCAGGGCTGTCAGGCCGGGATCGCAGTAGTTGAAGAGGATCGAGGTGTTGATCGTCAAGCATTTGTGTCTTCGTCATGCATTTTCACGTAGTTTTCAGTTCAAAGCAAATTTTATGTAATGCAATCCTCTGGCTCTGCCCAAGGCCTTAGGATATTTCAATAAGGGCACATGTTTCCTTGTCAGCATCGTCATCTATAAAAGTTACCCTTTTCAGTCACTTTTGTTCAAGATCGTCATTGCCCTGTTTTATCATAAGTCCATCAGTGCATATTTGACTTTTAGTTCAGTCTAACGCTTTAAGTCCTCCATGCTGGGGCAAAACTGTGATCACTAATTTTCCTTGTTAATATCATATTCCTTCAGTGCAAGTCTTTCAAAAGATAATAATAAACAAGAAAATAAGCTCGCTAGGTGGAAAACCCGCAAAGGGCGGCCTAGGCAGAAAAAAGCGCCCGATGGATCAAAAACCCGCAAAGGGCGGTCCAGGCAAAAGTTAGGGCATAAAAAAAAAGAGAAAAAATGCAAAGAAAGGAGCAAACACATATAGATAGATGAACCGTTATCTTGTTTTACAAAAATAAATAAGCCATCGGGATTTGAGATGAAGTGTGGCCACCTCCCTATACCCTCAAGAACCCAAAATCCCAGAAAGTCCCTTTCCTACCTACCTTAAGCCAAGAAAAACCAAACTCAAAAATATACCCTCTAATCACCCTAGACAAGGATCACTTCAAATATCAAAAACAAAAATAGTGCATCAGCTCACTCGACTCAAAAGCAAAGAAAGAAGAAAAGTCCGAAAAATGAAACAAATGAGTCAAAAAAAATCAAAAAGACAAAAAAATAATAAGTTGTGAGCTGATACATGTTGCCACAAAGCACAAGAGACCCTTGTCTCGATAAATCTTCCAACACCTGGTTCCATAAACCTTCAAACACTTCCTTTGGCCCCAACACCAAACCCCTCAGCCATTCTACCATGAGACACAAATTTGCCTTAACAAAGCCCAAATAAGCCCAATAACCATCTCCCTCATAGACCGTTAACCGTCAACCAACGCCGAACAAAACTCATCCTCCCATTAGCCTCAAACACTTCATTAAGCCTAACTATCCTTCCTCCACAAAACACCACAATCCTGAAAAGTCCATTCCGATCAATGACCGATTGCTTTTGTTCTCTCAGATTCTAATCTTAGGACGAACAAGCTTATCTATGTACAATGTGTTTGCTCAAAAGAAAAAAAAACAAACGATCAGAAAAAAGAAAGCTGATCAAGAAAGAATAAACCCTCAGAAAAAAAGAGAACTGAGGAAACAAAAACGAACAGTCAGAAAAAAGAAAGCTGACAAAATAAAAAAAAAGAGGGACTTGCACTCCAAAACACACTCAAGTTGCATTAAAACAAGGTTTAGTGATCACCAAGTAAGGTTTCTTTCATGCCAAAAGTTGAGACATTCACAGAGAACCAAAGATTTGCACTGAGAACACCACTCAGATCTAAAAGTTGGGGTATTCTCTTCACAACCTGCCCACCCTAGTCCGGGGAGAGTCTGTTCAGTGTCCATCCATGGCCATTCATCCTTTCACCCGGTGTCAGCCATGGCACTAGTTCCTGCGTATTTGCTCTTTCACTCCGCTTCCTTTCACACTCCGGACAGGGGCAAGTCATTCATTCACAGTCGCCGAAGGCCCGAATTGGGGGCAGTCTGGCATTCATCCTAAACACTCACCTGGCGTCTGCATGTTCATGTGTGTTCACTTGGCAATGTTTCATAGAGAAAGCACAAGATTGTTATTGAAGGTTCAGTTATCATGGAATGGAGGAAAACATAAATGGGTTTGCTTGTAAATAATAACCTTGAGAACACCGCGGTTTAAATCAAAACTAGTTTTTCCAAAGAAAAAGGATGATCAAATTCACCCCCACTTTTGCATCCAAAGTCTCGCGTCTCATCATTATGAAAGTATTCACAAAAAAAGTATTTGAATACCCCAAAAATTTTGTCATATCATGCATCAAAATACTGCATTTGCATCCTCACATAGCAAAAAGACAAATAGGAAAAATTCTTTAACCAGCTATCTCAGCACATGAGGGGGTCGCCTAAAGTTGGCCGCTTGTAGGGCTTTAGTGCTCGCCTTAACCCTTAGGGATTAGGTTGTTATCTTGTAGGGCTTCAATGCTCACCTAGATCCTTAGGGATTAGGTTGTTATCTTTTAGGGCTTTAGTGCTCGCCTTGATCCTTAGGGATTAGGTTGTTATCTTGTAAGGCTTCAGTGCTCTGGATCCTTAGGGATTAGGTTGTTATCTTGTAGGGCTTCAGTGCTCGCCTGGATCCTCAGGGATTAGGTTGTTATCTTGTAGGGCTTCGGTGCTCGCCTGGACCCTTAGGGATTAGGTTGTTATCTTGTAGGGCTTCGGTGCTCGCCTGGACCCTTAGGGATTAGGTTGTTATCTTGTAGGGTTTCAGTGCTCGCCTGGATCCTTAGGGATTAGGTTGTTATCTTGTAGGGCTTCGGTGCTCGCCTGGACCCGTAGGGATTAGGTTGTTATCTTGTAGGGTTTTAGTGCTCGCCTGGATCCTCAGGGATTAGGTTGTTATCTTGTAGGGCTTTGGTGCTCACCTTAATCCTTGGGGATTAGGATGTTTACCTTGTAGGCACTTGAAGTGTTGATCCTTAACCAAAATAAAAAGGAAGAAAATCAAAAATAGCATCTCATAGCATCCATCATTCCATTGAAATCATCACATCACATACACTTTGCATAACATACATTCACACTCCATTTACATGATATCTGCATTCCATAGAAAAAAAGAGCAAATAAGAAAGGAGAGAAGAAAATCACGGAAGACGGAACATAAAAGAACACAACATTTTCACATCATTCATCATTCTCATATCATCCATACCAGTCATCACTCCATGGCATCAAACAGTACATTACGCCTTCAAATTCGCATCTCAGAAGAGCGAAAGAATAACAAAAGGAAAAGAAGAGAAAAATCAAACAGAAAAGGCATCCCACCAAAGTCAATCATTGCATTCATGTGCACCCCAAACATCCAAGTGCACGCATTTCATGCACCATCCAAGAGAAAAGTTACTTCGGACCAGAGAATCCCAAAAATCTCATTTTTAGAAAATCATCAACCCCGAGTTAGTAAACTCCATCAACCCTGAGTTAGTAAACTCCCTCAACACAGAGTTAGTGAACTCCCACAGAGTTAGTGAACTCCCACCGAGTTAGTGAACTCCTTCCACAGATCACAACATTGTGAACGAGCACGCAATGGATCCATCAGACTTCGTCAAGTCCTTCGGATTAGTTGTGTCAGCCTAAGGCATAGCGTAAATCCATTGATCAAATCAGTTCCGGACCTGATGTTGATCGGTCGCTCGATAAGGCCACCCCCCCAGAGCTCGGACTCGACAAGAGTCCGTTAAAAGAAGACCGGTCGGTGCAACATGCTCTGGAACAAAAGAAGACCATAACTGTAGACGTCCAAAATAAGCAAATGCCCATC
Organism: Astragalus membranaceus; assembly: GCA_039519185.1. Taxonomy (NCBI): domain Eukaryota; kingdom Viridiplantae; phylum Streptophyta; class Magnoliopsida; order Fabales; family Fabaceae; genus Astragalus; species Astragalus membranaceus. The sequence continues at coordinate 45,969,085 of CM076848.1, forward strand.
TGTAGTCACCATATCGCTATTGAGACAAGTAAGCAAATGCTACTGAAAATGTCAACTCAGTGCAAGTGACACCAATAATCTCCAGGAGAGGCAATGCCTATTTGTTGGTCTTGAAGGTGCAGTCCATAATCAAGACACTAGGAAACATCCTCAATAACTTCAAATTCTCAGGGTGTGTCCACATGATCTCCTCAACAATATCAGTTCCTTCAAACCGTCTGGTCCAACACAAGTAATGCTCAGACTCGATCAGTCTCATAAGCTCCTGCATCTCAATCCTACTACCTCTCCTGCCCGATCGGAGTTTGCTGCGAGTACTATACAGCTGAGAGATCTTACTCAAGTTGTTGGCAAATCTCCTCTTTACTGCTGTCATACCCCAATTTTGTCCGGCTTAGGTCAAAACCCTAATTTTCCACAAAAAATAAATAAATTGAAGAGCGAAGAGCCATATGCACTGCATTTCGGATCCTAGAAGGCATTCCAAGGTTCCTGAAATCATTTGTAGGGTTGAAACGCATTTTTCGGGCAAATTAGGGTTTTAGCGTCAAAAAGGGTATTTTGGTCAATTGTAATGGTTTTTTTCAAAAAAGGCTCAAAAAATATGAAATCTGAAATCAAAAATGAAAAATGAATAATAAAATAATATTGGATGTTTATTGTATTTTTAGAATTAGGGTAATTCCTTTTAGGTGCTTTTTGCTTTCATCCATTTTTGGCCAAAGTAAGTACCAATTTCACAAGCAAACAACCTCCCTCACTCCACCCTCATGCCCTTCACTTCAGCCCCATCAAGTGCACATCACAAAAAAGCCTTTCATCATGACAAGCACACCTTTGAATCCAATAACATTCAATACACAACATATTTTTACCTTCTTTCTCTCTACACCACTAAATACACACTAATTTCTTTATTTCCCTCTCACAACCTTAAACCCATTAGATCTTTGGCCTCCCAAGGATTTGAATAAGAACAACTCACTCCTCTCCTCCCAAAAGGACACAAAAATTCGTAGCCCCTATCCTCTCCCTCACTTCCTCTTGTTTTTTCTTTCATCTCAAAGGAACCTTCCCTTTTTCTCCTACACCAAAAACCCTAACAAACCACTCACCTCATTTTGCATCCCTCTTTCACATACTCCCTCCATTTCTCATTCAAAGTTCAAGCATCATCATCAAGTAGGTACTTCTTTGAAGGATATTGGAGTTTTGTTGATTGGTGACTAGCTTCATCTTCTCATCTTACTTTCTAGCTCAAAGCTAAGGTAATCTTTAAAACTTTGCATCATCTTTGAGTATTTCCTCAAAATATAAAAAGCATTCATCCTATCATCTTCATATTTCCATATTGTTGATTGTCGTTGGTGAGGGGTGTCATAAGCACTTTGACAAGCACTTAGGGAGGCTTGGGTGCTTATGGTGCTTCTCACCCTTTAATAAATGTTGATTTGTGTTGATCTTAATCCTTGCCTTTCATGAAATAAAATGTTGTTTTATGGCATGTTGTATTTCGCATACTCTCATAAAAGTGTGATTTGCTAGTTGTTGTTGTGTTTTCTCACATTTCCTTGCATATTCACTCATGTTTGCATAACTTTCACAAAAATAAGAAACCCATTTCAAGCATGATGACATTCGGCCATGGGCCTAGGTTTAGGGTTCTTGAATGCTTTTGTTTATTTCATGATTTGGGGATGAATAATAGTTGATTTAGGGTATGTATGCTCCTAGGTTTTAACATAAAAATTAGGGTTTGGGTTTGCTTTAATAAACTTGTTTTTGTTGATGATTGGCAAGGTGATTCACACTTGTGCACTTGTGCACTTAATCTTAAGTGTGAGGATTGACCAAAGTGATTCAACATTCTTTGATACTTTGGTTGCTAAATAATTTTCTTGCTTATGCTTGCCTATGATCATGATGGAGGCGACTCTTTTCCTTAAGCTAACAATTTCATTGTCCACTCTCATATAAAAATATCATCAACACTTAGATAGGTCAACTCCATACATTGCATCTTCCACTAGATATGCATTTAGGTTCAATCTTGCCTATTCTTGTATTTTTGCTCAATGCCCAATTCAAGTTCCTTCTTTGCCTATTTATGTGTTGTGGTCTAATATGTGTAGTCTAGGCTAATATTTGCTCAAGAATTCAAACGAGATTGTTGTTTGCCTAAGGATTCGATTTGCATTCATTACTTTCTTTTCTAAAGGGCCTAGCATGAAAATGGTGACTAGCGACAATCAGCCATAACCTTTGTTAGTTTGATTGTCCTAAGAGCCTAAGTTTCAAAAAGATGTTTTCATATGCATGAGCTACTAGTGATAATCACCCATAACCTTTGTTAGTTTGATTATCATGAATGCTTTCAATTTCCAAAAATATTTTCTTAAGCATCAAAAGTCATAGCAAGTGTTAATGATGACCACCCATAACCTTTGTTAGTTTGGTCATCATGAAGGCTTTCATTTTTCAAAAGAGATTTTTACATGCACTTAAAGGGGTTTTAGTAATGATCACCCATAACCTTTGTTAGTTTGATCATTATGAACCCCCTTCACTTTTCAAAATCAAAACAAAAGGACTTTCATTTTCAAGGCTCTAGAATTACGTCGCTTTGATTCCCATTTGGGATACGTAGGAGCGAGCCACGTCCTCGTCAAGCACAACAAACCAAAATTAATTCGATTGCGAAAGCCCTTTTTGATCATCTAAAATAAAAACCGATTATTATTAATGATCACTCGTGCCGTTGCCGTTTGGTTGTTAATGATAATTTCATTTTCAAAAGAGTTAGTAGCGCGGCCACTCTAAACCGTTGTTGTTTGGTCGTCGCGAACACTCGAATCAAAAGCAAAACCGATTATCGTTAATGATCACTTGCGCCGTTGCCGTTTGGTTGTTAATGATAATTTCATTTTCAAAAGAGTTAGTAGCGTGGCCACTCTAAACCGTTGTTGTTTGGTCATCGCGAATCCTCACTCCTACTGCGAAAACTCATCTAAACAGACTAAAAAACAAAAACCTTTTTAGGACAACCAAGAACTACGTAGCTTTGAATTCTCCATCGCACCAGGAGATACGTAGGAGCGAGAGGCCAACTCTCGTCAAGCGCCAAAAATAAAAATTTTCATTAAGTCTTCTCACTCCCTTTTCAATAAAGAGGCAAAATAAAAGCATTTTCAAATCAACACTTCAAACCACACATTTAATTAAAGGTTCCCTTTCGGTAGAAAGGAGGTACGGGGTGCTAATACCTTCCCCATGCCTAACCGACCCCCGAACCCATATCTCTAGTTTTCGAAAGACCATCCGCCTTGTCTAAAAGACCTTTTTTCAATGTTTTGGTCTTAAAATTAAAATATTGGTGGCGGCTCCATACCTTTTCCACGTTGTACAATGAGAAGTCCGAACCGGATTTTTTGGGGTGCAACAGCTGGCGACTCCACTGGGGACTTTTCTTTTTTAAGTGGGTCAAGCCTAACTAATTAAGATGTGTGGTTTAATGTATTGTTGATTTGACTGATACCTTGTTTGCCTTCATTCTTTTTCCTTTCTTTCTTATCATTAATTGTAGGCATACGCCTTTGTCTTCTTCTATGTTTGTTACCTATCTCCTTTTCTTTTATTGGTTATGCTCATAACTTTAACCTTCTAATCAAAATTAGGAGGATTGAATGGTTTAGCTTTCAATCTAAAAGGACAACCACACTTTTTTGAGGCCTTGTGTCTAGTAGAACACCCAACATCTACTGCAGTATATCTCCCATGTCTCTCGCAACCCAAAACGATCTTATTCTTTTTCCCTTTACCATTCTCCGTGGACTCGGATCGAATAGTAATAACAATGACTTCGTTGGCTTTATCGATATCTCTAGCCCAAAGTACAAGATTATCCCGAGTAGGAAAAAGCTACAAAATAATCGCAAACTAAATTAATATCTTATAAAAATAATAAACAAAAAGCGCTTTAGGAAGATATGTACCTCTGAGGTAGTAAACTCGTCCGATAAATCTATAGTAAACAGAAGTCTGCCGTCAGCTGTAGCCATGTCTGTAAAATAACGAAAAAGTAAAAAACAAAATTAAAAACAACTTCCGGAATTACCGAAAATACATGTAATTCCGGAAGAGACATTTTAAAACTTCCGGAAACACGTAAAAACGGTATTTCCGGAAGGTAAAAAAATAAACTTTCCGCATATACAATGTTTCCGAAAATACTAAAAATTTGATGTTTCCAGAAGCAAATAACTGTTCTGGAAATACAGTATTTCCGGATAAAACGCGAATAAAAATTCCGAAATTACCTTTAAATGAGATAATTCCAGGAAACTCAATTTTTGGTGGGGTCTGGTCAGATTTTTTTTTTGAATATAAGGTCTGGTCAGATTTTGCTAAAAATGAGACGGATATTTTTGGGTTAAACTGAATTATGTGGGTATGGGGTATAAAGATGGGGGTACAAAAAAACCCATACATTTATTGTGTATATAAATAAGGGTACTTTTAGGGTGAGGGGCAAATCAAATTCTTCACGGGTGAACCACTAAAATTAACCTTAGGATATTGTGTAAAATGTTATGAGTGGTTTAAATTGAATCAACCAATATTAAATCTCAATCGTTTTTGAATTTTTATATTACAACCTACAATCATATTCAATGGTTCACCGGTGGGAGATTTAATTTGCTCCATCACCCTAAAAGCAACCATAAATTAAATCCAAGAAAAATATAAAGAGCCAACAAATAGTAGAAAATGAAATCAAAATATCTTCCAAAAAAAAAACAATAGAAAATGAAAAAATATTAAAGAGCGGGTGGGCACCGCTGCTTAGTGAAATTGGGATTGGTGGCCCATTTTGATGTATTGAAGAGCCGCGCTTTGTGGCCCACTCTTTTATAATCTTCTAGTTTTATTGGGGAAACAAATACTTCTATTTAATTTTAACACCTGGTGTATCAAGGAAAAAATCAAAAGTTATTGTAAAAAGAAAAACCGAAAAAAACTCAAAAAAAAAACTAGAGTTTAATTTATATACACAATATGTGTATAGATGTTTTATACTATCTACCAATTATAGGTTGACACATCATTAAAAAAAGTTACTTAATTAGTAACCACCTCATGTGTCATCCCTACCATGTATGATGATTGGTGGATAGTGTAATAAGTTTTACAAAGAACGTGTATGCTAATTAAACTCAAAATACTATTTGTTAAAATTTTGACGAGCGTTGATGTTTAGTACGATCCGAAAGACAGAAACTAATGAAGCTACAATACTTAGCGGTGTTCACGGGTTGGTTTGTATGGATTTTGACTAAACCCGTTATCCGAACCAATCAAATTTAATCGGTTTGGGTTGGTTCGGATTTTGAGTTTTTTACTATAAAATCCGAACCAAACCAATCCGATATTGAATGGGTTGGTTCGGATTGGGCTCGCGGGTCATGTGCTAACACCAACTTTTTAAAACATAACTGTGAAATAAGAATCATAATTTAAAAAGTCTAAACACAGATCACGTGCTTTTAATTAAAAACCAAAGTGAATCCTAATTAAAAAAACCATCAAATCCAAATTCTAAAGTGTGTCTTACAACTTAACTGCAAAATAAGAATAAAAAGTCTAAGCACACATCACATGCTTTTAAAAAAAATATACGAAAATGAAAAGTCTAGGTAGGCACTCTTCAATGTAGCTCCAAAAACAAACTGATTCTTATTAGCATACAATAATTCTGGAATGTAGCTTCAAAGTCTAAGCGCCGCACTAGCATCCTCGCCAGTTGTTGCAGCCAATAATTCTGGAATTTCAGACACAACCACAACAATCTTATTAGCACACAATAGAAACTTACATTGATATTCATATTGTAAACAAATATAAAATACAATAGAATTAAAACCAGTGAAGCATACCTGCTTCAAGTCTCTGCACTTCTTCCAATTCAGCTTCTAAATCAACCACCTTTGGAGATTTTATCCAATTTTGAGTACAAATTAAAGCTTGGACAGTAGAAGGGCTCAAAGAACTACAAAATGAACCAAGAACCCGCCCTCCGGTGCTAAATGCAGATTCAGATGATACAGTGGATACCGGAATGGCTAATATATCTCTTGCCATGTAGGAAAGAACATGATATTTGCTTGTCTTACCTTTCCACCAATTCAAAATGTCAAATGTAGGAGAAGTTTCCTCAACACCATCCTCCAAATACCTTTCCAACTCATTTCTTTGCACCTCGCCTTGCTTTTTCTTCACCTTTAATCTAAATTGACCATCCCAATCCTCCTCTTCCTCTTGATTCCCCACTTTAGGAGCAGAAGAAATGTTTGAAGCAAAGGTACTAGAACCAGAATTTTCAACAGAACAGGATACACTATCATGTAATGCTCAAACAATTTATTGACAATATCTTTTAATTTAGTCATCATCTCCTTACACTTCTTATCATCATACATCCGACTAAAACAAAATTCGATATAATCAAACTTATAGCGGGGATCAAGAAAAACAACCACAAACAACAAGTAGTTTATCATACCACTTTCCCAATATTTGTTGAACTTTACTTGCATGTTCGCTGTCATTTTTTGCAACACTACATCATCACTCATCATCACGAAAGTGATTCAAAAATATATAACGAATCAGTACTTAAAATTCAACAAATCAGAACATGCAAAACAAGTAATCAAAAATAATAAAATAAATTACACATACAGGAATGTGATTCAACAAATGAGGAAAAATATATATAACAAATAAAGAAAGCAAGAACAGAGCAGTAAACGAAATTAACGAAAAGAAGAAGAAATCGTTAAATCTTACTGTGTGAGTGGGAGGAACCAAGTGAACATACGAGAGCAGTGCTCTGATGCGGCGCTGATGCGGAGCTGCTGAGAAGAAGAAAAATGGGAGGAAATTTATCAAATGATTGATGAATGTGAATCTTAGGGTTTGATGAATGAATAATTATATAGCTACTGAGAGAGTGAGACTGTGATTTGTGAATTGGGATGATTGTAGTGATGCGTAAGGGTGTGTGAGGGAATTGGTGTGATTCAATACCAGCCTTGGAAATAAGCTAAATGTGTGAGGTCGAGGGAATTGAAGCCGAAGCGTGAAACTGGAATAAAGATGATTAACTGATTATTATGCACGCGGTGGAAACTGGAATGAAAGCATTTGGGCCTGGGGTGGAATCAGTGGCGGACCTAGCTTGTATCCAAGGGGTTCAGTTGAACCCCCTGAAAAAAAATTGCACTTACCGCCCTATATAAAAAATAGCCCAAATCTTTTGAAATTTTTATTTTGAACCCCCTAAAAATTTTAAATTGTACTAGTAGACCAAGTTTTGCACCCATTTGACACGGCTATTAAAAAATTTGACACCCCTGACCCCGGGGTCCTGGGTCATCCACTGGGTGGAATTCAATTGATAATGTTGCCTTGTAATTGATAATGCACGCTATGGTTCGGGTACACGGGTCATCGGGTTTAAAATTTAAAATCTGTTGCCCGAACCGAACTAGAACGGGTCTTTACGGGTTGGATCGGATTTGGCCCGATCAAGAAAATTGCCCGAACCAAATGCTTCGGTTTAGATTTGATTACGATTTGGTTCGGATTTATCCAAACCACTGAACACCCCTAACAATACTAGTATATTTTAAGGCCTGCATAATAAAACATGGCTAGGTGTCGCATTTATTGGGGCTGTAGTGCTTCTTCGGTTTCGCTCTGTATGATTAAACATTTTTCATTTTAGGCCTGTTTGTTATGAATTAAAAATTAAGTGATTTTGTTGTTAAATAATTTAGAGATTTGTTTTTAGAAATTTTTAAGAAAATAAAAAGTTTATCCGTGCTTGTGAAACATACTGAAAATCACTTAAAAAATTATTATTAAAAAAATGATTTTTATGAGAAGCTAATCAAAACTAATTCTCATTTGAAGTCGTTTTTATATTCTCATTTTTTTGAAAAACTATAACAAACAGATGGAAAACTTTTAAATTTTATTTTTTCTTTAAAAAGTGATTAATGTTTAAAATAAGTTGTAACAAACGGGCACATGCCCAACTACAAGATCTACTACTCAATTTCGTTATGTTATATTGTTAAGAGTTAAAAGTGTCATTTTAATTTCTTCTATTTTTCTTTGTCTCTAGTAAAAATCTTCTCTCTCTTACTTTATTTCTTTCTACTCTCATTTTGAATTTATTCTCATTCCTCTTTCACACTTTTCTCTAGTACTTTTTTGTCTACCAAAATTATGTATGTTTTATTTTTCAGTTTCAACGAACAAACATTATATTTTATTGGTATAATTTTATTACTTCTTATTCTCGACAGGAAACATTACACGTTGCAAAATAAATATATTGTATATTAAATCTTTATAATGTATTTCTTTGTTACAAATGAATATTTGAGTCATAAATGGATCCACCGACATTTATTCCTCTAACTTTTCCTAACTTTAGTCTTTTTTTGATGAGAGAAAACAGAAAAATGGAGGGAAATAGGATGAGGTAGAATGTGTTAAACGAGAGAGAGATAGATAATTATGGAGAAGTTCCCTCCAAAAAGTTAGATGATCCCTTCCCAAAAACACTACGCGTTGTCAAAATAATTTCATTATTTTTAAGGTGACAAGATATTATATGTTTTTAGTATAATTAATTTTAATATTTAATATTTATAAATGTATTTATTTTATTATAAATGATTATTTTGTTTTTAAATCGTGCCATGGAAGTATTACTTTTTGTCAAAATAACTATTTTTTATTATAAATATATTTATTTTTGTTAAGAGAATATACTTCGAATTTTTTCGTGTATATATATATATATATATAATATAAAAATAACTTCTTAAGAGATGCAAGTTACTTTTATGATTCAAATTCAATTTCACAATCATTCGTAACAATCAACACTGCACAATACATTATGACTAGGGGTGTTCAAAATTGAACCAACTGATATCGAAAACTGCAAAAACTGCTTAGGTTTGGATGTGTTTGAGTCACTTTTTCAATCGACCGATCGACGTGGTTCGGAATGCGATTTGTTTTTTCAAAAACAAACCAAACCAAACCAAACCGCACATATTATATTATTATATATTATTAAAAATATAAAAATGACTAATTAATCTTGTCACACAAACAGGCGCGCCGCCTTAGTCTCACACTGTCACACACCTTTACGGCTTACCACAACAACACGTATTACCAGCGGATTTTTTCCCTCGGAAAAAAATTGAATTTTCGGCGGATTTTTCCCCTCAGTACCGTTCCGGCGGAAAAATTGGAATTTTCGACGGATTTTTTTACCCTCGGCACCTTTTCGATTGAAAAACTGGAACTATTGGCAATTTTTAATTTTTTTAAATCTGCTGGTAATTTAAAAATCCGTCAGGAAAATTATTGGCGGATTTTCGTGTTTTACCGGCAGGTTTTTTTAAAAAAATAAAAAAAACCCCGGTAATTTAAAATTTTGTTGGGAAATCCGCCGGTAAAACCGTCAGAATCGTCCGGAAATACCTATAAATAAAATTTTCTCTTGCACTATTCTTATTATCTCATTTCGTTCTTTATTTCCTTCTCATTCTCTTGTACATTTTTTCTCATCTTATCTTTCTTCTTCTATCTCATAGTCTCCAATAAATTTCTCTGTATATCTCTCTTCTACATTTTCCCCATTCTTCTTCCTTCTCACTCCTTCATTCGTATTCCTTCTTACTTCTTCATTATCATTCCTTCATTCATTCTCATTCTCTACTATATTATGTCTTCTCATATATATTCTCCTTCATTCTTATTCCTTCTTACTTTTTCATTCTCATTCCTTTTTACTTCTTCATTCTCATTCCTTCTTACTTCTTCATTCTCTCATATATTATTTCTTCTCGTACTCTTCTTCATTCTTTTTTTGTGACCAAACTCTTCTTCATTCTTATTCCTTCTTATTTCTTCATTTTTACTCCTTCATTCATTTTTATTCTCTCCTATATAATTTATTCTCATACTCTCCTTCATTCTTATTCCTTTTTACTTCTTCATTGTCATTTGTTACGATCTTGATTTTCAGTAACTAATAAACTCGAGAAATTAAGAAAATGCTAAGAGTTCCTATTCTATTGCTAACATTTTTTTCATAATTTTCATTGATGGATTTTCCTTTTACGTTCAATGTATATATAGCACTTCAAATACAGTGTGGTAAATGGATAAGGAATCCAATGTCTAGCGACAAAATAAAAGAATATAAAAAAGTGACTCACCCTACTAAAAAACCTTCTAGGTCTCTCTCTAGATAAAAAAGTTAATTAATTCCCTTATTCCCTTATAAGCCAACATAAAATGCGTGAGCCTGATTTTGTTTTCTTTGGGCTTTTCTTAATTGTTTTATCCTTACATTCCATTCCCCTTCACAATAACATTGTCCTCAAGGTTGAAAAATGATGCAAGGTCAAGCTTCCCCAGATCCCACTGCTTGAAATGTGAAGGTCTAACTATTGTAGACATTAAAATTCGATCACCAGGATTTCATTGTTTGAACTAAGAAGACCAAACCATTGTAAAAGCCGAAAATTGTCCACCGGGATCCCATTCTTACATTGAACCAATTGTTTGTGTTCTTTTAGTAGTAAACTAGTATTTTATCTGTGCATACGCACGGGTGACACTGTATTTGTTATAATTTGGTATGAACCTATAAATACTTTGAAATTTGCAAAATTTCAATAAAAGGAAAAGGAAAAACTCAATAAAAGGCTATATTTCAACTTGCTTAAAAAACTCGTGTCACAAAAATTTTAAAAAAAAAGTCAGTATCTTCTTCTAATCTTAATAATGGAGTAAAGATCAGAAAAAAGAAAATGAGATCTAATATAAGATATACACCTCCGTTGCCGCTCCTGTTGCAACTCCCTGTTGACGCTCTCTGTTGCCTCTCCCGTTGCCGATCTCATTGCTAGTCTCTCGTTGTCCCTCTCGTTGCCGCTTCCCGCTGTCTCTGTCGTTGCCTCTCTTGTTGCCTCTCCTATTGCCTCTCACGTTGCCGCTACCGTTGCCGATCTTTTTGATTAAATTATTCAAAAAAGTTATTTTGAAATTTTTAATAGTGATTAATTTTTTTGTCGATTATTAGTGGTTAAATTGACTGATTTTACTAGTTTTAGTAGATTATAGTAAAAAAATGAGATAAAATAATTGGAAATGACTTATTTATCCTTAATATTGATGATGTGTCAAATTTTTAGAAATGGGTAATTTATTATTTCTGGTAGTGGTTTGTTTGATTATATATATATATATATATATATATATATATATATATATATATATATATATATAGTCTACTATCTATCTATACCATTTACCCACTACCAAAATTACAATTTTATCCTTTTCACTTTTTCACTTTTTCAAACATTTTCACTTTTTCACTCTCTCACACACTTTTTCACTCTCCCTCACTTTTTACTCCCTTCTCCTATTTCTTTTTCCAATTCTCTCATTTCTCTATTTTTCATATTTTTTCACTCTCTTCTCCTCTTTCTTCCTCTAATTCTCCCATTTCTCTATTTTTCACAATATACCTACTTTAATTTAATCTACATGTCACCTTTATTTTTCCTCTTTACTATTTTAAAATTTTCAAATTTTCACAAAATTTCAATATTTGTTTTAGGCTAATTAAATCTGTTAACTTTAAAATTGTCTTGATTTTCACGGGATGGATAAAGTTCTGACTAATTAAATTTTGTTTGAGTCCATACAATACCCACTACCAAAATATCAATATTATCATTTTTCCAACTAAGCAATTGGAGTATATTTAGGTAATTTTATTTTTTCACTTTTTCAAACTTTTTTACTCTCACATTTTTCAAACTTACTATTTACCTACTACCAAAATATCAATCTTATGCTTTTCCCAACTAAATAATTGGAGTATAATCAATTATTTAAAAAATTATTCATTTTTATAATTTACTCAAACTGCTCAAACCTATTTTTTTAAACTTTTTCCCACACAACTATTTAAAAAAAATTATTCATTTTTATAATTTACTCAAATTACTAAAATCAATTAAAATGAGTAAAATCAATTAATTTTTTCATAAAAAATAAAATCAATCAATTTAATCATACATTTTGGGAGGTGCCAGCGAGAGTGCCAACGGGAGTGGCAACGAGAGTGCCAACGGGAGTGCCAACAGGAGGACCAAAGAGGATGCAAATGGGAGGGGCAACGAGGATGCATATTTTACCTCTAATGTCCAAATACAATATTATGGATCAATGTAATTCTGATTGTCAACGGGGATGCATATTCCACTTTGAATTTCAAATCATACATTTTGGACATTGTTCATAACTTATCAATATCTTCCAAATTACTATTATGACTTCATGGTAATACACCGACCATACAGTATCACCCGTGCGTATGCACGGGTAAAAAACTAGTAGATAGATATATAGTAGATATATAGTTTGGTCAAAAAAAAGTAGATATATAGTAGATATATAATATAGTGAGAGAGAGAGAGAGAGAGAGAGAGAGAGAGAGAGAGAGTGGGAAAGATAAGAGTGAGAGATAGAAAATTAAAATATGATGTGAGTGGGACCCACGAAAGATAAAAGTGATAGAGAAAAAGGAAAAAGTGAGATAAAATAATTAGAAATGACATATTTGTACTTAAAATTGATGATGTGTCAAAATTTTAGAAATGAATAATTTAGTATTTTTGGTAGTGGTTTGTTTGATTATATATATATATATATATATATATATATATATATATATATATATATATATATATATATATATATATATATATATATATATATTGTCATACCCCAATTTTGTCCGGCTTAGGTCAAAACCCTAATTTTCCAAAAAAAAAATAAATAAATTGAAGAGCGAAGAGCCTTATGCACTACATTTCGGATCCTAGAAGGCATTCCAAGGTTCTTGAAATCGTTTTTAGGGTTGGAACGCACTTTTCGGGCAAATTAGGGTTTTAGAGCCAAAAAGGGTATTTTGGTCAATTATAACGGTTTTTTTTTCTCTCACTTTCAAAAAGGCTCAAAAATATGTATAATTAAAAATAGAAATCTGAAATCAAAATAAAAAAATGAATAACAAAATAATATTGGATGCTTATGGTATTTTTAGAATTAGGGCTAATTCCTTTTAGGTGCTTTTTGCTTTTATCCATTTTTGGCCAAAGTAAGCACCAATTTCACAAGCAAACAACCTCCCTCACTCCACCCTCATGCCCTTCACTTCAGCCCCATCAAGTGCACATCACAAAAAAGCCTTTCATCATGACAAGCACACATTTGAATCCAATAACATTCAATACACAACATATTTTTACCTTCTTTCTCTCTACACCACTAAATACACACTAATTTCTTTATTTCCCTCTCACAACCTTAAACCCATTAGATCTTTGGCCTCCCAAGGATTTGAATAAGAACAACTCACTTCTCTCCTCTCCAAAAAAAGAGAAGAAATTCGTAGCCCCTCTCCTCTCCCTCACTTCCTCTTGTTTTTCTTTCATCTCAAAGGAACCTTCCCATTTCTCCTACACCAAAAAACCCTAGCACACCAAAAACCTCCCCTTTTCTCTCCCAAAACCGTGGCCTCCCTACTCCCTTCCCTCATCCACTTTTGATTTCCTCTTCACCCAAACACCACCATCTCACTTCATTCTCATCCCTCTTTCATATATCTTCTCCATTTTCCATTCAAGATCAAACATCATCATCAAGGAAGGTTTTTTTCATCAAGCTTTTTTGGGTTGGAGTTGAAGTTCCTTGGAGTTTCTTGTTGATTTGGTTTCTATTTTCTTCATCTCATTGCATCTTCTAGCTTGGATTTGAGGTAAAAACTTTCAAACCCTTGCATCATCTTCAACCTTTTTTGCATAAAAACCCATTTTCCTCTTCACTTTGCATTTCACATATCATCATCATTTTGTTTGAAATGTAGCTTGTTGTTGTTGGTGAGAGGAGCCTTGAACACTATTGACAAGCACTTAGGGAGGCTTGGGTGTTTAAGGTGCCTCTCACTCTTGAATAAATTGAGTCATGTTGTTTTGTGTTGATTTTTTGCATTTGTTGTGAAATAAAATTGTTGTTTCATGTGTTGTTTGATTCGCATATCCTATTAAAGTTAGCTTTAATTTGATTTTGTTGTTTCTCTTTGCTTGATAGGGCTTAATCATGTTGTAGATATTTGATTTTAGTGTTTCCATGCTTAGGTACTTTGTTTAGGTTTGCAAATTTCTTTTCTCACATAGATTTCGTACAAAGTAAAGAGTTTGAGAATAAATGTTGATTTGAGGTCTTAGTGTTTAAGTTATGTGATTAATTGTTCCAAAATCTTGTTAGTATCTTTTGCTTGCTTGATTTTGGGAGTTTGATGAATAAATTTATGGTTTGACTATGTATTGGTTTCGCAAGTCATGAAGAATAAATAGAATTTTTATATGTTTGCTTATTGTCTCGAGTTGATGATAGGCAATATGATTCTCACTTGTGCCTAGTGCACCTTGCCTAAAGTGATGAGGATTGTTCTATATGATTCAACCCTTTTAGTTTATATGTTGTTTAAGTTGATGATTGGCAAGAAGATTCACACTTGTGCACTTGCGCACACTAATTTAAGTGTTGAGGATTGACCAAAGTGATTCAACATGCTTTAGTGTTTTGATTGTTAAGATGACTCGCTTGTTTAGGGTTTGCCAATGATCATGCTTGAGGCTACTCTTTTGAATTCATTTGTGCCTACCACTTCCTTGTCTATTCCCATGTGGAATCATTAATACTTAGATAGGCCCATTCCTCACATTGCATCTTCCACTAGATGTGCATTTAGATTCCCTTGCGTTTTGTAGAAATATTTGAGTATGGTTCTCGCCTAGCATCTTCCACTAGATGTGCATTTAGGTTCAATCTTGTCCATTCTTGTATTTTTGCTTAATGCCCAATTCAAGTTCCTTCTTTGCCTATTTATGTGTTGTGGTCTAACATGTGTAGTCTAAGCTAATATTTGCTCAAGAATTCAAATGAGATTGTTATTTGCCTAAGGATTCGATTTGCATTCATTGCTTTCTTTTCTAAATGGCCTAGCATGAAAATGGTGACTAGTGACAATCACCCATAACCTTTGTTAGTTTGGTTGTCCTAAGAGCCTAAATTTCAAAAAAAGGATGTTTTCATATGCATAAGCTACTTGTGATAATCGCCCATAACCTTTGTTAGTTTGATTATCATGAACGCTTTCGATTTCAAAAGATATTTTCCTAAGCATCGAAGTCATAGCAAGTGCTAGTGATGGCCACCCATAACCTTTGTTAGTTTGGTCATCATGGAGGCTTTCATTTTTCAAAAGAGATTTCTACATGCACTTAAGTGGGTTCTAGTAATGGTCACCCATAACCTTTGTTAGTTTGATCATTATGAACGCCCTCCACTTTTCAAAACCAAAGCAAAAAGACTTTCATTTTCAAGGCTCGTTAGAACTACGTCGCTTTGATTCCCATTTGGGATACGTAGGAGCGAGTCACATTCTCGTCAAGCGCAATCATAAAAAGTTTAGCATTTGCATAACAAAAAGAAGAGAGTTATTTTCATAACAAAAAAGAATCACTTTTGCAAACCAAGATCATTTTCAGAACAAAAACCTTTTCCTTTCTAAAATCATTTTCAACCCATCGTCGCTAGTGGTTAATCAGAACCTTTGTTCGTCTAGCCATTGGTGGCGATGTCTTTTTCCCAAAAGAACAACAAGCGATGATCACCCATAACTGTTGTTAGTTTGATCATTCGTGCCAATCAATCTCTTTCGAAAACCCCTTTCAAAAGAACAAATAAAAAACGAGTCGCTACTAATAGTCAATCAGAACCTCTGTTCGTCTGACTGGCGGTAGTGACTCTCATTTTCAAGAGTACTTAGCGGTGATTACCCATAACCTTGGTTAGTTTAATCATTCACTAAATGCTCGTCCTATTTCGAAAACTCACTAAAAAGATAAAAGACAAAAATCTTTTTTCAGGATAAAGAAGAACTACGTAGCTTTGAGTTCTCCATCGCACCGGGAGATACGTAGGAGCGGGCCATGTCCCGTCAAGCGTTTTTTTTCTAAGAACCCATTTTCCCCCCTTTTTCATAATAAATAAAGATTTTCATTAAGATTTTTTCAATAAGAAGTAGAGAGACAAAATTAAGTATTTTCAAGTCAACACACTAAAATCACACATTTAATTAAAGGTTCCCTCTCAGTAGAGAGGACGTGTGGGGTGCTAACACCTTCCCTGCGCGTAACCGACCCCCGAACCCTATTCTCTAGTTTCGCAAGACCAATCGCTTTCCAAAAAAGGTTTTCCTAATATTTTCCTTAATAAATATTGGTGGCGGCTTCATTGTCTTAGGAAAAGTTGTGAACGAGGAAGGTTCTCCCTCGGGGACTTTTTCGGGCGCAACAGCTGGCGACTTCACTGGGGACTAAAAAGAAAAACATTTTTTTTAAAAGTGGGTCAAGCCTAATTAATTAAGTGTGTGATTTGAGTGATTGATTTGAATATCTTGTTTTGCCTCTATGCTTTCTCCTTTTTCATACTTTCATGTTGCGTTCCTGTGCATTCTTCTTCTTCTCCTTCTATGTTTGCTTTTGTTTAAAGTAATAGACGGTTGCTCCTTTGCTTATTTGTTTAGTTCCCTCATGCATTTCCCCAATCATATCATGTCCCTTTTTTTCTTTGCTCCCTTTCTTAAGGTAAATTCATGCATTTTCCCCTCTCTTATCATGTTCCCCTTTTCTCAAACCTCTTTCTTAAGCAAGTGGTGCATTGTTGTTGGCACCCTAGGCTAGTTTATATTGGATTGATATTGAACCCTAGGGTAGACAACATGCTATTGTCTGGACTGTTCTGGATTCTCATTTGCAGGTGGGGTAGTTTTAAGGAAATCCCCTTCGCACACACACACTTGTACCTTGAGGCTATATGATTAGAGAAAGAGACCATAACCCAGGTCTATTAGGATACCATAGGATGAGTGGATTCGATTAGTGGGAGCCCATCAGGACCTTTGTCCGTTTGGCTACTCGCGTTCAATCAGAGTTGTGCTCTTTTATGATGCTTCGTATCTAGCAGTTTACTGCATTTACGGAGATTTTCATGAGAGGGACTGTGGCTCTGATGGCCTTTGTGAGGGTGTGAATAGAGCTACATGAGAAGATTATCCCTAAAGTGCCTTAGATCATAGGTTCTACCCCCTTTTAGGTCACAAGGGCTTTCCAAATTGTGTGTTGCACCGTTGCATTCAGTTCAATCAATTTTTCCTTCAAAATTTCTGAAAATCAAAAAAAGATATGCTTTCCCTTTTCAATAAACGCCTATATGAGGTGGCATATAGTGTGAAAATTTTCAAATCACCACCTGTAAATATCCTCTTTCTGCAAAAACACAAAAAAAGGCATCATTGCATCATTGCATCATTGCGTCACTGCATTATTGCATCATTTGCATTGCATAAAGTTCCAATTTTGAAAAAAACCATTCATCTTGCATTCCCTTTCATTACATAAAGATAAAACAAAAAACAATTATCATCTGCATAGCATAAGCATTTCATTTATAATCATGCAAAAAATCCTCGTCAAGTTCATCCAAGATGAGATATTCATGCATAAGCATTATTTCAAAAAAGACCCAGTAGAACTACGCAAGCTTTGATTCCTCATTACAATGGGGATACGTAGGAGCGGGTCATACCCCGTCAAGCACATTTTTCTAAAACCTTTTTTCAATAAATCATTTGCATCTCCAAATAATTTTCAAAATCATGTTCCAAAACTAAAAAACAAAAAAGAAAATCATTGTGAGTATCATGCATTTCATTGCACAAAAAATGAAAACAAGAAAGCATCTCATTCATAATCATGAATAAAAATCATCATCAAATTTATTCAAAATGTAGCATTCATGCACCATTTCATTAACCTCATCGCTTTGGTTCAAATACATCATTCCTCCATACATGCATCTTTCAAAAAGGAAGGGGCATTGGCATTTCATACTTTGCCTTGCCTCTAAAAAAAATCATCATTTAGAGAAAAGCATCATTCCTGCATCTTTCACCATTCAAAAGAAAAAGGGGGCATCGGCATTTCATATCTTATCTTGCCTCTATAAAAATCATTTTGAGAAGAAGCATCATTCTTGCATCATTCGCATTGGCATTCCATATTTTGTCTTGCATTAAAAATAACAAAATTATTTAGAATAAGCCACACTCTTCGAGTGGTCATTCTCCACGCATTTGCATCATACTTGCATATCATAATTTGTTCATTCATTCATTGCATAAAATAAGAGTTGTGATGAGAAGCGAGACGTTCTTGCGAAACAATCATCCTTTCTGAAAAAGTTTATCCTTACTTGGTTGCAAACTCAAGGTGTTCCAAGGCACTCAGTTTTTCAAATCAATAGCTCATTTGCATTTCTTTCAAAAGCACTGCATCCCATCCATTCTATGACAAAAGACTGAAATAGTGTATCAAAGAAAAAAACAAATTTTTAACTGATGTTAACTCTCTGTGAAGCATTCTTCTAATGAGCGTGCATGCTATGGGTACATTCTCTTGTTTGAGTCCGTTGGTTTTCCTCCCTTACCACAGTTTCCCGTCCAAGTCTAGTCCCGCCCCGTCCACCCATAAAGTGCATATTCTCCCCATCAGTGCGTATTTGACTTTTGGTTCAAGTCCTCCATGCTGGGGCAAGTCTGTGATCATTAATTCCCCTTGATTAATATCATATTCCTTCAGTGCAAGTCTCTCAAAAAAAACAATAATAATAATAATAATAATAATATAATAAACAATAAAACAAGCTCACTAGGTTGAAAACCCGCAAAGGGCGGCCTAGGCAAAAAGGAGCGCCCGGTGGACTGAAAACTCGCAAAGAGCGGTCCAGGCAAAAATTAGGGCACAAAAAGGAAAAAAGAGCAAACACATGAAGATAGATAAATTATTGTTCTAAAGTTAAGTCTTATAGAAATAAGCAATCGGGATTTGAAATGAAGTTTGGCCATCTCCTCAAAAACCCCAAAATCCCAGAAAGTCCCTTTCCTACCCACCTTGAGCCAAGAAAAACCAAAATCCAAATATCACCCTAGACAAGGATCACCCCAAATAAAAAGTGCATCACTTTTTATCAGCTCACCCGAGTCAAAGAATGAAAAGAATCATAAAACAAAAAAAGAAAAAAAAAGAGGAAAAAGAGAAAATCAAAAAAAGGGGGATTCAAAAATGAAAATCCCAAAACAAAAGAAAATACAAAAGAAATGTAAGTGGTGAGCTGGTACATGTTACCACAAAATACAAGAGATCCTTGTCTAAATAAACCTTCAAACACTTCATCATTCAAACACCTGATTCCATAAACCTTCAAACACTCCCGTTGGCCTCAACATCAAACCCCTTAGTCATTCTACCATGAGACACGAATTTGCTTTAACAGAGCCCAAACAAGCCCAATAACCATCTTCCTCATAGACCATTAACCGTCAATCAACGCCGAACAAAACTCATCCTCCCATTAGCCTCAAACACTTCATTAAGCCTAACCCTCCTTCCTCCACAAAACACCACAATCCCGAAAAGTCCATTCCGATCAATGACCGGTTGCTTTTGTTCACTCAAATTCTAATCTTAGGACGAACAAGCTTATCTATGTACAATGTGTTTGCTCAAAAGAAAAACAAACGATCAGAAAAAAGAAAGCTGATCAAGAAAGAATAAACCCTCAGAAAAAAGAGAACCGAGGAAACAAAAACGAACAGTCAGAAAAAAAGAAAGCTGACAAAATAAAAAAAGAGGGACTTGCACTCCAAAACACATTCAAGATGCATTAAAACAAGGTTTAGTGATCACCAGGTAAGGATTCTTTCGCACCAAAAGTCAAGACATCAGTAAAGAACCAAAGATTTGCGCTGAGAATACCACTCAGACCCAAAAGTTGGGGTATTCTCTTCACCACCCACACACCCTAATCTTGGGAAAGTATGTTCAATGCCCATCCCATGTCACTCCAGTTGTCAATGTCATTCCAAAGTGGGGCAAGTGCATTCCCATTCCTTCACCTCATTCATTCCCATAAAAACCTCACCGGGGAAATCTCTCAACTCACTATCCTAAACAAGACCTTGTCATTCTGATTGGGGCAGCTTTGTCCTTGTTATGACTGGGGCAACATCAAATTCTGTGGGTTGAAGCAAAACCCCTTTCATTCCAGCTTTCATCCCAAGAGCCGAAGCGTTCCCAATTCTTCATCTTCTGCGCCCCTAGTTGTTGTCACCACAAGACAGGGGCAAACTATTCACTCATCAAAGACCTGAATTGGGGCAATCTTGTATCTCTTGATCCCTCACAAGCTTCGGCAATAGCCATGTCGGTCATTCCTTCACTTGCCATAAAAGTCCATGCCCTAAACCAATTCCCAGTTAACTGACTCATTCATTCACATTTGCATTCTTATGCATGCTTACTAGACAATGCTTCAAAAAGAGAGAACACAAGTTGTTTACGTGATATCTAAAATTCAGTCATCGTGGAAAGAAAGAGAAAACAAGTGAGGTTGTTTGTAAATAAAAACCTTGGGAACACCAGAGTTTGAATCAAATTCAATTTTTCAACAGAATGGTCAATAATCATCTCAACTCCTTGCATTCAAAAGTCTCGCATCTCATCATCACAAAAATGTTTACCTCATGCATCTAGGCATTTCAATCTATTCATTATAGCATACGCATCAAAGCATTACATTTGCTCCTTCACATTTTGTGCATTCATCACATAGCAAAAAGGAAAAACGTTCCACGTCAGTTGCACCATATTAATACTTGCATTTCATAGAGGAAAATAGTAAAAAAGAAAAAAAACAGAAATCTTTTCATTGCATTGGCATCATATTAATGTTCGTACTTCATAAAAAAGGGAAAAGGACAAAATCATTGCATGTCATTCACCATTAGAGCATTACATTTTGCATCAGATATTTCATAGAAAAAGCAAAGAAAGCAAAAAGAAAACAAAGAAAAGAAACCACAAAAGCAACACAAAAACATTCCCTGTCATCCAGAATTCCACATCATTCATCATTTCACAAGCATCCCTTTGTCATTCAATTATCAAACATTAAAGCGGTGCATTTGCATTATATTAACGTTAGCATTTCCATAAAAGAAAAAGAACAAAAATCATTGCATCAAACATCAGAGCATTGCATCATATTAATGTTTGCATTTCATAGAAGAAGCAAAAGGAAACAGACAGAAGTTAGAACAGGAGCATTCCATTCATCAAAGCATCAATCACCGCATACACTTGCATTCAAACATCAAAGCATTATATTTGCATTTCATAAACTGCAAAGAAGAAGCAGATACAAAAGAACAAGAGCATTTCATAATATTCAAGACATCAATCATGGCATACGTCTGCATTACATGTGTCATTCATTGCATTGCTAAGCAAAATGCGGATGAACACAAGATGTTAATCCCCATGCCTAGTTTCCAAGAGTCAGCACTTCAAGTGTCAGTCTTCAACCTAATTCTCAAGTCAGTCATCCTGGACTTGTCAGTCTCAAAATCTCATTCCAGTCGCTCCTTCAGTGCAGAGTTCAAATGCCCTTGGGTCCCAAGTGGTTCATTAAAAGCACGCTAAGTGTTCAGTTACTGCTTTCCTTCTAGCAAACCAAGCATTCATCATCATTGCAACAGACATCAAATCAATTTTCAAAATACAAAATCGCTTTCAATAAAACAAAAAAGAACCAAAGATTCATCATCCCATCAAACATCAAAGCAATACAGTTGCATCACGTCAATACTTGCATCTCATAGAAGAAAAGAAAGCTAGAACATCCCACGTCATTCATCATTTCATGTTATTCATCATTTTATAGCAATATTCCCATTTCATAAAAAAAAGGCAAAGAAGAGAAAGTTTTCCTTTGCATGTCATTCCATCAAAACACAAGAGCATTACATATCATCAAACACCAAAACTTTGCATTCGCATACCCATGATTCTTAAAAGAGCAAGAAAGAGAGAAGCCAAAAGAGAGAAAAGAGAAGAGCCAAGAGAGCAACAAAAAGAAAAGAAAAGAAAGAAAAAGAAAGAAGAGAAGCTAGAGAAAGAAAAAAAGACATATAAGAACAGGAGAAATCATGCATTCATCAGACATAAGCAAAAGAAAAAGAAAATCATGCATTGCGTACAGACAAGAGAAGAAAAGGAAAACCATTGCATTCATCAAGCATATAAGAACAGTAGAAAATCATGCATTCATAAGCAAAAGAAAAAAGAAAATCATGAGAAGAAAAGGATGTAATACCCTAATTTTGTCCTATCCAAAAATAAGAAATTTTATTTATTTTTAATAAAAATAATTATTTTCTTTTTCATTTCGTGTATTATTCTATTTTAGTTGCCACAAGTTTTTAACAAAAATATTTTTATTAGAAGTGAAGAAAAAATATAAGCAAAGGAGGAAATGGAGGGGGGTCTATTAAAAAAAAAGGGTGAGGTGCAATCAGGATTGGGCCATCAGAAACCCAACCCAACCAAAAAAAAACTAGCCCAATTCGCCCCAAACCCTAATTCCTATCCAACCCATAACCCAACTCCTCCTAACCCTAATTACTATCCAACCCATACCCATTTCCCCTCCATAAAACCCTAATTCGACCACCCCCCCTTTACCCTAAAAATCATCCACATTCAATCCCCCACTTTTCCTAAAAAATCATCCACATTCACTCCCCAAAACCCCTCCTAAAAATTCGACCCACTCCCCCCTTTTTCCTCCTTGAAAATTGCATTCTCCCTTCCACACTCCACCTTTCCTCTTTTCTCTCAATTCCACTTCCCCACACTTCCCACTTCCCCATTTTGGCAAAGTTTCGACTGTAGCACCAAAAAAAAAATTTTACCAAAATAGCACACCTTTTAGATTATTTACCAAACTAGCACACATTCCATTTTTAGTGTAGAAGTCGCCCCCCCCCCCCCCAAAACGACTTCTGAACTAAAAAATTTAATTTTTTTTTAAAAACTAGTTCAGAAGTTGCCCCCCCAGGGTGACTTCTGAACTGTGTTTTTTAATTTTTTTTTATTATATATTAATTTAAATTAATTTAATTTAATTATTTTAATTAATTTAGAAAATTAATATTGTTAATTCTAAATTAATTATTAATTTTTTTGTGAAAAAAAAGTATTTGAACACGTTAATGTCGGCAAGATCTTGACCGTTTATTAGTGTCGGCAAGATCTTGACCGTTAATTGGTATCAGTACTATTCACTATTCACCGTGCACTATTTAGTGTCGGCAAGATCTTGACCGTTTATTAGTGTCGGCAAGATCTTGACCGTTAATTGGTATCAGTACTATTCACTATTCACCGTGCACTATTTAGTGTCGGCAAGATCTTGACCGTTTATTAGTGTCGGCAAGATCTTGACCGTTAATTGGTATCAGTACTATTCACTATTCACTGTACACTATTTAGTGTCGGTAAGATCTTGACGTTTATTAGTGTCGGCAAGATCTGGGCCGTCCATTTTTTTTTCCGTTGGAAACACCCCACCATTTATAAATAGGGACTCTTAGTCTTGTAACTCACCACACCAACACCCCCAATCGTCTTCTCACTCTCTTGCCCCCTTGCACACTAAAATGGCTCCAGTTTTTATCACAGTTTTTTACAACGGTGTCGTTGAAAACACAAACACAGAGAGTGTTGTTTTTAGGTGCGATAACACATGCCTTCTCAAACAAAAGTCTAAATTCACATTAGATCAACTTAGACAAGCCATTGAAAGAAAAATCTCTCCTGACCATTCAAAAATGGTTTCTAGTCTTATCTACCGTTACCCCACAACTCTCACAACTGGCCACAAATTTTACGGTGGTTTGCAACTAACTTCTAATGATGATGTCGATCTTATGTTAGAACAATTCAAGACATGTAAACACTTAGGTCTATCTACACCAGAAGTATATGCAGATTTGGTTGATGCTCCTTCAAACTACACACAAACCCAGCCAACTCAAGCGATTCCATCTTCTTCACAATTCACCATACCTTATTCTCAAACAGAAACCCCATACCCTGACTTCACTCCATCTACTTACCATCAATTCAATCCTTCATCATCACAGAGTCACATGCCTTATGAAGAACCAGCTCAAACACTTCACCGTGAATCCATTCCATTAGCCTCACAAAACCCTTTTGACCTAAACACCACCCCACCTATTAGTATACTTCATGGTGTGCATAACGAAGAAGTTGGCGACTTTAGCGAAAATGAGGATGATATCCTTCAACGTGAAGACGTTGAGGAACCAATTGTAGCAACTCCCCACAATACTGTTGCATTCCATGAGCCTATCCCACATTTTGTAAACATCACAGCTGACAACATGGAAGCTGATGATACTGAGTATGGCCATTCAATGGACAGGAACCGCGAGTTAGCCAATGAAGACCCCAACCAACTCCAGAAGGGAATGAAATTTGCCACAAAAGAATTAGCCCAACACTTCATCCAGACATATCACCTCCACAAATCACTCAATTTTAGAGTCGACGCATCTAATACAACTAGATGGATTGTTTGTTGTGTGCACGAAAACTGTTTGTGGAGGTGTGTGGTCAGATTCGGTAAAAGGTCTGTTTGATATCGGATAGACACGAGTCTATCAAAAGTGCTGTTAGGCGGGTAGACAGCAGTTGGAAGCACGTGTTTTGTATTCGCCACATAGCACAGAACTTCATGAGACACTTCAAGAACACTTCTGCCAGGAAAGCTGTGGTCAATATGGGTGAGTATTATTTTTTTATAAAAAAAAATCCCTAATATTTTTTCAATAACTTCTTTACCAACATTATGTTTTCGTGCTTCAGCATACTCAATGACACAAAAATCCGCCAATCACTACAAAGTCAAGATTGGTGATGAAGTGGGTCCTGATGGGGTGGCTTGGGTTGAGGACATAAACCCCGAACAATTGATGCAGTGGTGCGATGGAGGTTACCGTTGGGGGCACATGACAACAAACCTTGCTGAGTGCATCAATAAAGTGATCAAGGGCCTGCGAAATCTCCCTATACATTCTTTGATAGCAGCCTCATATTTTAGGCTGAACGAGACTTTTGTCAAAAAGGGAACCCAGGCACAGGCAATGTTGGAGTCAGGAACTATGTACTCTGAACAATTGATGGAAAAAATAGATCACAACCGAGCTGTCTCGAACACGCACAACGTGGCAATTCACGACCGTGCCCAAAAATTGTTCAGAGTGGAAGAAATTATACGACCACAAAGTGGGAGACCCGCAGGCACATTCGTGGTTAACTTCAGAGACATGACGTGTGAGTGTGGGGAATTTCAGGCACTGCACTATCCTTGTTCCCATGTGATCGCGGCATGTTCAAAAGTTAATTACGATCACATGGAATTCGTGCAACCACAGTACAGAATGCAGTATGTTTTCAATACATACTTAGAGGAGTTCCCACCATTGCCATCTGAGTTGTCATGGCCTGGTTTCAATGGCCCAGAACTGCAGCATGATCCATCTAAACGGAGAGATAAAAAGGGTCGTCCACAGTCTACCCGTATTCGTACCGAGATGGATCAAAGAGAAAGGGGTAGTCGCACCAAGAGATGCAGTATTTGTAGAAATGAGGGTCACAACAAAAATAACTGTCCAAACCGCAATCTAGACTAGTCAAAAATAAGTGTATTTATTTCTGACATGTTTTAGTATTTATGTTTGTTTCCGTTGTTGTAATACAGTTGGTTCCATATTTCAATATAGCCGATAATATTTTTTTCACAATAATATTTATAATTTCTATTTAGAATTAACAATATTAATTTTCTAAATTAATTAAAATAATTAAATTAAATTAATTTAAATTAATATATAATAAATAAAAAATTAAAAAACACAGTTCAGAAGTCACCCTGGGGGGGGGGCGACTTCTGAACTAGTTTTTAAAAAAAAATTAAATTTTTTAGTTCAGAAGTCGTTTTGGGGGGGGGGGGGGGGCGACTTCTACACTAAAAATGAGATGTGTGCTAGTTTGGTAAATAATCTAAAAGGTGTGCTATTTTGGTAAATTTTTTTTTTTTGGTGCTACAGTTGAAACTTTGCCCCCCATTTTTCCCTTCCCCATACACGGCTCCATCTCTCTCTCTCCCCAATCTCACGCCTATCTCTCTCTTTCTCCAACTCACACTCAACCTTTCCCTCTCTCCCCCATCCTACGACTCTTTCTCCCTCACACTCTCACACACTTCACTTCATCTTTCTCATCATTTCTCCTACTCACACTCACACACTTCTCTCTCTCTTTCACTCATCCTCCCATTCCCCCACTCTCCCATCTCCACGCATACCCCTCCCCACCAAACCCTTAAACTCCATTTTTTTTTCTCTCCTCACATCATTCTCTCTCACTCACGGATTCACTCTCCTTTCTCACACAAAAAAAAGAGAAAACAAACCATCATTTCTCTTCCTCTTCCATGCCCATACCCCTTTACCCCCTTTTGCATACCATCAGAAAAAAACTGTACAAGGTATGGTGAAGATGAAGTCAGAAAAATGAAAGAAAAGACACCCTTTTTGTATAAATAGGGGCTACAACCATGAAGCAAAAGACGGATTTTTTTAGAGAGAAAGGAAGAAGAAGAGGAGTTTTCGAAAAAAAGAAAAGAAGGAGAGTCTAGGTTTTTTTTTAGAAAAAAGAGTTTGAGAGTTTTTTTTTTTTACTGTTATTCTTTTTCTTCTCTTTCACAAATTTTTTTTAGTTTCAAATTCTGTTGTATTGAGGAAATCCGAAGAAGAAAGCTTCTCCTTCAACATTTCCGGATTTTTTTGTTTAAGGTATTGTAATGTAACATTTTATTTAATTATTGCTGTTTTATTTTTTTTTAGTTACTGTAATTTTGTTCATGTAAATATTGTTGCTGTTTTATTTTTTTTTAGTTGCTGTAATTCTATTCATGTAAATATTGTTGTTGCTTTTTATTTTATTTTTAATATTGTTGCTGTTTCTTTTGTTTTTGTTGCTGTAAATTCGTAAATTATTTTTTTTAGATATTAGTGTTGCTGTTTTTGTTTTATTTAAAACTGTTGCTGTTTTTTTTATTTTTAATTTTGTTGCTGTTTTTTAAAATCGTTGCTGTAAATTCGTAAATTCATGTTGTTTTTTTAGATATTATTGTTGCTGTTTTTTTATTTAAAACTATTGCTGTTTTTTTATGTATTTAAATTATTACTGTCATGTTTTTTTTTTAGATGTTTTTGTTGCTGTTTTTTTTTTCATGTGTTGCTGTTTTTTTTATTATTAAAATTGTGGCTGTTATTTTATTTAAAATGTTGCCGAAAAAATGTGTATTTTCGAATTAAAATGTTGCTACAAAAAAAGTTATTGTTTTTTTTTGAAATTAAAATAAAGTCCCTTTAAAAAAAAATAATAATAATATTTTTTCCAAAATAAATGTTTGCTAATATCATTCCTTTTTTGAAAGAAATAACAGTAATAATCATTTTCAAATAAAAACAGCAAAAACACCCCTTTTAAAAATAATAACCATGACAATAATGATACAAAAAAAAACAATGGTATTTCTTTTCAAAATAATAATAGCGGAAACCATTTTCCAAAAATCAACTTTCGAAATAGAAGACCGCTTAATCAAACAACCCATTTTCCTAAATCATGTTTCCTAAGTAAAGCGTTTTTTTTTTCCAAATAATCAAACGCTCAACTACTTTTTTTCACATCAGATTTCTATTGACACCCCCCAGGTTCTGATAATACAACCCTTGTTTTTAGATTTAAACTCCTATGTTAATTGCACCCCCACGTTTTTAGTAATACAGTACCCTTTTTGACAGCAAACCCATCCATTTTTTTTTACTACAAGCCCATCTTTTTAAACACAACCTAGTTCACAAAAAACGATTTGGTCTCACTGTTCACACCCCCCATTTTTGATACAACACTCCTTGTTGCTAATTGTGCCTGGCTAAAGTGCTTCAGGGGTCCCTTATCTTTATTTAAAATAACGATTTGGTCCTTTATCTTTTTTTTGTCCCAAATCAGTCCTTTATGTTTTAAATTTTTGACACATAAATCCTTTTCTGTCCCAAATCAGTTCTTTATGTTTCAAATTTTTAACACATAAATCCTTTTTTTTGACACATAAATCAGCACTGTTAACGGAAAAGGATTTATGTGTCAAAAATTTGAAAGATAAAGGACTAATTTGGGACAAAAAAAACATAAAGGACTAACTCGTTACTTTAAATAAAGATAAGGGACTCTGGGAGCACTTTAGCCTTTTTTTTACTACCACCCATTCCGCTTTTATTCACACCATAATGCTTTCAAACCTTTTTTCTTTATTTCAAACAACCATACTCACACAAAAAATAGGTTGTTACTAATGGTCACTCTGAGCCTAGCTTGTTTGACCGTTAGGACTAACCTTCTTTTTTTTCACAGCGAATTAGTAGCGGTAATCACTGAGGTTACTCGTTTGATTATCGCAAACACCCGCCTAAACTCCAATTTTCAGTTAATAAAATACAAACGTAATCTCAACTCCTTTTTCAAATCACGCTTCCCAGTAAGCATTTTTTTTCAAACAAAGCGCTCGATCGCAAACCGGGTATTTATAGCGTTCACTCTGGGCCCGGCTCGTTTGAACGCTGTAAACACCTTCTTTTTCGAATAAGCCATTAATGATGACCACTCTGGATTTATCTGTTTGGTCACCATGAACGGCCTTTAGTTTTCGCAAACTTTTCAAAAATAAAAAAAAATACCAACACACAAATATTTTCTACCCGAGAACTACGTAGCTTTGATTTCTCCATCGCACCCGGAGATACGTAGGAGCAGGGGCCCACTCCTGTCAAGCGCAAAAAACTAAAATTTTTATTAAGTCTTCCTTTCCGTTTTTTTTTTTGCAAATAATAAAAAGGGTAAATTAAAATGTTTTCTTTAAACTAATTTTTTTTACACATTAAATTAAAAGGTAACCTTTTTAGGATGTTGCGGGGTGCTAGTACCTTCCCCGCACTTAATCGACCCCCGAACCCAAAAACAAAGGTTTTTTCAATGTTTTCCTAAAAATAAATATTGATGGCGACTCCATTATTCAAAAACAACGAAGAATCCCCCGTTCGGATTTTTCGGTCGCTACAGCTGGCGACTCCACTGGGGACATTTTTTTAAGAGGGTCAAGCCTAATTTAGTTAAATGTGTAGATATTTGTTAGTTTAGTACTTTATTTACCCTTAGCCCTTCTATTCGCATGTCTATTTTATTTATCTATTTATTTGCTCTATTGAACCTTAGGGTAGAAAACCTTTGCACTATTATCTGTATTTCTTTTGCAGCACGGGTAGTTTAGGTTGCTTATATCACCCGCACCAATTACACTTGTTTATTGCACACACTCTTGAGCGGGGCCCTATACCCGGGTTTGAAAAAAAAAACCTAGGACGAGTGGAGGCGATTAGTGTCAGTCATTCCGGATTTTATCTGTCTGACTCTCATGAAAGCCTCAGCCAGAGCACGCTCTTTCGTGGTATCCCACACCAGGTAGCTCGCTATCGTTGTGGGTCATATCACGAAAGAGATTTCAGCTCTGGAGACCCTTGTGAGGAAGTGATTAGAGCCACCTGAGAGATTGATCACACAAGTAGCCCTAGACCGTGACCTATATATAAGACCTAACCTGTTTAGGACACAAGGGCAATTCACCTACCCGTTGCATCATCGCAAAAACTTTTTATCTTTCAAAAAAAAAATCAAATAATGAAAACCATTTACTCTTTTTTCCTTTACGTATATTTTATGTGACATGGTTAATGTTTCTCAGAATTTGAATCACCAAAATTGGCTTTTATTAACGCATGTAACGTCATTCTTTAATTCATCATACATCATCGTTATTTCACAAAAAAAAAATATGTACAAAAAATCCTCACATGCATGCTATTCATCTCATTTAGGTTTGCCGGGAATTGTAAGAGGCTCGAAAGTTTTTGTCATAAGCAAGGCGATATGGGATCAAACTGTGAAGCAATCCAAACTCTGAACTACCCTATAGTAAAACAGCCTAATCTGACAAGTCTAAGGGAATGTGTTGGTCGATTTCCGCCCATCGAGCGCAGGTCTTTTGATAGAGTGTATGGGAAAATTATTATGTTACTACAATTGGACGTGCAAACGGATGCCATTGCCGCTTTGAGCCAGTTCTACGACTCTTCATTAAGATGCTTCACCTTCAAAAATTTCCAGATGGCACCTACCCTGGAAGAATATACACAGATCTTCGGCTTTCCTCAACAAGACAATGGACCCTACCAGTATCAGGGACAATACTACACAGATGAGAAACTCACCTCAATGTTACAAACCAGCAAAGAGAACTTGAAGCTCCGGAAGAAAAATCGAAATGGCATTGCAGGATTCCCACAAGAGTATCTGGAAAGCCAAATGAAATCCTTCGCCGACGCTAGAAATTGGGGTCCTTTTAAGCAGGTGTTAGCTTTGACCATCTTTAGCATTGTCCTATTTCCACGCCTTGAAAGATATGTGGACACAACAGCTATTGGTGTCTTCTTATCCTTCAAGGATGGAGAAAACCCACTCAATCCGATTCCAGCCATGCTTGCAGACACTTACTGTACTTTCACTCATTATAGTGAGCTAAGGGGAAAGAGGATATCTTGTTGCCTGCACGCCTTGTATGTTTGGCTTCTCACCCATGCTTTCGTTAACAAAGTCAGAGTAGAAGGCCCAATTGAAGACGCCAGAGGGTGTGATGTGAAGACAATCAACACTAGTGAATGGTTGCAAGTGCTAGGGGGCCTTC
This sequence comes from Astragalus membranaceus, assembly GCA_039519185.1. Taxonomy (NCBI): domain Eukaryota; kingdom Viridiplantae; phylum Streptophyta; class Magnoliopsida; order Fabales; family Fabaceae; genus Astragalus; species Astragalus membranaceus. Next base: position 46,000,117 of record CM076848.1, read on the forward strand.
ATGAATACAAGGTTCGTTGGCACCCATCATGGTGGAAAGAGAGGCCCACAGTAGTTTTTCAATGTGGGAGCTTTCAAAACGTCCCGCTCATGGGGACAAGAGGATGCATAAATTACAATCCTTCTCTAACTCTAAGACAGCTGGGGTACCCCATGCGAAATCCGCCCACCGAAGACATGTTAATCCCTTTTTACCTCCATGAAGGAAGCCCAAAAGAGGTTGACATGCTCCGGAAGATTTCTCAAGCATGGAATATGGTCGTCCGCAAGGGACAAGAGCTTACTAAGAAGAGTGGCGATAAGGAAACCACCTTTCGTCAATGGCTCCAAAAGAGGATCCAAGACACCCAATTGCCTTACCAAAGTGCACTATGGGTTGAGGAAGAAATACCTGAACCTACCCTTCCCACTGTTGAAGATTTAGATAAGCTTAAAATGGCATTGTCAAAAGCCGAGGAAGAAAATAAGGGCTTGCAGGCAGAGTTAGAGAAAGTGCTCCTAAAAAACCAGAAGTTGGAGGAGGAGAACGCAAGTAAGTCAGTGGCCATTGAAGACAGCCGCAAGCAGCTCAAGATTGAACAAAAGGACAAACTAGAGGTTCAAAGGTACCTAAGAGGGGCGAAAGAGGAAATAAAACGTTACAACCTGAAAATGAACCAAGCCATCGATGATGCATACAAGTGGAAAAAGTTATGGGAAGAATCAATGATTGCTGAAAAGACCGCACAGAGCCTGCTAATGGTGTCAAAAAGAAAGTCCCGGATGATGGCAGCCGAGTTTGAAGAGCAAGTGAAAAGTATCAAGCAGGATAAAGATACCATTGAAGAGATACTCCGAGAATACCAACAAGCCTTAAGAAGGGAGCACGAAAAATCTGATGAGCTGAACGACCATATCAGATATCAAGAGGAGGTTTACCACCAGTTGAAGACAGAAAGCATCTATTGGGAGAACCGCTTTGTGGAGTTGGTCAGCAGGATAGAAAACCATGAAGCCTTCATAGAGTTGAAGAATGAAAGCTTATACTGGAAAGACAGATTCTCAAAGTTGGCATGGCTGGCCGATCAAGCTATCGTAGGAATCCCCAAACGTCTAAAGGAGGCTAACGCGGCAATGCACCCGTTTAACACCCCGGTCCAAGTTTCCGAATTCATGGAGTTTTGCGAGGTTCTGATTGCCGAACTCCGGGAGAAGGCTGGCAGCACTACTAGTAGAAAAAGAGGGAGGAGTGGAAAAATGAAAGCCATATGTATTTGAGTGAAATTTAAAGAACATTGTACTTTTCTTTTCGATGATTTATCTCCAAAATGTTGTACTTTCCTCCATCAATGAAGTTTGTTTGTCTCACATGCTGATCCTTTATCTTGAAAATATTGTGGAACTTTAATCTGTGTACTTATGACAAATCAGGATGCGCTTGCAATTCCCGACCTAAAACAATAAGACTCATGCACACATGCATCATTCGCATTTTCATCCATTCATATACTCATACATATACTCATACCATGTGTCCCACCAACAGAGAGTAAAAGACAAGCTGGTGCGTCAACATCGCTATTGGACTCGTTCTCAGGCCAGAAACATGGAAGAAAACCAGGACAATCCGCCTCAAGATATCCCGGATCAAGGCAATCCACCTCAAGACCTAGGCAATCAAGAGCTTAGGGCAGAAATAGATGGGATGAAAGAACAGATGGCTGAAATCTTAAAGGTCTTACAAGCTTTGAGGGACAAAGACACAAGTGAAGATGTCTCCGCTGGGAACACGGAAAATCAAGTTACCAACCCTCCTCCTCCCAACGGACTCGGGATCCCGCATACAGTACCCCCCACTGGGACTAATGACCAGGGTTACATATGGCCTCCTTACGGACTTCCACAAGGTTACACACCTCCGACAGTCAATGCTAGTCCAGAAGACGGTCCCTCAGGAGTCGCGGGCCAACAACAGCTTACGCCAACGGGTCACGATGGTAATCCGGGGGCACCACAAGTTCAAAACCCGACCCCCGTCGTCGTACCACAAAGACTCCCACTTGGCTGCCCTCCACCGCCGATAGTTGACGCTCAAGCTCAGGGTTCCAACCTCAGGAATCCCACTCATTCACATACCCCAAATGTGAACCCAGCCATAGTTCCGATAATCCATCCTTACTATGGTATGAGTGGGCTCCCTCACAATTACTCTATGGAGAACCCTCAAGCCAAAGACAAACTACAAATGCTTGAGGAAAGGTTGAGAGCAGTCGAGGGATCCAATGTTGGTGCGAGAGATGCTTATGACTTGTGCCTCGTCCCTAACGTAGTCATCCCTCCAAAATTTAAGGTGCCAGACTTCGACAAATATAGAGGGTCGACTTGCCCTGTAAGCCACTTAACCATGTACTGCAGGAGGATGGCGGCGTTTGCTCACGACGACAAATTGCTCATCCACTACTTCCAAGATAGTCTGTCTGGGGCAGCTTCGAGCTGGTACATGCAATTAGAACGTGCACATATCAGATGCTGGAAAGACCTAGCCGATGCATTTTTGAGGCAATACAAATATAACATTGACATGGCTCCCGATAGGACACAATTGCAGAGCATGACGAAGAAAGACAATGAGTCCTTCAAAGAATATTCCCAACGCTGGAGAGGCTTAGCTGCACAGGTGGTACCACCTTTGTTAGAAAAAGAGATGGTATCAATGTTCATGGATACTCTTCAATCACCTTTCTACGATAGGTTGATTGGGAGCGTGTCTTCCAACTTTTCAGATATGATCGTCATCGGAGAAAGATTAGAGAACGGATGGAGAAACGGGAAGATTGCATATAGCTCCGCTGAAACTAGCAATCAGAAAAGGCCCTTCCCAGGTTTCCCTAAAAAGAAAGACGGAGAAACCAATGCCATCTCTGGATCCGGAAAGCCTCCCTACAACAACCCCCGACAGACTTTACAAATACCTACTCAAACACCACAAGCCCCACCTCACCAAGTCAACACAGGCTATAGACCACAAAACTACCAAGAAAGAAAGCCCGCCAATTTCGACCCAATACCCATGTCATACACAGACCTATTCAATCACCTCATCAGTCACAACTTGATCACTCCCCGTCCAATGAGACCCCTTCAACCTCCTTTCCCTAGGAGCTATGACCCAGAGGCTAGCTGTGGATTCCACGCTGGGGCAGTTGGCCATTCAACAGAAAATTGCAAGGCATTGAAATATGTGGTACAAAACTTAATTGAATCTAAATGGTTAAGCTTCGCAGAAGATGGTCCGAATGTTGCCACTAACCCTCTGCCGGGGCACGGGAAACCCTCCGTCAATGCCATTGAGGATGCTGAGGGGCAATTATTGGTCAGAAAGGTGGAGGACATTGTCACACCCCTGGACCTCATCCATGCTAATTTGTGTCACTTCGGAATCATTATGAAAGGATGTACCAGAAAGGGCTCGTGTGCTGATCCCCTTTGTGTCGGGGCCTGTGAAGCATTCAAGCCAGTTCTGCAAGACTTATTAGACCGACACATAATACAAATAGGTCTTCAAAAGAAAGAGGAAGGCGTGTCGACTCTCCAGTCAAGCATTGACCAGAGCAAAAGTATCCGGAAACCACTGGAAATCCATTACAAAAAGGACACAAAGCTAACCACCGCTGTGCCTAAACCAATCACTACTCAAGTGCCAGTCCCTTTTCCCTTTAAAAGCACCAATGCAGTCCCGTGGAGTTACGATGTGAAGGTTCAGACCAATCCAGATGTCATTAACATCTCAGGGACCGGTGGGATGACTCGAAGTGGACGTTTCTATACCCCTGGAGGGCCTAGTGAGGACCGAGAAAAAGAAGGGGAGGAAAGAGCCCGTTAGGGCAAAAGCATAGAGCAGGAACCTGTCGATAAGAATGCAGGAAAGAAGACGCTATCCGAGCAAGAAGCCAGTGAATTTCTGAAGCTTATGAGACAAAGCGAGTATAAGGTGGTTGATCAACTGAACCAAACTCCCGCAAAGATATCTCTGTTGTCATTATTGCTCAGTTTCGATGCCCATCGTGCAGCATTGACAAAAGTATTGAATGAGGCCCATGTCGCTCATGACATCTCGGTCGGCCAATTTGATGGGATCGTCGGAAACCTTGTTGCAAGTAATTATCTCACCTTTACTGATGATGAGATTCCAACTGAAGGAAGGGGGCACAACAAGGCCCTACACATATCGGTGAAGTGTGGAGATTACTCTCTTGCTCGGGTACTCATTGACAATGGTTCATCTTTGAATGTATTACCGAGATCAACCATGGAGAAATTAGATGTGGACTGTTCATACATGAGACCAAGCTCCATATTAGTCAGGGCCTTTGACGGATCAAAAAGGGAAGTCATCGGAGAAATGGAATTACCTGTGCAAGTAGGTCCGGAGCACTTCGTGGTGACCTTCCAGATAATGGACATTGCCCCATCCTACAGTTGTCTCTTGGGGAGGCCATGGATCCACTCGGCAGGGGCAGTTCCCTCTTCTTTACACCAGAAGCTCAAGTTCATAGTCAACAATAAGCTGGTGGTTATTTTCGGTGAGGAAGAAATGCTGATAAATAAGTCCGCTCCCACTCGTTACATTGAGGCTGCTGAAGAGTCTCTCGAGACTGCCTTCCAAGCATTGGAAATCGCCAATACATCTGCTATGTTAGAACCCAAGCTATCCAAAACTGCTGTGATGGTTTCTAAGTTCATGTTAGGAAAAGGCTACCAAGCTGGAGGAGGCTTGGGAAAAACCGGACAGGGGATCCTGACGCCAATACAGCCAGAGGAGAACAAAGATAGACATGGGATAGGATATCGGCCCAATCGCACTGACAAGAGAAGGATTGTGGAGGAAAAGAAGGAGCGGAGGTTAGCCAGGCTTGAGGATAGGGTGCCAAATACGAAGAGGATCACCATCTGCGACATCAAGGAAAGCTTTCGGAGTGCGGGAATGTTGAACCCCAATCAGATCGCCGCAGTTGAGGATGATCTAAACGCCGAAGAAGGCGTCGTCAGTCTTGTACGCCCTTGTCCTGCAAACAAAAGGCTCATGAATTGGGAGATCGTTGATTTTCCTGTGGTTTTTAGTTCAAAGTAATGTTTCTATAATGTAACCCTCTGGCGCTGCCCAAGGCCTTAGGATATTTCATTCGGGCACGCATGTTTTCCTTTCAATATTAATATCAATGCAACGTTATTTCATTTCCCAATAAACCCTCGTTTTTCTTTTCTCGTTACATTCGCTTCTTATTTTCTTTCTTTCGTTTTTATTCCGTTAATTTACACTAATGCAGATCCGAAAAAAATGTCTTTGAAAATAACAACGCCAATAATCCATATTGTAACTTTGATCACCCCATCAATCAAACTGAGGAAGATGTTGAGGATAATTGGGAAACCCCTCCAGAGTTAATGAGAATGATGGAACAAGAGGAAAAAATAATCGAACCCCACGAGGAATCAACTGAAACGATCAACTTAGGCACGGAAGAAGACAAAAAAGAAGTCAACATTGGCACCACATTGAAAAACAGCGAGCGAGAGAAATTGGTTAGGTTGTTGTTTGACTATGTTGACGTCTTCGCATGGACATACCAAGACATGCCTGGACTGGACCCCAACATAGTCGAGCATAAGTTACCGGTAAAACCAGAATGCCCGCCGGTAAAACAAAAGTTAAGAAGGATGAAACCAGAGATGTCATTGAAAATCCGAGATGAGGTTAAGAAGCAGTTCGATGCTGGGTTTTTAGCGGTAGCAAAATACCCTCAATGGGTAGCCAATATTGTACCGGTCCCAAAGAAAGACGGTAAGGTTCAGATGTGCGTCGATTATCGAGATTTGAACAGAGCCAGCCCCAAAGATGACTTCCCTTTGCCTCACATTGATGTCCTGGTAGATAGCACAGCACAACACTCTCTGTTCTCCTTCATGGACGGATATTCTGGATACAACCAAATTAAGATGGCCCCTGAAGACATGGAGAAAACCACCTTCACCACTCTCTGGGGAACCTTCTGTTACAAAGTAATGCCATTCGGACTGAAGAATGATGGTGCAACGTACCAAAGGGCAATGGTCGCATTGTTCCATGATATGATGCATAAGGAAATAGAGGTTTACGTGGATGACATGATTGCAAAATCCAAGACTGAAGAAGAGCATATCGTCAATCTGCAAAAACTCTTCGAACGTCTCAGGAAGTTCAAACTCAGATTAAACCCTGCCAAATGCACTTTCGGTGTAAGATCGGGAAAGCTGTTGGGTTTCATAGTCAGTCAGAGGGGAATAGAAGTAGATCTAGCCAAAATACGAGCAATACTAGAAATGCCGGTACCGAGTACTGAAAAAGAAGTTCGTGGTTTCTTGGGAAGATTGAACTACATCTCTAGGTTCATATCGCAGCTAACATCTACATGCGAGCCTATCTTCAAGCTTTTGTGCAAAAACCAAGAAACAAAGTGGAATGATAATTGCCAAGAAGCCTTTGAAAAGATCAAGAAGTACCTCCAAAATCCACCGATTCTGATGCCGCCTGTGCAGGGCAGACCTCTACTATCTAAGCAAGAAATTCACCGAGTGCGAGACAAGATACTCATTGTTGGAAAGAACGTGTTGTGCTCTGGCCTGGGCTGCACGTCGTTTGAGGCAGTATATGCTGAGCCACACGACTTGGTTGGTATCTAAAATGGACCCAGTCAAGTATATTTTTGAAAAACCCGCACTCACAGGGAGGATCGCTCGCTGGCAAATGCTACTATCTGAATACGACCTTTTATATGTCACCCAAAAAGCAATCAAGGGTAGTGCATTGGCTGAGTACTTGGCACACCAGCCCATCGAAGATTACCAATCAATGCAGTGCGATTTCCCAGACGAAGATATAATGGCTCTATTCGTAGAAGGGAATCCTCCGGACAACGAAAGGTGGAGAATGTTATTCGACGGCGCTTCTAATTTATACGGGCACGGGGTCGGAGCTGTACTGATCTCTCCTGATAACCGCTTCGTACCGTTTACCGCTAGACTGAGTTTCTACTGCACCAACAACATTGCAGAATATGAAGCGTGCGTCCTAGGCATCAAAGCAGCCCTTGAATGGAAAGTCAAAAGACTCGATGTATATGGGGACTCAGCTTTAGTCATCCATCAGACAAAAGGTGACTGGGAAACCAGGGATTCCAAATTAATTCCTTATCATGATCACATCCAAAAGATGGTTGAACAATTTGAAGAGATCACTTTCCATCATCTCCCTCGCGAAGAAAATCAGTTGGCCGATGCTTTGGCGACTTTGTCATCAATGTTCAACATCAATAACGACAAGAGTCTGACATTCATCCGAATCCAACATCGAGACCTACCGGCACATCATTGTGTGGCAATCGAAGAAGAGGCTGACAGTAAACCTTGGTATTACGATATCAAGCACTATATCACAAACAGAGAATATCCTCCTGGTGCCACTGAGAATGATAAGAGGACACTTAGGAGGCTGTCAATGGGTTTCTTCTTAAATGGGGAAGTGCTTTACAAGAGAAATCACGATATGGTCCTCCTCAGATGTGTAGCAGAAGAAGAAGCAGAAAGAATTATGAAAGATGTCCATGAAGGCTCGTTCGGCACCCATTCTAATGGGCACACCATGGCAAGGAAAATCCTAAGGGCTGGCTACTACTGGTTGTCAATGGAGACTGACTGCTTCAACTACGTCAGAAAATGCCACAAATGTCAAATCTATGCCGACAATATCCATGTACCACCTGCCTCTCTGAATGTCCTAACAGCACCATGGCCATTCTCGATGTGGGGAATGGATGTCATCGGTCCCATCGAACCCAAGGCATCAAACAGACATCGTTTCATTCTTGTCGCTATTGATTATTTCACCAAATGGGTCGAGGCCGCTTCTTACGCCAGTGTAACAAAATCAGTGGTTGTCAGGTTCATAAAGAGAGATTTGATTTGCCGCTACGGTCTTCCGAATAAGATCATCACGGACAATGGGACCAACCTGAACAATAAGATGATGAAAGAGTTGTGTGACGACTTCAAAATCCAGCATCATAATTCCTCCCCATACCGTCCAAAGATGAATGGGGCAGTTGAAGCAGCAAATAAGAACATAAAGAAGATCGTGCAAAAGATGGTAGTGACCTTCAAGGACTGGCATGAAATGTTGCCCTTCGCTTTGCACGGGTATCGGACCTCTATCCGCACTTCAACAGGGGCAACACCATTCTCACTAGTATATGGGATGGAAGCAGTTCTTCCCATCGAGGTGGAAATACCCTCCCTGCGAGTGCTAATGGAAACAAAATTGGAGGAAGCAGAATGGGTTCAAGCTCGTCTGGATCAGTTGAACCTCATAGAAGAAAAGAGAGTAGTTGCTTTGTGTCATGGGCAGTTGTACCAACAAAGAATGAAAAAGGCTTATGATAAAAAAGTGCGCCCCCGCCAGTTTCAAGAAGGAGACCTCGTGCTCAAGAAGATGTTGCCTATCCAAAAGGATTCCCGTGGAAAATGGGCCCCTAACTATGAAGGACCTTATGTGGTAAAGAAGGCCTTCTCTGGAGGAGCGCTGATTCTCACAAAAATGGACGGTGAAGACCTCCCACTCCCAGTGAACTCGGACGCAGTTAAGAAGTACTATGCCTAAAGAAATATATGAAAAAAAGAGAAAGATGAGCCAAGCAAAAATAAGCTCGCTAGGTCGAAAACCCGAAAGGGCGGCCTAGGCAAAAATTAGAGCGACCCGGTGGACTGAAAACTCTAAAGAGCAGTCCAGGCAAAAATTAGGGTCAGAAGTTGGACTTTGAGCTACAAAGGCAGTCAATACCTCCGAAAGTTGGATGATGAATGCTCATAGTTGTGTTAATGGGCGATCGGCGTTATTACTTCAAAGATACAAACAATCAAAGGATCAGCTTTCCTTGTTTTCTTTTTCTTCTCTTTCTTTTTTGTAGTTTAAACTCCCAATGTAATTTTCAGCCAGCGCGACCTTCTGCGCATTTTCCATTTGAATATTAAACACTTCCTTTATTCTCTCATTTCCCTATTATCATAAAAATAACGTTCATGGTAGATGATACTGAATTGCGAAACATGTGCATGATGACAAGCATTATAATCATTGCGAAATTTCTAAAAATCACAAAAAGAGATGATCTCTCATAAAGTTGCAAAAAGGACAAATGCATAATCACTTCAGCAAATCTTAATAACCCGCACTTTGGCACCACTGCTTGAGGCAACCCTCGTATCCCACGTCAAGAGTCATGCGAGTTGATGATGCCAGCAAAGTCAGTAAAGAGCTAAAGAGCAAAAAGAGCAAAAGAGCAAGAAAAGAAAATGAAAAAGAAAAAGGCCAAGAACAAAAGCCAAAAAACAAAATCATTCCACATTTCATTCATCATGTCATCAATTATTTAACTACATGCACGCATGCATCACTCATTGCAAGTGTCTGTTGAGATAATTTTAGTATGTATCGTTAGCACCAATTCTTTAGACCCCCGGCGGTCCTTCAGAGCCCAGGCGCTCCTTCAGACCAACATTGGTCCTTCAATCCAGATCGCACGTTGTGTTATCGAGCAACCGACGGATCATCCGGCCCCAGGCCCTTCAGACTAGCTGTGTCCGCCTAAAAAACACAGTGCACGTCCTTCGTGGTTATATCAGTTCCGGACCTGATTAACCCTAATGGCCGCTCGAAAAGAGGCCACCCCCAGACCGTATTACTAGTACCATAAGCTAGTTGCGCTCCTTCAGACCCATCGGTCCCTCAGGCTTAGGCATGCCCTTCAGACCCCGACGGTCCCTCAGTCGAACGCAAGTCGATGCGCCAAGCATTGATTTTGAACTAGACCTTCAGAGCCCCGATGCTCCTTCAGATCCCCAGCGATCCCCATTTACTTTCTGTCTAAAGCAACCCAGTTTTCATAAGTTTCAAAAAAAAAACAAAAACAAAAAACCTCAGTTTGGACAAAATTAGTGTCTTTCTATCTTTATTTCTATTTTCCTCGAGAAATTTGGAACCCCTCCGATTTCCTAGCAAAATATAAATAAAGAGGGGCAGCTGTAATACCCTAATTTTGTCCTATCCAAAAATAAGAAATTTTATTTATTTTTAATAAAAATAATTATTTTCTTTTTCATGTCGTGTATTATTCTATTTTAGTTGCCACAAGTTTTTAACAAAAATATTTTTATTAGAAGTGAAGAAAAAATATAAGCAAAGGAGGAAATGGAGGGGGGTCTATTAAAAAAAGGATGAGGTGCAATCAGGATTGGGCCATCAGAAACCCAATCCAACCAAAAAAAAACTAGCCCAATTCGCCCCAAACCCTAATTCCTATCCAACCCATAACCCAACTCCTCCTAACCCTAATTACTAACCAACCCATACCCATTTCCCCTCCATAAAACCCTAATTCGACCACCCCCCCTTTACCCTAAAAATCATCCACATTCAATCCCCCCCTTTCCCTAAAAAATCATCCACATTCACTCCCCAAAACCCCTCCTAAAAATTCGACCCACTCCCCCCTTTTTCCTCCTTGAAAATTGCATTCTCCCTTCCACACTCCACCTTTCCTCTTTTCTCTCAATTCCACTTCCCCACACTTCCCACTTCCCCATTTTTCCCTTCCCCATACACGGCTCCATCTCTCTCTCTCCCCAATCTCACGCCTATCTCTCTCTCTTTCTCCAACTCACACTCAACCTTTCCCTCTCTCCCCCATCCTACGACTCTTTCTCCCTCACACTCTCACACACTTCACTTCATCTTTCTCATCATTTCTCCTACTCACACTCACACACTTCTCTCTCTCTTTCACTCATCCTCCCATTCCCCCACTCTCCCATCTCCACGCATACCCCTCCCCACCAAACCCTTAAACTCCATTTTTTTTTCTCTCCTCACATCATTCTCTCTCACTCACGGATTCACTCTCCTTTCTCACACAAAAAAAAAAAGAAAACAAACCATCATTTCTCTTCCTCTGCCATGCCCATACCCCTTTACCCCCTTTTGCATACCATCAGAAAAAAACTGTACAAGGTATGGTGAAGATGAAGTCAGAAAAATGAAAGAAAAGACACCCTTTTTGTATAAATAGGGGCTACAACCATGAAGCAAAGGACGGATTTTTTTAGAGAGAAAGGAAGAAGAAGAGGAGTTTTCGAAAAAAAGAAAAGAAGGAGAGTCTAGGTTTTTTTTTAGAAAAAAGAGTTTGAGAGTTTTTTTTTTACTGTTATTCTTTTTCTTCTCTTTCACAAATTTTTTTTAGTTTCAAATTCTGTTGTATTGAGGAAATCCGAAGAAGAAAGCTTCTCCTTCAACATTTCCGGATTTTTTTGTTTAAGGTATTGTAATGTAACATTTTATTTAATTATTGCTGTTTTATTTTATTTTTAGTTGCTGTAATTTTGTTCATGTAAATATTGTTGCTGTTTTATTTTTTTTTAGTTGCTGTAATTCTATTCATGTAAATATTGTTGTTGCTTTTTATTTTATTTTTAATATTGTTGCTGTTTTTTTTATTTTTAATTTTGTTGCTGTTTTTTAAAATCGTTGCTGTAAATTCGTAAATTCATGTTGTTTTATTAGATATTATTGTTGCTGTTTTTTTATTTAAAATTATTGCTGTTTTTTTATGTATTTAAATTATTACTGTCATGTTTTTTTTAGATGTTTTTCTTGCTGTTTTTTTTTTCATGTGTTGCTGTTTTTTTTATTATTAAAATTGTGGCTGTTATTTTATTTAAAATGTTGCCGAAAAAATGTGTATTTTCGAATTAAAATGTTGCTACAAAAAAGTTATTGTTTTTTTTTGAAATTAAAATAAAGTCCCTTTAAAAAAAATAATAATATTTTTTCCAAAATAAATGTTTGCTAATATCATTCCTTTTTTTGAAAGAAATAACAATAATAATCATTTTCAAATAAAAACAGCAAAAACACCCCTTTTAAAAATAATAACCATGACAATAATGATACAAAAAAAAACAATGGTATTTCTTTTCAAAATAATAATAGCGGAAACCATTTTCCAAAAATCAACTTTCGAAATAGAAGACCGCTTAATCAAACAACCCATTTTCTCTAAATCATGTTTCCTAAGTAAAGCGTTTTTTTTTTTCAAATAATCAAACGCTCAACTACTTTTTTTCACATCAGATTTCTATTGACACCCCCCAGGTTCTGATAATACAACCCTTGTTTTTAGATTTAAACTCCTATGTTAATTGCACCCCCCACGTTTTTAGTAATACAGTATCCTTTTTGACAGCAAACCCATCCATTTTTTTTTTACTACAAGCCCATCTTTTTAAACACAACCTAGTTCACAAAAAACGATTTGGTCTCACTGTTCACACCCCCCATTTTTGATACAACACTCCTTGTTGCTAATTGTGCCTCCTTTTTTTTTACTACCACCCATTCCGCTTTTATTCACACCATAATGCTTTCAAACCTTTTTTCTTTATTTCAAACAACCATACTCACACAAAAAATAGGTTGTTACTAATGGTCACTCTGAGCCTAGCTTGTTTGACCGTTAGGACTAACCTTTTTTTTTTCACAGCGAATTAGTAGCGGTAATCACTGAGGTTACTCGTTTGATTATCGCAAACACCCGCCTAAACTCCAATTTTCAGTTAATAAAATACAAACGTAATCTCAACTCCTTTTTCAAATCACGCTTCCCAGTAAGCATTTTTTTTCAAACAAAGCGCTCGATCGCAAACCGGGTATTTATAGCGTTCACTCTGGGCCCGGCTCGTTTGAACGCTGTAAACATCTTCTTTTTCGAATAAGCCATTAATGATGACCACTCTGGATTTATCTGTTTGGTCACCATGAACGGCCTTTAGTTTTCGCAAACTTTTCAAAAATAAAAAAAAATACCAACACACAAATATTTTCTACCCGAGAACTACGTAGCTTTGATTTCTCCATCGCACCCGGAGATACGTAGGAGCAGGGGCCCACTCCTGTCAAGCGCAAAAAACTAAAATTTTTATTAAGTCTTCCTTTCCGTTTTTTTTTGCAAATAATAAAAAGGGTAAATTAAAATGTTTTCTTTAAACTAATTTTTTTTACACATTAAATTAAAAGGTAACCTTTTTAGGATGTTGCGGGGTGCTAGTACCTTCCCCGCACTTAATCGACCCCCGAACCTAAAAACAAAGGTTTTTTCAATGTTTTCCTAAAAATAAATATTGATGGCGACTCCATTGTTCAAAAACAACGAAGAATCCCTCGTTCGGATTTTTCGGTCGCTACAAAGGAAAATCATTGCATTCATCAAGCATATAGGAACAGTAGAAGACCATGCATTCACCCGACATAGACAAAGGAAATAAGAAACTCATCATTCATCATAAGAAAAAAGAAAACAGCAATCATGGCATTTGCGTTGCATGCATTTGTTCATTTTCAGCTACAGGTACAAAGAGAGGATGAGCACTTCGGTGTTAGCCCTCGCCCCCATATTTCAGAAAATGCGCCCCCGAGTTGGGAGAGCTCGAAAAAAAAGAAATAGAAAAGAAAATAAAAGAAAAGAGAAAAAAGAAAAGAGAGAAAAGAAAAAAGAAACAGAAAAGAAAAGAAAAGAGAAAAAAAAGAAAAGAGAGAAAAGAAAAAAGAAAAAAGAAACAAAAGAAAAGAAAAGAGAAAAAAAAAGAAAAGAGAGAAAAGAAAAAAGAAAAAAGAAACAGAAAAGAAAAGAAAAGAGAAAAAAAGAAAAGAGAGAAAAGAAAAAAGAAAAAAGAAACAGAAAAGAAAAGAAAAGAGAAAAAAAGAGAGAAAAGAAAAAAAGAAAAGAGAAAAGAAAGAGAGAAAAGAAAAGAGAGCGCTCAAGCGCGCATTGCGGATTGGAGCCCAGAGAGATCATCGCTCCCTTCTGCCCAGGTCTCACATCGTGTACGAGCAATGCGATGGACCGCAGCCCCATGCGAGGCGCAACGGAATAGTTGTATCGAGCCTAAGATGCAGTGGACGCCGTGCATTGATCTGTATATCGGTTCCGGAGCTGATAACGATTCCCCCGGTCGCTCGAAAGACCAACAGGAAGAGCGTGCTCCTCAAAGCCACGTGCAAACTCGGATTCGTCAAGAGTTCGTTTAAGAATTACAGGTTTTAGGCAGCCTGGGCAATTTACCGCTTTCTACACGCCAAGTGCCCGTTTTACTTTTCTGTATGCACGCAAGTGCCCATTTTACCTTTTCTGTCTGCACGCCAAGTGCCCATTTTACCTTTTCTGTCTGCACGCCAAGTGCCCACTTTACTTTTCTGCCTGCACGCAAGTGCCCATTTTACCTTTTCTGTCTGCACGTCAGTGTTCATTTACTGTTTTCGCATCAACACGAAAGTGTCTATCTTTCCAAAAACAAAAAAAAGGGGAAATTCGGGTTTCTCCAAATGAACAAAATTGGTGTAATTTCTGAATTCTTTATTTCTATTTTACCTTCGAAATATGTCTCGCGCAATTCATATTTCTTGGTAAAATCCGAATAAAGAGGGGCAGCTGTCATACCCCAATTTTGTCCGGCTTAGGTCAAAACCCTAATTTTCCCAAAAAATAATAAATAAATTGAAGAGCGAAGAGCCTTATGCACTACATTTCGGATCCTAGAAGGCATTCCAAGGTTCTTGAAATCGTTTTTAGGGTTGGAACGCACTTTTCGGGCAAATTAGGGTTTTAGAGCCAAAAAGGGTATTTTGGTCAATTATAACGGTTTTTTTTTCTCTCACTTTCAAAAAGGCTCAAAAATATGTATAATTAAAAATAGAAATCTGAAATCAAAATAAAAAAATGAATAACAAAATAATATTGGATGCTTATGGTATTTTTAGAATTAGGGCTAATTCCTTTTAGGTGCTTTTTGCTTTTATCCATTTTTGGCCAAAGCAAGCATCAATTTCACAAGCAAACAACCTCCCTCACTCCACCCTCATGCCCTTCACTTCAGCCCCATCAAGTGCACATCACAAAAAAGCCTTTCATCATGACAAGCACACCTTTGAATCCAATAACATTCAATACACAACATATTTTTACCTTCTTTCTCTCTACACCACTAAATACACACTAATTTCTTTATTTCCCTCTCACAACCTTAAACCCATTAGATCTTTGGCCTCCCAAGGATTTGAATAAGAACAACTCACTTCTCTCCTCTCCAAAAAAAGAGAAGAAATTCGTAGCCCCTCTCCTCTCCCTCACTTCCTCTTGTTTTTCTTTCATCTCAAAGGAACCTTCCCATTTCTCCTACACCAAAAAACCCTAGCACACCAAAAACCTCCCCTTTTCTCTCCCAAAACCGTGGCCTCCCTACTCCCTTACCTCATCCACTTTTGATTTCCTCTTCACCCAAACACCACCATCTCACTTCATTCTCATCCCTCTTTCATATATCTTCTCCATTTTCCATTCAAGATCAAACATCATCATCAAGGAAGGTTTTTTTCATCAAGCTTTTTTGGGTTGGAGTTGAAGTTCCTTGGAGTTTCTTGTTGATTTGGTTTCTATTTTCTTCATCCCATTGCATCTTCTAGCTTGGATTTGAGGTAAAAACTTTCAAACCCTTGCATCATCTTCAACCTTTTTTGCATAAAAACCCATTTTCCTCTTCACTTTGCATTTCACATATTATCATCATTTTGTTTGAAATGTAGCTTGTTGTTGTTGGTGAGAGGAGCCTTAAACACTATTGACAAGCACTTAGGGAGGCTTGGGTGTTTAAGGTGCCTCTCACTCTTGAATAAATTGAGTCATGTTGTTTTGTGTTAATTTTTTGCATTTGTTGTGAAATAAAATTGTTGTTTCATGTGTTGTTTGATTCGCATATCCTATTAAAGTTAGCTTTAATTTGATTTTGTTGTTTCTCTTTGCTTGATAGGGCTTAATCATGTTGTAGATATTTGATTTTAGTGTTTCCATGCTTAGGTACTTTGTTTAGGTTTGCAAATTTCTTTTCTCCCATAGATTTCACACAAAGTAAAGAGTTTGAGAATAAATGTTGATTTGAGGTCTTAGTGTTTAAGTTATGTGATTAATTGTTCCAAAATCTTGTTAGTATCTTTTGCTTGCTTGATTTTGGGAGTTTGATGAATAAATTTATGGTTTGACTATGTATTGGTTTCGCAAGTCATGAAGAATAAATAGAATTTTTATATGTTTGCTTATTGTCTCGAGTTGATGATAGGCAATATGATTCTCACTTGTGCCTAGTGCACCTTGCCTAAAGTGATGAGGATTGTTCTATATGATTCAACCCTTTTAGTTTATATGTTGTTTAAGTTGATGATTGGCAAGAAGATTCACACTTGTGCACTTGCGCACACTAATTTAAGTGTTGAGGATTGACCAAAGTGATTCAACATGCTTTGGTGTTTTGATTGTTAAGATGACTCGCTTGTTTAGGGTTTGCCAATGATCATGCTTGAGGCTACTCTTTTGAATTCATTTGTGCCTACCACTTCCTTGTCTATTCCCATGTGGAATCATTAATACTTAGATAGGCCCATTCCTCACATTGCATCTTCCACTGGATGTGCATTTAGATTCCCTTGCGTTTTGTAGAAATATTTGAGTATGGTTCTCGCCTAGCATCTTCCACTAGATGTGCATTTAGGTTCAATCTTGCCCACTCTTGTATTTTTGCTTAAGGCCCAATTCAAGTTCCTTCTTTGCCTATTTATGTGTTGTGGTCTAACATGTGTAGTCTAAGCTAATATTTGCTCAAGAATTCAAATGAGATTGTTATTTGCCTAAGGATTCGATTTGCATTCATTGCTTTCTTTTCTAAATGGCCTAGCATGAAAATGGTGACTAGTGACAATCACCCATAACCTTTGTTAGTTTGGTTGTCCTAAGAGCCTAAATTTCAAAAAAAGGATGTTTTCATATGCATAAGCTACTTGTGATAGTCGCTCATAACCTTTGTTAGTTTGATTATCATGAACGCTTTCGATTTCAAAAGATATTTTCCTAAGCATCGAAGTCATAGCAAGTGCTAGTGATGGCCACCCATAACCTTTGTTAGTTTGGCCATCATGGAGGCTTTCATTTTTCAAAAGAGATTTCTACATGCACTTAAGTGGGTTCTAGTAATGGTCACCCATAACCTTTGTTAGTTTGATCATTATGAACGCCCTCCACTTTTCAAAACCAAAGCAAAAAGACTTTCATTTTCAAGGCTCGTTAGAACTACGTCGCTTTGATTCCCATTTAAGATACGTAGGAGCGAGTCACATTCTCGTCAAGCGCAATCATAAAAAGTTTAGCATTTGCATAACAAAAAGAAGAGAGTTATTTTCATAACAAAAAAGAATCACTTTTGCAAACCAAGATCATTTTCAGAACAAAAACCTTTTCCTTTCTAAAATCATTTTCAACCCATCGTCGCTAGTGGTTAATCAGAACCTTTGTTCGTCTAGCCATTGGTGGCGATGTCTTTTTCCCAAAAGAACAACAAGCGATGATCACCCATAACTGTTGTTAGTTTGATCATTCGTGCCAATCAATCTCTTTCGAAAACCCCTTTCAAAAGAACAAATAAAAAACGAGTCGCTACTAATAGTCAATCAGAACCTTTGTTCGTCTGACTGGCGGTAGTGACTCTCATTTTCAAGAGTACTTAGCGGTGATTACCCATAACCTTGGTTAGTTTAATCATTCACTAAATGCTCGTCCTATTTCGAAAACTCACTAAAAAGATAAAAGACAAAAATCTTTTTTCAGGATAAAGAAGAACTACGTAGCTTTGAGTTCTCCATCGCACCGGGAGATACGTAGGAGCGGGCCATGTCCCGTCAAGCGTTTTTTTTCTAAGAACCCATTTCCCCCCCCTTTTTCATAATAAATAAAGATTTTCATTAAGATTTTTTCAATAAGAAGTAGAGAGGCAAAATTAAGTATTTTCAAGTCAACACACTAAAATCACACATTTAATTAAAGGTTCCCTCTCAGTAGAGAGGACGTGTGGGGTGCTAACACCTTCCCTGCGCGTAACCGACCCCCGAACCCTATTCTCTAGTTTCGCAAGACCAATCGCTTTCCAAAAAAGGTTTTCCTAATATTTTCCTTAATAAATATTGGTGGCGTCTTCATTGTCTTAGGAAAAGTTGTGAACGAGGAAGGTTCTCCCTCGGGGACTTTTTCGGGCGCAACATATATATATATATATATATATATATATATATATATATATATATATATATATAGTAGATGCAAAATGCAAATCCATTTCCAATAACAATGGTTTCAAGCGATGCCACAGTTGACTTAGCTAGTCCAAAATTCAATATATGGAAGGCTAAATTATAGTTTTGGTCCCATTATTTTTAAAAATTCAGACATTTGGTCCCCCTATTTTAAAACTCAGACATTTGGTCCCCCAATTTTAAAAAATCAAAGACATTTAGTCCCAAGAGGAATTTTCAGTTTTTTATGGCTAATAATCAAAGACATTTGGTCCCTCAATTTTAAAAAATCAAAGACATTTGGTCCCCTAATTTTAAAAAATCAAAAGACATTTGGTCCCTCTTTGGACTAAATGTATTTGATTTTTTAAAATTGGGGGACCAAATGTCTGAGTTTTAAAATAGGGGGACCAAATGTCTGAATTTTTGAAAATAGGGGGACCAAAACTATAATTTAGCCTATATGGAAACATTGAACCGGAGGATTAATGGCAAGGTTTTGGGATAACTAGCGCCCGGACCCGTGCTTTGCACGGGGTCAAAGTTTTAACGAATACATAATTATTATAATACTTAAATTTGTTGGATAGATTGAAAATTATCACACAAATCAAAGAGAATTAGAAACAATCACAAAATTAAAGGCAGAAACAAACTTTGCGTATTCAAACTTTACATAATTTATCACGAAATTATATTTCATTTTTCACCAATATATCTGATTATCGAGGAACAAATTTCAGGTATCTATAGATCTAATTTTCTTTCCTAAACTTTAATGTACTCTTAAAAATGAAATTATCAAAACATGCTGCTTGACATCACACTTTACGTATTTTGTCCCGAAATTATATTTTTTCACCTAACCAAATCAGTTATTGAGGCACAAACTTTGCATATTTGAATAGTTGAATTTTTTACGAACACTAAAGCATCAAAAAACACACTACTTAGCATCACACTTTACATTTTTGTTTTGATTTTTTTTTCACCAAACTGATCACTGAGGAAGAAACTTTGCATATTCAAACTGTTAAAAAAAGTTCTAATATTGAGGAATGAACTTTGAGTATTTGAATGGTTAATTTTTTCAAACACTAAAATATCTCAAAACACGCTGCTTAGCATCACACTTTATAAATATGTTATGAATTTTTTTTCACCAAACAGATTACTGAGGAACAAACTCTATGTATTTGAACAGTTACTTTCAATAAATCAGTTATTGAGGAAAAAACTTTGTGAATTTGAACAACTAATTCTTTTTCAGACTCTAAAGCACCTCAAAACACAATGGCTAGCATCATACTTTACATAATTTATCATGAAATTAATTTTCATTTTTTACCAATCCGATTATCGAGTAACAAAGTTCACAAATTTATAGATCTAATTTTTTCCCTAAATTTTATTGTACCTTAAAAATAAAAATATGAAGAATAAAAAAGGAGAGGTAGGGGGTAGGGGGAGGGGGGATGGCGCCAAATTGGAGGGAAGGGGGGAGTATTGGCGCCATTGGTGGGAGGGCCCACATCAACGTTGACGTCATACTACCCCAAGATTTAAATGTAGAGATGGCCATTTAATGGTAAAAATGTGCACATTGAAAACTTGAAGCATCGATATTTTTTTCATTCTCTCCTATATCATTTCTCTTCATATTCTCTTTCATTCTTATTCATTCCCGACTTCCCGTTCTCTCCTAATTATTTGTTATTAAATTAAGTATTAAATTAAAAAAAATGATTTTTTTTTATTTTTATTTTTACATTTCTGGTGGTTTTTTAAAAAATAATTACATTTCCTACGGATTTTTTCCGCAAGAAATTACTGGCGGGTTTTTAAAAAAAATTAAAAAAACCGTTGGTAAATCCAGTGGAAAACGTTACCTACGAGCGTTTTACCGACGGCCAAAATCCGCCGGAAACCTGACATTTCTAATTTCTTATAGTGTACTTAGTCGCATGAAGTATCTATTCTAATTTTACTACATTTTAAGTTTTGTAGTTCATAGGTGAATAAAATAATGATCAAATTATTGTTTTATATTTGGCTCTTTAGAATTAAATTAATTAATTTAACTTTAGAACAAATTATATTTTCCAGTTGGTAAAAACCGAACCATCCAAACTGCATGTGTTTATACATTGCAATTTGGATGACTTGTTCGATCAAAATCGAACCAAACCGCACCTCGAACACATCCAAACCAAAGTGGCTTTTTGCACTTTCGGTTGGGTTGATTCGATTTGCGATTTTCTATTGGTTGGTTCGGCTTTGAACAACCTACTATTAGTTGTGCTTTATCATGTGAGGATATTATTTATGTGGTTTAACAGGCATAGCACGTTTTTTTCTACAGAATATAAACAAATAGAATGAAGAATGTATCATCAAAAAATGTTGGAGATTTATAGATATACCCTATAAGACTTGTACTTATGTCACAAATTAGCCATTGGCGGAGTGGTTCGCGCAGGCTTGGTATCTGTGATCTTGTTGTTTTATTTTAATTGGTTATTTTACCTTAAGAAAATAAAACGACACAAAACAAAATAGAACACCCTAGGAATCGAACTGAAATAACTACTAGGCCAGCGCAACTTTTGTGATTAAATTTGTTCGCCAACGATATATAACCAATTTTAGTGACAAATTAAAACTTTTGAATAATGGTTTTCTTTCGCTAAAAGGTATGAATATCATTATAGGGATCTGTTAGGGTGATGGAGCAAATCAAATCCATCACCGGTGAACCACAAAAATTGATGGTAGGATATCGTGTAAAATGTTATGAGTGGTTAAGAGTGAATCAACCAGTATTAAATCTACCCCGTTGATGGATTTTTACACTACATCCTACGGTCATATCTAATGGTTCACCGGTGAGGGACTTGATTTTCTCCCTCACTATTAGACCCATTATTTACACATCGGTATTTAATTGTGCATTTACCAAATTAGCCTTGTAATTAGCTGATTAGTTAGGAGGTTAAACTTCTATTAGAATGCAATTAGCTTTTGGTTAAGTTTCAGTTAGCCTTTGTAATACATATAGCTTCACTTTGTACAGTTACTTACTCAATGAAGATGAGATTCATTTCTCCCTGTTTTTCCCTAACTGATTCATAAGTCTAATATGGTATCAGTTGAGAAATTTCTCTCTCCTGCACTCTGATTCTTTCATCTTCTTGAAAATTCCTCTTCTGCTTTTCTTCATCCTCGCACATTCTGCTTCCATGGCTAAAGAATCAGAAGATGTGATCGACAATGCAAGCCCTCTGTACTTGCATTCTTCCGATCATTCCGGTCTCATCTTAGTTTCGCAAACGCTAACCGGCGACAACTACAATTCTTGGCACTGACCCATGAAGATGGCGCTCAACGGCAAGAATAAGTTTGGTTATGTCGACGGCTCGTTTCCTTGTCCTGAAACCGATGATTCTCGCTCCAAATCACTTTGGAAACACAACGATCAGATGGTGTGTTCTTGGCTACTCAACGCCGTTTCGAAGGATATCGTCGCAAGCATTGTCTACGACGCTTCAGCTGTGGAGATCTGGAGCGATTTGCGAAACCAATTTCAGCAGGTCAATGGACCTCACACTTACCAGTTACGCAAAGATCTAGTAGGGCTTTCTCAAGGTTCCATACCTATCATTATATATAGAAAAATTCTGATAAAAGTATGACCCAATTAGGGGCCCAAATTTTAAGATTTGAACATGATCTATAATTTATTTGGGACAGTACTACCTTTACCCTCCCCTCGAAACTCCCAAACATACCCTGATTCATGGAAGATTCTTTGTAGTTTGAGGAACGCTTTTCATCATAGCATGTGATTTATGCATTGGACTAAGTGGTTTGTATCCCATATGGACCAATTTTTTGAACCCGGTGCATTATGTCTAAAGGGGATTGTGCTATTATATCTACCTCACTTGGATGGCTTAACTCATTTTGACCTTATATTTTTCCATGTAATATATTACCTCTGTCTTATTTTATAAGTAGTTTTAGCAAAATCAATTTGTCCTAATTGATTGTTGTTTTACATTTTCAAGGAAGCATTTAATGTTTTTTTCCTACTCATACCTTTCTTAATTACGACTAACTTTTTATATTTAACAAATGATTCACATTTATCTATGTAGAGAGATAAATGACTAAATGATAAATTAGACAATAATTTTTATAAAATCTAGACTATTAATCATTTTTCTTAATACGTGTGTCAAAACCTTAAAATACTTATAAAATAGGATGGAGGTAATATTCTAATGCATTCATGTTTTGTATTAACAGTAGTGAGTCTCTCCATCTGATACATTGATTCTCCTTTCCTCGAGATCTTGATTGGATCAAATTATTGCAAATGACAGCAAGATTAGAATTCTCTTTGGAGGAGGTAGTATCACTATAGATGCATCATCTCATCTTGAATTGGACAACATGGGGAATGATGCATGCTCATTCTTTTGTTCTCCTCTCCTCTCAACATGTGTAGTTATCTGCAGGTTCCACATGCCACTGTTTAAACTTTAAAGAATCCACCCCCCACGTACTACCCTGTGATGTGTGACCCATATCCCCGGAGGGCGAAATTTTTTTTTTTACAACCAAAGGGAAAACAAGACCGCGGTTAAAAGTAGTAATAATAATGCATCTCATTTGTGTAATTCCATAGATTGTGACAACCTTACATATTAGTGCGACGGGATGCAGACAACGGCTTGCCACGCATGTCCCACGTCCATAATGAATATGATGTACTAATTGGATCAAAGTTTAATTTATTTTTTTTGACAAAAATTTGATGAAAGTTTTAGTTTAGTCATTTATATTTTTTTTCTTATTTTTGTTTTTTATGTTTCAAATCTGGAATCAAAAGCTTGAAAAGGAAGAGAAAAGGAAGGGGAGAGGAAGACAAGTTGATTGCAATTGGTTTGAAATTGTTATGGATTGGGCCGCTACAGTACTATTTACTAAGGCCCAATACCAAAGGCAGATCCATCAATCAATTGTGGAGATCAAAGACCTAAATCCAATGGTTCACGTTGATTCCCAAAAACTATAAATAAGCATTTAATGCAATGTCTAAGGTACACACTCTTTCCTACATTCCTACCTCTAATCAGTTCTATAGCTGACTTGAGCGTCGGAGTGTCTACGCAGGTACCACCTGCCCCGGATCGGACGCGGAGCTCGGTTGATCAAGACCAACCCCTACCAACTATCTCGGATCGGACCTTGTGTCTAAGATCGGATACAAGTCTAGAGATACGGTACAGAACATTGGCGACCACAGTGGGAGAGTCTTATACTCTAGTTTCTCTCCCATCTCCTTGGTCAAACGATGGCTCCGACTTTACGTCATAGGAACATCTCCAGTGCAATTGTCCATCCAGGATCGGAACTCCATCCAAGATCGGAATTCCATCCACTACAAGAATTTCGTAAATTTCCGGCGGCCAAAATCTGCCGGTAATGGCCAAAATCGACGACATTACCGGCGGATTTTGTCCTCCGGAAATTCATCCGCAGGTAACGGTCACCGGCGGATTTTCCGTCGGAAAAATCCGCCGGTAATCACCCAAAATCCACCAGTAATTATTTTTTAAAAAAAAATTATTTAAAAAAAATCCGCCGTTAATCACCCAAAATCCGCCGGTAATCACCCGAAACCCGCCGGTAATTATTTAATTTTTTTTTAAAAAATGTTTTTTAAATACGTTAATTTAAAAAATTAATATTATTTAATGTTTTTTGTTTTTTTAAATTTCTTTCTTTTTTAAAATTCGTTTATTTTAATTTATTTATTTATTATTTAATTTATTTCTTTTTTAAAATTTGTTTATTTAAAAAATTAATATTATTTTAATTATTTAATTATTTATGTGAAGAGATTGAGAAAAATAAAGTGTATGTATGTGAGATTGAGAAGAAAGTGTATAAATGTATAAATGTGTGAAGATTTTGAGAAGAGATTGAGAATAAAGTGTATAAATGTGTGAAGATTTTGAGAAGAGATTGAGAAAAATGAAGTGTATGTATGTGAGAAGATTTGATAAGAGATTGAATGAGAAGGAAGAAGAAAGAGGAAATAAAGAATTGAGAGAAATATGAAAGAGAGATATGTAGATAAATTTATGGAGATTGGAGAGTATGAGAAGAAAATAAAGAGTGAAATGAGAAAATGAGAAGAGTGTAGGAGAAAGTTGTATTTATAGGAAATGAGAAGAGTGTAAAAAAATTAAATAAATACTTTTTTGAATAATCCGCCGGAAATGGCTATTACCGGCGGATTTTTAAAATTTATTATTATTATTTTTTTAAAAAATCCGCCGGTATCTTGGATCGAAAATCCCGATGATTGCTACTGTCCTGAGGGTTCCCCTCAACCCAGCTCTTCTCTGGCTTCCTCTTCTTCGAGGCGATGTTCCAAAATCGAGGAAAGATTGGAACTCCATCCAAGATCGGAATTCCACCTAGGATCGAAATTCCATACAAGATCGGAAATCCACCTATGATCGGAACTCCGCCTATGATCGGAACTCCATCCAATATCAGAACTCCACCTAAGATCGGCATCAGGGATCGGAACTCCCGATGACTGCTACTGTCCTGAGGGTTCCCCTCGACCCAGCTCTTCTCTGGCTTCCTCTTCTTCGAGGCGATGTTCCAAAAGTCAGGAAAGATTGGAACTCCATCCAAGATTTGAACTCCATCCAAGATTTGACCTCCATCCAAGATCGGAACTCCATCCAAGATCGGAAATCCACCTAGGATCGGAACTCCACCCAAGATCGGAATTCCATCCAAGATTGGAAATCCACCCAAGATCGGAACTCCATCCAAGATCGGAACTCCACCCAAGATCGGAATTCCATCCAAGATCGGCATCTAGGATCGGAACTCCACCTAGGATCGGAACTCCCGATGATTGCTACTCTCCTGAGGGTTCCCTTCGACCCTGCTCGTCTCTGGCTTCCTCTTCTCCGAGGCGACGTTCCAGAAGCCGGGAAAAATCCCCGAGGCAGGAACGTCGGCGCCTTGGCTCACGGAGATCCTCCGACATTAAACTAACACCTCGAGTCCCTCAGGCGGTCGCGTTTTAACATGCGTGAGGCAAGCTCGAAGCATGATGCTATGAAGTGAGTTCCGGACCTCACTCAGGACTTCTCAGTAGCTTCGAACTTCACGTGAACCAGCTTTGAGTCAAAGCATGATTAAAGGGCGCGATGAAGTTCACCTCTCTCGAAGCAAGACTTTGGGCCGAGGCCCACGTCTTGGACTGGACATTCTAGCCAAATCCAGCTACGGTTTTCACCACCTCTAATTGGGTGATGGCATGGCATTTCACTAATTTCTTCTGTTACTAATTTATTTTATTTTGGTGAGCTCGGAACCAAGGTTCAAACGTCGATGTCTGGCTCAATTCACCTACTAGCGGGATCATGGAGGTTTTGGATGTAGAAGTGATGTGTTGACCAAGGTGTTAGCCTACATTAATTTCTAATCCAACCTAGACAAGAGTTTCTACATCCAGGTTCAATTTTCCATTTGATAACACTAGGATAGTAGACATTAAGTCAATCACCAATATGACATTTTTTATTACCTTATTATCATATTGGCTGCAAAACTTCATTGCATGGCACACCACTACACTAATACGCAGTAGAGTTGTCGCTTAAACATGTTCATATATATATTTGGATGGAAATTGTTGACAAGCACTAATTGTCTCTCATCGCAAAGTCACAAAGAAATGCCCTTATACGTTTTTATTGTTTTATCACTAGGACCGCACTTATGCTACTCGTCGTTGAATGTGGGCTAGAGAAACTTAGCACATGTCATAAGTTTATCAGTACACAAAGCGCTAAGGCATTGGGTAAATTAAATGCATATATCTTACCGAAATTGCTGAATGAATACTGGGATTAGCATGCACATTCCCTATATCGTACCGCAGTCATCTAAATCATCCTTAGGTTCTTGTTGTTTTGAATGGCCGATGTGATGCATTGAGACTTACCCTAAATCATTATTGCATTCTTTTGATACATGACCAGATGAGCACTGTACAGACTCGTGTCGTTATTCATTTTTTGGCTAACCTAACACTGATCACCCTATGACGATGTCTTTCTTTGGAGTTTGTGTTTTGGTTCTTTTTGACAGGAGTTAACAGAGAGTGGGGGCTACTAAGAGCTCAGACACCACATACTTAATTTATGAACTTGCGTGTTCGCTCTGTTGGTACACCTAGTAATCCTGGAGTACACTAGCTACAAGGCAAACATTGATATGCGAACCTACACAACAAGAATATTGGCTCTAGCAAAAGAGCGCAATTTAATCATAATTGTAGAGTACTCCCTTTCGATGAAAAAGAATGGGCAAGGACCTTATTCCATGCTTATGATGTTATCACATTTTTCTGGATAAAATATGATTTCAGTTGACCCACTCAAAAGAGTGGACCAGTTCGAATGGAGCAGGGGTTAAAGCAAACTCAGCTTCTGCTTGAAACACAGTCGACACCTAGGAAGAACCGGAACCTATGGTTTATGTAGATAAATTTCATGTAACTACTAGTGATTAATAATCATTGCTGACGTTTGCCCATGGGGTTGTTTTCTTTTACACAGGCATCGATTTCGCTTGATGAACCTACGTCAAGATGTTGTATTACATTAAATCGACACAAGGAACTTGCACCCATGGTGATGCGCCTTAGCAGATACAGAGTGTTCGGAACACTTGTGCTTCCCATCTCATTTTTATATCTCACCTACAAATATCCTGTATGCTCGCATCTGTTGTTTCATTTCAGGTACGGGATTCGCCCAAAGATCCTTGCTAAAGGCACAAGAAACCGAGCAGTCAGTTAGATACAGAGTACCCTTTAGCAGAGGATCTGAGGCTGTGAAGACACATCATCGGTCCGGTTCAATACAATCGCGTAGAGGTGCTAAGCCTCATCGGTACATCGACTCTCGGTGCAACTCTTCAAGTGGAAGGACTCATGGCCACAGGCGCCACCGATCTCCAACTTGGAGGAGATACCATGCATCATCGCTCTCCACCTCGTCATAAAGGAGGGCGAAGATCGGGGATTCCCCCAAGTCAGCCTCCCGATGATACCAACTATCCCGAGGGTTCCCCTCGGCCCAGCTCACCTCTGGCTTCCTCTTCTCCGAGGTGATGTCCCGAGGGTTCCCCTCGGCCTAGCTCATCTATGGCTTCCTCTTCTTCGAGGCGACATTAAACTGACACCTCGAGTCACTCGATGATCACATCATTTCCTGATATTCCGAGGCTAGGGGCAAACACCTTCATAGGTATAAGCCCGGCCTGGAAGAATACAGTACTAAAGTCGCCATTAAACTGACACCTCGAGTCACTCGGTGGTCACATAATTTCCTGATATTCTGAGGCTGGGGGCAGACACCCTCGTAGGTATAAGCCCGGTCTGGAAGATTACTGTCCAAAAGGCGCCATTAAACTGACACGTCGAGTCACTCGATGGTCACATCATTTCCCGACATTCCGAGGCTGGTGGCAGACACCCCCTTGTAGCGACTGAAAAATCCGGGAGAGGATTCCTCGAAGGTTAAAAAATGAAGCCGCCACCAACGTTTAATTTTTAGGGCAAACATCGGTAAATCCCTTTGGAATGGATAAAGGTCTTTGAGACCAGATTAGGGTTCGGGAGTCGGTTATGTATGGGGAAGGTGTTAGCACCCCACGACACCCTTCCTAAGGAATGTTACCTGCTAATTAGTTGTAGGAAAAAAATGTTAATTTTGAAAATGTTAATTTTTATTGAAAGAAAAAGACTTAATAAAAATTTTAGTTTTTTGTGCTTGACAGGAGTGGGCCCCTGCTCCTACGTATCTCCAGGTGCGATGGAGAAATCAAAGCTACGTAGTTCTTGGGGTAGAAAATGTCTGTGGGTTGGTGTTTTTTAATGTAGGGGTTTTAGGACTGTGTGATCTGTGTTGAAGGACCACTGGGGGTCTGAAGGAGCGCTGGGGCTCTGAAGGGCCGTTGAGGGCTGAAGGAGCGCTGGGGCTCTGAAGGACCACAGTTCACTTATCCTAAAACGATGACTAACCCGGCCGTACGACCGACTTAATCCACTACTTTGAAAATAAGATTTTTGATTTTTTGAAATGAAAGAGATGTGTTTGTATTTTTTTTAATTTAGAAATTATTTAATTTAAATAGGGATTTTAGGACCTGATCCGTAACGGTTCATTAGTGACCTAAAAAGCAGACTAACCCGACTGTACAGTCGACTTAATCCCCCATTTATATTTTGTGGTTTTTTTTTAAAAAAAAATTAAGAAAGAAAGATAATGGAAATTGTTTATTTTTGCGCTTGACAGGGGCGTGACCCTGCTCCTACGTATCTCTGGGTAGAGAATCAAAGGCTACGTAGTTCAAGGCAGAAAATTTGTTTGTTGATGTATTTTATTTAGGGATTTTAGGACATGATCCGTAACGGTTCATTCGTGACCTAAAAAGCAGACTAACCCGACTGTACAGTCGACTTAATCCCCTATTTATATTTTTGAAAAAATAAAATAATTTGTGTATTTAAAAAATTAATGACGACACTAACAATTAATAAAGAGTAAAGTTAATAAATAAATAAATAACTATACATATAAATAAATAAATGAATAAATAATAAATAATTATTTACATAGATAAATAAACAATATAAATAATAAATAAGTATGTACATAAATAAACAGTATACATAATAAATAAATATGTACAAAAATAAATAAATGCAAAACTAACCTCAAACTGATCAATGCGATCAACGCCGAAACGGACCGAGCAATCTGACCATATCAACCGCGAACCGGACTCCTATCTGGTCCGTTTTCACCAGAAAATCGCCAAGTAAAGGACCTCAATGGCCATCCCAAAAATAACTAAAGACGGGCTTTTAATCTAATGGACTGCAAAAGCTAGCCCAAAAGAATTAAAGACAGGCTTTTAATCTAATGGACTGCAAATGCGAGCCCAAAAGATCACTTACCCCATCAATCACCCATGTCCATAGCCTTTGCATCTCCATCTCCTTTATAGCCAAATGCTAGGTAGTTCTTGTTTCTCCCAAGCAATGTGGGACTAAAACAACATAGAAAAGCAATTTTCGTTTTTCTCAAACCAGCCTCCGTAAAAGTGTGATTTCGGATTTTTTAACCGTTAGATCATCTTTGTTTTTTGACACAAGGTTCGTGAGACATATATCTTCAATTTCACCATTCGGATCGTTGAAAAAAGGTCTGAGAAGAGAGAAATTGCATTTGGAAAGTAGCTAAAAACTAATCCCATTTTTTCTCAAACCAGCCATATTGACAGTGCGGTTCCGGATTCGTTAACCGTTGGATCATCGTTGTTTTTTGACACCAGGTTCATGAGATATCCATCTTCACTTCTACCGTTCGGATCGTCGAAACGAGGTCTGAGGAGAGAGAAATTGCCGTCGCAAAAGTAGAAAAAACAACTCCCGTTTTTCTCAAACCAGCCACCGTACAAGTGCGATTCTGGATTCGTTAACCGTTGGATCGTTTTCGTTTTTTGCCAGAAGGTTTTTGAGACATTCATCTTCACTTTCACCGTTCGGATCGTCGAAATGATGTCCGAAGAGAGAGAAATCACCTTTGCAAAGTAGCTGCAGTTTTGGGTACTTGGTTTATTTTTGTATTTTTGTAACTTTGGCATTTATGGGCCAAGTCATGTACATGGACATTCTCCTTTTTTGTAATAATAATTTTTTATTGCACCTCCCTTTTTTATTTTCTTTTGTAATTTGTATTATTTCTTATCTATTTTATTTTTTATTTTCATTTTTTAATTAAAGATATTGTAACAAGAAAAATAAATTAAATCTACTATGTAATTTTTTGTGTTAGCATATTTTTTTAATTTTTGTTTAACCACTAAGAAAAGTAATAACAACGCAAAATTAGTAAATTAGCGCAAAATGACCTATTCGAGGGATTAGAAATCAAATATACGCGAAATACTTTTTTTTGGGATTTTTTTTATTTAGCCGGACAAAATTAGGGTATGACAGCTGCCCCTCTTTATTTATATTCCGTAGATAAACTGAAAGGTTTTCATAGTAGGAATAGAAATAAAGATAAGACAAACGCTAATTTTGTCCTCTTAGTAGAAAAGTGTAGAGTTTGAGGATTAACAGAGAACGGTTAAAACTCGGGGCACCGACGAGAAAGGAATAAAGAAGGAGCACTGGGGCTCTAAAGGAGCACTGGGGCTCTGAAGGACCGCTGGGGGTCTAAAGGAGCACTGGGGCTCTGAAGGACCACTACGGGTCTGAAGGATCGATGCCCTGAAGTATCGGCATAATGATCGGAGGGTCTAATTCGCAGTCGATGCTTGGCGCATTGATTTGAATTAAATTGAAGGACCGGTGGGTCTAAAGGGATGCCTGGGCCTGATGGACCAAAATGGTCTGATGGACTGCAACTAGCTATGGTACTAATAAAACAGTCTGAGGGTGACCTACATCGATGCGGCCGTGAGGGTCAAGATCAGATCTAGAACTGATATGTTGACCACGAAGGATGTCCACTATGTCTTAGGCAGACACAGCTAATCTGAAGGACCTCTGGGGGTCTGAAGGATCCGCCGCATTCAGTGGTGACGTTAAGATCTGACGGTAGAGTTCGAAGCCGTCGTTTTGACTTAATTCGAACTGAACTGAAGGACCAAACTGGTCTGAAGGATCTATGCTAGACTCTGTGCTAACACTGTGATCTGGTGTTTGATATAAGATTCAACGCTTGTCGTATTGACTTAAGAGGTGGAAGTATATAGGGATCGACACTTGAAGCAATAGATGTTATGTATATGACATGCATGTAATGCATGCACATGCAATGATTGATGTTTGTTAAGGTAGTGAATGAGATGTGGTGGATAATGGATGCTGAAGTTGCGCGAATAATAAAGTTGATACACTGTGTATGCGTATGCAGATAAGATGCAATTGTAATGCTTAGATGTAAGTGTTGCGATGAAATGCATGTAATATTTGCGCATGCAATGATCAATACTTTGGTGGGGGTAATGAATGCAATGTGGATGATTTTTGCCCCTGTTTACTTTCTTTTTTTTCTTTTACTTTTTTTTAATATATGATGTAGGTATATGAATGAATGAATGTGCAAATGTAATGTTTAGATGCAAAAGTTGTGGTAGATGTATGGCTTGATGTTAGAATAAAATGTATGGTGCAGTGATTTATGATATGGTTTATTGGTGATGCAGAAAGTTTTTTTGCAATGATGAGAAATGAGACTTTTGATGCGAGAAGCAGAGAGGTGAAAATTCTGGAATCATCATTTATTGGAAAAATTGGGTTTGATTTGAATTCAAACTTTGGTAAACTCAAGGTTGTTATTCCCAGACACTGATGTGCGAAAGTATTTGATCGCATTTGCCAGCTCCTTCACATTGTTCTTTCGTTCGGGTGTCCCATGATGACTGAATTTTAGGTCCACAAAGTTAACTACGTGAGTTTCTAACTTCACATTATTAACTTGTGTTTTCTCTCTTTGAAGCATTGTTTAGAAAATAGGCATAATAGTGCAAATACGAATGAATGAGTTAGTTAACTTGGTTCTTGATCCAGGGTATGACAGATATGACACGTGATTGGTTTTTGCCAAAATCAGGAAAGGTAGGTTTGCCCCAATCCGAGAAATGTAGGACTGCCCCAATTTAGACTACCATTGAAGGTGATCGAATAGTCTGCCCCTGTCTAGTGATGACAAAACAAGGGGTGTGGGGGAGATAATGAATTGGGAATGCCGTGACTTTGGGATGAAGGGTGGCAAGCAAGAGATTCTGTCTCAACCCATGACGTTTGGTGCTGCCCCAATCTTGACGAGAGCAAGGCTGCCCCGACTGGAGTAACATTGTGAAGGGCTGTATTTAGGATAATGGGTTGAGAAGATGCCTCGGCATGGTTGTGTGGATGTGGATATGACAAGGGGATGAGATGGGTGTAGAGCGAATTTCCCCGACTTTAGGTGAAGTGAAGAGTGATGGGATTGCCCCACTTTGGAATGATATTTAAATGATTGCTTTTAGTGGGGTTATGAAAGGTAACTGAGTTAGAGTCATGGGTCTTTGGAATTGGTCGTATGGATTGGATGGGGTATATGAATTGGATGGATGCCGGACATTTTCCAAGTCCAAGAAGCATGAAAGGTGGAAAGTGTGCCCCACTTTGGGATCTAGGTGATGGTCCTAGTATAAACTTTTGGTTCTCTTTTAGGTGAATCCCAAAGACTGTGACATGACAGTCTTGAGTTTTTTTTTTTTGATATGATGAGAATTTCAATTGGTGATCACTAAACATTGTCTTGATATCAGTGCGATTTGAACGAACATTGGAGTGCAAGCCCTTTGGGTTTTTTTTCTTTTTTTTTCTTTTTTTGATTTTTTCGAGCAAATATATTGTAAATAAATAAACTTATTTGTCCTAAAATTAAAACTTTGAGAAAATGAAAGCAATCAATCATCGATCTGAATGGACCTTTTTTAGGGTTGTAACATGGCCAATGGTTAGGGTTTATGAAAGAAATGGCAATTGGGTCCAAAGAAGTGTTTGAGGGCTTAATGAGACAATGACTTCTTATGAAATAAAGGATGAGTAGGTCCGAAAAGTGTTTGAGGGTTTATTCGGACAAGGATATCTTCTATGTTTGGTGATATTATGTATCAGCTCACAATTTCTACTGCTTTTGCTTTTTTCTTTTTGAGGATTTCTTTTTCAATCCTCTTTTTTGAATTTCACATTTTTTGTGATCTTTTTCTTTTTTTTTTTGAGTAGAGTGAGCTGATAAAAGTGACACACCATTTTTGATGTGGAATTGATCCTTGTCTAGGGTGACTGAAAGATTTTTTGATTTTTTTTTTGCTCAAAGGGGTAGTAAAGGCAGATCCAAAGGCAACAGTCCTATTCACTGAGGCCAATACCAAAGGCAGATCCATCAATCAATGGTGTAGATCAAAGACCTAGATCCAATGTTCACATTGATTCCCAAAAACTATAAATAAGCATTCAATGCAATGTCTAAGGTACACACTCTTTCCTACATTCCTGCCTCTAATCAGTTCTATAGCTGACTTGAGCGTTGGAGTGTCTTCGCAGGTACCACCTGCCCCGGATCGGACGCGGAGCTCGGTTGATCAAGACCAACCCCTAACAACTATTTCGGATTGGACCTTGTGTCTAAGATCGGATACAGGTCTAGAGATACGGTACAGAACAAAAACCTTTTGTTGTAGTTCAATTCCTGTGCTCAATATGAGTTGAACACAATTAGTTTGACGCAAATTGATTGAGAAATAAGAAAATAAGAGGCAAAATACAAGTTATAGATACGAAATGCTACTTCATAGTGTTTGCGGTTAAGCACATTTTTGAACAAAATGATTGTCATATTGCGATTCTTTGTTGCATTTTGAGCATTTTACGCTTAAGAATCGTTCAATTTGGTGCTCCATAGCAAAATCACTGTTGTTGAGATCGAACGTTTCTTGAATTTCGAGTTCAAACTTTCGGTTCGAGTAGTGATTTTGTGCATAACCACTTTTCTGAGCTTAATTTTGGCTACGTTGAAATCTTTGCGAAATTTTATTCAAGTTAGGGTTCAGTTTCATTCAATTTGGTCATGTATTGGATGGGTTATTCAAGAAAGAAGAAATGTAAGTGTTGTTGGTGTTTTTGAAGATATTCATAGTGTTCTACATTTTTGTGTTTTTGTTTTGAATGACTAATATGAAACATATATATCATATCAATTGAACAACCAAACCAAAAGATATCAAGTATAAAAGACCAATTTGACATAGATTTGAAACCCCAGGCAACATAGATTTGAAACCCCAGGCAACAGGCGCACAAGAACCTGGCGCCCAAGCAACACGCACACAGGAACCTGGCGCCCTGGCAACACGCACAAAGGCAATAGGGGCGTAAGAAACCTGGCGCCCAGGCAACAGGCGCATAGGAACCTGGTGCCCAGGCAACAGGCGCATAGGACTTGGCGCCCAGGCAACAGGCACATAAGCAACATGCGCGTAAGGAACCTCTTAAAAGCTCAAACTGAAACTTTAGTAAAAAATAAATGACAAAAAATACAATTTAGTCTTTTTTTTTTAAAACCAATTCACGCAAATATTATTTAAAAAATAAATAATATTTTTGTTGAGGAGTGTAATAATCTCTTCTCTTGCAGCATCATCGCCTCAATCTCCATATGGTGCTGGAGTGGCCACTGGCCATAATATTAATACCCTTGGCTGTATTATCGTCTTTATCCATTGAAAGGACACTAATACAGAATGCTTTCGTAAGGGGATCATTGTTGGGGTTGCTATCGCAATAGGTTTTAACTTCTTATCTGGAAACGTTATCCCCAAAGATCATAACTTCTTATCCGAAAATAAAAAATTAAAAATTGCAGAAGATGTGGGGCTGGTTAGGTCTATGGGCCATGGACTATGGCCCTTCTCTTTATGAAGGGTTTATAGTACTCACGTTTCTGCTCTTTGGGAGAAACATTCAAAACATTTGGAGTTATTTATTGATATAAATATTTGAGAAAATGTTTGAGATGACTTATTAAAATAGTTTATATGGAACTCTAAGTTTGTGTGCAAGTGGTTAATGCACTCTATTTTAAGGGGCAGACTCGGCTAGTACCCGGGTTCGATCCCCGATGATGGAACAAATTGGAGTTAGATTTTACTTACCTCCCACCCAAACTCCGAATTATTCAGGGCCCATTTCACCTAGATACCGGAGGGGTCTTTTACCCAAAAAAAATTAAAATAATTTATGGGTAGTCCATTAATTAGTTGATTTAAGCTTAAATTTCATAAACATCAGTGAGTACTGAGTAGCCCTTCTCATTATGAAGGGGTTATAGCACCCACATTTCCGGCCTTTGGAGAACCATTCTAAAGAATTTTAGGCTATTCAGATTAGCTTGCAGATGATTTATTTTAATTTATAAAGAGACCTAAGTATTTATTTATTTTTATGAGAGAGATATAAGAATATGCGAAAGTGTTTTATACAATGTTTTTTAAAATTTAATCGGACATAGAAGTTAAAACCTATTCTGGACTGGACCAAGAGGTCTATTTAGCAAAACCAGGGGGTGTGTTTAGCAATTGGATATGGATCAGCTCAATCGATTCGGCCCATATCCACTACATACAAGCCCAACTAAAGCCACCACGCTTGGATGGTTCATATCGATTCTGATAAGTCAGTTCACAGGCGATCATCGATTTCCTATAAATACCGGCTCGCATAGCCATTTATATGGTACACACTATTTCTTTGCAAATTCACTAGCTTATTCTCATACTGACTTGAGCGTCGGAGTGGCTTTGCAGGTACCCCCCCGGGCGCTCACTGACCTCCTGCCAGGGCAGCAAGAGACCTACCAACAGCAGTCGACCAAAATACTGCTAGGTACAAAACATTGGCGACCACAGTGGGAGATATCTATCTTTCACATCATCATTACTCGAACTTTTCTCTTGCTACTCCTTGGCTCCCAGAGGTAGACCCCGGATTCAAAGCATTGCCGTACCGGCATCCCGACCAGAGGATACTCCGGAAGGCAACGTCGTAACCCTACCTGACGAGGGTACCAGTCATCCTGCCCAGCCTTCGAATGTGAGTCAGCTTTTGGATCTCCTGGCCAATCGCACTGAAGCTATGCTGCA
Source organism: Astragalus membranaceus (assembly GCA_039519185.1). Lineage (NCBI taxonomy): Eukaryota > Viridiplantae > Streptophyta > Magnoliopsida > Fabales > Fabaceae > Astragalus > Astragalus membranaceus. The sequence continues at coordinate 46,036,159 of CM076848.1, forward strand.
TCAGGAAGACCAGCAGAGTGCTAAGGACATGCCCAACCCGGCACCCAGGAGGGCGCATGGCCGGACGCCAAGACAGCATCAGACAGCGCCCATGAGGGCGCCATGGCAACATCACGCAGCGCCCATGAGGGCGCCTGGCAGGGTGCCATGGCAACATCAGGCAGCGCCCATGAGGGAGCCTGGCAGGGGAAACCTTCCTCCAACAACGGTGACTTCGAGGCACCATCGTTCTCCCCCTCATGGAGGATCAGGCTCACCTCCAAGGGACCCCCTCCATCCCCTCCGGATGATACCTACCAGCCTCACGACTCCCGCTCCAGGACCTCCTCACGCGCATCCCTTGATACTCGAGAAAGGTCAAGGAACCGGGTCGACACCCACCGGAGGCACCACCGGGGATCGCCATCAAGGAGATCCCCCGACCGGCGCAGGCATCAAAAGTACATGGACTATGAAGAAGACAACATGGCCTACCAAGAGGAGGCCAAGGTTGGCAGCATGAAGGCTGATCTGACTTGTTATGGGCACACTACCAGCAAATGCAGAACCCCCAGGGATGACATTGAAGAAGGGAAGCTCACCCAATACGTGAACGAAGAAGAAGATGAAACTCGCGACTCCGAATAAGGAGCAGAGTATCAGGACTCGAGCCTAAGGCTAGGCCTAGTTATGAATTTTGTTGTTTGAGCACAAAAGCAGAATATCAAGAAAGAAAAAAAGTTCAACTCCATAGTCAGGAGTGGAGTGAGACATGTCTGATACCGAACATACCATGCAGGGAGGGACTGCCTGGATCGTAGGGGGCAACCTCAACATTAACCTAAAGCCAAGATCATCTCTCCAAGTACGGGAGTCAAGGGTGTCATGGCGCGCTCATCTTCCTAAAGCAAAGCAGCCAAGATCACGGCACCCACCCGGCGGGGATCCAAGGTATGAGACCACGATGTCTTGGGTAGCAAGCGCTAAGAAAGGCGCGGAAGTCAAGCAAATGACGAGACCATGAGGTCACAGACGCTAGAGATACCCACCTACAAGGGTGATGTCTAGTCTGCAGGCCATAACTTCAACTGTGTTTATCCGATTGAGGCGTGTAAGCATGCGTTGGAAAGCTAAGAAGCAGAGCTACGATTTTCATGTTAACCTCGAAATCCAATTCATACGTGTCCACACCCAAGAAGGGAAAAAGCTGACGGCACCATGGCAAGCCAGCACCCAATGCGCCCAGGAGGGCGCCAAATCCTGTTACAGAAGCAGCCAACGTGGCACATAAGAAAATTAAAGGATGCATGAGCGTGAGTGCATGAGCATGAAAGGAAATAAAAGAGTGCACGAGCACGTGAGCAAAAAAACATAGTGCACGAGCACGTGAGCAAAAAACATAGTGCACGAGCACGTGAGCAAAAAAACATAGTGCGCGAGCTCGTGAAAAAATAAAATAGTGCACGAGCACGTGAGCAAAAAACATAGTGCACGAGCACGTGAGCAAAAAAACATAGTGCACGAGCTCGTGGGAAAATAAAATAGTGCACGAGCACGTGAGCAAAAAACATAGTGCACGAGCACGTGAGCAAAAAAAACATAGTGCACGAGCACGTGAGAAAATAAAATAGTGCACGAGCACATGAGCAAATAACATAGTGCGCGAGCACGTGAGAAAATCAAATGATGCATGAGCGTGAGAGGAAATAAAGTAACGCGTGAAGTGATGGTGTCATTCTGCTCGCCCTCACTCTCCTCCGCTCGCCCTCACACTCTCCTATGCTCGCCCCTAGGTGCAATGTAATCGGCCAAGAGGAAAAGAAAATGTGGTGTTGCTCGCCCATACTCACCATCAATCACCTCGATCAAGGCGAGTCAGCAAAAAATATCAATAGACGAGCAGGATAATTGCTGTGATCCTCTGACAAAATTAGCAGACCCGACGACGGCACGAGCCGTAAGGGCAACCTAACCTACGATGGCATCCTAAACGACAACGTCAAGTCAAGACCATCCCCTAGGATAATCTCGACTTGGGGGGTAACGGTGGAACCAGGTCAATATCCACCAGAAGCACCACCGGGGATCGCAATCGAGGAGATCCCCCGACCGACGCAGGTCAATATCGAACTTTGCCACGAGGCGCGAAGCAACTTTAAACGTGTCGCAACCTCTGATGGGCGAGTTAAATTCAGACCGAGTCCTGATAAACTGCCCCCGGAGTTAACTTTGCCACGGGGCACGAAGCGACATATCGCAACCTCTGATCGGCGAGTTAAATTCGGATCGATTCAGATAAACTGCCCCCAGAGTCACCACGAGGTGTTAACTTTGCCACGAGGCACAAAGCAGCTTCGAAAATGGTCGCAACCTCTGATGGGCGAGTTAAATTCGGATCAATTCTGATAAACTGCCCCAAGAGTCACCACGAGGTGCGAAGCGGCTTCGAAAAAGGTCGCAACCTCTGATGGGCGAGTTAAATTCGGATCGATTCTGATAAACTACCCCCAGAGTCACCACGAGGTGTTAACTTTTCCACGAGGCACGAAGCGGCTTCGAAAATGGTTGCAACCTCTGATGGGCGAGTTAAATTCAGATCGATTCTGATAAACTGCCCCTAGAGTATACATTGCCACGAGGCGCGAAGCGACTTTAAACGTGTCGCAACCTCTGATGGGCGAGTTAAATTCAGACTGAGTTCTGATAAACTGCCCCCAGAGTTAACTTTGCCACGGGGCACGAAGCGACATATCGCAACCTCTGATGGGAAAGTTAGATTCAGACCCCTCTGACAAACTGCCTCCAGAATAAACCTGCCACGAGGAGGTATGAGATCATACATACAGATGTGTAAGGCAACGACTTGCGCCTGAGCCCAGGAAGACGCCTAAGAGGGCACCAACATCAGGACTTTGCACCTTGACACAAGACGCCCAGGAGGGCGCCAACATCAAGAGGCATGGCACAAGGCGCCCACGAAGGCGCCAACTTCAAAACACAGCCCTTTGCCACGAAGCGATATGAAGTTGTATATTCAAGTGCGCAAGGCAAGAACGTGTGCCCGAGGCCATCCAACGCGTGCCAATTATAAACATAAGAAACAAGCTAGGCAAAGAAGAAACATAGACGTTTCAAAAGGTAACATAAATATCAGCGGACAATGACATCGAGGTCAACCCCGTTGGGGTGAAATGTAATACAAAAATCGCCCCGGAGACAGCAAGGCTCCATTAAGCAAGACACATAACGAAATTCGACAAGTCAAAGAAAAATTACATAATCAACGCAACTGGACTGAAAGAAATAGTCAGGGGGCAACGACATCGAAGTCAACTCTGTTGGAGTGGTATTTGACGATCCTCCCGTCCCGAACATCATGATCAAATTGAAAGACGCTCGACTCTAGAATGGCTTCCGGATACAAACACTGAACATGGCTAATCGCCTTATCATAGGCTGCATAGGAAAAGTCAACAGCCTTCCCGGCCACCATCTGCACCTTTGTCTCAGCCTCATCCTTCAGTTTCTTCATACTATCCAATTCAGATTGGAGCTCCTCCACCCTCTTCTTGTACTCATCCCTCTCAGCATAGGCCTCCTCCCGGTCTTTTTGATAGTGACGAGCAGCCTCTTTGGCCCGGCGAGCAGATTCCAAAGCTTCATGAAGATCTACCTGAAGTCGATTCTTATCCAACACAAGCTGATCCCTTTCCTCGCTCACCGCTGCATAAGAGAAAAAACAACATAACAAGGTTAAAGAGTACCTCCTACAGATATGTTAAATGCATAAAGAAACACCTCAAAGGATTACCTGAATGAGATCCACAACCCTTCTCAGCTCCCCACTTCGCATGTAGACTCTCCCCAGCCTTGACCATACGAATGGCAAGTTCGAAAGGGTGCTCCCAGAAGTGATCGCACTCATCGGGAGTAAAGGAAATTTCACCTTCTTCGTCAGACACGAGAGGGGGACGTTTAGCAGGGGAAGGGCAATCCGCTGAAGGGGGGCGACGATGTAACACCCTGTATTTCTAAAGCAAGAAATACCTAAATATACAAATTGGTTCACATCAGAGTATAAATTTTTTTCCTGTTCAGATATACAACCTTACAAGAAACAGCGGAAGACTATGAAATAACATAATACAATTTCGAGTCATAAGACCGAATATAGAGACGACGACAGGAAAACATAACAACTAGGGATAAGTCCATCTTCTATCTCCTCCTCGAGCGTGACAACTGAACATCCCGTTTACTTCCTCGTTCCCTGTTCTCTGTAAAAACAACAACAATGATTGGGTGAGACAACTTGTCTCAGTGAGTTCTACCGTACCCTCTCACTATCACTCGGTTCCATTATAAAACCGTTATACATAGTTAAAAAAATATAACTATTATATAAATATATACCTAGCCCCTTCACCGGCCGTGCAAAGCCCACAATCCCGGTAAATGAAGTGCTATTATATATTTTTAAGCCTTGTCAATTAATTTATAATTACAAGCTTTTCCAAGCGAAACATCGACTGTGCAAAGCCCACAATTCCGATGAATCGAAAGCCTATCTTATATATATACTTAGCCTATTACCGACCGTGCAAACAACCACAATCTCGGCATCCAATGATCTTTTCATATATTATTAAGCCTCTTAATTTAATTTATAATTACTAGCTTACCAAACGAAACCCGACCGTGCAAACACCCACAATCTCGGCGAATCGTTTTTGAAAACAGCATTTCGAAAACCTGTTTTGTACCGTTTCGCTTTCTATTCGACCCCGAGACATTTCCTAACCATCGAGACTTAAAAATAGATATTATAACCAACATTTCAGTCCATATTCCAGTGAAATCATTAAAATCAACAAATCAATAAAAACATATATATATCCACCAAAAAACCGTAAAAATGCTATTCTCCCGAAAACGGTTTTTGACTCGATAATTCTTTCGAAAATGAGTTAGCCTCATAAACTGAATTTCAAATCATTCAAGGTTATAAAAATGAAACCCTAATCGTGAGTAAAACTCACCGGTATGACGAGTCCCAGATAAGTCGCGTCCTCGCTTGAACAATCGACCGTTAACCACTCGAACAATCCCCGTAATCACGAACACGCTCCGAATGTCTCCGCAACTGAACTCAATGGGCCCCACTTGCACAAACAGCAACTCAATCAATCATTCTTGCTACTGAACTCCTCTCCGGTATATTGAACTGATGACTCTCGAGACTTTGACGAATCGAAACCAAACTCGACGAACCGATATTTCCAGTTTTGTTTCCGATTTCCTGTATCAGGGTACAGTTTTGCAATAGGCGTAACTTGGTCAATTCGTGACCAAAACCCTTCAAATCTGTGCCCATTGTGAAGAGGATTTTGTCTACTTTCTGATGGTAGAATATTTACATGCATGCAACCAGTAGTCTGGGAGATATTACGGAAACAAGGGGACTGGTTCAGTATAGTGCCTGATTCAAAAATCGAAACTTGTGGACACAATATCTCCCTCATTTCCTAATGAAATCTGATGGTTCTTGTGCTCATATTGAAGCATTTTGTGTCTAGTTTCCATAGGATCAGATATTACGTTCATAGGAGTTGTGTACAGGGAGATACGATGCAAATACCGAAGGTAGGTTAAACGGGTTTTACCCAGAAATTACTTTGAGTGGGTGTCTTCAACCTCAACCATCAAGAGTTGCGAAATTTGCTCCAAAACCAACCCCCATCAACTAGAGACGAAACCAGGAACTGAACTTCTTCAATTAATCCTTCAAGCTCCACTGTAGCTAGCTCCATAGCTTCAAAATCGAACCTAGAACCTCCCACAAGCTTCCATTGCTACAAGACTCCATCATCTTCTCCATTTGAGCTTGAAACTACTTCCATGGTGAATAGAGTTAGAGATGAGTGTGGCTTCAGAAACTTGTACTACTGAATAGAGGAAGGAAAATGGAACGGGATTGAGAAGGAATCACTCACATGCATGGAGAATCAAGGATTTCCCTTCCTCCTTCTTCCTCCCCCTCTTCGCCCCACCTCTCTCTTTCACTCTCTTCTTGTTTTTTGTTTTCTCTTTGTGTTTTGGTTCTGCCCAGATGAAAGAGGGATGTCATGTTTTAATGGGCTGAGGGTGTTAAATGGTTGGAAAAGACCAAAACGCCCTGGGCTCATTAATTCATCCTAAGTCCTTGTTTAGTCCCTTAATCCATTAGTTTGAGCACTAAAACGCTTTAATCCCACGACTTATCCGCTAACGTTGTTCTCCTCAACTATTCCATATCCGAGTTACGTCTTATTATTTCTCTCGAAGTACACACTATTCGTAATATCCGTAATTTCAGTATTTTAAAAGTTAGGGATGTTACAGACGGGCACAAATTTTCTTGCGCTTGGAATTACTTTGAACCCCCGGGGTAGTAGAGTCAAGTGGAACCATCAGCGCCCCCGAGGGATCCTTACCAGCTCGACTAGGAGCTCCTAGGATTAGGCGAGGCCCCTTCGAGGGACGAACAGAAGCTGATACCGCAGGAGCTGGATTGCTTGTTGATAACTCATATTTATATGAGTTATTTATATTCTTTAGACTTAAGTTAATGTGAGTTCTTAAGTAATTATGTGGTTAAATATGTAAATATGTGTTAAGAAGTGTAAAAGAAGGGTTAGGAGATAATTTGTTATCATTTGACACATTTGGTGCCTTTGTGAATATATTGATGTTTTGCTTGAGTGCTGCAGCGGTAGACGCTATGCAGTGGCAAGCGCTATAGGGCTATATGACGGTTGGCCACTTGAATATTTATGAAGCCACTTGCTGCTTGATGTGGTTAAATAGTTGAAGCTCATGTTATAGTTGGTGATGATTGTAATCATTGCCCTTTTTGTAAAGCTACTTTATGAGATGTGGATATATCTATCTCACTTCTTCTTCCTCACACATGGATTTTCGAAATAAGGAGAGTTACTTGGAGAAAAACTACTTGACACCTAGTATTCCTCCATTAATCCTCCATTCTTGAAGCTTTTATTTTTAGTTTAGTTTTATTATCACACCTAGGGTTTGCTCACGCCATAGCATCATCCATCGTGTATGACTTGGGATTCTTGGAGTGCATCTTTTGTATCCATTCTTCTCTTGCTCACCTACGGTAATATGAACTTTTCAGTTTATGTTGTGTTGATGATGCTTGTCATGAGCTAAACACTTGTAGTTGGATTGTTCTTAGTTTGTAATGAACCTTGAGTAGTGTTTATATAATATTATGATGTTTGCGTTTTATTCCTTGTGTTTATATAATATTATAATGACATCGAAGTCAACCCCGTTGGGTCGGTATATGACAAGCCTCCCGGCCAGAACCTCTTGATCAAATTAAAAGATCATGGAGATGTCAAACAGATAATGGTGAAGACGGAAGAAGCAATTCCCCTCGGCACCAAGCAAGCCCTAAAATTTTATCAAGAAGAAAAGCAGGCTAAGAGACAGGATGAGCAACAAAAAAGCAGAGTGCCAAGCACACGTCTACACAAGCCGACACCCAAGAGGGCGCCTGACAAGGAAGCAACCAGCGCCCATGAGGGCGCTCGGCAAGGAAGCAACCAGCGCCCATGAGAGCACCTGGCAAGGAAGCAACCAGCGCCCATGAGGGCGCCAAGCACCAAGGCAGCGCCCATGAGGGCGCCTGGCAGGGCGCCAATACAGAAGCAGGCAGCGCCCATGAGGGCGCCTGGCCGGAGGGCGCCTGGCAGAGGGCGTCTAGCTTGATGGTGCCTGGCATGAAGGCGCCAGGCAGGAGGTGGTCTGGAAGCAAGTCCTTCGCAAGGGGGCAGCCAGCACTGTGCAACGAGGCGTCCAAGGCACCCATGAGGGCACCCAACCTTGTCTCGCAAAATCCTGCCCACGAGGAGACACCCAACGTACGCACGCACCGAACAAGCATCCAGCAAGGCGCCTAGGAGGGCCCCAACAGCAGAACGTAGCATTTGGCACAAGGCGCCCAGGAGGGCGCCAATATCAGGATACGACACCCTAGCTTGACGCTTGGCACAAGGATTACCCCATAGGAGGCCTAAGTCATGGTCGCAACGAAGTGATCTTTTACGACCCGACAAGACAGACAAAGTAACGCATTACGGCAAAGAAAAAATTTCTCTTTTTTACTCTAGAGAGTGAAAATGATAAAACACGGCCGTGACAAAGGCAGTGTCCCACGCGACTTCACACATCCGGTAGACCAACGAAAATCCTTCAAGCCAAGACCATCCTCCGGAATAATCTCGGCTTGGGGGCAACTGTTCTAGACTGGACCAAGAGGTCCATTTAGCAAAACCAGGGGGTGCGTTTAGCAATTGGATATGGACCAGCCCAATCGATTCGGCCCATATCCACTACATACAAGCCCAACTAAAGCCACCACGCTTGGATGGTTCAGATCAATTCTGATAATCCGACGGTCCACAGACGAGCATCGATTTCCTATAAATACCGGCCCGCATAGCCATTTATATGGTACACACTCTTCCCTTGCAAATTCACCAGCTTATTCTCATACTGACTTGAGCGTCGGAGTGGCTTTTCAGGTACCCTCCAGGCGCTCACTGGCCTCCTGTCAGGGCAGCAAGAGACCTACCAACAGCAGCCGACCAAAATACTGATAGGTACAGAACAAAACTCAAATAAAAAGTTTCTAGATAAGAAGTTAAAACCATGGTTGAACGGGTAACTAATAAATAAATAATAATAAATTTTAATAAAAAACCCAAATAAATATATATTTTTTGGTCAAACCAAATAAACTTTTTGAACAGTTGAACCCAATCTAATTGGCGGTCCAACCGCAACTCAACCCGATTTAACCTGATTTTGGACGGTTCAACCACACTTGGTCCAACTGAGGTTGAACTAACCGCCGGACTAAGCGGCTTCCGATTCAATTTGAACAGTTTATTTTATTTTCAAATAATAAACAGAACTATATTTTACTTTAGATTATTGATACCAAAAAAAGGCCGGATGAGTTCCCAAGCCAATTTAAGGAACAAAAATTGCACCCCCGCCCCCTTTTCACTTCATGCACTCTCCTCACCGAGTGTGTGAGGGATGTACAGGAAATAGAAAGTGGAGTGTGAAAAGAAAAAGGGATTTTTTTTTACCCTCATCATATCACCATATACCCCCCACATAATTTGATAAACCGAAAATACCTCTGCCAAACTAAAACTCGTTCGGATTTATCTTTTTTTAGATAAACCCGCTTTGTTATTTTTCCAAAGCAGCTTTATCTATTGTGGGTAAATCCGATTTTTTTTTAGGGAAATCGGATTTAGATAAATCTGCTTTGTTATTTTTCCAAAGCGCATTTATCTTCCCAATAGGTAAATCCGACTTTGAAATAACAAAGCGGATTTACCTTATGTGGGGGTACATCTGCTTTTAAAATTAACAAAAGCGGATTTACCTAATGTGGGGGTAAATCCGATTTTAAAATTAAAATTAAAATTAAAATTAAAATTAAAATTAATTTTTTTTAGAAATATAAAATAGATATGAATATCAGTCGTCTTTTGGTTCTGTTTAGTGTATTGTTCGTTAACATGTGACGATGTTGTACGTCGAGTGAATAATTTAGGGTAAAAAATCGATTTTCGAGCAAATAACAAATAAACATTTTCCCAAGCATAAAAGTAGGTTGTTATTAATGGTCACTCTGAATTTAACTTGTTTGATCGTCAATAACAACTATATTTTTCAAATAGGCTGTGAGTAATGACCACTCTGAGTTGTACTTGTTTGGTCGTTACGAATACCTATCCCATTTTCAAAATACCTAAAAAACACCAACACACAAACTTTTTCTACCCAAGAACTACGTAGCTTTGATTTCCCCATCGCACCTAGGGATACGTAGGAGCAAGGGCCCACTCCTGTCAAACACAAAAAACTAAAATTTTTATTAAGTCTTCCTTTTCAATTTTGCAAATAATAAAAAGGGTAAATTAGAGTGTTTTCTTTGAATTAACTTTCTTTCTACACATTAAATTAAATGGTAACCTTTCTTTTGAAAGGATGTTGTGGGGTGCTAATACCTTCCCCACACATAATCGACCCCCGAACCCAAAAATAAAGGTTTTCTTCAATGTTTTTCCTATTTAATAAATATTGATGGCGGCTTCATTTTCGAAATGACGAAGAATCCCTCCTTTCGGATTTTTCAGTCGCTATAACAGGGGTATTTTCGGTTTATCAAATTATGTGGGGGTATATAGTGATATAATGGGAGTACAACAAAAAATTCCCAAAGAAAAACTCTTATTTTAAAGGGAAATATCCCAAAGTTTTCTTCAGCCTTTTTAGGGGTCCAACAAGGTTTATTGTGTTTGGGTTTTGATTTTTATACCTCCCTTATTGACCCACATACCCCCATTTTTTGTTTATTCCAATTTTACTCCTAATAAAATAATCAAAATTTAATTCAAAATATAATTTTTTTATGATTTTCCGGATTTATGTCTTAAACGGTAAATCTGGAAAGGCATTTTCAAGAAATTTTCCGATTTTATCTTCTAAGACATAAATCTGGAACCAATATTTTGTTTGCCTGATTTATACTTTAATACATGATTCCAGAAGTAGAAAATATGATCCGGATTTATGTCTTAGAAGATAAATCCGGAATTGAATTTTTTTCGTTCCAGAATTATGTCTTAAAACATAAATTCGGAATTCAATTTTTTTATATTAAAATTTAATATAAAAATACTAGATTTTGATCAATGGTCAAAATCCCACCGACACTTTTGACAGCCTCGATCCCACTAACACTTTTGATCAACAGTCTACATTTAGTCAAAGCACTTTAATGTATGCATTGATAAAAGTGTCTTAACGGATAGAATTTCAACGGTCTAGATTTCTTATCCACAATATTGATCAGCGACACACACTCAACGGAAATCACTATAAATACACACACTCACACTCATTTCTTTCACACCAACACTTCTCTCCTTTAGTAAATCCTTACTTATTTTATTTTACAAACCCTCCAAAATGAACACCCTTTCAACACAGTACTCAAGTAATCGCACACTGACTGCTGTTCATCATCGTGGAAAAATCACAAGAAAATAATATGGTGTCAAGTTTGAGTGTCCAGATCATTTTTTTTCAGGTTCACGCACGACGTGGCCTTCTTGCATTTGAAAGATAAAGTAGAGCGTAAAGTTCAACAGCAGGGTGCATGGCACCGAGATGTTAGTAGTATTACTTATCGTAAACCCAGTCGTGGAGATGATGAACGTGTTTACTAGTCCTTCATGAATGTTAAGATCGGCGACGACATACGAAATATGTTGAACATCCATGACGGGTATCAGATGCTTGGTCCTTTGGAGCTGTATGTGGAGACCAGACGGAGTGTCAACAAGATTATTTTTCTTTTGAGACATGGATGACCGTCAGAGTAGGAAAAGAAGCAATCGTTTTCTATTTCCTTAGTTGTTTTTGTTATGTATTTTTAATGTTTGTTTTTGTTGTCGTTTCTAGGTACCCGCTATTATATGAATACAAATTCAGGTTCAAATAAGTAGACTGTTTTCTGCTAGTTCAACCACGCAATATAAAAATATAACTACGATTGATGATACCAATATCGGAAAAATAAATAGATTACAAAAAATAAATAATACATAAAATACATCAAGGTTCCCCTCCCTCCAACACGACCAAAGCTCTCCAAAGAATCCTATAGGTGAGAGTGTTAGCCTCTAAATGCTACGTCCTCCCGTATCTTTGCAGCACCAAAGGAAATTCCCTCCTGACCGGTCATTGGTGCTGGAGTGTCTTCATCTGGAACCTGACCAGCAGCACCCCCTAGAGGTACCGTGAGGTGGGGAATCAAAACCTGATTGTACTATTCGAGGTAACTCGGATGACACAGACCCGGGAAAGAGGCCTGATTAGCGTCCCTAATGACATCGACAACCTGATGGGTGTAGTAGTATATCCACCTGATATCGATGTCCGTAGGTCTTAGATGCTTATTAATCGGCGGAGGCGGTATGACCTGGACGTAACCAAACTGCTAGAGGCGCCTATTCGGCATGTAAGGAACAACAATGTTGTCCCGACGAAAGTGGTCTCTAGAAAGCACAATCTGGTGATACTATCTGAATTGCTTGCGGTCCTCCCACATATTCCATATACGACATCCTCAGGTCGCAAGGAATCAAACTTCCTCCGAAAATGAGTAAGCTTAAGAGTGTCTTTCGTTTTGTTTTTCCACCTCCCAACACGTGGCCCCGCAGATGCACCCAAGTCATTTCAATCGCCTATAGTGTGGAAGTACTCATAGATCCATCATTCAGTTGATCGTACAAAAAGTCCAAGGATGCTACCCCATGCCCAATGGCCACAATGCTCATAGTCCTCAAACAGAGTCGTCTCTATAACACGCTCATGGGGTATCCCTCATTCCATAACACACCCATAATCCTCAAACACAGTCGTCTCCAGAACACACTCATAGTCCTCAAACAGAGTCGTCTCCACATAGATCCAACATTCCACCTCATTCTGAAATATGGTCCCATGGTCAGAGTCGTCTCCAGAACACACTATACACTGGGTATCCTTAAAATGTTCCACCCCGGCGTGCACATCCGTGTAAGTATAAATGATATAGGGTGGGGGTGTAAAACGAGCCGGTGAGAGACAGATGCACACGTTGTCCAACGTGACAGTCATTTCCCTAAAGGGTAGGTGAAATGAGCAGGTCTCGGGGTTCCATCTCTCCACTAGTGCTGAAATAAGCTCGTGGATGACAATCTTTAGCGGTGTAGCCACTCGAGCACTACGAGATGGTGGCCATCAGGTACCAAACCTTGTAATTTCCCACCATGTGCGGGAATCTTAAGTTTCCCACGATCCTGTATATATATGTATAAAAAACATAACATGGTATAAAACGACAATGCAAAAAATAAATTATTTATTAAAACTATGTTACGTGAACATCAAGTCTAGTTAAGAGTGGATGGTCCCTCGGACCCAAGTTTAGCTCCTTGTCCTGATGCTCCTGCTCGACCTCAGCCTCCTCCATAAACTGGTCAGGATCAAGAGCCTCATAATGCGATACAGGCATAGCCTGCTCTGCCTCCTCAGCCTCCTCATCAATACGCCCAGCGTCTCATCGTCTCTCGACAAGGCAACGTCAGTTAGTAGCATGACCGACTATTCTCACTCGAGTACGTTCAGAAACCGGAATCTGTTCGGGGCCAGGTGCAGCTGACCGTGATGACTCTCCTCGTGATCCCCGTTGGATTCTGCCTCGGACTCTAGTGTGCGCCACTACAATAAAATGACAATAAATCAATATAACAAATTTTATTTTATTTTTTATTTTTTTTTAAAAAACCCTTCCCGGATTTATCTTTTAGGCATGTTTCCAAGAAGCATTTGTCCGGAATTACCTCAAATGGGATAAATCTGGAAGTCAATTTGTATCCCAGATTTATCCTTAGGTGACAAATCTGAAACAAATTGACTTCCGGATTTATACTATTTGACGTGATTCTGAAAAAGTAAAAAAAATAACTCACTTTTGGTTTTGGAAATATGTGAAGAGTGATGGATATTGTTTTGTGTTTTAAAGGACTCAAGGGTATAATTGAAAGTTTATGAATTTTGGGGGGGTAAGTGGGCCAAGGAGGGGGGTATAAAAATGAAAACCCGTTGTGTTTTGGGTAGGTTTTCTTTTGTTCATGGACCTCGGCCCGTTTAAGAGGGATTTGCTTTATAAATCACAATGTTTACCTGAAACCCTAGTTCTCTGTTTCGCCGCAGGGGAAAAGACAGAGAGAAGCAGAACAGGAAGGAGGAAGAAATGACGACAAGATTCAAGAAGAACAGGAAGAAGAGAGGCCACGTCAGCGCCGGTCACGGTCGTATCGGTAAGCACAGAAAGCATCCCGGAGGTAGAGGTAACGCCGGAGGTATGCATCACCACCGAATCCTCTTCGACAAGTACCATCCTGGTTTTTTCGGTAAGGTTGGTATGCGTTATTTCCATAAGCTTCGCAACAAATTCTATAATCCTATTTTGAATATCGATAAGCTCTGGTCACTCGTTCCCGAAGACGTGAAAGAGAAAGCTGCTAAGGAGAAAAAGGCTCCTCTTCTTGATGTTACCCAGTTTGGTTACTTCAAGCTTTTGGGAAAAGGTGTTTTGCCTCAGAATCAGCCATTAGTTGTCAAGGCTAAGCTTGTTTCTAAGATCGCTGAGAAGAAGATTAAGGAAGCTGGTGGTGCTGTTGTTCTTACTGCTTAATTTTAATCGTTTTGCATTTAAACAAATTAGGGTTTATGCTTTTTTGCTGAAATGGTTTTGTTTTCGATCATCGACAATTTGACATTGAGATCTATGCTATAATTTTGAGGATTTCAGTTTCTTGTTATTATTTGCGTGTTTTAGATCTGAGATTGCGATATTATTCCCGGTTTGAGTGATTTATAGTTGAGAGAACATGCGATCGCGATAAACTGAATCACATTGATAATAGTATTGCAAAAATGAAAACCGGGGTAATTTTAGTTTTTGTTTGTTGGACATACGTAATGATGTGAAATGGGATTTTTTAGTTAATGAACTGAACTTAGATTGGCTAATCTCATTATCTCGTGTAGTTTAATTTCATTTTTCTTAGTACACTCTGTAGTCATTGGCCTAGTTCATAGTGTTGCAAATACATAGAGATTGCCGGTTCGCATCGATCCCCCGTGGTCGAAAATTTTAGCATTGGACACGGATTTTACCCTAATGGCTTAATTCTTAGCTGATAATTAAAGAATGTGAGAATAACTGATTTTGTATGAGGGAGCATTATTTGGAGTCTGATTCATGGCAGCAGCAGAAATGATCACCATCGGTGTTGAGCCGTTTGTGTTTGTTAGGTGCTGACCACCATTAGACCTAAAACATTTTGCGAGTGTCTAGAGCTTGTATTGCAGTTATTGGAAATAGTCACCCTTATTACAACCATCGAATTTATCTTACTTTTTCCAGACATTCACATCTGTTTGGTTGCACAGTTGCTTTTTTACGTTTGCTCAGAATCACGTCAACATTTTCCCACCTTTGTGTAGAAGCTTATTGCGTGTTTGGTCTCACATTTACTGGCCGTGATTTGAGATGTGCCGTAGAAGCTACATGTAGCTGTGGCACAATTGCGCGTCCAGTTCATGTCCACTGTTGAAACGAACAAGCATTTAGTTTTGTAGCTACTAAAATATCACGATGAAGCACCACTAGACGCGAGTTTGAAGGCAAATATATGCTTTGTTAAATTTAAGCATTGCGTTTGATACCAACTAATTGGTTTACTTAGCTCACGCAACTTTACTGTTGTGACCATGTAAACAATGTGTATTCTGTCTGCCATTTCAAGTATCGTTGGTTCCTCGAACTACCTATGGAAACATAGACTGTGTTCTGGCCACTCTAACAGGATTTTTGATGTTCCTCAAGGCATATATATATACACCCCAAAATCCCCTCATCGCCATTGATGCAATATCTCAAAAAATCAACCAACTGCGTTTGCCCAACCTTTAAGAACAATAATAAACTGTCTCCCTTTGTCCATTTACTTTCCTGCAATGGATTTCACCCTCTTCGTAGCAAGATTCCAAATGTACCATTGAGTTTGTAGTTAATATGTTGGAAGGTTCTCCACTGAACTTTTTAGAGGCTTGGATGTAAGGCACCTTTAAGAAAATTAACAGACAAAGCCAAAAACCCAAACACAAGAAACGATGATCTCCACCATGAGAGTTGAAACAGCATGAAGATACTCGGAATGGTGATGAGACTCGAAGCAAGCATGAAACTACAAAGAGAAAGACTACTGGTTAAAGAAGGCGTGGGTACTGGGTAGTATATTGGGGGAGCTGAATAGTTTAGAAATAGTTGGGAATTCATGAGGATTTGGGTAAATGTTGGTTAGAGTTATTTTTTTTGTATGTTTTTTTTTTTTTGACAAGATCGCAGCATGCTGTCATCTCTCTCGCAGTGAGAACGACGCGCTGAACTTCTACAAGCAAGCTCTAACTTGCTTTGTCCAAGCGTTTGAAACACAACGCCAATGAAAAACTCTATCTATTTTTTTCAAGGAAGATCGAATTCATTCATAGTGGGCAAGACCCAAATTGAAACAACCCAATGATTGGCCCAAAGGCACAGAGCAGACAATTGGTAGCTAACAATACAAGAAGCTTTGACAAAAAAAAAACAATACAAGAAGGCTAGTCCAAATTGAAACAAAAACAAGACTCGATCACACTACGAAAAGCTTTGTCTCGGGCCTCCATTCAAATGCCACGGGCCTCCATTTGAAGGCAAATATCTCTAGCCTGACTTTTCCCACACCCTCTCCTACTCACCACACACCCCTTAACTCTTAAATATTCCAAAAATACTCTTAGGTAGAGGAGGTGTTTACGCAAAATATTTCCCACATCCTCTCCTACTCACCACACACCCCTTAACTCTAAATATTCCAAAAATATTCTTAAGTAGAGGAGGTGTTTACGCAAAATATTTCAGTTGATGTCAACGGAATGGTGTAAGTAGTGTGTTAACGGCAAAAGACACAGCCATTTCAGCCATTTGAGTGAAGCTATAATTTTTGTTGTTTTTGAGAGGAAGACTTTAACTTGAGAAACAATAATCAATTTCCTTTCGTTTCCCATGTTAAAAAGACAAATTCCTTTCCTCATCCTGATCACGAAGAATGATTCGCTAAATAATGGAGAATCGGTAAAGCATGCCTGAACAGTGTGGAATGATTTATATTATCAATAATTTCATGACTACTGAATAGTGTGTGATGTGCTTTCAACCTTAAGGGGTTGGATCCGCAGTTATATGCAGAGTTTTTTTCAGAGGAAATAAATAATAGGCACTCGTTTGTGTGATGTGCATTGCGAATGCAAAAAGGCTAGAGATCTGAACTTTGCGAGTCCGCCAAATGCTAGATCTGTCACTGGTGTTCAACAACGGTCGTCGCAGCCACCACCCTTTCGTCGCCTCGCCGCCAAAGCCACCGCCTCGTTGCAGCAGTCACCGCGCAGTCGCTGCCTTGGCGCCGCAGCCACCACCTTGCTATTCTGACTGATACGAAGTTATCGTTTAGTGCATAGTTGTTTCCTATAAAAAATCCAGCCTGATGTTGTTTTGTAATCTAAGAATCTCATTTCAGCAAAAATTCCACTGACTTAAGTAAATAGGTGGAAGCAGAATGATATACGAAGAATTCGGTTGAGGTCAACCGAAATATTTCGGTTGATGTCAATCGAATAATGTAAAAGAGGGTGTGTCTCAAAAACATACTTGTTTAGTTGTGCCCAATCGAAAGTATTCGGTCGACTCTAACCGAATTGTTAAAAACTTCAAAAAAAAAACACAGAACGCATATCATTAATGACATATTATTGGCCATTTCGCAGGGTTTGGGGATGTGGGGTGAGTAGGAGGTGAGGTGGGAAAAGTGAGGGCCAATATCTCTTCGTTTTGTTTCACTCGAGTCCAATCCATAAATCGTAAACACATTTGATCTTTGGGCGAGTAAACACATTTTGGATTGAACAAAAAAACACATTTTCGAAGTTTTGGGTATGAAATTACTATTTTTTTTGACAATAAGGGTTGAAATTACTATTAAAAATTCAATAAATAATTTTAGCTTCTAACTTGACTTTTGTCACTGTGCTAGTACATCTACACTTTTAACTTTTAATAACCCAACTAGTATTTTACCCGTGCGTATGCACATCTGATACTTTATTTGTTATAATTTGCTATAAAATTATAAATACTTTGAAATTTGTAAAATATGTAATAAAAAAAAGGAAAAACTTGATAAAAGACTATATTTTCAAATTTATTAAAATAGTTGTGTTTTAAAAAGTTTAAAAAAAGTCGGTATCTTCTTATAATGTTAAAAAAGAAGTAAAAATGTCGATAAATGAAAATGAGACTTTAGGTAAAGTATGCATTCCCGTTGACCCTCCCGTTTGCATCCCTGTTGGCCCTCTTGTTGGCATTCCTGTTGGACCTCCTGTTGGCACTCTCGTTACCTCTCTCGTTGCCACTCCCGTTGCCGCTCTAGTTGCCGATCGCATTGCCAGTCTCTCGTTGCCGCTCCCGTTGCCACATGCTAACTCATATTTTTCTATATAATTTAATATTAATTAAATCATATTCGTTTAATTATAAGTAAGTTATTTTGTAATATTTGGTAGTGGTTAAAGTTTTTTTTACAATTCTTAGTGTTTAAATTGATTCATTTTAATAGTTTTAATAAATAGATTATAGTAAATAATAAATTTTAGACGGAGTAAAAATGAAGAAAAAAGAAAATAATTTTTTTAAAAATATGCAACCCCATTGGCGCTTTCTTTGTCTCTCTCGTTTCCACTCCCGTTCTTGTTGTCGCTCTCGTTGCCGATCTCATTAAAAAAATTAATTTTAAATTTTTGTTAGAGGTACGTCTTTTTTTGACAATGAATAGTGGTTAAAATGATTAATTTGACTGTTGTAAAAAAACAGCGGAAAAATTTTTGAGAATTTTTTTTTTTGAAAAAAAACAGTTTTTTAAAAAGAGTTTTTTTAAAAAAAAAAACTGACACGCATCGGTGTGTCAGTCATTTTTACAAAATGCCGAGCAATTTTGTCTTTTAGTGGTGATTTTACACTTTTACCCTCAATTTTTGCCAAATGTCAAAATTTAAAGATGTCTAAATATGTAAAATTACTAACATGTTATTTTATTATATTAGAGTAGAAGATAGAGTAGATTAAAGTAAATAGATGATTCATATGTACCTACCCAATTTTGGCTTTTTTTTTACCCCAATCGTACCCCATACCCCCTAAATTGACAAATGGACCAAAATATACCTAAAAAATTGTTAAAAAATGAAATCATTCCTCATTTCATCCAATGATATTGCTGATGGGGACTTACTTATTTATGTAAAATCCAAACAAGTAATAATAAGCAATTTGGATAGGACAGCCTGGGTTTGGCTTTGGTTGATGTTGATGTTCATGAAAGTAGACGAAAAGAGATTTACTTTAGTACATGTACATCGTAATCAAAGGGTCTGGTAGGGTGGGGTTAAAAATAGAAAATCGATTTGTTCAGGAACGATGATGATTCATTTATTATTCTCATCGCTCCCATTTCAATTAGAGGAATCTTTCGAGGCAAATTCTTGGGTGACGACCTCCTATGTGGACTTATACTACTTAAAAATTCCTTTGAAAATGTTAATGCTGCAGATTAGGAGCAAGTTGCTAGCCTAGCCTAGGATCTTGTGGGCTGTTTTATTTTTTACCTCATTGTACTCTATATCCCTCAAATTGACCAAACAGACCAAAATACTCTTGAAAAATTGTTAAAAAAAAGAAATCATTCATCATTCCATCATATTTTCGGAAAAAGTAAGTTTTTTTCCCTAAACATTCCGGAAATAGACGTATTTCTGGAAAGATTTCCAGAAATACCATTTTTTGAGGTATTTCCGGAAGATTAAATTCCAGGGAATTCCGGAAATACCTCAAAAAGAGGTATTTTCGGAAGCCAAAATTGGGGCTTCCGGATATACCTCTTTTTAGGTATTTTCGGAAAACACATATTTCTGCCTTCCGGAAATATGTGTATTTCCGGAAATTTTAATTATTTTTTTAACTTAAAAAAATTTATGCGAAATAATTAAATGTAACGAAACTTACTAAACTAATAAACAATAATAATCAGTATTAATACAGTAAAAATACAAAAAATAATACAACTAAATGTCCAAAAGCTGTAAAGCAGCCAACAGACTATCATAGACATCCCCAGGAATGTCGTCGACTGCCAAAAGACTATGATAGACATCCTGGACATGCCTAGCTACTCTCTCCCTGGACTCATAGGGAAGTGGACCAACATCCTCTTGAGGCGAAGGCGAAGCTGGAGGTGAAGGCGGAGCCGGAATCAGGCGGGGAATGGACACCTGGAAGTACCATGGTAGGTACTCGTCATCACAAGCACCCTGGACGGGTGTCCGTCGACCGCTGTCCCTGAAAGCCCGCGCTGAGGACTGATAGAACATCAGCTGCTGTACTATGACCTCCAGAGATGGACGTGGGCCCGAAATAGGTGGATCAGGAATCTGCTGGACATATCCAAACTGCCAACGGACCATGTCTGGCATATAAGGCACCGCCACACCCCTTCCACAACAACCAACCTCTGAATAATGAAATGTTGTGAAACCGGAGGTACTGTCTGTAGTCGTCCCAGGGGCTCCATATGACCTGCTGCAACGTGGAAGTTCACTGGCACCGAAACTCCGGAAGCTTAATACTATCGCACTTCTTGTTCGCCCACCTGCTGCAACGTGGAAGTTCACTGGCACCGAAGTCTTTCCGCACCACGATGGTGGGGAAATACTCATATATCCAGCACTAAAATAATAAAAAATAAATAAATAAGTAATTATATAAATAAAAATAATTAAAAAGAAATAAAAATAATTAATTAATTAGTTACCTGCAGCAGAGAAGCGTATCCGCCAATCTGCGACGTCTCCCAGTAACAAGCATCATTCAGCTGCTCGTAGAGAATAGCTAGAGCAGCTGGACCCCAAACCCACTGACCACACAGGGCAAAGTCCGAAATAAGAGTCACCCACTTGACAGGGACAGATGTGTGACTCTTGTCGGCAAAAATGGTGCTGCCCAACAAGTGTAGCAGATAGCACCGTGCCGCCTGATCAAGATGGCCGCGCTCCATGTTCTGTGTGTATGCGGCCATCAAGAAAGAAAATCGGAATGCTGGTCCCCTGTTGAACTGACACTCTGCCCAGCAGGCTGTGTGGTCAATGCCCAACAGGTCAACTCCAGCCCGAATAGCATCGGCAGTGTCAAAATGTGGCTGATGCGCCAACGGTGTGCCGGTGAGCGGCAAGTGGAGCAACGCGGACACGTCGTCCAACGTCACTGTCATCTCCCCCCACAACATGTGGAATGAGCTGGTCTCAATGCCACCTCTCCACAAAAGCTGATATGAGCTCGTGGTTGATGTTCCCGAGAGGTGTGATGTCCAGCTCAAACAGATGGGCCTGCTGCAACCATCCTGCTATATGTGGGTAGTGTTGCCGAGGTCTCATCTTCAGTATCTTCCCCCCATGAGAAGCAACTTTAATCTTACCCCCGGTCTTGTAAAAAAATAAAAGTAATTAATAAATTATTAAAAGTAATTAATTGTTAAAAAATAAACAAATTATTAAAAGTATTACCTGTCCCGTCTGTAGTAGTCTCTGGACGCAGTGGACATGCAACTGGTCTAACAAAACCTGCTCAGCAGCCTCATCATCATGCTGAGCAACCTCAGCCTCAGCCTAGTCATCTGCATGCATGGCGTCTGGCTCAGCCTCCTGCTGCTGCTTTCGCTCTCAGACACGTCTCTGACGCTCAGACGTGTGTCCGGCTTGCCTAGTCCTCAATCGGAACCTACTCCTACTGCCAGAAGGACTCTGCTCATCTCCTCCCGCTCTTGAATGCCCAACAGGTCAACTCCAGCCCGAATAGCATCGGCAGTGTCAAAATGTGGCTGATGCGCCAACGGTGTGCCGGTGAGCGGCAAGTGGAGCAAAGCGGACACGTCGTCCAACGTCACTGTCATCTCCCCCCACAACATGTGGAATGAGCTGGTCTCAATGCCACCTCTCCACAAAAGCTGATATGAGCTCGTGGTTGATGTTCCCGAGAGGTGTGATGTCCAGCTCAAACAGATGGGCCTGCTGCAACCATCCTGCTATATGTGGGTAGTGTTGCCGAGGTCTCATCTTCAGTATCTTCCCCCCATGAGAAGCAACTTTAATCTTACCCCCGGTCTTGTAAAAAAATAAAAGTAATTAATAAATTATTAAAAGTAATTAATTGTTAAAAAATAAACAAATTATTAAAAGTATTACTTGTCCCGTCTGTAGTAGTCTCTGGACGCAGTGGGCATGCAACCGGTCTAACAAAACCTGCTCAGCAGCCTCATCATCATGCTGAGCAACCTCAGCCTCAGCCTAGTCATGTGCATGCATGGCGTCTGGCTCAGCCTCCCGCTGCTGCTTTCGCTCTCAGACACGTCTCTGACGCTCAGGCGTGTGTCCGGCTTGCCTAGTCCTCAATCGGAACCTACTCCTACTGCCAGAAGGACTCTGCTCATCTCCTCCTGCTCTTGAATGCCCGCCTCGCTCTATTTTCCTGTTCTGGTTGCCACTGAAAAAGCAAAAAAAAATTAATTAAAACAAAATTTAAAAAAAAAAAACATTTTGGAAATACCATTTTTTGAGGTATTTCCGGAAGGTTAAATTCCAGGGAATTATTTCCGGAAATCTTTCCGGAAATATGTCTATTTCTTGGATGTTTAGGGAAAAAAACTTATTTTTTCCGGAAATATGATGGAATGAGTAATGATTTCGTTTTTTAACAATTTTTTAAAGGTATTTTGATCCGTTTGGTCAATTTGGGGGGTATGAGATACAATGGGGGTTAAAAAAGAACAGCCCACAAGATCCTAGGCTAGGCTAGGCTAGGAACTTTGCTCCTAATCTGCAGCATTAACATTTTCAAAGGATTTTTTAAGTAGTATAGGAGGTCGTCACCCAAGAATTTGCCTCGAAAGATTCCTCTAATTGAAATGGGAGCGATGAGAATAATAAATGAATCATCATCGTTCCTAAACAAATCGATTTTCTATTTTTAATCCCACCCGACCAGACCCTTTGATTACGATGTACATGTACTAAAGTAAATCTCTTTTCGTCTACTTTCATGAACATCAGCATCAAGCAAAGCCAAACCCAGGCTGTCCTGTCAAAATTGCTTATTATTACTTGTTTGGATTTTACATAAATAAGTAAATCCCCATCAGCAAAAGCAGAACCTCCTATCTAACCTCCCTACCTACTTATCGTATTGGAGGATCCCATCTCATTGATAAGCCCCTCTCCAACAACTCTCTTGTTTTTATTTTACTACTTTTTTAATTAATTAAATATTAATTAAACCCAAAGTACAGTCGTATATTCAAGAATCATTCACTCCTAGTCTCCCACTAGTGGTACTCACTAATACTATCCTTGCTTCTCACCTTATCTTCTTTGCAAAAATTATAAAAAAAAGAAATAAAACTTAACGCAAAACAAAAAGTGAACTGAAAAGGAAATAAAAGATCGGAAATTAAAGAAAAAAGAAAAGAAAAAAAAGAACACGTGATTTCACTATATATGTAGAGTAACTCTTTCTCGTCTTTGAGTTGAGCACGGCTTGTTTCTTTCTTTCTGGTTATTTCGATTTTGCAGATCAGGTTGGTTGCGCGGTGGAAGAAGAGAGAAAGAAGAGGGTGAGTTGCCCTACCTGCATGTCAGTGTACTGTCTTGATACCTATTGCGGTGGTGGAATCGGCGAAATAGCGAATCCTTTGCAATGGCCACAGCTTCGCAAAAGGCGACGTTACCATCGTCTTCTTCTTGCTGTCCCTCCGGCGACTCTGCCCGCTTAGCCTCCGCTGCTGCTGTGCCGCAGGAATGGACCGCTCCTGTTCCCGCCGATCGAGTTGCCAACAACGTTGCTTTGATTCGCCCCCGTGATTCGATTCCAGAATCTTCCACTAATGCCCCTATCTCTAAGGGTACCAAATTAAATTCAATTAAACTAAATATTTTCAATTTGCATCCAAAATATATATACACAATTAAATGAATAATTAATTATAATATGATGATATGATCAACTTCATGTTGTTGAAGTTTTAGTGACCTATTTGTTGTTGTTCCACTCCATTAAGGTTAGAGGTAGAAGTTGGGAGTGACAGATTTTGAAATTAAATGGGAAGAAAAGCTTAGCTGGTCCGTGAATGATGATTGCTACTTAAATTTTATTTCCACTTTCCGAGATGCTGATTTAAATTGGGATATTGCAAGATTGGTTTTTGGATATGAAGGGCTGATAATTGTATTATGTTTAGCCAATCAGACCAGTGTCTTTATTCATGTGTTTTACAGTGTTCTCTGATATTATAATTGCTGTAATGTTGCACAGGAATCACTGCAATGCCAAGGCCCCAATCAAGCCACCCTCTTGATCCTTTATCTGCTGCTGAAATCTCTGTGGCAGTGGCAACTGTGAGGGCTGCTGGAGCAACTCCCGAGGTTTGTTAGCTACACCATTCTTTGTTTATGAGGGCGTGTTTATAAAATTGACAGTTTTGACATTATTTCAGAATGGTTTTTTGTGTTCAAGCAGTGGTTACCTATGATGTGTCTCTTCCTGCTTAATTGTCTTTATATTTTACAGCTTAGAGATAGTATGCGCTTCGTTGAAGTAGTTTTGCTGGAACCAGATAAACACGTTGTTGCACTGGCAGATGCTTATTTTTTTCCACCTTTCCAACCATCATTACTTCCAAGAACTAAAGGAGGGCCTTTTATTCCCACTAAACTCCCTCCAAGATGTGCTAGACTTGTTGTTTACAATAAGAAATCAAATGAGACTGCTCTATGGATTGTTGAATTATCACAAGTACATGCAGTAACTCGAGGTGGTCATCACCGTGGAAAAGTAATTTCATCACATGTTGTTCCTGATGTTCAGCCCCCAATGGTAAGTTGTTATCTTCCTTGGACTGCTGATTTTTTTTAAAACATTGTGTACAGTTATAGTGATCTAAAAATACTTAAACTCCTGAATGTCATTTTATTTCAATTGGTTTTGCGCTGAAACTTTTGCATAGTCAGTTTATGACACGATTGCAGAATAAGCAGTATAAATGGAAGTAGTATCTGTAGTGAGATGATTTTCTTACCACTCATATTTGATAAGGAAGCAGATTAAAATATTGAAAATCAAGTATACCAATTTTTGTTAGTATTCATTAGCATAGCTGACTTTATTCTGGTAGTTATATGGATTAAGAGTAGGGGTGGCTAAACAAGTGGGTTAGTTAGTTTTCCATGCTGATTTTGACTGAATAGATTGGTATACTCAACCCACCAGCATGTTTTGACCTGTCCTCATTTACCCGACAAGTATATCGGATTATCGAAGTAATAAATTCGGTAAAGTACTGGTTATCGTCCTCAAGGATTGTTTGTTAAGAATCATCTCACTAATTCAATTACTATTTGAACGAAAAAATTCAAATTGTTTATTGTGAGCAAGAAAAATAAAAGAAAATAAATTTAAAGAAAAAGATTCAATTGATGGATAAATGTTGGTATTGGGTTTCATTTGATTTTAACTATTACAAGGATTTTGGATTAGATAACTGTATTCTCCTATTTTAGTTACCATGTTCACAAGTATTCAAATCCTAATTCTTTAGGTAGATGAGCTTTTATTCCTAATTAAAATCCAAAGGGGAAAAATAATGATGATCAAGAACCCTTAAAGACAATGAGTATTCAATGACTATTCCTAGCCTAAAGACATGCAAGACCTATAATCTGAGCACATTCCTATATCAAACTCCCATTCAGTGTATAAATCTAGGAACGTCTAAAAGACGGCCACACCCAAAAAGACATGAAGAACAGAGACTAAAACACAAAAGCGAATAACAAAACATATTAATAATATCCATTAGAATTCACCCTTTCCCAACACGATATTCAGCTAGACATGGAAATTGGAAAAACAACTAAAAGAGAATAGGGGAATAAAAAAACTCCATGAAGAGAAGAAGATGATACGAGCTTCTGGCGTCCTCTCCGTTGTCGTACATGGTGGTCTGCTAGGTTCCAATACTCTTCCCCCAAAGTCTCGTCGCGGCGCTCCTTGGTAAATAACCACCACCCCTGGTAATGGCTTCACCGACTTATTTAATGTCTGGCTCTTTATGCTGATTTGGCTGCAGGGTCTTAGTGATATGGGCCTGCCTTTGCATTTTACTCCTTGTGTTGATTGTTTAATCCTTATTGGTCCATATTGGTCTCATTGCTTGCAATAGTGTGCTCCTTGCGCAACAGACATGAACTTGCAATTTTTATAACCTTGCACTGGTTAATATTAGAAGTTTGCTTGAAGAATTTTCTAATCCACTCTTGGCGCTGGTATTCATAGAAGGAGGTGCCTGGTCTTTAATTACTTGACACCTTGCAATAGCCAAGACTGAAGTGCACCTTTATTTCCCTTAAATAGTTATTTGCTGCACATGAAGGAAGTTAACGTAGCATCATTCCCTTTATTCATTGCACTTACAATTCAATCATTACTAGAGGATAAAATGCTTAGAAAATTAGCTCAAACACTATGATATGCATCAAACCAAACTTTAATGTTATAATTCTCAATCAACATTAAAATTGAGACAAAAACAAGCTTTTATGTATGGGATATATGGTGATTTTTACTTCATGAAGAACATAAAATTTGGATAGTCCAGAGGATCATCACCTCTTCAATACGAAGTGGATTGAATATTTTTTGGTCTATGTTTTCCATACAAGTTCATTTTTTAGGTATTTTTTTTTTCAATCTTACAAAGTGAATGAAGAAAACTGCTTACCCCTCTTCACCATGAGGGTAAATTATAATAATGGGAGGTTTGTGACGAAAGATAATCAAAAGTGTGGAACTTTCAACAGCTGTTAAGCTATTTACTTACTGACACTAGTTTTGCCGATATTTGTTTAGCTGCTCCGGTTCTGTTATGCTAGAATTCTCAATCACATATTATTTTCTCTATCTTCAGGATGCTGAGGAATATGCAGAATGTGAGGCTATTGTTAAAAGTTTTCCCCCATTTATAGAGGCCATGAAGAAAAGGGGTATTGAAGACATGGAACTTGTAATGGTTGATCCCTGGTAATTTTAATTGGATATCCATTGTTGATAGCTTTCTTATCTGAAGACATTGGTATTATTTTTCTTTGCATTTTTCTTTATCGTAACTTTATTCTGCTTAACTCTGCTGCAGGTGTGTTGGTTATCACAGTGAAGCTGATGCTCCTGGTAAAAGACTTGCTAAACCACTCATATTTTGTCGATCCGAGAGTGACTGCCCTATGGAAAATGGTTATGCCCGACCAGTTGAGGGCATCTATGTTCTTGTTGATATGCAAAATATGGTGGTGATAGAGTTTGAAGACCGTAAACTTGTTCCTCTGCCACCGGTTGATCCCCTGAGGAACTATACTCCTGGCGAATCCAGAGGTGGCTCTGATAGAAGTGATGTAAAACCCTTGCAAATTATTCAGCCTGAAGGCCCAAGCTTTCGTGTCAACGGGTATTATGTTGAATGGCAGAAGGTAGATGTTAAATTACTCGATTGATTTGTCTCGGAAATGTCAAAAGAGTTGATCCACTGTAACTATTATTACCTAAATTTGCAACTTGATATATTACTAGTCTCTTTGTTCTTTCTCTACCACCAGTGGAATTTTCGTGTTGGATTCACACCCAAAGAAGGATTGGTTATATATTCTGTTGCATATGTTGATGGTAGTCGAGGGAGAAGGCCTGTAGCTCATAGGCTGAGTTTTGTGGAGATGGTTGTACCCTATGGAGATCCAAATGAGCCACATTACAGAAAAAATGCTTTTGATGCTGGAGAAGATGGCTTAGGAAAAAATGCACATTCCCTCAAAAAGGTTTTAGACTATATTTGTTCTCTTGTAGATGTATTGTTTAAAATCTTATTCTTTTTTGACTGGTTTCCCATTTGCCTAAAGTAAAGTTTGTTGTTACAGGGATGTGATTGTTTGGGCTACATCAAATACTTCGATGCTCACTTCACAAATTTCACTGGTGGAGTGGAAACAATCGAAAACTGTGTATGCTTGCATGAAGAGGATCATGGGATTCTCTGGAAGCATCAGGACTGGAGAACTGGCTTAGCAGAAGTCCGAAGGTCTAGAAGACTTTCAGTTTCTTTTATATGTACTGTGGCTAACTATGAGTATGCCTTTTTTTGGCACTTTTATCAGGCAAGTAGGACATCATCCTTCGAAGGGATAGACAAGCTTACACTACTGGCGTTTTAAATTAATCTGATTTCAATTATTGCATGAATTAACTAATATCCATACTCTGATCATCCTCTGAACTATTATTAGGCTTTACATCTCTGTGCCACTGTACCTTGTAATTTTTGCGTGAAGACGACACTTTCAGCATTATATGAATATTTCTTGATTTGCTTTGCATGAATTACGTATGTTGTTTTTTCTCTTTATTCTCTGTATTCTTTTCGATGTGTGGTATATAACTCGGTTTAAAACGGTGGCATGTATTGTACAGGATGGAAAGATTGAAGCTGAAATCAAGCTTACTGGAATTCTCAGCTTAGGAGCCTTGATGCCTGGAGAGTTTCGAAAATATGGAACCATGATTGCACCAGGTCTATATGCTCCAGTTCATCAACACTTTTTCGTAGCTCGCATGGACATGTCTGTTGATTCTAAACCTGGTGAAGCTTTGAATCAGGTAACTTGAATTGAACTATTAAAGTTTACCTTTCGATGTTATGCTATAAAGTTGTAGCTATTTCTGTTTGTAGTGATGAAAAAACTGATTACAAAATAGATAGATTTCAGTGGCATGCATTACTACTAGTTTAGTAGTTGTTGAACTTGAATCATACACATCTTAACAGCCTTGCTGACAGTGAGTCTTTTACAAAAACATATCTTTGAAGTGCGCTTTACTGTTCCCATCATATCGTTCCATCAAGAATAATTTTTTTATTATAATTTTAAGGTGAACTCATCAACTTTCATACACAAAAGCTGAGGATTGATGTGCAGCCACTTTTCCTTGTTATCAACAACACCTAAAACTTTAATGAAATTTCTATTCCCAAGACATTGTATGAATGCAAAACTGATAGAACCCGTAAATTTAGAAAGAAGAAAGATTATATTGTTGAACTATAAAGATGAGCTCAAAGGCTCTACAATGGTGAAAAACAAGAAAAGGACCCAGAGTCAAAGACTCCTAACCAGAGCACTAGCTCCTAACCAGAGATCTTATTATCCTAACAATTTCTAAACAATTAACATAATGAATACTCTACTCTAGTGAAGCCCCTTATATACAAGTCGGGGTGTTGTCATCTAACTAGTGATTATTTAGCATCTCTATTTGGACTAAGGCCTGTATCTAGTGTCCTATAAAAAACAAAGACATATTACAATGTCGAAATCCCTCTGCATAATCTACCTTGAGTGTTCAAAAGCCAGTTTTTCAACTTTGTTATTTTTAAGTTCAAAGTATCTGAGTATGTTAATTCCACGTTTTGTTTTTAATTTTGCATAGGAACAGCATCCTCTTTGCTCAATAAACTATAAGGTCTTCGGCTGATGCATCATAAGTCTTTTCTAACTGCACATTCTTTCTCTCAATATGTTTGGTAGGTTGTGGAGGTCAATATGAAAGTTGAAGAACCCGGTGAAAATAATATTCACAATAATGCATTCTATGCTGAGGAGACTTTGCTCAGATCTGAATTGGAAGCAATGCGTGATTGCAACCCTTTTACTGCTCGACATTGGATTGTAAGTTTTCCCTGGGTTTTACAGCCAACTTCTCACTATAGATGATTTTAGTTTCATACTTTGTGGAACTGTTAAATTCTTGTTTGCAGTGGTGAGAAAATGTAATTTCTCCTAGCCTAAATAGTCATATCAAATGGATGGCCTGTAAATTGTAATCTTTGAAATTTTTCTATGATTGCTCATTTATCTTTCTTATGGAAGAAAATACACATTGTTAGCAATTCCAATAAGATGTCTCTCACAGTTATTGCTGAAATTTTCATACTTGGTTTTATCTCCTGGAACGTAAGCATCGTGGCCCGGTATCTTGTTTTGAACTTTGCTTTTAAGGTAGATGACTGGAGCTTCATAAAATGGGTTAAACCATGGTTCTAAGAAATTTTGACTTAATGAGTTAACTCTTTGATTGAGACCTGATACTACTTTGATAATCCTTCAGGTAAGGAACACAAGAACCGGCAATAGAACTGGACAATTGACAGGCTACAAGCTGGTACCAGGCTCAAACTGCTTGCCCTTGGCAGGTTCTGAGGCCAAGTTTTTGAGAAGAGCTGCTTTCTTGAAGCATAATCTTTGGGTAACAGCATATTCACGTGATGAAATGTTTCCTGGAGGAGAATTTCCTAATCAAAATCCAAGAGTTGGCGAAGGACTATCTACATGGGTTAAGCAGAACCGATTTTTGGAAGAAACTAATATAGTTCTTTGGTCTCTCTCTCTCTCTCTCTCTCTCTCTCTCTCTCTCACACACACACACACACACACACACACATGCTGAATTATTAGTCTTTACTTGTATCATTAAAAATAGTACACTAAACTCTAACTCCAAGCAATAGGCTATTCTATGTTTTACATAATGTTTTATTTAAATATAGGTGAAATGACAAAACTGTGTTATCTTCAGGTATGTATTTGGAATCACGCATGTTCCTCGGCTAGAAGACTGGCCTGTTATGCCAGTAGAACATATTGGTTTTATGCTCATGGTAATTACTTGGTTTATCGTTTTCATGGACTTATTTTGAGAACCCTTTGATTAGTCCGCCGTTTACTTTTCCTCTTGAATTACTTAATATGGTGCTGTGCTGCTCACGAGTTTTAACTTTTCACTGCCAAGAGCTTTGGAACAGCTCTAGAATATCGAGAAGTGTTGACTTGGTTTTGTTGTTCTGGACAATGTTCAGTATAAGGCATTTTTTCCATCAAATAACTACTGATCTTAAGATGATTTTTTGTTAATCAGCTTTTGTTGTCTCTCTTTTATTTTTTTTTGGTTTTTTGAGAATTTGATTTTGTTATTCTGTTCATTTTTCGTATTTAAGTGAACCAGGAGGATTTTCAATTGTCTGACATACGAAGCTCCTTTTTCTTGTGCAGCCTCATGGATTCTTTAATTGTTCCCCTGCGGTAGATGTCCCTCCTAATACATGTGAAGTGGAATCTAAAGAAAATGACATTAAGGATAATAGTGCTTCCAAGCCAATTCAGACTGCGTTAGCGGCAAAACTTTAGTCCCCATCCCTTATGGCTCTGTGCATACAGCGCGAAACACAAGTATTATTATGGCATCCACTGAAAAATCAACTCGAGCCAATTATCATTTTCAATCTATATTCTCAATCAAGCTATGGACTTAAATCTCGATTTTCTGGTTTTATGCTGGAAAGTTTGCTGTTAATATTTCTTTGGATTTGTCTTTTGTACCTGATAGAACTATGTTTTCAAATTCGTCACTAAAATACTGTTGGGTTTAAAATAAGTGCTTCATTACTATGGTGTGGAATCAGGATTCAGAAATAATATATCTGGTTGTGTTATTGTGATTGCCTATTTTTTATCGCCCTTTCGTTATATTATTACTCAAATTATTTTTTATTGTTACCCGTTTATCCTTTGAGGTAACATTTGATAGACTGGATAGAACATGATAGAGCATAATACGACATGGACACAGAATAATATAATATGGTTCCAATCTGATAGAGTCTCATAGTTCGGCAAAAACATTTATATTTGTGTTTACTAGTCCCCTTCGTATGTTTCTTGCTAACTTGACTAATGATGATATGAAATAAAAACATCTTTCCTCAAAATAAAATAAAATAATGTAATATGGTTCAGCTAAATAAATGAGGTGAAGAATCTACTATGGTTCATCTAAATAACTGAGGTAGAATTATAGAAAGTAGAGTAAGATAATTTGTTTCGACGTTATTCAGAGATGTTTCAATTAAAAATATTTTTTTCATTTTTAAAAAAAGTTAGTTATTTTGTGAGAAATGAAAATTTGTTGTATTTTAGGTTATTCTTGAATTGATGAAAATGGATTGAATGGTAATGAAATGAGATCATTTTCGTTTTTGGATTGTTTAAAATAACATAGAATAGAATGAAATTTGATGGAATGGGTATCTTTTATTTGATGTCATTTTTTCTTTGTATTTTATTTAATAGTATACTTTTACTCCTAATTTAGAGGAGAAGATGAGATGGAATAGCTTATGATTTATATTTTTTCATTGAAATAATTAAATAATGAAAAAAATTTATTACATTGTGTTTTACTTTATTATATTTCTTTTTGATCCATTCATTCCCTATTAGATATCTAAACATTTTGTCGAAAAAAAGATATCTAAACACAGGGTTAGCACAAATAAAACAACTAAACAGCACACAGTATATATGGTTGAGACTTTTTTTTTTTTGACAAAAATATGGTTGATACATGAGAAGTTGAGAGACAGGATACATATAAGGGTTTTTTTTTTTGTACCCCCGTCAACTCTCATCTACCCCCATCAGCCCTATGAAAATACCAAAATACCCTTAAAATTTTGATAAAATTACAAAACATTTATCATTTATCACTTGCATCCGTTTGACCAGATTTTTTTTTAGAGATTATCGGATTTAACCTTCAGAGATACATCCGATTTCCCATCGGACTTACGCATCGGACGTAGCTATATCCGATCCACACATCCGCTTCGTAAACAAGTGAGTCGGAATTACGTAAATCCGATTCTCCAATCGTATATACCTAAATCCGATTTCCCATCGGATATAGGTAGATCCGATTTGGTTTTTATTTTTCTAAAAATTTGTTTTTTCAGTGTCAAACAGGTATCGAGGGGAGTCTTCGTCTCGGGCATCACCAGGTGCTCCGAGTACACGCACCCGCCACAGGATTGCGGGACATGCGTCTGCCCGCCATAGGCGACAGCAGCAGTATCAGCAGGTGGAGGAGGCCCCGGACTATCAGTATGAGGAGGGCCAGCAGGGGCATCCTCTTGATGAGCATTCTATGTCCGAGGGCCATTCTATGGCTGAGCAGGAGTATTATCAGCAGCAGCAGTACCAGGAGGAGCCCTATCATCAGCCTCAGCAGCATGAGGAGCAGCATGAGGAGCAGCATGAGCTATTCACTGGACTAGGATCTCATGTCTGTTCTATTATATTGAGAGACCCGGTAAATTTTATTTATTTACGTAGCCCTTTTAGTTTAATTTTTTTACATAGCCTTATTTTTTTATTTTTTTATAATGCAGACATATGAGCGTAAATTGAAGGTTACCAACCATGGTAACAAGCTGGCTCAGAGATTGCTTGGGTTTGCCCAAAACACCCGGATGTGGGATTTTATCACGGGTTCCAGATTAGCCCCTCTTGTCTCGACCGGTCATACAAAGGTGGACCATGAGCTGCTGTCTGCTTTTGTTGAGAGGTGGCACTCAGAGACATCGTCATTTCACCTACCATTTGGTGAAATGACGATTACTTTGGATGATGTCTCCTGTTTGCTGCATCTACCCATTACAGGGAACTACTTCAGAGCCCCACCTACCTCGGTCACCACTGATCAGGCCATCCACCTAGCACATGTTTATCTAGGTGTGACTATAGAGGAGGCGGGGCTGGAGTGTCGAGCTTCATCTGGCCCGTATTACCGTTTTGAGTGGCTGCAGGAAATTGTTACTAGAGGGTCCATAGAGGATGACATGCGTCCTGCTGTCAGGGCATTTATCCTTCTGATTCTGAGCTGGTCCATCTTCACGGTCAAGACCGGCGACAGAGCTGAGGCTAAGTGGCTGCTGCTACTTGAGGATGTCAGTGAAGCTGGAGTGGGATCATATGCATGGGGGGCAGCAGGGCTTGCTTTCATGTATGACCAGCTGAACTACTCCTGCTTGGATCAGGCGCATCAGTTAGGAGGGTATGCGACCCTCTTACAGGTAATAATTTTAAGTTATATTTTTCGAGTTTGGTTAAATTTCTGTTAAACAATTTTTAAGTTATCTTCTTTTTTTCAGAGCTGGATTTTATGGTATTTCCCTCAGCTGGTGGAGAGGAGGAGTGGATTGCGGATTGGAGCACTGTGTGGGCGTTGGGTACGTGCAGGTCATCCCACGTCACCCTCTTACCGATCGTCCGAGCCATGCAGACTGTATTTTTCGGATTGCACATTATATGCCTGTGGTGCAGGACGTTTTGCGTGCTACTTATGCTGCTGAGGAGTTGGGTCAGGTTGCTCCGGACTACATACATTGGTATGTGAGGGCATCTATTCCTAGACTCTTACGGGTTGCATCACCACCACCACCAGTACCACCAGCACAGCCAGAGTTGCTCGAGCTTTATCAGCTTATGGAGGCGGAGATTCGGAGGGGGCTTAGGGTGGGAGACATTAGGATGGGTACTCAGACGTACACTCGCCTCACGCAGTTACTGGATATGGTACCGAGGCGTGACTAGGGGGTTTTGCGGGATTTTATGTTTGAACTATTTTTATATTACTTGATTATTAGTATTTTTTGTTAATTAATATTTCTTGTTTATTATTTTTGTGGATAAAAGATATAATTTCGATTTCATGCGATACAAGATAAAACATAACCAAGTACAATAACAATAAAATATAAAAGATACATTTTCCTGAAATAAGTGAGCGACAGTGAAAATGATAAAATGACAAACTACTGAGCTGGTGGAGTGAAACGACGAAGGATCTCAGCGACGGTCCGTGTCGTTTCGACGTGCAAATGCAGATAACCGTGCCACTTAAACATAACATGCATGGACATCATTGCTTGGACGTCACCGTCGTTCTTGATATCCATTGTAGAGCAGAGCACACGTCCATCAGCCCAATCCTTTTTCCGATAAACTATACGAGTTATCTCTCGCTCGTCGCCCTCCACTTGCACTTTACCCAGCAGTTTATCTTTTAGCTGAGCGAATGTTATGTTGTGTTTAAGCCTGCACTGCATTGTGTCACGCCCCTCGAAACAGACACCATCATCTTTGTTGGTGATGATGCCCTGATGATGAATGATAGTGAGGGATGAATCCCGCTCATATAGTGAGGGATGAATCCCGCTCATATTTTTGGAGTGACAAGAATGAGGTTTGACAAGAATAGGTATTTATAGAGTTCGTCAACCATTATCAACCGTTGA
Organism: Astragalus membranaceus; assembly: GCA_039519185.1. NCBI lineage: Eukaryota > Viridiplantae > Streptophyta > Magnoliopsida > Fabales > Fabaceae > Astragalus > Astragalus membranaceus. Next base: position 46,071,210 of record CM076848.1, read on the forward strand.
TATTGTCGGTGCAATCTGCACCGTTGATCAAAGCGGATCTATCCCAAATTGCAAAGCGGATCTAACCAATTTTAGGTAAATCCGATCTCACCAGCTCAAAATCGGATTTAACTGGATCCGATTGAGTTTATAAATTTCGCATCAGATTTACTCCTCAAAGGTAAATCCGCTTCGTAATTTAGTGAATCGGATGTATCTACAACGCAAGTAAATCCGCTTCGTAATTTAGTAAATCGGATATACCTTTTGTGGGGGTACATCCGCTTTGCTAAATTACGAAGCGGATTTACCTTCTTCCAGGGTAAATCCGACTTAAAAAAACAGTTAAAACACTTAAAACACTTAATATTTGTATTTGGTATATATGGATAGATAGTTACAAAAAATGTCAATGTAAATAATAAATACAATAAATGTCAATGTAAATCGTCGGAATCATGGGTTAAGTCTACAAAAGTGGGAGGGAGACAGGGCATCTTCAAAGCGGTAGACTGCCAAAGGGCAAAACGACCGGTATAAGGATCCAGCCACGAAGTAGATTCATCTGATCGATTGTGAGACCACATCAAAGCAACTGGAGGCAACGGACAGACAGGGGAGATCGAAATATGCATCCAATGGATATCTCGGACGTTAAGAATACATATGATTTTATACTTGGAAGAAGAATAACTACCTCTCAAAGGAAGATAAGTAAAATTCAACCACTTATCCTCCTTCTGGAAACCGGGGTATTCAATGGATAACGCTTTTCTAAGCACAGCAAGTCTGTCCTTTCCAAACATGTAACTATATAGTTGCTCCCTCTCCTTTGTTTCTTTGATTAAATCTTGCCTAATTATAGGCCAACTATCCTCACCAAGATCGAGACCAACCGCTACTGCTCGGAACCCACAATTACCATCCCGTTCAACATCAATAATTTTTTCCACATATGGTTGCACGTGATGAGGAACCGACGGTAAATTGAATTTTGTGTCACCTTGATGTGTTAATTTCTTAGAAACACTCTGAGATAGGATTGAACACCGCTGTGATGATTTTATACAAGAAGACCGCTGTGATGAATTTTTGGAAGAAGTTCCAGATTCTTGAGTCAGTTTCATCTTCTCATCCACATGCTCCCATCCAGAAGGATCACGCTTGACATCATATAATTTCTGCTTCTTCTTCTTTGGTGCACCTTTTGTTTTAACTTTAAATGGTGGTGCAACCATTGAAGAAGTGGTAGGGAATGCAAGCTCATTAAGTTGTTTCTTGAATACAAATCTCTCATCAGGAGTCATACGATTATATCTCGCCCAAATCATCTCCATTTGGTAAGAAATATCACAGTCAGTCGATTTTTCCTGCGAGAATTTATCATCCATAGAATCCAAACTCAATTTTTTCCAATGGTCATCTATAACATCCAACGGAATAGGAGTACCGGAGACATGGTACACACCTAGCTCACAAGCACAAGGAAGAAGATGTGTCTTTCTAATAATGCACCCAAAGACAGATGACGTCCTTTTGCCTATCCACATGCACCAACTCTTTAATCTTCGCTTTCACATTTTTAGTCACGTGCCAAGAACATAACAAATTTGTAGCGGAAGGAAAGACATCAACAATACCGGACATAAGACCAAGATCTCTATCAGTCAACAACACCTGAGGCTGAAGTCCGTGCAAGGCAAATAATTCTTTTAGTTGCTGCAATGCCCAAGTAAAATGAATTCCAAGCTCGTGTGAAATATAGGCAAAAGCAACCGAGAAAGTTAACTCCGTTGAAGTGACACCTACAATCTCCAATAGAGGTAGATTGTATTTGTTGGTCTTGTAGGTGGTGTCAAGTAGCTCTCAATGACGTTTTGTACAAGTAGCTCTCAATGTAAACGGACAGCTTCTTCTTTTAGACCCGAAAACTCTAGAATCATTAGACCAATTTCCTTGCTTCTCACAACCAAATATAATCTTATCTCTAGAACCCCTTTTACCTCCAGCTTTGTCAGATCTTACGATGATAACCACAACTCCAATACGCCTCCCAACTGCGTTAGCCCACTCTTCAACATCCTGGCGTGTAGAAAAAATCTACAAAATAGAATAAATAGATAAATGGGGGTACTTAATTAATTAAATATCTACCAAACTTTAATTAAGAAAATTGGTTTCAAAAATATACCCTCTCTGTCCAGAATGCCTCTGTAGTGTCTACCACAAAAGGAACGACCTGCGACTCTGTATTCACTGTATATATTTAAAAATAAAAAAAACAAAGCGGATTTAGGTGACTTTAAAGGTAAATCCGTTTTCTAATTTTTACAAATCGGATATAGCTTCACCAGGTATATCCGATTTCTTAAACAATAAAGGCGGATTTAGCTAAATCCGATTTCGCATCGGATTTAGCTAAATCCGATTTGTAAATATTTTGCCTCAGAATTAAATCGTATTTAAAGCTAATCGGATTTACCTTCCATTTAGGTAAATCCGATTTCCAGATTAAGTGGTCCCCCACCAGAGAATCTTCCAAAAGTCAATTTTTGTAATTTATGTCAGGGGTATTTTTGGAATAACGTTTTTGGGTGGGGGTACATGGAAGCTGATGGGGGTATAAAAAAAAAAAACCCTACATATAATGCTTCTTTTTTTACCAAAACCGCATAATGCTTAGGACTAAAGTTTGTGCTATTCGTTATCTAAAATGCACAGGAAAATGGTAGTATAAGACTTATGTTATTTTAACAACATGATTGTTGTCCAACATCGTATATATGTACTTTCAGACAGCTATTTATGATTTTTTATTTTCTTTCATCTGTATTTCAATACTCCAACACACCATTCAAACATACAGTGTTTGTATACGGTGTTATATTTGGATGTCAAAAAAACATTGTTGTAAAATAACGTAACATGTATGTCGATGTCATTTACATTGTACTTTTTTTAACAATGCAAACAGTTTTTGTCATTAAACTTGGGCAAGGCCCAAAACCGAGTACAACATACAAGCAAGTGAACCAATGGGCCGGATAACCACCACAGCCCAACACTATGATCAGTCCAAAAACATCCACTAATAAGGCGATTACTTTCCCCACACCCCCTCCTACTCTTTCACACCCCCTAACTTCTAAAAACCCTAAACTACCCTCAACTTAAAAAAAAAAAAAACCCTCACACCCTCATCACACCCCTCACACCCCTCACTCCTCTCACTTTCCCTTTCACTCTCCTCTCATTCGAACCCTTCCCTTTCACTCTCCCTCTCACTCAACTTCTCACAACTCACTCAATCTCACCCAATCTCCCACTCAATCTTCTCCACAAACACCCTCAAGACCACCTGGGTTTTGTTCGCGTCCTCTCACTCTCTCTAATCGTTCCATTTTCATTCAGGTAACCCTCTCTCCCTTCTGTACATTTAAGTTTTTTTTTTCTGTGCATCTGCTGTGTTCGCATGACCTCATGCGAACACGTGAAAACGAAGGTGTTCGAATGAGGTCATGCGAACACCGTTCGAATGAGGCCATGCGAACACCCGTTCGAATGGGGTTGTTCGAACACGTGCGAATGCTTCTGTTCGAACAGGTGCGAATGATGCTGTTCGAACAGGTGTGACAGTATTGTTCCTGTTATATTGCTGGTTATGTTGCTTAATTGGTTTAATGGTTGTTGTTTCAGATATGGTGAGGCATCGTGGCGGTAGTTCGCAACAGCCGGAGCGTAGGCCACCCCCGACGGCTTCCGAACGCAAACGGAGGCAAGATGGAGCTGAACCTTCCCGGAGGGGTAGGCGTAGGGACGTCCCTCCTCCCCCACCGGAGGTTGATGATATTGGCCGGGATGTTGAGCGTGATGCTCAATTTCCGGCATATGAGCTGGCCGGCCCTTCTGGTCATGCACATGAGGAGGGAGGTGCTCAACATGAGGAGGATGTTGAGCCTCAGGAGGCTGCTGCTGCTCCTAGGGCTACATTCCCATTCCCTGGTGGACCTGTTGATGGTTCTGTCTTGCCCACATACGGGTCTCATATTTTGACTGAGTTCTATGCTGGCCGGGTAAGTTATTGTTATATAATAGCGTGTTGTCAATTTTGTTTCTTATTTTGTTGAACATATTGGCTTATTGTGCCGGTGTCATTTGTCAATGCAGGTTCGGCCGGACATAACTACGATTCCACATGGACCGGTTAACCTTGTGGTCCATGCTAGGATCAGGGAGACTCTTATCCTATCGGGGTTGTTCCCTCTCATAGGACTTGGTTTTCCCCTCACTCACAAGGGGCTGCTGAACGCATTCATAGAGCGTTGGCAGCCGGATACATCATCATTCCACCTTCCTGTGGGTGAGATGTCTATCACCCTTGATGATGTATCCCAGCTGCTACACATCCCCATCACGGGCCAGTTCTATGACATGCCTGACTGGACTTCGTGGCAGGGAGAGCAGCTGCTGATTGACTATTTGGGGGCCACCCCCCAAGATGCCGCTGAACAGACTTCTGCGCGAGGGTTGTCAGTTGGTCTTGTATGGCTGAGGGATCATGTCTACCACCCAGCCATAGCTGAGCAGAGGTGGCATCATGCTGCTAGGGCCTATTTGCTCTATCTTTTGGGCTGCACATTGTTCGCAGACAAGTCAGGAAGCAAGGTTAAGCTTGGCTACCTAGGTATGCTTCTTGATTTGAACAATGTTGGAGACTACTGCTGGGGGGCAATGGCCCTTGCCCATCTTTATGATCAGCTGAAGGATGCTTCAAGAAAGAAGACGAAGAAGATGGCTGGTCATATGGCTCTACTACAGGTATAAAACTTACTTTTTTTTTTTTATAAGTTTGCTTTAGGTTTACTTTCAGATTTATAATCAACCAATGATATGTTCATTACAGGGTTGGATTTTTGAGCACTTCCAGAGTGCCAATTTTACATCTTGGGTGGTGCACCTAGAATATGTTGAGAGTATGCCACGGGCGAAGAAATGGCTGTGTAGGGATGGCCCCGGGGCCATCAAGTCACACACCATCAGACTGTGCCTTGACCGGCTACACTGTGAGGAGGTCACCTGGGACCCCTACACAGGCCATAGACAGGAGAGACCCTTTGAGGAGCTGGGCAGGTTCAGAGGGTTCATCCGGAGTGCTGGCTGTATGGTGAGCCATTTGCCGGATAGAGTGGTCAGACAGTTTGGCCAGGTACAACACATCCCGGAGGAGCCCAGACCTGCAAATCGGGCCGTCTGTACTCTCACAGAGTGTGATGAGAGGTGGACACAGTTCCAGGACCACTTGGTGGCGCGGGGGCCTCCCTGTGTGTTGTACTCCTCAAACACGGTGCCGGACTACTTTCCATGGTTTTCTAGGGTCTCACATCCCTTTGCCTTCCCTGAAAATTATGTAGAGCTTGTGGATGAGCCGGATGTCAGTGTGGTACGTGTTTTTTATGTTAATTACAGTAATAAGTTTCTTCTACTTATTTAAATCTACTTATTTAAATAATGTTATGTTATTTGTTTGACAGATGCTGCCAGAGCTCCTGCATATGGTGGATGAGATGGATGGGACCATCAATGATAATGTCCCAGAGCCAACCAGGAGCGTCTTTCAGCGCATCAAGAGGTTGCTCAACCCCTTCCGTAGGCTTAGGAGGAGGATCGTCAATGTGTATCAGAGGAGGGGGCGCAACACCCAGTAGGATGATGTCTTAGGGGGGATATTTGTTTGGAACTTTTGTATAATTTAACTACTTTTGATATTATTAAGTATTTTTCTGATGTCATCTACTTAATTTGGCGCAAATTTATTGCCTTTTTATTACAAACCATAACCATACATGAAATACGAAAGACATGAAATACGAAAGACATAAAACCAACATAAGCAAACAACTAACTAAGAAACTAGTGTTTCGGTAGTCCCTGTTCCAGAAGATAAATGATCTCTTCTGGAGTGCGTATTGTGTCCACGTACAACTCTAAGACTTGTCGCCCCATCAGAAGTGTAGCATGATATTCCATCATGGTCCCAACGTCGTCATCGTTGCGGATCTCCATAACTGTAAAATAGCCAGTCCCGTAATCAAGACGGTTGTACTTTCGGTAACGTATACGCGCCACGTCTTTACGCCACGCTCCCTCTGGACGAATCTTCCTCTCAGCCTTTTCCTTCAGTTGGGCGAAGGTGATGTCCTTACTCATCCTGCAGAATACATGGTTAGGACAACGAAACACAACACCATGTTCGTCGGTGGTGACAGTCCCATGGTGATGAAGGGCCGTTAGGAATTTGGTGGATGAGTACTGGGTTGAGCACAATTGCCATTCCATTTCAGCTTGGTTGTAGCTGTCAAGAGGGAGAGTAGGTTTTGGTGAAGAAGCAGATTAGGGTTTGGTGAAGAAGGTCTGAGGATGTGAACCCCCTTTTATAATAGGCATGGTGAAATGTCAGCCGTTGATTTCATTTTTAGATCACAAATCTGAGCCGTTTAAATTCTATCCGTTCAGACACATTTTCCAAAGGGATTGACATCCACTCCTTTATCTGACACACATTTGACTGATTGTAAGCCGTTGATCAAAACTGTCGGTGGAATCTGAGACGTCCAATATCTGTCGCTCTGCAACACTGGTTCGAACATCCTCATGCGAACATATTCGCATGACCACATTCGAACCTGTTCGCATGACCACATTCGAACCTGTTCGCATGACCCCATTCGAACAGGTGAAAAACACCCAAGAGGGTGTGTCCCCATATTAAACACACGCGAATGGCCGCGTGCGAACCTGTTCGAAGGCCCGTGTTCGAACAGGTGAAAATTCGTGAAAAAAAAGAGGTTTGGCCTGGCCTTTTGGTCATTTCACACCCTTATGGGGTGTGTTTCGAGTAGGAGGGGGTGTGGGAAAAGCAAACGCCACTAATAATAGCAAGTTACATCGAAATGGAAACAAATAATTGAGATGCCTAATCCTTGAGAGAGAAAGTCCATCAGAAACCCTAATCGGCAAAAACCTACCCACCACGATGAATTCTCAATCACCCACCACACCTTCAAGTACGATATCCGCAGCAATAAAGGACGCCAAGGCCACTAGAGGCGAGGAAACCTGATTCCTGGGCAAGGAGTTGGACGGAACATGCTTGAAGATTAGATCTGCCACTTCGTTGCCTTCGCGATTGACCCAAGTGAATCCAACACTAGTAAAGTTACTCTTTAAACACATAATGTCTTTAATAATTAGATCAATCTCCTTTCTAACTAAATTTCCTCTACACACTTCAACGAGGTCCATGCAATCTGATTCCAAGAGGACATGCTGTAGACCCAAGTTCCGAGCAAAGGAGATAGCTTCCCTCAAAGCAAGAGCCTCAACAACCAACAGGGAGGGAGTGGGCAAAGATCCTATAGGTAAAACCCGAAACCACGTCTTCTTTACTATTTCTGCATATCACACCCGAGTTTCCTTTTCCGGATCTCAAATCAAATTGAGTATCAGAGTTAACTTTTATAGTGTTTAGCTTTGGGGGACGCCAAGCCAGGCATTCCCTAACTCCATGGTCCATGGGGCAGTGAGAACCGTATTAGGGGTAGTCACACTGTTCCAGAACTCACATTTGAGAGATCTTGCTGAAGATAGTGTTTCCATGGGGTTGGGTTTCTTCTCTTCAAAGGCACATAGATTCCTAGCTTTCCAAACGAGCCACAAGGAAGTAAGGGCAATAGACACCTTATCAGAATCTTCACTACCAAACTTAGCTTCAGAAACAAGAAGATCTTCCTGTTTACCGTGGTTTTTTGGTAAACACCGCTAGTTACACATAAGTGTTGCTTGCAAGATCAACTAGAAAATCCCAGAACATTTGTGTTTAAAGTTTTCCAGAAATTGTTAGTGTTCTTATGGTTTAATTTGACCGCATTAAGAATAACCGTCGAATTGACGGGGAAAGCGGATAAAGAAGAGATGAATGTGAAGAGAACAAGCAATAAATGTGCAGAAATCTTAAAGAAACAGAAGTAAAATTGCATTAATTTATAAAGAGTGGAACGCAGATTCATACATTGTTTGTGTTGACTCGTTTTCTTTGTATGCGGAAGTTTGAGTGTTTTAGAATTATGTAAATGAATTGCGACCCTTTTTCTCTATGAGAAACTACTATATATACTGCAGAAACTGTAACTGCTTACAACAGTTATATATAACTGTGTAAAGGAACTTAAAACAACAACTGCCATATCTTTCGACGACGTAACTACTGCATCCTTCGACGGCGTAACTGCTATGCTCTTCGACAGCACTTCCTTGGCTTTGATCTGCTACCAATCTCTTACTTTCTTTCTTGTCGAAATGTCGCCTTCGAGCTCTCAATTTCGTTAAGTTCTAGGAGTGGTCGAAGATCTCCCTTGGAATACCTTCTCAGTGTCGAAGGCCAGCATTTCCTCTTTAAAATGACAAGTCAAACTTCCTTGACTGCATTTAATTGCGCTTGTCGAAAATGCAGGCTAACAAATTGCCCCCCAAAAATGTCATTTTCGACTGAGGTTTAAACGAAGGTAGAAAATTGACGTTTTTGAATTGTCTTTCGACAGCCCTATGTCAAGCACTCTGTACTTCGACAATCTTCTTTGGCATTTAACTTTCGACATGCCATATTTATATTTCTTCGTTATTTTACTCTTGTGTTATTTTAACTTCTTGGAATATTGGCTTATATTTTTTCAAATACTTGCCATTTATACGCAATATTCGACTATCAGCGGCTAGTTCTTCGTCTTCGTAAGCACCGTTTGAGAAAACTTGTATAATTTTAAATGGTCCTTCCCAATTTGGCGACCATTTACCTAAGGCCCTATCTTTTTTGTCCATAGGTAAAATAACTTTCCACACCAAGTCTCCCAAAGCAAACCTTTACTCTTTTGTTATAGGCTTTGGCTACTCTTTCTTTATGCCTTATAAGGACCTCTAATGTGAATAACCTCTCTTCATCTAAATCAACCAACTCATCTAAAATCATATCCCAATAATGGTCTGATGGGATCTCAAACTACCTTTGGATTCTGGTTGATTTTAGATAAATTTCGACAGGTAACACTGCATCATGCCCAAAAGTGAGTCTAAATGGAGTAGCATTAATGGATTATCTAGGGGAATTTCGACAAGCCCACAAAGCTTGATCAAAAGTTTTGTGCCAATTCCTAGACTTCTGTCCAATATGCTTTTTAATCAAATTAATGATAATTTTATTGGCTGCTTCGACTTGACCATTCGCTTGTGCATAATATGGTGTCGAGCTTAATAACTTGAATCCAATTTCAGAGGCAAATTCTATCATTTTTCGACCAGTAAAAACTGAACCTTGGTCTGTGGTAATGGTTTCTGGAATCCCAAACCTATATAAAATATGGTTTTGAATAAAATTTATAACTGCCTATTGGTCCACATTAGCTAAGGGAATGACTTCGACCCACTTAGTAAAGTAGTCGATACACACTAGTATATAACAGTGGCCTTTCGACGAAGTTGGCTTAATTTCACCAATTATATCTAAAGCCCATCCTCTAAATGGCCAAGGTTTTACTATTGAATGTAACTACTTGCAGGTACATGTTGCATCCCTGCAAACTTTTGACATTCTTGACATCCTTTAGCAAATTCTATGCAATCTTTTAACATAGTTGGCCAGTACACCCCTTGTCGAAACAAGAGCCACTTCATCTTGTGACCTGCTTGATGAGATCCACAAGTTCCACTGTGAGTATTGGATATTGCTAAATATGCCTCACTTTCACTAAGACGTTTAAGCAAAACTCCTTCAGGAGTTTTCTTGAACAATTCATTTCCAATGATCACATAGCTTAAGACTCTATATTTGGTTTTCCTGTCAGTTATTCCTGTTGGATTTTCCAAGTATTCGACAATTTGTTTTCGCCAGTCATCATTTAGCATATTGTCAATGGCAAAAATTTCAAACAAATTTTCATTTGGGGGTAATAACATTTCTGACTTGTCTGCCCCCCAAGTTTTGGCATTGAAAATTCATTTAAAGAACAATTTGTCGAAATTAATTTCTCTTTGATCTCTATTAGCTCTTCTAGTTTTTCTCGAGAAATTTTATAGCCAGAAGCAATTTGTGCCAAATCGTTTGCCTCTTGGTTGTCAATTCGAGGCACATGCTCAATGTTAACGTGATCAAAACGTTTTAGCAAATCATTGGCAGTGACGAAGTATATTATTAAATTTTCTTTAATACACTTATATTCTTTAGTTAATTGCTTTACAACTAATTTAGAGTCACCTCTAATTTCGACATATTTTTCCCCCAATTCCAGCAAAATTTCAAGTCCTGCTATCAAGGCTTCGTATTCAGCCTCATTATTGTAGCAAAATCCTTCGATTTTAAACTTATACTTCGTTGGGATATTTGTTGGAGAAACAATCAGTATCCCTATTCCAGAACCATTTTTATGGCTTGAACCGTCAAAGTATAATTTTCATGATCGAATATTCAGATTACTTACTGTTGCTTCGATCAATGAGTGGTCGACAATAAAATCAGCAACAATTTGACCTTTAATAGCTTTCAAAGGCCGGTATGTGAGTGAGTATTCGGATAGAGCTAGAGCCCACTTACCAATTCTGCTATGTAATATTGGTTTCGACAACATATGTTTAATTATATCAAAATGCGAATAAACATACACATCAACGGGCTTTATATATTGCTTCAATTTTGTACATGAGAAATACAAGCACAGACATAATTTTTCAGTTGGGTGGTACCTAGTTTCAGCATCATTCAAAACCCTACTGAGGTAATATATGGCTCTTTCGACACCATTTTCATCCTCTTGTGCTAACATGCTACCTATTGACAGGTCTGATGCTGCTATGTACAATTTCATCACCTTACTTCTAATAGGTGGTAACAATATAGGATGTTTAACTAAGTAAGACTTGATATCGTCGAAGGCTTTCTGATGTTCTGGATCCCATCTGAACACGTCTTCCTTCTTCAGTCGAAGCAATGGCGAAAAAACTTGAGTCTTGCCACTTAGGTTTGAAATGAACCTTCTAAGGAAATTGATTTTCCCTAATAAAGACTGCAGTTCTTTCTTGGTCGAAGGAGCTCTCGTTTCCAAGATTGCCTTTGTTTTGTTTTGATTGATTTCGATGCCTTTTTTATGCACAACAAATCCCAAGAAATCACCTGCACGCACACAGAAGGCACATTTTATTGGATTCATTTTTAATCCATATTTTCTCATCCTTTCGAATGATTGTTGAAGATGGTCTATATGACCATTTTCTGTCGAAGATTTAACAACAATGTCATCTATGTAAACTTGCATAAAATTTTCTATAAAGTCATGAAACATAGAATTCATTGCTCTTTGGTATGTGGCACCAGCATTTTTTAAGCCAAAAGGCATTACTACCCATTCATAGACGCCTAAGGCCCCCGGGCAACGAAATGCGGTTTTGACACATCTTCTTCAGCAATCAAGATTTGATTGTAGCCCGAATAACCATCAATCATACTTAAATAATCAAACCATGCTGCTGAATCGACCAGCATTTCTGCCACAGGCATGGGATATTGATCCTTGGGTGTAGCATTATTTAAATCCCTAAAGTCTATGCAGACTCTTAGAATCCCATTTTTCTTAATAACGGGAACTATATTAGCTAACCAATCAACATACCTGGCAGTTCTGATAAAACTGCTTTTGAGCAATCTTTCAACTTCTTCTTTGATCTTCGACAGAATCTGCGGTGCAAATCTTCTTGGAGTTTGCTTCACTGGCTTCCTATCTGGTCAAATTGACAGTTTTAACTCCATCACTTCTCGACTAAATCCAGGCATTTCATTGTAATCCCAGGCGAAGCAATCCTTGTATTCCTTCAAGAGCTCAATGGTTCGATCTCTCAAACCTTTGTCAATCTTAACACTTATAAATGTTGGCCTCTTTATGGAGCCATCTCCTAAGTCGACTTCCTCCAGGGGATCTTGAGCTTGAATTTTCTTGGTCGAACCCATTGGGTCCTTTTCAAAACCCAAAGGCTCGTCATCATAGATACAATCGAGCCTTTGGCCTTCGACCATATTATCTTTATCTTTGATTCCACTGGTTTAGTTAACCATTTTTTGTTGTATTTCGGCTTCCAAAGCCGCACTTTGTTTGTTCTCGGCCACATAGGTCGTGATTCGATCCCAAGCACTGGGCTTAGACATCATAGCTGTTTAGGGACCATCCCACCCAGTAGGCTTGCAGAAGCCTTTTGAGTGGTTTTCTTCGCCAATGACCTCCCTCTCCCAAATGAATCCATGGTTTGGGTGAAGGTCAAGTGAAGAGAACACATTATCTTGTGGTGTGTATCCACTTGTTGATGGCGTACATGGTGCAATGTTTGCCAGGTGTTTATCGAACGTCTTCTTTGTTATGTGATCTACCTCTTCCAAGAAATAGCTTTGATCACCTTAGACATTTTCAACTAGTCCATCTTCTCTCCAGATGGAAAGCCTTTGGTGGAGGGTCGAAGGCACTGCGCCTACTCCATGGATCCACTCCCTGCCAAGTAACAAATTGAAGTTTGCTTTAGTTGGGATTACCATGAACAAGGTTAACCTCTTAACACTGCCCACTACCAGTTCGACTTCAATGTCCCCAAGTGAGTGGCCAATTTTTCCTTCGTAGTTTGTAAGCACTACGTTATGTGGCCTTAAATCAGTATCTGATTTACCAATTTTTGTATGCATGTGTTGTGGCATTAGATTCACTGCCGCACCACCATCGACCAGGACCTTGTTTACCCCAACATTGTTGCCTTTTTTCTGAATAAATAAGGGTTTGAGGTGGTACTTCATCCCACCATCAGGCCTCTCAAACATGGCACTTTGTTCTTCAATGCAGCCATTATTTAAAACATAGTATAACATCTTGGCTTGTGCATAGCCATATCTTCATTGAAGTCTTCTTCGACTTCATTTACCTCCGACACAATATCGTACTCAATTGGGAGAATTGAGACGACGCATATCATGTCGAAATCAGGTTCTGAATTTGAAAACTCAAATTCCATTTCGTCATCCTCCAGATTGAGGCCTTCTTTTGAGTCAAGGCCTTTTTTAATAACGGGGGGTGGAGGGAATATCCTCTCAGTGGCAGACCTCCTGGGCACTTCGACAAGGGAGGTTAACTGTTTACCCTTGTTTGGGCTTGAGTTTCTGCCCTTCTCTGCAGCAGCAGCCTTCATCTGGCGTTGATACCTACGCCATTGAGTCCTAGTCATAGGGTTCTTCCCTTTGTAGTTATTATTGTAGGCATACCTCTTTGATTCAGGAGCCTTATTTTGATTCATGGCACTTGTGCTTCCTTTTGCCATGGTTGAGTAATATCCCGCATCCTTTCCACCAGAATATACCCATTTTCCGACAGGTGACCTAGATGATGGCACATATGTTTTGATTTGAGCCTTCTGGGTCGAAGGCGTGACCTTGCATGGTACACCTCTTGGGTTGAAGCTGAATTTAGGCCTGTTGTCGACCCATTTGCTTTTCCTCTTTGACTGAGGTTTGAAACCCTCAAGGCTTTTGGCAGCCTCCTTGTCGAACACAGAACTGCACCTTAGGCACAGCATAACCTCCGTGTTGTTGATTTTGCAACGGTTCAGGAAGTCTATTAATTCTTCCTCAGTATTAGGATAAACCACTTGTATCTTCTCATTGTACTGGTCTTTAGTGACCATTTTAGTGTTGATCTCTGAGCTCTTCATAGCCCCTTTCGCCACGAAATCTGCAGCAATGACCTCAGTAGCTTCGACAACATTTATGTCGACTGGCTCAGCATACATGGCATCCACCACAGAGAGAGGATCAGTATCTATCTTCATCTGAGGCTTCGACTTCTCACCAAAACTCAGCTTGCCTTCATTCAGTGCTTTTTGGACCAAATCCCTGAAAAGAACACAACGAGATGTGTTATGGCCTAAAAAATTATGATATTTGCAGTAACCTCTTTTCTTTTGTTGTTCTAATGGTGGCACTTTTAGGCCCTTAGGCACTAAAATATGACCATCAGTAACTAAAAGATCAAATATTTGGTCACATTTTGTGACATCAAAGGTATAAGTTTTTGCAATAAATTTATCATTTTTTGGTTCGACAGGATTTTTCCCATCAGAAGGCTTCAACAATTTACAAGTATATGGAGGCCCAGGTTTTAATTCTGCAACATTGACCTCTTCTTTGACATCTTCATATGATATGTCGAATTCTTGGTCACTGTCATTAGCATTGACATATGCAATCTTTCCTTTTTTGTCGAACCTACTGGTTCTGGCCTTTTCATCCTTAAGTCTTTCGACTTGTCGAACTCTATCAGCCAATTGTGCCATATCTCTTAAGTGTAGAGTATCTAATTTCTTTCTAATAGAGTAGTCGAGGCCACCAGCGACCATTTTGACTAACTCATGTTCAGAAACTTGAGTAAAGCACCCTGCCTTGAGAAGTCTGAATCTATTGAGATAATCGTTAATTGACTCTGGCATTCTGCGCCGAACACTTGCCAACTCTTTAAGCCTAATCTTCGATTGTCCCATATATAATTGTTCATGGAATGCCTTTTCTAACTGGTTCCAATTAAACACGGAATGTGGGGGTAAAGTAGTGAACCATGTAAAGCATTTTTGGTTAGTGAACTTGGAAAATATTTCATTTTTAAGTTCTCATTTTGTGCTATATCACCAGCCTCAGTTAAATAACGGGCAATGTGTTCGACAGTAGATTCGCTAGTTTCTCCAGCGAATTTTGTGAATTTAGGGATCTTCCACCCCCTAGGCAATTCTGTTTGCAGAACATATTCCGACAAAGGTGATACATAATTAGGCCTGTGTAGGCCTAGATTAAGACCATTCTGTTCTAGAATAGTTTCGACAAGATTGGCTAAGTTATTTTGGTGAACTTGTCTAACCACTTCATCAACATCTTGGTTCCTGTGGACTAGTACAACATCAGGAATGGGCTATTCGACGACAAGTTGTTGCCCTTGATTGATGGGAGTTGCAGTGTTAGGCCTTTCTATAGGGATTTCGACAGGCCTGGCATTCTGAATTTGAGGGATTTGCTGGTTATACATTGGCGTAGTGCCAAAGAAATCAGCAATTCTTCCCATTTGTGTTGCCAACATTTGGTAACTATGATTTGTGTTTTGTATTAAAGGGTTAAACACAGTACCAATCTGTTGTGTTAACATATTAACCATGTCATGGTTACTATCGTCCATTTGTTGTCTTAATGCCAACAAAGACGATGTGGTCACTGAAGGGTGGGGATTTCGACTATAAAAGCTCTCTGGCGAACTGTGCAAAGGCGAAAACCCTGAGACTACGTTATCTGCCTGAGCAATCGTACTTGTCTGAAGGCCTGCCATTAAGCCAGTTGGCATGCCGTATGGGTAACTTCGACTATTCGTAGGCAGATTAAATGGAAGGCTTCCAATTGCTCGATTAGCCATATTCTGTGTCAACGCTGGAGTAGTCATCATAGACACATGGTTGAGTACAGGAGCGGTTACAGTTGTTACTCCTATTGTTGTCGAAGAAGGCATAGGAACGGTTACTCCTACGACATTTGCAGCGTTAGTATCACTAACTGACGCTTGATCGTGTAAGATTTGTGCATTAGATGCAGGAGGGTTGGTTGCATTAGAGCGAGGCATCTCTGGAAGACGTCTACCACTCCTTAAATGCATGCAAAGTATGAATTACACGTTGAGTTTGATAACAAACCCAGAAAATTTCAACAAACTTCAAAAAAATTTGCACAGATGTCCCACTGGGTGTGCCAATTTGTTTACCGCGGTTTTTGGTAAACACCGCTAGTTACACATAAGTGTTGCTTGCAGGATCAACTAGAAAATCCCAGAACATTTGTGTTTAAAGTTTTCCAGAAATTGTTAGTGTTCTTATGGTTTAATTTGACCGCATTAAGAATAACTGTCGAATTGACGGGGAAAGCGAATAAAGAAGAGATGAATGTGAAGAGAACAAGCAATAAATGTGCAGAAATTTTAAAGAAACAGAAGTAAAATTGCATTAATTTATAAATAGTGGAACGCAGATTCATACATTGTTTCTGTTGACTCGTTTTCTCTGTATGCGGAAGTTTGAGTGTTTTAGAATTATGTAAATGAATTGCGACCATTTTTCTCTATGAGAAACTACTATATACACTACTAGAAAAGCAACCAACGGCGGCGGTTGGTTTTGCAAGCGGCGGCGGTTATAACCGCCGTTATTTGGTTCTGGCGACGGTTCAGGCAACGCCGCGGTTTTCAGCGTCGGGAGGTCTGTTCGCGGCGGTTCTGATAACCGCCGCACAAACTGCCGCAAATTTAGCGACGGTTTGTAACTGCCGCAAAACATCCATATGGTTTTCCACGCTTAGGGTTAGTGGCGGTTCAAAACCGCCGCTAGTTGACCATTGATTTTTTTAATTTTATGGGTTGTGGCGGTTGCAAACCGCCGCTAAAGTACAATAGTTTTTTAAAAAAAAACTGTGGCGGTTAAGAACCGCCGCTAACAATATATATATATTTTTTACCTATTTGCTTATTCATTTTGTTCTTTTAGGAGCCATACTTGTATGAAAGAACATTATAATATATTTGGCAAATGGAGTCCAAAATATCTCCAAACACCTAATAAACTAAGCCAGAAAAGCCATCAGCAACAACATGCAGGCAAATGGTATTAACTTACCTTATAGTGGTACTAGCCCATTCACATTTAAAGCATAAAGGGTACTTATATTGTGTTAACATATGCTCAACATATATGTTGTATCCAGTAATTGTAATGGTATCATCAATATTTAGTACCATCATAAAGTCCAACTAGGCATCCAAGTGATGAGGGTAGTTTTCTTAAAGCTGTTCCCTCTACAGAAAGAACTAATAAATGTTCCATGCTTTGCTCAAACTCTGGAAGAAATTTAAATTCAGTGCAGCCAGAAAGAATTAACTTCTTCAATGAAATCATCTCCAATTTCCCTGGAAGAGGTTTAAGACTTTTGCAGTCTTCTAAATTCATCAGAGCAACTTTCTTGTGGTGTACAACGGATGGATGAACATCAATTAGGCTTGTGCAGCCTTTAAGAATCACTTTTTCAAGATTTGGAACCCCGGAAAGATCAGGCAACCGCTTTAGGTTCTTGGAAAAAGTCAAATTCAGGTACTTCAGCTTTTCCATGAACTGCTCAGAATTGTAAAATGTGAACAAGTTATCAGATTCAAATGTCATCATGGTGATAAAATTTAATAAAGCTCTTGATGAAAGGGTCTTACTTGTATTCCTTGCCAAAGTTGTTCAATTTTGCTTAGAGATAGTTTAATGTCAACAACTTCATCCAATTGATTTTTTAGTGGCAGAGTTTTCAAAGGACATCCTCTCCAATGTGCTTCATATGGTTGAAGTAAGTTCATACATATACCGTTAATTGCTTCAGTTCCCTACAAAATCAGAATATTTACATAATCTAATAGAATGAGGGAAAACATAAACTTAATCAAACAAAAAATATGGATGCATTGCCTAGCGTGTAGAGGTGTCAAAAAATATGGAGAAGCTCTACACTTGCACTGGGAAGGAGGCACTAGATTACTTCCAAGAAGATCCATCGCTATTTAACTTGTATCATGCAGGATACAAAACTCAAATGTCTAGTTGGCCAGAACAGCCAGTTAATGTAATTATCAAGTGGTTGAGAAAGCAAAACCTTTCTTTTGTTGTTGCTGATTTTGGTTGTGGCGAAGCACTCATTGCGATAACTGTGAAGAATACTGTGTTCTCTCTGGATCTCGTCTCCAATGATCCCAAAGTGATTGCTTGTGACATGGCCAATACTCCTCTTGATTCCTCATCAGTCGATGTTGCCGTCTTCTGTCTTTCATTGATGGGAACCAACTATCCAAGTTACCTTCAAGAAGCATACAGGGTTCTTAAGCCAGGTGGCTGGCTTTTGATAGCAGAAGTGAAGAGCAGGTTTGATCCAAATACTGGAGGAGCAGAACCAGAGAAGTTTTCAAAGGCTATTTCTGAGCTAGGTTTCACCTCTGCGAAACAGGACTTTTCAAATAAAATGTCCATTTTGTTTTACTTCAAGAGAAAGGGAAAGCAAAATTCTGAAAGGAAGGAAATTGAATGGCCATCACTTAAACCTTGTTTGTACAAGCGTCGTTGAGATAACAAATAAATTTTACCTTTTTTTGACATGTCCTCGCAAGTAGGACTGCTTTTCTAAACCAGCTCACAATGTAATATTAGTCATTCACATTATCAAGAACAAGTAGAACCTTGTTTCTGCATAAAGAGTTTAGTATTGTTTTTTTCCCATCATACAAATTATGAAAATCGTTCTTGCTAATACTTAGATGAGAAAGGAGTTCTCTTTGTATGTGAACTAAACCATTTGTCTCAGAAACTTCTCTAACATTGGCAAGAAAGCAAGTAACTTGAAATTCACCTTGGATAGCTTCAAAGACAGCTCTGGCAATGGTTATTTTGCCTATGCCACCCATGCCCCAAATGCCTATAAAGGGGACATCATTCAATCCTATGCCTATGAGCTTGTTCACTTCCTCCACCCTTGAGCCAATTCCAACAAGGTTTTGTGTACAAGATGGCAATTTAGGGACTAGCTTTTTATGTATGTGTTGAGCAATGCTTTCCACTAGTACTGCTTCATGCCTGTGCAGACAGAACCAATGAAGCATCCAACAAATGAACCATAAGCAAATAAAGCAGCAATTAATTTAATAATTTAATATTTAGTGGCTAAGAATTTTTACAGGCAACCTATAGCACAATGACATCGGCATTTTTACCTTATTCATTAGAAGGTCCATTATAAATCAATAGCCACCTACATTGAAACACCAACTTGACAGTTGACACAAAACACTGCAATGCCAACATATCATCAAAGCTGGGTGTTAATCCTATTTATTTAGAAGCCTCTGCATTTTCCTCGATGAATACTTTGTCTAGTCTCATACTGCTTCAGTGATCACAAGCACTAACTAGTTATTTGTATTCCCAACTTGTGTTGGAATATTTTACATGAGCATGTTTTCATTCATACTTAGAAGGTTCAACGATGGATGAATGATGAATCTCAGTATCAATAAATAAATTGCTAACATTCACCTCAATTTTATGTACGGCCATAAACTGGTGGAGCGTCGCCGTCACCGTCGCACGTGTGTCGCCATAACAATCACGAACCCCTTCTTCGTCACCGAGTTCGTTCCACGCTGCCGCCACCACAACCATGGACCACAACGGTCTCTTCATCGTTGCCTGAACAATAAATTGAAACAAAATTATAAATCCATAAAACACAGTTAATCACCGAGAAGATAAACGAATCGATGATGAGTTAGCGAAGAGGAGGAAGACATGATGCAATGGAAATCGTAGAGAAGTAAGAGACGAAGAAGAGGAAGAGATGAGTGTTAGGGTTTTCTTCTAGTTGAAATTTCTTCCCTAAACGAAGAAGAGGATTCAACTTTCTAAGATGGTTATAAGCAATCTTTGATTCCCTAAACGAAGAAGAGGATTCTAAGAAAGGGTGTTTCAGGGTAACCATCTTTGAAATTTCTTCGCTAAACGAAGAAGAGGATTCTGAGAAAGGGTGTTTGAGACGAAGAAGAGGAAGATAATAGCGCGCGCCAAAACGAAAATAATAGCGCGTCTTGCTATTTTTCATTCTGAAATTCGCAACCGCCGCCAGATGGATAGCAACCGCCGCCGGTGTTTGTTGTTAAGGGCGGTTAGCTGGAACCGCCACGGAGAGCAAGTGAAGCGGCGGCAGTTGGGGGTAACCGCCGCGACATAAGTGTCGCTGTTGGTCCCTTTCTTTGTAGTGATATACTGTAGAAACTGTAACTGCTTACAACAGTTATATATAACTGTGTAAAGGAACTTAAAACAACAACTGACATATCTTTCGACGACGTAACTGCTGCATCCTTCGACGGCGTAACTGCTATGGTCTTCGACAGCACTTCCTTGGCTTTGATCTGCTACCAATCTCTTACTTTCTTTCTTGTCGAAATGTCGCATTCAAGCTCTCAATTTCGTTAAGTTCTAGGAGTGGTCGAAGATCTCCCTTGGAATACCTTTTCAGTGTCGAAGACCAACATTTCCTCTTTAAAATGACAAGTCAAACTTCCTTGACTGCATTTAATTGAGCTTGTCGAAAATGCATGCTAACACTTCCATGAACACATTAAAGCCAGTGATGTTGTCTCTAGTAGGCGCAAAACAGATTTGAAGACCAAACCAGAGAGTGGTGTCCAAGGGAAAAGGAAAACAAGTGCTTAATGGTTTCGAGTTCTATGCAACAAATAGGGCATATGTCAATTCTAAATAGCTTTCTTTTGTAGGCATGGCATTATGGGAGGCTTTCTAGACGAACTGTTTGATTCTCTTAGGGATATTAGAAGCCCATAAAGACTTCCAATAAGGGAAATGGTAGGAGTAGGAGTAGGAGGTGAGGGATTGGGGTTAGTATGGTCCACTATTTCTCTAAGACAATTATAACTAGATTTAACAAAGTAGGAGCTATCCTTAGAGCAAGGCCAAAATAACTGGTCATGGGGGAGCCTTACAATAGCCATACCATATGTCAATTCTAAATAGCTTTTCCAGTGTTTGATTTTTGAGCTCGACTAGAAATCACCAACCGCGGAACACAGAGATTGGCAATAGCTCCGGGGGAGCCTTACAATAGTCAATAGCCATACCATAGGGGGGAATAGCTTGGACAACTAATTTGATTAGAACTTCTTGAGACAACAACTGCTCTTTCCAACCTGCCAAATTAGATAAGACTCTTTCCTTGATCCATTGGAAAGCAATGCCCTTATACCTACCTATTAGTACTAGTGGTGATAATTATATACATTTTTTAAGACATCGTCTAAGTTACACTTTGATGGAATTGTGGTAGAAATATTTGCTCCCACAAGTGTTGAATCAAAGACTATGGTGGTGAAGAGATGGAACAAGGAAGTTAGTAGAAGTTATTAGTGGTTTGCTTTTATTATATCAAATAAGACAAATATTAATCATAGACTAGGAAAGTCACTCAAGGAGACATTTGTCATGATCTTTGTAATAAGGAAGTTACTTTGCTTTGCCTACTTATACTCGCAATCTCAATGTAGTTGTTGTTGGGAACTTGTTAGCACTCTACATATCCTAAGTCGCCGCTGACGCTCACGATTGATGAGTCACTTTTCAATGTTTCCAACAATTTCAATTTCAGTATTAATTTTCTTTCATATTTTTACTTTTATTTTCTTTATGCTTGTTCTGCTTAAAATTCACAAAGTTCATTCCTTTTTAGGTTTGATACCCGTGTTTCTTTTAAGTCCCTTTTTACTACTTTATCCTCGAATTCTGTTCATTTTATCAATCTTGAGTCCATTTTATGGTTCGATTGGTGATGTGATTGAATTCTTCTCTATTCTTTTTTCAATCAAGTGGTCTTTCAAAGCGTTTGAGTTCTTTTTATTTCTTTATATTTGTGATCAGGGTTGCCTATTTACTGGGGAAGTCCCATTTTTGTTTGATTTTGATTTTGTGATGGATTTGATTTCCAACCAAAAATCACTGTCAAAACTACCCCAATCAACAGGGATACCAAGGTACTTACCTAGGAGTCCTAATTTGGGATATTAAGAAGGCTTAATGGTATGTTTCGTCCCTGCATTTTTTTTATAAAAAGGCCTTGCAAATACCAAACGCTTCTAGTTTGGTCCCTACTGTTAATTTTTGGGTAACATCGTTAGTGAGTGGTGACGTGGCTGCCAACAGCATAGACCAAACTAGAAGCGCTTGATATTTGCAAGGGCTTTTTTAATTTTTTTTGCAGGGACGAAACTAGATTTCTGAGATATTTGCATGGACGAAACATACCTTTAAACCTATTAAGAATTCCAGAGATGGAAGTCCTTGTAGAAGTAGAAACCCCTTTGCTAAAAGTAATCCAAGACTTCAACAAATTTGTATATATATAGATTATTTTTAATTATTTTTTCTAAGAAACAATTTTTATATGTTTAAGTTAGTATAGAGACCTATTTACAAATTTTTAATTAGTTTAGGGATCTATTTACAAATTGTGAATGTCACTTTAGCATTGACTAATTATTAACTAACTTTAATATCATGGAAAGACCAAATTGAAAAAACTATATTAGTTCAAGGACTAATTACAACTATTTTAGTTTAGTGACCTATTTCAAAATTTTCAAATAGTTTAGGGACTAATTAATTAAACCTTTTTTAAACATAATCTTAATCCATGTGAACGAACGCAATATAGGAGTATAGGATACTTTTTTTTTATAAGAGAAATTGTATTAAATATGAGTACTAGGGGTACTCCACCCCAAGAGATATTAGTGAATATTATTTATACACACTGATGGATTATTCCATCATTGGGGTACCAATTCTTAAGTTTTGTGATTCAAATGAGGAACGTACGGTCAATGAAAAACACATTTTAAGAGATGGCGACTTGGTAGCTTATTTGATGAGAATAATATTATGAAGACGTTCAAATTAAGGAATGCTTTATGTACTTTCAACCTCTCTTCTTATAACGTCATAATTACTCTTAAGCCAGAAAGCCATTTTCATTCTTGCTTGCAAATTTATACGACTTACGAGTCGCTAAATGTCAAATACAATCGTTCGAAGATATTTTGTAATGATCTTAGGGAATATGTTTTTTTTAATCATACCATTTTACTAGTACACTCTATCATCGGTTTCCTTCATGATTTGTGCTTGTAATTATATCATTTCATTCATTATTCCCAATGACATGACACTGAGAATCTATCTTTAACACTTTGTCTTTAATTCCTATCATCCCTATGGGCAGGGTCCATATATTTACTCTAGAAGCAATTAATTAGTTGCATCACTTTAGCATCTCAGTACGCATTGTTCGTTCACTACCTAATAATTATATTTTTAGTTTCCTAGATTTCTTTGGTTTGGTGTCAATTGCAGAAGAAATCAAGCTAGCTAGTCATCATTTCTGCAATGAACAATTAATTATACTGAACTCAGAAGAAGTGTAAAGCAAGATTATATATACGGCCTTCTTACACGTTTGTTAATATAAGTAAATTTGAAGTTTAAAGTAATGGATGCCACCTTTTACTAGTTATTAGAATAAATATTATTTTTTTAATAATTCCTGAATAATAATATTTTGGTGTGTCACAAGATGGTGTGGGTATTTTTCAGTTTAAACAAGGTCTTGAATTCGAATCTAGACTTTGGAATATTGTATCAATGTTATATCTCTTAAGTGAGAATTTTACCAATCATTGTGGTCTTATCCAGCTAGAAGGACTAGTCTGCAGTTCTGCGCAGAAAATACCCGCTTAAAAAAATACTACTACTGTTTTTGCAAAAGCTGGTGGCAGTAACATGTTTCAATCGGCATTGACAAAGTTAAATTTTGAGGTCGTAAAGATAGAATTACTTTTACCCTGAAAAGATTTGAGTTGACCACCGACGGGGGGACATGAAAAAGGGGCTTTAGCACAGCACCACAATAAACATATATACTATTTCTTCATTGATTTCCTTTTATCATCATATAGACATATACTACTACGTTGAGTTTAAAGGCTATATTATTCAGCAAAAAAGCATCCCAATATTTCTTGTCTGGGGCGCCCCTTTTGTTGAACAAGGGGGTTGTATTTTAAGTATTTTATTTTCACTTCTATATAAGTTAGATTTTTTCTTCTTTTGGTACACTATCATTGATATTTCACTTCCTTTTATTGCCAGGTTTTCTTTGTTAATCAATACTTTTACTTTTTATTACTACAAATAATACTATCTAGAGAATAAAGCTGCGTCGGCAACTCACTAATACTATTTGTTCTGTAAAGATTACCGTTTTGATTTTACCAAAAAACCAAAAATAGAAAAGGGTCCATCTCAGACATGGATATCCCACAGACGACTCCGTGATCAAGGTTTTTGCAGGGGTTTAATTTAATCATGATTTTTTGATTCTTCTTTTAACACAAAGCGTTATTGACTTTTCGTTTATGAGTATCAATAATCATGCCTCGGAGTTGGCGGCAGAACCCTGGGTAATTAATTTGCTGAAAAACGTTGGAGGGACTAATAAGTTAGTGTGTTATTGGTGCGCAGTATTACGATTTTGCCGATTTATGTGGTTGTCACATTTCAATAGAGTTTTTAACACATCTAATATTCGAACTCGTGACTTTGGGACACAATCTGAGCCTAGTTACCTTTCGGACCAATAAATGTTGGTGCGGACATGCTATGGTTCTGATTTTATTTTTAGAAAATTCTACCGTACCTATTGAGAGTTTGGTGGGTATGATACCTTTTAGGCAAAATTAGTTTAGTATTTAATTTTATTTTAAAATATTAAAATACAAAAAATGAAGTGTCATTGAGTGATTGGATGTTGGGTATCATACACATCAAAACTCAATGAGTATGACTCTATGAGAGTGTTCAACTTTATTTTTTATAAGCAAAACATATTAAAATGAGTACAAGGGATACTCAAACCCGTTTACAAGATACCAAACCAAATTAAGGCAAGAAAAATCTGGGAAGAACACTAAGTAGAAAATGTAATAGACAAATTATTCTCACCCCTTTCGCTAAACCAATGCCATGAGACTTGTACAATACGTTTCTAGCACCCCAAAGAGCCTAAGAAGTGGCGCCGAACCAAATCGGTGAACCAAATCAAGTGCCTCACTTGTTTCTTTCTTTTTTCGGATAAAGCCCCCAAATTGCAAAAAAAATGTTGAACCGGATCAACGTGAGAGACGTTGCACACCCCAAGCCAGGAAAAAACCATATTTCCAATTAACAACAACCACCTTACACCCAAAGAACACATGACTATATATGTGATTCCTCTGTTTCAAAATAGAATGGACAAGCAATGTTGTGTTCTTCAGCGATAATACCGTTGCTCACAAGTAGATCCCGCCAATCTACCAATCAAGAGCCTCTAGCCAACAATATGTATTTTAGAGAGAATGTTACGGTACCAAAGGTGTTTCAAGGCATTGACGAGAGGGGGTTGAAAGCGACCCCCGTCAAAGGCATCCAACAACAGACCATAACAAGACTTCATAGAGTAACCTTCCGACAGACATGGTGCCCGACACCATTCAAGTGCTTCCCTTTCTTACTAATAAATCAACCCCAAGGTAACATTTTGGTCTCCCTTAAGTCTTTTCCCTCGTAGACAACTTCCATGACTTAAGAAGTATTGAATGGGATCCGAGTGATATGCACCATTAGTTGTAGCCAACCAAAACCATTTATCTTCCGTATTGATGAAGTTGCCCAACATATTCTTCATGAGCAGCACTACACCCTGCTCTCTTTCCAGCAGATTCTGGCGCCACTCCCAATTCCAAAGCAACCTCCATTGGACCAACTTCCACAATCAGCTATTGTACACTCCTTGTCCCTAACAAAAATGTATAGTCTAGGAAATAGCCTTTGAAGGGTAAGGTCCCTACCCACACATCCACCCAAAATATCACATTTTCCCCCATTCCCCAATTTAGTTTTTCCCAAGTCTATAAACCATAGATTATTCTGAACTGTGTTGTCCCCTACTAATAAAATATCCCTCCACCAAATTGAGCATTTCTTCAAATTACCATGATTCTCTAAACCCAACATCCATTCCTCTAGCTTAAGTATTTCTCAACTAGCAACCTTCTCCATTGGCCATTCTTCTCAATCAAACACCTCCAATTCCATTTGGACAAAAGAGCCAAATTAAAGATCTCAAGATTTTTTACCCATAACCCCCATTCTTCTTTGGTACACACACCTTATCCCAACTCATCCACGCTATTTTTTCTCTCTTCTAAGCCTGCACCCCATAAAAAATGGCCTTTGAATTTTCTCCAATTTTCCTAAAACCTTTTTTGGTGCTTTAAAAAAGTGAAGAAGCATAAAGGGAGTGCACCCAACACTGCGTTTATAAGGGTCATTCTTCCCCCAATCGACGGTTTCCTTCCTTTCCACTTCGAAAGCTTTGCCTTCATCTCATCCACAATAGGTTTCTAAGTGCTACACCTACTTGGATTAGCGCCAATGAGTATTCCCAAAAAATTGAAGGGGAGGGTACCAATTTTACAAGCCAAGAATTGTGAAGCAGCCTCTAGAAAAACATCGTTCAGATTCAGACCAATTAGTTTGTTTTTTTTTTTGCAAAATTTACTTTTCGGCCAAAAATTAACTCAAAAGTCCTCAAAATGGTTTTGCAGCCCCACAGATTATCCCAACCACACCTACCAATCAGAATTGTGTCATCTGCATTTTGTAATATTGATAAGGATAAATCGTTGCTTTACCTCAAAGCCATGCCATATACTGCTCTCCTCCGCCCGTATTAGGCCCGCTAACCCCTCAGCACAGCTATTAGGAAGAGAAAAGGTGCTAGTGAGCCACCTTGCTTGAGACCTTTTGTTGGAGAGAATTTCTCAGTGGGGCTTCCATTCACTAATACTAAGACACTACTCTAACAAACACAAACTCTCATTACATCAAACACAAACTTTATTTCCTGAAAGTGTTCTTCAAAGTGTCTTTTCTCTTCTCTCTTTACATCAAGCGGGTCATGTAAGCATTCCTCCCCCACCTTTAGCGCCGGCAATTGATTCCTTCTTTGGTTGGCTTTGATAGTAGCATGAAAGTAACGTGTATTTTAGTCCCCTTCCGCTATCCACCTTAGCCTTGATTTTTGCATCAAAAGACAATCCTTAGCTCTTAGATTCTTCCAAAATTCACTTGAGAAGACATTTTTGTTTTCAACTTCAATCACTCATCCTTCAAAGGCCAGCTTATCGAGAGTGTTAATTTCCTCCACTACTCTTTCAATCTCTAAGTCAATAATGCCAAAGACCTCTCTGTTCCATTTCCTCAACTCTTTCTTCATAATCTTTAAATTTTACTTTAATTTAAAAGCTGCTCAACCTTGGGGATTAGATTTGACCAATAGTTTTTCACCACATCCATGAAACCGTTGTGTACCAACCAACATTTATTGAAGCGAAAGGGCTTCGGGCCTCAATTGACCTCAGAGCAAACCAACCAAACTGGCAGTGGTTCGAGATGTCACGATCACCTATCCACTGCGAGCTTACCTTCCAAACCGAAACCAGCCCTTCAGATAATGGAATGACCTGGAATGGGTCCTATGCTATTGATCAACGCGGTTTCCCTATAGAATGACAGTCCGCTGAACTCGGTAGAAAATGACCCTAGTTCAAAGGATTGTTGTCTTACTCGTCTTAGTTGGTTTGACTTCTGGTTCTAGCTAGCCACAGATGGGGTAGAGTCTTCAATTGGGAATGGGATGTAAAATTCAATTCTAGGCTCCAATTTAATTAGGCTCTATTTTGCAATACCAAGCAACTAGCTTATAGTGAATAAACTCGTAGCACATGTTTCCTTAGAGGACATGTTGATGCTTCTTTAGTAAGCTAGTGGCTGTCTGTTATCAATGAAATATTACATATTTGACATGAAAAAGTTCATAGTACATGTTTGATACACATAGAAATTGATTGTCACAATGTCCAAAAAAAGATTCCAAAATCTTTTTAACTTGCTACCTATTTCCACCGAAAATCAACTTGCGGATGTTTTTACAAAGGCTACTAAGCCTTTTTTGGGTCTTTTGTCCAAGCTATGCGTGCTTGGCATCTACGCTCCAACTTGTAAAAACTGTATCTCTTTTTAATTTTTTTTTCTATTAGTTTGTTAATTAATTAGTTTTTAGTTTTAGAATGAGGTAATTTGTTAAGGCTATTAGTTATCCCTTGGTCCATTAGTTGGTTTGTTAATTAGTTTCTTTTCCTTAGTTCTTTTGCATGATTCCATGAATAAGAAGTATTATTCGGTATAATGAAATTTCCTTTAGAATGGAACCCAACCCAAGCCTCTCATAAAGTATCTTTAGCTCTTTAGCAGCTACTTTGGGACGATCATTGTTTTATGCATGATGTAGTAACGATCTATCTCAGTCCCAGATGACATTGGCAAGTACAATAAAGTTAGAGACGTAGACAGTATCATTATATTTATATATATATATATATATATGTATCAAAATGTACACTCACGTTCTCTCTGATAACATATTTCTCAAGACAGTCAAGTCAAGAGAGCTAAGATTGTATATACAGCACACACTCATAAATATTATTAATTAAGGGTCCATGCAAGTTATATATATATATATATATATATATATATGGTTATATGAGCAGGAAGTTATGGCGCTAAGCTGACGACTGTATATGTTAATATGTGTTGGGGCATGTGTGTGTGGTGACAGAAAATTAAAGATGATTAATTTAAAATATTCAAATATATGGACACCTGTGTTTTGAACCGTACGTCGTATATGAAAAAAGAGAAGACCCTACTCCTCCAACACCTTAATTTAGTAATGCTACCTCTCTCTCCAATAATGCAATATCGCGGATATATCTATCTATCTTGGCGGGGGCAGCCAATTTCAACCTTTTTCACAAATTAAACAAATGCATGGGAGCCCAGCAGCTGATCGATCAATCATATGCCAGCAAAACATAGCAAGGATAAGATCTTCTTATTCAGCCTCTCGAAATATCACAGTATCTCTACCAAAGCCCACCATTCATATATTTTATATTTCTGTCTATATATTCAGAAACCCACCGACGTGTATATCGTTCTGTACGAACGACAATAACAGAAGGATCGTAGAAAAATAAATGGCATCTTCTTTATCATTTTAAAATATAAAAAAAATAAGATTTTTCACCTTGATTTTCGCCCAGGTGACATGTAATGGATTGGCCTAATTTTTCTACCGCATGGACATTCCCATAATGGTTATGTTTTTCCAAAACCAAACTTTGTTCTTCAGCATCTTGGACTAGCCATTCCATTTTGGGTGGAACAGATCTACCAATTCTTTGGCATTAGTTCGTTCTTGAAACGATTGTATCTTATCCCTTTAAATTTCCAATGAGTTTCTATTAATGCTACTATATAGCAAGCATAATAGGAGTATACTATCATATATACAGTGGCGGATACATATGGAGTGGTGCAACCAACATCGTTGGCCCGTGTCGACCCGGTGCTCCCGGGTTCGATTCTCGCAGTGAACAAACTTAGTGTTGGCCAGGGCGAAATTTGATCCTAAACACGAGCGGAGATTAGTCTTTCGTTGAAAGCGTTGGGATACTCCGTGGGTAGCCAGCGATTGTCCTAAGCACGAGCGGAGATTAGTCTTTCGTTGAAAGCGTTGGATACTCCATGAGTAGCCAGCGATAGTCCGAACCAAAAAAATATTGAGTGGTGTGAAGGCAATTTCCCCCACAAGTAAAAATATTTTACTTAGTGATGATTAAGAAATATGTTTTGCCCCCATAAAAAATAGGGTTTGCCCCATAAGCTACTTACTTTTTTAAATATTTGTACAAAAGTATAAGAATTATAACCGAGAATAATTAGTACTAATTTTATTGCTCTCTTAGAAAAGGTGAGTATTAGTTTAATTATTAAAAAATTAAATATTAGTCAAACTAATCTCTCAAAATGACTAAAATGTTTCTAAAATTATTTTAAAATGACTAATTTGACCGATATTTGAGAACTAAATTGATACTTTTCATTTTTATGGGCTAAATAAGTATCAATTTTTTGTATCAATTTGGGAGGGGAGAATCACACGGGCCGGCGAAGCTGGGTACTCGTGGCAAGTCAGATTCCCTGGCATAGATTAGTCATCGGCAAAATCGGTGGTATTTGCACACCAATATTATGGTAACACAAAAAAAAGATATCAAATTATTTTTTTCCCCCACTACTACAAATTTCTGGATCCGCCACTACTATATATATGTATGATTAGTTGTTTGGCTCTTTGACCAGTTCTTTTGGAAGACAGCAAAAGGTAACTCGATTAGGAACGTATATCACAGTAATATAAGTTAATAAATTAAAGAAACAAGCTATAGAGAGCAGTAAGATTGAGACAAAAGGGAGAAAGATTATTTATGTGTGTGTTTGTGTTTGTGTTTGGCACTATATAACTACCGTACGTAATATTGTTTTGTTGTTACTCACCTGGCAGCTTCAAGGCTCAATGAGCGCTAATAGAAGTACTTACAGATCACCCATCAAAGAAATCTTCACGCCGGATGCAGGAATTGAACCCACACCCTTCGGGTCAACTCATTATCAACCGAGCACAACCTTCATTGGCCTATAGTAATATTGTAATATATAGTTGGATATATGCAAAAACTAGGACCACAAAAAAATTAGCTTCACTCATTCAAACTTTTGCTGAAGAAAACAGACACATCAATAGGAGAAAAATAAACATATAAGGTGTTTGGGATGGGGAGGGGGAATCATTTCAATTATTGAATCTTTTGCTAGAAATTTCCTGTGCTATCAACAATCAACATCCCTATTATTAATTCATCAAAGATAGAAAGCAGTGCAAAAAAAAAAAGGAAAACCAAAGAAAGAATTAATTGCGCAGTTTATAACTGCTGAAATACATCAAAACTTGCTCCACTTAGATTTTCTGACAGCGACGTTAAGGGATAGCTAGTGGTGAAATCTACTGAATTGTGACTGTGAGTCATTAGTAGCTGTCCTTCTTCCCAAGTACTTGCTTTGAACTCTTCAGATTTTACACCATTAATGACTTGAAACTCTAACAAAGGATCCAAATCCAATAACTTGTTCTGATTCCCTTCCCATGATGAGAACCCAGCTTCTCCTGGAAAAATACTCATTGATGAGCTATTGCTGGAAGCTGAATTGTTGTTATTTGAAAACTCTGTCACCGACACATTAATCCCTTGATCATCAGAACTATTTAGACACGGCATTGAAGAAAAATATATTCCATTACTTGAATTGCTTCCCAGCTGGTTCTTCTCATCAAATTGTCTGAGGCTTGGGTGACAATTTTGGCTTATACCACCAGCCATTTGGAATTCCAAATAGCACAATGGATCCAATATTGTAGGCTTGTTCATGAAAACTTCTCTTGAAGCTAATCCAGCATGATAGTAATTGGAATCACTCATTAAGAGTGAGGATTCTAATGAGGCTAAAATCTCTTGAGAAAGTGGCATTAACATGGATGGTTTCTCTGTCTCTTGTTTTATATGAGATTCAGTATTAGTATTGAGGAGGGGTTTGTGTGTAGTTGGGTCAATCCCTTGCCTCATTAGCTTCTTCTTCAAACTTGAATTCCACAAGTTTTTTATTTCATTATCTGTTCTCCCTGGCAATTGTGCTGCAATTTGAGCCCACCTGATATTGGAAATATATTATCATCATTTCATAAACACATCATATCATATAGATATAGATAATATAATAACTATAATGTAAACCTTTTTAATTATTTATCAAATATTTTCTTATGTTTGTACCTATTTCCAAGAACTTCATGAAGACTGATAATGAGATTCTCCTCCTGTTTTGAGAACATCCCTCTCTTCAAATCAGGTCTCAAGTAGTTTATCCATCTCAATCTGCAACTCTTTCCACACCTTTGCAACCCTGCAATTCATAATAAGCCATAGAGAGTTGTAAGGAAAAAAGACGAAGAAAAATTTCATTCACGTTATATATATATAGTTAATTAATATAGCTTGATATATATAAATATTAATTACCAGCTAGTTTGGGAACGGAACTCCAGCAGCCAACACCAAAGCTGGTTATGTAATTGAGTAGCTTCTCATCTTCTTCAGGGGACCATAAACCTTTTCTTAGTTTTTGCTTTAAACAACAAGGATGGCGACCCATGTGTGCGACGACGACAGTGGAAGAAAATAGGACACAAAGGACAATGTTGTTTTTTCTCAATTATGTATGGAAAGGCTCTCAACTCAACTACATGAAATGCTCACTGGCTCTATATAGTGCAAGAAATATATATATACTAGTTAGGAGTTTTAGGAAATTATCGTATGCTGTTGTTTTTTGACCGTATCGTATGTTTGTTGAGGATCATATATAGTACTTATTATAGTAGAACTAAAACTGAGCAAACTAATTGTGATGATTAATTTAAAGAGAGGATGGTGTAAATATTCATACTTAGGATTGAAGTTATGATTGAGGAAGAAAAAGAGAGAGAACCCCTTAAGGTAAAATGCAATCAAGTAGGATTTGCGCAAATCCGGAGCTGCTTTTGCATTGTAATGGATTGGTTTTTAAGATATCCCATCCCCGTTTCTAAACAAATTAGAAAATATATATAATATAAAGTTTACATGATGGGATATTGAAAAAAATCAAAATTAAAAATAAACAAAACATACAAAACAAATTGAATGAGAATATATACATAAAATAAAATCAAAATTAATAATCTCTACATTTAAATCTTGAGGGTGTGTGGCATCATCATTGGTGTGGGCCCTCCTTCCCCCCACTTTTGGGGCCAAACTTTCCCTCCCTCCCCCCTTTTTGGCTCTAA
Source organism: Astragalus membranaceus (assembly GCA_039519185.1). NCBI lineage: Eukaryota > Viridiplantae > Streptophyta > Magnoliopsida > Fabales > Fabaceae > Astragalus > Astragalus membranaceus. The sequence continues at coordinate 46,103,824 of CM076848.1, forward strand.
GTAGTGTGTTTTTGGATGCCTTAGTGTTCACAAATCATAACATATTTATGTAAAGTACTACGCTAAGTAGTGTTTTTTTGATGCTTTAGTGTTCGCAATAGTGTATTTTTTGATGCTTTAGTGTTCGCAAAAAAAATCCAATTATTCAAATATGCAAAATTTGTGTCTCAATAACCAGTTTGGCGAAAAAAAAATATTTTCGTCCGTGTGTTTTGACATATTTTGGTGTTCGGAAAAAAATTAATAGTTCAAATACTCAAAGTTCATTCTTCAATATCGAAAATTTTTATAACTGTTCTAATACGTACGCAAAGTTTGTTCCCCAGTAATCGGTTTGGTGAATAAAAATTCAAAACAAAATATATAAAGTGCGAGGCTAAGTAATATGTTTTGATGCTTTAATGTTCGTAAAAAAAATTCAACTATTCAAATATGCAAATTTTGTTCCTCAATAATCGATTTGGTGAAAAAAAATATCTATATTTTCGTGACAAAAATACATAAAGTGTGATGCTAAGCAGCGTGTTTTGGGATACTTAAGTGTTCGGAAAAAAAAATTAACCGTTCAAATACTCAGAGTTCATTCTCAATAATTGATTTGGTAGTGACATGTTGTGTAGTGTGTTGTTCCCTGAGATCTTATGTAATGTGATAATGATTTACTTGATTATCATTTGTTGTCTATATTTTAATGGACCAATTTCATTTGTGTCACTAACTCCCTTATTTTCATTCGATCCAACATTCGAGTACGTAACACTAACATGATTTTGCCATTAAACATTAATCTATAATAATGGACACAGTTTTCTTATAAATGTGATACAAACTTCAATTTATTTTTTGTGTCGGTGCTTTTCTACAATCGTTGTTTTCCTTGAATTTCTAGACTTTTTATTTGTAATATTATAACATGACGTATCTCCCTTTAATTTGTGTGATAATTTTCAATCTACCCAACAAATTTTAGTATTACAATAATTATAGATTCACTAAAGCTTTGACCCCGTGCAACGCACGGGTCACAGCGCTAGTTAATGTTTAGTCCAGCACGTTCAGTGTGAGAGGGAAGCAGGTATTTCTCTATCTCTCTTTTTTCTCATATATATCACACCATCCACATCTTCCACCAATCATTTCTTTCCTCTATTTTTCTCCTTCTCATGGCGATCAAGAGGTATTTTTGATGTCCACCCATCATTTTTCAAATTGTTGAATTTATTTTATGAATGGTATTTAGAATGGTGATATTACTAACGGTGTCGTGACCGGGATCTCGACGCAGATGACTCAAGAATTGATAATTTTAGGAGTCGCAACCCAATTTGTTTAATAGGAAAATTTGAGAAAAACCTAACTAGAAGTTATTGGTCAGCGTAAACTAGATTGAGTTCGGGAGTCGATTATGCATAGAGAAAGGCGGAAATTTAATCCCACTGCACCCCTAGTACATATGTCATAAGACATTTACCCTAAATCCGATTGTGCAAATAATAATAAATTACGAGTTATTTGTTTACCCCAAAATTAAGTAAAAATAATTATTTAGAAATAAATAAAATAGGGACCAATTTCAGAAAATTTAATTTTGACTTGACGGGGAGGCCCCGCTCCTACGTATCCTCGGGTGCAATGAGGAACTCAAGAGTCACGTAGTTCTTCCTGAAAAAGTTTGTTGGTTGGATGATTATATTTTTTTTGAAGGGGTATAAGATCACCAAGCTGCACAGCTAAAGTCTCTTAAACCGGGATTGACAAGATGTCACATCTCAGCCGACCCCTGTTTTTATAATTTTTAGAAAATTAAGTATTAGAGAAAAAAATGATTATTTATTGGAAAAAATTAATTTAGCTTGACGGGGAAGCCCTGCTCCTACGTATCTCCGAAGCGGAGAATCAAATGCTACGTAGTTCTTCCAGAAGAAGTTTGTTTGTTGGTGTTTTTTTTATTTAGGGGTTTTAGAACTTTTGATCCGTACGGTTCATTCGTCCTTAAACGATGACTAACCCGGCCGTACGGCCGATTTAATCCCCTGTTTTTGAAAATAAGATTTTTGATTTTTTGGAAGAAAATTATTTGTGTCGGGAGTGATTTTATTTTATTTGAGTAGGTATTTTAGGACTCTTGAGCCGTACGGCCCATTCATCCTAAAACGATGACTAACCCGGCCATACGGCCAACTTAGTCCCCTAAAAAAATGGGATAACAAGGTGGGTTGTAGTAAAGGAAATCAGAAGGAACAATTATCAAGGAAGGGCCGCATCATTAAAACTGGGGGGTGTAATAGTAGAAGAAGGGCGTAAATAAAAAGGGGGGGAAATAAATAAATAAGGGTGTAAATAAGAAGGGTTGAAATAAATAAATAAGGGTGTAAATAAAAAGGGTTGAAATAAATAAATAAGGGTGTAAATAAAAAGGGGGTGAAATAAATAAATAAGGGTGTAAATAAAAGGGGGGGGTATCATGAAAAGGGGGGTGTAATCAGCGAGCCCAGTTCATTTTTTTGCAAACTGGGCTGTGTGTTTCAGAACCAAGGGCTTGCGAGGGGGGAGCGCGCGAAGTAAACACAGGGGTGTTAATAGAAATCTTCTTCCTCCTTTTCGCCGTTTTCCTTTTTTTTCTGTTGGCCTCACACTCGCTCACCGTTTCCCCACCGCCGCCAACAACGAAAGTGGAGAGGGGGAAGGTGACGGCTTCGTTTGGTGCGATCTCCTCTCTACTTTCTTTGGGGTTCGTTTCGTTTCTAGGGTGGAGGTGGTGGCTGGCCGCAGTGGTGACTGGCCGCAGTGGGGGTTGTCGCGCCGTGGGTGGAGGAGGTAGTCGCGAAGGAAAGGGTCGTGTGACTGTTTGGCGGTGGTGGGTTGCTGCTGATGTCGGATTTGGGGCGGCGACGTGTTTTGGACAGTGGTGGTGGGGTTGGGGTGGTGCGAAGGTGGTGGGATTTGGAGGGACGATGTCGGTTTGGTGGTGATGGGTGGAGCAAAGGTGGTGCGGTTGTAAGTGGATGGTCGAGGGTGGAGCGATACTGACAGTTTCGGGTGGAGGATGGTGACGTTTTTTTTTTGGTGGATGGTGGCGGTGGAAGGTGGCTCCGGCGGTGGTATATATGGCGGTATTTCTCTGTGATTTCATCCTTTTTTATTCTCTCGTTCTCTCATTTTTCGGTCCTAAAACTTACTTCTATGGCCTGGATGTGTGCTATTTCTTAAACCTCGCCTCTATATGCATTTTTTTTTATGACTACTCAAATCACATACTCCATTTTGCTTCTAGTTTTCTTTTGACAGTAAATAATTCAAAGGGAAAAAAACAACTGTAAAATTTTTTCCTACACATAATATATCTGTCACGTATGCAAACACAACAAAAGAAAACAAAAAAAACCTCTTTCTCTATTTTGAAGGAGACAGGAGCATGTGATTTTTTTTTTCAGATAGACATTAATAAATATTCACATTTGAGAATAAAAAAAAAAGTCATGAATGAACCAACCTTCTTCTCCAGCTTCGGTAAAAAGAAGGACCCTTAGCTGTTTTCTACTGCTTCCACTCGACCCTTATGTCAACACAACAGCTAACAAGACTTCTTTCTATTAGTTTGTGCGTTTCTGTGATTGTGTGTTCTGTTACTCTGTGGATTGTCTTTTTTTGTGTCTGTTTGTTACTGTTTTTCCTCTCTCTAACACTGTTTCTGTTCATTGTATTTATAGGCAAGAAATTATGGTGTAGGTGTGGTGTGGGAGCAGGGGATCAAAACCCCCAGGAGACCAAGCTGTTTGCAGCAGTGACACAGTGGAGCAGCAAGGGAGCAGCAGGGATGGGGCTGGCATGTTCTTGCCTAAAGTGTGAAAGGCCAAGGAATAAGGAGAAGGGAGCTTGAGCCCCATTCTCAAAATACCATCTTCTGTTGCAACTAGCAGGCTGCGCCCTGCTTTCAATTTTTTGTACTGTTTTTTAGTTAATTTTTTTTTTGTAAAAAGAGTTGACTTTTCTCCCTTTTTTTTGTACTATTCTGCCTTTTTTTTTAATTTAATTTTTTTTTGTATCCTCGGGACCAATTTAAGAAAATTTAATTTTGACTTGACGGGGAGGCCCCACTCCTACGTATCCTCGGGTGCAATGAGAAACTCAAGAGTCACGTAGTTCTTCCTGAAAAAGTTTGTTGGTTGGTTGATTTTTTTTGTTTGAAGGGTTTTAAGATCACCAAGCTGTACAGCTAAAGTCTCTTAAACCGGGATTGACAAGATGTCACATCTCAGCCGATCCCTGTTTTTATATTTTTTTAGAAAAATAAGTGTTAGAGAAAAAAATGATTATTTATTGGAAAAAATTAATTTAGCTTGACGGAGAAGCCCCGCTCCTACGTATCTCCGAAGCGGAGAATCAAAGGCTACATAGTTCTTCCAGAAGAAGTTTGTTTGTTGGTGTTTTTTTTTATTTAGGGGTTTTAGAACTTTTGATCCGTACGGTTCATTCGTCCTTAAACGATGACTAACCCGGCCGTACGGCCGATTTAATCCCTTGTTTTTGAAAATAAGATTTTTGATTTTTTCGAAGAAAATTATTTGTGTCGGGAGTGATTTGATTTTATTTGAGTAGGTATTTTAGGACTCTTGAGCCGTACGGCCCATTCATCCTAAAACGATGACTAACCCGGCCGTACGGCCAACTTAGTCCCCTAAAAAAATGAGATAACGAGGTGGGTTGTAGTAAAGGAAATCAGGGGGAACAATTAGCAAGGAAGGGCTGCATCATTAAAACTAGAGGGTGTAATAGTAAAAGAAGGGCGTAAATAAAAAGGGGGGAAATAAATAAGGGTGTAAATAAAAAGGGTTGAAATAAATAAATAAGGGTGTAAATAAAAAGGGGGTGAAATAAATAAATAAGGGTGTAAATAAAAGGGGGGTATCATGAAAAAGGGGGTGTAATCAGCGAGCCCAGTTCATTTTTTGCAAACTGGGCTGTGTGTTTCGGAACCTTGGGCTTGCGAGGGGGGAGCGCGCGAAGTAAACGCAGGGGTGTGTAGCGACCGAAAAATCCGGGCGAGGATTCCTCGAAGGTTCAAAAATGAAGCCGCCACCAAAGTTTAGTTTAAGGGCAAACATTGGAAAATCCCTTTTGGAATGGATAAGGGTCCTTGAGACCAGATAAGGGTTCGGGAGTCGGTTATGCATAGGGAAGGTGTTAGCACCCCACGACATCCTTCCTAAGGAAGGTTACCTGCTAATTAGTTGTAGGAAAGAATATTAATTTTAAAAATGTTTATTTTACCCTTTTATTGTTAATTGAAAAGAAAGGAGACTTAATAAAAATTTTAGTTTTTTTACTTGACAGGAGTGGGCCCCTGCTCCTACGTATCTCCAGGTGCGATGGAGAAATCAAAGCTACGTGGTTCTTGGGTTAAAAAAAAGAATGTTTTTATTTAGGGATTTTAGGACCCTTGATCCGTAACAGTTCATTCGTCCTAAAACGATGATTAACCCGGCCGTATGGCCGATTTAATCCCCTGTTTGTGAAATAAGATTTTGATTTTTGGAAGAAAATTATTTGTGTATGGAGTGATTTGATTTTTTTTAAATATGTATTTTAGGACTCTTGAACCGTACGGCCCGTTCATCCTAAGATGATGGCTAACCCGGCCATGCGGCCGACTTAGTCCCCTATTTTGAGAATTTGGTTCGGGGAAAGAAGTATGTTTGTATTTATTTTAATTTAGAAATTGTTTGTTTTAAATAGGGATTTTAGGACATGATCCGTAACAGTTCATTTGTAGTCCTAAAAAGCTGACTAATCCGACTGTACAGTCGACTTAATCCCCTATTTATATTTTTGAAATTTTTATAAAATAATTTGTGTATTTAAAAAAAATTAATGACGTCACTAACAATTAATAAAGCGTAAAGTTAATAAATAAATAACTATACATATAAATAAATAAATGAATAAATAATAAATAATTATCTACATAGATAAATAAACAATATAAATAATAAATAAGTATGTACATAAATAAACAGTATACAGAATAAATAAATATATACAAAAATAAATAAATAAATTAAATAAATAAATGCAAAACTAACCTCTTAGCTGATCAATGCGATCAACGCCGAAACGGACCGAGCAATCTGACCATATCAACCGCGAACCGGACTCCTATCAGGTCCGTTTTCACCCGAAAACCACCAAGTAAAGGACCTCAACGGCCATCCCAAAAATAACTAAAGACGGGCTTTTAATCTAACGGACTGCAAAAGCTAGTCCAAAAGAATTAAAGACAAGCTTTTAATCTAATGGGCTGCAAATGCTAGCCCAAAAGATCACTTACCCCATCAATCACCCATGTCCATAGCCTTTGCATCTCCATATCTTTTATAGCCAAAGGCTAGGTAGTTCTTGTTTCTCCCAAGCAATGTGGGACTAAAACAACATAGAAAAACAATTTTCGTTTTTCTCAAACCAGCCTCCGTAAAAGTGTGATTTCGGATTTTTTAACCGTTGGATCATCTTTGTTTTTTGACACAAGGTTCGTGAGACATATATCTTCAATTTCACCGTTCGGATCGTTGAAAAAAGGTCTGAGAAGAGAGAAATTGCATTTTGAAAGTAGCTAAAAACTAATCCCGTTTTTTCTCAAACCAGCCATATTGACAGTGCGATTCCGGATTCGTTAACCGTTGGATCATCGTTGTTTTTTGACACCAGGTTCATGAGACATCCATCTTCACTTCTACCGTTCGGATCGTCGAAACGAGGTCTGAGGAGAGAGAAATTTCCTTCGCAAAAGTAGAAAAAACAACTCCCGTTTTTCTCAAACCAGCCACCGTACAAGTGCGATTCAGGATTCGTTAACCGTTGGATCATCGTTGTTTTTTGACACCAAGTTCATGAGACATCCATCTTCACTTTCACCGGTCGGATCGTCGAAATAATGTCCGAAGAGAGAGAAATCAATTTTGCAAAGTAGCTGCAGTTTTGGGTACTTGGTTTATTTTTGTATTTTTGTAACTTTGGCATTCTTGGGCCAAGTCATGTACATGGACATTCTCCTTTTTTGTAATAATAATCTTTTATTGCACCTCCCCTTTTTTATTTTCTTTTGTAATTTGTATTATTTCTTGTCTATTTTATTTTTAATTTTCGTTTTTTAATTAAAGATATTGTAACAAGAAAAATAAATTAAATCTGCTATGTAATTTTTTGTGTTAGCATATTTTTTTAATTTTTGTTTAACCATTAAAAAAAAGTAATAACAACGCAAAATTAGTAAATTAGCGCAAAATGACCTATTCGAGGGATTAGGAATCAAATATACGCGGAAAACTTTTTTTTAATTAGCCGGACAAAATTAGGGTATGACAGGGTGTTAATAGAAATATGGAAAAAAAAGGGTGAAAGGACGAAAATGCCCCTGGGGTCATACTATAAAAGTCTAAACCTAAAATTAGAAACCCTAATTTTACCTTCTCTTCTCCACGGCGCCTCATCCCCAAAATACCAAACCCTAAATTTTTTTTTCTCTCTCTCTCTCTCTCCTTGCTCCGTCCCCCTCCCCTTGCGCCGTCCCCCCTCCCCTTTGCGCCGTCCACACCTCCCCTAATCATCAACCCATTTTTCCTTTCCTTTTTCCACGGCTCACCACCCTCTCTTCTTCCTCCTTTTCGCCGTTTTCCTTTTTTTTCTATTGGCCTCACACTCGCTCACCGTTTCCCCACCGCCGCCAACAACGAAAGTGGAGAGGGGGAAGGTGACGGCTTCGTTTGGTGCGATCTCCTCTCTACTTTCTTTGGGGTTCGTTTCGTTTCTAGGGTGGAGGTGGTGGCTGGCCGCAATGGTGACTGGTGATAACTCTATTTTATATAGAGTTATTCATATGTTTAAACTTAGTAAATTTCCCTCTTACAAGAAAAGATAAAGAGTTTATATAGTATTTTATGTGATATATGATAACTTGAGTGTTTAACATGGTTATAGTTGTTAATAGGCCATTTTGGATATATTGTGGTTTGTTTGATAAGTTTGCTCAGTGCAGTCTACAGATGCTCCTGCATCAATGCTCCTGCATTAATGCTCCTGCATTAATTCTGCACTTACAACTCCACTGGTTTAGCACAATGCTACTGCATTGCAATTGCATTGCCTGAAGGTTGAAGCCATCCACTTGAACATCCACTTGCACATCCACTTGCACTTGATGACCTCATGATTGGTCTCCTAAAGCAAGCACATTCATATATTTCGGCGCCTACAATTCCCACATAGCTTTGAAGAGTCATCTACATAGGGACACATGTTCATATCTCATTGGACCTCCCTACACACTTGATTGAAGACCTCAACTTGGGAAACAACTTCTGAAAAGTAACCATGATTTAACCTCTAGTTTACTTCAACATGAAGGAAGGAAGCACCTCTCTTGAAGACTATAAAAAGGACCTCACTCCTTCACTTGAAGATAGATCACAATCGATAAGTTAGATCAAAATTTCAATATACATAGTTAGTTTCTATTTTGTAAGAAGGAAAGGAAGGAATTGACAAATCCCCCTTACCTCAACTTCATAGTTTTACTAAGTGCTAAGGAGCTAATGCAATTGCATTGCTAGGAAAATTCATGCAAAGAGCTGCAACTTGTGTAATCTATATCTTGTTGTCTCTCTTTTGTGATTTCAATTATATAAACATGTTCTATTCAGTTTATATTTGCTTTGCAATGTCTATGTTGAGCTAAATCTCTTTAGTTGGAATGTTCTAACCATTTAATGAGCTTTTAAGTAAGTTTGATGCAAGTATATGATGTGTGCACTTTAGTTCTTGCTTGATAATACTTTCAACACTTATTTTGAGATTGATCAATTAGAATAAGTAGATTTGCAAAAGCAGACATGGTTTACAATTAAGAACTCAAGAACTAATATGGGTGAGTGTTTTACATAAAGGAAACTTTGTGAAAACCATACTAAGTCCTAGACATAGGATAGTATAGTCCATAGGGTGATACTGTGGGTCCTTTAAAAGACAAGAGTGAACTTATTTAGCTAAGCCTAGACATAGGAAGCTTGTAATGAAACTCTGAAGAAAGTGACTGAAAGGCACATAACTAATGCAACAGCATTCAGTGCAACTGCATCATAACTGCATTAAACATTTGAAAGTGAGTTACTTGGGGAAGACATTCCAACTAGCTTTTCTCTATTGCATTACAACTACTTACACCTTGCCTTATTCTAACTTGATTGTGATACTCACCATCATCAACTATATTGTGATTTGGTTACTCTCCTCTAAATTACATAGTATTGAATTTTAAAAGAGTTCATCAATCCCTGTGGGTTCGACCTGTTCTAAACACTATATTACTTGTTATGGACTGTGTATACTTGCACATGCTTTCCACACACCAAGTTTTTGGCGCCGTTGCCGGGGATTGTAGTTAAATTCTTTTAAAAATCTGATATACTGTAATTTAGTGTGTATTATCCTGGTATTTGCAAGTTTCTGTCATGCAGGAGCACATGGTGCTTTTAGCATATGTATAGGACCAGAAACAGGACACCAAAATATAGCTTAGATCCAGAGATAGAAAGAAGATATAAGAGATTGCTAAGGCTCCAAAAGCAAAAGAAACAAGCTTGCATAATGTCTCACAGTGAAGGGAAAAGCTCAAGACCACACTCAGTAAGAGGAGGTCCTGGCTCTCATCAAGCTACAGAAGTATGTAGTAACTTTATCATACCTGATGTTGGTGAAGATGCTTTCAGATTAAGATTGTTTCCTTATTCTTTGAAAGATAGAGCTAAGGCTTGGCTCAATTCTTTTGAGCCTAACTCTATCCATTCATGGAATGAAATGGCTGAAAAATTTTTAGTAAAATATTTCCCACCTATCAAAAATGCTAGGATGAGAACAGATATTACATCTTTTAGACAAAAAGAGTTTGAATCATTATTTGAAGCATCGGAAAGGTGGAAAGAACTTTTAAGAAAATGTCCTCATCATGGTTTACCTGTCATTATTCAAATGGAAACTTTTTATAATGGTTTAGAACCTCAAACCAGAATAATGCTTGATGCATCTTCTGGTGGAGTGTTATTGAATTGTCATATAATGAGGCATGTGAGTTAATTGATAGAATAGCAGCTAATAGCTCTAGTTGGCCTACTGAGAGGGTGAGTGCCCAAAAGAAACCATCTGGGGTACATGAAGTAAGTGATGTATCAGCCCTATCTGCTCAAGTAGCCTCTTTAGCTAACTTGATAAAAAACTTCACTTCAAGTAATGCAACTGCATCTAATGCAGCTGCATCTACAGACAGCACTGCAGCAGCAGTAGAACAAGCACCTCCAAGTACCACTAGTTGTGTATATTGTGGAGGAGGTCACTTATATGAGGAATGTCCTAGCAACCCTATTTCTGTAAATTATGTAGGTTATAATAGAAATAGCAACTCTTACTCTAACACTTACAATCCTGGGTGGAAAAATCATCCCAACTTTAGATGGAGCAATAACAATGCACCTGCATCTAATACTGCACCATCCACACCACCAGGATTCCCACCTCAAAACAACCAGAGACAATCTCAAAACACCAATGAAAATTCTTTAGAAAATATGCTCAAAGCATTCATAGGTGAAGCAAGAACAGCTAGACAAGCTCAAGATGCTTCCATTAAGAATCTAGAGAACCAGGTAGGTCAGTTAGCCACAGCTTTGTATCAAAGGCCACTAGGTGCCTTACATTCCAATACAGAAGCTACTCCTTTCCAGAAACAAGGAAAGGAGCAGGTTAAGGCTATCTCCTTAAGAAGTGGCAAGAATTTGAGTGAGTCAAATGAGAGGGAAAGTGTAGATAAGGGAGAAAAAGAAAAAGAGAAAAATAGAAAAGACAGAAATGTAGAAGCATCTAATGCTCCTGCATTAGAGGAAAAAGTTCAAATCCCAACACCTAAGTTAGTACCTGAGTACCCTCCTCCTCCTTACCCACAAAGATTGAAAAAAGCACGTGAGGAGAAACAATTTAGCAAATTCTTAGAGGTACTAAAATAGTTGAACATAAATGTTCCCTTAGTAGAAGCACTTCAACACCAAACTATGCAAAGTTTATGAAGGATGTGCTTACAAAAAGAAAAAGATTAGGGGAATTTGAGACAGTTGTCATGACTAAAGAATGTAGTCTGATTATGCAAAATAAGACTCCTAGGAAATTGAAGGATCCAGGAAGTTTTACAATTCCATTCTCCATTGGAACTTCTTATACTGGTAAAGCCCTATGTGATTTAGGGGCAAGCATTAATTTGATGCCTAAATCTATTTTTAACCAGTTAGGAATTGGAATTGCAAAACCAACCACTGTGACACTTCAATTAGCAGACAGGTCAATAGCATATCCTGAAGGTATAATAGAAGACGTCTTAGTTAAGGTAGAAAAATTTGTGTTCCCTGCAGATTTTGTCATTCTTGACTTTGAAGCAGATAAAGAAGTACCTATTATCCTAGGTAGACCATTTCTAGCAACTGACAAAACCTTAATAGATGTGCAAAGAGGTGAACTTACAATGAGAGTGAATGATCAAGAGATAAAATTCAATGTAATGAATGCTATGAAGCATCCTACAGAAAATACAGAAGAATGTTCATCCATTTTTTCTCTAGATCAATTGGTAGAGAAACAGTTTTACAAGCAGTATGATCATTTGGCTAATGCAGATGCACTTGATGCACCTGCATTGCTAGATGAGGAATTACTAGAAAAAGAAGACCTGCCAATAGGAAACTCTTGTAAGGAAGTGTGGGCTAGAACTTATGAACCTCTCAATCTTGAGGATCCAACTCTTAAGAAGAATTTACCCACCATAGAACAACCTCCCAAGCTAGAATTGAAGGAATTGCCTAAGCATCTTAAGTATGTTTTTCTAGGAGAAAATGAGACCTTACCAGTTATTATTGCTTCTGATTTAACATCAGAACAAGAAGGTAATCTCATTAATACTCTAAAGAAACATACCAAAGCAATAGGTTGGCAAATGGCAGATATCAAGGGAATTAGTCCTTCTGTGGGTATGCATAGAATTCTGTGGGTATGCAAAGAAGACTAAACCCTATCATGAAGGATGTTGTGAAAAAAGAAATCATTAAGTGGCTAGATGCTGGCATAATATACCCCATATCAGACAGTGCATGGGTAAGCCCTGTCCAATGTGTACCAAAGAAAGGGGGTGTGACAGTAATAGCCAATGAGAAGAATGAGTTGATACCTACTAGAATTGTAACAGGTTGGAGGATATGTATGGATTACAGAAAACTCAATAAAGCTACCAAAAAGGATCACTTTACTTTACCATTCATAGACCAAATGCTAGATAGATTAGCAAGGAAAAAGTTTTATTGTTTTCTAGATGGCTATTCATGATACAATCAGATAGCTATTGAGCCTAAGGATCAATATAAAGCCACTTTTACATGCCCTTATGGAACCTTTACTTTTAGAAGGATGCCATTTGGATTATGTAATGAACCTGCAACATTCCAAAGATGCATGATGTCAATATTCTCAGATTTCATTGAGCAATCAATGGAAGTATTCATGGATGATTTATCTGTCTTTGGAGAAACATTTCAAGATTGCTTATCAAACTTGGAACAAATTCTCAAAAGATGTGAGGATACAAATCTAGTATTAAACTGGGAAAAGTGTCATTTCATGGTACAAGAAGGCATTGTGTTAGGACATAGAATATCAAAGAAAGGTCTAGAGGTAGACAAAGCCAAAATTGAGGTGATTGAAAAATTACCCCCACCAACAACAGTTAAAGGTATCAGGAGCTTCTTAGGCCATGCTGGTTTCTATAGAAGGTTTATCAAAAACTTTTCAAAAATTTCAAAGCCATTGTGTATGCTTTTGCAACATGATGTACCATTCAACTTTGATGAATCTTGTATGAAAGCTTTTGAAAAGCTTAAAAAAGCATTGGTAACAGCACCAGTGATAGTAACGCCTGACTGGAGCAGGCCTTTTGAATTAATGTGTGATGCTAGTGACTTTGCAGTAGGAGTAGTCCTAGGGCAAAGGTATGACAAAGTTTTTCATTCTATTTATTATGCTAACAAGACATTAATTGAAGCTTAGGTTAATTACACAGTCATAGAAAAGGAATTATTAGCTGTGGTATTTGCATTTGAAAAATTTAGATCATACTTAGTTGGCACTAAAGTAATTGTTTATACTGATCATTCTGCCATTAAGTATCTGATTTCAAAGAAAGATGCAAAGCCAATGCTGATAAGGTGGATTCTACTCCTTCAAGAATTTGATCTTGAAATTAGAGACAAGAAGGGAGTAGAAAACCAAGTAGCAGACCATTTGTCAAGACTTGAAGGTGAATCACTAGGTACACAAGAGGGAGAAATCAAGGAGAGTTTTCCAGATGAGAAACTATTTGCAATCACAGTCAATGCACATAGTGCAACTGCATGTGCTACAGGCAATGCAGGAGCATCAAATGCATCTGCACCATGGTATGCTGATATTGTGAATTTCCTTGCAAGTAGAGGGACACCAGTGAATATGACATATCAACAAAGGAGAAGGTTCTTCCACATAGTAAAACAATACTATTGGGATGATCCATTCCTTTACAAGATGTGTCCTGATCAATTAATGAGGAAATGTGTTCCTGATGAAGAACAACAAGCAGTGCTTCTGCATTGCCATGCTGCACCATATGGTGGCCACTTTGGAAGCACAAGAACAGCAGCTAAGGTATTACAGTCTGGTTATTTTTGGCCTACTTTATTTAAAGATGCATATTTTATGGTCAAGAAATGTGACACATGTCAAAGGGCAGGAAATATCTCTGATAGACATGAAATGCCAAGAACCAATATTTTAAAAATTGAATTATTTGATGTATGGGGAGTGGATTTCATGGGACCTTTTCCACCTTCTTTTGGCAATTTGTATATCTTAGTAGCTGCTGATTATGTATCCAAGTGGGTAGAGGCAGTAGCATTACCAAATAATGATGCAAAATCAGTAAGTAAGTTCCTTCAAAGGAATATATTTACTAGATTTGGAACTCCTAGAGCTATAATTAATGATGAAGGGTCACACTTCTGTAATAAAATCATTGAAACCCTTCTAGCTAAATATGGAGTTAAGCATAAAATTGCTACAGCTTACCACCCTCAAACAAGTGGGCAAGCAGAACTCTCAAATAGGGAAATTAAGAGAATGCTAGAGAAAATGGTGAGTCCAAATAGGAAAGATTGGTCTTTACATTTGGATGAAGTCTTATGGGCATATAGAACAGCATTCAAAACACCCTTAGGAATGTCTCCTTATAGAATAGTCTGTGGAAAAGCATGCCATTTACCTGTGGAGTTAGAAAATAAGTCTTATTGGGCTATCAAGAAGCTCAATTTTAACTTAGACAAAGCAGGTGCCCAAAGAATGTTAGAGCTTAATATTAGAAGAAATTAGGCAATTCTTTTATGAGAATGCTGAAATCTATAAAACCAAAACTAAGGCATGGCATGATAAGAGAGTTCAAAAGAGAGACTTAAGAAAGGGAGGATTAGTTCTGCTATACAATTCTAGATTGAAGCTTTTTCCTGGAAAGCTTAGATCAAGGTGGTCAGGACCATTTAAATTGGTTAAAATTTATCCTCATGGAGCAGTTGACTTGTTAGATGAAGCCGCAAACACCATCTTCATGGTAAATGGTCAAAGAATCAAAATGTACTATGGTGAACATGTGGTGAGAGATAAGGTCACCACTCATTTGAAAAATCTCTAAAAGAAAGGGGTAGTCAGGCAGAGAAGACTCTTAAAACAAGCGCTTAATGGGAGGTAACCCATCATTTTTACTTATTTTTGTTCAATTTTATGTTTTTAGTGTTTTGTAGGAAATGCAGGAAAATGATGCAGCTGCATTGATGCTACTGCACTACATCTGCATTGAAGAAAAAAAATTTGTGCCCTGAACCCAAATTTCAAAATTAAAATTTTTTTTGATCAAGTGTAATGCCAACTCATCAGAAGGAAAGCTTAGAAATGAAGTGTTTAGTAACCAAAGGTGACACGTGGCTGCATGCATGTCTACCACGCCTTACCTAACGGCTACCAAACAATCAAATCAAAATTCCTTTAGCTCCTCACTTACAAAACCCTAAAACTACCATCGTTACCCCTTCCACTCAAATCCTGATCAAACACTTACTTCATCTCTCACTCATTACGCACAACAATTCCATCTCCAACAAACACAATGGTGAAGAAGCATTCTGCATCAAAATCACCAAGCAAACATGCATCATCATCGTCCAAAAAGGGCAAGAAAGGAAATGCACCAGTATTGATCAGTGAAGAGAAAGCTCATCTATGGAAGATGCAGTTACTACCAGAAATGGGATACGATTTGAAGAAAGCAAGTCCATCATTCATGGCAACAGTGGCCAATCTTCACTGGGATCACTTTGTGTTGCCACGAGGAGGATATATTGAAGACTTAGTGAGAGAACTCTATGCTGGAATTTCTGACAAAGAAGGGCCAGAAAAATCCTACACTTCAAAGGTTAGAGGTAAGGTAGTTCATTTTCATCCCAAGAAATTAAATGAGCACTATATGGTGAAGTATAATGGAACTGAGTTTGAAAAGAAAGTAGGGAAGGCTTATAAGAAAGAAATGGAAGAGATTAGGGGTAGAATAGCCACACCAAATTCTATTTGGGAAAGATTCACACCTAATGAAATCAAACTTAGAAGCACTTACTTGATAAATGCTCTAGGTAATTGGCATTTGTTCATAGCAACATCAATCCTACCCACATCACACACATTTGCAATGACCAAAGAGAGACTGATCCTACTAGATACAATTCTCTCTGAGGGAAATGTTGATATAGGAAGATTGATTGCTAGGGAAATCTATACATGCACAACTAAGTCAAAGGGATTTCTGTTTTTCCCTTGTCTCATAACTGAATTGTGCATGAAAGAAGGTGTTCCTATTTCTGCAAATGAGCAAAGAAAATTTCCCCCTAATAGTTTGAATGCTGAGATGAAAGAGAGACTGAGAAAAGTGAAAGGAACACTACCTATGCCTGCAATGCAAGAGCATTTCATGCAGAAGCAAGTTGCAATGTGGAAATTTCAAAATGAACAACATGCATGATTGGCTGCAACTTGTCTTCCAATATATGTCTAATGAATTAGGCAATATTGAGGCACCTGTATTTCCAAGCTGGGTATTGAGAACTGAAGGACAAGAAGATGAGGAGAAAGAACAAGCTGATGAGGAAAATGAAGAAGAAAAAGAGGAACAGGAAGAGGAACCAACAACTAAGAAAAGAGTGACTAGGAAACAAGCAAAGGGAAAGAAAAAGATAGTAGTGAAGCCTGATGTTGAGGAAACTTATGATTCTGAAACTGAGGAAGATGTGGAAACTCAAAAACAAGTAGAAGAGTTAGAGAAGGATGAAGAGGAGGAAGATAGTGATCTGGAAGTTGATAGTGAAGAGGAAGAACAAGCAAGGGGTGTAATTCTGGAAGAAATAGCCAAAAAAAAATATGCCAAGACACCACCACCAGTCCAACCAGAAACAACTCACACTTCACCAATAACTTCACCTATCTCATCACCTATCCACTCACCTATCAAATTAAAGAAACATCTCCCCACCCAAAATCACCACTACCCTCCCTTAGTGATCAACCAATTCAGTCACCACCACAAACAACCCCTCCTCCACCCTCTCCACCAACTAAAACAGAACACCAATCACAACTTGAAGAACAAATTCCAATCCCAACCTCAACTATCACTGAGCCACAAACATAACAAACCATCCTTACCAGCCCCACTGCATTATAACTAATGTTGTTTCTGCTCTTGAGAAAGAAAATGTGCAGGATACTGATGAAGATCCAATTGAAGAGACACAACGAGAGGCAGTACAGGAGGAAGAAGCTACCACAGAAGCAGTTGAGATGCAGAGTGATGCACCTGCATTAGGTGCTTCTGCATCTCAACAGAAGGCTGCAATGAAACCACAACACGATGAGGCAGCAATGCAACTAGTTTTGCAACAAATAGCTCATAGGAAGAGAGAGGAACTGGGAAACACACAACAATTTTTCAAACAACCAGCAGTCAAGGCACCAAAAAGAAAGATCCATGATGCAGTCCCAACTGATGCTACTGCATCATTTCCTACCACAACACCAGAGGAACCAGGTGCATCTGCACCAGTAGAAGAAACTTCAATCAAGAAGCCCAAAGAAAAGAAGTAGAAGGTGCAGAACACTCCTCCTACAAGGCAGAGTGCAAGGACAAGGAGTGGAGCAAAGAAATGAGTATCTGTTACATGCTTTCTTGTGTTTAACTACTATATTTTGGATGTTATCTTACTACTAACTCATCCCTGGTTGTGTTTTTAATCCCTCTCCCATATTTTGAACAAATATTCTAAGTATTTTGTGAACTTATAGCAGTGCGGACACTGCTACCTCTTAGGTTTGGGGGGAACTTATCTTATTAAGTATGTTATGTATGTGTGTTTTAGCAAATTTGTGTTTTAGTAAATATTTTTGTATGAATGTATTAGATGTACTTAACAAAGTAGTATCTAAATACATGAAACTAATTTTCCAAAGACATCTCTTAGGAAAATAGGGACAGGTATGAGGAATACTATCATTTGTTAAGAAAATTTTAGTAGGTGATCAGTTTGAAAAAAAAAATTTATATAGTGCAAACCTATGGATGGTTTTTTTTGAAAAAGAAGCCTTATTTCTTACAAAAATAACCAAAATTATTATTTTCTTCAAATACCTCAAAACTGAGTTTGTGAAAAGAACCTTGCTATTTAAAGAACAATCTGATGCAAGGGGAATTTTTGGTGCGCTAAGGTCAAAACAAATTTTGATTAAAAAGTTGGAATAACTTAAAGAATTAAGTTTGGGGGTGTTTTATAAAAACTAAGGCTAAATTTAAAAAATGAAAAGAGTAAACAATGCATAAGATTACAAAAAGAGTGGTAAAAAGATCAAAGATTAAAGCCATATTGACCTGAATCAATTGAGCTATACCTGTGCCAAAGTGCATGAATGCATCTGGAGGTCAGTGAAAAGTTGTACCTGTGCCATGCAAGAATAAATGCATCTGGAGGATAGTTCAAAACTGTACCTGTGCCATGCAAAAATAAATGCATTTGGAAGACAGTGAGGAAGGCAATATAAGCTACAAAAAAAAAAATAGTACAATACAACAGTGCAGAAACAATGCAACTGCACTGCAGAAAATAAATGCAGAAAAACATCAATGCATAAACACTTCAAAGAAGTGATGCATCTGCATCAAAAAGAAACCACCAACACCAGAAAAATAATGCATTGAATCAAAAAGCTTGGAAAAATTCAATCAAGTCCTTGGTTATGTTTAAAACTCCCCAATACTTGAGGATTTTGTGAGACTAATCTTTCTTTTAAAAATTATTTTGATGTGATCAAAAGCAAACTAAGTTTTTCAAATGCTAGAAACAAGTTTTTCACTTAGTCTTGGATCTAATCTCAACTCAGTGGAACACACACACACACTCAAAAGTTTAAATAACTTTGGTGTTTTTTTAAAAAGAAATAAAGGTATAAGAAGATTGCTGAAAAATGAAGTTCATAGAGAGCACTTCATAAAAAAATAAAAAAAAAAAACCAAAGTCTCAAAAACTGATCTATCTGCTAGAATGATGGTATTATTTAGTTTGTCTTTATCATTACTTGAGGACAAACAATGGTTTAAGTTTGGGGGTGTGATAACTCTATTTTATATAGAGTTATTCATATGTTTAAACTTAGTAAATTGCCCTCTTACAAGCAAAGATAAAAAGTTTATATAGTATTTTATGTGATATATGATAACTTGAGTGTTTAACATGGTTATAGTTGTTAATAGGCCATTTTGGATATATTGTGGTATGTTTGATAATTTTGCTCAGTGCAGTCTACAGATGCTCCTGCATCAATGCTCTTGCATTAATGCTCCTGCATTAATTCTGCACTTACAACTCCACTGGTTTAGCACAATGCTACTGCATTGCAATTGCATTGCCTGAAGGTTGAAGCCATCCACTTGAACATCCACTTGCACATCCACTTGCACTTGATGACCTCATGATTGGTCTCCTAAAGCAAGCACATTCATATATTTCGGCGCCTACAATTCCCACAAAGCTTTGAAGAGTCATCTACATAGGGACACATGTTCATATCTCATTGGACCTCCCTACACACTTGATTGAAGACCTCAACTTGGGAAACAACTTCTGAAAAGTAACCATGATTCAACCTCTAGTTTACTTCAACATGAAGGAAGGAATCACCTCTCTTGAAGACTATAAAAAGGACCTCACTCCTTCACTTGAAGATAGATCACAATCGATAAGTTAGATCAAAATTTTAATATACATAGTTAGTTTCTATTTTGTAAGAAGGAAAGGAAGGAATTGAAAAATCCCCCTTACCTCAACTTCATAGTTTTACCAAGTGCTAAGGAGCTAATGCAATTGCATTGCTAGGAAAATTCATGCAAAGAGCTGCAACTTGTGTAATCTCTATCTTGTTGTCTCCCTTTTGTGATTTCAATCATATAAACATGTTCTATTCAGTTTATATTTGCCTTGCAATGTCTATGTTGAGCTAAATCTCTTTAGTTGGAATGTTCTAACCATTTAATGAGCTTTTAAGTAAGTTTGATGAAAGTATATGATGTGTGCACTTTAGTTCTTGCTTGATAATACTTTCAACACTTATTTTGAGATTGATCAATTAGAATAAGTAGATTTGTAAAAGCAGACATGGTTTACAATTAAGAACTCAAGAACTAATATGGGTGAGTATTTTACATAAAGGAAACTTTGTGAAAACCATACTAAGTCCTAGACATAGGATAGTATAGTCCATAGGGTGATACTGTGGGTCCTTTAAAAGACAAGAGTGAACTTATTTTGCTAAGCCTAGACATAGGAAGCTTGTAATGAAACTCGGAAGAAAGTGACTGAAAGGCACATAACTAATGCAACAGCATTCAGTGCAACTGCATCATAACTGCATTAAACACTTGAAAGTGAGTTACTTGGGGAAGACATTCCAACTAGCTTTTCTCTATTGCATTACAACTACTTACACTTTGCCTTATTCTAACTTGATTGTGATACTCACCATCATCAACTATATTGTTATTTGGTTACTCTCCTCTAAATTACATAGTATTGAATTTTAAAAGAGTTCATCAATCTCTGTGGGTTCGACCTGTTCTAAACACTATATTACTTGTTATGGACTGCGTATACTTGCACATGCTTTCCACACACCAATTGGCAGCGGTGGGGGTTGTCGCGCCGTGGGTGGAGGAGGTAGTCGCGAAGGAAAGGGTCGTGTGACTGTTTGGCGGTGGTGGGTTGCTGCTGATGTCGGATTTGGGGCGGCGACGTGTTTTGGGCAGTGGTGGTGGGGTTGGGGTGGTGCGAAGGTGGTGGGATTTGGAGGGACGATGTCGGTTTGGTGGTGATGGGTGGAGGAAAGGTGGTGCAGTTGTAGGTGGATGGTGGAGGGTGGAGCGATACTGAAAGTTTCGGGTGGAGGATGGTGATGTTTTTCTTTTTTTTTGGTGGACAGTGGCGGTGGAAGGTGGCTCCGGCGGCGCTCCGGCGGTGGTATATATGGCGGTATTTCTCTGTGATTTCATCCTTTTTTATTCTCTCATTCTCTCATTTTTCGGTACTAAAACTTACTTCTATGGCCTGGATGTGTGTTATTTCTTCAACCTCGCCTCTATATGCATTTTTTTTTATGACTACTCAAATCACATACTCCATTTTGCTTCTAGTTTTCTTTTGACAGTAAATAATTCAAAGGGAAAAAAAACAACTGTAAATTTTTTTTCTACACATAATATATCTGTCACGTATGCAAACACAACAAAAGAAAACAAAAAAACCTCTTTCTCTATTTTGAAGGAGACAGGAGCATGTGATTTTTTTTTTCACACAGACATTAATAAATATTCACATTTCAGAATAAAAAAAAAAAAACAAGTCATGAATAACCAACCTTCTTCTCCAGCTTCTGTAAAAAGAAGGACCCTTAGTTGTTTTCTACTGCTTCCACTCGACCCTTATGTCAACACAACAACTAACAAGACTTCTTTCTATTAGTTTGTGCGTTTTTGTGATTGTGTGTTCTGTTACTCTGTGGATTGTCTTTTTTTGTGTCTGTTTGTTACTGTTTTTCCTCTCTCTAACACTGTTTCTGTTCATTGTATTTATAGGCAAGAAATTATGGTGTAGGTGTGGTGTGGGAGAAGGGGATCAAAACCCCCAGGAGACCAAGTTGTTTGCAGCAGTGACACAGTGGAGTAGCAAGGGAGCAGCATGGATGGGGCTGGCGTGTTCTTGCCTAAAGTGTGAAAGGCTAAGGAACAAGGAGAAGGGAGCTTGAGCCCCATTCTCAAAATACCATCTTCTGTTGCAACCAGCAGGCTGCGCCCTGCTTTCAAATTTTTGTACTGTTTTTGAATTAATTTTTTTTTGTAAAAAGAGTTGACTTTTCTCCTTTTTTTTTAATTTAATTTTTTTTGTATATGGTACAAATTAAATAAAAGGACAGCTAATTAACTGATTTTGTTTTACTATTACTATTTTTCTAATAGTACTTAAAAAAGCGGTAAAAACAACACGAACCGACGCAACCACTCGCGCACGACTCGCAACCAACACGCGCTCGCGCTAAGACTATGAACGCGTACCTGACCTAATGCGCACACACGTAAGTTATTAAAACCGATTTTATTTTATCCTCACTTTTCTAAAAAAAGCGGTAAAATAACGCGCACCGATCGCAACCAACACGCGCTCGCGTTAAGACTAGGAACGCGTGCGCAATCCGAATACGCACACAATGCCCCCGGTAGTAGGACCTGCGTGCGTAAACAATTATTTATTATTATTTTTATTATTTATTTATTTTTTGGACTCTTTTTTTGAAAGTAACGAGTAACTGCCGGTTAAAATTGGATGTTCACAGTTGCCCCTCTGCACTTATTTTTTCCTGGACAACACGCTGAACTAATCTTTCTTGTCATCTTGGTAAGAAATAAGTACAGATATGAACACCAATTTTAACCAGTGACTCATGACGCGATAAAATGAAATAACATAAAAGGGAAATTAAAGACAATGCCAGGGCGAGACCGATAGCACCAAATTAAAGACAATGCCAGGGCGAGACCGATAGCAGGAAAATTAAAGACAATGCCAGGGCGAGACCGATAGCAGGAAAATTAAAGACAATGCTAGGGCGAGACCGATAGCACAAAATTAAAGACAATGCCAGGGCGAGACCGATATCAGGAAAATTAAAGAAAATGCCAAAGCGAGACCGATAGCACAAAATTAAAGACAATGCCAGGGCGAGACCGATAGCCTGAAAAAAATAAAACGCGATGCCAGGGCGAGACCGCTAGCAGGAAAATTAAAGACAATGCCATGGCGAGACCGATAGCAGGAAAATTAAAGACAATGCCAGGGCGAGACCGGTAGCACAAAATTAAAAATGCGATGCCAGGGCGGAACCGATATCATGCAGTGTCGGGGCGTAACCGATAGCACTAAACTTAAAAATGCGATGCCAGGGCGGAACCGATAGCATGCAGTGCCAGGGCGTAATCGATAGCACAAAACTTGAAAATGCGATGCCAGGGCGGAACCGATTGCATGCAGTGTCAGGGCGTAACCGATAGCACAAAACTTAAAAATGCGATGCCAGGGCGGAACCGATAGCATGCAGTGTCAGGGCGTAACCGATAGCACAAAACTTAAAAATGCGATGCCAGGGCGTAACCGATAGCACAAAACTTAAAATGTGATGCCAGGGCGTAACCGATAGCACAAAACTTAAAAATGCGATGCCAGGGTGGAACCTGTAGCATGCAGTGCCAGGGCGTAACCGATAGCACAAAACTTAAAAATGCGATGCCAGGGCGGAACCGATAGCATGCAGTGCCAGGGCGTAACCGATAGCACAAAAATAATTTTGATGATGAGAAAATGCATTGTTAGAGCCATCAGTAAAATGCAATGAATGTTTTTCTATAAAAGGTCAATTTTTTAGAACTTGAACCATTGCGCCGAACTCTCGATCTTCGACCAATCAAACCTTTTACCCTTTTTCCTTCACCGACCCTGTTAACCCTCTTTACTTGTCTTATCAAGTATGCTTTTGGAACCCTTTGAGGTGTTACGCGGGACCCTTAAGGTTGCTTCGAGACTATTGAGCTCCCTTGCCTTTTCTCTTTTAATTTTGGCGTAAGGGTGCACCAGTTTTCACTTTCTCTTCAGTAACCAATTGAGCTCCTTTTCGACTGTTGAGATGTTACTAACACGCTTCGTCTTGAAGTTTGCTAAATTTAAATCGTTTTACTTGAGACGTAAATTAAATGAAATGAACACTGATGCAAGGATACGTGGAGAACAAGACAAAAATGATTTAAGATAGGAATTTATTGGTACAAGTATTCTAGAAAACTGCAATAACAAGGAAAATGATAACAAGAAAGGAAGTGATAGGAACTTTCACATGACTTTTGCCCCATTAAAAGTTGTTTGATCGTCCGTTCATCGGCCCTTTTTGCATTTGAAGATGTAAAAGCTGACTCTTGCCAGTTGTGGGATCCAATCGTCCTAGTGTGAACTTTCCCGAAGATCCTCATGCTCATTTTTATATCTATGCCCCTTTCGATGGCCCTAATTTTTGCCTAGACCGCCCTTTCGGTCTAGCGGGCTTTTGTCGACCCTAACTTTTTCCTAGACCGCCCTTTCGGGTTGTCGCTCTAGCGGGCCCTTTCTCTTCTTTCATTTTATTTTCTTTTAGGCATAGAATTTCTTGACGGCGTCTGAATTTATTGGCTTTGATAGTTCCTGTCCCTCCATGTCCAAGAGAATCAAGGCTCCACCAGGAAACGCGTTTTTAACCACATAAGGACCCTCATAGTTGGGTGCCCACTTACCGCGAGCATCCTCTTGATGGGGTAGTAGCTTCATTAATACCAGGTCCCCAGGCTGAAATTCTCTTGGGCGGACTTTCTTATTAAAGGCTTTGGCCATCCTACTCTGGTACAACTGCCCATGACAAATAGCTGTCAGTCTCTTCTCATCAATCATGTTTAACTGCTCATATCGGGCCTTCCCCCATTCTGACTCTTCCAACTCTGCTTCCATCAACACTCTCAGGGATGGTATCTCGACTTCGACGGGGGATACTGCCTCCATCCCGTATACCAAGGAAAATGGTATTGCCCCAGTGCTAGATCGTATCTTAGTACGATACGCATGTAGAGCATATGGCAGCATCTCATGCCAATCTTTGTAATTAACCACCATTTTGGCAATGATCCTTTTGATGTTCTTATTAGCTGCTTCCACAGCGCCATTCATCTGGGGTCTGTAGGGAGTTGAGTTGTGATGCTTGATTTTGAAGTTTTCGCATAGCCTCAGTATTTCTGTACCATTGAGGTTAGGAGCATTGTCTGTGATTATTCTTTTAGGAATCCCATACCAGCATATGACGTCTTTCTTCAGGAACTTGGCGAACACCTTTTGGGAAATACTGGCATACGAGGAAGCTTCTACCCATTTAGTGAAATAATCAATTGCCACTAATATGAATCGGTGCCCATTTGACGCTTTGGGATTAATTGGCCCGATAACATCTATTCCCCACATGGAAAACGGCCAAGGGCTCGTCATATTGTGCAGAGGAAAAGGAGGTGCATTGATTCTATTGGCGTACAACTGACATTTGAGACATTTCCTTACATGTGCTATGCAATCAGCCTCCATGGTAGACCAGTAAATGCCACTTCTCATGATTTTACGAGCCATCATATGGCCGTTTGCATGGGTCCCACAGATCCCCTCATGCATTTCAATCATAACTCTCTTAGCTTCCTTAGCATCTACGCACCTCAACAAGGTACCATATTGACTTCTTTTATAAAATATTTCTCCAATCAAAAAGAAAGTCACCGCCAGCTTTCTAATCGTCCTTTTGTCTACGTCGTTCGCGCCGGTGGGGTATTCTCCAACTTGAATGTACCGCTTTATATCATAGAACCATGGTTCATTGTCAGGCTCTTCTTCTACATCGGCACAACATGCTAGTTCATCCCTGACCTTTATGCGGATGGGCTGGATCTCTGCATTGACATTTAGTTTAAACATCGCGGCTAGGGTAGCCAAGGCATCAGCAAACTTGTTTTTATCTCGTGCTAGGTGGGCGAACGTCACTTCTTCAAAACTCGTAATCAGCTGAGTCAGATTCTTCTGGTAAGGAATTAATTTTTTGTCCTTTGTTTGCCACTCGCCTTTTATTTGGTAAATGATAAGTGCTGAGTCTCCAAACACCTCTAATATTTTCACACCAAGGTCAATCGCGACTTGAAGACCACTCGCACAGGCCTCGTATTCTGCGATGTTGTTAGTGCATTCAAAGCTTAGCTTGATAGCTACTGGGTACTGTTTACCCTTTGGTGAGATTACAACTGCCCCAATGCCATTCCCATACATGTTAACTGCTCCGTCGAAGTACATTTTCCACATGTTGCTTGTTTCTTCACCCTCATCGGCGTTCATTATTCCTCTTTCCCCATCGTCTGGGTCAAACGATTGTCCTTCTTCAAGAGGGTTTTCAGCCAAATGGTCGGCGATGATTCCCCCTTGATTGACTTCTGTGACACATACTTGATGTCATATTCTGACAAGATCACTTTCCATTTTGACACCCTTAAGGAGACATGAGGGCTTTTGTTTGCGGCGTTCGTGTGTATTCTAATCGCAATGTTAGTGCAAGTATACACGTCGTACAAGTAATAAAGTGGATAAAAATAAGAGATCGTTCCCACGAGGATTGATTTACTTTCAAAGTTCAAGTCTTCAAAACACAAGTGAAACAAGTAATAAATCGGCACTAAAAGTTGGTATTATGATTAAGAACGTAGATAAAGCAAGTAAACAAGAAGTGGTTGTGAATATGGAAGAGTATGAGTTGGATTGCTGCATGCAAGTAAATCTCCTCTAGTCAGACGTTATAACGTTTACACGTTAACACGTACAAATGCTATGTTGTATAGACGTTATAACGTTTGAACGCTGCTGCAAAAGAGCTGTGCTTTTCAGTCACAAAACGTCAGAGCTTCAAGTACTAGAATTCCTATGTCTAGGTTCTAAGTAGGCCTACTCCTGTATTTTAAGTACCCACAGCAATGTCCTATGAACTATTATCCATTCTATGTCTAGACTTAGATAAAAATGCCTAAATGTCTTTAGTGCACCTTTTCATTCACATAAATCTTTGAGTTCTTTTCATAGACCATGTCTGTACCTATGAATCTACTTGTTTTAAGTGGCCAATTTCAAAACAAGTTTGGAAATATTAACATGCAAAGATTAAAAACGCATAAACATCAATACTTCATAGCATTAAACTAGAGGTTCATTACATGCAAAACAACAACCCAACTACCAATGTTTAGCTCATGCTGAGCATCTTTACAGAAAGAAGAGGAGTTAAAATCCAAATACCGTACATAGAGAAAAGGAGACTAAACGCAAAAGATACGCCTAAGTAGCCTTCCTTCATGCACGCTGTAGAGACGTTACAACGTCTGAGCTTCACAGTAATGGTTGCGAATGGAAATAAAAATTGGAGCTTGAGAAAATTTCAAATGAAGAAGTCTGTGTCCAGAACTTCTCTAGGAAAAACTATCTCTGAAAATGGAGGAAGGTGGATGATGAATGGATTGCCCCCGTATGATGCCCCCTTGCCTTTCCTTTTGTAGAGAGAGAATAGCCAAGGTCAAAGGGGGTCACATGCTTGCTGATGTCACTCCCCACCTTCCAAGCTTGCTTGTAGATTGACTCTGTTCTGAAATGACACCGCACTGCTACAGTGCGTCAGCCGCGTCAGCGCTGAGGAGAGAGAAGATCTTCTGCACTTCTGGATCTTTGACTATCATTACTTGTGTGCCAAAAATGAGATATCTCTTTCTTGCTTTGCTGCCTTCCTTCAGACGTGACGAGAGACGCTGCCACGTTCAGCTCACTGCACAAACACAAGAAGCATCAAAATGTTCACAAAGGCGCCAATTGGCACCAATATGCTTAGAATTTGTAATTTAGCCCCCTTTCTAACTAAAAGTGATAAACTAACAGAAACTTAATAGAAACAACCTACTATTGCCAGAGAACTTGCATGATTTATCTTTGAATAAGTATAAATAACTCATATAAATATGAGTTATCACACCCCCAAACTTAAATCATTGCTTGTCCTCAAGAAATCAAAATACAACATATGAAAAGATGCAAGAAATTAAATACACCGGCAGTTTACACCCTGCTCATCCATTTTGATCAAAAATTTTCCTCAAGGGGCTAATTCCTTCAGACTTACACTACACACTCACGCACCAATGCACAATTACATTCTAGATTCATCACTGCCCAAAGTGAGTGTGTGATCTCTGTATCAATTCTATTCCGAGCTAGGTTCAGAAGCTACCCTAGCCTATGAAAGAGTGGTTTCCATATGGTGAGAGTATAACATCTTTCAAAACAGAGAGTAGGCTAACATTTCCACATAAGACATGAGGGTTATTTTAAGCACGACAAAGGGTCTTAATTTAGGTGCTAGGACAAGATTAGTGCAAACTACTTTTCTGACACAACACAAAACACACAGAGGACTGCAACCCCTCATTACTGAGCAACTTTCATTTGATTCACTTCACTTTTGGTTTGGAGTTTTTGTGATTTTCTCCTTTTTGATCCTTTGGATTTGACAATTTTGGATTGAGATATTTGGGGTACCCAGTACTTGTTTCGGGAAATTGCAGCAAACACAGAGGACATGTGGATTTTTCCACTTATTTGAAACAACACACACTTTTTGGTCTTTTTGGAGTAGACGTTATAACGTTTGATAATACAGAACACAACACACAAACACACACGGCATACGTTATAACGTTACGGGTAGACGTTACAACGTTGCACTCACACTACACCTGCACTAATCATCCTACAGTCTTTGCACCCAGCCTTAGTGCAACCTGATATACCCCCAAACTTAGTTTCTACTGCTACTCTAAGTTTTTAATCAAGTTTTACCATCACCATAGTCAACCAAAACTAGCTTTTGCATCACATAGTCCCTAGCTAACTAGGTTTTCCTCAAAACAGAGTTTGTGTGGAAGCAGTAATCAATTCTATTCATCTAAGCATGCATCAGCTACTCACACAAATTCACACACAGTCATTCCTAGATTTAGCCCAAAGAGAAACATTTTTGATGATTAATAGAGTAGGGAAGTAAACTGATTTTGCATTTGATTTTATGCATACACAAAACATAAAAATGATCCTCCCCCCCCAAACAGAAAGATGAGCAGTGTCCTCACTGCTCACTGATATTTAGAAGAGGGAAGAGGAACACTCAATCACAATAAAAGCAAACAAACTAGTGACTACTAACTATCCAGACGTTGTAACGTCTGGACAGCAATTTATTTGTACTGAAATTACAAACTATAACTATACTACTGCTAAAAAGAGGGCTAACTTACTTGTTCAGGACACCAGACCTGAGCCTTCCACTCTGTCTGGCTGGGATGCCTGCTTGAGCAGTCTTCTTTTTCTTTTCCTTCTTCTTCTTCTCGCCTGCACCATCAGCAGCAGCAACTGAAACTTCAGCTTCTTGGGACATCGTTGCATTGCTCTCAGCAATTCTTTTCTTTGCTTCCTCCCATGCTTTCTGTTTTTCCATCTCTTCAGGATTAATCTGCTGTTGTTCTTTGGGGTCCTTCTGGGCTTGTTCATCCTCTGGTTCCTTAGACGTTGTAACGTCTGCAGCTTTTTCAGTAACAACAGCAGGAGCATTCTCTGAACCACTAGCAGCAACAAATGCTGCACTGGTAGCTGTGGCTGGCTTGTCCTTAGCAGCTTCAGATTTCTTCCTTACCTGCAACTTTTGCCTTTTGGTTGCAGGAGCATCAGCTAGTTGTTCTTCTTCTTTACCAGGTCTGGTTTCTTCACTTGCAGCAGCTAATTCATGCCTTTTCTTCTTCCCAAATGGATTCTGGCTGGGTACAGTCTTGACTCTTTGCTTTTTGGGTGGGGAGATGAGTTGTGGGTCTGGGTTACTTCCAACATCAGTTGGTTCAGACGTTGCCACGTCTCCACCGGTTACTTCTGGAATGGATGGTTGTGATGGCTCTTTAGTTGGTTCAGGTTGGGTGGGGGTTGGTTGTGAAATGGGTTGATCTTGAGGTTCAGATTGTGGTGTTTTGGGGATGTTTTGGGCATGGGTGGATTGTTCTTTAGCTGAGGGTTGGGGTTGTTTGGCTTTTGGTGATGGAGGTGTGGGCTTGGCTGGTTCTTTGAGTGTTTGGGTTGGTGGAGAGTCAGCCTCAATATCAGTCTTATCACTGGAGCTTCCTTTCTCTTCTGAATGTGTTTCTTCCTCATCATCACTTAGGATTTCCCTGCTCACCTTCTTTGATTCCTCTGCATCACTTTCACTGATGCTATCCATATCAGCTGATTTGAGCTCTTCTTCCTCACTACTTACCTTCTTCTGTTTTTTCTTTGCTGGGCTCTTTCTTTTTGTGGCTGGTTTTCTTGTTTTCTTAATTCTTTCCTTCTTCACTGCCCTGAGGTTCATTGTTGATAAGGGTATATTGTCTTCATCTTCCCCTTGCATCCAATCTGGAAGGACTGGTTCTTCAATTACCATCTTGCCTTTTGTTATCTGCGCATTCACCTTCTTTTGCCATTCAAACTGTTCCTTGACAAACTTGGCTAAGCTGTTTTGCTGGTCCATCAGACGTTGTAACGTCTGTGCATCAACTGACGTGGTAGCATCTGCAGCTCTCTGCCTAGCTTTGAACTTTGTAGAGAATGCCCCTTGGGGTTCCTCTCTTAGCTCAGTGGCTTCAATATCCACTCCGGCCTCCATGCAGAGATCAGTGATTAAGCAGGGGAAGTATAGGTATCCATCCTTCCTGTTCTGCCATTTGTTTATCTCCCTATTGATGAGCTTACCCACCTCAATCTTATCTCTTGACATAATAGCATCAATAGCAATCAGCCTCTCCTTATCAACCCAGAGAGTGTGAGAAGTGGGTATCAAACAGTGCCTAATGAAATGAAACCAAGTGCTGGCCTAATCACAAAGGTATCTTTTTAAAATTTTGAATTCATTCCCATGGTCGCCTCTTCGCTCCCAAACAGCTCCTTCAACACATATTCTTTCTTTGATTTCCGTCATCTCCCCCACTCCGTAAGTCTTTTGCTTTACCTCAACTGCCTTGCCATAGTAACCCAGCCCAAAGTAGTCATTTATGACTCTTACACCAAATTTAACTTCTTCACTGCGAACGATGGAGGTGCTTGAAAGCTCTCCATCGGTTCTTTCAACGATTCCTTTGTAGAAGTCATGCACCAGAGTTGCAATGTACTCCTTTCTGTGAACTACAAATTTCTGCCATCCTAATGCTGCCACAGTTGAGAGAAAATCAGGATTCGGGTTTTCCAAGCTAAAGCCCCTTTCGGGTAGCAAGGCTTTCTTCTTTGAAGTAATGGGAATTTCTGGAATTGGGTCAGAAGAAGAACCTAGGTTAACATTCTTTCCTTTGCCAGATGATTTTACTGCAGCTTGCTTGGTTTTTGTCATGGTGATTGAATGAGTTTTCTGGAGAGTGGAGGATTTAAGAATTGAGATTTGGGGGAAGGGATAAGATTACGGTTTCTGAAGGTGTATGCAGGTGGTTTTGATGATTATAACTGTTGTGTGTTTATTGGGGAGAGTTTATGGGGAGTTGAGAAGTAGGTGGTGGCGTGGGCTTGGAAAAAGGGGTAACCGTTGAGAAGAGACGTCATGGTCACTTTGGCAGTCACGACTTTGAAAAAAGAGATATTTTCATAAAAAAAAAAAATTCATTTGAAAACTGCTTGACTCATTTTCTTTTCTTTTTTCATTTAAAACTTTACCCAGGCAGCAAACGTGACAACATCCTAGACACGCAAAGACGTTATAACGTTTACCATACTTGAGTCCTCAATCTCTCATACCTTCAGCTCCCATTCCTACAAAACAAAAATTTAAGGACACAAAATTGTTGGTTAGTTAAAACCATTGGGTTGCCTCCCAAGAGCGCTTGCTTTAAGAGTCTTCAGCCAGACTATTCCCTTTTTAATTCAGGGGTTGTTGAGAGCCACTGTGGTCTTGTCCCTAACCACATGTTCTCCATGGTATTGCTTCACTCTTTGGCCATTGACTTTGAAAGTGGAATTAGTTTTCTCATCAAACAGGTCCACAGCACCATGAGGATAGACTTTTACCAGCTTGAAAGGTCCTGACTATCTTGATTTTAGCTTCCCAGGGAACAACTTTAACCTTGAATTAAACAGCAAAACTGGTTGTCCCTCTACTAGCTCCCTTCTTTGAATTTTCTGATCATGCCACTTCTTGGTTTTCTCCTTATAGATTGCTGAATTCTCATAGGCAGTGTGCCTGAATTCATCTAGCTCATTTAGTTGAAGGAGTCTTGCTTGTCCAGCCTTTGAATGATCTAAGTTCAGTTGCTTCAGTGCCCAGTGAGCTTTGTGTTGGAGTTCAATAGGCAGATGACAAGCTTTTCCGAAGACTAGCTTGTATGGTGACATGCCCAGTGGTGTCTTAAATGCTGTCCTGTACGCCCACAATGCATCATCAAGGTGTAGGGACCAATCTTTCCTGTTTGGACCAACCATCTTCTCAAGTATTCTTTTAATTTCTCTGTTGGAAATTTCTGCTTGACCACTTGTCTGTGGGTGATAAGCTGTAGCAATCTTGTGCTTCACTCCGTACTTAGCTAATAAGTTCTCAATTAGCTTGTTACAGAAGTGAGAGCCTTCATCACTGATTATAGCTCTTGGAGTACCAAATCTTGTGAAGATGTTTTGCTTAAGGAATTTGCTGACTGATTTGGCTTCATTATTGGGCAAGGCAATAGCTTCCACCCATTTTGATACATAATCCACAGCTACCAAAATATATAAGTTTCCATGAGACATAGGAAATGGCCCCATGAAGTCCATTCCCCAAACATCAAACAGTTCCACTTCAAGGATATTTGTCATTAGCATTTCTTGCTTGTTGGAGATGTTTCCAGTTCTTTGGCATTTATCACAGCTTTTCACTAATTCATGAGCATCTTTGAAGAGTGTTGGCCAATAATACCCTGACTGTAACACCTTGTCATACCCCAATTTTGTCCGGCTTAGGTCCAAACCCTAATTTTCCACACAAAAAGGAAAATATAAAAAATAACTTATGCATTGCATTTTGGGTCCTAGAAATCATTCCAAAGTTTTTGAAATCATTTTTAGGGTTAGAATGCACTTTTTGGGAAATTAGGGTTTTTAGGGTCAAAAAGGGCATTTTGGTCATTTCTCACAAAAGGGTCTACAAACATAATTTTTGCATTTTTTAATAAGCCTCATGCATGAAAATAATTTTTAGAAAGTATAAAATTGATTTTATCATGCATATAATGTATTCTTGATGAATAAGGAAATAATCGATTACGTCATATCCTTCCTTCAAGCAAATAATCGATTATCTACTCTGAAAATCAAGCAAATAATCGATTATCTACTTGTTTCATTCAAGCCAATAATCGATTATTTGCTCTAAGAAAACAAGCAAATAATCGATTATCCCCTTCCCCTTTTGAAGCACATAATCGATTATTAAGATGTCCATATTTTCAGGAAAGCAAATAATCGATTACCTTCTTATTTCATTCAAGCAAATAATCGATTATTTGCTCTATGAAAACAAGCAAATAATCGATTATCCCCTTCCCCTTTTGAAGTACATAATCGATTATTGAATCTGAGATCCAAGGCACATAATCGATTACATCTCCCAAGTTATTTCCAACATAATCGATTACCTAGTTTCCTAAAATAGATCAAATCTGATTTCCTATAAATAGGAAGCTCATTTTTCATTTCAAACACACGCATTCTTCACGAGATCAGAGAAAAAAACTCATTTTTGCGAGATCCCTCACATTTTAGAAAAAAAACTCTGCTACGCTTTATTTTTTCGCTCTATCCGTTCCGTTGGTCCGTCAGAGTCGATCTTCTGCAAGAGTTAGTCGGGATTTGCGTTCTTCAGATTTGTAATATCTGTCTTCATCAGAGGTATTTCAGTCTTTTCATTTGTTAATATTTAGTTATTGTGATCCATGTGATTTAAACTTAGCTATAGCATTTATCTACTCGTTCTTGTATATTATCGTCCATTGTTGATGACGAACCATATGATTCCCACTTATGCCTAGTGCATCATGTTCTAAGTGGTGAAGATGGTCTCGGGTGATTCAGCTTGCCCCTTTCAAACCCTTTCAAAAACATTTTTTAATTAGAACTACGTCGCTTTGATTCCCGTTTGGGATACGTAGGAGCGAGCCACGTTCTCGTCAAGCGCAACAAATAAAAATTCTTTTCATTCCCCTAAACCAATCATTTTCATAAAACAAACAAAAATCGTTTTCAAACCCATTGTTGCTAGTAGCTCATCAGAGCCTCTGTTCGTTTAGCTATTAGTGACAATGTCCTTTTCTCCTAAAAATAATAAACGATGATCCATCATGACCTTTGTTAGTTTGATCATCGTACAAATCAATCTCTTTCGAAAATTACTTTTCAAAAGGATAATAAAAAAACAAGTTGTTATCAATAGTCCATCAGAACCTTTGTTCGTTTGACTAGCGGTACAACTCTCTCTTTTGAGTATTTAGTAAGTGATTCATCATAGCCTCTGCTAGTTTAATCATTTGCTAACGCTCGTCCTATTTCAAAAACTCACTAAAAAAAGATAAAAAAACAAAAATTTTTCAAAAAGAACCAAGAACTACGTAGCTTTGAATTCTCCATCGCACCGGGAGATACGTAGGAGCGGGCCATGTCCCGTCAAGCACTTTTTCTAAAAACCCCTTTTTTCCCCCCTTCTCACCTAAAATAAAATTTTCATTAAAGATTTCCCATTCATCTCCAAATAAGAAATAAATAGGCAAATCTAGGTATTTTTCAAATCAAACGTTAAAACCACACATTTAATTAGAGGTTCCCTTTCGGTAGAAAGGACGTGCGCGGTGCTAACACCTTCCTCGCACGTAATCGACCCCCGAACCTATATCTCTAGTTTTCAAAAGACCATCCGCCTTGTCCAAAAGACCTTTTTTCAATGTTTTGGTCTTAAAATTAAAATATTGGTGGCGGCTCCAACTTTTTCCACGTTGTACATTGAGAAACCCAACCGGGATTTTTCGGGGTGCAACACACCTTTGCTGCAGTTCTGGTTCCTCCAAAATGTCCTCCATAAGGTGATGCATGACATTGTTGTAACACATGAAGTTGTTCCTCTTCAGCAAGGCATCTCCTAAGCAACTGATCTTGACACATCTTATACAGATAGGGCTCATCCCAAAAATAGTGCTTCACGGTGTGGAAGAATTTTTTTCTTTGCTGATGGTTGAAATCCACAGGCACAATCTTGCTGACTAGGAAGTTGACTATATCAGCATACCAGGGTGCAGTAGCATCAGACGTTATAACGTTTGAAGAAATTTCCATAGACGTTGTAACGTCTTCAGCTACTGTCAGCAGTTTTTCATCAGGGAAATTTTCTTTTATCTCTTCTGCACCTGTACCTGCATCAACATTCTCAAGCCTAGAAAGGTGATCAGCAACTTGGTTCTCCACCCCCTTTTTATCATGAATTTCCAAGTCAAATCCTTGGAGGAGGAGAACCCATCTGATGAGTCGTGGCTTTGCATCTTTTTTAGCAATCAAATACTTGATGGCTGAGTGATCAGTAAAAACAATAACTTTTGCACCCACCAAGTATGATCGAAATTTGTCAAAAGCAAATACAACAGCCAGCAACTCTTTCTCAGTTACAGTATAATTTAATTGGGCATCATCTAAGGTTTTACTAGCATAATAGATAGAGTGTAAAATTTTGCCATACCTTTGACCCAATACAGCTCCCACAGCGTAGTCACCCGCATCACACATTAATTCAAATGGTTTGGACCAGTCAGGAGTGACTATCACAGGAGCTGTTACAAGGGCAGTCTTCAATTTCTGGAAGGCTTCATGACATTGCTCATCAAAGTTGAAGACGTTATCACGTTGCAGCAGCAGACACAAAGGTTTGGAAATTTTTGAGAAATCCTTGATAAACCTTCTCTAAAAACCAGCATGCCCTAAGAAACTTCTAATACCTTTGACAGTGGTAGGTGGAGGTAATTTGTCAATAACATCAATTTTTGCTTTATCAACCTCCAACCCTTTCTTTGAAATCTTGTGCCCCAAAACAATTCCCTCTTGAACCATAAAGTGGCATTTCTCCCAGTTGAGTACTAAGTTGGTCTCTTCACATCTTACTAGAACTCCTTCTAAGTTATCCAAGCATGCCTTGTATGAGTCTCCATAGACTGAAAAGTCATCCATGAAAACTTCCATGGATTTTTCAATAAAATCAGAGAATAAAGCCATCATACACCTCTGGAATGTTGCAGGAGCATTACACAGCCCAAATGGCATCCTTCTGAAGGCAAAGGTACCATAGGGACAAGTGAATGTGGTCTTCTCTTGGTCCTCAGGCACAATAACTATCTGGTTATATCCTGAGTAACCATCAAGGAAACAATAGAATTCTTTGCCTGCAAGTCTATCCAACATCTGATCAATAAATGGCAGAGGAAAATGGTCCTTCTTGGTTGCTTTGTTCAGCTTTCTGTAGTCCATACATATCCTCCATCCAGTCACTGTCCTTGTTGGAATCAATTCATTTTTGTCATTGGTCACCACAGTAACTCCACCCTTCTTTGGTACACATTGAACTGGGCTCACCCATGAGCTGTCACTGATTGGGTAGATGATTCCTGCGTCTAACCATTTGATGATTTCCTTCTTGACCACCTCTTTCATTATTGGGTTCAATCGCCTTTGCCCTTCAATGCTGTTCTTTGCATTCTCTTCTAAGACAATTCTGTGCATACAAATTGTGGGACTGATACCCTTGATATCCGCCATTTGCCAACCAATGGCTTTCTTGTGTCTTTTCAAGGTGCTAATGAGATCACTTTCCTGCTCTTGTGAGAGATTAGAAGAAATGATCACAGGTAAAGAATCATTTTCCCCTAAAAAGGCATACTTCAGGTGATCAGGTAACACCTTCAGCTCCAGCGTGGGTGGTTCTTCAATGGAAGGAACTATCTTCTTGAGATTGGAGTCTTCTTGCCCCAAAGATTCATACTTCTTTGTCCACGCCTTGGGTACAGGAGAGTTAGACGTGACAACGTCTATAGCTGACGTTGTAACGTCTAACGGAACAGCTTCTTCTGCTAACAACTCTTGAATCTCATCATTGCCCAGAATCTTCTCCAAGTGGTCATTATCTTCATTGAATTGTTTTTGAACCACATGGTCAAGGGCAACCACAAAGGAACATTCCTCTGTGTTAGGTTCTGGATACTTGAGTGCGTTGAGGACGTTGAACTTGACTTCTTGGTCATTGACTCTCATGATTAATTCTCCTTTCTGCACATCAATGAGTGTCCTTCCAGTGGCTAGAAATGGTCGCCCCAAGATGATAGGAACTTCCTTATCTGCATCAAAATCTAAAATAACAAAGTCTACTGGAAAAACAAATTTGTCAACTTTAATCAAAACATCTTCTAATATGCCCCCAGGATAAACTTTACTTTTATCAGCTAAGGTAAGACTTAAAGAAGTAGGTTTGGCAGTTCCTATACCAAGTTTTTCATAAATGGACTTGGGGATCAAGTTAATACTTGCCCCCAAGTCACATAAAGCTTTACCAAGGTAAAAATCTCCAATGGAGCATGGTATAGTAAAACTGCCAGGATCCTTCAGTTTTCTAGGGAGTTTATTCTGCATTATTAAGCTACATTCTTCAGTTAAAGCAATAGTTTCAAACTCCCCTAGCCTTCTTCTTTTGGAGATGATATCCTTTAGGAACTTGGCATAGTTTGGCATCTGCTGTAGAGCTTCAACCAAGGGAAGGTTTATGTGTAGCTGTTTGAGCATCTCCATGAACTTGCTGAATTGCTTGTCTTCATGAGCTTTCTTTAGTCTTTGAGGGTAGGGTGGAGGAGGATATTCAGGTACAAGCTTAGGAACAGTCTTGATTCCTGGTTCAGAACTAGACGTTGTAACGTCTGGTTGAGATAGCACAATATCTGGAATAATCTTCTCTTTTTCTCCACTTTTGTTTTTCTCCTTTTCCTTCCCTGGCACCTCGGGTTCCTTAGGCATAGATGGGTCAGGATACTCAGTTCCACTTCTTAATGAGATAGCATTTACCTGTGCATTCACCACATCTTTACCATTTGACTTAGATGAAGATGGTGTTTCAGTTGTGGATGGAAGAGATCCATTCTGCCTTTGAGTAAGAGCTGAGGCTATCTGCCCAATTTGGTTCTCCAAAGTTTTGATTGAAGACTCATGGGTCTGTAAGGTTGCCCTACAATCGCTTATAAAAGTTTTCATCAAGGCTTCCAAATTGCTGTTGTTGTTATTCTGCATGTACTGCTTTTGTTGTTGAGGGGGAAATCCTGGGGGTATTGCAGGAGCAGAATCGCTAGCATTCAAAGAATTGTTGTTTTTCCAACCAAAGTTTGGGTGATTTCTCCAATTTGAATTGTAAGAGTTGGAGTAAGGACTGTTACCTTTGTTATGGGATACAAAGTTTACAGACTGAGGGTTATGGGGACACTCTTCGTAGATATTCCCTCCTTCACAATAGACACACACTACTCCCCCAGAAGGTGTTGGTTCAACAGTTGCAGCAGTCTGTCTTTCAGACGTTGCCACGTTTGGAGTACTCATGTTTTTAATCATGTTGGTCAGGGAAGCAACCTGAGCAGAAAGGGCAGTTACTTCACTTATCTCATGGACACCAGCCTTCTTTCCGGGAGTGAATCTTTCAGAAGGCCAATGGGCATTATGAGTGGCTATGTCTTCAATAAGCCTGCATGCCTCAGAGAAAGACATGTTCAATATGACACCACCGGATGAAGCATCAAGTATAAGCCTGGTAGGCTGATCTAGACCATTGTAGAAAGTCTCCATTTGAATAACCACGGGTATACCATGGTGTGGGCACATTCTTAGTAATTCCTTCCATCTTTCCCAAGCCTCAAACAATGATTCCCCTTCCCTTTGTTTGAAGGAAGTGATGTCATTTCTTAACTTAGCATTTTTGTTGGGAGGGAAGTATTTTCCAAGAAATTTCTCAGCTAGCTCGTCCCAAGTGTGAATTGAATTTGGCTCCAAGGAGTTCAACCAATTCTTGGCCTTATCCTTGAGAGAATATGGAAATAACTTCAATCGGAAGGCATCTTCTGAGACTCCAGGGATGACAAAGTTGCTACACACATCTAAAAATTGCCTTAGATGTGCATAAGGATCTTCTTGAGGGAAACCCCCAAATTGCCCTGCAGTTTGCAGCATTTGGAACATCATTGGCTTGAATTCAAAGTGACCAGTATGAATGGGTGGTCTTGCAATGCCTGTTTGTAAATGGACAGGATTGAGCACGGC
This sequence comes from Astragalus membranaceus, assembly GCA_039519185.1. Lineage (NCBI taxonomy): Eukaryota > Viridiplantae > Streptophyta > Magnoliopsida > Fabales > Fabaceae > Astragalus > Astragalus membranaceus. The sequence goes on from CM076848.1 coordinate 46,142,556, forward strand.
ATAATCACGCATAGGCCTGTCTCTATCATTGACCATGTCTTGTGGCCCTGCATTGATGAGTTGCTGTCTCTGCCAGTGTTCATCATCAACATATGTCTCTGTATGAGTCTGTGGTCCATGACCACGTTCTCTACCTCCAGCATCAGAGTGCCTTCCTCCTCTTGGAGTACGTCCACCTCTAGAGCTTCTACCACCAGTACCATGTTCAGACATGATTGGTGGCTGAAATTGCTGGTGTTGTTGCTGCCTTCTTAACCTTTATTGTCTCCTTAATCGCCTGGAGGTTCTTTCAGGTTCTGGATAGAATTCAGGCTCAGATCCACTCCCTGGTTCAGTTGAACTAGAGCTTGAACTGGAACTAAGCATACGCTGTAACGTTTACCTGTTCACTTACAGAAACAACAAACAACACAACAGAATTCTTTCACCTAGTGTTTTAATACTTGTTGAGCAATTGTTATACCCCAATTTTGTCCGCCTTCTTTTAGTCACTTGTTTTATTTAATTTGTATTTTGAGTAGTTAGAATAGCGTCTTTTTTTAATTTAAGCCAATTTCAATTATCCGTTCAATTAAGCTGAAATACCGTTACTTAGACTAGGCATGCGCGCGAATGATCGATCTTTTCGCGCATTCTTCAGTTTAATCTTGATATTTGGGCCTAGTTGAACCTAAGTGGGCTTATTTAAATCGCTTTTCTCACTATTGGGCTTATCATTTTGATTTGGGTCTACAAACGTGGTTCCGATTCATTTTTTTAGTATTTATCGCTTAATGGGCCTATTTCTTCTATTTGGGTTTCATTCTCAGCACATTTGTTCAGTCGGGCCCATTTTCGTTTTGTGTTTGGCCTAACTTCTTAGTTCTTTTTTTTAGTATTCTTTATTTGCCGTTTTAATTTATTTTGAGTAGTTCGTAGTCCAAAAATGTCAAATATTATTTTTATTACAATTTAGGAGTATTTAGAGTCCAAACTGTCCAAAAATACAAAAAAATACAAAAAAAAAATATAAAAAAACGAAAATGTACAAAAAATAGGAAAAGGGTTGCAAGCAGCACTCCAAGCTGCTACAGCTGCTACTGGGCCTGCAGGGCCTGCAAAGGTATCAGATCTGAAAAGAAAATAACACGGTCAAAGCCCTTTCAAACGTAATTAATGTCTGACCTATTTTTTTTTTAGTATAAATAGGCAGTCAACCCTCAAAGAAAAGGGGGATCAGACACAATCATGCACAAAAACAGATGGCAAAAATCACTAAAAAATAAAGATTAAGGTTTCACATTGAAACCCTAATTCCAAAACAGTGTTTTCTTTCTTTGAAGTTCAAAAAATTCAAAGAAGCAATAGCAGTCAAAGATCCAAAGAAGCAGGTACGCAGGTAGAGCAGCCACAAACAACAGTACCAGTAACTCAGATCTGCAGTGACAACAAAGCAAAAGGATACCTAACAGAAGCTGGAAGACAGGTTGGTTTTATCCTTAAATCAAAAAAAACATACATAGGGATCTGTCATGTTTGTATACTAAACTGTCAAAAAATAGCGACCACAACAGCATTGCTATTATCATCATTTCTTGTTTCCTGTTCAACCAGAATATTAACAAAAAAAATAAAATCAAAAGAGGGTTTGTATGGTTATTTTCACAATAGGATTCGGGTTCAGTATAGAATAGAACATACTAATTGGTTTTTGTTTTTTTTCAAAAGATAGTAATTGAGACAAAATCATGAACAAATAATAGAGGCATAGGGAAGAAGAGGATCAAAAAACGAAACAGAAAAAAATAAAAACCGAAACTAAGAGAAAAATTAAAAAACTGACCTTTGAAGTTTTCGCCTGAGACTTCGTCTTCTCCGGCGAAGCTCCGGCGAGTCACCAAACCGTAGCTAACAACCTCGCCCCAACATCCACCACCGAACCGCCCAGCAAACCCCTTCACGGCCAGTCACCATCAGAACCACCGCATCGCCCCTCCCCCTTCGCGTCCCTCTCTTCTCCTTCTCTCGTTCTCTTCGTTCTCTCTCCTGTCCCAGCACCAACCACCTTCTCGCCGGAGCCGTCACTACGAAGCTCTCCCTCTCACCGTGAACCCGTAGCCGGCAGCGCCGTGGTGCCTCGTGTAGTTCCCCCCTTTCGGTCAGCCCCTCTCTGCATCGCCCCCCACAAATCTCTCTTTCCCTCCACGAAATCCCTCTCTCCTCGCCGTCAAACTCAACGGAGCCACCGTCCGTCGTCACCCACGCCATCTCCAGCCACCACTCCGCTTCCCTCTCAGTCGCACTCTCCTCCTCTCGCTCCCCGATCTGCGCTTCCTTCTCTCTCTCTCTCGCCGTGAAAACTGGCGAAATCTTCGCCGGAAATCTCTCTCTCTCTCGCGGCGCCGCAGCCATGGAAGGAGAAGGGTAGAATTTGAGATGAAAAATAGGGTTACGGTTTTTAGGGTTAGGCAACTTATAGTGTCTCTTTCTCTGATTTTATTTTAGTTTTATTTTTAATATTCAGATTCATAATTGCACCCCACGGATTAACACACACACCCTCCCTCACTTAAGCCCAGTTTCGCATACTGGGCCCTCCAATGCGAACTGGGCTTCCTCTTTACACCCCCGATTAATTATACAACTCCACACAGTTAATTACACTCCCATTTTACCATTTCACCCCCTTTCTCGTTTTTAATTTAATTTAATTCTCTTCAAGACAAAATAATTTCTCATAAATCAAAAACTTTGTTAATAGTCTTGTGAAGCCTTTGCTTGCAGGGTTATTAACAACGAGGTACTAGTGGTGATCACTTGGAGCCTTTGCTCAATTGATCATCATGAACGCCTAATTTTCCTAAAGATTTTCACTAAATCAAAAACTTTGTTAGTAGTCTTGCGAAGCCTTTGCTTGCATGATTATTAACAATGGAGTACTAGTGGTGGTCACTTGGAGCCTTTGCTCAATTGATCATCATGAAAGCTCAATTCTCACAATTAAACAAGATAAAAAAACAAAAACCGTTTTCCAAACAAAGAAGAACTACGTAGCTTTGAGTTCTCCATCGCACCGGGAGATACGTAGGAGCGGGTCATGTCCCGTCAAGCGTTTTTTCTAAAAAACCACTTTTCCCCCTTTTTTTCATAATAAATAAAGATTTTCATAAAGAGTTTTTTCAATGAGAAGTAGAGAGGCAAAATTAAGTATTTTCAAGTCAATACACTAAAAACCACACATTTAATTAAAGGTTCCCTCTCAGTAGAGAGGACGTGTGGGGTGCTAACACCTTCCCTGCGCGTAACTGACCCCCGAACCCTATTCTCTAGTTTCGCAAGACCAATCGCTTTCCAAAAAAGGTTTTCCTAATATTTTCCTTAATAAATATTGGTGGCGGCTTCATTGTCTTAAGAAAAGTTGTGAACGAGGAAGGTTCTCCCTCGGGGACTTTTTCGGGCGCAACAGCTGGCGACTCCACTGGGGACACTAAAAAACTTTTTTTTTTTAAAGTGGGTCAAGCCTAACTAATTAAATGTGTGGTTTATATGATTGATTTGAATGTCTTGCTTTGCCTCTCTTCTTTTTCCTTTTTCATAAGCATGTTACGTCCATGTGCATTCTTATTCTATGTTTGCTTTTGCAATAGATAGTTACTTCTTTGCTTAGTTCCCTCATGCATTTCTTCCCCTTTTCTTATCATGTCCCCTTCCTCTCTGCTCCCTTTCCTATGGTAAGCACATGCATACTTCCCTTTTCTTATCATGTCCCCTTCTTCTTTGCTCCCTTTCTTGAGGTAAGTAGTGCATTGTTATCGGCACCCTAGATTAGTTTATATTGGATCGATATTGAACCCTAGGATAAACAACATGCTATTTGTCTAGTCTGCTCTGGATTTTCATTTGCAGGTGGGGAAGGGTAGTTATTCCTAGGTGTTATGCCCTCGACACACAATTCACATCCTATACTTGTGAGCGTTGAGTGGGGCCTAAAACCCAAGGTCTGAACAAAAACCTAGGAGAGTGGGAACGATTAGTGACTGCCATTCGTAGACCTTTGTCTGTATGGCTCTCACGAAAGTTCCACCCAAGAGTGCGCTTTATCATGATGCCTCACACTCGGTAGCTTTCTACGATTGTGGGTGCCATCATGAGAGAGACTTTAGCTCTTGGTTGCCATTGTAAGGAAGTGATTAGAACCTACATGGGAGGATTACCCCTTTCGTCGACTTGAGACCCTAGGATTCCCACCCTTTGTAGGACACGGGGGCACGCCTTTGTTTGTTGCTTTAGTTTAGGCATTCCTTTTCCTTAGACTCTATTTCAAAAAATCGTAGAAAATAATATCCTTATTTTCTTACCCTCTTTTTATGTAAATGACACCATTTCGCATCCACATCATTTCGCATCCACATCATTTCGCATTCACATCGTTCCGCACCATTGCATTTGCATCTAACAAAAGTTTGACAAAAAAAAAAGAAAAAAAAACCATTCATCTTGCATTCTCTTTCATTACATAAAGATAAAACAAAAAACAATTATCATCTGCATAGCATAAGCATTTCATTTATAATTATCCTCGTCGAGTTCATCCAAGACGAGGCAGTCATGCATAAGCATTATTTCAAAAAAAAGACACAGTAGAACTACGCAAGCTTTGATTCCTCATTACAATGGGGATACGTAGGAACGGGTCATACCCCGTCAAGCACATTTTTCTAAAACCCTTTTCCAATAAATCATTTGCATCTCCAAATAATTTTCAAAATCATTTTCCAAAACTAAAAAACAAAAAAAGAAAATCATTGTGAGTATCATGCATTTCATTGCACAAAAAAAATGAAAACAAGAAAGCATCTCATTCATAATCATGAATAAAAATCATCATCAAATTTATTCAAAATGTAGCATTCATGCATCATTCCTCCATACATGCATCTCTCAACAAAGGAAGGGGTGTTGGCATTTCATACTTTGCCTTGCCTCTAAAAAATCAGTATTTAGAAAAAAGCATCATTCCTGCATCTTTCATCATTCAAAAGAAAAAAAGGGCAGTGGTATTTCGTACCATGTCTCGCCTCTAAAAAATAAAAAAAATCAAAATCAAAAATCATTTTGAAAAAAAAAAAAAGAGGGGGCATCATTCTTGCATCATTCGCATTGGCATTTTGTCTTGCATTAAAAATAACAAAATTATTTAGAATAAGCCACACTCTTCGAGTGGTCATTCTCCACGCATTTGCATCATACTTGCATATCATAATTTGTTCATTCATTCATTGCATAAAATAAGAGTTGTGATGAGAAGCGAGACGTTCTTGCGAAACAATCATCCTTTTTGAAAAAGTTTATCCTTACTTGGTTGCAAACTCAAGGTGTTCCAATGCACTCAGTTTTTCAAATCAATAGCTCATTTGCATTTCTTTCAAAAGCACTGCATCCCATCCATTCTATGACAAAAGACTGAAATAATGTATCAAAGAAAAAACAAATTTTTAACTGATGTTAACTCTCTGTGAAGCATTCTTCTAATGAGCGTGCATGCTATGAGTACATTCTCTTGCTTGGGTCCGTTGTTTTTCCTCCCTTACCACAGTTTCCCGTCCAAGTCTAGTCCCGCCCCGTCCACCCATAAAGTGCATATTCTCCCCATTAGTGCATATTTGACTTTTGATTCAAGTCCTCCATGCTGGGACAAGTCTGTGATCACTAATTTTCCTTGTCGGTATCATATAATAAACAAGAAAACAAGCTCGCTAGGTCGAAAACCCGCAAAGGGCGGCCTAGGCAAAAAGGAGCGCCCGGTGGACTGAAAACTCGCAAAGAGCGGTCCAGGCAAAAATCAGGGCACAAAAAAGGAAAAAAAAGAGCAAACACATGAAGATAGATAAATTATTGTTCTAAAGTTAAGTCTTATAGAAATAAGCAATCGGGATTTGAAATGAAGTTTGGCCATCTCCTCAAAAACCCCAAGATCCCAGAAAGTCCCTTTCCTACCCACCTTGAGCCAAGGAAAACCAAAATCCAAAATCACCCTAGACAAGGATCACCCCAAATAAAAAAAAATAAAAAAAAAAGAAAAAACAGTGCATCACTTTTTATCAGCTCACCCGAGTCAAAAAAAAAAGGAAAAAAAGAAAATAAAAAAAAGGGGGATTCAAAAATGAAAATCCCAAAACAAAAGAAAATACAAAAGAAATGTAAGTGGTGAGCTGATACATGTTACCACAAAACACAAGAGATCCTTTTCTAAATAAACCTTCAAACACTTCATCATTCCAACACCTGATTCCATAAACCTTCAAACACTTCCTTTGGCCTCAACATCAAACCCCTTAGTCATTCTACCATGAGACACGAATTTGCTTTAACAGAGCCCAAACAAGCCCAATAACCATCTTCCTCATAGACCATTAACCGTCAATCAACACCGAACAAAACTCATCCTCCCTTTAGCCTCAAACACTTCATTAAGCCTAACCCTCTTTCCTCCACAAAACACCACAATCCCGAAAAGTCCATTCCGATCAATGACCGGTTGCTTTTGTTCACTCGAATTCTAATCTTAGGACGAACAAGCTTATCTATGTACAAGGTGTTTGCTCAAAAGAAAAATAAACGATCAGAAAAAAGAAAGCTGATCAAGAAAGAATAAAGCCTCAGAAAAAAGAGAATTGAGGAAACAAAAACGAACAGTCAGAAAAAAGAAAGCTGACAAAATAAAAAAAAAGAGGGACTTGCACTCCAAAACACATTCAAGATGCATTAAAACAAGGTTTAGTGATCACCAGGTAAGGATTCTTTCGCACCAAAAGTCAAGACATCAGTAGAGAACCAAAGATTTGCACTGAGAATACCACTCAGACCCAAAGTTGGGGCATTCTCTTCACCACCCACACACCCTAGTCTTGGGAAAGTCTGTTCAATGCCCATCCCATGTCACTCCAGTTGTCAATGTCATCCCAAAGTGGGGCAAGTGCATTCCCATTCCTTCACCTCATTCATTCCCATAAAAACCTCACCGGGGCAATCTCTCAACTCACTATCCCAAACAAGACCTTGTCATTCTAATTGGGGCAGCCTTGTCCTTGTTATGACTGGGGCAACATCAAATTCTGTGGGTTGAAGCAAAACCCCTTTCATTCCAGCTTTCATCCCAAGAGCCGAAACGTTCCCAATTCATCATCTCCTGCACCCCTGGTTGTTGTCACCACTAGACAGGGGCAAGTTATTCACTCGTCAAAGACCTGAATTGGGGCAATCTTGTATCTCTTGGTCCCTCATAAGCTTCGGCAATAACCATGTCTGTCATTCCTTCACTTGCCATAAATGTCCATGCCCTAAACCAATTCCAAGTTAACTGACTCATTCATTCACATTTGCACTCCTATGCATGCTTACTAGATAATGCTTCAAAGGAGAGAACACAAGTTGTTTACGTGATATCTAAAATTCAGTCATCATGGAAAGAAAGAGAAAACAAGTGAGTTTGTTTGTAAATAAAAACCTTGAGAACACCAGAGTTTGAATCAAATTCAATTTTTCAACAGAATGGTCAATAATCATCTCAATTCCTTGCATTCGAAGTCTCGCATCTCATCATCACAAAAATGTTTACCTCATGCATCTAGGCATTATAGCATATGCATCAAAGCATTACATTTGCATCTTCACATTTTGTGCATTCATCACATAGTAAAGAGAAAAAAAAACGTTCCACATCAGTCGCACCATATTAATACTTGCATTTCATAGAAGAAAATAGTAAAGAAGAAAAAGCAGAAATCTTTTTATTCGCACTTCATAAAAAAGGAAAAGAACAAAATCATTGCATCATTAGAGCATTACATTTTGCATCAGATATTCCATAGAAAAAGCAAAGAAAGCAAAAAGAAAACAAAGAAAAGAAACCACAAAAGCAACACAAAAACATTCCCTGTCATCCAGCATTCCATATCATTCATCATTTCACAAGCATTCCTTTGTCATTCAATCATCAAACATTAAAGCAGTGCATACGCATCATATTAACGTTGGCATTTCCATAAAAGAAAAAAGAACAAGAATCATTGCATCAAACATCCGAGCATTGCATCATATTAATGTTTGCATTTCATAGAAGAAGCAAAAAGAAATAAACAGAAGTTAGAACAGGAGCATTTCATTCATCAAAGCATCAATCACCGCATACATTTGCATCAAACATCAAAGCAATACAGTTGCATCACATTAATACTTGCATCTCATAGAAGAAAAGAAAGCTAGAACATCCCATGTCATTCATCATTTCATGTTATTCATCATTTTTCCCAAAAAAAAAAAGGGGGGGGGGGAAGAGAAAGTTTCCTTTGCATTAAAATACATGAGCTTTGCATTCGCATTCTTAAGAGAGCAAAAAGAGAAGCCAAAAGAGAGAAAAGAAAAGAGCCAAGAGAGCAACAAAAAGAAAAGAAAAGAAAGAAAAAGAAAGAAGAGAAGCTAGAGAAGGAGAAAAAGCATATAAGAACAGTAGAAAATCATGCATTCATAAGCGAAAGAAAAAGAAAAATCATGCATTGCGTACAGACAAGAGAAGAAAAGGAAAATCATTGCATCCATCAAGCATATAGGAACAGTAGAAAATCATGCATTCATAAGCGAAAGAAAAGAAAAATCATGCATTGCGTACAGACAAGAGAAGAAAAGGAAAATCATTGCATTCATCAAGCATATAGGAACAGTAGAAGATCATGCATTCATCCGACATAGACAAAGGAAATAAGAAACTCATCATTCATCATAAGAAAAAAGTAAACAGCAATCATGGCATTTGCATTGCATGCATTTGTTCATTTTCAGCTACAGGTACAAAGAGAGGGTGAGCACTTCGGTGTTAGCCCTCGCCCCCAGATTCCAGAAAATGTTCCCCCAAGTTGGGAGTTCAGAAAGAAAAAAGAGAGAGAAATAGAAAAGAAAGAGAGAAAAGAAAAGAGAGCGCTCAAGCGCGCATTGCGGATCGGAGCACAGAGATCATCGCTCCCTTCTGCCCAGGTCTCACATCGTGTACGAGCAACGCGATGGACCGCAGCCCCATGTGAGGTTCAACGGAATAGTTGTATCAGTCTAAGATACAGTGGACGTCGTGCATTGATCAGTATATCAGTTCCGGAGCTGATAACGATCCCCCCGGTCGCTCGAAAAGGCCAACAGGAAGCGTGCTCCTCAAAGCCACATGCAAACTCGGATACATCAAGAGTTCGTTTAAGGATTACCGGTTTTAGGCAGCCTGGGCAATCTACCGCTTTTCTGCACGTCAAGTGCCCATTTACCGCTTTCTGTCTGCACGTCAAGTGTCCATTTTACTTTTCTGTCTGCACGCCAAGTGCCCATTTTACTTTTCTGTCTGCACGCCAAGTGCCCATTTTACTTTTCTGCCTGCACGCCAAGTGCCCATTTTTCCTTTTCTGCCTGCACGCAAGTGCCCATTTTACCTTTCAGTCTGCACGTCAGTGTTCATTTACTGTTTTCACATCGACACGAAAGTGTCTACTCTTTATCTTCATTTTACCTCGGAATATGTTTCGGCCAATTCATATTCTTCGTCAAAATCCAGATAAAACAAAAAAAAAATAATAAAAAATAAATAAATAAAAAGAAAAGGAAAAGAAAGCTCAGGTTTCTCTAGGTAGACAAAATTGGTATAATTTCCGAATTCTTTATTTCCATTTTGCCTCGGAATATGTTTCGGCCAATTCATATTCCTTGTCAAAATCCAAATAAAGAGGGGCAGCTGTTATACCCCAATTTTGTCCGCCTTCTTTTAGTCACTTGTTTTATTTAATTTGTATTTTGAGTAGTTAGAATAGCGTCTTTTTTTAATTTAAGCCAATTTCAATTATCCGTTCAATTAAGCCGAAATACCGTTACTTAGACTAGGCATGCGCGCGAATGATCGATCTTTTCGCGCATTCTTCAGTTTAATCTTGATATTTGGGCCTAGTTGAACCTAAGTGGGCTTATTTAAATCGCTTTTCTCACTATTGGGCTTATCATTTTGATTTGGGTCTACAAACGTGGTTCCGATTCATTTTTTTAGTATTTATCGCTTAATGGGCCTATTTCTTCTATTTGGGTTTCATTCTCAGCACATTTGTTCAGTCGGGCCCATTTTCGTTTTGTGTTTGGCCTAACTTCTTAGTTCTTTTTTTTAGTATTCTTTATTTGCCGTTTTAATTTATTTTGAGTAGTTCGTAGTCCAAAAATGTCAAATATTATTTTTATTACAATTTAGGAGTATTTAGAGTCCAAACTGTCCAAAAATACAAAAAAAATACAAAAAAAAATATAAAAAAACGAAAATGTACAAAAAATAGGAAAAGGGTTGCAAGCAGCACTCCAAGCTGCTACAGCTGCTGCTGGGCCTGCAGGGCCTGCAAAGGTATCAGATCTGAAAAGAAAATAACACGGTCAAAGCCCTTTCAAACGTAATTAATGTCTGACCTATTTTTTTAGTATAAATAGGCAGTCAACCCTCAAAGAAAAGGGGGATCAGACACAATCATGCACAAAAACAGATGGCAAAAATCACTAAAAAATAAAGATTAAGGTTTCACATTGAAACCCTAATTCCAAAACAGTGTTTTCTTTCTTTGAAGTTCAAAAAATTCAAAGAAGCAATAGCAGTCAAAGATCCAAAGAAGCAGGTACGCAGGTAGAGCAGCCACAAACAACAGTACCAGTAACTCAGATCTGCAGTGACAACAAAGCAAAAGGATACCTAACAGAAGCTGGAAGACAGGTTGGTTTTATCCTTAAATCAAAAAAAACATACATAGGGATCTGTCATGTTTGTATACTAAACTGTCAAAAAATAGCGACCACAACAGCATTGCTATTATCATCATTTCTTGTTTCCTGTTCAACCAGAATATTAACAAAAAAAATAAAATCAAAAGAGGGTTTGTATGGTTATTTTCACAATAGGATTCGGGTTCAGTATAGAATAGAACATACTAATTGGTTTTTGTTTTTTTTCAAAAGATAGTAATTGAGACAAAATCATGAACAAATAATAGAGGCATAGGGAAGAAGAGGATCAAAAAACGAAACAGAAAAAAATAAAAACCGAAACTAAGAGAAAAATTAAAAAACTGACCTTTGAAGTTTTCGCTTAAGACTTCGTCTTCTCCGGCGAAGCTCCGGCGAGTCACCAAACCGTAGCTAACAACCTCGCCCCAACAGCCACCACCGAACCGCCCAGCAAACCCCTTCATGGCCAGTCACCATCAGAACCACCGCATCGCCCCTCCCCCTTCGCGTCCCTCTCTTCTCCTTCTCTCGTTCTCTTCGTTCTCTCTCCTGTCCCAGCACCAACCACCTTCTCGCCGGAGCCGTCACTACGAAGCTCTCCCTCTCACCGTGAACCCGTAGCCGGCAGCGCCGTGGTGCCTCGTGTAGTTCCCCCCTTTCGGTCAGCCCCTCTCTGCATCGCCCCCCACAAATCTCTCTTTCCCTCCACGAAATCCCTCTCTCCTCGCCGTCAAACTCAACGGAGCCACCGTCCGTCGTCACCCACGCCATCGCCAGTCACCACTCCGCTTCCCTCTCAGTCGCACTCTCCTCCTCTCGCCCCCCGATCTGCGCTTCCTTCTCTCTCTCTCTCTCTCTCGCCGTGAAAACTGGCGAAATCTTCGCCGGAAATCTCTCTCTCTCTCGCGGCGCCGCAGCCATGGAAGGAGAAGGGTAGAATTTGAGATGAAAAATAGGGTTACGGTTTTTAGGGTTAGGCAACTTATAGTGTCTCTTTCTCTGATTTTATTTTAGTTTTATTTTTAATATTCAGATTCATAATTGCACCCCACGGATTAACACACACACCCTCCCTCACTTAAGCCCAGTTTCGCATACTGGGCCCTCCAATGCGAACTGGGCTTCCTCTTTACACCCCCGATTAATTATACAACCCCACACAGTTAATTACACTCCCATTTTACCATTTCACCCCCTTTCTCGTTTTTAATTTAATTTAATTCTCTTCAAGACAAAATAATTTCTCATAAATCAAAAACTTTGTTAATAGTCTTGTGAAGCCTTTGCTTGCAGGGTTATTAACAACGAGGTACTAGTGGTGATCACTTGGAGCCTTTGCTCAATTGATCATCATGAACGCCTAATTTTCCTAAAGATTTTCACTAAATCAAAAACTTTGTTAGTAGTCTTGCGAAGCCTTTGCTTGCATGATTATTAACAATGGAGTACTAGTGGTGGTCACTTGGAGCCTTTGCTCAATTGATCATCATGAAAGCTCAATTCTCACAATTAAACAAGATAAAAAAACAAAAACCATTTTCCAAACAAAGAAGAACTACGTAGCTTTGAGTTCTCCATCGCACCGGGAGATACGTAGGAGCGGGTCATGTCCCGTCAAGCGTTTTTTCTAAAAAACCACTTTTCCCCCTTTTTTTCATAATAAATAAAGATTTTCATAAAGAGTTTTTTCAATGAGAAGTAGAGAGGCAAAATTAAGTATTTTCAAGTCAATACACTAAAAACCACACATTTAATTAAAGGTTCCCTCTCAGTAGAGAGGACGTGTGGGGTGCTAACACCATCCCTGCGCGTAACCGACCCCCGAACCCTATTCTCTAGTTTCGCAAGACCAATCGCTTTCCAAAAAAGGTTTTCCTAATATTTTCCTTAATAAATATTGGTGGCGGCTTCATTGTCTTAAGAAAAGTTGTGAACGAGGAAGGTTCTCCCTCGGGGACTTTTTCGGGCGCAACAGCAATAAAAGTTAAATTCAATCCCCGGCAACGGCGCCAAAAACTTGTTTGCGGCGTTCGTGTGTGTTCTAATCGCAATGTTAGTGCAAGTATACACGTCATACAAGTAATAAAGTGGATAAAAATAAGAGATCGTTCCCACGAGGATTGATTTACTTTCAAAGTTCAAGTCTTCAAAACACAAGTGAAACAAGTAATAAATCGGCACTAAAAGTTGGTATTAAGATTAAGAACGTAGATAAAGCAAGTAAACAAGAAGTGGTTGTGAATATGGAAGAGTATGAGTTGGATTGCTGCATGCAAGTAAATCTCCTCCAGTCAGACGTTATAACGTTTACACGTTAACACGTACAAATGCTATGTTGTATAGACGTTATAACGTTTGAACGCTGTTGCAAAAGAGCTGTGCTTTTCAGTCACAAAACGTCAGAGCTTCAAGTACTAGAATTCCTATGTCTAGGTTCTAAGTAGGCCTACTCCTGTATTTTAAGTACCCACAGCAATGTCCTATGAACTATTATCCATTCTATGTCTAGACTTAGATAAAAATGCCTAAATGTCTTTAGTGCAGCTTTTCATTCACATAAATCTTTGAGTTCTTTTCATAGACCATGTCTGTACCTATGAATCTACTTGTTTTAAGTGGCCAATTTCAAAACAAGTTTGGAAATATTAACATGCAAAGATTAAAAATGCATAAACATCAATACTTCATAGCATTAAACTAGAGGTTCATTACATGCAAAACAACAACCCAACTACCAATGTTTAGCTCATGCTGAGCATCTTTACAGAAAGAAGAGGAGTTAAAATCCAAATACCGTACATAGAGAAAAGGAGACTAAACGCAAAAGATACGCCTAAGTAGCCTTCCTTCATGCACGCTGTAGAGACGTTACAACGTCTGAGCTTCACAGTAATGGTTGCGAATGGAAATAAAAATTGGAGCTTGAGAAAATTTCAAATGAAGAAGTCTGTGTCCAGAACTTCTCTAGGAAAAACTATCTCTGAAAATGGAGGAAGGTGGATGATGAATGGATTGCCCCCGTATGATGCCCCCTTGCCTTTCCTTTGGTAGAGAGAGAATAGCCAAGGTCAAAGGGGGTCACATGCTTGCTGATGTCACTCCCCACCTTCCAAGCTTGCTTGTAGATTGACTCTATTCTGAAATGACACCGCACTGCTACAGTGCGTCAGCCGCGTCAGCGCTGAGGAGAGAGAAGATCTTCTGCACTTCTGGATCTTTGACTATCATTACTTGTGTGCCAAAAATGAGATATCTCTTTCTTGCTTTGCTGCCTTCCTTCAGACGTGACGAGAGACGCTGCCACGTTCAGCTCACTGCAGAAACACAAGAAGCATCAAAATGTTCACAAAGGCGCCAATTGGCACCAATATGCTTAGAATTTGTAATTTATCCCCCTTTCTAACTAAAAGTGATAAACTAACAGAAACTTAATAGAAACAACCTACTATTGCCAGAGAACTTGCATGATTTATCTTTGAATAAGTATAAATAACTCATATAAATATGAGTTATCAGCTTTCAAAAATATACTTCAGTGGATCAAATCGTGAAATCAAACATGTAGTATAGTATAACATGTATTGGCGGAGTCTTCTAGAGGTCCAAACTAGGGCACAACACGTCTTTTCAATTGCTGCGTAGCGAGTCTCGCAGTCGTTGAACTTCTTACTCAAGTAGTAGACTGCCTGCTCTTTTCCTGATGCATCGTGTTGTCCTAGTATTGCCCCCACAGATGATGGCAACACAGTTAAGTACAAAATTAGCGGCCGACCGGGTGTTGGGGGAGCCAGGATAGGAGGATTTGACAGGTAATTCTTTATTTTATCAAAGGCCTCTTGACACTTCTCATCCCACTTCCCTGGTTGGTTCTTTCTTAGTAGCTTGAATATGAGTTCACATGTGCTAGTTAAATTGGCAATAAATCTAGCAATGTAGTTGAGTCTTCCCAAAAATCTTCTTACTTCCCACTCTGTTTTTGGCGCAGGCATTTCCTGGATGGATTTCACTTTGTCAGGGTCCACCCTTATACCATCCCTGCTCACAATGAAACCCAGGAGCTTCCCTGATGATGCGCCAAAAACACACTTGTTGGGATTCAGTCGCACCCTATACTTCCTGAGCCTTTCGAATAGTTTTCGGAGCACCCCTACATGACTTTCGTTTTCTCGTGACTTTGCTACCATGTCATCCACATACACCTCGATTTCTTTATGCATCATATCATGGAAAAGTGTGACCATGGCACGCTGGTAAGTGGCTCCGGCGTTCTTCAAGCCAAAGGGCATCACTTTGTAACAGAACGTTCCCCAGGGAGTGATAAACGTGGTCTTTTCCTTATCTTCTGCATTCATGAGGATTTGATTATATCCTGAGTAACCATCCATGAACGAAAACCTATGATTTTTGGCAGCATTATCAACTAACAAGTCGATATGTGGAAGAGGAAAGTCGTCCTTTGGACTGGCCTGATTGAGATCCCGATAATCCACACACATACTAACCTTCCCGTCTTTCTTGGGTACAGGGACGATGTTAGCTACCCATTCCGGGTGTGCCGAGACCTCTAAAAATCCGGCATCCCATTGTTGGTCACCTCTTCTTTGATTTTCAAAGACATGTCAGGGTGCATCTTCCTCAACTTTTGCTTCTTTGGTTTTACATCTGGCAAGAGAGGGATTCTATGTGCTGCTATTTTTGGATCAATACCAGGCATATCCTTGTAAGACCATGCGAAAACATCTAAGTACTCTCTAAACAAGACGACAATCTCTTCCCGTTCAGGATTGTCTACCAATTTCAAATCTTTCATTTCTTCTTCAGACCCCATATTGATGATTTCCACAATTTCATCATTCAGACTAAATTCCTTTTCAGTGTGCCCCAGAAGTTCAGTAAATGTGTTAATTACTTCATCACCCTCTTTCGGCTCAGAGTAGTCTTCATCAGGAATTGCGTGGGAGTCGAATAATGGGTTTTCAACTTCCCCATAATGAGGCAAAGTTTTCGTGAAATTATGGCTCCTGGAGAGTAAATAAACAAAATTGGCGGGGGAATGATGACGATAAATGATGAGAAACAATACGAGAGAAACCATCGATATGAAAAAAAAACAGAATAATAAGAGGTCGAGAAAAAGATAACACAGAGGGATAAAAATGCATGCAAATTCATTTAATTCATTTAATTCTTGTCTCAAGCAAAATAACATAAGTCTTATAGTCTTAGCATAATAAAAGACGATTACATGAAAGTAACAACATCAACAACAGGTTCAGATTCCCAATTGCTCAGAAGCTCTTGATTGGTGTCAAGGATAACAGCACCCCTTGCTCTCGAGCCCCCTTTATCCAGCATGTTGATCACGACGTGATGCACAACGTCGACCGCCTCCGAGGGCGAGATTATCTCTGCAGGCGTTGGGAAAGTGTCACTTAAATGTGGGATTGACCGAGCCTTCTCCTTACCTATTCCCAGGGCTTTGAACTTTGTCTCGAGGTTTCCTTCATATCCGATCCCAAACGTATCCGACTTCTCTTTTGCTGGTATAGGAGCACAAACTCCTTGAAGGTGCCGACCCAAGCCCTTTCCTTCCTCGTAGCCACTTTTTGTCATTATCCTAGCCACTACCTGGTTCACACTGACCTTCGATGAACCTCCTTCAGCAGTCTCCCTCTTCTCCACCTCAAAGCTATGACACATATTCGTTACTTCCTCTTCAGCGTTATCCACATGTGGGAGAGACATGGGTTTTGAGACTAACAACTCTTCTTCTCCACGGATCGTGATAATGCTTCTGTTATCAATAAACTTAACTCGCTGATGAAGAGTAGAAGGTACTGCCCCAGCATCATGAATCCAAGGTCGACCTAATAGCATGGTGTATGCTGAATCGATCGCCATGACTTGGAACAACACACGGAAAACACTCGGACCAATTTCCAATGGAAGAGTTATTTCACCCAATACGCTCCTTTTGGATCCGTCAAAAGCTCGGACCATTAAAGTCTATGGCGTCAGGTCTCTCTCCTCCAAGCCTAATGCGTCCAATGTGGACATAGGCATGATGTTAAGAGCTGGTCCACCATCGATTAAGACTTTGGACACCACGAATCCACGACACTTCAATGTGATGTGCAAGGCTCGGTGTTCCCCTCTTGCTGGAACGGCTATCTCATTTTCGGCAAAGGTGATTAGGTTGTATCGCTGCATCGGGTCCACCATGCTCACCACATTCTGGGGTGTTTCATCAGGATTTACGAAGGCTTCCTCCATGGTTTTCAACAAAGCCTTGCTATGGACTTTCAAAGAAAGGATGAGAGATAATAGTGAAATACGGGCCGGAGTCTTCTTGAGCTGCTCCGTCACATCATATTCACTCTGCTTCATGATTTTTAGAAACTCTTCTTCCGACTGTTCTCCTCCATCTGCCTCTTTCCCTTTCTTATTCTTTTTTGGCTCTTCAGGTCCAAAGTATCGCCCGCTCCGAGTTATTCCTCCCACACTTACAATAGATTCCTCAACTTCTTGTTCCTTACTCATTTTGCACTTTGACGGACCGCCTATAACTTTGACACGGGTTCCATAATTCCAGGGAACCGCATGAGTATTGTCACAAGCAAAAGGTGTGGGTTTTTTCACAATCACTGTAACCTTTTCTGGTACCGAAGGTTGACTGAGGGGCGGGACCTTGAGCACGAAACGCTCCAAGACACTGACCTCCTCCTGAGCCATAGTTTTCTTAGCTTGAACAATCCCCAGTGTCATTAGGCTTTGCACACGGTCTTTGAAATCCCAACAACCTTCCACATCATGACCAACACGTCCATGATGGTACACACACCTCTTCTTTTCATCGTACATAGCATATCTCACGACTTCTTTGGTGGGTGCCACTACTCCATAACCGACCTTTTACAATCCTTCCCATATCTTCATCATAGGGGTTTGCAGTTTCAAAACCCTTTTGATAGGCGCACCATCCTTTTCTATCATACTCACTGATGCATTCCCCTTGTGCTTGTGGAGAGGATCATTAGTGATATTTGGTCCTGACTCCTCTTGGATGTCTAATTTCTTGTGAGCGATCAACCTCCTTACAACATTTTTGAAGGCCTCGCAATCCTCAATTGAATGGCCGGCAGCTCCCATGTGAAATTTGCAGGTCAGGTTTGGGTTGTACCAGGATGGGAATGGAGGTTCCAAATCCTTTACTGGCATCCCTGCGATCAAGTGGGCGTCGTGTAGTTGTTGGAACAATTCGGCATTGGTGATGGAAAGCTTAGGAAATGGGGGGAAATTGGGAGGGGGTTGGCGGTAGGATTGGCGAGCTGTTTGGTAGTTGGGACGTGGGTGAGATTGCGTGTTCTGGACATTGTTTATAGGGAAAGATGATGGGTTAGTGTTTTGGTTCATCAGGTAAGGGGCATTTGGGTGAGGTTGGCTATATCTTGGCTGTTGAGGGATATGGTTTGGCGCGGCTCAAATGAAACTGACTTCTGGGTCTTTCTTTTTCTGAGGGAAACTCTTTTTTGACTGCCCGTTTTCCATCTGTTCCATGGGAAGTTTTCCAGCTCTTGCCAACATCTCAATTCTTTCACCAGCAGCTATCAGATCAGCGAAGTCTCTATAGGCTTCTCCGGCCATTGCGGCCACATAGGGGGATCCCAACGTCCCCAAGAAGTAAGAGCATACCTCTGATATAGTGAGTGGTGGTTGGACTTGTGCAGCAAGAGTTCTCCACCTCTGGGCATACTGTTTAAACGCCTCATCACTCTTCTTTTGTAGTATTCCCAACTGCTCACGCGTTGGAGCCATGTCCATATTAAACCTATACTGGTTCATAAAGACGTCAACGAGGTCCTTCCAACTATCAATCTTAGAGTGGTCCATCTGAATATACCATTCTAAAGCTGGCCCGGTCAAACTTTCATGGAAAAAGCTAATGAGGAATTTCTCGTCCTTGGACCAAATTGATATTTTGGTGCAATAGGTCCTTAGGTGCAGAAGAGGATTGGTGTTCCCGTCATATTGGTGAAGTCGGGCACTTTAAAGTCTCGTGGAATTACGACGTCAGTGGTGGGACAAAGCTCGTCCAAGCCCAATGACCCGAAAGTGCTAGATCCTTGTATCGCTTTGATCTTTTCCTCCATCTTATCCATCCACTGTTTTCTCACCTTATCCTTCTGTATTGACGCATGCCCCTCGTCTGCCACGTTCTCCGCGTGGAATGTCCCTCCGGGCCTACTCGTAGGGTATGGGTACTCTCCCTCATGGTGACCCGCAGCTTCATATCCCATTCCGACGGGGATATCAGATGGCCCATGGTTGCCATTGTTCGGATTTGGAAACCCCTCGCCTTCGTTACCGACCATACCAACTACTCTCGCAGACAGGAAAGTGATCGTGTCTTTTATGGCTAGCAAGGCATCTTCCATTCGCGCCTGGGTCGCAGCCATTTCTTCCATTTTCCCCTTGACTTCGTCCACTTCCTGGCTTAGATTCCTTCCATGCATTTCCTCTTGCTCTGCCATTCTTGGTCTGGATCTGGTGAAGTACACTCTAGTTTGATTGGTCTTTTTCTTAGCACGCGCAATGGTTGTCACGTTCCTTAAATCTAGCAACAACTTTTCGTAAGTACATGAATGAATAGATGAATGAATGGATGAAATGCGAATGCATAGCTTTTATTTATCGTGCTGGGGAATTGTAAGCTTTAATTCAAAATGAGATGGGATCAAATATTAAAACGAAACAAACGAGTTCTTCATTAATAATAAAAAAGTGCTACATCTGAAAATCAAACAACTAGCGGACTACATTCTTATCCTTATCATCAGGATAACGTCCTTTGATTTTGAACACTTGTATAAGGTATTTGCAGAAATCAATAAATCGAGTGATCTCAACTGGTGTGTTCCCGTCTCTGGCAATGTCTGCTGCTATTAGGCTTTTGGGGACCTCTCTGACAGCTTCATTGGCTAGCCCCGCTAGTTGGGAGAATCTCTTCCTCCAATATTCGTAATCATCATTTAGCTTCACATAATGCTCCTTCAGAAACACATGCTCTTTGTTAAGGTCATCGTAGATCTTGTCTTGATATTCATAAAAAACCTTCAAGTCAATTGCTTTTTTACACTCTTCTTGCAGGGCTTCCTGATACTCCTCAAGTTTCTTCTGTATCACCTCTCTGGCTTTCCTTTCCACTACCAGCCGACCCTCACATCCAGCAGTCCATTCTTCTAATTGAGATTTCACACTATCAAGTTGGTTTCGTAATGCTTTCTCAATCGCTGCGGCTTTGGTCAAATGCTTTTCCCATACACGAGCATTGTTTACGGCCATGTCCCTCTCTCGGTTGCGCACCTTGAGTTCTTCATTTGCACCCGCAAGTCCTTCTTGTATCCGACGCATTTTTTCTTTCCCAGCTTGCTCCCTCTCATCACATTCGGCCAGACGCTTTCTTTTTATGGCACTTTCTCATCGCAGATCAGCGTTCTCTTGGAGTACTTTAATTAACTGATCTTGCAACTCTGCCTTTTCTTGTTCTGATTTGGACAAAGCGGCTTGGAGTTTTTCCAAATCTTTATGGAGTATAGGGACGGGCTGAACGATCTCGGGCCTGACTGGAGTTGCAAGGCGAAACAGAAGTCCACACTCTCGGACTCTAAGTTTGACCCACTATATGTAGCTTTCCTTTGCATCGATACCCCTGGGTCCCAGCTCACGCCCTTTCCTAGTAACTTGGCCCCAGGCTCGACTGATCCTCCTTAGCATATCAAGGTCTTCAGAACCTCTCTTCTCCAGCACATATGAGAGCCAAGATTCTTCCGAGGGTGGATTCATCATAGGGTAACCGAGCTGTCTCAAAGCAAGGGCGGGATTATAATTGATGCAACCCTTGGTTCCTATGAGGGGGACATTTGGGAAATCTCCACACTGATAAACAATTTCCTCTATATTTTGATCTCGAGAATACCAAGAGATATCACTCCCTTTGAGGCCAGCGATGTATTAGGCCCATTCCGTCTTGCCTTTGACTTCTATCAGATGGCTTCTTTTGAAGATATGAGAGGTGAACCAACGATACAATACAGGCAGACAACATAAAATCAAACCCGACCCTTTCTTATGGCGTTGATGAAGAGTGTAATACACATCAGCAAGGACGACCGGGGCGGGATTCTGTCCCCGGAGCTTGAATGCTAGGAAGACATCGATTGCAGTATAATCAATAAAATCATATTCACTTGGGAATAGGACGACTCCATAGAGGAGGAGAGCGAGAACGTCCATAAAAGTAACCCAATCTCCTTTGCTGGCCCGAGACGAGTCTTCTTTCTCCAAATACTCCCTGGTCAAACCTTTTACACCCTTTTTTTCTACTACCATCTTAGCTAAGTCTGGTGCCGGAACTTTCAATATCTCAGATAAATTTTCAGCTAGGGGATAATTCTCCACATATCGATAGGGCTCCTTGTTCTCTGGAGGGAAACATAAGATATTTTCAAAATCTTCCAAGGTCGGGGCCAACTGATAGTCTTGAAAAGTGAAACACCGTAACGGTGGATCATAATACTGGCCCAGTGCGGTGAGAGCCTCGTCTTGTACCTTAACATTTAGAAGCCCTAGGAGCTTCCCATACTTGGCGGTAAAGGAGTCGCGCTGCCATGACACCATTTTATTGCTTAAATCCCGCAAGTTGCTCATATCTGATTGCTTGACTTTCATATGTATGGTTTTCTTAAAAATTTGATCCATCCTGTCAGAAATAAAACCGTACAATTCCCTGGCGGTCATATAAATGCATGCAAAGTGAGATGTAAATATATTAGTCTTTCATGACATGCGAAAGGTAAAATAAGACGCATGAGGTGTGTTTCTAAAAATGAATATTTCGCCGAGAGTAAAATATGATTTTTTTTTAGAATTTTTCAAAAATGCGAAAATGCATTAGGGTTTGCTTGAATGCATGGTAGGGGGCTCCTTTGTGTCCTAAAAAGGGTTCCTAAGAGAATAGGTCTAAGGTTTCTTCTAAAGGGTGAACCTCTCAAAGGTGGCTCTATAGAGTCCTAAATAAGGTTCCTAGAGCCAATGACCCCAATTAAGAGTGCTAATCGCGACAATAGGCAAGCTATTAGAAGTGATAGCATCCTCAAAAGGGACCAAACTCTAGGTGAGACTTTCGTGACCACCCAACAGGACGTACATCCAGTAGGTCATCACTACGCGGTCTCGTTCTAATTTAAGGTATGCTCTAGTCCGGGTGTAGGACTATTCTCACATGTGTGCAGAAGTGTGACAGTGGAGTGTGTGTAGGAGCAAAATGTTAAATATACCCCCTAGCTGCAAAACAAACAAACACATATACAGAAAATAACAGTCTTCTACCCTAGGGTTCATATTTAAGTAAAATGTAAAACACTATATACAATAATTCAGTAAAGGGTAAATAAAATTATTACTCCAATATATCTCGCACATTCAAATTATAAAAGGCTTGACTCTCACTATTCCCCAGTGGAGTCGCCATCTGTCGTGACCGGGATCTCGACGCAGACGGCTCAAGAATTGATAATTTTAGGAGTCGCCACCCAATTTGTTTAATAGGAAAAATTGAGAAAAACCTAACTAGAAGTTATTGGTCTGCGTAAACTAGATTGACTTCGGGAGTCGATTATGCATAGAGATAGGCGGAAACTTAATCCCACTGCACCCCTAGTACATCTGTCATAAGACAGTTACCCTAAATCCGATTGTGCAAATAATAATAAATTACGAGTTATTTGTTTACCCCAAAATTAAGTAAAAAGAATTATTTAGAAATAAATAAAATAGGGACCAATTTAAGAAAATTTAATTTTGACTTGACGGGGAGGCCCAGCTCCTACGTATCCTCGGGTGCAATGAGGAACTCAAGAGTCACGTAGTTTTTCTAGAAAAAGTTTGTTGGTTGGTTGATTTTTTTTTTGTTTGAAGGGGTTTAAGATCACCAAGTTGTACAGCTAAAGTCTCTTAAACCGGGATTGACAAGATGTCACATCTCAGCCGATCCCTGTTTTTATATTTTTTAGAAAAATAAGTGTTAGAGAAAAAATGATTATTTATTGGAAAAAATTAATTTAGCTTGACGGGGAAGCCCCGCTCCTACGTATCTCCGAAGCGGAGAATCAAAGACTACGTAGTTCTTCTAGAAGAAGTTTGTTTGTTGGTGTTTTTTTTATTTAGGGGTTTTAGAACTTTTGATCCGTACGGTTCATTCGTCCTAAAACGATGACTAACCCGGCCGTACGGCCGATTTAATCCCCTGTTTTTGAAATTAAGATTTTTGATTTTTTGGAAGAAAATTATTTGTGTCGGGAGTGATTTGATTTTATTTGAGTAGGTATTTTAGGACTCTTGAGCCGTACGGCC
The DNA here is from genome assembly GCA_039519185.1 of Astragalus membranaceus. Taxonomy (NCBI): domain Eukaryota; kingdom Viridiplantae; phylum Streptophyta; class Magnoliopsida; order Fabales; family Fabaceae; genus Astragalus; species Astragalus membranaceus. Next base: position 46,165,734 of record CM076848.1, read on the forward strand.
CATTCATCCTAAAACGATGACAAACCCCGCCGTACGGCCAACTTAGTCCCCTAAAAAAATGAGATAACGAGGCGGGTTGTAGTAAAGGAAATCAGGGGGAACAATTAGCAAGGAAGGGCTGCATCATTAAAACTGGGGGGTGTAATAGTAGAAGAAGGGTGTAAATAAAAAGGGGGGGGAAATAAATAAATAAGGGTGTAAATAAAAAGGGTTGAAATAAATAAATAAGGGTGTAAATAAAAAGGGTTGAAATAAATAAATAAGGGTGTAAATAAAAGGGGGTGAAATAAATAAAAATAAGGGTGTAAATAAAAGGGGGGTATCATGAAAAGGGGGGTGTAATCAGCGAGCCCAGTTCATTTTTTTGCAAACTGGGCTGCGTGTTTCGGAACCATGGGCTTACGAGGGGAGAGCGCGCGAAGTAAACACAGGGGTGTTAATAGAAATCTGGAAAAAAAGGGTGAAAGGACGAAAATGCCCCTGGGGTCATACTATAAAAGTCTAAACCTAAAATTAGAAACCCTAATTTTACCTTCTCTTCTCCACAGCGCCTCATCCCCAAAATACCAAACCCTAAAAAAAAATTCTCTCTCTCTCTCTCTCTCTCTCTCTCTCTCTCTCTCTCTCTCTCTCTCTCCTTGCTCCGTCCCCCTCCCCTTGCGCCGTCCCCCCTCCCCTTTGTGCCGTCCACACCTCCCCTAATCATCAACCCATTTTTCCTTTCCTTTTTCCACGGCTCACCACCCTCTCTTCTCCCTCCTTTTCGCCGTTTTCCTTTTTTTTCTATTGGCCTCACACTCGCTCATCGTTTCCCCACCGCCGCCAACAACGAAAGTGGAGAGGGGGAAGGTGACGCCTTCATTTCGTGCGATCTCCTCTCTACTTTCTTTGGGGTTTGTTTCGTTTCTAGGGTGGAGGTGGTGGCTGGCCGCGGTGGTGACTGGCTGCGGTGGGGGTTGTCGCGCCGTGGGTGGCGGTGGTGGGTTGCTGCTGATGTCGGATTTGGGGCGGCGACGTGTTTTGGACAGTGGTGGGGTTGGGGTGGTGCGAAGGTGGTGGGATTTGGAGGGACGATGTCGGTTTGGTGGTGATGGGTGGAGCAAAGGTGGTGCGGTTGTAGGTGGATGGTGGAGGGTGGAGCGATATTGACAGTTTCGGGTGGAGGATGGTGGCGTTTTTTTTTTGGTGGACGGTGGCGGTGGAAGGTGGCTCCGGCGGTGGTATATATGGCGGTATTTCTCTGTGATTTCATCCTTTTTTATTCTCCCGTTCTCTCATTTTTCGGTACTAAAACTTACTTCTATGGCCTGGATGTGTGCTATTTCTTCAACCTCGCCTCTATATGCATTTTTTATGACTACTCAAATCACATACTCCATTTTGCTTCTAGTTTTCTTTTGACAGTAAATAATTCAAAGGGAAAAAAAACAACTGTAAAATTTTTTTCTACACATAATATATCTGTCACGTATGCAAACACAACAAAAGAAAACAAAAAAAAAACCTCTTTCTCTATTTTGAAGGAGACAGGAGCATGTGATTTTTTTTTCAGACCGACATTAATAAATATTCACATTTCATAATAAAAAAAAAACAAGTCATAAATGAACCAACCTTCTTCTCCAACTTCTGTAAAAAGAAGGACCCTTAGCTGTTTTCTACTGCTTCCACTCGACCATTATATCAACACAACAACTAACAAGACTTCTTCTTTCTATTAGTTTGTTACTGTGATTGTGTTACTCTGTGATTGTGTGTTCTGTTACTCTGTGGATTGTCTTTTTTTTGTGTCTGTTTGTTACTGTTTTTCCTCTCTCTAACACTGTTTCTGTTCATTGTATTTAAAGGCAAGAAATTATGGTGTAGGTGTGGTGTGGGAGCAGGGGATCAAAACCCCCAGGAGACCAAGCTGTTGCAGCAGTGACACAGTGGAGCAGCAAGGGAGCAGCATGGATGGGGCTGGCATGTTCTTGCCTAAAGTGTGAAAGGCCAAGGAACAAGGAGAAAGGAGCTTGAGCCCCATTCTCAAAATACCATCTTCTGTTGCAACCAGCAGGCTGCGCCCTGCTTTCAATTTTTTGTACTGTTTTTTAATTAATTTTTTTTTGTAAAAAGAGTTGACTTTTCTCCCTTTTTTTGGTACCATTCTGCCCTTTTTTTATAATTTAATTTTTTTTGTATATGTTACAAATTAAATAAAAGGACAGCTAATTAACTGATTTTGTTTTACTATTACTATTTTTCTAAGGGTTAAATATGTTTTTAGTCCCTACAAAATCGGCTCCTTCTAAGTTTAGTCCCTACATTAACGAAATAGGCGTTTTGGTCCTCATCTTATTTTCCCGTTTTCAATTTTAGTCTCTCATGACTTTTAATAGCACTTCAAAACTTGTAATAGCGCTTTTTTGACCTTTTATAAGCGCTATTAAAAGTTTTGAAGCGCTATTAAAAGTCTTGAGGGACTAAAATTGAAAACGAAAAAATAAGATGAGGACCAAAACGCATATTTCATTAATGTAGGGACTAAACTTAGAAGGAGCCGATTTTGTAGGGACTAAAAACATATTTTACCCTTTTTCTAATAGTACTTAAAAAAGCGGTAAAAACAACACAAACTGACGCAACCACTCGCGCACGACTCGCAACCAACACGCGCTCGCGCTAAGACTATGAACGCGTACCTGACTTAATGCGCACACGCGTAAGTTATTAAAAGCGGTAAAATAACGCGCACCGATCGCAACCAACACGCGCTCGCGTTAAGACTAGGAACGCGTGCGCGATCCGAATACGCACACAATGCCCCCGGTAGTAGGACCTGCGTGCGTAAACAATTATTTATTATTATTTTTACTATTTATTTTTTTTAGACTCTTTTTTTGAAAGTAACGAGTAACTGTCGGTTAAAATTGGATGTTCACAAACGGTATATACGTGCATATGCACGGGTCGCGCCATGTATAAAGTTTGTCAAAAAAATGTCATATATAAAGACAAATGTAAAAATGATTATTCCGACAATATATAATATTTTTCCGCCGAAACTAACCACACTAACTTTTGCCTATTAAAAAAAGGTTTTATTAACAACATGTAATGTTTTTCTTTTGAGTCTCGGAAGGAAAATACGATATGCCTAATAAAATAATAATTTATAAAATCAAGAACAAAATAATGAATTAAAAAAATATTGATTCTTTTAAAGAGTAGTGATATTTATAAATGTAATATATATATAAAAATAATTAATTCAATAACTTATAGTATTTTGGTGCCGAGACTCAAAAGTAAAATAACCGGTTGTTGGAAGTAAGGAGGTGAGTCTATTGCGAGATCGGACCAAGTGAGAGAAAGAAGGTGGAGCTCCATTCTCGTAGTATAAGTATTTGGAGTTTTAGTTTGAAAAAATGAGCAGTCATGGCTTTAAAGCTTCTCAATTTTATTCTAGTCTTGAAGTCAGTTGGAGTGATTCTATGAAAAAACTTGTATAATCTAGAGTGGACCAAAACGCTATTGTGAAAAAAGTCAAAAAACAATTGTATACACGACAAAGGCACACGCTAACCCAAATAGAGACTTTTTTAGTGCCCTAATTTTAAGGTAATAAAACCCTAACTTGAATGCGACTCCACCTTTTTTCTTTCATCTTTTTTCATCTCGCAACATATTCAACCTCTTTCTTTCACCCAACTCGTTTGATCTCAAATTTTGTTATCATGCTGATGTTAGGGTTTCTTGAACCGGTAACATCAAATCCTTGCCATGAGCTCTAATGGGGAGAATAGGGCTCGAGGGGATTAAGGAACTTTCAGAAACTTTAAAAGAAATGGTAATATTTTACTGAATATTCTGCTTTCCTTTTTCATTCAATGATTGCGAAATAAATAGGGCAGAGGAGGGTACAAATGATTAGCCGCTCATTGCAAATCCTAGGGATATGCCTAGATTCCACACCAGCTTCTAGAAGCTAGGTGAGTCACATAATAGACAAAATGCACAAAATTGGACGAAATAAAAAGCTAAAAGCAAGGCAAAAGCAGGTCCTAAAATCGTACCAGTGATAGCTGTAGAAGTGTTGTCACAATACCCCTTTCTTGAAGTACACCCTTGACCTCAAATGTGAAAGTGAGGAAAATGTTTGAGCAAATCAAAGTAGTACCCCCTAGTTGCTTGATCAATAGAGTTATCCTTCCATTATAGATCGTAACCAAAGTTGTTTGACACTGTAACCACTTTGCAGTGTCGCCCGGCCACCCTCTAACACACATATGGATACCACTTAGATAAGACAACTTGTCACTATGACTTTAGTTTAGATATTTGAAGTCTATAGCCCGTTCATGCTACGGGGCACATCGAATAAAGGATGTGACTTAGCTGTATAGTCATAAAGTGTGTGACTCATGAGTAATCACACTCATAATTATGTATGGGCAATGTTTATTTTCCTTTTTATGATTAAAAAACTGAAATCAGAATCTTCAATTCTAAACTAATTCAATCAAAAAGTAATTAATATAAAATCACCTAATTTTTTCCATTTTCTTGGGAGTGTTTAGGTTCTCCATGTTGTTTGGCTCGACATGGAGTGTGTAGTCTGGCCCAAAATATTCATAATATTCATTGTATTGCAGCCTATTACTAGGCTCCACTCCTACTGCCACTGTTGTCTCTAACAAAGAAAAAGAGAAATAGTAATCAGTTAGTAACATATTAGACCATCACTAAAATGCTTTATTCATAATCCTGCACAAGTATGGAAAGAAAGGGACCTCGATCATAACACCAACAACGAGCAACATTGCGAACCGTGTATCCTCCCCCACCCAAGACCATTAGAGGAACATTGAAAGATCTAAGGAAACGAAGGCAATCTGTGTGACCCTTCACAGACAAGTTGAAGCAACCCAACCTATCACCGGACAATGAATCAGCTCCACATTGAAGAACAACTGCATCAGCCTGATAAACATCCATGACTTTCTGCATGATGGGACGGAAGAGACTACGAAAATTCTCGTCATCCATTCCATCGTTCAGAGGAACGTTTAGAGCATAGTTCTTTCCAGATCCCGCCCCTTTGTCCCTAACATGCCCAGTTCCTGGGAAAAATCTCCAAACTTGTGAAAAGACACTGTCATCACTCTATCCGTAGTGTAAATTAAAATGCCTCCTCAACACCATCTCCATGGTAGACGTTAATATCAACACAGAGCACACGTTGGCCAGTAACAAAGTGTACAATATATTCAGGAAATAGAGAAATGATGTTTGTTAAAGATAACTAAAACAAGCGCTAAAAGTAACATTACAACTATATATTTTGTTCCACTTTGCTTGTATGTTTGGCAAAAGCAGAGAAATATTGATACTTCTATTTACACCGACAAATGCTATAACTTTAACACCATCGGTTCTATTTACTAATTTATGATTTGTGTTTCTTTGTTAATTTTATCATCGTTTTGATATATCATTTCATAATCGTGTATGTTGTGTCCTTTGATCTAGTGCAAATCGGTTTTGTTCTGTACCGTACTTCCGATCTTGGTGAATAATCCGAAGTAGTTGGTAGATGTCGTCCTTGATCAATATTGTTCGATCTTGAGGGGGCAATGTTGTATCTGCAAGAATACTCCGACGCTCAAGTCAGTATTTGAGTGAATCAGTGTTTAGTTTTTAGAAGTTGCTTACATTTATGAGTATTGATGTGATATTTATAGAGATTGAGTGATGATCGTTCTGACGATCCTGAGTCGTTAGATCTTGCAGAGGTATCTGAACCGTTGATTGATTGGGTCCAATTTTCTGGATATGGGCTGGTTGGTTATTGGTCCTCGCAGGGGGTGTAAATATCATTAAGACCTTTTACTTATTACCAAAACAGTGGCCCCCCAAGTCTGGTCGCCTGAGGGGCGATCTTGGCTTGATAAGCTGATGTCACCTTACGTTGTCGATCATAAGATGTACCGAGCTTTCTTTTTGAGGGACTCAAAAAATGGTCGGCTTAAGTTGGTCGTGGGTCTTGTCGAGCTTGATTCATTTAGTCGATCTTGAGATGCACCGAGCTTTCTTTTGAGCAGAGGGACCAGCGCTTTGGATTCAGTGCCAGACATTAAATGTTTCTGACACGGCGCGTATTATGATGGCGGCTAATGATGGTGACGTTTTGTTTTTTAGCGCCTGACCTTTGGATTTTGATTGGACGTGTTGATTCGACTTCCAGGCCCAATCCATGATTTTTGGCCGGCCCATTATAAATAGGGGCCACCTCCTCTTGTTTTGTTGCTGCATAACTCCTTCTGCTCTGATCACCGGTCTTGAATTGTCGAGCTTTCCTTCGAACAAAGCGGACTAGGTGATAGAAGTTAAACAGTAGGTCGGCAAAAAGATTGCTTTCAGATCCGATCATCCTATCTGCTTTATTTCGAGGTTAGTCTTTAATTTATTTGCTTTTGCGTTTTGAACCCCTCCTTTTATTTATTCTCTTAGAGTGGGGGTCGTCAGGTCGGGTTCCGACTTGTTCGCGAACCCATTTGCGATTCTTTATCCTGACATCTCGTCCCCCATTTCTGCAGTTTTAGATCTGGCGAGGACCAAACAAACACGTAGGGATATAACCAAATACCGAAACGAGTTTGTGAAGATCATGGCCTCCGGTGGTGACGTTCCTGAAAATCAAGAGAGTCAGACAATGGTCGGTACTGCAGATGAGCAAGATCATCCGCCCTCCGCTCCGACCAGCGAGCAAGCGGAGGAAAATATTGATGTTGAAAGTTTTTCTCCGGTTGACGATGCTAATGAGCCCGATACAGATGTTGTGGAAGTTATGGAGGAAAACCGTAGGATCGATGTGGTGGCTCTCTCTTCGGGGTTTGATGAGGAGGTTCAATCGGGGGAAAGACAGTGGAGCTCGAATACTATTGAATCGGAGAGCTCCGATTCTGACTTTGGGACGAGCTCAGTGCTCGAAGATGATTCTGATCAGGATGATGCTGATGGCATGGGCCAGCCAAGTACGAGTCGAGCTTCTGATGTTTCAGTTGATGGTTATTCCAGTACTGGTCCTGGAGCTCACGATGTACCAGTGCGGGAGGTTCGCCCTTATGATTGGGTTTCCGCCAAGGTTCTGGAGATCGAATCGTTGTACCGTTCAGTCCATAACCTAGAGTCAGTAGGTCGAAAAATCTCTAGGCGTTCTGAGAGAAATATTTGGAGGGTTGAAGGTATGAAGGATGGAGAGCACGTGGCTTCCTGGGCAGGAGATCTTAAATTTACTATGTACCACGTGACGATCAATGACATGAACATCCGGCCTCCCTTTACTTCTCTTGAACAGACCGTTCTGGCGGAGTTGGCGTAGCACCCTCCCAGCTACATCCAAATGCGTGGGCTTTCCTCCGAGCCTTCGAGTTGATGTGTATCCATTTGGAGAGACCGGTGTCGCCCCAACTTTTCTTCTATTTGTTCGAGCTTAATCGGAATAGTGGGGAGGATAAGTCCGGCCGCGAGCATATCAGTTTTCGCTTGAGGCGAGGCGCGAAGATTTTTAAAGCTTATGCGGACTCACCGAGGGGAAGTTGGAAGCAGCTCTTCTATTGGGTCGAACCGGTTAATGATAAGGCCATCGAATGTGTAGGGAAGTTCGGAGCTGATGGTTGGACTTTGGTGTCCACCAAGTTCCCTATTGGTTGGAGTCATGGTCATTTCAACCGGTCTACACATTCCTACTCCGTCGGCGAGGATCGATTGAGTGCTGAAGATCGTCTTACGAAGGCGATCTTGATTTTCATTTCCCAAAGGGTTCCGTATTCAAAGCATAAATATCGAGGTATCCCTACGGATTGCTTAGTCCAGGCCGGGATGCGGGTGCGGGGGTGCAAAGGGTTTTAGGTAGATCGTATTTCTGCAGTGGATTTTTGTGTATTTGAATTTTCTGTAAGTCACGTAACTCGTATTTTTTCTTGTTTTTCCAGACACGATGGCACCAAGGAAACTCGCGTTTTTGAAGAAGTTGGCGATGCAGTCGGTCGATGTTAAGCAGGGAGGGGTGCCGTTCCAAACATCTTCTCAACCTAGACCCGTTGCCGAGGTGGCCATTGTTGCCGAACCGATTACTACTGTTACCCAGAAGGACCTGGTCGGTGCTGAGGCTGAAAGGGGAAAAAGGATCAAGGTTTTGGTTGATTCACCAATTCCGGTCGTAAAGGGTATCGATGTTGGGACCTCTGTAAAACGGGGAAGAGCTGGCGCCGATGATGAGTCGAGATCGGCCAAGAAAGCAAAGAATGCGAAGAGATCCAAGCATAAATATAAGGTCGTCCCTCTGGACGAGAAGTTTTTAGAACAAAAATTCGAACAGTGGCGGGAGGATCCTATCACAGCATCGGCCCAGATCTTCCTGAATCTTGCCGAGGTTCACAAGATCGAAAAAACGAAGTACGAGAAGCGAGTCGGAGGTGGGTTTTTTGTTAATTTCGCCGGTTTCGTTGATTTATTTATGATTTTTCCTTTTTGTTTTGATATCTTTCTTGACATGTCTGTAGAGTTGTTGAATGCCGAGAAGACAAGATGTTTTAAACTTTTGGAGGAATTGTCTACGAGGAACAAGAAGCTGGGTCGAGTTAAGACCGAGCTTCGGTCGTTGAAGGAGAGCGAAGAGACTCTTACAGTGTTGAAGGAAACTGCTCTGAGTCGTGCCGAGGCTCGCGTGAAGCAGCCTGAAGATCAGCTCAAAGTTCTAGAGGAGTCTGAGGCTGCGGCAAAGAGAAAGGTGACGACCTCGGAAGAACGAATTGCCGAGCTGGAGGATAGCTTGAAGAAAGCCTCGGAAGCGAGGGCGGAAACGAGCACCGACCCTGAAGCCTGTATTGCCAGTCTTCAAGCTGCCCTTCAACGAAGCAAGAAGGATGCGAAGGAGGCTGCTGAAGCGGCGCTTGAGATGTATAAAGAAGGTTTTCAAGGTGACCTGCAGGTTCTTCTACTTCATCCTTCCCTTCCACTAGACCCGACAATCATTGATGCCGATCATGAGGTCGATGGGAGTTGCATCGTCAAGGTCGATCCTGTGACGGAGGAGAAGACCGTCGTCTTTCCGACCTCAGATGTTTGATGATTTCCAGCATCTTTATTTTTCGCAGAAGTTCTGGGTATATGCTTATCCGATCAAGTTTTGCATAGACTTAGAACTTCGGCATGTAATTTGGAATTTTGAGGGCTCGACCGTATCCGAGATGCTTGTAATCGAAAATATTTTAATCGATCTTGATTTTGCATCTCATTATGAGCTTTATGAATGCTTTTTTAATTCTGCAAGTCATATACGTCGTTTTTTAGAGATTTGTTTCGCACCTGAGGGGCTCGAGGTGGTCATAAGCGTTGGCCTATAGAGCAGTTTACCAGGACTCGGCCCAGATTTAACTCGCCTTATAGGGGTATTGGCAACTGTGGCCAATGGTCATTCCAAGGATATTTCGTTCCTAGAAGACCCAGTCCCTTTGAAACAGTTTACCAAGACTCGACTCGGATTTAACTGGTAACAAAGGGTTGCGACCATGGTTGGTCGCTTGGGGAGATCCCAAGATCGAACCTGAGGGGCTCGAGGTTCGAGTCTCTTCTGAAGTTGTAAATTTGATCCGTACATTACTGTTTGATGAAATCAAGAATGTGTGGAATGTCGAGAAGTTTACTGAATTATCATTTAAATGAGGAACTCGATTTACAATGATTGGAGCAGCCCTATATGGTGTCCTTTTTGGAGTGATTAATACTATTTCCGCCCTTAACTGTAATAACTCTTCAGTTTCGTTACATTCCAAGTCCTTTGAATCTTTTTCCCTTGGAGGGTCTCTAGGTTGAAAGCACCTTTACCGGTCTTAGATATAACACGGTAAGGTCCTTCCCAATTTGGTGCGAGCTTTCCTTGGGAAGCATTTTTAAGACCAACATCAGCCCTTCGAAGAACCAGATCGCCTAGCTCAAAATCTCTGGGAACGACTTTGGCATTGTACCTGGTTGTTACTCCTTGTTTGACAATTGCTTCTCGGAGTGATGCTCGACCCCGAATTTCATCGATGAGATCGAGCTCCTCTCTTAAGGCTTGGTTATTTTCTTTTTGAGTTTTGTGGTTTGCCGTTCTCCAACTGAGTTTGCCAATCTCGACGGGAATGATCGCCTCGCTGTCGTAAGAGAGCCGGAACGGCGTCTCTCCTGTGGAGCTTTGTTGGGTGGTCCTATATCCCTAGAGGGCATAATGTAGCTCTTCTACCCAGTTTCCTTTTGCGTCGTCTAGACGTCGCCTTAGGCCGTTTAGTATTATTTTGTTCGCCGCTTCTACTTGTCCGTTGGTTTGAGGGTGTTCAACTGATGTGAAGCGGTGCTTGATTTTTAGGTCGGACATCAGCTTTCTGAAACCTTTGTCAGTAAACTGAGTCCCATTATCCGTTATCACTACCTCAGGGATCCCGAACCTGCTCATGATGTTTTTCCTAAAACAATTGATGCAGTTTCTTGCAGTGATGGTCGCCAGGGGTTCTGCTTCTATCCATTTGCTGAAGTAATTGACTGCGACGATTAAGTATTTGATCTGGCCTGGAGCTGTCGAGAATGGCCCCAGGAGGTCTATCCCCCACCATGCAAATGGCCATGTGGAGGACAGGGTTGTTAGATCGGTTGGAGGAGCAATGTGGATGTTGGCGTGAATTTGACATTTTTTGCATTTTTTTACATAAGCACTAGCATCAACCGCCATGGTCGGCCAGTAATATCCGGCACGAAGAGCCTTTCGAGCTAGAGAACGAGCTCCGAGGTGTTGACCGCAGATTCCCTCATGAATTTCTGCTAGGACATACGCTGCTTCTTCTCCCTCGGGGAGGAGAGACTTCTTTTGTACAACGCTCCATCAATGACTGAAAAGGCAGAAGCCTTCCTCCTGACGAGTTTAGCGTCGTTTGCGTCTGGGGGTTCCACTCCTGCAATGATGTATTCTAAGATCGGGACGATCCAACTGTGAGCTTCTTCAATTATGCAAATGATCGAGATAAATTCAAGGTCGGGGGATACACTAGGTTTGTGGAGGATTTCCTGGATAAACGTTCTGTGATTTCTAGGAGCTTTCGTGCTTGCGAGCTTGGCGAGGATATCAGCTTTTTGGTTCCCTGCCCTCGGCACGTGTTTTACTTCTGATGTTTCAATTTGAGCTAATAATGCCCGTACTCGAAGTAGGTATTTCTGTAAGATCGACTTTTTGGTCTCGTATTGGTTGCCGATTTGGGAGACTACCAACAGAGAATCGGTGTACAGTTTTACCCAGGGGACTCTGAGGTCGGCTGCCAAGCGTAGACCAGCGATGCAAGCCTCATATTCTGCTTGGTTGTTCGAGGTTGAAAAACTGGAAGTCAAAGAAACTTCGATGATGATGTCGTTCGGGCTTTCTAACATGATACCAGCGCCACTTCCCTTCGGGTTGGAGGATCCATCGACATGCAGGATTCAGGTATCGTTTTCGATGTTCGCTGGTGTCATTTCGGCCACGAAGTCCGCCAGAACTTGTGCCTTCATAGCCGTTCGGGCTTCGTACTTGATTCTGAACTCTGATAGTTCTACCGCCCACTTGATCATTCTACTCGCGAGATAGGGTCTGTGCAGGATTTGCCGGATGGGGTAATTAGTCCGCACGACCACCTGGTGAGCGACAAAGTAAGGTCGAAAACGTCGAGCTGCGATGATGAGAGCCAATGCGATCTTTTCGACCTTCTGATAGCGACTTTCCGGTCTGTGTAGAGCTTTGCTTGCAAAGTAAACTGGGCTCTGTCCGGTTTTTAATTCCTGGACAAGAACGGCCCCTAAGGCTTCCTCTGAGATAGCTAGATATAAGTATAAAGTTTCACCTTTGCTCGGTTTTTGAGCTGTTTTAAGGCCTCATCTTGCTCGGTGGTCCAGTTGAAATCATCTTCCTCTTTTTTAAGCAGCTTGAACAGGGGAAGGGATTTGAACGCCGCATTTGATATGAAACGAGATAAGGCGGCGATCATGCCGTTAAGTTTCTGGACTTCCTTTTTGGTCGTTGGATCTCGTATTTCTGTTACGGATCGACATTTGTCGGGATTTGCTTCGATTCCCCTTTCTGTTAAGTAAAAACCTAAAAATTTCCCAATTCGAACTCCAAAAGTGCATTTCTCTGAATTTAATCTCATATTATTTTGCCGGACCTCGGAGAAGATCACTCTAAGGTCGTTGACGTGCTTGTCATCGTCTTCACTCTTGGCGATCATGTCGTCGAGGTAGACTTCAACACTCTTGGCGATTTGTTTTTGGAAGACTTTGTTCATCATCATTTGGTACGTAGCTCCGGCGTTTTTCAATCCAAAAGGCATGACACGGTTGGCGAAGTTACCTTGGTCGGTCATGAAAGCAGTTTTTTCTTGGTCAGGGGGGAACATGGCAATCTGGTTATATCCGGAATATGCATCCATGAATGATAACAATCGAAACCCTGAAGCAGTGTCTACGAGTCGGTCTATACTGGGGACAGGGAAAGCGTCTTTGGGCAGGCTTTATTAAGATCGGTGTAGTCTACGCACATGCACCATTTCCGTTGTTCTTCTTAACCAGCACCGGATTTGATAACCAGGTTGTGTATTTGACTTCAGAAATGAAGTTTGCTTTTAAGAGATCGTCTACGGCATTTTCAGCGGCTATAGCTTTCTTGCTACTCTGAGCTCGTTTTCTTTGGGCGACCCACTTGGCTCCTGGGTTAACTGCGAGCTGGTGGCAAGCGACTTCAGAAGGAATCCCTGGCATGTCTTCTGCCGACGAGGCGAAGATGTCTGCATGGTCTTTGAGACATTGGGTTAAATCAATTTTAACCTCTTCTGATAGGTCGGCTCCGATCTTGATGGTTCTGGAGGGATTTTCGCCGAGTTGTACCTCGATGAACTCCCCATTAGGTTGGGACCTTTTCATTTTTCGCTTGAGCTCTTTTGCCAACTCGTCATCATCTTCATCGTCCGTACTCTCAGGATCGTACCTTGCATCTATGCCCGTTGCGTTTACCTCGGTAGGTCGAGCTTTACTTCTTTTGGGAGTAGCTTTTTCGGGAGGGGGAACCCCTTCCTGCTCCAAAGCTTTTTGCTCGGTCTTGGTCCATAGGAAGAAGCATCTGGAAGCAGATTCCAGGTCGGAGTTTAAAGTGAAAACTTTATTGCAGAGAGAGTGGAATTTCATTTTTAAGTGCGTGGTGGACGTTACCGCTCCGAGCCTACCTAGAGTCGGTCTTCCAATGATAACGTTGTAGATGGATTCGCAAGGTAGGATAAGGAACTTGGTTTTGATGGTTCTCATCATGGGCTCAGCTCCGTAGGAAACCATCAATTCCAAATGGCCTAGTGGTTTTGTCCAGGATCCGTTAAATCCGGATAGGGCCGTTCCTCTGTATGGAGTGAGCACCTCTCTGTCGATCCCTATTCTGTCAAGGAGATCGACAAAGATGATGTCAAATGAGCTCCCTTGGTCCACCAAGATTCTTCTCACTTCTTTGTTGGCGATGACTGCCGAGATTATGAGGGGTACGTGCTTGTTGGGTTTCCCATCCATAAGATCTTCATCACCAAAAGATAGTGGAGGTCGGGTTGTCTTGGTTGGTGTAGCTGAGGTTAAGGCCACACTTAACAATTCTTTCCACTTTCGCTTCATTGTTTTCCCAGACTCTCCATGCTCGAAACCTCCTGCGATCATCATCATCATCATCATCATCATCATCATCATCATCATCATCATCATCATCATCATCATCATCATCATCATCACTGAGTGGCCCTTCGATGTTCTAGTATCATGATTTTCATCGTCGGAATCGACCTTTGGCTTACCCCTTCTTCTGGGCTCCTCGTTCCTCTCGTCTTTAACCTCGCAGGTATTTGCCCCTAGCTTTTTCACATAACCAGACAATTTTTCTCGTTTGATCAAGTCTTCAATGTCGTCTTTCAAAGCATTGCAGTGGTTGGTGTCATGACCATTACTTCTATGATACCTGCAGTACTTGCTGGATCGTTGTCCAGATCGGGGAGGTAGAGGTTTGGGTGTTTTAACGTCTCTGAACTCGACATCCCAACACTCCCCATATAGTTGGGCGTTGGAGACGTTGAGTTTAGTGTATACTTGGTGACGATTCCGAGGTCGGGGATCCCTGTTACCACAGTTATCGTTTCCTTGGTTATCTCTTCCGTTGCGGGGTTTTGATGGTCCGGCCTGTGGTGACAGATTTCCGATCTTGGTGCTTTCCTCCTCGTTGATGAAACATTGGGATTGTTGGAGGAAATCCTGCAAGGTATTAGGTTCCCAAGTATTTACATGTTTTTTGAAAGGGCTTCCGGGGAGTAGGCCCTGCGCCATGAAGAAAATGCGGAAAGCGTCGTCTAGTTCTCGAACTTGAAAAGCTTCGTTGTTGAACCTCTCTATGTATATTCTCTGAGAGGCTCGTCCTCCTTTTGGACAACGGACATCAATGCGGCTTTGTTCTTGGGTTTACTTTTGGAATGGGCAAAGTGAACTGAAAAGAGTTTTTCTAATTGGTCCCAAGAGGATATGGTGTTCGTCCTTAAAGCCCGAAACCATTCTGATGCAACTTTGTCTAGAGTCAATGGGAAAATTCGACATTTCATCTCCATGGGTACGTTTCGGTATTGCATAGTTGTGTCGAATTGATCGAGGTGCCTGTCTGGATCGCCCGTTCCATCGTACGTTTTCAGACCTCTGGGCGGTTTTTCGAGGTACCTCGGAACTCGGTAGCTATTGATTGTTACAGTGAACGGGCCCATTCGCTCGGTTAGCAACGCTTGAGGTCGTGGCTGACGCTGATGATGGGGATCGGGATAAACGTAGTGTCGAGGTTGTTTCTCCTTAGGGTTATCCTCTCGACTTCTGGAACGTCGTCTTGGTGATGAAGAGGCTAAAAATGAGCGAGGTTGGGGGGAGTTATCCAATTCATCAAGATCGTTATGTTGTCGAGTCGGAGGAGAATGGGAACCATTCCCTCGATGTCGGCGGGGAGGAGAACGATGATATGGGGAGTTACCCAATTCGTCAAGATCGTCATATTGTCGAGCCGGAGGAGAACGGGAACCATTCCCTCGTTGTCGGCGAGGAGGAGAACGATGATAGTCGGCCCATTCCCTGGGTGGAGATCGATGTCTCCTTCGAACCAGGGTTCTCTTTTCAGGGGAGCCCGATCCGGGTGATTCCTGGTCCAGAACGTCCTGTGCCCGGAGATTTGCTACATCTGCCTCAAGGTCAGTGAAGCGGCAGCTTCTTTCTTGGTTTACGACCTCGTGTCGAGCCAGGAGCTGGACGAGCTGTTGAACAGCGTCGGTTAGGGCTGGAAGCAATGGAGGGGGAGGTGGTAAACTATTACTGTACGAGCTTGTATGGGAACGTGCGAGGTTCGGATTGGGGAATTGTGCCCGAGCTTGGGTGGAAATTGTAAGGTCTTGAACATGGCCCTCGGGGGTTCGTTGAGGTTTGAGCTCGGGTATAACCAGTCCTACCCCGGGTCCGACCACAAGACTGGCCGGTCTTGAACGGAGTTTGGGCGCCATTTGTGGATCAAGGTAATGGGAGAGGAAATTGAGTACAGATCCTCCCACTGTGGCCGCCAATGTTCTGTACCGTACTTCCGATCTTGGTGAATAATCCGAAGTAGTTGGTAGATGTCGTCCTTGATCAATATTGTTCGATCTTGAGGGGGCGATGTTGTACCTGCAAGAATACTCTGACGCTCAAGTCAGTATTTGAGTGAATTAGTGTTTAGTTTTTAGAAGTTGCTTACATTTATGAGTATTGAATGTGGTATTTATAGAGATTGAGTGATGTTCGTTCTAACGATCCTGAGTCGTTAGATCTTGTAGAGGTATCTGAACCGTTGATTGATTGAGCCAGATTTTCTGGATATGGGCTGGTTGGTTATTGGGCCTCGCAGGGGGTGTAAATATCATTAAGACCTTTTACTTATTACCATAACAGGTTTGAAGCAATTTAGGGCACGAAGACAAGCCATTCATGAATGAGGAAAAACACTAATGTACATAAACACGAAAACAGACCTAAAAAGAAAAAGAGAACATTGAAAATAAGAAAAGAAAACAGCAAATACCCTATGATGTTTAAGAAGCTCAAGAATTCCGAGAACAATGTCATTGACATAGAAAAACTCAGAGGCTTCAGCCTTCTAAGCATGGTGAAGCCAACTGACCTAATTAATAGTGATATCAGCATCAGAGCGGTTGAGCCTAGCGGCGGCGCCGATAGAGCCACCAACAGAAGCCTGGCAGAAAGGGAAGAGGCCATAAAAAACGAGACAATCCCCACCAACCTTGAAGCGCTTGAGCTGGCGGTAGTGAGAGTGAGAGTTCTTGGAGAGAATCTCAGGAGAGACGGATGAGAGGAAATCGACGTAGTGAAAAATGCTTATTGAATGTTCAGGGATCAGGTTTACCCGTGTGAGAGCCAACTCAAACTCATCAATATAATCTTCAACCTTAGATCCATGTTTGATCTTTAGTAGGTTGGAGAGAGGGTCCTCATATGCATCACCAAACCTAGCAGTGACATCAGTAACATATTGATTCCATGTAGGATAGATATCAAACTTCTGCCTCATGTAATATAAATGCCACTGTAGAGCCAAGCCATCCAAATGTATTGAAGCCAAGCGCACTCTAGCTACTCCAGGTGTGTTATCCATGGAGAAGAATTAGCCACATTTGTAAAGCCAATCTCTCACGTTGGTGCCATCAAAATGGAGAAACTCAACCTCAGAGATATGTGTTGAGTAAAGATGCTGAGCGGCTGGAGTTTGGTGACAGTTTTCTCTATACTGGGTGTCGTGTGCAGGTCTTGGAGTTTCCTCAGGGTGAATATGAGCACGCAAGAGGGTGCATATTTCCTCTATATCAACACCCATTTGTTCATTCATATTGTCTATGCGTGCGTTGAGTGCTTCATCGCGCTCATCCATTTTGCGTTCAAAGGTCTGCAATGGTTGGTGTTGGACGAGCCATGGTGCGAGCAGGAACACAATCTAGTAATACGAATTATTACTGTGCTTATGTTAGGGTTTCTTCAACCAGTAACATCAAATCCTCGCCAGGAGCTCTAATGGGGAGATAGGGCCCGAGGTTAAAGAATTAAGGAACTTTCAGAAGCTTTAAAGGAAGAGGTAACGTTTTAGTGAATATTCTGCTTGCCTTTTTCATTCAATGATTGCAAAATAAATAGGACATATGAGGCTACAAATGATTAGCCACTCATTGCAAATCCTAGCAAGGCCTAAAATCGTACCAGTGACAATTGTAGAAGTGCTGGCACAAATTATACCTTCTTTCTCAATTTTAGGGTTTCTGAAAGTAACAAGAGAAACAATAGTAAAGTTAAAAAGAAAATTAGAAGAATTAGAGATTAATATGACCCACATTACGTATGGAATATTTTATCCCTCTTTTGTTTCTTAAGTACGAATTTGGCTCAC
Source organism: Astragalus membranaceus (assembly GCA_039519185.1). NCBI lineage: Eukaryota > Viridiplantae > Streptophyta > Magnoliopsida > Fabales > Fabaceae > Astragalus > Astragalus membranaceus. The sequence continues at coordinate 46,183,255 of CM076848.1, forward strand.
AATTATCACATGCATCTATGAGTTTGCACGTTGACATTATTTAATGATTCTTTTCAACGACTAACGGTATACTAGTCGCACGTTTAACCGACAATTTTGGATGGTGAGAAACGAGAAACTATAACAAGACTTAATTTTTCTCAAGGACTAGCGTGTTTCGCGCGTTTTTAACTAGGGGTAATTTAGACATTTACTTCTTTGATTATATAATATGGTAATATATATGGTAATATATTTTGTTATAAAGTTCAAATATTTTTGTTGCGCATAGAACTAGAAGTATACTCGGGTTTTGAGAGGGAGAGGAAGAGGAAGAGAGAGGGAAAAGTAGGGTTTTGTTAATTTGGATCTGAAATTCTGAATTGAGAATTAATGGGTAGCGGAGAGATGTCAGTGGCGGAGAGTGATGGTGCTTCACTACCGTCGGTGGGTGCTGATGCAATGAAAAGAAGGGTAACGTACTTCTATGAACCTAGCATCGGCGATTATTACTACGGTCAAGGACATCCGATGAAACCCCACCGTATACGCATGGCCCATAACCTCATCATCCACTACTCCCTCCACCGCCGTATGCAGATTAATCGCCCTTTCCCCGCCGGCCCTGATGACATCCGCCGCTTCCACTCCGACGACTACGTCGATTTCCTCTCATCCGTCTCTCCCGAGATCCTTTCTGAGAACTCTCATTCTCACTACCGCCAGCTCAAACGCTTCAACGTTGGTGAGGATTGTCCCGTTTTTGATGGCCTCTTCCCTTTCTGCCAGGCCTCTGCTGGTGGCTCTATCGGCGCCGCCGCTAGGCTCAACCGCTCTGATGCTGATATCGCTATCAATTGGGCCGGTGGGCTTCACCATGCTAAGAAGGCCGAAGCATCCGGGTTTTGCTATGTCAACGACATTGTTCTCGGAATTCTGGAGCTTCTTAAACATCATAGGGTATTTTTTGTTTTCTTTTTCTTTTTAGGTCTGTTTTCGTGTTTATGCTAACAAGTGTTTTTCCTCATTCATGAATGGCCTGTGTTCCTGCCCTAAATTGCTTCAAACCGATTTGCACTTGATCACTGGACACGACATACACGACTATGCAATAATATATCAAAATGAAGATAAAATTAATACAGAAACACAAAAATATATACTTGTAAATTTGTAATGTTACTGTCTGCTTGTTTTGGTTATCTTTATCAAACATCTTTAATCTCTTTCCTGATTATATTGCTCACTTTGTTACTGGCCAGCGTGTGCTCTATGTTGATATTGATGTCCACCATGGAGATGGCGTTGAGGAGGCATTTTACACCACCGATAGAGTGATGACAGTGTCTTTTCACAAGTTTGGAGATTTTTTCCCAGGAACTGGGCATGTCAGGGACACAGGGGCAGGATCTGGAAAGAACTATGCTCTAAACGTTCCTTTGAACGATGGAATGGATGATGAGAATTTTCGTAGTCTCTTCCGTCCCATCATGCAGAAAGTCATGGATGTCTATCAGCCTGATGCAGTTGTTCTTCAATGCGGAGCTGATTCGTTGTCTGGTGACAGGTTGGGTTGCTTCAACTTGTCTGTGAAGGGTCATGCAGATTGCCTTCGTTTCCTTAGATCCTTCAATGTTCCTCTAATGGTCTTGGGTGGGGGAGGATATACGGTTCGCAACGTTGCTCGTTGTTGGTGTTATGAGGTCCCTTTCTTTCTATACTTGTGCAAGATTATGAATAAAGCATTTTAGTGATGGTCTGATATGTTACTAACTGATTACTATTTCTCTTTTTCTTTGCTATAGACGGCAGTGGCAGTAGGAGTGGAGCCTAGTAATAAGCTGCCGTACAATGAATATTATGAATATTTTGGCCCAGACTACACACTTCATGTCGAGCCAAACAACATGGAGAACCTAAACACTCCCAAGGAAATGGAAAAAATTAGGTGATTTTATATTAATTGCTTTTTGATTGAATTAGTTTAGAATTGAAGATTCTGATTTCAGATTTTTAATCATAAAAATGAAAATAAGCATTGCCCATACATAATTATGAGTGTGATTACTCATGAGTCGCGCACTTTATGATAATACAGCTAAGTCACATCCTTTCTTCGATGTGTCCCGCAGCATGAACGAGATATAGACTTCAAATATCTAAACTAGAGTCATAGTGGCAAGTTGTCTTACCTAAGTGGTGTCCATTTGTGTGTTAGAGGGTGGGTGACACTGCAATGTGGTTATGGTGTCAAACAACTTTGGTTACGATCTATACCTGAGCGACCTTTAGCCTCAACCTACAGAGTGTCACAAAGGTTAATGGCTAATGCGGTTCTCTAGCTCCCAATCAAAGATGGGGAGCAGAAACCAGCTTTAAATTCCCCCACCCTTGGCTAGTTAATGCTATCTCCCTCTTAAGAGCATATGGAAACATCTTATAATATCTAAGGATTCGTTTCTTATCTAAGATGATCCTCAAAGATTGATTTCCGTATTTCTTTGCTATAATCATGATATGTTTCCCTGTTTAATTAGGATTTAACGAATCAATATGAATAAATAAGTGTATAGTTGTAACTGTAGACACGAAAAATTCCAAAAAGGCCTTACTCCGGTACTTCCCTGCTGCTCCAGCGTGCTGTTTCTCTTCTTCTCTATGCGACTCCGTTGCATCTCTTGACTCCGGCTGGAGCCCTTTGTAGAGTGAGAAGTGGTGGGGGGTGGATGCAGCTTGTGCAGATTTGAGGCTGTGAGTGAGAGTCTTCCAATCCAATAGCTGTGAGTTGAGAAAGAAGAGTAAACAGTAAAATAATAGTTGGGAAGGGATGGAGGAGCGGCGGCTGATGGGAGAAAGAAGGGGCTGCTAGGTTTTTAGGTTTTGATTGGAACGATAGGGTATGCGAGTTTCGATACGTAATTTCCAATTTATACTTTAAAATATGGAAAACTCTTATTCTACTTATTAAAAATTTTAAAATAAAAAATGTTGACTAAAACATAAAATATTTAACTTAAAATATAAAAATTGTACTTGTTCTGCAGCATTGTTTTTCCAGACTTTGATGTAGCAGCCAAGCCACTACCCGCTAAAGTGCTATAGGCATAGCATTTTGGGAGTCAACTGCTACGCTACGTTACCTGCCGTTAGTTACATAGGACTCTACTATAATAATTGTATTTATAATCCTTTTTCAACCATCGTCATCTTGTCGTGCTGCTATCTGTTCGCCGTGCCATTTGTGGTCAAGTTTGATTTGTCAGCCTTTCCTGGTTTTGTTGTTGCCTCTTTCAGCCTATTTGTCAGCCTATATTATCTCATAAGATTGACGATTGATTTCTTATATATCTTCGATGATCTCTCAAGATTTGTGCTGTTATATCTTTGTTTTTTGTTATTATCGAACCATTTTCATAATTCCTAGTCCTCCCTCTCTCTCTCTCTCTCTCCTCTCTTTACCAAATATAACTTCAACATTCCCTAGACACCCCAAAAATGGAACGGTATTTTATTATTTTGAAGATTGGGTTTGATATTATATGTGGCAATCAAGTGTTTTAATTTAATATTTTCTATTCTTTCTCATGTGTTACTTATGCTTCTTTTGATAATTGCTTGGAGCTAACGATGATTTAAATGAATTATTTTAATTGATTTTCCAGGAATACTTTATTAGAACAACTTTCCAGACTTCCCCATTCACCTAGTGTACCTTTTCAGACAACACCATCAACCACACAAGTTCCGGAAGAGGTTTGTATTTCGTAAACTACAAGTAGCATATATTGTCTTTCTGCCATTTCTATTTGTTTGATTTTATTTAGTAAATGAATTCAGGAAGAAGAGGACATGGATATAAGACCAAAACATCGCATTTGGAGTGGTGACGATTATGATTCTGATAACGATGACGATGTGAAGGCTAGGATAACTCCCCATATGAGGTAAGGGGTTTATGAAGCTGAACGGTAAAAATCCACTTTTATAGTGTAGGAGTATGTAGATATTTATGGATTTGTCCCTTGGACTGTAGGTAGGTAACCCCATTGCTCTATGTAACCTGGAGACTCTAGCCTCAATTTTAATTTTCTGAGTTTTTTTTTTTACCTCCCTACTTGGCCATTTCAGTTTGTCAAGCTTCTATTCGCATGCAACTTTCTTTTTTGAAAGAAAAATTACGTACAATGGTTGAATAAGAGTGTAATATGCTAATCATATAAACCGGATTGGAAAATGAAACAAACCTTAATAAACTAGGGTGGCAAAGTGCATTTAACCTTTAATTTTAAGATAATTGTTTTTTTCATATTAAAAGCTAAGAAATATGTATTCCGTGCTGCAGGTCTACTGCAGATGATATGGAAGAAGATAAGCCTGAAGTAAAGGCTGAAGGGCATTCCAAATCTCAATAGTGATAGAACAGATCAGATTCTTGATTAGCATGTTTTATGTTGGTGGGAAGCTCATTATTGTTTAGATTATATAACTGATAGATGGACGTTTTGAGGTTTAAATCTTTTGATGTAGATGTATAAAATAGGAAGCAGTTTACCCCAAAGATATCATGTTACATACCTGGGGATGGTAACATTAGGAAGAACATCATCCCAAAAATCTCATGGCCGTGCATGTTTGCTCTGGTGGAGCATATTATTTGGGGCTCTGGCTACCACCTGTGTAAACATCATGGAGAGGCAGAGATGAATTTCCTGATATACCCCCTGTGGCCAACTGATATATAGCCACAGGCACTGAAATTTGGATTAGTTTTTTGTGCCGTTTTTTATCGTGTAGACTAGAATTTTTTTGTCAAATAGTGTGTAAACAGAATAGCCAAAGATTAAAAACTCATTGGACCTGTTTTCTGGGAACTCTTTACAGATCTTATTCTGACCTGACTATTTCATCCAGTCTGCCCTTTAGATAATCGATGAAATCTCCGATTACCCTCACTCTTTTTTTTTTATATTCGTAGCAGTTATGCTTACTACATTTGAGAAGGAAATGTTGGCACCAAAGATATATATTGGAATCATATAACAGGTTTTTAGCAATGTTTGAATTTACATAGTTCAATCAATTTATACCGTCGAACCTGGATGAAACTATGCTTGAATTGCTAAAATAATTGAATTGTAGATGGTATTGAGTCATGGTTTAATCTTGGCGTCAAATAAATGAGGTATCGATCCATCAAAATGAAATGTGTACCGATCCATCAAAATGAAATGTGTTTAGCCCTAAGTAACGATCCATCAAAATGAAATGTGTACCTCTTGCGTGACTGTTGTCCCTTTTTTCTTATATGGATGATGGTTTACCTACTACTCATCGCTTCTTAAGTTAGATGATCGATTGGTGTTCAGGCAGAAGCCTTTCTTTGAGACAGTAATAAGTATTGTGTATATTTTCTGGTTTGCGTTGAGCACTTTAGTTGTATCGTGGGATAGCATTTTAAAGACCCGATAGGCTCAAACTATTCCAAAATATTGGGCCCCAAGTCAAATGGTACAATGAAGCTATGACTTAGGAGTAGTTTGGAACTGTGGCAGCCAACTTACGTTTGGGATGGAACCAACGTGGTTCCAAACACACATTTAGACATATTTCTAACTCATTGAGTTGTTTGTGTAATATCTAATTCTGACATATATATTATTTGAGATTTAATTAGAGTCAATTAAGGTGAGTAAGTGTTACTCGAATATAGTCTTGTTTTGTTCCTCCTAAGATAATATCAAATGTAGTGGCCCAAGAGGTTTTGAATATATTTAGTGTGTCATGCGAATCATGAGTCTTAGAGCCTAATATTTTTGCTTAACTAATATCTCATTTATTCTAAAACGACTTAAAATACTCTCGTCCTTCTGGAAACTAGCTTCCTGTTTATCCCCTCTTCCAAGTTTTGTGTTTCCTCCTCACCAGTTTTTCCAATTTTTTTGTGTTGCTTAAAATATTTGTATTCAATTTTGAAATCAAGGTTTTCCTTCTTCCAAATTTGTACCTTTTATCTATAATTATATTAGTATGTCGGCTAAGACTCTAAATCGCAAGATAAGGAGGGCACAACAATTGAGGACTCCTCTTTCTCAAATGGTGAGGGTTATAGAGCTAAGGAAGACATTTCACTGGTGGTGCGGCCTTCTAAAATTCCTTATGACCTACTTGAAGAAGTCATTTGGTTTTTACTTTGGGGGTATATGCATTATTATAGTAAGATATGTCTAAGCAACAAACAGCACATCATGATTATCTTATCTAAGGGTTTATGGTAGGCAAGACTAATGAGGGAATATTAAGGTTTCTCTCATTACTCTTATGATGATGTTGGTAGCAAGGGGGGAGAGACAACCTTTAAACCTAGAAAGGGGGGATAAGTCACGATACCTAGGGCACTTGTCATGTGTGTTTCATTAACATTTTGATTTTGATAAGTCAAAAAAGTTAGACAAATGTCTCATGTGTGATCCCCAAGTCTTAAAAAACCCTAGTAGGGGGATCAAGCCCAACAAGCTAATAAATGTTCCTCTTTATTTGTAATTTTGATAGTTTTAAGTTACATTTATTACGAGTTTCTCATTATACTTGTAATCATTTATTATATATATATATCGAGAGAGAAATAAGTGTGATGAGTAATAAACAGCTAATGATATAATAGAAAAAAGAGTTATAATTTTGTATCAGAAATAGTGTCTTCTAGGGTGAGAATCAACTAAGCCTTCGTTATCAATCAAACCGACCATATGATATAATTTAAAATGATTGACATTTTATCAACTGGTAAAAAATCTCAATTATTGTATTTGTCGTGTAATTTCTTTGGCGAAAGTCCTCTTTCAATAAAAAAAGAAATCTCAAACATTCATAACATTTTATTTTATATCCTATAATCAATTTAACTCGAATACGGATGAGAGACTTAGCCCAAAAAAATGTAACAAGATTTATTAATTTGTGTAAAACAACCTTAAAAAATGATAAAAATGATTGAGAATCCTAAAGGGACAGAATAAGAATTCCCCCTCCTCTACTTAAGGAGAGGCAGAAGCACGAATCATAGTTTCGACTTTCGATTAACCCAAGGTTGCCGTCAAAATTGGTCATCGACCCTTTCTTTCTACTTCAGCTTCTTGCGTGGCAATAAAATCAAACTTTTTGAAAATGCACCAATAATCTGATTTTCTTCTTCTTATTAACTGGATATTAATTTGAACACGGTTGCACCGATCAACCATAAAGCGTTCAGTATTTCAATGAGTGGTGAAGTTTAAAATGGTCGGACTAAACAGAAAACCACCATACTCTTAATCGACCAACAGAGCAAATCATCTATCACATAACTCACCAGCAACTTTACGTTATTATTATCTTAATGTTGACTCACTTTCAATGGCTCCATTCCGAACTCGGCAATGTTTGCAAGTCCCTATTGAGGGCAAAGCAGTTGCATGCTTGCCTTTTAAAGACCCATCTCTCACAAGACCCCTTTTATGCAACTCAAATTGTTAGGCTCTATGCATTTAACAATGACATTCACTCTGCATACCATGTGTTTGACAAAACTCCTACTCGAAGTGTCTACCTTTGGAATTCCATGATTAGAGCTTTTGCTAAGTCCAAAAGATTTGGAAATGCAATCTCTCTATTTAGAACTATGCTTGGAAATGACATAAGACCTGACAATTACACTTATGCTTGTGTTATACGCGCGTGTTCTGACAACTTTGATTTTGGTACCCTGAGAGTTCTTCATGGAGGTTCTGTAGCTGCAGGGTTGGGACTGGACCCTATTTGTTGCAGTGCACTTGTGAGTGCTTATTCAAAACAAGGATTTCTTCATGAAGCGCGTAGAGTGTTCAATGAGATTGCTGAACCGGATTTAGTTTTGTGGAACTCACTAATTTCTGGTTATGTGTGCTCTGGTGAGTGGGATGTAGGGATGCAGATGTTTAGCTCAATGAAGCTTGTTGGGCAGAAGCCTGATGGGTATACATTGGCTGGGTTGCTTGTGGGTATTTCAGATTCTAGCTTGCTGAGCATTGGCCAGGGATTGCATGGTTTGAGTCAGAAGAGTGGGCTTGATTCAGATTCTCATGTAGGTAGTTTACTGGTGAGTATGTACTCGAGATGTAGGTGTGTGGATTCTGCATATAGAGTCTTTTGCAGTCTTTTCAATCCTGATTTGGTTACATGGTCTGCTCTTATAGCTGGGTATTCTCAGTGTGGGGAGTATCAGAAAGTACTGCTCTTTTTTAGTAAATTAAACATGGAGAACAAGAAGCCAGATTCTGTTTTGATTGCCACTGTATTGGCTTCTATAGCTCAGGCAGCGAATGTTAAACCAGGATGTGAGATACATGGTTATGTTCTTCGGCACGGATTGGAATCAGATGTCAAGGTCGCATCTGCTCTCATTGACATGTATTCAAAGTGTGGTTTCTTGCACTTGGGAATTTGTGTGTTCAGCATGATGCCGGAACGGAATATAATTTCATATAATTCAGTCATTTTGGCCCTTGCCTTGCATGGATGTGCTTCGGAGGCTTTCCAGATGTTTAATGAGATACTGGAGAAAACATTTAGTACCTGATGAAGCAACATTCTCTGCTCTCCTTGGTGCTTGTAGCCATGCTGGTCTTGTCAAAGATGGGTGGGAGATTTTTCGGAGAATGAAAGATGAATTCAACATCAAAGCTAGGCCTGAGCACTATGTTTACATGATGAAGCTTCTTGGTAATGCTGGGGAGTTAGAAGAGGCTTACAATCTCATTCAGTCCTTACCAGAACCAGTAGACAAGGCCATCCTGGGAGCTTTGTTATCATGCTGTAATTCCTATGGAAATTATGAACTGGCAGAAACTTTAGCTCAGCAGCTTTCTATAAGTAATCCTGCTGACAATGCTTACAGGGTTATGCTTTCTAACATATATGCTGGTGATGGGAGGTGGGATGATGTGGAGAAGTTGAGGGATAAAATGACAGTAGGTCTGAAGAAAATGCCTGGACTAAGCTGGGTTGAAGGAAGTTATTGCTAATTGACTAATTCTGAAAATTTAAATAGGTGCTGCAAAATTGATAGACTGTAACGGCTGTCAGATGGCATAATCTCAGAAAGGTATTATAATGTGAAACATAGTTCTGTATATTTTTTCTTCCTGTACATTTTTTGACTTTGGGGGACTTACAAAATTAGTCTGGAGAATTGTCCTGCAACAGAGAGTTATCAGATCTAATCTATAAATCACATAATTGGGGGTGAATGTCACCTTAAGTATATGTTTGATAGAACACATTAAGAGTAACAGCTTGTGTTTTTGTTTATTAGACCACATTGAGTGAAATATCCGAAAGGAAGGAGCTCATATCAGAGTCAAATATAACCTATATCCTAGCCAATGCATTTATATAGAGGCTAGTGAAACTCGTGCTTGTATCGCATTTGTTAAATAGGGTGATTAATTACTAATCTCACCTTGTTTATTTTATCTCAGCGTTTCTTCAAACATCTTTAGCGTCATATGAATACAATTAGGCATAAAAACGTTTTGATGTGTTTGTATCACACAGTTGACTCATGAATGTATATTTCTATTCTTTTACAGATAAATTGGTATAAACGAGCTGAAAATAAATTCAAATATTTTTGCTTTCAGTGGCTAAACACAAGTGGCTCCCAAGTGTTTTCTCATGCTTTTTAGAAATACTCTCTTTTTCACAGAACTTGGAATCAGACAAATGGATTAGTAAACAGAAACCATGAAAGTTGAAACGCAGTTGGTTATGTCCTTGTACCAGGTTCTTGTTGATGGCTTAATAGTTGATATTCCAATATCCAAAGGGCACTCTGGATTACCTAACATTTTGGATTTTATAACAGTTTAGAAGAGCCCATGGATTTTGATCTTCTCCATAAGTCAGGGAATGCCAGAAACAAATGGGATAGGAGGGATGCCAGAAACGTACATTATTGTAATTTTGTGCTTCTGAACTTACCATTTTTTTATAGTTACCTCAAATTGTAAGCAAATAAAAGTTTTTTATTCAATACATATCCAAATCCGAATGCTTAAGTTGTCTTATTTCCAGCTGATTGACTCATGAATTATGAAGTCATGTGCCAAAAATGGAGTTCATTCCCAAAATCCTACTATGCTTGTGCATATTTTGCATTTTTGCATTTAATTGACATCTATGACAATGCATTTGCACAGAATGCTGGCTGTTATGAGCAACCTTTTTTTCTCGGGTACCATTTTGCTCATGAAGTTGAGAATCAGTTAAAGTATCTTAAATCCAGCCATTTTTGAATGTGTTATGCTTATTAGGAGGAGCACTTCTTATCTAATCTACATTTCTCCTAGCATCATGTTACATATGCTCAATGCCCTAGGAGCGAAAGGCACATTGTATCCAGAAGCTACAGAAATTCTTTTGATCAAGTAAGCTTCTAAACCTTAATCAATGAATGGCTTTTGTGGTTACGTATTTTCGTTTATTACTATTTGGTAATTGATATTAGCTCATTTGTTTATGAAAAGGCAAAAAGCTATTTTATCAATACCAAGAGTGACTTGGGCTCAAGATAAGCCCAGGACACCGCAATTTACAGCTTGATAACAGAGTTATGTGCTACATGAAACTTTGTCAAAAAATTATCTCATAAGCTGCTGTTGCTCATGCATTGTCTATTCATAAGCTGCTTTAGCACATGTAACAAATTCAGCCCCATTGTTGCAACTTGCAAGGCTTCAAAGCTCTGTATCCAGAAATATGACATCTTCATAGATAGAGGTTGTTTCCTTGAATATAATGGATTGATATCCTAATTGTCGTAACTTGCTGAAAGCCATGTCTTATATACAATGTTACTTTCGACGTTTTAGGAGACTGAACTTCTATTATTGATTAGATGATCACAATTTTTTAAGTCTTCAAGCCAGGTATTCATTGTGAGTTTTTACGTGGGAAGATTCTTCATTTTCGTTCTTCCTCCACCGTAGTTTTCTTGTAGCAATTAGCACTTGTATAATGTATTGAATGTTCTGCTATATATTCTGGTTCAAAAATCAAAAGTGTATTTTAGCATCCAGTGATTCACAATTTTTTTTGATGCCTTAAAATGAAATTTATGTTAGATAGTATAGGGTAATTTGAACATTTATACTAATAGGATGCAGGAGATAGGAATAAAACAAAGCTAGTAGAAGTGACACAAAGCAGTTAGTGGCTAAGAGATGTTAGATTAGATAAATGGATAAAATAAGTCAAAACTGTTAGATTGGTAGATGGTTGAAAAGGGTAATAGCCAGAGGCTTGGCTAAATAGGGGGAGGCCAGAAGAGGGGATTTTGATGTCTGTAATTATGTACTACCAACTACAAAATGCATTTACAAAACTAGATATTATACATACATTGATAATATTAACTTATGAGTTATGACCAAACGTGAAGAAAAGATGTCGAACATAGCTCTTTAATCTTACATATTCATCTAATAATTTGTATGTTCAATTCATAAATTTAATTTTCTATGAGTTTATTACATAATGACATCACCTTTACACCTAAAAAAAACATAATGACATCACCCTTTGAGTTAGCTTGTCAAGCTTCAATATGTTATGATTATCTGTTTTGTTTTGGTCCCAAAAGATCTTGAAAGAAAAAGACACGTGAGATTTGGGGGTTCAAAATTGTGGTTGGTGCAAAATTTTCATCTTGAACTCGTTACACCTTCCATGAAGCCATCTTTTACAACTGAACGTTTGTTTATGCTGTTTGGAATATGAAAACAAGTAAACTGAGGCATAAGCTACATTACTGATACAATGCTGCTGAGGAATCTAACTATTTGAATTATCATGGCAGTTTTATTTTTGAACAGCTTCCTTTGAACCCTGAAAGCAAGCATTTTCCATGACATCAAGAGACAACGGGTCTTAAATACTTGGGAAGCTTGTCTTGCAGTTCCAGCGTCATGTAAATTCTTTTACTTCTTTCTGATTGTTCTAAGGTAGTTGAGAAGTTATACAATTAATAAGGTTCAAGGTTTTAAATGCAGCAGACTTTGTTTTTCCATTTATAGTATTCAATTCAATGAAATGAATAAATGCTGCAGAGGTTACACGAGAATGTAAACTTCATGAATTGATTGTTGGTACTTTCTGAACCTTAGATTTTTGGGATGACCCTTTGTTTGTTCCTGATTTCATTATGTTGTTGGTGCCATATTTGCCTGGGAATTTATTTGACCTTTATGTAGCTGTAGCAAATTAGCAATAGCAATATTGTGGATATCAAATCAAATAACAGCATATCACTTTTCTAGCCAAATTTGACCAATCATGTATTTTCTTGCAGTAAGACGAGCCAAATTTTTATTTCGGTTGTCTGTTTATATTGCTTTTTTAGTCTGAAACACATGGTTTCCTAGCATTTACCCCTTTAGAGTTTGGAATCCCTGCTTTAGAGACTGAATTTTACTGGATTATTCTCTAGAAGGCTTAAAGGTACTTTTAGTCCCTGCAAATGTCACAATAATCCAGTTTAGTCCCTGCAATTCCAAAACTTTTAAAATAGACCCTGCAATTACTAAACGTTACTACTTTTAGTCCCTGCTGTTAGTTTAGGCTTAACACTGTTAACTTTTGATGATGTGGCACACCCCCCACCCCCCACCCCCCCCCACCCCACCCCCCCCACCCCCCCACCCCACCCTCCCCTTCGCCCCCCCTCCCCTTCGCCCCCCCTCCCCTTCGCCCCCTCCTCCCCTTCGCCCCCCTCCCCTTCGCCCCCCCCCCTCCCCTTCGCCCCCTCCTCCCCTTCGCCCCCTCCTCCCCTTCGCCCCCCTCCCCTTCGCCCCCCCCCCCTCCCCTTCGCCCCCTCCTCCCCTTCGCCCCTCCTCCCCTTCGCCTCTCCTCCCCTCCTCCCCTTCGCCTCTCCTCCTCCCCCCTCCCCTTCGCCCCCTCCTCCCCTTCGCCCCCTCCTCCCCTTCGCCCCTCAGAAATCGAACGAAATCAAAAACGCACAAAATCTGTAAACGAAATCGAAATAAAAAACAAAAACACAAAATCAGAAACGAAATCCAACGCAATCTGAACGTTTTCGATTTCCCTTAGTTCGATTTCGATTTGGGGTTTTCGATTTCGATTTGGGCGTTTTCGAATTCGATTTGTAGAACGCAACAAGATCTGAACGCAAGAAGAAGAAGAAGACATGGATTTCGATTTCGATTTGAACCGCGAAGGGGAGGGGGGCGAAGGGGAGGAGGGGGCGAAGGGGAGGGGGGCGAAGGGGAGGGGGGAGGAGGAGAGGCGGAGAGGCGAAGGGGAGGAGGGGAGGAGAGGCGAAGGGGAGGAGGGGCGAAGGGGAGGAGGGGGCGAAGGGGAGGGGGGGCGAAGGGGAGGGGGGGCGAAGGGGAGGGTGGGGTGGGGGGGGCGAAGGGGAGGAGGGGCGAAGGGGAGGAGGGGGCGAAGGGGAGGGGGGGGGGGGGCGAAGGGGAGGGGGGGGCGAAGGGGAGGGTGGGGTGGGGGGGTGGGGGGGGTGGGGTGGGGGGGGTGGGGGGGTGGGGTGGGGGGGGGTGGGGGTGGGGGGTGTGCCACATCATCAAAAGATAACAGTGTTAAGCCTAAACTAACAGCAGGGACTAAAAGTAGTAACGTTTAGTAATTGCAGGGTCTATTTTAAAAGTTTTGGAATTGCAGGGACTAAACTGGATTATTGTGACATTTGCAGGGACTAAAAGTACCTTTAAGCCTTCTCTAGAATCCATTTTCGCGTCTCATCAAACCTTTTAAAATTATGACTTAATTTATATATTTTTACCATAACTCAAATTTTCATTCAGAAAGTTATCAAATAACCTTATTCCTATTTTATTCATATTCCCCGGAATTATCCGTACACTAATTCTTACCCTAACACTAGCAATTTTATATTGGTAATTTTATATGATAATAACCATAAAGTCACAATTCAGATGCTGAAATTTTTTAAACCTTGAGAAATTTTTTTTTATACAGATCATTGGAGCCACTTAACCGTCTCAATACATTCTGTTTCTCTTTTTATCTATTTGATCCCAAAATTAATATGCCCATACTAAGAGAAGTAAAATTAGGAAATGTGGCACTCCACTGAGTTATTCTAAAAGAAAACCAAGAATTAATGCTCTCTGCTTTTCTTTGGTGCCATTCTCGAATCTGATGTGAATGCCACAACAAACTAGTCACGTAAAAATTCTAATTCCTTTCAGTGTATCGTTAATAAATCTTAATGCTGCTATTATTTTCTGCATAACATTAAAGTTGTTACGGTTTCTAGTCATGGAAACAGCTTTTCCCTTAGATATTATGCGTTTGCTAAGGTTACATATGATTTTATTTCCCTACTCAATAATGGGAATCGTGTGACATGTGCACCTTTACTTTAGATTCCATTGTTACAGTTTTGCATTTGGACGTTCTTTTTTTTGGTATAAACTGGGTTCCCTCGGTGCGCAACTACAGAGGCTAATCCCTCGAGCCAGGTAGGACCACAATAGGCGGCAAAGTTTTCATTCAAGAAATTTAACACTGCTGCATACGCAAGGCTGAATTTCAACCCAGGGGACACCTTGGTTAACACTGCTGCATTTGGACGCTCTAATAGTGCTCTATTGCTTGTTACTCTACACTCTGCACGTCCTTATCACTTTGTATCACGGGCTTGCATTTTTTTGCTAGGGCCAGTGGCCCACCAATGAACTCGAAGGGTTTTTCATATGCCCCCCCCCCCTCCAAGATGTTGAAGGAATGGAAGCATATTATTCGTGGAGAAATGCACATGGTCATAATAGAAATTCTTAGATAGTGGTTGTATATTATGCGCACTGAAGTCAATAGTTTATGAGTGAATGATTTTTTATTTTAACATGACTATATGAGAATTTTTCTAGTAATAATTCAACATTTTCTTGTGTTGCTTTATTCAACTGAGACAACAAGGGTTCTCTTTACAAAAAGCTATGACAAGAGTCCTATTTGTTTTATCTTTTAATTGAATTTTTCATACCTAAAAATCACATTAGATTCGCCCTGGTTCAAGTAAGACAAACACGACCGGCACACTGAACTGACCACTTAGACGGGCCTTCCTTTGCCGGATTAGTTAGTCTTTGGATTGGAGATTTGGTTGATAGAGGTTGGTGGGTACTTGCGAAGACACTCTGACGTCAGAACCATAAACAAAATGTGAGATATGGATATTATGTTAAGCATACCTTAACTCTAGGTTTCTCTTGGTACTTGTAATGGTGTTGGCATCGTGGCTTGACACTAGACTTTGGTGGACTTCTATTCCCTTTGCGGCTTATTTGACCATGGAGTGTTGTGAGAGGTTTAAATCATCTCTTATGTTCCCCACACAAGGTCAAGAATTAGAGCCACTTGATGTTTTCTTGTCACTTAGCTTGGATGCCTAGGATCTACTAGCCAATCGCGATCAAGCTCTCGGTCCCCCTTCTTGCCTTTGGGGTGTTGCTTCCTAAGTAGGTCTTGCGCGGTGCCTATTGTACTTGAGTTACATATGTTGTCTCATAGTGTCTGGCTAGGTTCACTTCATTCCTCTCAGCCCAGCTCGCTGACTAAATCTAACTTGGCCCGTGAGGGGGCAATATCTCACTCAATTCTCTAGTGAGTCGGGTTCGAGATCAATCCCGAAACAAGATCGAATTGATTTGAGTTGCATCAAGTAAAACTACTCGAAAGGAGTTTTATTTTCTGAGAATTTTATGCCACAGTTCAACCAATTGTTACAAAAAAAAGTTTGTTTTTAATCATTTAAATATTATTTGGCACGGCTGTGAGTGTGCCCTGCAAATGATTCTGTACCAAAAATAGAATCACAATGTTGTCAAATTCTTAATTCTCCTCCTCAGCCTAGATCTGAAAAACCTTCCTGCAGAGATTGATTGGCTCTTAGATTAGCCAAAAGAGAGTACCTCTTATTATTATTATTGTGATGAAACGGAAAGCAAGATTGCAAAGCCCCAAGTTTATATTTCCTCTAATCATTAGTGCCAATATGTGGCCCAGTCGAAATATAGGCCCAATATGGGCGCTGCATCTCTTGTATATATACACCTTCGACCTTGTAATTAAACACACTCTTTCGATACAGTTTTTGAATTGCTGTTTAATTGCCTTGCCCAGTTTTTCCCTCTCTTTTCTGCGTTTTCTATTCTTTTTCTTCTCCCTGCGCAATTCTCCTCCAACAAATTGGTATAACAGAGCTATAAAGATCCTTCAAGATTCATCATGGCGATGCGAGACAACAGTGGCGGAAGAATTCCGATGAACCTCCCTGTCTTTAATGAAAAAGATTATGACCGATGGTGTGCGCAGATGAAAGTCTTGTTTCGTTTTCAAGATGTACTTGAAATCGTGAATGATGGTGTTCCACCATTGGCAGCAAACGCCACTGAAGCGGTGAGGAACAACCACCATGCACTGAGAAAGAAAGATGGAAAATGGCTGTTCTTGATTCATCAAAGTGTTGATTCAAACATTCTGAACCTGATCATTGATTGTGATTCGGTAAAAGAAGCATGGGATATCCTCAAGAATGCATATGGAGGTGCGGATAGACTGAAGAAGATACGCCTGCAGTCTCTTAGGAAGCAATACGAGGCATTGAGGATGAAAGATGGAGAATCAATTGGTGAATTCATTACGAGGTTAGTAGCTCTAACTAATCAAATGAAAGGCAATGGTAAGACTGTATCTGAAACAAGTAAAGTAGAAAAAGTTCTTAGATCCTTAACTCCAGAATTCGACTATGTTGTAACTGCCATCGAAGAATCCAAGAACATAGATGAAATGAAGTTAGATGAACTTCAAGGTTCCTTAGAGGCTCATGAATTGAGAATTAGGCAAAGAAGTTCAGAGAAAGAAACTGAACAAGCCTTACTATCACACTCCTCTAAGAAAAATTGGAAGGCAGGCAACAAGAGAGAAAAAGGAAAGTGGAAGGGTAAAGAAAAGGGATCTGGCAGCAAGAAAGAAGAACAAGGAAGTTTCGACAAGAAGGAGCAAGATCTGTCGAAGGTGCAGTGCTATAACTGTCAGCAATTTGGGGCATTATAGGAACAAATGTAAGAACAAGAAGGTTCCTAGGAATAAAGATGCTGAAGCCAAATTTGCAAGTGATGGAGGCACAGACTTTGATTCTAACTCAGAAGGATTAATGCTAATGGCAGTCATAGATGATGAGATTGAAGAAGACACTCATCTCAATGTACAGTTGCTGAAAGTAGTGAGCAAAACAGTGGGAACACTAGTGAAAGTGGAAACACTTGTGATGCTCAAAATACTTGTGCAATGTGTGATGGGCAGGGCAGTGGTGACACTGGTGATTCCCCCAACATGGCCAGCAAAAATGATGAAGAATTATCCTTCATGACAGCTACTGACACATAATTGTTGTTGCTGAAGGCAGATACAAATGAGATCGAAGAAAAATCTGTCGAATGGTATCTCGACATAGGATGCTCAAACCACATGTGCTGTCATAAGGAGTGGTTTGTCGAACTGAAGCAAATAAGTAAAAGAATCAGATTTGCAGACAACAGCAGAGTCACTGCAGAAGGAATTGGTACCATAAAGTTTCTGTCGAAAGATGGAAAGTGGTGCTACATTCAGGAAGTGTTCTATGTACCTAAGACGAGGAGCAATCTGCTAAGTCTTGGGCAGATGATTGAGAAGAAATTTTCTGTCGAAATGGATGATAACAGTCTCAGCTTGTTTGATTCAAACAAGAGGCTGATCCTGAAGGTGCCAATGCAAAGTAACAGAACATTCAAGGTCGAATTGCAAGTAGTCGAAGAGCAATGCCTCACAACCACTATCGATGATGAGAACTGGAAGTGGCACAGAAGATTTGGCCACCTAAACTTCAAGAGCTTGAGACAACTACATGAGAAGAAGATGGTCCATGGTTTGCCAGCAGTAAAGATGCTTGGTGAAGTATGTGATAGTTGCTGCAAGTCGAAGCAACCAAGAAACTCCTTCAAATCAGAGGTGCCGGGCAGAGCAAAGAAAAGGTTAGAGGTGATATTTTCTGATGTTTGTGGTCCCTTTGAGGTCAGTTCATTAGGAGGGAACAATTACTTTGTCACCTTCATTGATGAGTACACCAGAATGACATAGGTGTACCTGATCAATAAGAAGAGTGAAGTACATGGAGCATTCAGAAACTTCAAGGTGATGATTGAAAAGCAAAGTGAGTTTGCAATCAAAACTCTTAGAACAGATGGAGGTGGTGAGTACAACTCACATGAATTTGCA
This sequence comes from Astragalus membranaceus, assembly GCA_039519185.1. Taxonomy (NCBI): domain Eukaryota; kingdom Viridiplantae; phylum Streptophyta; class Magnoliopsida; order Fabales; family Fabaceae; genus Astragalus; species Astragalus membranaceus. The sequence continues at coordinate 46,201,561 of CM076848.1, forward strand.
AAATTCTGTGAAAATGAAGGCATAGTACATTAAGTCACTTCACCTTACACACCTCAGCATAATGGAACAGCTGAGAGGAAAAATAGAACCATCCTCGACATGGTGAGAAGTATGATGAAGGAAAAGAAGCTACCTCACAGCTTATGGGGAGAACTAGTAGCCACAGCAGTATACATTCTGAACAAGTACTTCCCCACAAAGAGATTGATTGGGAAGACACCTGAAGAAGCTTGGCTAGGAAGAAAGCCAAGTGTCAAGCATCTCAGAATAATTGGCTCATTATGTTACATACATGTCCCTGAGCAACTAAGGAAGAAGCTGAATGATAGAGCACAACAAATGATCCTTGTTGGTTATCAATCAACAGGAGCATACAAACTGTATGACCCTGTGCAAAAGATAATAGTGAAGAGCAGAGATGTCATAGTAGATGAGTCGAAAAAGTGGAACTGGGATACTCAGAATGAAGAAGGCTGTGAAAGAACTACAGTACTAGACTTTGATGAAGTTCAGGATCTAGAGGATCGGAATGTAGCTACTGAAACTGCAGAACCCGTTACTGTCGAACATATCAGAAGGTCACAGAGGGAAAGGCGGAGATCAGTAAGGCTAGAAGGATTCGACACATTTTCAGATTCTGCTATTACAGCAGAAGGAGACCTGACTCACTTTGCACTAATGGCTGAAGTAGAACCAGTGAGCCTGGAGCAAGCTCTTGATCAAAAACAGTGGAAGGAAGCTATGATTGATGAGCTGAAGTCAATAGAGAAAAATGGCACATGGAAGTTAGTCGAACTTCCAAAGCAAAAGAAAGGCAATAGGTGTGAAATGGGTCTTCAAGACCAAAGTCAAACCCAATGGAGAAGTGGCCAAGTATAAGGCCTGATTAGTAGCTAAAGGTTTCCTGCAGAAGCCTGGGCTTGGATTTCAATGAAGTCTTTGCCCCTGTAGCCAGGATCGAGACCATAAGACTGGTAGTGGCACTGGCAAGTCATAGAGGCTGGCCCCTACATCAACTTGATGTAAAATCAGCATTTTTCAATGGACCTTTGGAGGAGGAAGTCTATGTTTGCCAACCACCTGGATTTGAATTAAAGGGACAAGAAGACAAGGTATTCAAGCTTGAGAAGGCTCTATATGGACTTAAGCAAGCCCCAAGGGCATGGAACAAGAGAATTGATGGATTTCTCTTGGCTCAAAAGTTCACTAGATGCACCAATGAACATGGTGTGTATGTTAAGAAGAATGGAACCGAAACTCAATTGCTGCTGTGCCTGTATGTAGATGATCTACTAGTAACTGGCAGCAATAAGATTGAAGTCGACTCCTTTAAGAGGGTGATGATGTCTAAATTCGAAATGAGTGATCTAGGACATCTATCATATTTCTTAGGAATGCAATTTGTGAAGACAAGCAAGGGAATATTTCTGCATCAATCGAAATATGCAGCAGATATCTTGAACAGATTCGACATGACCAATTGTAAGTCAGTTTCGACACCAACTAACACAAGCAGCAAGCTGTCGAAAGATGATACAGAGAGTGAAGTAGATGCCACCCTCTACAAACAGATTGTTGGTTCCCTTAGGTACCTCTGCAACACTCGACCTGACATTATGTTTAGTGTTGGAATGATCAGCAGATTCATGGAGAAGCCAAGAACCTCCTATCTTCATGCATGTATGGAACAGCTCCCATCTCATGGTGCTCGAAGAAGCAAAGCATAGTAGCTTTGTCCTCCTGCGAAGCAGAGTATGTGGCTGCTTCATTTGCAGCATGTCAAGCATCATGGCTAAGCATGCTATTGGCTGAAACTAGCCTGCACAGAATCACAGCAATGAAGTTGCTGATCGACAACAAGTCTGCGATAGATCTGGCCAAGAATCCTGTCGCTCATGGTAGGTCGAAGCATATAGAGACCAGATATCACTTCCTGCGTGATCAAGTCAACAATGAGAATCTGAACCTGCAATATTGCTGCTCAGAACTTCAAGTAGCTGATGCAATGACCAAGCCATTGCAAAAGGGAAGATTTGAAGAACTAAGAACAATGCTTGGGATGATCGATGTCACTTAGCAATGTGAATTAAGAGGGAATATTGAATATGTTTGTAATTCAATTGCTCTTAGTATGGTTAGGTGTCACTAGTAAAACATCCAATGGGCCAATATGTGGCCCAGTCGAAATATATGCCCTAATATGGGCGCTGCATCTCTTGTATATATACACCTTCGACCTTGTAATTAAACACACTCTTTCGATACAGTTTTTGAATTACTGTTTAATTGCCTTGCCCAGTTTTTCCTCTCTTTTTTGCGTTTTCTATTCTTTTCCTTCTCCCTGCGCAATTCTCCTCCAACAGATTCTACATCTGGGCCGGATCGGATCGGGCGACTTAGTTTGACAGCTCTACTTCCAGGCAATCACATAGAGATGACATGCTCTTGATAAATTAGATTGGATCTAATGTCATTATCCTCTACATGTTGTTCACACCACACAACCTCGTGAGAATTTGGAAGGATTACATTTCTCTTAATGAGAGTCCGACTACCAAATTGGCAACTTATCAAATGGAAGTCTCCTTGTTGTTACTAATATTAATATTCGACAACAACTCCTTCTAAATATATAACTACTTGCGCATGTCCCCGTGCGATGGACGTGTGATTGCAAAATATTGTAATAGTTTTTACTAATTATTTTTTTTTAAAAATATAATTTTTTATTAGTTTGTCGAAATGAAACTTGTCGGAAAGAATGTGTTGTTTTAATCAATTAGAACATACATGCAGGACATTAAAAGAAAGAACGACTTTATATTCACGTAACACTAATTATTGGATCGTAGTCATAAATATATGTTTCAATTTTGACTCGATTTTGTTAACAAAAAGATCGACATCAAACATGAGTGGTGGAAACCCCATCTAAAAAATAAGGTAGATAATAATAAAAAAAGTACAATCAGTACATGTTAAAATGATAAACAATTCAAAGAAAATGAGCTTAACGCGTAAAGAACAAAACTTCGAAGTAATATTTTGAACCCAAAACATAAAGTAAATGGATTATACTATCTATTGTAAATAAAGCTAGTAACTGCTAAAAATTGTATACAGTTGGATTCTCAATTAGTTGTGTCCCTTTTAGAGGGTGATGATCATGGTTCGTTGATGGGTAAGGGATTGCTCATGCGCATTAAGAAAATGTTGAGGCTTGATTGGAGAGTCCGAATCATACATGTGTATCGAGAAGCCAATATGGTAGCGGACGCTCTTGGTGTGGGACTAAGGAAGGATTGCGTTACTTGGATCATCCACCGAACCATATTTTACATCTTTTGCATGCTGAATATTGTATTGGAGTTTCTACTCCTAGAATGATTGCTGTGTAGTTCGTGTTCTACTGTTTTTCAGGCTTTAAGCCCCTATTAAATAAAAAAAATGATAAAAGTATAAAAACGGGAAAAATGAACCTGCAAATTAAACATGCTGAAGACCAAAATAAAAAACTAAAACGAAATCCAACAAAAACAATATTTTTGTAAAGAAGAGACAAACAAAGAAGACAAAGCCACCAGAAATCAAAATTGGAAAACAATTAGCAATATATAAGTTGGGTAACCAATACAAACGACCCATATAATAAAGTTGATCATGCATTAAAAATCGAACAACGTACTAACACTTTAAACAATAGACATGAGATGCAAAACAAAACATGTGACACTAAATTGAGCCACATAACATCTAATACCACTAAGGAGGAGGGAATATATGCATGTCAACATAATAAAATGACACAAATCAAAGCAAATAAACATGCAAAATTTATATTACACACAATACTAAAAAAATTAAAATAAATTTATAAAAACAAATTAAAAGTAACCATTCATTTAGTGGAGCTATAACTAACAAATTTAAAAATACATAGAGATTTTAGAAAAAAAGGAATTTAAGAAAAAGGAGAATAAGAAATAATTAATAACAAAAAGAAGTAAAGAAAGAAAAAAATGGGAGGGGAAAGACGGGAGTCTCCCTTGGAAACTACCCTCCCTTTATATGTAAAGATAGAAAGGTCTAATTAACGTAGTAAATATCGATATTATCAACCAATCAATTCTAATCATCATGAGCTTCTTGTGGTAAATTAATAAGCTATTGTTCTAGTCTATTAGCCTAAGACAGAACACAAAATATAGAGAAATTAGCAAAGTACTCCCTCTCCCTCTGTTTTCAAATATAAGTAAATATACTCACTTTTTCTTATTACTAAATATAAGCAAGTCAAATTTTTTTTCAGTTAATATGTCAACTTTACCCTTATTTATGACACTACTTTTGCTTTTACCAATGCACAAAACTTTTTATTACACTACTTTTACGTTTACCAATGCAAGAATAAATAGCGGTATTATAGAAATTTTAATACTTATTTTTCTAGCTTTTCTTAAAAAATGTGTCTAGCAGCTATTTGCTTATAATTGAAAACGGAGGGAGTATATGCTATGAAATGCGTGAACCCTTTCATTAGCCTTTAGGGCTAGAATATAGTACAATCATCATTTTTTTTATAAGCAAAAAATTTAATGAATGGAGTATAAGAGGTACTCTTACCGAGACAAATACAATGAGGCTCATTAAAACCTCCAAAAATCAAAACTCAATGCGAAAAAGAGTACCCCAAACATGGGGGGAGTAGATTAAGAAAAATGTTGTCTGTATATATAGGTGAGTGATCCAGCCGATGAGTAGTGAAAGTCTTTAGAGTGGAACAAGTCGACCAATAGAGGAGTTGAGTCATGCCTCTTCTTCAGCGTAGTCGCTCTTGGCTGAGCCTATATATCATGTAAATGTTTCTTTCACATAGTCATACACAAAAAGTGAAAAATACTCTACTAAGTTAACCTCTTGAGATTGCTGTGTTGATTCTTTGAAAATGAAAATAGTTAAAAAATAAAATTACGTCACACAATACAATGATAAGGAATTGGATTCACTTTTTCAATAGGATATTTCTTCATCTAGCATTTGGCAAAACAGAAAGTTTAGATTGAAAGCAGTTGCCGCAGCTATATTCAGACTCGATCTTAGCTTTAACTCCCACTGCAGAAAGTGCTAAATGTCATCAGCAGTTTTAATAAATTATTAAGCCAGAACAAATTTAAGTTTTTTTTTTTATCAAAATAATACTGAGAATGATTGTCGGGAATCTAATTATAAAAGTTAAGGGTAAGGCTAAAACAAATATTGTCAAAACAATTTTGGCGTGACATAAAATTACTCCTTTAACTGTGTCAGAGTTATTTACAGATCTATAAAAATGGCTCAAGCTCCCTCTAGTATTTACATATTATTTTCTGGCTTCACTACAGTGCTTAGACAAGAGGGCCTCCCTATTGGGCGTCATGTCATGTTCTCCTAAGTCTCGACCATCAACGTAAAATATGTTCCATAACCACTACGCTTTAGAATACTAACAAGGGTATATATATATATATATATATATATATATATATATATATATATATATATATATATATATATATATATACGTATTATATTATATGTAGAAATAGTTTATCCGCCTGTACCCAAAAAAAAAAGAAGAAATAGTTTTTCTTGTAATAACCCAAATATTAAACACTTGAATTAGACAGACATAATATTACTACTAAATTAAACACTTGAATTGAAAACCAACTATATATGTTTACATAAATATCAATATATACAATCCTATACAAAATGGGCTATTTAATTGCTTAATCCCCACCAATATCATGTTCACCTCTTACATACAATAAGTATTATACAACGGGGCTTGGGATCTTTAGGTGGCTCGGAATTCATCAAGTCGAATACATCGGGGCTTGGGATCATCTATTGAAGCATAAAATTTCTCAAGGAAGGAAGAAGAATAGCAAAGTGAGGTTTCTTGTTTGGGTAGCCGGTGTTTGGGTGATATGGGTGAATCGTAATAGAATTGTTTTTAAGGGGGGATTACCAAATGTAAATCAAATGATAAACCATGTCAAAGGTCTATCTTGGGGGTGGATTGCTAATAGGCTAGGTGAACAAGGAAGTCTAGACTATGAGCAATGGAACAACAAGCCATTAGCATGCTTGAGCGCCTTGACATATTTGTAAACGGGTTGAGGCACCCCTAGTGCCCTCCTTAATAAAATCTTTTGCTTATAAAAAAAAATACAATAAGTATTATACTATCATTGTTTAGAGTTTAAGGTGCATAATTTTTTTAGAAAGCAAAAAATAATTACTAAATAGGGTACAAAGTCGGAATAGTTATTTCGCTAAAGAAAGTTCTCTCGTACATTACATTACATTTTAATGATGCAACAATGCCAAGTTTAAGGGTGTGTTTGGGAGTTTGGAGGGGAGGGGAGGGGTTGAGACTAATAGTGTAAATTCTTTAGTAATTGGGAGAAAAATTATCCCCCTAAACCCTCCAAACCCCTCTCCTAGTTTATTTTTGGAGCCCCTCCAAACTCCCCCAAATATGGAGGGTTTTGGAGGGGCTCCAAAAATAAACTAGGAGAGGGGTTTTGGGGGGTTTGGGGGGATAATTTTTCCTCTCATAACTAAAGAATTTACACTATTAGTCCCAACCCCTTCCCTCCTCTCCCCCTCCAAATTCCCAAACAGACGCTAAAATTACCTTTAAAGACCCATACAATGGAATAATAACCCAAATGAACACATTACCCGACCTAACAAAATAGAGAGTAGACATTATGCAAAAGATAGACTTAATGTAGTCCCTCGCCTCAAATGGCCAAAAGATCGATATATATTCCAAATCAGTAATAAGCATTGTCTACACATCAACCTACCTTTTGAAAGGCTGAACTAGGGGAACAAAGAGAAAAGGCCCAACTTACAATAGCATATCAAGTTGTAAGAGAGAAGTCACATCTACTAAGAACATGTAATCACACAAAATACTTGTAGTAAAAATTAGGTAAATAAATGAATTAGAATAATAAAATACAAATTTAAAATTTTAACATCTTTATAAGAATAATAATTTATAAATATTCGTTCATATTTTATATTGATTAAACATGTCATTTTTATGTCATTTTATATTTATCATGTCAGTTTTACCAAACACATTGCTTGTTATTCGTAAACTTAAACGCTAGCTTATCTGCTATTTGTTATTCGCTATAAGCTCATCCGTTATCCAGTATCCACTAGCTTGTCCTCTATATATCCACTACAAATTTTTCTTTATCTGCTAATTTATTCACTATCAACTAATTTTTAGCCTTAAGCAATACATTAATGAGCATAATCCGTGAGTAAATTCTCAAAAAATTAATTAATGGCAAGTGCAGGAGTTAGGAAGGGAATGAGAATAGGAGACATCCCCACATTCCTAATATTATTATTAGATGCAAGGTCATAGTCATTCTTTACTAGTGTACCTCCATTTATTACCTTTGTCTTTTGCATCCAATCCTTCTCCATCCACTCAATGCTGTTTTGCCTTCCCTCTTATAACCTTTTGCCATTTAATTATAAGCTTCCACACCCTCTATTTCTTTATCTTTCTAACTCTTTCCCTTTTGCTTCTCTCTTGCAAATTAGGGTTTCCTCTTTAAGGTTGCTCCTCCTGTAACAATTCTGAGACTTAAACTTCTCATTGGCTAACACTATTTTGTCTCGCGAGGGTAAAAGAGCAGCTTCTAAAAAAAGGTACTTCCCTTTTAGTTCTTTCTGATCAAAGAAACCTACATCACAAACAGGTAAAACCATGTTCATGTATATAGCTTCCACTCTTTGCTTCTTTTATTTTATGCATATATAGTTCTTTTCTATGTTTTTATGTTCTTTTAAGTAAAGTTCTGGCTGATAGACAAAACGGATCCTTTTCATGAAAAAAGACACTGTTTAGGGCTAGCTTGCCCGTTTTATATATGCTTTTCTGTTGTAGCCAAAATAATCATCATGGCTAGTTTTTGCAACCAGATCTCTGGTTGAATTTATTTAATTTAGTAATGAAATCAATATAACTTTTTATTTGCTCATGCAGCTGAGTTCCGGCAGAAGAAATATAAATATATATAAAGTTTTCGTATTATATATATATATATATATATATATATATATATATATATATATATATATATATATATATATATATATATATATATATGCACTATAGTGCAAGGGTGTTTCTCTGATGAATAAATGAAGAAGAAGATAAAACAAACCCATTAACTTAACCTACTGGGAAATTCAAGAGAAAAAAATTACTCAAGTTTAAGATTAAGAAATCTTCGATGTGTTTTCCCTCATGGTAAAAAAAAGAGAGAGAAAGGTAAGAAGAAATTATATTTTAAAAAGAAAATTAAAAAGTTTTGTTAAAGAAAAAGACAAGGATAAAGATAGTCATATATGTAATATAATATTAGAAAGTGACCACTAAACCTCAAATTTAAATCGATCAGCAAATTAAAGTCCAGGGTACGTATGATTTATGTGTTTGGGGAAGGTTCTCTGTAAGAAATATTTGGAGGAATTAAAAGGCTTCAATGGTCTATAAGATTGGGCTAACTATACCCTTTGTTTTTTTATTATTACAGATATTTTCTGTCAGTAATGAATAATAATATATGGTTATGGATCCTTACACCTTCATTTCTTTGACAATTTTTGATGGTTATTATAAAAGAAAAAACACAAATAAATTCTTATTAAAAAAAGAAAAGAATGAGAGGGGAAAATAAAGAGATATATTGTAACTAAAATTATTAGCATCAGATCCGAGAGTCTTCTTTGACGACCATATTCAGAGTGACCTAATAATTTATGAAACTAATTAAAACTGCTTACTAGAGAAGTCCACATAGGCAAGAAGGGAAAGTTATTTATTCAATATACTTTATCTTTCTGGCTCAGGGACCAAAATGGCATCATCAAGCGCTTACAATTCACCCTGTGCTGCCTGCAAATTCTTGAGGAGGAAATGCATGCCAGGTTGCATCTTTGCACCTTACTTTCCACCTGAAGAACCTCAAAAATTCGCTAACGTTCACAAGATCTTTGGTGCTAGCAACGTCACTAAGCTCCTCAACGAACTCCTTCCACACCAAAGGGAAGATGCTGTGAATTCTCTTGCTTATGAAGCAGAAGCTCGTGTGAGAGACCCAGTTTATGGCTGTGTAGGTGCAATCTCTTTCCTTCAGAGACAAGTTCAAAGGCTCCAAAAGGAACTTGATTCTGCTAATGCTGATCTCCTTCGTTATGCCTACAGTGACATCCCTCCAGTGCCTTCTCTCCAACCAGTGGTTGTTCCATCTTCATTTCATCAAATTCAACAAATACCTCACCAAAGGCAGTTTAGTGCAAGAATTGGAAATGATGGAAATGGGTTTTTCTCTTTTCCTTATTCTCTTCCTTGGACTGATATCCCTAGCTCTGAGGGTATTAATGGAGGAGTAGGAGGAGAAGGTGGAGGTAATTTGTGAATTGTGAAATTCTGATCATTATTTGGACCCATCTAGGGTTTATGTTGATGTGTGTTGAGGTATGTTAGTGATGGTATGGTATGGTGGTATTATATAAGTCTAGTTATGTCCTTTGGCTATGTATGTAGCCTTAGTTGGACTCTTGTGGCTGGCTAGGTAGCTTAGCTACTGTTTGTTTTTCTTGTTTTTTTAATTTGTCTAGTAAGTTGGTGAACATGTTCAAAACCTAGCATGATGAAGTTATGTTCTGTAGTCTTTATCAAAGTCTTTTAGGCCTGAATAAGTTGGTAGTATAGGGCATGCATGGGTGTATAATGTATGGCTATACAACCCTCTCTCTCTTATTGTGTATTCAGTGCAACTCTTCTATAGGCAGGCATGTGCAGTAGTAGTATAGTGTGCATGCGGAGTTGACATTCTCTGTCATTGTTTATGTTATGATTAAGAATAAATGTGTTCAATATCGTTTATTAAAGCCTACTTAACCTATATATTCCTCCTTTGTTCTTTTCAACTTTCCTCTTATTATTCACATGGACCACCCTTTTACTTTCTCTTTCAATATTTACTTTCCTTTATTAATTAATTACCTGAACCATCATTTAATTTATTACTTTTCATTGTAATTTCCCTAAAAGAAAGGCACAAGTAGTGAGGTCAGTGTGAGTGTGACAGTGAGGAGTGAGCTGATTATTTGCAAAATGTCACAATCAAATACACAGAAACAAGATATTGATATCGACTTCATTCAAAAGGATTTAGGCTCATTCACAAGTCTCAATCTCATATGGAAGTTGTAAGAACTTTTCATAGGTTTTTTGGAAAACACAATGGGTATTGGGTTTGATGAACTCAACTAACAGGAAAACGAGCAGTGTTTTTTCTGAACTAGTGTCTCTCTCTGCTTCAATTTGAATTGTAGTTTTCACCATGTACTCAGAAAAAGGTAAGATGATGATGAATATCTATTCTCATCAGCCTCAACCCTTGTCAATGAATGAGTATTATAAAAATGTGCTAAATAGTGAGCCACAGTCGCTGTCTTCACTGGATATATTCAATTAATTCAAAAAAGTAGTAGTAGTAGTAGTTAATGTTTAGGGTTTTTCAGCTTTTATTTCTAGCTAGCACTTCGAATCGCAACTGTTGCTATCAAAACACAAACACTCAACCCCAGACAATGCAGTGAAACAGTGACATCTCTATCTTCACTCATAAACTGAAGCTACATTGACAACAACTTGCATGCATGCGAATAAATATCAATTTTTTTATCAAAATCATCACATGTAGTTGGTTTATTAGCAGGGATTGATAGGAATTGTCACTATGCATTAGCTAATTGGTGGTTAAACCATTTGGGTGTGTGTTCGAAGTGATTAATACCGGTTAAGTGTAACGGGTCGGGAGAACCTCTTACTCCTATAATTGATTTGGTCTATAAAAATATATTATTCTTTTTATTTACCTGGTATATTATAAAATTTTAAAATGTTCTATATATTTAGTTATCGGTTAAACGAATAGTATTGAGAAAATTTGTTTTAAAAAAATCTTGTTATTGATGCGCATAAAATCTATTAGTTTTGTCGATCACTAATATACATCGAAGAAACTTCTATTTAAGAACAAGCATATATATATATATATATATATATATATATATATATATATATATATATATATATAAAAGTACAAGGGACAACTGAGTAGTAGAACACACAAAAGAAATGAGACAAGAGAGAACTATCTCCTAGAGATATGATTAATAGGATCAACCGTCCATTTGTAGAATAAACACAATGGAGATGTACTCCTATCCAGAAATCACCTCCAAGAAAGGACAATGATGTGGACAATGGATTCCCGGAAGTCTGGAATAGAAAGAAAATGTAACAATTTCTTAAATCCCAGACGACTCATAGAACTCATGTGCGCCATAAGCGAGTCAAGCCCCATCTGCACGTAGCTGGCCCTTCCTACTCTGGAAAAACTGGCTGACCACGAAAACACAGTTTTGTCGATCCGTATGATTCTCCTCTACCAATAGAGTTTTTACCGCACCAAAAACTCAAACTCAAACCTAGTTACCGCTCATGATAAACTGTAAATTTATTAGTCTTGTGATTTTCTTTTAATCATAAAAATGTTTGTTTCTAGACAAATATTCGTTGGTAAATTGACAGGTGAAATTCTGAACCGATCCTGGTGAAATCAGAATCCTAGACATCGCAGCATATAACATAAACCTTTCGAGATCCAAGAAAATAATGGGGTTAGGGTTTTTTATGCATGATAGTAAACTACTGTATAGTAAAAAAGTTAAAATTGAAACAAAAGAGAGAAAGCAGTTCTAAGTTCTAACTTCTAAGCTCTAAGTAACCTCCACGTTCAGCTGCATTTGCTCTTCTTGTTCCCTAAAGATAAGTAACAGTAAAACCTTTCATTGTCCAAATTAATGAAAAGCTAGCAAGCCGTCATTTTAATTATTATAAAATTTAAAAACTGTTACTAAACCCCCAATGTTTTTTTTTTCTTCTTGTTGCTGGTGAAAAAAAGATGGGTGTAATAGATCCTGATGACTACTTCACATCATGAAATTATCCTTATTTTCTTCGATGATTTGATTTCTTTGTCACTCACTATCTTTTATTGATGAACATTCATTCATGTGTGTCGAGTACAGAAGAGCTAAATGGTCACAGCCAAGCCAGCCTCTTCTGTTTCTCGATCCCTTCACTTTTGTCAGTCACTTTTCTCACACACAGAGAGAGAGAGAGAGAGAGAGAGAGAGAGACTGTTTAATCACATAAGAATCCAGATAATGATAGTAGTATATCACAACCCTCCCTCTCTCAAATACACACAAAGAAAATAGTGTGAGAGTACTCACGTCCATATTCATCTCTCTCTCTCTCTCTTTCTCTATCTGACCCTGCAAGCTTTCTTCCTCGAGATCACCAAAAGCCTCGACTTTATCTTTCTTGGAATTTTTGGTGAACCAAATCTAATCGCTGATAAGCTTTCCCTCAGAATATCTACCTTATAGTTCGTCATGTCCCTATTAACTGGTATGTTACATTATAGTATTGGACAGATTGGCATTGGAAAACAAACAAACAAACAATTTTAAATAAATTTGTTAATAATAATAATTACTACCAAAGGAAAGGGATAGTGATAGCACTGTTGGGGGGTCAGAGAAAAGTGAGTATGGCATTCTGAACTTGTTGTTCCTCTGAATGAATGCTATAGACTATAGTTATAATTAATTTCAGAATCCATCAATCTTCTTCACTTCACTCTGAACCAAAGACGTGGAAAAGAAGCAAAGAGCAGGTGAAAATTGGCAGGGTGAGGTGAGGTTATTAGAAAGGAAAGGACAAACAAGAAAACATCATGTGGTGTGTGGTGTGAAGGAAAGGAGGGGGGGTCCTATTTCTATTTAAGCCCCACAATCAAATTCTTTATGTCCTCGTGGACCTAACAAATGTTCACAATGGGTCCATTTCTTGTATCTTTCCAGTTATATCACTTTCATGTTCATTCAACACTTCTCTCTCTCTATTCATAATGTCATACACTCACTCACTCACTCACTCAGAGACCCAAACATGTAGTACTAATGTACTTAGTCAAGAGAGACAAACGAGTCTATTGTCATGCTAATAGTATTTACAGACAGTCATTGAGACAAGTATACGTGTTCATTTGATTGATGTGTCAACTTCAATTGAGTCTACCCAAAATATTCCAACTTTCAATTTCAACACCCATTTGGACTGTAAGTCTTGACAATTACTTCTCAATCCCAGGTCTTTTTTCTCTTACCATTTCTTTCTCTTAATTTTCTTTATTTCACATATGTCACTCTCATCATTCTCAAACTCATTTAATCATACTAGTTAATACAGATCAAATTATTCACATGTAAGGGGAGAGAGAGAAATAATGAAATGATAGCTTGGACCACCTTGCAAGGCTAAAAGCTAGTGACCGATAATGAAGTAGTACCGTGAGGAAAAGGTGAAAAGAACTCCCATCCAAAAGGGAAATAGAACTTGTATTGAAACCGTAAGCTCTCTAACTGCGTGCTTGCTAAAGGATCAATTTGGGAAGAACTCTCTCCAATACAATGAAGCACATTAAAACATCCCAAAACACACTATTCATAAAATAAATAATGTCCCTTGGTTTTACTGTCAAAAGCTCATTTCTAAGATATGGATTTTAATATGATTCAATAGTTCAGATTGATTGACCCCGCGACCTTAGAAGATACAACCATATCGCATTTGTCAACACTACAGGTCAAATCAATAACAACATTGCTTATGAAAAAAATACCAACATCTCCCCTTCCCCGAGGGGGAGAAATCAAACATGGGACGGGAAAGACAGGTGGCATTGAGATCAACAATCACTCTTGTGTAGGATAGATTATCCCTAATCAGTATTTTACACTACATCAGCTGCCATGAGAATACAGTAACCTTTGACAATGCATCCAATATTGCCTGACAACAAAGGAGGACATGTGTGTGTTGTCATTCAAAAAAAAAGAAGTGATAAAATAATGATTATCATTAAGCCAAAAATGGAGATAACAAAAACTACAACCCTTATAGGCCCAAAAATTAGAAGACAGATCCACATCTATGAATGTGTCTTCATATTTTGAAATTGGTATTTTTTTTTTCAAATTTCAACAAGTTCTAGAAAAAGTTGAAATCGTGACAAAAGTTTAGAGACATGAAAAGGTGAGTGTTAGCACTGCCAAAATTAGAGACAAGTATTGTTTTAGTCGTCACTAATTCATGTGATTATTTCAACTTTTTTTGGTAATGACTATAAATAATATCTCTCCCTAGGATTGTGACCAAACAATCAGACTCACGTGGAACACCACTAGGAAAAGTGGCTTATTTTCTATTTTTTTTCTTTAGTAGGGGAAAATTTGCTCAACAATTAGTAAAAAAAAGCATATAAGTCGTGGGGTCAGTTGCCCCCAAATTGCAACACATGGATGCGTCCATGCCCTAGACTCATTCTACATTGAAATAGAAAAATGGTATCATAAAACTCTAACTCTTGGCTAAGTGGGGAATGACTTGACCCACCAATCAACTTAGAAGATAGATGTCCCATCCCCAAATTTGAAAATCATTCCCCCATCTAACAAATGCTCGCTTAGATTAGAATGAGGAGCTAGCGCGTAAAGGAACATTCCTATCCACGATATTGGGGTTCCTCACCACCCAACCCTATAATCTAAGATCCTTGACCCCATAACGCCCTCCCCTTTCACTCATAGGTATACAAACCACATTCCACTTCAATTCAAAATTTTAAGTTAAGTTGAAGGATCCTGAGATTAATTTTGCTTAAAAAATAGATATATTGTCATGTAGCTCATATGAAAAGATATGCTCAAACCAATTCTTATAACAAAGTTCTATTTTGTTTATGTATGTGTCTGAAAATCAAGCAAGCATGCGTATGTTAGTGCGACAAATCCTACACAAAAAGAGAATAAGCCATATGCACCAAGCAATCATTTTTGCCTTGTCAAACAAAAGCAATAGCTTTGTTGCCGCCAAATCATCATTGCCGTATCTAGCGATTTTGTTCTTTAAAATATAAAATATAATTATAGATAATTTGAAAATTAGTTCTTCAAGATTTTGCAGAAATCTGATGTATCCAGAATAACTAATATACATTTCACCGGTATATATTTGATCGCCATATTTATTATATTTTTTGAGCAAGTCGGTTGAAAGGATTCAGAATTGTGCACTGCATTGCTTGCTTTTATCTACTTTCTTTATGAGCCTTAATACAATTACTATATTTTATGCTAAAAGTTGTTCGTCTACAAGATTTCGAATGATGATGGCCATGATGGCTGTCACTACTTCTATTCTAAACAAACCTTTGATTATGAATCAAAGAGATGCTCTAATTTCATTCTTTCCTTTCCCTCCCCTTTATCTAAATGAACGAATCATATACAGATGCTTTTCAGTCTCTCTCTTGATTTTCCTTTGAAACCTGTATTTATATTCTGCCTTTGAGACTCTATATATATATATATAGTAGTTATTTAGAGAGCATGCAATTTGACTTATATTCTGCCTTTTAGACTCTACATAGTTGTCAATAATATTCCCCAAATGTTGCATCAACTTAAACTATTGTCCAGGGGTTGGTTTGCTAATAGGATAGGACGCCACACGTGGCTGAACTTTCGATTAGATATTATTAGAATAATTGAAAATAAGATATTTTATCTTATCTAGATTTTAGGGTTAGTTTGTTAAAGTTTGTTAGATCTAGGTTAAGATCAAAGTAATCTTTTTATTGCTATATAAGCCTCTAACTTCACTTTTGTAATCAATTCATTTTCCACAATCAATAAAGATTTTTCACTTTTCCTTCCTCTGTTCTTGTTATTCAACACTTTGAGTCTTGGTGTAATAATTGTTTGGAGTAGATTGCTTGATTTGTACATGGGTTGAGGTACCCCTTGTACCTCCTTAATACAACTTGACTTATAGAAAGAAAAAAAAAGAGAGCACGCAATTTCTTAAACATAGATATTGTAAAAGAATTAAACGAAAATAATTTTAAAATATGCTTGAGTACTCCAACTTCCAACAAGCATAATCTTACACTACAAAAAAACACTGATTAGCGACGGACATTAGCGAGGGACTTGTTGTCCCTCGCAAAAACAGTTATTAGTGAGGGAATTAGCGAGGGCATAGAGCTGTCAATTTTTTTGTCATTAGCGAGGGAATTAGCGAGGGAACTGTCCCTCGCTAATGACTGCCCTCGCTAATTCCCTCGCTAAATTTTGCTTTTTCAGATGATGGGACTCAGCGCAGGGGTTGGTAAAGGTGCAGAAATTAGCGAGGGACAGTTCCCTCGCTAATTCCCTCGCTAACGTTAACTTTTCAGATGATGAGACAGTTCCCTCGCTAATTCCCTCGCAAATTTTTTTCTTTTTTCCTTTATATCCGTTTACACCCTCACTCTTCTTTCTCACTCACTCACTCTTCACCATTCCTCTCCCCCTTCCACTTCCTCTCACATCCTTCTTCTCTCTTCACTCTTCCAACACCACCACCACCACCATCATCACCACCTCCTCTCACACTCTTCTTCTCTCTTCACTCTTCCAACACCACCACCACCACATACCTCCTACCACTCTCACTCACTCTCTCTTACTCTTCACCACCACCAACCCACCACCCCACCACCACCACTCTCACTCTTCTCTCTTTCTCTCTCTCTCTCTCTCTCTCCCTTACTCTTCTCCTTCTCTCTCTACTCTAAACCACCCATCACCACCACCACCACGCCACCACCACACCACCACCACGCCACCACCACCACTCTCACTCCTCTCTCTCTCTTTCTCCCTTACTCTTCTCCTTCTCTCTACTCTAAACCACCCATCACCACCACCACGCCGCCACCACCACCACCACCACGCCACCACCACCACCACCACACATCACCACAAAATTAATAATATAATATAATATTCATTAATTAATATATATAAAAAAAACAAGCCATTCAGCACTGGACACGTGTCATTTTTTTGAAAACTGCAGTCATTAGCGAGGGAATTAGCGAGGGCAAAAGCCGTCGCTAATTCCTGCGCATTTACCAACCCCTGCAACTGAGTCCCATCACCTGAAAAGCTGCAGTCATTAGCGAGGGAACTAGCGACGGCATAGTCCCTCGCTAATTAGCGAGGGATCCAACTTCCCTCGCTAATCCCATTTGCGATGAGGGAATTAGCGAGGGAACCAGTCCCTCGCTAAGTCCCTCGCAAATGACCATTAGTGAGGGAATCAGGTCATTTTGCGAGGGAACTGTCCCTCGCTAATGACTAGTTTTTTTGTAGTATTATCTCTACTTCGAGACCCCTCCTTCAGCCTTGTAACCCCCCAAGTCTTCAACAATTTTGGCGCCACTTAAATGCTTTTTTTTCATTGGTTGTGTGATGTGTTCATTTGCAAGTTTCCCATCCAATTTTTCTCTTCCACATGTTCCTATCTTGCTGGCATCTCTCATCTATCCCGTCCCCACTCTTCTCCTCTCTCACACGCTTCCCTCTCATCTTTCTCTCTCTCCCTCTCTCTCTCTCTCTCTCTCTCTCTCTCTCTCTCTCTCTCTCTCTCTCTCTCTCTCTCGTCCTCACCAGTGACCACTACCATATCCGCCATTGCATCTCACCCTCCCCCTTCATGGGATTGAAATCCTTAATATCCGCAAAAGAGTGAAAGACAAAAATAGAAACAGTGGGGGAGAGAGGGGGATAGAGAGAGAGAAGGAGACAACGGGAAATGAATTTGGGATTGAAATCCCTAGAACCGTAACACCAACACATCACGACAGAGAAGATGAGAAATGCGATGAGAGAGAGAATTGAGGGAGAGAAACAGAGGGAGTGAGTGAGCTAGCATCTGGTCGTGAACGAAGTTGAAGACAGAGAGAGTGCGGGGAACGCAATGGCCTAGCACGAACAAGAAAAGGGATGACGAAGCGCCGACGGTGGTTGCGGTTGGCGGTAAGGAATCGTCTCTGTCCTTCCCTTAATTTTCTTTTGAATTGTTCTTTTGCTTGAAATTCATCTGAGTATCTCTGTTACTCGCATTCCTCATCTCTAGCTTTCTCTTAATTTCGTTTTCCCTCTTCGTCTCTTTCTCTCAACATTTTTTTTTTCATTTTCTTCACTGCTCCCTTTCCGTTACACTCTTGCCGACGATGTATTTGATTGGTGATGAATAGATCTTCAAATCTTCTTCTTTGTTGTCATGCTCTTCTACCAAAGGTACCTCCTTTCTTTCTTAGTTAAATTTTTGAACAACCATTCGTGTTTATGGTATGTAAAGATGGTTTTTTATGATTTTTTCTAATTTTTTTACATTTGTTATCGTTAAGTTCCAATATTTTGATATGGGTCTTTTCTTATTCTTGGTTTCTGATTTGTTCATTTTTTATATTTAGGACTTGATCATTGTTTTATTTGTGTTGGCCTTCAATTATTAGGGGTTGGCGGGAACTGAATATATAATTTTTAGTCTTGATGCAGAAAAGTAAAAAATGTGACTAGCACATTGCAGCAGGAATTAAAAAGCATATAAACTTTGGAACAAATAAAATAGATGTGGCCAATCATAGAAGCATGTGTGTCTTTATAAAAGTTTATTCTTTGATGTTTCCTATTTGTTTTGAATTTTCATTAGTTCATGAAAAAACAAATTGAAAGTTCCTAAGTTGCTACAAACTTATTGTTTTGTTGTCATCTACACATGTTGCCACCTTGATTGTAATTCACATTTTCAGTTATCTTTTTGACAGCAATTATTTGGATCTTCAACTTCATTCCACCACTCTGCCTTTGTTTTTTCATTAACTATTGTTTTTTCACTCCATGTTTGATGCTAATGAGATTCTTGAATTATTTGAGCAGCTTCGACAGAACCAGCCTATAGTACGTATACGTTGTGGTAGCGGCAGTAGTTCGGTGATGGCCGCAAGGTCTGTGCGGCAGACGAAGAAGACATATTCAATGGTATAGATCTAGATGTGTGAGATCATCAACAACAAACTCATTCAATGGTATAATTTATCTTGAATTTATTTTGTTGCATGCAATGTTTTAATTTATTTTGATCAAATTCTGAATTTGGTTTATACTAATTTGATTTTCTATGATTGATGGTTCCAAAAGTTATTCCATCAGAAGATGTATTTGTTGTTACAAGCAAAATTTTGGCTGGTTATTTGCAATCACCTCATGGATTTTGTTTCTATTTATTGAGTGGGGATGAACTCACATTTTTTTTGGTTTTAGATATGTGGACAGTGGTTGTGTAAGCTAGGTATCTTATTTGTAAAGGTTTTCTCCTCAATGTTTCCTTTGATGCTTGCAGAGTATATATGTTGATTGTACAAGCCAACACCAGGTGGCAACTATAATTCTAAGTGTTTATTACTCTTTTGGTGCTGGAAGATACCAAAGCCTTTTGGTCATGAATAATCAATGGTCCATTCAACTGAAAGATTTATGTCTTGATCTCTTATTCTTTAAAGAAAATTTGGATGCTCTACCCTTTAAGATTACGCAACATTTGCTTAATTAGTACAGAGGGATGTCTTAATTCTTAGATTTGTAGTTGGCCCATACTGCTAAACTAAGGACATATCGACTACTAAAATTTACATTGCTGCAAATGTCTTAAATAATGTGAAACTTTGTATGACTAAAACTTCACCTCAACTTCAGTGTCTCTTTCTTTTGTTGAAAATTTTGTTATCGTTCAGTTGTCTCACACTATAGTTGCACATGATCATCTAATGTTGATGAGTGCCTTTCAGGAACAAGAAAGGTTGAGAATGATGAAGCAGAAAGGTTTTGATAATCTCTGGGGCAAACCAAGATACTACTAACATTCAGGTATGGGATGTGAAAATACAAAAAAAATAAAATTGTACAGTTTTGATCATTAAAAATCCTAATCCTAATATGAATCAACCAAGATTTTTCATTTATCATTTGTGTTGTTTCAGAACATTAGTTAAATAATTCCTTAACTTTATAATTTCTAACTCTATGTAGCTACTTAAGAAATTTTAACTCCATATTGCTAATATGAACTTCAATAGACTTTTTTTTTTGACCAAATGAACTTCAATAGACTTGATTTTAGGTTGTGGTAATTACTTTTATGTGAAGGTTATATTGGATGTACCACTTATAGTTTTCGAAATGATGATTGTTTTGCAGAGGAGGAAGTAAATAAAAAAGAAAAGAGAGCTGTAACACCTCGGTATTTTTATTCGTTAAAAACACCTTGAGTGCACCAAACCTAAATCATCAGAGATAATATTTCCTGCTCAGACACTGAATACCATTATAAAATTTTTGCTGAAATATAACATAATCGTCTTATACACAAATAAGACCATACGGTACTCAGACCATAAACTGTCAGCAACTGTGGTAGTCAGAGTCATACAAGAAAGCGGAATAAGAGATAAACATAACACTAATGCCATAGTGCCATGATACATGGACAACAGAAGGAAAATAAACTTAAACATAAAGCTAAGTCATGATCCATCTCCCGGGGCCACCTACTCGTGCCTTTGAGGTTTCTTCTGTCCCTGTTTATCTGTAAAACAACAACATTTAAACAGTGAGATACAATCTCAGTGAGTTCTACCGAGACCCCTAACTACGCTCTCGGTTCATTTATGAATTCTCATACATTCGTAGTTTACTTTATAAATTACATTCTTTTAATTTAGCACGACACCGACCCCAGCTTTGGTAATCCCAGTGACTCGTACTAGTCAACATAGTATGATACCAGCCCCAGCTTTGGTAATCCCGGTAACCATACTATTGATATCTTTAGAATGACACCGACCCCAGCTTTGGTAATCCCGGTGACCATTCTTTCTAACTTTAACACGGTACCGGCCCCAGCTTTGGTAATCCCGGTAACCCGTTTCATAACTTTATTACAGCACCGACCCCAGCTTTGGTAATCCCGGTGAACTGTTTTATAACTGTAACATAACACCGACCCCAGCTTTGGTAATCCCGGTGAACCCCCTTACCAATAGTACTTTCCCTAATGGCATACGGGCCTAGGGTAAGGGATCATGACTTCCCCGCCTAGTATGTCAACCTCATGGGTCGTCACCCAAACTCGATCTAGTATATATATATATCCACCCGCATTTGGGCTAACTCCTATATTCGATATAATTTATATATCGTGAATCATAGACCGTTTTAGATGATTTAAATAATAATCATCCTGCGTCAGTTATACCGTACCACGTAGGACCCATAGTCCGTTTTATTATTAATAAAACATATCCGCACACGTATGCTATTATTCGGTTTTTCGAAACGATTTGGACATCAAAAGTATTTTATAAAACCTTTTTGGAACATACCCAAAATCACGGCATTATAAGCCTAATATCATTATAGAAGGGTTAGGAAAGGATTAGGAGAGGATTGGAATCGAAACGGAATCATTTTGGGCACTTTGAAAATTTTGGACAAAACCAGGCGCACGGGTCGTGCCCCTGGACGCACGGATCGTGCTCATTTGACAGCATTGCAAAAATAGCCTTTTTCATAAAAATTTGCTTTCCGATTAATCCGAAACTCGCTCCGATCGATTCCTAACTCGAAAACAGATCATACCAGGCAATATTCCAGTCCAATCAACATCAAACATTCAAGCAATTCAATCAAAAACCCGACAATTACGAATTTCATCAAAACACGATATATTTCAAAATAACGTTTTCGAATCAAAATCCTTCGAAACCAAGTCACACAAAAATGCATTTCAAAACGGAATAAACCTAAACGTGAGTAAAACTCACCTATCGTGATGAAAATCACGAAGAACTGAGACTTTCCGCGAGAACGCTTTTCCGACGTAACCACACGAACGCTCCCCGAATCCATTGCACGTTCCGGCGACACACAAAACCGCTTCCAAAGCTTTGAACCTACAATCAATCACAAAACTTCCATGGAATTACTATTCATTATCTTCAACCTCCAATCACCACTATTCACACATAAACCCAATTTTTGAACCCTTACCTTTAATTCTTCAAAAACCCCAAATCGGATTTCAATATTCGCGTAATCCACCTTGAGCTCGCTCCTCACCACCATTCTAGGCTTTCCTTTGAGCTTGAACCACAAAACCTCCATTTTTTCTCCAAATTTCGAAAATGGTGAATTTGTGTAGAGTGAGTTGATGATGATGATGTTGGTACCAAATCGAAGAGAAAGTAACGCTGAACGTTTTTTGTGTTGGAAGGAAGTCGTTTTGATGAGCCTTTGGACTTCCTTTTTCCTCTTCTTCTCCTTCACCCATTCTTTTCTCTTCTTTTCCTTTTCTCTCTGTTTCTCTTCTCTCTGTTCGCGTGTCTATCCTTCTTTCTTCCTTTCTTTTACACACACATATTTATTTAATAAATAAGTGGTAACGTGGTCCAATTACCATATTGATCTAAATCTCTTATTTCGATTCCAAAACTTCCTTGACCCGTATTATTCGGTTAACGATCCGATGACAACCAATAAATAATTTTAGCACTCGATAAATTTACCCGTCAAGTACAAAATTAGTTTAATTGGGTTAACACCCAAATAATTCTACTAATTATTTTGAGGGTGTTACATTCTCCCCAACTTGAAAGAATTTTGTCCTCAAAATTTCGTCAAGTCTTTCATCTGACTAACCGAGAATCGACATTCTCAGAAAGATCTTAAGTTGCTGGAACACAATCTTGAATTAACGAAATAACTGTAGAAAATCTTCCCAAAGTTGGCACATCAATCTCCAAGTATGATCAACTACTACCTTGATACGAACTCTCTGGTTACGAATCTACACGAGAAACTCATCATTCGCCTACCTAGGCTCGGCACCGCGTTTGAAAACACTCCCGAAGCTTCATTCCAATTATCCTCACTTGCTCCCCAAGATTTCGAGATAACACTTTTCAAAAGAAGATGAAATGAGGATTTACCCGAAACGTTTCTCTTAAACGTAGAACTAAACCGTGGGGACATCAAATAAATTTGATCGTAATGCAAATTACCTCAGTTGTTCTCAAAACAACTATTAAGTATTAGATATCAATTTATTCATTATTATTCATTCTAAATTCATGAGATGAATTTTTTGCTTATTTTTTTTTTGTTTTCACAAATTTTCTACATAAATAAACTTACTTAGTGATTTTAATTTATTACTTTTGATCATGATACTGATGTGCTAAATGCTATAAAGGAATGGTGATAGAGCTCTAACACCAAACTTGTCTACAAGACTTCAATAGCACTACATCAAGCTTCAGAGTATTTGATTGTATCCCAACCTTTTTTCCTTGATTAGTTGGTGATCTTACTACTTATTCCAAATATTCTTTTTATAGGACAATTTAAATGAAACTTCTTACACTAAAGATATGGATCTTTGTGGGGTTGTAAATCCGTAATGAAAACTTAATGGGGTCGAGTGTTTAGGCATCATCGACTAAAATATTTCTTTGGTGGTTTGTATGTATTAACAATACTCATGGTATTGTGACCAACAAACAATATTCATGGTATTTATTATCTTAGGCATCCCTAGAATAAATCTATCATAGACACATAAGAGTCATAGTTTATGGGTTTGTAGAATTTGCTCAAGCAGTATAATGTAGTTGTTTTTTTTATAACCTTAAGATGTCGTCTAAATGTAATTATATATTTCAATTCTATGTATTAATTTTTTATAGAGCACCCTCAAAAGGATCTTCTATTTTTCTAATGAGTTTTTATCTTTCAATTCTGTGTATCATATCTCTCGATTCGATGAACGTAAATTGTACATTGTTTTTAATATTGAAGTTTTCTTAACTAACATTTCTATTTGCTTCCTCTTTTTACGATTCTATTGGATTTCTTTAATTATCGATTTATTAATTTTTATTAACCTATTAAATAATACCGTTAAATTGAACTGTTTTCACCGTTCCATTTACTTCAATTAGCCAAATAAATGAATTGCTACGATAATTATAAAATAATATATAAGATATTATAACAACCCGTGCAACGCACGTGTATTCCCCAATGGACACTACAAGAATTTAAGTTATTACTGGCTAACTCAATCCCCCAGTAATGCTGAAATTCGGCCAGAAATTGCACATTACTGGCGGATTTAGTCCGCCAGTAATCAGCCAGAAAAACGGCCGCAGGTAATTGTTACTGGCGGAATTTCAGCCAGTAATGACTGGCGGATTTACTGGCCGAATTTCAGCCAGTAATTACTGGCGGAAATTCGGCCAGTAAATCCGCCAGTCATTACTGGCTGAAATTCCGCCAGTAATGTATTATATATTTTTTTAAAAAAATATTTTTAAAAAGCTTTTTTGTATTTAAAATTTGTTGTTTTAAATATTTAATTCGTTTTTTTTATTTAATTTTTTAAAAAGCTTGTTGTTTGAAGCAAAGTGAGAACCAAAGTCTTCCTGGCAGAGGTGGCGACGAGGGTGCTCCGGCGACCCTCCGGTGGTAGTGGTTTTGGGGTGGTTGTGTGGTTGTAGGGGTTGTATTGTTAAAACCAGAGGGGTGTGGATAGTGTTCTGAGTTTAAAAATAAAAGAAGGGTGCTGTGTATAAAAGAAGGGTGATAGTGTTCTGTGGTGGTGGTTCATGGTGGTTTAGCGGTGGTGAGAGAGAGAGAGGAATTGTGGCCCGCGGTGATGAGAGAGAAAGGAGGGTGTGCGAAGGTGGTGGCTCTGCTGTTGTTTTGTGGAGGTTTTGGTGGTGATGAGAAATGAAGGTTGGTGGTGATGAGAAATGAAGAAATGAGGTGATGAGAAATGAAGAAATGAAGAAATGAAGGTTGGTGGTGATGAGAGATGAAAAAATGAAATGAGATGAGAGTGTTTAAAGGTGGAGAGAGAGATGAAAAGCTGGCACGGATGAAAAGGTGGAGAGAGTGATTACTGGCGGAAATATGTATTTACTGGCGGAACTGGACTGACGCGTGTTTGCATTTACTGGCGGAATTTTGCGTGTTACTGGCGGATGTCATTACTGGCCATTTTTAATGGTCAATGCACAGCTTTTGAGGGTATGTTACTGGCTGAAATTTCCGCCAGTAAATGCATTTACTGACGGATACGTTACTGGCGGAAATTTCCTGTTACTGGCTGAACTGCGTTACTGGCGGAACATGCGTGTTACTGGCGGAACTGCATTACTGGCCATTTTTGACAGTCAATGCGCAGCTTTTGAGGGTATTTTCTGACTGAAATTTCCGCCAGTAAATGCAATTACTGGCGGATATAATTATTTATAAAATTATTTTAGTTTTTCAATTAATTTCCGCCAGAAATTCCTACTCAATCCGCCAGTAAATATACTGGCTGTTTAAATTCGACAGAAATGTTATGGAATCCGCCAGAAACTTACTGGAAGACTAAATCCGCCAGAAATCGCATAATTCCACCAGAAAACTTACTGGCTGACTGATTCCGCCAGAAATGTCTAGCCAGTAATGCAAGTAATTCTTGTAGTGGGAGCCTCCACAATGATTCTCAAGATTTTTAACTATTAAAATATTTATTTATTATTTGCACTTAAATGAAACTTTAACTTTTAATTAAACCACATAATTGCCACTACTGTAACACCCCGGTATTTTTATCGAGTAAAAATACCCAAGTGTACCATCCCTAGAACATCAGAGATATTATTTCCTGCTCAGACACTGAATATCACTATAAATTTTTCGCTGAATAAAAACAAAACCGTCTTATTTACAAACAAGACTATACGGTACTTAGACCATAAACCATCAGCAGCTATAGTGTTCAGTATCATACAAGAAAGCGGAAGAAAGATATAACACTAAAAACATAATGTTGTGATACATAGATAACAAGGGAAAACATAAACTTAAGCATAAAGCTAAGTCTTCAACCACCATCCAAGTGCCACCTACTCGCGCCTCCTCAATTTCCACTTTCCCTACTTCTCTGTAAAACAACAACATATAAACAGTGAGATACAATCTCAGTGAGTTCTACCGAGACCCCTACTAGCGCTCTCGGTCCAGTTTTAAAACATTGTTAACTCAACACGACATCGACTGTGTGACCGCTAACTCCCGATGAACCGCATTATTTTACACATAGCATTCCACCGACTGCGTGACCGCTAACTCCCGGGGAATCTGCTATAACTCAGTACGGCACCGACTGCATGACTGCTAACTCCCGGTGAACCGCACAACAAACAATTTAACATAACACCGACTGCGTAACCGCTAACTCCCGGTGAACCCCCTACCAATAGTACATTCTCCTATTGGCATGGAGCCTAGGGCAAGGGATCATGACTGCCCCGCCTAGTATGTTACACATGGGTCGTCACCCAACTCGATACATATACAAACATATATCTACAATCATATGGACTCAAGGTCCATTTACATTCATACCAATACTCGAACATTCAGTTTTGATTAAGAAAAGGTTAAGTTCTCTCTCGGTTACTAATTTACCGCTTTTCGAACACAATTTACAACTTCGAAAGTATTTTATAAAACACTTTTGAAACATACCCAAAATCATGGCATTATAAGCCTAATATCATTATAAAAGGGTTAGGAAAGGATTAGAAGAGGTTTGGAATCGATCGGGATCGTTTCGGGCAATTTTGGACAGAACACCGCGCACGGGTCGTGCGCCCTGTTATAAAAATTTGTGAAAATGAAACAGAACCAGACGCACGGTTCGTGCGCCAAGGGCGCACGGATCGTGCGCATTTGACAGCATTCTATTTTCATTCCGCTTTGCGTTTTTCGTCATTCCGATCAATTCCGATCACTTCCGGTACCTGTTCCAGTCCAATCCCAACACCAAAACAGTACAAAAACATATCCAATAACCTCACTCGATCAACCAATCCAATCAAAGACTCAACACATTCGATTTTCATCAAAATTAGATATATTTAAAAATAACGGTTTTTGACTCAAATTTCTCGTAACCAATCAACATAATTTTCATTTCAAAAACGAAATAAACCTAAACGTGAGTAAAACTCACCCTTGAAGCGTGAACCACGATCGAGCCGAGTTCACCGAGTAACCACACGAACATTCCCCGCTCCGGCGACACCCAATCCGCTTCCAAAGCTTTCCACTCGATCACGAAACCTCTTTTTGACCGAAATACCGAATTCCTCGAAATCTTCCCCGAACACTATTCATCTTCTTCTTCAACCTCAAGCCACTATTCACACATAACCCCAATTTGAACCCTAACCTCTTGATTCTTAACAAACCCCAAATCGGACTTCAATATTTGCGCAATCCACATTGAGCTCGCTCCCAAACACCATCCAAAGCTTTCCTTTGAGCTTGAACAACAAAAACCTCCATTTTCCTCTAAAATTCGAAAATGGCAAAGTGAGAGAGAGTGAGTTGATGATGATGATGTTGGTACCAAATCGAAGGGAAAGTAGCGCTGAACATTTTTCGTGTTGGAAGGAAGTCGTTTTGGTGAGCCTACATCCTCCCTTTTTCCTCTTCTTCCTCCATGCCCCTTTCCTCTTCTTTCTCTTTTCTCTCTTTTCTCTTCTCTGTTTCTCTCTCTCGCATTCTTTCTTTCTTTTCTTTCTTTCTTTAATTTACACACACACACACACACACACACACACCCACACACACACACACACACACACACACACACACACACACACACACATATATATATATATATATATATATATATATATATATATATTTATTAATATATAAGTGGTAACGTGGTCCAATTACCATATTGATCTAAATCTCTTATTTCGATTCCAAAACTTCCTTGACCCGTATTATCCGGTTAACGATCCGATGACAACCAATAAATAATTTTAGCACTCAATAAATTTACCAGTCAAGTACTAAAATAATTCAATTGGGTTAACATCCAAATAATTCTATTAATTATTTTGCGGATGTTACATTCTCCCCAACTTGAAAGAATTTTGTCCTCAAAATTTCGTCAAGTCTTTCATCTGACTAACCGAGAATCGACATTCTCAGAAGGGTCTTAAGTTGCTGGAACACAATCTTGAATTAACGAAATGAGTGTAGAAAATTTTCCCAATCCGGCACATCAATCTTCAAGTATGATCCGCTACTACCCTAGAACGCTTCTAAGGTTATAGTCCGAGCTCTCTTGTTACGAATCAACACGAGAAATTTATCATTCGCCTACATAGGCTCGACACCTCATTTGAAAACACTTCCGTAGCTTCATTCCAATTATCCTCGTTTACTCCCCAACTTTGGTTAATCTAAATCAAGGGTTTAATACAAGACGCTTGGTAGAATATATGTTGAATATGAGGTCCACAAACTGGTACTCCTCGGTAAAGGTAAAAACAAACACAATTTCTTCGAAGGGTATAAACACGTTCTCAACAATTCTTCTAAAATCCATAACAGTTTTCGTACACACCGACAATGTGACGGAAAGTCATTTGTGAAACTTCTTGACTCGCCCCCAAGATTTCGAAATAAAACTTTTCAAAAGATGGAAAGAGAGTTTTACTAAAAACTTTGACCATAATGTAGAAATAAACCGTGGGGACAACAAATAAATTTGAACGTAATGAAAATCACCTCTGTTGTTCTCAAAACAACTATCAAACAGAACTCATAGCTCTTTTTCCTCTATTGCAACTTCATCACGAGGTTTTTTTTTTACCAACGACGCACCCGATTCCTTTCCAAATTAGTCCATAGCGTTGAGAACTTCTCCTCAACCTAAGTAATCCTCCTAGGATTTTCTTCCTCCATCAGATTTTATTAACCTCTTGATTCGTTCCCAAAATTAACTTTAGCATGCGGTTTTTCACAAAAAAATGATTTTTCAAAACTACCATACCGCACGCCAAACTTCACTTTGGAAATTCCAGTCCCTTGCAGGAGATCCATCAATTAATCCTCTGGTGCTTATTCGTAACGTGAAAAACAGCCAGCAGCTACCTTACTTCCATATTCGTATTCACGTTTGGCCTGTCAAACGGCATCTCATAATACAATCTCATCGTTAACCTTCACAAAGAGAGATTAACAAACTAATACCTTGCCACTAATACATCTGTTTTACATCTCTGTACATCTTGGTGGCTCCAGGGTGTGTCATACCCCAATTTTGTCTGGCTTAGGTCAAAACCCTAATTTTCCACAAAAATACATAGTTTCGGAGGTGTGGCATTATTTTGAAAGGTGAGAAGTGCTATGGGCATGCATTTTTGAGTCTTGAAAGGCATTCCAAAGTTTTTGAAATCATTTTTAGGGTTGGAACGCATTTTTCGGGCAAATTAGGGTTTTAGAGTCAAAAAGGGTATTTTGGTCAATTATAACGTTTTTTTTTTCTTTCGCTTTCAAAAAGGCTCAAAAATATGTATAATTAAAAATAGAAATCTGAAATCAAAATAAAAAAAATGAATAACAAAATAATATTGGATGCTTATTGTATTTTTAGAATTAGGGCTAATTCCTTTTAGGTGCTTTTTGCTTTTATCCATTTTTGGCTAAAGTAAGCACTAATTTTACAAGCAAACCACCTCCCTCACTCCACCCTCACTTCAGCCCCATCAAGTGCACATCACAAAGGCCTTTCATCATTTCTTTGACAAGCACACCTTTGAGTCCAATAACATTCAATACACAACATATTTTTTACCTTCCTTCTCTCTACACCACTAAATACACACTAATTTCTTTACTTCCCTCTCACAACTTTAAACCCATTAGATCTTTGGCCTCTCATTTGGACCCTAGCACACCAAAAACCTCCCCTTTTCACTCCCAAAACCGTGGCCTCCCTACTCCCTTCCTTCATCCATTTTTGATTTCCTCTTCACCCAAAGACCACCATCTCACTTCATTCTCATCCCTCTTTCATATATCTTCTCCATTTTCCATTCAAGATCAAACATCATCATCAAGGAAGGTTTTCATCAAGATTTTTTGGGTTGGAGTTGAAGTTCCTTGGAGGTTCTTGTTGATTTGGTTTCTATTTTCTTCATCTCATTGCATTTTCTAGCTTGGATTTGAGGTAAAAACTTTCAAACCCTTGCATCATCTTCAACCTTTTTGCATTAAAACCCATTTTCCTCTTCACTTTGCATTTCACATATCATCATCATTTTGTTTAAAATGTAGCTTGTTGTTGTTGGTGAGAGGAGCCTTAAACACTATTGACAAGCACTTAGGGAGGCTTGGGTGTTTAAGGTGCCTCTCACTCTTGAATAAATTGAGTCATGTTGTTTTGTGTTGATTTTTTTGCATTTGTTGTGAAATAAAATTGTTGTTTCATGTGTTGTTTGGTTCGCATATCCTATTAAAGTTAGCTTTAATTTGATTTTGTTGTTTCCCTTTGCTTGATGGGGCTTAATCATGTTGTAGATATTTGATTTTAGTGTTTTCATGCTTAGATACTTTGTTTAGGTTTGCAAATTTCTTTTCTCATATAGATTTCGCAAAACGTAAAGAGTTTGAGAATAAATGTTGATTTGAGGTTTTAGTGTTTAAATTATGTGATTAATTGTTCCTAAATCTTGTTAGTAACTTTTGCTTGCTTGATTTTGGGAGTTTGATGAATAAATTTATGGTGTGACTATGTATTGGTTTCGCAAGTCATGAAGAATAAATAGAGTTTTTATATGTTTGCTTATTGTCTCAAGTTGATGATAGGCAATATGATTCTCACTTGTGCCTAGTGCACCTTGCCTAAAGTGATGAGGATTGTTCTATATGATTCAACCCTTTTAGTTTCTATGTTGTTTAAGTTGATGATTGGCAAGAAGATTCACACTTGTGCACTTGCGCACACTAATTTAAGTGTTGAGGATTGACCAAAGTGATTCAACATGCTTTGGTGTTTTGATTGTTAAGATGACTTGCTTGTTTAGGGTTTGCCAATGATCATGCTTGAGGCTACTCTTTTGAATCCATTTGTGCCTACCACTTCCTTGTCTACTCCCATGTGGAATCATTAATACTTAGATAGGTCCATTCCTCACATTGCATCTTCCACTAGATGTGCATTTAGATTCCCTTGCGTTTTGTAGAAATATTTGAGTATGGTTCTCGCCTAGCATCTTCCACTAGATGTGCATTTAGGTTCAATCTTGCCCACTCTTGTATTTTTGCTTAATGCCCAATTCAAGTTCCTTCTTTGCCTATTTATGTGTTGTGGTCTAACATGTGTAGTCTAAGCTAATATTTGCTCAAGAATTCAAATGAGATTGTTGTTTGCCTAAGGATTCGATTTGCATTCATTGCTTTCTTTTCTAAATGGCCTAGCATGAAGATGGTGACTAGTGACAATCACCCATAACCTTTGTTAGTTTGGTTGTCCTAAAAGCCTAAATTCCAAAAAAAAAGGATGTTTTCATATGCATAAGCTACTAGTGATAATCACCCATAACCTTTGTTAGTTTGATTATCATGAATGCTTTCAATTTCAAAAGATATTTTCCTAAGCATCAAAAGTCATAGCAAATGTTAGTGATGGTCACCCATAACCTTTGTTAGTTTGATCATCATGAGCGCCCCTCACTTTTCAAAACCAAAGCAAAAGACTTTCACTTTCAAGGCTCGTTAGAACTACGTCGCTTTGATTCCCATTTGGGATACGTAGGAGCGAGTCACATTCTCGTCAAGCGCAACCATAAAAATTAGCATTTGCATAACAAAAAGAAAAGAGTTATTTTCGTAACAAAAAAGAATCACTTTTGCAAACCAAGGTCATTTTCAGAACAAAAACCTTTTCCTTTCTAAAATCATTTTTAACCCATCGTCGCTAGTGGTTAATCAGAACCTTTGTTCGTCTAGCCATTGGTGGCGATGTCTTTTTCCCAAAAGAACAACAAGCGATGATCACCCATAACTGTTGTTAGTTTGATCATTCGTGCCAATCAATCTCTTTCGAAAACCCCTTTCTAAAGAACAAATAAAAACGAGTCGCTACTAATAGTCAATCAGAGCCTTTGTTCGTCTGACTGGCGGTAGTGACTCTCATTTTCAAGAGTACTTAGCGGTGATTACCCATAACCTTGGTTAGTTTAATCATTCACTAAATGCTCGTCCTATTTCGAAAACTCACTAAAAGATAAAAGACAAAAACATTTTTCAGGACAAAGAAGAACTACGTAGCTTTGAGTTCTCCATCGCACCGGGAGATACGTAGGAGCGGGCCATGTCCCGTCAAGCATTTTTTTTTTTCTAAAAACCCATTTTTCCCTTTTTTTTTCTAATAAATAAAGATTTTCATTAAGACTTTTTTCAATAAGAAGTAGAGAGGCAAAATTAAGTATTTTCAAGTCAACACACTGAAACCACACATTTAATTAAAGGTTCCCTCTCAGTAGAGAGGGCGTGTGGGGTGCTAACACCTTCCCCGCGCGTAACCGACCCCCGAACCCTATTCTCTAGTTTCGCAAGACCAATCGCTTTCCAAAAAAGGTTTTCCTAATATTTTCCTTAATAAATATTGGTGGCGGCTTCATTATCTTAGGAAAAGTTGTGAACGAGGAAGGTTCTCCCTCGGGGACTTTTTCGGGCGCAACAGGGTGCACAGAATATAAACTTCGGTGTGCTTCCTCTAACACTCGCCTTTTATTGTTCTCATCATCGGGCGCACAGATCCTACCGTTGAAACAACCGACTCCATCACTATTCATGGTAAAATCTGAAAATACCTTTTGTGATTGTAGCTTCACATCAACTTCCTGTGCTAAGCGTATAGAATCCCTTAGGGAACTGGAGATCCTCATATGGCTCAACACTAACCGGTTCGTCCTTGATCTTGAATTCAGATTTAAGTCTCTAAAAGACTCTGATAATTCCATCTCATGCATCATAAACTCGGCCGTGTGGATGGATTTCCTACTCAGTGCATCAGTTACAACACTGACCTCTTTTGAATGCTACATCAACACGAATTTATAATCCTCCAGAAACTCAACACACTTCTCTGCCTGCTATTCAGTTCTTTCTGATCAAACAGATACTTTAAACTTTTGTGATCACTAAAGGCATCGAAACAAGACCCATACAGGTAACGTCTCCAAATCTGCAGTGCGTACACAATAGCCGCCAACTCCCAAATTATGAGTCGGATAATTCCCTTCACGAGTCTTCAATTGCCTGGATGCACAAGCTACCACCTGTTGATTCTGCATGAGAAAACATCCTAAACCCTTCCCTGAAGCGTCATCGAAAATTTGAAATTCCAATGACGGATCCGGAAGAATCAGGATTGGAGCAGAAGTCAAAATCTTCAACTCTTGAAAACATTCTTCACAATCGGCATCCCATGTAAACGGATGACCCTTACGAGTTAACCGAGTAAGTGGAAAACTAACTGTGAGAACCCTTGAACAAATCTCTTATAGTAACCGGCTGGACCCAAAAACTTCTGATCTCTGTGACCGAGGTCGGTCGCTCCCAATTCAACACAGCTTCTATTTTACTGGGATCTACTGCAACTCCTGATTGGAAAATCGCATATCCCAGAAACTTTACCTCAGGCATCCAGAAATCACACTTCGACGGCTTAGCATACAATTTCTTCTCACGGAGTACGCTCAGAACAATGCGGAGATGTTGGACATGCTCCTCAATGGTCTTAGAGTACACCAAGATATCATCAATGAAAACCACAACGAACTGATCCAGATAAGTGTGGAACACTCGGTTCATGTAATCCATGAATACCGCTGGAGCATTAGTCAAACCGAATGGCACCACTACAAACACATAATGTCCATACCTAGTACGGAAGGCTGTCTTCGGAATATCTAAGGCTCTAACTTTTATTTGATGATATCCTGACCTCAGATCAATTTTTTGAAAACACTGCAGCACCTCAATTTGCTCAAGCAAATCGTCTATCCTTTGTAAGGGATATTTATTCTTGATCGTCACTTGTTGAGTTGTCGATAATCAATGCACAATCTCATGCTACCATTTTTCCTTTTGACTAATCCCACCAGAGCCCTCCTTAGAGAAGCACTCGGTCGAATGAATTTCTTTAACATCGACTCTTCAAGTTGAGACTCCATTTCCTTTAATTCTAAAGAAACATTCAATAAGAAACAGTAGATATTGATCCCGTGCCAGGAAACAATTCTACAGTAAACTCTACCTCTCGCTCTGGAGGTTCAAAGGAAACTTCATCGTGAAAATATCTGGAAAGTCATTCACAACCTGAATGTTCGCCAAATCCAAACTAGTTTCAGTGGATGCAGATAACATACTAACATGTGCTTCCGCACCTTGGAATGAAGATTGACCGTCTAAGGTGAACTAGGTAACCGCTTCAGAATTTGTCCTAGACAATTCAACTGATTCTGAAGCGAAGCTGATAGTTGATTAACACAGCCGATTGCAACTTGATTTTGCAGTCATTCCATTCATACTCAAAATGGTGTCCACACTTCTCGTAGGCAAACAATAAATTCTACAACGAAATTTCTGCCTCCTATGGCAAGTAGACAATACTATACAAAGATTAGGTCTCGACACGACCCTTAGCAGCAGTTAAGATGGTTATCGGCTCGGATAGCGAAGATAAGGTTAATCCCAACCGATCTACTCACGATTGAGCTATTATACAATGGGTTGCACCCGAATCGTGTAATATACTAACGGAGTTATTGAAAACTGATCTCATACTCCTCAGTAGATTGTCTGCAGTCGTAACTGCCTAAACATCCAGAATGTTGACTCGTCCTTACCTTAGAGCTGCTTGTAACTCCTTGAAACTCTTCCTTACGGGGCACTCTTCACCATAGTGACCCTCTACATTTCTATAATAGCACCGATTAGATCTTCGCTTGCAATCACTGCTGTGAGGCTTTCCACAGTTAGAACATCTTCTGACCTTTGAAGAATCAAAGAATTGCATCTGCTTTTCCTTTGATGAAATTATCTTAGGACTTTGCATTCGGAGTTGATAATTCAACTACCTTCTTTCCTTTCCCATATTTCCTATGAGATCATCCTCGGTGACACAGGCTGATTGAAACAAGGCAACATAATTGGTAATAGTATAAGAACTGAGACCCTAAGTCATAAAAGCACTAAGGCCCTTCTTATACATCTGCATTCTCCATTCGTCATCCGGAGCTTACTTTACCACTTGGTAAAACTGAGACAACTTTCCAAACTTAGCTGTGTATCCTTCCACCGTCATGTCACCTTTCCCGAGGATGCACCGGTTGGAGATTCCGGTCTTGGTCGAGGACTACGTCTTGATCATCCTACCATAATTCCGCTTATGATGCACTAAGTATTAAGTTGATCAGGCTCAATGTCTCTTAGCATCACAAGTGTAATTACAACCAGGACTAACAAGGAGTCGACTCAACCCTAAACTAAGTCCGACTAGGTCGAACTGCTCTGATACCAACTGTAACACCCCGGTATTTTTATCGAGTAAAAATACCCAAGTGTACCATCCCTAGAACATCAGAGATATTATTTCCTGCTCAGACACTGAATATCACTATAAATTTTTCGCTGAATAAAAACAAAACCGTCTTATTTACAAACAAGACTATACGGTACTTAGACCATAAACCATCAGCAGCTATAGTGTTCAGTATCATACAAGAAAGCGGAAGAAAGATATAACACTAAAAACATAATGTTGTGATACATAGATAACAAGGGAAAACATAAACTTAAGCATAAAGCTAAGTCTTCAACCACCATCCAAGTGCCACCTACTCGCGCCTCCTCAATTTCCACTTTCCCTGCTTCTCTGTAAAACAACAACATATAAACAGTGAGATACAATCTCAGTGAGTTCTACCGAGACCCCTACTAGCGCTCTCGGTCCAGTTTTAAAACATTGTTAACTCAACACGGCATCGACTGCGTGACCGCTAACTCCCGATGAACCGCATTATTTTACACATAGCATTCCACCGACTGCGTGACCGCTAACTCCCGGGGAATCTGCTATAACTCAGTACGGCACCGACTGCATGACTGCTAACTCCCGGTGAACCGCACAACAAACAATTTAACATAACACCGACTGCGTAACCGCTAACTCCCGGTGAACCCCCTACCAATAGTACATTCTCCTATTGGCATGGAGCCTAGGGTAAGGGATCATGACTGCCCCGCCTAGTATGTTACACATGGGTCGTCACCCAACTCGATACATATACAAACATATATCTACAATCATATGGACTCAAGGTCCATTTACATTCATACCAATACTCGAACATTCAGTTTTGATTAAGAAAAGGCTAAGTTCTCTCTCGGTTACTAATTTACCGCTTTTCGAACACAATTTACAACTTCGAAAGTATTTTATAAAACACTTTTGAAACATACCCAAAATCATGGCATTATAAGCCTAATATCATTATAAAAGGGTTAGGAAAGGATTAGAAGAGGTTTGGAATCGATCGGGATCGTTTCGGGCAATTTTGGACAGAACACCGCGCACGGTCCGTGCTCCCATGCGCACGGGTCGTGCGCCCTGTTATAAAAACTTGCGAAAATGAAACAGAACCAGACGCACGGTTCGTGCGCCAGGGGCGCACGGATCGTGCGCATTTGACAGCATTCTA
Organism: Astragalus membranaceus; assembly: GCA_039519185.1. Lineage (NCBI taxonomy): Eukaryota > Viridiplantae > Streptophyta > Magnoliopsida > Fabales > Fabaceae > Astragalus > Astragalus membranaceus. Next base: position 46,238,310 of record CM076848.1, read on the forward strand.
TTTTCATTCCGCTTTGTGTTTTTCGTCATTCCGATCAATTCCGGTACCTGTTCCAGTCCAATCCCAACACCAAAACAGTACAAAAACATATCCAATAACCTCACTCGATCAACCAATCCAATCAAAGACTCAACACATTCGATTTTCATCAAAATTCGATATATTTAAAAATAACGGTTTTTAACTCAAATTTCTCGTAACCAATCAACATAATTTTCATTTCAAAAACGAAATAAACCTAAACGTGAGTAAAACTCACCGATTGTGATGAAAATCACAAATAGCCGAGACTTTCCACGAAATCGCTTTTCCGTCATAACCACACGAACAATCCCAGCATAAACTTCCACGCTCCGACGATGCCCAAATCCGCTTCCAATCTTTCCGCTCGATCCTGAGACATCTCTTTGACCGAAATACCGAATTCCTCAAAATCCCGCCGTTCGAACCCTAACCACCAATCCGCTTCAAACTTCGATTCGAGCTCCAATTCGCTTTCAATCCTCCTTAGCTTCGTTCCTAATCGTCCATAAATCATCAATCGTCAAGAATCACTATTCATCATCTTCAAGATTAGAATCACTATTCACACATAACCTCAAACCCCACTAATCTTGAAGATGATTAGTTGGTGATCTTACTAGCACTACATCAAGCTTCAGAGTATTTGATTGTATCCCAACCTTTTTTCCTTGATTAGTTGGTGATCTTACTACTTATTCCAAATATTCTTTTTATAGGACAATTTAAATGAAACTTCTTACACTAAAGATATGGATCTTTGTGGGGTTGTAAATCCGTAATGAAAACTTAATGGGGTCGAGTGTTTAGGCATCATCGACTAAAATATTTCTTTGGTGGTTTGTATGCATTAACAAAACTCATGGTATTGTGACCAACAAACAATACTCATGGTATTTATTATCTTAGGCATCCCTAGAATAAATCTATCATAGACACATAAGAGTCATAGTTTATGGGTTTGTAGAATTTGCTCAAGCAGTATAATGTAGTTGTTTTTTTATAACCTTAAGATGTCGTCTAAATGTAATTATATATTTCAATTCTATGTATTAATTTTTTTATAGAGCACCCTCAAAAGGATCTTCTATTTTTCTAATGAGTTTTTATCTTTCAATTCTGTGTATCATATCTCTCGATTCGATGAACGTAAATTGTACATTGTTTTTAATATTGAAGTTTTCTTAACTAACATTTCTATTTGCTTCCTCTTTTTACGATTCTATTGGATTTCTTTAATTATCGATTAATTAATTTTTATTAACCTATTAAATAATACTGTTAAATTGAACTGTTTTCACCGTTCCATTTACTTCAATTAGCCAAATAAATGAATTGCTACGATAATTATAAAATAATATATAAGATATTATAACAACCCGTGCAACGCACGTGTATTCCCCAATGGAGCCTCCACAATGATTCTCAAAATTTTTAACTATTAAAATATTTATTTATTATTTGCACTTAAATGAGACTTTAACTTTTAATTAAACCACATAATTGCCACTATTATATTATTCTTTTAATTGCTTATTATTTAACCTTTTTTATATAGGTAGGAAAATCATATTTTCTTATAGAAATATAGAAATTGAAAATAACAATTGCCAACCTATTTAAAATATCTATATTTTAATAAATTATATCTATATTATTATTAAAATTTGTAAAATTTCAAATAGAGGAATAAAAATATTTACGAATTAATGTTTTTTGATGAACTCAGATTATTACAACATGCATGTATTTGCCTTTTCTTGATTCGTAACATTTTGTTAGGTAACTCAAATTCTAAGAAGAGAAAAATCCATATCATTTGAAGTTATATAATTTTTTGACAAATAAATTATAGTATTATCCAAATTGATACAAAATTAATTAAAAATATAATAGTGGATGTTTAAATTTCTTTTTCCTTTTAACAATAAATAATTTTCTTAAACGATTAAAAATATATTATTACCATTTTTAACCAAAATAATATTATTCTTTTCAAAGAAAAAACAAAATAATTTTATTACTTGATTTGTATTTATGTTGCAACGGTTATGGAATTGAAAGGTTTCTATCTTTGAATTTATTTTCTTTGAAATTTAACTATTAAAATGTATTTTTAAATGAAATCTAATAATTGTCACTACCTTATTAAATGATACTCATAGTGGAATATCATTTAACTATGTTTATATTTTTATGAAAATGATATTTCTAATTTCTGATGGAAAAACTGAAATAATAATAATAATTAACAATATATTTATAATATAATATAATATATGTTTCATTAAATTTAATCTAAAACTATCTTTAAAATATAAAATAGTTAGTGGACTATTAACTTTAAATTTAGTTTAACAGTTATTCATTATTTTACGTTATATGAATTTTTTTTAAGAATCTGAATCATTTCTTTAATTGCTAATAAACTCAGAAATTAGTATGAAATGAGTAGAAGAGGAATTAAAGCATAAATCTCAACATAGTTTTTGAAAGTATATATTTTTTACAAAAGAAATTATACTATTATAAGAATTGGTAAAAATCTAAATTTAGTTTAAAAAATATATTTACTAATTATATTTATTTGGATTAATTCGAAATATTCCAATACAAATATATTTCTTTTTTAATTAAAAGTAATATATAGATGACTTTTAAAATTCTTTTTAATGTAACAATTATACATTGAAAAGGAGAAGTTTCACTTTCATATGAATTATTCCTTTAATTGATAATAAACTCATGAGTTAGTAGAATATGAGTGGAAGATGTAGAGTTTTAGTCAATTATAGCAAGAATTGACTATTTAAACAAGACATTTTTGGATGGAGGGGATTGGTTTTGACAACAAAATTCATAATGAAAAACATGAAGTAGAAGAAATGAGTGAGTTTTGCAAGAAGAGGTGGAATGCACAAAAGGGGATAAAGGGTTTCATATTATTGACAATTTTGAAGTAGGCAAAGAGGCAAGAAGATAAATTTGGATCAATTAGTGAATGAGGCAATGGAGACAACATTTATTTGTAAAGTTATAGGCATTGAGAAATCATGTATATTTTAATATTATTATTGATAAAAATGTTTAATTTTATTTTCTTCGTTTCTACTATATAGATCAGGTTTATTTCTTCCTACCCTTTTATGTAGCGTAATGACTTTGTTACTTTATAAGTTTGTTTCAATTGGTTTTTCAATTTTCTTGCATGAGGATTACTCTTCAATATGTGATTGTTGGATCATGCTGTGTGCCTCATGCTTCTATTTGTGATTTTTGTCTAATTAGTTGGAGGATTATTCTTCTATTTGTGATTTTTGTCTATTTTTCTTTAAAAACATCTCTCTCTCTCTCTCTCTCTCTCTCTCTCTATATATAAATATATATATCATAGTTTTTGGAATTATATACTTTGTTACTAATAAATTATATTATTGGAATTTGTAAAAATTTAAATAAGTTGGATAAATATATTTACTAATTATAATAGTTTATTATATGAATTAAAAATATTACAATACAATATAAGTTTTTTTTGAGATAAAAAAATAATAATTAGTTGACCTTTAAAATTATTTTTTATGTAACAATTATGCATTGAAGGGGAGGGGTTTCACATTCACAAAAAATATAAAGGGCGGCTTCACATTCACAAAAAATATAAAGGGCGGCACAATTTTGGATCAGTAGTGAATATTGCAACAGAGCCACAATTTTTTGTAAAGTTGTATTGAGAAATTGTGTATATTTTAATATTATTCTTTCAAGTTATAAGCATTGAAAAATCATGAATTGGAATTTTCATTTCATTACAAAAAATAAAAATAAAGATTTTTTTATTTTCCTATTATAACTTTGAATTAAATAAATTTATTTCGATAAATAATTAAATAATATTTTTTTAATTAAAATTTTATTTTAAATTTAATTTATAGTTTTACTTTGAATTTATGATTTATTAATTGGTGATAAAGATCAAAGAAAGAAAATAATAAAGATGATTATATTTTTGTTTTCTATGATATATGTTTTGCCATACTCATCTGCATATATTTTTAAAATTTATGCCCATCAATTAAACATATTAAAAAGAGAATACACTATATAATATTTTTTGCTTAAAATAAATAACTTTTGAATATTAAAAAAATTAAACAATATATTTATGTTATACTATATTTTTAGAATACATAATGTATTTTGTGAAAAAAAAACAATACATAATGTATATCACTAAAATTATATATCTTTATATAAAAATTTCATAAAATTTTAAAACGATATTATACAACAACCTGTGCACCGCACGGGCATTCCCCTAGTCTATAGCTATAACATCCATCCCTTTGTGTCTTTTTGTCTTTGTGTTTCCACAAATGCTTGAATGAATATATTTCTTTTGCAGGTGTGAAGCAATGTCTACTTATCCTAGAACTTATAATCCAATCCATGTTGATCAGGTTAATTTTTTTAATCAACAATGTATGTTGAGTATAATTTGTAACGTTAAAATGATTTCATTTAATTTATGGTGATCATTCATTATAATTGTTATTAAGATTCATTAATCACACATGTCTCGGAGAAAAATGATTTGATTGATCTCTACAAAAAGTGCGAGGCTAATATAAATAGGTAATAAAGCATTTTGATGAGCAGCCGTTCTGATTAGGCATTGCTTTGAAGCTGTAACTTTTTTGTTTCTGTCAAATGAAAAAAATGAAATATGTTTAGTTAGAGCTCTTTCTTATTTTTTATTTAGGTGTTGAATAACTTTTTTGCTTCATTTGTTTTGAAAATGGTGGTTTTCTCCATAACTGATTTTGGTTTAGTCAAGTGGTCTCAGGTTATGTACTCTCTAATGTAGTCGGGCAATGTTATTAAAACCAACCCAGAGATCGACCCGGTCGAGTCACTAGGTCAATGGTCTGACCGAGGGGTCACTAGTTGCCCGCATGACCCGTGACACTACTAAAATTTGATAAAATTAGGCATCCTGTGTATAAATTCACATATCGCCGAACTATGAATTTTTTTACCATACCATAAAAATGCATAACATAACAAAAGCACCCAAATGATCATGAATTGTTTCCATGTTGATAGGAAAAAATGAAAACGCACAAAACGACGTCGTTTTACATTGTTTTTACATTTTTTAAATAAATAAAAAAGCAAATCTGCACGGGTCAACCGGGTCAACGCCTAAACCACACAGGTCGCACCGGGTCAAACCGGGTCTGGAACATGCACGGTCCGATTAGTGACTCAAACTGGTCAAAGTACCGTTTCACGGTCCGACCGGCCGGGTCGGTCCGGGTTTAACAACACTGTAGTCGGGCACTCAATCAAGGGGGAGCTGATGCCATTTTCACATTCTACCATAAGCATACACTTTATAAGCTCCTGCCAGATTTGTTATCATTACCTATTATAAGTCGAGAAGATACATCAAGTAGCTTTTCAATGTGAGCAAGTGAATTGTCTCAATGTAGTAAGTGAATTTGGCTCAATGTAGTATGTGAATTTGATTTTATCTGAATTTGTATACTATGAGCAAGTGAATTGGCTCAATGTAGTAAGTACCTTGATACAGTGCGAAGCAGAAGAATAAGCAACAGAATAAAGGAAATTCATCTTTTTCATATATGTCAAATGAACTGTACAAAACAGTATATATATACACTCTGTCAACTAAACTGAGATCTAACAAACTCTGTTATCTATTACTAACTCTGTTAACATTACTAACAGAGACTTAACTTAGCTAACTATACAAGTTGAATATTAATCAGCCTATCTAACTAGAGTTAAATATATATGTACAGGTAATAGTCCCCCTCAAGTTGGACTGTGGATGTTGCAAAGTCCCAACTTGGGAATGAATGAAGTAAAGGCTGTTGGATGAAGGGGCTTAGTCAAAACATCTGCTAGCTGTGCCTTTGAGGGAACAGGCAGTAGATGAATTAGGCCTTTCTGTATCTTTTCTCTGACAATGTGGCAATCAATTTCAATGTGCTTGGTACGCTCATGGAATGTGGGATTATGAGCAAGATAGATGGCTGATTTGTTGTCACAATATACTGAACTAGGAGCAGTGAATGAAACTTGTAAATCTGTCAACAAATAATGCAGCCATTGAATTTCACAAGCAAGACTAGCTAAAGCACGGTATTCAGCTTCTGATGATGATTTTGATACTGTACTTTGTTTCTTAGATTTCCACGATATAAGTGCAGAACCCAGAAATACACAATATCCAGTAATAGACTTTCTAGAGTCAATACAACCTGCCCAGTCTGAATCAGCAAATCCTGATAAAGTTATTGAATTAGAGCTGGGAAAGAATAAACCTTGAGCAGGGGCAGTCTTCAAATATCTGAGTACTCTAGTTGCAGCTTGGAAATGATCTTCCATTGGTTTAGCAATATACTGACTGAGCTGTTGAACTGAGAAAGAAATGTCTGGCCTTGTTGTTGTGAGGTATAAAAGTCTTCCAATGAGGCGCCTATAGCCTGATGGATCATGATATGGTTTGTCCCCCTCACTGGTGAGCTTGCAAGAAGGGTCACATGGAGTAGAAGCAGGCTTAGCTGCAAGTGTGCCAGTGTCTTCTAGTAGTTCAAGAGTATATTTTCGTTGGTTGAGAAGGAGTCCCTTCTTAGATCTTGCCACTTCAAGACCTAGGAAGAACCTAAGAGCACCAAGATCTTTGATGCGAAATTTTTCATCAAGCAGCTGTTTCACTTTGGTGATTTCTTGCATATTCGTGCCTGCTAACACAACATCATCAACATAGACCAATAACACTGTAATATCAGAAGGTGTGGCCTTGACAAAGAGTGAGTGATCTGCTTGGGATTGTTTGTAGTTCAGAGAGAGCAATGTGGAAGTTAATTTGTGGTTCCATTGCCGGCTTGCTTGTTTTAAACCATAAAGGGATTTATGTAGCTTGCAAACCTTGTTGGTTAAATCAATGTTAGGAGAGCTGAAACCAGGTGGGATGGTCATATAAACCTCCTCAGTAAGGTCTCCATGCAAGAATGCGTTATTAACATCAAGCTGTTCAAGGAACCAATTTTTAGCAGCAGCCAAAGCAAGAAGAAGTCTAACTGTGGTTAGCTTTGCCACGGGGCTAAAGGTCTCAAAGTAATCTACCCCCTCAAGCTGGTTGTAACCTTTGGCTACAAGACGGGCTTTGTGCCTTTCAAGGCTGCCATCAGCACGAAACTTGGTCTTGTAGACCCATTTGCACCCAATAGGAATTTTCCCTGCAGGAAGATCAACTAAAGACCATGTCTTGTTCAAGGCCAAAGCATCAAGCTCTGCCTGCATAGCTTTCTGCCAACAGTCATGTGGGGATGCTTGGGAATATGTGAGAGGGTCAATGTGGGTTGAAACATTGTGACAAAAGGCTTTATATAAGGGTGTGCAATTATGATATGACAAAACAGATGATAAAGGGTAAGGAGAAGAATTGTTAGTACCTGAAGATGTATTGGCCCAGCTAGTAAAACTGCAGTGAAAATCTTGTAAGTAACTAGGCCTGCAAGTGACTCTGGTTGACTTTCTAAGAGGAACAACAGAGTCTAAAGAAGTATTAATGGTTATTTCAGGTGTAGAACTAGAAGAAGGGGTGTCGGGTGAGTTGTTTGGAGAGTTAGAAGGTGTATCAGTGAGGTCTGGTGTAGTGTTTGAAGTATCAGGACTAGCTGGAATTGTGGTTGAAGTATCTGTACTGGTGTGAGCAGGAGTGATTTGTGAAGGTACAGGTGAAGCAGGGGTAGGGATATCATCAAAGGCAACATCAGTGTTTGTTACAAGACATGTGTCTGGTGTGTTAGAAGTGGAACTGATGTGGTGATGATGAAATGGAAAAGTATCTTCATAAAATGTAACATTTCTGGACTCCATTAATCTGTGTGAGGCTAAGTCATATAGTATGTAACCTTTGAGTCCTTCTTTGTAGCCTAGGAAAACTGTTTTGGTGGCTCTTGGGTCAAATTTGGTTCTGTTAGCTGTGAGTGTGGAAGCATATGTGAGGCATCCAAAGGTTTTGAGATGAGAGATGGATGGTGGCTTGTTATATAAGAGTTCAAAGGGAGTTTTGTTGTTAAGAATGGGTGTTGGCAATCTGTTTATTAAATGTACTGCATGCTGTACAGAAAAATTCCACAAGGTTTTGGGAAGTTTGGCTTGAAAGAATAATGCCCTGGCCACATTCAAAATATGTTGGTGTTTTCGTTCTACAACCCCGTTTTGTTGGGGAGTTTCTACACACGAATGTTGATGTATAATTCCCTTACTAGCGTAAAACTCATGCATGAGAAATTCAGGGCCATTGTCACTCCTAAGATGTTTGAGTTTAGTTTGAAATTGGGTTTCGATATGAGAAATGAAATTGACAAGATGTTTTCTAGTTTCAGATTTAGTTTTCATTAGTATGATCCAAGTGAATCTACTAAAATCATCTACAAGGGTTAGGAAGTATTTATGTCCTAAAATAGATGGTTGGCCATATGGTCCCCATATATCAGCATGCAAAATATCAAAAACTTGAGTACTTTTAGATGTACTAAGAGGAAAGGACAATTTTCTTTGCTTGGCAAAGTGACAAGTGTCACAAGGTAAAGCATTATTATTGAAATGTATGAAGGGAAATTGTTTTGAGATACATTGATGCCTATCATTTGACAAATGGCCTAACCTTAAGTGCCATAGTCTAGAATTTTCTAATGTAGTGAACTGAGAACTACAAGAAGAAGAGGATGTGGAAACATTACAAACAGATCTAGGAGAGACAGCAGGCACAGTTACTGGAAGATATAGCCTGTACAGTCCATTGAGTCTAGCTGATCCAATCATCTTCTTGGTATGCTCCTGTATAAGAAAACAACCATCGTCATTAAAAATTGTTGTTACTTTACTAGTTTTAGCTAATTGACCTACTGACATGAGATTGGAGTTAAAATCAGGGACATAGAAAACATTGTACAGTATTAAGTCATTGGTGACATGAACTGTTCCTATGCCAATAGCAAGGGCAGTGGTTTGGTTAGGACAATCTATGGTGATAGGATCAATTGGTGTGTATGAAGTAAAGAAAGCAAAATTGCCAGTCATATGGTCAGTAGCTCCTGTATCTACTATCCAAAATATAGTAATAGTGAGCATACCAGAAGGTTGGGAATTGTTTGCAGAAGGTGCTTGGAAGGTGACTGTGTTAGCAGAATGCATAGCAGGTAGTTTTTCTTGCCTTGACTGTTGAAGCAAGTCCATTAATCCTTGGTACTGATCTTGTGTGAGGGAAATAGGCCCATTGTTTGCATTGGAAGTCTCAATCTTTGTTGTCTGCTCACCTTCAGTGCCTGCAAGATTAGCAGAAGAACCAGATTTGTTGTTCTTGGTCTGATATCCTTGTGGAAAACCATGGATGAAATAGCAAGAGTCCACTGTGTGATTAGTCTTCCCACAGTTGGTACATAGCCTATTCGTGCCCTGACCACGACCTTGACCGCGTCCAGTTCTCCCTAGCTTCAGTGCCTGCAAGATTAGCAGAAGAACCAGATTTGTTGTTCTTGGTCTGATATCCTTGTGGAAAACCATGGATGAAATAGCAAGAGTCCACTGTGTGATTAGTCTTCCCACAGTTGGTACATAGCCTATTCGTGCCCTGACCACGACCTTGACCGCGTCCAGTTCTCCCTCTTCCACGGAAATTTCCTGTTCCACGATTGAAGTTGGCATTGTTGGCCATGACAGGTAGTTTCACTTCAGTTTCTGACTCTGTTGTTGAAGTTGCAGTAACAGGAATACGTCTTTCTTGCTGAATTACCATGGAATAAGCCTTGCTTATGAGGGGAAGTGGTTCCATCATCATGATTTGTCCACAAACATGGGTGTAATCTTCATTCAAACCTTTCAAGAACTTAATTGTGTAATCTTGATCACGAAATTTTTGAGTTGACTTCGTAGCATCGCAAGTACAGGGAATGGCACAGGAACATGGAACAATAGGTCTGAAGTTCTCTAATTCATCCCATAGACATTTCAATTCAGTGTAATAGTCAGAAATAGTCCTAGTTCCTTGACCTAATTTCGCAATCTGTTCTTGAATGTCAGCGATTCTAAATATATCACCTTCGTCGAATCTATCATGTAAATCTTTCCACACGCTATATGCTTTATCAAAGAACGCTACAGATTTGAGAACTTTCGGGCTTACCGATCTCTGAATCCAAGCGAGCACCATGTAATTGCATCTGAACCACTGGTTGTACATAGAATGTGTTTTCGCTGGAGCGGTGATGGTTCCATCCACAAAAATCAGTTTGTTCTTCGAGATTAGGGCGACGCGCATCGAACGAGTCCACGCTTGAAAGTTCTTGCTTCCTTCTAACGGTGGTTGTACGAGCGTCACCGCAGGGCTTTCGTTAGGATGTAGGTAGAACGGATTGGATGAATTTGTCGCAAAATCAGTGTACGACTCGAGCAATTGGTTCGCCATGATGAATATTGGGGAAAAATGAGAAATGAATCAAATCAAGAAAGAATTGAATGAATTTGATGTTTTGAAAGATTAATTGCAAGATTGATTTGTATATGAAGAATCAATGGAAGATGAAGAAACGTTGCGGAAGCTTTCAGCGCATCAATGGCGAACCAGAGCTCAAGAGATGAGCTCTGATACCATGATACAGTGCGAAGCAGAAGAATAAGCAACAGAATAAAGGAAATTCATCTTTTTCATATATGTCAAATGAACTGTACAAAACAGTATATATATACACTCTGTCAACTAAACTGAGATCTAACAAACTCTGTTATCTATTACTAACTCTGTTAACATTACTAACAGAGACTTAACTTAGCTAACTATACAAGTTGAATATTAATCAGCCTATCTAACTAGAGTTAAATATATATGTACAGGTAATATACCTTTTGCCTATAGTATCCTGACTTATATTAACCATTTACCGAAGCATGTTTTGTTTTGGTTACAAACTGAAGCATGTAACTTCTTCTATCCTAATAAACCAATTTGAGAAAAATGAATTAATTGAGTAACAACTATAATGTGTAGATACTTGGGTATATTTTTGAACTCATTGTGTTCTATTCCTAAAATTATGACCATTACATAAGTCATAGTATAGTACGTCTATAATTATAAGTTATCTTGCTGGGAAAGTATACAAGAGTTTTTTTTTTTGTTTCACTTGACTACTTTGTTGTCATATTCTTTTGATGAGCATGTTTTAACATCTTACTTTTCCGTGGAGCTATAATTGAACCTGCAAGAATTTCTTTTGCTTGGAAAATTTGCATCTTGGGAGAGAAGAGCTACACCATATTGGTGTTTGTTTGCATAACTTTCAATGGTTTTGTTCTCCTTTAATGAGTGTAAAAGGTATATTCTTACATGTCATTTTTTAAGGTTGCTGATATCTTGGTTTTGATGGTTTGCATTTTTCATAAAAGGGTCAACCAAGTATTTTCATCTCTCATTTGTTATATGCATTACATGGCTAATATACTAATATTTTCACTTCAATCCTAAAAAGTGAAATGTCCTAAGTGAACTTCAGTCTTCTTTGATGAGTTGAAGACTTGATTATTTGGTCAATAGTAACGATTTCTCCAATATAGTTATTCATTTGGTCAATATGTTTCACCTTTGTGCTTATTAATCTAACTATCATTTTCTGCTTTTGCACATATCTAACAAATTTTGATAAGAACTTGTGCTACCAAGGCATGGAGTTTTGACTGAAGTGAGGTAGACCAAGAAAATAGTGTTTTTAGTAACAAACTTGATGATTACATGCACAAATAAATGATAGTCAATGCACATATATCACAAAGAAGCAACAAAGCCTCAATGACAAATGATATTGGTGGTTCTCCATCAAAGACATTATTTTGGACATTAAATATACAAGGCTTGGGTCTGGTGCATACATAGAAGATCTTTTATTTCTACAGCAAAGCTTCATGCTAAATTGAAGAATACCACTTATGTTATAAAAGGAGAATACCACTTATGTTATAAAATTGGCTAAAGTGCTCTCGGGGTCCCTTATCTTTATTTAAAGTAACGATTTGGTCCTTTATCTTTTTTTTTGTCCCAAATCAGTCCTTTATGTTTTAAATTTTTGACACATAAATCCTTTTCTGTCTCAAATCAGTCCTTTATGTTTCAAATTTTTAACACATAAATCTTTTTTTTGACACATAAATCAGCACTGTTAACGGAAAAGGATTTATGTGTCAAAAATTTGAAAGATAAAGGACTTATTTGGTACAAAAAAAACATAAAGGACTAATTCGTTACTTTAAATAAAGATAAGGGACCCCGGGAGCACTTTAGCCTATAAAATTTGTCCACTTATTAACTTCCTATGTTGTCTTTTTGTTTACTTGTATGGACAACAATTCTATAATAGTTTTGCAAATGTTAGTTAATATTATGGTTTTATAAGTATCTATTAGAACCTCTATTTGCAAATGTTATTTAATTTTCATGTGATTCATTTGATTATTGTTTATCTCATTCTTTCTATTTTTATTACTTTAAAAAAATCAATTTGTGCAAAAAAAATTATTTTTACATTTTTTTTTCTTCAAAGGTATAACAATAGCAAAGCTTCTAATCATATCTTTTATTTAACTTACAAGTCTCAAAAAGAGTGAAACAAAGACATCACCTCTCTCCATATTGGTATTTGTAAATACACGAAATTATAGCACTTCTTTGTATCAAATCTTATAGTTATCCTTGAGTTGTACCCTATTTTTATTAACTTTGCTAATTTCCGACTACTTTTATGTGAATTTCTAAATTTTTTTTATACTAGCGTTCCCCGTGCATCGCACGGGCACTAAGACTAGTATATTCTATCTATAGTCCGCCTCAATATTGTGTAATATTGTAGGAGCCCCGGTGAACTATAAATGAGCCCGTGAAATGTAAATGAGCCCATTGTAGGATATTACCTAATTTTGTAAAAGGCTAGTTTCTTTTGGTGAAACATGTATTGGCCTGTATCGCTTTTTTTAGATAAGCAAAAAAAATTAAGGGAGTATAAGGAGTACTCCAACCCAATGAGGTACAAGGGATAGAGAGTCTCCTCAAAACCTCCTGGGGCCAAAACCCATTGAAAAAAAGACCCGAGGCAGAAAAAGAGTACCCCCAAAGCACAATACAAAACAAAAGATTGAAACAGTTCGGTAAATACAAATTGTCCCTTCAAAGTAGCCTAGCCCCACCATCAATCATGTAAAGAGCATTATTACGGTAGAAAAGGCAGAAACCATAATTTGTATGCCTTGAATGCTAACCATCAACCATGTGATAGCCACAATTTGTATGCCTCCAATGCCAACCACTAGTCATGTGATTTGTAAGAGAATGTACTATATTACAGTACCGTAGCAGTGCCGTCAAAACAATGTCTCGCAACTGTTTTCCATGCCCACCAAAACACCAACCAGCGACGCTTCCCATATGTTTCAGTACCACCACAATAGCAACCAAATTCAGCAGTGTTCCTGCGCTTAGCAACCTCCATGACAACCCTTCAATCTCTATTGTGGTATAATAATGTCCCGCCACTCCGACAATAACTTAAATGAAGTTGAATCGCTTCCCGCCAAGCACTTCTACTGTCATTTAGTGTGCTTCCAGATTTTTAATCCTAATCTACTTGGGCCAAGCCATACAGTTATCTTATATATAATGCGAATAGAGTCTCTGTAGTTGGCAATACTATGGTTTTGCCTTGCAGTTGGAAAATAGGCGCGCCATCATCCAACTTGATTTTTTTTTCCTTTTTACATCTTTTAATATTTTAGTGTCTAGCAAAAATATTAAATGTTTAAATATGTGAAATTCGTTTTCCAAAAACTATTTTTGTGAAGAAAAAAATTAATTTCGTGACAAAATATATAAAGTGTGACGCTAAGCGGTGTGTTTTCGAGTACTTTAGAGCCCAAAAAAATCTATTAAAATACGCGAACTTCGTTCCTCAAAAATCCGTTTGGTGAAGATAAAAAATAATTTTGTGCCAACACACGTAAAGTTTAACATTAAGCTGTGTGTTTAGGGGGTAATTTAGAGTTAAAAGAAATTTAGATATTCAAATACATGAAGTTCGTTGCTCGATAACCAATTTGGTGAAAAAAAATTAGATCCATCTCATTGACTCCGGTGATACCACACTCTTTCTCTCCTCATACAACAAACACTACAGGTATAACATGGAAACATTAAAGTAATTTACTTTTGTCATTATGAATGCTTATTTTTTCTTTAATGTTTTCATGTTATACCTATAGTGTTTGTTGTATGAGGAGAGAAAGAGAAGAACGTCTACGGAAAATCAGGCTATTAACATTTTGGCACGTCTGTTACGTGACTACAAGAGAGCCAAGATTACACCTTACAACAGTTTTTCAGTCTTAATTGCATCTGATCATGAGTCACAGGTAATTCACATTTCAAATTATTAAATATTTTTTGCTCAAATTTAAATAGTGTTAATTCACATTTTAAATTATTAAATAATTACAAAATTTTATGTCTTTTTAGGGTTGTGAGCTTTATTTGGGTGATGGTGACGGAAACATAGAAAAAATTGAAACATTTGCAACTATCGGATCCGGTAGATCATTTGCTTCTGACCTATTGCGGGAAGAGTATAACATTGAGATGTCATTAGAGGCAGCTTCTGACTTAGCTCACCAAGCTATTTGTCGAGCTGCTCACAATGATATCTATACTGGCGGATACGCATCCAGTGTGTAACATAGCTTGGAGATAGCATTATACTTCTTAAATTTAATATTTTTGAAAAAAAATCTCATTTTATAACTATTTCTCGTTTGTGGATTTAGTGTTCCACGTTGAAGCAAATGAATGTCACCAACTGCTCGGGAGCTTCATAGATAGCCCACATGATTTTGTACTCAAACAACAATTTGATACAAATACAGAGATAACCGGCTTTTAGTAGTCTCCATATGTATAAGTTAGTCATATGAGTCATATTTGATATTGTGAATCTGAATCTTTCCTTGATTGAATAATTGAATGTTTACATGATTATACATTTGTTCAGATAACTGATACAGTAACAAACTATAAACTAACATAACTATAATCCTAACATAATCAGTTAGAGAGTTTAACTGAACTGGATTTTATATTCTGTACAGTTTTGTATTAATGCTTGTATTTACATGCGTGAACATACAAGGTATAGAGGTTAGAGGATTGTCCCTTTGAGGTATCTAAGAATCCGTTTAACTACTGTCCAATGTGAGGTTAGAGGTTGAGACATAAATTGGCATACTTTGTTGACAACATACCCCAATTCTGGACTTGTAACTATAGCATATTGCAATTCCCCAACAATACTTCTATACAGCAGGGGATCCTCAAAGAAGTCTGCACCAGTTTTGGGTAGTTTCAAATTCGCAAGCAGAGGAGTGGAGATGGCTTTACGGTCATCCATACCAGCTTTATGTAGAAGATCCCGAATATATTTGGCCTGAGAAAGTACCAGACAGCCATTGGCGCAGTGGGTTTACATTCAATTCCCAAGAAATAGTCAAGGTTCCCCAGCTGTTTTAGAGAAAATTCTAAGCTCAGTTTGCTGATAATTAAACTGATAGTTGTTGTGGAGGAGCCAGTGATGATAATATCATCAACATAGATGAGAATTAAAATGTAACAGCCACGATTGTTGAAGATAAGCAGTGAGGGATCACATCTGGATTGTAAGAAGCCAAATGAGAGTAATGTCTAGGCCATACTTTTGGTGGAAGCCCTTGTCCACCAATCTAGCTTTGTATTTGTTGATTGAGCCATCAGTATTTTCTTTTATTCTGTAAATCCATTTGCAGCCAATAGCATTTTTGCCTGCAGGTAGAGGGACCAAATTCCAAGTGTGGTTTGCCTGTAAGGCATCACACTCATTTGGCATTGCTTTAGCCCAGCAGGGACTGCTCAAAGCTTGTTGAACATTTGGTGGTTTTGTTGTAGTGTAGTTGATATTTGGGTAAAGAGGAGGGCTAAGACTACCAGTTTTGGATCTAGTTAGCATATGGTGAGTGTTTGGGGGAGGTAATGGTGATGGAGATGGGGAGGAATTAGGGTCAATTGTACTAGATGTTGTGGAAGGTAATGATTGAGTGGAAGAGTGTGGTATTGGGTGTGTTGGTGATTGTGTATGTATAGAAGGAGAGTTTATGTTTTGTTGATGAGAGTAGGGAGGTGTGGTTGGAGTGTGGGTATTGTGGATGTAGTTGGGGTAGGGAAGTGTTTGGAGGTGGGTAGGGTTGAGGTACAATAGGTTTATTTTGATAAGGAAGGTGATTTTCATTGAAGAGCACATCTTTGGATATGTAGATGCGCCCGGATGGATGAAGACACTTGTAGCCTCTGTGAAAGGTAGAATATCCTAGGAAGGTGCATTTTGAGGACCTGAATTGAAATTTGGGGTTATTGTATGGTGTGAGGAGGGGGTAACATGCACAACCAAAGGCTCGGAGAAAGTGATAGTCACATTGTGTGTGAAATAAAAGTCGTAAGGGAATGTGTTTGGAGTGAGAAGAGGGAAGTCTGTTGATAATATATACTCCTAAGTGAACTTCAGTCTTCTTTGATGAGTTGAAGGCTTGATTATTTGGTCAATAGTAACGATTTCTCCAATATAGTTATTCATTTGGTCAATATGTTTCACCTTTGTGCTTATTAATCTAACTATCATTTTCTGCTTTTGCAGATATCTAACGAATTTTGATAAGAACTTGTGCTACCAAGGCAGAGAGTTTTGACTAGTGGTATTCTTCAATTTAGCATGAAGCTTTGCTGTAGAAATAAAAGATATTCTATCTATGCGCCAGACCCAAGCCTTGTATATTTAATGTTCAAAATAATGTCTTTGATGGAGAACCACCAATATCATTTGTCATTGAGGCTTTGTTGCTTCTTTGTGATATATGTGCATTGCCTATCATTTATTTGTGCATGTAATCATCAAGTTTGTTACTAAAAACACTATTTTCTTGGTCTACCTCACTTCAAGTCATTTACGGCCCGCATATATAGATAGAAGGGCACACATAGCAAAGGATTGGGACAAACCATTTACGGCCCGCATGCAACAGTGGAAGGTGTTGGATGTAGAAATAGAACCCCATTCTCATGTAGACTTGACTGAAGATTAAAAGGAGTAATGTTTAGATGAACATTTTGTTGGTACTGTAGTTGAATTTGTATTCAAACGACACATTTGCCACGTAATTAATGTTATGTTAAATATTTACCACGTGTTTAGTGTTAGTTGAATATTTAGTTTGGTATTTTATAACTTAATATTGTTAAGTTAGTGTTTAGGCCTAAACTAAAACTACAGTAGAAACAAACTGGTTCTGCAGTATCAGAAGGGTACTGTACCTTACTACCTTAGTACCGGACTGGTTCGGTACTCTGGTACCGTACCTATTAAAACAAGTCACACATCCCACACAACACACCTGGTATCTCAGTACCGAACTGATTTGGTTCATTGGTGTTGTACACCATTATTCATACACACGGTAACAAACTACTAAGTACTGTACAAGTTCAAAACAGATGTACCATACCCGTCCAAAATGCAGCGTGGGGTGGTTTGGGAGTGTGTTCCACGTAAGGGTATTTTTGAGATTTTTAAAAATTGACAGTGTGCGGTGAATTAGGAGGGGAAGTGTAATAAGTTTGGGCCTTTTGTAAAAGGCTAATTTTTTGGTGAAATTTGTATTGGCCCGTATAGCTGATTTGCAGTGAAAGACCACAAAAGAGTTACTATTCACACCTGTATTTTCCTAACATACCACCTTGACGAGACTTTTTTCCTTCCTAAAATACCTGTATTCGAAAGTTATTTTTGGGATGTTTGTATTTTTTGTTTGACAAGGTTGTATTTATTTTGTTGGTATAATAACAAGAAGTGGAACGCATGCAACCATGCAAAAGCTGCAAAATAGGCATAATAAATAATTAAATAAATACACATTTACAAGAAATCTGTTTGGGGAGTTCGTGTCATGCATGCATGTGTGAAATGAAATTTGTCCATTCAATTTAACTATACCTACCTGGTTGAGGCTCCAACACTTGGCTGAAAAAGTTGCAAAATGCAGGAGAGATCGAATTTTGGTAAACTGAACAATTCACTACGATCTACTACTTCTCTCAATTGCTTCCACTTGTTTGCCATGAAGTCGAAGAATGACTCTCCTTCTTGGGTGTTTCGTCGTTCGTCGCAGCTGTCGGAAACTGCCCTTAAAACCTTAGCAGCTCTGAGTTGGGAGTCCTTTGAGACTCCTATAGTGTTGAGCTCTATGAATTTAGTCATTTTCTTTGCTACCTCTTTGTCTTTCACAAGAGCCCACCTACAAAGTACAAAGTGGTGGCATTTTTGGAATTTAGGTTCATTAATCCAAATTAATATGGTAAAGGTTAATGATGGGCCGGCAAAATATATTGTTTGAGAGAAGTCTAAAAAAGTACTCTCTTTGAATTCAAATATAACTAAAATTATCTAAACTGCAGCACTTCTTAAGAATTTTAGTTAACTATAATTAATTTTCTTGATCTCATATGAAAAAGAAGTGGATTTATTATTATCCTTTATGGTTTCCACTGTTGTGACTTGTGTGACATTGAAAGTCGTTTCATGCAAACAAAATCAAACATTGAAAAGCAAAATATAAAATAATTCAAGGGGTATTTAAATAGATAAAATTTATTTATATTTCAGACCAAATTTTTTGAAATTTGTTTAATTGGGTCCGATAGCAATTTTTTATGTGAGGTTTTTTTTTTTGACCAAAGTGTGAAGTTATATATTATATTATATATTTAATACATTTGGATGAGATTTATTTAATTTTTGTGTGAAACCTTGTTTAGTAATTTTTTTATGGAGATGGAGTGATAAGAACCACTCGTAAACTCACACATTGGAAAGTGAAGATCTCAAGTTCAAATCCACATGGCCTGGCCTAGTGGGCCAAAATGTAAAAGCTAATTGAAGTGTGTTTTGGGTTGTTTTTTTTACCCCCATCACATCCCTATCTACCCCCACCGACCTTGTGAAAAAACGCAATTGCCCTTCACAAAATTTAAAAATCCCGAACGTATCCTGATTTCAATTTTTTTTTGGAAATCGGATTTAGGTAAATCCGATTTCCACTTAAAATTTTAAAAAATTAAAATCGGATTTATTTAAGATGGGGTAGATCCACTTTTAAAAATAACAAATCGGATTTACCTTAAGTGGGGGTAAATCCTATTTGTTATTTTTAAAAGCGGATCTACCCCCATATAAGGTAAATCCGCTTTTAAAAATAACCAAAGCGGATTTACCTTATGTGGGGATAAATCCGCTTTGTTAACCTAATTAATAAATAAATAAATCAGTTAAAATTTTAGATACAAATTTCGACCGTCTTTTGGTTCTGTTTAGTGTGTAGTTCG
Source organism: Astragalus membranaceus (assembly GCA_039519185.1). Classification (NCBI taxonomy): domain Eukaryota; kingdom Viridiplantae; phylum Streptophyta; class Magnoliopsida; order Fabales; family Fabaceae; genus Astragalus; species Astragalus membranaceus. The sequence goes on from CM076848.1 coordinate 46,257,862, forward strand.
TTAACACGTGACGATATTGTACGTCGGGAGAATAATTTAGGCTAAAAAATCAGTTTTCGGGCAACCTACTCAAACTGTAATGAAACCACATTCTTTAAATCCGAAAAATATCAAGGATCAATACTCCTCAAGAAGTCACTTCTTTCAGGACAGGGGACCTCAAAATCTCAAATTCCATCGTTTACTATTTTTTATTAATTTTTTTAATTTTTCATAATCTCCAAAAAATCTGAAAAAATTTGCATAATCTTATTTTGGTTTTATTAGATTTTTAGTGGTGTTTTTATAATTTTTGGATTAGTTTTGGCTGTTTAACGGATTTTTAGTAGCATTTTATAACCTTTTTTAAAAAATTAAATAAAAAACAATTTTTTTAATAACAAAATCGGATTTACCTTAGGTGGGATAAATCCGATTTTCTTTTTTTAGGGAAATCGGATTTATGTACCCACTAGGTAAATCCGATTTCCAAAATAACAAAGCGGATTTACCTTAGCTGAAGGTAAATCCACTTTGTTATTTTTGAAATCGGATTTACCTTTGGGTTACCCCCATCTGAGGTAAATCCGACTTTAAAAATAACAAAGCGGATTTACCTTAGATGAAGGTAAATCCGAGCGAATTGCAAGTTGGGCAGGGGTATTTTCGGGTTTTAGCAATTTGATGGGGGTAGATGGGAGTTGATGGGGGTACAAAAAAAACCCGTGTGTTTTTCATAGTTTTAGCCCAATCCAAAACACTGGATCAACGGGCCGGCACAGCCTTGTCCAACTTTTAACAAAAAAACCTCAAAAAGGGATTTTTTTTGTACCCCCATCTTCCCCCCATCATCCTTGTGAAAAGACCAAAATACCCTTAAAATTTTTACAAAATTACAAAACATTTACCATTACTCACTTGCATCCGTTTGACCAGAAATTTAGCAGAGATAATCGGATTTACCATTCAGAGCTATATCCGATTTCCATTTCGGATTTACCATCGGATCTACGTACTTCCGATTTCCTCAGAGACAGCGCTAATAGTAAGTCGGGTTTAGCTAAATCCGATTTACCATCATATTTACCTATATCCGATTTCCCATCGGATATAGGTAGATCCGCTTTGTTTTTTTTTTAAAATTTGTTTTTTTTTCAGTGTCTAACAGGTATCGAGGGGAGTCCTCGTCTCGGGCATCGCCATCTGCTCCCAGTACACGCACCCGCCACAAGATTGCGGGACATGCGTCTGCCCGCCATAGGCGACAGCAGCAATATCAGCAGGTGGAGGAGGCCCCAGACTATCAGTATGAGGAGGGCCAGCAGGGGCATCCTCTTGATGAGGATTATATGTCTGAGGACCATTCTATAGAATCCAAACTCAAGTTTTTCCAATGGTCGTCTACAACATCCAACGGAATAGGAGTACCGGAGACATGGTACACACCTAGCTCACAAGCACAAGGAAGAAGATATGTCTTTCTAATAATGCACCCACAGCGGGCTTTGTCATACCCAACCTCAGATGTCGATTTTGAAAACTCTTTAACAATATGATTCAAAGCATTTAAAGAGACAAGACCGCGAAGCTTTTTAAACAAAGGAGTATTGGAAGCCACTTCAATACGGTTTATGCTTCTTTGAAAAGACCCGATGACTTTATCAAATTGAAGAGTAAGCATCTCATGCATAGATTTAAAAGACTTAGACAAGTCACCTCCAGAAGTCCTCAAATGTCTCTTCAAAGTCTAATGAGCTGACTCGACTCTTAAATAATAACAATAAACACGTGTCAAAAAATTTTAAACTACGATAAAAATACTAAACATGTGTCAAACAAATTTAAACTACGATAAAAATACTAAACCCGTGTCAAAAAAATTTAAACTACGATAAAAATACTAAACACGTGTCAAAAAAAATTTAAACTACGATAAAAATACTAAACACGTGTCAAAAAAATTTAAACTACGATAAAAATACTAAACACGTCTCAAAAAAATTTAAACTACGATAAAAATACTAAACACGTGTCAAAAAAATTTAAACTACAATAAAAATACCTATTGGTGGTCTGATTCCCAAAGTGTGGGATCTGGTTTGTCCATACCAAGATAAATCTTTCCTTATGCTTTGTCAACCATGTGTCATGCACATACTTAATAAGAGCGGGCAAATCAACGCAGGAGTCCTCAAAAATCTTCAAGTGTGCTGAGTACTCTGACTCGTCAAGTGAATCAATAATGTTATGCCAAAGAGACAGTACGTCATTTTGCCTATCCACGTGCACCAACTCTTTAATCTTCGCTTTCACATTTTTAGTCACGTGCCAAGAACATAACAAATTTGTAGCCGAAGGAAAGACATCAAGAATACCGGACATAAGACCAAGATCTCTGTCAGTCAAGAATACCTGAGGCTGAAGCCCGTGCAAGTCAAATAATTCTTTTAGTTGCTGCAATGCCCAAGTAAAATGAATTCCAAGCTCGTGTGAAATATAGACAAAAGCAACCGAGAAAATTAACTCCGTTTAAGTGACTCCTACGATCTCCAGTAGAGGTAAATTGTATTTGTTGGTCTTGTAGGTGGTGTCAAGAATAAGAACCTTTGGAAATAACCGGAATAACTTAATAGAAGTTGGTTGCGCCCACATGATGTCACTGACCACATCGGAACCCTCAACTTTTCTGCTCCAACATAAATAATTTTGCGACTCAATCAATCTCAAAAGCTCCTGAATGTCCGTTCTAGGACCCCTCTTAGAAGACGTATAGGCGTAACGCTGCCTATATATTTGAGGAAGAGAAGTGACGTTGTCCGGATAATGATTCTTCAAAGCAGTAAGACAATCTTTCGGGGCAACATTCAGATCAGTGTGCTCATTAACAATAGCTTTCTGCGGCTTAGTTAAACGATCAAAAGCTGTCGACCCGACCGGGGTAGGAAGCAACTCATGTGGATGGTTAGAGTTATTCCAAAAAAAGCTTAGAGTTGGTTTCTAGCCTTGAGGTGAATTTCCAAAAAAAGAGTAGTTTTATAGGGTAAATGTGGATGGTTTATTCATGGCTCCTGCAGTTAGCATTCTCAAGTATCTTTAGGTATCTTTAGCTATATGTGGATGCTAATTTGACGAAGCTGAGTGCATTGGACCTATGCCCAATGTGTTAGGGTTGGAGTGTGGAGCAACAAATTCATCAATCTTGGTGGTAAGGTTGTTTTGTTGAATTTGGTGCTTAGTAGTATTCTTAGCGTCTCATTGAAGTTGAACGGTACTTAACATCTTGGACGTCCTAATGTTATTATACACCTTTAGAAAGATAGATATAAAAGAGAGAGATCTGATAGATATACTAGGTAAGTGATGTGATAAGAAGAGAGATAAATAATGAGAATTGTTATTGAGGATATAGCGGAAGAATGTGATTAAGGAAAGCAGACCCAAGAAAGAGTTCGAGTACCACCATGCATAAAAGGTTAAGTCCATACTTATTGCCTTGCAATCCTGAATGAAGTGTTCAAAATGCTCTTTCAGTTTTGGATTCGAAAATATAAGAGTCCAAGTTTTTCATTTTGATATGATTATACAGGGGATAGAATTGCTGTATAAGAACCATCACAGTACTTTACACCTTTTAGAGTACATGAATATAAGGAAGACGTGACTATGGCTTCTGAAATGCCAAATGTGCCACTGAAGTCTCGAAGGCCTTCACAGTTGGCAGCTTTTGAGTCAGACTTCTCACAAGTTGATTTCAAAGCAACATTCAGGCCGATTGAGTTAGGCTCCGTCACAAAACTGTACGTAACAAGATTGACTAATCATCATTCAGGTTCAAATAGGTAATGAGCAACTAGTTTTAATTGGATGGTGTTAGCAGAAATCCATAACATATCACAGGTATTATTAGTATAACAGGAAAAAACCGGTATGAAAATTTGATTCCTGGGTTGACGTAAACAAACCTCAAACAAAACAACTATTATAATATAAAGGAACGAACACAGTATAACCAACCAAAAGCTTATCATACCTTGCCTCAAAGCTTCTTCCTTCGGACCACATCAATGTAAATATACCACAAATAATCCAAGGTGGAAGAAGTGCATCCTTAAATTCAATGCTACTGAAAAGGCCACCCGGTGATTTTTTGGCAGACTCACTATCTTTCCAAATAGACCCGTTATCAGAGGCAGCAATATCTCCAGCTCTTCTCATCTCCATCCATTTAATCTGAAGAAGAGGGGATTATAGATTCCAACATGTATTATTTAAATAGCTAGAAAAATAAAAACAACTAAAGTAACTTTTTTTTTTGAGATTAAAAAACAACTAAAGTAACTTTAAACAAACAGCACAGATAAATTCTAATTTCCAATCAACGGATAAAAGGGATTGGCGTAGTAGTTCAATAATCTACTTAAATTCACAAATTGCAGAAACACTTGAAAGAATAAAAGGAAAGAAAACGAAGTTAAGGACTTATCCCATACCTCAGGAGAAGTCAAAGCAGAATTTTGAAATGGTACGGGAGAACACAAGACAGGTACATCAACACCAGAAAGCAGTGTTATCAGAACCGGTCCGGACCGGGACCCGGTGGTCTTCCCGGGTCGGGCAGCGTGCAGGACCGGATCTGCAGTTGGCCCGGTGATGACGTCATCGGACCGGTGGAAAACCGGGTCGGACCGGTGAAAAACCGGGTCGGGCCGGTTGATCCTTTTTTTTTTTTTTTTAAGATGAACCAATTATAAATTTTGCATGTTTTCACAAAAAAGGCTTGGGTGGGGTTCGAACCCCCTCCCTAGTATTCAACATTTCAACTTTTTAACCACTAAGCTATCTATTATTTGTTGATACTGTCCCACATTCATTAAATATAATCAATTCCGGATATGTTAATTTTTTTTGCACATTCTTTCATTAATAGTTTTGATTAAACACACATTTTTTTGATAAATTGATTCAAGTTCAACACTCATAAACATGTTAGTAAATGTATAATTATAAATAAAATTATAATAAAATTTCTATATTAATAAATGTATACTTTCTTAGTATATATTATAATTTTTTGAATTTATTTAATATAGACCGGGTCATGCCGGTCCGACTAGAGACCCGCGGTCCGACCCCGGGTCTAGTGACCCGGTGCCTTGACCGGGTCGATGGCCGGTCTGGGTCTGATAACACTGCCAGAAAGTGATGTCAAGAGAGTTCTGAAAAGTGCAGAAAATGGAATTAGCCAGCAACAAAGAATAAAAATATAAGAGCAAACATCAAACATGTCTCAAGTCAATGAAGCATGGAAACAGGATAGGAAGCTTTATTCACCTGTAATGAAGTAGTAGCTCATATAAACCATGCACATTATAGTTGCCACTAAAAATCAGTAAAGATTCTGGGCTATTATCAACATCAGAAAATGACATTAATCCTCCGGTCTGCATTACTCCAAATAAAAAGCACCAATCAATAAAATCGTAAATAAGACTTAAACACAGTAGACTTTAAGAGCAATTCTAATATATATATATATATATATATATATATATATATATATATATATATATATATATATATAAAGGTAATAATCAATTATGAACATGAGAACAGGCAAGCACTGCAAGTCAATAACTGATGTAATCTTTTTGCATGCTTTTATCAATAAAGTTTTCATAAACCAACTAGTTGAGTTACTATAGTATACTTGTGAAAAAATTTACACTATTATCTAATCTAATCATGTGACATTCACAAAGAATTTGATAGGTCAAACTCTTTTAATGATACAACAACATATAATTAAAGGACGATGCAAAAATATTTCACAGGCAGAATTCACATTACAAATAGTTCAGTTGCTAATTAGGAGACAACAGAGATGTGTAGTTGCAGTTTTCAGTTCAGATTCATAAATAGAACCACAGAGAGATAATTAAGGGAATTGTTTACCATGATCATTGACAGAGAGACTGTAGACCAATGTTATTAAAATCGAGAGTCAGAGTAGGATCGTTGGGGTGTTGAAAGATCGTAACTCGAGGATCGTAGCACGGATCGTAAGATCCTACTAATAGGGAAAAAGTATACTTATATACATAAGTATATGCCCATATGCATAAAAATTAAACTACTCAAAAACAATAAACAAATTTCATAACCAAAATTCAATAAGTTCCTAATCATAACCATAAATTCATAAGTTCATCAATATCTCAAAAAACCAGAGAAGAACAAGGTCCCAATATTTGCTAAAATAAAAGTCCCAATATCTTAAAACTGAGAAGAACAGAGTGGATGAATAGAAAAGAAAGATCAAAGATTAACTGATGTGAAGAATGAAGAACAAGGTCCCAATATTGATTAACTTAAGCAACAAAGATGAACCAACAGTGATGATGAACGATGATGCCTAAAACTGGAATAAAAACAGAAGAGAAATTGGCCAAGAATAGAAAACAGAGAAGAAAAACAGAGCAAAAAAACAGAGAAAAAATCAGAGGAAATACTGGTAACAGGGACAAAGTTACCGTAATAGAGGAAATGAAGATGGTCACTCACGGCGGAGGACGGAGGGCGGTGGGGTGCGGCTGAGCGCAGTGGCGCGCGTAGATGAGGTGGAGAAGAAGAGTGAAGACGCAGAGGAACAGTGACGTTGGAAACGAACGAATTGTAAAGTGCTGAAGTGAACAGTACTAATCTATATTATATTAAAAAAACCCTGTTGTCAAAAAAAAAACCCTAACTTTTAATGTTTTTAACTTTCAAACGAAATTCCGAAACTGCCCTTAATGAAAAAACATAACGTTTTAAAATTAAAGGGGCGTTTTAGTCATTTCGTTTCTTTCTTCAACCTAGCAAAATCTGTTCTTTCTTCAGCCCGACCCGAACCCACCAGATTTGCACAGAATTCAACCTAGCAAAATCTGTTCTTTCTTCGGTGAAGCTGCACAGGAAACGGCCGAAAAAGGCAAAGCGTGCAAACTCGCGATCCAGAACGATCTTACCGCGCCGGCGACGAGTCTGCTACCTGCGATCCTATCCGCCTCTGAGCACGGTGATGCCTTCTTGACTCGTACGATTCTACGCTTCTACGCGCAAACTCGCGATCTTAACAACACTGCTGTAGACATCCCACGGAAAAACAAATGCCATATGAAGAATATATATTATAGGAACAAACCTGCCCCAAGTTTTGCTTCTCTATCTCTGACAGCTCAACCAAATCCTCAGTAGCGACTTGCTCCACTTTTGAACAGCAAAGAGGCATAGAGAAACAAAGATCCTAGTCAAGAAGGTATACAATGAAAATTAAGTCCAGAGACCACTGCAAGTTAATATTAATGAAAAAATTCCTGTGTAAGGCTACTTACTGACTAAAAGTTGATAAGAGAGAAATAATAAAACCTATTACCTACTACACTTTCACCGACATTTTCCTATAAATATGTCATTAATGAACTATTATTTTTTAACATACAAAAAGGAACGACCTCTTTTACTCTGTATGTGTGTGATACCAGCTGATTAGTAGCTATCAGATAAACAGCACAGATGATACGTAAATACAGCTTACATGTTCTCTTAACAATGCTCTCAAACCTCTGGTTGACTGAGACATATAAGCATTGCATGAGCATTTTGATTTCCCAGAGCCATCACCACCAGTGAACATCACTACAAACTGGGAAGTGCAAACTAGAGTACAGAAGGTGAAAAAATTCAACACAGTTGCATCAAATGTTTCTCTATAGCTAAATAAACGCAAATGTGTGTGTGTGTATATAATGCACCACGGAAATAACAGCTAAACTAAGTCCGCATTAATAATATCACAGTCCCACAAAGCTATACGCCTATACCAATAAAAGACATAAGTACATCTTCACCATTGTAATTTTGTAAATGTTCATTATGTAAAGGCATAAAACTATCTTCTTAACTCACTGATTAGTGGCAGAATCCCATTAATAACAAACTAAATATTCTCTAGGGCTACATAGAGAAAAGGCTGCACAAATTACAAGTGCATAACTACACAGATATCAGAAACTACATTACTATTGTAACATTAGCCCCTCAAACTCGGGTGACTAAACATTATAGGTTTGTCTCTTTCATGAGCTGCAAATCATAAGGGAGAGAAGGCTTTAGTTAAAGTATGAGGATATTGATAAGTGGTTAGGACGGACATTTAGGCTTTGGGTTGTGCAAACACTAATGTGCTTCATATTAAGTATATGGAATTTGAAATGCTTTAAGTTAAGGTTTGATAATTTCACCTTTTCATTTATATTATATAACCTGTTAAACATTTCTGTTATCTGTAACAGAGACATTATATTAAAAGGGGAAGTTACAATAAGTAATGGTAAATTAGGGAGTAAAATGCTTAATTTAATAACTTAAGGTGGAAAGAGAAACCAAACCAATAAACTATGGATGTAAGTGCATTCGACCCAAAATTTAAATTGCAAATCACAAATGTAGAGACTAATGAAAATTCAGAACAGAAAATGCAATAGAAAAATATTTCTATACTCAGTACAATTCCATCTGATTAAAGCATGATGGTCGGGTATAGTTACCATAAAAGAGGCCACAGGTGTTTTTCCGAAGCATGTAATAGAGGTCCCGGAATGATTCTTCCCAATCTCCTTCACGTTTCCTTAAGAACTCCAATTCTATTTCATAAAAAGGGAAAATGGAACTTAGGGAAAATAGAGGAAGGAAAGATGACAAAGAAGAAACTAGAAATTAATCGAAAGGTGCTTGACAACCACCTGCTGTTGATGAGCTCAGCACTGATACGAGAGAAGGTGGTAGGAAAGATTGGGGATACATCCATGAATGTAAAACTTTAAAGCCCTGGGAGCCTCTCATCTTTTCATTCCTGAAAGCATAGTGCTGGAAAGTTAACTGAGGCATCTTACCAAGTTACCATGCATAACCGAACCTATGTATCATGAAAATTGGAAGTAATAAATAATAATAGCTTTCATACAAAACAATGTGCAACGAGGGTAGCAGGCAATAAAAACTCCAAATAAATACAAAGTAAGCAGGCAATAAAAACTCCAAACAAATCAAAGAAATATGACAATGCCTCAACTACATAACAGAGTTAAACTGTGGAGTCTGGTTTCCTGCTCAGTATTGATGTATATGCGAAACCTATTCTATGTAACGAAAACAGAATTTTACGAAAGTACCACGAAATATTAACATCTCATGGTTACAATAATAGAAAAAGAAGAATTATGTAAGCAATATATTGCCACACTCATTCAAGTATTTAAAATACAGATTTAGAAAAACAAAAAATAAGGAAATATTAAAGGATCTTTTTTATAGACTATGGAAGCATCAAGGAAGCAGAAATAGTTGCACTTTTAAGATATAGATTATGAAAGCTTTTTAATTCACTCCAGTGCATCTTATTCCGAGAAATCTTGATGCCAATATATTAGCCAATCCTAGGCACTCACCATTTCACAGAAGAGGAGGATACTATTCGCATACTGGTTTTTAGTGTAAGATCCAAAGGAGCCTTCTGGCCAGTTACATGAAATTCAGAGAAGAAATTTCCAGCAGTGGTAGATGCCGAAACTCCACGTTTTTCAGATGAATCAGCAGCTAATCCATTATCAACATGCGGCTCAAGTGTGGCTAGTCCCTTCAATGCTTTGCCCTACAAATATTTGAGTAACAATAATCTATTTTGATACAATCCTACAAGATTTGAAATGAAGGCAAACAGGTAAGATAAAGCTCGGTCGCTGCCAATGTATACCATGTCAATAGCTGCTGCCAAACCAGAAGATCCATCAGCAGCTGAGGAAAGCTCAGCAACACTCGGAAACTTTCTTTGACTGAACTTTTCATTTGATTCAGAAGCCTGTAATACACCATCTTAGCTAACCTCTCTTGAAGCAACAAAACTCCCCACGTTGACAATAAATTGGGAACAGAATCAACATAGGCAAAGCATAGCAGTGAAATCAAGTAAATGCATGAGCAATGAGACAAACCATGAAGTTCCTTGCTGTCTCTTAGCCTGAAAGTAGGAAAAACTATGAGATTCTTCAGATTACTAATTTGCTTCGAAGATTGATTTTCCTGAACACAGTATCAAGGCTACTTTGATCAATCTCAACAGCACTAGCAATAATTTAATGAAGATGTGAACTGAATTAAGTAAATGTTAACCATAAATTGAGCAAATATAACAACCTTTGCATTTTCCTTTCCAGATACAATTCTAAACCTGGACTTTTTGGCAGCAAATACTTCACCAAGTCATGTGTCAGTATACCTGGGGGTCCTCGACAATCCTGGTTTTGTAAATCCACTATCCAGTTTAATGGCACTGCAAACATAAATGAAGGAAGGTCTCAGCATTCTATGAAACGATAAACCTAAAGAGAGCGAAAAGAAGCTTACTTTGTGGAACCAGCGGAGGAAGACGGAGATTCATCGGTGAGGTCCACAACAGTTGCCCGCATAAACTACTCTCCCTAACAAGTATGTATAGAATATAGCTAGCGAAAAATTTCTACTATCGCAATTGAATGTTATCGATATGGAAGTAAAGAAATGATTATTGGAAATTGAAATTGAAATTGTGCTGCTATTTATGGATAGGGAGCATTAGATACAAAGTCCATTTCAATCGAAATGAGGAAACTAGAAGATATGCAACTAACTCGATAACAAACGCTAACACAATATGCCTATCAATACTCCGCGCCCTAAAGATTCACATTGTCGTCACCACAACATGAAATGAAACTTAATCCTATAGTTCTTTTGAATCCACTCAGAACCTCCTTTGCGTAGTTGAAGTAGGAAACACTGAAGATGCTGGTGAAGATTTTTGGCTTCCTTTCAGCGCTGTGGATTCACGAGTGCCCCGCCAAATGCGAATGTTGAGAAAAGCCCCAAGGGGAATGACCGCTTCCGCTAATATCAAGATTCAAGAACACCCTTGATCAAGGGGGAATGAAATGACCGCTTCCGCTCCCGCCTTCTGCAGCGTGACTTCAAATATATGTTGGTGCTGCTATTTATGTTGTAAAAAGATTAGAAAAAACAGCAAAATTTTATTTAGTTATGTAATAAATATATGTTGTATGATTCATTTTAGTCCTCTAAAAATAAAATTTTGCTTTTCAAAAATTTTGATAATTTATTCTTCTTAATTAAGATTCAAGAACACTCCTAATTACAAAACTTTCAAAAATACTCTTAAAGTTTATTTTCACTGTTGTGTTTTTTTAGCAATTTCAACGACATGGAGAACGAGAACGTCGACTTCTAGGTTCAAACTGAGCGGTTGAAGTTGTAGTGTGTACGTGGTATTTATTTATTTATTTTTTCATCTAGTAAAACAAAAAAAAACATCCATCCAACCCAACTATCATCCTAAACATATTTTATTGTATTCAAATATCTTCTTATTATCTTTTAGAAATAAGCTATTTTTCGAGTAACTATCTACGGTAGAAAAATTTGTATTATTATTGCTGTAAATTTACTGTGTTAATAACTAATTAATGTGTGTCAAAAAAATATAACTAATTTATGGTATATAAATTGGAAAATCGTATACCATAAATTAGTTATTTATATATGGGAATTGTATACGATTAATGTTATTAAGAGTATGTATTAGTATTTTTTATAAAGTAAAATAATAAAAATATTTTTTTACTTAACTATCAAGAGATTCAAAAAACCTTAAGACAATTGATATATATTTTTGGGTAAACCCGGGTATCCACCAACAGTAGTGACTAATCTCTTGCTCATTGGAGGTGCCTCGAGGGGCAGGAGAGCTGACCCCAGAGTTTTAACGCTACTCCGTACCCAAAGCGGGGATCGAACCCCCGACCATTGGTTAAGGGAGGATCAGCCCCAATCGCTGAACCCCACGCTCTAGGTTAAGACAATGGATATACATGGTTCACATCTCTTATATATCTTTCATTTAGCTAATTCATAATCGATGTGGGACTAACCACTCACACTTGAAATCCCAACCATCTCTCCCTCAAGCATGGTTGTTAAACTCTCGATCGATTTAACTCTTAAACTCTTATGAGTTTATAATTCTATATCTTAAAAACGAGTCAACTAGAAGGTAAATATTTTTTTTCATAAACTCGTACGAGTATAAGTAAATCTTAATAAAACCGATAAACACTCAAAAGTTTGTGAGTCTACAAATTAGGTTAAATTACCTATTTGTTACCGTATATATTGGATTCTAGTCAGTTTAGTCAAATTCGTCTTATTGTATGAACAAGTTGGTAACAGTTTTATCTACCATAATAATGAATATAAAAAACAATTAGGATTTCTAGTGCTCTTAATAATAAATATCACGACAGTTTAGTCAAATTGGTCTTATTGGATGAACAAGTTGGTAACAGTTTTTATCTACTATAATGAATATAAAAAACAATAGACCATATTTCCTAACGATGGCCAATAATATAAGAGAAAGATATTAACTAGTTAATGGAGCAATGATCGATCTAATTTAGATATGGAGGTGGGCAATTCAAGATACATTTAGTAGAACTTCCATTTACCACAATTGAAATTCCTTGTTATCACCATAATATATTATGGCACAACAAGTCAACAAAGACAAAAAGCAAAAATTAAAAGACAAACATTAATACTGCTAATTACTTAAAGCAGAGAAGGCATATACATAAATACATAAGATCCGAAGTTAAATTTGACAGGGATCAAAACAAAAACTCCACCACCGACAATTTTGAAGAACTAGGCCACGGAACTTGGACCCTCACCATCCTATCATCATAATCAAATTTCACATCTTCCCCATCTATTTTGCAACTAACTGGTTTCTCCGATACAAACACCCTCATCTCCCCACAACCTCTCACCCCAACTTTGGCCACACTTGCATCGTCATCAAACTCTAGTGACTGAATTGCACCACCAGAATTAAGCATGTTCACTAACCCAATCGGAGCAAATTGAATTAATCTTTTAGAAAACACTGTCACTGGAGACACTGTCAATAGCTCAAAACTAAATGGCTCAAGTGAAACTTCCAATTTGTCCGAACACTTCATAAGCTTCAGCTTGTCTTCTTTGAATAAATACACGGCAAAAACATCCACCCCTTTGATGCACATTGGACGTTTCCCGTTGCTCCATTCAATGTCTTTAGGACTCGCCGAACATGTCACTGTGTGTGAATATTCAGAAGAACTCTTGTTTCGCCTTGTCACAGGACACCACCCACCTCCTTGGCAATTGAATACACCCAAAACACCCGTGTACTATAATAAACAAAAAAAGTTTAATTAAAATGCCAAAATAGTGATTAATAATAAATAAAATAATAAAAAGAGGGTGTCTTGTCTCACATTGTTGAGGTTCCAAATTTTGAGCATTGTTTTGCCATCATGTAAGGGGTCTTCAAACAAGCAATCTCGTGTAGGGAGTGCATAATGTTGACATCGCAAAATAGAACCATCTGGGAGAGCAAGGCTTTTGAGCAACTTGAAGTTATGATTTCCGACACAATCGCTAACATAAATGGGTCCACCAGAGATAGCTCTAGAAGCAGCATGAAACTCAGCACAAGGGTGAGTGGACTGGAACATGTCCCAATCTGGGTGAATGAAATTTCCCATCCACAAGCTGTTGTAGGCACAGTGCACCATGTGACAGCCTTGAAGCCAGTATGTACCATTGGGATCTCCAGAAGGATCACTGCACCAAAAATCATCTCCTACACGTCCAAGGGATATGGCTTCTGTGCCGAGGAGAAAAAAGTCATTACAATGTTCCATGCTGGCAATTACTCCATTGCCTTTGAAATGCTTCTTTACTGATTCAGTAAGTGCTTTGTAATAAGCTTTAGCTAGCTCAACACGCCCTCCGTATTCCTCTGATAGCATCTCAAGCAACTGCAAAAATTAAAACGAGTGTAAAAAAACATAATCATAAGTGAATGAAGAAAAAAAAAGTAAAACATGCGGTGCTGAAATAGTTAGTGACAAGGAAAGAATTTTAGAGTGGACTTACGTGGATGACGTCAACTTTGACACCGTCAATTCCCGACGATTCCAAATGGGAGTGAAGTCTCTCGTACAAGTGTTGGGCCAGGTTTGGTGGGACCAAGCCCACACCGTTGTTAACGATCTTATCCACCGCTAGATCCTCCATGGTCATCTGAAGCCCAGGAGAGAGCTTGGGAGCAACCACTTTAGCTTCAGGCATTGCAGGAACTTTGGGCCTAACACCACCCCAATACCCACAAAGCGCATGCCAAACATAAACTTGCTCCACACTCTTAAACTCCTCCTTCAAATCCCTAACGAAAGCACCCATACCCTTCCCCTTCCCCCCATTAGGACTACAATACTCTCTAAATTTATAATTCTCTTCAAATTTTATTAACCTACAAGGCATTTGTTCCCCTGCAGAGGTTCTATTCATTCCTTCTTGATCCGTAATAGGGTCATCATCATGACAAATTGATTGCCATCCATCATCTATTAAAACTAACCCTGGAGGACACCCACCCTCCACAAGACCCTTCACACCTTCCCACACCCCTTTGGGGTGCACCTTTAAGTAAAACGCATCCCATGTACACCAACCGAATTTATCCACAATACTCGGTGGAGTTTTCTCTTCAAGAAGCTTGAAAGTCCCCAAGTGGACTCTAATCACCTTCACCGCTTCTTTCACCAAACGGTACGGGTCATCGCCAACGTGGATGTAAAGACAGCTTGTGAACTTTGATCCAGTGACACGTGTCGAGCCACTTTCAACGCACATGTCCACATAGTCATCTAAACCGGGTTGGAGTGAGGTTCGGAATGAGGATTCGATGATTGGGAGGAGTAAAACGTAAGGGCGTCCAAGTGAGTCGTTTTTGTTTAGGATTAACAATTGAGTTTCGTGTTCTACTTCGTGTCCATTGTTACCCATCCAGTGAGTTGTCCACCATACCTTGAACCTGAATATGCTCATGAACCTTATTTCTCTTAGCTTCCCAAGTGGAACCACGTGTCGGCTTTTGGATTCGGTGGCGTTGAACCCCACGAAGCAACCTTGTACCGTGTTCTTGGATTTCAATTGGAGAAATGGTGAAGGGGTGGCTGTTATGTTGGTGGGAACATCGGTGAGAAAAGGGTGGCCGTTTGCTATAAAACGTGATCCTTCTAAGGTTACCGACATTGGTAAATTCTTGTCCACTAGCCCCATTACTTCTAGGGATGTCGCGTTTTTTGTTAAGCTTGGTGGTGGAGCCATGGTGTTTGTTTGTTGAGATCGAATAAGCTAGCTACTGAGCTTAATATTGAAAGCTTTTTACTAAGGATTTGGAAACAGAGGTAGGTTAGACAAAGAAGAGAATGAGCTCTAACGCTTAACTTAGCTATGGTTGATAATCAGTGGCTAGTTTAGTGAGTTTATATAGAAAATGCTACTTAGTTATTGCCGGGAAGATTGTACTGTTTTGTTGCTTTAAAACGTGGTGGGTGGGACATTCTGGTAAGGGTATATGGGTCACACTCCCTTGCACAATATGGCCTTTGGCGGTATGCAATATTTATGTATAGGCTTTTTTTCCGTAAAACCCCCCCCCCCTCCCTTCCCCTTCATACCCCATTTTGCGTTTCATCCCTAAAATACCCTTTATTTTTTTACCAAAATTTAAATTGTAACTGATTTTTTTTAAAATTTCTGAAAACACCTCAAAGGAGGATAACTCCGAAAGCCAATAGTTTTGGAGTAGGGGTAAAATGGTCATTTTGGTCAAAGCAGAGGGTACAAGGGGGAAGAGGGGGGGTACGAAAAAGAAAAAAAAAACCTTATGTATAATTGTATATGCATCTCCAAATAGGGGTGGGAATAGGCCAGACCGCCTAAGAGGGGCCTACGACAGGTTCAGACCAATCTAGGCTTTTTTTAATTAGATAAGGCCAAGGCTTTTTTAAAAGCCTATTTAGCTAAATAGGTCAAACCATAGGCTATCGAAAAAGTCTTTTAGGCCTATTAGGCCAGCCTATTTGAATAAATACAACTAATATTTTATATTGAATTTGGTACTTTGTGTTAAGTTATAGTTTTGCTAACATTTTTTGTTAGTTTAAACATATTAACCTACATCAATTTTTGACACGATTGAAGTTATTATTATAAAATAGAATTTAAATAGGATGTCATATAAAGATATTTTCCTAAAAGGTTTTGTTAGATCTCAATTAAAACTTAATCTCATTGACCTATTAGCTTGTTAGTCTAATTACAATAGCTTACATCATTGAAATATTGTAGGTCTTCTTAAAAAAATAGTCAAATAGGAGACTTTGTCATGCTTTCAGAAAGGCCAAGCCAGACCTAAAAAATGAGCCTACGACAGACTACAGGTCAGGCTCAAGCCTAACATTTTTAACGTAAGCCAAGCTCAAACCATACAAAGTCTAACTCTGTCCTCCCTATTCCCACCCCCTATCTCCAAATAGTAAATAAATTATATTCCCCTCACTGAAACAGTGTCTGAATTCTGAAAATCCTTTACTTCTTGGATGAGTATTGGAATGTGCAAATGTGCTGAACTAGTATTGCCGTCAACACTATTACCTATGCAATCAAACAAGAACGCAAAGTAATGGACGCTTCTCGAACAAGGGTATAACCGTCACACTTCATAGTCAACGCTTTACTTTGGAGCTTTAAAATTAAAAGAAACCATAAATAAATCTATTATTATTCTTGCCCCTCAATTCCACGATTCCTATTCAGAACTCTCATGGATTTTCTAGATGTTTCCCGGGGCTGCATTGTGTTATGTGTAGTTTTAGTTTGTTAACGGATGAATCAAATAACCCGTATTGAAAACATGTGGATGTAAAAAAAACACAAACCAAAATGGCTTGAGCACTACAATTAGAGACCAAAACTTCAGATTAAGATTTTATTAAGATATGATATAAGAACAGGTATTTGACTATGAAGTGTGAAGTTGGATATCCAATTTGCCACGTGTTCACATTAGAAGGTACAAAGGGACACCTCATGCTTATATAAGCAGAACAAGAGGTGTTGCAATTCGGTTACGACTTGCGAGCCACAAGTCTGTGAACAGAGGAGACAAAAATAAACAGAGAGTGAATGGTCCTATGATTCTATGACCGACCGTGATTAAAGTTCATGAAGGTGTATCCAGCACAAACTACAAATACTGCCGTTGCCATACTTCGTGGTCACGACTTTAACTAAATACTAATACTAATTTGTTAATTTTGAATGATTTTTCAACCCACAGTTTGGTACTATATACCCCCACAAAAATTATTTATCCCTATTTTACTTCTCTCAATTTTACCATTTTTACACTTTAAAAAAAAAATTACCATGTTTACTATATTTAATTGTTTTAACTACGGATTTATCTATTTAATTGATCAATCCATAATTATAAATACACTACGGATTTATCAATTAAGGGAAATGTTTTTTGTTACGACAACGAGTTGTCAAAATAGTGTGTTTGCCTTTCTTAATTCCATTCATTGCGCGGCGCATGTAGGGTGATATAGGTTATTTCGTACATTTCGCTTCGAACGAAATAGCACTGCTAATCAATTAAATAGACAAATTCGTAATATAATAATACATTACGGATTTATTAGTTAAATAGATAAATCCATAAAAAAATTAACTACGCATTTATCTATTTAATTGAAAAATCTGTCATTATAAATATATTATGGATTTTTTTTAGATAAGCAATGATTCATAGATGAAACACTAGGGGTGCTCAAAACTCAAACAACAAAAAGGTTCATACATTGTTTAGGCACAAAATTGGATTGCCCCACCAATTAGCAAAAGAAAAGCTAATTTAACTACCCGCCCTATATATAAACTAGCTCCATGAAAGACATTTGATGTGTGTAATAACAGATGAAATTCTAGCTTCCTCATTCCTAAAAATGCAGTCGTTTCGAGACAACCAGATATTCCAACAAGTAGTCAACCATATGATAAATTTTACCTTCCTAGCATTCTTACCTACACAAACCTTCCCAACCCACTTGAAATGATCAAAAATGTGATTGAAATCACAAAGTGGTTGCTGCATCCAGGCCAAGATATGAGTCCAGACTTCATTGGTGAACCTGCACTTGAGAAACAAATGATTCGCCTCTTCCTTATGTTCTCGGCACAAAGGGCAAAAAGCTTCTTCCTCATTGGATATAACATGCTGATGTAGAAGAAGAGACCGGGTAGGGAGAGAGCCGCTCAACAATCTCCATCCAAAATTTAAGACTTTGGAAGGAAGAGCAGTTTTCCAAAGATTCATAAACGCTCCATCAATCTTGTTACCAACATTTGCCACAAAAGATAACTCCAACAAGTGACTGTAACAAGATCTCACTGAGAAGATTTTAGAAGCTTCTAGATTCCAATTCCACCTATCCTCCCTTCCTTGGTCCGGCTTCACATCCCGCAGTATAACGCTCAATAAATCAACTTCATCAGCACATGTTGGATCTGAAAAATTTGGCCAAGGTAATCGCCAATGCCAAACATTCTGAATTCATTCGCCCACTTCTGAAATCTTCACTTGTTGGGCTTCACAACTTGCAAATAGATTAGCAAACACCATATACAACGGTGCATGACTCAGCCAATGATGTTTCCAAAAATTAATTGAGCTTCCATTCCCTAGCTTGTGTCTTATACACAATCTAAACTGCCCTTCATTGAAAGAGTCAACGCCTAAGCGCACCAAATCTCGCATCCACGAGGAGTCCTTAACCCCGCCTCGATTAGTCGTCTCAGAGCCGTGAAGAAATAATGAGTCAGGTTCGCCATATCCGTGCAACAATAAACCCTTCCAACTAGCATTCTCGTCCACTAGATACCTCCACTTCCATTTGGATAACAAAACAATATTAAACAACTCAAGATTCTTAATCCCAAGTCCCCATTCCTTCTTAGGTTTCCACACCTTCTCCCAAGCAACCCAATACATTCCTCTATCACCCTCATTAATAGCCCACAAAAATCCCCTTGGATCTTTATCAGAGTATTGAGAACCATTTTAGGAGAGTTCCCCACCAATCTTAATGATGCTAATATAGTCTTAATTCCTAAAGTGGAGAATCCCACCTCCATGAAGGATTTGAGGCCTATTTCTCTTTGCAATGTTATCTACAAGATCATTTCCAAGGTGCTTGCCAATAGACTTAAACCACTTCACACAAGTGTATTGCTTTGGAACAACCAGCTTTTGTGGTGAATAGGTCTATTCTTGATAGTGCGTTAGTGGCGATTGAAACACTTCATCACTTGAAGTGCAAAACGAAAGGGAAGGTGGGGGAGATGGCACTCAAGATCGATATTAGCACATGACCGAGTTGATTGGGGTTATCTTAAGTGTATGATAGTGAATATGGGTTTTGACGAGAAATGGATGAGATGAATGGCCATGTGTTTGGAGAATGTAAGCTACTCAATGTTGGTTAATGGTGCGAAAGTGGGACCTATCACACCATGGAGAGGACTTAGATAGGGCGACCCACTATCACCCTATCTTTCTATTATTTGTGTTAGATGGACTTACCACACTTCTTAAAAAAGCTGAGGCTGTTAAGGTGTGTAGGGGGCACAAACCCTCACAAGAGATGGGGTCACGACATAAATATACCTTCAGCATAAATATTTTCCGTAACACAATATATCTTCCGGAATTACACTAAAATGAGGTAATTCCGGAAATCCAAAATATTTTAATTCCGGATTTATCTCATTTAGGGTATTTCCGGAATTCAAAAATAAGAAATTAAACATTTATTTTATTAATTAAAAACACCGTCTACATTGACTGAAAATAACAGATTACAACAACAAACAAAACAAAAACAAGGTCAAAAACTACTGAGATGGTGGAGTTCACCACAAGAAAAGTTGGACTTTGCGGCGGGCAAAATCCGCCGCAAAAGCCAAATTTGCGGTGGATATTTGGACTTTGCGGTGGAATTTTTCCGCCGGTAGCCAGCTCGAAGCAAACGCTTTGCGGCGGATGTAGTGGCGGCGCAAAATCCACCGCAAATTTGCGGCGGATAATCCGCCGGAAAAGGGGACAAATTTTTCCGCAAAATATCCGCCGGAAAGTGCCCAATATCCGCCGCAAACTATCCGCCGCAAAGTACCCGTTATCCGCCGCAAAGCACCCGTTTTATTTAAAAAAAAAATAAATATAATTTTTTAAAAAAACGTTTTATTTAAAATTCCGCCGCAAACGACACAAATCCGCCGCAAAGTTCCATTTTTTTTAAAAAAAAATTATTATTATTTTTAAAAAAAAATTATTTTTTTAAAAAAATCGTTCTAATTAAAAATATATATTATTTTATTAATTTTTTTAATTATTGATAAAAAAATAAAATCCAATAACTAATTAATTTTTAATTTAAAAAAATAAAAATTGGGAAAAGTAGTAAAATATTATCACCAAAAAAATATCCATACAATTAATAAAATATCCATACAAAAAAATAAAATAATCTAAAGCTACTGGGGTGTCTGCCGGTCAATGTCATCAACATTATTATAATATGTATCATCTTGAAGTAAAGCACTAAGCGATGACATTTGGACATTAAGATCAATGTCCAGCGGGGGTGACCGCTGCTGGGGGTACTGCTGGTTTGGCTGGATCAGGGGTGACTGATGTTGGGGCTGCTGGTATGGCTGGCGGGGTGACTGATGTTGCTGCTGGTATGGCTGGAATGGCGGCGCATACTGCGGTGTATACTGCGGAGGATATTGGGATGCATACGGCGGGGGATACTGGGGTGCATACTGCTGCTGGTAGTAATGTTGTTGTGGCGGCGGCGGGTAGGATGCTGATGAGGATGGCCTCGAGTGCTGAGATACCATCTGATCCCGCAATAACTTAAAGCGCTCCTCCATGCGCTCCTCAGCTACCCTAGCCTGCTCCCGAATCGCCTGAATTTCCCGATCACTTTGATCCCGAATCGCCTGAATTTCCCGATCGCTTTGCTGCTGCCGCTCGACAATCTGACGCTGAGCCTCGCTCAATTGCTGCGTCAATTGCCTAACCTCATTCAACTCACCAGCATTGGGAACATAATTGCGACCAGTCGAGGATCCAGAATGTGAATCTGATAGACTCGGAATAATGCTTGTTCGAAAAGCAGCCGGTCCAATACCACCTGATCCTACCAGACGATTAGTCTTTTGGGGACCAACTGCTCTCTCCCAAACATCACGAGCTACTCTAGCCTCCTCCACTGGATCGACAGCTGCCCCACTGCTCTGTTGTGACTGGTGGTACTCAGCCATCCCACCCTCGAAGCTCTCCTGAAAAGAATAACCCAACAAATAAATAACTAATTATTAATATAAATAATAAACATTAATTAATATATAATTGTAAAAGTAGTTTTACCTGAATACGCCTCGCCCGATCTGTAACGTACTCACCAGTCTCCTCCACCATATGCATGTGGCAATGCAACTCAGGCAAAGTGATTGGCCTTTGTTCCCTCTCCACCTATATATATATGTACATAAATATATATATATATATATATATATATATATATATATATTATTAATTAAATACACATATTGAAAATGACTAGTTAATTATTATAAATAATTAATTAATAAATTAAGTAATAAATTTACCAAACGCATGTAATGCGTTGCAGTATTAACACTCCCCCCGTGTGTGTGCAGCCACCTTTTTCAGAAGCACGGTTCTTCTTGGCTTTCTGACAATAATTCTTAAATCCTTCATCTTTCTGTCAATACTCATTAAACTCAGCCCAAGTTGAGTCTCCCATATAAGATGGCTTCGTACCCGTATTGCGCGCCCTCCGCATCAATTCAGAATAGCGATGAGAACATCTCTTATGGAACACTCTCTCAACTGCGGCTTGCTCCCCTGGATACCATGTACATTTTTCCTATTTAAGAAATTTACAATAATGTTGTTAATTATAAGGCAATAATTAATTAATTAATCAAGTCAATAAGATAATACACCAAATTAATTATTTCGTAGAATCGAATAACTTACCAAAAATGATCTTAACATCTTCTTATTTGCATCCTTATCTTTTCTAACTTCCGTCCAATTCTTCCAGCTCTTGGTAAAATTCTCCTTGATTGTTTTTGTGATGGCGGTAGCTGAAGCCTTCGAAGGAATAAAACTGCATTAAAAAAAGATGAATTTTGTTACACCAAATATAAGTTATATATAAATGGCAACAAAAATAAATTAATAAATAATAATATAGATATAGATAGATATATATATATATATATATATATATATATAGACTTACGAATCGCCAACAATCTGCAATATGATACGCCCATCAGGTGTAACCCTAATCACATCAGTCCCATCAATGAATGTGTGTACCCCATCCGCATCAACATGTGTCGGGGATAAGCCCTCAGTACCAACAGGAATCGATGGGCCCCTGCAGTACTAGTACTAGCACCATCCTCAGACACAGGTGGTGGAAAATATCCGCCAGTAGTAACAACAACACGCGTAGGCTGAACACGGCGCCCTAGGCGAGTAGATGTCTTCCGCCTGCTAGTGCTGGCGGCATCGGGAGGTGGAGGAGGAACATATGCGCCGTCATGATCGGATCCCGAGTCATCATGAGATGCCATATCTGTATAGATCTAAACATATACATTTAAACAAAACAAACATATACTAAACAAGGTTAACATAAACATATACAAAACTCATGCATTAAAATAAATAATTTGAATCCCATTCATTCTCAAACAAATAACATCATTCATTAACATAAATTACATTCATTCTAATTTGAATCCCATTCATTCTCAAAATCATCATCATCGGAGGAGTGAATTCTTGATACACCAATGTGGTCTGTTGCATCTTCACCATCAGCATCTTCGTCATCAACAACTTCATCGCCGGTGTTTGGCTCATCACATAAACGAACAATGGGTTCAACTTGAATCACTTCATTTACATTAGACATCTCTTCCATTTGATATGGCATATCTTCCACCGTGTCATCATTTGTCTGATCAATGCGACCTCTTGGTTTTGTTTTAATTGCGACACACCAACCACGCCTATCAGTCCGCATTGATGGATAAGGGACATAATAGACTTGTCTCACATTTTGTGCAATGACGAACGGATCATACGGTCGATATCTACCATTCATTTTAATGTCCACTGTATTTGACTTTGGATTCACCTTTGTTCCTCGAGCAGACGGATCAAACCAATTACAACAAAAAACCACTACCTTTGGACTAAAATCTAGATGGGGGTACTGAAGTTCATATATGTGTTGAACCACACCATAAAAATCATCTTCACCTCCTCCAGTGACCCCCTTCATGCACACTCCACTATTGACTGTCTCTCTGCCCTGTGTCCATTCATTGGTGTGAAATTTGTATCCATTGACAAAGTATGTGTGCCATTCTTTAACACATCTTCGAGGACCGTCTGATATGTTCCTCAAGTGTTGGTTGGTAGGATTTGGCGGGAGGGAATACACATATTGACTAAACCACATTGGAAAATGCGCATGAATATGAGCAGAAGATTGGTCTTCACGTACTGCCTCTGATGACAAGAACTCCCTAAAAAGAAATAATTTAATTGTTACACTTGTCTACTATATTAACTAATTAAGATCGATTGTTAATGTTGAGGAACATACTCAATAAATGGTTGCACCTCAGTACAGTTTATCAACACATGAACATGTGCTGAACTTAACTCTTCATCTGTTAGCCAGTGAGTTGACTCCTTCCCAGATGGACGACCGGGTAGACAAAAGACAGACAAAGCCAAAGGATGTCGCCATTCAGTATCCACTTCATATCGACTGCTTCCAGGAGCAAACTGATTCTTGAAATAATGAGAACAAAAATGTGTTGTTTCACGGTGTAGGTAAGAAGAACATATCGATCCTTCAACTCTAGCTTTGTTTTTCACCGATCTTTTTGAATCACCCATGAACGTAGAGAATATGATATTAATATAATAGTCATATATTTTAATTTAAACTTGTTTCTTATATTATAATTAAAAATTAGCTGACCTTTCAAACGAATACATCCATCTGTATTGGACAGGTCCGCCAAGTTTAGCTTCATATGCGAGATGCACCGGTAGATGCTCCATAGAATCAAAGAAACCATGTGGAAATACTCTCTCCAACTTGCATAAGATAAGTGGGATGTCTTGTTCCATTTTTGAAAGATCATCAGCTTTTAGCGTTGCAGAACACAAATTCTTAAAGTATTGACTTATTTCAATGAGCGGATTCAAAACGTGTGTTGGCAACGAACTAAAAGCGATAGGAAGTAAGCACTCCATGAATACAATCATGACTCTTCATCCCATGCAACCTCCCATTATCCACATCCGCACATCTAGATAAATTGGAAGAATAACCGTCTAGCATTTTCAACTCTTTTATCCACTGATAAACTGCTTTCGCTTGTTCGGTAGATAAAGTATAATTGGCTTTGGGTTTCAAAATCCTAGTACCTTGCTCAACCAACAACAAATCCTTTCGTCTACAGAAATGATCTATATCCTTCCTAGCTTTCTCATTGTCTTTCGTTTTGCCTTTCACGTTCATGACAGTGTTAAATATGTTGTCAAAAAAATTCTTCTCTATATGCATGACATCGAGATTGTGTCTCAATATATTATCTTTCCAATAGGGAAGTTCCCAAAAAATACTTTTTTTTGTCCAATTGTGCCATTGTCCATAGCCATCTGGACGAGAAACAACACCGGCTACGACTTCCACAGATAGAACATTGATTTTCGTGGAACCGGTTTGCCTCTGCTCATCCCTGATCTACTGACACGATAGCGTGGTTGTCCACACAACTTGCATTCCGACAACTCTCCATCATTTATGCCAAACTCATTGTTATAATAGAGCATGCAACCAGACACACAACAATCAATCCTTTTAGATTTTAAGCCAAGCTTCGATACCACTCTTTTAGCTTCATAATAACTTTGCGGTAAACTCCCTCTAATGGGGGTTGCATCCAACATCATTTTGGTCATATATTCCATGCACAACTCAGCAACATTAAATTGAGACTTAAGACCCAACAACCGAACACACATTGATAATTTTGAGTCTGTAGATCCTTCAAATATGGGTTTATTTGTCTCACTCAAATACATGTAAAACCTTTGAGCTTCCTCATTTGGAACTTCGTCAGCATCTGGTTCTTCAAAATCCAAATTTACTCCAACAGCGTCAGATATCATTCCCTGATAAACATCTAACGGTTGTATTCCCCATCCTTCAGATGTCGTAGTCACTGGATAACTACTTGATGTGTGATCTACTACTTCAACCGGAACATTAACCGCAGGAACTGCAGCTACCCCTGGCGCTCCTTCCCCGTGACGACTCCATGTCCAATAATTTGGCCTAAACCCATTATTGTACAAATGAAGTCTAACTTCATGTTCATTTTTTATAGCTCGAAATGAACATTTCAAGCACGGACATCTAATACCGCCTTGTCGCCCAAATTCTTCATGATCAATGTACTTAGCACAAAAAATAAACTCTTCTACTCCTTCTACAAAACGTCGTTTTACACCAGTTCTTCCAGGATACAATCGATCATACATCCAACTACGATCCATTTTCAAGAACTATACGTATACTACACTACAATATAAATAAAATAAACTATCAATTACTTCATATTTTGATATATATATTTATATATTACTCATTTTATTTTGATATTTCAATAAACTACCAATTAATTACAAGCAACAGAATTAATTTTTTAATAATGTTATATACTAATAATTTAAACATTATAAATAATAATTCCAAATTTAATTTTAAATTTCAATTTTTATAAGACAATATATGTTAATAAAATTTATAAGTGAACATAATAAATAAGTTTTTTCAATATAAATTAATTTGTATTATTATTGCAAACAAAATTTGTAACAAAATTTTACTAAAAATAGTGAAGTAAGTAATATTTTATTAATTACTTTAACAACTAACCGTATTGAAGAGAAGGCTCTGGCTTGAAGCTTATCCTGAACTCAAGCAGAGAGGAAAAAGGAGGAACCCAAACAATACCTAAACAAAAAACAACACAATTAGTAACAAATTCATATTATTATAAAATAATTTAAAAACGAATATTAAAAAAAAAAATTAAAAACTAAAACTATTAACTCATATCAAAAACATACCTTGAAGAAATTTCCCAATAAGAGCAGAAGACAATTCGTAGGGAGGAAGCGCTACACTTCAAAAACAGATTTAGTAGAGAAGGAGAGAATTTGGGAGAGAGTAAAAGAGAAATTTTAAGAAAAGAATAGGAGGATTGTTAGAAGTGTGAAGAATGAGAAGTGGTGAATGGATATATATAGGAAAACGCAGCCAACGGTCAAAAGGTAATATCCGCCGCAATAGGAGATTTGCGGTGGATTCCGGGTCTTTGCGGCGGATTTTGAAATTCAATATCCGCGGGTTTTTTTTTACGGAGCTTTGCGGCGGATTTTGAAATTTAATATCCGCGGGTTTTTTTTTACGGAGCTTTGCGGCGGATTCTTGGTTTTTGCGGCGGATATTCAAATTAAAATACCGCGTCTTTTTTTTTAAAAACACCAAAAAATCCGCCGCAAAAGCTACAATCCGCCGCAAATATCCGCCGCCAATACTCAACATCCGCCGCAAATGACACAAATCCGCCGCAAAGTACCATTTTTTTTTTAAAAAAAAATTATTATTTTTTTTAAAAAAATTATTATTTTTTTTAAAAAATAAAATTTATTTTTTTAAAAAAATCGTTTTAATTAAAAATATATATTATTTTATTAATTTTTTTAATTATTGATAAAAAAAATAAAATCCAATAACTAATTAATTTTTAATTTAAAAAAATAAAAATTGGGAAAAGCAGTAAAATATTATCACCAAAAAAATATCCATACAATTAATAAAATATCCATACAAAAAAATAAAATAATCTAAAGCAATAAAAATTGGGAAAAACAGTAAAATATATATTTAATGTCTGCTACCTCTAAACGGAGACCTACGCCATTATCTTGATATGACACTCTCTTGAGCATTGTCGGCAGCAGCTCCATTACAGTGGCGTATGTCTCCATTTCTTTGTAAAGAAATTTCCACATTGTCGTGAACACCCCTTCATGTTTTTCGTCAAAAGTAACCCATTTATCAGCAAAAAGCTTCTCCTCATTATTTCCACCACAAGTGACATATACGTTAATCAAACGCTCGGTATCATCCTTCAACTTAACAGCCCGTCCTTGCAGTTCCTCAAACTTTCTATTTAGAGATTCAACCATATTTTCAAAATAGAAAGTTTCACAAGAAACCATCTTTTGAAAAGATGATTGAATCTCTAAATAGAAAGTTTGAGGAACTGCAAGGACGGGTTGTTAAGTTGGAGGATGATACCGAGCGTTTGATGAGCGTATATGTCTCTTGTGGTGAAAATAATGAGGATGAGCTTTTTGCTGATAAAGGGGTTACTTTTAACGAAAAAGATGAAGGGGTCTTCATGACAATGTGGAAATTTTTTTACAAAAAAATGGAGACATACGCCACTCTATTGGAGCCGCTGCCGACAATGCTCAAGAGAGTGCCGTATTAAGAGATCGAGTGCCGTATCAAGAGAATGAGAGTATTGGTAGAGGTGTGAAAAAAGAAGAAGGGGAGAAGACGTTTATATAGGAGAAACGAAGTCAAACGGTCAAAAGGCATGATCCGTCGGAAACGGCAGTTACCGGCGGATTTATGGGTTTTGCGGCGGATTAGAGGATTTGCGGCGGACGGAGTTGCATTTGCGGCGGTTTATGGATTTCAAAATTGGCAAATATCCGCCGGAAATAACCTTACCGGCGGATTGTTAAAATCTCGTAAAAAAAATAATTTTTTGTAATCCCAAATCCGCCGCAAAAAACCATAAATCCGCCGCAAAATCCAAGTCGAAAATTAATCCGCCGCAAACATCAATTATTTCGCCGGTAACTTTGCGGCGGATAAGATCCGCCGGAATATTTGCGGCGGATCTATATCTGCCGGAAACTCCTGGCCGGAAAAATCAATTATTCTTGTAGTGGTTAAACGGCGAAGGATCTCAGCGACGCTCCTTGTGGTTTCGACGTACAACTATAAAAGACTCTGAAGTCTAAACATGTCATAACTGTCCATCATGGCTCGCACGTCATCGTCGTTCTTCACATCCATTGTGGACCAGCGAACACGATTATTATCGCCCATACTGGGGTTGCGATAAATGATACGAGTGACTTCTCGCTCGTCACCCTCCACTTTCACCTTACTCTGTAGTTTTTCTTTGAGAGCAGTAAAGGTGATGTCGTCTTTAAGTCTACATAAAATAGGTTTTGGACACCAGAAATAGACACCATCTTCTCTGTTGGTGATTGTGCCCTGATGGTGAAGGGCAATGAGTGCGGAATCACGAGAGTATTGTGTATTCCATTTTCTTGTGTTGTGTGTGAAAGAAGTGAAACATAATGGGTCTATTTATAGGAAAAATCTGAAATCCGAAAGCGGATTTCCACCGTTGATGAAAAGTGGTCGGAAAAATTTAGACCGTTGAAAGTGTTGGCAAGATCAACAACGTTAAAAAGTGTCGGCAAAATCTAGACCGTCAAATAATAAAGTCGTGGAATAAAATATAATATAATATAAACTCGTGGAATAAAATATAATATAATATAATCAGGTAATATTTATGTAACCAACTGGGCCGGTCGGTGCAACATGCTCTGGAACAAAAGAATACCATAACTGTAGACGTCCAAAATATGGATATAACCACGATCTGGCTTCGGATGAAGCATATGCACTCCAAGTAGGATGACTAGGAGGTAATGGACTAGTACCGTTCAACATAACCCGAATCCAATGATTCCCCCTGATGAACCCCACATAGAACAATTGGCTCTGACTAGAAACATATTCTCCTCTGAAAGGGAAGAATGTCCATGACCCACCATCTGAAGGTGATAACATAACAATGGCTATCTGATATCTAGTTGCTATAACATGTCTCATGTCAGACATCGACATCCACTTCTCAGGAGGTTGAATTTCTTGTGGGAGAGCATCTAATGAGGCCCTAACTGTGTTGTAGTCGTCACCTATCACCTGTGAGTATAGAAAATAATTTGTGTCCATCTCCTCGATCAAATGATTGCAAACTAGTTGCCAAACTGTGCTCCGAGTAGTCAAGTGAGACAGCAATTCATCTATACCCACAGTTTCCATCCCCCTTCACATTGATAAGGTCATCAATGTACCTATGCATATGATCTGGAAGATGACTTACAAAATGGATGTCATGCTGTGCCCGCTCATGAGATGTCCTCTGCGATGGTAGTTGGGAGACTTGCTGTGAGGACCGCTGGGGAAGTTTCTTTGATGACTGCTGGGAGGGTTGCTTAACTGAGCTCAAAGAGGAATCCGCGTGCTCCCAAGAAGAAAGATCTCTCTTCACATCATACTCTTTATTCTTCTTCTTTGGTGCACCCCTAGTCTTGACTTTGTGCTTAGGTGGAACCACAGATGTAGTGCTTGGGAAGACATAATCATCAAGACCTCTCTTAAAGACAAATCTCTCCTCAAGAGACATCACAGCCCATCGCCTCCAAATCTCCTCTATTGTATAGCTTATGTCACATTCAAGTGAGGCTTGTTTCACGCGCTCCTCATCCATACTCTCCAAACGGAGCCTCATCCAATGAGAGTCAACCATCTCCAATGGGATTGGACGACCATGTAGGTGCAAATAACCAAGCTCACAAGAACAAGGTAACCCATGGGTAACTTTAATCACAACCACCACAACGGGTCTTATCGGTGCCTACTCCACCCAACATGCCATCAAACTCATCATCTATATGATTCAATGCCTCCAAAGACACCAAACCGTGTAGACTCTTGTAGAATGGAGTGTTGTGTCGGGCATCTACACGGTTGATGCTTTTTTGAAATGAAACGACAATATTATCAATTTGTGCACTGATCATCCCATGCATTGACTCTCAGCTTCTGCATAAATCACCTCCACTAGAACCCAGTGACCTCTTCAATGACCAATGGACTGACTCAACCCTATATGTAACAAATTAAAACACATAAGAAAAAAATTGACTCGAAATAAATTTAAAAGACATAAGAAAAAAACTAATGTACCTATTAGTCGTGGTATTCCTATAGTGTCTAACTTTATCAGTCCACGGTCCAACAAATCTTTCCCTGTGAGGATACAACCAATACTTGTTCACATAATTGACAATTTGGGGTATATCAGAACATGAAGCTTCAAAATCATGCAACATCTCATAAAACTCCTCCTCAGAGGTAGAGTCAACTATTGCATGCCAAAGTCTCATCACTTGTTTCACTCTATCTCTCTTGACCGCCTTCTTAATCTTAGCATTGACATTGTTGTTAATGTGATACCGACAAAGCAAATTAACTGCCTCAGGAAACACAATCTTGATAGCAGTCATCAATGCCTCCTCACAGTCAGTGAGGATAATCTGAGGAATTGGGATATCTACCACCATCAAATCTCTTAGGCTCTGCAATGACCATCTGTAGTCACCATATCACTCATGAGACAAGTAAGCAAATGCTACTGAAAATGTCAACTCAGTGCAAGTGACACCAACAATCTCCAGGAGAGGCAATGCATATTTGTTGGTCTTGAAGGTGCAGTCCATAATCAAGACACTAGGAAACATCCTCAATAACTTCATACTCTCAGGGTGTGTCCACATGATCTCCTCAACAATATCATTTCCTTCAAACCGTCTGGTCCAACACAAGTAATGCTCAGACTCGATCAGTCTCATAAACTCCTGCATCTCAGTCCGACTACCTCTCCTGCCCGATCAGAGTTTGCTGCGAGTACTATACAGCTGAGAGATCTTACTCAAGTTGTTGGCAAATCTCTTCTTTATTTCCTCTAGACTTTTTTGTGCTTTCACTCCCAACAACAAATGCTCATCAACAACCGACCGCTCCTCCTTGTTAAACTCACCAAAGATTGATGCTCCAAGCCAAGTCTTATGAGGCTCATGATTGTGACTTCCACACATAACTTTAACCTTCCAATCAAAATTAGGAGGATTGAGTGGTTTAGCTTTCAATCTAAAATGACAACCACACTTTTTTGAGGTCTTATGTCTAGTAGAACACCCAACACCTACTGCAGTATATCTCCCATGTCTCTCGCAACCCAAAACGATCTTATCCTTCTTCCCTTTACCATTCTCCGTGGACTCGGATCGAATAATAATAACAATGACTTCGCTGGCTTTCCCGATATCTCTAGCCCAACGTACAAGATTATCCCGAGTAGGAAAAAGCTACAAAATAATCGTAAACTAAATTAATAACTTATAAAAATAATAAACAAAAAGCGCTTTAGGAAGATATGTACCTCTGAGGTAGTAAACTCGTCCGATAAATCTATAGTAAACGGAAGTCTGCCGTTAGCCGTAGCCATATCTGTAAAATAACGAAAAAGTAAAAAACAAATTTAAAAACAACTTCTGGAATTACCGAAAATACACGTAATTCCGGAAGAGACATTTTAAAACTTCCGGAAACACGTAAAAAATGGTATTTCCGGAAGGTAAAAAAATAAACTTTCCGGAAATACCATGTTTCCGGAAACTAAAAAAAATTCCCGAAAATACTAAAAAATTGATGTTTCCGGGAGCAAATAACTGTTCCGGAAATACAGTATTTCTGGAAAAAACGCGAATAAAATTTCCGGAATTATCTTTAAATGAGATAAATCCGGGAAGCTCAATTTTTTGTGAAGTCTGATCAGATTTTGGTATAAATGAGAGGAGTATTTTTGGGTTAAACTGAATTATGGGGTATGGGGTATAAAGAGACAAAATATAAAACCCTAAAGAAATTTAAGGAATGAAATGAAGAAGAACTGTATTTTGGAAAAAGGAAAATAAGAAAAGAACTTGCTTACAGAAGATTCCAACGAGTGCGAGAGAGAAGAAGCACAATTCAGCAACAGAACCGCAAAAGCTATGGACTCAGAAAAGAACTTTCTTTGGGATGAAAATTCGCAGCTTTATTTCCACGCCAGGTTCGTTTTCCCCTCCACTGAATCATTATTCTTTTCTCGAGCACGACAACGTTTGAATTTTAATTCAAAAAATTGTATTGCGCTTGAAGCTATGGTTATTTCTTTTGTTTGCATTTGATATTTGGTGATTTGCATTTCCAGACCCCTTTTTGTTTGGTATATGAATATGAAAGGAATGACTGTTCCACATTCATTCATTCTTATGTTTGGTATGTTATAATTGATTAAAAGATATTAATAGAAATCCATTTCTGATTATTTAGATGAAACTAAGTGAGGAGTTATTCACTTTTTTTATGATGGAATAGCTATTCATAGTTCATACAGTTAAAAGAATGGCCTTTCAATCGTCTAACACAATCAAACATTGAGAATCACTTATTCGCGTTCCATGCCCTCTAACCAAACAGAGCCTGTCTTTGTTTTGCTTTCCTTTGCAGGAAGCAAATTGTGAATATAACAGCAAGCTTCTGTTAATTTACTTGTTTTTTTGTATTAATTTGTGGTCAATAACTTTGTTTTCTCTTGTTTATTAACTTCATGCAGTAGTGGATTTTATCATGACCCTAATGCTGGCTGGTACTATAGCACCAGAGATGGTGTTTACTACAAATTTGAGGATGGGAATTATGCACCTTTAACTTCCAATAAGGTAGGTTTAGAGTTTAGACTTCTAACTTGTGCATCTTTGAATTATGTACTTTCTAACTTCCAAGTTGGTGATTGAAGTTTTATTGCTTTCTGTTTCAGGATGATTGTGAAGAATCATATCTGTGCAAGGAAATTACGCCAGAAAATCCTCAAGAAATACATGGTGTTCACAATGAGGATTACCCTTCCTTCGCTGAATGTAAATTAAAAACTAACCAACAGACAGCAACCTTGGCTGATGAAGCAGCTGATGGTAAGTAATGTTAACATGCCAAGTGTATTGCTGTATTTGAATGGACAATTAATTTTCTCCTATGCTTTGAGCATCAACGTTTTGGTGTTTCAGAGAATGAAGCAGTAATTAATGAGTAACTTAAGTCTTCTAAGTAGATGTCTTTGTAATAGATGCCCTGAACTCCACGAGCAGTCCAACTTGTGGAAACCCTCCACCACCATCAGAATGGTAGCCCCTTTCCACACCCTTATTCTGCTGATTTATTATACCTTACCTTCAAAACTTTTTCCAAAAGTTGAACATTTTGTTGCCAACAGGTTAGAGGACACGCTTATTGATCTCTATTTATCTGGCTACAACAACATAGCTAGTACAGAGGATACAGTGACAGTGCCCTTGGAAACAGATGGATATAACTCTACCTTAGCAGTGGATGGTTTGTTCATAACTTCTATAACTCTCTTTTTTTGTAAAAAAATATGATAACTAAGATAGATCCTAAATTATTTTGTTTCATCAATGTGTAGCTTACAGCAATACTTGTGAAGTGGAAGGTGAATGGATCACAGGCCAAGTGGATGAAAATGGTATAGCTGATAAAATAGGTACTGTAGATGAGGGCATAGCTTACAGCAATACTTATGAAGTGGAAGAAGGTGAGTGGATCCCAGATGCAGATGACGAAAATCGCATAGCTTCTAGAAGTAGCATAGATGAAGGTACGCCACTTTTCTTGCATGTCTTCTTAATATGTATAGTCATTTTAAAGCAACTATATTTATTGTACGAATCTGATACCTTGTGTCTAGTACGAACTGGCATTTGATATTTCAGTGTATACTCTATAATACACTTAGAAATAATTTAGAGAAGAATTATCATGATGTACACTCTGGGTATACTGCAAGTATCAATAGGTTGTTCCTTTGAAAATTCAAATATTAACAAGGGCTTGTTTCCTTGTATATTCAATTATATAAATTGTCTTGAATCCCCTGTTGAATCCTCTATTATAATACAGTTCTCATACCATGAGTGGAATTTCATGCCACTTTTGTTCATGTTTGATAAAATACCATTTTAGGTATTTTGTTGGACGAAGAAAAATGGCGAGCTCAGTATGGTCAAGTCATTGAGTCGGGGAAAGATTTAGTTTCAGAGTTTCCAATTCTGGACTTGTGGGATTGGGAAATGGTTAGAGGATCCAAAAAAGATGGAAAGGATGAGATGCCAAGGTTGGCCGGAAGACTGGTCAAACAATCTGCAAAACAACATCCCTCTATCTCATCTGGTGGACGGAAATTAAGATCTGCTCCTATCTACGAAGTACATCTCGATCTTGTACGCGTCAAAACAGGTTTGCATTTTGCGTCAAAACTGCTAAATTTCTAACAAAACTTGTATATTTTTGGTGCATGTTTCTCCATGACACGAGACATAATATAGCTATTATAATAACTTGAAAATTTTTGTTGCATGTATTTCTTTCCTTTAGCATGTCACATAAATTTCATTATAAAGTCATGGACCGGTTATGAAACTGATAAGCAATAGGCTCGGTAGCTAGCATGGAAAGTTTCAAAATGAAGCAGCATTGTGATTTTTATCAAACAAATAGTAGTACTAAAAGTGCTCCCTTGACTGAATATTGTCATGTTCTTTTATCAGGACAAGTGTATAGATTGCGAAATCCTAGTGCGAGGTATCTGGCTTCATTATCAATTTATGATTCTGCCAATCCAACTAAAGATTGGGAGTTTCCGCAGTTATCATCTAATAGAAATGGCGCACATGTCTCTAAATTCGGTGACGGTACTCCTGCTTCAAATGAAATTCCTTTAGAGAAGGATTTTTTTATGTTGCCAAGTCAGCTTTCTGCATCCAAGGTAAATACTCTGATTTTGACATCTAACAATTAGTGTCTGTTTTGTATAATAGATGGATGTCCAAGTTACAGAGAAGCACAAATAAATGATAAGGATAGTTTCAAAAGTGTTGTATGTTATGGAAGTTGAATGGATCAAAGAGGGAAGTGAAGTGAGAATATAATACTAACAAGTTGACAAAGGGTTTCTAAATTTATATGTCTTCTCTCATGACCACCCTTCATGTAATTCACCACATAAAGGATATCAGAATCTGTTAACCTTCAGCTCATTTACTGTTTTTCTATGACAGCAAAAAGAATGTCATTACAGAGACAGGG
Organism: Astragalus membranaceus; assembly: GCA_039519185.1. Lineage (NCBI taxonomy): Eukaryota > Viridiplantae > Streptophyta > Magnoliopsida > Fabales > Fabaceae > Astragalus > Astragalus membranaceus. Next base: position 46,293,180 of record CM076848.1, read on the forward strand.
CGGCTGAAAGAAGAAACTTGCATGGTGGCTTTGGTGTGGGTCCAGGACAGAAGAATCTGGCAGACGGTTATAATACTCCATCATCACTTGATGCTTCTCCACAAGAAGCTGCAGCAGAGGCCTTGAATATGTCGTTTGGACCAGGTAGTTATGCCAGGAAGCTTCTAGAAGGCATGGGTTGGAATGAGGTATTATTTTAGTTCTCACTGTCTTCAAGTCGGAGATATTCCATTTCTCTAATGATGTTCTTGAGATTTTCTAATACAATTGCAGTTTTTCGTATTCAAAAACTATATCACCTAATTTATATGAAGAATTATACCAATATACACCCTCTCTCATCTATCGTTAAACCATGTACAATAATACTTTTATCACAAATTTGTCCAAATGGCTTGTATTATGCACATATATACGATTTGTATAGGCATTAACCATTCTATATTACTTCCTATCATTGTGCAGGGAGAAGGGCTTGGCGGCTCTACCAAAGGCTTAGTGGAACCTATCCAACCAGTTGGAAACATGGGCAGTGCGGGTTTGGGATGGGCTCGTCGAAATTGACAAAAAGAATAAAGCAGACTATGCACAGAAACTTGACCCGCTGGTCCACCATTATGATGCCACCGTTCAAGGGGTGTTTGGAACCAGGTCATTTTCACTGGGCGTTCTGAAGCTACAAGAGAGCTATTTACAGTGCCCAGTTATTGAATTTTGAATATTTTCCTACCTCCCCTGGAACCAACCAAGTAGCATGACAAAATATTACTACAAAACAGCACCCGATGTAACGAGGACTATATTCCATTAAGAGCAAGAGCAAAATCGTTCATCATGAACTTCAAAATTTCCACAGTTGCATGTTCGCTCAAAAATGGGGTCTATTAAATTAAATCTATTAAATTAAATCAATATAATATACAACTTCCAGTAAAAACAAATAAATAAATGTTTCTCAAAAAAATCAAACATATTAGTTGGTAGCTTCCTCAGTTAAGTTCTTTTGTTGGAGCTCATGTTTCAGTCTTTGGATCTCCTGATCTTTCTCTTCTAGCTTATCTTGCAACATAAGAACCTGCAGTAAAATCCATAAGTAGGGTTCCGACAGTAATGTGGTTAGTTACTAATCTCAAAATTGTTTGATGTCAAATTGTTAGAAAGCATTTATGCAGGGCAGCTTTTACAAACCCGTACCATTCAGACAAGGGCAGCTTTTTTTTTAGCAGCAAGGAACACTGATAAGAAATTCTAAAATTGTAAGCATGTTTGTAGAATGGGGATTCACTAGCTTTTGTGTCCTTAATGATCCCATAATTTATAGTACCTTTGCAGCTATGTAATCTCATAGTTGAAAAAATTTCAAAAAAAAATCTCGTAGTTGAAATTTATTTATGTTTAACAAATTATAATTAAATTAAATCTAAGTTACTTGATTAAATATCAAACTTTTAAATTTTGAGAATCTATGACTGAATTTACAAAAAAAAAAAATAACTGTTAGATTGGTAAAAATTAATGTCTGAAGTATTACCACGTCATAAAATATTTCTTACTTGAATTAAATGGCCATGTACATCATATAAAAAATATCAAATGTTTATCTTGACAGAATGTACATACCCAACGTTTTTTTGACAGGATGTACATACCCAATGTTTTTTCCTCTAAATTAGGCATATTTATAGACAAGTGTTCTGAGCGTTTGGTACAAGTGCGTAACAAGGAGATTCATAGCGCACCAGAATGGTATGCTCTATTTTCCAGGTAGGTATAATTTCGATATATTCTGCACAAACCTTACATTTTCCTGGGTAGGCTAGAAAATAGAAATGAAGATTTAAATACAAAAAGTTGAGTTTAAAAACATCAAATCTAAATTTCTATCAATCTAGGACCTTAACTTAAAAAGAATGAAATGCCATAAAAATGTTTACTTAGATATTATTTTTTCTTTTTTTACATGTTAATCAAATGAAAATAGCATCCTCTTTTTTTTTGACAATCAAATACCATCCTCTTACACTTCTAGATCTTACACTTCTAGATTCAAAATCATCTACTTATTCATGTTGTATTATTAGCTTTCTAAAACTTAACATATGCTTGTTTAGTCTATAATAAGCATCTATTTAATTAATATCAGCACTCATTCATGCCATGTAATGTAAGCCTTTTTCTCAATACATTAGTTGAGTTCCTTAAATGATTTCAGCAGTGTCGAGGGGTCAACAATAACTTCCACCTTTCCCACCTCAAAATGTTTGTAAGAACCAAGGATTTTAAAATTGAACATGCATTGCAAATTTAAATAACATAAAAGTAGGAAAGGAGGGAGAAGTGAAAACCATTTCATTCGATCTTTCCACATCATTTGTCAGTCCTTCCATGTGCTTCTGCAACCCTGTAGTCAATGCTAAGGATCAATGTTTACATAAATTGCAAATGTATGGCCATATATGTATAGATACATCAATCCATAGACAACTAACAACCCCTTTAATACAATATTTATAGATACGAAAACATAATTAGTCAACAACTTTTTTCACCCCACACACCCTATGTTCCATGGGTACAGGTACGAGTAGGTGCCTAAGGTACGGGTATGCTAGTATAATTTTAAAATATAGAAAAAGTAGGATATAAATTAGGAAAGACTATACTATAATGTAATAAGGAAAGTATCAAAAACATTAAAAAAGGAACGGAAAAACTTTATTTTTTTTTTTTGCTAAAAGACAATCATATATTTATATATTGGGCCACAAGTGCGGACCAATAAGTACCCACGACCACGAGTAACCAACGAGTCCAATACCAAGTGCGAGTACGGTGCAGGTACGTCTTTAATTTTGAAGTACCCATGCAGCAGTGGCTACACCTAACAAACATTTAACATGTTCAAAATATCCTACAATCAATATTTATAACAATATTTTTAGCATATTATTATGATTTAAATGGATAGTTTTATAGTCACCCGCCAACAAAGTAGCATGATTATAAATACAAATGCACTTAATGAATCTGATATCAAAGGTAAGGTGCAGGGACGGAGCCAAGATGTGAGTAATGGGGGGGCTAATTTTAAAGCTACTTCCACTTTGTTTGATACTTTTCCTAAAAATTTCTTTGGTTTTAAAAAAGTTTTAGTTTAATTTAAAAAATGAGTTCCTACATGAGTATTTGGCCAGCAATGTTGACTTTTGTTGAATTGAATAATTTGTTATAGGTGTGGGTGTTAAAAAATGTATTGGGTAGCAACATGGACTTTTCTTGGATTGAATAATTTGCCATGTGTGGGTGCAATATAAAAGAATGTTAAACTTTAGGGGGGGCTTGAGCCATGGGAGGCTCTCATGTGCCTCCGTCCCTGGTAAGGAGACACATCAGTTACAGAGTGGTAAGAGTCGAAGTATTGAAAAGCCAGAACATAGTGAAATGAAATTCATTTAACCAAAAACCTTCAAATTGACTTCTGAGTTGTGCATTCTGAGACTTCTGCAATGCATGTTTCATTGCTAATTCATGTATCTGCACACCAAAAGAAAAGGAAAAAGAAGACTATCACAAATAACCATAACCATAAAATACATTGGGCACATTAAGCTTTTAGCTTAATTGCCGTGTGAATGCATGCAGGTGTAAAATTCCATCCAGTTACTACCACAACACATGAGTGAAAAAGGAAATTGTGACAAATAAGGCATAAAACAAATAAGAGGGTAGCACCTTCCCCTCAGAAGCTTGATTTCCAATCTCCTCATTTTCCTCCTGCAGGGTTCTACACTTGGCCATCAGCATCTTCCCCATCTTGCTTTGGGGAGTAAAACTTACAGCAGAAATGTTATCTTGCAACTCCTTTACTTTTTTGTCCTTTTCCTCTACTAAACTCTAATATCCAAAGAGAACTCTTGTAAGAACTACTAAAAGTAAAAAGGACTAAAATGGAGTAACATAACTACTAAAAGTTGTTAATATATAGGCAATGAGGACGGGAGATGTATACAAAAGAACAAGACAACACATCAGATATGCACTATAAAGCATCGGCATAAGACATGAGTATGATGATGATGACTCTGAATTAACTTCTGAAATTTAAAGGTAATAAACCATACAAAAAAACATTTACACATACAAAACCACCCTCTATCATAGAAATTATCTACTTTTTCTCGTAGGTTTTAAGCACCGTCTGCAATGTGCCCGCATACAAAAAGTATAAAGCTTGGCTATGCACGTTTGTACCTTATGTTTTTGTTTGGTTTTGTTCCATTTCATTTTGTGACTTCCAAATAACAGAACTCTCTTAATAAATTCCCCCAGTGAACATGGGATAGACTTACTGCTATGTAACAAAACTGAATGATGATGATGATGATGATGACTCTGAATTAACTTCTGAAATTTAAAGGTAATAAACCATTTACACATACAAAACAACCGTCTATCATAGAAATTATCTACTTTTTCTCGTAGGTTTTAAGCACTGTCTGCAATGTGCCCGCATACAAAAAAGTATAAAGCTTGGCTATGCATGTTTGTACTTTGTGTTTTTGTTTGGTTTTGTTCCATTTCATTTTGTGACTTCCAAATAACAGAACTCTCTTAATAAATTCCCCCAGTGAACATGGGATAGACTCACTGCTATGTAACAAAACTGAATGATGATGATGATGACTCTGAATTAACTTCTGAAATTTAAAGGTAACAAACCATTAAAAAAAACTCATTTACACATACAAAACCACCGACTATCATAGAAATTATCTACTTTTTCTCGTAGGTTTTAAGCACTGTCTGCAATGTGCCCGCACACAAAAAGTATAAAGCTTGGCTATGCGTGTTTGTACTTTGTGTTTTTGTTTGGTTTTGTTCCATTTCATTTTGTGACTTCCAAATAACAGAACTCTCTTAATAAATTCCCCCAGTGAACATGGGATAGACTTACTGCTATGTAACAAAACTGAATGATGATGACTCTGAATTAACTTCTGAAACTTAAAGGTAATAAACCATTAAAAAAAACCATTTACACATACAAAACCACCGTCTATCATAGAAATTATCTACTTTTTCTCGTAGGTTTTAAGCACTGTCTGCAATGTGCCCGCATACAAAAAGTATAAAGCTTGGCTATGCATGTTTGTACTTTGTGTTTTTGTTAGGTTTTGTTCCATTTCATTTTGTGACTTCCAAATAACAGAACTCTCTTAATAAATTCCCCCAGTGAACATGGGATAGACTTACTGCTATGTAACAAAACTGTTTATCATAAATGTTAATAAGATGTTTCTTTGCTTTATCTCAACCAACCTTCTCCTAGTGCAACATGAGTTACGATACCCAAATTTTCCCACTTCCCTGTGTCCCTTACAAAGAGAGAAACCAAACTTGATTCAATAGAAGTGAGGGTCAAGTTAAATGGCAAACCTTTAAGCGCTTGAACTCTTCATGAACAGCCGGATCTAGCAATAACCTCCTTGCCTGAAAATTATATTCCAAATGACATCAAGGCATTGGAGAATTAAAAAACAAAAATGGAATGCAAGATACAGCGAACTAATTGTTGAAGTTGCACAGCAGGGTTAACTTCTAAATAACATGTAGATGATCAAGATATAAACAAAGATGCCACAGTTGTAAAAATAGAAAAGAAAACAGTGAAGTAAAAATACGTGAAAACAACTCTAACAACAATTCAATGTCATTCCTCATTTGTCACAGGCAGCGACCGAGTTTGCTTAAATTCAGTGAAAAAGTGCAATAACTAAGCAATTTCCTACTAGGCAAAGTCGACTACATGGATCAGACGCCAGAAATGCCCCGCCACCGCCACATTTTAAGTGCATTAAGAAAAGTCATCAGTAGGGCGAACTTATACCTATAGGTCCCTTAAGCATATGTTATGAACATACCTGCATTGATGGCGGCTTGAGTTGTGCTTTCAGATCCCGCATAACAGTCTGGAAGTTTTCACACAGCCAAAAACAAGGAATAAGAACAACAATAATGGATCTGACAGATCAATTCAGGAGCTTTAGCAGTCAACACCGTACTGAAAAGACTCGAGGAGCATTCTGATATTTCTTTATCATTTAACAGAGCCATCAATAAAGTAAAGAACACTTTCTTGAAAAATTATAGAACACAATGTTGACAATTATCTGATATTCTTTATTCTCAGATGTAAATGATAAAGTGTGAGAGAAATAAAGACTTCCCTTCAGATTTCTTCATACTTCCTTAATACATACTTTCTTGAAGGGATATAAAGGGACTTAGGTAAGTACTAGTTATATATGGGGTACATAAATAATATATAATAAAACAAAAACAAAACAAAATTAGTTGTTTATTATTTAAGTTATTTTAGGCTAGTTTATTTATGAATAATGATCGAATCAACTCTAAGATGATAAATTACTATCTTATGGCTTCAAAGTCTAATTATTCATAGTCTTAGATTTTGGGATGTTACAAATGAGGTGGATACCAAAAAGAAACAAATACCCATAGTCACACACAGTCATGCTAAGCAAGGTAGTTAAAGTCGAGATTTTATGCATAATCGGAAAGGGGAGGTAAACTCGCAAAATCCTAGAATCGTAACACTAATCGTAAGATTATACAAATTTATAAAACTGATTTATATATACTTATTAAGTCATTTGTGCATATAAAAGAGCACAAGTAAGATAATTAGAATTTAGAACTTTAAATTACCATTCAAACTTTCAAATACTTCAATAAATTCTAATTCATAATTCAAAACATCATAATTCAAAACATAGATAAACGACTTAAACTAGCAAAATGATACCCAAAACAAATCTGTCCAGAAACTGAAACAAAAAATGAAGCCATATTTGGAAGAGAAATAGAAGAAATACGCAGGCCAGAGAGTGAGTGGTGGGTTCAATGTAGAAGTAATAGCCAGAGAGTTGGTGGTTTAGAAGAAAAACTGAAAGCCAGGGTAGGGAGAGTTCGTGGGAGTAATTTTAACAGTAAAGTTGGTGGTTTCTCTTATTTATAGAGCAGTGAAGTTAGGGAGTAATTTTAGTAGTTTTCTTTTACTGCAATAACAACATTAAGTTATTACCTCTGTTTTCAATAAAAAAACTCAATTTTCAATAAAAAAAGAACCTATTTTCAAGGTTAATGATGGGTAGACCATTGCAAACCCTAAAAACCCAAATCGGGTCAGCTTCTAACCCGAACCAACACACCAAAAATGGGTCATCTTCTTGACCCGGCAATACAGAAAACGAAACGCGCACTTGAAGCATGAGAAAACCCTAGCGCCGCCTCGTTCTTCCCACCTGATTCGCGAGCAGAAGCGCACACAGATCGTAGATGATACGATTTAACGTTTTTAATCGGCGATTACACGCGATTCTACCAAAGAACGACTCTGCTCATACTCTGAATCGTTGACGGCTGGTGTAATCGCGATTTCGTGCGATTTTACGTCTCAAATCGCATTTTTAACTACCATGATGCTAAGTGCCAAAACAAACAAGAACCTTAAGTTGAGAATATTACTTACTTTCAACTCTGTTATCTCTTGTTCCCGTTTTGCAAATGTTACAATAAATGCAGCTTCCTTTTTCTTTGCTTTTTCAAGCTGGTAACAAATAGAAAAATGACATAGGGTAATGAAACCTGGTCCAAGGATGATGAATTATTTTGAAGATAAAAAGGGAAATTAGATTCTAAACCTGCTCCCTCAAAGACTCTTCAGAGGATTTCAGGGCCTGAAGATAATTAACCAACATATTTGGCTCTAGAATGAAGAAATATTATATAATTAATCAGGTATACAATAGAATACAAAAAATAACTGTAACAAGATATTTCTCGAGCAATTAATACAGGTATATATTACTTGCAAAAACACTAAGTAGAACAAACCTGGAGTAGTCCCAGCAGGTACCACAGGCTCATTTAGAATTGAAGAATGCCAACTCTGGATCTCAGACTTTGCAGCCTCAAGTTCGTTCTGGAAAATGCAGTTATCTGTCAACTCTTATAAGAAAGGAAAACATACAACTAAACCTAAGATATGACGACTATCATATGTACAACTTTGTACAATGAAACAAAACAACCCTCAAGGTTGTGCGAATATTATATTCTGTCCCAAATCATTGCCATCCAAAAATTATACATGAAAATTTTCAGCCTTTTCATTGTGAACCACTCATGAGTCCAAGTATTAAAGCATATGAATTATACTTAAGTAAATTTCCCTCAGTAACAAAAGTTCAAATTCTTTCATGTAACAAGACTTAAAAATCAAAAAATAAAATGAAAATGATTCCATCCAATAGAAGGGGGCAAACAATGTGAATTCTTGAAAGGAAAACATACTTGGCATGTTGCGAGTTGATCCTTACACTCCTGGAGACTGCAAACATAAAAAGATCCAAAAAAATTAGGCCAAAATGATGTATCCAATCTAAGCAAAGTACATGTTTCGCAATAGCTAATCTGAGAAATACCTCTCGCGAAGTGACAAGATCATTCCCGTCGTTACACCAGAGCCAGCTTCTTCAGATTTAGATTTGGCCTGCATCACAAATTGTGGTTGCATTTCTTTAATGTTGATTTTTTGACTAAGCTAGGCAAATTATTAGTAACCCATATCATAAACAGAGAAATCCATTTCTTCACCAATGCCAACTTCCATTGCTCACCAATGCATAAACAAAGAAACACCGCCAATCAAACACATATAACTAATGTTACTTGAATTTAATGCACCGCCAAGATGGAGCAGGTGAGACTCCAGAACTCAACCATCATCTTCCTCAAACAAAAAATAGTTCAAATTAAACTACTGCAAGAACATGGTAACATCATTCAAGTTGCCTAACTTTCCAAGTTTCTTAAATCCAAACACTTATCCTATAATTACTAATTACTAATCCAACACAGTCAAAGAAAAAAATAAGACCATAAGCTGACATGCCATAAGCTAAAATACATCGCGATTCGCACAACAGATTGGTGTAAGAAGTTACCTTCTTCGGTGCAAAAGGATCGTTGTCATAATCTTCTTCGTCGTAGTCTGGAGATGGTCTCTTATTACCTACGTTTCCCAACAACGGAGCAATCAAACAGAATCAACACAACAACCAACAATTTTGAGAAAAAACTGTTCAGTATCAAAATAAAAAACCTGATTGCCTTCCGCCAAATTCGCCTCCAAAATCGAAGTCCTATGATTGGCAGAATCGAAATTTAGGTTAAAGGGAACAGCGAGAAGGAAAAGAGGAAATCAGAGAAGGCAGTGGCGAGGGGTTTAAACACTTACCTCGTCAAAATGAGCAGGGGAAGCCATGAACTTCAAAAACCCTAACTATAGCAGAGATAGGGAGAGCGATGGTGAGAGTCAGAGAGAGGTGTGAAAGAGAGGCAGCCTTACAATACGGCTAGGTTCTTTGCGACGGAAGCAAAATTGAGAGGAGTAATGCAAAACCAATCACGTGACCGTTAACCTTTGATCGTTCGTTAGTAACAAGCGCTTAACAGAGACACACCGCCGGGTGTGCCATTTCTGATGCGGATTTTGAGTTCTGAATCTTCTGATTCACCGTGGCGCCTTCTTGGCCATTTTTTGGAGGCTTTTTTTTTACCCCCCTATCATACCCTGTAACCCCGTAATTCACCAAACGGACGATTTTATCCCTGATTTTTGACTTCTGGAATTACGCCAAAACACATAATTTCGGAAGTCAATTTTTTTGACTTCCGGAATTATGTCGTTTGGATAATTTCAGAAATCTTTTAAAAATCGTGTTCCGGAATTACCTCAAAAAATGATAATTCCGAAAAACCTTAGTTTAGAACTTTCCCGAATCACCTCAAAAGAGGTATTTCTGGAAATACCTCCGGAAATACCTCTTTTGAGGTGATTCCGGAAAGTTCAAAAAATTGGCTTCCAGAATTATCCCATTTTGACGTAATTCCGAACATTTTTAAAAAAATCAGTTTTCTTTTAATTTGTTGAGGGGTATTTTAGGGATTAAATGGGTTATGGGGGTATAAGGGATAAGACGGGGGGGTAAAAAAAAAGCGTTTTTTTGACAGTGCTATATAAAAGGCTAAAATAGGTCCTTTATTTTATTTTATTTTTTAAATTTCCATACTTTATATTTTAAAAGATTCGTTTTTTATCTTTTCAAAATAATTTAAAATGGTTTTTCTGTTAAGTGGAAGTTAAACAAGGCTTACGTGGACAGTGATGTGGATAAATTTTCCACGTAAGCAGCTGATTGTGCTATTAGACCATTATATATTTTTTCATTTTGGTCCCTTATCTTTTTTAAAATATTCGTTTACGTATTTTATCTTTTTAAAAATATTAATTTACGTCTTTTATCTTTCCAGTTGATTAAAATGATCCTTTTAGTAAGTGACTGTTAATAATGTTTCCTGTTTTTTCGTTTTCATCTTTTACCTTTTTTAATATTCATTTCTTTTGTTTTTCACAGTTAATTAAAAAAATTTGATGGATGGTACGAAACCAAAAGTTAAGAACGGCCCATAATAAAGCATTGCCTCTCTATTAACTTTTACCTAGTGAAATACGTCAAAACCCGAGCTTTCTCGTTTTATGATTGTTTGATGTGTGTGAATTCTTACATTTGGTATAAAATTTTCTAAATATTTTAGCAAAAAAAAAATTCTGATAATAAATATAATTGATCTTAATAAATGGTTATTCCATTAATGTGTAATAAAAAAGAAAATTATTCTCTTGCGCTAATATAGAAATTAAATAATAAATAAAAAATTTGAGAATTATTCAAGTTTTTTTTGACAATAGAACGAGAATTATTTAAGTTGAACTTTCGCCACTTGGGTTCTATTTTCATTTTTAATTTTTTTAATTCACTTATGTTCTATTAATTAAGACCAATCGTATTTGTTACGAGAAAAATTTATACGAAACGTAAGAATTCACACACGTCAAACAATTATAAAACTAGAAAAGCTCGATTCTTGACATACTTATCTAGATAAAAGGTAACTATATATATATATATATATATATATATATATATATATATATATATATATATATATATATATATACCAAGAGGCACGACCTCTTACCAGAAACTGTTCTTATTCGTGTTTTTAGAAGCAAAGCATAACTTAGATAAATAATTCATAATTCAAAGTTAATATCACATTCCTACTTCCCCATCTAGGTTGATAGTCGTAAGACCCGGCGGATAGGGCAAGAGGACTATCACTTAGATCCACCTTTAAAAGTCCTTGGTCAAAGGAATTAGAAATATATGTGAACGGACTTGGGTTTGATCTATGAAACAAATATAATTAACTTCAAAGTATGTTTTAGAAAATAATTTCTAGTTTAAGTTTAATATTTAGTTGAGGTGGCTTTGTTTTGATCTTTGAACAAACATAGTTAACTCCAAAGTATGTTTTAGAAGATGACTACTAGTTCAAGTTTAATATTTATATTTCTAAAGAACCAAGTGAAGGAGGCTATGATATTAATGGGCGAGGAAATCCATATCTTTCTATGACAAAAGCCTTTTCCTCACATTCACCTCCTTCAAGTTCTGTACCTTCATATTCTTCTATGAACGAAAATCAAAATCAATTTTTTAAAAATATCAATCAAAATTTAGACAGTTGGGGTATTCCAAAAGTACCTCACAAAGATCTTTGCAATCTTGAAAATCAATCTTCTTTATCTAAATTTATTATAGATAAGGAATCCCTTAAGAAAGAATTCTATTCTTAGGAATGGTCTCCTCACAGAGAATGGTTCTTTCAACATTATCAGGGACACAAAAGAAAGAAAATCCAAGAGAAATTTTATAAATTTCTCAAACAAGTCAAATTCAACATTCCTTTCTTTGATTGGTTTCATGCGTATACCATCAAAGAGGATATCAATTACCCTTTCCAAATAGACTTAGTTGGAAGGAAAACTTTAGAAGTTATTACAGTCTGGCATCTAAAATATGGTCAAATTGTTCAATCTGAACTTCCACCCAAAGTACCTTTTGCTCTTAAAAGTAAAGAGCAAGCTACTCCTGTTATGGCCTCCCTCTTTAAAACCAAAACTGATGAAGAGCCCATATCAGCCAGAGATATTAGAGATCTCATGGAACAATCCAATTATACAAACAAATACCTTCAAGCTTTAGGTGATTTTAATAGTAGTAGGAAAGGCAAAGAAGTTTGTCTTGACTCAAGACCCGAGTCATCAACATCTTCCTCTTCCACTCAAATAGAAAAACCCTTATTCAATCCCTATAGAATTTCTAAGAACCTCAAGAAAACCTTACAGCGTACTGATCCTAAGGTTTACATCAAAGAAGAAATTGGTGACGCTAAAAAGGAACTTTTAGCGAAAGTCAATAAGCAATTAATTCTTCTTAAAACAACTGCTCCTGACACGCCCTCACCCAAGGGCATTAGGACTATCAATATGTTAGGAGAAACTTCTCCCAACCAAACTGAAATTATCAGCCCAAGGACTGATATTTTCCCCATCATCCACAACCCAAAGAATCAATGGAGAAAAGAAACTAAACTTTATTATCCTAGAGCTACGGCCCCTGATCTTCTTTTAGAAGAAAATGAGACCAATTTTAAAATCTTTAGTGCTAATAATGTTTATGAATGGAACATTGATGGAGAGAATGAGTATGGCATAACCAAAATCCTTCAAAATATGACCATGGTTGCCACTGCTTATGAAACCTCCAATAATTGTCCTGAAAGCTTGATCATTGAAATCCTTGTTGCAGGATTTTGTGGCCAACTCAAAGGCTGGTGAGATAATTATCTCACTAAAGATGCCAAGCAGTTAATCCTCATTGCTGTTAAGCAGGATTCTGATGCAACCCTATCTTAGATAATGGTGACTATATCACAGATACTATTAATACCTTAATCTTTACAATTGCCCAGAGTCTATACCAAAGAAGATAGCCAACAGGTTTTTTGGAAAGAAAATTTCCTAGCAGGTCTTCCCAAATCCTTAGGAGATAAAGTTAGGGACAAGCTTCGTGGCCAGAACCCTAATGGGGAAATCCCCTATCAGCAATTAAGTTATGGTCAACTTATTGCTATCATCCAAAAGGTTGCTTTAAGGATATGTCGAGACGACAAAGTACATCAACAACTCTCCAAAGAAAAGGCCCAAAATCGTAAAGATTTAGGGACGTTCTGTGAACAATTTGGTCTTCCCTGTGCTAAGAAAGCTAAGTCCAAGCCCAAACCAAGATCCAACTACAATCTGCCCAAGCCAAATTACTATAGAGAGAAACACTCTCATAAACCCAGACCACAGGTTACTGGTCAATTTACAAAAGGGCATTATAGTAATGATACTAATAATAGCCCTAAAGAACCTACCATTTGCTTCAAATGTGGCAAACCTGGCCACATCAGTAGGAATTGTAGGATCATAGAGAAACTTAAAGCCCTAAATTTAGATCCAAATATCGAAGATAAGATTAACAATTTGTTAGTCCAATCTTCAGAAGAAGATTCTGATTCTGAATCTTCTGACCAATCTTCTGAAAATTTGAACCAAATCCAAGAGGATGATTTAACAGATTCCTCTAGCCATATTAATGTCCTCACTCGAGAACATGATCTTCTCTTTGAGGCTATAAATGCTATTCCAGATCCCCAAGAAAAGGAAAAATACCTTAACAAGTTAAGGTCCACCCTTGAAACAAAACCCCCTAAGAGTCCTCTCGTAACCAATAGGTTTAACCTTAAAGATACCTTTAAGAGATTAGAGAGAACTAGTGTCAAACCTGTTACTATTCAAGATCTTTAGTTCGAAATCAACAATTTAAAGATTGAGGTTAAAGATCTGAAGCAGAAAAAGGCTAACCACTAGTCAATCCTAGATCAATGGAATAATTATGGGGCTGAGAATGATTCATCTTCCGAAGATTCTGCTACCAAGGAAGATGAAGGGGTTGAAGTTCCCAATGATGATTTTTTAGGTCTTATCAATTATGTTAGGATTCAGAAGTTCTACATAAACATGAAAATTGTTATAGGAGAGTTTACCCTTGAGACTATTGCTCTATTTGACACTGGAGCAGATTCCAATTGCATCTTAGAGGGTCATGTTCCTACAAAAAAATTTGAAAAGACTTCTGAACAACTTAGTGCTGCTAACGGTTCTAAGTTAAAAATCAATTATAAACTATCTTCGGCTATTATTGAAAATAAAAATTTCAAAATTAATACATCATTCTTTCTTGTTAAGGATTTGAAAAACAAAGTGATTTTAGGAACTCCCTTCATAATATCACTTTTCCCTTTTCAAATAACAGAGAATGGCATAATAGCCCAGCATTTGGGTAACCCATTATCTTTAAGTTTCTGAGAAAACCTTTTATTAGAAACTTGAACCCTATCTCTTATAAAGAAAGTCAAATCAATTTTCTTAAAGAAGAAATATCTTTCAGAAACATTGACAATCAGTTGCAAAGGAAGGATAGTCAATTTAAGGTTAAAAGTCTCTTCGAACAGATCCAAACTACCATTTGTTCTGACTTACCTAATGCTTTCTGGGAAAGAAAGCATCACATAGTTGAACTTCCTTATGAAAAGGGATTTCAAGATAGACAAATCCCTACCAAAGCTAGGTCGATTCAAATGAATCAAGATCTTCTCCTGGTTTGTCAAAAGGAAGTCAAAGACCTTTTAGATAAGAGACTTATTTGCAAGAGTAAAAGTTCATGGTCTTGTTCTGCCTTTTATGTCAATAAACAAGCTGAGATTGAAAGAGGAACTCCCAGACTTGTCATTAATTATAAACCTCTCAATCAAGCTCTTTGCTGGATTAGGTACCCTATTCCCAACAAAAAAGATCTCCTTAAGAGACTTCATGATGCAAAGATCTTCTCTAAATTTGATATGAAATATGGTTTTTGGCAAATCCAAATAAAAGAAGAAGACAGGTATAAAACTGCCTTCACTGTCCCCATTCGGTCAATACAAATAGAATGTCATGCCTTTTGGCTTAAAAAATGCCCCCTCTGAATTTCAAAGAATCATGAATGAGATTTTAATCCTTATTCAAAATTTGCCATTGTCTATATTGATGATGTTCTAATTTACTCTCAATCTTTTGACCAGCATCTCAAGCATATCAGCATATTTATTTCTATTGTTAAAAGAAATGGTCTTGCTGTCTCTAGAACAAAAACCAGTTTGTTCCAAACTAAAATCAGATTTCTTGGTCACAACATTCACCAAGGAACAGTTGTCCCTAACAGTTGTCAAATCATTGATAAAACCCAGTTGCAAAGGTTTCTAGGATGTCTTAACTATGTCTCAGACTTCTTCCCGCAACTTAGTAATCTCATCAAACCCCTCCATGATCGTCTAAAAAAGGATCCTCCTCCTTGGACAAATGTTCATACTAATGTTGTCAAACAGATTAAGTCTCATTTAAAGGAGCTTCCTTGTCTGTATCTTCCCAATCCCGAAGCTTTTAAAATTGTTGAAACTGATGCCTCTGACATTGGCTATGGTGGCATTTTAAAACAAAAGGTTTCTGGAAAAAAACAAATCATTTCTTTTACTTCTAAACACTGGAACCCTGCACAGCAAAAATATTCTGCTGTCAAAAAGGAAGTTTTAGCCATTGTTTTGTCTATTTCAAAATTTCAATCTAATTTACTTAATCATAAATTTCTTGTTCGGGTTGATTGTAAATCCGCAAAAATATTTTACAAAAGGATGTCAAAAATCTTGCATCAAAACATATTTTTGCCATATGGCAAACTATTCTAAGTATATTTGATTTTGATATTGAATATCTTAAAGGATCTGACAATGCTCTCCTTGACTACCTCACTCGTGAATATTTACAGGGAAATAAGTAAGTTCTCTTCCTCCTCACGAGGAAAGGGAAGAAAAAACCCGAATCTGTTTGTTATATCTATTGCCCCCAAACATCACAATAAACCCAGTAAAAACTCCAAACTCACCATATTTACCCCCCAAACCCTTATTGTTCATTCTCCCTCAATTTTCAAAATGATCTTCAAAATGATTTTCAAAATGTTTTTCAAAATGTTTTCCAAATTGATCTTCAAATTGTTTTTATCAAATTTTTCGTGTCTTTTTTCTATTAAGTTTTTATCAAATGGTGGCCTCTTTTTTCTTATCAATCTGCCTAGTTTTCCTGCATCTCTAGCAGCTTCAGCCTCTGAAGACATTGTTCTGGAAAGAAACAAGCTTCTTCTTCTTCATTGAAAGACAAAAGTCTTCAATAATTTCATCTATTTCAAGACAATCATGCCAGAAGACAACTGGCATACAAAAGGTACTATCAATTACTTCCCATCCTGTCATTCATGCCAGAAGACAAGTGGCAGACAAGTGGAATCTTCAATCTTCGTTCAAGACAATCTTGCCAAAAGACAAATGGCATCTCCTATCAAATCCACCGAAAAGCAAATAGTGCAGCATCATCAAAAGCAAGAATATTCTCATGGAATATGCTTTTCAAAAAAGCACTGTTACTATTCCTGGATTCCTTCTGCTAAGTGCCCTTTACTATTCCTAGTTAGTGCACTTTACTATTCAATCCTTTCTTTTCCTTTATATACGTGCTTAGGCATTTGTTAGAAGCACAACTAAAATTATCACAAGTCTAGAGAGAAGTCAGAGAGTCTTGCTTGTAAGCCTGACCTCTTACCTCCTTCCCTCTTCTTCTTCTTCTTCTTCTTCTTCTTCTTCTTCTTCTTCTTCTTCTTCTTCTTCTTCTTCTTCTTCTTCTTCTTCTTCTTCTTCTTCTTCTTCTTCTTCTTCTTCTTCTTCTTCTTCTTCTTCTTCTTCTTCTTCTTCTTCTTCTTCTTCTTCTTCAATCTTTCTTTCTTGTTTTTCAATCTTGTAATCTGTTTTCCTTTTCAATCTATAATCTTATGGAAGGCTTTGCCTCCTAAGTTTTTATATATACTATTTAGTTTTCTGCATTTGTTTCTTGGAATGCTCTGCCTCCTTTTAATCTTATGTTTTAATTCTGTTATTCTCTTTAGTTAATTCTGTTGCAGTCCGTCTGCTACCTACTTCTCTTCTGTCTATTTAGTTTGTTTTAGTCTCTGCTTCCGAACCCCTCTCTAGATTAAAAGAACCATTCTCAGTGAGGAGACCATTTCCCAGAATAGAATTCTTTCTTGAGGGATTCCCTATTTATAATGAACTTAGATAACATCATAAGGTTCATTAAGGGAGGAGTAAGTGGGTGATTGAATAGATTTGTGGTCTTCTTCATCCTTTTGATGATAAGAAATATTTACAGGGGTTGTGGTTTCAAATCCCTGTAAATGGATAGTGGATCCGTCAGAGAGCGAAGTCATGGTTCTGGAAAGAAGCAAGCTTCTTCTTCTTCATATAAAGACAAAAGTCTTCAATAATTTCATCTCTTTCAAGACAATCATGCCAGAAGACAAGTGGCAGACAAAATGTACTATCAATTACTTTCCATCCTGTCATTCATGCCCGAAGACAAGTGGCAGACAAGTGGAATCTTCAATCTTCGTTCAAGACAATCTTGCTAGAAGACAAATGGCATCTCCTATCAAATCCACCGAAAAGCAAATAGTGCAGCATCATCAAAAGCAAGAATATTCTCATGGAATATGCTTTTCAAAAAAGCACTATTACTATTCCTGGATTCCTTCTGCTAAGTGCCCTTTACTATTCCTAGTAAAGATTAAGATGAACTAAAGAGAAGGTTAGATCCTGATCCAAATAGATAGTACCTTTTGGTGACTAGGCACTATTGATGGAAGATGCCATTTGTCTTCTGGCATGATTGTCTTTGACGAAGATTGAAGATTCCTCTTGTCTGCCACTTGTCTTTTGGCATCATTGACAGGATGCAAAGTGATTGAAGATACCTTTTGCTTGTTGCAGTCCCCTTACTATTCCTCTCTCTCTCTCTCTCTCTCTCTCTATATATATATATATATATATATATATATATATATATATATATATATCGACATTGTCATATTATGGGCCATTCTTCACCTTTTGTTTCGTATCATCCATCATTTTTCTTTTTTATTAGCAGTGAAAAGATAAAAGACGTAAACCGACATGTTAAAAAAATAAATGACGTACATGAACATTTTAAAAAAGATAAGGGACGTAAACGAGTATTTTAAAAAAGATAAATGACGTAAATAAATATTTAAAAAAAGATAAGGGATGAAAACGAAAAAACTTATAATGGTCCAATAGCACAGTCATCTGCTTACATGGCCAATTTATCCATGTCATTGTCCATGTAAGCCCTATTTAACTTTTACTTAACGAAAATACCATTTTAAACTATTTTAAAAAGGAGGATTGATATTTAGTACGAACCCATATGTACGAAATGCAAGAAAACCGAAGGAAACACTAAAGTAAAGTTTACTGATAACACCTCACCCAGATGCGATGGTGATAATTCTTAGGTTCTTGTCTTTCGTTTTGTAATAAGTAGTGTTTTTCTTTAAAAAGATAAAAGACGTAAACAAACCTTTTAAAAGATAAATGATGTAAACGAAAAAAAAAAGATGAATGATAAAGGACAAAAATTGTATTTAAAAGGTTACAAATTGCTCTCGGTCATTTATGGTTTGTTTGGTTAAGGAAAGAAAGATAGAGGAAAAGGAGGGAAAGGAAAAAAGGGAAAAGAAGAGAAAAAGAGTAGAAAATGATATGATTGTTTAGTTGTTTGGTTTGGGTGAAAGCGGAAGGTAAGAGGAAAGAAAGAAAATATTTATAGAATGACCAAAATACTCTTAAATATAAATTGAAAAGAAAACAAAAATGTAAAGTTTACTCCCGCCAATACAAAAAGAGAAAATGACTATTTAGTGAAAAGTAAAGATAATTAAAAAAAAGGTTAAATAAAATTAAAATAATTATTTTATTTTTAAAAGTGTAAATAAAATATGACAATATAATAAAGTATCTTGGTAATTTACATTGGAATCCACTCTTTTCTTACTTTTCTTCTCAATTTTGGGAAGAATGGCTTTTTGTGGTTCCCGCCTAAATTTTTTCTTCCATCCCATGCTTTTTTGTTTACCAAAGGGAGGAAAAGATTTAGAAAAATGTGCAATCCCTCCTCGCCTTTCTTTTCTCTCCATTTTCATGGCAACCAAACAATACCCTAAGTTATTTTCTTGATGTAACAAAAAAAGTTATTTGCTTGAGTTTTTTCTTTTTTATTTTAGTTAGGTCCTTTAACGTGAACATTACATAACATTTTCTCTTTTTTCATTATCTGATCCAAACAAATTGAGGTAATTGTAATGCGAGTGATATGAGATGTAACAGTATGAAATATATAATATACGTGACAACAAAATTACTCTTGGAATCCTTTAACGTAATTTAATTTTTTGATTTTGTCATTTATCTTTATTCTTCTTAGTAAGGTCATTTAAATTTCAAAATGCTAGGAACATTGACATTTTTTTCTAGTTTTTGTTCAACTATGCTAAAAAATGCATGTGGCTCTTAAAGTGCTTATGCGTCTTTTAGTGTTACTCACGCTTGTGACGATTAATGGCCATCTAAATAGGCAATGCAACGGGGCGGGTAGGGGCGGGCGGGTTTGGCATTCCCCGTCCCCGCCCCTACCTCTATCGGGGTCGGGTTTTGCATCCCCCAACCCCGTCCCAAACGGGGACGGGTTCCCCGTGGGTACCAGTTTCCGCCACAATTTATAGGAAAAATACAAAAAATATATTTATAATAATTAATAAAATAAAATAATAATAATTATACAATGATAAAATAAAGTTAAAAGTATTAAAATAGATTTTTTTATAGGAAATAGATCAAAATTAAAAATAAACAAAAATTTATGAAACAAAATGAATGAGTAAATATGCATATAATAAAATAAATAATTAATTTATGTTTTGTCGAGCGGGTTCGGGGCGGGGACAGGGTGGGTATCGACATCCCCGAACCCAACCCCGTCCCCAGTCAAAGCGGGTTTTCCCCGTCAAACTCGGGGCGGGGTCGGGTAGGTACCCGCGAGTTCGGGTGGGTACCCGCGAGTTCGGGTTATGTTGCCATGCCTACATCTAAAATCATAATACAAGTAATTTTTTATTTAAGGGTGCTTCTAGGGTGAGGGAGCAAATCAAATTCCTCACTGATGAACCACTAAAGTTGACCGTAGGATATTGCGTAAAATGCTATGAGTGGCTAAAACTGAATCAACCAGTATTAAATCTCAACCGTTGACGAATTTTTATATTACATCATACGGTTATTTTTAATGGTTCACCGTGAGGGATTTCATTTGTTCCCTCATCCTAAAAGCACCCAATTTTTATTATAATAAACAAAAAATAAAATTAGACTTCAACTCGTCCTTCATAAAACCCAAGAAATTAGGGCTTCTCTTCATCGATCATCTTCTCCATCCTCACGACCTCATCTTCTTCAAAAAGAGAGGATTATGCCTCCATGGAAACTATCCAATTTGTGAGAGCCTCTGTCTTCTCTTTTGACATTCCTTCACAACTTGGCGACCGAAAAGGAGGCAATGCCAATAATTCCTCGCCAACCACAATTGAGGAATCACGTTGGGAAAAGCCACAACTTGGCTTTCAAAATTGCAACACTGACTTTGCTTCTTTTACAAATTACTCATAGGTTGGATCCAACTTATATTTTAGAGCTGATTCAAGCGCTTTCATTATTATAACGCTCTCATGCTCGTTACTGATGTAGGGGAGAAATTATTGTCCTTCTCAAGGGTATTCAACATGCCATTAATCAAGATTTTGATAAGTTATTTTTGAAACTGATTGATGTGAAATTCAAGCAAATCTTGAATATTAGGATCTTTTTTCATGATTAGGTTCCCAATTTCTTGACTCAATCAACCAAAATTAAGAACAACGATAAGATCGCCACAAAATGGAAAGGAAAGAAGGTGGAGATGGAGTGAAGATCGCCACATCTAAGGATAGATGATAAGATCGGTGCGTGATCGCCACAAGGGAGATGAATAGCCCATTGATAAGATCCAATTTGAGTTCTTCCAAGAACCAAGAGAGAGAAAAGTCTATGCTCTCAAAAATCAATTTCTATATCATCCAAGTCTCATTTCCAAAATGTTAAGTTTGCCAATATATACTCTTGGCAATTTACTAAGCACACCACCCTAAGTTTCTAATCACAACCTAATGCCTTAGACAACTACTAGGCTTCTAAAGAGAATTATATCAAAGTACAATTATTACAAATTACAAATAAGAAAGAAAAAAATGTCTAATATATTTTTTTATAAGGAACTAGTCACTAATGACTAGGACTTGGTAAATTTTGTCTTCATTAGATTCTCCTCTAATGGGAATCAACAAAGAGTTAATCCTTTTCTCCATGTCCTCTTGAAGTTTTCTTGCTTTGCTTCTAGTAACCACTCCTTCTTGTGCTTCTTTTCCTTGAGCTGGGAGGTCCTCATCACACCCTCATTCTTTAGAAGAACTCGTCCTCGAGTTAAGGTCATCATCACCTATATCAAACAAAGACAAATCACTTACATTGAAAGTTGCACTCACCCCATAATTTCCGGGTAAATCCATTTTATATGCATTGTCCCCAATCCTTTCAAGGACTTGAAAGGGACCATCTCCTCTAGGTTTGAGCTTGGATTTCCTTTGTGAAGGAAACCGCTCTTTCCTTAGATGCACCCATACCCAATCACCGGGTTCAAAGACAACCCTTTTTCTTCCTTTATTGGCCTTTTTTGCATAGGTCTCATACTTATGTTCAATTTTAGCTTTGACCTTTTCATGCAACTTTTTAACAAATTCGGCCTTAGCCTTTCCATCACTATGTATTATGGAAGAATTAATGGGCAAAGGCAACAAATCAACGAGGGTAAGGGGATTAAAACCATACACAACCTCAAATGGGGAATGGGAAGTGGAACCATGTGGGACTCTATTGTAAGCAAATTCAACCATAGGTAAACAATTTTCCCAAGCTTTAACATTATTTTTAAGAAGAGATCGAAGCAAAGTACCAAGAGTTTGATTTGTTACCTCGGTTTGTCTATCCGTTTGAGGATGACAAGAAGTAGAGAAAAGTAACTTAGTACCAAGCTTACCCCACAAAGTTCTCCAAAAGTGACTTAGGAATTTTGGATCCCTATCTGAAATTATGGTCCTAGGAACCCCATGTAGCCTTACCAGTTCCTTGAAGAATAGATTTGCAATATGACATGCATCATCCACCTTGTGGCATGGAATAAAATGAGCCATTTTTGAGAAACGGTCCACCACAACAAAAATGGAGTCGCGGCCATTCCTTGTCTTTGGGAGACCTAGCACAAAATCCATAGAAATATCCACCCAATGTGTAGAGGGAATAGGGAGAGGGGTATATAATCCATGAGGCATGCTCCTAGATTTAGCCTTTCTACATGTAATGCATTTAGAACATACTTTATGCACATCATGTTTCATTCTAGGCCAATAAAAGTGCTCATACAACATTTCAAGTGTTTTATGCTCCCCAAAATGACCCATCAATCCCCCCGCATGCACTTCTCTCACTAACAATTCCCTAACGGAACATTTAGGAATGCAAAGCCTACTTCCCTTAAAAAGAAACCCATCATGCTTATAATGCCCCTTAAATGCACCATGATCACAAGATGTATATATATTGGCAAAATCAACATCACAAGCATATAGTTCTTTCAAATGTTCAAAACCAAGAATATTAGTTTCAAGAGAGGAAAGTAAAACATGTCTCCTAGATAAGGCATCCGCAACTACATTGCTTTTGCTTTTCTTGTGTTTAATCACATAGGGAAATTGTTCCAAAAATTCTACCCACTCGGCATGCCTTTTATTTAATTTTCCTTGGCCTTTAAGAAACTTAAGAGATTCATGATCACTATGGATCACAAATTCTTTAGGAAACAAGTAGTGTCGTGACCGTGATCCCGACGTAGACGGCTCAAAAATTGATGATTTTAGGAGTCGCCACCCAATTTATTTAATAGGAAAAATTGAGAAAAACCTAACTAGAAGTTATTGGTTTGCGTAAACTAGATTGAGTTCGGGAATCGATTATGCATAGGGAAGGGCAGAAACTTAATCCCACTACACCCCTAGTACATCTGTCATAAGACAGTTACCCTAAATCCGATTGTGCAAATTATAATAAATTACGAGTTATTTGTTTACCCCAAAATCAAGTAAAAAGAATTATTTAGAAATAAATAAAACAGGGACCAATTTAAGAAAATTTAATTTTGACTTGACGGGGAAGCCCCGCTCCTACGTATCCTCCGGTGCAATGAGGAACTCAACAGTCACGTAGTTATTCCTGAAAAAGTTTGTTGGTTGGTTGATTTTATTTTTTTGAAAAGGGTTTAAGATCACCAAGCTGTACAACTCAGGCGTCTTAAACCAGGATTGCAAGGTTGACAAGATGTACATCTCAATCAACCTCGTTTTTAGTTTTTTAGAAAATAGGTGTTAAAAAATGGTTATTTATTGGAAAAAAATTAATTCAGCTTGACGGGGAAACCCCGCTCCTACGTATCTCCGAAGCGGAGAATCAAACGCCACGTAGTTCTTTCTGAAAAAAATATTTTGTGTTTTTGATTGATTTTTATTTTTGAAAGGGGTTTAAGATCAAAGCCGTACAGCTAAAGTCTCTTAAACCGGGATCGACAAGATGTACATCTCGGCCGAACCCATTTTTATAATTTTTATAGGTTTTTTTGTAAAAAAGAAAATTTATTTTGTGAAGAAATAATAAAGAGAAAAAAACGAAAAAGGGGGTGAAACAGTAAAATAGGGGGTGCAGTTAACCACAGGGGGTTGTATTATTAAAACTGGGGTGCAAGCAGTAGCCCATTCCAATTTTTAGTGGGCTGGTCCGTTTCTCCAAAGCAAAAGAAACGAAAAAAAACGTAGGCTTCAGGGGGGTGCGTGGTGTAAAATGCAGGGTGCAAGTAACAATCTGAATAAATAAAAGGGTGAAAGGACGGAAATGCCCCTGACGCTCCTACTATAAAAGCGAAAATCCCAAAAACAGAAACCCTAAAAACTCTCCTCTTCCCACGGCGCCTCACCCCTCCCAAAATGTCAAACCCTAATTTTTTTTCCTCTCCCTCTCTTTGCGCAGTATCTCTTCCCCCTTTCCCCTTAATTTCGTTTCCTCTTTTTCCTTCACCACTGTAAAACCGAATCCCTCTCTCCCTCTTTCCTCCACCACTCTCAACTTCTTCCCTCTCTCAACGACGCTCCTTACTCCCTCTCTCTCAATCCTACTTTCATTTTTTTTTCTTCTCCACCACCGCCTTTTCTTGCTTCCAGATAGAGAAAATAAGGTTCAACATCTCAGTCGTGAGAAGGGAAAAAATGAAGAGGAAAGGGAGGATAGAGTGGACGCGGTGGTCGCTGATGTTTTTTTTTTTTGGGGTGGTTGGCCGTGGACGGCCGTAGACGGTAGCCGTTTTGGGGTGGGTGGCCGTGGGTGCTGGCGATTGCTATTGTGGCGTGGTGCGGTTGGGGTTGTTTGGTGGAGGATATGCGCTGTGGGTGGTGGCCGGCCGTGAGAGGGAGGGGTGATGATGGTGGAGGATGGAGTCGCGAAGGGGAGAGTGGTGTCTTTCGGTGAACGGTGGTTTATTTCACGGCCGGTCGGTTAAGCGGCGGCTCACAGTGGTTGGGGATGGCAGCGTTTTTTTTTGGACAGTGGTGGTGGTCGCCGGAGAAGACGACCGGAGAGGGCGTTTCACGGCCAATGGCCACCGTCCACGGTGCCGGAGTCTATGAGGTGAGCTCTATTATACCCCTTTTTTGTGCTTTTTTTCTTTGGTTCATCTCTCCCATTTTTAATTTTTTTTTACTGACTCATGCTATATTGGGGTGTAAAGAATGGGAAAGAGCTTTTAAGTCCATGCAAATTCATCAGTATAAAGCTTCAACAAAGCCGACTTGACTTTACACAACATGATTACAAAGTGCTAATGACAATCATATTCTTTTGCTTTGAGCTTTTAGTTCAAGAACTAATTCCCAACCTTATGTCTCCCTTCCCTTTTTGAATGCCCCATGAAATCTTCTCACTCAGTACACTTCCTTACGCCTCTTTCCAACAAGTCTCAAAAGAATGATTTGATTCCACGAGTCAAAACTTGATTGGTATCCACCTTGATGCAAGCACACAAAATTCAACTTTCTCTTGTAAAAGAAAAAAAAGTGGATGGACACTCAATGACTTTTAAATTTTTTTTATTTCAAGAAAGATTATGACCAATGAAAATGTGTCCAAGAAAAAAAAATGATGCTATGGAGTGCATGGATATATTTTATGTATGCAAACATACGTCCTAAGATGCAAAGTGCATTTGTTTTGTGATAATTTTTTCGTTTTTATGCAAGAAATGCAATGCAATTCTATTTACTCGTGTAATTATGTATAACATGCAACAATTTTTTTTATGTATAGACAAAGAAAAATGAGAATTCTTATGATGTTATGCTATGACACTGCATGAACTTAGAGCCATCATACCGATGTTTATCCTATGATGCCACATTCAATGTATTTCTTTTATGAGTCACCATGCAATTTTTTTTAATTCATTTGAATATATGCAAATATTTTTTTAGAATGCAACATGATCTTTTATGCATGAAATGCAATGCAATTCTCCTAGTTTTTTTTTACTTTTTTTAAAGGAAATATGCTATGAAGATTGACAAATGACAATACATTTTGATGCACTTACTCCTAAGATATGGACAACATGCGACGATGAAATAGGGAGAAATTTTTATTTTCATACATTTTTTGAATTGTTTTTATGCATGAAATGCAATGCAATTTCTTAGTTGGTACATATTTGAAGAAAATATGCCATGAAGCTTGGTGATTGACAATGTGATTTGTTTTATTTACTCATGAATGTACATACAACATGCAAGAACAATTTTTACGTATATGCAAAGAAAAAACAAAATATGGGAAATTTTATGGTGTTATGCTATGAAAGTGCATGTATTTTTGTTATCAATGCCAGTATTTATCCTAAGAAGCGACTGTCAAAACCCATGCAACTTTGAAAGAGAATATACCGGGATGAATGTTGAATGACAATGTGATTTTTTTTCTTTACCTATGAGAATGGAAAAATATTTTTTTTCTAGGATTTATTTCATGAAAAATATTAAATGTGGAGGAAATTGTACTTTTCGAAGACACTCGATCTAATGCTCAATAAGAAAAGACTATATATTTTTTCTTTGACATAAAATGCCTCTATATGCAAACATTTTTTCTTAGAATGCGACATGATACGTTATGGATGAAATGTAATGCGATTTTTTCTTTTTTCCCCTCTTCTGCAAGGAAATGCTATGAGGATTGACAAATGTATTTTGTTTTATTCACTAATGAAAGGATGCATAACATGCATAGATTTTTATACACAAGCAAAGATACAAATGAAATATGGAGAAATTTATGAAGAATGCCGATGCAATGAAAATGCGCATCACATGCAGAAAAATAATTTTTTTTTCTGAAAATTCATGCAAAGGAAAACGCAAATAAATTTATGCTTTTCAATGACAGGCGGCATAACGCAAGGTGAAGTGCGCCATTTTTATACAACAAATGCGACATGATTTTTTTTATGCTTTTTATGCATGAAACGCGATATGATTTTTATTGATTTTTTTTGCCGGAGAAGAATGAACCGTATGAGAGAAAGAAAAAGGATGTACAACCAAGAATAAGGATATAAGATAAAATAGCTCCCTTTGTGGCCTATGATGGGTTGCCCATACAATTGGTTTTTTGACCTTATAGATCTAATGCTTCTTCTACAGTGAACACTCACAAGGGTGGGCCGTTATAACCTATGGAGATTTCAGGTCTCTAGAGTCAAGTACTCTTCTAGAAGGTTAAACACACCAGGACGTACGTCCGAGATGTGGATACCCGCAGAGAGGAGTCATACTCTAGATGAGGAATTCATGGTAGACGCCAGGATGTACATCCTAAATGACTACCACTACACAACCTCGTTCTAACTTAGGTGTTTTTTTAGGCTCCGGTGTAAGCCCAACTCTCAGTATGTGCTCACAGTGTAAGTGTAGTGTGTGAATGGAGCATACAAACCTCAAATCATAATAAAATAAGTAAAGGCAAAATAACTAGAAGCAACAACCCGACAATAGTATCAAGTGTCTTCTACCCTAGGGTTTATATCAAGCATAATATAAAATAAATATATACGTAAAAAAAATTAAAGAAGTAAACAAAAGTAAAGAAAGGTAAACAAATGCACATACCTTATAATCTTTTGCACAACCAAATATAACAGGCTTGACTCTCACCTGTCCCCAGCGGAGTCGCCATCTGTCGTGACCGTGATCCCAACGTAGACGGCTCAAAAATTGATGATTTTAGGAGTCGCCACCCAATTTATTTAATAGGAAAAACTGAGAAAAACCTAACTAGAAGTTATTGGCCTGCGTAAACTAGATTGAGTTCGGGAGTCGATTATGCATAGGGAAGGGCGGAAACTTAATCCCACTGCACCCCTAGTACATCTGTCATAAGACAGTTACCCTAAATCCGATTGTGCAAATTATAATAAATTACGAGTTATTTGTTTACCCCAAAATTAAGTAAAAAGAATTATTTAGAAATAAATAAAACAGGGACCAATTTAAGAAAATTTAATTTTGACTTGACGGGGAAGCCTCGCTCCTACGTATCCTCCGATGCAATGAGGAACTCAACAGTCACGTAGTTCTTCCTGAAAAAGTTTGTTGGTTGGTTGATTTTATTTTTTTGAAAGGGGTTTAAGATCACCAAGCTGTACAACTCAGGCGTCTTAAACCAGGATTGCGAGGTTGACAAGATGTACATCTCAATCAACCTCGTTTTTAGTTTTTTAGAAAATAGGTGTTAAAAAAATGGTTATTTATTGGAAAAAAAATTAATTTAGCTTGACGGGGAAACCCCGCTCCTACGTATCTCCGAAGCGGAGAATCAAAGGCCACATAGTTATTTCTGAAAAAAATATTTTGTGTTTTTGATTGATTTTCATTTTTGAAAGGGGTTTAAGATCAAAGCCGTACAGCTAAAGTCTCTTAAACCGGGATCGACAAGATATACATCTCGGCCGAACCCATTTTTATAATTTTTATAGGTTTTTTTTGTAAAAAAGAAAATTTATTTTGTGAAGAAATAATAAAGAGAAAAAAAAACGAAAAAGGGGGTGAAACACTAAAATGGGGGGTGCGGTTAACCACGGGGGGTTGTATTATTAAAACTGGGGTGCAGGCAGTAGCCCATTCCAATTTTTAGTGGGTTGGTCCGTTTCTCCAAAGCAAAAGAAACGAGAAAAAAAATGTGGGCTTCAGGGGGGTGCCTGGTGTAGAATGCAGGGTGCAAGTAACAATCTGAATAAATAAAAGGGTGAAAGGACGGAAATGCCCCTGACGCTCCTACTATAAAAGCGAAAATCCCAAAAACAGAAAACCCTAAAAACTCTCCTCTTCCCACGGCGCCTCACCCCTCCCAAAATGTCAAACCCTAATTTTTTTTCTCTCCCTCTCTTTGCGCCGTATCTCTTCCCCCTTTCCCCCTAATTTCGTTTCCTCTTTTTCCTTCACCACTGTAAAACCGAATCCCTCTCTCCCTCTTTCCTCCACCACTCTCAACGACGCTCCTTACTCCCTCTCTCTCAATCCTACTTTCGTTTTTTTTCTTCTCCACCACCACCTTTTTTTGCTTCCAGATAGAGAAAATAAGGTTCAACATCTCAGTCGTGAGAAGGGGAAAAAAATGAAGAGGAAAGGGAGGATAGAGTGGACGCGGTGGTCGCTGATGATGTTTTTTTTTTGGGGTGGTTGGCCGTAGACGGTAGCCGTTTTGGGGTGGGTGGCCGTGGGTGGTGGCAATTGCTGCTGTGGCGTGGTGCGGTTGGGGGTTGTTTGGTGGAGGATATGCGCTGTGGGTGGTGGCCGGCCGTGAGAGGGAGGGGTGATGATGGTGGAGGATGGAGTTGCGAAGGGGAGAGTGGTGTCTTTCGGTGAACGGTGGTTTATTTCACGGCCGGTCGGTTAAGCGACGGCTCACAGTGGCTGGGGATGGCGGCGTTTTTTTTTTGGACAGTGGTGGTGGTCGCCGGAGAAGACGACCGGAGAGGGCGTTTCACGGCCAATGGCCACCGTCCACGGTGCCAGAGTCTATGAGGTGAGCTCTATTATACCCCTTTTTTTGTGCTTTTTTTTCTTTGGTTCATCTCTCCCATTTTTAATTTTTTTTTTTACTGACTCATGCTATATTTTTTGAACTGTATCTTTTGGTAAAAAAAAACCTATCTTTGTTTTGCCTATTATGGAACCCTTACTTATTGCTAATAATTTTCCTTTAAGAAAAACAGAATACTAAAGCCTAAGTTAGCATACACTTAGCATTTTGACAGTAAATGGAAAAAGGAATATGAACCATCCTTTTTCTCCAGCTTCTGTAAAAAAAAGGGACCCTTTGCTGTTTTCTACCACTTCCACTCGGACCTTATATCAACACAGCAACTAAAAAGATTTCTTGCTATTATTTTTTGTGTTTTTGTTACTATCTGTGAATCCCCCCCTTGAGTCTGCTTCCAAGTCAGTTATATAGAGACTTCAGTTTTGTTTTGTTGTTGATGATGCCAGCTATGGGTTCCTGAAATGTCCCTCTCATATTCTCAAACCATGATTCTGCATCTTTTGTATATTCTGATTTTTCCTGCTTTCTGCCCAATTTCTATTTTGATGTTTGTAGGTTTGGTTTGCAAATCAGATTGCAGAAGTTTGGCACTATGTGATGGGCAGTGGTTTCTTTGGTGAAAAACGCATGCACAAGATGAAAGAAGCTATGGAAGCTATCTCAACATAGAAGAAGATGCTGTCTATGCGCATCCTTCATTTTTTGTTGTATTTTTCTATATATATTTTTTAACTTTAATGTGTAAAATAATAACATTTAAATTTTATTATTATTATTTTTAATTTTCTTTTCTCAAAATAAATTCAACTAATTAAAAGATAAGAAAAAAACACAAAATTGCCAACAAGGGCAAAAAAAAATAGTACGTGTAAACGAAATAATCTCAAAACGCGCAAAATGACATATTTTTGATATTTTGCCAAAAATGAAAAATACCGGTTAAAATTGAGTGTTTACAAGTAGTGTTGCCAAGTTTGCAAGGCCCTAACCAAGACATACAATTCTTTGTCATAGGTGGAATAATTCAAGGAGGCACCACTCAATTTTTCACTAAAATAAGCAATTGGGTGCCCCTCCTGCAATAAAACCGCACCTATGCCAATGTTGGAAGCATCACATTCCAACTCAAAGGTCTTAGAAAAATTAGGCAAAGCTAGAATAAGAGCATTTGTCAATTTAGTTTTGAGTTCTTGAAAAGCTTGCTCTTGCTCCGTTCCCCACTTAAATGCCACATTTTTCTTGACAACATCATTCAAAGGAGAAGCCAATGTACTAAATTTTTAACAAACCTCCTATAAAAACTTGCTAGCCCATGAAAGCTCCTCACTTCACTCACATTTCTAGGGGTGGGCCAATCTTTGATGGCCTTTATCTTTTCCTCATCAACTTTCACCCCTTGGGAACTAACAACGAATCCCAAGAACACTACATCACTTTTACAAAATGTGCATTTTTCTAAGTTAGCATATAAGTGTTCTTTTCTCAAAACCTCCATGACACTTTTTAAATGATTAACATGATCTTCTAGTGTCATGCTATATATGAGAATGTCATCAAAATAGACCACCACAAATTTTCCAATAAATTGCCTTAAAATATGGTTCATCAAACGCATAAAAGCACTCGGGGCGTTTGTCAAGCCAAAAGGCATGACTAACCATTCATATAGACCAAATTTGGTCTTGAATGCCGTTTTCCATTCATCTCCTTCTCTCATCCTAATTTGATGATAACCGCTTTTTAAGTCAATTTTAGAAAAATAGCAAGCACCATATAACTCATCAAGCATGTCATCTAATCTTGGGATTGGATGTCTATACTTAATGGTTATATTGTTGATGGCCCTACAATCCGTACACATTCTCCATGTGCCATCTTTTTTTGGTACTAAAATGACGGGCATAGCACAAGGGCTCAAACTTTCCCTTACCCATCCTTTTTCTAAGAGTTTTTGAACTTGTTTTTCAACCTCTTTTGTCTCTTCGGGATTACTTCTATAAGCTGGCCTATTTGGTAATGATGCACTAGGAATGAGATCCATTTTGTGCTCAATACCCCTTATAGGAGGTAGGCCATGAGGTATGTCCTTGGGGAACACATCCACAAAATCCTTTAAGAGACTTTCAATACATTTTGGCAATTCAAGAGAAGAATTTGGCAAGGACAAATCATTATAATACAAAAAATATAGGGGTTGCCTACATGTTAAAGCTCTCTTGACTTCCTTCTCTCTCAAAAACAAGTTTTGTACTATTTTCTCTTCTTTTTTATCACTTGTCTTTTTATTCTTTTTCTTCTTTTGCTCTCGGTCCTCACTTTTTTTGGAACTTTCTCCACTCATTTTTCCACTCTTTTGTAGCATTTCTTTCTCTCTTTTGACCTTAAGAGCTATTTGATCTTCACATACTTCCTTTGGACTAAGAGGTGATAAAGTAATTTTGAGCTTGTTGTGAACAAAAGTGTATTTGTTAGTAAAGCCATCGTCCGTGACTTTTCTATCAATTTGCCTTGGTCTACCAAGCAAAATATGACCGGCTTCCATTGGTACCACATCACACAAAATTTCATCTTTGTACTTGTGGATGCTAAAACTCACCAACACTTGTTTGTTCACAACAATTTCTTCATCCTCTCTTAACCATTGAAGTTTATAGGGTCTAGGATGAGCAATGGTGGGTAGGTTAAGTTTTGTAACTAATCTAGTGCTAGCTACATTAGTACAACTACCACCATCAATTATCAAAGAACAAATTTGCTCATTAACTAGACACCTAGTGTGAAAGATATTTTCTCTTTGAGAGGAGTCATCTATCTTAAGGTTCACTCCTAGTAATCTCCTCACCATAAGCAAATCCCCTTGGAGGGGTTGTTCCTCAACTTCCTCCTCACTCCCACTAGAAGAGCTAGAGGAGGAGGTCGAGCTTTCTCTCTCACTCTCGGTCACCACAAAGCCATCTTTGATGACCAAAGCTCTTTTATTTGGGCATTGGGATCAAAAAATATTGGATTTTAGTAGGGATTTTTAATTTCCAAAGCCAATTCCAATCAAAACCCTTATCCCAATTTCTATGCCTCTCCAAGAGCCAATAGTAACCTGATTTGCAAGTATGCATACCTCCATTATCAGTTGCCCAAACCCAAGAATCATGCACAGTAAAAGTAAATACATTAGGAGGAGGATTATGCTGAAGAAACACCAATGGAGCTTCTCAATGATGTGTTTGTAAGTATCCCTTATGCTTCTTCCTTGGGGACACCATTAGATACATGAATTGGTTTCCATGTCCCAATGTCAACCTTTTGTTGAATAAGCAGAGCCAGCTTTTCCATACACAACCATTAATCAGTTGAGAGAAACTGAGGGCTTTTACAACTAACATTAATTGTATAATGTAGTAT
Organism: Astragalus membranaceus; assembly: GCA_039519185.1. Classification (NCBI taxonomy): domain Eukaryota; kingdom Viridiplantae; phylum Streptophyta; class Magnoliopsida; order Fabales; family Fabaceae; genus Astragalus; species Astragalus membranaceus. Next base: position 46,325,895 of record CM076848.1, read on the forward strand.
AAATTTGGAGAGCACGTCTATGTCAAACTTCACATTTTGAAAATAATCAAACCAACATACAATTAATCTTCCTAAAACCATGTTCTTAACCAATTTGAACGTCTTGGTAAAGCGCTATTAATTTTGCCCGCAGAATAGTAGATATACCAATTGAATCATATACAAGCCTTTGAGAAAAGCACCTGAATGATTTCTCATAAGAAGGCACAAAAATCAGCATGTTCGAAATTGGATAATGCACTTCCAACCCCATTAAGAAGGACATCGTCCTTTCCCCTTGCAGGTAATTATCATACAATAGCAGGACTTATAATTTGTCTCAAAAGTTGAGAATTTCCCAGATAATTTTCCTACTGATTAGAGCCACATTTAGGTTTCTAGCAATGGTCACACATAGTCCACCAATTCCCCCCAGGCTTTGTGATTGCTTCTAGCATCACTTTATCAAAAGTTCCTCCCCAAATATACCTCTTAACAATTTTGTCAAAGTGATACAAATATATTGTAATAACTAGCCGACTTTGCATTGCATATGATGGAATAGGAGATATGATTGCATTTGCAAGAGTAAGCCTCTTTAGTTACTGAGAATCCTACTTTTCTAGGCACCTAATTTATATTTAACAATGAACAATGAACAATCTAAATGCAGTGATGTGGTTGGCAGTGTGATGTTTCTACAACATACTCCCTCTGGTCTTCTATATAACCAAAATGTTTAAATATGTTTTTCGTCCCTACAAATATAACTGTTTTTTAAATAAGTCTCTGCAAAATTATTATTTTTAAATAAATCCCTACAAAATATTTTTATTTTAAATATGCCATTCTGTTAGTCTTTCTGTTAGTCTCTGTTAAGTGTTATGCTGATATGTCATAAATAATCCTACTTGGTTTGCCACATATTTATTCTAAGTCTAATTCCTAAAGGTGAATTTTTATGTACCTACTACATAATGTGTGGTACCAACACTTAAGTGAGTTGTCAAAACAATAAGAGCTGATGTGTTTAAATGATGCCAACTCATTTAGCAATAGTCAATTTTGAGAAACTGCAGATTTATCTCTAATTTTTGTGCCTTAATTTCTGCTCAGCCCATATTTCCTTCTCTCTTCTATTCTCCATCCCAATTTACCGTCCAGAAATTGATACGCACAACCTCTGCATCCTCTCTTCCCTCCAGAACGCAATCGCTCTCCTCTCCGTAACTGAGTCAACCACTAGTCAATACAAGTCTCACCTCATACACGTGTCACTGAAAAAATCAACTTATTAACTAATATCCGAAGAAATTGATAATTGAAAGTTGATAATTTGAAAATTATTTTAGTTTGAAAATTCAAATTAATTGATTTCAAAATTTCAAAATATAAATTCAAATTGATGAGTTAGGTTTATTAATATTTATTTAAAACATTAAAAGATAATGTATTTTCTTATTTTATTTTTTATACTTTTTAAGGCTAAGGTAATTTCTCCATATTTAATAATAGACTAAGGGTATTGATAAAAAAAATAGACTAAGGGTAATATTTATTTTTTAAGGTGAGAATAAAAGGCTTTTTTTAGAAGAATAAAAAATGTTAGTAAAAAAAACTATCTTGATAAAATTAAAAAAATAAAAGGCTTTTTAAAATTTGATTGGCAACACTAAAAAATCTGAACCTGAGAATGGATGTAATGGATTATAATTGATTGGCGGCAATAAATAAAAACCAACCTTGGATTGGGTACTATGGAGCTTTATGGTGTTAATTTTACTTTTAGGTTTTTGGCTTGGTCTGTTCTTTGATTGAATTGAAGAAGCGCAGAAGGATAAGAATGAATTGAAAGAGAAGATGCGCTAGGTTTTTGGCCTGAACAAAAAAAAACGGAATCGATTACTGAAAATGGAATGAATCGGTCTTATTGAACAAAAAAAACACGGGTATTATGAGATTCAATTCAAGCATTATAGTCAAATTCACTCCTTCAGGGATGGAATGGATTTCTGAAAATGGAAAGGGTTAATAAAATTAGTAATTTAGAAGATGGTACCTTAATTAGAGGGAAAAATCAGTGGGGTGTTGATTTGATTGCTTGGGAATGTCGATGGTAACAATTAGGGTTGGACAAACGGTCGGGTATATTGGATTCGGATTCAACAAGGCCAATCCAGCTGAAACCGTAGTCATATTAACAAGGCCCAATTTCGACCATATAGGGCTTGGGTATAGACGGATCGGTTTATTCGGGTGACGGGTGGATCGGTATGGTTTAAAACGGTTTTACGCAATGTTGGGCGAATAAAGTTTTTAGGAAAATTCTGGACAAAAATTTGTAAATAACTCAAACATAAAAACATTTTCTACACAAAAATAGTAATGCAACCAAGAACAGACAATTTTCTCCGTATATTCTCAGCATTCTAACAAAATACAATACATTCTAAATATGTTTGAACCTGTAACAAGTTGCAAAATATAGCTGGATACAATACATGCTAAATATGTTTGAACCTGTAACAATTTTCTCCCTATATTCTCAGCATTCTAACAAAATGAAAATACATTACATTCTAAAATTGTTTGAACCTGTAACAAGTTGCAAAATATAGCATTCAATATGATAAAATCTATAAAACATTAAGCATAACAATTATAATTAAACTGCTATAACTCAAATACTACTGCTTTGCACCTGCCAATTAATTTAAACATTCACTGCACATCTAAATTAACAACATTGATATGATTGTAGTAACCTGCGCCAAACTAGATCAGCTAAATTAACAGGGCAGTTTCACTGCATCTAAATTAACAGGACACCCAGTAATTAACTACACGGTTTTACTAACCGGAACATAGTTTAACTATAGCATTAACATCACATCACTACCAAGTTATAATCAAAGGCAGCCCAACCAAGCATCATCTACCTGCAAGAAGCTACTTAATAATTAACTAATTGTGTTCCAAATTGTTTGGTTACAGTGCAAATGCACATACACCCGTGCAAGGGGGATCAGCTTCTTCAAGAAGAAGCTCAAGAAATCGGCTCCATATCCATGTGAATCTGCATAACAAAAAAATCATCTTCTCAATATCAGTAACACTAATTCATTAAAAAAACATAATAGATAGACTAGTGAGTAATCAAGCACTAACCTTGTAAGATTCAATTCAGCAGCCTACTGCACAACATATTACTTGACATTCCAACTAATATTTATATTCTTGTATCAAGAGATACATTTAGGCAAAATCTGAAACATGTTTTATTAAAGTTATCAATTCACAAACTAGACTAAAACAGTACTATTAATAAACCATATAAGTAATGACACTCTTACCACTTCATTTCTAACAGCATGTATGAAGAGATTGAATGGTTTGGAAGAATTTACGTGTATGCAAAGCAAGGACTAGCAACAACAAAAACTCAAAATTAAAAACATAATAACAGTAAGCAATAATAAGTAAAAACAGAATTATTAAAACTAACACACCATAACGGATATGTTTAGAGCTTGTTTCCGATCTTGAGCAAGGATTCCAACAAAAATTGCAAACTTCTGAAAAAGAATAGAGTAGGGCTGGACAAGTTTCTTTGACCCGCCCGAAACCCGAAGAAACCGAAGTGTTAAACAAGTGTGCGGGCGGGCGCGGGCGGGTGTCGGGTTCACATATTTGTTGTTTCAGTTTTACATGGTTTTGAATGGGCGGTTTCGGTTTTAAAAATTGAAACCGCCGGTATCCAAACCGACCCGCAGTTATAGCCCACTGTGAAAAAAACTACTGCAGTTATAGCACACAGTAGAAAATAGCTACTTTATTGGAAAGCTGCACACGTTACAATCGATGCACGCCTGACTGTTGTACTCTCTCATACTCCAAGGATTGAAATTGAAGCCCAACAGATACACTGAGACTCTTTCTCTCTCTTTTTAAATTGAAAACAAACCACTTCCACTTATTATATTATTATTTAATTGTTTTAGCTTCTCAATCCCTTTAACTTAACTTTCACCTATCGTCTTCTTTCTTTTTTTTTGTTCATCCCTATCGTCTTCTTCATATACTCTCTGGTATGGTGTTTATCTTCCTCTGAATCCCAAACCCGTCTCTATCCGCAGTTTTCACCCGCCCAACCTGACAAACCGAATCGAAAATCCGAGACAAAGATTGGGCGGAACTGGGCCTCTGTTATTGGACCGCGGTTGTTGTTCGGTTGGTGGTTTTGGGCCCGAAACCGCCCAAAACCGCCCAATGTCCAGGCCTAGAATAGAGTACAAGAATCACTTAAACAAAAAACAAAAGAAATTTAATTCTATCTCAGATATTTCTTAATACAAGAATTATTAAAACACTTACTTTCATTTAAATTCATAATAGCAATCCCCTCACATGCAATTGGACCATATTGAGTCATTAATGACTCCAAAAGGATAGTGTTCAAAAACTGATGCATTTGTGGCATGCCTTACAACATGATATGTAGCTATGCGACTCCAAAAAATCAAAATGTTCAAAACTGTCGAAATAAAGTCCGTTAATACCAAAAATAAAACGAAGACAAATTTAATCAAGTAAATAAATTAGATACCTACAACTTCTGTAATCACTAACAGCCAATATTCATTGGTTGTGATTGGGACGATGGTCCACAATCAGTAGATCTGGATCCCGAAGCTCCTCCATTCCCAGCAGCTGTAGCAGTTTGGGCTCCAATAGTCTCAGTCGTTGATAGTCTTTGAAACTCTATTTAAAATGAAAAGAGAAATGTGTTAAGATTGAATAATATATAAAGACAAAGCACTAGTGCAAAATTAGCTTTAAAAAGCACTATTTTGAATCGGTTGTTTGGATAACCGATTCCAAATTTGGACGCGGTGGCAAATTTGCATTTAAATGGAAGTGTGACAGATTTTTTAAGACATTTAGAATCGGTTGTTTAAACAACCGATTCGAAATGTGCCAATTTAAGACATTTGGAATCGGTTGACTTAATAACCGATTCCGAATAGCTACATTCAGAATCGGTTCTTTAAACAACCGATTCATAATGTCTGTTTCATTTTACATTTTTTCACGCTCCCTCCCGTGTTTTTTCGTTTCCCTCTCACTCGTTTCCCTCTCACGCCCCAAAATCATTGTTTTTCAACATCTCGCATGTCACTCTCTCGCATCTCGCCCTAGCCCCCAAATCGTTTGGAATCATCATCCATCGCACTCTCTCGCATCCCTTCCTCTCAGTATCTCATCGTTTCTCAGCATCTCTTCCATCGCTCTCAATGTCTCACTCGTCGCCGTTTCAGAGATCGAAGCCCTAAGCGGGAAGAGAAAGAGCAAAAAGAATTCGAGCAAGAAGCGAAAGAAGAGTTTTGATGAGGAAGAAGATGAAGAGAAGAGTGATAATAGTTCGGATCTTTTGGACGAAGGTTCTAAATTGAAAGCGAAGAAGGAGAAGAAGAAAGCTATGGTTGAGGAAGAAGAAGATGAAGAGAAGAGTGATAATAGTTCGGATCTTCTGCATAATTGCTTTTACAGAACTGGCGGCAAAGATAACTTTTTCCATTGCAAGAGATATGATGAGTTCACTATTCCAAGTGCATTTTTTATTTAGGCTAAATTATAGTTTTGGTCCCCCTATTTTCAAAAATTCAGATATTTGGTCCCCTTATTTTAAAACTCAGACATTTAGTCCCCCAATTTTAAAAAATCAAAGACATTTAGTCCCAAAAGGAATTTTCAGTTTTTTATGGCTAATAATCAAAGACATTTGGTCCCTCAATTTTAAAAAATCAAAGACATTTGGTCCTTCAATTTTAAAAAATCAAAGACATTTGGTCCCTCTTTGGACTAAATGTATGATTTTTTAAAATTGGGGGACCAAATGTCTGAGTTTTAAAATAGGGGGACCAAATGTCTGAATTTTTGAAAATAGGGGGACCAAAACTATAATTTAGCCTTTTATTTACTTCCTTCCATTTTGTGCATTCTCTGATATGTGTGTTTAGGATGTTGCTATTCCAAGGAAATCGAAAAAGGGCATTGTTGTATAGAAAGAGAAATGCATCACAATTGCCATGTTTGCTTCGAGGTAAAGCCAATTGTTTCTTCTATTCTAGTTTAAAAGTTTTAAATGAATGTGTTTGATTCACAAAGAGATGATTTTCGATAAATTATTTCCTCCTTGCAGTATCTATTTGATACAGTGAAAGATATTATTGTCTTACCTTGGGGGCATACTATACATTTCAAGTGTGTTAAAGAGATGGAACAACATCATAGGTATGGCATTTATCTGTCTCTAATGAAAGATTGGAATGTTATGATTCAAATATATGTGTATGGATCCTGTCATGCAATATACATCATTCAGTTCAGTAAATGTTGTTAATTCATTCTTTGAACATTCATTCAGGTACTCATGCCCGCTTGCTCAAAATCCACCTATGACATGTCAAGTTTGTGGAAGAAGCTTGACAAACTGGTATGTAGATGACATTATTTTTCTCTCTTTTTTTTAAGAGCACACAATTACATCAATATATTCAGACTTCATATGATGATAACATTCCTGTGTTGAAATTTTGGTCAGATTGCCTCAACTCTAATGCTCGAAACATACAAAAATATTCAGAGTTGCATATTGTGTACATCCGGGACAGTTGCTGTGGAGATGCAGCTTGCACGTTTACCTTGCATCGTGGCATATCGTGCCCATATTTTGACTGAATGGTTTATTAGGTACAAAGTTGTTTATAAGTTGTAAAAGGTGTTTGGTAACAGATGAGACAAGCGGGTGACGAATGTAGGTGTTTGGTAAGCACCAGTGGATGACGAGTAACTCTCTTAGGAGTTATGTAGCACGGATATTTCAATTACTTATTTTCCAAATCCCAAAATTATTATCGGTGTGTGTCGTGTATGTGTTAGTACTTCATAGATTAGGAGATAATGTGTGAAGTGTGAATACTGATGTTAATGTTCTGTGCAGATGTATTCAACTTCATTTTTAGGGGATATGTATGAGGTTGTTTCCCATGTCTCTACTAAATACCCCAATGCCAATTTATATGCCGTTGGTTGGTCAATTGGAGCAAACCTTCTCGTTCGTTACTTGGGTCAGGTAACTAAACTTTATTGCTCAAGTTTTGTATTTAAATGTGTAAATTTCAGTGAAAATTCAAACATTTCTATGATCAATTGTAATCTATGTAGTATGTAGCTCCTAAACTTAATTGAAGGCGTATTTGGTGTCTCACACATGTAGCCGTGTCCGACATCAACATGACACCGACACATCATTTCCATTTCTCAAATATTATTGGTGCCTACATGTCAGTGTCGACTTCTGTGTCGGCGCTTCAAAGATTGGAATCTAGTTTCACTTTCTTCATTGGTCATAGCCTAAGTGTTCTCAAAAATCTTGTATTTAACATAATCCAAATTATACTTGTCTGCTTTGATTTCTTTTCATCTGATTTTGGTTAAATGTCTTTTGCTTGTGTTCTAAGTTCTAATAATTGCAATGAGCTAAGTTTAGGTAGAATATCTCTGCTGCCATGTTATTTATATTTTCCGTTGTTACTTTCAGGAATCCCACAATTGTCCTCTATCGGGCGCCGTATCATTATGTAATCCTTTCAATTTGGTTGTCGCGGAAGAGGACTTTCGAAAGGGCTTTAACAATATTTATGACAAGGCTCTTGCAAAGGCTCTCTCCAATATTTTAAAAAAGTGAGAGAATTGCTCTAGCTACTTCTTAATAGATCCATTTTCCGGAAATGATAGTATCTCCAATGACTTTGGATATTCTTGTTGGGTGTAGGCATATTTTGCTCTTTGAAGATATTGGTGAGGAATATAACATTCCACTGGCAGCTAATGCCAAGACTCTTAGGGAATTTGACGATGGATTGACACATGGTACGCCCCCTAACTTGTGGAAGTTGGATTGATAGATCATAATTGTGAACTATTATATGCTCAGATACTCTTGTATGAGGCTTTGCAGTTTCTTTTGGATTCAAGTCTGTGGATGACTACTACTCTAAATCAGGCAGTTCAGATTACATAAAACATGTCCAATCACATTTGCTTTGCATTCAGGTCGAAAATTCTGACTCAAAAATGCTGGTATCTATGTTTCTTACATAGAGCTTATGCTACTTTATATTGCAAAATGGGCTAATGGAAGAAGAAAGTGTAGGAATTATGAAGTAAATATTCAAACAGGACTTATTATTTTATGTAAATTAAACTATGGAGCTTGTATATTGTAACTTAGCTGGTACTAGTCTTAATCTCTAAGAAAGTGTTGATATTTTTGTTGGGATGGACCATGCAGGGGCTTGGTGTTGTATGCAACAAGGAATAAGTGCTGCTACAAATGAAGTAGCTTTAGATTTAATAATTTTGAGTACCAATTTACATTACTTCTATTTATTATGAGTGTTTATGTATAAGCGTAATAAGGAACAGTGTATCAAAAGGAACAGTTTATTGTTACACTTATATCAGGTGGAACAATCAAATGTTGCAATTAAGGAACAGTTTGGAAAATTTGTCAATGTTTTGGAACCTGGATGCCATTTTTTGCCTTGGTGTCTCGGTTATCAGATTGCTGGCGGCCTCTCACTTCATGTCCAACAACTCGACGTCAAATGCGAAACGAAAACAAAGGTTTTTGCTTCTTCCTTGCCTCTGTCTACTATGTTTCATGATGTTGTTATATAGTTTGTCTGCCTCTGACCTGAAATAATAACTTGTGTGATAAGAAAATGTCTTGGTTCAATTGTCAATTTGCTTAAAGTCTTGAAACTGTTTTTTTTCATAGGCGTTGTTTGGATAAATATCTCAATCAAGTACTTATAGCAAAACCGTGCAATACCGTGCGGTGGCGGATAAAGCGTCTGATGCCTTCTATAGGCTCACTAACACCAGGGAACAAATACAATCATATGTTTTTGATGGTATGTGTATGTAGAGTGATTTTTCTGTTCTTCATTCTACTATTGAAATGTTACATACCAGCTAATCCTCTTGATTCATTCATGGTTGCACTTATTCAGTCATCCGAGCCAGTGTGCCAAAGCTAGAGCTGGATTCTGTCTTTGAACAGAAGAACGATATTGCGAGGGCTGTGGAAGACGAGCTTGCTAAGGTGTTATAATTTTCCAAAATCTTACTTTTTCTTCTCTGTCTATCTTTATATAAAGTATTTGCTCAGTAGATAATTAAGGTTGGAACTTGTAATCATCCCTATTAACAAGTAAATTAAGCTTGTACCACAGGTGCATTGATCTTGAGTGGCTAAGAGATGTTCCATCTGACCAAGCAACGTAAGTCCAGAGATTAGTTGAACAACTTTATTGAAATCATATTTTCCATACATATCATGTTAGCCTATCTTGATTATATTGTTGCTGAAACCAACACCTTGAGCTCTTAAACTGGTAACACAAATATATGCCTACCCAAGCAGAAAAAAATGCATAATGTTTATTATTTAGCTGAAGATTTATAATCTTTTATGGTTTATTTATAACATTGTTTGTTCTTTACAATATTGTTTTTCAACAACCACAAAAAAGCTGTGAAACTTAGAGTTGAAACAAAGGAGAAAGCTGAAGCTGAGAAGATCTTGCAGCTAAAGAAGGCAGAAAGTGTTGCAGAGTCAAAGTATCTGGTAGGACCTGGAATGGCTCGTCAGTTTCAGGCTATAGCAGATGGAGTTGGTGAAAGCAAGCTAGCTTTCCCTGAGAATGTGCCTGATTCTACTGCTGCTACATCTTCCAAGGATATAATGGACATGGTTTTGGTGAACCAGTACTTTGACACAATTAAGGAGATTACTGCATCTGCAAAAACCAAAGCTGTGTATATTTCTAATGGAAATATTACTGTGTCTCAAGTGAAGGATGCTACTGTTGCTGTGAAAGACATTGCTTCACAAGTGAAGGATGATCTTGCCCTTGTCCAAGGAAAGGCTGCTGCTGCTGCTAAAGGTGATGTTTCACAAGTCAAGAATGCTCCTGTCCGAGGAAATGCTGTTGCTAAAGGAGCTCCTTCACTAGTTAGGAATTTTAGAGATTAGTAGCATCTGTACACACACAGGTGTATTTTTAGTTCTTCATTTCCTTCATTTGTTGAATTTTAGAGATTAGTAGCATCTTAGATCAAATCAGTATTCTCTTCATGATTTGAAGAAAATGTTATGCAATATATTGTGTTTTATTTTGAATATTGATTTGTTTTGTGGTTCATTAATTAAGCATTTCATTGTGATTCACTCAATTTTGGGTTGTTTTTGTATCTAGTAATGGGTGTTGTTGCTGAATCTGTAGAGAACAATAGTAACAATTGGTGAATGTAACAATTGGTGGGTTGTTTTTATAATTTTTTTTTTAAAAAAGGGACATTTTGAATCGGTTATCTAAAGAACCGATTTTAAATGTTTGCTTTTTAAGCATTTTGAATCGGTTGTTTAAATAACCGATTCAAAATGTCCCTACATTTAGGATCGGCAGTATTCGAATCGGCAAATAACCGACTCCAAATGTCCCAAATAACCGATTCAAAAGGCCTTTTTTGAAGTAGTGAAGGTACAAGAACACAACCTGTAATGACATGTTCAGATATCTCGAACTCTTCATTGGGGTCATTGAATTGGACAATAGAGGGCCTAAGCCAGTTCTGAGCACAGATTAAAGCTTCTGCCATTTGTGGGTTAAGAGAACTTCGAAAGGGATCTAAAATCCTCCCCCCCAGTGCTGAATACACTCTCAGAAGCAACAGAGGAAACTGGCGTCGCAAGGATTTCTCTAACCATGCCCGAAACTATGGGGTAGCGAGAGGCATTTTGTTTCCACCAAAGAAGAATCTCAAATTTGTCACCCTCATCTATGCAAGGTTCATTTAGGTATCTTTCTAGCTCATTTTTCTTATCAATGGAGTCTTTCTCTCTCAAATGTTGTTTGAAGGCATCTGATCTTGCCAAGGTTGAAGGAATCTCAACATTTACAGAGTTTTCAGCTTGGGTGGCACCCTCTAAAGGACTAGTAGAGGACTGCCCCGCTCCATTATGACCCTCAAATTTTGATTTGTACCAATTATACTTCAAACAGATTTTTTTTCAAGCTATCAAACAACTGTTTTGCAAAATCAGCTTCATTATTATACATATCCACAAAAGACCACTCTACAAACCTCAACTTGTACTGGGGATCAAATATTACACCAAAATAAAGAAGCTAGTTTATGTTAGTAATATTACCCCAATATTTATCGTACTTCAATTTCATTTCATATCCCATTGTGGCTACAATAGTATTTAGATTCATGGAATATTGTTTAAGCTCACAATAAATGTTGGCTAGTTGATGGAATGCAGTATGCAAAGTGACTTCTTGGGAAGCTGAAAAAACTTTGGTTGCATCATAGAAGATTTTGAGAAACTTTACAAAAGCCCGCACATTTTCCCAATCAATTGCATTAGGTGGACTACTATCAGTCCCAAAATGCTCAACATAGCTTAAATCTTCCCCTTCAAGCTTGTCAAATGCTGCCTGAAACTTTTCAGCAACATCTAACATTAAGTATGTTGAGTTCCACCTACACTACAACATTTTTGGCTTTAGGCCACGCCAACCATTGCCACGGCTAAAAAAACGTGGCTTAAACCTGGAAGAGACCATAGTTCTAAAAGCGTGGCAATAAGATAGACAATAGGCGACGTTTGCCTTAAGTTGATATCAGGCCACACTTTGGAAGTACATAGGCCACGGTTATAAAACTGTAGATATATAATACCACAATTATGCAAACGTGGCCTATAAAAATTTAACAAAAACGTCGCCTTTAGTATTGCCTTCCGTAATAATATAGTAATTAATAATAACAAAATATTCCATTGAAAATTTCAGTTTCAGCGAAACCTTCCATTCAATCTCAAACCCTCTCAAACCCTCTCACTGTCTCACACGTTCTCATCCCTCTCACTGTCTCACAAATCCCTAACTCCTTCTCATCCCTCTCACTGTCTCGCATCTCTTCGCAGCATCTCTCTCGCAAATCCCTTCGCATCTCTTCACAAACTCAATACATTCTTTAAATTTGAGAGACCTTTGGGCAGAACTCAATACACAGACTTTTTACATGTGATCCCAGCAAACTCAATACATTCTTTAAATTTGAGAGACCTTTGGGCAGAACTCCTAACAAATCTAACAGCATTCCTAACACTAGAGATAAAACCTTTAATGTCTTGCAAACCATCCTTTACAACCAAATTAAGGATATGGGCAGCACACCTCATATGAAAGAAACCCCCCATTATACAACAACCCATTCATATTTTGAACCCTCTTTTTCAAATAAGCTACTCCAACATCATTACTGGATGCATTATCAACAGTAATGGTGGACACATTTCTGATTCCCCACTCCCTTAAAACTTCTTCAATTTTCCTACCTATTGTGTCCCATTTGCTATTAGGAACAACTGAAAAGCACAATATTCTCTTCTGATACTTCCAGTCACTATCTATGAAATGAGCTGTTAAAGTCATATAATGAAGATTTTGGATTGAAGTCCAGCAGTCAGAAGTTAGGGCCACCCTAGAGCAATCCGATTTTAAAAGGGCTTTCAACCTTCCCTTAAGATCAAGAAACATTTGGAAACAATGTCTGGCTACAGTACGCCTAGAAGGGGGTGTAAACTGGGGCTGCAACTGTTTAAGGAGGTACTTAAATCCCTCACCTTCTACAACTCTGAAGGGTTGCTCATCAATTGTAACAAAAGCAGCTAAAGCTTTTTTACAAGCTTCAAAATTAAATCTGGTGCTTGTAGGGACTAAGCTACCACCCTCCCCACTCCTAAAGGTAAGTGTTGGCTAACTTGGGTCTCTATTTATATTATCTAGGTTGTTAGGACAGACCTTTTTATGAGCATTGAGGTTAGTGGTACCATGTTGTTTCGAGTCAGATCTGTATTTCTTGTTGCAATAGTTGCAAACAGCTATTGGTCCATTCTCCTCATTTACAGTCCTAGTGAAATGTTGCCATGCAAAAGATGTGCGACGCTTACCATTAGCATTTGCTTTCCTTTTCTTAGGAAGAGGAGGTTTGGCGGCAATTGCTGCAGCAGCAGCTTCCCCTACTGTTGGGACAGCATTGGCGGCGTTTTCAGGCCCTTGAATGATAGTCGGTGTTTGACTAGGCTGCTCCATTATTGACGAATGAAGAAACTAAAGTAAATAACTATAAAAGCAAGTAACTAAGAAATCATGTTACCACACAAAGTAAACTAGGAAACAAAAAAATTAAGGAATGAAGTTTCAAGCAAACACAAAAATACCATACACAACTGTGTTGACACATAACTTACCAAAAGCAAAACAGATAACTAAACAAGCAAGTAACTAAGAAATCATGTTGACAAATATAGTAAACTAGTAGACACAACATTAAAGAAGGAAGTTTGAAGCAAACTGAGCAAAACACAAATATTAGCAAAATAAATAACCAACAAGCAGGTAACGAAAATGGACAGCAGCAGTGATTATCAAAACCATTAAGATTCAATTTATAAAACACTAAACCAGAAAAGTGATTAGAACCAGAAATAAGGTTTCATTTTATAAAACAACAATTCCATTAATTTCAGAAAATAAGTCAAATACATTTTAAACTTTAAATAAACAGTAAACCCTAAAATATAATTACCAAATAGTGGATGCTTCAATCCGAAATCCTCAGCTGATTCTTGGATAATCCTTGTTCACAAATAGTTAGACCCAAACCTAAAGTCAACCAAAGATAAAAGAAAATAATGTTAGTAACAAACACTAAACCAACAAAATGATGAGAAACAGAACAAAGAGCTGAAAGAAGATACATTATAAACATATCCACTTCGTAAAAGCCAAAAGAAAAACAGATCCAGTGCAAAAAAAACCCTACTGTATGCGATACTTGAAAAAGAAACCCTACTGTATGCGATTCTTGAAAACAGATCCAGTGCAATATTACCCTACTGTATGCGATGATTCAAAAGGGAAACAGATCCAGTGCAATATTACCTACTGTATGCGATGCTTGATGCTTGAAACAGATCCTACTGTATGCGATGATTCAAAAAGGAAAATAGATCCAGTGCAATATTACCTACTGTACTGCGAATCTGCGTTTCAGCAAAGTGAAGAGAAGAGCAGTGAATCACGAACAAAAGCGATGGAGGAGAAACGATGCTAGGTTAATATGGGTTAATATGGGTTGCGGCTGAAGGAGAAACGATGAAGGAGAAACGGTGAAGGAGAAACGATGCTGGGTTAATACTGTATGCGATGGAGGAGAAATGATGAATCACGCGGTGGATCACTGGATCTCTTTATCTCTCTCAGTCTCAGCGCTTGCTCTGCTAGGTTAGTTGCGGCTGAAGAAAACGAAATTAGGTTTTCAGTTTTCACGATGGTTTTAATTTTCTATACGAATTGTATTTATACTTGTAACACCCATTTCTACCCGTCACTTTGTTTATAAAAATCAGAGTTTGAAAATTTCGTTCATCGGGAATGTTACACATACTTCAATAAAACGTTGCTTATCAATTTTAAAAGCAGTTTAACTCAAAAATCATACGTCCACGTAGCACTTCACAATATCAAAATCTCAAGCCTCATTTTAACGTCGCTTATAAAACTCGACATAACAAAACCATCTACGCAGCGGAAAACAATAAATCATAACAAAATGGTCCACATGGACATAACAACCAACAATCATTAATAAATGCCGAGTTCGTTTCCCCCCCTGAGTGCTACGTATCAGAGCATGACGACTCGACTCAAAAGTGAAGCTAAGACCTTCACTGGGAATCACCTGCACGTTACCAACACGGGGGTAACATTCAAACAGGAAAGGGTGAGCATCATTTCAATCCATATAATAGAAAAAATGATAAGTACTAATCCTGGGCCACGCACTAGAACTATCAGCATCCAAAAACACCAAATATCACATCACAGTCATCATTCACATCACTTACAATAACTCATCTCATGTCATATAGATTTATGAAATGCAACCCACTCGCGGGTATATGCATGAAGGTACCTTTTTACAAAACGTCTCTTAGCCACTCAGGCCTCATCATCACTTAGCCACTCAGGCCTCAAAACGTCACTGATTTTATGCATATGGGCATGAGACACTATGACATGCACCACTCACAACACACAATCACACAATTACTCAGATCATAGTCAACAATGTGACCCGTCACTTACCGGTTTGCTCGCACGGAGCACAGCACCTGTCAAATTCATAATCATCACACAACGTCACTAGGCCATTTAGACCTTAACATCACTTAGCCCTTCGGGCCCCAAACGTCACTGGTTTTTCATCGACACTCACACATAAACATCAATCAACTCAAACCATAACCACTGAGGGCAAAAACGTCATTTGACTAACCACTAAGGGCATCCTCGTCATTTACACATCATTATCTACAACTTTGGCCACTAGGGGCAAAACAGTCTTTTACACGTCATAACTAATAATAAATAGCCACTAAGGGCGAGACAGTCATCTAACTAGCCCCGAGGGCATCATCGTCAAAATCATCATTTTTGACATTACTTCGCTAAAACTGTTGTTTATACACCGAAAGGGATTTTTAAAGAGCTTCATATCATTTTTCAATGTCACTGGGACGATCACCGGGGACGGCCACTTGGGCGCCCACAAACCATCAGAAAATAACAATTTTTCATTTTAAAAATTTAACCCACAGATAGACAACGTAAAGAGCTTCACGACACTTTTCGAATCGTTCAAAACGGACGTCTGAGTCAAAAGTTATGATAAAAATAAGTTTGGGAAAAATTAGGCAACGTTCTGAAAATTGGCGCCTTAGGCGCCCAGGCAACCAGGCAACACGGGCACTGGCGCCCAGCGCCCAGGAGCAACCACGCGCAACACAGCGCAACACAACACGGCACGGGCGCCTAGCGCCCAGGCGCGCGCACAACGCAACACGCAACACAGCGCCACAGGCGCCCAGCGCCCAGGCGCGCACACACGCACAACGCACACGCCTCAGGCGCCCAGCGCCCAGCATAGGCGCTTAGCGCCCAGAAACAGCAGCAACATCCAGAATTTGTTCAACAATTTCTTCAACACTAAAAATTGGTTTCCTAACAAATTTTAAAGTGTAAAAACTCAATTTTTTTCCAGCAACTAAAAACGCACTTTTCTCATTCAAAAACACTAAAACTCAATTTTATCAAAACTCATTTAAACCAAACAACATCACTAACCCCCATCATGGCGCCCTAGGCGCCCAACACCCACAACCCCTTATGCGACCACATTCTTCAACAAGCCAACGCATAGATCAACATTCAAATCCTCATCACATACGCATAACACCACCAATAATGCAATTCATAGATCAAAACCAAGCAATAAATCAATTCGCATAGACTCATGATATACATATATATGAAAGTGAACATCAAGAACGCAAAGAACATCAAGAACATCATGGATCTAGTAGAAACCTTAGATCTAGGGCCTATCATAGATTTATTAGATGGAAGGATAGAGCTCCCCTAACCTTTTCAAGAAGAATTCGATGCCTAGGATGCAGTCACCTACAGATCCACAGCAACAACGGAGATCTCCTTCCTCCTTGATCTTCGAATTTTCTTCTCCTTCTCCTCTTGGCCGCCTTGCTCTCTCTCTCTTTCTCACGCTATTTCTCTTTCTCTCTTGCTCTCTCTTGCAACTTCGCAATTTTCCCCAAAACCCTAGCCTCCAACTAGCCTATCCACTTCGCATATGACAAGAATAATGGGCTTGGGCTTCTCACTTAGGCCCAAGTCCATTTGGTTTGGCACCTCCACTTTCTAATACTTCCTACACATGTTAGCATAAATTCTAATTAACTAAATCACGTCAAATAATTTAATTTAAATCCCCCAATTACTTAATTAAATAACTTAATTAAATAATTTTAGGGTGTTACAACTCTCCCCCACTTAGAATATTTCGTCCTCGAAATTTACCTGATCAAACAACTCTGGGTAGGATTCTCGCATCTTGCTCTCTAGCTCCCAAGTCATACTCTCGCCGGCAGCTCCTAGCCAGACCACTTTCACTAATGCAATCTCTTTGCCTCTAAGCGCTTTCACTTCACGATCCTCAATTCGTACGGGCATCGTCTCCACAGTGAGATTATCCCGCACCTCTACATCGTCCATATGGATCACATGAGATGGATCCGAAACATACTTCCGAAGTTGTGACACGTGAAACACGTCATGCAAGTTCGAAAGATTTGGCGGTAAAGCCACTCTATAAGCCACATTTCCGATTCTTTCAGAAATCTGATAAGGACCAACAAATCGAGGAGTGAGCTTCTTCGATTTCAACGCTCGACCAACACCGGTAATAGGAGAAACCCTCAAGAACACATGCTCACCCTCCTGAAATTCTAAATCCTTCCTCCGCTTGTCATGATAACTCTTCTGACGACTCTGCGAAGCCTTCATCTTTTCACGGATCATCTTGATCTTCTCTGTAGTCTCCCGGACAATCTCCGGTCCCAATACTACACTCTCTCCCGACTCATACCAACACAATGGCGTCCTACACTTTCGACCATACAATGCTTCAAACGGTGCCATCCCAATACTGGAATGGTGACTGTTGTTATAGGTAAACTCAATCAACGCAAGGTAGGAATCCCATGATCCCCGCTGTTCCAATACACAAGCCCTCAGCAAATCTTCTAACGACTGAATTGTCCTCTCTGACTGACCGTCTGTCTGGGGATGATATGCCGAACTCATTTTTAACTTTGAACCCAATTCTTCCTGCAAACTCTTCCAAAACTCGGAGGTGAACCTCGGATCCCTATCTGACACAATACTCTTCGGAACACCGTGCAGCCTCACAATTTCTTTGACATATACCTCTGCCAACCTCGACACCGGATAAGTGATGTTAATAGGAATAAAGTGGGCAGATTTCGTCAACCTATCAACGACCACCCAAATAGCATCATAACCCCTGGCTGTATTCGGCAATCCCGTCACAAAATCCATCGCAATGCTATCCCATTTCCACTCTGGAACTTCTAACGGTTGCATCAACCCTGCAGGCTTCTGATGTTCAACCTTCGACTTTTGGCAGGTCAAACAGGCATACACAAACTGTGCCACATCTCTCTTCATACCATACCACCAAAACATCTTTTTCAAATCTTGATACATTTTCGTCGCTCCAGGATGGATACTCAACTTGCTACGATGACCTTCCTCTAAAATTGCCTTTCTCATCTCTTCGTCGTTCGGAACACAGATCCTACCCCGGAACCTCAACACACCACTGGAATCTAATTTGAAATCTTCATCCTCAGATTGACCAACCCCATTAATCAAATCCACTAACTTGACATCTGACTTCTGAGCCTCTCTGATGCTGCTCAGGAAATCATTATCGATCTTTAACATTCCCAGCTTGACACTGCGAGGTGTCATTTTACAAACCAGACTCAAATCTCTGAATTCTTCAATTAACTCTAATTCTTTCACCATCATTGCCGACATATGCAACGACTTTCTGCTTAAAGCATCAGCCACGACATTAGCTTTGCCGGGATGATAATTCAAACCAAAGTCATAATCCTTCAAGAGTTCCAACCACCGACGCTGTCTCATATTCAATTCTTTCTGATCGAACAGATACTTTAGACTCTTATGATCACTGAACACTTCGAACCTCGAACCATACAGGTAGTGCCTCCAAATCTTGAGCACAAATACCACAGCAGCCAACTCCAAATCATGCGTAGGGTAATTTTTCTCATGAATCCGCAACTGCCTCGACGCATACGCAACGACTTTCCCATCCTGCATCAACACACCACCGAGACCCATCTTCGAAGCGTCACAATACACAACGAACGGTTCCTCTGGATTAGGCAACGTCAAAACAGGCGACGTCGTCAATCTCTTTTTCAGTTCCATAAAACTTTCCTCACACCGAGCATCCCAAACAAAAACTTTACCCTTGCAGGTCAACTGAGTCAACGGAAGGGCCAACTTGGAAAAACCCTCGATGAACCTCCTGTAGTACCCAGCCAATG
The DNA here is from genome assembly GCA_039519185.1 of Astragalus membranaceus. Lineage (NCBI taxonomy): Eukaryota > Viridiplantae > Streptophyta > Magnoliopsida > Fabales > Fabaceae > Astragalus > Astragalus membranaceus. Next base: position 46,345,042 of record CM076848.1, read on the forward strand.
CTAGCAGGGGCATCTCCCCCACTAGAACCCTTACCTCCAGCAGCCCTCTGATAACCCTTACCCGCAGGAACCTCATACGGCTTGCTTCGACTCTGAAACTTGCCCTTTTTCTCAGAAGTAGCTTTGTAGCGAGCAGTACTGTCCTCCTCGAAGATCCTGCAACTGTCAACCAGATCTGCGAACACACGAATCTTCTGATAACCAATGGCCTGTTTAATATCAGGCCTTAACCCATTCTCAAATTTGATGCATTTTGAAAATTCAGCTGTAGCCTCACTGTAGTGTGGATAAAATTTTGCTAGCTCCACAAATTTTGCCGCATAGGCAGTCACAGACATACCACCCTGCTTCAACTCTAAAAACTCTATCTCTTTCTTTCCTCGGACGTCTTCAGGAAAATATTTTCTCAGAAATTCTCTGCTGAATACCTCCCAAGTAATCTCTTCCTGCACAGCCTCTAACCTCTGCCTAGTAGCCAACCACCAGTCGTCGGCCTCCTCGGCTAACATGTGGGTACCAAAACGGACCTTCTGCTCCACAGTACAGTCCATCACCCTGAAAATCCTCTCGATCTCCTTCAGCCACGCCATAGCACCATCTGGATCATATTTGCCCTTAAAGGTGGGCGGATTCTCCCTCTGGAAGGTTGTCAGACTCCGAAAACCAGCATTGTCTCCAGCATTCTGCTGACCCTGCATCGCCTGAGCCATAGCTTGCAATGCAGCAGCAAGCGCAGCATCGTCCCGTCTGGCCATTCTAGCACTGCAACAGAAAACAGAATTCAGAAACGAGTAACAAACTCAATGTTACTCAACACGACGACTCAACCACCGGCCGGACAGACCGAACTGCTCTGATACCACTAATGTAACACCCCTTTCTACCCGTCACTTTGTTTATAAAAATCAGAGTTTGAAAATTTCGTTCATCGGGAATGTTACACATACTTCAATAAAACGTCGCTTATCAATTTTAAAAGCAGTTTAACTCAAAAATCATACGTCCACGTAGCACTTCACAATATCAAAATCTCAAGCCTCATTTTAACGTCGCTTATAAAACTCGACATAACAAAACCATCTACGCAGCGGAAAACAATAAATCATAACAAAATGGTCCACATGGACATAACAACCAACAATCATTAATAAATGCCGAGTTCGTTTCCCCCCCCTGAGTGCTACGTATCAGAGCATGACGACTCGACTCAAAAGTGAAGCTAAGACCTTCACTGGGAATCACCTGCACGTTACCAACACGGGGGTAACATTCAAACAGGAAAGGGTGAGCATCATTTCAATCCATATAATAGAAAATATGATAAGTACTAATCCTGGGCCACGCACTAGAACTATCAGCATCCAAAAACACCAAATATCACATCACAGTCATCATTCACATCACTTACAATAACTCATCTCATGTCATATAGATTTATGAAATGCAACCCACTCGCGGGTATATGCATGAAGGTACCTTTTTACAAAACGTCTCTTAGCCACTCAGGCCTCATCATCACTTAGCCACTCAGGCCTCAAAACGTCACTGATTTTATGCATATGGGCATGAGACACTATGACATGCACCACTCACAACACACAATCACACAATTACTCAGATCATAGTCAACAATGTGACCCGTCACTTACCGGTTTGCTCGCACGGAGCACAGCACCTGTCAAATTCATAATCATCACACAACGTCACTAGGCCATTTAGACCTTAACATCACTTAGCCCTTCGGGCCCCAAACGTCACTGGTTTTTCATCGACACTCACACATAAACATCAATCAACTCAAACCATAACCACTGAGGGCAAAAACGTCATTTGACTAACCACTAAGGGCATCCTCGTCATTTACACATCATTATCTACAACTTTGGCCACTAGGGGCAAAACAGTCTTTTACACGTCATAACTAATAATAAATAGCCACTAAGGGCGAGACAGTCATCTAACTAGCCCCGAGGGCATCATCGTCAAAATCATCATTTTTGACATTACTTCGCTAAAACTGTTGTTTATACACCGAAAGGGATTTTTAAAGAGCTTCATATCATTTTTCAATGTCACTGGGACGATCACCGGGGACGGCCACTTGGGCGCCCACAAACCATCAGAAAATAACAATTTTTCATTTTAAAAATTTAACCCACAGATAGACAACGTAAAGAGCTTCACGACACTTTTCGAATCGTTCAAAACGGACGTCTGAGTCAAAAGTTATGATAAAAATAAGTTTGGGAAAAATTAGGCAACGTTCTGAAAATTGGCGCCTTAGGCGCCCAGGCAACCAGGCAACACGGGCACTGGCGCCCAGCGCCCAGGAGCAACCACGCGCAACACAGCGCAACACAACACGGCACGGGCGCCTAGCGCCCAGGCGCGCGCACAACGCAACACGCAACACAGCGCCACAGGCGCCCAGCGCCCAGGCGCGCACACACGCACAACGCACACGCCTCAGGCGCCCAGCGCCCAGCATAGGCGCTTAGCGCCCAGAAACAGCAGCAACATCCAGAATTTGTTCAACAATTTCTTCAACACTAAAAATTGGTTTCCTAACAAATTTTAAAGTGTAAAAACTCAATTTTTTTCCAGCAACTAAAAACGCACTTTTCTCATTCAAAAACACTAAAACTCAATTTTATCAAAACTCATTTAAACCAAACAACATCACTAACCCCCATCATGGCGCCCTAGGCGCCCAACACCCACAACCCCTTATGCGACCACATTCTTCAACAAGCCAACGCATAGATCAACATTCAAATCCTCATCACATACGCATAACACCACCAATAATGCAATTCATAGATCAAAACCAAGCAATAAATCAATTCGCATAGACTCATGATATACATATATATGAAAGTGAACATCAAGAACATCAAGAACGCAAAGAACATCAAGAACATCATGGATCTAGTAGAAACCTTAGATCTAGGGCCTATCATAGATTTATTAGATGGAAGGATAGAGCTCCCCTAACCTTTTCAAGAAGAATTCGATGCCTAGGATGCAGTCACCTACAGATCCACAGCAACAACGGAGATCTCCTTCCTCCTTGATCTTCGAATTTTCTTCTCCTTCTCCTCTTGGCCGCCTTGCTCTCTCTCTCTTTCTCACGCTATTTCTCTTTCTCTCTTGCTCTCTCTTGCAACTTCGCAATTTTCCCCAAAACCCTAGCCTCCAACTAGCCTATCCACTTCGCATATGACAAGAATAATGGGCATGGGCTTCTCACTTAGGCCCAAGTCCATTTGGTTTGGCACCTCCACTTTCTAATACTTCCTACACATGTTAGCATAAATTCTAATTAACTAAATCACGTCAAATAATTTAATTTAAATCCCCCAATTACTTAATTAAATAACTTAATTAAATAATTTTAGGGTGTTACAATACTCACTAGCTAATATGTTATTAATCGGTCGGTTTCGGTTCTCCAAGGGTTGGGGTTTTCCCACCCAGGCCCAACCATTACAAACCACAGTGGCCCATATTTGAAACCCGCGAACCCGTTAAACCATTTAAACCCGAAAACCGGTTTCAGCAAATATGGGTGGGTCGGGTTCACAGTCGGTTTGGACATTTTGTCCAGCCCTAGTAACAATACAAGGTAATTCTGATTATATCCTGTGTGAATAGTTCTGGAGATTTGTTTTTGGATTTTCTTTGTACCTCCTTAGTTATTTGTATGTGCTCACACTAACTCCTTGACGTCTGACTTACCTGATCCGTGCAAGGGAGGCGAGGGGTGTGGGAACCGGGTATGCGCAGAGGAAGGGCGGTGCAGGTGTACAGTGGGTGGGTTGGGATATACGGAGACGATGGTTGGAGAAGAGGACTTCTTGTTTTTATGATTTTTAAAATAATGGCATGGCCGCCAAATAACCATTTAAAATAAACCAAAAATTAATATTAAATAACACATCAGAATTCTGTTTGACACATCAGCTTTTTTTTGTAACGTTTCACTAATAGAATGGTATATTTAAAAAAATGTTATTTTACAGTGACTTATTTAAAAAAAATATTTTGCAGGGACTTATTTAAAAAACAGTTATATTTGCAGGGATGAAAAACATATTTAAACCTAATCAAAAAACCGGAGGAACTAGCTAATAAAGTCTTGTGTAGCCCAACGGTGAAACTTAACATTGAGATATATTGTCAAATTGATCATCACTTTGGGATGTGTTGTCATGACTTTTGTATCCAATCTTGTTGGAATAAATGCAAACCTTAGTGCTCTTTGTTGGTCTTTGGAGTTATCATTCTTGATTATGGGTGTCACTCATCAGAATGGGTATTTTTGTGTATTTCCTGTTGAAGGAGAATGGACAATGTTTTGTTCAAGATTGGAAGTGGATCCATGAACACGAATTTGAGAACTAACTACTAAGTAATCATTCCTATCGAGAAATCGAATGACACAATCATTCCCTCCATGAGCTTTATTAAAGGGAATCAACTACCAAGTGCAAGAAACACTGCATGTACAAGAAGGTGATGGCCTAAATAGATTAAGATTCATGCATAAAGCTTTAATAGGTGAAATAACAATAACAATAACAATTAACAAACAAGTAAACTTGTTTAAACATGTATATATGCTTCGTTCTGCATTTCACAAATGCGAAGAGCATATCTTTTTTAGTCACTCAACCTCAACTGTAATTTTCATACCAAGAACATTGTCAGAGGTTTCTAGAGAATGCAGTAACACCAACTTCTTATATGCATTAACTACACAACTAATACTAATGGTGCACTGAGCTAATTAACTTCTTATTAGTTTAGTGAAATAATTAAATTACTAACTACACAACTAAGTCAAACAATACATGTCAGCTAACACAAACATAGAGTTATTTTTTTCCACTCAAGTTTTACTTCCCAATCCCACCACATGATAGAATGTTAACTAGAGAACATAATATGACAAAATCTAGTGGGCAACAACAGGGATTCGAATAGGGATATAACGATCATGTATAATGGTACTTTTGGTAGATATTGCATAGACTCCGTTAATCCAAAGAATTTAGGGGAATCAAAAGGGGGAAACATGCTCGCTAGGCTACTCCATAGATGCAAAATTAGTTGCTTAGAGCAAAACCAAGTTCTTAAGCCAACCTTCAAAATCCATTCCGAATATAAACCACTAGCAAGTTAATATAAACTGTGATCCTTGCTAATAGATTAGTAGAGAACTACAAGCAGTTATTCCAACTGAACTATTCAAGAGCAATTGTGTTGATGTTTTTAAGCAGCATTATATAGAGAGATTGTCTGCCTTTGATGTTATATATGGTCGAACAAGGTACACTTGTATATCACATGGGGACATCTTATATCTATGTATTTAAGATGTCAAGAGAACTGTAACACCCCGGTATTTTTATCGAGTAAAAATATCCAAGTGTGCCATCATAAAATAATCAGAGATATTTTTTTCCTGTTTTAGATATTGAACATAAATAAAAACAGCTCATAACCTAGAGTCCAATATCCAAATACCAAGAAATAGCGGAAACGATTTTACAACTTTTACTGGTACAAGTTATACAATCGAAAATACAAAGATCTCGAGGGAAAGACATTAACAATGAAAACTAAGTCTTCACCGTCTTCATAAGCACACCACCTAGCTGTGCTTCTTCACCTTTGCTTTTTCCCCTGCTTCTCTGTAAAAACCACAAAATATAAACAGTGAGATACAATCTCAGTGAGTTCTACCGAGACCCCTATCTACACTCTCGGTTCACTTATGAATCCTATTTAACTTAACACGACTCCGACCCCAGACATGGTAATCCCGGAGAACCGTATTATATGACTTTCTTTCATTCGTAGTTAATTTATAAACCACGCATTTCAACCTAGCACGACACCGGCCCCAGACATGGTAATCCCGATGAATCACACTACATAACACGGCACCGGCCCCAGACATGGTAATCCCGATGAACCGCATTATTTAATCTTTAACACAACACCGTCCCCACACATGGTAATCCCGGTGAACCCCATTACCAATAGTGTTTCCTAATGGCACAGAGCCTAGGGTAAGGGTTCATGACTTCCCCGCCTAGTATGTCAACATGGGTCGTCACCCAAACTCGATATAATATATATATATATACAATCATATGAACATTTTGTTCATTTTAATTATACTTTACCACGTAGGACTAATAGACCGCTTTGTTATCAATAAAAACATATCCGCACACGTGTACTATTGTTCGGCTTTTCAAAAGAATTTCAACTTCAAAAGTATTTTATAAAACCCTTATTAAACATACCCAAAATCATGGCACTATAAGCCTAATATCATTATAGAAGGGTTAGGAAAGGATTAAAAGAGGATTAGAATCGATCGGGATCCTTTCGGGCAAGTTTGGAAAATTTGGACAGAACACTGCGCACGGTCCGTGCTCCCTGTTATAAAAATTTGCGAAATAGAAACAGAACCAGACGCACGGTTCGTGCGCCTGGGGCGCACAGATCGTGCGCATTTGACAGCATTCTATTTTCATTCCGCTTTGCGTTTTTCGTCGTTCCGATCAATTCCGATCACTTCCGGTACCTGTTCCAGTCCAATCCCAACACCAAAACAGTACAAACATATCCAATAACCTCACTCGATCAACCAATCCAATCAAAGATTCAACACATTCAATTTTCATCAAAATTCGATATATTTAAAAATAACGGTTTTTGACTCAAATTTCTCGTAACCAATCAACATAAATTTCATTTTAAAAACGAAATAAACCTAAACGTGAGTAAAACTCACCCGTGAAGCGAGAGCCGATACCAGCCGAAATCACCGAGACTTCAAATCTCCAAATAACCACACGAACAATCCCCGCATAAACTTCCACGCTCCGACGACGCCCAAATCCGCTTCCGATCTTTCCGCTCCTCGACCATCCGGCTCGCGAGACTCGAGAAATCTTCGCTCGGTACCAATTTGCACCAAGACACCAACAATGGCTCCTAAGGCTCCAAGCTCTTCTCGCAAACCCTAAACTCGATTCCTAAGCTTTGAATTTCCAAAATTCCACTTGACTTCCAACAAACACTATTCATCATCCCTAACCTCCAAATTGCTCCTATTCACATAAACCCCAAAATTTGATTTCTCAAAACCTAACCTTTGAAACACTAATTCTTCCACTCCAAGCTAGTACCCAACCCATGAATGAACTCCTCAAACCTTCCAAGTATGGAAATGAAGAACAAAACTCATGATTCTTCCTCCTCTCCATAAAACTCGAAAATGGTGGATTGGAGTAGGGGGAGTTGATGATGATAATTTTGGTACCAAATCAAAGAGAATGTAATGGTGATCAACTTTCGTGCAGGAGGTATGAAGTTTTGGTGAACCTAGGCCTTCCCTTTTTCCTCTCCTTTTCTCATACCCATTCTCTTCTCTTTTCCTCTTTTCTTTCTTTTCTTTCTTTTCTTTCTTCTCTTCTCTGTTTATCCCTCTCGTATGCTTCCTTTCTTTTCTTTTAATTCTTTTTCCTTTCTTTCACTTACACACACATACACACATACACATATATTTATTAATATATACGTGGTAACGTGGTCCAATTACCATATTGATCTAAATCTCTTATTTCGATTCCAAAATTTCCTTGACCCGTATTATCCAGTTAACGATCCGATGAGAACCAATAAATAATTTTTGCACTCAATAAATTTATTAGTCAAGTACTAAATTAATTTAATTGGGTTAACACCCAAATAATTATACTAATTATTTTGAGAATATTACGAGAACCATCTTTCTAAACAAAAAGATATTCGGAGAATATACAAGTGTATATCATAACTTTGTACTTAATTGATAAATCTACATTTTGATGATTTCCTCGATAAATATGCCACTCCAGTTAAGTTGATAATTGCCTTATTAAGGAATTCTAATGATTTTCTTTCAATATAAATATAACTTTCACGGGTCAATTTCCCAACCCTTCATCTTCAAGAAATCACTAAAATAGACCAGCCAAAAACATCCTCAAATATTTGCCAATTTTTTGACACGGTTGAATAAAAACACCATCATTCCAACTTTGAACTGAGACTTCTTAGGTTATGTTACTCGAATGTGACTACTCCAACCATAGAAAATGGTTTTAATAACGCTTGCTAAACGCCTTATAAATGCTATCTAGTCGCCTTATAGATAGCGCTTGGCTTGCTATCTAAGTTACGGCGAAACTCAAAACTGAGGGATGTCTAAAGAAGGGCTATCCTTTCCCCTTTTTATATTTTACTACATTATTAGATAGCACTTCCCCCTTTTCCCCCTTTTTATACTTTACTACATTAGATAGCACTCAAAATGGAGGAGAATCACACACTCCTTTGCATGTGTACAGACTGGCTTGGTATTCACCCTTGAAACTCCCCTGCTTTGAAGTAAACACTCCTTCAATGGGTATAAGGCACTGCTTAAAATATGATACAAATTTCTGTGATTCTTGGCCTAGAATTTCCCTATATTGAATGCTTTGATGCTGGCATCCCGCTTTTATAAAATACTATGTTCATTGTTCCCATAATCCCAATAACCTTGGTCTATCTGACCATTGGTTTAGCCAATACACACCCATAGTGTTTGTTACTCTGTTCAACTGCTGCATTGAAGAAATTACACATGATTATGCCAAGTGAACCCACGTGATATTACAACCGAAGAACTTCAAAAATACTGAAGCAACTAAGAAGAGCCAGTTCTTAAGACAACCTACAAAATGGAAGTCCTCCTCTTCTCCGCCAATGAAGAACACATCACTTGAATCCTACTTGGAAAGGAAGGAGGGAACACCATGAAGATCACCAAATGGTGAACCCACTACAGGCAAGCATCACCTAGAAATATCAAGTGGCAGCAGGCCTCATCAATTAAGTTAGCAGCAACACAACGTCGAGAGATATCCAAGAAGCATCAAGCAACACAACGTATACATGTTATGAAACATCAAACAATACTTAACTAATAGAGTGAGCACTTCCTACTTCTTTATGAATACAACAATACAAATTATCTCTCTATATGTTATGAATATTTGGTCAACAACAACAACGGCATGACCGGGATACCTTGCCCGATAATGCCCTACTAATAACAACAACCGCAGGACCGAGATACATGCTCGAACGGGATACCTTGCCCGATAATTCCCTAATAACAACGACGACGACAGGACCGAGATACCATGCTCGAACAGGATACCTTACCCAATAATGCTATACCATGCTCGAACAGGATACCTTGCCCGGTAACGCCCTACTAACAACAACCCGATAGCAGCAACAATAGTGACAACGACAACAGCAACAATAGTGACAACGACAACAGCAACAACGACGACAACCTCTATCGAAATGTCCTCAATAGAAATACTAGGACCATATTCATCATCAACTAAGGGATAACTTACCCTATAATCATCATCTTCAGTCGTAACTTTGTCTCGTAAGGACCTTAATCGATAACTAGACCCTATTAGAATCTCTCATAGTCTCTCTAAGCATCACACCATCACATCAACAAAGAAATCAACTCATACGCACGCACAACACGATTAATTTCAAGAAACCCACCAATCATTCACAAAACACATTTCATCTATCGAGAGCAAACAACTTATCATGGCTCCAAACATAACATTTTCACATGATAGACACCACTTATATAAACATAGCACAGTCATGAATACATCGATTATATTGTCGCAGCACATTCACAAAACATCAATCATAATTACACATAGTCACAAATATCATCAAGAGATAAACATACTCACATTTAAACTATCTAGTTCATTGCTCCTACAATGAACACATAGCACAAACAAACACAAATCAGGGTCACATGGTACCCCGAACGAGGGAACACTCACCTTGGTTGTTTCCACATTTATCGATGACGTTTCTTTCTCCACCCATATCCACGATCCATGTAACATCGGGTCTCGAATTCTGTGATAGGCTCGCTCCTCTTTGTTTCATCATTTGTCACTGCAAGGAACGATTCGAGATTTGTATCACAGCCACAAAACAACACCAAATCAATCAATAGTTATACGATAAAATAGGCTAAATATGACTTTTGGTCATTTATCTTTGCTCTAGGTTTCACTTTGGTCCTTTATCTTTTTTTTTGTCTGCTTTGGTCCTTTATCTTTCATTTTCGTTTCATTTTGGTCCCTGCTGTTAGTTTTTTCTAACAGACACCACGCTGACAGTTAACTGCTGACGTGGCGTCCATCTTCATTAAATGACGTAGCAAAATTAATATTATTTAATTCCAAATGCATAAAAACAGAATAGATTGCATAACCTTCAAAATCAATTTCCAGCAACAACAAAAGATTTCCAGTATCAAAATCAATTTCCAATAACAAAATCAATTTCCAGCAACATTAAAAATTGAAACCCAGAATTCCAACATCATCAACAAATTGAACGATTGAACAGATTCCAACATCATCAACGAACCCAGATTCCAACAAATTCCAACATCATCAACAAACCCAGATTCCATTTCTAAAGAAGATGAACGAATCAACAAATCCAGATTCCGTTTCTAACAAAGATGAACAAATCCCCTTTCTAACGGACTCCACGATCTCGTTTCAATCGCTTTTGGGTTCTTCAAGATCTCGTTTCAAATTCGTTTCAAGATTCATCCTCGTTTCAAGATCTGTTTTACAAATTCGTTTCCAGATCTCGTTTTAAATTCGTTTCCAAATCTTGAAACGAAGAAGATGATGATTTAACGAAGAAACACGATTGCAGAAGTGATTTGAACAAAAACGAGATTCCACGATTGCAGAAGCGATTGTTTCAGATCTGTTTATGAATCTGTTTTTCAATTCCCAGATCTGTTTCCCTTTTTTTATTTTGATGTTTTAAGTTTTTATTAAATAATATTAATTTTTCCACGTCATTTAATGAAGATGGACGCCACGTCAGCAGTTAACTACCAGAGTGGCGTCCGTTAGAAAAAACTAACGGCAGTGACCAAAATGAAACGAAAATGAAAGATAAAAGACCAAAATGGACCAAAAAAAAGATAAAGGACCAAAGCAAAATTTAGAGCAAAAGTAAAGGACCAAAAGTCATTTATTTAATTATGTTTAATTAAAATAAGGTTTAAATATATACTACCCCCCTGCAAATATACCCATTATCCAGTTACCCCCCTACAAAAAAAAAAGTTTTAAAACAAACCTTGCAAAATATAAAGTTATCCAGTTACCCCCCTGCCGTTAAATTTTCTGTTAAAAAATGTAAAATGTCACTTATCCAGTTACCCCCCTGCCACGTGTCACCATATTATTGGGCCTCTATGACACGTGGCACTGACTGCCACGTCAGCATCCTGGTCAACAGTGCCACGTCAGCAACCAATGGATGGCTGCCACGTGGCACTGTTGTTAATTCAAAATAAATCTTTAAAATGCCTAAAGTGAGACTTGAACCCATGACCCTTTACTCACACCCACAACTCCTAACCATTGAGCCAAATTAATACTTGTGATTATTAACTCAACTACCAATATATATTACGTAATTACTACCTAAATTAAAAAAAAAAATCAACTTCAATCTTCTGGGTAACATCAAATTCACAGCAAATCCTGTTGAACCTGTTTTCTCTTCTGTCGCTTCTTTTTCAACCTTTTTCTCTTCTTCTTTCTCATCCTTTTTTTCTTCTTCAGGTTTCTTTTCTTCTGGTGGAGTTACTTCAGGGGATTTAGGAGGAACAGTGAACTCATGTTTGTTAAGCGCGTCTTGGATAAGCTGTTTGAGTTCATCGAGAGCTTTCTTCTGAGGATCGGGAAGTTCAGCGACAACGTTAGTTTCTTCCTTGAAAGATTCCGATTGAGAAATTTTGTTATCAGCGGCGGCGGTGTTGGGTTTCTCCTTCTCGGTTTCGGTCTTAGCGACGACTTCTTCGGTTGCTACAGGCTTCTCCGGGTTTTCTTCAGCTGGAGGAGGAGGAGTGTCCTTGTCAGAGGAGGTAGCGATGACTGGTTCAGTCGGTGGTGGGTTTTCTGTAACAGTTTCAGTGGTGGCGGTGGTGGCGGGGACCACTTGGTCAGTTGTTGTGAATTTGGTTGATGATGTGAATTTGGTGAAGATTGATGATGAACATTAGTATCTGCGTTTAGGGAGGGATTGTTGCTGGTTGATGATGTGAATTTGTTGCTGGGATCTGCGTTTAGGGAGGGATCTGCGTTTAGGTGAGGAATGATGAGGAATTTGATGAGGAATTTGTTGCTGTGAATTTGATGTTACCCAGAAGATTGAAGTTGATTTTTTTTTTAATTTAAGTAGTAATTACGTAATATATATTGGTAGTTGAGTTAATAATCACAAGTATTAATTTGGCTCAATTGTTAGGAGTTGTGGGTGTGAGTAAAGGGTCATGGGTTCAAGTCTCACTTTAGGCATTTTAAAGATTTATTTTGAATTAACAACAGTGCCACGTGGCAGCCATCCATTGGTTGCTGACGTGGCACTGTTGACCAGGATGCTGACGTGGCAGTTAGTGCCACGTGTCACAGAGGCCCAATAATATGGTGACACGTGACAGGGGGTAACTGGATATGTGACATTTTACATTTTTTAACAGAAAATTTAACGGCAGGGGGTAACTGGATAACTTTATATTTTGCAAGGTTTGTTTTAAAACTTTTTTTTTTGTAGGGGGTAACTGGATAATGGGTATATTTGCAGGGTAATATATATTTAAACCTTAAAATAATTATATTTAGAAAAATAGGAACACCCACCAAAAATGTGTGTAGTATTGATGACGGTGCGAAATTACAATCTCAAGAATTGGAAACTTATGGGAGCAAGCTCATTACAAGGATTAGAGAGGAATTAGGCACATCAAGGTCAACCAGTGGTTGTCAGAGATGGTTTTCCGGCGAGATGACATCGATCCTATTGCACATTCATGGAATTTGTAGTTTGTTTGGTTTCAACCAAAAGGGGAAACTACGATTAGCACAAGCTATCTCTACGTGAAGATGGAGCACGAAGGCAACGACGTGGCGGAGGAAGTCAATCTTGATTGGTGAAGCTTCCTACGGCAGCGTTCATGGAATCTCACGAAGAGGGAGAGATCAAGGCGCAAGATAGAGGCTGCAATCGGTGAAACTAATGCTGGAATAAGACTCAGGGGCTAAATTCGAGTCACTATGTTGAATTTTGGGACTCGCCGTGGCGAGATGAGTGAAAACGTGAGGGAGGGGGAACATGGGTTAGGGTTTTCGCGAGTTGCAGGTCAGAGGAGGAAGAAGAAGGAACCGGGTCGGCTTCTGAGCTTGAACAGCGCGCGAATTGGGCTTGGGAAGGTTTGCGACGTATTGGGCTAGCAGCAGGGGGTGTGCAAATGAATACAAGGGGGTGCTTCGTCAAAAGAACTTAAAAAAATCGATTTTAAACTATTTTTAAAACCCATTTTAATTACAACTACTATTCTAACAACTCAATAGCCCAAAACAACTTTTAAACTAATCTATACATTAAACACTAATATTTTATAAATAATAATAATAATATTTCCAATTTCAAATACAATACAAAATGCTCTACAAGTCCAATAATTAAATATTAACAGCAATTTATAATCAATGCAGTATAAAAAAGCAATATTCGTCTGTGTTCCATCCTTCTATCCTTTACAACAATTGTACTAAATTGTGCAAATAAAAAAAATTATGCAATTAAGCTTCAAATAAAATGAGGGAAATCAATTGAGAAGTAGAAAAGAAAGAAATACAATAAAGATCGGAGATACTGCAGTAACCAAGGTAGTCAGAATCGAGGTTATACATATAATCGGAAAGAAAATGTATAATCGTAAATCGTGGAATCGTAAGTATAATCGTAAGATTATACAAAATTTATCAAACACATAAATTGAAAGTGTATTATATATAAATACTTCAAATACTTCAAAAACTTAATTAATATTAAGTTTGATAAGTCATAAGTTCATAAAACACAACTAATAAGCCATAAATTATAAGTCATAAAACTAATTAAGCTATTACTAATAAGCAAGACAGTAACAACTAGACTCAAATTAAAAGTCACCAAAAGTAAAATCATATTTTTGTCAAAAAAAAAGTAAAATCATATCATTCAAAAGGACAAAAACTTGTAATAAAAAAAAGGTTAAAAAAAAGGTTAAGAAAAGGACAAAAACTTGTAATAAAAAAAGAAGAAAAAGAGCTGTTAAAGTTGATACAGCTGTTATACAAAACTAAGGGAAATAGAGGAAAGTGAATTGCAGCGTTGAATACAGCTGTTATAGTTTTCAAAAAAAAAAAGAATACAGCTGTTATAAATGGAATACAGCTGTGAAAGTGCAGACAAAACTAAGGGGTGTAAAGTCATTTCATGTTTAAAATTCAAGGGCACAGTAGTAATTTCGGACAGAAAACCCTATTCACTCATCTTTTCCACGATCTGAAACACGACTTCTGCAATTTGCGCCGCAACAGAAACAGAACATCGCTCCTCCATCTCTCCAGCAGCAACCCAACTTTGTACACTCGTAAAAACGCCAACGATTACACAATTACATGATTTTCAGATGCGATTCCACCCGATTCCACCATGTTACGATTATGCTCATCACCATAATCGCTAAGGGTTAGCATAATCGTAAAAACGTATGATTTTACGTTTTTAATCGAGATTATGACTACCTTGGCAGTAACCTTATTTTCACTTTTTTTAATATAAAAGAAGTTACCTTATTTTCATTTCATTTCTTATTTCCAAAGGTTTGTATATAAAATGAAAACAAGGTCAATAGGAAATGAAATCAAAACGTTTTCTCAAGCCAACTAGACCTTAAGTCTGGGGTACCAATTTGGCTCACAATCAATTTGGCTCTTCTTGCTGCTATATGAGTGATACATGATGTTCGAAATTGAATGATTGACTGAAGAACCAAAATTACCATAATTTGTTAATCATGTTATAAGTAATGGTATATGTGAATTACATATGTTTGGTGTAGTTGTAATTAAGTTGGGGTGGGTTAGAAAACACTTGGATTGACTTAGAAAACACTTGGATTGACCGAAAACACTTGAATTACAAAACCGGTTTGAGAAAAAACCGGTTCAGTTAAGCAAAACCGGTTTTAAACGGTTTGAAAAAAGAAAACCGGTTTGGAAATGGAAACTGGTTTGAAACCGGTTCAGAACCGAACCTAATCCGGTTTGAGGAAAAATCGGTTTTTTACGAAAATGGTTTTGCAAACCGAGCCGAACTATATAAATGGTCTAGTTTGGTGCAGTTCTTGCACCATGCACACCCCTACTGCAGTTACCTTGATCAAGCCTTCTCTGGTACTCATTAGGGGTGTCAAATGGTCCATTTGTCCACCGGATATCCGTCCATCCATAGCAAAATCCATCCAATCCATCCATTACAAAAAAAAATATTAATGGATTGGATTGAATCCATCCGTTTGATTTTGTGGATGGTTGTGATCTATCCATTATATTTTCTAAATCCATTGGATTACAATAACTACAAAATCAAAATCCATTGGATAATTAATTTTTTTTAACAAATGCATAATTATAAAAATACTTTTTTTACCAAAAAATATTTTTTAAAATATATTTTTTTCCAGAAACTTTTTTTAAAAAAATTCATTCAACAAATAATTTTTTTTGACCAAAACTCATTCAAAAATTAATATAATATATAATATATATATATATATATATATATATATATATATATATATATATATATATATATATATATATATAATATAATATAACCACCGGAGGGCCACCGTGAACCACCGACGGCCACCGTCCGCCGCTGCCGGAACCACCACCGGCCGCCGGAGCACCACCGCCGGGACCACCACTGACTGCCGGAGCTCCGCCGCCGACCGCCGGAGCTCCGCCGCTGGCCGCCGGAGCTCCGCCACCGGCCGCCCCCGCCACCACCACATATATAAATATATATTTATATATTATATTATATATATATTAACAATATTATATATACATATATATATATATATATATATATATATATATATATATATATATATATATATATATATATATATATATATATATTTATAAATCTAAAAAATTCAATTTTGTCAAAAAATGATAATTTCAATTTCTACAAAAAAAAATATTAAATTGTTTTTTTTGACTCAAAAGATTTTTTTATCAAAAGATTTGCTTATATTTTAAACATATTAGTGGATGGATTGGATATCCATCCATAAAAAAATTGCAAATGGATGGATTGGATGAATTTTTTTGTAAATGGATGGATTAGATTGGATTTTTTTGGCACAATTTTAATGGATATAAATGGATAAATGAATTGTCTTCAATCCATCCATTATAATCTAAATCCAAATCCATCCGGTCCATCCATTTTGACACCCCTAATAACCCCAAGGCCTTCTAGAACAACTCCAAAAATCAAGAACACTAAATTCCTTGATAAAAAGCCTGTTAATAAGAATTGCTACACTCACATTCGTGAGCCACATAGAGAGGAACCAAAGATTATCACCAGGTGCATGATGGAAAAGGCGTGATTAATTCAACAAAGTATTACAAATTATTAAGATTTATGAATTTAAGATATTAAGTTGCAAAGGAGCTGAAACAAAATGAAAACAAATTAGAGTCAAAAAATAAACATGCATGATACTAAAATTCGATAAAATTGTAAACATAATAAACTATAAAAGAAATACAAAAGCATTTTAGATTATTATATTGTTCTGACTTTGAGTGGGGTATAAAAGCGAAAATAAGTTCATGAAATCCCCAACCTGGTAAGCAACAAAAATTTCTTGAGTTTGACTAGACATCTATGATAAAGTGAAATGAGAGGAACACCTTGGTTGGAACCTAAAGTCTAGGGTAAAAAATTTTCTCTCAATAATGTTATATATAGATATATAGTATTTTGTAAGAGAACTGTTTGTTGTGAGAATTAAGAAATGGAAATCCTTTTTGATTATTTATTTTTTATTTAAAAATCATACAGTATTTTGTAATTAAGAGATCAAAACATTTATTGTGAGAAATAAGAAATGGAAACCTTTTTTTTACTCCAAGGGGAATTGTATTTGAGAGGTCCTGGGTTCAACTCCCCACTATTCCCTTTGGGTCTTCTCTGCCTTTGACGGGAGGTGTCATCCTCTCGCCCTAAATTTTCATGTACCAATACATTTTCATGATGTTACTATGTCCCTTTTATAAAACATGTGATTCTATCACAATAGTCTTAGTATTGATTATCAATTTCTTTTCACTTTGTTGATTAGCTAATATTATCTTAAGGATGATAATTTGTTGAAAATCAAACAATAAAATATCTATAATAACAAAATTGAGAAACTCCTGGACTTTTGAGTTTTCACAATGACAAATATCGATAAAATCAATATTCCTAAATCTATGAGTGCTGGATTTTTTATAAAGCAAAAATACTCGAATGTAACTATTATTTTCTTTCTAAGAACAATAATGTATTTAAGCTAATAAACAATCTATTTTTCATGCAAAAATCCATCAAACGAGTATAAATATGTTTTACAACCTCAAAAGACTCACATTTGTTTTCTTGATTTATTTTCCTTGTTCATCCTTACATTTTGTAATTCATTTGTTTAAAGCCGAGTATACATATGGTCAGCCAGATTTCCCGATGTAGATTAATCACTCGCAAAATTGATAGATACTGCGCACCAATAACACGATAAAAAAAACATCAAAGTTCACCAAAGATTGCGGAATTAAAAGGAGCAACGCTCATAAAAAAAGAAGTGAAACTCGACTTGGTAATAATTCATCATTGAAATATATATCAACAATCCCAAGATTATTATCACACATGATTATAATAGAAACCAAGCAAATAAAATAAGGGTTAGCAGTTAAAGATATAATGGCAAGTTCGATGCTACATATCCGTCCCAATTTTATTTGTTCCGAAAAGCTAATTTCTTCCACCTCTAATTTTTAATTTGGTTATCCTGAAAAGGCTAATGTTTTCTTAAACATCCGTGATGGTGTATAGTTCATAGTTGTTTCCAATTATATTACAAAACCAATCAGAGTTATTTAGACCTAATTTCCTACCCTCGTTATGAATAAACCACCACATAATAATATTTTGATATTTACCTTTATATATATCAGAAATCCACTATGGATAACATGGATTACAAATTATAATATCAGGCTGTTTGGCATGAGAGAAAATAAAGTAGAAAATAAGATGATAGAAAAGTTTTCATCTTCGGATGATGGGGCAACCTCCTTCAAAAAGAGCAAATAAAATTTCTAAGGAATGTGAAATGGGTCTGGGAAAAATTTCTAATGATAAAGAGATCCGGTTAAAGGTAAGATGAGCATTTACATTTTAGAGGCTACTACAGAATGCAATTGTTTGCATGATCAGCAGATATTTCTGGGAAGATTATCAAAAATATAATGTCCAAGACGACCCGTACCAAAAAGATTAAGCAACTTGCCAGCAACCTTGACATCTGCATCTTCACATTCAGTTACGTGAAAAGCTTCCTGCAAGGCACTAAATTGCCTATCAATAAGTGATTCCATTTCAACTTCACATCTTATATTGCCATCAAAAGATGAAATTGTTTCATATAGTGTTCGTCGAACATCCCACACTACTCCGTCCTGAGTGTGATCTGTAGGGATTTGGTTTTTCTGCTTCACGTGTAACTCAGAGCTAGTCAAGCCTTCTGTTGTACTACTAAGGAATAATGTGTCATTATCCTTGGTACATAACTTGGCCCATTTCTTGTATTGCTCACTAGAGTTGAGCATAGCTAGAAAATACTGAGCAATTTCTTTTCTCCCAACCATACAATCCCCAATTGCCCCTGTTAAAATTAATTTAGATAAAAGATGAGCATCAGGAATCTCAGGAGATAAAACAGCCGGAGTATCTAACACATAAATATTGGGATGGCTACCAATCTTAAAACTCCGTATGTCTTTTGTTTCCCCTGGTTCAGGACTTACAGTGGCATGCTTCAACTTTCCTTTTTCTGCTGCATTAATTCTCCCAACTTGATGCAAGGCGTTAGCAAGTGCCGATTTACCAACATTTGGAATCCCAATTAACATTACTGTGGCAGTATAATTACCATGTTCAGTTCTCTTCAATTTTCCGACCTGACGTTGTATTAGGCTGAGAAACTGTCTAATGCTATCCTTGTTATGAGCATTCACTTTGCAAGGTATGCAGTTCATTTCCGTAAAATACTGCGTCCAAACCTCCAAACCCGATCGACAAGCGAGATCCGCTTTGTTGAGAGCTAAAATATGCTGCTTTGAGGAAGGTTGGTAGTTTCTGAGTAAATCGCATTGGGAAGACAAAGGAATCCTAGCATCTATGACGTGGACGATGAGATCAACCAACGGAATCCTATCTGCGATGGCGCAAGAAGCAGCAGCCATGAAAGGATCCTGCAATACTCCTTGCAACACGTTTTGCTTCCTTCCAATTCTTTCCTTTAATGTTGTGCCTATTCGTCTACCCAAATGTGCCGCTACCATACCGCTTCAATGTATTATGGGTAATTTCTTTTCAAGAATCGAAAGGAATAACTTCTAACGATTCAAAAAACCAACCATTTCAGAACATAATGTAACCGTTGCAAAACAGCAGGAACTTCAACGAGGAACTTCAACGGTCACTTGTAATTTCACCCGTGAACATACCTCGAGCACTTGGTAATTTCACCTGCCGCTATCATATCCCTACAAAATAAAACTGTAGAGTCGGTATAAATGTAATAATAAGAAAAACATTAATTGACAATCAATTTCTCGAGCACTTAGTAATCACCTCGTAAGCACGCCCTGAAAGCAGTCATATGCATCCACATCCAGCACAAATGAAATCCAAAGTGAAATTGTCAGTAACTAATAACATAGCAAATAGAATCATCATAGTAAAACACGGACCAGGATTCTCTCCTGTCATTTTTTTCCTCCATTCATCCTGTCACTTTAATTAAGGGTGAAGATTCTATGAAGTTACTTCCTAATTTTTGGCTACAAACAATTCATGGCCAATCTCATCCAGTCATAATTTTGACTAGAGAGAATCCATATCCGTAAAACACAACCATTACAAAGGCAAAGTGATTTCCACTTCTGAGCTGCAAATTAGGAACAATCATTAGCCTAACAAACTACAGTTAAATAATCAATTACTACGGTGTAACAATTATAACCTAAAAATATCCTAATAGCCAGGGTAAAGGATCGGCAAACAATTCAAATCAGAAGAGAAAATGGATTAACTTACGTCAAACAATTCAATACGAGTAAGAACAACCATCTGCCTTAAAAACTACAAAACAACAATTGAATAATCAAGGCAACAGATCGGCAAATCAGACGAGAAAATGGATTTTAAAACCAACATTTAGTCATGTGTGTACAACTTCAAGCCTTATATGCAATTTATAAAAATGTGGTGAATAGAAATTCTTTCTTCAAATTTTTGAGCTATATCAGCTGAATGGAAAATCTTCTGCTCTTAGTTTTTAGGGTAGTGCTTATTTTGCAAAGTTTGTTGGTCAATCCATTCGAGAATAAGCTGTATGGACAGTAAATAATTTATTTTTTATCTTTTTAAAGACAAAAAATCATTTTTTTCTTCACAAAACTAGTTAGCAATATACTACAAACAACCAATGTGAAACACAAAAACTTTATATTAGGTTTAGGGGTGTTTTGGGTAAATCCAAACCAACTCGCTGCCCAATCCAAATCAAAGCGTTTGGTTTGGATAGTTTTTGTGATTGGATCAAAACCGAACCAACCCGTAAAGACCCGTACTAGTTTAGTTCGGATAACGGATTTTAAAAATTAAATCAAATCCAACCCATAAACCCGTATGTATGTCTATTAGCCTTCTAGAATTCTACCCCTTTTCAATGTTTCCCACTCAATTCTCACACTCATACACGCTTGTCATAGTTCTATATATGCCGATCATTATTTGTCCAACTCCATTACACAACCTAAAAAACATTAATTAATTACTCCATGTAAGATGCATGATTAAATTCTAGTCATACCTTACTTTCCTCATTTTTTTATGTTTTAAAATTTGATAATAACACATGACCCGGGAGCCCAATCCATCCAACATCGGGTTGGTTTGGTTCGGATTTTATAGAAAAAAACCCAAAATCCAAATCAATTAAATATGATTGGTTCAGACAACGGATTTAGTCAAAATCCATCCAAAACAACCCGTGAACACCCTTAATTAAGTTTCCTTCCACAAAAAATATGGGTTACACGTTTAAAAATCAACACAAAATCAACACAAAGGAGTTATAAATACCAAAAAGAATCGTGAAAAAAAAACAATTTCAAGTATCAACAATTGTATCATGTTTAAAAATATAATGTATTAAAAAAGATAGAAATCAAGTCATATGTTTATGTTTATAAAACAAATAGAAGGAAATGAATGATGTGAGAGACTTACACAAAATATAATAGTTGCACTTCGATAAATTGTGTGTATGAACCAAGTATGAGCACAAAATGATAATGGATGCCGGTTGTGGGTGTTACCCTTTTTCTGAAAAGACAAACGAAGAAAAAAGAGAAATAGAGAGTGGCTCGGAAGTAAGCAAAGAGAACGGTAGAAGAAGAGAAGGAAAGCGATGAAACCCTAATGAGCTTTTTTTGAAAGTCCATTAAATGTTTGGCATATTTACCCCCTATTCTTTGTTATCAGACCACATGGCCCAGTTCTCTTTTTTTTTGACTCAGGCCCAGTTCTCTTTTATGACTTAGTCAAATGCTAACTATATATAACATTCATTGTTTTAAATTGTATTTAAAAATTAAAAATGTAAAATTGTTTGTTCACAAGTTTTTTTTAGATAAGCAAATGATTCATTGAAAAAACAGAGCACATAGCGTGCCCAGCCATTACAATGAAGAAACCCTAATTGGTTACTCTACCCTAATTGCACTGTTTGTTTACTTGTTTGTTTACAAGTTTATATCATTTCATGCATAGGCCGTACGATTAGCATCATTTGGTTCCATAATAGAAAAGCCGAAAGAAAAGCAAAAAAAAAAAAAAAAACATTTTTTTAAAACAAATAAAAATGAAAACTTGTGATGTCTTTAAATATAAAAACTAGAGTGTGATCTGTCCGCCTAAAATTTCAGCATTTTTGGCCATTACATTTCATATCCCGCTGGTTTTTTCAAATTATTCTGCATCTATGTATGAAAGATGTATGTAATCTGAATATATATTTAGGTTGGATAGTTTTTAAGTATGTATAGGTTGACAAGCAAAGTGTTCCATTGGTGGATATCAATTTGATATTGACTTTGTAGAAAAAATGGAAAAAGGAAAGTGTAGATTGAGTGTGTGAAATGATAAATAGTGGCTTTTTTGTTAGAGAGGAAGTTGGAACAGTGCAAGTTACTGTTGGACTGCAGTAGTAGGATAAAAACAGATTTGGTTAGAAAACAAACACAACCAGATTTGTCACAAAAAAAGGAGATGAAGAAGCTGCCTTCGAACTCCGGCCACCACTGACGGTGGCCTTCCTCCCCATCGCCGTCGGAATCACCGGTGAGGAACGCCGCCACAGAACCATCCCCTTCGCGAGACCCTCACCGTCGCGATTCCTCTTTTTTTCCTCCCTCTCCTCGCGACGTCTCTCTCCTCCTTCGCGTAGCCTTCTCTCTCCCTCATCGCCGTCGAACAAAACTGGAGTTTGGTCCGGCGAACCTCGCCTCTCACCGTCGCGTTCGCACTTCGCACCCCACTCTCCCTTTCTTCCTCTTTCTCTCACTCGAAGTCCCTCTCTTTCTCTCTCACTGTCGCGAGCTCTTTTTCTCATGGTGATGTGAGTCCTCTCTCTCTCTCTCTCTCTCATGAAGGGAAAACGGGCGCTGGAGGGTAAAGGAAGCAATTACTCAACTCACTTTCCCTTTTATATCTCCCCTTTTAATATTTTATTTTATTTTAAAATTTAAAAAATCAGATTCCCATACTCACCCCCTCTGTTGAACACAGCACCCCCCGTTGTGGCCTGATTTTCGCGTAACAGGCCTAAAGGCCCAACAAAGCAAAACTGGGTTGAAGCTTTTCGCACCATCTCTTTAATGATACAATCCCCTAAAACTAACTGCACCCCCTTTACGTTTTTTTCCTTCCTTTTTTTTTTAAAAAATAAACCAATTCCTTTTTATAATACATATCTCTTCTAGATTATCTCTTTTTAACAAAATAACGTTTTCCTCCAACCAACTTTTTTATATTATAAATATATATAAACAAATAAATAAATATTTTCAAAATAAATAGGAGATTAAGTCGATTGTACGATCAGGTTAGTCAGCATTTTAGGACAAATGACCTGTAAAGCTCGAAAGTCCTAAAATCCCTATTAAACAAAAATGAATATTTTTTTAAGAAATACAAATACACAAACTATTATTCTTTTAAACAAAAACCTAATTTTCAAAAATAGGGGATTAAGCCGATTGTACAATCGAGTTAGTTAGCGTTTTAGAACGAATAAGTTGTACAGCTCGAAAGTCCAAGAACCCCTATAAAAATATTTAAAAACACCAACACACAAACTTTTTTCTACTCAAGAACTACGTAGTCTTTGATTCTCTACCCGGAGATACGTAGGAGCAGAGGGGGGCCCATCTCTGTCAAGTGCAAAAATAAAAAACCTTTTTGAGTCTTCTTTTAAATAATCATTTTCTTAAATTCAAAAAATATTAAGTTTCTTTCTTTTAATTAACAATAAAAGGGGAAAAATAAACATTTCTAAAATTAACATTATTTTTACGCAACTAATTAGAAGGTAACATTCCTTAGGAAAGATGTCGAGGGTTGCTAATACATTTCCCTCACATAACCGACTTCCGAACTCGAATCTGGTCTCAAAGACACTTATCCAAATCAAAGGATTTACCAATGTTTGCCCTTTATAATTAAACTTTGTTGGCGGCTTCATTTTTGAACTTCGAAGATCCCTTTCCCAGATTTTTCGGTCGCTACACCACTCTTTCAGCAAACTGTAACATCCCGAAAATAATTAATCGAATTATTTTGATGATTAACCCAATTGAATTATTTTAGTACTTGACTGGTAAATTATTGAGTGCTAAAGATAATTATTGTTGTCTTAGGATCGTTAACCGGTTAATTCGGGGTAAGGACGATTTAGAAACGAAATTAGAGATTAAGGGCAATGCGGTCATTTGACCACATTACCACTTAATATATAAGGAAAGAAAGAAAAGAAATGAAAGAAAGAAAAGAACCTATCGCGTGATAGATTGCCCTTGCTATCTAAAGTTATGGCGAAACTCAAAACTGAAGGTTGTCGAAGGGCCATCCTTTCCACCCTTTTTATATTTGACTACTTTAGATAGCTTTCCCCCTTTTCTCCCTTTCTTTTTATTATTTAGATTCTGTTAAATATTACACAAAGAAAATCATATATAATAGAAAATCACAGAGAAAAAAGATTTGAAATAATTAGAAAATCATATATATTATGTGGAGACACAATAAATTATAGTCGACTA
Organism: Astragalus membranaceus; assembly: GCA_039519185.1. Taxonomy (NCBI): domain Eukaryota; kingdom Viridiplantae; phylum Streptophyta; class Magnoliopsida; order Fabales; family Fabaceae; genus Astragalus; species Astragalus membranaceus. Next base: position 46,369,746 of record CM076848.1, read on the forward strand.
CTATACTTTTCAGTAAGAGAAGCAGACAAACGGAGGAGATTCACACACATTATCAGATAACAGAAGCTGTTAATAATCAAAGGTTTAAAGACAAGTCACTTATTTCACACGGACAACAATCTCCTTTGCATGTGTACAGAGTACAGACTGGCTTGGTATTCACCATTTAAACTCCCCTGCTTTGAAGTAAACACTTCTTCAATGGGTATAAGACACTGCTGAAAGTATGATACAAATTGCTGTGACTCTTGGCCTAGAATTTTCCTATATTGAATGCTTTGATGCTGGCATCATGCTTTTATAAAATACTATGTCATTGTTCCCATAAACTAGACAGTATGATTCAGGAAACCGACATCGATTAGAACATGCAATCATTATTCGATTAGAACATGCAACCAAAATAACCAACTACTTTCTCCGCCAATGAAGAACACATCACTTGAATCCTACTTGGAAAGGAAGGAGGGAACACCATGAAGATCACCAAATGGTGAACCCACTGCAGGCAAGCATCACCTAGAAATATCAAGTGGCAGCAGGCCTCATCAATTAAGTTAGCAGCAACACAACGTCTAGAGATATCCAAGAAGCATCAAGCATCAACAAATCTAATTATAGTAGCAATTAGCTTTAAAATCTGTAAAGCAGCACATGAAACATGGAAAAACAGGACAAAATGGAATTAGCATAATTTACAACCAGAAGGCGAGAATGAACCGCCAGCAGCAACAACAGTCACTCAACAACACAATCACTCGACAACCTTCCAGCTGACACAAGTTCCATCCATGCAAGCCCCTGCCTTTGCCAGTTCATCTGCCAATGAATTGGCCTCCCTATTAAAATGTACAAATGTAACATTTCCCAGCTACTAGTTTGTTATTTTCAAACTCAGATACACTATGTCACTCCTCAATGAGAGATATTCAAAAGTCACCAAGTGTGGTACATAACTGTACTCAATGGATATATCTTTCTTTTGATGACCCTAATAAATTTATTGGTGTGGCAAATAATTTTGTACTCAATGGATATAGCTTGAATGCAACTAATAATGAAATTATTGACATTCTGTATCAATGGCCATAATGAAATTATTGGTCATTACATCACCCAAACCGAAAAATTTGGAATGCTATAATATCACGGAACCGACTTACAAGTTTCCAATCGTGTATCTGGACCTGTCACTACAACTTTAAATTGGGACGTCGCGAGTGATTTTGATTAATGTGATAATTGCCTCGTTGCAATTTTATATCAAAGCCCATTCGTCTCTCGCACAAATGACAGATAACATCATTATCATTATAATATTTAAATGGCAATAATCATGTAGAAGAAGCTAATATGCCAAAATCTTTCAGAACTAAATCATAATAGAAGCCTCAGTTAGCCAGAAATTCACATCAAGGATAACAAATTTAAGCTCATAAACATAACCTTAACTAAAAAATAATACAAGCTCCACAAAACAAGACCCAAATTATTATTATTTTTAAACACACCAAAATGAATTGGATTGGAGCTGGTCAACATTAAACATAACATGGGCTCACATTCATTTAGCAGCAAAAAAATGATCATTTGGCAGCAAAACACTTGGAATAAGCATTAGCTTTGATCCCCTCCACCTTTCAGCCGCACACATTGGACACCCAGTTGACACTTGCTTACGTATCTGCTGTCATAACAGCAACCAAAATAACACGTAGCAGAAATCTAATTCTCTTTGTTCATGTCAAGCACAAAAAGATATGTCAGTTTTATAGAAGAACATCATCTGATAATACCCAATACTTAATATTGATCACTATTCTTGATAAAAAAAGCGCCTGGGTAACTCTCACTTCTATGTACATTGATCTCTAGTAATGACAATTACATTGCATGCACCACAATTGTGTCATAATACTCAATACTGACTTGGCTTAAGAACCCTTATCTTGCCACAAAACAAAGAAACAAACTGAATATGTATGTACATGTCTACCAACATTCTTGTTCTTGATAAAAGAAAAGTGCCTCGGTAATTCTCACTTCAATGTATATTAAACTACAATAATGACAACTACATTACATGCACCACAATTCTGTCCATTCCCTTTAAACACATCTAATACCTCCGAATTTAAAGTTTCATGAACTTCATGTAATCTAGCCCTATCCATATTCAAATTAGATTATACAAGTGAAACCAGGAGCCATTGCTAAACACTATGGAGATTCTAGAAACTGACATCATTTAGGGCATGCAATCATTACTCATTATTAAAACCCCAATCAAAGTGACCAACTACATTCTCCACCAATGAGGAATACGTCACGAAAATCCTATTCAAGGGAGGAGAAGGAAAGAACTGTGACATGAATCATTAATGGAAAAATTAAGTGACTAGTTTGGTATGGTCAAACACAGATACATTGCCCATAGAGATATTCAAAAATCGCTAAGTGTATGGCATAATTCTATACAATGTATCTATAACATTGCCTGCCACTCTAAATTTCCTTCACATTAAGGAGTACTTATGATTGTCTATCAATTGAGATATAAACAACAGTAGAGCTCTCGCTAGTCATAGCCAACTTCAAGAAATCACAAAAAAAAAAGACGGGTCTAAACATCCTCAAATAAAATTTCATTGGTAATGTATGGTTACAACATCATTGAGTGCAAGCTCTACTCAGCTTTTAGGAAGGGTGGCAGAGAACACCTTAATCAGTTTGTAGCATGCTATTTATCACACCATAAATTTCATGACAGCAGATAAATTTATATTAGAATATGCCACAGTTGTTCCATCTAAATGGAGTTGGCCTCACAGCAGCTACCATGTTTTTTCATCATTAAGGTTCAGCAGCTCCACCTATATTTCACACCTATGTACACCTCAAACTTTGGCCATGAATTCTCACATAATTCCAGGATTCCCAAACAAGAGTATAGCTTCTTTTGTCAAAGACCCGCACTATGTCAAGGACTAGTCATGTTTTGCTATATCTCCCTTGTAAATAGGATCCTTCTTCCTTCATTAGCAGATTCTAAATTTACTCCTCTGGGACAATTTTAAATCACCAATACTGTCATCAATCACAAACATCATTAGCTTATGCTACATTCAATCACATTAATTTTGGCATTGTTGAATTGATAAAAAAAAACTGCCACCGTGACTTTGAAACAGGACCTCGTAAACGATCTTTGCACAAATGTGACTCTATTGGCCTCATTGAAATTTTGTATCAAAGGCCTTGTTGATTTTATAACCATTTGATCACCCCAACCCAAAAAATTGGAATGGTTTAGTATCGCAGGACCCAACTTTCCAATAGTAATTTTGAACCTCAGTCATAGCCAACTTTGAATTAGGGGGCTAGCAAATCTTGCTTCAAGGGACTAATTGCCTCATTGCAATTTAAATCGAATATCATAATACTTTTATGGTCATTTCCGCACACATACCAAAAGTTGGAATGCCATACTGCCATAGTATTACGAGACACAACTTTGTAAGTTTCCAATATTGGGACCTCTGTCTTTGCCACTTTAAGTTTCCAATATTGGGACCTCTGCTTTGCCACTTTAAGATGGGACCTCACAAATGATCTAGCTTGAAGGGACTAATTTCCTCATTTCAATTTTGCATCAAAGATCATATTTATTTTATCGGTGTTTGCCCAAACCAACAAATTATAATGTAATAGCATCACGGGACCCAACAATATCTCTGCCAATCGTATATCACCCAAATTAGGATGATTACTTAATCATTAATCATGTTGAAGGGGCTAATCTGCCAAAATATTTTGATAAAAATAAGTACCAAAACTATAAAACAAGCCTCAGACAGCCAGAAATTCTCATCAAGAGTAATTTACTGAGACGGTAATTCCAATGCAATTTAATCCTCATCGGCTTCGTTGACACCAACTCCACTAATGAACCAACACGGCAAAAAATAAAAACAATAAAGAGAAATGTAATCGCATAAAACGGCTCAGCAGATTATAGGGGGTGAAATCTGCAAATTCCTATCAAGATGCAAAACAAATGAAGGGCATCAGTCCCAATGTTAAAAAACAAGAAAAGAAAAATCAGAGCAGTGCTATTTGTTATTAAGGAATCTTGCAAGAATTGTTCTTTTTCAGCATACAAGGGGAGATTGAAATTGAAAATAATCAATGAGCTTTTTTCTCCGACTTTCTTCCGAGTAATTCTTTCGTAACATCAAAGTTTCTCTAAAATAAAGGCAACATATGAAATAAAAGAAAAACCATCAGAGACCCGTTTAAAATCACACAAGCAACGCTGCAAAGAATGAACTCGACAGACCAATAGCAATAGATATTTGTTCATTGTTTATAATGCTTCTCTTAAATCAAATGGTATGGATTGATATTTTGCCCTCATAATCCCAATACCCTTGGTTGGTCTATCTAACCATAGTGTTTGTTGCTTTGTTTAGCTGCGGCATTAAAAAAATTACACATCAAGTTGCATTTTTACACAGCTCCACTCACTTCTCAAAATTATTCTCAAAATTAGAGAAGAATCAAATCACTTGCAGTAAAGATGGCCCAAAAAAAGATAAGAGAAAACAAAACTAATTTCATCCAAGAAAGATACTTATAGTGGAAATAGAACTAAGCTTCACATCTAATTGCATCTGTTCATCCAACCAAAGAACAGATGCCAAAATTGGCAAATTTTACAAACAAGTGGTTTCCAGCAATATATGGTCTAGCCACAAACACAAAATACCTAAAAAATGCTCGATTGTGCCAATTCATGGTAGAATTAAAACGGGGTTTGAGGAAAGTGAACCACACCACTGTAAGTGTTATTATCAATCAGATTCTTCAATTTTCAATGCCTCAAATCAACCAAACAATCTGAATTATTTTTGTTTAATTTTCTCTGTACAAGCTGCTCAATTGCTTGAACCAAACTATGCTTGACTGTGCAACATATACACCCATAAGCAAGCTCAACCCATTCTTCACATTTTTTATGATTAACTAAATACAATCCCCACATCTCAAACATTATCATTATCATGGGCTTACATATCCACTTTGATTATAAACCAAAAATGATGTTATCAAAAAAAATTGAAGAGAAATTGAAGAGAAGCTCTATTAATAAGTTCTAAAGAAATTATACCGGAGACACATGCTTATAAACTCCCACTGAAACTCTTGCATTACCATGTCACCACCATAAGGAACGTTCTGTAAGAATAATCAGTGCATGTCATGAAGTGTTCTACTTCTAAGTTATATGTAATGAGTACATGGCATATCAGGAAAAAACACACAGCCAGGCCCAAATTGCATACCTTTGCCAAGTCAAAATGGAACATGACTATGTCATATGAACCCACGTGATATTACAACTGAAGAACTGCAAAAATACTAAAGCCACTAAGAAGGTCCGTTATTAGGACATGTTCACAACGCTTCCAGAAAGCCAAATCAGGTTCTTAAGACAACCTACAAAGTGGAAGTCTTCCTCCATAACACAGTCGTGCATTCACGTTCAACTGCAATCCAACTAAAGACAACACTGGCCAGAATAATATAATATGTGATCAATGTTAATAGATTATTAGAAAACAGAAAACATCATCACAGCTTAAAGGATGCATTCCATTAAGTAGCTTAACACTTCTATAAGGACTGAAAGATGCATTCCATCTCAATGTTTAGCAACAAAAAGGATGATCATTTAGCAGAAAAAAACTTAAAATATGCATTAGCTTCAATCCTCTACACCCTTGAGTTCAGCCTCGCAAATATTTATCACATAATTGACACTTGATTAGCATTAGCAGACATGCAGTCATAATAATAGTTACCAAAATAACATATAGCAGAAAATCTAATTCTTTTGTCCATGTCTCACTTTTGAGGATACTCTCAAGATATATTTGCCCAAACACTATATACGCAATAGTAACTCAGCTCAAGAACCTCTATGTCGCCACAAAATAGAGAAACTAAGTGAATATGCATATGTCTACCAACATTCTTACTAAAAGTGCCTCTGTAATTCTCACATATGTATATTAATTTCCAGTAACATGCACTACAATTCTGTCCATTCCCTATAAACACATTTGATACCTTCGGATTTTTATTTTCATGATCTTGATGCATAGCCCTCTTATCTCCAAATTGAGTATACAAGTGCAAGCAGGAGCTATAACTAGACACTGATGATTCAGGAAACAGGCTTATATAGAACATGCAGTCATTACTCGATAATTAAACTCCAACCAAAATAACAAACTACATTCTCTGCCAATGAGGAACGCATCGCTTGATTTAAGGAAGCAATTCTAACAAGAACCATTAATAGAAAATTTCAGCGAGTACTTTGTTTTTTCTGATGTTGGAATATCATCGAAAAACGGTTCAGATTTAACATCATAATGTACTCAAACTTCCAACCTTCATGGAAGGGTTGAAAAGGGCACAAACCACAATCACGTGCTAGGAGAGCAAAACAAAGTACCATACAATAATACAGTGTATGATACACTTATCTTGGTATATAAGGAGCTGAAATCTAAACATTTTCAATGATAACAGAATATAAAACAATGCTGACAAACAAGTAAGCCTATGTGAAATTCCATTTGCACACTCCATGGTAATCATAAGCACCTACTGAACATGAAGTGAACAAAGTATGTTCAAGAACGGTGCAATGATTCCATCAATTAATACAAGTCACAGAGTATACACCACATGGACCACTTTGAAAGGAATGAGGGCACAAACCACAATCACGTGCTAGGAGAGCAAAACAAAGTACCATACAATAATACAGTGTATGATACACTTATCTTGGTATATAAGGAGCTGAAATCTAAACATTTTCAATGATAACAGAATATAAAACAATGCTGACAAACAAGTAAGCCTATGTGAAATTCCATTTGCACACTCCATGGTAATCATAAGCACCTACTGAACATGAAGTGAACAAAGTATGTTCAAGAACGGTGCAACGATTCCATCAATTAATACAAGTCACAGAGTATACACCACATGGACCACTTTGAAAGGAATGAGACAGCACCATGAAGATTACCAAATGGTGAACCTGCTGCTAGCAAGCATAAGGGATTAATAGTCTCGGTCATTACTTAGGCAAGTCACATAGCACCTAGAAAATTCAAGTGGCAGCAGGCCTCATCAATTAAGTTAGCACCACAAATCTAATTATCAGCAGCAATTAGCTTTAAAAGCTGTATAGCAGCACAAGAAACAAGGCAAAACGACAAGAAATTATGAAAAAAGACAGCCCTAACATACTCAAGTATCGCTTACCAAAAAAGAAACATCCTCAAATATCTATCTTTTTGGCATTGTTGAATTAAAAAAAAAGATATCATTGGGACCTAGATTTGAATTGGGATTCGTAAGAAATCTTGCTTAAATGCATCTCTATTTACCTCATTGCAATTTTATATCAAAGAGCATACTGAAGTTGTGATCATTTCATCACTTTAAACCAACAAATTGGAATGGTTTAGTATCACGGGACCCGACTTTCGAATCATTTTTTAGAACCTCTGTCATTTAGGTTAGCAGCACATAAGAAGCCAACAAAAATTTAATTATCAGCAGCAATTAGCTTTAAAACCTATATAGCAGCACATGAAACGTGGCAAAACGGGACAACAGACTATGAAAAAAGACAGGCCATCCTCAAACCTGTCTTTTTGGAATTGTTAATCTAAAAAAAACTATCATTGAGACTTTGAATTGGGACCTCATAATCGACCTTGCTTAATTCATATCTATTTACCTCATTGCAATTATGCATCAAAGACCATACTGATTTTACGGTCATTTCATCACCCAAACCAAAAAATTGGAATGGTTTAGTATCACCGGACCTGACATTGCAATTTTGAATCAAAGATTTTATGGACATATCATCACTCAAACCAAAAAATTGGAATGGTAAAGCATCACAGAACCCGACTTTCCAATAGTAATTTTGAACCTCAGTCATAGCAACTTTGATTTAGGGGCTACCAAATCTTGCTTCAAGGGACTAATTGCCTCATTGCAATTATGCATCGAATAACATATTACTTTTATGGTCATTTCCGCACACATATCAAAAGTTGAAATGCCATACTGTCATAGTATTACGGGACACAACTTTATAAGTTTCCAATATTGGGACCTCTGTCTTTGCAACTTTAAGATGGGACCTCACATATGATCTAGCTTGAAGGGGCTAATTTTCTCATTGAAATTTTGCGTCAAAGATCATATTGATTTTATCGGTGTTTGCCCAAACCAACAAATTATAATGTAATAGCATCACGGGACCGGACAATATTTCTGCCAATCTTATATCACCCAAATTACAATGATTACATCATCATTACATTATTTAAATGATGATAATCATGTAGAAGGGGCTACTCTGCCAAAAAAAATCTGATAAAAATATGACTATCAAAACCATAATAGAAGCCTCAGTCAGCCAGAAATTCTCATCAAGAGGACTTTACTCAGACGGTAATTCCAGTGCAATTTAATCCTCATTGGCTTCATTGATACCAACTCCACTACTGAACCAATACGCCACAAAATAAAAACAATAAAGGCGACAGAAGAGATATGTAATCGCATAAAACGACTCTGCAGATTATAGGGTATGAAATTTGCAGATTCCTATCAAGATGCGAAACAAAAGAATGTCATTCTTGATTTTGAACCAATCATAGCATCACTGGTCACTGCTCATATAGCTACCAGCGACGTGGCATCAGACCCAATGTTTAAAAACAAGAAATTAAAAATTAGAGCTATGCTATTTGTTATTAGAGAATCTTGCAAGAATTGTTCTTTTTCAGCATAAAAGAGGAGATAGAAATTGAAAATAACCAACCAACTTTCTTCTCGAACTTTCTTGCAGCAATTCTTTCGTAATATCGAGATTCCTCTAAAAATAAAGCCAATGTGTGAAAGAACAGAAAAACCCTCAGAGACCCGTTTAAAATCACACACACAACGCTGCAAAGAATGAACTCGACCGATAACAATAGATTTTACCATTGGTGGATGAGAGCATTCTTTGAATCAGAGTTGTTGTTTAGCGTCATACGGCACTTTCTATCAATTTTGGGAGATTCTCATCACAGGGCAATTTTTTTTCATCAAAATCATCTGAGAATTAAACAGAAAGATGAAACCCTAACTGACCGGTGAACTTAAACATAACGCACAATACACAGTAGTTTCATGCTACTCCACTTACAATATTGGCGTGTTTTTGTGTTTAGTGACCGTTGAACGTTGCTACTACGTTAGGGTTAATCGGTTAAGGCACCGACTTCAAACATGTATGGGCTTATAATTTTGGGCCTATAAATTTGAACCCTAATCAGACTTACCCGTTAGATAAGAACCTGATATTTTCACCGCCCCTTTTATTCTAATACATTTTGAATACTTTTTTTTGACAAATACACTTCGAATACTTAAAAATTATTGGTCTCTCAAAATTATCTAATCTGAAAGTTTGTTTTTGAAATAGACACTTTTTTCTTCTTTTTCGAACTTCACTTTCTTTTTTCTTTCTTTTTGGAACTTCAATTTCTGAACATATAGTACATGTATACCACATTGAAGTGTGAGAAAAAGACTATCATAAAAAAATAAATACACAATCAAGTAGTATATTCATATTAGTAGTACAAAATTTGACATTACAAATTTATAAATAGATTAAGTAGTCTGATAAAATAGGTACATGAAAACAAAAATACAAAATTTGTATATAATGAACGGTAAAGACAAAAAAATTCAAAAAAAAATTAAAAATTAAAGTCGTAAGGTGGATTGCGTCATCTTCCTCATTTGAAATGTGACCACATTATGTGTACAGGAGGAGTGTCTTTGGATGACTTTTTTTTTTAGAAAATCTGACCATGTCCATCCTAAACCATTTATCTCAAATGGATTTCAAATCCAAACCACTTTCATCACTAAAAAGTAGGGTGCACAGTTAAAAGTTGACGCGCTCCGGCAAGGAAGGGTTTGTCCAATGCTTTAACCTATTGGCTAGCAGGTGTCAACTCACCTTAGCTATGTTGAGGCATGTCAACACATGTTGCATGGTCTACATGCATGTTAACAAAAGGGGAAACGGAAATGGTCACTCAACCACCATGTCATGCATGGACGTTGGAAGACAAATGTATATCAAAGCACTAAACCCTTTTGCGCCCGTATGCCCATACTAGCTCGTGCAGGCTGACATTAAAAGGTTGTTTTTCGTAGGGTCAAGGAAGTTAGGGATCCAGAGCTATTTGCTACGAAGCTGGATAATATCATAGGTGCAACAAAAATCCACGTCAACCTCCCTAGGGCAAGACAAAATGTCATTCAAAGACCTAAAAGTAACAAGCACAGAAAGGTAAATGAGGAAGATAGAAAGGGCAAGGGTATAGCTAAAGCACAAAATGATCATGAAGGTGAAAAGGTGGAAGACAGAAGGCAGGAGCCTTGTTGAAGCACAACACACTCTAGAGGAGGCAGGACAAAAAGCAGATGATCAAAGAAGAAATCACTCATATGCTGAAACAACAAAAAGGGGTGAACAACACACCGCTTGTATAATTTGTTGAAAAGCATATATGGTGAACTAATTCTGTGGCATGACAGTGTGGTAAGCCAACAAAGTCTTTAAAAAGGCATCGCTATGGTGGTGTCACCTTAATTCTCTCGAAGATGATTTCACAAATTAAAGGACCCGTTATGGTTTAAAAAAATAACAAAGTTGTAGTCGGGAAATGGAGACAAATTAAAGTTTTGGCTAGATCCTTGGTGTGGACCAATACCTTTTAATTCTCTATATCCAAATCTGTTGCAGGTATGACTTGAAAAAGACGTTGTTCAACAGTTTGGGAATTGGGCTGAAAGTCGCTGGGGATGGGATTGGAGTTGGGCAGTAGGCCTTGACGGTACAAATGTTGTTGAATTGATGGAACTAAAGACAATGCTGCTTGATATTGTGTTGAATAAAAATAATGATGATAGATGGGTGTGGGAAAATGAGTGTAAAAAACAATTTTCTGTGAAATCTTGCTACAGTTGGCTGGCTGATTTTTCTACAGGTACAAACACGGTGATAGACGCAGACACAGTATCAAGGTGCTTGAAGTTTTGGTGGTGTGATGTCCCAATAAAAGTGGCGGTGCTAGCATGGAGGCTGCTCATTAACAAACTGCCGACACGAGATCAGTTACTGTTAAGAGGAGTGGGGTCACCAGAACATGAAACTTGTTGTGTCGTCTACTTCAGGGAGGAGGAATATGCAAATCACGTTTTCTGTTCGTGTGCAATAGTGCAGGGTGCTTGGGAACGATTTTTCTATTGGATGGGCGTACCTTGTTACATGTGCAGGATACGGTAACACACTTCACACACTTCTGACAAGCGTTGAAAGGGAGGAAGTTGAAGGCAGCAAAACACATCATTTGGATGACAACTATTTGGTCAATCTAGTATGCAAGGAACCGGGTAATTTTTGAAGGTGGGGTTCTAAATCAACGCTCTATTGTAAATCATATCACATGCTTATCTTGGGGATGGTTTATCTCTAGAAGGGGTAGGAAGACTAATTATTGTTATGTAGATTAGTTGAATTTCCTAATGGGCTACCTGAACAACTTGTAACTTGTTATTGGGGCACTCTTTTTCCTCTTGTTTTTTTTTCTCTTTGGGTTTTGGCCCCTAGAGGTCCCCTTGTACTCCCCATAATAAAATCTCTTGCTTATAAAAAAAAGGGTTAAATATGTTTTTAGTCCCTACAAAATCGGCTCCTTCTAAGTTTAGTCCCTACATTAACGAAATAGGCGTTTTGGTCCTCATCTTATTTTTCCGTTTTCAATTTTAGTCCCTCATGACTTTTAATAGCGCTTCAAAACTTTTAATAGCGCTTTTTTGACCTTTTATAAGCGCTATAATAAAAAATATATTGTTATGGATCGGCCCAATCCACAATAATGAGGCCCAACACCAAATGTAGATCCATCAACCAATGGTTGAGATCGCAGCGCAAGATCGGACGGTCCTGATTCATCAGGTCTATCACCACCAAACTCTATAAATAAGCATTGAATGCTTCATTAAAGGTACACACTCTTTCCTACTCTTCACCTCTAATTAGCTCTCTGGCTGACTTGAGCGTCGGAGTGTCCTCGCAGGTACCACCTGCCCCGGATCGGAAGCGGAGCTCGGTTGATCAAGACCAACCCCTACCAACTATCTCGGATCGGACCTTGTGTCTAAGATCGGATACAGGTCCAGAGATACGGTACAGAACATTGGCGACCACAGTGGGAGGATCTGTACTCTAGTTCCTCTCCCATCTCCTTGATTGACGATGGCTCCGACCTTACGTCATAGGACTATCCTGAATGCCGCTGAAGGACCGGTCCTGCAACAGGTGACTCCGGAAGGAGTGGCGGTCACCTTACCCCTTAGCCCGGTGCATGCTCGAAGCTCGGCTACGGCTATGGTTCCTGGGAGCTCAGCCCGGAACCGGCTTCCACCTCCCCCTCCGACCGTCCAGGTACCGGTCGACGCTGTTCAACAGCTCGTCCTGTTCCTAACTCGGCAAGCCGAGGCCGACCGGCAGGAAAGCCAACGCTACACCCAGTTAGAAGCTCAGATTGCTGAGATCCGGGCTCGTAACATCCCGGATCGGAGTTCCCCTCTGCGCCACTCTTCAAGTGGAACGACTCATGGCCGCGGGCGCCACCGATCTCCGGCTTGGAGGAGATACCATCATCGCACTCCACCTCGTTGTAGAGGAGGGCGAAGACCGGAGACTCCCCCAAGTCGGACCCCTGATGATTCCTGTGGTCCTGAGGGTTCCCCTCGGCCTAGCTCGTTTCTGTTTTCCTCGTCTCCGAGGCGGCGTACCAGAAGTCGGAAAAGGTCTCCGAGGCCGCAACGTCAGCGCCCTAGCTCGCGGGGATCCCCCGGTAAGTATGGCTACCGACGGCCTCCACCTCTTGAGAGGTCGGCAAAGCGTAAAGGACCTTTCACAGCGAAAATCGACTACTTCCCGGTGCCAAAGCACCTCGAGAAGCCCCCTGAAGGTCTGAAAATGCACGACGGGACTGGCGATCCGGATCGCCATCTCGATTACTTTGACACGGTTATGCAATACCGTAACGTTCCAGAGGAGATAAAGTGCCGAACCTTTCCCCTCACTCTAGAGAAGGCGGCTCTAGACTGGTTCAGGGCTCTTAAGCCAAATACAATCTCCTCTTGGGATCAGTTGGCCAAGCTCTTTTCTGCACACTTCGCCCACTCGAAGATGAAGCCTAAATCTCGGAAGGTATTGCAGGCAATTCGACAAGGAGAAAATGAGTCCCTCCGGGACTACATAGAAAGATTCAATAGAGAAGCTGCTCAAGTCCGGAACCTCGACGACTCCTTCCGTCTTTACTTCATGGAGGCTGGCCTTCGTGATGGAAGTCTATTTCAGATAGACGTCGGGGTCAACCAAGTCGAGTCGCTTGCCGAGTTCCTCCAGCGATCTCAGAAGTATATCGATCATGAAGAAGGGATTAACTCAGGAAGATCACGTTTCACCTAGGTCTCGGAATGAGCCTACGGGCATGATGTAATCCGACTTTGTAAATGTTCAACCATCTAATATATATGGATCGGCTACGATTTTCCTCACGCTAATTGCTTAAGTAAAAGTAAGTTTCGAGGTTGGATGGAAGGATTTGGGACCGGTCGAGCGATCGCCTTAAAGTTTCACGCTAAGACCGGAACTCCACTTAGGATCAGAACTCCTGATGATTCCTACGGATCCGAGGGTTCCCCTCGGCCCTGCTCGTCTCTAGCTTCCTCTTCCTCGAAGCGACTTTCCAGAAGCCGGGAAAAATTCCCGAGGCAGGAACGTCGGCGCTTTTGCTCACAGAGATCCTCCGACTTTAAATTGACACCTCGAGTCACTCAGGTGGTCACGTCTTAAATGGCCGAGTTTGCCATTACCCTGAAGGGCGAGTTCGATCTGGGCCGAGTCCCGGTAAACTGCCCTGAAGGCGACTTTAAGTTGACACCTTGAGTCCCTCAGGTGGTCATGTTTTGAATGGCCGAGTTTGCCATTACCCTGAAGGGCGAGTTCGATCTGGGCCGAGTCCCGGTAAACTGCCCTGAAGGCGACTTTAAGTTGACACCTTGAGTCCCTCAGGTGGTCATGTTTTGAATGGCCGAGTTTGCCATTACCCTGAAGGGCAAGTTCGATCTGGGCCGAGTCCCGGTAAACTGCCCTGAAGGCGACTTTAAGTTGACACCTTGAGTCCCTCAGGTGGCCACGTTTTGAATGGCCGAGTTTGCCATTACCCTGAAGGGCGAGTTCAATCTGGGCCGAGTCCTGGTAAACTGCCCTGAAGGCGGCTTTAAACTGACACCTCGAGTCACTCAGGTGGTCACGTCTTAAATGGCCGAGTTTGCCATTACCCTGAAGGGCGAGTTCAATCTGGGCCGAGTCCTGGTAAACTGCCCTGAAGGCGACTTTAAATTGACACCTCGAGTCCCTCAGGTGGTCACGTTTTTAACATTGCCGAGGCTGGTGGCAGACACCCTCGCCGGTATAAGCCCGGCCTTGAAGATCTTTGCCAAGACCCGTATCCCGGGCGCTCCGAGGTTGGTGGCAGACACCCTCGCCGGTATAAGCCCGGCCTCGAAGATCTTTGCCAAGACCCGTATCCCGGGCGCTCCGAGGCTGGGGGCAGACCCCTTTTGTAGCTATGAGCCCGGCCTTGAAGAAGGTCGCCACGAAGGTCCGACCTCAAATTCAAAAACCCTCACGAAGTCCATATAAGGCATCAAGTCTAGCTCGCCCCAAGACGACCCGACTTGGGGGGCAACTGTTATGGATCGGCCCAATCCACAATAATGAGGCCCAACACCAAATGTAGATCCATCAACCAATGGTTGAGATCGCAGCGCAAGATCGGACGGTCCTGATTCATCAGGTCTATCACCACCAAACTCTATAAATAAGCATTGAATGCTTCATTAAAGGTACACACTCTTTCCTACTCTTCACCTCTAATTAGCTCTCTGGCTGACTTGAGCGTCGGAGTGTCCTCGCAGGTACCACCTGCCCCGGATCGGAAGCGGAGCTCGGTTGATCAAGACCAACCCCTACCAACTATCTCGGATCGGACCTTGTGTCTAAGATCGGATACAGGTCCAGAGATACGGTACAGAACATATATTAATAAAAATATAGGGACTAAATATCAATACTACAAATATTAATAAGAGGAAAATAATTACATTGAAAAGAACATCCAAAAAAATGGAAACCTAGGTCATATTCTTTGCATATAATAAGTGTCCAATAGAAGCAAACGTACCCCAATTCTCTTCCACATAGTCCTACTCCGAGTTGCTTATACTTTTTACATTCTCCATACAGTAAAGCCCACATCCCAACAATGGCAATTGGCAAACACATAATATTGTCTTTGAATAATTTTGTTATGTCTCCTTTGGCCAACACTTGGTCTCTCTAAAGGACAACTCATGTAATCACAGGTTTAAATTAAAAATAATTTGTTATATTTTATTGTTGTGTTGCTATGGAGGAGGGATTCCCATCATCCTCAATCAAGTTCTCCTATAGGCTATAGCTACACTACACATGAAACATTAATTTTCTCACCTTGAATTATGCTACATAATCTTTTTGGTTACATTTTCTCATTAATTAATATAAAGACAAACAACTTTTTCTTCAAATCTTCACATACAAAGGGTCCAATTATCTAGTCTACCAACAATTCTCTTGTCATTGCTTGATATGCATTATATAGTCTAAGATAACACTAGTTAGTGATGGCTCTGCCCCACTTTTACTTCCACCGTGATTGGCTCATGTAAATATAGGTTTCAATTTTAGGGACCATGTGTCACCATGTTATTGGTATATGGCACGTGAGTCTAGCAAAAATGAAAATCATGCATATAACTTTATACGCTATTTTCTTAGCAGTATTTTCTTCATGTTCGCAATTAAGGATGATGAAAATTAAGCTGATGATACTATTGATCAGAAGAAAAAAAGTTAAAGAGTTTGTCGGCAATGTGAAATTTTAAGCCTGTCGATTGTCGAATACATCAATTCTGCTATGAAAATTTGACTAATACTGCAGGGGACATGGTAATGACACTAGGGCCATAAGGTCGTTTCCAGACCATTTTTATTTGTCTTCCTGGCAAAGGTGAAATTGTACACTTGTATCTATCTTGTCGACCTGTATTATTCTTTTCTTTTTCCAGTTACAATGGAGATAGATGCATTATCATTCTATTATTTACTGTCACACTCACAACAATTCCATTTTAAGTTGCTTTTTTGTAATTACTTAGGCAAGAGGAAGAAATGTTAGTTTCAATGATTTAAACCTCATTTTTTAAACTCCTTCATGTTTCTTATAACACTAACAATTTCTTGAGACTTTTTTTGTAGCTTGTCAAGTATTTATTTTGGTTTTAATATAATAACTTGTCCAATCAATCTACGAAATCCATAATCAAACAAAATGTGCAGAGCTTTATTAGAATTTGAGTTGAGCCGAATTCACATCTACAAAACTAGTTTATAGAGTGAGAGGTGTCTCTTTTTCAGGTCACATGCATGTAGAATTCTCAACAGCCTCTCACACTCGGAACTAGTCAACTGAAGCCACATCTCATGTAGAACTATCTCAACACCCTTCTGATGCCCAAGATCGGTCAACCAGAGCGGATCCTAATCGGAGATGACCCAACGAATCTTGAATAGACTCTGATACTATCTTAAAATTTTGGTTGGACTTAACTCAATTCTATTCTACAAAATTAACTTGTAGAGTGAGAGATGTCAACCATAAAGTTTTTTCATGTCATATGTACATGATGTGAGACGCTCACGCACTACAAAAAAATTGGTTATTAGCGACGGAAATTTCCCTCGCAAAATGACCAAATTTCGTCGCAAATGACCGTTAGCGAGGGACCTGTTCCGTCACTAAATTGCTCCTCGCTAATGGGATTAGCGAGGGAATCTGAGTCCGTCGCTAATTCCCTCGATAATGGTAGCCACGTGGGAAAATTCTGACAGCCACGCATCCACGTTCCCTCGCTAATTCCCTCGCTAATGCTTAGCCACGCGTCCACTTTCCCTCGCTAATTCCTTCGCTAATGCCTAGCCACGCGTCCACTTTCCCTCGCTAATTCCCTCGCTAATGTCTAGCCACGCGTTCAATTTCCCTCGCTAATTCCCTCGCTAACGCCTAGCCACGCGTCCAATTTCCCTTGCTAATTCCCTCGCTAATGCCCATCTGATGGTATTTTTTTGATTAATCTGCTTTTATACCTGTTTATTTTATTAATAAATAATAAAATCTAAAATACTTAAAACAGTTTAAAATTAAAATTCTTCAATAAATAAAAATTACGAAAATAAAATTTGAATCCACAACACTTAATCTGAAATGTTATAACAAAAACGTTAATCAACAACACTAAAAGCTGCCACCATCAGACTCCTCAGCTTGCTCCTCATCTTGCTCATCATCTTCCTCCTCATCTTCCTCCTCATCTTCCTCCTCATCTTGCTGCTGATTTTGCTGCATATTCTTAAAATACTTTAACATCATCGCCTGCCTACGGCTCACCTTCTCAAAGTTTTGCTGCATCTTTTTCATCGCCTCAGAAGAGGTCCTGACCTCCTGTGGAGTATCGTGCAGCTCCTGTCCAGTAGACTGCAGCTCCTGTCGAGTAGACTGCAGCTCCTGCTCCATCTGCCTCATATGCTCTGTATCTGCAGGAGTAGAAGCTGGTCGACTGCGTCTTCTGCTGCTCCCGGCCCCAGACTGGCCCATACATGGAGCCAAGGGCCCGTACCATACAGGCGGCCCTTAGACCAACCAAATGTCTTCTTCCAATGTTGATTTGCCAGATCTATCATCTCAGGAGTAAGTTGGCCAAGTGATTCAGGGTCCCAACTCCCCTGAGTTAGCTGAGTCATGAACTCATTTACTTGCTCCTGTTTTGAATAACCACAAATTAGCGCTCCATTCTAACAAAGCAATATTATATAATACAAATCAATTTGTATATTTACCTGAGTCATCTTGGAGCGCTCATCAACATACTCGCCAGTGTCTTTCCTCACATGGGTGGCTCTATGCAGCTCAGGAACAGTGATAGGGTGTCTTGCCTTTTTGCTCTGTAAAATGAAACACATTTTCAAAAATTGCTAACTAATTAAATAATGTAAAAAAAACACACAGATTTGTAAAATAATTTACCAATCTAGCAGCATGCTGAGCCTGGTTGATGGACCCGCCGCAGTGAAGCGAGCCACCCTTTTCTGAGTTTCTATTGTTTTTGGCGCTTGCAGCATTTTTCTTGAAAGTCTCGGTAGCCCAATGGCTCTTGAAGGCATTCCAAATATCATCACCCATGAAGTCGGGCTTTTTATCTTTATAGCGGAGCTTATAAAGCAAATCTGAAATCTGAGCGCCCATCCTTTTGAAAAAAAGTCTCCGCACATTGTCATCTTCTTCTATGTCCCAAGTTACCTTGGTCAGTATTAAGTAAAATGAAAATATCTATTAGTAATTATATTAAACGTTATTAAACATAAAATTTAAACAAACAATATAAGTAATGACAAAATAATTGACACTTACCCTAAAGAAGTCAAGCAGATCCTTCCTGTCATCTTCTTCGACTTTGCTCCACTTTTTATGGAACTTTTGAAAATATTTTTTCCGGATGACATAGGTGATGCTTGATGAAGCTACCTTTGCAGGAAGAAGCCTGCATAATGAAAGATATATCGAACAATCAAATATATATAAGTCGTTGCATAATTAACTTTAAAAAAACAAACAATATAATACTTACGCGTTACCACGGCTATAAATGACTTTGAGTCTAATACCATTAATAACAACTACCTCCACTCTCTCGTCATCGGTGGATGAATCACCTTCAACATTACCACCACCAACATCATGCTGAATATCATCCTGGGGCTCTGGTGTAGGCATAGATAACCCAACTGATTGGCCCATATGTCCAGCTGATGGGCCCATATGTCCAGATGATGAGCCTATATGCCCAGCTGGTGTGCCATACCCAGCTGATGTGCCATACCCAGCTGGTGGGCCATACCCTGCATACGCATCTACTGGGCCCATATAATGCCCATGTGATGGTAAATGATACCATCCGGGGCTAGATGGAGGCGGAGGTTGTGGGCGGTAGCTGGTGGGCCCACGTACATATGACCCCTCATATTCCCAATATTAATTTCCACCTCACGATTACGCCTCCTCCTAGGAGGTTCATCGGCCATAGTCTTCTTCCATTTATTATTATGTCTCGGTGGGTCAGAACCTCCTCCTGGATCCATATCTATGAAAAAATAGAAACGAAATGTGATACTAAGAACATTAATTATATATATTTATAAATAATTTAAATAAGGTAAATTAACAAGAACAATATTGATATATTAATGATTCTAATAAATTTAAAGACAACATAAGAAGTCAACATAAGTAGACAATATATATAAGATTAATCAAATACAACATAAGATTAATCAAATTATTATCTTCATTCTCTTCTTCATCTTCATTCTGTTCTTCATCTTCATTCTCTTCTTCATCTTCATTGTGTTCTTCATCTTCATCAACTTCTTCAACTAGGAGTCGATCATCACATAATGAGTCAATCGGTTCAAATTCAATTACCTCATCTACTCCTGAAATTTCATCCACCTGATAAGGAACCTCATCCTCCGCATCAATGGCTTCAATGCGACCCCATGGTTTTGTCTTAATTGCAACACACCATCCTCTCTGAGTTGATGGATATGGAACATAATACACCTGCCTCACATTTTCTGCCATGATAAACAGATCATAAAGTTTATACCTTCCATTCATTCGAATGGCCACGGTATTAATTACATTTTGGATTCAATTTCATTCCTCTAACCGATGGATCAAACCATCTACAAAAAAACAAAACTATTCTCTTTTCATAGTCTAACAGTGGGTATTCAAGTTCATATATGTGTTCGATCACACCGTAGTAGTCATTTTCACCTCCTCCTGTTTCACCGTTAACATATACCCCACTATTAATTGTTTTTTACCCCTCACTCCATGATTGGGTGTCAAATTTGTAACCGTTGACTAGGTACGTGTGCCACTCGGTCACCTCAAGAAAAAGACCATCGGCTAAGTTCCTCAAGTGTCGGATTTGGGGAGTTGGTTCTGCTTCATAAACCTAAGTAAACAACATATGGAAAAATAAGTCATGTCTCATATCTACTTTAAAGAATTACTCAGCGCCTTGGGGATTTGGTTACTTACTCCACTCTTAAACCAGGATGAAAAACTTTCATGTATACGAATAGAAGATTCTCCCACACCTGCCTCAATTCGTAAGAATGCACTGAAAAGGAATTATTATTACTCTTTAGATTGAAAGTTGATCAAAATCTGATTAACATCATACAGTATAGATTAACAACTGAATTGGAGCATACTTACTCAAGATATGGTTTAACTTCAGTGCAATTGATCAAGACATGAACATGTGCGGATTTATGCTCTTTATCTGATAAGTAGTTGGTTGACTTCTTTCCCGAAAGGCGACCAGGTTTGATAAACACAGATAAAGTGAGCGGGTGTCTTTCTTCTTCAATCTCCATTTAATTTCTATTATTTGTTGACAACATAAAGTTGTTGAAATAATGTGAACAAAAATAAATTGTTTCACGGTGTAGATAAGCTGTGCAGATCGATCTTCAACTCTAGCTTTATTTTTCACCGATCGTTTATAATCACCCATCATGATTGTCATATTGAGGCTCATCAAATGGCACATTCACCCTGAGACCATCACAAATCATGTTTTCCATCGACTCAAAAATTTCATTACGTGGAACACCAACACCAGAACTGCTTGAAGCCCCTACCTCAAAATTTTGACGTCGTTGTTCTCCATGGTCCACCCAAATCCAATAATTAGGCCTAAACCCCCATTGATACAAGTGCTCCCTGATTTCATTATCGGTCCTAATAGGTACACCGTCACATTTTAAGTATGGACATCTAACCCCCTTTTCCCGTTTAGCCAATTCATGTCGCCACGCTACCACAAGAAACTGTTCAACCCCAATTACAAAAGATTCCTTCAAACCCGCTCTTCTCGGATATAACCGATTATACACCCATTCACGATTAAATTCATACAAATTCATCTACGCGCATTTAAGAAAACGTGTTAGATTCCCTTAACATTCCCAATAATCTATCAAGTTAGTGGCATCGATATGATCTCAGTGGAGATGATTCGAGCCGAATATGGGGGTTAAGGACAGATCAGACAAAACCCTTTTCCATATAAGTAGTGAAGGATCGAAGTTATTTCTAACTCCCAACCTTAAAATTGTTAGTATCGCCTCGCAATTATCTCAATGGAGATGATTTCGAGCAAAATATGGGGGTGAGGGACGACATCACCTCACCCTTTCCATCAACAACACACAGTCATCTAACCTAGGGTTCATGAAAACAACAATTAATTTATTTTGGAAACTAACCGTTATGAGATTGAGGTCCGGTGCAGTACGTGGTTCGGTGACGGTGCGCACTCCGGTGCGGTTGTGAGACTTCAAACACCAACAATTTCAATCCTAAACCATTTCAACTTCAATTTCAATAACTAACTTCAATTTCAACTATTAATTTCAACAACAACTTCAATATCAACTTCAATTTCAACTATTAATTTCAATTTCAAACAAAAAACATAAATCAATTCACTATTAATTTCAATTTCAATAAAGCAACTTCAATTTCAACAAACAATTTCAATTTCAACTTCAAATTTTTATCCTACACAATTTCTATAAATCCTAAACATAAAACACAATTTCAATTTCTACCCAATTTCAATTTCTAATTCTAAACACAATTTCAATTTCTACCCAAACCTAAAACCCAACCCAAAATAACAATATCACAAAACTAAATTCACTAAAATTACAAAACAACAATATCACAAAACTAAATTCACTAAAATTACCAAACAACAATATCACAAAACTAACTTTACAAATCCTAACAAAACAATATCAAAAAAATCTAAATCAATTGGTCAAAAAAAATCAAAATTAGTAAAAATCAAAACCTCCAAGATAGAGCTCCGGTGGTGAAGAGGGAGCTAGAACTCTGGTGGTGGTGAAGAGGGCGAGCTCCGGTGGTGGCGAAAATGGAGAGCTCCGGTGAGAGAGAGGTTCGCGTAGGAGAGAGAGCGACGTTCGCGTAGGAGAGAGAGAGAGGAGCGACGGCGACAGTGGGTTGTGGTGGTGTGGTGGTGGTTTGGTGGTGGTGGTGCTGGAAATGGTGTGGTAGAGTTGGGGTTCGTGAGAGAGAAGAGTGAGGGAGTGAAGAGAAGAGCAAACAGAGAGAGAAAAATGGAATTTGATTCTATTTAATTGGGGTTAGCGACGGAATTTGCGAGGGACAATTCCGCCGCTAATCCCTGCACGCTAACCAAGACTGGAACGGTCAAAATATTTAGCGAGGGACCAGTATTTCCGTCGCTAATTCCTGCACGCTAACCAAGACTGGAACGGTCAAAATATTTAGCGAGGGACCAGTATTTCCGTCGCTAATTCTTTCGGTTTCCGTGCTGTTCTGATTTCAGTTTCCCTCCAAACAATTAGCGACGGACTGTTCCGTCGCTAATGCCTACATATCCGTCGCTAATTATCAAAATAAACGAGGCCCCTTATTCCCTCGCAAATTCTGTCGCTAATGTCAGTTTTAGCGAGGGAATCGCATTCCCTCGCTAATGTCCGTCGCAAATGAACAATTTTTTTGTAGTGACGGCCCTCACGACTAGACAACTAGAGCATGATCACCCGAGTAACCCAATATGGGATATATGCATGTGTTATATGATCATGGCATAGTGTGTGCATATTCAAAGTTTGATGCACCCACTTAATGTTTTTGTCTAGGCGCATGCCTTGATATAGATGAAAAATGAAGAAGATGGCAGATGTGAAAGTGAAACGAGAAAAGTAGTGTTTACAAGTTAGGAAACAGAATGGGTCCCTACAATTTGGTATTTCACCGCTCCCTTGTTGAAGGGTCAACCTCAATGCCTATCTTAATTTTAACCCAACACCGCCCATCATTTCTGAGAGAGCCATATGGATGGATGACAAGAAAACTGAAGTGAATTGCACGCAGCAAAAGCATCTTTGTCTGTAACTCCCGCGTTTGTCTTGTCTCTTGTGATCAATTTGATTCCTTTTTCTCGCTTATGTGGAAATGTAAATTATCATCAAAACTTACATTGCATGCTAGCTCCACCTATCATTTATTTTCTAGATGCACACGTGTTAGGGGTACATACATGTATAACATTCATGCTTAATTATAATTACCCTTTCTTTCTTTCTTCATCACTGCATGCATGCATCAGTAAACGTCAAAAACAAAACAAAAAAACATTGACTACCAGCATTTTTTTCCTACAAAAGCATTAATTCAAGATTTTGACCACGACAATGGGATGCTTAGCGTGTACTGAATTCCTAAAATTAATCCTATCCTAATAGTATACAGATTGATTACCCAAATTAAGTCATTACTTTTGGTGTGTTAATTACAATAATATCAAGCTGCTGCTTATGCAAGATGAAGTACTGAATAAGTGAATATATCAAAATAGTACAATTAATACTATTCCTTTTGGTTCAAATTTAAAAATAATAATTGTAAGTGCCAGAGACCAGAGTAACATATGCATTTTAATTTGGTTGAATTGATTAAAACTAATTTTGTTAAAAAAATAAAACCTTGAACGCGCCTTTGAACAAGAAATTAGACAAAGCAGATCACGTATCTTGGGAGCAGTAGCGACTAAAGAATCTTGTCTAGTTATCTTTGTCCTTTCACCTATCTGAAACATTAGATTCACGGTGTTTCTTCCTTTACAGTATATATACATTATGTCTGGTGAGTAGTGACTATTGTGTATTGTAATTCAAATAGCTAGGACACAAATAGAAATACAATGTAATAAAGGTGCAAAAGTGTAAATAGATGGTTTTGCATATACATCCCTATGGTGAGTACACATGTATGCGGATGTATAGCAGCAACATCAATATATAGTGTAAAGTGAAAACAGTGAAATACACACTTTACCATTTTTCCTCTCTATCAGTTTGTTTTACTCTCTTCTGTTATCCAATCAAGAAGCACACAATTCTTGATCTTTCTCCAACAATTGGCCTCAGAGCAACGATCCACGGGCACGCACGGCGGCGATTATGGCGGCAACGCAGCAGAACTCTTCCAATGGCCAGTTTCCGGCGAAGTTACCTGTGTTTGATGGAACGAATTACGAGCGGTGGACGGCGCAGATGAAGGTGGTCTTTCGGTATCAAGGGATTCTTGAAGTAATTCGCAATGGAGTCACGCCTCTTGGAGCAAACCCGACGGAAGCAACTCGAGCAACGCATCGCGATCAGTTGAAGAAGGATGATAAGGCAATTTTCCTTATTCATCAATGTGTGGACGCGGACGTTCTTGAGAAGATTATAGAGTATGAGACGGCCAAAGAAGCGTGGGACGTGCTTGCAACCACCTACTCCGGCGACAGACAAGCCAAGAAGATGAAGCTAATGTCACTACGATGTCAATTCGGGTTATTGAAGATGGAGGCAAGTGAAACAGTGGCACAATTCGTAAACAGGTTAGTTACTCTATCTAACCAAATGCGTAGTTGTGGTGAGGTTGTAAGTGATGCCATGAAAGTAGAGAAGATCCTCACTGGTGTAACTCCTAGCTTCGACAACGTAGTGGCTGCTATAGAACAATCTAAGGACTTAGATACATTGAAGTTAGAGCAATTACTAGGTTCCTTAGAGGCACATGAGATAAAACTGAAAAACAGAGAAATTGCCAAGAAAGAAGAGAAAGAGGGAGAAAAGGCTCTGTTTACACAGACACAGAAGAAAGGAGGTGGTTGGAATGATTCTTGGAAAAACAAGAAGGGTAAAGGAAAGTGGAAAGGGAACAAGAATGAAAATAGCAACACTAAGTCTGATCATCACAAGAAAGATAGTGAAAGCAGTAACAAGAACAAGAAGAAATCAAAGGAACATATTCAATGTTATAATTGCCAAAAATGGGGTCACTTTGCTGATGAGTGTGTGAATCCCAAAGTGCCTAGAAAGAAGGATGAAGAGACACAATTTGCGCATGACTCTGATGAAGAAGTTGTGGCCTTAATGACCATAACAGAAACTGACAGTGGCGTACTGATAGAATGGTGGTATTTGGACACAGGGTGTTCAAATCATATGACAGGGCATCTTGAATGGTTTTCTGAGATTGATAGAAGTATAAGAAGAAGGGTCAGATTTGGTGATGGGAGATCTGTGATGGCAGAAGGGATTGGTAAAGTAACCATCAGGAAAGAGGATGGTAAGAAAGTTGTTGTAAGTGATGTGCTCTATGTTCCACAAATGAAGAGCAATTTGTTAAGTCTAGGACAATTGCTAGAGAAGGGTTATTCAATGAGTATGAAAGATAGTTACATGGAGGTGTTTGACAGTGAAAAGAAGATGGTGCTGAAAGTGATGATGACAGGTAACAGAATATTCAAGGTAGGAGTAAATGGCCTTGAGCAGAAATGCCTTTCTGCACTATGTGAAGCTGATATGTGGAAATGGCACAAAAGACTCGGTCATGTAAATTTTGGTAGCCTAGAACTACTTCACAGGAAGAGCATGGTTACAGGGTTGCCTTTGATCAAGGAACCAATTGAAATCTGTGGCAAGTATTGTGAAGGCAAGCAACCTAGGAAGTCCTACAAATCTACCATTCCCACAAGAGTTGTTGAGAAACTTGGTGTGATACACTCTGATGTATGTGGGCCATTTGAAGTTAAGTCACATGGTGGTAATTTGTATTTTGTGTCATTCATTGATGATTGCACTAAGAGGATGTGGATTTATCTGCTAAAGAGAAAGAGTGAGGTGTTCACTGTGTTCAAAGAGTTCAAGCTGTTGGTTGAAAAACAAAGTGGTTGCTCAATCAAGAAACTGGTAACAGATGGTGGTGGCGAATTCACATCACTTGAGCTTGGAAATTTTTGCAAGGAAGAAGGCATAGAGCATGTTGTGATAGCTCCATACACACCCCAACACAATGGCACTGCAGAAAGAAGAAACAGGACAATATTGAACATGGTTAGATGTTTGATAAAAGAGAAGAACTTGCCACGAGAATTTTGGGGTGAAGCAGTATCTACTGCCACCTATATTCTGAACAGGTGCCCAACCAAGAGAATTGAAGGTATGACACCTGAGGAAGCATGGACTGGATGCAAACCAAGTGTAAAACACTTGAGAGTGTTCGGTTCTCTGTGCTACAGACATGTGCCTGAGCAACAGAGAAGAAAACTAGATGCAAGGGCTAAAGCAATGATTCTGGTTGGCTATCATAGTACTGGAGCCTACAAGGTATTTGATCCAGAACAGAAGAAGGTCTATATCAGTAATGATGTAGTGATTGATGAGACAAAAGAGTGGAATTGGGATGATAACAGTGAAAGAGTGACTGAAGAGACTGTTGAAGTGCCACTGGATTCTGAATCACAACCTGTGACTGGACACCTTGATGAAGAGGAACCTGTTAATGATGAAGAAGGACCTGGTGATGATCTTAATGAAGTAAATGACCCTCCACTCAGAAGATCACAAAGAGAAAGGGTGGCACCTGCAAGACTGCAAGACTATGAAGTATTTGCAGCAACAACCAGTGAAGATGATGCTGCTATGATGCAGTATGTTCTGATAGCAGAATCAGAACCTGTTTCCTTGGAGCAAGCTCTATCTAGTCCACATTGGAGAGAGGCAATGGAGGATGAATTGAACTCAATTAAGAAGAATGATACGTGGGAAATGATGAAGCTGCCAAGTGACAAGAAAGCTATAGATGTGAAGTGGGTTTTCAAAACCAAGATGAAACCAAATGGTGAGGTGGCCAAATACAAGGCAAGGTTGGTTGCAAAGGGCTTCTTGCAACAACCAGGTCTTGATTTCAAGGAAATTTATGCACCTGTTGCTAGGATAGAGACTGTGAGACTCATAGTTGCTCTAGCTAGCAGAAGACAATGGACATTGAGTCAGTTTGATGTTAAGTCAGCTTTTCTCAATGGACCACTTGATGAATTAGTTTTTGTTAAACAGCCACCTGGCTTTGAAAAGAAGGGCCTGGAGGATAGAGTGTTGAGATTGAAGAAGGCACTCTATGGCCTCAAACAAGCCCCAAGGGCTTGGAATAAAAGGATAGATGAATTTCTATTGAAATTGAACTTCAGAAAGTGCTCTACAGAACATGGGGTGTATGTGAAGCAAAGTGAAGTAGCTGGTTTGACTATCATTTGCTTGTATGTAGATGATTTGCTTGTCACTGGTGATAGTGAACAAGAAATCAGTGAATTTAAAAGAAAGATGATGTGTGAATTTGATATGACAGATCTGGGCAGGCTATCATACTTCCTTGGAATGGAGTTTGTGACATTTAATAGAGGTGTATTTCTGCACCAGAAGAAGTATATAAGTGATGTGTTGAAGAGGTTTGACATGTTGGAGAGCAATCCAACATCTACACCAGCTGAAGCAACTGATAAACTGGTACAAAACTGTGATGAACCACTGATTGATCCAACACTGTACAGACAATTGATTGGATCACTGCGATATGTGTGTAATTCTAGACCTGATATTACATTTGGTGTTGGGTTAGTAAGCAGATATATGGAAGAACCCAGAAAATCTCACTTGACAGCAGCTAAGAGGGTGTTGAGATACTTAAAGGGAACACTTGATCATGGGATTTTATTCTCTGCAGCTAGTAAGAATGAAGAGGTAACAGTGACAGGTTACACTGATGCAGACTGGAGTGGAGATTCAACTGACAGGAAATCAACTTCTGGATATATCTTCATGTTAGGAGATTCACCAGTAAGCTGGTGTTCCAAGAAACAGAGTGCAGTAGCTCTCTCTAGCTGTGAAGCTGAGTATATCTCAGCTGCCTATGGTGCCAGTCAAGCAATGTGGATGCAGATGCTGCTGAATGAACTCAATATGAAACAATCTGGTGCAATGAGACTGAGAATAGATAATAAATCAGCTATTAATTTAGCAAAACACCCCATAGCACATGGAAGGAGTAAGCACATTGAGGTGAAATATCATTTCTTACGTGATCAAGTTAGCAAGGGAAAGCTTGAAGTAGAACATTGCATTACAGAAACTCAACTTGCAGACATCCTAACTAAAGCACTGAAGCCCAAGAAATTGAAGACATGAGAATGAAGATTGGAATGCATAGTCTAGCTAGCTTGAATTAGGAGGGTGTATTGTGTATTGTAATTCAAATAGCTAGGACACAAATAGAAATACAATGTAATAAAGGTGCAAAAGTGTAAATAGATGCTTTTGCATATACATCCCTATGGTGAGTACACATGTATGCGGATGTATAGCAGCAACATCAATATACAGTGTAAAGTGAAAACAGTGAAATACACACTTTACCATTTTTCCTCTCTATCAGTTTGTTTTACTCTCTTCTGTTATCCAATCAAGAAGCACACAATTCTTGATCTTTCTCCAACAGTGACAGGTAGGTTTATTATCAAATTTCAATCGATAATCATAATACCATTTGATATGTACAATATGGCTACTCATTTTCACAATATGGCTGCTCATTTTCAGTAGTTTTACACACACATTGTAGATGAATATTTTTTTTTGTCTACAAACCGAGTGACAAGTAGCACCTGTAATTGTAAACTCATATACGTAAAGTAGAGATTCGAAAATATTCAGCCTAACAACATCAACACTAGGCCTTACAAATACGTATATAAGGCCTGGTACAAAACCTTTAAAATACTATAGACTTTTCTTCCATTGCTTTAACACTTTTGACCATTGTTTAATGCGAAAGTTCTGGTAAATATTTTTTATGTCACTGATTAAGATAAGAAACCATTTTATGGTGTTGAAACACCCTCCCCCACCCCCAAAAAAAAAATGTTACGTAGCTTCAGTTGTGAAAAGTTGAAAAGGATAAGATCATAGACTTTGCTTCCACATTTCAGTGAAAAGATGACAAACGGGATAAGGTGCTATTTTTGTTTGAAATTAGTGATAGCTAGTGCTGCAAATTGGATCCACACAACTTGATTACCACCAAAAAAGTGAAAAGAAAAAGATAAAAAGAAGGGCATTTAATTAGTTTTTACTTCAGCAGTAATCTTCATACAATGATTTGTGGTTTCCTTAATTAAGCAATGCATTATTATGCACTTTTTATTTCAACCACCAGAAAATACAGCTTATATGCAAGACCCTTAATAAGGACAAAATAGTAATTATGAGAAATAAAGGCCGAAAAAGCTAAGAGAAAAATGAATATAGCAAACCGTTTAATTAGTTGGTTCTAATAACGTAGTTTGTGGACCAAACTGATATGCATATATAACATAACATGGATTCAGAATCAGAAGTATATATATCAGAAATGCTATGTATTTGTCCTTGCAATAATAATAATAATAATATATTCTAAAAAGCAGGGAATAAGGTAAATCCATGAAGGCAACACTGAGATACTTAGCAGGAACTGCAGGGCCAAGTGGTTTTGGCTCAAAATCAACCGCTGAGCAAGTTACTGAGAATTGTTCTCGCTTCCTTCTTTCAAATCTAACCGCTCTCATCACTGGTATGTCTCAAACCATCAGCACCACTAAAGTAGTAGTTTTGGTGATTCTTGAGGATGATTATCCATACATATTTCATTTTTACTTGCATTCCATTCCTACAATTCATTTTCTTTTGTTTGAATTTAGCTAAGTTTTCATCCAAATTTAATTTGTGTTACAGAATAAGCCAAATTTGATATCTGTCTATCCGTTTAAGCACTTCTGAAATTGTGGTTATTTTTAGCTGCAGCTAGCAAGAAATGTTTTTGTCTCTTTTGTGCACGTGTCTTTAGTTGAATTTTTTTCCTGAAATATTATTTTTCTACTAAAAAGTTATACCAGCTCCAAGCTATTAATTAATATTGTTGTTTGTAACTTTTTCATTGAAGGGGCTACTTCAGGTATTGGAAGGGAAACAGCAAGGGTGTTGGCAAAGAGAGGAGTGAGAGTTGTGATTGCTGCTAGGGACTTGAAGAAAGGCAAGGAAGTGAGAGACAATATACAAAAAGAGATTCCAAACAGTGAGATTATTCTGTTGGAGGTTGATCTCAGCTCTTTTGGTTCTGTCCAGATATTTTGTTCTGAGTTTTTAGCTTTAGATCTTCCACTCAATATTCTCATGTAAGTTTCTCTCATCATATTAATTGTTCAACCTTTTTTTTTATATTAAAATCCTTATCAATGTGAAACAAAAAGGACAAGGCACAATGATGTTTTAGGAAATAGATTCTCTAAGAAAGTCACCAAAGTTAAACAAATTAAAGTTAGACAATGTCAATCCTTCTCAGATATATCTACTAATAAAATAAATAAATTAATTTTACAGAAACAATGCTGGAGTATTTTCTCAAAACTTGGAGTTCTCTGAAGAGAAGATTGAGATGACATTTGCTACAAACTACTTAGGTCATTATTTGTTAACAGAAATCTTATTAGAGAAGATGATAGAAACTGCAGAGAAGACGCGTATTGAAGGAAGAATAATAAACGTTTCTTCGGTAATCCATAGCTGGGTGAAGAGAGATGCTTTTTGTTTCAACCACATACTCAATGGAAAAAAGTACGTACAACTACTTGCTCCATTGTATTTGTTGTAGTATACAAAGAATTTCAGTAAAATTTAAATACTTATATTAACTATTTTTTTCTTCTGGAATTTGAATTTAATTGCAGCTATAATGGAACAAGCGCTTATGCTCAGTCAAAATTGTCAAATATTTTGCATGCGAAGGAAATAGCTAAACAACTCAAGGTAATTTAGAATGAATGAGAAATACTAGCAGAAAACATTTCTTCTGTGAAGTCATCATCATGCTACAACTACAAGAAACAAAACTTTGTTTGCATGCAGCAATAGCATGCCCCACTAGCATATTTCATAATAAAAATTAATTGTAAAATAAATGTAATTACAGGCAAGGAATGCAAGAGTAACTATCAATGCAGTACATCCAGGTATTGTGAAGACAGGAATTATTAGAGCTCATAAGGGCTTAATAACGGGTACGTATAGTATTAGTATATACAAAGTTAATTTCATTAGTTTAATAATTTGTCTCTCAATTACATTTGATCAAAGGTTGAATACTAAGAATTTAATTTATAAAAATGCAGATTCCTTATTTTTCATCGCATCAAAGTTACTCAAATCCACATCACAGGTTGGTAATTAAACAAACAAATTCTGCATATCTACTGCTATATATTAGGGTACGAATCCTGCAAAGTTGCAATGACTTTGATTTATGGATTGATGTGTAGAAATAAAATGGTGAACAACCATAGGAACTAGGCAGAATCCCTTCCAGTACTTACTTTATTATGGAATTTCAAATAATTATTATTATTATTATTAAACAAGTACAACATTATATGAGTGGTAATGTGTGTCTGCAGGGTGCATCAACTACGTGTTATGTGGCTTTGAGTCCAAAAATAGAAGGAGTGAGTGGGAAATACTTTGCAGATTGTAATGAAACCAAGTGCTCTCGTCTAGCAAATGACGAATTGGAAGCTCAAAAGTTATGGAACAACACCCATGCATTGCTTCACAAACGATTACATCAAGCAACAATTTGACGTATAATTAACCATGTATATATATTACTATTAGATTATTCATTTACGTTAAGTTGTAGGCAACATATATTCAAAGACCCCCCTCCCTATATATATGTAGCTCCAGTCTGATTCTATTGTACAAATAAGAGAGCATATAAATTCACCAAAAAAGAATAAGCATAAAATCTCTATGATATATTATATTTTTTTGGTTACTCTATGATATACTATATGATAAAGCGATTGTTTCAGTTTTTTTTGGTACAATGATTAATTGTTTTAGTTTTTACTTTCCACAAAATTAGCGGTATACCCGTTCATTCGCAAAATGATAATTGTAAATTTGCAATCTCCTTCTCAAGAATTTTGTGAGTCCACAAATTAAGACCAAGTAAGTGCAAGCCATAACTATTTTAATTAAGAAGGCTAACGTGTACTACTAACAAGCTGACTTGTCCGTTACTTCACCCATGTGTAAAGATGAGTGATGCACAATTTTAAACTTGGTCCCCATTTTTGAGTCGTTTTGGCACCTCATTACTAATTTGAAAGAACTCCATCTTCTTCAACCTTAGAATGTTAATGCTTTTGCAAAATTGTTTATGGAAGAAGGTAGAACATCCTCTCTTTGCTTCACTTTCGTGGTATTTAACGCATTTTAATGATGGGAAACGTTGGGTACTTCAGCATGAAACAATTAAATGAGATATTAATAATTCACATGAGATAATTAACCATCAGCTGGTATTATTAGACTAATTATTTTAATTAATCATGTTCGGTACCGTATCTCCTGCTACGTATCCGATCTGGGATAGGTAGACCGGTCCGAGATAGTTGGTACGTGTGTCCTTGGTTGTCCGAGTTGGTGCTCCGGTCCGAGGTGGGGTGGTACCTGCAATGACACTCCGACGCTCAAGTCAGTGAGTGAGTCAATTACAAGTGAGAGTAGATGAGAGATGAGTACCATTAATGTGAGCATTCAATGCTTATTTATAGGTATCTGGAGTGGAGGAGGGCTGTTGGATCTAGGTCTGCAATCTCCACCGTTGGATGAATTGGACCCTTTGGTGTTGGGCCTTTTTGGTGGATTGGCCATTGAGGCCCAATCCATAACAGTAGCCCCCCAAGTCGGGTCGCCTTAAGGCGAGCTAGACTTGTTAAGAGATTTCGTCGGGCCCAAGCTCGGGCGAGATACTTCACGGCATACCGGGCCGATCTGAGGGTCTCAGGTCGCGCCGAGTGACTCGAGGCTGCCCGCTTTGAGAGATCCCGGTCATGGCGGGATAGAGAGACCGGGGCGAACCGATGGAAACGAAGCGATCCGGTCATGGCAGTGCCTTGATTTCTGTGCCAGCTGGCAACGTCATTGATGGGACGCGTCGTTCGAGGATGATTGGGGTAATGATGGCGCTTGGAACGACGCGCCTGTCTAGGGGCTAGTCTTGGGAAACGTAGCCTAGGTCCAGGCCCATTAGTGGCCTTCTTACTCCCTATAAATAGGAAAGGGGGGATCCCCCTTACTTGGATTGTTTTTCTGCGAATTGCTCTGCTTCCGATCTTAAAGTCGTTCCGGAGCTTATTTCTTTCTTCCGAGTTGTGCTGAGTCTCGGCGACGCCTTTGCTGCTCGCGACCTGCCTCTGGTGTTCGACGAGCTTCGTTTTTCATAAGGTTAGTTTTCCTCTTTTCTTTATTACTTCTGACTTTAGATCTCGACCGGGTTCTCTCCGGACCCGCATTTGTAGATACAGAGTGGGGGTCGTCAGGTCGGGTTCCGACTTGGTTGTGGACCCACTGTTTACGTATCAACCTGACTCGTCAAGCCCCCATTTCTGCAGGACCGATCTGGCGAGGACGAAACAAACCCGTCGGGTTGCTGACATAGATCGCCCTCATTTCGCACAAACAATGGCTTCCGGAATTGGGGAGTCGATGGAAATCCGCGCTAGCCCCCCTGGGTCGGCTATTCCCGAGGTTCCAGACGACCTGGGATCCGCTCCTACTCACGTTGAAGACCGGTCTCCCAGGGTTCCCAGCAACGAGCCGATAGATGAAGGTACCACAAAGGTGGTGGTACTTGATTCGGGTGATTCTGATGCCGAGCCCGACTGTGAAGAACAGGGTAGTACTAGTTGGAGTTCAGAGGAGAGTGAGGAGGAGGTGGCTGAGAGCCGAAACAATGAAGATGGTCTTGGGCATTGCGGGGAGCCCGCGTATGAAGGAGGTGACTCTGACCAATATCCCCAAGCCGGCGTAGGGCCGGTCAATGTTCCCGTGTCCCTACCTCTCACTGTTCCTCGGGAGTATTCCTGGGTGTCTGAGGCGTTGAGGGGGATTCCGTCCCTTTATAGGACCGGTGACGATATGAGTTTCTTCGTAAACCGCCTTTCCCGGAAGGATCAGATCTGGAATGTGGAGGGAATGGCTGAAGACCAGCATGTGGCCGTCTGGCCGAAAGCTCTTAAATTTGTTATGTACGGGGTGACGATCCTTGATATGCACGTTAGCCCCCCGTTCACCGCTTTTCAACAAGAGGCTTTGGAGATCTTGAACCTCGCTCCTTCCCAACTACATCCCAACTCATGGGCGTTCCTCCGGGCTTTTGAGTTGATGTGCATTCATCTGGAGAGGCCGATCTCCTGCGACCTCTTCTTCCACCTTTTTGAGGTTAACCGGAGGCATGAGGATGGAACTAAAGATCGGTGGGAACATGTGAGCTTCCGGGCTAAGAGAGGGTTAAAGATTTTCATGCCTTACTCCGACTCTCTTAAGAACTGAAAAAATAAGTATTTCTTTGTGGAGCCCGTGAATGAGGAGGCAGTGAGGCACGTCGGCCAATATTCTGCGGACGGGAAATCATTGGAGTTCACAAAGTTTCAACTGGGATGGTCTCTCTCTCATTTTAACCGGAGGCCTCATTCTTACACCGTCGGCTTAGGGCGGCTATCCCAGGTTGATCAGGAGTCGCTGGCGATCTTGACGAACTTTGCCGACCTGATCGTCTACCGGGATCCCAAGAAATTTGGGATTGACGTAGCCCGATTGGTTGGGGCTGGGTCGAAATCTCAAGTAGTCGCCGTTCTTGGTAGGTTTCTTGGTAGATAACCCCGCCCATCATAATTTTTTGACTGTCGTTTCTTTTAACATTGTTTATTTTCCTTTCTTTGCAGATAGCATGGGGCCGGACAAGTTCTCTCGCCTGACGGCTCTTGCAGAAAGGAAGGCCGGGGTTCAAAAGGAAAAACCCGTTGCTGCCATCCCGATCAGCACCATCCTGGAGGCAGGCTCGGCTGGAGCAGAGGATCGGGCTGCGGATCTCTTGCAGAGAAAAAGGGAGCGCCCCCTACCGCAAGCAGACCCTGCTTCTACTTCACATGCCCCGGCTGCTCGGGCTTCAAAAAAGGGGCGCCATGGGAAGCACCGGACTTCTAGGTCTTCCGGCCTTTCTATTGACGCCGACTTCCTGCAGAAGCATTTGGAGGATTCCCGGGTCGACCCGGTGGAGGCGTTTCTCAGGTTATTCCGGCATCTTGCCGACGTGACGAAGCTTCAGAAGGTCGAGGCTGAGAATCAGGCAAAAGGTAACCCCAAGTTCCGAGGTGCACTCTTTGACTTTCCTTCTTGGTTATCTCTGTTGCTGACTTCCTTGTTTCTATTATTACAGGGGCCCTGGTGGAGAGGGACAACGAAAGAAGAGCCCGGGAGGAGTTGCAAAAGAAATACGAGACTCTGGAGAGGGATCAGACACGAGGTTCGAATCCAAGATCTCGAGAGTCAAGATAGGCAGTCTGCCGAGGCTATTTCTTCCCTTAGGGCTCGGATTCAGGAACTCGAGGCCGATCTGGTGAAGGCGAGGCAGGCCCAGGTCGGGTCTAGCGTTGATTCTTTGCCTCGGATTGCTGAATTGGAAAGAGAGCTTCAAGAGGTACGTGCCAAAGCAGAAACCTTGGAGGACGAGGTGGTGGAGGTGGCTCAACTGGCTATGGACGTGGCCGAGGAGAGCTTCGAAAAAGCCCTTGCTCAAGTCACTGTCATACATCCATCCCTCCCACTGGACCGGGAATTTATTCGCTTGAACCATACCGTAGCAGACGGGCGTATTGTCCGGCCCTATCGTGACTCTGATGCGTTCGATGTCATTTACCCTCCCCCTTCCTTGCCGTGATTGCTGCTGATGGGGAAGTTCTGAATTTTGCTGCTTTTTGGGTTCCGGGTGGAACCGGTGGGGAAATAAAGCCCCGGGTTCCGGGCGGAACCGGAATTTTGTAATATGCCATTATCTTTTTGAACTAGAGGACCCGGCCGTATCCGGGATAATTTGTAATGAAAATGTAATTTAATGTGCTTCCGGTTTCATTTACCTCGGTTTAGTCTTTATACTGTTGTTTTACATTCGTGCACTTGCGTTTGATTCGCTCAAGTGGTAAACGTCGCCTTAAGGACAGTTTACCGGGACTCGGCCCAGATCGAACTCGTCCCTTAGGGTTGTGGCAACCTCGGCCAAATAGTCGTAACAATGATCGCCTTCAGGGTAGTTTACCGGGACTCGGCCCAGATCGAACTCACCCCTTAGGATAGCGACAAACCTCGGTCAGCTAAAAGAAAATAGAATAGGCGATAAAATCGGTAGACACCGCAATCATATAGGATAACATCGGTATACACCGTTCATTAGATAAGATGAGTTACAACATCGGTATACACCGCAAACATAATTGATAACATCGGTATACACCGTTCTCCAGATAAGATAAGAATAACGTCGGTATACACCGCTCTTCAGATAACATGAATTACAACGTCGGTATACACCGTTCTTTAGGTAAGATGAGAGTCAGCTGTAGTATTTTCTCAGTTTGGTTGCGTTCCACGTTCTTGGGATCGCCTTGCCGGACACGGTCTCCAATTCGTAGGCACCTCTGCCGGTTTTAGATAAAACTCGGTAAGGTCCTTCCCAGTTGGGGGCGAGCTTGCCCTGTGCGGCGTTCTTCAAACCGACATCGGCTCTTCGTAAAACTAAGTCACCGATCTCAAGGTCTCTGGGGATCACTTTCGAGTTATATCGTACTGCTACCCTCTGCTTTATTATTGCTTCTTTAAGGAAAGCCTGACCTCGGACCTCGTCGACGAGGTCGAGGTTTTCCTTCAACGCCTGGCTATTGTCCCCCGGAGGTTTCGGGTGGAGTGTCCTCCAGCTCAGCTCCCCGATCTCCACCGGAATCACGGCCTCTGTCCCGTACGAAAGTCGGAAAGGGGTTTCCCCCGTTGAGCTCTGTGGAGTAGTTCTGTAGGCCCACAGCACGTAAGGTAGCTCTTCAACCCAGTTTCCATTTGCTTCGTCGAGTCGTTTCCTCAGTCCATTGAGAAGGACTTTGTTGGCAGCCTCGACCTGACCGTTTGTCTGAGGGTGCTCTACCGAGGTAAACCGGTGTTTGATCTTAAGGTCTGACATGAGTTTCCTGAAGCCTTTGTCGGCGAACTGTGTTCCGTTGTCCGTGACTACAACCTCGGGGATCCCGAATCTAGTCATTATATTTTTCTTGAAGAATTTGATGCAATTCTTAGCGCTGATGATGGCCAGGGGCTCAGCTTCAATCCATTTGGTGGAGTAATCCACCGCTACTATGAGGTATTTGATCTGGCCGGGGGCAGTTGGGAATGGCCCCAAGAGATATATTCCCCACCAAGCGAATGGCCACGGCGAGCTTAAGCTGGTGAGCTCCGTAGGGGGTGCTATGTGGACCTTGGCGTGGATCTGACACTTACTGCACCTCTTTACATAATTTCTTGCATCGGTCTCCATGGTTGGCCAGAAATATCCCGCCCTTAATGCCTTTCGAGCCAGGGATCGACCTCCAAGGTGTTGCCCGCAGATTCCCTCGTGGATCTCGGCCAGGACGTAGTCCGCTTCTCCTCCTTCGATGCACTTCAACAGTGGTGCCGACAAGCTTCTTCTGTAGAGGCTTCCATCGATTATGGAGAAAGAGGAGGCCTTCCTCCGGAGGATCTTGGCTTTGCTCGGGTCCGGAGGCTCGTTCCCCGTTCTGATATAGTCTATTAATGGCGCGATCCAACCCTGGCTTTCTTCTACTACATTAATAGAAAGATTTGCTTCCGGGTTCAAGATTACGCTCGGTTTTCTCAGTGTTTCCTGGATTATTGACCGGTGATTCCCCAGAATTTTGCTGCTGGCAAGCTTGGAAAGGATGTCAGCCCTGATATTTTCCGATCTTGGAACGTGCTTCACTTCCGTGAATGTAAAAAGGGAGAGCAGCTCCTGCACTTGGGTTAGGTATCTTTGCAAGATCGGATCTTTAGCCTCGTACTGTTTCCCGATTTGGGACACCACCAATAATGAGTCGGTATTTAGGGAAAGTCGGGAGACCTTGAGGTCGATCGCAAGTCGGAGTCCGGCTATGCACGCCTCATATTCCGCCTGGTTGTTTGAGGTAGGGAAACCGAATGTGAGTGATACTTTGATTATGATGCCCGTCGGGCTTTCGAGCATTAACCCTGCACCACTTCCTTTTGGATTTGAGGATCCGTCTACGTGAAGTGTCCACACCCCGTCATCCGGATCGGCGGGTGCCATCTCTGTGATAAAGTCGGCAAGTACCTGGGCTTTCATGGCCGGTCTTGTTTCGTATTTGATTCCGAACTCGGAGAGTTCTACTGCCCATTTGATCATTCGTCCTGCTAAGTCGGGTCGGTGCAAGATCTGCCGAATTGGATAATTGGTCCGCACCACGATTTGATGGGAAACGAAATAAGGTCGGAGGCGGCGTGCCGAGATGAGTAGAGCAAAGGCGATCTTCTCTATTTTCTGATATCTCACCTCTGGTCCATGCAAAGCTTTACTCACAAAGTATACCGGGCTTTGACCAGCTCCGGTCTCCCTGACAAGCACGGCTCCGATGGCCTCATCTGATATGGCTAAATACAAAAATAAATCTTCCCCTGGGCTCGGCCGACTCAGAATGGGAGGTTCAGACAGGACCTTTTTGAGCCGGGAGGGTGCCTCGTCCCGCTCTGGAGTCCATTCGAAAGTTGCTTCTTTCTTAAGCAGTTTGAACAATGGGAGTGATTTGAAGGCGGCGTTGGAAATGAAGCGAGATAGCGCAGCTATCATGCCGTTGAGTTTCTGGAGCTCTTTTTTAGTGGACGGGGTCCGCATTTCTGTTACCCCTCGGCATTTATCCGGATTGGCTTCAATGCCCCTTTCCGTGAGATAAAAACCCAAGAACTTTCCAGCCCGGACTCCGAAGGTGCATTTTTCCGGGTTTAGCCGCATATTATTTTTTCGAATTTCCGCAAAAATCTCTTCCAGGTCGGATATATGGAGGTCTTCCCTTTCGCTTTTTGCAATCATGTCGTCGAGGTAGACTTCTACGTTACGACCGATCTGATCTCGGAATACCTTGTTCATCATCCTTTGATAAGTGGCCCCCGCATTTTTTAAACCGAATGGCATGACCCGGTAGTAGAAATTACCGCGGTCAGTCATAAAGGCCGTCTTCTCTTGGTCGGGGGGAACATCGGAATTTGATTGTATCCGGAATAAGCATCCATGAATGACAGTAAGCGAAAACCTGAAGCATTATCGACGAGCCGATCAATGCTAGGAACAGGGAAGGCGTCCTTAGGACAGGCCTTATTAAGATCGGTATAGTCAACGCACATACGCCATTTTCCATTGCTTTTCTTAACAAGTACAGGGTTTGAGAGCCAAGTTGTATACTTGACCTCTTTTACAAAATCAGCCTTAATTAAATCTTCAACGACCTTAGCCGTAGCAGCTGCCTTTTCCTGGCTTTGAGCTCTTTTGCGTTGGGAAACCCATTTTGCCCCGGGGTTCACCGCTAGCTGGTGACAGGCGACCTCGGGGGGAATCCCGGGCATGTCCTTTGCTGACCACGCGAAGAGATCGGCGTGGGATTTGAGGCAGAGGGTGAGCTTTGCCTTTACTTCGTCGGGAAGATCGGATCCGATCTGGACGGTTTGGGTCGGGTTCTCTCCCAGCTGGATTTGTATGAACTCCCCATCAGGTTGAGGTCGCCTAATTTTCTTCTTTAGCTCAGGTGCTAACTCGTCGTCGCTTTCCTCCTCGGAGCTGTCCGGGTCATACCTCGCGTCGAGGTCCGTGACGTTGACCTCGGCCGCTGGACCGGTTCTTTTCTTCTTTGGGCTCCTCTGAGTCCTTGCCTCTATGGGGGGAACCCCCTCTTCTGAGGCCTGCCTGTCCGCCTTGACATGAAGATAGAAGCATCTTTGGGCGGACTCTAAGTCGGCGTCAAGGGTGATAACTTCGTCACTCAAAGAGTAGAACTTCATCTTGAGGTGAACCGTTGAAGTTACGGCTCCGAGTCTTCCAAGGGTGGGCCTCCCGATGATACAATTGTAGACCGAGGGGCATGGCAACACCAGGAACTTGGTCTTGACCGTCCTTTCTAGTGGCTCCTCTCCATAGGTGACCATCATTTCCAAGTAGCCGAGAGGTTTGGTTCGAGACCCGTTGAAGCCCGAAAGATCCGACCCCCCGGT
Organism: Astragalus membranaceus; assembly: GCA_039519185.1. Classification (NCBI taxonomy): domain Eukaryota; kingdom Viridiplantae; phylum Streptophyta; class Magnoliopsida; order Fabales; family Fabaceae; genus Astragalus; species Astragalus membranaceus. The sequence goes on from CM076848.1 coordinate 46,410,241, forward strand.
AAGGGGTGAAGTCCTCCTCTGAGATCTGCAGTTTTCTCACCAGGTCGATGAAGATGATATCAGCGGAGCTCCCCTGGTCGACCAGAATCCTTCTTATTTCATGGTTTGCTATGACCGCCCTGATTATGAGGGGTATGTGTTTATTTGGCTTGCCATCCAATAAGTCTCGGTCGCTGAAGGCCAAGGGTGGGCGCTCCGGGCCTGAGGTGATTGCCGAGGTGGAAGCGGCACACATGACTTCCTTCCATTTTCTTTTCATAGTTTTGCCCGATGCCTCGTCGGGATACCCCCCGGATATCATCATCATTACAGGTCGGCCCTTTGATTTTCGATAGTCGCGCTCGTCTTCCGAGCTCTCTTCTCGTTTTTGCGGGGCTTTACCCTTTCGTTTCGGATCAGCTTCTTCCTCCTTAACCTCGCCCTCGTGTCTGGGTGCTTTAGCCACGTACTGGCCTAACTTCCCTTTCTTAATCAGGTCCTCGATGTCATCCTTCAAAGCATTGCACCGATTTGTATCGTGCCCTTTGCTCCGGTGATACCGGCAGTACTTGTTGGATCTCTGTCCCGGCCTGTGTGGGAGCGGATCAGGGAACTTGACTTCTTTGAACTCAGCGTTCATACATTCCGCCAGAATCCTGGCCCTTGTTTCATTCAGATCAGAATATTGTTGGTGTCGGTTCCGAGGTCGGAGCCTATTGTCGTTCCGGGGTTCCCTTTCATAACGGGCCTCCGCTGCCTGACGCACCGGAGCCTCCTTTTCATACCGAGGCTTGCTCGTTCCGGGGTCGGCATCTGTCTTTCTTGCAACAGCGCCTTCTTCATGGTCAATGTATTTTTGAGATCGCTGGAGGAACTCGGCAAGCGACTCAGTTTGGTTGATTCCGACATCGATCTGAAACAGACTTCCTTCCCGCAGACCGGCTTCCATGAAGAATAGTCGAAATGAATCGTCTAAGTTCCGGACCTGAGCCGCCTCTTTGTTAAATCTTTCAATGTAGTCTCGGAGAGACTCGCTCTCTCCTTGCCGGATGGCTTGTAAGACTTTCCGAGATTTAGGTTTCATTTTGGAGTGGGCGAACTGGGCCGAGAATAGCTTTGCAAGCTGGTCCCAGGATGATATCGAGTTTGGCTTGAGGGCTCTGAACCAGTCCAAAGCCAACTTCTCCAGCGTAAGAGGGAATATCCGGCATTTGATCTCCTCTGGGACATTCCTGTATTGCATCATCGTGTCAAAGTAATCTAGGTGTCGATCAGGATCGCCCGTCCCGTCATGCATCTTTAAGCCCTCCGGGGGCTTTTCTAAGTGCTTGGGTACCGGGAAATAGTCGATTTCCGCTGTAAAGGGTCCTTTCCTAGTCGCGGACCTCTCCCTCGGAGGAGGCCTCCTGGTTGGGCGTCGGACGGGGGATCTGGGAGACAGAGGGCGCCGACGTTCAGGCCTCGGGGGACTTCCCCGGCTTATAGAACGTCGCCTTGGGGACGACGATGCTAGTGATGAGCTTTGGTGAGTTGACTCCCCGGGGTAGTAGGTCTCGTCATAAGTCTCGGTTGGGGGAGTTCCAAATTCTTGTTTCCCTCTTCGGCGTGGTGGCGAGCGATGGTGGTGCCTCCTCCAAGCAGGGGATCGGTGACGTCTTTTACTGGAGGTCCTCCTGCTAGGAGAGTAGGTTTGAGGGGAAGTACGATCCGGGATATCTCTAGCCCGGACTTCGGCCATCTCTGCCTCCAGCTGGGAGTAACGCTGACTCCTTTGGTCAGCCTCGGCCTGCCTTGTCAGCAGTTGGATGAGCTGTTGGACAGCATCGATCGGTACCGGGACAGTCGGGGCTGGAGGTGGAAACTGGTTTCTAGCAGAGCTTATAGGGATCATCGCCCTGGATGAATTCCGGCCATGGGCCGAGTTGCGAGGGAGAGTGACCGCTACCCCCTCCGGGGTTTCCTGTTGCTGGTCGGGTCTGACCACGACGCTGGATACGTTTCTTCGTCGTAGTTCCGGAGCCATTTATGATCAAGGAGGTTGGGGGAAAGACTAGAGTATAAGGCTCTCCCACTGTGGTCGCCAATGTTCGGTACCGTATCTCCTGCTACGTATCCGATCTGGGATAGGTAGACCGGTCCGAGATAGTTGGTACGTGTGTCCTTGGTTGTCCGAGTTGGTGCTCCGGTCCGAGGTGGGGTGGTACCTGCAATGACACTCCGACGCTCAAGTCAGTGAGTGAGTCAATTACAAGTGAGAGTAGATGAGAGATGAGTACCACTAATGTGAGCATTCAATGCTTATTTATAGGTATCTGGAGTGGAGGAGGGCTGTTGGATCTAGGTCTGCAATCTCCACCGTTGGATGAATTAGACCCTTTGGTGTTGGGCCTTTTTGGTGGATTGGCCATTGAGGCCCAATCCATAACAAATCAATACTACTATGAATTAACATTAATTAGGAACTAATTTTAATATCTTAATTATGGTTAATTATTACTATTGTAGTATATTATTAGTATGATGAATTAGTCTAACATGAATGAGGTTACAAGTCAAACAAGAGGTTACAACTTACATGTTCCTTATAATTTGAGCACCAGTGGTTTGTATAGGATAGCAAAACATGAGTATCCGGAATATTTAAGGTGCTGTGTAGTATCCTATTTCAATTTGCTAAACCAAACTGCCATTAAGCACCCGACTAAGAAGTTTATTTATATTTGATACAAGCTCACACGAACCGATCTGGATTCAGTGCAGTCAGCAACTTGCTCAGTCATGCATTCAAGGGATCTTGGCCATCCCATCTTGACCGGACATTCCAGACTTTTATTGTGTTAAAAATCTAAACTATCTGATTAAGATTGGATGGTTCAAATTTGCTGAATGCACGACTGCAAAAAGTTGCTAACCGCACGAGATCTGGATCCCACACAAACCATTGCTATTAAGTATTTAACTATAGAGATCATCATCAACTCCTTGAGTAACAGATGAAAAAGGGTCAGAAGCTCCTCCTGTTGCAGTGTTTTGATCATTTCTATCAACAAACCAAAACTCCGATCCAAATCCACGAGATTGTTGTAATGTCTGAGCAAAAAGTTGGTACTTCCTAATGTCAGCGTCACTCACACTTCGCCTAGCAATTTCATAGACTCCTCAAAATGACTCGGTTTTATTTCAGCCACCTCTTCACTCTCATCTTCTTCCCTACCTTCACGGTTCTCTTTTTTCCTTCTTTCCTTCTCAATACCCTATCAGTGACCAAGATAAATGTGATGTGTCTCTAACTTTTACAAAGGACTAAAAAAAAGTTATGTATGTGAAAAATGCTATGTTTTTTCACAAGTTACTCTAGTACTATGTTGAATTACTATTGCAACACTATAGTAGTATGGTAAAACAAAGGGCATGAATGTTATCCATACCTTGTCAATATCTTCTCGAATGGCATATTTGCAATCCTCCACAACCTACCAACAACAATAAATTGCTCCTAGAAAGGTTAAGATAATATTTACAGAATATTTTCATCAAGATATGTAATTAAAATAATTGCATGAGCTTTCTACACAGTTTTCTAGGTCATTGACTAAAAACTGTGAAAAAACAGGTTGGTTAATGGCCTATAAAATTTGGTTAAATGGTGTTGTAACTTGGTTTTTGCCTATTTTTGGTTAGAATATTTTCGCTAAATAACATTACTCATTATATTAGAAGAAGTTACGACTTTTAGAAGATCGAGGAATCAAACTTGATATATACAAAACAGAAGTTACGATTAAATGACACACCCACTTTTTCTATTTTAAAAATAAACACTCACTTTTTTTATTTGGCAAGAAAGTTATACTTATTTCCTCTAAGTCTTGTTTAAAAGTCACAAACACCCTTTTTATTCTTACATAATATGGGGAAAATGTGTGTAATTTAAGAGAAGTCAATGTTTTGTCCAAAATAGAGGAGGTACATGTGTTAATTAACACTTAATATAAAAAATTGTAATAACAAAATATAATGATTTATTTTTATATCAAATAGTTTTTTTTTGACAATTTTTATATCAAATAGTTAAAATTGTATAAAAGGGAATGTCTATTATTTTCAAGTTTAGAATCATATTTTTTAATTGTATATTTTTCTACGATTTCAATTAAGTCACGTGCGAAATGAGGTTTTGTGATTGTTTTTAAAGAGCGTAAGTGTTTGACTGTCTCAACAAGTAAGAGACGTGTTGATGGTATAGAGTCACACTCACATCTATCTATGGATGCAACTCTCTATCATCAACATGACTCCTATGTACAGAGGTCGCACACAAAACCTCCTCTCGTACGCGACATAATTGAAACCATAAAAAAATATGTATTTAAAAATTGTTCAAAAAACTCAAATTAATGATTTAAAAAATTATTAAAAAAAATCTAAAAAGACATATTAAAAAATTAGTATATCGTAAATAGTGAGTTTACGGTATACATTTTTTTTAAAAGTATATGCTTTCAACTGATATGCACCGTCAAAGTAATAAATATTCACACCATGGATACATACTAATTAAATCCAAAGTATATGCTACAAATTTATTATTTACGGTATATATTTTTTAAAATATGTACTGCAAGTATACTATTTATTGTGTACGCTATTTGCTAGAAGTATTTTAAGTTTCAAACCACTTTAACTCTTTTGGAGGCTGTCTGTAATGAATTGAACGGTGTCCTTAATAATAGTCCGGTCGTTTAAGCCCAGTGACAGTGATGCAATGAATAGTACACACATTTACAGTTTTCACTTTAACTGAATTCTGTTATTCCCTCTCTCTCTCTCAAGTGTGTGCGTGTGTGTGAGTGAACCAGAGAATCTGGAACTTCCAACAAATGGTATCCAGAGCATAATTGTTGAAGTTTCAGAGTGTGAATCTAGAGTGAAGAAGACGAGTGAAGTCTCAACGGTGAGAGTGAATCACGATGACGACGAACGGCCATTTTCAGGTGAACCTTCCAATCCTCGATGGAAGAAATTACGATCAGTGGAGTATGAAGATGAAGGCGACCCTTGGATCTCAGGATGTGTGGGATCTAGTGCAGAACGGAGTAACTCCGTTACCGGCGAATACGACTGCTGCGCAACAAGCAGTTTACAGAGAAACGAAGAAGAAGGACTGGAAAGGATTATGCATCCTCCATCAGTGTGTGAATCCTACAATTTTTGAGAAAATTGCTAGATCGGAGACAAGCAAAGCAGCGTGGGGAATTCTTGCGAGTTCCTACGTCGGAGATCAGAATTTGAAGAAGGTGTGACTTCAAACTCTGAGAAGACAGTATGAATTGCTAGGAATGGAGGAGAGTGAAATGATTTCTGCGTATTTCACTAGAGTCCAAACTATGACGAATCAGATGCTGTATTGTGGTGAAACGATCTCTGATGAAACAGTAGTGGAGAAGATTTTGCGATCTGTGTCTTTGGGTTTTGATCACATCACGGTGGCCATCGAACAGGCGAAGGATCTATCAACGATAACGATAGAAGAACTTCAAGGTTCCCTTGAAGCGCATGAGCAGAGGATGAATGAGAAGAAAGTGGTGAAGTCTGGCACTGAGCAAGCTCTAGCAGTGCAAACAGGCAACAAATCAGGTGGAAATCAAAGAGGACGTGGTAGAGGCAGAAACAATTACAGAGGAGGAAGAGGAAGAGGTAATTTCTATAACTCAAACTCTTCCAAATCGAACACTAGTGATAATAGTAACAGTGATGAGCAAGGAAGTGGTAGTGGTGATAGCTACAGAGGAAGAGGGAGTAGAGGTGGCAGAGGATATAGAGGAAGAGGGAGAAGATTGGACAAGAGCCATATACAGTGTTATAACTGTGAGAAATATGGACATTTTGCTGATGAGTGCTACAGCAATGTTAATGGCAATGATGCTAAAATGGCTGAAGAAGAGGAAGAGAAGGAGGAATCTCTGTTGATGGCGATTGAGGAGACAGAGAGCAGTGATGAAATAGTGCAAATGGTGACAACTAAGGAGGAAAGTGAGAGTGGTGAGCATTGGTTCCTAGACACGGGTTGTTCGACACACATGACAAGGAGGAGAGATTGGTTTGTGGAACTTGACTTTTCGATCAAGAGCAGAGTGAGGTTTGCTGATGATAGAACCATGAAGGTGGAAGGTGTGGGGAGAGTAATGATAAGAAAGAAGGATGGTTCACTGTGCTTCATTTCTGGTGTACTGTATGTGCCAGGGATGAAGAGCAATTTGCTGAGCATTGGACAGCTATTGGAGAAGGGATATAGGATGGTGCTGGAAGACAATGCTATGAAGGTGTATGACACTGAACAAAGGCTGTTGATAAAGGCAACTCTCTCCAAGAATAGGACATTTAAGATCGAATTAGGTGTGCTGATGCAGCAGTGCTTAGCCACAGCAGTCGACAAGGAAGAGTGGCTATGGCATTTCAGATATGGACACTTGAATTTTGGTGATTTGAACAGGATGCAGAGCAAGACAGTAGTGAAAGGTCTGCCTCATATCCATGTTCCAAAAGATGTATGTGCAGAGTGTGTGGAGAGCAAGATGCCTAGGGGTTCCTTCAATCCAAATATGCCCAGTAGAGCAAAGAGGAAGCTGCAGGTGATTTTCTCAGATGTGTGTGGCCCCATAGTGCATGAAACTCCTGCAGGTAACAAGAATTTTGTTACATTTATTGATGAATTCACTAGGAAACTTTGGATTTATTTGATTAGGAGGAAGAGTGATGTGTTGGGAGTATTCAAAAAATTCAAAGTTCTAGTCGAAAAACAATGTGGACAGACTGTCGGAGTGTTAAGAACTGATGGTGGTGGAGAGTATGTGAATACTGAGTTTAATGAGTTCTGTGAAGTTGAAGGAATAACACATGAGATCACACCTCCATACACTCCTCAGCATAATGGAGTGGCTGAGAGAAAAAATAGGACATTGCTTAATATGGTGAGAAGCATGTTAAAGAGTAAGAATATGCCTAAGAGATGGTGGGGAGAGGCAGTTAATACTGCGGCATATATCATTAATCGAAGTCCAACTAAGAGATTGGAAGACATCACCCCTGAGGAGGCTTGGACAAGTGTCAAGGCAAACGTGTCGCACTTCAGAGTATTTGGATCTGTTTGTTTTCGACACGTGCCTGATCAGCAGAGAACGAAGTTAGATGACAAAGGAGAAGTGATGGTTATGATAGGCTATCATTCGACTGGGGGTTACAAATTGGTGAATCCTGTGAATAATAAAATTGTGATAAGTCGAGATGTGGTGTTTGATGAGGGGAAGACATGGGAGTGGAGTGACAAGGGAGAAAGTTCGACTGCTGTCGAACAGAACTTATTCGACGTACCTGATGGTGTCGAAGAGTCAGAACTTGAAGGTGAAACTGAGCCTGTCGAAGAGAATGATGGTGAAGAGGGTAGTCGAGAAATACCAAGAAGATCAATGAGACAAAGACAAGTTCCTGCAAGACTAAGTGACTGTGAAGTGATGACTGATAGTGCAGTCAACGACGAAGGTGATATAGTGCACTTTGCACTTCTTACTGAGACAGAACCAGTGACTTGGCAGGAAGCAATGCTGAATTCGAAGTGGATGGAAGCTATGAAAGAGGAGATTAGATCTATAGAGAAGAATATGACTTGGGAATTGGTCGAATTGCCCAAAGGAAAGAAAGCAATAGGTGTGAAATGGATATACAAAGTGAAAGTAAATCCTAAAGGTGAAGTAGTGAAGTACAAAGCAAGATTGGTTGCTAGAGGATTCCTACAGAGGTATGGTGTCGACTACGAAGAAGTCTTTGCACCTGTTGCAAGACTTGAAACTGTGAGAGCTGTGGTAGCTCATGCTAGTATGCAAGGGTGGAAGATACATCAACTTGATGTAAAATCTGCCTTCTTAAATAGAGAATTAGAAGAGGAGGTGTATGTCGAACAACCAGCAGGTTTTATTCGACAAGGAAGTGAGAACAAAGTGCTGAGATTGAGAAAGGCATTGTATGGCCTAAAACAAGCTCCACGAGCTTGGAACAAGAAGATAGACAAGAGCTTAATCAACATGGGGTATATGAAATGTATTTCTGAGCATGGGGTGTATGTGAAGTCATATGGTGGTGATGTGATAATCCTATGCCTCTATGTTGATGATTTATTGGTTACGGGTAACAATGAAAATAAAGTGGCAGAATTCAAGAAGAGAATGATGAATACTTTCGAAATGACTGACCTAGGAGAGATCTCCTATTTCCTAGGGATTGAATTTCGAAGTACTAGTGAAGGAATGCTGCTATCACAGAAGAAGTATGCTTCTGATATACTACACAGGTTCAATATGCAACACTGCAACAGCGTCGAAACATCAGCAGAGGTAGGGCTATGGCTCGACAAAGATGCTGATGAACCAGAAGTGGATGCAACTGAGTTTCGACAGGTGGTTGGGGAACAGAGTTATCTCTGCAACACCAGACCTGACCTTAGCTTAAGTGTTGGTCTGATTAGTAGAGTTATGGACAGGCCTAGAACATCGCACCTAGCTGCTGCTAAACGAATCCTAAGATATGTCAAAGGCACTGTGGCATATGGAATTCTGTTGCCTAGTAAATGCAGAGACAATGAGAAACGTCTCTATGGCTTCACTGATGCTGATTGGGGAGGTGACAAATCTGATCGAAAGAGCACGGCTGGATCTGTGTTTCTGCTTGGCTCAGGTCCCATCTCATGGAGTTCGAAGAAGGAATCAGTGGTGGCATTGTCATCATGTGAAGCTGAGTACATTGCTGCTTCAATGGGAGCATGTCAAGCAATCTGGCTAGACAATCTGATGCAAGAGCTAATGATCAAGAAGGAAGGTGCTGTGGAGTTATATGTCGATAACAAGTATGCAATTAGCTTGGCGAAACATCCAGTGGCACATGGGCGGTCGAAGCACATTGAGACGCGTTATCATTTCTTAAGAGACCAAGTCACAAAAGGAAGGCTGAAGCTGAGCTACTGTAGATCAGATATGCAGGCAGCTGATTTGTTCACCAAGGCAGTGAAGGCAGAGACATTCAAAAGGCTAAGGAGCATGCTGAATGTGATTGATTGTAATAAGTATGCATAGATAGATTTTACTGTATTTTGTTGTTATTTGCTTATGTTAGTAACTAGCTTAATGGGGTGTGTTGAATAAGTAAGCTAGTTCGACTAGCTGTTTCGACTAAGCTAGTTCGACCCCTCTCAACTTGTCTGTCGAAGTGGGGGGTGTCGAAGTTTCTCTTTAGATTTGATTTTTCATGCTTTCATTAATTGCTGACTCAGCATACGTAATGTACTATATATACACTCACAGTGATGCAATGAATAGTACACACATTTACAGTTTTCACTTTAACTGAATTCTGTTATTCCCTCTCTCTCTCTCAAGTGTGCGTGTGTGTGAGTGAACCAATGAATCTGAAACTTCCAACACTTACTTTATTATGGAATTTCAAATTATTATTATTATTATTATTATTATTATTATTATTATTATTATTATTATTATTAAACAAGTACAACATTATATGAGTGGTAATGTGTGTCTGCAGGGTGCATCAACTACGTGTTATGTGGCTTTGAGTCCAAAAATAGAAGGAGTGAGTGGGAAATACTTTGCAGATTGTAATGAAACCAAGTGCTCTCGTCTAGCAAATGACGAATTGGAAGCTCAAAAGTTATGGAACAACACCCATGCATTGCTTCACAAACGATTACATCAAGCAACAATTTGACGTATAATTAACCATGTATATATATTACTATTAGATTATTCATTTACGTTAAGTTGTAGGCAACATATATTCAAAGACCCCCCTCCCTATATATATGTAGCTCCAGTCTGATTCTATTGTACAAATAAGAGAGCATATATATATATATTGGCTTAAAGGTACTTTTAGTCCCTGCAAATGTCACAATAATCCAGTTTAGTCCCTGCAATTCCAAAACTTTTAAAATAGTCCCTGCAATTACTAAACGTTACTACTTTTAGTCCCTGCTGTTAGTTTAGGCTTAACACTGTTATCTTTTGATGATGTGGCACACCCCCCACCCCCCACCCCCCCCCCCCACCCCACCCCCCCACCCCACCCCACCACCCCACCCCCCCACCCCACCCCCCTCTCCTCCCCTCCTCCCCTTCGCCCCCTCCTCCCCTTCGCCCCCCCTCCCCTTCGCCCCCTCCTCCCCTTCGCCCCCCTCCCCTTCGCCCCCCTCCCCTTCGCCTCTCCTCCCCTCCTCCCCTTCGCCCCTCCTCCCCTTCGCCCCCTCCCCCCCTGTTTCGTCACTACATGGATCTCTCAGAACTCCGTCACCCCCTTCGCCCCTGCTCGTAATCGCCGAAATCCTAGCTTCACAAATCTCTCCACGTGGAACTCGCGGATGTTGATTGCCTCCGATCTCGCTCACGGTCTCGATTACGTTCACAATTTCGCTGGTTCTGGTTCTGGTTCCGGTTTCGTCCATAATCATATCAAGAGCTCAAGGGTGGTGGGGGGGAGGGGGCGATAGGTTCTGGTTCTGGTTCTGGTTCTGGTTCCGGACTCTGGCGATAGGTTGAGGAGGTCCGGTAGCCGAGGGTGGTGGGGGGGAGGGGGCGAAGGGGAGGAGGGGCGAAGGGGAGGAGGGGAGGAGAGGCGAAGGGGAGGGGGGCGAAGGGGAGGGGGGCGAAGGGGAGGAGGGGAGGAGAGGCGAAGGGGAGGGGGGCGAAGGGGAGGGGGGCGAAGGGGAGGAGGGGGCGAAGGGGAGGGGGCGAAGGGGAGGAGGGGAGGAGGGGAGGAGAGGGGGGTGGGGTGGGGGGGGGGGTGGGGGGTGGGGTGGGGGGGGTGGGGTGGGGGGGGTGGGGGGTGGGGGGTGTGCCACATCATCAAAAGATAACAGTGTTAAGCCTAAACTAACAGCAGGGACTAAAAGTAGTAACGTTTAGTAATTGCAGGGTCTATTTTAAAAGTTTTGGAATTGCAGGGACTAAACTGGATTATTGTGACATTTGCAGGGACTAAAAGTACCTTTAAGCCATATATATTCACCAAAAAAGAATAAGCATAAAATCTCTATGATATATTATATTTTTTTGGTTGTTTCAGTTTTTTTTGGTACAATGATTAATTGTTTTAGTTTTTCTTTCCACAAAATTAGCGGTATACCTGTTCATTCGCAAAATGATAATTGTAAATTTGCAATCTCCTTCTCAAGAATTTTGTGAGTCCACAAATTAAGACCAAGTAAGTGCAAGCCATAACTATTTTAATTAAGAAGGCTAACGTGTACTACTAACAAGCTGACTTGTCCGTTACTTCGCCCATGTGTAAAGATGAGTGATGCACAATTTTAAACTTGGTCCCCATTTTTGAGTCGTTTTGGTACCTCATTACTAATTTGAAAGAACTCCATCTTCTTCAACCCGTAGAATGTTAATGCTTTTGCAAAATTGTTTATGGAAGAAGGTAGAACATTCTCTCTTTGCTTCACTTTCGTGGTATTTAACGCATTTTAATGATGGGAAACGTTGGGTACTTCAGCATGAAACAATTAATTAAATGAGATAACCATCAGCTGGTATTATTAGACTAATTATTTTAATTAATCAATACTACTATGAATTAACATTAATTAGGAACTAATTTTAATATCTTAATTATGGTTAATTATTACTATTGTAGTATATTATTAGTATGATGAATTAGTCTAACATGAGGTTACAAGTCAAACAAGAGGTTACAACTTACAAGTTCCTTATAATTTGAGCACCAGTGTGGTTTGTATAGGATAGCAAAACATGAGTATCCGGAATATTTAAGGTACTGTGTGGTATCCTATTTAAATTTGCTAAACCAAACTGCCATTAAGCACCCGACTAAGAAGTTTATTTATATTTGATACAAGCTCACACGAACCGATCTGAATTCAGTGCAGTCAGCAACTTGCTCAGTCATGCATTCAAGGGATCTTGGCCATCCCATCTTGACCAGATATTCCAGACTTTTATTGTGTTAAAAATCTAAACTATCTGATTAAGATTAGAGGGTCCAAATTTGCTGAATGCACGACTGCAAAAAGTTGCTAACTGCACGAGATCTGAATCCCACACAAACCATTGCTATTAAGTATTTAACTATAGAGATCATCATCATCTCCTTGAGTAACAGATGAAAAAGGGTCAAAAGCTCCTCCTGTTGCAGTGTTTTGATCATTTCTATCAGCAAACCGAAACTCCGATCCAAATCCACGAGATTGTTGCAATGTCTGAGCAAAAAGTTGGTACTTCCTAATGTCAGCGTCACTCACACTTCGCCTAGCAAACTTCATAGACTCCTCAAAATGACTCGGTTTTATTTCAGCCACCTCTTCACTCTCATCTTCTTCCAAACCTTCAGGGTTCTCTTTTTTCCTTCTTTCCTTCTCAATACCCAATCAGTGACCAAGATAAATGTGATGTGTCTCTAACTTTTACAAAGGACTAAAAGAAAGTTATGTATGTGAAAAATGCTATGTTTTTTCACAAGTTACACTCTCGTACTTGGTTGAATTACTATTGCAACACTATAGTAGTATGGTAAAACAAAGGACATGAATGTTATCGATACCTTGTCAATATCTTCTCGAATGGCATATTTGCAATCCTCCACAACCTACCAACAACAATAAATTGCTCCAAGAAAGGTCAAGATAATATTTACAGAATATTTTCATCAAGATATGTAATTAAAATAATTGCATGAGCTTTCTACACACATGGAAATTGGTAGCATGAAGCAGATATTACAAATAAATAGAAGTGTACATTTGAAAAACTTATGTTCTTATTTTTTTTGCTTTAAAGCTTATGCAACACAATAAGATATGAAGCCTTGAATCTTTTTGGTCAAGAGTAAAGAAGCCAAACTCACTGTTTCACGCAGGGCAGATGGGTTTGAAGAACTTAAAGCAGTTTGGAAGTGTTCATTGGTCACTGCCATTGAATTCAACACCTCCGCGTCGATTGTTTCATCCTCTAAGTCAATCACATCCATTTTCTCCCTGATACACTGTAGTGCAGCCTCTGTGCAAAGAGCAGCAAGATCTGCTCCTACATAACCATGTGTATCCCTAGCAACTCTTTCAAGATCAACCTGAAATAAATGTAACATAAAATTGGAATTGTGTAGTACAAGATTTACATTGGCTAGAGGGTCATTAGAATCTTACATTGTCTGAAAGTTTCATGTTCTTTGTATGAATTCTAAGAACCTCCAACCTTCCAACTTCATCTGGTACACCAATATCAATCTCCCGATCGAACCTTCCAAACCTTCTCAGAGCAGAATCAATACTATTGGGCCGATTCGTAGCTCCAATAACAATGACATGCGATCGAGACTTAAGGCCATCCATTAGAGTCAAAAGCTGCGAAACGATACGCCTTTCGACTTCTCCATGTGTCTTAATTTTCTCTCTTTGGAGCAATTGAATCTAACTCATCAATAAAAATGATAGAAGGGGAATTGTTCTCAGCTTCTTCAAATGCCTTCCTCAAATTGCTTTCACTCTCACCAGCTAACTTAGACATAATTTCTGGTCCATTAATCAGAAAGTAGAATGCACCTGTCTCATTAGCCACTGCTCTTGCAATAAGAGTCTTTCCAGAACCAGGTGGTCCATATATAAAGCAATATACCCTTTGGTGGTTTAACACCAATTGATTTGAAAAGTTGTGGATGTCTAAGTGGAAGCTCTACTAGTTCACGAATTTGAGCCATTTGTTTCGTAACGCCGCCAACTTCATTTAATCTTTCCTCATCTTCTATTTTGATTGGTTCTCCTTCACAGAATATTTCAGTATCTGGTGCTACAACACAGTATTCACCAGGATCAGTCTTTATGACTTTGAATTCAACACTTCTCATTCCACCTCTTACAAGGAACAAGTCTCCTTTCTTCGTTACAGGCCTGTAAGATTCCATAAAGTATGCTGTGGAACCAGAACATTATGATTAGTCAGTCCAATTTCTTAAAATGATAGTGAAGAAAAGTGATGATATGAAGAACAAAGTTACGCTTAAGATATGCATCAAATAAGCTGCCAGTGACACCTTCAATAGTATCATCAACTGGAAGTATGTGAACTCGCTTCCCATACTTCACATCAGGACATTGATGGACAGAGACAACGTCTCCGTGGTTGTTCATCCTTATTTTTGGTTCTTCACAATGTTCGTTCATCAGCAAGTACAACGCAAATGGTGTCTTTTCGTTTCTTTCTCTTGGCATCAGCACAACAAGGCAAAATAAACTGCATATTGCAGAAAGTTTATTGAATAATGATTAAATGTACAAATGAATTGAAGTTAGCTTATATACATGCTGAAGAAGGAAGAAGAAGCTAACCGTAAACTAACTAGTGAAGTTAGTAAACTAAACTATGGTTTAAGCTAATTACAAAAGAGTGTAATGTACAATAATATCCTAATACTTTCCCTGTCTCATTAAAATAAGTCTTAGAATTGCATTTTATTTGCATTAGCATAAACAAAAAAGATGGTATCGCCGCGGAAAAACTGAAGCTGTTCCGTTGTAGCTGGGTGCAAAGTAACGACGGAATTATCATCATTAATTGCTTCATCAACAACAAGACGGTTAGGAGCCTTCTTGCGTTCTAATATTGCTATAGAATAATCTTCTTATCACTTTTCCTGCACCAAAAATTCATTGTTAATATAGTAAGTTGTTTACTGTGAAGAACAAGAACAATGAAAGTTGTTTACTGTGAAGAATAATACATAAGTTGAATCCGCCATGGCTTTGTAAAAAACACGGGTTATATATATTTCACAAAGGAAAAGGTTATATTAAGTTTACAGAAACAAAAGAAAAAAAGAGAGAAAGAAACACACGGGTCTGAAGAGGATTGAGCCTTATCAGGGTTAGCTGAAGTTGGATCCGCCATGGCTTTGTAAAAGCTTTAGCTAGCTTAGTGAGTGTACTAGCTTATTTTTGGTAAGTAGCTTAATTAGCTTTAACTTTAAGGGAGTAGGAAATGAAAGGGATGCAGAAGTAAGAAAAGAAAGATAGTTTGGATTATTTGGAGATGATGATTGTTGATATGGATGTCAAAAAAGTCCAGTGAAGTGCATCCGTGTGTCTATAAACATCATTATTTGAGAACAGCCACGCATATCCTCACACCTTCTTCTTGTTATGCTCTCCAGTAACGCTTTCATATTACCAGCACTCTCTGCCTCTTCCAGAAACAATTGATTACATATTTAATATTATAAATAAATATGTAAATCAATTTAAATTGAAAAACCTAAAATAAACGAAACATAGAATATAATATTTAAAATTGAGAAATATTTTAATGAACAAAAATGAAATCTTGTTCTACCGGTACAAACTATCGCTTGACATATTTATTTAGAAGGAAATTATATTAGAGTAATCTTATTTAGTCAAAATGTTCCACCCAAAAACCAAGTTATAACACTAATTAACCAAGTTTTATAAGCCATTAACTAACCTGCTTTTTCACAGTTTTCTAGGCCATTGACTAAAAACTGGAAAAAAACAGGTTGGTTAATGGCCTATAAAATTTGGTTAATTAGTGTTGTAACTTGGTTTTTGCCTATTTTTTGTTAGAATATTTTCGCTAAATAACACTACTCATTATATTAGAAGAAGTTATGACTTTTAGAAGATCGAGGAATCAAACTTGACTAGGACATGTACCCGTGCGATGCACGGGATTGGATAGAGAGTAATGCGATGCATAATTGTTAGAGCGTAATTGGTAGGGCTTCTATTGCGTCGTAGGCTGGATGCCTAAGCAAGGGTTGAAATGTGGTTAGGTAGTTATTGTGCCGTAGAAAAAATTAACCCTGAATGAGTCTCTACTAAAACAAATTCCAGCTTGTACCAGTATCTTGAATGTGTATTTCGGGATACATTTGTTTGTTTAAAAAAATTTAGTGAAGGTCGGTCGTTCCTTTTATACTGATTTGATAACGATAGTTACAAAATGTTGAAAATGTTATTTGCAAGTCGAAGAAATTAACACTTATTGTAGTAATGTTTGTGGGAAATTGTAATGAGAACGTTACTATTAAGAAGAAAATGCAAAGTAAAAATTCAAATTGGTTTTATGATCATTTAAGAAAACATTGCTAGTTGTGTCACAAAAGAGATTTTTTAAATTTTATTGTATTTTTTGTAAAAATAATTATAGTGTTCATTAAATATTTATGGTGGAAAATTGAAAATAAGTGTATATTTCATAGATTTATTATTAATGAGACATAGAGAAGGGAGAGGAAAAGCAACTTTATGCACTTTTAAAAAATTATTATTCGAAAAGCAATAAGGTTGAAGAAATGATGACTCTGAAGCTGAGAAACGGTTTTCGGGTTTTGGGTGTTTCAATCGTTACCTCTGTAACTGTATTGTATATTGTATTATATATTGAAAGGAACATGGCATAAGAAATGTAAGGTATGTAAACAGCCAATATGGTCTTCATAATTATTGATTACCTAACCAATAGCAAACATGATTTTGTTGAAAGCTGGAAAAACGACGGTATAGTATTGAAAGTCTAACGACCTGGAGGAGGTTGTTGTTAATGTATATTAGTATATATCAATAGGTTTACAATTTCACTTTTGCTACCAGAATACATAGTTAGATACATGGAAGTTTTTAACAAATAAATTTGTTAAAACATACTAAGATTTATCATGGAGTTTTTGCAATTCTTCTAAACAATAGATGAGAACAAGTTTTTCAATTATGAGAGGTTGTTGAATATTTCAGGATATACAACATTAGTGGTAACACCGATAGTGTTAGACTTGTCATCTAAAACCAATACCTTAAGGCCTTGTTTAGAGGTGACCCTTGAAAATGCAACATACAGTTGCCCATGTGAAAATACAGGTGTAGGCAAAAATAGGCCAACGAATGGAAGAGACTGACCTTGGCTTTTGTTTATTGTCATAGCAAAGGACAATGCTAAGGGGAATTGCCTACGTTGAAACTTGAAAGGAATCCGAACATCGGATGGTGTCAAAGAAAGACGCGGTATGTAAACCTTTTCACCAACATGGTTACCAGAAATAACTTGACCTTCAATGACATACTTCCCAAGCCTTGTTACAATCAATCTTGTACCATTGCATAAACCCGCATTTTGGTCCATATTCCTTAAAAGCATAATTGGTACTCCAACTTTCAGTTGTAATACATGATTTGGTAATCCAGGGGATGATATAGTGTTCAAGTACTCAGTTGAGTGTACATTATCAATTTGATCGTTATTGTCAAGGTCAGAATGAGGAGTGTCATGACTGTAGTATGTTTTCTCAGCAGTTGTCAATTGGGCAGCCATGTAGTCATTGATCTTGTCCACGATTTCATTCTTGGGTGCAAGTATGGCTCTATTTTGGAAGTAAACTGGATCGTTGTGATGACTATGAAAATCTTGGTAAGTTGAATTAACCATCTCTGGTGTAGAGGATCATTGGAGGCTTGCAAAATGCATTGGGGTGGCAATTCCAATGTACTAACATCAACATCTACTTGTCCAATTTTTCCGTCACCAACGGTTAGAATCCATTATGAGAAAATCCTACTTTCATCACGAGCTTGAGAAGTTGACTGGTTAGCTAACCTCATGTTTTTGGTTAATGTCATTATGTTGCACTGAGCCCATAAATAGGAATTGATTGTTGAGTTTACAATTTGTTGCCTGGTTCCTTTTGGGATTACGGGCGGGATTTGACGAAAATCACCACCTAATATAACAACTTTACCACCGAATGGCAAGCGGTCATTACCTCTTCTTGTATGCCTAAGAATGTCTTTCAATGTTCTATCAATCCCTTCAAAACAATGTTTGTGCATCATTGGAGCCTCATCCCAGATAATTAACTTAGTCCTTTCAATAAGTTGTGCCAAGTGGCTGCCAATTGCTATATTACAGGTTGAATCTTCATTTACAAGTAAAGGTATAGCGAACCTGGAGTGAGCAGTCCTACCACCTGGAATAAGTAAAGCCGCCACTCCACTGGATGCTACAGTTAATACAATTTCACCCTGAGAACGAAACCAAGCAGCAAGTGCTCTCCATATAAATGTTTTACCAGCACCACCAAAAGCATTAAGGAAAAATAAGCCCCCTTTGTCAGCAACGACTGAAGTAACTACAGTATCATACACAATACGTTGTTCAGTTGTCATCATTGCCAATAACCGAACATGTTCCTCGTGTAAGGCTACTCTATCATAGTTTAATTCATCGTTTATAAGTCTGTTCTCTTGATGTGAACTTATATCATGATCAGGGATGGGCATGGTCGGAAAATCTGACAGTCTTTTATTGTGAGCTTGTAACAACTTGTCAATCTCAACCAAAAGGTAGCTTCGAAGTTGATCATCAGATAATGTGAGATCTGAAAGACCAAAAGAACATATGATAAGGAATTTATTTTATTATTATAATTCATTTAACCGATGGAGTTTAGAAATTATATATCTTTATAAAATGTTCCGGACATTCATAATGTGTGCGAGTGTGTATATATATATATATATATATATATATATATATATATATATATATATATATATATATATATAAATTTAAATATGTCAACAGATAAATACAAATTCAAATGTAAAATTATATTAAATATATATATATATATATATATATATATATATATATATTTCCCTGGAGTTCTGAAGATTACTCTTTGGCGGTGTCGGATGTCATCACTGAGGAAAAGAAAAGTATTCTGGAATACAACCTCGGGCCTACTCATTGCATTTGATACCAACAAAGTTGAAAAAAGAGCCCTTAGATAATGACAAGATCCCCAATGGGCCGCTTCTTTTATTGCATCAATGTATTCTTTGTCATCCTCAAGGAAACCCATTGCATGACAAGCATCTCTAAAAGTAGGATGAACATTTGTTTCTACGGTTCGGAGATCTTCATAGCATGTTGGTCCCCTAATATAATTAAGCAATGTCCGCTTGTAAAAAATTTCACCAGTTCCAGGAGGAACAAAATGCATGCGACCAATGCTAAAACCTTTTTTCCTAGGAGACCATTTGCGTGCCTTTGCGTTCCAAACGAACTTTGTCGGAAACTCTGTATAAGTTAATTGCCTGGCACTCTCATATTGCTTATTTGCCTCGAACCATGCAAGGAATTTGGTAAAGTTTGCATTATCACTATCCAGTACATCATTGATTGTCCTACGACGATCAAATAAAAGATATTGTTCCCCAGGTAGATGGAACATTAGCCTCTCAACTGATGGCTCTCGATGATGAATATCAAAACTAAATATTCTCCATACTGCTTCACAAGCAGACAAATAACGACAGTCATAGTATTGCTTAATTTCATCAATGGCTGCAACTTGACCAGAATCGTTTGCTGATTCATAGAACGTTGTTGTCACCCGGTCATGGCCCTTGTTTACATACTTAAATAAATATTTAATGGAACGTGACTGATTACACCATTCAACATTAATATGGGCATTGAACATCAACAACAATGTCTTGTTGTACGGGACAACATATCTGAATAACAAAAGAAATGTTACATTTAAGTATTTTAAGTATAAGTTAAAAAAAAATTGAATGCATCAAGTGATATGTGTAATACCTGTTATCCAAAAAAGAATCTCCTTTTTTGATGACGTATCCATTATCCATTCTTTTGTATATTGGGTAGCCGTCAGGGTCAATAGTTGTAGTATTGACAAACTTTTTTGGGAAGAATTTTGAACATTTGTTTGAAACCATACATGGAGATGATAGTCTCTACCCACCACATGGTCCATGAACCATAAAGTTAGACACAATCTTGTAAAGTTCAGGCTCATTTCCTTCATCTGGTATCTCAGCAGTTATAATACGGTCTATTTCTTTTGGTTGCAATATTCTGCTACTTTGTGCCAAAAAAACCAAAATATGTGCATGTGGTAAACCACGCTTTTGAAACTCGATTGTGTATATTACTGGAAAGGAAAAACAATGTAGTTTTAATATATTGTCAACAATTGCAAATTGTATATAGTGAATTTATTTTGGTAGAACATACCTGCTCTTGTCTTCCCAAATATCTGGCCTTTCTTGATCTCACGGATTAGATAGTCTAACTTAATTTTGAAAATTCGAGAAACCAAATCGGGTCTATCTTCAGCCTTTAACTTTAGGTGTGAAAAGTATGTTGTTAACTCTGGCCACTTTGGGTTGCAAGTAAATGTAATAAAAAGATCAGGGTATCCTGCCCACCTACAAATCGCCATTGCATCTTGGTAATTTTGCTGCATATAACGTGATCCACCTGTGAATGAAGATGGTAAGACAATTCTTTTTCCTATAATAGAGAACATTGCAAAGGTGGACAAGTCAACACAAAGCAACTGATGGAGCTCACTAGAAGTCTCTGATGCAGTTGCAATTCTGTTATAGAAATCCAGTTGTAATTCTGTTATAGAAGTTGTTAGATCTGTTACTGATTAGTTAGAAATTCCATTTGCTGTATAAATACTCAATTCCATCACTTGTAATAGTCAGTGATTGATAATGAAATTCAGTGAAGCTTTAGCTTCAATTCATTCCCAATTCTCCTTTTATGGTATCATTCGCTAGTTTCGATCTCAATCCCCAAGCTTCCGCTTCATCTCCTTCTTCGTTGTTCAAGCCCGAAGCTCATCAATGGCGTCTGAAACCTCTCCAATCGTACAAACTCAAACCGATCTTGCATCGAACGTGTTTGCACTTGGTGGCAATGCTTCCGGTACCTCACATGGATTCCACACTCCGAAGCTTTCAATTAAGCTCGAAGACAAAAATTTCTTGATGTGGAGTCAACAGGTAACTGGAATCATCACTTCCTATAAGCTCCATCGTCTCTTGGTTAATCCAACAATACCACCACAGTATACATCAGAAGCAGATCGCATTGCAAACAATCTCTCTGATGAGTACGAAAAGTGGTTAGTACAAGATCAGATGGTGTTTACATGGCTCCTCTCCACTCTCTCAGAATCGGTGCTACCTCGTGTTCTTACCTGCAAGCACGCTCACCAGGTTTGGGATCGCATCCACAATCACTACTATGCGCATCCCAAAGCGAAAGCAAGGCAGTTACGATCTGAATTCAAGAATACGAAGAAAGCAAATCGCTCCATTGCTGAGTATTTGATGAAGATTCACGGTCTTGCAGATTCTCTGATATCAATTGGTGAAAACATCACCGAGCAAGATAGGATTGATGTTCTGTTAGATGGTTTACCAGAAGAGTATAACTCCTTTGTGATGATGATGTGCAGTAGAATCTCTCCCTCTCTTTCTGACGTTGAGGCACTTCTCTTGGTGCAAGAAGCACAGTTTGAAAAACATCATCAAGAATTGGCCAATACTCCGGTGAGTGCTAATGTGGTGCACACAACTTCTGGTGGCCGTGGAAATAGCTTCAACAACCGAGGTAGAGGTCGTGGTAATAGAGGACGTGGCCGTGGTCGTGGCCAAAGCAATAATACTCGGGTTGCGACAAACTCCAACAACAGACCTGTATGCCAACTCTGTGGCAAGCTAGGGCACTCTGTGATTGACTGTTGGCACAGATACGATGAGAATTTCGTTCCAAGACACTACACCAGGCCTCAAGGAGCACAGGACACCGCACCTAGCACCAAGAAAGATGGTGGAGACAAGCCTGCTACAACCTCACCTCCTCAAGTGAATTATGCTGCTGCAACTAATGAAGAACTCATTGCTTCTCAAGCCGAGGAGGACTGGTTCAACGACACAGGTGCGTCACACCATGTGACTGATAATTCTGATAGTTTTGTAGATAGTACACCTTATCATGGCACAACACAAGTAGCTATGGGCAATGGCCATAAAATCCCTATTAAGGCAGTAGGCACAGCTATAATTCAATCACCTTTTGATCCTAGGGTAAAACTCAAACTGAACAATCTGCTTCATGTTCCTAATATCAAAAGAAATCTGATTTCTGTGTCACGTTTTGCTAAAGACAACAATGTTAGCTTTCATTTCAATGATAAAACTTGTGTTGTAAAATGCCAGGCAACTAAGAAAGTGTTGCTCAAAGGCTTGGTTGGCAGAGATGGACTTTATTCATTCAAAGCTCTCCCATTCAGGGTTGCCATCAAGCCTAAAGTGAAGCTTTCATCTCAGCTATCTCCAAAATCTAAGTTTACAAAATTCTACTGTTAATACAACTAGTCTGTCAAAAAGCAGTGACCAAACATGTTCATCTGCTTCTTCCAATTGTAATATTGTTTCTAGCTTACCTAGTAGTTCAAAACATAAAGCATTGGCTGCATATAAGCCGTGGCATTCAAGGCTTGGCCATGCCAATGTAAACACAGTCAATACTATTCTAAAATTGTGTAATATTGCTCCACCAAATAAAGCTGAGATTACCCTATGTGACTCTTGTTGTTTAGGCAAGGCACACAAACTGTTTGCACCTACTTCCACAACCACTTACACACAAGCATTTGAACTTATTCACACAGACTTGTGGGGACCATCACCATCACCCACAAAGTCTGGTTACAAGTATTATATAGCATTTGTTGATGCATTTACTAAATTTTCTTGGCTTTACTTGTTGAAACATAAATCTGGTGCACTGAGAGCATTCCAACAGTTTCAAGCCCTTGTCAAAACTCAGTTTAACAGCAGCATTAAGTCCATTCAATCGGATTTTGGTGGAGAATACAGGCCTTTCACTGATTATCTCACTGCACAAGGTATCCAACACAGATTGACATGCCCCCACACCTCACACCAAAATGGGACAGTTGAAAGAAAGCATAGACAGATTGCTGAAATGGGGTTAGCCTTGTTAGCTCAAGCTTCTTTGCCAATGTGCTACTGGGATCATGCCTTCACAACTGCAGCTCAGATCATAAACAGGTTACCTACATCAAGTCATCCAGAGCATCTTTCTCCATATCAGGTTTTGCACAACAGGCTACCAAATTACAAGCTTCTGAGAGTCTTCGGGTGTGCCTGCTATCCTCTGCTCCGGCCCTACAACAAGCACAAGTTGCAATACCGTAGTGCTCTATGTGTCAACCTAGGAGTTTCACCTTCACACAAAGGCTACAAATGCCTAAGTGCTGAAGGTAGAATATACATTTCCAAGGATGTTTTATTTGAGGAGACTGTCATGCCCTATCTCACCTTGTTCAAAAAGACAACCTCACAAGCTAGTACTGTCACCACTGAAAACAGTTCCAGTAACCTATTATTACCCTCCCCAATATCATCCACCACTACACCAGCAGAGATACCTACTGCCAGTAACTCCCCAAACAATATCACACCTGAACCAGTCTCAAACACTTCACCAAACACTGCTCCACCAGACCAAGTGACTGATACATCTAACAGGCCTACTTCTCCACCTGCACAACACGTTGCTGGCCCTGCTTCACCTGTGACTCAACCTCACCAGCCAGTAACTGAAGCACCAAACAGACATCACATGGTCACCAGGTCCAGAACAGGGCATCTCAAGCCAAAAGTCTACCTGACTGTTGCTGAACCAACTACAGTGAAGCAAGCTCTGTAAGACCCAATGTGGCAAGAAGCTATGCAAACTGAGTACAATGCTCTCATCAAGAATGGTACGTGGTCTCTTACCTCTCTCCCACCTGGTAGACATGCCATAGGGTGCAAATGGGTCTTCAGGGTTAAACAAAATTCTGATGGATCATTAAACAAATACAAGGCTCGGCTAGTTGCCAAAGGCTTTCATCAAATACATGGCAAAGACTTTGGCGAAACCTTCTCTCCTGTTGTCAAGCCAGCAACAATCAGAATCATACTCACACTTGCTTTAACCCACAAATGGGAAATGCAACAAATAGACATCAACAATGCGTTTATAAATGGACATCTCCAAGAAGAGATCTTTATGGTCCAACCACCAGGGTTCACCACAGGGGATAAAACTCAAGTTTGTAGACTTCACAGATCCCTCTATGGCCTAAAACAGGCCCCTAGGGCTTGGTATGAAAGGCTTACACAAGCTCTAATTCAATTTGGATTTAACTCAAGCAAGTGTGATTCATCTTTATTCGTGTATTCTGCCCCTGGGATTACACTGTATGCTTTGGTCTATGTTGACGATATAATTATCACTGGTACTTCTCCAAAGCTGATTCATGATTTGATATCCAAGCTAAATGCTACCTTTGCCCTAAAAGAGTTAGGCAAGCCTGACTACTTCCTCGGGTTAGAACTCAAATCAGTACAAAATGGCTCTTTGCTTATTACTCAGTCCAAGTACATACAAGACTTACTCCATAAGGTAAATCTAACTGGCTGCAATGCTTTGTCTACACCTATGGTCACTCATCCTAAACTAAGCAAGCAAGGCATTGATGTACTCAAGGACCCCAAACAGTACAGATCCGTTGTTGGGGCACTGCAGTACATCACACTTACTAGACCTGACATATCTTACACAGTTAATAAATTGTGCCAGTATCTCTCTCATCCCCTAGAGTCCCATTGGAAGGCAGCCAAAAGACGGTTGCGTTACCTCAGTGGCACTTTGCATCACGGTTTATTACTGCAGCCAGGCACACCAGAAGGGAAATTCTCTGTAAACATCTATTGTGACAGTGATTGGGGCAGTGACATAGATGATAGGAGATCAACTACAGGTCTGTGTGTGTTCTTTGGTCCAAATCTAGTCACTTGGAGTGCCAAGAAACAGAGTTTGGTAGCACGGTCCAGTGCTGAAGCAGAGTACAGGGCTATGGCTCATGCTACTGCTGAGTTATTGTGGATACAGTCACTGTTAACTGAGCTGAAAGTACCACATCAGACCCCTCATCTGTACTGTGATAACCTCTCTGCTGTCCTACTTGCCCATAATCCCATTTTGCATTCAAGGACCAAACACATTGAAATGGATATCCACTTTGTTAGAGAGAAAATTGCCTCAAAGTCTCTTGTTGTAAAACACATTCCAGCTGGACAACAAATTGCTGACATCTTGACTAAACCACTTGGAACTTCAGCCTTCCTGCAGCTTAGAGACAAGCTCAAAGTAAGAAACTTACTTGAGCTTGCAAGGGGAATAATAGAGAACATTGCAAAGGTGGACAAGTCAACACAAAGCAACTGATGGAGCTCACTAGAAGTCTCTGATGCAGTTGCAATTCTGTTATAGAAATCCAGTTGTAATTCTGTTATAGAAGTTGTTAGATCTGTTACTGATTAGTTAGAAATTTCATTTGCTGTATAAATACTCAATTCCATCACTTGTAATAGTCAGTGATTGATAATGAAATTCAGTGAAGCTTTAGCTTCAATTCATTCCCAATTCTCCTTTTATCCTACCATGGCTGGGTTCCGGTCACCTCTTAGTAAAACATCAGTAAGTCCTTTATACATGTTAGCTCGGATTTCCGTTTGATGGCTTCTAACCCATTGTAATATTTGTGCTTCAATCATACTATAGCCACCTACCAAGAATTGTTGAAATAAACGTCTACCATACAACAATATGGACTGCTCTGTGGTCCTTTGTTGTATTCGATAAGCTAACCATTCACGTAACGTCAATTTCTCCCTTTGAATAATGGGTGCAGTGCTATCATGACTGTACTCAATATGTTCAGACCAACCATCTTCACCTTTGGGGAATAACAATGGGTATTGCAATGGTAGATACGGAGAACTTAATGTTGATATTCGTTTCAACAAACCAGATTGTGTCTCAACAATAACATCTCTTTCATGATGTGCTGAATCAAAATCGCCAACAATTAGCCCAGCAACCTCAGATACTGTTGGTAGGTTATATGTTCTCAAATCTTTACCTCTTTTACCAAGTATTCGCAGTTTGATATTCTTTTGGGGACCACAAATGATACGTTCCCGGACATATCTATAAATTTTAACATAAGGGTTGCAGCCATCAAGAATGTCACGCAATTCCTTAACAATATCAGATTGCAAAAATGTTGCATCATCTTCCATCCTGATATATTAAATAGCAATATTAAGAAAATGGATGAATGTAGACTTTGACATTTTTTTAACTAAGTATAATGATAAAATGCAGTGCATATAATTTTAAAATGTTAGTATAAATTAACATTAGTTACCTCACAACAGACATTCGATTTCTAACTTCGTTGTCGGTATCATATATATATATATATATATATATATATATATATATATATATATATATATATATATATATATATATATATATATATATATATAGCTGTGCAAATTTAGGGTGATCTCCAGGTAAAGGCATCAAGCTTCCTATCTGGTGATAATTTTTCCCATTCATTACAAAAATAGGAGGTGCACCACCAACATTTATATCTCTCTGAATTTTACCTCCCATGGATGTAAATGCAAACATATTGTTGAAGGAACGAATATTGGATTGGAAACATTTACTTTTCCGATCATCAGAGTGGAAAAGGTTATAAATAAATGTGGGAGGTTGCGTATAATGAGGTAGAATCACATGCCCATGCGAACAACATAAATTGAATTTTGGATTCTTTGCCTTGTAGTTTTTTTGATTCCGTTCCTCGAACCATAATATGGCACCACAGTGTTGGCACGTTGATGAAGGCACACCAATGTCCCAATATAAATTAACTGAACCTAAAATTAGAACAAATGTACATATGTTATTAGAGGAATGTTGTTATTTGACATAAATTTTTTTATATATTATATATTAAACTTTCATGTGAACAGTTAGAATTAAATAATATAGAGAGTATTGACTGATTATAGAGAAGCACCTTGAAATGACATGTAAGGTTCTCCATGATAGGGGTTACTGGGTCCCGAGATTGGTTGTTGAGATCCTATTGTAAAGTGATTACATGTTATAGATTCAAACTACTAAATAGATTATTAAGTTTACTAAGATTATGTTTGCCCAAAGGACATGTATTTCGGATAACAAAATAGAAAAACTATCGATTTTAAAAAATCGGGATTGAACTTGATAAAATTGTTTGTGCGTATGAGGCATGATAACATATGTTAATGAGTACTGTTATACGTACCTTGTAAGGTTGTACAATTTATACCAGTCGATGGACTACCCTGTATCACTGCAGTTTGTACAATACATGACAACAATTACAGATATGAAAATAAATTAAATGAAATATTAATATTACATACAACAAATACAAAATAATTTTAAAGAAAATTATAATTTACCTTGTAAGGGTGATGTATTTTTGCAATGAGAAGTACTGCCGATTTCAAAAAAAATTACTTGAAATCCTATAACAAAAACAACCTATCTGTATTAAATTTAAAAACAACATTGAAGAAATGTGATAAAATAAAACTCACATTGGTAAACGTTCAATATAGCTGTATGTAACTTACGTGTGGGTGTGGCAGGCTCGAATGTTGGTATTGTTAGCTGTGGTGTAAGTTTTTGGGATGGTGGTGGCATGTGATTAATGGGTGATTTCCTCTTGAGAATATGTCTTCCTGGCCGAACTGGAAGAGTTCGACTGGGTTCGTTCCCTGATATTGGTAAATCTAAAAGAAAAATATAAATTGTGAAAGTTAAATAAAATAAAATGCACTTGGTCACATAATATGATAAAATGAAAATACATATAAGGTGCTACCGTTTTTGTTGGATGGGAGTTGAGGGAATGGTCTAATTGGTGAATGTGTAGATAAAGAACCTGTATGAAACAATTATATGCATTAGAAGGATTTATATAATTACATTGCTTGATGAATTAACTATAAAATTTTGTAACTGTAACAACTTACGATTAGTAATATCACTGAGCGGGGATATAGAACATTGTCTATACTTTTGCTTTGGAACATCACGACAGAAGTTCTGACCTTTACGGCTAACGTGCTCTGCAATAATAGTAGATTTTTAAGTTAAGTAAACAAAGTATATACAAGGTTAAAATGAGAAGGAACATATTAAAATTTTGGACGTATAATAACTATGTAAAAGGTGAAGACCAATGTTTATAGTTATTTGTTTGATACCAGAAGTTAGGATAGATTGAGGTATAATTCCTGCAGTACAGGTGGACGAAATGGCTTCTGAATGAGTGAGTAACGTTGGAGACTGTAACTCCGTAAATTCATCTTCTGTCAACAAAAGCATTACTACAAGGTATATATATAGTAACATAATATAATGAAAGGTGTACAAACATCAATTGTACTTCGATGGCTAAAATATGATCTACATCACTGGGAAGTACCTTCGAAAGAATTTAGTATGTGAGGTAGTTGAGCTATGATAATTGGTTGTTTCCTCCCTCTCTTCGCTTGATGGCTACGTTCATGTTTGTATCTCTGCCGCTTCATTGTAAATGCGGATTATTCCAAAAAAGAATATATCTAAATAGTTAACGGATATATAATTGTTCTTCTGAAATGTAAGTTTAGTTAATGTGATGAAATAATGTCAGGGAGAGAATGGTTGGGACTTATGAGAAAACGTAATGTTGTTGTTTGGCTATATATAGGCCTAAAGTCAAACAATAGTAATAATGAATAATACAACTGGATACTGATGTAATGTACGGTTTCCACTGAGTAGTTGAGGATCAACAATTGTAAACCAATAACAGAGAGTTGCGGGGATCAACCAAACATTAAATTTTTGACAAAAAAAATGAAGGGTTAAATATGTTTTTAGTCCCTACAAAATCGGCTCCTTCTAAGTTTAGTCCTTACATTAACGAAATAGGCGTTTTGGTCCTCATCTTATTTTGCCGTTTTCAATTTTAGTTCATCATGACTTTTAATAGCGCTTCAAAACTTTTAATAGCGCTTTTTTGTCCTTTTATAAGCGCTATTAAAAGTTTTGAAGCGCTATTAAAAGTCATGAGGGACTAAAATTGAAAACGGAAAAATAAGATGATGACCAAAACGCCTATTTCGTTAATGTAGGGACTAAACTTAGAAGGAGCCGATTTTGTAGGGACTAAAAACATATTTTACCCAAAAATGAATAATTATATTTATATATACATATACATATATCAATATATATATATAGAGAGAGAGAGAGAGAGAGGGAGAAATAGATATGTTTTATGAAAAAATTGTTCTGTTAATATTGGAAAGGAAGACATTTGTTGCATTTTAATGTGTTTAACTTGTAATTTGTGGCGATATATATATATATATATATATATATATATAGAGAGAGAGAGAGAGAGAGAGAGAGAGAGAGAGAGAGAGAGAGAGAGAGAGAGAGGTTTTAACAAAAACTTACAACTTTTGGATATGTAAGGAATAATATAGCATTTGCATTCGATTAAATTGAATAAGGGGTAAAATACTAATAAAATAAAACAGTCATATGATGGTAGCTATTTATAATAAAGTTGTATTCTAATATTGATAATTCTATATTGTTGAATATTGAGAATTAAATTTTAAGGAACATTTAAAACGCTGTGTCAACTCGCTTGAATTGACGTAGGGGTAAAATACTAATAAATTTTTACATTCATATGATGGTAGCTATTTATAATCAAGTTGTATTCTAGAATTAATAATTCTATATTGTTGAATATTGAGAATAAAATTTGAAGGGAAATTTAAAAATGATGGATGGTTTGGAGAGAAAAGTATTCGGATCGCAAATAAAATTAGCAAAAAATTAAAAGATAAAGTGCATTCTTTATAGTATTGATATTGTGGGCTAGAATTGCATGCAAAGTTTTACAAAACAACAAACGGGAAATTTAAATAACGGAATTCAATACAAACAATGCCATATGGTAATGACTTGGAGGAATTAATATGGAAATATTAAAACTTAAGTTGGCCCACTACAACAGATATTCATAAGGTGTTTACTCCTTAAGCTCCTTTTTGATGGTGTTCTTTGGCATCTTTGTCTGAGACTCTGGGCTAAAATCCATGTTGCTCAAATCTAGGCCTTCAACTTCTGACACCGCCCTTTTACCAGAATTTTTAGTTGGAGGAGTAATTTCTGAGTCTTGGATGGCAGTAACTTGCTTAATAGGAGTATCGTCATCTAGAATGATCTGTTAAGGAATAGAAAAGACATTAAACATTTGGAATATGGTAATGTTAGGCAAACTACAGGGAAACAATTGGAATCTAATACAATAATTAATTTACCACAGTGTGCTCTTCCTCAAGCTTTGGAATATGATTTGTCAGATGCCTATCATGGTCGTCCTGGGAACCCTGGAATAAAGTATGTTATAATTTTGATCAAATAGGTGTTGAATTTTATGGATTTGAATTAAGTTTAACAAACCTTTAAGCATTTAGGTCTTACATAAATGATATTCTTGTGAACAAAATCCTTTATGATAGAAGGATCACAAGTGAACTTCTTAGCAGTATATGTTTGCCATCCTCTCTTAACGTTGATATCAGCAAGTTGAACCTTGAACAGAAATTCCTTGCCAAAGAAGGAGTTGAATTCTTCAGGGATGTCCCCATATTGTTAGGGAGCTGTGGGGGGGGGGGGGAATAAATTTCATCCATTATACTGATATGCTAAATGAAATTATTAGTTATTGGAAAATGATGATATAAATTTTAAATCACCTCATCATTTGCACGAATAAGATCCTCTGCGGATCTTCCAACAAATGTGGCCACCAATGAGTTGAATAGAGTGAACGTGGTCGATCCAGTGTTGTCTATCACTTGGAGGTGGATTTTGTACCTTGTTATATGGATATTAAAATAAAATTAAAGTTAATTAATGATTATAGTTTCGATTCGTTCTTGTAGACATATTCGGTTGATCTAAATCTTTAAAAAACCTGGGAGTAGCCGAAACGTTAGTACGACAGGTGGGGCAGTAAAATTTGTTTTCAACTTGAGATACAACCTTAAGACACTTGTTACAGGAATTATACGACCATCCCTTTTCAGTGTTGACTTCAATAACAGTCACCAAAACTGAACCAAAACACTCCTACAAGAAATATTATGGTGGATTTGAGTATTTGATTTCATTTGGATGAAGAATTTGAGATAGGTTACAAACCTCGGTAGAGTCAATCAGTTGCGATATTGTCATGTTGGGAGTGGTGAGCAAATCTTCATTTAAAGAGACCGTAGTGGGAGCTACCATTTGTGCTACCGGTTGTGATGCTCCAGCCTCATCAACTACCAACCTGGTGTTTACGGAGTATATATGTCTTTAACATTATTCTATTAAATATTAAGTTGAGATATATATGTCTAATGAGATACCTGTTCTTGTAGTCAACAATATCAGGAATGTCATCGTTAATCAAAAGTTTGGTACCATAAAAACCAGTTGAGACAACATTTATACCTGGAAGGTAAAATCACATATTGAGGACGAGGGTTATTAGTACTGGATAAATTGGCTGGGGAAATGTAGTGGCATATGATATAACATGGTAACGTTTAGCAGTTAAGAGAAATTAATACCTAGGTATTTACTCAATCGACCAAGTTGTATAATGACGACAATAGGTTTAGTGCATCCTTTGGCAGATTGGGCATCAAGATAAGCTTGCATGCGTCTCGCATATGGCCCCCACATGGTACAGTTAACTCTGTTGTTGCTGAGATTAAGGAAGACCAAAAATCACCAACTATATGAAATACATTATCTACGTATGAATTATAAGAATGGGATATATATATATATATATATAAATATATGTACTTACGTTTGATCTTGCAGAACAAGATCAAGGAGAATGCTACGCCTTCCATCCTTCTCTTTCTCCTTCAAAGTGTCCTTCTCGACCACATGGCCTATGACATCTGTGGTGTATGTTGGACAAATCATATGAACAAAGCTAACCATTGGTATGAACTTAAATGATACAAGATTTTTTTTAAAAAAAGTAACAACACGTGTAAGAAAAAACATACCAACAATTAGGTCGGAGAGAATTTCAGCTAGAATTATTGGAAAAACAGAGAAATCAAAATAGTACAGCGGAATATCATCACCAGATACGGCAGCAACTTTGGTAGTTCTCATGAAATTCAGTTTATACTTATGAGTAGTTCTCCTGTATTTGATATCATTTTGTGCTACCATGACATTCTCAATTAAGTAAGTTGATCCTTCCTGGATAGCATCAATGAATTGAGGTATCCACATTTTGGGAACTGTTGCCCCAATTTTTCCTTTCTGGAATATATGAAAAAGGATAACAACCTGTAATTATAAAAGTATGTTCTATATACTTGTGGTTAAAGTTTTGTAACAGACTAACCTTTGAATCAAGAAAGACCATTTCAATGCTTTGAACCTCTTGGGGAGTGTTCTTAACGGGAACATTACATAGGTTGATGATTCGCACCCTCAACTTCCAATCAATTCTACCAGCAACAACATCTTGGATGAGGGAGATTTGGGTTGCCATCCTGAATTGTATAACCAAGAGTGAAAAAAAATTATATTAAGTTTGATCATAGCCTACTATTATGTTTATTTTATTCAAGTGTTATAAAATGTTTAGTGGAAAAGATTGGGAAGGCTAGACAAATAAAGCAATAGGTCAACTATGCATGTATTTTTAGTGTACATTAAATAATAATCATTAAAATTAATAGGAATAAGTTAAGATAGTAGAAAAATTATTAATAAATAAAAGGTAAAAATGTAAGATGTTGGGAGAAATCTTTCTTGGAGTTTTAGAAAGTTGAATACCTTAAAAGTATGAGAGGTTTTTGCTTTAAAATTTAGGAAAAGAGATGGTTGTTTTGGTGATAAGGATATACCAATGCTGTTATTTATAGTGGTTTGGAAGAAAAACTACTATTTGGGGTGTGTAATGGGTGCAGTTGGGGAATTATGTAACCAGTTTGATAAGCAACTGTTGTTTTTGTAATTAATTTGTCCATTTTTAGATATTGGGTAAAATTAGTGATGTAAATGTTATATATCTTAGATGTGTTAGGAAAAAAAATAAAGGTTTTGAGCCATTATAATAGGTTATAGGTTATATTTTTTTCGAATTTAACAGTCGACATATAATTGGTACCCAATCATGTGTCCAAGGTGGGACGTGGAAGAATCCTACAAAGGTGCTTGAAAATATGGTTGGGTATGTTGACAAAAGAGAATTTCATTGAAGTCAAACTTGTCAGATAGTATACAATAATGTGTCTTTATTAGCGATAATATCCTAACATATTTTGGACAACATATTAAGGTGTTTCTTTTATAGGAGATATTTATTTGTTGGCAAAATCTGATGTACATGTTATACAAATGGAAATATTCTTTACGAATGATTCCAAATATTTATAAAAGTTGACTATAGTGCCTTGTTGAAGCTTTTTGTTGAAAGGGTAAAATAATAGTGCAATAGGAATGGATGGTTGGTATCTAAAGTCTTAAGTTTCAGAACTATAGGTGTGTGATAATTACTACTATAGGGGTTGAAATATGGTGAGGCTAATGGTAATCAAGTAAAAAATCTGTCTGGGTTCTTAATTGACTTTGGGAGACATTTGCGAAAGACTATCTGTGGGATGATGTATTTTTGTTATAACAACTATTCCTTAAAATGGTGGTGTGCATTATATAATGGGGCTTTCATGTAATTCCATTCGTTAAATGCATATGAAACGGCTGGAAGTGGTTATGAGTATTTTTTTTCCATATTGAACTACCTATTTCGCTCAAATACCTGTTTACTGGTTATTTACTCTTCTAATATTATTATACATTATATAGTGATTTTAGAATAAAACATACCGATTATATAAAAATCTATAAAAAAAACTGCACAATGTCGTGTTTATCAAATTGGTATAGTATGTTTCATTAATATATGGTTGGAGGTTTAAAATAATAGTGTAACAGGATGGGATGATTGGTACAAAAAGTCTTCACTTTCAAAACTATAGTTGTCTGCGAAGTACAACTATAGGGTCGAAATATGATGAGGCATGTGGTTGTGAAAATAAAAAATATACAGGGTTCTTAATGGATTTGGGGAGATATTTGTGTATGACTATGTGTGGGAAATGGATCTAACGCAGTTGGACTGCTTGTGCAGCCAAGCACTCGGATAATTGGGAACCGTCTAATTAAGATCGGACGGTTTAGATTTGAGCCGCATTTTTTCATTCTTATTTATTAAAAAATCGACTTTAATATCTGGACCATCTGATCTTAAGTGGACGGCTCCCAATAAACCGACTGCGGACTGCACAAGCAGTCTGCCTGAACAGAAACCGGAACCGTATGTGTGGGATGATGTATGTTAGTGACAGAACCTATCAATTAAAATGGTGGTGTGCATTAGAAATCAAGGTGTGTGGTGGTAATTCTAGCAGCTAAAGTCATAATCTTTGATCTATTAAAGGGAATATAGTTGTAATGTGTTATCTCAGAAGGGTCACAAATAAATGTTTTTAAATAGTTTAATTAGGGAAACTGTTGAAACTGTGGGGGTCAAATATAAATTCTTAACGAAATAATAAATAAATTGGTAGCAAGAGTATAATTAGTAAATTGAATTTAATGAGGAGTATTTTACTGAATGTTCAAGACCATATTACTCTGAAATAATTGGATGGTTGTATAGTTATGTTGGGCATGTAATTATCCGGATTAAGTATTGATATGAAGAATCAAAATACACCTTATAAGTAATTTTGAAAAATTTACGCGGCATTTTACATATTATTTTGTGCTCGTTCGTAGAGACTATTTTTCCAGGATTAAATGTCAATAACATAATAAATGGGGAATCTGGAATTAAAGATATAATAACATATTGGCTAATTATAACTAATTGGGATTATAAAGTTACATGGATGAAGGTAAACTACAAACAGTGGGATAATATAATTAGTTTACGTGAATAAAGTGGAATACATAGTAAGTGAATGTTGATGGTCTCAGACATGCATAACAATAACACTCATTAGATGGGGGTTTGCAACGGGAACACCCAACTGAACTTTCAAACCCTCACAGTACCACTTGGTGGAACAGAACTCATGCCACCCTTCTGTAATACCGCATAGATTAGGGTGGTTTGTGTGGAAATCTACGACACATGATTTCTGTAGTCCATATTCATCAAAAACTACAATATTCAAACCAGTCTCACGAAATGCAATCTGGCAGAATTCGAGTGGGATGTGCTGTTGAATTAAAAGCAAAATAGATTAAACATATGGAAAACTTGTCATCTGTTGATAATGTTTATATAGTCCTATAATAATATTATGGTTAGAGTATTTAATAATTGTATGATGAGAGAGTGGTGATAAACAAAAAAGGGTTGAACGATATTACCAGAAAACCAGATGTAACATCAGTGAGTGTGAGTTCTTTCTCCAATGTGTGGAAGAAGTCAGGCTTCTTACATATAGTAGCATAGTGGCTAGCAACCAAATCAGCTCGAGGGTATTCAACTACTCTTGGTGGATGGCGTAAAAGAAAAATCTTGGCAGGAAGTGGGTAGGATACGGGATGGTCTAAACGATCTCTAAAGTTAACTAAAAACATGTCCGCTGCCACAAAAACCAATCTAGCCCAAGCACCTAAATTGAGACCATAAAAACGACCAACAGCAGTCCAACCCTGTATGAAATATGCTTCCGCGTATCGTACTTCAACTGCAACTTGGAACATGTTCCCAGCGGGGTCACATAGCATGACTTTGGGGGAAATTTCATTGTTGTGCTGTTTGTTAAATAACCTTGGCAACTTAACGGCCTCCTAAAACAAATCATGACAAACAAAATGTTTTATAAAACGTTTACTTAGTTTTGGAATTGGTGGTATGAAAAAAATGAAATGTTAAGGAGTTTAGCAAACCTGATCTATGTTGAATTCCAAGTAAAACGGTTCAAACTTGATTTTTAAGTCGTATTGATATTGTTCATCGCTGGATGCTC
The DNA here is from genome assembly GCA_039519185.1 of Astragalus membranaceus. Classification (NCBI taxonomy): domain Eukaryota; kingdom Viridiplantae; phylum Streptophyta; class Magnoliopsida; order Fabales; family Fabaceae; genus Astragalus; species Astragalus membranaceus. The sequence continues at coordinate 46,446,197 of CM076848.1, forward strand.
GTGGCAGCTCCATGATGGGAATAACAATGAACTTTTGTAGTGGAACAAATTGGGAAGCTTCATTTGTGTCATGACTATAAATAAGAAGTCGTGATATGTGTAGAATCGTAAATAATTGGTTGTGTAAGGGCATGAAGTATTAAGGTGGATATATGCAAAGGTTATTTCATTTTTTAATTTGAATAAATAATTAAAAAATTCCACGAAATTTTAAAAATAAACATTGTCCCATCATTGCTCATTGTATAGCTGTTCTCTGGTGACTCTTGATGATGAACCATTGTTGTTGTCCCCTGGCCCATCAGATAGTGGTAACGCCCTTGCACAAAAAACTTTTAGTAGCCTCTGGTATGCATGATTAAGTGGTTAGAGTATAGAACCAAGAGAAAAACAATATATTTTGGAAAATATAAATTAAAACTTATGATATTGGTTCCAGTGACCTCGTCAAAGGAAAGCAACTTGACACAGGAGTCAACGAAAGATGATGGGTCAGGGGACAACAACAATGGTTCATCATCTGGGATGATTATGGGGTTAAACTGACCACCTAAGGAAATAGGTGCATCTATGGCAGGATAATAAACTGGCAGACCGTAGTTGTTTGTTACCGTAATATCAAACTTCACAGCTAAACACCATGCTAAACGAACCCAACCACCAGGTAGTAGGTTTAGGCCGTAAAACTTCCCTAAATCTCGCCAACCATTCACAAAATGTATACGACAACCTTCCTTAACAACTGAGATGGTGTGCGCATTTCCACGAGGGTCAGTAAGGGTGACTTTCGGGCCTATCAAATGAATGAAGTTTAAAGAAAACCTCATGGGAAGTTGTTTCGTGACCTATAGAGAGAGAGATGTAAACATATAACCAAACCGTGAACAACTATTAAAGTTTCAGAAAATTATTTAACATTTGAAAATGAGGTTTGAGTTTGTTTCTATGAATACCTAATCTGGAATGTATTGCAAAAGACATACATCTGGGGTAATGAAAAGACCAAAGTGGCTCCATCTGTCTCATTGGAACAACTTGACGTTGCATCTGAAGTGTGAAGCAAAAAAAAAAGGGTTGTTAAAATTTTAAACAATTTAAAGATTACTTCATATCATTGGATACAAATAGTTAATATCATTGGTTACACATGTGGGTGTGTGGTTCTGAGGAAAAACATTTTATGAAGATGCAAGTTATGTTGAGAATAATTAACATACTTGAGGTGAGTTGAAGAAAGGCATCAGTTCGCAAACTTCAGAGAACTTCATGAGTGGTTTATTTTAGGTGATTCATTAATGGTGGTTTCTATGTAATGGTGGAAATCGTGGATGGGTGTGGTTAAATAGGGAGGAAGATAGGAGTCTTTGGTTGTATATTTTAGGTGATTCATTAATGGTGGTTTCTATGTAATGGTGTTAATTCCGATCAATTTGGGTAGATAACACTCATATCAAAGCTTTTTTCCATATATAATATAGTAAAACTTCTCTTAAAATGGTGAGGCAAATGGAAACAAGTTGTTATATAGTGGTGATATAGTTAGGGTTTTAGAAACCATTGTAGTTCAAATAAGGTGGGGTTGTTTTTTTTTTGGGGTAACTAAATAAGGTGGGGTTTAGTTGCAATGAACGTGACGGGGCTGGACAATTGTGGCGCCCAAGGAATATTTGGAGTATATGGCAGAGTACACAGGCATTTAAAAGAGGAGTTGGGGGTTGGAGAATTTAGGATGCAGCTTTGGAGGAGTTCAGGAGGGAATAACAAGCAATGGGGTGGGTTTGCAAGTGTGAATGTAAAGGTGATTGGTACTTTATAAACCGTGTTGTGCATTTTTTCAAATGCAGAACAGTATTGTGTCAAATCGTTGGAAGGGGGTGTTCAAAACCAGCTCCATTTGTTTGCTTTCACACGTATTTTAGGCATTTTTGGGGTTTTTGATTGGGTTTGTTTGCTAAAGGTACGTAGTTGGGTGCATGAAATTTTGATAACCCGCTGAATTTCTATGTCAATTCACGTTAAAGTTTGCATGCAAGCCTAAAATATTGGATGACACTGTGCATTTGGATCTAGGATTAATATAAAGAGATATATATAAAACGGAAGTTATGGTTAAATGACACACCCACTTTTTCTATTTTAAAAATAAACACTCACTTTTTTTATTTGGCTAGAAAGTTATACTTATTTCCTCTAAGTCTTGTTTAAACGTCACAAACACCCTTTTTATTCTTACATAATATGGGGAAAATGTGTGTAATTTAAGAGAAGTCAATGTTTTGTCCAAAATAGAGGAGGTACATGTGTTAATTAACACTTAATATAAAAAATTGTAATAACAAAATATAATGATTTATTTTTATATCAAATAGTTTTTTTTTTGACAATTTTTATATCAAATAGTTAAAATTGTATAAAAGGGAATGCCTATTATTTTCAAGTTTAGAATCATATTTTTTAATTGTATATTTTTCTACGATTTCAATTAAGTCACGTGCAAAAGGAGGTTTTGTGATTGTTTTTAAAGAGCGTAAGTGTTTGACTATGTCAACAAGTAAGAGACGTGTTTAGGGATGTACATGGTACATAAACTGTACCATACTATACCACACCACTTTTAAAATTTGGTTTAAGTATACTACTTTTTATTTACCTGTTCATATTTCTGAACCAATTAAAAATTGGATTCTAACCGGTAAATAATCAATTTGGAAGAGACAATAGACCAGCAAAGCAAAGGTACAAGACACCAAAGACAGATGCCCAGTGATATTCACCAAAAAAAAGGGCCATTAAAACTTCACCATAAAAAGGGCCATTGAAGCTTCAGCTAGCACGGTCATAGTAGAATATAGGACGCATGGAGAGAGAGATGATAAGAGAATGAAGGAGAGAGAGAGACAAGTCCGAGAGAGGAAAGATGAGCAAAGAGAGAAGTAGTTTTGAGAGAGAGAGCAAGAAACGGGTCCAACTGTTCGAAAGAGGAAAGACAAGCTAAGAAAGAGAAATAGATCTAAAAGAGAGAGAGAGATCTGAGAGAGAGCAGCAAACAGAGAGAGAACCAATGGGAGGCGGTGCGTGATTCCGGCAGGAGGCGGAGGTGGTACGGAGTTGTGGTGTATTATTCTCTCTACGGAGCTGTGCTGTATTTTTTTCAGTTTTAGGTGATATTATGTAGCAGAGGCTAAACTTTGAAGGGGAAAGTTAATAGTTCTCATTTTTGTGGTACACCATATTCTGTCCCGGTTTCCAAAACGGAAATACTATATTTCTGGATCTTTTACTAAAAGAATTGGGCTGGAAGTGGTATGGACTTTTAACAACGGTACAATATGGTTTGTGGTGTGGTTAGAGTTTACTGGTACTGTTGCACACCCTTAGACGTGTTGATGGTATAGAGTCACACTCACATCTATCTATGGATGCAACTCTCTATCATCAACATGACTCCTATGTACAGAGGTCAGGTCGCACACAAAGCCTCCTCTCGTACGCGACATAATTGAAACCATAAAAAAATACGTAGTTAAAAAGTGTTCAAAAAACTCAAATTAATGATTTAAAAAATTATTAAAAAAATCTAAAAGGGCATATTAAAAAACTAGTATATCGTAAATAGTGAGTTTACGGTATACATTTTTTTTAAAAGTATATGCTTTCAATTGATATGCACCGTCAAAGTAAAAGCTTTTTACACTGTTAAGTAATAAATTTCATGTATTGTGTAACTTCCAAGATGACTAAGTTTTTTTTTTTTGACCAAATCGAAGATGACTAAGATAAAAATCAAACCTTTTTATAAATGATAATTTTGATTGATTGACAATGTAATAAATATTCACACCATCGATACATACTAATTAAATCCAAAGTATATGCTACAAATTTATTATTTACGGTATATATTTTTTAAAATATGTACTGCAAGTATACTATTTATTGTGTACGCTATTTGCTAGAAGTATTTTAAGTTTTAAACCACTTTAACTCTTTTGGAGGCTGTCTGTAATGAATTGAACGGTGTCCTTAATAATAGTCCGGTCGTTTAAGCCCAGTGACAGAAGCGAAGCCCAACGTTTCAGCAAGTTCCTGAAACTCTTTTTCTCGTTTTTGACCAAAAAAAAAAACTCTTTTTCTCGTTCATCTTTTTTCCCGGTGAGTAGCAGAGGAACTGATGAGGAGAAGCAGGTTGTGAATGGTGAATTTTTGTATGCAAGAGGGAAATAATGGGGATCAACATCAACATAAAAGGACAAATAGAGAAGGTTAATGGAAAGGAACTGAGTTACAGTGATTTTGTCGAAAGATATATGAAGAAGAACCAGCCAGTGGTGCTTACTGGACTAATGGACCATCATTGGAGGGCTTCCACTGATTGGATCACCCCTCATGGTCAACCTAATCTTCAATTTTTCTCTACTCATTTTGGTGCCTCCAAAGTTCAGGTATCCATTGCAATTTGTTATTATCCAAACAACCCCCACCCCATATACCCCCTCAATATTTAAGGTCTAAGGACATTAGTTAAAATTACAAGATGAAGCAATGCAATTTTGGTCTCGAATTGTGAAGGTTATTAATTAAAGTTACAATATTCATTCTGAAGGTTGCAGATTGTGATACCAGAGATTTTGGTGATCAAAAAAGGGAGGAGATGTTGGTCTCAGATTTCATAGGACGTTGCCTTCAAATTGAGGGTTCTGCAGTTCAGTGCAATGATGAAATTGGTCCAAGTAATAGTCACTCTGTATCTGTACCGTATTTGAAGGATTGGCATTTTGTGAAGGTATCCTTTTTTTTGTTCATCACTTTTTCATTGATTATTATTGTAGTGTACCTGTCCGATAATAGGATGTCACCTGACAAATTTAGGAATCGATTTTATGTGAAATTTTGCATGAAAACCCCATCCTTTATATGTCACCACTCATATCAATTTGATGATGCATGAACTTGGGAAGCATAGTTAATATGCATTTTGGATTACAGAATTGGCCTTCTACTGTTCCCATCCACTTTTGGTTCTTGATCAATGCTATTATACAAATGAATTTGTATTGGTATGATTTATTTGCTTTAATATATAATAAATAAATAGAATCTTTAGGTGTTCCTTGCTATTTGTTACTACTTACTAGTGCAAGCTGAAGCTCCCCATGCAATCAATCTGTGAGCTTGTGGCACGGCATATTTGGATAAATACACACGATTAGCAAGAGCAAATGGAAACCAATAATTGACTAAGAAGTATGTCCCTTTCAACTAAGAGAATCCCTTTGTCGTATCGGGGGGCTGTCATGTGTTGCAATCTTGTTTATGCAGATGACGTTTTACTAAGAAACTTTTTTTTCTCATTATGGCAGGAGTATCCAGAATATGTAGCATACACCACTCCGTTGTTCTTTTGTGATGATTGGCTCAACTTGTATCTTGACAACTTCAAAATGAATACTTACTCCGACACTTGCCAAGAAAACAAGGAAATATGTTGCTCTGACTATCGATTTGTTTACATGGGGGCGAAAGGTGTGATCTTCAAGTAGCAAAACAATGAATGGAAAATGATTCTGTACTTCCCTTTACAAAGAGATGAACTACCCTACAGTAACTCCTTGCTTTCATTTCTGCCGGCAGGATCTTGGACTCCTCTTCATGCTGATGTTTTCAGGTCCTATAGCTGGTCAGCAAATGTCTGTGGAAAGAAGAGATGGTTTTTTCTAGACCCTTCCCAGTGTCAACTTGTGTTTGACAGGTATGAATGCATTCTCCAAATAGAAATTCATGACACTTTTTTTCTGAATAAAAGTTGGGCACTGTAGTCCCAGAACAAATCTGTTGATATCTATCGATACTTATTTATTCAGATTAGCTACGAATTCTCTGCTTTACTAATTAGTAATTACTATTGTCTCTCCAAATGTTTTATGTATTTTTCTTGGGAGGTGACAGGTAGCCAGTAGGGTAGGGATGAAAGTGCCTTGATGTATTTATTTATTTTTTGCTTAGTTGTGAGAACTAATTTTTTTCAGCTTTGATTTAGGAATGTGAAAAGCTGTGTATATAATATATTTGATGAAGTATCTGGCGCAAAATATCCTGGTTTTGAAAAGGTAAATTTCTAGTTTCGATCTTCTCGTGAATTTATCAATTCCAGTAACATTCTTCTGCTTCAGCCATTGGTGGGTTTGTATGCATATACAGGCTATCTGGTTAGAATGCACACAAGAAGCAGGTGAAATCATATTTGTTCCCAGTGGATGGTATCATCAAGTTCATAATTTGGTATGTTCAGGTTACTATATGGATTGCTGTTACATTTCTGCTTGATTTTGAAATGCTGTCCGACAGTCTCTTTAAGAATATTTTGATATACCAAATATAGTAATGATTGTGTTAAACAATTAAAGTAATAATACTTACATTCTCGCTTCTTATACTGTGCAGACCGTAGGAAGCTTCGGCTTGCTACTTATACTTTTGCTGTGTTCCAAATTGAACTCATGTTTGATCTATTGCATATTTGTTAAATCTGACGTTCTTAAACAATCTAATATTGTTGCTAGTTGCTACTCTTTGTTGTGAGCACTGCATTACAACGTGTAAATAAATGTTGATTGTCAAGATAGACAGCTCAGTGGAACTAGTAATGAAAAATTACTTGGTTTCCAGTAGTTTGCTGTTAGGGCCACTGGCATATGGTGGTTACTCTCTCTAAATCTCAAAAATAATTGATGACTAGTTGATTGCCTGAAATTAGATGGTATAACCGGAACGGTAACACAATCGAGATAGAAACTGATCTATGACATAGGTTGGCAATAAATTTAAATTTTCAGTCTATACCAGCTTTATCATCAGATGGTTATTTGAAATGATCTGTTCATTTGATGTATCTCTTATGCTTTCAGGAGGATACGATATCTATCAACCACAACTGGTTCAATGCCTATAATCTCTCTTGGGTGGTAAATTAAGCAACGCGATCAAGTACATATTTGAGAGTCAAGCTCAAGGACAATATAATTGAACTAAGTTTATATCATGACTTTTCATGCTATGACAGTGGGATTTACTTTTAAGGGACTACAATGAGGCCAAGGAATACATAGAAGACATCAAGGACATATGTGATGATTTTGAAGGTCTTTGCCAGCGCAATCTTGCTGCTAACACAGGTGCTGTACATAGTATATATGCTGGCTGATTGCATTTTCCTTCCATGTATCATGAAATTTTATATGCTCTTGGGGAAAACTAATTTGGATATCTTCAATTAACATTCTAACTCACTGATAGAATAATCAGCGGTCTTCCGATATTTGATTATTCATTATTAAAAGATTTTCTAATGATCAACCATGAATAGAGTTTTCATATTTTTTTGATGTTAATGTCACTGATTTGTTTAATCTCGATTGCGTTTTTTTAAAATATTGATCCAACAGAAATATTGATCTAACGACACAAAACATTACTTCATGCTAAGTTAATCATTCAAAACTACATTTGCATAGCATAGTTTGTCAGATTGATGATGCTTTTATTGATTGCCTGATGTAAACTGACTTTACTCTTAAAACAGGGATGAATTTTTATGACTTTCTTACTTTCCTTTCATACTTCGCCTTGGCCCACTTAATGCTGCTTTTCTACGTAAATGGAAGTGCCACTGGAGTTTCTTCAACAGTAGCTCAGCAGTTATCTATGAATATTGGGTCTATAAGGAATATTGCATCAGAGATGAAACACATGCATGCTCTAGAAGGAAATCTTGATTGCATTGTGGATATGATCAAAGCATTTGAAGATCCTAGGTTTTCCAAATTCTGCATGCAAGTTGGAAAAACATATTTTATGATACACGAGCAATCTAATTTGTCCTCTGATTTCGAGAGCGCTTCAATGGTTGATTTGGTGAACCTCAATGCTTTGGAAGCACACACTTCTCAGGTTTGCACACCTGAAGACCTCATTAAATTTATAGACAATGCTGTTGCAGAACTTGGTGATTGTTGCATTGAGCCATCTGTTCTGCGTGTTGCTTGAATGCCCTATTGAAATTCATGTTTGACAACTGATTCTGAAACTCTCATTGCACTTGAAGTTGGGACCAGCTATTGCAGTTCACAATTTTTAACTCTTTCCACCTGATCTTAAGAGACAAGAATGTTACCACCCATTCGACACTTGGCCTCCTTTATGTAAGCTTCCTCGTCATTCTTGTCTTTTTTTATAGGCAAATGTTTGTAGTTAATTAATTAGAGAGATGGAGAAATGTTAGTTTCTAAAATTCGAACTCTAGATCTTCTGCTTCAAACTCCTTTGGTGTCCTTTAGCTTGCCAACCGAACTACTAGGACTCATTACTCTTGTCTTTGATTGACCTCTTCTACATATCCTGCATTTGATGCTCAATTTTATTTTTGATAACATATCTATAAGCTTCCACAGTTTTACTTTCTTTATTGAGTTCCTTTCTTTCCTCTAGTCCATCTGACTGTTCAGAAACCATTACCTCTTTTGATTTCAACCTTTCAATATTTTGTATCTTGCAGTTGTTGGCCCATCATTTTCTTTGTGCCCACATAAGGATGACTTTATCTGACCAATATTTTTGAGCAGTATACATCAACTTCAAGTGCATTAGTGAGAGGGGTTTGATTGGTGTATAAAGGATCTGTGAATGTCTTGGTCAATTCTACTGTTGTAACTGGGTCTCAACCGTAGTTTTGCCAATGGCTGAATGTGGTCCACCGAGTTTCTCTTCCTAAGACTTGATTCACTAACTACCATTCACTTGTTTTATGCTGTTGTTATGTATCAACGTGATGTTGTGCTTGAAATATTGGATAAACTTTTTCTTGAGTGTGCAATGGACAATGGGGTTTGACCAAGACCTTGTGCATACTACTCGAATCCCTCACCACTAGCCTAATTTCAAAGGTTTTTTTTAATTAAATTATGGCTAAATTACATCGGAGGTCCTTGCTTATCAAAAAAAAACATCGGAGGTCCTTTAACTTATTTTAAAAGTTCACATCCTTAAACTAGTATATATTAATGTTAATTGCAATATTCTTCATGGGCAATTTACATTCCTTCCAGGACCACCATAATAAAAATAAGTTCCCCAAGCATTATTGGTACCCTGCCTTATGCTGTAACAATTGGAACGATCAGCCAATTGGTGAATATTTTCAAGAGGAAGCAAGTTATTGTCCCAATCAACAACTTGTAAGTTTCTAAAATATGCTGCTTTTCTAAATCCTTCCTCAGCAAAATGGCCACTTCCCATTTGAGTGCCAGTGTGGTAACCCTTTGAACGAGTGTTCACAATTTCTCCTCCAAATTGAACCATACTTGCATGACTTCTCAATTGACTAAACATGTTTGCTGGCCAGTACCCAACTATTAGCCCCGAACCGTACTCTAGCCACCAGTGTCCATGCTTTGGATCCTGTTCACAATTTTTTTTCAACATAAGGATCATTGAAAGTGATAGGGATGCACGTTATAAAATGTGTCTGAATTTCACTGCTGAGTATGATACCTTTTAAGATGGGGTAATAATTCTAAGTGGAAACACCAACCAAAAAAAAATTGTACAATATAAAGTGAAGTTATTTTGATATTATCTTAATGGAGTTACTTTTCCCTGCCATGGAAATCCATACATATATTTTTAGATGAAAATAACTTATTATCTCCATAATGAAATATAAGTAAAAATAATTAAATTTATGATAATTTAAAAAAAATAATTGAGTTCATTTCTTTTTTCATTGTAATCAAATAAATAATTGCATTTCGTAAATTATCATTTTTATTCGTTTAGTTTTTTACAAGAACTTGTTTCTTTAGGATAAAAAAAGTGTTATTGAAAGATAAAATATAAATTATTTAAAAATTATTTTGAAGATGATATCATCAAATAAGATTGAATGTAGCTAAATTTTGCCTAGACCATCAAACATTGTTATTTATTTTTTGCTAAAAAGGAGTCATTTATGTCATAAATCAGTTATGCAATATCACAAGCACCCTAAAGACACCAACAAGTAATGGTCCGAGCGGTAATTGGTTCTGATCCAATATTAAGGTCTCGAGTTGAAATTTTTGGTGTGGTGAAAAAACTATTGAAATGGGAGAATCACACGAGCCAATAAAGTCCGATACTCTTGCCCAGGTTTCCCGACAGAATAGTCATTGAAAAAGTCGGTGGATATTAGTGTAATGACATGGTAAAAAAAATAAGCATACGTATTCAGGTAAACCATCTGTCAGCTTGGCTTGCGACAAGTTGACCAAACGAGATTCATGAAAATCAAGCTACGAGGAATAGCAAACACGACAAAAATTGTAAAACATGAAACTGATTGGGTTAATTGTGTTCACTAAGCTGATTGTTTATGAATTGATTTTATGATTATTAGTAGTATTACTATTATTATTTTGATAAAAGTAGAATTGAGAAAAAGAAGCATGATGGTCCTTGGTCAAGTTTAGCTTTTGAGTCTCGGAAAGCCATTTACAGCAAGACCAGAATAAAAAAGTAAAGCATGAACTATTGCTTTAATAAAGGAAAGAAAAAGACATAAATAATGTCGGGTCACCAACGAAATTCTCAAAAATGGCAACAAAAAATAAAAAACAATAACATTTTTAATTATATAACATAAGAAAATAAAACCAATTATTGTTTCAATTAGATACAATATCTTAGTCCATAATTAAATTTGTCAAAAGAAGGTATCTGTGAAAGTTCAAATTATGAACCATTAGCAATTAAGGCTTGTGAGTTAAGCAAAGAAAAAGTTGATTGCCTCTTTATCTCTCCTTGATTATTGTTGAAATGAATATAAGAAAATAATACTAACCTTCCAGATCATTAAGCCAATGTCAAATTGTCTACTGTTGTAAGCGGATGTTGGGGAAATTGCTGCCCCTATTGCTATTCTATTATTAGTTTGTATAAACCCTGAACACAGTAAATTGTAGCATCCTGTTGTTTCATATGCATCTGTCTATTAAAATAGCACTTATCTGTTAGATGTAAAGAAAAGAGGGTGACTGGAGAATCATAAGGAAGGAAAAAAAAAAAGATGTATGATACTCACTGTCCAATAAGTGAAGAACCTTGGATTGTTGTCACCATAAAGTTCCGGACTTACCTGAAGAAAGAAAAAATGTATTCCTAGTAAAAATTAAAGAACTTTGGATAATTAAGTGGGATAGTTAATTTAGAAAAGTATATATAATATGGACATGCCTGCCAACCAGCTTCCATGGTATTGAGATCATTACCAAAGGAACCAGCAATAACCCATATCTGTGACAAGCTAAATTCATATTCATCAGTTACATGGGGTGCCCACACGTTTATGTTTGCTCTTGCTCCATAGTATTGATTCCCATTTACAAAAACAACTGCATGCTGAAATAAGATTAAGATGCATCTCAAAATATTGTCATGATTTTGTTATTACTTTTCAGTGCAAATAGGGGGAGAAACTTTCACAACTGGTGTTCATTCACTGTCTGTTGTATTGTTTTAGGAAATCATATTTTTTTTACTGTTGATATATACGGAAAAGGCAGTGATGTTCTTTTCTTTCTGGCAAGGAATAAAGATTCCTTTGGAAATACTAATTTACAAATTTATGAAAACACTGACCTCATGACCACTACCAGTTGAGTCTCTCCGTACAGGTCTTTGTTTTCTTCCAAATCTGTTGATAGAAGTTGCTCTTAGAATATCCTCCTCTCTTGTTCTTCTAATTGGAATAGTTCCTTCAGAACATATTTCACCAGAATCACTCCACACCTGAAAACTCTCACTTACCCTTTCTCCATTTCTGAAGTAGCCCTTTGGCCTTTCTGGTGGAACCTGTAATCCTTAATCCTCTTAATTACTTTCTTACCTATCATATAAATAAAATTCAATGTCTAATAAACTAATACTATAAACCTTCTTATATTAATGTCCTTTTTTTTTCATACTAAAATTCAAAGCAAAGTAATTTTGTTTGCATGAGAGCCTGAGATTAATTACCAATGGTGTCTGTCCTTTAAGCTTAGGATGATCAAAAGCTGGTTGCTGGTGAGATAAAACACAATCTATCAAATCACCATCTGGACTCTGCAACAAAATGACAAAATCCAGGATCACCAAATCTCTCACAAGAACAAAAATATAAGGTTTCACTGTTACTAGTTGTATAGCAGATTAAGGAAAATGCCTGAATTGTCTTGACAGCAGGCTTGTTAATCATCTTCAAGTGAGTTCTGATTCTTCTTAACTTGAGTAACTCTGCTTCTGCTTTTAAAGTTTGGTTAGCCTTCAAGGGGTGGCTAGAATATGAGACAGTAGGGCGAGAAAATGCTGGGGGAATTGAAGTAGCAAGAAGCAGAATAGATATAAAAGCAGGTAGCATAGGTGAAGTGTTTTGGGAAGTGAAAGTGGCCAATTGGAGAGAATGGTTTTGTGCACTTTTATGTTCTGGAGCAACATGACTGTTTACTTGTATGCATTGGTGTTGTCTTTTTGTGTGGTGAGCTGCACAAAATGGTTCTTTTCTATGTCTTTTCCAGGAAACTGAATATTCCTTCATGTCCATTCTAAATAGAAAAACTATCAAGTAGTGTGTGTGTGTGTGAGAGAGAGAGGGAGGGAGTAGTGGTCTGAATTTTGTGCTCCTACACTATAGCAGCATATAAAATAGAGTAGTGGTAGTCTCATAGACCTAAGGTGGGACTGTACTTGTTCTCTTTTTTTTTTTTTTGAAATGTTTCTTGTTCTCTTCTAACTAGTGTTGACAATGTGGCATATTAAATACAAGAGTTTAAAACCACCAAGGAGAGTTGTTCTTAGCGATAACCAGGTTCGGACCTCAAGGTTTTGGGTTCGAATCTTAGACGTGGTAAAACTTTGTTAGGAGAGAAGAATTCACGGACTGGCAAAGCCGGGGTATACGTGACCAGCCGGATTTTTCGGCGTAAATTAGTCACCAACAAAGCTGGTGGGACTGCACACCAATAACACGGTAACTAAAAAAGTACAAGAATTAAATTTGTAGGTCTAAAAACTTTATGGATTAAATACAAGAATTAAAATACTAAATAATATAATTCTTAATAAAAGTTAGGCTTAAATATATGTTTGGCCCCTGCAAATATGGTCATAATCCATTTAGGCCCTGTAAAAAAAAGGTTTTAAAATGACCCTTGCAAATATTAAGCGTTTACAGTTAAGCCCCTCTGTTAACTTTCTGTTAAAAAAGGTAATCAGGCAAACGGAAATGACGTCACTAATATGTTTAAAAAAGGGGAAAATTAGCCCACCTCCCATGAGGTTTTTTTTTTACAACAGCCCATCAGGTCTTCTTAAACAACACAAACACCCCCTCTAGATTTCAAGTAAACACAAATCTCCCTTATTTTTTTTCTCATTCTGGTTTCCTTATACTGATATGTTATGCAGTTTTTTGGTGCCCACGATGTGTTTGTTGAATGGTCACAAATGTTTCTAGTTGATTCATCAAAAAATGGCATAGGTCTGCAAAGATGTGACCAAGATGAAGAAGAAAACCAAGGCAAAGATGTGACCAGGACGAAGAAAATCAACGAATTAGAAGGAAAAATGCATGGATCAAGAAGCAATCCAAGGAGAAATTTATTGTCCTCGTTAAAAAGACCTCGGGGAGGTCAATGTGATTTCCCATTTTTTTTTATATCTTAAAATATAAATTTTGTGGAGTCTCCTACTCCACTTTCCGTCCAAAATTCCACCTCCACCCCCTCCTCCCTTATTTTTTTTAATTATATATTTTTATATTTAGGAATACAATAAAATTTAGAAAAAAAATTATATCAAAAAATACACGAAGTTTGTTCATCGATAATTGGATAGATGAAAATGAAAATGAATTTCGTGATAAATTGTATAAAGTGTGATGCTAACCAGTGTGTTTTTGGGTACTTAAGAGACCAAAACACAAAGTTTGTTCCTCCATAACCATTTTCGTTAAATATAATTGATTTTGTAACAAAATATGTAAAATGTAACGCTAAACAGTGTGTTTTTGGGTACTTTAGAATTCAAAAAAAATAGATGTGCAAATACATAAAGTCTGTTCCTCAATCTAAAAATTTATTTCGTGGCAAAATACGTAAACAGCGATACTAAGCAGTGTGTTCGGGGGGTACTTTCGTTTTTTTCCTTTTCATGTTTTAAGAAGTGTGTTTTCGGGGTAGTTTAGAGTTCAAAAAATTTGAATTGTTCAAATACGCCAAGTTTCTTCCTCAATAATTGGTTTGTTGAAAGAAAATAATAATTTTGTAATAAAATATGTAAAGTATAATACTAAGCAGTGTATTTTGGGGTACTTTAGTGGTTGAAATTTTTTTAACTGTTCAAATACGCAAAGTTTGTTCCTCGGTAACGAGTTGGTGAAAAAAAATAATTTCATGACAAAATATGTAAAGTACGATGCTAAGTAGTGTGTTTTTTGATGTTTTAGTGTTCACACAAAAATTCAACTATTCAAATATGCAAAATTTGTGCCTCAATAAACCGGTGTGGTGAAAAAAAAATTGTGACAAAATACGTAAAATGTGGTGCTAATCGGCGTGTTTTGGGATACTTTAGTGTTCGGAAAAACTTTTAACCGTTCAAATACTCAAAGTTCATTCCTCAATAACTTGGAGTACTTTAGCATTCAGAAAAATTTTAACTATTCAAATACTCAAAGTTCATTCCTCAATAATTGGTTTGGTGAAAAAAAAATTCATGACACAGACCTATGCAACTCACCGTTTTAGTGATTCCACCACTTTAAAAAATCAATTTCTTTTTATACTTATTCTCTTTATATTTTTTAGGACCACATTTTTCTGAATCTTTAAAAAAATAATTTATTTTTATACTACTTCTCTTTATCTTTCTTGACCCAAAATATTTATTCAATCCATTAGTTCGGTCACTATCAAGTCACAAATATATTTTTAAATTTTTCTAAGAATAACTCATTTTTCTTGGTATCTAAGGATAGCCAATTTCAATTTTATAATCTTCTTATTTAATTTATAGTTATAATTTAATTTTTATTCACAGATATTAGACTATATATTTTATAGACCAATACTGTTACTAGGTTGTCTAGATTATATCTGCACGCACTGTATTTTAGTTTTTAAGATCACAATTGGTTTTCTTATTACATTTTTTTTAATTCATATTTACTTCAATTTAAACAAAGCTTTTTCATATTGCAATTTAATAAACAAATATTACCCAACAATAAATTTATATTAACTAGAGTTTTTATCCCGTGCAACGCACGGGTCAAGACGCTAGTCAAGTTAGTCACAAATTAGTCATTTATACTTGTACTTTAGAATATTGGACCTATCCAATATGTTTTGACTTTTGCGATATATTTTTCAAATTTTCCTATGGGATATTGTTATCAAGAAAAATATATTGAATTGTCTTGTGATTCCATGGACTACACTAAGAGAATTTCGTGTTTAATTGTCGTGTGCTTTTTTGAGTTTATTCATGTGGGAGACACTTTTGCAAGGAACATATGTGGATAATGAGATGATTTACAAAGTTTATTTTTCAAATTCTCCTATGGGATATTGTTATCAAGAAAAATATATTGAATCCTAAAATATAAATCCGGGGGAGTCTTCGTGCCAACTCTCCCGCCAAACTCCCCCCTCCCTTTTTTCATTCTTTTTTTTTTCTTTTATCCTTTTCCTTTTTTCTTCTTTTTTATATTATATCTTTTAGGTAATTTTGAGTGTAGAAAAAATTTAAATTATTTAAATACACGAAGTTTGTTCATTCATAACTAGATTGGTGAAAAGGAAAATTAATTTCGTGGCAAATTACGTAAAGTGTGACGCTAGGCAGTGTGTTTTAAAGTATTTTAAGATATGAAAAAAATTTAATTGTTCAAATACGTGAAGTTTGTTCCTACATAATCGAATTCGTCGAAAATGAAATTAATTCCGTGACAAATTGTGTGAAGTGTGACGTTAGACAGTGTGGTTTGGGGGTACTTTAAGATCCGAAAAAAAATTAATTGTTTAAGTACGCAAAGTTTGTTACTCGATAATTAATTTTATTAAAATAATAATAGTTTTGTAATAAAAGATGATGTTAAGTAGTGTGTTTTGAGTGCTTTAATTAGGATTAAAAAAAATTAGATATACAAAATACATGGAGTTCGTTCCTCAACAATTGGTTTGGTCATACCAAAAATTAATTTCTTGGTGTGTTTTGGGTTACCTTAGCGTTCGACAAAAATTTTAAAAGTTCAAATACGCAAAGTTTGTTTAAAAAAATAATTTCGTGACAAAATACGTAAAGTATGATGTTAAGTAGTGTGTTTGTGGGTACTTTTGCGTTCGGAAAAAATTACTCTTTAAATACTAAAAGTTTGTTCCTCGATAACTGATTTAAAAATCAATTTATTTTTTTATTTCTTCTCTTTATATTCTTTAGGACCATATTTTTCTGGATTTTAAAAAAATAATTTAAAAATGCTTCGGAAAAAAAAAATTTAAAGACCATATTCCTTCAACTTTGTATAGTTGCTTCCATTTTATTGGTGATTCTCACCCAACCCTACATGATACCCACGTTTTTCATTTTCTAATTGTGTTGTCTTCTTTTCTTTCTAATTGCTTCCATTTCAATGTGTTTGTTAATTAAAAATGATACTTTTAATTATGATTTACATTGTCACACACTTCTACATACTGTAAGAGTACATTAAAATTTAGGTGAAGTTTGTGCTAAGCAGTGAAGATGAAAATACATAAATTATATATTGTAACATTCAAATATACAAAGTTTGTGCCTCAGTAATCGATTTGGTTAGATGAAAAAAATATAATTTCGTGACAAAATATGTAAAGTGTGATGCTAAATAGTGTGTTTTGAAATACTTTAGTGTTGGAAAAAATTAATCGTTTAAATGCTCAACGTTCATTCCTCAATATCGGAAAAAAGTTAACTATTTGAATGCTCAAAATTTGTTTTGGTGAAAAAAATAATCAAAACAAAATATGTAAAGTCTGATGCTAAGTAGTGTGTTTTTCTATACTTTAGTGTTCACAAAAAAATTTAATCGTTCAAATGCTCAACATTCAGTGCTCAATATCAAAAAAAAAAAATTAATTGTATGAATGCGCAAAATTTGTTTTGGTGAAAACAAAGTCAAAACAAAATATGTAAAGTTCAATGCTAAATAATGTGTTTTTTTTTACACTTTAGTGTTCGTAAAAAAAATTCATTTATTCAAATATGTTATGTAGTGTGTTGTTCTGTGAGATCTTATGTAATGTGATAATGCGTTAAACTAAAGTTATTTGATTATCATTTGTTGTCTATATTTTAATAGATCAATCTCATTTGTGTGCTGATTATAAAAAAAATGAACTCTTTGAATTACTTATGTTTGAATTATAAATTACTATGCTACCGTATTTCCATGGACTATTACTTATGTTTGAATTATAAATTCCCGTTAATTTGTGTGCTGATTTTTAATTTATCCATCAAATTTTAATATCACAACAATTAAGTACTCGCTAAAGCTTTGACCCCGTGAATCGCACGGGTCCCGGTGCTAGTTGTCTTGTGATTCCATGGACTCCACTCCACTAAGAGAATTTCGTGTATTGTCATGTGCTTTTTTGAGTTTATTCATGTCGAAGACACTTTTGCAAGTAACATATGTGGATAATGAGATGATTTAAAAAGTTTGTTTTCAAGTAAATGTCTCTATGTTTCACCTATGTGGACAACGAAGTGCAGCTCAATTGGTAAAATATTTCATCTATCATGAGTTCAAATCATAAAGGGGGAAGTAGAGAACACAATTGACCCCCTTAAACAAAAGAAAGAAAAAAAGTAAATGCCCATTTACATATTATGCTCATTGTTTTACCCATGTTTTGCAATTGACATTAGTTGCAACACCAAGGGAATGTCCTAAAGGATCAAGCTTGTAAGAGTTTCTCAAAGGATAAAACATAACTAACAAGTTCTCCATTAAAAGAAGTATAATATGTGATCAATTTACGAGTTTTGGGATATTTATGAATTTGAGTAATTATTGACTCTTATGAGTATTTTTAAGTAAAGAATAACATCAACCACATCTACGGTACTAAATCTAAGTTTTGTCCTTATTCAAATGCTATCCAAACCTAAATGCCTAATTATATTTGTTCAATAAAAATCATTAGAGAAATACTAGTAACACTTTTTTAACACACTCTCACCCAATACCCTCTTAGTAAGTGGTTGAAATCCATATATTGTCATCACTTTGATATAGGCGGTACTAAATTTGTGAATCCCATATCCTCAAATTATAAAGTAAGTTTGGAGGGAGAGTTTTTTTTTTTTTGAGTATTATCAACCCTCCTCAAATAATTGACATAACCAATTAAACCTTTTGATTCCTTAACCAATGCCAGACTCTCGTTGGCATTCTATTAAATATTAATAAGCATTAACTCGTCTTAAAACCCCGAGAAATAGATGCGGTTTTAACTCAAACTCTATTGTTTAATAAATACTTACTAGAGACATCCATCCAGGGGCGAAACTCTGCTGGTATTATAGTTACTAGAACTTGCGCCCGTGCTATGCACGGGCCTTAAGTTATAATGTTGTAACCATATTTTATTGTCTCAATGGAAAGAATAATATTTCCCATTTTAATTATCTAATGAACCCTACATATTTTGTTAATAGGCATAAGCAAGACACATATTATTTGGGGTAATATATGGTGATTATAATTTTATTTAATCATCATAAATGTACAAAAATGAATATCACAAGTTTGAGAAGATTTCATGGTATACAACATTCTTAGTGGTATTTGTAGCTTCCTCTTCATCCGTCGTGATTAACACTTTAAGACCGCTTCTTGATGTGACCCGCGAAAATGTAACATACAATTGACCATGAGAAAATGCTGGGCTTGGCAAGTATACTCCAACTGATTTTAAAGATTGTCCTTGACTTTTGTTAATGGTCATTGCGAATGATATGTTTATTGGAAATTGTCTTCTCTAGAATTTGAAAGGAATTCTAACATCGGATGGTGTCAATGATAGTCGAGGAATGTACACTTTATCTCCAATGTTGCTCCCCGAAATAATTTTTCCTTCAATCACAAATTTTCCCAGTCTTGTCACAATCAATCTCATACCATTACATAGCCCTGAATTTGGATCAATATTACACAATAGTGTAACAGGAACTCCAACATTCAAATGAATCAAATGGTTTGGCAAACCTGGGGACGTAATGAAGTAAGAACATGCATTTGTGATACATTTGTATATGACAGTCCGGAACATGCATTAGTACTACCTATGTAGTAGACTACCAGAGTTAGCAGTGGGGTTGATACATTTGTATATGTGACTCGTTGAAATAACTAAAAAAAAAACAAATGCAAGGTACAAGTCATACAAATACTTCGTGAAATAACAACTGTACCCCCTTTCATTTCCATTTACATGCACTACATCAGTACATCCTTCATGTTTCTACAAATGGGATCAATTGGTGAAAACTTTGGTAAAAGGGAGAGACTCAGTTTGATAGTATTGACAAAAAGTCTATATAAGTAGAGGAGTACAAAAGGTAACATTGTAGCCGATACTGATATGACAGTAGATAGGGTGGCTCACATCAACCATTATTCATGATAATGGATCCAATTGATCACAGAACTTCCAAGATGTTGTTCCTTGTTACTGATGTAATCACGTCCTCGCAAAAAATAATCTCAAGTTTCTCGTGAGTAGAATTCATGTCCTCTCACATTAACTCTATGAAGATCTGAAAACAAAAGAAATGTTAACAATGAGAACTGAAATTGAGCATATATCCACAAGAAACAAATAATACAATGGTAAATAATCTTTATAACAGTGGCGCACATAGTCACGTACCAATACCAATTTATACCAACACAGGCCACCCAAAAAATATCAGTCTCACAAAACAGCCTGTTCTTCAATCCCATTTTATTTTAACCCAATTAATGTGCTTGTGAGTGCAGGTATTTGAGGCTCATGGTGGTGGCCATATGTTGCCCACAAGGTTTAACAGGTTTAGATCATAATGATATGATTTGGAAAACAATGAAGTTTTATTTTTTCCAACATTGAAAATAACTGATTTTGACAGCAATACATCTCAAGGAGAGGGTAGTTTATATCTATTTATTCTAGTGGTTTGTTGTAACTTTTGGGGTCTATAAATCTATATAGAGCATTGTTCTAATTCTTGGTCATGCCATAAAACATGGAAAGATTTAAATTTTAATTCAAACATTCATTGTAGATAAGCATATCCTTAAAAAAGAATACATGTTCGAAAATCAATATAATTTTGGAATGTATCTTACTCAAGAATACTTGCAATTTCATCACACTAAATGAACCTCATATTGGTATACAGCAAGTATTTAAAAGCTTATCACCTCTCTTTTTAGATCAGCATTAGAGGTATTAAAACTAAAAGCAGATGAGGAGAAGATGATGTCTATAAACTAAAAGCATTAGAGGTATTAATATCTATTTACCAAAGTTAATATATGGTTCTTAAAATAGAAGAAGATGCAGAGAGACGAAAAATGGTGTTCAAAATTGAAACAAACCTTTCAACAAATCGAAAGAGGAGGAGAAGATGATGTCAGTTAATAATGTCTGCATAAGAAAGACACTAGTGGAAAAAAGACATTATTAAGCATCATTTAGCATCGGTTGTTGTTATACCCTAATTTTGTCCGGCTAATTCAAAACTTATTAAGAAAAAAAAATCAAAAAAAAATATTGTTTATTGTATTTTTGAGATTTTTATCGTTTACGCGTGTCATCGACGGTTTTGCAATACTTTTACTATTAGTAGATTTTATAGATTTTTCTTTTTTTTTTATTACAAGTAAAATATCATATAACAAAAATGTTGTTATTAAATACAAACTTCTATATTATTGAATTTAAAAAAATAATAAAAATGAAAATTAAATAAAAATGCAAATATTACAAAATAAATAAATAAAAACTAATGTTTTGCTGTGTATGTATTTTCAGCATTAGAGCCATCTCCTTTTTTGTTGTTCTTTACTTTTTCCCATTTTTGGCTAAAGTTAGCACCAATTTTACAAGCAAGCAGCACCACAAAGCCACTGTTTCACGCCACTATCTCTGCACACAACAACCCTCACACTCCACGCCATCTCACTGCAAACAGGAACACTCAATACACATTGGTTTTTCTGCTTCCTTAGTTTCTTTGCTTCCCTCACACAGCCTTACACAACATATCATAAGCAACAATTCTCCCTCTATAAAGGAGGTGAGATCAACGCTGAAAAGGGAGGGAGGGAAACAAATTAGAAGAAAAATTAGGAGAAAGAGAAAAGAGTACAATGCAGAAAATAAAAAGAGCAAAGTAGAGTTGAGAAATGAGAGGAACCAGTAAAAAGGAGAGAAAGAAATATGAAAAATGGGAGAGAGAGAGAGAGGACCGCCACTGTCTCCGGCCACCACCGCCGTTGTGAGCTCCGGCCACCACCAAACACCACCACACCGTAGCTCTCCTCACCACCAAACACCATCCCAGCCAGCCACCGCCAAACCGTACCCCTCCTTTCTCTCCTCACCACCGAACCATCCCCATCACCGATCCACCCTAACACCCACCGTCGACCATCATTCGAATCCCCCAATCACCCTCTCGGACCTCGCCAAACACCCCCCTCCCCCACTGTTCGGCCGCTCCCTTCTCCCTCTCTTCGTTAACCGCGCACACCCTTTCCCCCTTCACAGTGACCACCAACCAAAACCACCACCGTAGCCACCCACCGTCCACCGAACCACTCCCTCTTCGCACCACCCTCCTCTCTCTCCTCACCACCGAACACCCACAGAAACAGCTACCATCGGCCACCACCGCAAAACCGCGCCACCACCCGTCAAAACATTAAACGGCCACCACGGCGCCGCCCCGTTTTGGTCATGAACGGCGCAGTGGAGAGAAGAGAGGAGATCGGTGTAAGGAGAGAGAGAGAGAGAGGGAGGGTGCGCACGGCCGTGGAGAGAAGAGAGGAGATCGGTGTAAGGAGAGAGAGAGAGAGGGAGGGTGCGCACGGTCGTGGAGAGAAGAGAGGAGATCGGTGTAAGGAGAGAAGAGAGGGGATCGGTGTAAGGAGAGAGAGAGAGGGAGGGTGCGCACGGCCGTGGAGAGAGAGGGAGAGAAGATTAGGTTTTGACATTTTTAGGGTGGAGGCGCCGTGAAGATGGAAGAGAAAAATTAGGGTTTCTAATTTTGGTTTAGGTTTTTATAGTATAAACGCAGGGGCATTCTCGTCTTTTCACGTTTTTTTAAATTTTTCAGATTCCTATTAACACCCCCCATTATACTCAGTTCGCCCCCCCCCCTCCTTTTTGAAGCCCACGATTCCTTTTTTTGAAACGCAGCCCAGCTTACAAAAACAAGCTGGGCTCACTGTTCACACTCCCCATTTTAATAATACACCCCTCCTTTTATTTACACCCTTATTTTACTACTACACCCCCTATTTCTCTTTTTTAAATTTCGTTTCTTTCCCCTAAGCGAAGTTATTTTTTTCACAAACCTTTTCTTCCAAATGATGGATAAATGTTTCCCCGAACAAAAATCAATCCAATTGCGAAAACTCATTAAATCAAAAACTTTGTTAGTGGTCTTGCGAAGCCTTTACTTGCATGATTATTAACAATGGAGTGCTGGTGATGGCCACCCATAACCTTTGTTAGTTTGGTCATCATGAAGGCTTTAATTTTTCGAAAGGAGATTTTTTTACATGCACTTAAGTGGGTTTTAGTAATGATCACCCATAACCTTTGTTAGTTTGATCATTATGAACGCCCTTCACTTTTCAAAGCCAAATCAAAAAGAATTTCCTTTTCAAGGCTCCTTAGAACTACGTCGCTTTGATTCCCATTCGGGATACGTAGGAGCGAGTCACATTCTCGTCAAGCGCAACCATAAAAAGTTTAGCATTTTCATAACAAAAAGAAAAGAATTATTTTCGTAACAAAAAGAATCACTTTCGCAAACCAAGATCATTTTCAGAACAAAAACCTTTTCCTTTCTAAAAACCATTTTCAACCCATCGTCGCTAGTGGTTAATCAGAACCTTTGTTCGTCTAGCCATTGGTGACGATGTCTTTTTCCCAAAAGAATAATAAATGATGATCCATCATAATCTTTGTTAGTTTGATCATCGTGTAAATCAATCTCTTTCGAAAATCACTTTCAAAAAAGATAATAAAAACGAGTTGTTATTGATAGTCCATCAGAACCTTTGTTCGTTTGACTAGCTGTACAACTCTCTTTTTGAGTATTTAGTGGTGATTCATCATAGCCTCTGCTAGTTTAATCATTCGCTAATGCTCGTCCTATTTCAAAAACTCACTAAAAAAGGATAAAAAAACAAAAACTTTTCAAAAAGACAAAGAAGAACTACGTAGCTTTGAGTTCTCCATCGCACCGGGAAATACGTAGGAGCGGGCCATGTCCCGTCAAGCGTTTTTTTTTTAAAAACCCATTCTTCCCCCTTTTCTTTTTCATAATAAATAAAGATTTTCATTAAGAATTTTTCAATAAGAAGTAGAGAGGCAAAATTAAGTATTTTCAAGTCAACACACTAAAACCACACATTTAATTAAAGGTTCCCTCTCAGTAGAGAGGACGTGTGGGGTGCTAACACCTTCCCTGCGCGTAACCGACCCCCGAACCCTATTCTCTAGTTTCGCAAGACCAATTGCTTTCCAAAAAAGGTTTTCCTAATATTTTCCTTAATAAATATTGGTGGCGGCTTCATTGTCTTAGGAAAAGTTGTGAACGAGGAAGGTTCTCCCCCGGGGACTTTTTCGGGCGCAACAGCTGGCGGCTTCACCGGGGACTAAAAAACATTTTTTTCAAAAGTGGGTCAAGCCTAATTAATTAAGTGTGTGATTTGTGTGATTGATTTGAATATCTTGTTTTGCCTCTATGCTTTCTTCTTTTTCATACTTTCATGTTGCATTCCTGTGCATTCTTCTTCTTCTTCTCCTTCTATGTTTGCTCTTGTTTAAAATAATAGATAGTTACTTCTTTTCTTAAATGCTTAGTTCCCTCATGCATATTTCCCCTCTCTTGTCATGTCCCCTTCTTCTTTGCTCGCTTTCTTGAGGTAAGTAGTGCATTGTTGTCGGCACCCTAGATTAGTTGTATTTGATTGGTATTGAACCCTAGGGTAGACGACATGTTATTGCTTTCTATTGTCTGGACTGTTCTGGATTTTCATTTGCAGGTGGGGTAGTTTTTTTTTTAGGAAATGCCCTTCGCACACACACACACACTTGTACCTTGAGGCTATATGATTAGAGAAAGAGACCATAACCCAGGTCTATTAGGATACCATAGGATGAGTGGATTCAAGTAGTGGGAGCCCATCAGGACCTTTGTCCGTTTGGCTACTCGCGAAAGTTTCAATCAGAGTTGTGCTCTTTTATGATGCTTCGTATCTAGCAGTTTGCTGCATTTACGGGGATTTTCATGAGACGGACTGTGGCTCTGATGGCCTTTGTGAGGGTGTGAATAGAGCTACATGAGAAGATTATCCCTAAAGTGCCTTAGATCATAGGTGCTACCCCCTTTTAGGTCACAAGGGCTTCCCAAATTGTGTGCTGCATTGTTGCATTTCGTCCAGTTAATTTTTCCCCTCAAAGATTTTCAAAAATAAAAAAAAAGGATATGATTTTCCCTTAAACACCTATATAAGGTGGCATATAGTGTGAAAGTTTTCTAAATTCCGCCTGTGAATACCCTCCTTATGCAGAAACCTCAAAAAAAAGAAGTATCTTGCATCCTGCATCATTGCATCATTGCATCATTACATCATTGCGTCATTTGCATTAAATAAAGTTCCAATTTTGGAAAAATTATTCATCTTGCATTTCATTTCATTGCATAAAAATGAAAAAACAATTATCATCTTCATAGCTTAAGCATTTCGTTTATAATCAAAAAAAGAGGAAAAAGCTCCTCGCCAAGTTCATCCAAAACATGGCATTCATGCATAAGCATTATTTCAAAAAAAAAAGACCCGGTAGAACTACGTAAGCTTTGATTCCTCATTATAATGGGGATACGTAGGAGCGGGTCATACCCCGTCAAGCACATTTTTCTAAAACCTCTTTTTTCCAGTAAATCATTTGCATCTCGAAATAGTTTTCAAAATCATGTTCCAAAACTAAAAATGAAAAAAAAGAAAAAAATAGAAAAGCTCTTCATGTAAAAGCTCAATGAGTAAAAGTGCACCTTCGAATGACGAAGGGTAATATCTCAAATTTGTTTGTGCACTACAAATTTGAGATGTTACTCTACGGTATCGGGGCACTTTGACCCTATCAAGTGGGGTTTGTTTTCAAATAAGAGAATAAGTTTGAGTTAACCAAATGTCGAAGCATTTCAGTATATTGCGTGAAGTATTGAGTCAGGATCCACTCAATGTTTCATGCAAGTTACTCAGAGTAACGACAATTGGTTGCCTCACATCATCATTTGCATACATCATTGCATTACATAAAACAAAATTTTCAAAAAAGGCAAAAAGCAAAACTTTCAAAAATCATCATAGTCTTTTCTTTTTCCGGGCTACATGAGGTGATGTTCCCAAAATTTCAGTCACCAAACTCGAAAAAATGTTTCCATCTTATTTTTCATATGCATGTCAAGTCGCATTATCGCCGTCATTTTCATATAAAGACATCATTTGCATGGCATAAAACAAAAACTTGATAAAATTCATATATGCATTTTTCTCAATCTCATTTAGGTTTGTCAGGAGTACATTCTCCGCACGTGTGCGTTTCCATTCACTAAGGCTTTTTCCCCTAATTTTCTCGAAAGACCCAAAAATCGTGTCTTATTAGGAGCGCGTCTCATGCATTATTGTTGTCCTTTTTCACACATCATGAAAAATAATACATTAACCTCTCATTTTGCATGCATTTCCATTCAATAAAAACCATGTCTTCCCACACATGTTTTTTTTTGTGAGTATCATGCATTTCATTGCACAAAAAATGAAAACAAGAAAGCATCTCATTCATAATCATGAATAAAAATCATCATCAAATTTATTCAAAATGTAGCATTCGTGCACCATTTTAACCTCATCACTTTGGTTCAAAAACATCATTCCTCCATACATGCATCTTTCAAAAAAGGAAGGGGCATTGGCATTTCATACTTTGCCTTGCCTCTAAAAAAAATCATCATTTAGAAAAAGCATCATTCCTGCATCTTTCATCATTCAAAAGAAAAAGGGGGCATCGGCATTTCATATCTTGTCTTGCCTCTATAAAAATCATTTTGAAATGAAGCATCATTCTTGCATCATTCATCATCCAAAAATGCATTGGCATTTCATATTTCGTCTTGAATAAAAAGAAAACATCAAAAAGAAAAAACTTTTAGAATAATCACACTTTTCAAGTAAACATGCTTTCATGCATTTCATTTTCATCATGTATACATCATAATGTTTTCATCCATGCATTACATACAACAAAAATGTTGTGATGAGAGACGAGATGTTCTTGCAAAGTAATCTTTCCTTTTTGGAAAAGTTGACCCTCACTCATTTGCAAACTCAAGGTGTTCAAAGCACTCGGTTTTTTTTAAATCAATAGCTCATTTGTATTTCCTTCAAAAAAGGGCATTGCATCTCAACCATTCCATGATAAAAGACTGAAACAGTTCATCAAAAAGTTTTTATATCATGTTTTAACCAATGTGAAGCGTTCTTCTAGTAAGCATGTATGCCACGTGCAGTGTCTCTTGTGTGAGTCAGTCAATTTCCTTCATTTATCACCATTTCCCATCCAAGTCTAATCCCGCCCCGTCCACCCATAAAGCGCATATTCTCTCCCATCAGTGCATACTTGACTTTTTGGTTCATTCTCACTAACACTTTAAGCTCTCCATGTTGGGGCAATTCTGTGATCACTAATTTTCCTTGTCAGTATATATTCCTTTAGTGCAAGTCTTTCTAAAAAATATATAATAAATAAAAAAGATAAAATAAGCTCGCTAGGTTGAAAACCCGCAAAGGGCGGCCTGGGCAAAAAAGAGCGCCTGGTGGATTGAAAACTCGCAAAGAGCGGTCCAGGCAAAAATAAGGGCACAAAAAAGG
The DNA here is from genome assembly GCA_039519185.1 of Astragalus membranaceus. Classification (NCBI taxonomy): domain Eukaryota; kingdom Viridiplantae; phylum Streptophyta; class Magnoliopsida; order Fabales; family Fabaceae; genus Astragalus; species Astragalus membranaceus. Next base: position 46,473,468 of record CM076848.1, read on the forward strand.
GGGAAAAGAAAAGAGCAAACACGTGAAGATAGATAAATTATTGTCCTAAAGTTAAGTCTTACAGAGATAAACAATCGGGATTTGAAATGAAGTTTGGTCATTTCTCCATACCCTCAAAAACCTAAAATCCCAGAAAGTCCATTTCCTACCCCTCTTAAGCCAAAGATTCAAAAAAAAAACAAAAACCCTTTGTTACCCATCTTAAGCTAAGGAAAGCCCAGGATATCCCATCACTCTGGGCGAGGGTTAATTCCACATCAAAAATGGTATATCATTTCCAAGTCAAAAGGAAAGGAAATTCACAAAAGGAGGGGAATAACAAAGTTTAAAGAGGAGAATCCCAAAACAAAGAAAGGAAGACAAAGGGATTATAAATTAAGAGTCAATACATTTTGCCATGAAGCTCCCCTCCAAAAAAAAAGGGCCCCCAAATTCAATGGGTTCAATCGTTTCCCCTTCCAAAGAAGCCTCAATTCATTGGGTTTAACCATCTCTTCTTTCATAAAACCTTCAAACACCTCATTGGGTACAACCGTCCCCAAACACCTCATCAAACCTAATAACCATTTCCTTCATAAATCATTGACCATTGGCCAACACTGAATAAGACCCATCCTCCCCATCAACTCCAAACACTTCATTAAGCTCAATCACCCCCTTCTCCACATCACAACCCTAAAAAGCCCATTCCGATCAATGACTAATTGCCTTCGTTTTCTCAAGTTTTAATTTTAGGACAAATAAGTTTATCTATTTGCGACGTGTTTGCTCAAAAGAAAAAAAACAAACAAGCAGAAAAAAGAAAGCTGCTCAAAAAGAAAAAACAAACAATCAAAAAAGGAAAGTTGGTAAAAAAGAAGAAGGACTTGCACTCCAAGATGCATTCGTGTTGCATTAAAACAAGGTCTAGTGGTCACCAAGTGGGAGCCTCTCATCATACTAAAAAGTCAAAACTTTCATTGCATTTGAGTTGTTCTTAAAGAAAACCAAAAGTGCGTACTAGGGGGCATTCCCTTCACCTCTCAACTTTGGGGAGGTTTGTTCATTGCCCACCCCATTCATATATCACCCTCAGTTCATAACCATCACCATAACTCTGTCGCCTTTCACAACCACACTCAAAGAAACCATTTGAAATGTCATTCGAAAGTGGGGCAAGCGCGTTCCCATTCAAGGCCTTGCCATTCTAATTAGGGCAGCTTTGTCCTTGTTATGACTAGGGCAACATCAAACTTTATGGGTTGAGACAAAATCTCTTTTGATCCACCTTCCCTTTCAAAAGCCGAAGCATTCCCAATTCATCATCTTCTACGCCCCTAGTTGTTGTCACCGCTAGACAGTGGCAAACTATTCACTCATCAAAGACCTGAATTGGGGCAATCTTGTATCTCTTGATCCCTCACAAGCTTCGGCAATAGCCATGTCGGTCATTCCTTCACTTGCCATAAATGTCCATGTCCTAAACCAATTCCAAGTTAACTGACTCATTCATTCACATTTGCACTCCTATGCATGCTTACTAGACAATGCTTCAAAAGAGAGAGCACAAGTTGTTTACGTGATATCTAAAATTCAGTCATCATGGAAAGAAAGAGAAAACAAGTGAGGTTGTTTGTAAATAAAAAACTTGTGAACACCGGAGTTTGAATCAAATTCAACTTTTCAACAGAATGGGCCATAGTCATCTCAATCCCTTGCATTCAAAGTCTCGCATCTCATCTTCACAAAATGTTTACCTCATGCACCTAGGCATTTCAATCTATTCATTATGGCATATGCATCGAAGCATTACATTTGCATCTTCACATTTTGTGCATTCATCACATAGCAAAAAGAAAAACGTTCCACGTCAGTTGCACCATATTAGTACTTGCATTTCATAGAGGAAAATAGTAAAGAAGAAAGAGCAGGAATCTTTTCATTGCATTGGCATCATATTAATGTTCGCACTTCATAAAAAGGAAAAGAACAAAGTCATTGCATGTCATTCATCATTAGAGCATTACATTTTGCATCAGATATTTCATAGAAAAAGCAAAGAAAGTAAAAAGAAAACAAAGAAAAGAAACCACAAAAGCAACACAAAAGCATTCCATGTCATTCACCATTCCACAAGATACTAATCATTGCATGCGCCATTGCATCATCAAAATTCTTCAGGCCATTAGATCAATACAGACATATGTTGACCCATAAACCAGAACTTTGTGTCCATAATTTAAAGCTACTCTCTTGATCCCAGGCAATCCTCATTTCATGACTTCTCATTTATTGCTTTTTCATTAGCACACCCAGTGTTGACTCTCACTTGCAAACTCCCAAACAAGCAACAAAAAGAACAGAAACATTCCTTGTCATCCAGAATTCCATATCATTCATCATTTCACAAGCATTCCTTTATCATTCAATCATCAAACATTAAAGCGGTGCATTTGCATCATATTAACGTTAACATTTCCATAAAAGAAAAAGAACAAAAATCATTGCATCAAACATCAGAGCATTGCATCATATTAATGTTTGCATTTCATAGAAGAAGCAAAAAGAAACAAACAGAAGTTAGAACAGGAGCATTCCATTCATCAAAGCATCAATCACCGCATACACTTGCATTCAAACATCAAAGCATGATGTTGATATTTTCATTTCATAAACTACAAAGAAGAAGCAGATACAAAAGAACAAAAGCATTCCATAATATTCAAGACGTCAATCATGGCATATGTCTGCATTACATGTGTCATTCATTGCATTGCTAAGCAAAATGCGGATGAACACAAGATGTTAATCCTCATGCCTAGTTCCAAGAATCAGCACTTCAAGTGTCAATCTTCAATCTAATTCTCAAGTCAGTCATCCTGGACTTGTCAGTCTCAAAATCTCATTCCCAGTCATTCCTTCAGTTCGGAGTTCAAATGCCCTCGGGTCCCAAGTGGTTCATTAAAAGCACGCTAAGTGTTCATCCTCATTTACTGTTTTCTCATCAGCACGCCAAGTGTTCATTTACTGCTTTCACTCTAGCAAACCAAGCATTCATCATCATTGCATCAGACATCGAATCAAGTCTCAAAATACAAAATCATTTTCAATAAATGGGAGACTAAGTCGAATGTACATTCGAAATTGTCATCACGATAGGACACTTGAATTGATCACTCAAGAATCCTAAGGTCCCTATGCAAAAAAAAACAAACAAACAAAAACATTCAGTGTCGTCTATATCATAGTAATGTTTGCGTTCCATAAAACAAAAAGAACAAAAAATTCATCATCCCATTAAACATCAAAGCAATACAGTTGCATCACATCAATGCTTGCATCTCATAGAAGAAAAGAAAGCTAAAACATCCCATGTCATTCATCATTTCATGTTATTCATCATTTTATAGCAATATTCCCATTTCATGAAAAAAAGGCAAAGAAGAAAAAGTTTTCCATTGCATGTCATCTGCCATTTCATTACATATCATCAAACACCAAAATTTTGCATTCGCATACCAGCACTTCATAAAAAGAGCAAAAGAAAAGAAGAGAAGAAAAGCAAAAAAAGCAATAAAACAAATAAAGTCAGGCATTACATTCACCAAGCATAAAATAATGCACTCATCAGACATAGAAAATAATAATAATAAAGCAAAGAAAAGAGAAATCCAGACATTTGCATTACATTCATCATAAGGAAAAGAAAAAGAAAATAGCAATCGTGGCATTTGCATTGCATGCATCGGTTCGTTTTTCAGCTGCAGACAAGTGAGAGAGGATAAACACCACAAGTGTTAATGCTCGCCTTCAAATTCCAGAAAGTGCTTCCCCAGTTGGGAGTTCAGAAAGAAAAAATAAAAAGAGAGAAACAGAAAAGAAAAGAAAAGAAAAAAAGAAAAGAGAGAAACAGAAAAGAAAGTAAAGAAAGAAAAGAAAAGAGAGCGCTCAGGCGCGCATTGCGGATTGGAGCCCAGAGAGATCATCGCTCCCTTCTGCCCAGGTCTCACATCGTGTACGAGCAACGCGATGGACCGCAGCCCCAGGTGACGCAGCCCCAGGTGAGGTTCAACGGAATAGTTGTATCAGCCTAAGATACAGTGGACGCCGTGCATTGATCTGTATATCAGTTCCGGAGCTGATACGATCCCCCCGGTCGCTCGAAAAGGCCAACAGGAAGAGCGTGCTCCTCAAAGCCACGCGCAAACTCGGATTCGTCAAGAGTTCGTTTAAGGATTACAGGTTTTAGGCAGCCTGGGCAATTTACCGCTTTCTGCACGCAAGTGCCCATTTTACTTTTCTGTCTGCGCGCAAATGCCCATTTTACTTTTTTGTCTGCACGCAAGTGCCCACTTTACCTTTTCTGCCTGCATGCCAGTGTTCATTTACTGTTTCCTCATCGACACTCCAAGTGTTGATTCAAAAAAAAAGAAAAAGAAAAAATAAAAGGAAATTCGGGTTTCTCCAAGTAGACAAAATTAGTATAATGTCTGAATTCTTTATTCCTATTTTACCTTCGAAATATGTCTCGGCCAATTCATATTTCTTGATAAAATCCGAATAAAGAGGGGCGGCTGTTATACCCTAATTTTGTCCGGCTAATTCAAAACTTATTAGGAAAAAAAATCAAAAAAAGATATTGTTTATTGTATTTTTGAGATTTTTATCGTTTACGCGTGTCATCGACGGTTTTGCAATACTTTTACTATTAGTAGATTTTATAGATTTTTTTTTATTACAAGTAAAATATCATATAACAAAAATGTTGTTATTAAATACAAACTTCTATATTATTGAATTTAAAAAAATAATAAAAACGAAAATTAAATAAAAATGCAAATATTACAAAATAAATAAATAAAAACTAATGTTTTGCTGTGTATGTATTTTCAGCATTTGAGCCATCTCCTTTTTTGTTGTTCTTTACTTTTTCCCATTTTTGGCTAAAGTTAGCACCAATTTTACAAGCAAGCAGCACCACAAAGCCACTGTTTCATGCCACTATCTCTGCACACAACAACCCTCACACTCCACGCCATCTCACTGCAAACAGGAACACTCAATACACATTGGTTTTTCTGCTTCCTTAGTTTCTTTGCTTCCCTCACACAGCCTTACACAACATATCATAAGCAACAATTCTCCCTCTATAAAGGAGGCGAGATCAACGCTGAAAAGGGAGGGAGGGAAACAAATTAGAAGAAAAATTAGGAGAAAGAGAAAAGAGTACAATGCAGAAAATAAAAAGAGCAAAGTAGAGTTGAGAAATGAGAGGAACCAGTAAAAAGGAGAGAAAGAAATATGAAAAATGGGAGAGAGAGGGGACCGCCACTGTCTCCGGCCACCACCGCCGCCGTGAGCTCCGGCCACCACCAAACACCACCACACCGTAGCTCTCCTCACCACCAAACACCATCCCAGCCAGCCACCGCCAAACCGTACCCCTCCTCTCTCTCCTCACCACCGAACCATCCCCATCACCGATCCACCCTAACACCCACCGTCGACCATCATTCGAATCCCCCAATCACCCTCTCGGACCTCGCCAAATACCCCCCCCACTGTTCGGCCGTTCCCTTCTCCCTCTCTTCGTTAACCGCGCACACCCTTTCCCCCTTCACAGTGACCACCAACCAAAACCACCACCGTAGCCACCCACCGTCCACCGAACCACTCCCTCTTCGCACCACCCTCCTCTCTCTCCTCACCACCGAACACCCACAGAAACAGCTACCATCGGCCACCACCGCAAAACCGCGCCACCACCCGTCAAAACATTAAACGGCCACCACGGCGCCGCCCCGTTTTGGTCATGAACGGCGCGGTGGAGAGAAGAGAGGAGATCGGTGTAAGGAGAGAGAGAGAGGGAGGGTGCGCACGGCCGTGGAGAGAAGAGAGGAGATCGGTGTAAGGAGAGAGAGAGAGGGGGGGGAGGGTGCGCACGGCCGTGGAGAGAGAGGGAGAGAAGATTAGGTTTTGACATTTTTAGGGTGGAGGCGCCGTGAAGATGGAAGAGAAAAATTAGGGTTTCTAATTTTGGTTTAGGTTTTATAGTATAAACGCAGGGGCATTCTCGTCTTTTCACGTTTTTTTAAATTTTTCAGATTCCTATTAACACCCCCCATTTTACTCAGTTCCCCCCCCCCCTTTTTGAAGCCCACGATTCCTTTTTTTGAAACGCAGCCCAGCTTACAAAAACAAGCTGGGCTCACTGTTCACACTCCCCATTTTAATAAAATACACCCCTCCTTTTATTTACACCCTTATTTTACTACTACACCCCCTATTTCTCTTTTTTAAATTTCGTTTCTTTCCCCTAAGCGAACTTATTTTTTTCACAAACCTTTTCTTCCAAATGATGGATAAATGTTTCCCCGAACAAAAATCAATCCAATTGCGAAAACTCATTAAATCAAAAACTTTGTTAGTGGTCTTGCGAAGCCTTTACTTGCATGATTATTAACAATGGAGTGCTGGTGATGGCCACCCATAACCTTTGTTAGTTTGGTCATCATGAAGGCTTTCATTTTTCGAAAGGAGATTTTTTTACATGCACTTAAGTGGGTTTTAGTAATGATCACCCATAACATTTGTTAGTTTGATCATTATGAACGCCCTTCACTTTTCAAAGCCAAAGCAAAAAGACTTTCCTTTTCAAGGCTCCTTAGAACTACGTCGCTTTGATTCCCATTCGGGATACGTAGGAGCGAGTCACATTCTCGTCAAGCGCAACCATAAAAAGTTTAGCATTTGCATAACAAAAAGAAAAGAATTATTTTCGTAACAAAAAGAATCACTTTCGCAAACCAAGATCATTTTCAGAACAAAAACCTTTTCCTTTCTAAAAACCATTTTCAACCCATCGTCGCTAGTGGTTAATCAGAACCTTTGTTCGTCTAGCCATTGGTGGCGATGTCTTTTTCCCAAAAGAATAATAAATGATGATCCATCATAACCTTTGTTAGTTTGATCATCGTGTAAATCAATCTCTTTCGAAAATCACTTTCAAAAAAGATAATAAAAACGAGTTGTTATTGATAGTCCATCAGAACCTTTCTTCGTTTGACTAGCTGTACAACTCTCTTTTTGAATATTTAGTGGTGATTCATCATAGCCTCTGCTAGTTTAATCATTCGCTAATGCTCGTCCTATTTCAAAAACTCACTAAAAAAGGATAAAAAAACAAAAACTTTTCAAAAAGACAAAGAAGAACTACGTAGCTTTGAGTTCTCCATCGCACCGGGAGATACGTAGGAGCGGGCCATGTCCCGTCAAGCGTTTTTTTTTTAAAACCCATTCTTCCCCCTTTTCTTTTTCATAATAAATAAAGATTTTCATTAAGAATTTTTCAATAAGAAGTAGAGAGGCAAAATTAAGTATTTTCAAGTCAACACACTAAAACCACACATTTAATTAAAGGTTCCCTCTCAGTAGAGAGGACGTGTGGGGTGCTAACACCTTCCCTGCGCGTAACCGACCCCCGAACCCTATTCTCTAGTTTCGCAAGACCAATCGCTTTCCAAAAAAGGTTTTCCTAATATCTTCCTTAATAAATATTGGTGGCGGCTTCATTGTCTTAGGAAAAGTTGTGAACAGCCGATGCTAAATGTTGAACCGATGGCATTTTTGCAATTAAATGGAAGATTTCATATTTCGCGCCTACTTTTAGCGTCGGGTGTTTCAACACCCGATGCTAAATGTATTTGCTTTATACATTTAGCATCGGGTGTTTAAACAACCGATGCTAAATGTCTAAAAGCAAATATATTTAGCATCGGGTCTTTAAACACCTGATGCTAAATGTATTTGCTTTAGACATTTAGCATCGGTTGTTTAAACACCTGATGCTAAATGTCTCAAGTAAATACATTTAGCATCGGGTGTTTAAACACCCGACGCTACAGGTCATGTTTTATTTTTTTTCACTTCTTCCATCGCATACACACTAGTCTTCGCATTCTCACTCTCACTCTCTGAACTGTCTCACTCTCAAGGATCTCTCGCTCTCTCTCTGTACCTCCATCTTCCTCGTTGTCGCCATTGCTCTCGTCGTCGCCTTCTTCGCCATCACTCCTATTTTGGGGCTTGAAATCGAAGACGGTGCTCTCACTCTTCTTCGCCGTAAACAATACGACACTCTCACTCTGAACTCGACGAACACGACGCTCTAACCGTTCTCAACTCTCGCCGTCTCCTTGCTCAATGCGCCTTCCTCGCCCTCGTTTCAGTGCAAGGATATTCGAAACCCTAAGTTTTCAAAACGGCCTCCTCTTAAGGACAGCCTCTCCATCGTCGCACCTGGTTCGTATTCTTCTCTTGTTTGATTAATTGCTTCTATTTTGTTCTGAAACCCTAATTTTAATATTTCTGATTTGTCATTTTTGTGTTGAACAGAGTCTATCACAGTGATAAAAAGTTCACCCTCATCACCTATTCACCTACTGGACTTGTGAGTCTCTCTCTCTCTTGGTTGCTGTGTGTTCTATCTTTATGTTCATTGATTCATTATTTACTCATTATTTGCAAGTTTCCTGATTCATTATTTGCAACTTACTGTGTGATGGAAGTGTGTTAGCAATAGCAATAGTATATGACTTTTGGAGGAAAATGATTGTTTTCTTGACTTGGGGTGTAAAAACATTGGCCAAATTGTTGGTCGTTGTTCTCTGGAATCTAGTGTTGAGAGGGAGCATTTTTCCAGTTCCGTTGTGTTCAACTTAGTTAGGATATGCTTGTATAACTAACTGTTAATTGTTGCCGTTGGTTTGATGTGATAGTTTGATTTTGTTTTGACAATACTTGGTCTATTATTTTGGAGTGTAGCCATGGATCGTAGTTGGATGCAAAGTAATCGTCTGAGTGATGAGTATGCGAACGGAGTCGAAGAGTTTATAAATTTTGCTCAAGCACATTTTGCCAAAACTGATGTTCCCAAAATTGGTGTTCCCAAAATTGGTGTTCCCAAAACTGATGTTCCCAAAACTTTTTCCTGCCCTTGTTGTTTTTGTGTGAATCGAGCCCCACAACCACCAAATGTAATACGAGACCATCTCTTTGTTTATGGGATCTGTCCCAATTATACCACATGGATATGGCATGGTGAATCAACCGACAACCCAAGTGTGTCCAAAGGAGAGAAAGTCGATGAAGATATGGATGATCGAATGGAGGATATGATACATGACATTGATCCTGAATCCTTTATGCGAGCGCATGAATATGATACTTTGTGCAAAGACAAAGAAGAACCTCTGTATATGGGTTGCACAAAATACACACAGCTGTCTGCGACGTTAAAATTGATCAATCTGAAGACAATAAATGGGTGGTATAAATGGTTAAGACATTGTATTGATGTCATGCACGTCGAGAAAAATGTTTGTGATAGTGTCATCGGGACGCTTCTCAACATTCAAGGGACAAAGGATGGTATAAATTCTCATCTAGATTTGTGTGAGATGGGTATAAGAGAACAGTTACATCCATTGGAAACAGGTAAAGGGACATATTTTCCTCCAGCATGTTATACCTTGTCAAAAAAAGAGAAAGCGAGCTTTTGCGAGTGTCTACGGGGAATCAAAGTGCCACATGGTTACTCTTCAAATGTAAAGCGACTAGTTTCAATGAAAGATCTCAAATTAGTTGGCTTGAAGTCGCATGACTGCCACGTCTTGATGCAACAACTACTACCTGTGGCGATTCGTGGCATCTTACCGAAAGATGTCCGACATACCATAACTAGATTGTGCCTATTCTTCAATAGTATATGTGCTAAAATCACCGACCCTCAAAAATTGGACGAGTTGGAAAATGAAGCTGCTATTATCTTGTGTCAGTTGGAGATGTTTTTTCCTCCCTCGTTCTTTGATATCATGGTTCATTTAATTGTTCATCTAGTTAGGGAGATTAGATTATGCGGCCCTGTTTATTTAAGGTGGATGTACCCAGTCGAGCGATACATGAAGATCTTGAAAGGGTATGTGAAGAACCAATATCGTCCTGAAGCATCCATTGTCGAAAGGTATGTCATAGAAGAAGCTATTGAGTTTTGTTCAGACTACTTGTCAGAAGCAAAATCTGTGGGACTACCAAAGTCTCGCTATGCTGGGAGATGTCAAGGTAAAGGTACATATGGTATAACCACTAAGAGCATGGGTCGAGCTGAAGTGCTTCAAGCATATTTGTATGTTTTGAATAACACAGATGAGGTATTACCTTACTTGTCTCTCCATAAAGAGATAGTAAAGGCCAAAAACCATCGAATGAAAGAAATATTGTTATTGAACGAGCATAACAACACATTCATAGATTGGTTTAAATTAGAGATTAAGAAAGATGCGAGTGCCTCTGAGACTTTGAGATGGTTAGCACATGACCCTAGCTTTAACGTCGTGTGTTGGAGAGGGTACGACATAAATAAGTTTTCCTTTTACACAAAATCGAAAGATGACAAAAGTACCATGCAAAATAGTGGAGTTATGGTCATGGCTTTCTCAATGCACTTCTCTAGTTCAAAGGATACTAATGAGAATTATCATGTTCCAAGAATAAATTATACTATAAATTGTGATGAGTACCTTCATATTTGACATTGTTGAATTCAGGGATAATAATTAGAATTTGGGCACGCAAGTGTCAATATTTTGGAATTTGACATGTGTGCCAAGTGTGCATGATTTTACTAAGTATTCAGTGCTAGGCGAGTGTTGCGGTAGCATCCGAGCAGATTTGTCAAGCACAGCGAGGACCAGCGAGGCGCCGCATTTAGCGCATCAAGAAAATGTAGCTTTACGTACCCAGTTAGCGAGATAGGCGCCCCCTGTGTTCAGCAAGTCAGCGAAATTCCTTAAGGTTTGTTACAACAACCCGATGGAGCAGGCCCAAGAGAAGAGGCGCGTCGTGCTACCATCAAGACTATAAAATAGGGAGCGTGCCCTAGAGCAAGTGTGCAACATTCTTCAACACGATTTCTCAAGAAAACAAGAACATCTGAGTCAGATTACGAGAAACCTATCTCCACTCCATACTGTACTCACCCATTTGCATCACTCTATTCCATACTCAGAGACAAACCTCTGTAGCCGGTGTTTACCATCTTCGCGTCAACCTTAGTAGTTGTAGATATGCCTTCATGCTCGTTGGCGTAACTCAACCCTTAGGTGTTTTTACGTTGATGAATACTCTTGCGGTAATTTTGTACTGTTTTATCATGACTACGCTCATCATGAGCTAATTCCCTTGATAGTCAAGACATGGTGATATGAACATGTTATTCTAGATTGCGTTTATGTGATTGATTTGTGATGCCTTATTAACTTGTGCACTTTTATTGTTATAAACTCTTTTCGAAATTGATCACTTTGATTAGGGTAGCGTGTTTTATTATCCGGAAGGAAATAAATCACTGATTTCGCAAGTTAATATAGTTTGAAGGGTAATAGGAATATTATTCTTTCCTAGTGAAGGATAGGAATATGAAGTTAGGGCTATAGTGTGACCGGAAACATGCTTTTCAACCTATGTAATGAACCTCAATGGGAGCTTAGGAATAAGGGAACCTTGATGACATTATATTAATAGGATAGGAGTATCCACATTCATTCTGCACACTGAGTGCTACCACAGCATCGCATCTATAAGTTTTGTTCATTGAACCTAGTCTTGACTATTATCATCTCTCGTATTTTCACTCGTGATATTTTGTTACCTTTGTTATTATTACGTCTTTTGGTTGCGTCACCACTTCACTCTATTATTTGGTTACACTTTTACTCGCTAAATCAACGCTATTCCGTAGACCTAGTAGTTAAACTTTAATCCTCGTGGGAACGATCTTTACTTACACTTTATTACTTGTTAGACTGTGTATACTTGCACACGTTTTTGCACAACACTGTGGAATATCTATCAGGTGCTCGAGACGTTCTACTAGAACGTCTTGGTTCAGGCGGTACAGGATCAGGATCAGGTGGCGGATCAGCGTCGAAAGGGGAAGTGGGAACGAGTCCAGGTGTAAAACATTCTATAGGTGAACGCAGGGTAGAAAATTGGGGAAGTATAGCAATATCATTCAAACCAGGAGAAGAGCAAGGAAACATAAACTGAGTATCAAAAAATGTCACATTCCTAGAAATGCGAAAACGATGTTTAGAGACATCATAACACACAAAACCCTTATGAGAATGCGCATTTGACAGATTGTGCTCCAAGCTTATGTCTTTCAGTGGATGGTAGATGAACAAAACATACACACCCAAAAGTATGTAGACTACTGTAATCAGGCCGAGTTTTAAAAAGGCGAAAGTAAGGAGAATCAAACCCAATCACCGTGGAAGGAAGATGGTTGATAAAAAAACAGCTGTGGAAAGAGCCTCCAACCAAAATTTGGATGGAACAGAAGCCTGGAGAAGTAAGGTACGTGTCACATCCAACAAGTGACGATTCTTACATTTTGCAACACCATTTTGTTGAGAGGTATTGGGACAAGATCATTGAGACAATACACCTTTTTGCTGCAAGAACTCCTGAAACTCATGAGACATATACTCACCACTAGAATCAGATCGGAAAATTTTAATACTGGTTTGAAATTGATTTTCAACATACATCGGAAATTTCTTAAACATAGAAAACACTTCAGATTTAGATTTAAGAAAATAAATCCAAGTAAAACGGCTATAATCATCGATAAATGTGACAAAATATTTATAGTGAGCATGAGAAGCGACAGGTGAGATTCCCCCATCACTATGAATCATCTCAAAACAAGTAGAGGCACGATGAGCACCAAACGAAAAATGAAGTGTTTTACTTTTAGCTAATTTGCAAACAGAACATGAAATAGAGGTACTAGAATCCATCGGTTTAATACCTAACAAGCCATTCTTAAATAAGTGAGACAAAACATCAGAGTTTGGATGGCCCAATTTCCTATGCCAATCCTCACATGCATTCAAAACACTAGTACAAGCAAGAGATAAATGATTTGGAATAAACTGGAGTGGAAACACTCGTCCAACTTTAGGCCCCTTCGCGATCACCTTCCCCGACACCCGCTCCTGCACAAGACAACCATCCTGAGTAAGATTAACATCACAACCTTCATCCACTAATTGACCAGCAGACAATAAATTTGAGGCAAGCCCATTTGCTACCAGCACATTTCGAAAGTTAGAATTTATGTCACCAACATTAGTTCTAGGAAGGGTACTGCCATCGGCAATGTGAATTTTCTGATTACCAATATAAGAACGTAAATTGTGCAAGACTTCAGAGGAACCCGTCATGTGATTCGATGCACCAGAGTCAAGTAACCATAATATGAAAGAAGACATACCAGTAATGCCCAAGGCAGAAAGAGCAAATAGTACCATTTGTTAAATTAATTCAAGCTGTGGAGCACCACCATCAGATGCACTAGTGGTGGAAGGACCAGCGGCAGAGCTAGATACACCAGTGGTGGAAGGACCAGCTGTAGAGCTAGTAGTGGCATGGAATGCCTGCACCAGATGCTTAGTCGGTCGTGGAGGACGTGTAGGACATGCAGAGATGATATGACCCTGCTGCTTGCAGTAATTGCAAAACTTCTTAGAACAACTACGAGCAATATGTCCAAATTGTTCACAAGAGAAGCATTGAGTTTGTCGCATATCACAGCTTGGGCCCCTATTTTGCGCAGCATATGCAACTGCCACGGGTTCAGAAATGACGGGATTATGAGACATGGTTCCTTGAGTATGGAGACGTTCTTCCCGGAGCAGTTCACCAACACAGATGTCCAAGGAAGGAACATGGTTCCTATTCAGCAAAGCACCTCGAACAGCCTCAAATTTCGGACGAAGTTTCATGAGAAATTGATCCTGTTTACTAGTATCACAAACATCTTGGACGGTCGAAAGTGACGGCTTGGGAATAGCAGCATAGATAATAGCAGTGTTCTGTCCATAAATTCAGAAAACCAGAATAATATTATTGAATTGACAAATTACCTTGTTTGTTATTTGCGATTTCTAACTCCAATTGAAAACGCTTGGCCGTATTGTCCTGGTTGTAAATACGCTTTAAATAATTCCACATTTCTTGAGCAGTTGAAAATGATCGCAAATTATTGATCATCTGAGGATCAATAGTACTGAGGATCCAAGAAATAATCTGAGCATCTTTGACTTCCCACGCGTCTAAGGCAATTTTTTCTTCCGGCGCCTTAGAAACGTCATCAAGGTGATTCCATAATCCTTTCCCTTTGACATACATCTTGAATTAAAATTCCCAAGCAGCATAATTTTTGCCGGTAAAGCGAACACAAAAATTATCTCTTTCATTTTCAGAAGCCATTAAAAAAATAATAAAGTAGCCAAATGAACAACACAAGGCAACCAGAACCAACAGATAGTCTTATTAAAAAAACACCAACGAATAGCACGAAGAGGTCATACCACACAATCAGAGTCTTACGAACAGAAACAAGCGAACGAAAACAAGGAGAGTTACCAGAGTCTCGCGAACAAGAGCAGAAACGATAACAAGAACTCACGAACAGAAGCTTCACTAGCGCACAAGCAGAGGCGCGATTTGCACGGTACTCGCGAACAGGAACAGAATCCACGAAGAGGTCAAGCACACAACAAGATGTGCAATCTGAATGAACACGCGGGCGAGCAGAAACAGGGGACTTTGCAAACCGGAGAAACACGATCTGAAGACGTCACACACAACCAAGAGGGAAGTCGCACATCAAGGACTTCACACAGAGGACGTCGCACACCAAGAAAGAACAACCAAGAGATGCGACCCACTCTCGCAAGGGCAATAGCGAGACCCACGAATAGCAGTGGCCAAGCACAAGACACACGAACGGCTACAAAAAAAATCAGAACAGGTATTTTGGATTAAACCTAGTTTGATACCATGTCATAACAGGAGAGACGATATTGATCACGCAGTTCGGCCAAACTTTGCCTATGTCTGCGACTACAGAGCAGCTGTAGTTCCGTTTTATTGATTGTAATTCGATGATCCTTGAGTACAAACACTAAGGAGTTTAAATAGGCTATTCTATGTGAAACCCTAACGGGCCTGGGCCGAATACATATATAAATAAATCTACTATTAACAAACTTCCTTATTTCCTTATTCACACCATCAGCTATAAAGTCATCTTACAAAGGAATGGAGAACCCGTCAAATAATTATTGGCAAGATTAAATGTGGAAGAAAGAGAAAGAAAATCAACACACATACAAGGAAGAAGAAGGATTGGCCGTGATTTTTGTCTCCAGCGTGGCGGAGATCGTTTCCGGCACGGTGGTCGCCGGAGGAATGTGGTAAAAAATGAAATTTCTTGAGGGGCTTTTGCATATGGAACATGATGGCAGACTCTCTTCATTCCTTTGGGGCTTAAGTCCAACCACAAAACAAAAGAATTCCAACTTAGAATTTCAATTGTCTCCTTTATTAACAAAAATTAGGTTCAAGAATGTGAAACAGTTAGGATTCTGGACTATATTGTAGAGATTGAAGCTACTGTCCTGAACAAACAAATAGGAAACAAATAAAGTGATTTTACTAACGTTAACAATAACATTCAAAAAGATGGAGGAAAAGAAACATTACAGCTTGCTGCAATCAAAACTTACTATATTTACTAACATCATCAGAACAGATTTTATATATTGAAGGGAATTAAATGACTCAAAAGAAAGGAAAGAAGATATATCATTGATCAAACAATCGGGATTTAAATAATTTTGTGATTTAGTTGTACTTATTCATACGTCTAACCACATGTGATTTTCTTTGATTTTTTTAAGTGAATTTTCATCTTATGATAAACTAAGGGAAAAAAAAGCTTCTTGATGACCTTCAATAATATCCTTCCAAAGAAGATTATCGACATGCCTCCTGAATGCTAGTAGAAGCTATTAACATAGATACATTTCATCATCCAAACCCTTACCCATAGTTTCTATGCCATAGATAGATTTCAAAATCCACATACTTTATTCATAGTTTCTATGCCAGACATTTCTTACACCCAGTTCCCCCCATACCTGAACATGAGGAGTGATGAAAACCTCACCCTCCTTTTGTTGTCTCTCCGCTTTCGTCTCTTCGGTTTCTCTCAAGGCATGCCCTGCTTCCCTCTCTTCTCGCCTGTACGATAAAAAGAAATTCAACAACAAAGAGATGACAAAATGTAGAAGGAGGGAAGGGATCTAGTTCGGTAGAGGGAGAGAAGAAGGGGAGATTGGAGGGGATGAAGGGAGAAGAAATCGGCGTTAAGAGTGGTGGAAGCGGCGCGGAAATATTGTTGGCATCTTTGCAGCAACCTGGAAGGCATTGTTCAACCCAATCAGAAACATATATGCTAACAAAAAACGTATAAACAAAAAACGACGAGCATTAAAGTAAATCTGTGACGAACCTCATGCGGAACAACTTCAACTTGGTAAACCTATGGCCCGTTTTCAAGGGCAGAACTACCGTCTTGTGCATGATTTCGCAGAACGGAGGTCTTGTTTTGCGAAGAAGCAACCTATTTAGCAAGCATTAAAAAGGTTGAGGTAACAGAGTGGTTATAGAGTAGCTTCCATTTCATGAAAACGCGTATGATTTTGATGGTGGGACACATTGGGTTGTTGTTATTTAATGAATGAATGAATGGAGCATTGTTTGGAGTTTGAACCATAAGTGAACTTCTGCACCTACATTAATGGCTCTCGTTTGCATTAATGTTTGAATAACCTACCAAATAAAGAAAGGACGGGATATAAATGAAACCTACTTCATTTTGTGTGTTGTACAACTACTCAAGTTAAAAGTAAGAAAGATACCGGCGTGTAATAAATGGACGAGTTTCTTTGTATCCATGGCATTAATGAAACCTACTTGTTCATACACGAAATAAAGGGGGAGACCAGCATTGGATATGGTGTTGCTAATTGCATCGTATAATGGCCCTTAGTAGCAGCATCAATATTGCATTGTTTCCGCCTCTCATTCTGAAAAGGCGATATTGCCTTATAAAGGGGGCGATACGCACGTCGTCGAACCAGATTCAGATTTCAGGTGAAGTTTTTTTTTTCCTGTTGCACTTTCCTCCTTCTCTACGATCTGTAACCAATAGGCGATAGCCACTACACTCGTATCGTAGATCTCCCTTTCATACTCATATTTCCTTAAGCTCGTTTATTCCATTTCCTTTATTCTGCAATCACTTCTCTAGGGTTTCTACGAACCACTTCTCACGTCTTCTCATTTAACCCAAGATATATCTATCTCCATTGATTAATTGATAATTGTGCATTGCAATTCAATTGCAAACGATATTTTAAAACCTCCTGCTTCTGTTTCCTTTAAAAAATTTCAATTTTAATTTGAACGTTGTTTTTTACTCTTAACGTGTTGGCATATGAATGTGTTGTTGGATCTACTTTTCTGTAAATGGTGAATGATCGGTTTTGTTTACGAATAAGGACGTCATAGAGTTTGGTGTGCGTGTTTATCACTATTATTATTATTATTATTATTATTATTATTATTATTATTATTATTATTATTATTATTGTTGTTGTTTTTATTATTATTATTATTATTATATATTTTTGTCTAGTGGAATTGAATGTAAACAAAAAAAATCAAACACATATATTGTTAAAATAAAAAAAAATAAAAAAAATGAAATGGCTCGCAGAGGAAAAAGGTATTAGGAAAAGAATATCAAGTGCCAGGTGTCTGACCGACCATATCGGTTTTTGGCTATTATCATCTTCTTCATCTTGTCACGCTCTTCTTATGCTATGTTATGTTATGTTAGGGTTCTACCGAGTTAAAATTTCCTTTCAAAATCCCTTTCTTTCCTTCCATCTATCCATACGTGGCATTGATTATCATATTCAACCACTTTGCTGTGCATAACAATTCCTCTTCCTTATCACTGTAGTCTCTCTGGATAAGGTAAGGTACCTTGCTAATCTTGTATCTCACCCGCGCAATTCCCTTTCCTCGTTTATTCATCTTGCGCTTTTCTTGCATAAAGTTGTTGCTCCTCTGAACACCACTTCTCGCTTTTCTTGCGCTTTTTTTTAATTTTTTAGTAAGTCGGCGACGACGAGTGAGCACACCTAGTTATCAAATTTGGATATCAAACCGTCCTAATTTGAATTTCTAACTTTAGTTTAATGTTTTATTTGCATGTCCTAAATTCCATTTTTGGTGCTTGTTGAGCAGGTTCTATTCATTGAGTGGATTGGATAAAGTTTAAAGGCATAAAATGGCCTTTCTTTCCCATCAACCACAGGTACTTGTTGTTGGAGTATAAAATGTACATTATTTGTTTTAATTTCATTTTTTTTAGGTTAAGATGGCCTATCACTGCATTGAGTTTGCAATTCCCTTCCAATTTAATCCTCCAACTGCTATCAAGTTTTATGGCTATTAGTTATTATTAGGAAGGCTGTCAGATTCTGGATAGTAGTAATTGCAATGTCGGGTGATGGTTTATTGTTGTTGTCAAATGCTGCTGGAAAACCTTTGCCTGGCTTCTAGCCTTTTCAATGGTTAACAATAAAATTACTTTTCGTTGCTGAATGATGGTCTCAAAGTTTAGTTTCAATGCATTTTTGTCTATCCGGTAGAGTATTAGTAATTTAGTACTATCGTATCACATAGATGGTTTCCGGTGGCGAGGAATCGAGTATCATTATCATATCAATTTCAATACTTGGAGCAACGAATTTTCTTCCCAAATTTTGAAATATCCTAAATTCACCTTACTCAGCTCAGTCTATATACATCTCTAACTCTCACCAAGTCTTTCTTGATCTGAAGTTTAACAATTCCTATAATCCTTTTTAGTGGTTGTTGTGTGTTTGTTATAAGATTTTGCGTCGCAATCACAAATTTCCATAATGCTTTGGTATATTTACTATGGACTTGTTTTCCTGTCTTCAGGGTTTGTATGTGAGTAATGTGACTTCCTCCACCAGGCGTTTGTCATGGAGCAAAAGGCTGAAGTTGAAGCAATGTTTAACAAAACATCACATGATTGCAATGACTGACTGGCATCACCTATTAAAGCAGAATATCTGTTTAAGGTGGAGAATGTGTGTCCTTCTGGTGGAAATTAAATGTGGTATTTAAGTGTTTGGGTCACTTCAAGAAGTTTAGCTTAAAACTACTTAATGTCTATGATAGAAGTATCTTACAAGTTGTCCTATGATAAGAGTTAGTATAATCATATTTAAATTCAATGCTAAGAGTCTTCTTGAGCCAAATATTGAAATATATTGTATTTATTGTATTCTTCTCAAAGTAAGTGTGTTTTCCTCAAATAGTTTTCTTCTTTTTGTAGAATTGGAAGTTCGCATTATGCGAGTAAAATGATTTTTGGAATGTGAAAAACAAATTTCTGCTTGTGAACTTCACTTAAAACAAATGTTTGTTGAAGTGTTTATGTGTTTTCTTTTTTCTCTTTCTTCAAAAGATCAATATTAAGAATAACATTTATTGATTTCAATATTTCAATTAATTTCTTCAGTTGCATGCCCTGGGGATTTTGCAATTTCAGAAACATGCATGAATTGAATGCACGTAACCTTTTATTCCTTCTTCACATAAAGGGTTTATTGTTTCCAGTGTAGGGCCTCCTTGCTTTTGTGTATCCAAGCTCAAACCTTTGAAGACTTCAGGCTTTAGAGGAAGAACTCAATATGATGATTCAGGGACCAGGGCTAATCGGTTGAAGGCACCTAAGACCTCTGTTGGACTAGAGGAGAGTGGGGAAACCCACAATGTTCCACTTTCCTATGCATCTGAAGCAGGTGATAGCCTTGCAACGTCATCTGCTTTTGATAGACTCTTCAAAAGATGGCTGAGAATGTTGCACACACAACCATCAAGTCGAGAAGTGGAGGGTATTTTTGGAGAACCAACCCCTACAATTTTACCCGAATCTCTACAAATGGCTCACGATAACGAAAGAGGCAAAGTTTTGAAGGTGACATGGTCCCATTTTCTGGCACTAGATGCAGCAATTAAGATTCCTTTGCTGATATTGTAAGTATGGCGATTTTATAGTTATACTCTACAAATTATGCATCTTTGTGAAAGCAAGATGTGCGTGCATTTTTTACCGTACCAAATGCATGTGTTGTTGTTTGGTCTTTAAGTTAATTTACTTTTGTTGTTTGGTCTTTTTGAGTTAATTTACTGTCTGCTTGTCGGTTGTCACATTTAATTCCATCATATTCATGTGTTAACCTGGATGTCTTGGTTGTAGCAATTAAACTTTAGGTTAGAATTTATGGAGAAATCAAATGGAATGTATGACTTGCATACTATACTGCTTGGTCAATATAGTACTCCCTCCGGTCCTGCAGTTTTAGGTTCATTGAATAACTGATGTATCTGGCATGTATAGGCCAGACCAGATACATCAGTTATTCAATAAACCTAAAACTGCAAATTTTTCTTATAAGAGGGACCAGAGTTGTGACTGGCTTCTGCATCATTGTTCAACGTTTCTTACCTTTTAAATAATGTCAAGAGCAAATTATTGCACAATAATGCTTTTATGCGTCTAATCTTATCTTCTATCTGCAGTATTCCTCTCTACCTGGCTGTTAATGCAAAATATGGTGCTGAAGTTTCGAAGGAATTAACTCCTTTATGGGTTTTTGGGCCAATAATTGTGGCTCTACACATCATGATAATCCGTGGTCTGTGTGCACTCTATGCCTTTAGCTTCAATCAGACTGTCACAACACTTAAGAAATTGCCCTCTTACTGCATTTTGGTCAACAACTACATTTTTGGCGGCAAGCTCAAAGAACATATTGCAGCTTATCTTTTGCAGCCTATATTGAGCATAAAAGATATAGATTATAAGCAGCTAACTATAAGAAAATTGATAGAATTGCGAGAATGGATAGTTGATAAGTATCTTGATTATGTGGAATCGATATGGCCATATTATTGTCGGACAATCAGATTTTTGAAGACAGCTAATCTTATTTAGGTTTGAAAATATTCTTATGGGTAGTCTTCAAAAAGGTTAAGAAGAAGGTTGAAGGGAGGTGTCATTCTATACAATAGTATAGAAATTTTCCAATGAGATCTGGCCAACCCCATTTTCTGCTGGGGTTTTGAGCGAGTATGGTCACAAGGAAGTAAGCTCCTGATTCATGTTATTTCGAATTTGTTTTATTCATAGATTAGGCTTAAATTGATTTGTCATTGAATCAATGCTTATGATTCAAGATCCTATATGAGATTGATTCCATTCTGCAATTGCTCCGGTTAATTGCTGTGTATGATTTTATAGGTTGATTGTCAAATTTATAAGAAGATCGACAATCCAATTTAACTTTACTACAACCAAAATCTTTGTGCAATCTCTGTTCCTTAATTCATCCAGATGTGACAATTGAATATAAGAAATGAATGTCATTCATGTATAGGTTTAATGATCAAGTTTTATTTGATGTTCTATTCAACTGGACTTACTATTGTAAGGATTTTACTATGCAACTATTTTTTTTCCGTATAAACCGGGTATCCTCTGCGCGTAACTGCAGAGACTAATCTCTCGAGCCAGGTAGGATCACAATGGGCGGTAAAGCTCTTCCTCAATATATTTAACACTACTGTATGTTCAAGGTTGAATTCGAACTCAGAATTTTGGTTAAGCTAGAAGAGACCTCTATAATCTCATCTAAGTGCTCTTGGGTTACTACGTACTAAATAGCCACATAAATATATGTCAATAAATGTCACGAATACGCATTTAAGTCAAGGCTAAAACATTGAGTTTATACTAAACTCAAAACTCTGAAGAATTTGGAAGGAAAGATCTAAGGTTATTAAAGCTCCCTCCTCACATCTCTGAAGTGTTTGAAAAGAAGGATACATAGTAATTGAAATGACTCCTCCAAACCCTAAAGAATTTGGAAAGAAAGGTCAAAGATTATTAAGATGATATCACAATTACTAATTTGAAGATACTAGTATGAAAGATTATTTCACTAAGTATTAGAAGTATAGAATACAAGGTGATGAACAATATAATGACTACAAGGTGGTTTATAAAAACAAGTATTAGAAGATATTAAAACTGAGAAACCTCTAGCTAAGCGGATGACAACATCTCTCATTAACTTTTAATTGAAGGACCCAAAGTAATTTGGAAGAAGCTCATCATGTTCATGCTTGACCCTGTAATAAATAGCTTCTAGGAAGTGCCAACCGCTATCCCTAAAAGCTGCAATGAAGATCCACCAGAGGGAACCCCTACCACTTGTACTAGGAGAAAGCCTTTAACTCTTGTAGCATTGGTGGTGAAGGAGGAGGCTTGAAGATACTTCCTAGAGAGGAAGAACCTCTGAATGCCCCACCAAAACTGTCGACCAACCAACAATATCCCAAAAGTAAGTTTCTATGCCTCATTGTGTTGTTACTAGGGTCCATGTCGTATCATCAATAGAACAGAGTATCCCGGGGACATGACATTGTCAATGAGATCTCGGCAACTAATCAGAAGGGAGAGAGATAGAGGGGAAAGAGGGAGATACAGGGAGAGTGGAAGGAGATGATCCAAGTCCGTTTGGACCATTGTTGGCTACCTATGAAGTATCTCAGACTAATTCGCTCGTGTTTAGGATCATTTTTACACTGGCCAACACAGAGTTTGTCCACTACAAGAATCGAACTTGGGAGCTCCAGGTCGGCCCAGTGGGTGAGAAACAATTTTTTTTGGTTCGGACCATTGTTGGCTACTCAACGAAAGATTAATCTATGTTTGTGCTTAACATCATATTTTGCATTGACCAACACCGAGTTTGTCCATTGCAGAAATCGAACACGGGAGCGGTTGGAAACAATTGATCCAACATAATATTATTTTTTTCCATGAGAAAACTAGAACTAAGGTTGAACACATTAATTTAAATTTTTATATCTAAATAAAATTGAAACATGTATTTTTTACTTTAATTTTTTTATTTTGTCAATAATAATAATAATAATAAAGCTACATATCTATGAAGTTAAAGTGTATCATATATTACTAACAACAACCAATAAGTGTTGGTCCGAGTGGTAACTGGAATCGGATCTCACCGCAAGGTAAACTCCCATCAAAGCCAGATACACGTGGGTTCCGCAACATAGATGAGATGGTAGCCTAGATTTTAAAATGATGTTTATTTTGTTGAACAAAATAAGATGGTATAATTTAGCGAAAAATTATGTTTTTTTTTTGTATAAAAAATGATGTTTCTTTAAAATGATATCAAAAAATGAAGATTTTTAAAATGATGTTTTTTTGCATAAAAAAAATTAGGCTTAATTACAGTTTTGGTCCCTCTATTATGACAAACTCACGATTTTAGTTCCCAAACTTTTTTTTCACGAATTTAGTCTCCCTATTTTCCCAATTTCTAAAATCAAGGTCCCCCTCTAATTTAGTCAAACTTGTTGCTGAGTTGTCAGTCAATAAACCTATGTGGAAAGACATGCTGGCATGCCAACTTGGAATTTAAATTAAAAATTCTTATTTTAATTATAACAATTGTTTTTAGTCTATTTAATAAAATTCAAAATTAAAATAACAGTCTCAAAACCCATCACCCTCAACCCCATCGTCTTCGTCTGAGTTGAAAAAATGCATTGAAACACTATGAATACATCTTGCAGGCTAAAATTGAATCTTAAAATGTTTGAAAATCTAAAATGAAAAAACTGACGCAAAACCCATCAAACAATCTAAATTGAATCTTAGCATTGAATCCCAGAATTCATCTTGAAGGCTAAAATTGAAACCCATGATACATCTTCTTCATAATACTTGGCAAGAAGAACACGACAAGAAGAGAACACATCAAGAAGAAGTAAAACAAACTGGGTCTTCAACTATAGTTGGCTTTTGCGTTAATGGCGAATGGAGCAGAACGAGATGAAGAGTGTTAATGGCGAATGGAGCAGAACGAGAACGAGAGGAAGAAACGTTAATGGCGAATGGAGCAGAATGAGAGGAAGAAACGTGAACGCGTTACGAGCAGAGACAGTGTCTGTAGCGGCCATGGCTGACTGCTTTGGGGTTTGGCGGTAGGCTTTAGTGAAAACTAAGAAGATAGAAGGCGCGAGCTCTGAAGATGAAGAAAGGAGGCGCTCATGCGGTGGTGGTTGGTGGTAAGGTAACATCTGCAATACCCAGATGAGAAACTTATCAAAAATAAAATACCCAAATCAGAAATTAGGTTTTCAGCACAAAAGAGAAGACGATGGGGGTTGACGGTGATGGATTTTACGTCATTTTTGCTAAGGCATGTTTTTTTTTTTAATTTTGAATTTTAATAAATAGATTAAAAACAATTGTTATAATTAAAGTAAGAATTTTTAATTTAATTTCTAAGTTGGCATGCCAGCATGTCCTTCCAGATAGGTTTATTGACTCACAACTCAGCAACAAGTTTGACTATACTAGAGGGGACCTTGATTTTAGAAATTGGAAAAATAAGGGGACTAAATTCGTGAGAAAAAAAGTTTGGGGACTAAAATCATGAATTGGTCATAATAGGGGGACCAAAACTGTAATTAAGCCAAAAAATTATTGAAAAAATAATACCAAAAAACATTTACTGAAAATATATTCGAAAATGCTGGCTTGTTTGTTCTTGCCAAGAATTTACTCGTTCGTTCGTTAGACTGCGTTTTCAGTTTGGTCAGCAGCCCGGCCCCCTTCCCTTCCCCGCCTAAATATCCCCCCATCCACAGTTCAATGGTTTGGTTGATTGAGTGCAATTCAGCGTAGCCCCTTCACTTCCCTACGCCGCCGTTTCTTCATTCCTCATGGCTAATAGTAGTACTAGAATTGCTTCCTTTTTTTCTTGCTTGCCGCCTTCTCTTTCCTCTCCTTTCCAACGCACAAGACCTACTTCTCCCCAGGTACTCTACTTTCCACCATCTTATCAATTCACCGATTCTTTCCTCGATTTACCTTCTTCCCCCGCCTTTTAATTATTATTTGTGCTGAATTTTTCCAAATTCACAGTATTATTTTGCTTTTCAATTTTCATTGCCAGTAGTGCAGTGTATGGGTTGACTAAAAAATGACCTCTTTATCATTGATTATTATCTATGCATTTGTGGTTGATGAGTATTTCATTGTATTCTTTGTTTTCACTTGAGGCATTGTCCCAAGCTTCTAAGGGTTCTATATTGACTTGAGATATGGGCTTATAAGGTTTGCACAGGCTTCACGTTACAAGCTGATTTTGTGGAAATGAGTTAGACCTAAGCCCAAATTTAAGAATTATGATGCACTTGCTCACACTAGTAATATCAACCATTAATTTGCTGATAGATGGTTGAGATTATTTACTCTTTCCTCTTAATTAAGGTCTTGCTTTGAATGAGGTAAATCCTTATGCTAGTATGGGACCTAGATAGGGGTTGCTGCTGAGTTTTGCTTCATCAGTAAGGCTTGGAAAAAAATTGGAGCTCTGAAAATAATCATTGACTATAAGGACAGAGAACCAACTTCCTCCAATTACAAAAAGTAATTTGATTATTTAGTCATTTGTCTATCTAGGTTATGGTCAAATGAAGAAGGCATGTAAAGAAATATCTTAATATCCATTCACTCTTTGACATTGTGAATTGATGCTAAAATCTCCACTCTTTAACAGCCTTGTAACCCTAATAAATTTTATATTAAATTAACAGTTATGCCAATTGTGTATTTTAGTGGCATTGAAAGAAGAAGAAAAAATAAAGAATAACTGTTGAATATGTATTTGAATATCTGATCTTTCTATAAAACATTTTAAGATAATAAATTCACACTGCGATCTTCTTAAATCTATGAAGGATGTATGAAATGAGGAACTTCGTTTTCTATTTGTTTAGTCCACCATTAGTAATGTTACCGACTGAATAATATCAATAACCAATTGTGTTGTAAGCTTGAGGAATGAATTGAGTTGAATTTGTGCGGCACTGCAGGGAAAAATGTGATGCATTAGTTGTAAGGAGGTTATGGGGGATAGAACTAAGTGGTATTGATTTGGTTTGGGTGCTACTTGGTATTCAGTTAAACTTTTAAGTTATTTCTCATTTGGTATTTGGTTTGATGAGTTTCCTAGCCGTGGTTTGTTTAGACAAATGCTGAATTTCAGTTAGTCTGCTATCCTCACTTATTCTTTCAGCTTTCCTATAGTTGTTAATTGTTTATCTTAGATACAACAGGAACAATAAGTTGCTACAACACTCAAATGGAATGCATAGACCTGATGTCAATGGAAGCATACATTAAAATAATTTCCCTGCATAAATTTGATCAGCGAACAGTGTTTGATAAAAATTCACGTGAGAAAAAATTGGGAATCTGTTTTATAGTCAGTTGCTCAAAGCATCGAATCTCATGGGAGCTATAATTTATTGCGCCTATATTCTTCTTTGTATTTATCACTTTTATGAAAATTCAGTCTATGGTGTATACAGTTTAATGTTTTATCAGTCGGTTAATCTCAGACATAGATATTGCGTGCTATAGACTTAATGACCATATATTTTTTTGTTTCCTGAAAATTGATGATGATACACAGGACATGTATAAAATTTTCCAGTTTCTACTTTGCTTTTGTGTTAGATTTTTAAACTCCAAATCAAGTAATTTATGTGATTTTCTACTTACATTGTTTCTTTTCATTTAATATTCAGTTGAGCTTATCACGAGGATTGTTTGGCAACCAGATAACTGGTGCTCAGCTGCAGATATTCCCTAAAGGTGGCTTGCTTATTTATCGGTTGTTTCTTGAACTTCCACATTCTGCATTAAGTGTCTAACTCAATTGCCTATCCTTTAAAGATACAGCAAATTTGTTATGAATTCTTGAATAAATCTGTTAGTTATAAATTTGGAAAAAAAATTAGCATTAATTGCGGCTCATGTGTGGATTAGGCCTTTGGGGTTTGAAAAATTGCAAATAACAGCTAAACTTCACACTTAGTGTCAAAACCTTCTTTAAGAAAACCATTAACTATGCAATTTCCCCACCATTTTTTGTCACGTGACAGTTCCATAGATTTTCAACACTTTGCTTAATGGGTTTTTTTGTTGCGTAAGTTGAAGTTTGCAGGGGTCATATGCACCCTTCAAATCTTAAGGTCTGGTTTACACATAAAGCTGAAGAGTGTGTGCTGCAGCTCGACCACTATTTTATATGCACTCCTCTGAATATTTGTATGTTAACATTTTTTTATATATGTATTAGTATCATGGTTAGACAAATCATGCCAGTTTAAGTTTATAAATGGAAAGCCAGAGTTGAAAGGAAGGTTCCAGAAACAGCATAATGCTCCTCTTGTTGTCTCTGAGGATCAGACACAATTCGGTGAGCTCGAAACAGCTGCTTCAGTACCAGAAAACAACGACGACATTGCTCAAGACATCCCTCCTGCTAGCAACTCATCTGTTAATTTATCAGGGAGTAATGGAAAACCGGGATTAGTATCATTTTATAACCGCCCACACGGAAGGGATACTGAATTTTTTTTATCAAATTCAGAGAAGAGTCAAAACAGCATATTATGGTTTATGGGCCCTGCAGTCCTTGTTGCTTCTTTCATTTTTCCTTCACTCTATTTGCGTAAATTGCTTTCCATCATTTTTGAAGACTCTTTGTTGACAGGTAAATTTTCTCTGGAAGACTCTCTTGTGTTTGTTCATTTTAAGTATTTTATGCTCTCTTGCTTTGACTGCGACAAACTGTATATCTTACTCAGTTACTCTTTATATGTGGAGTGTTTTCTATAATTCGGATGTTCTCCTTATTAAGTCTGTAGCATCTCCTTGAATTGGTATGGATAATCATTTGATGATGAAAAACTTCTTTTCATCGTCATGAAAAATTGATGATGAAACTCAGTTTCCCTTGTTCAAAAGGGGAACTGATTTTATTTGGGGATGTTGGTAAGGGATGATGCTAGGGAAAACATCTTGCATGATCAGAACTTGGATATGATGCTCCTTGGATTTGTTTGACTAGATGGATGGCATAAATCATTGGGTTATTGGGCAGGGCAGAAATGGAGATTGAATTATACTGACACATAATGGGTGATAAATTTTGCAACTTCAATACCAATATCCTATAAAACATTTACATTAGTTGAGGGTGATTGTGGGGTGGCAGGGAAATAGTTTGTAATTAGTGTAATTCTTGTGAGTTACTTGCTACAACATTGGTAGTTGTGAGTTACCAATATCCTCAAACACTAAAATGATCAATCGCTTGCTATAAATAATTTTGTTTCATTATTTGCTAGCTCTGATTTTTGCTGTCTTCTCTGAACACTGAAATATCTTCTTTCTTCATCTCCAGATTTCCTCATATTATTCTTCACAGAAGCAATTTTCTATGGCGGTGTTGCTATATTTCTTTTTCTACTGGACCACTTATCGAGACCCGTGCAATTGGATACGGCAGCGAAAAATACCAATTCTCTGCCCCCTCAACTGGGACTGAGAATCTCTTCTGTTGCTACCCTGGTGCTTAGTCTTGTAATTCCCATGGTCACTATGGGTTTGGTCTGGCCATGGACTGGCCCTGCAGCCTCTGCAACTCTTGCTCCATACCTTGTCGGCATAGTTGTTCAATTTGCATTTGAACAGTATGCCAGATATCGAAAGTCACCTTCATGGTCTGCTATTCCATTAATCTTTCAAGTAAGGACAATCCAATCCCAGTTGATTACTTTTCTGTACTTTGTCTTACTAGTAAAAAGAGTGAATATAATAAAGTAAATTTATCTGGTTTTACCTAATTGATTGTCTAAAGTAACATTTTGATTATCTGGGTTATAGAAATTATTAAACTTTGATTTTGCTTAGTTCTCTTTGTTTTATTGGATTGAATAAACTAAACATTTCAAATGTTCTTATGATCCCCTTTTTCAAATTTAGCATTCATATAAAGAACTAATAAATTGTTATTAACAGGTATATAGGCTGCACCAACTAAATAGAGCAGCACAACTGGTGACAGCTTTATCATTTACGGTTAGAGGAGCTGAGATGACCTCTCACAACATGGCTATAAACAGCTCTTTGGGTACCCTTCTAAATGTTCTGCAACTCCTTGGTGTGATTTGCATTTGGTCCCTATCAAGCTTTCTCATGAGATTTATACCTTCTGCTTCCACAACAATGCAATGAAGAATTTCTTACAAAGATTGTTAGTGGTTAACAATGTCATCTAACGCATCAAAGCACCCCGATTAATTTTTGGGCAGAATATCTCGATCTACATTTTTTGGCGATGCAAACTGTTAAAGTTAATTGGACTTTTGGACACTAATCCCCTGACTTATCTAGACTAAAATGATGTTTTTCAAGAATTGGTAATGAGGACTTTGGGGACTAGGACTCCGTGCAGTCTTATGAGACTCTGCATCATCCTGCATTTTGTTAAAATTTGTTTTTTTTACTAGTATCATTCAAGTGTTGTCCAAAAAATTGGCCTAACTTTAAGACGCTGCAATCATAAGCGACGGGGGGATCATGAACCTGCGGGTATTTATATCTATCTCCTCTTTCAGTTTTTTTTTAAGACAAAATAATTCAAGAGCCATGATGCTAAATTGAGGGCATCCTATGGTTCGTATTTAGGTAACTGCATGAGGCAGTGACTGGAATCATAGTTCAAAGTAAATAGAGGAATATTTGCTTTTCTGCGTATGGCAAATTAAGAACAATTAGACTATCAAACTATATATATATATATATATATATATATATAGACATATTAGTATAATAATTATTTTTATAACTAGATTGGTCTCTGAACTAGTAAAGATGCCAGTTTAATGTATAATGGCACAATTGTGATTAGAATGTGGTTTTTTTATGGCTTAAATATGTTTTAGGCCCCTGCAAATTTTTTTTTTTGTTAAAAGCCCTTGCAAAATGACATATTTTGTTATAAGCCCTTCTATGACTAAAATGTTAGCATTAACATAGAATGCTATGATTGCTGGATATGTTGAGAAGGGCTTATAACAAAAATTTTCATTTTGCAAGGGCTCTTAACAAAAAAAAAATTGCAGGGGCTTAAACCAAAACACCCTATATTTGCAGGGGCCTAAAACATATTTAAGCCTTTTTTTATTACAAAGAACTTTTTTTTTGACTTTTTTATTATAAAGAATTGGTATTGATTAAATAATACTTCTAATTTTTTAGTAAAATATACATAATTAATTCTACTATATTATTCATAACTAATATTCGAAGTATATATACTAATTCAAACCAAACTCATGTTCCTCACTGTTGGTTGCCTTATCAATTTCAACGACATGTGGACGTCGGTTCTCGGGCTTGAATCGGGTGTGACCAGTGATAGTGTATGTGCGTGGTGTTTATTTGTCATTTCATCGTAGACAAAAAAAAATTCAAACCAAACCCAAGTAAAAGCATAATACCAAAAAAAATGCTTAAAGGAAGTTAGCCACAAAACTAAATAGCAACTGGGATACTCCATCGTAAAAAGTAATCAATTTGTTTGTTTGAGATGAGATTGTTATGGCTTCCCAAAGCGAAACAATGTTGAATTTGGCTTTCCAAAGTAATTTCTTTAAGCTCTTCTATTGCTACTACAAAATTCAACTTAACGTAGCATTTGAGGTGAAAACGGTCTTACACAAACAAACTCCAAGACTTCATCTGCTCTATATTTGGGAATGGATTAATTATCTCCCAAACCCAAAACTTTACTGTGCAGAGAGAGAGAGAGAGAGAGAGAGAGAGAGAGAGAGAGAGAGAGAGAGAGAGAGAGAGAGAGAGAGAGAGAGAGAGAGAGAGAGAGAGAGAGAGAGAGAGAGAGAGAGAGAGAGAGAGAGAGAGAGAGAGAGAGAGAGAGAGAGAGAGAGAGAGAGAGAGAGAGAGAGAGAGAGAGAGAGAGAGAGAGAGAGAGAGAGAGAGAGAGAGAGAGAGAGAGAGAGAGAGAGAGAGAGAGAGAGAGAGAGAGAGAGAGAGAGAGAGAGAGAGAGAGAGAGAGAGAGAGAGAGAGAGAGAGAGAGAGAGAGAGAGAGAGAGAGAGAGAGAGAGAGAGAGAGGGAGAGAGAGAGAGAGAGGGAAGGGGAGAAAGAGTTGAATGGTAGAAATTTAACACTTGAGAGTGTCAAATGAAAAGTCCACTTGAGAGAATCTCCTCACGTTTTAAACTATATATTTAGTTGAGAGAAAGACGAAGATCCCATTATACAATGCTTGCTAGTAGGGGTGTGCAAAAACACCGGGACACTATATTCATACCAAAAACCATACCATTCTCTTTAAAAAAGCCCATATTACTTTTTAAAAAATCCATCCCATTTTTTGTGGTAAAACATTAGGTAAACCGGTAATCCATTTCTCAAAACCGGTACCTTTACTGGTGTATCAAAAATAAGCATTTCCTGTCATTTAGCTTTCTTTCAAATCCCTTGTCTCATCACCTTCCTTTCTCTCATCAGTCTACTGTAACTAAAAAAATTGTTATTATCTTCACCGCCTGTGCAAAGCTCTGTTTTTCTCATCGTTCATCATGTCTCACCACCTGCTGCCCAAGGAAACCATCACCGCCTATCGCCGGAACTTCGCACCACCTCATCTCATCGCTCCTCCCAGTGTCTTCCAGATCTGTTTCTCTCTCAAATCCTATTCGCCCTCTTCCAGATCTCTCTCTGCTGGCCTCTCCTTCTCCCAAATCTGTCTGCCTCTCTCTCATCCTCTGCTGGCTTTGCCTCTCTCTCATCCTCCACTGACCTCATCCTCTCTCTCTCTCCCACCCTTGCACGCGTCTCTCTCTGCTTTGCTTAATGAACTGAAGTTTTCTAGAGCCTTTTACAAATTGTTAATTCTCTAATTCATTAATAATTTGTACCGGTTATTTACCGGTTTTAAACTGGATTAAAACTAGTTCACAAATTTAAACTGGTATATGCAAAGTAGTAAACCAAAACCAAATTTTAAGAGTGGTATGGTACAGTATGGTGTGGTTTATGTACCACGCACATCCCTACTTGCTAGGTTATTTTTCACATATTAAAAAAAACGGAAAAACAATTTATCAAATTAGTCTTATTACATTGAAAATGATGCAATACACACTTGAGGTGTGCGCTTATAAAAAAAACACTTGAGGTGTGCTAGCTTTGTGGTAAGAGCTTAGCCCTCAAAGTGCTAAGTTCAAATCCCTCCACTTTGAATAATAAAATTCCTCCCTTCCCAGTATTTTTTTAAAAAAAAAGATGCAATACAACACCAAAATTTTAAAAAACACTATTAAACATAAAATTGAAAAAATATAACTAAAGGGGGTATTTTAGATTAGGATTTTGAAAAACAATTTTGACAAAAAAAATGTTGTGGATTTTAAAAGACTACTAGAAGCATACCCGTGCATACTCACGGGTAATGTCATATTCTTTGTATAAATAGACTCAGTTAGAATTCAATAACAATACATTTTTCAAGTTGATAAGAAACGAAGTTTCATAACTTTAGAATATTTTTTTTCAATTGACATTTTTTATCATTACGAAATACATATCAGTAATAAAATTATACGAACAATATATAGCATTTTCTCGTTGTAACTCAAATATAGAATATAAAATAATTATTCTGACAATATGTAACATTCCACCATAAAAAATTAATAGTAATGAAATTATAGACACATGTAATGTTTACCCGTTGAAACTAAAAATTAAAATATAAAAAATAATTTTTTTCGAAAATATCTTGTATTTTATTGTCGCGGCTCAAAAGAAAAATGTCCATTTATAAGAAATAAAGACATTCATGAAAACAAATATAAAAATTGATTATATCAACAACGCGTTACGTTTCCCCGTAAGAAATCAAAAATAATGAAATTGTATCAATAACATGTAATGTTTACCCGTTAAAGCTCAAAAGAAAGATAAACAAAGATTTATAAAAAAATATCCATTTATATAGTAAAGATATTTTTCCGTCCAATATTTTAAAAATGGGTAGTTTGGTATGTTTGCTAATGGTTAAATTGATTAAATAGATAATCGAGAAAGATAAGAGTGAGAGAGAGAGGAAAAAAGTGGGTTTTAAATGTGAAATAAAAAAATTGAGATAATGTGAGAAATGGAACCCGCAAAGATAAAAATTGAGATAAAATAATTAAGAATGACATATTTATCCTCAAAAATTGAGTTTTAGAAATGGGTAGTTTGGTACTTTTGGTAGTGGTTGAATTGATTAAATAGATAAATAGAATAGATAATTGAGAAAGATAAGAGTGAGAGAGGGAAAAGAGTGGGTTTTAAAGGCTAAAGTGCTCCCGAGGTCCCTTATCTTTATTTAAAGTAACGAATTAGTCCTTTATGTTTTTTTTGTCCCAAATAAGTCCTTTATCTTTCAAATTTTTGACATATAAATCCTTTTCCGTTAATAGTGCTGATTTATGTGCCAAAAAAAAGGATTTATGTGTTAAAAATTAGAAACATAAAGGACTGATTTGGGACAGAAAAGGATTTATGTGTCAAAAATTTAAAACATAAAGGACTGATTTGGGACAAAAAAAAAGATAAAGGACCAAATCGTTACTTTAAATAAAGATAAGGGACCCCTGGAGTACTTTAACCGGGTTTTAAATGTTAGATAAAAAAATTCAAGAGATAATATGAGAAAATGAGACCCGCAAAGATACAAAATTGAGATAGAATAATTAAAAATGACATATCTATCCTAAAAAGTGACTTTTAGAAATGCGTAGTTTGGTGTTTTTTCTAGTGGTTGAATTAATTAAATAGATAATAATAAATAGATAAATAACTAATTTAGAAAGATAAAAGTCACTACAAGAATAAGCCCCGTTTCCTGCGAAACTTTCCGACGAACTCTTATTCGTCGCAATTTCCGACGGATTTCCGACGAAAAAGTCGTCGCAAATGCTTAGCAGAAGAGGCGCTAAAATTCCCGCTCAAGTTTGCGACAAAGTTGTTGTCCGTCGCAAATTTCCGACGGATATTTTCGTCGGAAACGTCAAAAAGTCCGTCGCAAAGTAATTGATCCAAAATTAAATGGGACCTCATCCCACGAAAGTCTCATTTCACGCATCCACTCTCACTTCTCTCTCAGTCTCTGCCTCCGTCTCGTCGTCGTTCACCTTCCATCTCTGCCTCCCTCTCGTCTTTCACCTTCCATCTCTACCTCCGCCATTGCTCACTCCGCCGCTCACCACCACCAAATACACCACGCGTTCATCAGTTTCCTTCTTTCTCAGACTCCCTCTCCCTCTCTGAACTTCCCTCACGCTGCCCCCTCCCTCTCCGCCTCGGGCGCTGTCTTCTTCTTCTTCTTCCTCAAGCGCTGGCTTCTTCTTCTTCCTCAGGCGCTGTTTCTCTCGCTTCCCTCTCTCAGTCGCGAAACAGTGAATCGCAGAATCGGTCCCCAATTTCTTAGTGAATCGCGAGCTTTCTTCTTCTTCTTCTCAGGTTGTTTCTTCTTCTCTTCTTTGATGATTGTTTGATTTGGGGAAAATTGTTCAATTTCTGCATGAATTGAAAACCCTAATTTCTGATTTTTTTTAAATTGGAAACCCTAATTTTTTTTTTAATTTGAAAACCCTAATTGTTCTATTTGTTGTTATGTTGACATGAATTCAGGGAGTTTAAGGAAGCCAACAAGGTGGGTTGTCCTGTGGACTGCTAACAGAGAGGTATAGCAAATCTGGTTGTTTCTAACTCACTGGGGTTGTTACAACTTTATTTGGTATTTTCCCTAATAAGTATTATTGTTTGTTGCAAATATTAGCTTTGGAATGCTTCTCAGCTGGAGATGGTTCACTATGGTAAAATGCATGGTTTTATACGGGTATTGTGTTCAAAGTTATAACTACTATGAAATGTGTTCTTGAAATAGTATATTTTTGAGGGCATTATTGTGATAAAAGGTAGTATCTTGTGAAGCTTGAAATTAAATGTTGCTTGAAATTGTGGCTGAAAGTGTTATTGTGGACTGTGATTCATACTTGATTTCATTGTTTAACCATGCTTGCTTGCTAATTACCCCTTAGTTTTGCCGTTTGCTTGTAATATGTCAATGATTGATGAAAAAATGATGGCATGTGTTGGAGTCAAGTGAAATTATGGTACTCACGGTATAAGTTGAGAATTGGAGAAGATCTGGTTGCATAGAATAGGGAGATAACTCTTCAAGGTAGCTGAAAAAAAACTCGTTTCTCTATTTAGTACGAACCACATCACTCTATGGTCTTTGCTGCTGTCTTGATTAGTTCTTGAACTACTCTGGTGCAATCCTAATCTGCTTCAATCCTTATGGTAGTGAAGTATGTTAAGTGCTAAGTTGATTTCTCTATATCTTGAATTGTATTATGAGTTTAGAACCAGTGATAAGCTATAGATTATTATCTATCTGTATGTTTGAAATCTTGAGAGTGTAAAGGTATAAACTAAATCTTATAACATTTCCTGTTTAATGATCCTTGATTTTCTATTTCTTGTATGTGGTGTTAATCAAATTGATGTTTTAATCATGGGAATCACTGTATATGCCTATTTAATAAGAATTTGTTATGAACAATAAATTATGTGAATGATATATGTTTGGTGTGGTTATAATTAAGTTGGGGTGAGTGTAAGGTGTAAGTCATATGGTGTTAGTTCTAGCAATTATATCGACATTATCTTATTTGATTTATTGCAATCTGTTTTACTTCAGCTGTTGTTGGTAGTTCATACACTAGGGATCAATGAAACTCAGAAATGTGTGTTTGGTTAACTAGGAATAATGGTTTGAGAATGGTTTTCTTAAGCGCTCCTAGCTTTCTGTTCTAATTGTTTCTCTTTTTGCTTCTTTTCTTTCTCTTTATTTAGAGTTTGGATGTCTTGTTGCTGATGTGATATAGGTTGTGCTGGCCATATTTCCTTGCAGTGAATCACAGTGTGTGAGTCACAGTGAAGAGATTAACTGAAGTATTCTTTCATCAATGAAGAAACCAGAGATTCGTTAACTACAGTAATTCTGGTAATTATTACTTGTTTTTTCTTGTGTATTTTCTCTGTTACAAATTTTTATTGATATAATAGTAGATGAATGAAGTAGATAATTGTTGGGGTTCTCTGTTTTGTGCTTTGATCTGTTTCCTTTGGCCTATGGTTTATAGTAGTTTTTTCAGTTGTATTATAGCTTCCTTCCACTGTTAGAATCAATTAGTCATTCTCTACTTCTATTTTTGGTTTGAATCAAAACCCTAACCCCCTATTGTGTATCAGTTTGAATCTTTCGGATCTATGTAACTTGTAGGTTGGTGTGAACGATGGATCCAAGTAACCCTTCACTGGAAGCGGAAGGACTTGATGCAGGACACCAAAATGGTGTCCATGAAGAACTGTCTAATTCTGCAAAGGATGATAGTGTTGCTTCAATTTTAGACCCTGTTGTTGCTGAAATTACAGAAACTGTATCTCCAAATGGAAATGTTGAGAATTTCAACTAGTTGGATAGCACTGCAATTGACAATTTGTCTATTGTCGAAAGCAAAGAAGGATCAAATGACAAATTAGATGAAAACAACGTTACCATTTCTAAGGTGAGAGGAGTTTACTTTTTCCCCTTGAATGGGTTCATCAATTTATTTATTCTTTTTGAATATGTTATGTGTTTTCTAAATTTTAGGAAGAGGAAGTGGAAAACATAGATGAAACAAAGCAATCAAAAACGCGAAAGGGTCCTGTCAAGAATAAGAATGCAAAGCTACCAAGTCCTAAAGGTGTTCATGCAAGTTCAGTGAAAAGGAGCAAAGATGGAAAAGATGGAGAAGCAGCATCTTCTGTTTCATATGGTACTTCCGCTTTACCCTAAATTTGTTATTGAGGGTAATGTATGATTCTGGTTTACCCTGGTTTATCCTTAATCCACTTATAAGTCTAACTGCAGAAGACGCCAAACCTCAGAGTGGGGACAATGCCAAATTATGGATTCAGCTTCCATCCAATCAACTTTCTTACACGGAGAACTTCCTAGACATGCTTGATTCTTTGTATGTCTTGTGTTATTTTTAGGTGTGATTGATTATTTGGAATAAGGCTGCAAACTTTTTTTCTTAACTTTTTTTTCATTGCTTTATGATGTTTTGCTTTTTGTACTCAAATAAAAATCATTTTTCCCCAAGAAAACTATAACTTGATCTTAGAATGTGTTATCCTTACATGTTAAGCCCCATATGATAAGGATAAGCCCCTATTTGATTGCTTGTGAGTTGTAACTAGTGAAACTTGATAACAAAGTATAGCACTTAAAGTTACTCAAATCACTATGGGATAGATGGTTTGAAGGGCCTTAAGATTTACAAGCATGTGGATGTTGGATACTTTGATTTGAAGCCGTGTACCAATTGCAATGGGAATAGGATGTGCATGTTAATCCATAAAACCGACTCTATAACTGAAGAAAATGTTTGATGGCATTGAAAGATCTCAATTAGAATTTACTACTTGTCAATAGCTTGGTGGTGGAGGCATCTTTGTACCAATGCTAATCCTCATTATTGGCTTTGATTTGCATTGATTCTCAGTTTTGTTTTCTCAATGCTGTGTTTGTTTTTTCTTTTTCAGAGATTAGACCTTACACCGAAAGCGGAGTGAAGAAGTGGAGGTGCAGTGAGGTATAATCTACCCCTCTTCTCTCTCGTTGTTGTGATTCAAGATGTATCTCATATGTTAATTGTACCGAACATGAGTTTACTGGCTGGTTTACATGAGAATATGTTTTCTTACTATGGTTTTCTTAGAACATCAGAGATATTGAAGATACATTTGAAAGTTTTATGAATTGATGCATTCTGATCATCATCTTCTCTTTTGTTCTTTTGGAGTGTTGTGGTCTTAATTCGCACTTCTTTTCAGGCCCAAGACAAACCTGCTACTGTAAGCATATCATCTCTATTGACTTCACGACACCTCTCACAATGTGTTATGGTCTTAATCCTAACTATACTATGGAGCAGTGGCCTGGAAGAGCTTCTGACTATACTAAGGTAGACTCTTAATCCTAATTAGATTTTTGTCAAAAAAAAAATCCTAATTAAATAAAGCAACAACTCATGGGATAGGATTTTGTTAAGAGTGTTTACCATGGTTAAACTAATCTTAAAATGACAGATCAATACAATGTTCCCCTTACCAATCCCACATTTTTGTGCTGTTATTCATATGCCATAATTTCTGTGAATAATCCAGAGACTGCATCTGAAAATGGCGTCGTGAAGGAGCAAGTGCAGCCTACACCTACAAAGCAAGCATCCAATTCCAATGGGAGTAATGAAGACCATTCACTACAAAAAGCAAATATGTACAAAACTCTCAGTGAGGCTGCCATTGTGTATGAACATGGAGCTGATGTCGAGGCACTCATGCCAAAGCTGCGAAGATTTGATTACTTCACACTGCCTCGAATACATGAACTAGCGGCCAAGGAAAGGGCTGAACCAGGATTCTGTAGTTATGTCAAAGACTTTGTGGTTGGAAGGCAAGGTTATGGTAGCATCAGATTTTTGGGTGAGACAGCAGATGTAAGAGGACTTGATCTCGAGTCCATTATTCAGATGTAAAAGGACTTGATCTCGAGTCTATTATTTGTCTCTTGTTATAGTTGTTTGAATTGAGCCGTTGATGCAAAATATCACACCATTAGGCCTTGAAATTAGTCTGGTTTTATTAGTTGTTAAACTCATTTGTAAAATTGATCATCAGTAGCGATTCTATAATTGTCTTTGTAATTCTCTCTTTACTGTTGACTTTCTTTAGTTGCTTCAGTTTGATGCCTGCTAGTATATAATTCCTTTAATCCAATGAAATGCTTATTTAGCAATTGAGCTTTTAGTTAATAGTTCATTGTGGTTGAAAAAAGTTTGCATAAAGGATTTTGATTTTTTGATAATTACTAGTGTATAAGAGAATAGATTGCAATAGAAGTTTGGTTCAGTGAGGGTATAAGGACGACTATTGGATTTAATTTTTTTTAATTTTTTTTAAAAATTTCCGACGGATTTCCGACGGATTTGCGACGAAAATGTGTCAGCTTTTGCGACGACTTTGCCACGGATATTTGCGACGGGTTTCCGATGACTTTGCGACGGAGACATTTGCGACGAAAAAATCCGTCGGAAACGATTTGTGACGAACGATTTTGCGACGACTTTTTGTCCGTCGGAAAGTTCGTCGGAAACGTCAATTTCCGACGAAAATCGTTGCATTTGCGACGAAAATTGCCGTCGGAAATCGCCGATTTTCTTGTAGTGAGTGAGAGAGAGGAAAAAAAATTGGGTTTTAAATGTGAGATAAAAAAAATTAAGAGATAATGTAAGAATGTGGGACTCGCAAGAATAAAAAGTGAAATAGAATAATTGAGAATGATAAATTTATCCTCGAAAAGTGAGTATTAGAAATGGGTAGTGTCTTATTTTTTATAGTGGTTGAAGCAAGGTAATCAAAACCGGACCGGACCGGACGGTTCGACCGGTTGAACCGGACCCCTATCCGGTCCAGTGGAACCCCAAAACCGGATTGCATCAGAACCGGGGCAAGAACCGAAAAACCGCCCCCGAACCAGGAAAACCGGCAAGAACCGGCGGTTCAACGGTTGAAGGCGGTTCTGAGAAAAAGCTTTTTTTTAAAATTGTTTGGTGTTCTATGTGGGGATCAAACCCCTTCCCTCTCTGTACAAGTTTAAAATATTAACCATCAGAGCAACCACGTTATGTTGCCACTTATCTGTAATATTATGTATATAACCATTCTTCCTTTTATTTCTAACAAAAACCATTTTCCCTAATAATTTTATCTATTTACCATTTACTTTTATACTTATATATGTGTTATTATATATTACAAATATATCTTAACTATTTAACATCTAATATTTTGTATTACATTCTATAGACTTTTGATTCTATATATTTATTGATTAGAATATTATTAAATATGAATAATTATTATTTTTTTTGAAAATATTGACTTATAATATCATATATTTTTCTATTTCTCATATTATTTTAATATAAAATTTATTCATACCAGATATGTTCTTGTATTATTATGAGTATTATGGTTTTTTATTATTTTTTATCCTTTATATATTTAATAAAAATATTAAATAATATATTTAATTAATTCTGGTTGAACCCTCGATTCAACCGGTTGAACCCAAGAACCCTTGAACCGCTACCTCTTCCGGTTCAATGTCCGGTCCGATTTTGATTACATTGGGTTGAAGTGATTAAATAAATAAATAATTTAGAACCGGTTAGTTTGATATTTTCGGTAGTGGTTGAGTTAATTAATTAAATAGATAATAAATAGATAAATAATTGATTGATATAATGAATAAGACAAGTTAGTTGGTAGTAAAAGATAACTACTAGAATGGAGATGGTGGATAAAGGAAAAACAAAAATTGAAAAAGTAACAAGAGAGTGGGGATGAGAGAGGAGGGGGGAGAAAGTAAAAGAAAAATTGAAAAAGTAAAAATGGGAGGGAGATGAGGTGATTTTTGTAAAAAGAGAGAGAGAATAAAGTACTTTATTTTAAAAGTTAGAGAATATAAAAGATTGATTTGAAAGAAAAGAGAGAAAAGTTATTGGCACAACTTTAGAAAAAAGTGAAAGAAAATAAGTGATTAAATAGAATTTTCCAAATTTACCCTCAAAGTAGTAAAAAATCAAGAGGGCAAATTAGTAATTGTATCAACCCAAGATTTATTTTGTCCCAAGAAGGTAGCTCAATTGGCGAGCTAAAGGATAAGTGCACCAAATGTAGAGCTGTCAATGGGCCGGGCTCGGGCCGGGCCGGGCCGGCCCATCGGGCCAAAAAACGTGTATGGGCAGGGTCGGGCAAATTTTACGGCCCGAGCCCGCCCAACACCGGCCCATGGGCCAACGGGCCATTATTTTTAAAATTATTTTTTTTAATTCTTTAACTAATTAATCATATTTACTACCGACACACTAATTACAAGATGAATATATATCCAATGATGAAAGGTTGAAAACTTGCTTCTTTAACAGTGTAGATTACAATTTATTCCAGTGTAGATTGATTATTCATATCTTTAACAATAACACACACACACCACACAACACAAGCAAACAAGAAAGAACGCAAACAGTAAAACACACACAACACACGGGCCATTACTGTACTGAGTTTGCATTTCTTTCTATTTTTGTTTTTTTTTTACTTTTTTAGATGGGATGGAAAAGGAATGTGAAAACCGAAGCCCATCGGACTGACCCGGCCCGATAATATCATCGGGCCCATCGGGTCGGGCCAAAAAAGATACCGTTAATTTTGGGCTACTATTTTTAGAGCCCAGGCCTGCCCAAAAAATCGGGTCATTGGGCCGGCCCAATGGGCCGGGCCCAAATTGACAGCTCTAACCAAATGAGTGTAAGAATGAGGTAACAGGTTCAAACTCGGGAAACTGGCATTCCGCCACCCCACTAACATTGCCTATAAAAAAAATCCAAAATTTTCTTAAATAGTTAATTGATTGATTGATGCAGGAAGTAAATGTAATGATTTCATAAGACTTAAAAGAATCTTGTGGTTGAGTTTTTATTAGACTTATGTCATTCAAAAGTCTCGTGGATGTTGGAGTTAGTGTTGTTAAAAAGTTGTGGTGTGTTATTAATATTATATAATAGGCTTAATTACAGTATTGGTCCCTCTATTATGACTAACTCACGATTTTGGTCCCTAAAGTTTTAATTTGACGATTTTGATCCCCTTATTTTCTCAATTTGTAAAATCAAGGTCCCCCTCTTAATTTGGTCAAAATTAAAACTGACTTTGACCAAATTAAGAGGGGGACCTTGATTTTACAAATTGAGAAAATAGGGGGATCAAAATTGTCAAATTAAAACTTTGGGGACCAAAATCGTGAGTTAGTCATAATAGGGGGACCAAAATGCGTTTTGTTAATTCTTTATTAAAAAGTTATTCTGAAATTATTTGTTTGGTATTAAAAAGTTGTTCTAAAAAGTTAACACACCCAAACACCCCTTAATATTCATTATTCTGAAATTCTTTTGTTGTTGTTAATACCTTTTTTTTGTATAAATTGGTATTCTTTGCGCGCAACTACGTAGACTAATCCCTCGAGTCGGGTATAAATTGTTCGTACCCTTTTAATATGCATTAATCATAAACATCAATAGATATGAAATGAATGGAGTATTCAAAAGCAAAAATGTAACTGTTTGTTTGGTAATGCGTTTGAGCTCCATGGACACATGTTCTGTGTTTTTAGTTTTTCTGGTTTACATCATGTTTGGGTTCTATGAAAGCAAATGGATTTTGTGTCACACACTTAATTCTGACCAAAGGCAAAGCTATAACTTGGAGTTTTCCCGGTGACTAGAAGTCTAGAACTAATTTTGAAATTCTTAGTCTGGTTGCCGCGACGGCATTTTTTGATTGTATTTTTGTTTTAGAATTTTCTAGAAAAATTTTGTTCAATAAATTCATAAAGGGGAAGACTCCTATACCGATTAAGTTTTGTAGGGTATCGTATCCAAGAGCCAATCACTCAATAACACCTCACTTTTGTATAATTAAATATTTTTGTTTTTGAAATTCAAATATTGTATTATTTTTGTCACTAGGATACGACAGAATTTCCCTTATCAGAGTATATTTTCGCCAGTTAATTTAAAAAAATTAAAAATCATATAAATCATTTTTGTTCTGACTTCCAATATTTCAACAACAAAAAACATTTGCTTTTCAAAACAAAAAACAAAAAAACATTTTCCATTTTTAAGAGATACAGTATTTTTTTAATTTTCAAAAGTTCAGGGTATTTTTTAGTTTTGAAGAGATTGAGAGTATTTGTTTTAAAGGTCGGGTTTATTTTTTGCAATTTGGAAGATCTAACACTAATTTTTGCGGTCCCTATAAATTTGAGATTTTTTTATTTTAGTCCCTAAAAAAATTACCCTAACTTTCCATCCTCAAATTTTATTTTTAATCAATTATAGGGTTTTGTTCATTGAGGGACTCTTTAGGGTTTTCTGCATTGTGACTTACGGTAAATGGGTTTCCATTTCATTAAGTCATTCTTCATATACGAGTCGATAATACTAAATATCCCCAAAAGCTACAATTTCCAGAAATATATTACCCAAAAAGAGGGGTGTATGATAAAAACTCATGGGAGTGTATTTAGAACTATATTACCCTATATTTGAATAGTCAGACAAATCTCAAATCCAGAAAATTTGTTTGGCACTCCCGTTTATTCTTTTTGCACATCCCTCCCAGTTTTGGGATTTTAATACCGAGTGACAAAATTTGCAATTCTATATCTAGATATTGAGTGTGTGAGGAAAGTAAAAAAGAGAATGTGCCAAAAAATCTTACAGTGGAAACCCTAACCCAAAGTAAAAAAGAGAAAGGTCTGTCTTTTTCCACATCCCTTGCTACTCACCCCACACCTCCCAAAACCTGCAAAATTACCAATATGTCATTAATGAGACATGCTTTTACCGATTCAATTGGGGTCAGCCGAAAATTTACGGTTAGGCACCCTCGAACGGGTATTTTGGGACACACCCCTCTTTTACACTATTCAGTTGACCTCAGCCGAAATTTTTCAAGAGGCCTCAACCGAATCCACTAGTTTTCCTTCGTGGAGTATTTTGGAGATTTAGGGGCTTTGAGGGTGTGGGCCGGGTAGCAAGGGTTGTGGGATAAGTCTAGGCCAAAAGAGAATGTGTCAAAAAATCCTAAACCCTAAACCCTAACCCACTTTGGGCCGGCCCAATATTCTCGGTTCACAAAATCCAACATGACGTTATCCCAATCAAGTAATGATATATTGACCCAAAATAAGGTAATGATATTTGTAGAAAATAAAAAGTACTATTTGTAGATATCGAATATGCATTCTATTCCTTTTTTGGGTCGATTGTCAAAAAAAGGCGTTTTACCTAGCAAGGAAAGCTAGCGGCGGCCGCGTTTTGAATATACTTTTTGGCTTTTAGGTCAAACTGGGTTAATTAGAACCGTACAAGTTTTCATACACGTGAAAAACCACGCTCAATAGAAAGCAAGTGAAACAAAGAGTTTGGTTGTATTGAACAAAAAAGTGTATGCTTCTTTGAAATTTCAAAGAGGTTAATGCAAACTTTGGAAAAAACCAATCACATCAAACTCTTTTAAGAAGCAGCTTAAAGCAACGAATGTTGCTTAAAAACTCAGTCGATTTGTGCAAAAGATGGCCGTCATGTCCATTACATATCACATGCGGATGGAAATTTTTGCACCACTAGATGAAAAGAATAATGAAGAAAAACAACAGTTACTGAAATGAAAGAAAGAAACTCATGAAGCAAGCAAAATATTATTGAAGAAATACGCTGATAGATAGATAGATCTATATATAAAATTACAAAAAAAAAAGAGAAGCATAAGGTTATAAAAAAACGGTGGGTTTTTATAGAGAAGTGTTTGAGCTAGGGTTATGCATCTGTGCCGCTGCACCGCTTGCAAGTTGCAAGTTGCAAGTTGCAAATAGGGTTACGGGCAATGGGCAGATGGTTTCTAGACGGGTTTGTTACGGGCAGCGTTGATTTAGCTGACCGCAAATTAAAAATTAAAAATAGCCAACTTGCCCTGGGATGAGATCTCAGATTTATTATATTAGTAGAAGTATACCCGTACATACGCACGGGTAACATTTTATTATTTGTATAAATAGACTTAGACAGAATTTAATTACAATAAATTTTTTAGTTATTAAGAAATGAAGTTTCACAACTTTAGAATATTT
This sequence comes from Astragalus membranaceus, assembly GCA_039519185.1. NCBI lineage: Eukaryota > Viridiplantae > Streptophyta > Magnoliopsida > Fabales > Fabaceae > Astragalus > Astragalus membranaceus. The sequence continues at coordinate 46,518,322 of CM076848.1, forward strand.
TTTTTTCTTTTGACATTTTTTATCGTCACCAAATACATTTAATCAGTAGTAAAATTGTATTAACAACATGTAATATTTTTCCGTTGCATCTCAAATTCAGAATATAAAATAATTATTTTAACAATGTGTAACGTTCCACCATAAAAAATTAATAGTAATAAAATTAGAGTAACAACGTGGAATGTTAACCCATTGAAACTAAAAAATAAAAAATAAATTTTTCCGACAATATCTAGTAGTTTTACGGCTCAAGAAAAATGTCCATTTATAAAAATTAAAGATATTCATGAAAACAAATATAAAAATGATTATATCGACAACGTGTTACATTTCCCCGTAAGAAATCAAACCCAAACAACATATGGTCAAGAACCCAAACAAGTTGATTATATATTGTTTAGGCAATCTAGAGGATTGATCCACCAAGTGGAAATAGACAAATTTGAACTAGAACCCCCTCTATACACAAGCCAACTCCAAGCTAGGCTTTTTATGCGGATCACTACGGCCTCGATAGAAGATTCGTCATTCCTAAACACAAGCCCGTTTGCGAGCCAACCAAATACACCAACAAGTTGTGATCCAAATCAAGTATTTAATTTTCCTTGCTCTCCTCCCTTTGCACAATTTGCCAAAGCCACGCATATGGTAAAGAATAATCGGAGCTTCTAAGCGTTGAACCTTCAACTAATCGCACACACGAGACCAAGTGTCTTGAGCAAAGCTACATGTCAAGAACAAATGAAGAACGTCTTCGCGATGATTCAAGCAAAACAGGCAACCAGCTGCTAATTCAGTTTGAATGACCTGACGGCGGAATAAAACATCTCTCGTGGGCAGAGAGTCCCGAAGTAAGCGCCAACCGAAAATGGAGATCTTGGACGGAGTAATTGTTTTCCAAAACTTCTCAAAAATGCGCTCCAAATTGCTACCATCTAATTCGGTTTCAGAGACAGCAGCCTCGGAACCATGCCCAGCCTCAACTTCGGCCAGCAACCTATAGCAAGAGCTGACCGGAAACACCTTCGATTCTTCTAGCAACCAGATCCAAGCATCGCGCCCGTCCCTTGAAGGAGAAACACCTGTAAAATATTGTGTATTCAGCAGCTTCTTCGGCACAAATCAGATCCTGAATAAGCCTCCAAGGTTCCTCCCAAAGCCAATAATCTCCATTCCACTTGCGAATATCATCTACCATGACTGTTTTGTGAGAGCAACTTGCATAAAGATTAGAAAAAACAGCACAAAAGGGTGAATTTCCAAGCCAACGATCCGTCCAAAAACGAGTGGATGCACCATTTCCAAGCTTCCTTCGCACATACGAGTAAAACCAGCCTCGGTTGAAATGAGAACTCTCCAAGTTAAGCAAGTCTCGCCACCAAATAGAGCCAACGGAGCCCCTATTATTAGGCTCCAAAGAACCGTGAGTAAAAGCTAGAGAAGAATCACCGTATTTGAACAATAACAAATTCCTCCAACTCGCATCCTCTTCCACTAACATCCTCCACTTCCATTTGGACAAGAGAGCCATGTTGAACAATTCTAAGTTTTTAATTCCGAGTCCTCCCTCCTTTTTTGGCCGACAAACCTTATCCCAAGCGATCCAATACATAGACTAAAAAAAAATTGCTCATTAGCGAGGGATTTTTCCCTCGCTAAATGCCCCAAATCCGCCCCTAATTACTATTTTAATTTTTTAAATCTATTTTTTTATATAGTTAATATTATTATTATTATTATTATTATTATTATTATTATTATTATTATTATTATTATTACTATTATTATTATTATTATGTGGTGGTGGTGGTGGTGAAGGGTAGAGAGAAAAGGAGAAGAGTAAGGGAGAAAGAGAGAGGGAGAGAGAGAGAGAGAGAAACGAGCTATGTGGTGGTGGTGGTGTGGTGGTGGTGGTGGTGGTGGTGTGGTAGTGGTGGTGAAGGGTATTTGGGTAGAGAGAGAAGGAGAAAAGTAAGGGAGAGAGAGAGAGAGAGTGAAACAAGCTATGTGGTGGTGGTGGTGGTGTGGTGGTGGTGGTGGTGGTGAAGGGTATTAGGGTAGAGAGAGAAGGAGAAGAGTAAGGGAGAAAGAGAGAGAGTGAGAGAGAGAGGGTGAGGATGAGAGGAGGTGGTGGAAGTTATGGGAAGGTGGGAGAGAAGAAGAGAGAAGAGTGAAGAGTGTGAGGAGAGTAGGAGAGAAGAGTGTGTGTGAGAGGATAAATAAGCTGAAAAGTCAAAAAAATTAGCGAGGGAATTAGCGACGGACTGAAAATTCCGTTGCCAATCACCTGCATGGAGCCCTGTGATCTAAAAACTGTCAGAAATTAGCGAGGGACTGAAAATTCTGTCGCTAATTAGCGAGGGACTAAAAATTCCATCGCAAATGACAGAATTAGCGAGGGACTAAAAATTCCCTCGATAATCATCTTTTTTTTTTTGTAGTGATACCTCTATCACCTTCATTAATACCCCATAATAAATCCCTTTGAATCTTGACCATGGTCTTCAACACCAACTTCGGAGCTTTGTAGAATGAAAAGAAATATAATGGAATACTATTTAATACCGAATTAATAAGAGTGACCCGACCACCAATAGATAAAGTTCGCCCCTTCCATGATGCGAGTCTCTTCCGTAACATGTCCATCACTGGCTTCCAAGTGGCTGCCCTACGCGGGTTAAGGATCCCCAAAAATTTAAACGGAATGGATTCCGTTCTACAGTGAAGAAAGGTGGATGTCGTTGATAGAAACTCCTCCGTCACATTAATTCCAATAAGCTTGCTCTTATGGAAATTGACCTTCAAACTGGAAACAATTTCAAAACCTCTCAGAATAGTCTTGATACTCCAAAGATTTTCCCTTGTAGCCTTTCCCATCAACATTGTTACTGATATATGTTCGGCCCTTTGGATGACTGATGCTCCTTCGAAAATTTTAATCTTTGGTTGGAGACTGTTTTCCAATGTTATCCCAACGTGTGACATTTTGCTATACCATCACGTTATTGTTTCTGAAGATGTAGTTGTTTGTCCTTGGTGTATGCAGGGGCTAGAGACAACGATGCACTTGTTTTTTTCATTGTGGTTTGGCTAAAGAGGTGAGGGCTAAGATTGTGGATTGGATCGGTTTGCAAGTTCAACATTGCAATAGTATTGTGGATCATTTCAAAGTGTTTGGAGCAGCTTTTTCAAGAAAGAAGACGAACGAGTCAAAGTATATTATTTGGTTAGCAACTTGCTGGTGTATTTGGCTTGCTAGAAATAACTAGGTTTTCAAAGGGGATTTACCTGTTGTAGACTCTATTGTATCGTATGTTAAGTGTCTTTCATGGAGTTAGTTTATCTATGGGGTGGATAGATATTCGAGTTCTTCTGCTTCTTCCCAGTGACTTGAAGCCTCCTTGTGTTTAAACAATTTGTTATTATGTTATCAAGCACATCTAGTGCTTGATGAATCATTGCTTATCGAAAAAATATATTATTTTATGATTAACTACTATAACATTTATTCTGTCAAAAAAACTACAATAATATTAATAAAAAATGCCAATATTGACTATTCATAGAAATTTGATGATTATAATTTAATCCATTTTCTTATCAAAATATTATTTTGGGTTATTGAAAAACTAAACTAAACCTTAGAATTTTTTTGACAATAAAACCTTAGAATTTTAAAATTGTAATAATTTATAGATTTTTTTAGGCTAAAATACAGTTTTGGTCTTTTATCTTTCACTCTTTTTCCATTTACGTTCTTTACCTTAAATGGTTCGTTTTCAAAATGGTTTAAAATGCTTCTTCCATTAAGTGAAAGTTAAATAGGGCTTACGTGAACAGTGACGCGGATAAATTGGCCACGTAAACGACTAACTGTGCTATTAGGCCATTATATGTTTTTTCGTTTTCGCACTTTATCTTTTTTAAAATATTCGTTTACGTCCTTTATCTTTTTTAAAATATTCGTTTACGTCCTTTATCTTTTCGCTATTAATTAGAATGGTCCTTTTAGTAAATGATTGTTAATTATGTTTCCAATTTTTTTCGTTTTTGTCTTTTATCTTTTTAAAAATGTTCATTTACGTCCTTTGTCTTTTTAAAAATATCCATTTACGTCTTTTGTCTTTTCACGATTAATTAAAGAAAGTTGATGGATGGTACGAAATGAATGTGAAGAACAATGGCCCCATAATAAGGCAATATCTTTCAGTTACCTTTTACCCAGTGAACAACGTCGTCAAAGTTAACTGAGCTTTCTTGTTTTATAATTGTTCAACGTGTGTGAATTCTTACATTTGGTATAAAATTCTCATAAAAAATATGACGGGTCTTAATTAAAATGGTTATTCCGTTTGATGTGTATTATAAAAAGGAAAATAATCTATTGCGCTAATATAGAAATTAAAAAAAAGATAACTAAATAATAAATCAAAAAATGAGAAATATTCATGTTTAACTTTTCATCACTTTTGTTCTATTTTAATATTCAATTTTTTTAATTCACTTTTATACGAAATGTAAGAATGCATCAAACAATTATAAAACGGGAAAACTCGGTTTTTGACGCACTCCACTAGATAAAAGATAACTGAAAGGAATTGTTGTATTATGGGTCGTTCTTCATTCATCATTTTATACCATCCATCAATTTTCTCTAATTAATTATGAAAAGACAACGGGCGTAAACATACTTTTTAAAAAGATAAGGGGGCGTAAATGAATATTTTAAAAGAGATAAAGGACAGAAATGAAAAAACAAGGAACATAATTAACAATCACTTACTAAAATGACCATTTTAATTAACTATGAAAAGATAAAGGACATAAGATATATTTTAAAAATGATAAAAGACATAAACGAATATTTTAAAAAGATTAAGGACGAAAATGAAAAAATATATAATGGCCTAATAACACAATCAACTGCTTATGCGGCCAATTTATCCACATAAGCCCTATTTAACTTTCACTTAACGGAAGGAGCAATTTAAACCATTTTGAAATGATAAAGGATGGAAACAAACTTTTTAAAAGATAAAGGATGAATTGTCAAAAAAAAAAAGGATAAAGGACGTAAACGAAAAAAGAGTGAAAGATAAAAGACCAAAAATGTATTTTAGCCTTTTTTTTTGTAAACCAGGGTATCCTCCACGGCGACTGTGGAGACTAATCTCCCGAAGTACTGGAGTTCATATAAGGGCTGATCTCTCCCAAGCGATGTCTCTCCATACACACCGGCCAGGGATCGAACTCCTGACCAAATGCTTAAGGGGCCCAAGCAACTTACCACTTATGTCACACCCACTTGGTTTTAGCCTTTTTTTTTTTTTTCGATAAGCAATATCATTGAAAAGAGCACAAGGGGTGCCTAACCCTTACAATGAGAGAAAAAAAAGGGGGAGGGCCTCCTCAAAACCTCCCTGAGCCAAAACCCATTGGGAAAAAGACTCAGGTAGGAAAAAGAGTACCCTGTGAGTGCACTACAGAGGGAAAACCTAACCCACTGTTTCTCCCCCTACTACCCAACAAAATGATTAATACAATGGTAAGCGTTATTCCACCAAGAATCTAAAACATAACCGGAATGACTCCCCACCCCATAAATAAACCACGACCAAGACATAGTTTTAATATGATAAACAATCGACTAGAAATAATCTTATTTTCAAGGGGGAAGAACCGGATTTAGACTCGATTGTTTTAGCCTTTTTTTTAATAAGCAATCATTTATAGATTTAATTTTAGTTTCAGTGTTTCTAAATTATTTGAGAATTTTTACACAAGTTCTGAACTAAATGTTTATAATTAATTGTTCCCTGAACTCGTCAATAACTTATATTTAATCAACCAATGACTAAACTTTTAAATGATTTGTAATGAAGTCATTTTTGAATAATTTAATCCAGTCTCCTGAAGCAGTGTTCAATGACTAAATTAAAAATTATTTCAAAATTCAAGGACCCAAATAAGAGTCAAGATCCAATAACAAATTATCTTTAAGTTTAAGAATCAGATTACGATACTTTTACTCAATTATAATTCTTTTTTTTTCACAAAGGAAACTTACTTATTTCATTAATAATACAATTTGGACTGAAATCATGAATATAAAAGCTAGCATATAGTCTTGATGCTCTGGATAGAGAATGAACAAGATTTGCTTGAATGTTACTAATTTATATGACTTTAGTGGCATTTCAAAATATAAAGACCCTGAATTAGATTGGCCATACATGTTCTATGGCGTAAATTAATCAGGATAACCTAGCCACAAGGCACTGCGTACCAATATCAGGATAACTAAAAAAAGACTCTAGATCAAAAAACATATAAAGACAACATCTTAAAAAAGTTACTAGTTTTCCCGTTTTGTAGGATTCTTTTTCTTAACATTTGATCAAAGTCAATTTTGAGATCGTCCCTTAACTCAAACAAAACCCGATGGTATCTAGGTTCAATAAAGACCAGATTCACTTAAGACACTGAAATGAAGAAATTTATGCATGTATGACTTCGTAAAAATTCACTTTAAGACACTTGGGACATAGTTATTAAATTCTTGAGAAAAATCAATTTTTTTAATTTTCATAATAAATTTTGCAACATTTGAACATCCCATGTCATCCGTGAGCACACAAATCAATCCAACAAAGAAGCCAAAGAGACTAAAAAAACACTAACGATTTCTCATAGGCTTTATCTGGTGTTTAATAGTATTTTACTTACATCTTAACACCTCCGTACATCGGATGCCTGAAAAGTGAAAACCTTGGAGCATAAACCCGACTGGGTCAAGCCACAAACTACATAGGATTGAGCTATATATTCTACATATGAAAGAATTGATGGCAAGAGTTGCAGCTACAGAACTATTCCTCTTTGACGTCTAGAGAGTGCAGTTCAGCCAAGAGTCGATCATACTCACGTTGGGCTACTTGTATTTTACTTCTAAGCTTTGTCACCTGTACAATCAATAGTCATTTCTCTTAGTTGACGAATGGCACAAACAAATTTTCACCATGCAATTTATCGATAAAGGTTTTTATTTCTTTTTCCGTGACATATTTTCAGGGAGGGGGTGGGAAGCTACAATATATTATTTTCGGTGAGGCTTCTAAAGCTTAAAAAATAAACTAAAAAACAAGTTTTAATGCAGAGTCCAAGAAGACTAGTATAATGTACAAAAGCTGTATTCTACGAAGTAAGCAACGGGAAACTCAACGTAGTTAACCAAGCACTACCTTGAGATTAAGTTCTGTGTCTCTACTTTCAAGTTCCAAACATCTGCAGGGAAAACAAGAGTACAAATGAGGTATTAACTGCCATTTGTAATTCAAAATTGGAGCAAGCACTAAGTTTGCTAATGCTGCTAAAATCAGAATGAAAGCAATAAAACTGCATTATATAGTTTGTGTTTGTAAGACCAACATGAAACCAAATCCAACTTGCTAAACAATAGTATAGTATTCAATACAATCAAGAATCATCGGAATGGCTGCAATTAGAAATATACTCACTTTAATTGCAGTTTCTTGTTTGCTTGCATCAAGTTTATAGTCTCTTGGTCTACAACCTGGTCTGCAGGAGTTGCAATGGTCTACATAAAATGCAAGGGTGCTGTCGGAATTAAAATACTATGCAATAAACTACAACAGCTGATTATGAAGTCCAAGGAAATCAAGCAAATAAATGTGATAAATGGGTAGTTACTCTGTTAGAAACTGTGGAAAACAAAAAAAATTCTATGCACCAAACAGTGATAGCAAACACGCGAAAATGGAGTCTATGTGTATCAATATAAAGACAACTTGGTACTATATAACTCCAACTATGGCGGGATCCAAGAAGGATCAGCTCCATCGTGGTCTATGATAGGTAGTCTTTCTTTGCATTTACAAATTAGCCTGTTTGGTTTTTGGACCGTACCAACTGGCTTATGACCGGAGCATTCATTTGTAGCTTTCTATTCGGAAAAACTCAAGTCCTACATTCAAAGAGATAAGACCTGAAGAGTTTATACAGAATGAACACCCCTCCACTTTATAAGTAAAGTCGGTTTTGCAGAGCTAAGATAAACCCAAATCCTAACATAGTATCAGAGATTATCCTAGATCCATCTGGTCATCCATTATAATATTCATGCAATAGTGTTGGGCGTGCGAGTGTATTGGAAAAATTCAGGTCCCACATCAACTAGAGATGAGGTCAAAAAAGAGTATATAAACAATAGACACCCTTCACACTGAAAATGACCTCCTATCACATGGAAACAACACCAACAGTGGTGCCAAGTTCCAACTGCCAAGGCAGCCTACTGCTAATGATGTTATCAGTAGTGATAGCATAATGTTATCAGTAGTGCTATACCAATGAAGAACTAAAATGTCTGAATCACATATTGCTAGAAATGATGTGTGAACAAATCGCAGATTTCGATATAATGACCAAGAAGCCAATACAGACCTGTTTATTCTGATTGAAACCAACACCTGCTACATTCTCTTCCCGTGCATGTTTTTTCATCTTTTGAAGGTCTATCAGCTCATTTGTCTTCCTCTTATTATTAGATACTGAACCGCAATGAAGAAACATCAGTTCAAGGAAATTAGACATGCTAGTGATACAATATCATATCTCACAAAATTAAAACAGTTACCTTGCTCAAATTTTCTTCGAGGGTTTGTTGCTTTTTGTTCAGAATTCTGATACCCGATAAGATGACAATGTTTTTCCCTGCAGAAATTTAAAGAGAGTCCTAGGCATGTCAGATATTACTGCTCAAAAATCATAAACTATCTTTTGGTAAAATTACTCTGTAAATCCTTAATAGTTGTATTCAACCTTTAAATAAGTTCCAATACTTCAAAGGTTTTTACCAGAATCCTTATTTAGTAAATAATACATGGTTGTTGCTTAGGATACAACTATAACTATATTCCAATTAATGCAAATCAAACACTAGCATGTTTCAACAGCAGAGAATACAAGATGTAGGAGCCGGAAAAGAATAAATGAAGCGTGCAAGTAAAAATTGTTAGTATCCTAATGAAAAAAGAGGGCTTCGCAGTTTTTAAAACAATAAAGCCCTACTTTTTATTAGGGTATTAAACAAATACCAGTATTCCCATGTCATTTCCTTCAATCGGTGTTCAAGCTTTTGGAACAGGGAAGTTTTTTCAAAATCTTGTTTATTATGAGTTGGCTGAACAAAATCTGCTCCCAGGATACCTAACACAAGGTTAACATAGTTAGAACACATACTTCACGGATTCAGTATATCTATAAACGTCAAACAGAACTTGACATTGCAGAGTAACAAGTTACTCACCAACAACTCCTCTACCCTTACTGTCTAAATAGCTTACAACCTGGCAAAATGGCTGAAAATAGTAATAGCATTAGCAAGAGAGACTATACACGATCATAGTGATTTCTGCAACTATAAGGAACTCTCCAGTGCAGTAAACAAGATCAAGGTGATTTCTGCAATATGAAATTCTTAATATTTCTATTATTGATGGCAAAAAGTCGCCAATTTGTAAGCAATAATAAAATTATTATAAATTGAAGGATTAAATATATTATATATTTATGGTGGCTGAAAGTATGAAATTTTTTGCAATTAATCTCTATTTAAATTCTATACATGTTTTATCCTTAAATTCAAGAAAAAAAATCATGTGATTTTGGGTCAATGATGACTGGTGAGAGACCAACAAAAAATACATTTTTAGGGACAAAACCATAGTTATCCCCAAAGGTAAAATATGTAATAAGTATCCAAGTACTCCCTCCGTCTCATATTATATGACTTTCTAGCAAAAAAAAATTGTCCCATAATACATGACTTTTTAGAAACCCAATGAAACATTAATATTTCTTTCCTACCATACCCTTCATTATTTAATAATATCTCTTTCATAACTCTACTAATTTATCTTCCCAATGTCATCATTAATAAGGTTAATTTGGTAAACTAACTCACAATTTATCTTTCCCATACAAAATTAACTACTTTTCTTAATATGTGTGAAATGACCCAAAACGACATATAATATGGGACGGAGGGAGTATATCTTCAATAAGAATAGAATATCATGTAATTAGGAGTGGGATATAAAATAGAATCGTGTAATAAGAATAGAATATTATGTAATTAAGAGTAGGATATCCTGTAATTATTCCTGTCAATATTTGTATTTATTGCCTTTAAATCTATATCTATATAAAGAGACTGCATTGTGTAGTGTAGCTGAAACACCCAGTTTAAGCAGATCTCTCTTTTTTAACTCTATCGACAGCCCTGTACATTTCTTGGGTGCATTTGGCTTCTGAAAAGGTAAATTTTCCAGTAAAATATCGTGTCTTTAATTTATTATGAAACAAAATTGTATACAGCGAAGGCATTTCTTTTGTGCTTTATACATGGCTTCTTTACAGAAAGGTATTTATTTTGTGATTGATACATGGCTTCTTTACAGACATCTAAATAAAGTATGCCGAGATAGAAGTGTCCCCTTGCTTGAGTAACTTTTCTCTCATCCTTTTGTCATTTGCTCTTGGAGATCTTATCCTCGTGTTTCCTTATAACCCTTCCTCTCCCAAAAAAATTTTGTTTATCAAAACAAAAAAAATACTATTAGTTCTCATTGTGTGATTTGTTTTCAAACAAAACGTTCTAACCATTGCGGGTCAACCACACAACCTTTCCTATTAATAGGCTTCTTTCCCAACTAAAACCATCAGTGTGATAACATTGAAAAGGGCACGGGAATAGTGGCATAACATCTAATTTGCTATACTTGTAGATGTTTCACTAAAATATATAATAAAATACCATATTCTTTTCCATGACATTTGATAACAAACTTGTAGGTCAATTCCTAAAAAAGCCCCACTTTATCAGAATGCAAAAGTGAAACTTCCATTCCACAGTAAAATTAGGGGGGTGGGACCTTGTATTCACGTAGCCATTAAACTATTTATAGCCATGTTACAGTGACTGTGCAACTAAATCTGTATAATCATAACTTATAAGTATGAAAGGCAGAAATCATACAAATGACTTTTATTTTAAATATATTCTGTATTTCATGTGTATATACCGACATACACTAGGCAATATAATTGCATGTATGCCCAATGTATCACTAAATAACTAACCTATCCAGTGCGATATCAAATATATGCATTTTGCCAAAATCAGGAAATTGGAAGAATCATTTTACCGTAAGCAGTCCTATGACCAATGCCATGCATCGGAAAACAATTCATATAATACTCCCCAACCTATCATTCGAAATTGAACAAGGTGCATGGAAACCAAATGTGCATGATTAATCCAATTAACCAATTCATTGATCATCAGTCATACTATCATAGCATAAAAGAAAGTTGCCTTGAGCTAGGAATATTAGAACATTTAGGGTGATAATTACCAGTATCAGCCGATTTTTGTAGTATAAATTGAAACCATGGATATTGACACACGGAGCATCCTTAAGAAATCCAATTGTTGTCACAAAAATTCCCTACATAAATGATCCAAGTAAAAATATTAATAATTTAAAAAAGTTAGTGAATTATAGCTATACTAAGGTAATCTTTCCTCGACGGCACAAGAATTTTCTTCCTCACAATTAATACATAACTAAAAACATTTAAATATTTTGAAATAACCTCTATAGATCCACCAGAACGAGGTTCAAACTTAACACATTGTTCATATTTAAGATCATCAGCAATGTTATGTGGCTTCACAGCTTGCCCTCGCAATATAATTTGGAAACTTTCCGGTAACTTCAAATACAATATGGACAAGTATACCTGTGCAACATGAGAATATTAGACTCAATAAAATTCACCATTCAAAAAAGCCACTTAAGCACAACTTTCTTAAATAAGCATACACTTAAAGAGTAACGAAACCGATTAGCAATATGCTCCTCATTTAATCTCTTCCATGCAGGAACTGTGTCCACCTTCCTGGTATCCCCATCAATACGAATATCCTGCATATGAGAATAAATCCCCCATAAGAAAGCATGATTTAAAAAAGGGGAAAAAGGAAAACGAATAAAATAAAAATACAACCTTTGGGTCTATCTCAAAGTTTATCTCCATGTTACCATCATCATTGGACCACAAATTGTAGATAATAACTTTAGTACCGTGAGATCCCATGTCATCAAACTGCAAGAGTGATGAATATATAGTGAGTCAGACTATCATATATCATATATTTATATGCAATGTACCACTGTTATAATGCTAGCTTAGATGGTTTAGTTGTTAGTTGAAAAGCCCGCTCTGACAGCTAAGCTTAACTGAAATGGTTAAACCCGGGTTGGAAAACTGAAGACTCCAGAACCTAGTGTATTATAGAATCTTCCTAGCAGGTCTATTTAAGTAAACCAACGTAAAAGATTTATTCTTCAGTACTGCTATTAAACATTCTGAAGCAAAATCCCTCTTTTCTTCTGCTATTTTATCTTCAATGGTACCAGAGCTTAAGCTCTGATAAGCTCAGCAATTAAAAAATGGAACCACAACCAGTGACCTTGGACACCACCTACGGATCTCTGGTGGGTAAAACACACAAGAAGCTTGGCAGACGCAGCAATGGCGAGCACATTAGGCACCATCACACAGTCGTGCTGTGTGACTTAACAAGAAAAATTTTCTTACATAAAGGCAACAAATAGAAGCTGCCATCAAAGGCCACTGACACCATTGTTTCTCGTGAATCAAGAATTCTGATGAGGTTTCTCACAGCAAGATTGTGAAACACATCAGGTGAATAAAGAGTACGTACAATTACAATTGGAGCAACAAGACCAACTTTTTCCATGCCTACTTTCGCAACTCTTAGAAAGGAACAGAAGGGGTGGGTATGCAAAACGGAGAGGAATAGTTGGTTGGGAAACTCTGGATGAGGAACGAGGGTTCCTCTCCAGCAGGTTATCATTTTGTTTCTACTGTCTTCTTAATTTACATTGTCGTCTTGTACGGTTTGTCATTTTTTTATCGTCATCTTAAATCCCATCCATCTTGTGGCGAATGGATTGCCTAGCACTTGACTATAGCGTGCTCGATCCTAATCCTAATGAGTGGTCTCGCCCTAAAAGACTTGCTTGAAGGGGATTTGTCGGGGTATCCAATTCTTTGTTTGGTGGACAGCCAAGCTAGTCACAATTTCGGGGCAAGGGAGTTGGTCAGTTCTTTGGGCATGAAGGCCACCAACACCTAGGAGTTTGGTGTAGGCTTGGGAAATGGGAGTAAGTGCACATCTCATGGAGTTTTGCAAGGCTATTAAACTAAAGGTGAAGACATACAATAGTGGTGGATGCCTTCATATTGGACTTGGGAAGTGTGAACCTCCAACATGGAGGCTGTGCCTGATAAATACTTAATTTCCACGGTTCCTGAGTTGTTAGCTAGCTGAGTTACATAAGCTGTTAGGAAGGTGGTCAATGATATTAAGGTGCAATTACCTTCTCTCTGCTTTGAGACAAGGCAGACACTAAAGTTGGCAATATTGATAGGAAACCAGACACAACAATGGAGAGTGCCCTTGGAGTCTACACCTGCAGGCTCAAAATCCAGGGCCCACTTTAGAAGTTGCGCAAGTGGGAAACAGAGAGGGAGGGGATAATTAGTTATGGAGAGAGAGAATGCCGATTCTTTTATATAGTAGGGGAGGAATGATGTATCTGGGAATTAATTCTGTAATTGGAGTCCAGAGTAGTTACTCTAACTTGGGAACAGTCGTGTTCTCTTTCCTATTCTTGCACTGATACTGTTTTCTTCAGACAATTAATACAAATACAGATACTAATAGGGATTTTTCCTATCAATAAATCATTGCAATTAGATTACCATCACTGGATGCATTTTTCTATAGCAGAAGAAAGCAATCCAAGAAATCGAACACAACAGAGGAATTATGTGCAGAAAATATACGCTCCAGATAAAAAGAAAGACCGTTGCAAAAAATCTCTCCAGTCATTCTAAAGATTAATAGTAGATAGAAACAATCAAACAATCAAGGGAAAGAACTCTCCCACAAAAGATAACTCGAGCTTTCCTCTCTAAAATCTGACCAACCCACTAAATAATTAAAGCCTTAGGGAGTGAAACACCAACATGTATATGCATCCCACACTTTTATATCACTTAATAGTCAATACCAGATTTCAACATTATATCTTAACAAATGGATTAACACATAATAAAACAACTATAATTTGGCATTCTACGGTCATAACATAACATTGGACTTGGAATACCAAGAAAAGCCAAATTTGAGAGGTCTCAACTCAAGCCATACTATAATTTCAGGATGCTAGGCAGTCTTGTCTACAACAGCAAGGAAAAGACAAGCATGCCAATCATTAGTATACTCAGGGATGAAAGAGAAATGTAAAAACTTACTTGTTTCAGAAGATCTGCTTCAGATGAATAAGGTGACCAACGCAACAGCAAAGATAAATTAGACATAAAATGCTCTTTGCCATTTAATATCTCCAAGGATCCAGTTGAGGTATTAAACTCATAATGCACCTGAAATTGAAAAGATGGTTAGTGGTGTCAATTGAAACTGCTAGAATCTTCATCGTAGAGTTATCAAGTGATGAAATGAAAATAATGCATCAAATCATCATCCAAAATACATACCACTCCATGCATCAGGCTTGCTAAAATTCAACTTCACTGTGGCAGCTATCAAACTAATGACTAGTTTGATATTGTGTCATGAAGATACACCAAGATATTCTAACATAGTAAGTCCCGGATATTCTATTTCTAAAAAATTTAAAGTCTTGCAATAGAGAAAATATATGAATACGGCCCAGCAATATCTGGCATTACTTCACTAAGCTAAAAACATATAAGTAAACATATAAGGAAACAAACGTACACACACAACTGCCAATTAAAAGAGGGGAATAGAAACTAATCACATGATAGTTGCCATCTATAATATTAATATATGCTAATTATTTGGTATTATTGCTAGCTAATAAGGAGCATCCCTCGATTACACAAAGAACTCATGGAGTAATTGAGAGGCTCTAGACTCTCCCAATGCCAAAAGACCCAAATTTTATACAAATGATTAGATACTAACACTTTAAGTCTTTTCTTTTATTTATAGAAAATGTGCCTTAGCTAACTAAGTGTAACCAACTTACTCCTAATATAACAAAGGCCCACTAAAGCCCATATCTAACATCTTACTACCCCCTCTCCAGATCCTAGGGAATTACTCATGTAGAATCTCACAATTCTAGTTGCGATCTTACATGTTACGATCTTGCCACCCCCGTCCAGAACTTAATCAAAATCTCAAATCTTGATTTTGACAACATTCATATATAATCTCCAAAACAACCAAAACAGTAAGAATTTAATAATACTCCTATGAAAACAGCATGAAGAAGACAAGTAACATTTAAACCAAAACCTTTAATTAGTAAAAAAAATTAGAAATACCACTTACCATTGGTACAACTATTCTGTCAAGCTGTGTTTGCGTCAAAAATGTATATGACAGAAGTCCAATGCTTTGAGTCAAAATCCTGATCAAGACATAAACAGCAAGAGAAGATAAATAAAATAACAATTTCACTTTTCCGCCATGACTTCACATATTGCTATAATGTTGCAAAACCTCTCTGCCTCACTATCATGTGAATAAGTGAAGCAACGGTTGAAAAAGAACGAGAGGAGGAGTCAATACTGATAATAAATGCACATAGAATCCATGGTACTAGGCTACCGCTTCGAAATACAGTTTAATTACCAACAGTAGAGAGCAGATTATTTCAATGTCTTAAAAAACCTTATTACATCTTGGCATTTCTCCAAGACTATAGAAAGAAAAAAACACTTTGGTGTCGTCTTTTTCAGTTTTTCCAATCAGAAAGTCAGTGTAAAAATTAAAAGATAACTGAATTGCACATAACAAAAATATATCTGAGTGATCATGGCCTTCACTGAGAGATCAAATAATTAGTAATAATCACTCCTTAGAGATGATGCAATGATTGCCAATACATCAGAAAGCATATTTCCGTGGCCAACTTATTGTAAAGTCATATATTCACTTTTTGAATCATACCTATTATTCAGATGGCGACTGAAGACTATGACATCTGCACCAAGCCTCATACTACTGGTCTTGAAGCCATTTCCGTCTAGAACATCAAATTAAATTTAAATTTAATATAAAAGAGAATACTCCAATGATTGCAGAAAGAATGTCACAATCCGTACACTGTCCAATAGCAAATTTTGAATTTTTATCTGAAAATCCAAAACTCATGCAACGACGCATTGCTTCCGGATCCATGCCACCGCCATCATCTGATTGCATGCAGTACCAAATTAAAACAATTAGAATCATCATATCCAGTGAAAACATATTCCTTCACATTTACACAACATTCAGGACTAGGAACTTAAAACCAAGATGGCTATCAACAACCTATATCGAAGAGCTCCAGAATCACCATACCTTGAATCAACAATGCTGGACTTCCATCCCTTGGATTTAAAGTTTTATCTACAATGACAAAGGTAGCCCCATTTTGGATCTATCCTAAGAGCAAATGTCAACAATGCAATACAAAGTACATACAGAAATCAAAGATAGTAGAATGTGAAATGATGGTTTCAAACGTCGAAAAACATAAGAGTGGCGGCAATAGACATCAAGGCTTTACAATAATATATGCAATGATATTTATAAAAATGTTCATGAACCAAAAAGCTACAGAGTACAGAGGCAGAAGAAAAACCAAAAAGACATTTTCAGAAGATGAAATATTTCTGGCACGGGGAAAGGAAATATACAAAGTAATAGAATAAGTACTGTTAGTTGGCAACCCAATGTGCTACAAATGACAAAGGAAAATAGCAAGCATGGCTAATATAATAATTAAAAAATCATGCAGTTCAATAGTTCAAAGTTCAAACAGCAGGAGTAATTACCTCATCAACTGCATTATCAAGAAGCTCTGCTATGGCTGCAAACCGAAACCAAAAAGGTCAACTCGTGAAATAACCACAAAGGTAGGCAATTAAAGTAATCATGAAGAGGAGACGGGTTTGTATAGATGATAAGAGCATACCACCAAATACCCATTTATGTGAAGTTGCATTTGAGTGAAGGAACATGGGGTGTACATGTAGATAGTTTTTTCCATCTGCAACCCAGAGAGAATAACAAATGCATAAGTCCATAACAGACAACAAAACTCTTTGTACCTACCTACATGCAACAAGCTTAGTAGCATGTAGCATGTGAGATCTGAAAACTATAATCCACATGAAAGTCAATTGGAAAGAAAAAGCTTTTAACAATTCCAAATGTATTAATACAAACATGGTTGACAATTGACACTTGACACTTGACAGAAGATTGTGCAGGGAAGTTACACCCATAGAATCAAATAGTAAGCTTTATCAATTTAAAACACACACACATATTGGCTTACTTTGAACTGTAATTTGAGAACCAAGCCCATCATTATAACTTCCAGCTTTCCAAAACTGCTTGCAAAGTGGGGCAGCACAAATAGATGACGCATAAGAAATGCCCGTGTCATCAACTGGCGACGGTCCCTGCTCCAATACACTGGAGTTACTATGCCCTGTACTTGGAGCATTAGAGCTTATGTTCTCTTCAGCATCTTGTCCAGTTGCATGCCTTCGAAATTTATCAAACTTCGCTAGTACGCCTTTGTCAGTACCGTGTGGTTTATTTGCACCTCTAACATAATCTGGCTCTAACTTAACAACCACTGGACCAACCTTTTCACTTTCATCATCACTTGATAAATCCACAATTTCTACCGTGCCCTTCATGATTATCTCTATAAACAAAGCAAATCATAAGAAAAAATAGATTAACATGTAGTAGCAAAAAAACAGCATGCAAATTCAACCCCAATAACATGTAAACTATCAACATGCATTCATTTGACCTAGTCCAGCAAATCAAGCAAATTTAATCCCTCAAAACTACATTGGTAATTTTACACCAAGAGTTTGAAAGCATAAACGCACAAGAACTATAAATGAATTTCCTGATTTTCAAGGTTGAGCAAAATATAAAAGAAAGAAAGAAAATACAAGAAAAGAAAAGAAAAGCATGCACCATGTGATTACAGACTGAAAAGAATCCCAAAAGAGAATTAGCAAAGAGTGCATGACGGAGGAAAAGGCGTGGAACGAAATGTGAAGAGAATTGGAAACGATATTAACCGTGGTTGAGATTTAGGGTTTGAGAAAAAAACGCAGAAAAACTTTATGTAGCTTACCAGGAAATAAAAAGGAAAAAAGAAGGGAAAAAAAGATGAAATGGGGAAGAAATAGAAAGTGATTAGGAGAAACGAAGAGGAAGGGGAACAGGCATGTAGAATGTGGGCGGGCAGATACAGAAGAAGGGCTCTCCCTCAACTTCAACTCTGCTTCACTGGGAGAAACCGGGATGTGAAATCGAAATTTTCTATTTTTAATTTTTTAAGTGAAAAGAAGTCCTTGTGAGTTGTCCACAATGAGTATGAGTTGCATTGAAGTTTTTAATGTTCTAGAATCTAGACTATACTGGAATTAGTTGAAGTTTTAACCAAAAAAAAGGAATGGTAACGGTATATATACTAGTTTTTTTAGGAATTGAATAGTTGAATAATTATTGGGCAAAAAAAGTTGAACAGTTTTCTTTTTAGGAAACAAAGAGGTGTATAAGGGATTAAATTAAAAGAGATTTCTATCATTTCATTCAAATGTTCTTAGATAAAAAGAAAATTGAATAGTTTTTTTATCAATAAAAAGAAGTTAAATAGTTGAAATCATTTCTAGAATTAAATAGGATTTTAGTTCCAGTTATTTTTTTACATTATTGTCTTTTTTAAACACAAACATTAGTATTAGTTTTGTCGAAGAAAGAGACAAATATATTAGTAAGTTATTCTCCTTACATAATGTTTGTAAGCATTTGGACAACTACACACATCCTACAGATGTGCAAGGGGAGGGGTGATGGATTAGTGGCAAATGGCTCGCTAGTCGCTACCCTCTGGCCTCTTTTTTTATAAGCAAATGTTAATGGGTGGGAAAATGTTAGTTTCCGGAGTTTGAACTCTAAACCTCTTTCTTGTAACTCATTTATGTCTCTTAGATTGCCAACAGAGCTACCTTCCTGAGACCTAACATTCCCTCTAGCCTCTGGGTAGCGTATTATAGTGTCTCTACCCAAGTCCGCAAGCGCTTGGACAACAATTTTAGTGTTAACCCCATCATGCATGATTTTTTTTGGGTTATAAACGGAGTGGCAAATACCACTTGAAACTCACACATAAATGTGAGGTCCCGGGTTCGAAGCCGGGACATGGTATTCAGCCTAAAAATATCGGTATTTACCAGTTGAGCTAGGCTGCCCTTACGGATATGATTGTGTCAAAAAATTAAAAGTTTTTATTTTTCAGAATAAACAAGAGTTCGCACATGATAGTCTCTTTATCCCTCTATATAGGGAGGATTCATATGAAAACACTTAGTTATTATGATTAATGAGAACATTTAAGTATAACGGTTAGATTAAAATTAACAGCTCAAATTCTGGTATTAATTACAAGATCTCTCACGATCTCTAATTAAAAAGTAATCAATCATACAAGATTTTGTAATTAATAATAAAATTTGAGCTCTTAATTTTAACCCAACTATTATAATTAAATATTGTCATTTTTTTATCAAAAGGAAAGCCTAACATGCTCGATCCACATAGTATCCGCAATAATTAAATATTGTCATTTATCATAATAATAATCAAGTTTTCTCACATTATATATAGTGAAAAATCTTTTTTCATTGTGAGAGATGACAACCCTTAATTATAATCGTTAAATTGAGATTAATGACTCGATTACGTTATTAATTACAATATATCGTATGATTATTTCCTTTTAAATTAAAAATTACATGATATCATGTAATTAATGGCGTAATATGAATCATTAATTTTAATCTAACGGCTATAATTAAAAGTTCTAATTTCTCTCAATAAATAAAAGTTCTCACCCGATACGCTCTTTATATGCGGAGCAGCATGGGCATTGTAGTGTCCATACTTGAGTCGGTACCCATTTGTGCAGTAATTACTCGTCCATCATGGGTAATTTTTGCATATGCCGATAAGTATGGGCTGAATTGTAATCCTGAGATGGTGGCCAAGGAATGGGAAGTGAGATTAGGTTTGTGTAAAGTGGTATGCTTTCCTAGATACAAAAATGAGGGGACATCAACGTGCCGCTTGGACAAATTAATAGCAAACACACACTCAAAAGGGCGAGTTTTTACATATGAATTTTGGTAGGGTGATAAGCCTAAATTTGGGTGACGCATATATAAGAGGTGGTTTCATGGTTGTTTGCAGCGGATGGTGCTCCTAACAGTATAAAACATGTAGTTGTCGTTGATGTAATTAGAGGCTCTACTCATCTAGTTCTTGTGTAATCTCTCTAAGCAGGTAAGCCCCTCAACTAAAAAAACTAAATGCTCCTCTATTGATACATGAAATGCGGAAGTAATAGAGAAAATTTTCATAGAGACAAACGTCACAAATATTACGTACAGAAAATCAACATGAAAGAAAAGCAAAACGCATATATCATAAGCATACCAAGTTTTGACTATGAATTCTACTCCTTGGATCTCCTTTTTGGCGTCTCTCTACTCAATCATATGCTCATCGCTCTGCCCCCTAAAATCCCTTAAACCTATAATCTTTATTTATATTTATAATAGATGCTTAGTGTTTTCTAGCTAGTTATGGAATCAATATATTGTCATTATTAATTAAATCACCATATTAAGTAAAAATTTATTGCAATATAAAATTCCTAAAATAGATTTGTACCTGAATAGTAATATTAATTTTTTTTTTTGAAAACTTACCTTAACTAGAAAATATGCATCAGATTGTTTTTGAAATAGTACACATAATTAAATCAAATAATATGTGAAAGAAAAATAATGGGAAAGCCACAAAGAAAAACATTGTAAAGAGAAACACAATAGTATGTGAAAGATCATCACGAGCGAAAAACCATGATTATAGATCATAAGTGTACCAAATTTTAGGCTACTAATTCTACCATATGCTCAACCTTTTTTTTTGACCAATCCATATGCTCAATCTTGTGTTGTGCTCAACCTCAATTTAGAATTATCGCTTTGCTTATTTTAGTTTTGGGGTTTATCTCTTTACAATATTGAAGTATTACGAAAAATATATCCTTTTATAAATCACTACGAAAAACATCATTCAAACAATCATAATGAACATACATAAAAAATATCAAGACATTGAGTATATAAGTCACATCTCTTATATATTTTTCATTTAGTCTACTCCTAGTCGATGTCTGATAACCGCTCACACTTGTATTCTCAACAATCTCTCCTTCAAGTGTGAGTCTGATCCAAATCAATATCCATTTGTTGCTTCCCCACCAAGACAAGACACGACTTTGATACCACTTGTTGAATTTAATCATATAAATACCCACAAGCATGTTTTATATAATCAAAAACTAAGTCATAATCTTGATAAACTTAAGATCTACAACATGTTTGATCTATTAAGAATGGGAGAATACCTGAATCCATAACAAAGAAACACAGAAGCACAAAACAGTTTCTGAAGAGAGACTTTGTGAGTGATAACAATCAACAGCTATTCGTCGGTTTTATGGTTCTTCCTCAAACGTGCCTTAGACTTTCTTCAGATGGGAATAAGAGAGCAATCAGGCGTGTATGTCTAACATATTGGAAAACATAGTCTACTTATAGCTAGTGTGACAGTCTATTCTCGCTATCCCTAGTTATCACATACAACCACTCTTATTGATCTCATATCAATAATTAATTATCCAATCAGAAATACAATTAGCCTTATACTTGGGAGTTTAGATCCTCACAAGTATTTGTGAGACAAGTTATGTGAGAATGACACAAAATAATAATAATAATAATAATAATAATAATAATAATAATAATAATAATAATAATAATAATAACATTTATTATTATATTGTATGTGTCAATTTCTCATAACTTGTCACACAAGTACTTGGTAGGATCTAAACTCATTTTGATCGGGTATCAATTAAGGCTGCTAATTAATAGATAACTAATATAATTAAATAATAATATTTACCCACTTTTATGATATTGGAATAAAAAATCCAATAGGATCTCCTTTTTTTTAGTCTACCCACCACCACATATGCTCAACCAACAACGACTTATGATACTAAAAGGAATTCCTTAGTAATAATTGTTACCAAGTGGCTTCAGTCTCAAGAGGAGGGTGAATTGAGATTTAAAAACTTTTCAGATCTTTCAAAAACGTTTTTCTCCTTTTCAATGACTTGGATCAATTTTCGCGCAGGTTAAGTGGAAGCGAAGGAATTAAAATATAAAGCAGTAAATCGGTATAACAGTAAAGCAGGAAAGCAGTAAAGCACGCAGAGATTTATCCTGGTTCGGTCACCTCCTAGTGACCTACGTCCAGTCCTCACACCCTTGTGAGATTTTCCACTAACCAAAACAACAAGGCTTACAGGTGCCTTGGAAAACCTTTACAGACTCAGGCACTCTCCTCCTAGGATACCCCACTATGGAGAGCCCTCAAATCTATTACAACAATAACAAGAGATACCCCACCCCTGTTACAATCAACTGCCCTAGAAAGATACCCCACTTCCTAGTACATGCAGCTACCCTAGAGAGATACCCCACTCCCTAGAACAAATCACAAACAATTAAATAATAACAAATGTAAATACAGAAATACCTCTTAACGAAGGCAGATTACACAATTTGAAGAACGCAACCCCAACTAACTCTTAGCAAAAGATCAGCTCTTGACGGACCGGCGGTGCGAGAAGAACACAAATAAAATATAAGAGTTTTTCAGAAAGTGATAGATCGTGAAGATGGGTTGTTAAAGAATGGAGACTATGAAGCCTCTATTTATAGGCTATATAGAAAAAAGTTTACGTTGAAATATTTATGGAAGTATGAGAATCGATTATTGCTTAAATGTATTGGATCTGAGAATCGATTCTTATGTGTGACTTCCTTAAGGTGAGAATCGATTCTTGCTTTATTTGAAAAAGGATGGCAATCGATTATTGGCTTAGGAATCGATTATGTATATTAAAGGAGAAGGTTTGAAATCGATTTTCATATAAATAAGGAAGCAAGGAATCGATTGTGGAGTTTACAAAAGCAAGCTTGAAATCGATTGTGTAGTTTACAAAAGGAAGAAGTTTGAAATCGATTCTTATTTAAATAAGGAAGCAAGGAATCGATTATGTGCTTAACCATTGATTTAGGAAATCGATTTTGAGCTTTAGAGAAATACTAGGAATCGATTCTTTACTTTTGAACCATTATAGGAATCGATTCTTATCTTTAGGAAAATAGTTGGAAATCGATTTCTTTGCTTTGAAAACATAGTTTATGAATCGATTTATATACTTAATAAAAATAATATGAATCGATTGTATGCTTTCATATTGAGTTAAAAATCGATTTTGATATTTAGTAAAAAGTAGTGTGAACCGATTTTATAGTTTCTCAAAAACCTTTTTATGTTTACGTATGCATGCATGCATTTTGAGAACTTGTGTGAGTGAGTGAGACTTTGAGAGGCGAGCTGACCTTTGAAAGAGCTTACACTTTTTCCTAAGACACACCCAAACCCTGAGGACTACCTTTATATTTAAGGACTACCCTTAAACTTGAATCTTCAATTCTTGGGCTTGATTGTCTTCGATTGTGACTTTTGAATATATGATACTTTTTATCAGCTTTGCTTTGACACCTCATTCCTTTGGCCATCAACTTGGCTTTGTCTTTTTCATCATCAAAACTAATCCTGCAATATTAGATAACCTGCAACACAGGTATCCAATAGGATCTCCTTTTTTTTAGTCTACCCACCACCACATATGCTCAACCAACAACGACTTATGATACTAAAAGGAATTCCTTAGTAATAATTACTAAATTTTTCAGTGACCATTATACAATAATCCAATAGTTAGTATATATTAGCCACAATTTAGTGATTGTGTGGTGAGTGAGCGGGTAAATAAAAACACTAGTTAGTACATGTATAACTTTGGTGTGGTCACTGATTTTTTCATTAATGGATAAATGACTATTATGCTCATTTAGTAACAATTACTAAACTATTGTTTAGTACCACAAGTCGGATTCTGCTCAACCTTGTGTCCCTCTAAGTCACGGAAACTTCTATTTATAATTACAACATGGTTTTGACCAATAAGGGTTGGTTCAAGTGGTAACTGAGTTTGGATGTCACTCAAAAGTTGAGTTTAAATCTTGAGTGTGGCAAAAACTCGGTTGGGATGAGAGAACCACACAGGCCGACAAAACCAGGTATTTGTGGCCAGCCCAAGTTCTCCGACGTAGATTAGTCATCGGCAAAGTCAGTAAATACTGTGCACCAATAACATGATAAAAAAAAATACAACATGGTTTTATGCTCTTAGGGATATGATAAAAGATACACTATATAACAAGTTATCATTTTTTATCTTCTATCAATATGTTGTTTTGGGGAGCCAACAAGAATTTTTTTACTCAAACACAATTAGTGCATTTCATTAATAATCAAATTGGAAATATAATGAGGCATTACATCAAAAATTTGAGAGCAAACACTTTTGAGGCTATAGCTGGCAAAATGGGCTAGGCCCGCTAGGCCGGGCCAGCCCGAAAAAATATCGGGCTAGGGTCGAAGAAATTGGGACCATTTTATATCCGAGTTTTTTAGCCCGCATCGGGCTAGCCCGACCGGGCCTAAGGTAGCCCACAAGCCCGTAAATTAAAAATTAGTAACCCAAAGTAGGATGTTGTGCAAAAAAATATAGGATGATATCATCTTCCTTGTACACAAATAGGATGCTCTCATGGTCAAAAAAAAATACGATGTTGTCATGATATAAAAAATCTTATAGCCTTTGGTACGTACGGCTTGTGGTTTGGCTTTTTCATAACTAGTCTCTCTCCCGTGCTCTGGATGAGTCTGGGTAGCTAGTTTGTGATAAACAATGAGTATTATGGTGACAGTTAACCGTTAAATAGTTGAATGAGTATTACGGTGGCAGTTAACCATTACATTTTATGAGCTAAATTGCTTATAACCCTTTCGACCTCCATTAAACTATTTAGAGCAACAGATCTGATTCAACATTCAAATTTGGATCCACGCCAAACGCAACAACAGGAAAACCTCCACTCCCCATCACTTGTATCATTTCCCTAGAAAACAAACATGCATGCAGAACCAGAAAATATTATCATATATTGAATCTATATATATATATATATATATATATATATATATATATATATATATATATATATATATTTCTACATCAGAATAAAATAAAAAAGTAATTGCACACTCATACAACTGAAGCTTTTATAGTACTGAGTATCTTGTTCTTGAGATAGAGAGCGTAGACAAAACATATAAGAAAAAGAGAAACAATCTACATACCTGTGTCATTCCCTTCTTGAGAAATATTTTAGGAAAGCTCTTCATCGCAATCTCTATCAATGTAGGCCAAACAAAAAATGTGCTACTGGAAGGGACTCGAAGCAGCAATACATTGCCGACATAGCTATCATTTTGAGCTAAATTTCTTTGTTTGATTACTGTGTAGTGTGAACCATGTGTTTGTGGGGATCGGAGTGTCTGACGCAGTGTTTTAAAATTCGGATCGGCGATCGACTCGGTGGAGATACCGGGTCACTGGGTCAAGGGTCGGACCTAGGGGTCGACAGTTGAACCGCATGACCAAAACTGGGACTGCATGACTCGGACCCGACCTCTATTTCGTGAATTTTCAAGACCTATATAGTATATAATATAAATTTTGTCCCTGTAAAATTAAGGGTTAAATATGTTTTTAGTCCCTACAAAATCGGCTCCTTCTAAGTTTAGTCCTTACATTAACGAAATAGGCGTTTTGGTCCTCATCTTATTTTGCCGTTTTCAATTTTAGTCCCTCATGACTTTTAATAGCGCTTCAAAACTTTTAATAGTGCTTTTTTGACCTTTTATAAGCGCTATTAAAAGTTTTGAAGCGCTATTAAAAGTCACGAGGGACTAAAATTGAAAACGGAAAAATAAGATGAGGACCAAAACGCCTATTTCGTTAATGTAGGGACTAAACTTAGAAGGAGACGATTTTGTAGGGACTAAAAACATATTTTACCCTAAAATTAATAACTATGTTTATTTTATATCTACTAAAATATAAAAATTAATATCTTAATTTATAATATTTGTAATTTATTCATACATAATATTAATCTATTTTAGATCATACAAATTAATATGTACTCAACAAATATGATGCTTGTTTTTGCTAATAATGTAATAATGGAAAATGAAAAGATGAAAAAGAGCAAAAGAAATAGATTAAACGACATCGTTTTGATAAAAAAAAATTAAATTCACAACCCGGTCCGGGTCAAACCGGGTCGCCGGTTCACCGGTTTTTGCAAAACGCGGCCGAGTCACGCCAATTTTCACCGATTTGCTGCATATCCGATCCATATGGTTGACCGGCTCGGTTACCCCCCGGTTCGACCGGTCAGACTGGCCGGGCCGAGCCGTTTTTTAAAACTATGGTCTGACGTCTTGGCGAGAACTGTAGAAGGACATACTCTATTCTCAGGTGTTTGATCAAGTGATTCGTCCAAAAGTCGACAGCTGGCAATCCTTTCTCTCTTTATTTTTTAAAATACTTCTTCAAACCATGGTCTGACGTCTTGGTCAAACCCCCCGGTTCGACCGGTCAGACCGGCCGGGCCGAGCCGGTTTTTAAAACTATGGTCTGACGTCTTGGCGAGAACTGTAGAAGGACATACTCTATTCTCAGGTGTTTGATCAAGTGATTCGTCCAAAAGTCGACAGCTGGCAATCCTTTCTCTCTTTATTTTTTAAAATACTTCTTCAAACCAAACGCATGACACCCCCACCTGCTACAATCTTCTGTCGTCTCCGTTAGCATTCTGCCATTGCCGTCATCGTTGCTCTGTCGTCGCCGTTAGCATCATCTTGTGTTTGATCTTGAGGCTTCAGAAAAGTATAGAAATCAATTTAAGCTCTTGCAGAAAATAGTCTTCAAGAGCATCAAGTAACATATTCAGCAGTATCATATGCCATAACTTATAATGCAAAATCTAAAGGGAAGGGGACAAACAAAATCTACCCAAAGCTGAATTGTTTTTTGTTAGGTCCCTGAGAAATCTCTAGCAAAAGGGAGGCTAGAGTTCCCTGTAGATTTTATTGATCACAATGGAGAAAAGCAATTACACAGAGGAGACTACTCCCCTGCTAGGCAACTGGTTTCTCCGGTGCCTCCTCTACTAAGTCTAAGACTCAAAACTTGAAAAAAGACCCCCTTCCTCACAATCACTTAGCCTATTTATAAACCATAGGTTAGATGGGGTGAGGTTATGACAACCAAACAGATTCAACTAACTCCCAACTACCTAAAAACAGAAAAATAACAAGAACTAATATTAAACAAACTGACTCAGTTTGTTTAATGATACAACAGCCTTATTTATTTATTTCTTCTAGTGTAGACCTTAATAGGTCTAACAATACTCTCCCCTTGAACTGTAACCTTGTCCTCAAGGTTAAATGTTGGGAACTGTTGTCGTATGTGGGCAGCCTCTTCCCATGTAGCTTCTTCTGTTGTCTGGTGCCTCCATTGTATTAGAACCTCCCTTGTCAGTTCCCCTTGTCTCTCTACTGTCCTTGAGTCCAGAACCTTATCTGGGTAGACCCGTACCTCTGGTTCCTGCAACTCTTCTGGTAATTCTTGTTCCACCGTGTGATCCCCTATGGCTAATTTCAATTGTGTATGGAACACGGGATGGAATCTAGCAGTAGCAGGTAATTGAAGTTTGAAGGCTACTGTTCCTACTTTCTTTAGGACCAAATAAGGGCCATAATATCTCGCAGCCAGCTTAGGATGCAACCTAGTAGGCATGGTAGACTGCCTATGTGGTCTGATCTTCAAGTAGACTAGATCTCCTGCTTTTATGTGAGCTGGTTTTGTAACGCCCCTAAATAATTGATTAATTATTTAATTAATTATTTAGGAATTAAGTGGTACAAAAATAATAGAATAATAATATGCTAGTACATGTGGCCCTATTGTTAGGGTTAGGAGTAGTAAAATGAGAGGTGTTAAGGAAAGCCCGTGATGTTAAGTCGAATTAAGCTAAGAAAAGCCCATAAGACTAAGTGAGATTATAAGAGGGGAAATTAGGTTAGGGTTTGCTCACTTAGAAGAAAAACAAAAAGGTTTGAGAGAGAGAGAGAGCACTAGAGAAGGGCGCGACGGCCAAGAGGGAAAGAGAGAGAGGAACGGTGCAAGAGGAGAGGAATAGGGCAAGGAACTTCGAATCCTTCAAGGCTAAGGTAAGGGTGGGGTTCTAGCTCTATAATGGGTCCTATGAATGGTTTTATGTAGGGGTTAGGGTTTGATAAGTTGTCACCATGTATGATCATATATTTATGTTGCCTTGTTGAACAATTGTTGTGTGATTGGTGTTCTATGTTATTAGCCCTAGAATTATTTTTGTGCTTTGCCATGTTCATAAGGAAAACGATTTGGTATGATTGATGGAGCCCTAGGCGCCCTGCTGCTGATGGCGCCCTAGGCGCCCTGCCCCTGTTGTTGCTGGGCGCCATGGGCGCCGTTGCTGTTGTTGTTGGGCGCCAGGTGTGGCTGCCCCTGTTGTTGCTGGGCGCCATGGGCGCTGTTGCTGGGCGCACTGGGCGCCATGTCTGGCTGCTCGTTGCTTGTGTTGCTGATGTTGCTGGGCGCACTGGACGCCATGGGCGCCATGTCTGGCTGCCCGTTGCTTGTGTTGCTGATGTTGCTGGGAGCACTGGGCGCCATGGGCGCCAAGTCTGGCTGTCTGTTGCCTGTTGTCTGATTGTTCCTTGCTGCCGTCTTGTTGGCTGATGAGCGCCTTTGGCGCGTTAGGCCCATAAGTGGCCAACTGTTGATTAAGTGGCTAAGTGTCGAACTGTTGAATTAATAAATTAATAAATTGCTGATTTGTCGAGTTGTTGAGTTATTAAACTGTTAACTTGTTCGGTGGCTAAATTATTGGCTCAGATGTTGTGTCGTGATGATGTTACACCTAGTCGGATTGCCTCTATTTATTGGCATGGATATTATGTCGTAGGCCTATGGCCAATGTTGAGATTCAGGTCGTTGTTATACTGAGATATAATTATTGTTATTGACTGTCTGTGCTTTCACCATTGTGTCGCATGCATAGCATTTGCATTATAGGGCAGATGGCCCTGGAGCGAGTCTCCAACAGTCGTTGATGCCTCTATTTATTGGCAAATTTTAGTCGTGAAGCCTCTATTTATTGGCTGGATTATGGTACCACATGCATGTGCATAGTTTTGAGCCGCATTCCGCATTCATATTGCATATTCAATTGATTGAAATTATTGAATGCTGTGAAGTGACGATATTAACTGCTGTGAAGTGATGATTTCGACTGCTGTGAAGTGATGATTTTGATGTCCTAACCCGAATATATATTGTTTTTCATATGATTCATTATATGGTTCGATATCTCACCCCTTCTGTTTGAATGTTACTCCGATGTTGGTAACGTGCGGGTAACCACAAATGAAGGCTTTTACCTTCATTAGTTCGGGTCAGTGTCGTCGCTCTGATACGTAGCACTCGGGGAGGATGACCGCTTATTTTTCTATTACTTATGTCGTTTTATTTGTTGGATTTCGAGTTTATTGCTGTTATGGATCTTGCTTAGATGCCACGGTTAATTAAGTTGAACCTTTTGAATTTCCGCTGCGTAGTAAATGAAATTTGACTTGTTTTGAAAATTGAAAATGTTGTGTGTCGGTTCATCCAAGTTAGGGTGTTATGTATCCGCTTTTCAGAAATGACCTTATTATGTTTGTTCATGGTTTTAAGTCGAAAAATGTAGCATCCGTTTGTTTGTGAAAACTCTGATTTTACTATATTTTACCGGGTAGAAATGGGTGTTACAGGTTTCCTGTGAGCGTTAGCATATTTAGTCATCTGTTCTTCTGCTCGCTTCAGGTGGTCCTTTAGTTGTCTCAAAGCTTCATCCCTAGTGGCTAGGTCCTGAGCTACTGCTTCAACCAAGGCCTCTCCAGGCACATACCTACTGATTGATGGTGGTGGTCTTCTGTAACACCCCATTTTCATTTAAATGCTTATTTAATTATTTGTGTGATTTATTTGATTAGATTTATTTGGTGGATTTAATTAAATAGAGATTAAGTGGTAAAAATAATAATAGAATTAATTATTACTACATGATTAGTATGGGTTGGTCCATGAGGGGTTAGCATTAGCGAAACCTAAGTAGGAGGCCTTGAGTAAGGGGTGTCCAAGTTAATAAGTAAATAGCCTGTGATCCAAGCCCGCTAGCTAGGCGCATAGGAGAAGCGCCTAGGCTAGGGATTAGTGGATATGCGAATTAGAGTGAGAGGAAAAAGAGAAGGAAACTTGCGAAATAGAGAGAGGAGAGAGAGAAAGAAAACGGCGCACAAGGGAGAGGAGGATTTGCAAATTTCAAGGAGGGGAAGGACAAGCTAGAATTTCGTGGCATTCCTAAGGCTAGAATTTTGAATTCTTCTAAAAGGTAAGGGTGGGATTTAATTCAATATAAGGGTTTATGAGGGATCTACATGTGGGGTTTTAGGGTGTCTTGATCACCATATTGTTGTCTTGAAAAATCGCATGCCCTATGATTGTGTGCCTTGTTGAGTAATTTGATGTATGCTTGAATTCCTCACATTCCTATGCCTAAATGACATGTTGTTATGCTCATAATAATAATTGTTGCCATATGATGATTTGTTGTTGAGAATTTATGATTTTGCATGTCAAGTGTTTGAGCAAATGCATAAGTATGTGGTGTTGAAATTGTTGTTTGGGAATTGATCATGATGAGTCCTACTTGTTTATGGTCTTTGTGCATTTCTGGACACTGTTTCGGTCCTCCTAAAACTGGTACTGTTCGGTTGATCCAAAAATTATGTGGCTGATTGTTTTTGAAAATAGACTTAAAGCCGGTCGTTTTGGCACTGGTTTCGCTCAATTTGGAGTTGTGTAGTTCAAGTTATGAGTCACCGAAATTAGGTCAAATTTCTGGAATCAAACTGTAAGTAGGTTCGGTTTTTGTAGGCTTTGTGTTATCAATTGAACTCCGTTTTGAACGATTCTTGTTTCATTGGAAAGTAGACTTAATTCTCTACGAAATAGGAATTGGTTTCATGAAATTTCATTAAGAAATGAGAAAGAAAATTTGGTTGCAAGCTGGGTAGAGAGTTCTGCCCGATTTTGGTACCACAGTGTAGTGTTTTGAAAAACTGTACCAACTGGATACTTATTTTGAAAAATAAAAATCATAGGCAGAAACTACACTCAGAGGGCCTTCCAATGAGTAGTATTTTGTTGAAATCCGATGTCGTTTGCTATTTTAATTAATTCGCCGAAGTAGGTGTACTGCTGTAGGAATTCAGCACTTGTGCTGTGTTGCCATTCTGTGTTGTGTTGCTGTCTTCGGATCCCTACCCATGGGCGCCAAGCCCTATTCTGTTTCCCTTGGTGTTTTGGTCCGTGCCTTTGCTGGATGCCTTGCCTAATCATATTGAGTCATTCCATTCTTGCTCCTGTGCGAATTGTTCACTTTTGCGAAAATTTGGTTGGATCCCCTTCGCTGGGCGCCATTTTCAGGATGTCTTAGTTTTCTCCTAAACTGTTTTCGAAATAACTTTTGACTCGGGAGTCCGAATGAGGCGTTTCAAAATGTTTTGGAAAGCTTATCCAGGTGCCTAACTGGATACTCTAATTTTAAGGCATTCTGAACTATTTTTCTAACATTTTTCCCTGGAGTTGTTTTGGTGTCCCGGGATGCCCTTGAGGCGTCTCCGGTGTCTTTCAAAAAGTGGTCGTCAATTCTAACTGTTTTGGAAAAGTGATGTGATTTATGCCTATGACCAGTGACGTTGATGTGTGATTGTTGGACTACAGCGTTGTCTATTGTTTTAGGCCCTTCGGCCAGTGATGTGAATTAGGCCTATGGCCAGTGACGTTGATGTGTGATTGTTTGACTGTTGTGCATACATCATTGAGTCGCATGCATACCATGAACATTAGGCCTTGTGCCAGCGACGAGAAAATTATGCCTTTGGCCAGCGACGATATTTTAGGCCCTTGTGCCAGTGACGTAAATTAGGCCTTTGGCCAGTGACATAGGTTGGTACCACATGCATGTGCATTGCTTGAGTCTCATATCGCATTCATATTGCACGACTGATTGAATGAAGTTGTTTGGCCATTGTGATGTGTTGTTAAAGTGATGTGTTGTTGTGAAAGTGACGTGTTAATGTATACTTAGCTGTTATTAACTGTTAAGAGTGATGTTGCTTGCTGTGATTAATTGACGTCTTGAGCTTTGTATGTGGTCTTTCATACATTTCTTATATTGTATGGAATCTCACCCCTTTTTGTGGTTGTTACTTTATAGGTGAGCCCGAGTGAAGATTGTAGTCTTCCTTTTGCCTGGTGTCGTCTGCTCTGATAGGTAGCACTTGGGGAAGGGTCGATTACTGTTTTTAATTAAATTTCGGTTGATGTTGAATCTTTTAGTAATTGGTGCACTTTGCACTTTGTCGGTTGTTGATGTTTTTAACGATGTTGAATAGTTCCGCTGCATGTTTTGAGAAAACTACGAGGTTTTGTTTTACGTTGAAAAATGCGACACTCTTTTGGCGCGAAAAACTCTGATAAATTATGAATAAACGATGGGTGAAAAAAGGGTGTTACATCTTCCATAAACCGTCTCAAATGGTGTACATTTTGCTGCTCCTTGGTAGCTAGTGTTGTACCAATACTCAGTCCATGGTAAACATTCCAACCAAGCCTTGGGTTGTTCAGAGCAGAAACATCTTAGGTAAGTTTCTACAGTCTTGTTTAACACCTCTGTCTGTCCATCAGACTGAGGATGATATGCAGTACTCATCTTCAATTGAGTGCCCTGCAACTTAAAGATCTCTTGCCAAAAGTGGCTCAGGAATGTGGAGTCCCTGTCACTGACAATAGAAACTGGGATGCCATGCAATCTCACTATTTCCTTGACAAATATTTCTGCTAGAGACCTTGCTGTGAAGGGGTGTTTGATAGGAACAAAATGCCCATACTTACTAAGTCTGTCTACCACAACCAATATGGTGTCATATCCTTTTACTTTAGGCAAATTTACTATAAAGTCCATGCTCAACTCCTCCCACACCATATCAGGTATTGGAAGGGGTTGTAAGAGGCCTGCAGGTGATGCAGCCTGATATTTGCTTCTCTGACTGGCCTTGTAGGTTGCTACAAATTTTGTGACAGTCTTCTTAATGCCTATCCAGTAAATTGACTGAGCCAGCCTTCTATAAGTGCGAAATATACCAGAATGACCTCCTGTAGGTGTTATGTGGAACTCTTGTAGGAGAGTAGGGATCCATTTTGAATTGGCCGACAACACAAGTTTTCCCTTGTAGTGGAGCTTGCCATTTTCCAATGTATAATTTCCCTGTGAGTTTGGATCCTGCTTAAGCTCTTCTATGATCTTTCTTAGTGTTGCATCTTGTTGAAATTCTTCCTCCAACACATTGGAGTCTTGCCAGTAGCATTTGGAGACAGCTTTTAGCTCAGTGTCTTCATTTTGCCTGGAAAGAGCATCAGCCACCTTGTTCGTACCTTTCTTATACATTATTTCAAAGTCGTAGCCTAGTAGTTTAGCCACCCAATTTTGTTGATTCTGTGTGATCACCTTCTGTTCCAATAGGAATTTGAGGCTCTTTTGATCCGTGTAAACCTTGAACCTTCTTCCTATCAAGTATGGTCTCCAATGTTGTATTGCTAGGACTAGAGCCATGAGTTCCTTCTCGTATACAGACTTGGTGAGAGAGTTGTCTGAGAGAGCCTTACTGAAGTAGGCAATAGGTTTTTTGTTCTGCATGAGCACTGCCCCAAGCCCATGACCTGATGCATCACACTCGATACAAAAAGGCATGGCAAAATCTGGCATTGTTAAGACTGGTGCTGTAGTGACAGCTTTCTGTAGCTCTCTAAAAGCTGCAGTACTGGCTTCCTTCCACTCAAAGTTCCCCTTCTTTAGTAAATAAGTTAGGGGTCTAGCTATTTTCCCATAGTTGTGCACAAACCTTCTATAATACCCTGTCAATCCTAGAAACCCTCTTAGAGCCATGACAGACTTAGTGATTGGCCATTTCATGATAGCCTCTATTTTTTAAGGATCCATGGAAACCCCCTGTATTGAAATAACATGTCCAAGATATCTTACCTCTGTTTTTCCCAACTCACACTTCTTGAGGTTGGCATGAAAGCTATTCTCTTGTAGAGTGTTTAATACCCTTCTCAAATGTACAAGATGTTCCTCCCAAGTTCTACTGTATATTAAGATATCATCAAAGAAGACAAGCACAAATTTTCTCAAGTATTGTTGAAGAGTGACATTCATAGCCCATTGAAATGTGGCTGGGGCATTGGTTAACCCAAAAGGTATCACCAATGACTCATAATGTCCTTAATGTGTCCTAAAAGCAGTTTTGTGAACATCTTTCTCATCCATTCTGATTTGATGATAACCTGCCCACAAATCTATCTTAGTGAAGTACCTTGCTCCATACAGGTCATCTAAGAGCTCCTCTATTACTGGAATTGGGAATTTATCCGGAATTGTAGCCTTGTTCAATGCCCTATAGTCAATGCAGAATCGCCAGCTTCCATCTTTTTTCTTAACCAATATCACTGGACTCGAATATGGACTGTTGCTAGGTCTTATTATCCCTGCCTGCAGCATTTCCTCCACTTGTCTTTCTATCTCTTCCTTTTGTAAGTGTGGGTATCTGTATGGTCTAACATTTATAGGTCCCTCCCCTGGTTTAATGGGAATTTGATGGTCAACAGTCTTCTTTGGTGGTAACCCCTTAGGTTCCTCAAATACCATAGCAAATTCTTCTAATATCTGTTTAATGTCAGCTTCTTGGTTTTCATTATTCTCACACCCCATAGTAGCAACACAAGACTCGTACTCCAATGGAGAGTTCCAAACTAAAGCCATAGCTTCTACTTCAACAAGTTTTAACAAGTTCTGAGGTGAAACAAAGAATTTACCAAGGCTAGGATCCCCCTTAATCATCTTAGGGCCTCGAGCAGTATTGAACTTCATGGTGAGATCTCTCCAATTAGCCTTGACCTCCCCTAGAGTTGCCAACCAAGCTATACCCAAAACAATATCTATCCCACCCAAATCAAAAACTAGGGCATCAATAGTACATTCATAGTCACCAATTTTGAGATTAATCCCTCTGCAGATTCCTAAGGTGCTTTTTCTGTTGCCATCACCCAATCTGACCTTGTAAAAGTGATCAGCATCTGTTTTCATTCCCAATTTCTTCACTGACGCTTGAGAAGGTTTTTGTTAGAAAGAAACGAAAAAAAATACTGTTGGGTGTGTGGGTTGTTTAAGACAACATATGCATATCAATTTAAGTTGCATTCCAATTACAGCATTGATACATAATGGCATTATAGTAGATATCATGTTGGTTAAATCCTCCTACAAAAAAATTATTCACTAATGCTTCCCATGTAAATTTACATAAACTGGGCATGTATCAAGTTGGACATGTATTCCCTCTTCTAGGATTATATCAAGGGCATGTATTTTCTCCTTCATAGAGAGTTTTGTGCATTATGTATTCTAGCTAGCTGTAGTGCAGGTGTGTTTCAATGCAAGTGACGGAGGAAAACATGAAGGGTTTAACGTTGGTTGGAAGATGATGAAGGGCTAACATTGTGTTGTGTTCATCATAGGAGGATGCCAATCCGAAATCATTGATGGGTAGAAGTAAAAAATGTATTCAATTTTGTTTTTAACTAAGTCAGGAATTGATCGATCAGTTCGTAACAACGCACCATACCAATATGATTATTACCTTTGTCTCTTCCTTAGAGTCTTAGATTTAACAATATGTCCATAGTATGTGTTGCAAGTGGATGAAGTTTAGTAAGTGGTAAAATTTTATTGGCATCAAAACTTCATAAGAATCTTGAAATAGTGATGCTATTGCTATATATAATTGAGTTTTACTTCCTTTTGGTGGCTGAATGTATTATTTATTATTCATAACCCCATCATCATATGAAAAGCAACAAGTTAATGCAGGGAACACATTTAGATATTATACAGCAACTCAACTTTCATTTCTTCTTATCTCAAGTTTGTATTTCACTAGCATCTCGAAGCAGAGCGACACATTTAGCAAGAGACAGTGACTTTAGAGCAATCCCATTTTGCAGGTAAATTCTGAATGCATTTTAATTAGCAATGAACTGTATATTGTTTCGAGGGCAGATAGCTCCATTTATAAAAGGTCTTCTGATTTTTCAAAATATTTGCAAGAAGGTCGATCTTAAGTGTTTTTTAAATTCCCAGGTTCATAATGACATATTTCGTTTGGTTAATGTCTTGCTTCTTGGTGATGGTGATGTGATTTTGCATCCTATTTACGTTCTCATCGTTTGCAGTGCAATTTCTAAATTAAAATTAGAAATCTTCCTTTGTCTTTTTGCTGTGCAAGTGTCATGGCCGAATAAAGTTATTATAAGTCCTTATAAGTAGAATTTGTCTCTACAATGTTAACAACATCTCGAAGACAACTCACAGATGCAAGGGGTAATGTTTGATTTCTTGCCTATATGGTTCGCATTTCTTTTCTTGAAAACTGAGGTCATGTTCCATCTATTCTATTTTGAAGCTACTCCATAAGCTTAGAATCATGTTTTCAAGCTACTCCAATGATGCAACTGTGAATCTCTCTTCATTTCATCATTTGGCAATTTCTCTATCATACATTTAAAATGTGAGAAGGTGTGTGTGTTATTGATAATGATTATCACTGTAGCAAATTTCAGATGATGGTTTGGACTTTGGATGAAGAAGTCAAGAAGTGCTCCTATTTTCTTTGTTTATTCTTTCAGTCATTCAGTGTCAGAGATTGTCATTCATAACACAATATTAGCTCTTGATTATGAAGTGATATTTTGAGAATTTTCATATCAGTGCAGTAATAATAAGTAATAACTGAAGCATGCAGCCTCAGTAGAAATTTTGTACAAAATACAGCAATTTTGGCTCCCAAAACAGCATAATAGCACCAGAATCGCAAAGATGTATACTCGTTTCTATGTATAAATTTGATTTGATTTAATGTGGGCCAACAACAGTTTTTAGGTGGAATCTTTTGATGGCATTTTCGAAATATTAACAAAAGCTTAGGGGCAAAGATTTCATGCACAACTTCACACTCAGACACATCTCTGCGAAAGGAGCAGAGGATACAGACAAGAGCGCAGTGACAATGATAGCATAAGGAAAAG
Organism: Astragalus membranaceus; assembly: GCA_039519185.1. Classification (NCBI taxonomy): domain Eukaryota; kingdom Viridiplantae; phylum Streptophyta; class Magnoliopsida; order Fabales; family Fabaceae; genus Astragalus; species Astragalus membranaceus. Next base: position 46,555,935 of record CM076848.1, read on the forward strand.
GAGAAACCGAGGCGGAGAGAGAAAATATAGAAGAGAAGAGAAAATTCAAAATAAAAACAAAAGTATAGAAACAGAGAGTAATAAAAAATTAGAGGAGACAAATAACTCAAATCTGGGAAAACACTGAAAAGAGAGGAAAAAAAAGCAAAATGAAGATGTAGGAGGGAACCACCACTAGCTCCGGCGGCGATCACGGTGACCACTACCATAGTGAATCCCTCTCATCTCTCTCCTCGAGACCCCTCTCTCTCGACCGCCATCACCATCATCTCATCTCCCATCTCCTTCACCGCGGCCAAACCTCCACCACACCTCCCTCCGACGAAATGCCGCACCATCACCGTGCCCCCTTTCCTTTTAAATGTCGTCCTTTGTCTCTCCTCGAAACCCCTCTCTTCACCGCCATCACCACATTCTCACCCACCATCTCCTTCACTGGCCAAACCTCCATCGCACCTCCCTCCGACGAACGACCGCACCTCCACCGTGAACCGCCATCACCACCGCACCCCATTTCCTTCTCAGTTTCGTCCTCCTCTCTCTCTCCATCGTTCTCTTTCTTTTTTTTCTCTCCCCTGAATATGTGGTGCGGCTGGTTTAACAAATTAGGGTAACCCTCTTCCCTTTCTTTATTATTCGTTTTTTCTTTTTTTTTTTTAAATTAGTTTATTTTTTAGTTATACGTCTTTAATCAATACATACTTGCACCCCATATCTGCTGCACATCGCACCCCCCCCCCCCCCCCCTCTTTAAAAGCTCTTGGCTTTTTTTAATCAATTTAGATGTCCTAAAATAAACATTAGGTGTAGTCCGGATCTTTATAAACAAAAAAGAAATGGTTTTTTAGTCTAATATTTATAATTCAAGATTTATTACCACTGCACCAAGATTGTGTATTCAAATTTATAAACAAAAAACAGAGAAATTCTCAAACTTTAAATTTAAAAAATGAAATTAGGCTTAACTCAACCCCACAACACTAGTGGAAAAAACGCATTTCATATTGGTTAAAATTGACATTTCATATCGGTTCCTGAACTAATGCAGAAAAGGAGATATAAAAAATAGGGACTTTTAACATCGGTCCTGCAGCCGATGCGAAAAATAGTTTTCATATCGGTTACCATAACCAATATAGTCTAGCTGCAGAATTGTTGTTGGCTAAGAATATAGTCTAGCCGTCACTTTGAAAACCCCTAATGCTTTGGATTATTGCAAACTCATCATAACAAATATATCATGCATCTACAACATATAGCGAACCATAACCAATTCAAAGTGATATAAGTAAAGAAACAAACAGGACCACAGTGAGAGCAAATTAAAGTAACCTTCCCAAATCAGATGTTTTACCCATTTATGGGCAGTTATTTTCACAAAATTCGCCAAGTTGTGTGACTTATCTTTACCTTTTGATCTTTACTTTAGTGAAACTAGGAAACCTATTTAATTTCTCTTGTTCCCAATGGCAACCTATGTTGTCCTTAGCATTACAAATGTTAGGGTTCAGGCCACCTTTGTTTATATCTCTTTATTCTCAAAATCAATATCAAGAACAACACAGAAGGAGGAATCAAAAGCAGAACCGGCAACAACAACAACAACAACAACCAAATCACACTTCGAAAAGAAAAAAATCAAACCAAAGGGAAATAGAGGACTCGAACCAGAAGGAAAGCGACAAAGTAGTGGTGAACCGGCAACGAACGACGACGAAGCTGTGAACGGCAACGACGAAGCGGCGAATGGCGGCAGCGAATGGATGAACTGTGAAGGCTGAAGGCGAGGGTTGAAGGAGAGGGTTGAAGGCGAGGGAAACGGCTCGAGGGTTTGGAGGGACTCTGTTCGCTTGCAGGCTCGCCATTGTCGAACAAGATTTTCCGCCGTCACGAAACATGTATGGCTTAAAAGAGCGATTGACGGATTTGGAAGCGAGGCAGGTGGTGTTAGGGCTAATAGCGATAGTGGTGGCCGAGGATTCTGGGAGAGGTGAAAAGGAGAAGAGGGTCATGAATGAAGACGAACATGTCGAAGAAGGAGGAAGGTTGTAGAGGCCGCTGATTTGTGGTATTGAGGAAGAGGGGTTTCTCGAGAGGGGGTTTCTACTTTCTACCTTCACGAGGAAAAAGGAGTGAGCGCTTCAGAATAGATTTTAGATTTTCACTTCTTTTTCTTTAGAATATTAGCGTTTTCTATAAAGGTTATAGTATGCACCTGATATGAAATATGTAAATTAGCGTTTTCTATATCGGTTCGGGAGGCAACCGATGTAAATATTGTAAAAATAATTACAAAACTGCCACCGTGTCATTTTTAACATCAGGTCGTTTTTAACCGATATGAATTACTGATATAAAATGCCTTTTTTCCATTAGTGCAAAACCGGCTTGTAAGGTGGGAATGTCTCCCACTTATAAACTCATTTTCAGGCCATATAACATCCGATGTGAGACTCTTAACACCCCACATATTTAAGTAGTGTTAAGATAAATAAATTGGTCTTTAGACCAACTCAAAAAATTTAGATTGCTAACATACAAGTTCTACTTTCTAGGTGGGGGTAAATTATGAATCTCCTGATCGAGCATTAACTTGGTGTCTCAGTATCTTGATTTGGTCGATCACATGTACAAATTTTAAAACACGGTCTAAAATTATTGTTGTTGTGGTGTGTTTTTTTAAAACTTTCTAATTGTATTAACGAATTGTTAAATTTATATTTTGAATAAAAATAATTAATTGCAACAAATAAAATTCTCAAGAAATAAATAACTTTTTAATTCTACATATTAACAGATGAAATTCTCTAGAAATAATTAACAAATAAAATTCTCTAATTGGCTTTCTCATTGCTGCAATTGTATATTCGTATATAAATTGTAAACCGAAACAGAAAAAGATAGGAAATGTATTAGATATTATCACAGTTAAGAGAATTTTATTATCTTTTTCTAAATAGATAAGGTCAAGGCTTTTTTAAAAGTCTATTTAGGTAAAAATGCCAGACTACAGGCCATCGGAAAAGCCTTCTAGGCCTACCAAACCAGCCTATTTAAATAAATATTAATAATATTTTTTATTATTACTAATATTATATTAAATTTTCTACTTTGTTTAACTTATAAATTTGCATACATTTTATGTTTATTCAAAATGATGACCTACATCAATTTTAAACATATTTAAAAGTATTATTATAAAATAAAAGTTAAATAAAATGTCCTATAAAGATAATTCTCTAAAAGATTTTGTTAGATCTTGAATTAGATCTTAATTTTATTGATCGATTAGCTTGTTCGTCTATTTACAAAGTCTACACTACTCAAAGGTTGTAGACATTTGTAATTTTTTTTTTTGTGAAATAGACTTTTAAACAGGCTTGTAAGCCTCGCCAGGCTTTCCAAAAGGCCAGGACAGCCCTCAAAAGTCGGCCTATCATAGGCCACAGGCCAGGCTCAGGCCCAACATTTTCAATGCTGGCCAGGCCTAGGCCATGCAAAGCCTAGCTTGGCCCAGCCTATTTCCTCCCGTCACTGTTCAAGACTCATGTTTGCTCTATTTATTATTTGCTCCTCCAAATGCCTCTTGACCTTCCTATACCATGATGGTGTTTCGGCTACACTATCTTTTTAAAAACATAGAAAAACTTTCTCCCAGAATGATAGGATCTAGAATTTTGACAATTCAATAATTATTACACAAGATCAAGAACAAGTGTATCGACAAATCAAGAAAGATGAAGAACATACAACACAAACACAAGGAACTTACATGAAAAGTAGAAGAAAGAACAAGTGTGGATGAGACTAGAGATGGATGTGGAAATGAATGATCGCCACACCTTCTTGGAAGGCGATAAGATCAACTAGCCTTGGGCGCTCCTAGCCCCAAGGTTGTGAGCAAGGTCCTCTTCTTCAAGAACCATTGGAGAAACTTTATGATGAACCTCACCTCTCATATGCATATACTCGCCACTCTCACCTCTCACTAGGTATCTCTCTAGGCTTTCAACTTTGCAAAATTGAGGAAATGATTTTATTCATCCAAGAAGTTCTCCCAATTACACATGAAGGTAGGGTATTTATATTGTGGACTCTATGGATCCTAAATCCACAACATAAGCCCAACTTGTACACAACCAAAGGCCCATGGCCGAAGTCTCTCTAAACGAAGCCCAAAGTGGCCCAAAATTAAAATGTCTTACAAATATACAATTATTAAAAGAAAACAAAGTATAGGAAACACTTCATCCAAGCTCCATGTGACCTTCATCCAAGCTCCATGTGGGCTCACATCACAAATGGATCAATAAATATGTTTGACGAGTCTTTGAGAATATATATGCTTTGCTCCTTAGGATAGAATAAATCCATAAATTAAGTTCTATTTGTCACAGTTACCCTAGTATTTAGCTCTTATTTTGTCTTTTACCTTTACTAGCAGTTGATAAAAGTTTATTAGTTTCGTAACACTTCCTCCTCCATCTATGTGTATAAGCCTATCTGCTTGGATGGCAGAAGCAGTCGAATTCTGGGAGATCCAGTCGAATTCTGACCTGCTGAGACAGATGCTGTCGAATTCTAGCCTGCTGAGACAGATGCTGTCGAATTCTGGCCTGCTGAGACAGATGCTGTCGAATTCTGAGAGATCCAGTCAAAATCTGGAAGATGCAGTCGAATTCTGGGAGATCTAGTCGAATTCTGACCTGCTGAGACTTTAAGCAGCCCAAATTGCTTCAAAATAAAACCTGAAGATAAAAAGTAAACATTTGCAGTAAAATAGAACAAAAATATAATTAAAATACTAAAAAGACTTAATAAAATAACTATTAAAAAGACTCTAAAAATAGACTTATCACTTTCCGATTGAAGCTATTTCCATATTCTCTTAAGGATAAGGCCAAGAATTGGTTGAACTCCTTAGAGCCAAATTCAATTCACACTTGGGATGAGCTAGCTGAGAAATTTCTTGGAAAATATTTCCCTCCCAACAAAAATGCCAAGTTAAGAAATGACATCACTTCCTTCAAACAAAGAGAAGGGGAATCATTATTTGAGGCTTGGGAAAGATGGAAGGAATTACTAAGAATGTGCCCACACCATGGTATACCCGTGGTTATTCAAATGGAGACTTTTTATAATGGTCTAGATCAACCTACCAGACTTATACTTGATGCTTCATCAGGCGGTGTCATATTGAACATGTCTTTCTCTGAGGCATGCAGGCTTATTGAAGACATAGCTACTCATAATGCCCATTGGCCTTCTGATAGATTCACTCCCGGAAAGAAGGCTGGTGTCCACGAGATAAGTGAAGTAACTGCCCTTTCTGCTCAGGTTGCTTCTTTGACCAACATGATTAAAAATTTGAGTACCCCAAACGTGGCAACGTCTGAAACATAGACTGCTGCAGCTGTTGAACCAACACCATCTGGGGGAGTAGTGTGTGTCTATTGTGAAGGAGGGCATGTCTACGAAGAATGTCCACATAACCCTCAGTCTGTAAACTTTGTATCACATAACAAAGGTAACAGTCCCTTCTCCAACTTTTACAATTCAAATTGGAGAAATCACCCAAATTTTAGTTGGAAGAACAACAATTCTTTGAATGCTAGCGATGCTGCTCCTGCAATACCCCCAGGATTTCCCCCTCAACAACAAAAGCAGTATACGCAGAATAACAACAACAGCAATTTGGAAGCCTTGATGAAAACTTTCATAAGTGATTGTAGGGCAACCTTACAGACCCATGAGTCTTCAATCAAAACTTTGGAGAACCAAATTGGACAGATAGCCTCAGCTCTTACTCAAAGACAGAATGGATCTCTTCCATCCACAACTGAAACACCATCTTCATCAAAGTCAAATGGTAAAGATGTGGTGAATGCACAGGTAAATGCTATCTCATTAAGAAGTGGCACTGAGTATCCAGAACCATCTATGCCCAAGGAATCTGAGGTGCCAGACAAGGAAAAAGAGAAAAACAAAGGTGGAGAAAAAGAGAAAAATATTCCAGATATTGTGATGTCTAAGCCAGACGTTACAACGTCTAGTTCTGAACCAGGAATCAAGACTGTTCCTAAGCTTGTACCTGAATATCCTCCTCCACCCTACCCTCAAAGACTAAAGAAAGCTCATGAAGACAAGCAATTCAGCAAGTTCATGGAGATGCTAAAACAGCTACACATAAACCTTCCCTTAGTTGAAGCTCTACAGCAGATGCCAAACTATGCCAAGTTCCTAAAGGATATCATCACCAAAAGAAGAAGGCTAGGGGAGTTTGAAACTATTGCTTTAACTGAAGAATGTAGCTTAATCATGCAGAATAAACTCCCAAGAAAACTGAAGGATCCTGGCAGTTTTACTATACCATGCTCCATTGGAGATTTTTACCTTGGCAAAGCTTTATGTGACTTGGGGGCAAGTATTAACTTGATGCCCAAGTCCATTTATGAAAAACTTGGTATAGGAACTGCCAGACCTACTTCTTTAAGTCTTACCTTAGCTGATAAAAGTAGAGTTTATCCTGAGGGCATATTAGAAGATGTTTTGATTAAAGTTGACAAATTTGTTTTTCCAGTGGACTTTGTTATTTTAGATTTTGATGCAGATAAGGAAGTTCCTATCATCTTGGGGCGACCATTTCTGGCCACTGGAAGGACACTCATTGATGTGCAGAAAGGAGAACTAATCATGAGGGTCAATGACCAAGAAGTCAAGTTCAACGTCCTCAACGCACTCAAGTATCCAGAACCTAACACAGAGGAATGTTCCTTTGTGGTTGCCCTTGACCATGTGGTTTAAAAACAATTCAATAAAGATAATGACCACTTGGAGAAGATTCTGGGCAAAGATGAGATTCAAGAGTTGTTATCAGAAGAAGCTGATCCGTTAAACGTTACAACGTCAACCACAGACGTTGTCACGTCTGACTCCCATGTACCCAGGGCATGGACAAAAAAGTATGAATCTTTGGGGCAAGAAGACTCCAATCTCAAGAAGATAGTCCCCTCCATTGAAGAACCACCCACACTGGAACTGAAGGTGTTGCCTGATCACCTGAAGTATGCCTTTTTAGGGGAAAATGATTCTTTACCTGTGATCATTTCTTCTAATCTCTCACAAGAGCAGGAAAGTGATCTCATTAGTACCTTGAAAAGACACAAGAAAGCCATTGGTTGGCAAATGGCAGATATCAAGGGTATCAGTCCCACAATCTGTATGCACAGAATTGTCTTAGAAGAGAATGCAAAGAACAGCATTGAAGGACAAAGGCGATTGAACCCGATAATGAAAGAGGTGGTCAAGAAGGAAATCATCAAATGGTTAGACGCAGGAATCATCTACCCAATCAGTGACTGCTCATGGGTGAGCCCAGTTCAATGTGTACCAAAGAAGGGTGGAGTTACTGTGGTGACCAATGACAAAAATGAATTGATTCCAACAAGAACAGTGACTGGATGGAGGATATGTATGGACTACAGGAAGCTGAACAAAGCAACCAAGAAGGACCATTTTCCTCTGCCATTTATTGACCAGATGTTGGATAGACTTGCAGGCAAAGAATTCTATTGTTTCCTTGATGGTTACTCAGGATATAACCAGATAGCTATTGTGCCTGAAGACCAAGAGAAGACCACATTCACTTGTCCTTATGATACCTTTGCCTTCAGAAGGATGCCATTCGGGCTGTGTAATGCACCTGCAACATTCCAGAGATGTATGATGGCTCTATTCTCAGATTTTATTGAAAAATCCATGGAAGTTTTCATGGATGACTTTTCAGTTTATGGAGACTCATACAAGGCATGCTTGGAGAACTTAGAAGGAGTTTTAATAAGATGTGAAGAAACCAACCTAGTACTCAACTGGGAGAAATGCCACTTTATGGTTCAAGAGGGAATTGTTTTGGGGCATAAAATTTCAAAAAAAGGGTTGGAGGTGGATAAAGCAAAAATTGATGTTATTGACAAATTACCTCCACCTACCACTGTCAAAGGTATTAGAAGTTTCTTAGGGCATGCTGGTTTTTACAGAAGGTTTATCAAGGATTTCTCAAAAATTTCCAAACCTTTGTGTCTGCTGCTGCAACGTGATAACGTCTTCAACTTTGATGAGCATTGTCATGAAGCCTTCCAGAAATTGAAGACTGCCCTTGTAACAGCTCCTGTGATAGTCACTCCTGACTGGTCCAAACCATTTGAATTAATGTGTGATGCGAGTGACTACGCTGTAGGGGCTGTATTGGGTCAAAGGTATGGCAAAATTTTTCACTCTATCTATTATGCTAGTAAAACTTTAGATGATGCCCAATTAAATTATACTGTAACTGAGAAAGAGTTACTGGCTGTTGTATTTGCTTTTGACAAATTTCGATCATACTTGGTGGGTGCAAAAGTTATTGTTTTTACTGATCACTCAGCCATCAAGTATTTGATTTCTAAAAAAGATGCAAAGCCACGACTCATCAGATGGGTTCTCCTCCTCCAAGAATTTGACCTGGAAATTCATGATAAAAAGGGGGTGGAGAACCAAGTTGCTGATCATCTTTCTAGGCTTGAGAATGTTGATGCAGGTACAGGTGCAGAAGAGATAAAAGAAAATTTCCCTGATGAAAAACTGCTGACAGTAGCCACAGTAGCTGAAGACGTTACCACGTCTATGGCAATTTCTTCAAACGTTATAACGTCTGATGCTACTGCACCCTGGTATGCTGATATAGTCAATTTCCTAGTTAGCAAGATTGTTCCTGTGGATTTCAACCATCAGCAAAGAAAAAAGTTCTTCCACACAGTGAAGCACTATTTTTGGGATGAGCCCTATCTGTATAAGATGTGTCAAGATCAGTTGCTTAGGAGATGTCTTGCTAAAAAAGAACAACTTCATGTGTTGCAACAATGTCATGCATCACCTTATGGAGGACATTTTGGAGGAACCAGAACTGCAGCAAAGGTGCTACAGTCAGGATACTATTGGCCAACACTCTTCAAAGATGCTCATGAATTAGTGAAAGGCTGTGATAAATGCCAAAGAACTGGAAACATCTCCAACAAGCAAGAAATGCCATTGACAAATATCCTTGAAGTGGAGCTGTTTGATGTTTGGGGAATGGACTTCATGGGGCCATTTCCTATGTCTCATGGAAACTTATACATTTTGGTAGCTGTGGATTATGTGTCAAAATGGGTGGAAGCCATTGCATTACCCAATAATGAAGCCAAATCAGTCAGCAAATTCCTTAAGCAAAACATCTTCACAAGATTTGGTACTCCAAGAGCTATAATCAGTGATGAAGGCTCTCACTTTTGTAACAAGCTGATTGAGAACCTATTGGCTAAGTACGGAGTGAAGCACAAGATTGCTACAGCTTATCACCCACAGACAAGTGGTCAAGCAGAAATTTCCAACAGAGAAATTAAAAGGATACTTGAGAAGATGGTTGGTCCAAACAGGAAGGATTGGTCCCTGCACCTTGATGATGCATTGTGGGCGTACAGGACAGCATTTAAGACACCACTGGGCATGTCACCATACAAGCTAGTCTTCGGAAAAGCTTGCCATCTGCCCATTGAACTCCAACACAAAGCTCACTGGGCACTGAAGCAACTGAACTTAGATCATTCAAAGGCTGGAGAAGCAAGGCTCCTTCAACTAAATGAGCTAGATGAATTCAGGCACACTGCTTATGAGAATTCAGCAATGTATAAGGAGAAAACCAAGAAGTGGCACGATCAGAAAATTCAGAGAAGGGAGCTAGTAGAGGGACAATCAGTTTTGCTGTTTAATTCAAGGTTAAAGTTGTTCCCTGGGAAGCTAAAATCAAGATGGTCAGGACCTTTCAAGCTGGTAAAAGTCTATCCTCATGGTGCTGTGGACCTGTTTGATGAGAAAACTAATTCCATTTTCAAAGTCATTGGCCAAAGAGTGAAGCACTACTATGGAGAACATGTGGTTAGGGACAAGACCACAGTGGCTCTCAAAAACCCCTGAATTCAAAAAGGGAATAGTCTGGCTGAAGACTCTTAAAGCAAGCGCTCTTGGGAGGCAACCCAATGGTTTTAACTAACCAGCAATTTTTGTCTTTAAATTTTGGTTTTGTGCAGGAATGGGAGCTGAAGTATTGTAAACGTTATAACGTCTCTGCGTGTCTAGGATGTTGTCACGTTTGCTGCCTGGGTAAAGTTTTAAATGAAAAAGAAAAGAAAACGAGTCAAGCAGTTTTCAAATGAAAAAATTTTTTCTTTGAAAATGATTCTTTTTAAGACGTGACTGCCGAAGTGATCATGACGTCACTTCCAACGGTTACCCCTTTTTCCCAAACCCACGCCACCACCTACTTCTCAACTTCCCATAAAACCTCCCCAATAAACACTCACCAGTTACAATCACCAAAACCACCTTCAGACACTTTCAGAAACCGCAATCTTATCCCTTCCCCCAAATCTCAAATCTCAAATCCCCCACTCTCCAGAAAACTCATACAATCACCATGACTAAAACCAAGCAAGCTGCAGTAAAATCATCTGGTAAAGGAAAGAATGTCAACCCAAGTTCTTCCTCTGTTCCAAATCCAGAAATCCCCATTCCTTCAAAGAAGAAAGCCTTGCTGCCAGAAAGGGGCTTCAGCTTGGAAAACCCAAATCCTGACTTTCTCGCAACAGTGACAGCATTGGGATGGCAGAAATTTGTAGTTCACAGAAAGGAATACATTGCAACTCTGGTGCATGACTTTTACAAAGGAATCGTTGAAAGAACCGATGGAGAACTTTCAAGCTTCTCCATCGGTCGAGGAGAAGAAGTCAAATTTGGTATAAGAGTCATAAATGACTACTTTGGGCTAGGTTACTATGGCGGCAGTTGAGGTGAAGCAAAAGACTTACGGAGTAGCAGAGATGACTGAAATCAAAGAAAGGATATGTGTTGAAGGAGCTGCTTGGGAGCGAAGAGGCGACCATGGAAATGAATTCAAAATTTTGAAGAGATACCTGTGTGATGAGGCCAGTGCTTGGTTTCATTTCATTAGGCATTGCTTGATACCCACTTCTCACACTCTCTGGGTTGATAAAGAGAGACTGATTGCTATTGATGCCATTATGTCAAGAGATAAGATTGAAGTGGGTAAGCTCATCAACAGGGAGATTAACAAATGGCAGAACAGGAAGGATGGATACCTATACTTCCCTTGTTTAATCACTGATCTCTGCATGGAGGCTGGAGTGGAGATTGAAGCATCTGAGCTAAGAGAGGAACCCCAGGGGGCATTCTCTACAAAGTTCAAAGCTAGGCAGAGAGCTGCAGATGCTACCACGTCAGTTGATGCACAGACGTTACAACGTCTGGTGGGCCAGCAAAACAGCCTAGCCAAGTTTGTCAAGGAGCAATTTGAGTGGCAAAAGAAGGTGATTGCACAGACAGCAAAAGGCAAGATGGTGATTGAAGAACCAGTACTTCCAGATTGGATGCAAGAGGAAGATGAAGACAGCACACCCTTATCAACAATGAACCTCAGAAAAGTGAAGAAGGAAAAAGTCAAGAAAACAAGAAAACCAGCCACAAAAAGAAAGAGCCCAGCAAAGAAAAAGCAGAAGAAGGTAAGTAGTGAGGAAGAAGAGCTTAAATCAGCTGATATGGATAGCATCAGTGAGAGTGATGCAGAGGAATCAAAGAAGGTGAGTAGGGAAGTCCTAAGTGATGATGAGGAAGAAACGCATTCAGAAGAGAAAGGAAGCTCCAGTGATAAGACTGATATTGAGGCTGACTCTCCACCAACCCAAACACTCAAAGAACCACCCCAACCCACACCTCCATCACCAAAAGCCAAACAACTCCATCCCTCAGCTAAAGAACAACCCACCCATGACCAAAACATCCCCAAAACACCACAATCTGAACCTGAAGATCAACCCATTTCAAAACCAACCCCCACTCAACCTGAACCAACTAAAGAGCCATCACAACCATCCATTCCAGAAGTAACCAGTGCAGATGTGACTACGTCTGAACCAACTGCTGTTGAAACTAACCCAGACCCACAACTCATTCCCCCACCCAAAAGACAAAGATTCAAGACTGTGCCCACCCAGAGTCCATTTGGGAAGAAGAAAAGGCGTGAATTAGCCGCTGCAAGTGAAGAAGCAAGGCATGGTGAAGAAGAAGAGCAACTAGTTGATGCTCCTGCAACCAAAAGGCAAAAGTTGCAGGTAAGAAAGAAATCTGAAGCTGCCAAAGACAAGCCAGCAACAGCCACCAGTGCAGCATTTGTTGCTGCAAGTGGTTCAGAGAATGCTCCTGCTGTTGCTGCTGAAGAGAAAGCTGCAGACGTTACAACGTCTCAAGAGCCAGAGGTTGAAAAAGCCCAGGGGGAACCCAAAGAGCAGCAGCAGATTCATCCTGCAGAACTGGAAAAGCAGAAAGCATGGGAGGAAGCAAAGAAAAGAGTTGCTGAGAGCAGTGCAAAGATGCCACAAGAAACTGAAATCTCAGTTGATGCTGGTGATGGTGAAGGAGAGAAGAAGAAGAAGGAAAAGAAAAAGAAGACTGTGCAAGCAAGCATCCCAGCCAGACAGAGTGGAAGGCTCAGGTCGGGTGCTCTGAACAAGTAAGTTAGCCCTCTTTTTAGCAGTAGTATAGTTATAGTTTGCAATTTCAGTTTAAATAAATAGCTGTCCAGACGTTACAACGTCTAGAGAGTTAGTAGTCAGTAGTTGTTTTGTTTCTGTTTTGTTTGAGTGTTCCTCTCCCATTTCTGAAGATCAGTGAGCAGTGAGGACACTGCTCATCTTTGTGTCTGGGGGGAGGATCATTTTTATGTTTCGTGTATGCATAAAATCAAATGCAAAATCAGTTTACTTCCCTACTTGAGTAATTATCAAAAATGTTTTTCTTTGGGCTAAATCTAAGAATGACTTTGTGTGAATTTGTGTGAGTAGCTGATGCATGCTTAGATGAATAGAATTGATTACTGCTTCCACACAAACTCTGTTTTGAGGAAAACCTAGTTAGCTAAGGACTATTTGATGCAAGCTAGTTTTGGTTGACTATGGTAATGGTAGAACTTGATTAAAAACTCAGAGTAGCAGTAGAAGCTAAGTTTAGGGGTATATCAGGTTGTGCTAAGGCTGGGTGCAAAGACTGTAGGATGATTAGTGCTTGTGTAGTGTGAGTGCAGCGTTGTAACGTCTACCCGTAACGTTATAACGTATGCCGTGTGTGTTTTCGTGTTGTGTTATGTGTTATCAGACGTTGTAGCGTCTCTCCTATAAACGTTATAACGTCTACTCCAAAAAGACCAAAAAGTGTGTGTTGTTTCAAATAAGTGGAAAAATCCACATGTCCTCTGTGTTGGCTGCAATTTCCCGAAACAAATACTGGGTACCCCAAATATCTCAATCTAAAACTGTCAAATCCAAAGGATCAAAAAGGAGAAAATCACAAAAACGAAGTGAATCAAATGAAAGTTGCTCAGTAATGAGGGAGTTGCAGTCCTCTATGTGTTTTGCGTTGTGTGAGTCAGAAAAGTAGTTTGCACTAATCTAGTCCTAGCACCCAAATCAAGACCCTTTGTCGTGCTTAAAATAACCCTCATGTCTTATGTGGAAATGTTAGCCTACTCTATGTTTTGAAAGATGTTATACCCTCACCATAATTGGAAACCACTCTTTCATAAGCTAGGATAGCTTCTGAACCTAGCTAGGAAAAGAATTGATATAGAGATCACACACTCACTTTGGGCAGTAATGAATCTAGAATGTAATTGTGCATTGGTGCGTGAGTGTGTAGTGTAAGTCTGAAGGAATTAGCCCCATGAGGAAAATTTTTGATCAAATGGATGAGCAGGGTGCAAACTGTTGGTGTATTTAATTTCTTGCATCTTTTCATATGTTGTATTTCATTTGCTTGAGGACAAGCAATGGTTTAAGTTTGGGGGTGTGATAACTCATATTTAGATGAGTTATTTATACCTATTCAAAGTTAAATCATGCAAGTCCTCTGGCAATAGTAGGTTGTTTGTTTCTATTAAGTTTCCGTTAGTTTATTGCTTTTTAGTTAGAAGGGGCTAAATTACAAATTCTAGGCATTTTGGTGCCAATTGGCGCCTTTGTGAGCGTTTTGATGCTTCTTGTGTTTGTGCAGTAATCTGAACGTGGCAACGTCTCTCATCACGTCTGAAGAAGGGCAGCAAAGCAAGAAAGTAATATCTCATTTTGGCGCGCATGTAATGATGGTTAAAGATCTGGAAATGAAGAAGATCTTCTCTCTCCTCAGCAGCTGACGCGGCTGACGCACTGTAGCAGTGCGGTGTCACTTCAGGGCAGAGTCAACTCGCAAGCAAGCTTGGAAGGTGGGGAATGACATCAGCAAGCATGTGACCCTCTTTTGACCATGGCTATTCTCTCTCTACAAAAAGGCAAGGGTGCACCATGCGGATTACACACGACTCCATTCATCATCCACCTTCCTCCATTTTTCAGAGATAGTTTTTCTAAAAGAAGTTCTGGACACAGACTTCTTCATTTTAAATTTTCTCAAGCCCCAATTCCCATCTTCATTCGCAACCATTATTGTAAGGATCAGACGTTGTAACGTCTTTACAGCGTGCATGAAGGAAGGCCACTTAGGCGTATCATTGGCGTTTAGTCTCCTTTTCTCTATGTATGGTATTTGGATTTTAACTCCTCTTATTTCTGTAAGGATGCCCAGCATGAGCTAAACATTGGTAGTTGGGTTGTTGTTTTGCATGTAATGAACCTCTAGTTTAATGTTATGAAGTATTGATGTTTATGCGTTTTAAATCTTTGCATGTTAATATTTCCAAACTTGTTTTGAACTTGGCCACTTAAAACAAGTAGATTCATAGGTACAGACATGGTCTATGAAAAGAACTCAAAGATTTATGTGAATGAAAAGGTGCACTAAAGACATTTAGGCATTTTTATCTAAGTCTAGACATAGAATGGAAAATAGTTCATAGGACATTGCTGTGGGTACTTAAAATACAGGAGTAGGCCTACTTAGAACCTAGACATAGGAATTCTAGTACTTGAAGCTCTGACGTTTTGTGACTGAAAAGCACAGCTCTTTTGCAACAGCGTTCAAACGTTATAACGTCTATACAACATAGCATTTGTACGTGTTAACGTGTAAACGTTATAACGTCTGACTAGAGGAGATTTACTTGCATGCAGCAATCCAACTCATACTCTTCCATATTCACAACCACTTCTCATTTACTTGTTTTATTTACGTTCTTAGTCTTAACACCTACTTTTAGTGCCGATTTATTACCTGTTTCACTTGTGTTTTAAAGACTTGAACTCTGAAAGTTAATCAATCCTCGTGGGAACGATCTCTTACTTTTTATCCACTTTATTACTTGTACGACGTGTATACTTGCACTGATATTGCGATTATAACACACACGAGCGCAACATGGATGCTTTGGAATCATCACTTATTGGATGCATGGTTGTATGGCGGGATGATTTATGCTATGATTTTATTGATGATGCAAAACGATTTTTGTAATGATGAGAGATGAGGCTTTTGATGCAAGAGACACAGAAGTGAATATTTTGCAATAATCGTTCCTTGGAAAGAAAAAAAATTGGATTTGATTTGAATTCAAGCTCTGACAATCTCAATGTTGTTATTTACAGTCACTGATGTGCAACCGTACTTGACTGTATTTACAGACTCGTTCACGTTTGTTCTTCCCTTACGGTGTCCCATGATTGATTGAATTTTAGGTCCACAAAGTTAACAGAGTGAGTGTTCAGCGTCACATTGTTAACTTGTATTCTCTCTCTTTGAAGCATTGTTTAGTAGACATGTAGAGCAGTACGAATATAGATGAATGAATCAGTTGACTTGGTAAGACAGATATGACACGCGATGGGATGAACGGTAGGTTTTCCCCAAAGTCACGAAATGTAGGTTTTTCCCAGCTCAAGAAATGTGGAACTGCCCCGATTTAGACTACCAGTGAAGGTGATCGAATAGTCTGCCCATGTCTAGTGATGACAAAACAAGGGGTGTGGGGGAGATAATGAATTGGGAATGGCATGACTTTGGGATGAAGGGTGGCAAGCAAGAGATTCTGTATCAACCAATGACGTTTGGTGCTGCCCCAATCTTGACGAGAGCAAGGCTGCCCCGGCTGGAGTAACATTGTGAAGGGTTGTATTTATGATAATGATATTTAGGTGAAGTGAAGAGTGATGGGATTGCCCCACTTTGGAATGATATTTAAATGATTGCTTTTAGTGGGGTTATGAAAGGTAATTGAGTTAGGGTCATGGGTCTTTGGAGTTGGTCGTATGGTTGGATGGGGTATATGAATTGGATGGATGCCAGACATTTTCCAAGTTCAAGAAGCATGAAAGGTGGAAGGTGTGCCTGCCCCACTTTGGGATCTAGGTGATGGTCCTAGTATAAACTTTTGGTTCTCTTTTAGGGGAATCCCAAAGACAGTGACAGTCTTGAGTTTTTTCTTTTGATATGATGAGAATTTCAATTGGTGATCACTAAACCTTGTCTTGATATCAGTGCGATTTGAATGAACATTGGAGTGCAAGCTCTTTGGGTTGTTTTTTTTTTTTATTTTGAGCAAATATATTGTAAATAAATAAACTTATTTGCCCTAAAATTAAAACTTTGAGAAAGTGAAAGCAATCAATCATCTATTTGAATGGACCTTTTTTAGGGTTGTAACATGACCAATGGTTAGGGTTTATGAAAGAAATGGCAATTGGGTCCAAAGGAGTGTTTGAGGGCTTAATGAGACAATGACCTCTTATGAAAGAAATGATGAGTAGGTCCAAAAAGTGTTTGAGGGTTTATTCGGACAAGGATATCTTCTGTGTTTGGTGATATTATGTATCAGCTCACAATTTCTACTGTTTTTGCTTTTTTCTTTTTGAGGATTTCTTTTTCAATCCCTTTTTTGAGTTTCACATTTTTTGTGATCTTTTTTTTTGAATAGAGTGAGCTGATAAGAGTGACACACCATTTTTGATGTGGAATTGAGCCTTGTCTAGGGTGTCTGAAAGATTTTTTGATTTTTTTTTGCTCAAAGGGGTAGTAAATTTTTTTTTTTGAGGATACGGGAAGACGACCAAACTTTATTTCAAATCTTGATTGCTTGTTTTTCTCAAAAATTAATTCAAGGACAAAAATTATTTATTTTTATATATACGCTCTTTTTCTCTTTATTTCTTTTATTGGCCCTAATTTTTGCTTAGGCTGCTCTTGCGAGTTTTCAACCTAACAGGCTTATTTGATTTTACTTTTTTGCAAAGGACTTACATCAAGGGAATACAATGTTAACAAGATATCTAGTGATCATAAATTTGCCCCAGCTTGGGGCCTAAAGTGTTAGCTCATGAAATTTCATTATTGGGAACAAACCAAATGGTTAACTAGGTACTTGTGTGGAGAATATGCACCTTATGGGATGGTCGGGGTGGGACTGGACATGAACAAGGAATGATGATGGGAAAGATACGGACACTCACTGACTCAAACAAGAGTAAATGCGTATTGCATACAAGTGCACTATACGAATGCTTCAGAGAGTTAACATAGTTAGCGACATAATAGAAGAAATTTTTGATAATACATTGGTCAACAAAATGGACCATTTTGATCGTTTATCATGGGACTGATAAGATGCATCGTTTTGCTGGTAAAAATTTGTGAACGAGCTACAAAATCTTTGAAAATTGAGTGTCTCGAAAACACCTTGAGTTTGCAACTGAGTTTGACAGTGTTTTGTACAGCTAAAACTTTTCCAGAGAAAAATAATCAATTTCGTCTCATCTTTCATCCATTTTTTGAAGAAGCAATGCTCCTGTTTTTTTTATGTATGGATGAACACATGATCATGTATATGCATGATGAAAATGCAAATGCATGAAACACATGAATGCACGATCATTTGGAAATAACCCAATGATTCTACACGATCTTTGAAGGCAATGAAACCTGTGAAGGATGCAAAGTCACAAATTCCCATTTTTATTGGATGCTCAATGATGCATGAAAAAGAGTGATGATATATTTTGATTTTTGTTTTGTTTTAGAACACGATGATGGATATGTACGATGAGAATGCAAATGTATGAAGTGCATGGAGGAACTGATCACTTGAAAAGACCAACGATTTTATTCCTATTATGAATGCATGATGATTTTTCTAGTTAAAAGATTAACTATACTCATGCAATGAGGATAAATAAATTACATGCCCCTTGTGTCCTAATGCATGAATAAACACATGGTGATAGATATGCATGATGAAAATGCAGATGCAAATGCATGAAATGCGCACATGAATGATCATTTGGAAAGACCAATTATTCTAAATGATTTTTTATTTATTTATTTACTTTTTTTGAGCAACACAGCATGTGGCTGATGCAGGGCCTCATAATTTTTGTGAAATGATGCATGCTGAAATAAGGAATGAAATGACGCATGAATGATCGATGAAACAGTGTTTTTTTATTTATTTATTTATTAGGATGAGTGAGATGATGTATGAATGCTATGTTTTTACATGCATTTCTTGATGTTGCAAATGATGAAATGTCTACATTATTTGATGATGATTTTTGTGAATGATTATGAATGAATGGAAATGCATGCTAAATGAGAGATTCAATTAGTTATCACAATTTTTCTGATTGTGGTCATGTTTTTTATTCTTTCCTTTTTCATGAAAAAACAAAATGCAATGTATGAATCAATGAATAATGTTGCATGACGCAGATGCATGGAATGTGAATGATCACTTGAAAAGATTGACTATCCAAAATGATTTTTCGGAGGCAATGCAATATGATGATGAATAATGCAAGAAAGTGGCATTACTTTTATTTTCTTTTATTTGGAAATGATGCATGCAAGATGACTAATGCATTCGAGGTGATTAAGAATGAAGAGCTTTTGTTTTTATTTTTATATCTTTTTTTTTGCACGAAGAGGAGTAATGAATATAGTATATTGTTTCTATATGAGTATGCAAGATGATGCAAGTTGGGCCAATATGTAGTGTCTTTGTTTTTTTTTTGGATGATGATGATATGCGTGTTAGTACCATGAGAACGAGATGTATATGAAAACAAGTGATTCGTTCTATGGTGGTTTTTTATTTTCTAGCAAAATATAATGCCCATGATAACAGATATGTATGGAAAATGCAAATGCATTTATTCATGAGGAAATAAATGTTTGATCCTAATGCAATTATTTTTATTTTTCAAGAGGTAGTGCAACATGTATGCAGACTCTTATTTTTGATTTATTAGATGAGAAATTATACAATTATAATGAAATGTTTTTTTTGTTTTATTTGGGAAAATGATACACGAACATGGAGTTGATGCATTTAAACTAGGATGACAACATGTATGAATGATATGTTTTTGAAATGTAATTTATGACTTTACAAATGATGTGATGCAAGCTATTAAAACAAGGAGTGCACATAGAAACAGGGGTTGTATAAAACAAAAATGGGGTGTAAACAGCGAGCCCACTGGTTTTTTTTAGGCTGGGCTGTGTGGGGGATTAACACAGTAAAAGGAGGGGTGCAAGAATTAGGCTGACATTTAAATTTAAAATAAATATTAAATTAAAGTCATATAATAGGATATTTTTGACTAACCCTAATTCACTCTTTTCTTTCACTTGCAGC
This sequence comes from Astragalus membranaceus, assembly GCA_039519185.1. Taxonomy (NCBI): domain Eukaryota; kingdom Viridiplantae; phylum Streptophyta; class Magnoliopsida; order Fabales; family Fabaceae; genus Astragalus; species Astragalus membranaceus. Next base: position 46,575,631 of record CM076848.1, read on the forward strand.
GCCGCTGCTAATAACAAAACAGAGAGAGAGGGAAACGCGAAAAAAAAGGGAAAGCGAACAAGGGAGAGAGAGAGAACTCACAGGGAGAGGGGGGGACGAAAGAGAGAAAGGGAAGATGGGAGTGACAAACGGAGAGATGAGAAGCGAGAGGGAGGGAGGAAGACCGGTGATTCGCGACGGTGATGGGGTGTTCCACGGCGGTGGCGTTCGGTTTTGCGACGGCGACTGTTTGGGGAAGACGACGCCAGGGGGTTCGCGATGGCGAGGAGGTGCGTTCGTCGGTGATATTGGCGGACTGAGGGAGGTGAGGAATGGACGGTGAGGGAAAGGGAAAGACGGAGGGTCAGCCACCGTGGTTTTTTTCGGTCGATCTGGGTTTGCGAGGGTAGTTTGCGACAACAGGGGGCTTTTACGATAGTTATGTGGTGGAGCTTCGGTGGTGACCAGGGAGGTTTGTTGGTTGTTTGGGGGGGTGTGAGAGAGAGAGTTACAGAGGGAGAGAAAAAGAATGGCGTGGGGCTGTTACGGCGGTGGTTCGGTTGAGGTCCTTAGGTAGTGGCTATGGTGGTGTGCACGGTGGAGAGAGGGAGACAGGGGGGTTGTGGTGGTGATTCGGTGTGAGGGTGATTTTCGTGGTGGTTGGCCGTGAGGTGAGTGGTGATGCGGCGGTGCGATGGTGCGATGGTGGTGGCCACCACAATGGTGGCCGGAGCTCCAAGCTCTTTTTTTTTTGACTTCACAAAATTTATTTTTCTTTCTGGTTCTCTCCCCCTCCTTTACTGTTCTTTTTTTGTTTTCTGTGACTGTGTATGCCCAACCCTTATTCTGTTTTTCCCCAGTTTTTTTTATAGAGTCCACTAATATATTGAGACAAATTTTGCTGTTATCCTTTTGCAGAGATGGTATTGGAGCAGAGCTGTGGGAGACAAGGCAACAAAGGAGGTGCTGCCCAAAGCTGTTTGGTTGCTGCTCATTTGAAAAAAAAAACAAGGGAGCAAGGAGAAGGGACACTTGCTCCACTCCTCAAATGGTCCTGCCAGCAAGAGGCGCCTATGCCCTCTCTTTTATTTTTATTTTACTTTTAATTTTTGTACTTTTTTGTATTTTATATTTTGTCCAGATGTGTAACGAAGTTGACTTCTTTTGGTTGTACCCCTTTTTGTAACAAAGATTGATTGTAATAATAATAAGAAAACATTTATTCCACATCTGATTTTTATTAGCTTTTTTATAACAATGGTAATAAATTAAACTAATAACAATGACGATAAACATAGTTACACGACGAGATGCGAACACGCGCGTGCAAAGAGAGTAACGACACACACGATTAGGAATGACACGCGTATGTGGTTAGAAATAACATGTGCACGCAACAATGCAAAAACGTTAAGACTAATGCGTGTACGCGACTAAAAATAATACGTGTGCACCATGGAACATGTTTTTGGGATTTTTCGAAAATGAAACAAGAAACCGATTAAAATCAAATGTCTACGAGATTATTATTATTTTAGAAAAACAAATCTAACGGACAAAATTAGGGTATGACACTGATCATAACGAAGAACTCTTAGCCAAGATCAATGAGCAGCTTGACCTACTTAAGGCAATGGCTCTTGACAATCCTCTACCCAAGAACAAAAGTTCTATAAACATGTTAAGAGAATCATCCTCTGATGAAGATAACCTGATTAGCTTTGTTGCCAGGGTTATCTGCTTCAAATGTGGCGTTCTTGGCCACATCAGCAGGAAATATCTTAACAAACCCAAACCTGGTTACAAACCTAAAAATTACAAAAGGAAACAGGCCAATAAACCTGAAATCCAGGATAAGCCTCAAACTGCCCCAAACACTTACTGCGCTTGTGGTAAGAATAAACCTAAACCCAGACCCCAGCATGATAGAAAACCTGTCACCTGCCTCGTTTGTGGCAAATCTAACCACAATCGGAGAACCTGCTTTATCATCAGGAAAGCTTAGAGCCCTTAAAATCGACCCTGATGTCAAAAGTAAATCATCATCCTCTACAAAAATGGCAAGCCCAGCAATTATGATAGGATCCTTTGGAAGCTCAAAACGCTTAGCATTGATCCTAAGACCAGAACTAAAATTGACAATTGGTTAATTCAATCTTTTAAAAAGGATTCTAGTCCTGAGTCTTATTTTATTCATCTATCCTCTGCCATTAACAATTTCAAAATTAATATTTTGTCTTTTGTTAAAAACTTTGAAAATAGAATTATCTGGGAATCCCCAGCTTTACTCTTCTCTTTTCAATTATCTATAGATGGCATGGTAACTTATCATCTGGGGCGACCCACTATGTTTATTTCTCTGAGTAATCCCCTTAACTTAGATAAAAGTCAAAAAACCTTCTCTGTTCTTGGTATTATTTCTGGTCTGAAACAGAACCGTATCAGAACGAAGGTCAATAGTGATACCAAAAGAACCACCAGTGAACTAGTCACCCATACTAATTCACACGCAGTTCTTGGTTCCTACAATCTTGTTAAAGCCTTTCTAGACGAAAGAAAAGCCTTAACTACTAATCTGCTCGTTTCAAATCAATTTAATTCATCTCCTGAAAAACCTTTTGCCTATAGTGTTTTTTACGACATCACATCTTATTATAATGGCATTCAGAATATTCTTGTCATTATAAATAGGTTTGATTACAACACCATTGAAGGTCAAGTTAAGCTAACAAGCTCTCTTGTGATTATCTTTAGGGCCACAATCAAGATGACTTCCAGGGCTTCCTCCTCACGAGGAAGGGGAAGAGGTAAGGGTAAACCTGACCTTAATAATTTACCAATTGCTACAGGATCTGTTTTACCAATTACTATAGGGACTTCCACCCTAAACCAATCAGGGCTTTCTTCCCAGAAAACCCTACCAGTTCAAAATCAAACCAAACAAACCAAATCGGACTATGCATTCCCAGTCCAAACCCTCCTTGCCTTTCAGGAAGGATTAATCAATCTTCCAACTAGAACTTGGCCTAGTATAGCTGAAGATAGTGACCAAGACATCCCAGCCTTGGACCTAGCTATACAGATCCAAAAAACCCAATTAAGCCAAGCTAACCCCAAGCAATCCCAGATTATCCCTACTCAAAAACAATCTCAAATTGTCCCTACTCAATCATCTCAAATCACCCCAACTCAAACTCAATATATACCAAAAGAAAATTTCTTCTTTTTGGCCCATCTGGAACCAGAATTCTGGGATAAAGATCCTAACAGAATTCCTTCCAAAATATTTCCACCCCAATTTCACTTCTTACCTTTTACCCCAAACAAAACCCAAAGGTTTTATGAGTTCATCCTCATAGACACTGAATCCGTCTCTATCAAACATTACAAAGAACCCAGAGACGACTCTTTCATTACCCATTCTACACTCCAAATCCTGAATGTCCTAACACCTTCAACCTTTGGACAAAATCCAAACAATACAAAGAAATTTTCTCAGTTATTTGACCCTATGGGTTATAATTACTGGGATTATATCAAAGTCTGAGATTATCTTATCCTTGGCTTACAAAACAGATCTTTCAAACAATCTTGGTTGATCTATTTCAAAAAGGCAACCAAGTACTCCTTCCCAAGTTGGTTCCTTCAATGGTGGGACTTCTTCGGGCCTGTCCCAGAAATCTTACCTATTGAAGTCCAGGAAGGATTTCAAACTTTTTCAAAGAGGTTCAACAAAGACCTCAATAAGTATCCAATTATTCTAAATTTCTTTACCATTTTTTCACTCTCATGGATTTTTTTAACCCGTAGCTTATCGGGTTTATACGGGTTTAGGGACGGGTTAGGGTCTATAAAATGGCCCGATCACAATTTGGGACAGGGTTAGGGTTAGTTATAACCCGTCCTAACCCGTCCCACGCTCACCCCTACCTCCTAATCTATGTTATTTATTGCTTAGTTTTCTGCACTTTTAGTTTATTTATTGTTGCATTCTGTATGCTACCTACTTCTCCTCTGTCTCTTTAATTTATTTTAACTTCTGATTCCGATCCCCTCTTGGTATCATATATATATATATATATATATATATATATATATATATATATATATATATATATATATATATATATATATATATATATATATATATATATAAACCGGGCAGCCCATTTACGGTGTGCACCCATTGGTTCAAGTTCAACCTTTTGGTTTAAATGCACCCATTGGTTCAAGTTCAACCTTCTGGTTTAAACGGTAACTAATCCATATGAAATTTACTTTGGAGAAGGTCTCCTCAATGTTCAAAATCGACTGTTTTGCTACATTATGTTGAAAATTAGTTGCACTAGTTAGTTAATTACACAAGTTAATTATTCTTTTCATTGACTACAAACCTTATTTACCCTTGATGTAAATCATTCTCTCTTCTCTTCTCTCTCGTAGACTAAATACGGATGTTTTTATTTGTAAAAACAAAAAAGCTAAGTTAAAAATACATAAAATTAGTCTTTGAAAAAAATCCACCCTTTCTTACTAGAGTAGAGAGACTTTACTAACAAGGGTTGGTCTGAGTGGTAATTGGGCTCGGATCCCACCCGAAGGTCTCGGGTACGAATCTTGGGCGTGACAAAAACTCCGTTGAGAAAGGAGAACCACACGGGTCGGCAAAGTCGAATACACGTGGTCAGCCAGATTAGTCACCGACAAAGCCGGTGGTAACTGCACACAAAAAACACAGTAAAAAAAAAAGAGTAGAGAGACTTTCGGTCTCTTAATTCCCGCAAACCCGTTTTCGAGTTCTGACACTATTTTAGACTGTCATCAAATACGTGGCTGGATGTGAATGATTAAGTTCTATTTGTCACAGTTACCTAGTATTTAGCTCTTCTTTTGTCTTTTACCTTTACTAGCGGTTGCTAAAAGTTTATTAGTTTTGTAACACTTCCTCCTCCATCTATGTGTATAAGCCTATCTGCTTATCGAGACCCCATGTTTTCCTTGCTTCTTGGATGTCGTCGATTTAGTCGTCTTGGAATTGATATTATTAGCAGCACCTTTCCTTTTTTTGTTTTGCACTTGCCTTCCACTTTCCTTTCACAATTGAGACCACACCGGATGAGCCTGCGGGTTGAGAACTACAATCTGGCTTCTCATTCACATGAGGCATCTAATATATATATCAAAACCGGGCAGCCCATTTACAGTGTGCATCCATTGGTTCAAGTTCAACCTTCTAGTTTAAACGGTAACTAATCCATATGGAATTTACTTTGGAGAAGGTCTCCTCAATGTTCAAAATCGGCTGTTTTGCTACGTTATGTTGAGAATTAGTTGCACTAGTTAGTTATTACACAAGTTAATTATTCTTTTCATTGACTATAAGCCTTATTTACCCTTGATGTAAATCATTCTCTCTTCTCTTCTCGTAGACTAAATACCGAAGATCTTATTTGTAAGAACGAAAAAGCTAAGTTAAAAAATACATAAAATTAGTCTTTGAAAAAAAAATCCATCCTTTCTTACTAGAGTAGAGAGACTTTCGGTCTCTTAATTCTCCGCAACCCCGTTTTCGAGTTCTCACTATTTTAGACTGTCATCAAATACGTGTCTGGATGTGAATGATTGAGTTTGTATATATGGCATGGGAGTATAGAATTCTATGATAAGATTCGGAATGTAACGGGGCAAGAGAGATAACATTTCTAAGGCTGAGCTTGGTAGACATTTTATCTCACTCATATCATATTCACATTGTCACTACATGAACGAGAGAGAATCCAAGAGTCTCCACCCACCTTTTGTGTTGGCTTCTTGTACCATTTCGTTAGACCATGATGACGCAATTGGACTAGCACTTTCTTTTTTGTATCCATTGAAGGTTTAGTTTATTTGTATCCAAGAGTCTCCACCCACCTTTTGTGTTGGCTTCTTGGAAAGAACAGTACCATAACCACATCATTCTTCTTAGCCTAATTTGGCATTTGATAATCTTCCAAGATTGAAGTTCTTGATTTCATTGGGGTGAGCGTCGTGGAGATGCTTGAAGAAGATTAAAAGACCCCAAAAGTTGGTTAAAGACTTATAGAAGTTATGCATCCTGACTGCTATCAATTTCTTCATTAATTTTCGTGTTTAGCCGATTGAACCACAACTTGTATTTTTTTTTTTTTGTAATTTTCCTTACAATTTTTTTTTCATTTTCTTTATCTGGAATAGTGTTGTATTGCTCAAGTTGGAAAAGTTAATCCACACTTCCAACTTGCAGGGGATGTTAGAATATATTGAAGTTAGTTAAAGTAGTTGTAATTAGTTAGATTAGTTACAAGTTGGTTAGTTTAGTTAAGATCACTATATAAAGTGTATCCTACGATCAATGTAAAAAGATATCTCTCTTTACTATTCGAGAATTTATTTCTTTATTCCTTTCTCAATTCTTCTAATAAAAACATGGTAAGACACAAAATTTCCTATTCGTATATTGTTTTACAAATGATAATCTTGAGGTTATGGTGTAGAGTTACTTAATAATGCCAATGCAACCAACTACCCTAGAATTAAAAATTGTCTTTCTTCTATTATGTTTACTATACCAATATTGTCCTCTACGTGTTGGTTGCCTTGACAATTTTATCGATATAGCTAGGAATGCCGACTCTCGTGTTTGCAATATAATAACGACCAATGGGGAATTTAGAGTGATTTTTAAGTATCAATTTTATATGTGCTTCATAGATGATATGTGAGCTTTTACTTCTAAAAGTGACAAAAAGTGACAATATGGAATTACATTACCTCTAAAATTATCCCATCCAAGATATTTTAGCCCAAAGCATTTTAATTACACTCTTAAATTACATTACCCTCTAAAATTACCCCATCCAAACACACCCTTAGAGTGATTTTTAAGTATCAAAATTTCATTTTATTATTCTTGAGGCGTGTTGCGGTGGAAAATTATTGATTTTTGAGTCGCAGCGGGTGGGGGGGGGGTCTCCCTTCCTTGGGCTTCTCCCCCTTCCACTCAGTCCGCCTTGCTCTGTAGATCGGTTTCGCTGGTGATCCCGCGGCGCCGCCCGTCTGCTGGTTTGGATACTTGCGATTGTTGTTCTCTGATCCGAGAGGAGTGAAGCTCGCAATCTGGGTTGATCGTTGGAGTCCACGATCTGGTTAGGTTTCTGGATCTTTCCTGCGGTTGTTCTCTGGTCTGCGTAGGTTTCTCTGATCCGAGAGGAGTGAAGCTCGCTGTTCGGTTTCTGGATCTTCCCCGCGATTGTTGTTCTCTGGTCTGCGACGGTTCGATGGTTCTGGATCTCCGCTGTCCGCTTGCTCAGCATCGTGATCTTGTTCTATCCTCTGAACTGTTCACGGTCCCTGCCCCGCGGCGCTGCTGGTTTGGATCTCCCTTTTTGGTGGATCTGCGCGCTTTAGGAGGTCCGTGGTGGGCTTCTGTTTTGCGATGGTTTGTTGATTTGAACGGGAAGGGGTCTGAGTTGATCGCGATGGTGGCTGGTAGATCGCTCTTGGATCCGCAATCACGGCAACATCCTCACTCGATGCCGCTTCTTCGTCTTTCGTCGTCGACATTCGCTGAATGTCGCTGATTTGCGTCTTGCTTGGTTGTGTCACGATGTTGGTCGGTGGCGCAACACCGCGGTGGTGGCTGGTGATCGACGACCTCGGTCAAGCTCGGTTGTGTCGCGGTGTTGGCCGGTGACATGGCTTTGCGGTGGTGGCTGGTGGTTCGACGCAGGAAGACAAGGGGTGTGCTGATTCGGTGGGTGCTGTTTTGGTGGGTTCTCTCTGTGTGTTTATCAGATTTGTTTTGGTGGCTGTTGTCGCAATGCCATTGTTGGGCGCCAGATTGCAGTTTGCAGGTCTCTCTGACGGGCTCCTCCCCTCTGCCTTCAGCTCCTGAACCCCGTCTCTCGCCCGGCCTCCACCTCTAACATCGATCAGATATGAGTGTGCTTAATGTGAGGATAGTGAGGTGAGGCTGGGTGTTGTGGTGTGACGCTCAATTGGCGGTGGGTGGTGGTTGTGTGGGGGCTTTCAGGTGTTGCCCTGCTTCGGAGTTTGGGTTCTTAGATTACAGTTAGCAGTTCTCTTCGTCGGCCTCCTCCCTTTGCCTTCAGCCTCTGACCCCGTCCCAATCGTCTCCTGGCCTCCACCTCTAACCTCGATCTTTGGGAGTGTGCTTAATGTGAGGATAGTGAGGTGGTTCTGGCTGTGGTGGTTTGGAGTGTGCTCAATAGGCGGTGGGTGGAGGTTGTGGGGGCTTCAGGTGTTGCCCTGCTTACTTTTTCGGGTCGCCCTCGTCGCCTTAGATTTTCTTTTATTAGAGCTCTTTGGTTGTTTATTTTAGGGGCCTTTGTTGGGCTTTCTATTATTGTCATCGTTACCAAGGGTTTTGGTTTAGTCCCCCCTTGTGCTCTTTATGTCTTCTCTTTATTTTATTAATAAATTCGGGCCGGCTGCGTGGTTGCTTAAAAAAAGTATCAAAATTTAAAATTTTCTTAATCAAATGCCGTGACGTTTTTCTACCTTGATTGTTAGACGTGCTTGTTCTCTTGTGTCAAAGAAAAGTTAAAGAGAGGGCTGAACTCAAACTTCACTTATCCATATTACAATCATCAATGACCACTAAACGGCGAACACACTGAAACAGTGAAACTCATCATTTAAGGCACTCTGTGAACACAATTAATTCTTCAAATCTATGCCTCTCTCACTGTGAACTCTCTTGCATGCAAAAGCCTTCCACTCCACAACTAGAAAATGTCACTTTCTCACTCATAACTCTTAATATTGTGCTCAAAGAATAGATAGTTATGGGTCTGCATAATAGAGTATTATTACGTTTGTGTATACTCTTTTGGGTCTTATCACCACTTTGTTTCATTACCAAATGTGACGGTTCAGATGTCAGTGTGAAATTCTTGAAAGCTCCACATGCATTCTCTCATTTGAACTCAGCAACATTTGCTTTTGAAGTTCTTAATTCTAGTAGTGGCCTCCCTTGCTCAAATTGCAGCCTCAGTTGCAAGGTTTGTGTATCTGTAAATTAATATGGCCAGTCAATTAGTAACCGATTCATTTTTCGTTGTGACACTAGAAATAATTTCTTTTTCTTCATGCAGCTAGATGATGGAAACAAATCAATTTGTACAAATAGGAGAGTTACATACTCGAGATTGCGGGATGGAAATCATAGTTTTGAAGTATGCGCGAATGCACATCAAGGAATTGGATGTGCTAGCTATAATTGGACTGTTGGTTAAGAAACCTTACTTCATTCCTTATGTTTCTTATCAGTTAGTTATCACCTGTGGAATTCGGTGTGCTAGTTATAATTGGACTGTGCTATTTTGGTTTTTCATTTGATACCATATTCATAGTAGTATTTGTTTTTTTCAGACACAATTCCCCCAACAGCATATGTTACAGCTACAGCAACTTTCACAAGTTCTTTAAATGTTTCAGTAAATATATCTTTCAGTGAACCTTGTATGGGTGAAGGTTTTGGATGCAAGTCTGTGAATGCTTGCAATGTAAGTATGTGGCCATCTAATTGCATTTTCTTAAGACTCTTAATTAACACAATAATAAACACAGTTTTTAACTTATTGCTGTTATATTTCTTTACAGCTTCTTGTCTATGGTGCTGGCCAAGTTATACCATCTACCTTTAGTATTCTGCAGCCAAACCTCCTGTATACTGTTCTTGTTAGTTTATCCTCAACAGTTCAATATGGCCGAGCAATCCTTGTAATGGATAAGAATTTCTGCACCGACGTCGCTGGTAACAGCTTTACAAGAATGCCAAATTCAAGTGTTTATGTACATATTGGTGAGTGTTATGTTTTATTATGTTATAGTGGTAGATATCTAATAATTTCTGAACATTTTCAATGTCATTTGTGTGATTATTTTATGGATATACATGTCCATGTGCATATGGTGTTTCTGGCCTTAAGGGTGTAACATAATGTTATAATGCCGCAGCATTTTAGATTGCACTTTATGGATATACATGTCCATGTGCATATGGTGTTTGTGGTTATTTCTCTGAAAGAATGAATTTCTTTATCAGTTTTTTATGTTCAAACAATTGATTTGCTTCTATGGTGAGCGTGCTCTACAGACAGAAGAAGGGTTTATGTCAACACCAGGACTCGCGTACCCGAAAAGCTACTTCAAATTAACGGTGAAACTAGAACAGTACATGCAACTAATGACCTTAAGAAGCTAAAGCTATATTTGTACTTCTCAGCTCCAATTTGGAATTCATCTACAGAAATTATGAATTCTCTCAACATTAGTCGGGGTTCACTTCTACCAACTAGTGCAGATAGTCTTGGAAATCGGAGATTTGGATTCACGGTTAGTTGATTCATGGATGTAACATGTTTTGGTTGTGTAGATCTTATGGTTATTCCAAGTGTATCTCTTCTCCTTACACTTTTCTTTCGGTAAATTGTTATTGCAGATTGCTAATATCTCCTCTACTACTGCTATAATCTCAGTTGACTTCGATTCGAAGTCTATAATAACCAGACAAGGGACTCAAGTTTCTCCAACTTCGCCGGTTACATTTCTCTATGGTACATGTTAATGATGTTATCCACCAAAAAAGCATTGTTTAGATTTATAAGCTAATTTATGTACATGGAATTCAGATTCCAAGAGACCCGCGGTTATGTTGAGCACATATAGTATGAAGACAAGAGAGCACAACATCCAAATATTGATTGAGTTTGTGAAGCCTGTTTTTGGCTTCAACACCTCTTGCATATCAATTTCAGGAGGTTCATTAAAAAGGCAAGTATTCTGAAGATGTGCATTTTCCATAGTGTTACTGTTGTATAGCACTATAGCATGTATCCATACTATTAATACAGATTGCCTCTATGTGTAAGCCTCTGGATCTCTCTCGATATGCATCATTAAGTTTCGAAAACATCAGGTAGTTCACTCACAACCTTCAATTTCTGTCCAGTATCCACGGATTAAGATGGAGCACATACGTTGTTGAGCTGCAAGCAGATGATGAACTAGTACTTGTCAGTGTTCCGGAGAACGTAACTCGTGATGTTGCTGGAAACAAAAATTTAGCTTCCAATGTTCTACAAGTGAGACACTGTAAGATTTTTTTTTCTATATTTGTCCTTTTGGTAATTGTGTAGTTATTCGTACTGATTATATTTTATCTGTCTGATGATCATACCTAATATTATTATTATTTGGATGCATGTTTTTAAAACTTGTCACCCATTTGGACATATTTATGATTTCATGCAGACTCGGTACCTCTCATTTCTTCTGTGGTTTCTGCATTTGCAATTGCTTCTTTTGTGCTGACATCGATTGCTGCGGGACTGCTTACTATCTCAACTGCAAGCCTTCAATCTGTTGGTACATTTATAAAATCATCTTCTTTCTTGATCGTTGATCCAGGAAGGAATCTTTTTGTAAGATATCTAACTTACTTTAATAATTTCTTGCTACTCAGTTACCACCCCATGAATTTTATGGCAATGTGCACGTTTCTTGTTGTTAGATTATCTATCTTACTTTAATGATTTTAATATTTAATTTTTAATGGCTAAAAACCAATTGAAGGATGAATATGAGAATGCCTCCCCATCATAGATGATAGTACTTGATCTCAGACTTCAATTTTCTATAGTTTGGTAACATGAAATTCTTTTATTTCAATATCTTCAACTTTATGTTTTCAAGTTATTAAACTCTTAAGCAAATTTCCAAAATACCTTATGTTCTAGTTGTGATAATGGAGAGAATACCGCATTGATCAAGTTAACTTTTGTTAATGATGCAGAGAATTCTGTGCCATATTCAGGTCTTCGCACTAGCTAGGTGGTTATCGGTTAAGTTGCCGGTTGAGTTTTATGAATTTTCTAGGCATTTGCAATGGACCATACCCTATTTTTCTGTTCCATGGGAAAATGGACCTATGAACTTGTTTATGGTAGGCTCTGGTCCTTTTGAGAGCTCTAGTTCCTTTACCAAAGTTTCAGCAACAATCCCAAACAAGCTGCTGAGCAAGAATTTGAACTACGGTGCATTAGTGTATAGATCACCACTTACTTCTTCAGAATACCAACAATATTTTGAGGTTAGAAAAAGTTAATTTATGTATCCATCTTGCAAAGAATCTTAATTTCTTTCCTTAGTAGTTAATAAACAATGCATACCTGCAGAGCGAAAATGTGAAACCAGAAGCTGAATATATCCTGGACTCACGACATTCCAGTGGGTAAGTTATGTAAGTTTCAATATTTTAAGATCATGTTTATGAAATTAGAGCTTTCATTTTAATATAAAAATGTCATAATTAAGATAAAAGTACTGGGCTACAATATTTAGTGAGCTATTATATGCCTCTATAGGTTTGCTAGTAGGATGTGTTAATCCATGCTAGTAACTAATGAACACAATTTTTTTAATTAAAATGCATATTGATTTGCAGTTTCTTGAGCTTGATACACTTCTGTTATTTTTTTCAATCTGTACACCACAATAGAAAGGCATTCTAAGAGACAAATATATAAACACTCTGATTAAATAATAACAATTAACTTATCAATCAGATTCATTGTTTTTATTGTAGATGGACAGATTTTTCTAGAAGCATGTTTTGGCTAGCTGTGATCTGTGGCGGTTTGATGGTTCTGCATGCCTTGCTCCTCATTATCCTTAAATTCGCTAAGAGAAATTCTGACAAGCATAGAACCGGAACATATGGAGCACTCATATTCCCAAGATTTGAGATATTCCTTTTATTTTTAGCACTACCTGGTATTTGCAAGGCCTCTGCTGGCCTTATTAAAGGTAACTAAATTTAATTCTATTATTTGTCACCTTACCCTTATCACATGCAATCTGTACAAACTAAACTGTTTCAAACCATTAGTGTGGTTAATCTATACAAAAAATTATGTTTGATTTGTTTCTAATTGTTTGCATGGCCTTAGGGGGAGCTCCTTCAGCAGTGGCAGTTGGCATTATACTGTTGATTTTTGTGTCTATAGTGCTTCTAGCTTTGTTCTTGTTCTTATCAGTTGGAATCACATTTGGAAAACTACTCCAATACAAGGAAGTTCATCAAGAAGGCGAGACATTTCACTGGTATCAAGAGCTTGTAAGAGTAACCTTGGGGCCAGGTAAGAGAGGCCAGTGGACATGGAAAGAGCAACCTAAATCTGTTTATCTAACCATCATTGGCCCTCTATTTGAAGACTTAAGAGGTCCTCCAAAGTACATGCTTTCAGTGATATCTGGTAGCAGTCTTCCAAGTCAAAGCGACCGCATTATTGCCTCTGATGATGAAACAGAAGATGCAGAAGCACCTTTTATCCAAAAGCTATTTGGAATTCTCAGAATATACTACGTGTTTCTCGAATCCATAAGGCGCGTTTCGCTGGGATTTTTGGCAGGCGTCTTTGTTCAGACTCGATATCCAAAGAGTCCAGTGATTATTATTCTGTCTATGACATCTTTTCAGCTATTCTTCATGGTGCTAAAGAAGCCTTTCATAAAGAAAAAGGTTCAGTTAGTTGAGATCATTTCACTCACATGTGAAGTTGCTTTATTCGCTACTTTATTATTGCTCTTAAAGAAGGACTTTTCTGTGAGAAGCGAAACAAAAATTGGGATTTTCATGCTTGTGCTGTTCCTAGTGGAGTATTGTTCCTTGATCACTAATGAGTGGTATGCATTATATGTACAAACAAGGCTGCTGGATACTGAGGAAAAGTCATTCTTGAAGGGTTTAAAAATTGCTTCCATTGGGCTTCTTTTGTATTTCATCCCTCAAAGATGCATAAAAAATTTGGAAAAGAAGTTACCACAAAATGGTCATGTGAATGAAGAGGGTCGGGACACTGCTTTGGGCGCCGATATATCCAGAAGCTCGCGGTCGGATAGTAGGAGCTCAGGTACACCTGATAAAGCGTGGGTGAAACGACTTAGGGAACTTACAAAGAGTAGCTTTGGAAGGGAAAGAAGTGGTGTTCAAAATGATCCTTCCACTAGCAGCACTACTAGATGGAGTGGTTTTTGGGGAACCAAGAGAAGTGGGAGTTCTTCTTCTGATTACAAGTCCAAACCGAAAACGTTGTACGAAGATTTGGAAGCCATTTTTGCTTCCAAGTGAAAGTCATAAATAATACAGAAAACATAGCTGGACTTGTATTGTATGTATGTGGATTTATCATCCATTATTGAAACCTTGTTACCGGTGTCTAGATAATGTACTATTTTTACTTTTGTTTGCATATTTGCACGTTGTGTTTCACATAGACATACTTGAGTAAACACATGTGCGAGCTTATTCACAATCCTGACAAGTTTTGGGTTAAACTCTTTTCTACGAAATATTTATCTGACTCGAATTTATTTGACATTGCTTCTTGTTCAGGGGCCCTCCCACACTTGGTGTTCCATCATTAAAGCTGCCAATTTATTGAAGGCCGGTTTTATCAACCATATTGGCTGAGGTGATGTGTCTTTGTGGTATGAGAAACGACTTCACAAGGAAAGATTGTGTGATAATCTTCCTTACATTGATATCCATCTCCCCATTTGCGAGGGAAAGAGTCTGTCGCTAATGCACTATCTTCTGTCGCTAATAGAACCAGCCATTCCATCTTCCGTCACTAATTTGATTAAATTTCGTCGCTAATCATTGTTTTAGCGACGAACCAGGTTTCCCATGCTAATGTTTGTCGCTAATCACTCTTTTTTTTTTGTAGTGTTCCTCTCGCTCACAATTTCGAACTCTCTACACAGTTCGAAATTTGAACACGTCAAAGGTAATGTTGTGTATAACTCATTTCTTTCATCTCGCTATGATGTCTACACGTATTATATGAAATAGCGTGTTTAATTGATTTTAGATTTGTGTTTAACTGATTTCTGATTTAGGTCACAAATTTTCACTAGAACCCCCAAATTTGTTTCTCTATAGATGGTTACCATTAGCAGTGAATCGAGTGATGATGCCTGGTCACCTTCACAAGTGAATGATGATGTAGACGTGGATAACTCCTCTGATTCTTCTCAAGAAAGGTAAAGATGCTGATGTTGTTGCTACCATTAGCTATATTCGTGGTAAGTCTGGCAGTGATGCATATATGTATTCAAAATACACCACTGGTCCCGATGGCAAGCTGTAAACTCTATCTGGGCAGATAGTTTCAACCGAATTGATTATTTGTGCTTTGGCAATGTTGTTTCGTTCGATACTACAGACAAGAAGAATAAAAACAAGTATCCTTTGGTAATGTTTTCCGGACACCATTTGCAAATAGTTATATTCGATGTTGTTTTGGTGTCAGACGAAACTACAGATACCTATAAGTGGGTGTTGCAATGCTTTGTAGAAGCAATGAAAAATACACAACCGAAAGCCATTGTGACAAATAATGATTTTGCCATGAAAGAGGCGTTAAAGACAGTTTTACACTTTTACTATGCGCTTCTAGGGGTGGGACCGAGATAGGCTTTGTTTTGCCTGGACCTGCCTGTGTTGAAAGTGTTAGGTTTGAGCCTGGTCTGGGGCCTGTCGTAGGCTCATTTTTTAGGCCTGACCTGGCCTTTTTGAAAGTCTGCTAGGGTCTGAAATATTGTTTAAAAGTCTATTTCAGTATTTACTTTGAGTGATTTATGCTTTTGTAAATAGACTAAGAACCTAATAGGTCAGTGAAATTAAGTTCTATTTTATATGACATCCAATTTAAATTTTATTTCAAAATAATAACTTTAAATATGTCAAAAATTGATGTTTATCGATATGTTTAAATTAACATAAAATATTAGCAAATTTATGATTTAACACCGTGTACTAAATTTAATATAATAACAATAATAACAATAATATTAATAAAAGTGTTCTTTACATTTTAGTGGTATGTAGTCTGGCCTTTTTAGCTAAATAGGTTTTTTAAAAAAATCTTAGCCTGGTCTATTTAAAAAAAAAGCCAGGCCTGGCCTGATGTAGGCTGCGTCGTAGGCCCCTGTTGGACGGTCGGGCCTATTCCCACCCCAATGCTATTGACATCTTCACAATATTCTTTATCGGAGATTGAGATTTGAGTTATTTATTAAACTATTTTTATTAATAGTTTTTTTGACAACTCTTATTTTTTAGTTTTTTGAAAGCTTTATATTTTTATTAATAATTATTGATTGATTGATAAAACGACACAAAATAGTTTATAATTTTCTTTTTTTTACAGTAAATTTATAATTTTCTTAAATTTCACTAAAAAAATAATTGATTTCCCGAACACTTCATTCACATTTCACAATTGGTCACGCACCTCAATTGAAAGTCCCAACTTTTGTATATTTGCGATGCAGAAAATATTCTGTTAGGGAGTTACCAAAATACACATCCATTCTGTCAAAAATTGATGTTTATCGATATGTTTAAATTAACAGAAAAATTAGCAAATTTATAATTTAACACTGTGTACTAAATTTAATATAATAACAATAATATTAATAAAAGTGTTATTTACATTTTAATGGTATGTAGTCTCGCCTTTTTAGCTAAATAGGTTTTTTAAAAAAATCTTAGTCTGGTCAATTTAAAAAAAAGCCAGGCCTGGCCTGATATAGGCTGCGTCGTAGGCCCCTGTCGGACGGTCGGCCCTATCCCACCCCTATGCTCTTGACATCTTCACAAGATTCTTTATCGAAGACTGAGATTGGAGTTATTTATTAAACTATTTTTATTAATAGTTTTTTTGACAACTCTTATTTTTTAGTTTTTTGAAAGCCTTATATTTTTAATAATAATTATTGATTGACTGATTGATAAAATGACACAAAATAGTTTATAATTTTCTTTTTTTTACAGTAAATTTATAATTTTCTTAAAATTCACTAAAAAAATCATTGATTTCCCGAACACTTCATTCACCTTTCACAATTGGTCACACACCTCAATTGAAAGTCCCAACTTTCGTATATTTGCGATGCAGAAAATATTCTGTTAGGGAGTTACCAAAAACTTTCTGTTATTGAATATTGAACACAACTAAAAACTTTCGATAAATAATTATCAAATGGTTCTATGAACCTCATTAAACTTAACTAAGTACTTAAATCTCATGACTTAAAACTTATACAATCCTGGTGTTCAATACCCAAAACATAAGTAGCAGAAACGATTTACAATCGTTAGCGAATAATAGTTATACAATCGGAACTACAAAGATAACAAAGGGGAAAATGGCATAGTCATAAAACTAATTCTTCAATAACAGCTCCATAAAGCACATCGTCTAGCCGTGCTTCTTCGCCTTTGCCTTTCCCTGTTTCTCTGTAAAAACCACAATAATAAAGGGTGAGATAAACATTATCTCAGTGAGTCTTATCGAGACCCCTTACTAACTCTAGCGGTTCATTATGCTTTTACTTGAACATCATGGCCCTAATAAGTGACCATGTGGACATATATTTTCTTCTTACCCGTAGCCCTAATAAGCGACTACGGTTCATGTCTTATTCTTTTCTTTAGCTTAGCACAACACCTCGAGCCTACCTTATCCGGTTATTTCTTTGGCTTTTGGTGAACCCAATCCACTAACCACTAATTAGCGGGCAAACCTCATGGGGCCTAGGTTTTGGGGCTCATGACTTCCCTTCCCCTAGTATGCTATCATAGAGGTCGTCGCCCCTTTATCATACCTTGATCCTTTCATCAAGTAGTTCATTATCATACCTTGAATAAAATCAACTAATTCTTTATCATATCATTATTTAACATACCTTGATACAATATCAAGTCATCTTGGTGGTTACCAAAACCTCAATGGACCTTTAGTCCATTATATTAACATATACTTATGTTTTCTCACTCGTAACCCTAATCGGTTATCGTACATTTAACATACTTGGACAATTTCCAATATCTCATTCATACCTACGCTTATTTATGCGAATTACGGTTTATTTGTCAATACATGGGGTTGGGGAAGGGATTAGAATAGGTTTGGAATCAATTAGGAAGGCTTTGGACACATTTTAAAATCTGGGACAGAAAGATCAGCGTCGTTCTAAAATCAGCACGGGTCGTGCTGACTTATCAGCATTTCTAAAATCTGGGAAAGAAAGATCATTCATCCAAACACATTAAACGTTACGGTTTCCAAATACGGTTTTTGACACTAACACTTACGAACCGAGAACAGTAACAGAACATGCAATTTAACATTTCGACATATATTTCCCTAAGCGAGTATAGAACTCACCTCCTGCGATGAAAACCGCACACAACTACGACGATAACTTTGACTTCAACGAACGAAAACCAAAATCTCACGAACCGGCTCCGTACTCGTTCAAACTTCGAAACCGCTCCAAAACTGACCCAAACAGAACCAATTTACCAATACCCTTTTATGAAATCGAAATGTAGCTTGTTGAAAACCTTAGAACCTTCCCCAAGCTCGAAATGAACACAAAACGAAAATGGTGCCAAGAGCTCCCTCTTCTCTCTCAAACTCGAAGCTAAAGGGATGATGGAGTGAGATGGTTGGACTTGAATCTATGAGTGAAATTGGTATCAATGTGTAGAGGAGAACAAGTGGAGAAGATTGGTGGTCATAGGTCACACATGGATGAAGGATCCATGGAGTCCTCTTCTTCCCTTCTCCCTCTCAAACTCTCGAAACTCTCTCTCTCTCAGCTCTCCCTATTTTCTGTTTTCCAGAAACTTGAAATGTGTTTGAGGTTATGAGCTGATGGGGTAAATGATCTTCAGCTGGGTGTTTTAAATGGTTGTGAAAAGACAATGTTACCCTTGCATTCTAATTCATCACTTAAGTCTCTTATTTGCTCATTTTCAGAAAACTGAATGTGTGGAGGTGTTGTGTTGGCATGTGAGTGAGTGTGCGCGAAATGACTCTTTTGCCCCTACAATCCCATTTCCACTTAAACCTCAATTCTAATTAATCAAATCAATTACGCTAATTTACTCATTTTAGCTAAATAATTATCTTAACCTCTTGCTAATTTCAATAAATGAAATTAGCTAAATTGGGGATGTTACAATCACCCCAACTTTTTAAAATTTTATCCTCAAAATTGAATAAAACGTACCTCAATCGAAAAGATGGTCTCCCGCACGTTTTCCTCTACTTCCCATGTCGCTTCGTCAGGTGAGGCACCATCCCAAAGCACTTTGACAATAGGAATTGATCTCGTTCGGAGCGCTTTCTCGCCACGTTCGATGATTTGAATTGGAGTAGACTGATAAGACAAATCCGGTCGGATGTAAATCGTTTCGTAACTCAACGGTTGACACGGATCGGGAATGTACTTCCTCAATTGCGATACATGAAACACATCATGTAGTCTAGACAAAGCTGGGGGTAAGGAAATGCGGAAGGCTACTGGCCCAACTCACTCGATAATTTGGAAAGATCCAACATACCGAGGACTGAGCTTCTTCGCTCGCAATGCTATACCGGTAGCAATTGTTGGAGAAAGTCTCAGAAATACGTGATCTCCTTCTTCGAATTCCAATGGCCTTCTTCTTTTGTCGGCGTAACTCTTTTGCCGACTCTGAGCGGTCTTCATCCGTTCCCTAATCTGGCGGATCTTCTCAGTAGTCTCACGGACTAAATCCGGACCCAACAACCTTTATTCACCGACATCCCACCAACACAATGGTGTTCTACACTTCCTTTCATACAATGCTTCATATGGAGTCATTCCGATACTAGAATGGTAACTGTTGTTGTAAGAAAACTCCACCAATGGAAGATGGTCCTCCCATCGGCCTCCACTGTCAAGTACACAAGCCCTTAACATATCTTCCAAAGTCTGATTTGTCCTTTCTGTCTGTCCGTCTGTCTGTGGATGATAGGCGGTACTAGCACATACCGTTGTTCCCAACGCCATATTCAGTGCTCTCCAGAATCGTGATGTAAACTTGGGATCACGATCACAGACGATACTCGTGGGAATTCCATGCAGCTTCACAATATTCTTGAGACACTCTTTTGCTAACTTAGCAATCTTGTGATTCGAACGCACCGGAATAAAATGGGCAGACTTGGTCAAGCGATCCACCACTACCCAAATAGAATCATTTCCGGCTTGGGATCGTGGTAACCCCATGACAAAGTCCATAGAGATGCTTTCCCATTTCCATTCTGGCACATTCAAAGGTTGCAACAGACCGGCAGACTTCTGGTGCTCTATCTTAACCCTTTAACAAGTTAAGCATCGAGATACGAATTCTGCAATTTCCACTTTCATACCCGGCCACCAATACAACTGCTTCAAATCTCTATACATCTTGGTAAACCCAGGATGTATTGAGAACTGACTCTTATGAGACTCTTCTAAAACCTGCTTCTTAATATCTTCATCATTCGGCACACAGATTCTACCATCAAAGAAAATCACACCATCACTATCTTCGGTGTAGTTTGGCAACCTCTTCTGCGCTTGCAGTTCTAAATCAATCTCTTGGGCTGAGCGAATCAGATTTTTCAAGGGACTCGAAATATGAATATGCATGACTCAACACCAATCTGTTTCTTCTTGGATTAACCGTCAAGTTAAGATCTCTAAACGATTCCAATAATGCCATCTCATGAATCATCAATTCTGCCGTGTGAATAGATTTCCTACTCAAAGCATCAACTACTACATTAGCCTTCCCTGGATGGTACTTCAATTCAAAGTCATAATCTTTCAGAAACTCTACCCATCTTCTCTGTCTGTTGTTCAGCTCCTTTTGATCAAACAGATACTTAAGGCTCTTGTGATCACTAAAGACTTCGAAACGAGACCCATACAGGTAATGTCTCCAAATATTTAGGGCAAACACAATCGCCGCCAACTCTAAGTCATGAATTGGGTAATTCTCTTCATGCGGCTTCAACTGTCTGGAGGCATAAACAACTACTTGTTGATTCTGCATGAGGACACATCCTAAACCCTTACCAGAGGCGTCACAGAAAATTTGAAATCCCATAGACGGGTCTGGAAGAATTAGAATGGGTGTAGAAGTCAAACGATTCTTCAATTCTGCGAAACATTCATCACAGTCAGAGTTCCATACAAACGGCTGGCCCTTGCTAGTTAACCGAGTGAGTGGAAGAACTAGCTGAGAAAATCCTTGAATAAATCTCTGATAATATCCAGCTAATCCCAAGAAACTTCTCACTTCAGTGACTGTAGATGGTTGTTCCCAGTCTACCACAGCTTCAATCTTATTGGGGTCCACCGCGACACCAGATTGGGATATCACATGGCCCAGAAACTTTACTTCAGGCATCCAGAAATCACACTTAGATGGCTTGGCGTACAACTTATTCTCTCGGAGTACGTTCAGAACAATTCGGAGATGTTGTACATGCTCCTCAATAGTCTTAGAATACACCAAGATATCATCGATAAACACCACGACGAATTGGTCCAGATAAGGATTAAAAATCCGATTCATGTAATCCATGAATACAGCTGGAGCGTTGGTTAGACCGAAGGGCATCACTACAAATTCGTAATGTCCATACCTAGTACGGAAAGCGGTCTTCGGAATATCCAAAGCTCTAACTCTGATTTGATGATAGCCTGACCTTAGATCAATTTTAGTAAATACCGAAGCTCCTCGCAATTGGTCTAACAAATCATCAATCCTTGGCAGAGGATACTTGTTCTTGATAGTTACCTTGTTCAACTGACGGTAATCAATGCATAATCCCATGCTTTCATCCTTCTTCTTAACGAGCAATACAGGAGCACCCCCATGGCGAGGCACTCGGTCGGATAAATTGTTTTGATATTAACTCTTCAAGTTGGGTTTTCAACTCTTTTAGCTCTAAAGGAGACATCCTATAAGGAGCTATAGAAATTGGCCCTGTCCCCGGAACCAATTCTATAGAGAAATCCACCTCACGATCCGGAGGTAACGAAGAAACTTCATCGGGAAATACATCTAGGAATTCGTTAACAACTTGTACAGATGATAGATCTAAACCTGTGTCAACCAATGCAGACAACATCATGACATAAGCTTCCACACCTTGGAATAGATAATGACTTGCGGAAGTGAATGAAATGACTGCTTCGAAATTGGTCGGTTGTAGCTCCACTGATTCGGAGGCAAAACCGATAGTCCGATGAAAGCAATCAAGAGTTACATGGTTGGCCGACATCCAACTCATACCTAGGACAACGTCCATACCCTTCATTGGTAAACAAATAAGGTCCACCACAAAATTTGTCTTCGATGGATAGAAGACAGTTCTCACATAAGGCTTGGGTCTGAATACTACCCTCAACAGCAGTTTTAATGGAGATTGGTTGAGGCAACGGAGTTAAAGCCAATCCCAACCCATCGACACAAACTTGAGATATAAAACAATGAGTCGCACCTGAATTGTATAAAATACTAACAGAGTTATAGAAAAGAGATCCCATACCCCCTAGCAGATTATCTGACGGCGTGACATTCTGAGCGTCCAAAGTGTAGACTCTCCCATGAGTTGTAGTAGTAGGGCTATCCTCCTTGTTCCTCTTCCTTGCTGGGCATTCATGAGCATAATGACCTTCTTTCTTACAGTAATAGCAATGGTTTGACCCAAGTTGACACTTTCCTTGGTGATACCTTCCGCAATTGGAACACATACTGAATCTCGGGGAATTTGATGATTGAACTTGCTTCCCTTTGTTTGAGTTGTGCCTGGGACCCATCTGAGTGTTAGATGATCCAACATTCTTCTTATTCTGATTGAACACCTTTCGGCTTGCATACAGTTTCTTCAAGCCACTCTCGGCGATATGAGCCTGTTGTACCATAGCCGCGTAGTTGGTATACGCAAAAGAACTTAGACTCTGAGAAATATCTTCTCTCAGCCCATACTTGTACCTGTCAGTCTTCCATCTATCATTGGGAGCATACCCAGCCAAACCGAAGAATTGGTACAGCTCTTCAAATTTGGCCGTGTATTGGCCCACAGTTAAACTTCCCTGGGTGAGAGCTAAAAATTCATTCTCCTTATCAAATTTCATAGTAGTCGGAAAGAATTGCTCTAGAAATGTTTGCCTGAAATTCTCCCAAGTCTGGGGAGTTCCCATAGCCTCAGCATTAGTCCACCAGTTGTTGGCTTCTCCCTTCAGCATATGGGATGCCAACCTCAGCTTATCCTCATCAGTAACTTGCATTGTGAGGAAAATCTTCTCAATATCATCCAGCCAGTGCTGGGCTTCCATGACATCAGGTCCTCCTCTGAACTCGGAGGGTTTCATCTTCAAGAATTCAGAGTAAACCTGCCTTGGGTTAACTTGCGGCTCAGGAGCTTGTTGAGGCTGAGCTTGAGCATTTTGATGCATTAGCAGCATGTCTTCCAGCATCTTTTGCTGCCTTTCCATCATATTCTGCATCCAAGCAGCACGTGGATCGATTGGTTGAGTGTTCCTTGATCCTCCTGCCATAATTCTGCAAACGATACACCAAGTATTAAGTTGATCAGTCTCAATGTCTCTTAGCATCATAAGAAGCAAGATAGAATAATTACTCAAGGGACACAGAACCCTACAATTAATCTAAGCCCGACTAGGTCGAACTGCTCTGATACCATAATGTAACACCCCGATATTTCTAGCTTGTAGAAATACCAAAGTGCACCACTTGGCATATATCAGAGTAACTTCCTATTATTGAATATTGAACACAACTAAAAACTTTCGATAAATAATTATCAAATGGTTCTATGAACCTCATTAAACTTAACTAAGTACTTAAGTCTCATGACTTAAAACTTATATAATCCCGATGTTCAATACCCAAAACATAAGTAGCGGAAACGATTTACATCCGTTAGCGAATAATAGTTATACAATCGGAACTACAAAGATAACAAAGGGGAAAATGGCATAGTCATAAAACTAATTCTTCAATAACGGCTCCATAAAGCACACCGTCTAGCCGTGCTTCTTCGCCTTTGTCTTTCCCTGTTTCTCTGTAAAAACCACAATAATAAAGGGTGAGATAAACATTATCTCAGTGAGTCTTATCGAGACCCCTTACTAACTCTAGCGGTTCATTATGCTTTTACTTGAACATCATGGCCCTAATAAGTGACCATGTGGACATATATTTTCTTCTTACCCGTAGCCCTAATAAGCGACTACGGTTCATGTCTTATTCTTTTCTTTAGCTTAGCACAACACCTCGAGCCTACCTTATCCGGTTATTTCTTTGGCTTTTGGTGAACCCAATCCACTAACCACTAATTAGCGGGCAAACCTCATGGGGCCTAGGTTTTGGGGCTCATGACTTCCCCTCCCCTAGTATGCTATCATAGAGATCGTCACCCCTTTATCATACCTTGATCCTTTCATCAAGTAGTTCATTATCATACCTTGAATAAAATCAAGTAATTCTTTATCATATCATTATTTAACATACCTTGATACAATATCAAGTCATCTTGGTGGTTACCAAAACCTCAATGGACCTTTAGTCCATTATATTAACATATACTTATGTTTTCTCACTCGTAACCCTAATCGGTTATCGTACATTTAACATACTTGGACAATTTCCAATATCTCATTCATACCTACGCTTATTTATGCGAATTACGGTTTATTTGTCAATACATGGGGTTGGGGAAGGGGTTAGAATAGGTTTGGAATCAATAGGGAAGGCTTTGGACACATTTTAAAATCTGGGACAGAAAGATCAGCGTCGTTCTAAAATCAGCACGGGTCGTGCTGACTTATCATCATTTCTAAAATCTGGGACAGAAAGATCAGCACGGGTCGTGCTGACTTATCAGCATTTCCAAAAATTCTGTTTTCGTGTAAAATTCCCATTCTGATCGATTCCGAAACTTATTTTGATCGATACCCAAACATAACGACACATTAACTTGGCACCAAACAACAGTCATAATCAATCCAGTCAATCACACAATATCATCACATAATCATTCATCCAAACACATTAAACGTTATGGCTTCCAAATACGGTTTTTGACGCTAACACTTACGAACCGAGAACAGTAACAGAACATGCAATTTAACATTTCGACATATATTTCTCTAAGCGAGTATAGAACTCACCTCTTGCGATGAAAATCGCACACAACTACGACGACAACTTTGACTTCAACGAACGAAAACCGAAATCTCACGAACAGGCTCCGTACTCGTTCAAACTTCGAAGCCGCTCCAAAACTGACCCAAACAGAACCAATTTACCAATACCCTCTTATGAAATCGAAATGTAGCTTGTTGAAAACCTTAGAACCTTCCCCAAGCTCGAAATGAACACAAAACGAAAATGGTGCCAAGAGCTCCCTCTTCTCTCTCAAACTCGAAGCTAAAGGGATGATGGAGTGAGATGGTTGGACTTGAATCTATGAGTGAAATTGGTATCAATGTGTAGAGGAGAACAAGTGGAGAAGATTGGTGGTCATAGGTCACACATGGATGAAGGATCCATGGAGTCCTCTTCTTCCCTTCTCCCTCTCAAACTCTCGAAACTCTCTCTCTCTCAGCTCTCCCTATTTTCTGTTTTCCAGAAACTTGAAATGTGTTTGAGGTTATGAGCTGATGGGGTAAATGATCTTCAGTTGGGTGTTTTAAATGGTTGTGAAAAGACAATGTTACCCTTACATTCTAATTTATCACTTAAGTCTCTTATTTGCTCATTTTCAGAAAACTGAATGTGTGGAGGTGTTGTGTTGGCATGTGAGTGAGTGTAGGCTTAAATGGCTCAGCTGGGGCCGTTTTTGAAATGAAATGCGCGAAATAACTCTTTTGCCCCTACAATCCCATTTCCACTTAAACCTCAATTCTAATTAATCAAATCAATTACGCTAATTTACTCATTTTAGCTAAATAATTATCTTAACCTCTTCCTAATTTCAATAAATGAAATTAGCTAAATTGGGAATGTTACAAATAAAGCTCATTGGCTGTGAGCAAGCATATAAAACATCTAATCTAATAATAATCTAATATAAATGATTTCTTCTTACCCGAGTTTTATGAAGCCTTCAGGATCACAACGTTAAACCATAAAAAAGATAAAACTCAAGTGAGAGTCATTTCAAAACACAGTTGTGAAATACATGAGAACGTGATTATGAAGGGAAAGATGAAATCGAAACAACAATAATAAGAAAGAACACGGTGCTAAGTAACCCATTTGTGAGTCCAACCCAAACTATAACCACTTGCATCACCCGAAAAGATGTCCCTTTTCATCAAAAAGAATCATAAAACAAAAACAAAAAATCCCAATCCAGATTAATGGCAGCACCCCACTTCAGTTGAACAGGTCCTTTATGTGCCCAATGGCAATCACATAAAACATGAAAGTTGGAAACAAAACATAAAAATAAAAAAGATCAATTTGGGAAAGAAAACATACACTCTTAGTGTATACTGAAGCAATTGAACTTGAACTGAGTTACTGAAATCAAAGAATCTTCAGAGCTTGTGAAACCAAACATTACACTTACATTGTTAAAGAACTAATTCAGCAACAACTACTATTCCTTATAATAATAGTCACAACCACAACATAACCCCCACTTCTAGATACAATCAACCCAACAACACTAACATGAAGAGAGTAAAAAAAAATCTGATCACATACATGTTGCTATTTGAGAAGACAAATAATATAAAACCACTTGCATGCTCTTATAAGAAGATTTGCACCCAGAATTAAAAATCAATGTTACACAATGAGGAGGAAACTTCATAGTTGAATAAGTTGCAAAACTGAAAACTACTACACAAAAATAAAAATAAAAAACTTACCAAAATAGCAGTGAATTATTTGAAATAATTGCATTATGCCTGAAAACAAACACACATTTCAGGTCCAGTGATAACAGTGAATTGTGTGTGAGTGAAGCATCACAATGTAACAAGTCCAGTATGCAGAAAAATACACACATATTTCCATATCTATGTCAATTAGATGAAGTGATAATCAATAATCTGGAACTACCTTTTCAAAATCATGAAATAACTGCAGAAAAAGTGTGTCCATCCATATGACACAATAAGTGGCATTTCAGTTATGATTTGCTACAAAATAAGAATGAAATCTCTAAAGCCTATTGAGAACTTACCAAAACAGGATTGTTCTAACAGACCAACCACCTCCACATATATAGTATATTTTCCATCTCTTTGTCCACGCTACTCTCCTTTGTCTACACAAATAACACAAATAAGAGTAAACCAAATGCGTTCGATGTTATATCAAAAAGTTTCAATAATGCTTGAAACTGCAAAACAAAGAATAAAATAGAAATGCAACAGATAATGGAAACAGGAAAATATAATGGATAATCAAAGTTCATATCATTGGCCCATAGGAATAAAAGTACACAAATTTGAGGTTGGTGTGTGAACATTTATCAATTAGCAGATCAACACAAACATGGACATATAATGTTGGGCAAAACATGCATCATATCATGCAACACAAAAAAATTGTTAGAAAAAGAAGAAGACAGAAGCTTCATTCATTCAAGGCTAACACAAATTTAAGGTTAACAAATAATTCCAACCTTAGAGAAAGAAGGCAAAAATGATATTTGGGTTTCTGGCTTTTCATCTTTCTAGAGAATTTAGAGGAATTCAGTCAATAATACATTCTGTTCTGTACCTTGCAGTAATGGGTTGACTGCAGTTGGTAGGCCTCTTGCTGCCTGGCAGGAGGTTAGTGTGAGCCCGGGGGGTACCTGCGAAGCCACTCCGACGCTCAAGTCAGTATTGAGAATAGATGAGTGATTTAGCTCGAATTGAGAGACTGTACCTTATGATGGCAATGGGAGCTGGTATTTATAGGAAATCGAGCCAGTTTGTGGATCGTCGGATCAGTAGAATCGATCTTAACCATTCAAGTGTGATGGCTTTAATTGGGCTTGTATGTTCTGGATATGGGCCGAAATGATTGGGCCAATCCATATCCAATTGCTAAATGCACCTCCTGGTATTGCTGAATGGACCTCCTAGTCCAGTCCAGAACAGTTGCCCCCTAAGCCGAGATTATTCCGAAGGATAGTCTTGGCTTGAAGAATTTTTGTCGATCTACCCGAAGCGTTACTTCATCTGTCTTGTCGGGTCGTATAAGATCTCTTCACCGTGACCGTGACTCACACCTCCCTTGGTGTAATCCTTGTACCAGGCACCGAGCAGGGGTGCCGTGTCCTGATGTTGGCGCCCTACGGGGCGCCTTGTGCCCAGATGCTGCGTCTTGATGTTGGCGCCCTCCTGGGCTCCTTGTGCCAAGGTGCCGTGTTCTGAAGTTGGTGCCCCCTGGGCGCCTGGTGGCATGCCCCCTGATGTTGGCGCCCTCCTGGGCGCCTTGTGCCAAGGTGCTGTGTTCTGAAGTTGGCGCCCTCCTGGGTGCCTTGTGCCATGCCTCCTGATGTTGATAGTGCCTGGGTGCTTGGTTGCTAGGCGCTGGATACCTCCTTGCGAAGCAGGATTTGGCGCCCTCCTGGGCGCCTTGGGTGCCTGCCTGTGCGCTACACTTGGATGCCTGCGAAATACATTTTGGCGCCCCCTGGGCGCCTGGATGCCGTCTTGCACACCCCTGGGTGCCAGTTTGCGAGAGGGAGTTGGCGCCCTCCTGGGCGCCGCCTGGCACGCTGCGCCTGGCTGTCTGCGGAACAGGATTTGGCGCCCTCTTGGATGCCTGCCTGTGCGCTACGCTTCCTGCTTGACGAAACGAATTTTGGCGCCCTCCTGGGCGCTGAGTGCCGGTTTGCGCACCCCTGGGTGCCGGTTTGCGAGAGGGGAGTTGGCGCCTTGGGCGTTGCCTGGCGCGCTGCGCTTGGCTGCCTGCGGAACAGGATTTGGCGCCCTCATGGGAGCCTTGGGTGCCTGCCTGTGCGCTGTGCTTCCTGCTTGACGAAACGAGTTTTGGCGCCCTCCTGGGCGCTGGGTGCTGGTTTGCGCACCCCTGGGTGCCGGTTTGCGAGAGGGGGTTTGGCGCCCTCCTGGGCGCCTTGGGCGCTGGCTGCCCCCTTACGACGCATTTTGGTGCCCTCCTGGGCGCTGGGTGCCGGCTTGCGCTAGCCTGGGTGCCGATTTGCGAAAGGGGGTTTGGCGCCCTCCTGGGCGCCTTGGGCGCTGGCTTGCAAAGCGCTGGCTGCCCCCTTGCGACGTGTTTTGGCGCCCTCCTGGGCGCTGGGTGCCGTCTTGCGCTGCGCTTGCTGCCTCCTTGCGAGATGTGATTTGGCGCCCTCCTGGGTGCCTGGTTGGGCATGTCCTTGGCATTCTGCTTGTATTTATTTTGTGTTGCTTATCCTGTCTCTTAGCCTGTTTTTCTTCTTGATGAAATTTCAGGGCTTGCTTGGTGCCGAGGGGGAATTGCTTCTTTTTTGCTAAGGTGATTTTGCTTGGATTTTGGATTTTAAGTAGATAGTTGCTAAGCTTGCCTTGCTTTATGGAGATGAGCTGACGCCCGTCGGGACCATTTGTAATGAAGTATACCCTTAGCACAGTTTACCAGGACTCGGTCCAGATAGAACTCGCCCAAGGGGTTGTGACCACCAAGGTCAGCTTGAAGTATCCTCTTGGCACAGTTTACCAGAACTCGGCCCAGATAGAACTCTCCCAAGGGGTTGTGACCACCAAGGTCAGCTTGAAGTATCCTCTTGGCACAGTTTACCAGAACTCGGCCCAGATAGAACTCGCCCAAGAGGTTGTGACCACCAAGGTCAGCTTGAAGTATCCTCTTGGCACAGTTTACCAGGACTTGACCCAGATAGAACTCGTCCAAGGGGGTGTGACCACCAAGGCCACTTATTTGTTTTGGGGTGCCATGACATCCTTGACTTCCAATACTTGGAGAGATGATCTTGGCTTTGAGCTAATGTTGAGGTTTCCCCTGCGATTCAGGCAGCCCCTCCCTGCATGGTATGTTGGGTCTCAAACTTGCCTCGCTCCACTCCTAATTATGGAGTTAGACCCTTTTTCTTTCTTAATCTGAAGGAATTTTCTTTGGAACAAGTGTTAATGCTAGTGAGCTAGAGCAAAAACTATAATTGCAAAATGAATTTTTGTTAATCATTCATATCGAGCTTTTACATTCTGTCTCCGTGCTTTAACATCAGAATTATTAACTGGGCCTAGCCCTAGGTTCCGGTTCTGATGCCCTGCTTCCTACTCAGAGTCATGGGTCTCGTCCTCCTCTTCATTCACGTATTGGGCGAGCTTTCCTTCGCAGATCAGCTCTTCAATGTCATCCCTGAGGGTGTTGCATTTGCTGGTACCGTGCCCATAACCTTTGTGATAACGGCAATACTTCTTTGAGGTTCGGCCTTTCCTTTGCACGAGAGGTTTGGGCTGTTTGATGTCCCGAAACTCCGCGTCGACGCATTCGGCAAGGATCTCAGCCTGGGATGTGTTTAGCAGGGTGTACTCTGAGAAGCGACCTTGTCGGGGTCGGGATTCCCGATGAATTCTCTCATCTTGGGTTCCCTTCTGCCATGGTTCTTCAATGGCCTTGTAAGCCAGCTCTTCCTCTCTACTGTCAACCTTGGCTTCCTCTTGGTACGCCGTGTTGTCTTCTTCATAATCCATGTACTTTTGTGCCTTCCGAAGGAACTCATCCAAGTTTCGGGGCTTGTTAACCCCCACGTCCCTTTGAAACAGGCTTTCCTTCTTGAGGCCATCCTTCATCCAAAAGAGCCTCCTCTTGTCTTCAAGGTTCTTGACGTCGGCAGCCTCCTTGTTGAACCTTTCCAGATATTCTCTAAGTGTTTCTTTCTCTCCCTGCCTGATTGCCCTAAGAACCTCTTCAGATTTGGGTTTCAACCGAGAGGCAGTGAAACGAACTGTGAACATTCTCGCCAGCTGACTCCATGAGGAGATGGAGTTTTGCTTTAGCTCTTGAAACCACTCTAATGCGGAATTTGCGAGAGTGAGGGGGAAGATTTTACAGTGAACAGGATCCCTGGCGCCTCTATAGCGCATCATCAGGGAGAAGTGTGCTAGATGGCGGTCTGGATCTCCGGTTCCATCATACATCTTGAGAGCTGGTAGCTTTTCCAAGGACCTTGGGATTCAACATTCATCCACCCTTTGAGTGAAAGGTCCTTCATCGGAAAACCTTCTTGAGTTTCGAGGGGAGGTGTCTTCATAGTCTGAATCTCGATACATGCACCGGTCGGAGGATCTCCTCGATGGCGATCCCAGTGGTGCCTCGGGTGGGTATTGACCCGACTCCTTGACCTCTTACGATAATTAGGGGATGCACGTGAGGAGGTCCTGGAGTGGGAGTCGTGAAGCTGGTAGGTATCATATGGAGGGGATGGAGGGGTCCTTGGAGATGAGCCTGATCCTCCATGCCTGCGCTGCCGAGGGGGAGAGCGATGTACGTGCCTTCGCCTTGGGGGAACGATGGACGTGATGCCTTCGAGGGGGAGACCGATGGCATCTTGAAGCCACCGTTGTCGGGGGAGGGGTTCCCCAGCTGGGTGGAGACTGCTCGGGCAGGGAAGCCACACGCCTTTCAATCTGCCTTAGGCGAGCTTCCTGCTGCAGCATAGCTTGAGTGCGATTGCACATGAGATCCAAAAGTTGACTCACATTCAAGGATGGGCAGGCTGATTGGTACCCTCGTCAGGCAGGCTGGCGACGTTGCCCTCAGGAGTACCCTCTGGTCGGGGTGCGGGTATGGCAACACTTTGAATCCGGGGTCTGCCTTTGGGAGCCATGGAGTAGCAAGAGAAAAGTTCAAGGAGTAGTGATGATGTGAAAGACAGATATCTCTCACTGTGGTCGCCAATGTTCTGTATCTTGCAGTATTGAGTTGACTGCAGTTGGTAGGCCTCTTGCTGCCTGGCAGGAGGTTAGTGTGAGCCCGAGGGGGTACCTGCGAAGCCACTCCGACGCTCAAGTCAGTATTGAGAATAGATGAGTGATTTAGCTCGGATTGAGTGAGTGTACCTTATGATGGCAATGGGACCCGGTATTTATAGGAAATCGAGCCCGTTTGTGGATCGTCGGATCAGTAGAATCGATCTTAACCATTCAAGTGTGATGGCTTTAATTGGGCCTGTATGTTGTGGATATGGGCCAAAATGATTGGGCCAATCCATATCCAATTGCTAAATGGACCTCCTGGTATTGCTGAATGGACCTCCTGATCCAGTCCAGAACACATTCCAAAGAATAGAGACAAAGCAAAATTGATTAGATATCTCTGATCCCTTTATTATTACAACTTCAGTTGAAAGAGTTCAAAGCTACAAATTGTTTAAATATTAAATAAGTTATGAGCTTTACTGAGTTCAAAGAAAATAAATTATCATAATTATAAAAGAGAGAATGGCTTTGATATGTTTGATACTACCTTGTTGCCTTGTTTCATCCCCAAAGTTACTTTCATCTAATTCTTAGCCATATGTAGCTCGTATGAATTACAATTTACAACCATCAATACCAAATTCATAAAGTCTTGTATTGATGAGAGTCACTGCATAAGTGAGTATTAAAGAGTTAATACAAAATCAATCAAATTTATTATTAAAATACTAATATATAATATTAAAAAAATGGCTTCAAATTGCCTGGCACATAAAATTACAGCAACTCATGACACGCAAAAGCCACTCAGCAATGTCATACCCTAATTTTGTCCGATCAAGTAAAATCCAAAAAAAGTTCTTATTCTTGTTGCGTCACATATCGCTTTGGACGCGCGTGCTCTGGCACTTTCGTGCAACGATTTGTTTGATGCTCGTTTTATTTTATTTCGCTATTGTTATTATTTAGCCTATTGTTATTGATGCAAAAATAAATAAATAAAGAAACCTAATAGTCAAAGTTTTTTTTCTTTCTTTGTCATATAACATAGTCTTTGTTTACCACATATGAACCAAAAAATAAAGAGCAAAAAATAGTACAAAAATAATACAAAAAATTAAAAAAATACAAAATTTCAAAAAAGAAAAAAAAGAGAAAGAGGGCGCAACAAGCTGGCTGTTTGCCCTAGCTAGGGTTTCCCCTTGACTGTCCTTTTGATTCCCTCCTTTGACTGTCTTTGGTGCCAGCTCTTGTCATTTTTATTCCCCTCAAAGATGTTGTCCTTTTGATGCCATTTTTTTCCCTAATTGCTGGCTGTCCTCAGCACCTCATCCACCTATAAATACCCAAAACAGTAGCACAATTAGGGGGTGAAAAAATACGAAAAGGCAGCAGAGAAAAAAAGAAATTGACATCAAAATATAGAAAAAATACCCAAACAGATACGAACATTCAGAGACTCGGAGCAACAAATTTAGGGCTTCACACTGAAACCCTAATTTCCAAAACATCAAACATTTCTGAAACAGAACAGAAGCAGTAACA
This sequence comes from Astragalus membranaceus, assembly GCA_039519185.1. Taxonomy (NCBI): domain Eukaryota; kingdom Viridiplantae; phylum Streptophyta; class Magnoliopsida; order Fabales; family Fabaceae; genus Astragalus; species Astragalus membranaceus. The sequence continues at coordinate 46,608,994 of CM076848.1, forward strand.
GAGGAGCAGGATAGGTTTCTTTCTTTTTCCCTTCTCCTATTATACAATCTGAAATCTAAAAAAATATGTAGGTATTTAGTCTATCGTGCTTCAATTTCTCTTTTTCTAGATGCTTATATTATGAATCATACACAGTTCCGTAACATTAAGTTTGTTTTCATTATCCTGTTTTATCAAGTATGTGGTTAGGGGTCTGAAAGTGGTGAGGAGGGCATGACCGAATCATTTTTTTGAGAAAAGAACAAAGTCTGAAACCTTTTTTTTTCAGGGTTGGGAAATTAGTAGTGTGTCACAATTTTTTTTTAGCGTTTAGGCAAACCCAAAATCATAATCACAAAAACCAGAAACATGAAATCCCAAACAGAATTGAAAGTGGGGGGAACAAGGTTGAGGGAAACATATCACAGCCAGGCGAGAGAGTAGAAGGAAGGAAAAAAACAAAAAAAAAGGAGTTGAAGTTTACCTTTATGCTTTCCGGCCACCGTGGACGAAGGCCGTTGACCGTAGGACACCGCTACTCCCTCAGAAACCACCGTACGACCCCAAACGCCACTATCCGAACCATCAACAACATCCCCTAACCGTCACAGCCTCACCCTCTTCGCAAACCACCCTCTCACTGTCGCTATCACCCACGCCGTCGCCACTGTAGCCCCATCAACCACCACGGCGTCACTCTCACCATCGCGAACCTGAAACACCATCACACCGCGTCCACCCTCCCTCCGTTCGCGAATCTCGCCCTGTCGTCCCTCCGTCTCCGGTCGCTTAGTCAAACAGCCACCACCGTAACTATCGCCACCGCGAATACCATCTCTGTTCTTTCTCTCTCTCTCTCGCGAAAGCCTTGCTCTCTCTCTCTCTCTCTCTGAAAACCTCATCTTTCCTCTCTTCATTTTTGATGTGCGACGTTGAGAGGAAGAGAGGTTGAGGTTACTGGTGGCTAGTGTGGGAAGAAGGGGAAGCGAAATTTAGGTTTGAGTGGAGGAGGAGATTGAAATGGCGTGGGGAGGGAGAAGAACGAAGAGTAGGGTTGAGAGAGAGGGGATGCGTCGCTGAGAGTGAAGAAAAAATGAAAATTAGGGTTTCCCCAAATGATTTGCCTTATATTCATTTTATTTTTCTTTTTAATTTTTTTAATACATCTGAGTACTTTTTACACTCCCAGTTTTAATGATACAGGCTCCCAGTTTTAGCCCAGTTTCGTGGGTCAGTTTGTATGGAAACAAATAAAACTGAATTGGGCTATTGCTGCATACACCCCCAGTTTCCTAGTACAACCCCTACTCCTAATTAAAACCTTTTTTTATACAACCCCTGTTTCTAAACGCACTCCCTACTTTAATAGCTTGCACCCCCTGCGCAAGCCCACCTTTTAGAATGTAGCCCAGTTCACAGAAAACGACCTGGGCTTGTTTTCTACACCCACTACTTTAAAATACAACCCTTTTCTGCTAATCACACCCCATTTTACTACTGCACCCTCTGTTTCTCTTTTTTAAAAAATTTTCTTTTCCATAAATAAATATTTTCTTTCACAAACCTATTTTTTCCCAAATAACGAATAAATGTTTTCCTAAACATAAAAATGGTTTGTTACTAATGGTCACTCTGAGCTTAGCTTGCTTGACCGTTAATAACAGCTTTAGTTTTCAAACGAGCTATGAGTGACGATCACTCTGAGTTTTACTTGTTTGGTCGTCACGAATACCTCTCCCAATTTCAAAAATAACTAAAAAACACCAAACACACAAACATTTTTTACCAAGAATTACGTAGCTTTGATTTCTCCATCGCACCTGGAGATACGTAGGAGCAGGGGCCCACTCCTGTCAAGCACGAAAAACTAAAATTTTTATTAAGTCCACCTCCTCTCTCAATTTTGCAAATAATAAAAAGGGTAAATTAAAGTATTTTTCTTTTAATTAACTTATTCTCTACACATTAAATTAAATGGTAACCTTTCTTTTGAAAGGATGCTGTGGGGTGCTAATACATTCCTCACGCATAATCGACCCCCGAACCCAAAAATAAAGGTTTTTTTTCAATGTTTTCCTATTTAATAAATATTGATGGCGGCTTCATTTCAAGAACTTCGAAGAATCCCTCCTCCAGATTTTTCGGTCGCTACAAGCATGAATTATTTTCCATCTTCAGTATATCGATTCAGTCTAAAAAGAAATTGGGAAAGGGGATTAAAGGAAATAAAAAACAGAGAGACTCGTCACCATACGACCATAATGAATTTAAAAAACAAGTTAGCTCCAATGTTATTAAAAGCTACCATTTTAAAACAAACAAAAAAACCAAAGTATTGACAAATGATGCAGGAACCAAGTCTAGCTTATCCTAAATGATGACATGAAAAGGGAGAAATCATAAAAGTAATTGGCATGGAGAAGGTTTGCTCGAAGAAATGAACTAAAGTAATGAAAAGATACAAATTCTCAAACACCTTGAATGCATCATTCAAATGATTTGATTTTGGTTTATTCATAAAACTAAAACTAACTCCTCTGTTCTTCACTACTACAACAACAACATAACTTGAAATCGAAAGTTGAACAAACTACACAACATAGCTAAGAAAGAGAATTCAACAAAATAATCACAAATTGCAATTTAAATTATTTAGTCTAAATCTGATGAGAGCATAGAATAGAAAACGCTCGCATAATAATTAACGAAAAATGGTAAATAAAAGAGGAATAAGATGGTTGAAAAGAGGAAGAACCTGAACATCGTCAAAGGTCCAGCGGTTGAAGAGTTTGACATTGATCGGGGAAGGATCTGGAACAATGACTATTGAACGATGCTTTTTCGCCTTGGATTCGATACTGTTGATAGCGTCGTTGGCATCTCCGTCGGCTTCGCCGTGAAGGCTACAACAACCACACTCTCTCTCACCTCAACCCCTATTTGCCTTCTTCTCTTTGTTAGTGTCGATTGAGAGAGAAGTGAGTGGAAAAATTGAGTTTCAACTTCAAGTTCATCATCCCCATCGCAACCAGAAACTAAAAAATGACAGCAAAAATAAAAACCAAATTATATCATATTTCTGATGAAATGTTTAGCCTCAAAGTTACTGATATAATATTAACATGCAAATAAGAAATGCACAAATTAACCACCAGTCACCACTGAAGGTCCCCTTATTCGAGGCTTAATCCCTAACAAACAAAATTCCCAATTGCCAATTCAATTCAATGTAACAATACGTGAGAGTGGGATAACAGAGAAGAGAGATATAAAGATGAGGATGCTAACCGGAGAGGTAGCCGACGGTGACGGAAACGCCGGTGGTGGTGACGAAACTGCCTAAAATTGTGGATAATCGCTATTTTCTTTTTTCTCATTTTTTGGGTTAATTGGACAACCACAAACAAAATTTGTAACCCAAAGAATCCCAAATGAAAATAGTTTCAAGATTAGAAAAAGGGAGAAGATGAACATGCAAATCTGATTTTGGGTGAACGTTATGATTTAAGAAGCCATTACTTGTATTCGTTCATTCTTCATCTTCTTCGCTTTGTTTTTCTTCTTCTCTGATATTCAGTTTTGCAATCTTCCTTTTTTCTTCCTGTGTTGGTTTCGCTTTGTTCTTCTTTCTCATTGTCTTTCGATTTTTCCCCTTTTTATCTTCCATTTGTTCTTCTTTCTCTCCGTTTTCTGTTTCTTCCTCTCTTAAATTTTCGTTTTCGTTACCGGAAGGGAGTAGAAAGAAGAGGAGTGAATGTTGTGAGAAAAATGGCTTTCACATTGTGTCTATGAGAGAGACAGAGAGAGAGACCGAAAAGAGAATGAAGAAGGAGTTGATGGAGGAGGAAGGAGAAAGAGAGATCGTGAGAGAGGAAGAAAGAAAGCTAATGGAGAGATAGGAAAATGTTTTTGCTCTTTCTTTCTGTACTGGTCTTTTCAGTCATGTGGGAGTGACGGGAAGGAAGTGACAAGTTCACATGGGAGTGGCATAAATGAAGACACATGGCAGTGATCTATTGGCTGGGGCTTTTGGGTGGGAAGGTGGGAAATTTTGGCGCCAAAACCAGCTGGAGGGTGACATCATGCTGACATGGAGACTACCCAAGATGTAAATGTAGAGATATTTAAGATAGCGTCCAATATTTGTTATTCCTCCTAAATTATTATTGTCATGTGTTGCTTGTTGGTTAAATATTATTAAGTATTTGTAGTACGTCATATATATATATATATATATATATATATATATATATATATATATATATATATATATATATATATATATATATATATATATATATACGAATTTGAAATTTTTCAAGAAAAGAAATAATAATTTGAATTTTATTTTATGAGATTACTTAAAATATTGTGTATTAGTCACCAACAAAATATTCATCATGTATATCGGGAAGTAAACTAACTTTATTGCCAAACTTGACACTATAGATCGAAGCTCTCATGTTATTTTGGATGTTCTCCATGAGGATATGTTACGGCTGCTCCAAGCTGATGTCGTAGGGCTTTATGTTGTGAGGCCTTAGTTTTTGTGTTTTTTCTCCTTTGTAACCAAAAAAAGTCACCAACAAAAGATTTTTAGATTTATATGGTGTTTTTTTTTGGGTACATAGTGAATGTGTTTATATCCCAAGAATTGTGTATAAACAAAAAGGGTATACATAAAAAAATTATTTTTATTATATTTTAAATAATTGAGAATCTAAATGAAAATGATTAATAATGTAGAATATATACAGCTATGTATTAAAGTAAGAGAAAAAAAGAATGGATTGAGTTTCATTTTTTCCCACACCGAAATACTACTTACCACGTGACTATTTAGGGGTTATTATTTCAAACACCAAATTAGAAATTCTGGTTCACACATTGCCCTAGAGACCAAAACGCTTCAGTTTGCTGGTTTTTTACTTGCAGAGAAGTGTGCGTGTGAGTTGCTGCAGATTTGCAGAGGAGGATATCAAGGATTTACAAACCTTGATTTTGGTTCAAGCGTTCCATTCTCTTTACCCTTAGCCTTAAATTTCCCTGTTCCACAGCACAATGAAACTAGGGCTTTCACTCCGATGCCAAAATCACCGCTCACAAGTCTCACACTCTTTAATTCAGTTTCGGAAACTTACTTCCCAGAAAATGAAGCTTCGAAGGCACACGCGTAAGAACAAAGACATGCTAAGTGATTTTCCAGATTGCATTATCGTGCACATTGTAACGCCCAAATAATTTAATTATTTATTTAATTAAATTATTTAGGTATTTTATTAGTATAGTCATATTAAAATAAATATAAGGTGTTTTATTTAAATCAGGGAGTGGTGTTTAGTAAGTAAGCTGAGTAGTAGACGGGGGCCCGTGATCCAAGAGCCCAATGGCATAGACGCATAGGTGAAGGCATTGGCTAGGGTTTGGGCATTTGCGAATTTTTGAGAAAAAAAGAAAGAAAGTTGCGAAGAGAGAAGAGAGGAGGGGACGGCGCATCAAGGAGAAAGAGGAGAGGAGCTCTGTTGCTGAGGTTCTTTGGAGTTTTTCGTGCAAAGGGGATCTCGTGTTCGGCAAATCTAAGGTAAGGGTGGGTTCTACCTTTATAATAGGGTGTATGATGGGGGTTATGTGGGAGATAGGCTCTATGTTTCCCTTTTGATGTTGTTTGATGATTGATAGATAATTGTTTGGTGATTTTGTATGTATTAGTGATTTATTGCAATTTGGTGTTGGTGATTGATCATGGTGAAAATCTGGAAAAAAAAAATATGTTCTTAGGCGCCATGGGCGCCATTGGTGATGTTGTGTTTGCATATGTGGTGTTTGATGGTTGTTGCGTCGTTGTTGTCTTGGTATTGGGCGCCATGGGCGCATGGGGTTTGTTGTTGTTGCGCGTGTTCTGTCCCCTGGGCGCCATGGGCGCCTTGGTCCTGTGCTGGTGTGGTGTTGTTGCTGTCTTGGTTGTTGGAATAGGCGCCCTGCTCCTGGGCGGTAGGTCTATGTTGTTGCTGCTGTCTTGGTGGCTGGAAACGGCGCCCTGCTCCTGGGCGCCAAGCCTGTGTCACGTTCTATTGCCTGTGAAGGCGCCCTGCTCCTGGGCGCCAGCTTCTGTGATGTTGTTGCTGATTTAGGCGCCCTGCTCCTGGGCGCCAGTCTCTGGGATGTTGATGTTGCTAGGCGCCCTGCTCCTGGGCGCCATGTCTGTCTGTGTTGCTGTGGTGCTAGGCGCCCTGCTCCTGGGCGCCAAGTCTGTTGTTGCTGCTGTGGTGCTAGGCGCCCTGCTCTTGGGCGCCATGTTTGTTTGTGTTGCTGTTGCACTAGGCGCCCTGTTGCTGGGCGCCAGTTCCTGTTGTGTTGCTGTTTCACTAGGCGCCCTGTTGCTGGGCGCCAGAAGCTGTCAAAGTTGCTGAGACAGAAGCTGTCGAAGTTGCTGAGACAGAAGCTGTCGAAGTTACTGAGACAACTGTAGTCGAATTTACTGAGACAACTGTAGTCGAATTTACTGAGACAACTGTAGTCGAATTTACCGAGACAACTGTAGTCGAATTTGTGGAGACAGCTGTAGTGGGCGCCTCATGTGGCTGCCCCGTGGTGTTTGGCGCCCTGTTGCTGGGCGCCAGTTCCTGCTGGGTGATGTTGCCTGTTGGCGCCCTGTTGCTGGGCGCCAGTTACTGCCATGTCTGTCCTGCTGCTGGGCGCCCTCATGGGCGCCATTTTATGTGTTGTTGGCTTGCTGGGCGCCATCAAGGGTGCCATCTTCTGGTGGTTTGGGGCGCCTGGGTGGCTGCCCCGGTGGTCGTTGGCAATGGTGTTGTAAAGTTGTTGTCGTTCTAGGTGGTGTAAGTTGTCGTTGTTCTCGGTGTCGTAAAATTGTTGTTGCCATTGATGTTGTAAATTTATTGGTGTCTCTGGGGTCAGTGATTGTTGGTCAGGTTGTTGGAATGTCATATAGGTGTAGGTGTATTGGTGATGATTGGTGCTATTGGTGATGATATAACAGGTGATGTGCCTATTTTATTGGCTAAGGTGATAGGTGAGGGGTCTATGACCATTTGTTGATATTGGTGTCGTTGTGTCACTTAGATGACTATTGTTGTTGATTATGTTGTTAAATGTTGTTGTTGACTTTGTTGTGGGTACCGCCGAATGGCCCACATTGTTTTGTTGAGGGTATCGCCGAATGACCCAAACTGTTGATGAATTTTTGTGTTGAAGGCCTATGGCCAGTGTCGAGTCTTATGTCGTTGTTGTGCTAAGATATGCTCTTTGTTGTTGATTGTCTCTGGTGCATTGTTCATGGTGTTGCATACACTTCATATGTATTGTTTTGGTGATGAAGGCTTCGGCCTTGGAGCTATAGGTGATGATGGTGATGCTCATACAGGTGATGTTGCCCTTATTGGCTATCTTATTGGTGATGATTGGTACCACATGCATATACCCGTTGGTGTGGGTTGCATCTCATATACTTACTCATGATGTTGGTGATAATTCTTGGTGATTTGTAATTTGATGTTGTTGAAAAGCGGTAGATATAGTTGTCGTAACTCTAGCATATTGCCTATCATATATGCTATTATAATGTTAGATATCTCACCCCTTCTGTTTGAATGTTACCCCTATGTTGGTAACGTGCAGGTGATTGCGAGTGAAGGCATGTCTTTTCGCTAGTAGAGTCGGTGTCGTCGCTCTGATACGTAGCACTCGGGGGGTTGAACGCTAGTTTTTATTAGTTGTCTTTATCTTTTAATTTTTGAAGTTTATGATGATGTTATGATTATTTGTTGAACCTTTATTTTTATTCCGCTTCGTGGTGACAGAGTTATTTATGACGTGCTATGTATCGCACTTTTTAAATGGTGAATTTTATTATAATCGTGTGATGTTTTATTGGTGTAAATGTGGCATCCCTTGTGGGTGTATTGAAAAACGTTTTTGAAAACTCTGATTTTTGCCAAAAATTTTCCGGGTAGAAAAGGGGTGTTACACACATACTATCGTTTTTGAACGCGAAAGAAGCAGTTCAAACTTGCATATTATCAACAAGATAGAAACATCTCTGGAAGGGTGTTCCCAACCTTACATTAAGTTGCAATCATTTTACAACACACGAGTTTTTCACCGAGTTCGTGAAACGGATTCTATCTCTTCGCGATGCCTCGATGGTGGTAAACGCTCTCGCTTTCGAACACTGTAGCTTGGACGTGGAGCCTCGCCTCTTCGAAAGAATTGTAAGATACGCTGTTTCACACAATGTCAACCGTTTACACCTTTCTTGTCGTCTTCCTCGCTTTGGCATTCCGCCTTCCTTGTTTTCATGTCTGTCTCTGACCTCTCTAGAGTTGTTCCCAAGTTATCATCACCAAAGATTTCCACATTCTCTGAATTTGCCAGCATTAACCTGCTTGAAACTACACGGCTTCTCCTTTTACAGTCTAAACAACGCTCGCGTCGAGCCCTTTTCCACTTTTAACGTATTGAATACTTTGATCCTTCGCGACTGCTTTGTTCCGGACTGCTTTGTTCCTGGTGTACAAACCCTCTGCATATCAAATACCACACTTCTCAATCTGTCTATACATTTGGGTTATGCAGGCCATTCAAAACTTGAGCTATCTGCTCCAAATCTTTGTACCTTTGCTTTTACCTATAATCTTTTTCATAGAGTACTCTATGGGAGCTCTCTTTCTTCTATTAAACAAGTGAGTATTGATGTATATGGATTCAAGAACTATCCTAAGAACTATCATATGGAAACTGCTTTGGGTCTACTCAACTGGTTGATAAAGATGACTGATATTAAATCATTGACCGTATGTCCAATAACTCTTCAGGTTCCATCCTTGACTTCTTTAATTGTTAAATTATGTCAAAAATTATTAGATTAAAGTGATACTAATTTGCCTCTTATCCCTTATTGCTTAGGCTCTCTCGTTAGTTATTAATATGAAGCTCAAACTCCCTTTCATGTGTAACTTGAAGTCACTCAAATTAAATCTGAAGTTGGATTCATATAGTTTTTCTGTGATGGCGCGGAGAGATATAAAGTTGGAGCAAGCAAGTGGCAAGTCATGGAAAGAAACGGGAAACAATTAAAGCAGGATTGGAACCAAAATACGCATCCATTCTTGATGGGGTGATTGACCTTTTGCTTCAAAACTCACCCTCAGCAAAAGTTGACATTCTGTTAGGGAGTTAGATTAAAATATAGTAGATGTTGAATTTAAATTAGTTGGACATTCATTTTAGGCTTAAATATGTTTTAGGCCCCTGTAAATATAGGGTGTTTTGGTTTAAGCCCCTGTAATTTTTTTTTAGTTTTAAGCCCTTGCAAAATTACGTGTTTTGTTTTAAGCCCTTTTGTTAGTGAAGTGTTAGTGTGACGTTAAAAAAAACCTACGTGTCAGCCAATGTGTCTTAAAAATGCTGACTGTAAATGTTGAGTGTTTTGTTAAAAGCCCTTGCAAAATGAAGTGTTTTGTTAAAAGCCCCTTCATTCATCTTCACCATCTTCACCCATGGCTTCTTTTTCCTCTCTACTAGAACCACCACAACCATGGCTCTATCTCCTTCTTCGTCCTGTTCTCGAATCGACCACCACCACCACACGACTTCCTTTTCACATCACCCTCTTCTTTGGTTCTTTTTTTCTTTCTGTTTATGGGTTTGTGTTTTGGGGTTATGGGTTTGATTTGGGGTTCTCGCAAGGTTCACAGAAATCAGAAGGGTGGTTGTGGTGTGGGTGAAATTTCTGAGCCACCATAACAGTAGATTATATTATTGGGTTATTTATTTCTTCAAAGATTTATAAAAAGTAAAAAAAAATTGGTTCTTGAGCTTGAAATTGGTTCCCAAAATTCCCAAAATCGAAGAGAAGCTTTTGATTTCATGGCGGTTCCAGATCTCAACCAGAACTTCAAAGAAAAAGTGAGAAACCCATATTACAAACGAGAAACCCAGATCTGAAATCGTTGAAACCCATAAGAGCGATTTACAGGATTTGAGAAAGAAGAAGAAAGAATTTGAGAAAGAAGAAGAAAGGATATTTGTGGGTTTGATTTTCTGGGTTTGAAGGGGATTTGATGTTCTGGGTTTGAAGGGGATTTGAAAAAGAAGACAGACTGTCCATTATTTAACGTCACACTAACACTTCACTAACAGAAGGGCTTAAAATAAAACACGTCATTTTGCAAATGAAAATGAAAATTAAGGGGCTTATTTCTGTATTAGGGATCAAAGGATAGGAATTGAAATATCTCTTGGCTAGATGAGGCACTACTTGCTTGCCTTCAAATAGCTACATTTCCAAGATGCACAAGATTGTTTTTGTTTAACTGAATCAAATTTATCAGATCATGATCTGGGTTTTCCTTGTCCAACAAAGTCACAATTAGAGCAATTAAATTTTAGACATATACCACTACTTCAATGCTTCTTCAAGCCCTAGCTTAGCCTGTGCAAATACCTGCCCTTGAAAAGTGAAGAGTGAACACACTGAAACCCATCATTAAAAGACACTCTCTGTGAACACAATTAATTCTTCAAATCTCTCTCTGTCTCTCTCTCTTTCTCTCTCTCTCTGTGAACTCTCTCTCTCTCTCTCTCTCTCTCTCTCTGTGAACTCTCTTGCATGCAAAAGCCTTCCACTACACAATTAGAAAATGGCACTTTAAACTCTTATTGTGCTCGAAGAGTAGATAGATGGGTTTGCATAGAGTGTTATTACGTTTTTGTATACTCTGTTGGATATTTTCATCACTTTTGTTTCATTACCAAATGTGGCGGTTCAGATGTTAGTGTGAAATTCTAGAAAGCCCTCATGCATTCTCTCAGTTGAACTCAGCAACATTTGCTTTTGAAGTTCTTAATTCTGTTAGTGGCCTTTCTTACTCAAATTGCAGCCTCAGTTGCAAGGTTTGTGTATCTGTAAATTAATATGGTTAGTCAATTAGTAACTGATTAATTTATTGTTGTGACAGTAAAACTAATTTCTTTTTGTTCTTTCTTTTGTAGGGGAGAGAGTGTTAATATTATTGTGATTATTGTAACCATTCTAAACATAAAATGTATGCAGTGGAAGACGTGTTCGTGCTACAGAGGGTGAAAGTCTCATCAGTTGTTTCATAGCAGTATTTTTTTTCTTTCAGACACAGTTCCCCTAACAGCATATGTTAGAGCCTCGACAACTTTCACAAGTTCTTTAAATGTTTCAGTAAATATATCTTTCAGTAAATCAAAGCTTTTCTTATTAACTCATTGTTGTTTTGATTTTCAGTAGTCAGGAGCTCATCCAGAATCTATGGGTTATCAACCCTTGTTTCGTGACTTGATGAGGTAGCCATGAAACCAAAAAGAACAAGACACAAGACAGAAGACTAGACACGGACAAAGAAGAAACCCAGGAAGAAACCCTAACAGCTCTAGACCGCGGAGGACCAACAATTAGATTTTTAAACCGTTTTGACACTAGAAATGTAAACTAGACTTTGACACCTATTAACTAGACAGTGGAGGATGACTGTAAACGGACTTTGAGACCTAATAACTAGACATTTAACTGATATATAGAGTACTCATAGAAGAAGTCACTGAAAGTTATTCTTTCAAGGACTTAAAACATTGGTTTTATCAGCAGAACTAACTGTAATATAAGGTTAAAATAATAGTGACAGGAGCAAACGCAAACAAACTAATAGACTTAACGACACACCAACGAATGATTTGACTATCCCGTTGTTTTGATATAGAAAAACATAGGGCACCAAACTGCAGAAACCGAATATTGACAAGCTAATACTCACTCAATGAAGACCAGCTCCAAAGGAAACAAAACCTAGCCGCGAAAACCCTAGTAAAACCCTAGCAGAGAAACCCTAGGAACTAACTATCCTTTTTCTTTCTTTCTCATGTTTCTCTCCTCTCTTTTTCTTTCTTTCATAAACTTTCCAAATAGTGGGCTTATTGCTTTTAGGATTAACTAACTTTTCATCATCATGCCCAATATTAATGGGTATCCTATCAGTATATGTATTTGGATTTATCATCCATTTCGGTGTCTAGATATAATGTACTATTTTTACTTTTGTTTGCGTATTTGCACGTTATGTGTTCCACATAGACATACTTTAAATTCGTTCTAAACTCTCACTAGCTAGTGTAAGGGTAGGTTTTGGAGTTTAGAGAAAATGGGAGGGCATGTGTAAATTATTTAGTGATAGGAAGAAAAATTATTCCTTTAAAACCTCCCCTCCCCAAACTCCTCTCTTAGTTTATTTTTGGAGCCTCTCCAAGGGGTTTAGGGGGATTATTTTTCTCACCATCACTAAAGAATTTAGACTATTAATCCCATGTCCTCCCCTCCAAACTCCCAAACACACCTTAAGAGTTTTAATTAAGGGGTGTATCTTAATAGTTACGACTTTTTTTGTACATGCAGACAGAGATAGTAAGTAGTATCTCATCTAGGCATGCTTCTTTTTATCGAGTCAACGACGATTGTTTTGAATGTTGCACCTCACCTCACTTTTTTCTCCCTTACCCAAAAATTCGTTAAACCCTCTAAAATAGCCAAACTATTCTTACTAACCAAATCCCTATCCCTTTCTACCCCACACCCCCAACCCCACCTCATCATCTACAACACCTACTTCCATCAGACCTTTGTCGTCTCCACCACCACCACCACTTCTCCCCTCTGCTCCCCTCCCCACCTCATCCCCACATGTAAATAACCCTACCCCTCTCACAACATAAACACTCTCCACCGCCTCACCACCACCGTCCACTAGGGGTGTTCAAAATCGAACCAACCCAGTAAAAAACCGCAAATCGAACCAACCCAAACCGAAAACCGCAAAAAACCGCAAACCGCAAAATCTATTCTGTTTTTTTTTCAATCAACCGCGCGGTTTGGTTGGGCCCTGTGGTTTTTGTTCCACCAACCGAACCAAACCGCAAGTAACACTAAGGCTTATTGGCTTACAACATTCCTTTCCTACTAAAACTCAACTCTCACTCACTTACTAGCCAAAATCCAATTGATTCTTTGACTCACTAACAAAACACCCCTACCGTCCACTGCCTCCCCACCTTAAACACCACTGCGCCAAAATCTCTCCTTTCAGAATCACCGTGCCTCCACCACCACCCATCGGAGCTGCACAATCATAGATGTCGTGGTTTTTGGAAACTCAGTTTTCGGAACTGATAACCTTATTTTATATAGGTTATTTATGCTCCTAATACTTAAGTCAAAGCTCATTTCTCAAGTAATTCTAGTGCTTAAATATGTGAATATATGAATATTAGAATAAATATAGGTTATAAGTTAATTCCCTGAACCTTGGGCATAGTCAATGCCTTTGTGAATATGTTTGATGTTTTGCTTTAGCGCTGCAGCGGTATGCTACCTAGGAGACGCTACAGCGTTATATGACGGCTGACCATTGAGATATTTGTGTGGCCACTTGAGGACATGATGAGTCACCACCCTTATCTCTTCCTCTCAGCTGGATATTTTGACTTTCAAGTGGATGCTAAATTACACTTGACGCCTCCTAAATGGAACCCATGTGATAGTTGTTGTATTCCATCATTAGCACTTTTTGTAAAGTACTTTAAGGATAATATCTAAGTCTTATGATCATCATGTAATATTATTATTCTATTAAGACTTAGTTAATAATTAGTTTAATTAAGATTGCTTCTCTAGGAGGTAACTTACGTGGACAAGTAGATATAATATTAAAAAAGGAGAACTACACCATCCGTAGTAGCCACTCTCCATTGATACACTACCTTTAAGCTTTTATTTTTCTTAACATAGTTTTTCTAGTATTCATTCAAGGTTTTGCTCACGCCTCAACTTCATCTCTTGTATGCGACGTGGGATCATTGGAGTGTATCTTTTGCAACCACTCTTCTCTTGTCTTCATACGGTAATACATACTCTCTAGTTGTATTATGTTGATGGAACTTGTGATGAGCTAACTTTGTTGTAGTTGGATTGTTCTTAGTATGTAATGAACCTTGAGTAACTTTTGTATAATATTATGATGTTTGTGTTTTATTTCTTGTGTCATAATACTTTCAATCTTGGTTTGGGAATGATCAACTAAAACAAGGTAACTTTGTGGGTACAGACATGGTTCACAAAGAGAACTCAAGGAATAATATGAATGAAAACCCTTTAAAGACATTTAAAGGAAGCACTACTTAACTCTAGACATAGGGGAGTAATAGTTCATAAGGCAAATGTTGTAAGAGCTTAATATACAGGGGTAAAACTTATTTAGAGCCTAGACATAGGAGTCTTGTAACATAGCCCTGACGAAAGTGACTGAAAGGCACGCCACCAAGGCGCTACAGCGTCTACTGATTCTGAAGCGCTACAGCGCTTAACGCTACAGCGTCTAATATTATCTGAACATTACTCTTGGGAATTTACACAACTACTGAGCTATCCAACTCACCTTTAATCACTTCAAACTTAATACTGTTTTATCACAACTTATGATGTTTACAACTCTTTACCTTTACTTGTTACTTAATTCTTTTCACTAAGATTCTAATCACTTAAACTTCTTAGATTAATTCCAATCCCTGTGGGAACGAACTTTTCTTATCAATATATTACTTGTTGCGATTGTGTATACTTGCACATCACCTTTTCGCACAACAAGTTTTTGGCGCCGTTGCCGGGGATTGCATTTAATTTTCATTGTTTAAGTTTTTAGTAAACTTAGTGCCTATTTTACACTGGTGTGTTGTTTCTTGTTGCTGCAGCAGTAAGCGCTACAGCGTATGCCCAGGTCTCAACCACCAGAATTTGAACCATACTCAGAACCAGAGAGAAGGTTCAGGAAACTAAGACATCTTCACAGGCTCAAACCTACCATGTCAGAACACAGTCATAGGACCAATTCTGGTAGAGCTAACACTCTACATGGCAGAACTAGCTCTGGTAGAGGAGGAACTGAACCAGGTGGAAGGGGTAGAGGTAGACATCAGCATCCACCCACTCCAACCTTACATGACCAAGAGGACTGGTACAGACATCAATTCATAAATGAAGGACCTGCTCAAATGGTAAATGACAGAGATAGACCAATGAGGGACTATGCTGTGTTTGATCCACAAACCATGGAGACAAGCATAGCAAGACCTACTCTCAACACAGCTCAGTTTGAATTCAAACCTATGATGTTCCAAATGTTGCAAACAGTGGGACAGTTTGGTGGTGCTCCTCAAGAGGACCCATATTTACACTTAAAGCAATTTTTGGAAGTCTGCAGTAACTTCATCATTCCAGGGGTAAGTGATGATGCATTCAGATTAAAACTTTTTCCTTATTCCTTGAAGGATAGAGCAAAGACCTGGTTAACTTCTCTAGAGCCTAACTCTATCCATACTTGGAATGAAATGGCTGAGAAATTCTTAGCAAAATATTTTCCTCCAAGTAAGAATGCAAGAATGAGGAATGAGGTTACTGCATTCAGACAAAGAGATGCTGAAACACTGTTTGAGGCATGGGAGAGATGGAAGGAGCTGTTGAGAAAGTGCCCTCATCATGGTATACCTGTGATTATCCAAATGGAAACCTTCTACAATGGACTAGATCCAACAACCAGACAAATGTTAGATGCCTCTTCAGGGGGTGTGTTGTTGAAAACCTCCTATAATGAGGCATGTGATCTGATTGATGACATTGCCACAAATAGCTATCAATGGCCTACAGAAAGGTTAGCTCAGCAGAAGAAGGTAGCTGGTGTGCATGAAATAAGTGAAGTTTCTGTTCTATCTGCACAGGTTGCCTCTCTTACTAACATGATAAAATCTATGAGTACACCAAACGCTGTAGCGGTTACCGCTGCAGCGGTACATGAACCTACAGCAGCTGTCATTGAGCAAGCCTCTCCAGGGTCAGTAAGCTGTGTATACTGTGGAGGAGAGCATTTGTATGAAGAATGTCCTGGTAATCCTGTCTCTGTGAACTTTGTGGGTTTCAATAAAAACAATAATCCCTATTCAAATACATATAATCCTGGTTGGAAGAACCACCCCAATTTCAGATGGGGAGCTAACAATGCAACAACACCTAATTATAGTGCTCCAGCAAATCCACCAGGATTCCCTGCTCAGAACTACCAAAGACAGAATGCCCCTGTCATAGATAATTCATTGGAAGGATTGATGAAAGGTTTTATGAGTGATTGCAAGACAGCCCTGAAAACTCATGAAGCTTCCATTAAAAATCTAGAAGTACAGATGGGGCAATTGGCTAATGTCCTTTCCCAAAGAATTAGTGGATCATTACCATCCACTACAGAAGCTTCAATTTCAAGTACTACAGGGAAGGAGCATGTAAAAGCTATAACTTTAAGGAGTGGGAGAGATTTGATAGGATCATCAACTGTTTCAGATGATGAAAAAAACAAAAATTCTGAAAAACAAAAAGAACCTACAACAAGCGCTACAGCGCCTGAACCTACCGCTGCAGCGCCTGTTGTTGAGAAAACACCACCACTACCCAAAATTATTCCAACATACTCAGATCCTCCATATCCTCAAAGACTTCGAAAGGCTCATGAAGACAAGCAATTTAACAAATTCCTAGAAGTCCTTAAACAGTTGCACATTAATGTTCCTTTGGTGGAAGCTCTCCAACAAATGCCTAACTATGCAAAGTTTATGAAGGATGTGCTTACTAAGAGGAGGAGACTAGGGGAGTTTGAAACAGTGGCAATGACTGGGGAATGCAGCATGTTGATGCAGAACAAGCTCCCACCCAAATCAAAAGATCCGGGCAGTTTTACTATACCATGCTCAATTGGAAATTTTTACACTGGTCGTGCTCTATGTGATTTGGGAGCCAGCATAAATCTTATGCCTAAGTCCATATACACACAGCTAGGAGTGGGAACTGCCAGACCTACCTCACTTACACTGCAGCTAGCTGATAGAACTCTTGCATATCCAGAAGGAATCTTGGAAGATGTTTTAATAAAGGTAGACAAATTTGTATTTCCTGTTGATTTTGTAATCTTGGACTTTGATGCAGATAAAGAAGTACCCATCATACTGGGAAGGCCATTCTTGGTCACTGGAAGAACTTTGATAGATGTGCAGAGAGGAGAATTGATCATGAGGGTCAATGACCAAGAAGTCAAGTTCAACATCCTGAATGCTATGAAATTTCCAGGTCCCAATATTGAAGAGTGCTCCTTTGTGTCTGCTATTGACAAGGTAGTTCAGGATCACTTCCAGAAAAGTACAGATCATCTGAGGCAATTACTGGACAGCAGTGAAGATACAGGGTCTGATGCAGAAGCTGCAGAAGAAGAGGATCAGACAGTCAAAGAAATTTGGGCTAAGAAATATGAATCTTTGGAGCAGGAGAATTCAGACATGAGAAAGGATCTCCCCTCCACTGAACAACCACCAACTCTGGAACTTAAAGAGTTGCATTCACACCTCAAATATGCTTATCTAGGTAACAATAGTACTTTACCTGTTATAATTGCTTCTGACCTTTCTGAAAAGCAGGAACAGGATCTAATTCAGACGCTACAGCGGCATAAAAAGGCAATTGGTTGGCAAATGTCAGATATAAAGGGTATCAGCCCAACCATTTGTATGCACAGAATAGTGTTAGAAGAAGGCTCTAAAAATTGCATTGAAGGGCAGAGGAGGTTGAATCCAATTATGAAAGAGGTGGTGAAGAAGGAAATCATCAAGTGGTTGGATGCAGGTATTGTATACCCCATTTCTGACAGTGCATGGGTCAGTCCTGTGCAGTGTGTGCCCAAGAAAGGAGGGGTAACAGTAATAACTAATGAGATGAATGAGCTGCTTCCAACCAGAAAAATAACAGGCTGGAGAATATGCATGGATTACAGAAGGTTGAATAAGGCAACAAGAAAGGACCATTTTCCATTGCCTTTCATTGACCAGATGCTGGATAGGCTAGCAGGTAAAGAATTTTATTACTTTCTTGATGGTTATTCAGGTTATAACCAGATTGCAATATTGCCTGAAGATCAGCAAAAGACTACATTCACTTGTCCATATGGCACCTTTGCTTTTAGAAGGATGCCATTTGGCCTGTGTAATGCACCTGCCACTTTTCAAAGGTGTATGATGGCAATTTTCTCTGATTACATTGAAAGATCCATGGAAGTCTTCATGGATGATTTCTCTGTGTTTGGAGAAACATTCCATCTATGCATATCCAACTTGGAAGAAATCTTGATTAGATGTGAAGAGACTAACCTTGTGCTAAACTGGGAGAAATGCCATTTTATGGTGCAAAAAGGTATAGTTTTGGGGCATAAGATATCCAAAAAAGGATTGGAAGTGGACAAGGCTAAAATAAAGGTCATTGAGAAGCTATCTCCTCCAACCAACATCAAAGGTATTAGAAGCTTTTTGGGGCATGCTGGATTCTATAGGAGATTCATAAAAGATTTTTCAAAAATCTCCAAACCTTTGTGCCAACTGTTACAACATGATAACCCATTCATATTTGATGAGCCATGCATGTTAGCCTTTGATAAATTGAAGAGAGCTTTAATAACAGCACCAGTTATTATAGCTCCTGACTGGAGTAAGCCTTTTGAGCTTATGTGTGATGCTAGTGACTTGTCCATATGGCACCTTTGCTTTTAGAAGGATGCCATTTGGCCTGTGTAATGCACCTGCCACTTTTCAAAGGTGTATGATGGCAATTTTCTCTGATTACATTGAAAGATCCATGGAAGTCTTCATGGATGATTTCTCTGTGTTTGGAGAAACATTCCATCTATGCATATCCAACTTGGAAGAAATCTTGATTAGATGTGAAGAGACTAACCTTGTGCTAAACTGGGAGAAATGCCATTTTATGGTGCAAAAAGGTATAGTTTTGGGGCATAAGATATCCAAAAAAGGATTGGAAGTGGACAAGGCTAAAATAAAGGTCATTGAGAAGCTATCTCCTCCAACCAACATCAAAGGTATTAGAAGCTTTTTGGGGCATGCTGGATTCTATAGGAGATTCATAAAAGATTTTTCAAAAATCTCCAAACCTTTGTGCCAACTGTTACAACATGATAACCCATTCATATTTGATGAGCCATGCATGTTAGCCTTTGATAAATTGAAGAGAGCTTTAATAACAGCACCAGTTATTATAGCTCCTGACTGGAGTAAGCCTTTTGAGCTTATGTGTGATGCTAGTGACTTTGCCATTGGAGCTGTGCTTGGGCAAAGGTATGATAAAATTTTCCACTCTATATATTATGCTAGCAAAACACTTGTAGAAGCTCAATTGAATTACACAGTCACTGAAAAAGAACTATTAGCTGTAGTCTTTGCATTTGATAAATTTAGATCATATTTGGTTGGCACCAAGGTAATTGTCTTCACAGACCATTCAGCCATTAAATATTTGATAACAAAGAAAGATGCAAAGCCTAGGCTAATTAGGTGGGTTCTCCTACTCCAAGAATTTGATTTAGAAATAAGGGATAAAAAGGGAGTGGAGAACCAAGTTGCTGATCATCTCTCTAGATTGGAAAGAAACATTGCAGGTACAGCAGGTGGGGAAATCAAGGAATACTTTCCAGATGAACAGCTATTGACAATAAATGCTGAATCATCAACCGCTATAGCGGCCAGTGTAAAAACACTTGACGCTGTAGCGGCTGAGTCTGCAACACCTTGGTATGCTGACATAGTGAACTTTCTGGTTAGCAGGGTGGTACCTGCTGAGATGACTTATCAGCAAAGGAGAAGGTTCTTCCACACAATGAAGCAATATTATTGGGATGAACCTTTTCTATACAAGAAGTGTCAAGACCAGTTAATGAGGAGATGCCTAGCAGAGGAAGAACAAATTCAAGTGCTACAGCACTGCCATTCTGCACCATGTGGAGGGCATTTTGGTGGTGTTAGAACTGCTGCAAAGGTATTACAATCTGGCTACTTTTGGCCTTCACTTTTTAAAGATGCTCAAGACTTTGTAAAAAAATGTGATAGGTGCCAAAGAACAGGGAATATTTCAAACAAACATGAAATGCCTTTGACAAACATTCTAGAGGTTGAACTCTTTGATGTTTGGGGAATGGATTTCATGGGACCTTTTCCCCCTTCTCATGGAAACCTATACATTTTAGTAGCTGTAGACTATGTTTCAAAATGGGTGGAAGCTGTTGCTTTACCCAACAATGATGCAAGGTCTGTGAGCAAATTTTTATTGAAAAACATTTTCACTCGTTTTGGAACTCCTAGAGCCATCATAAGTGATGAGGAATCTCATTTTTGTAATAAATTAATTGAGACCCTATTGGCTAAATATGGAGTCAAACATAAAATAGCAACTGCTTATCATCCACAAACAAGTGGTCAAACTGAATTGTCAAATAGAGAAATAAAAAGAATGTTGGAAAAGATGGTAGGGCCTTCAAGGAAAGAATGGTCAATACATCTAGATGATGCTTTATGGGCCTACAGAACAGCTTATAAAACACCTTTGGGGATGTCTCCCTATAGGTTGGTTTATGGGAAGTCCTGTCACCTACCAATTGAACTTCAGCACAAGGCCCATTGGGCTCTAAAAAAACTCAATTTTGACTACAAGAAAGCAGGAGATGCTAGATTGCTGCAACTAAATGAATTGGAAGAACTTAGGCATTTTGCCTATGAGAATGCAGCAATTTATAAAGAAAAAACCAAAAATTGGCATGATCAAAAACTGATAAAAAGAGATCTCACTGAAGGAGGACAGGTACTGCTTTACAACTCCAGATTAAGATTGTTTCCTGGAAAGTTAAAATCTAGGTGGTCAGGCCCCTTTCAATTGATAAAAATATACAGCCATGGTGCTGTGGACCTCTATGATATAACAACCAATACCACTTTCAAAGTGAATGGCCAAAGGGTTAAACAATATTTTGGTGAAAATGTGGTAAGAGACAAAACCACAATTCAACTTAAAGACCTTTAATTTGAAAGAGAAAGTCTGGCTGCAGACTTTAAAGCAAGCGTTTATGTTTATTTTCTATGCAGGAAATTAGGATAAACGCTGTAGCGGTTGCTTATCACAAGAGCGCTGTAGCGGTTGTGTTAAATAAAGGCTGGGTGTGGTCAAACAAAAAAATAAAAAGATCTTGCTCAGGGTGAGCTGGCACTATGACCTCATCCCTATCCTGACCAGCACGTGCACCTATTCACCTGCAATTGTCAAATCAACAGTTTATTTTTCTCTCTCCCACTTCACTCACAAAACCGTAACTTTAATATCCACAACTTCCCACGCTACC
Source organism: Astragalus membranaceus (assembly GCA_039519185.1). Classification (NCBI taxonomy): domain Eukaryota; kingdom Viridiplantae; phylum Streptophyta; class Magnoliopsida; order Fabales; family Fabaceae; genus Astragalus; species Astragalus membranaceus. The sequence goes on from CM076848.1 coordinate 46,630,272, forward strand.
ATTCTCTCTCTTTCTCTTTCCTTGCTCTCTGAAACTCCCCTCAACCGTTACCAACTCACCACTCATAACCTTCATTCTTTCTTCTTCCTTCGTCCCAACACACCAACATTTCCCAGAACCCAAAAACAAACACGCAAGCTTTTAACCAACCATGACTAAAAAGCAAGCTGCCCTAAAACGATCTGGCAAGGGAGCCACTAGGAAACCAGAATCCTCTAACCCTGTCAAAAACACCATGACTAAGACAACTCAAGATCCTCAGAGGTTTTGGAAGATGGATTTCATAGCTGAAAGGGGATTCAAGACAGAAAGTGCTCCTGAAGCTTTCTCAACCGCTGTCACAGCGTTGGGATGGGAGAACTTCATTAAACATCGCAAAGACTACATGACGTCTTTGGTACGGGAGTTCTACTCTGGCATTGAAGAGCCTAAGGAGGGAAAACCTCAAACCCATTCACTGGTAAGAGGAGAAACTGTAAACTTCAACTCCAGAACAATCAATGATATTTTCCATCTGGCTATCATGGAAAAGCGCTGGAAACAAAGGTTCTGAACTGGGGGGATGAAGAGATGGAGGCTGTTAGAAGAAGGATTTGTGTGGAAGGAGCAACTTGGGATAAATTTGGAGCTGAATACAAAATTAAAAAAGCATATCTGTGTGCAGAAGCAAATCTGTGGTGTAGTTTCATCAAACACTCTCTGCTGCCTACATCTCACACAACATTTGTGGAAAAAGAAAGACTCATCGTCATTGATGCTATAATGGCTGGAGAAAAGATAGACGTAGGAAGATTGATAGCAAGGGAGATAGAGAAGTGCAGAGTTAAAAAGGGAGGTAATTTATATTTTCCTTGTTTAATTACTGAGTTGTGTTTGGAAGCTGATGTAGAGGTAGAAATGAAAGAAGAAAGAAGATCTCCTCTTGGGGCATTTCCTTGCATTTTCAAAGTTAAGCAGAGACCTGCCGCTGCAGCGTCTACTGACTCTGCAGCGCTACAGCGCTTAGAGCTGAAGCAGCAGGTCCTCTGCAAATTTGTGAAAGAAAAATTTGACTGGGAAAAAGCAATGTATGCCCAGATATCCAAAGGAAAAACATTCATTCCCCCTCCTCAATTCCCTGATTGGCTACTGGAGCTTGAGCCAGTTAAAAAACCAGAAAATGGGAGTTAGGGCAGAAAAGAAAAAGGCTGTGGCTAGTCCATCAAAGAAAGCAAAGCCTAGCCCAGCCAGAAAAGTACAAAAAGCTGTAGTAGAGGAGGAAAGTTTGGATTCTGATGACATTGAAAACATAAGTGAGGAAGATGAAGAAGAAACTATTGCAGTTATGAAAGAGATGGAAAAGCAGGATGATGAAGAATCATCAGGAGAGGAGAGTAATACGGAAGAAGAATCTGAGACTGAAGAAGATGAGCAAGAAGAAGAAATACAGTGTGACCTGTAACGCCCCAAAATTAATTAGTTATTTATTTAATTAATTAAATAGGGTTTATGTGATAGAAATAATAAAATAATAATAATGTTAGGATATATGGGCCTATGATTGGGGTTAGTAGTAGCGACGTTGAAGTGTTAGGGAAAAAGCCCATGATTAAGCCCACCAATTAGATTAACCTAATTCTCACTCCATTCCTTTCCTCATCGAGTCAGCCACAGCCGCAGAGCCTAACAAAAATCATCTTGCTTTTACCGCCTCCAACGCAAGCATACGGCAGTGCCTTCTGAACAACCGCATGTCCCTTCCATGATTATGAGTACCCGTGTAAGCATATGTTCAAGGCTTTGAATCCTTATCATTTGACATCTCATGTTTCAATTTTTTTTCTTTTAATACCAAACCTTTCATATTATCATACAATATTCTAGCTATTGGATTTTATTTTATGTTTCTCTCTTTCATATCTTATACATCTTTTTGACTCATTTTGATTGGCCAAAATTACAAGTTCATAGTTCCATCGCTTTTGGATTGTGATCATTCGTCACTTTCACCTAGCAATAACCAATCATACTCTTTCTTTTGTATTTCTATATTGCTTGCATACTCTCTATTATTTTAGAAAAAGGAAAAAACATAGTCTTCCTATTTCCCCTGATGCACACAACGCCGTCCCACTCTCTATTCCTTGTTTTCATCCAAATTATTTCCCTCCCGATACAGATGCTACATCCTTTCTCTTGCTATTAGTTAAATAAACATTGGCTTTTCACTCAAACTTGATAAAGCGCTAATGCCATAAGCCAATTATTTCTTGGAGTTTGAATCAAATAATAGAACTACAATATCGATTAGACAAGCCATTTGATTCCTATTGGTAAGCCTTTCAAGACTTTTGAGTCATTCATTTCATAGTCTAATTAATCATATAAAACTGACTGTGGAGACCAGAATTTTGGTGAGTCATCATCATGTATGAAATTCACATTCGTCGAGCCAAAAATAGTAATAGAGAGGAGGGCGAAGGCTAGAGAGAAGAAAGAAAGAGAAGTCGCGAATAGAAGAGAGAAGCGGAGCAAGGAGCTGTTGCTGTGGTTACTTCGGTGCTTTCGTAGAGGTCTCATCATCTTCGGAAAACCTAAGGTAAGGGTGAGCGTTTTCAATTTAATATAATTGAGTATATAGAGGGTTTGTGGGTTTGTGTTAGTGGTTGAATTAGAAACTTATAGGTGAAGAGGAATGGTGGATTGAATTTATTATGTTGATATGCGAATTGCATTATGATGTGAGGAGATGGATTTTTGCAGAATTTTGTGTTGCTGTTAGTCAAATAATAGTGTTGCTGTTAGTCAGAATTTTGTGTTGCTGTTAGTCAAATAATAGTGTTGCTGTTAGTCAGAATTTTGTGTTGCCGTTAGTCAAATAATAGTGTTGCTGTTAGTCAGAATTTTGTGTTGCTGTTAGTCAAATAATAGTGTTGCTGTTAGTCAGAATTTTGTGTTGCTGTTAGTCAAATAGAAAGGTTGCTGTTTGCAGAATTTTTGGTGCTGTTTGCTGTTAATAAAATGTTGCTGTTTTTACCAATAAAATACTGCTGTGTTGCAATTTAAAGTGGCTGTTTTTGCGGCTGTTTCAGCCATAGAATGCTACTGTTTTTGTGCAACAAATGGCCACTGTTTTCAGTTTCGATTTGATGCAAAATTGCTACTGTTTTTGCGCAATAATGGCCACTATTTTTCATTTTTGATTTGATGTCAAAGTGCTACTGCTTTTGCGCATAAATGGCCACTGTTTTTCAGCTTCGATTTGCTGCGTTTATTAACTGAATTTCTGTACTTTGTAAAAGAAAAGAGCGTGTAAATGTGACTTTGATACTATTATTATTTTTCCGGTTAAAAATGTGAGGTTTCTTCCACTTGGAAAATGAGATGTTCTTCCCAAGTTTAATTGTGGTGCTTCCTAAGTATGAAAGTGAAATGTTTATTCCATAATTTTAAAGATGTTGTTACATTATTTTTGAATGTGATTGTTTATGAAGAGTGGTGATATTAATATGGTGACTATGATGAATACACTCTATGAGTGTCTTATGGTGGTGATGACGAGTACTCCGGGTGAGCGAATTTTGGTGATTGCACATGTGTCCATAGTGTCTCATGGCATGTGCATCTTATGACGAATAGGCTTCGGCCTCTTAGTGACGGTGTGCCCATAGTGGCTTATTTATGACGAGAAAACAGTGACGGTGTGCCCATAGTGGCTTATTATGACGAGTATGGTACCATCATGCATATGCCCAGGTGTGGGTTGCATCTTCATGCGCATTCATTTTTTTATGACGGGTGACGTGAATTGTGATTTTGTTTGGTGTTGTGTGTAACGACGATGAAGTTGATATTAGTGACGATGTTGTGTGATAGTTTGCTCATATTACTCTGCTGTATGCTTAATTATATTTTGTTGAAAATTCTCACCCCTTCTGCTTGGAATGTTGCTCTATTGTGGCAACGCTGCAGGTGACTCCGATTGAAGGACATGCTGCCTTCCTTTATAGCTGTTGAGATGTTTTGAGTCGCTCTCTGATATTGTAACACCTAGGGGGCGGGGTTGAAGTTGACGACTTATTTAATTAACTGTTTTAATAATTTTATTGATGTTTGAGACGCGTTTGAGCGATTTTGGTGAGTTATTGCTATTTCCGCTGTGATGAGATTATTTTGGAAGTTTGACTTTTGTGACGAATGCGTTATTACACAAATGTTAATGGAGCAGGCGATGAGTTTTTTTTTATCAATGAAGATGTGACATTTCTTTTCTACTAATTAAATATTATTTTTGAAAATGAAAGTACTCTGATAATGACGTGCAAATTAAGGGGTAGAAACGGGGTGTTACATTAGTGGTATCAGAGCAATGGTTGGTCCGTCCGGCCATGTCGTCGAGTCGTTGTGTCAGATAGTGACCAACTGTTGTCTTTCAGTGCTGACCATTGTTTATGTTGCAGGTACGCCAAAAGTTTCCATTGGTAAGTGAACTAGTGGGGGAGATGTCCCTACTAGTGTTGTGTGCCTTATTGTGTTTTCGGTGTGTGAATTGTGTTTGTTGGTTGTGGTCCTTATTGTTGACCTCCTTGCTGTGTGTTTCTAAATGGTATGCTCTGTTGTTTTATAAATAAAATGATGTTGCTGTTTTATAAATAAACCATGTTGCTGTTTGCTGGTTGCCTTAAAAAAAAATGCTGCTGTTTTCGTCAATTAAAGCCGCTGTTTGCACGCTGTTTTTTTTCTACAGTTTTAATCGGATAAGGTTGCTGTTTTTGAACTGAATTTTCTGTTGTTTTCCTCAATTTAAATGTGATGTTTCCATATTAACAGCGTGATGTTTTCCAACATAAAATGCGATGTTCCCTCAGTTTAAACGTAATGTTTTCCACTATAGTACCGTGATGTTTCTCCGTTTAAATGTGATGTTTTCTAAGCATGGAAATGAGGTGTTTTCTCAAACTAAATGTGATGTTTTCAACTCCGAATCCTTGCGAACTATTTCATGACCGTGAGCTGTAATTTCCTACACTGATTTTTCCCTGATTTTGTTCTAGCTGTTACCCTCCTTATAATTTCTGTTAAGTGATTTTGAGAAGCCTTAAAGATTTAAAAGGTGCATTGGCACCGTTTGTGCACTTTTGTGTTAGCAGTTATAATTCTAATCCAGTATGTGCTACGTGAAGCTTGATGTTGTGCGCTTGAATTTTTATGATGAATCTTCTTTTGGTTGTTTCTTCCTGAGTAGTTTTGAAAATATTAAACTAATGATGGGTGCTGAGAATGGATATATGTTTCCTGAAGCTAGTTGCGTTGCTAAACGTTATGAATGATTAGTATGCGATTCGAGGAGCCGGTGACATCTTTTGTTGCGAAAACTATTTCCGAAAACAAATTGTTGATTTTGCTTGGAAAACATATGTGATCGTTTTTCGTGCTTCCGCCTATAAATATTTTTGGTGCAAAAGAGACATTGCAAATTAGTGATGTGTCAATTGTGTGACTACTGTGTTGTTTGAATTTTTGTACATTGAGTGCTCTCTATTCCCAATTATTAAAATATCCGTTTTGGGATGTTAATACCATGATTCACATGCTACATGTTGGTGTGATTTGCTTTTGTGTCATGTTTGATAATTCACGAGGATTGGTAGGGATGATTAGCAGTTAGTAATTTGAATTAATGATAATTGATTTGGTGATGGATTTGGTGGTCCAAAATTGGTGATTGAATTAACCCTTGATTTTGTGATAACTGAAATATTATTCATGTGGATTGGGACCTTAATTGATGGATGTTTTGGCAACAAATAATTGGAGGATTTAATAGGTGATCATTGTTATTTGATTTATATTGATGAGTCTGATTTTGGGAATTAATTTGGGGATTTAATTTGGTGAAAATCGGATTTTTGTAGTGTGCCCTAGCCCTAGGCGCACACATGGGCGCCAAACCCGTAGCTGTCCTGAAAAATATTTTGACGTCCCTAAATTGTTTTGATCATAACTTTTGACTCGGGTGTCCGTTTTAAACGATTCGAAGTGCGTTGTAAAGCTTATTCAGGCGCCCACCTGAATATTCTATTTTCTGGGCAGAATGAACTATTTTTCTAACATTGGTCCCTGGAGTTGTTTGGGTGTCCCGGGATGTCCTTGAGGCGTCTCCGTTTTTTTTTTTTTTCGAAAAGTGGTTGTCAACTCTAGATGTTTTGGAAGGGTGTTGTGGTTTTGAGCTGTTAATTGCTGATGATGTTGTGTTGTTTGTGTTGTCGTGGGTACCGCCGAATGGCCCACTTGGTTTGTTGTTGATATTATTGTTGACTTGTTGTTGGGGGCCTATGGCCATTGTTAAAAAGGGATAGTTGGTCCCGAAGTTTGACTGTGTTGAGGATATATGCTGTTGTGTCATACTATATGTTGTTTGTTGTAATGACGTTGTCATAGATCCAAACCATTATCAGGTTGTTAGTGTGCGTACCCATAAGGGTAGATGGGTGAGGTAGAATGCAAGTCAGTTTATCAGAGTGACACATCAGGGTAGGGAGTGAGTCTGATTATTATTACTTGAAATTACCTGGTTGAACAAGTAGGAGGGACGGCCGCCCAATCACATGCCGCCGGTAATCAAAGCAATAGTAATCAGTATAATAGATAGCACTAGTTGTCTAGATGGCTTAGTTGATAGTGGAGGAGTGTTGGCTTTGGCAGGAAAATTTCGAGGACGAAATTCTTCTAAGTAGGGGAGAGTTGTAACGCCCCAAAATTAATTAGTTATTTATTTAATTAATTAAATAGGGTTTATGTGATAGAAATAATAAAATAATAATAATGTTAGGATATATGGGCCTATGATTGGGGTTAGTAGTAGCGACGTTGAAGTGTTAGGGAAAAAGCCCATGATTAAGCCCACCAATTAGATTAACCTAATTCTCACTCCATTCCTTTCCTCATCGAGTCAGCCACAGCCGCAGAGCCTAACAAAAATCATCTTGCTTTTACCGCCTCCAACGCAAGCATACGGCAGTGCCTTCTGAACAACCGCATGTCCCTTCCATGATTATGAGTACCCGTGTAAGCATATGTTCAAGGCTTTGAATCCTTATCATTTGACATCTCATGTTTCAATTTTTTTTCTTTTAATACCAAACCTTTCATATTATCATACAATATTCTAGCTATTGGATTTTATTTTATGTTTCTCTCTTTCATATCTTATACATCTTTTTGACTCATTTTGATTGGCCAAAATTACAAGTTCATAGTTCCATCGCTTTTGGATTGTGATCATTCGTCACTTTCACCTAGCAATAACCAATCATACTCTTTCTTTTGTATTTCTATATTGCTTGCATACTCTCTATTATTTTAGAAAAAGGAAAAAACATAGTCTTCCTATTTCCCCTGATGCACACAACGCCGTCCCACTCTCTATTCCTTGTTTTCATCCAAATTATTTCCCTCCCGATACAGATGCTACATCCTTTCTCTTGCTATTAGTTAAATAAACATTGGCTTTTCACTCAAACTTGATAAAGCGCTAATGCCATAAGCCAATTATTTCTTGGAGTTTGAATCAAATAATAGAACTACAATATCGATTAGACAAGCCATTTGATTCCTATTGGTAAGCCTTTCAAGACTTTTGAGTCATTCATTTCATAGTCTAATTAATCATATAAAACTGACTGTGGAGACCAGAATTTTGGTGAGTCATCATCATGTATGAAATTCACATTCGTCGAGCCAAAAATAGTAATAGAGAGGAGGGCGAAGGCTAGAGAGAAGAAAGAAAGAGAAGTCGCGAATAGAAGAGAGAAGCGGAGCAAGGAGCTGTTGCTGTGGTTACTTCGGTGCTTTCGTAGAGGTCTCATCATCTTCGGAAAACCTAAGGTAAGGGTGAGCGTTTTCAATTTAATATAATTGAGTATATAGAGGGTTTGTGGGTTTGTGTTAGTGGTTGAATTAGAAACTTATAGGTGAAGAGGAATGGTGGATTGAATTTATTATGTTGATATGCGAATTGCATTATGATGTGAGGAGATGGATTTTTGCAGAATTTTGTGTTGCTGTTAGTCAAATAATAGTGTTGCTGTTAGTCAGAATTTTGTGTTGCTGTTAGTCAAATAATAGTGTTGCTGTTAGTCAGAATTTTGTGTTGCTGTTAGTCAAATAATAGTGTTGCTGTTAGTCAGAATTTTGTGTTGCTGTTAGTCAAATAATAGTGTTGCTGTTAGTCAGAATTTTGTGTTGCTGTTAGTCAAATAGAAAGGTTGCTGTTTGCAGAATTTTTGGTGCTGTTTGCTGTTAATAAAATGTTGCTGTTTTTACCAATAAAATACTGCTGTGTTGCAATTTAAAGTGGCTGTTTTTGCGGCTGTTTCAGCCATAGAATGCTACTGTTTTTGTGCAACAAATGGCCACTGTTTTCAGTTTCGATTTGATGCAAAATTGCTACTGTTTTTGCGCAATAATGGCCACTATTTTTCATTTTTGATTTGATGTCAAAGTGCTACTGCTTTTGCGCATAAATGGCCACTGTTTTTCAGCTTCGATTTGCTGCGTTTATTAACTGAATTTCTGTACTTTGTAAAAGAAAAGAGCGTGTAAATGTGACTTTGATACTATTATTATTTTTCCGGTTAAAAATGTGAGGTTTCTTCCACTTGGAAAATGAGATGTTCTTCCCAAGTTTAATTGTGGTGCTTCCTAAGTATGAAAGTGAAATGTTTATTCCATAATTTTAAAGATGTTGTTACATTATTTTTGAATGTGATTGTTTATGAAGAGTGGTGATATTAATATGGTGACTATGATGAATACACTCTATGAGTGTCTTATGGTGGTGATGACGAGTACTCCGGGTGAGCGAATTTTGGTGATTGCACATGTGTCCATAGTGTCTCATGGCATGTGCATCTTATGACGAATAGGCTTCGGCCTCTTAGTGACGGTGTGCCCATAGTGGCTTATTTATGACGAGAAAACAGTGACGGTGTGCCCATAGTGGCTTATTATGACGAGTATGGTACCATCATGCATATGCCCAGGTGTGGGTTGCATCTTCATGCGCATTCATTTTTTTATGACGGGTGACGTGAATTGTGATTTTGTTTGGTGTTGTGTGTAACGACGATGAAGTTGATATTAGTGACGATGTTGTGTGATAGTTTGCTCATATTACTCTGCTGTATGCTTAATTATATTTTGTTGAAAATTCTCACCCCTTCTGCTTGGAATGTTGCTCTATTGTGGCAACGCTGCAGGTGACTCCGATTGAAGGACATGCTGCCTTCCTTTATAGCTGTTGAGATGTTTTGAGTCGCTCTCTGATATTGTAACACCTAGGGGGCGGGGTTGAAGTTGACGACTTATTTAATTAACTGTTTTAATAATTTTATTGATGTTTGAGACGCGTTTGAGCGATTTTGGTGAGTTATTGCTATTTCCGCTGTGATGAGATTATTTTGGAAGTTTGACTTTTGTGACGAATGCGTTATTACACAAATGTTAATGGAGCAGGCGATGAGTTTTTTTTTATCAATGAAGATGTGACATTTCTTTTCTACTAATTAAATATTATTTTTGAAAATGAAAGTACTCTGATAATGACGTGCAAATTAAGGGGTAGAAACGGGGTGTTACATGACCCAACCCCAAGCCCAAAGAAACCAAAAACCCCCCTGCCAAAACAGCCAATCCACCATCAACCCCCACCTCCATCCCTGAACAAACCAAATTAACACCCAAGAAAACACCTGCCAAGCAAGCAACACCAAAGAAGCCTGAACCAAAACAACCAGCAACAAAAGAAAAACCCACTGAGCAGCTCAAGAAAATTTATCAGTCATACACAAAGCCTAGAAGAAACCCAGGTGTCAAACTTGCTGAGTACCCAGAAGAAGGTGTTCAGCCAGTAGGTGCTGCAGCAACTATGTCTGCAGTACCTAGTGACACAATGCCTGAGGCAATTCTGACAGAGGAGGAAACTGAAAAGGAGGCTGCTGAGGAGCTAGTGAATATGCAGGATGAAACAGAGCCAGAGCTGGAAGAAAAAGAGCCAGAGCAGGAGCAAGAGCAAACAAAAGAGGAAGAACAAGTGCAGGAATCAGACGCTGCAGCGGTAGAAGTACAGGAAGCAAGCGCTACAGCGCTACCAACCGCTGTAGCGGCTGAAAAGACTACTCCACCTCAGCCAAAGAAGAAGAAGGCAACAAAAGGAGCCCCAGCCCCTTCAAGAGCCAGTAAGAGGCTCAAGAAGGCCTAATAAGGCAAGAATTGTTGGCTTCTTATGCCGGTTATGTACTTTGAACTTTATTTTGTTGTTGTTCTAAGGCCTCTCCCTTTCTTGTCAAGTAAGCAGTGAGGACACTGCCATATTTAATTTCTGGGAGAGGACCTTATGGTTAATAATGTTTTAAATTAAGTACAATTATGTTTTTAAATATTTAATATAATTAAGTATAATTATGCCATGTTTTGCATGTGTTGCATGTTTTGAATATTTTGTATGCTTGAATAGAAAGTATGACTAGCTGCATGTTTTAAATTTCTTAGTAAGCAAAAGCTGATTCATATAGCCAAATATAAATAAGAATTTTTGAGTAAGGCAGCATTGTGTAAACAATGAAACGATCTTATTGCTGCTTTTACACAAAATCCAAGCTTAGTGAAGAACCTAGTTAGCTAGGAGTAATCTAAGGATAAAGTTAAGTTTTGGATAACCAAGGGTTAGTCAAGTTTTCATTAAAAATTGAGAGTTGTTTTGAAGCTAAGTTTGGGGGTGCATCGGTTATGTTAAGGCTAGGAACAAAAGATGATAAATTGGTCTTTTGAAGAATAAAAATGAATGTGGTCTTGAAAAGTTGCAAAATATCTTAAATAAATTGCTGAGTTGTTCCAAAAAGCATAAAAAGAAAATGCAAATAAGGAGCTCGGTAATGAAGATAGCATCTAGTTTTAATCATTAAAATCTAGCGCTACAGCGTCTAAAGGACTTTTAAGCGCTATAGCGTTTGATCACCAGACCAAAAGTTTATGCACTGACCAATATTCTGAAAAATGCCTAATTAAAGCCCTTTGTTGTGCTTTGAAGCCCCTCAGATCTTGTGTGAAATTGTTATTCCACTCTTCTTTTTGAAAACATTCTTTGCCTAACCCAAAAGAAATCCATTCTTCCCAAACCTTGGAGAAATTCTGAAATTAACTAGGAACTAAGTTAAGCTTTGATATCACACACTCACAATTGAGCAGTAATGATTCTATTTGAATTGTGGACCACTATGGTGTGTGAAAATGATAAGAATTAGCTTATGCATAAATCCTGTTTAATTTAAAAGCCGCAGCTAGTTATATGAGCATTTTGTCTTGTTCAAGTGTCATTACTTGGGGACAAGCAATGGTTTAAGTTTGGGGGTGTGATAACCTTATTTTATATAGGTTCTTTATGCTCCTAATACTTAAGTCAAAGCTCATTTCTCAAGTAATTCTAGTGCTTAAATATGTGAATATATGAATATTAGAATAAATATAGGTTATAAGTTAATTCCCTGAACCTTGGGCATAGTCAATGCCTTTGTGAATATGTTTGATGTTTTGCTTTAGCGCTGCAGCGGTATGCTACCTAGGAGACGCTACAGCGTTATATGACGGCTGACCATTGAGATATTTGTGTGGCCACTTGAGGACATGATGAGTCACCACCCTTATCTCTTCCTCTCAGCTGGATATTTTGACTTTCAAGTGGATGCTAAATTACACTTGGCGTCTCCTAAATGGAACCCATGTGATAGTTGTTGTATTCCATTATTAGCACTTTTTGTAAAGTACTTTAAGGATAATATCTAAGTCTTATGATCATCATGTAATATTATTATTCTATTAAGACTTAGTTAATAATTAGTTTAATTAAGATTGCTTCTCTAGGAGGTAACTTACGTAGACAAGTAGATATAATATTAAAAAAGGAGAACTACACCATCCGTAGTAGCCACTCTCCATTGATACACTACCTTTAAGCTTTTATTTTTCTTAACATAGTTTTTCTAGTATTCATTCAAGGTTTTGCTCACGCCTCAACTTCATCTCTTGTATGCGACGTGGGATCATTGGAGTGTATCTTTTGCAACCACTCTTCTCTTGTCTTCATACGGTAATACATACTCTCTAGTTGTATTATTTTGATGGAACTTGTGATGAGCTAACTTTGTTGTAGTTGGATTGTTCTTAGTATGTAATGAACCTTGAGTAACTTTTGTATAATATTATGATGTTTGTGTTTTATTTCTTGTGTCATAATACTTTCAATCTTGGTTTGGGAATGATCAACTAAAACAAGGTAACTTTGTGGGTACAGACATGGTTCACAAAGAGAACTCAAGGAATAATATGAATGAAAACCCTTTAAAGACATTTAAAGGAAGCACTACTTAACTCTAGACATAGGGGAGTAATAGTTCATAAGGCAAATGTTGTAAGAGCTTAATATACAGGGGTAAAACTTATTTAGAGCCTAGACATAAGAGTCTTGTAACATAGCCCTGACGAAAGTGACTGAAAGGCACGCCACCAAGGCGCTACAGCGTCTACTGATTCTGAAGCGCTACAGCGCTTAACGCTACAGTGTCTAATATTATCTGAACATTACTCTTGGGAATTTACACAACTACTGAGCTATCCAACTCACCTTTAATCACTTCAAACTTAATACTGTTTTATCACAACTTATGATGTTTACAACTCTTTACCTTTACTTGTTACTTAATTCTTTTCACTAAGATTCTAATCACTTAAACTTCTTAGATTAATTCCAATCCCTGTGGGAACGAACTTTACTTATCAATATATTACTTGTTGCGATTGTGTATACTTGCACATCACCTTTTCGCACAACAGGAACACCTGTGATTGAGTAGATGATGATCTCCGGTATAAGTTTGGTCTACGTCTGAAAATTAAGTTTATGGACGTTAAATTAAATAGTCATCTAGAAACTAAATTTTCGTAAATTTAATTAATTTATATAAAAGTGATTGTTAAATTTATAAGTAAATAAAAATTGTTTCTTGATGTAAATTATCAAAATAACGAAAAAAAATTGGTACCAAAAATTATTTTGTAAATAAATTTCTTCATATAAAATTATATTTAAATGCACTTGAAAACTTACTTCTTTTATTTCAGATTTAAAAAGTGACATTGATTCAATACCAAAAAAAAAAGTGACATTGATTTTATTTTAAAAATAATTATTTAAAAAGTGACATTGATCTTAGAGTTACACATGTCCCATTTATTATTAGTAGTAACATGACTCATAATCAGTTGTATACTTGTGAAATAAAAGAAATAATTTTTCACTTTCATTTAATTATAATTTATAGGTGGAAATTATTTAAAAAATAATTTATGGTGCCAATTGCAATGATTTTATTTAAAAAGATTATTTATGGTGTCAACTTTTTTTGGTTATTTTGATAATTTACATCAAGAAATATTTTTTGTTCACCTGTAACTTTAACAATCACTTTTATATAAATCATTTGAGTTTACGAAAATTTAGTTTCCAAACAACTATTTAATTTATACATCAAGAAACTTAATTTCTGGACGTAACTTGTCTTGGAGTTCATCATCTATTCAACTACAAGTGTTCCGAAAACTCACTTTCCAGAAACCATGTTACTTATGATTTTGCAGCTTCAGTGGGTGGTGGTGGAGGCATAGTGGTTGGGGAGGGGACGGATGGTGGCGTGATGGTGTTTCAGGTGGGGTGACAGTGGACGGTGGTGGTGAGGCGGTGGAGGTTGGTTATGCTTTGAGAGGGGTGGGGTTACTTGGGGTGGGGGAGAGAAGAGGTGGTGGTGGTGTTGTAGCTCTGGTGGCAACAGTGGAGATGGACAAAGGTCCGGTGGTGGAGATAGTGGATGTCCGGGAGAGATGGGTGTTGTAGATGATGAAGTGGGGTTGGGTGGTGTGTGAGGTAGAAAGCTATTGAGATTTGGTTAGTAAGGGTAACTTGAGTATTTTTAGGGGGTTTAAAGAGTTTTTGGGTCTGAAAGGGAAAAAGTGGGGTGTGAGGTGCAATATTCTTTATTTTTAGGCCATAAACCTCACTGCTTCAAAATTGTATTGCAAGTCACATTCCTCTTGAATTTTTTCTTCTCGTTCTTAATTCGTTGCGCCAATTTCAAATTTCATAATCTATGAGGCCTGGATATCGGATACGATACAGAATACGACACGATACAGATATGGGGATACGGGAAAATTTTGAAAATCAAGATACGACACGGCTGGGATACTTTAATAAAAAAATTAAATTAAAATTTTAATATATAAAAACATAACAGAAAAAATAAAATAGAATAGAAACACGAATAGAAAAAAACAAAGATGAAAACTGAAATATTGCATTTTATAGATATGAAAAAAAACTGCCTAAATAGATAAAAAAAATCACACAGGAAATATATGGATGAAAGGAAGAGGACAACCGGCACACCTATGTATGAGTGACTAGTCATAAAAAGTAATGATGGACAAGTAACTGAGACCACCCGAAATCGTATAATACGAATAGTCAGTGGCGGAAATAGATGACTTTTTATAGACTAAGATATTCATATTAGTACATAATTGGTCAATAAAACATAAGCATATCATTAGTCAATATATATTCATTACATTGTAGAAATAAATACTTGTGATCTTATCAAGTAGAGATAGTTACGTATATTTATCCCACTCATATCACAATGTATTAAAGTGTATCCCACTCTATTATTGTATTACGAAAAAACATATAATTTTGTCTTTTAGTTATTGAGGTATTAAAGTGTATCATATATGAGTGACAATCATGTGCTTAGTTGGTAAGATGTATCAAAAAGGTATCTGAGAAGTATCATTAGATGGTAAGAAGTATCAAAGATGTATTTGAAAAGTATCGAGTCAAATATTTTTAAAAAGAATTAAAAAATTATTAGATATTACGTATCGAGAAGTATCGGGTGCCTATCGATATCGAATACGTATCCGCCATGTGTACGTCTCATTTTTTTAAGTATGCGGGCTTCATAGTCCATAATTATCATCTCATCGCGATCGCGCTACACGGCATCGTCGTTGTTGCCTCCGAGAGTCTAAGGCGTAGACGACAGCGATCACCGATCTTCACATAGCCCAAATGTACCAAACCCTAATTCGGTTTTTGTTCTTAAATTCTTAAACCCCTGCCAGCAAGCAGCATCAAATTTCAACACCTGTGCTCTGTTTTCAGCTCAGTTCTCTCTCAATCTAACACCTATCACTAATACCCAAAGCTTCAAGTTTTCTCTGTGCGTTTTGTTCCCCTTTTACTATATTATATATACAAAAAAAAATGGGGTCTATGTTTAGTTCAGAGAAGACTCAGATGAGCAAAGAAGAGATGGAAACCGCGTTGAATAAGGTTAAGGAGATCGCATCCTCTTCCCCCGTCTTTGTCTTCAGGTAATTTATTTCAATCTAATCTAAGTAAACTTCTTTTCGTTGATAAACTTCTAACTTTAAAATTAGTTTCTCTGAATAGCCTATATATACCGTTTATCTTTTATATATCTCATTTTTTGTATTTCTAACGAAAATGTTGAAATTGATTGTGCTGCAAATAATTGTAGCCATTTTAGCTGTGACATTTGCTTTAGATGTTGGGTCAATTTATTTTGCATAAATGAATTTGTTGTAAGACAAGTGGTGTCGTCTTAATGATAACCCCATTTTGTAACTTTTTGTGTGGCAGCAAGACTTACTGTGGTTATTGCAAGCGGGTGAAGGATCTACTCAAACAGTTAGGAGCAACATACAAGGTGCTTGAATTGGACACTGAAAGTAAGACTGCTTTCAATGCTGTCTAAAATGAATCTCATGTTTGGTTTGGTCTACTATGTTAATATGAAAAATTTAATAGTACCAAAGTTTTTTTTAGACAAAAAGAAACGAATTTCTGTCCACAGTTAGATCATGTGTTGGTTTTCACATATCTTGAGCTTTTTATGTTTTAAAAAATGTGAATTCATTGTATTCATATATTACTTCATTCGTAACATATGCTAATAATATTAGTTTCGTTTTCTTAAGAATTGTCTTGACGTATGTGCTTGTTCCAAAAGTTGAGGGACCTCTTTCATTGTCCCTCTTTTTGTCTTTTCTTGAGATTATTGTTGTCCCTCTTTAGGTCATGTCGGGTATATGATCCTTTCCACCTTTTAAATTTTCCGATTAGTTAGTTCTGTATTTATGTGACTGTAGAGGTAAATTGACTGGTTCTAAACACATCTCTGATATTTTATTCATATATAGCAAACAAAATGTCGAAAAATTGTCGTTAGTTCATTGCTACTTTGCTTTATTGCATGAGTGGCATTTGTTTCCAGCTTTTCTTTTTGCATGATGATGATCAGGAGGAATTAATATGCAAGAATCTTCTTTTGAATGGAAAATTTTAGTAAAGTTGTTAGTTAATGGTAGTGGGGGGTGTCCCTCCCCAAACCACCTTATCACTCCTAATTACTAGTAATATGCAAGAATGAGAAGCTTATATTGCCAATTAAATCCAAAGTGGCTCTTAACTATTTCTACTTCCAAGAAACTATTCCTCTGTCAATTCTATGGTCCTGGGATTAATGATACTCTTTCCATCCCAAATCTTTTGATAATTTTGCAAATGACACATGGAATAAGAAAACATTAACTAGATAAAATATAGACTAAAATACCCCTCATTTAATATCTTGTTCTCCACAATTTTACTTTGGTAAATGCATTCTCCACAATTAATATAACTAATTAGGTGCAAATTGAAGTGGTATGGTTTTTCATATTTTCTACATTTTTTTGGTGATACAAAATTTAGGGTGGGGGCAGTGAAGACCTTTGGGCTCTTTGAGCACTTACGAAAGTAATTACATTTACCTCACTCCAAGGAGACTAGTGGGGAGTTGAACCCGGGACCTCTCGGATACAACTCCTGTCATGCTCCACTAGACCAACCCCTTGGGGTTACTTCATGTTTTCTACATACTACATAGTATTGATATGGTTTTTTGGTACTATTTTCTAAGCAACATAGAAAAATGCCTCTGATCACGATATTAAAAATACTACTACATAATTGCGCAAAAAAAAAATACTACTGCATAATCCATATTACACCTTGCTGCATAGTGCATACTACATCTAAAGGCAAAGTCATATTCAAACTCCATACACACTATTAATAAAAACTAGGGAAATAAATATTTAAGATGTCTTTGACATTTCCTTTCAACTCTGCATTGGTAGAAGTATCTCATTTTTCATCTTCATGAGTAGCATTTGTTTCCAGCTTTTCTTATAACTCCAAACCACCTTATGACTCCTAGTTAATATGCAAGAATGAGAAGCTTATATTGCTCATTAAATCCATAGTGGGGTCTATTATCTTCTTGTTGGAGGGCTGTTAACGATTACTTTCAAGAAACTATTCTTCTGTCAATTCTATGGTCCCTGCTTTAATGATAATTTTCTTTGCGTATTTGAAGGTGATGGGGGTGAGATTCAAGTAGCTTTGGCCGAATGGACAGGGATGAGGACCGTGCCTAACGTGTTTATTGGTGGCAAACACATTGGTGGTTGTGACAGTAAGGCCACACTCCCACAGCTTCTTTTCTTTATGTTTTCTTTATTGTCTGTGACATTTTATTTATCACTTGTGTTGTGTCTTGCAGCTGTAATGGAGAAACACCGTTCAGGTCAATTGGTTCCCCTTCTCAATGATGCTGGAGCCATCGCCAATAACTCTGCTCAGCTCTGAATAACAACAGAATGTTTTCTTTACATTAAATGAAATAAGGAGAAACTAAAATTTCTGGCAACTGAACTTACTTTTTATGAATACACTAGCGGTATACCCGTGCATACACACGGGCACAGTTGTGTTGTTTCTATGAATGGATTCAGTCAGAATTTAATTAGTTCAAATATTAACTCGTGAAAATCAAGATAAATTTTAAGTAGACGAATTTAATTAGTCTGAATCTTATCCCATGAACATTACTGACGAATTTCATTAGTCTGAATTTTACCTCGTGACAATATTGCATTTTCTTCAAAACATGACAATATGACATTAATAGTTAGTAATATTGACAAAATAGCCATTCAGGATGAGACTAAAGTCCAAATTGACCAACCAAATCAAGCCCAAATTTAACCAAAGAATTCCGGGCACAAGATCATATTTATGCTTTTATTTTACTTAAAAGCATCATGTTTAGATGCAACAATAGTACTCCATACAAACCTCATCAAGTAATAGTTGGATCCATGACAGTAGCCATTAAATAGGTATTTGGATCCTGGGGATGATCTATATTGCAACAGTGCAACTGTAGCTAATCTAATCAAAATATTTGCCACTTAATTTCAGGTTCATGGTATAACCAGATATCTTTTGATATAACTCTGCACTCAAATCAGAAGAAGAAAAGTTATATGACATTTAAATTTGAAGTTAAATAGTAAATATGTTTTACATAATAGAATTGAGCTGTTTCAAAGTGACTGTAAGCAAGACATTTATAGTATAATGATCATCAATGTAAATTTCAGCACCAACTATACAAAATGAACCAACAATACTTTTATTAATAGTAACACATTTATAGTATAATAAACATCCATTTACCTTGTACTTTTATAGTAACACGTTTTTGGAAAGTTTGAAGTTTAATTTTAAGGTATTGAGTGTGGTTGTGAGATGGATGAGTTCTTGTACTTGCATACTTGAAGAACGCAGTAGCTCTCCTGGGTGATTACAGTTTCAATTTTCTGCTCAACAAAGGGGGAAAAGGGTTGATTAGTAGATGTGTATTAAAAAATTGAAGTTCATGCAAGAGGAAGAAGAAGAGCCGTAGCCCCAAGAGAGTCGTCCTTAATGAGTCGCCATTCGTCGTAAAAGTCAGCGTTTACCGTAATGAGTCGTTCGTAATTTTAATGAGTCGCTTTTGGCGAAGTGGCCTGTGTGGATGTGCCCGTGAATGTCTTCAGTGATACAAACTGGAAAAAAATATTGGCTTATCTGAAGAAAAAAAGAAAGTGAAGAACCTGATGATGAAGATGTTCAGGGAGAGAAATGGATGAAGGAGAAAGAGAAGTTCGTGGAGAAGGAAAAAGGAAACCGAAGAAATTGATGAAGAAGTGAAGGTGATATGACTCAAAGATTTTGAAATTTGAGTTTTTGAGTTTTGAAATTTGAATACGGTAATGAAGATGGTAGTTTCAGTCTGAGCGACCACGAGAGAGTAGAAAAGAATTTGAAAGCTGGAAATTTGAGATAGTGTACTTGGAGAGAAGCTCAAATATGTTGTTTCTGTGGGAAAAAGGTTGTTTCTAATGGATAAAAGTGGGAAACTCATTGACCAGATAAATGGATGATACACTCTTGGTTAAAGTGGGAAGCTCTACGATATTTGAGCGGGCAATTTGAATTAATCTGTGGGCTTAAATATGTTTTTATTCTATGTAAATATAGGGTGTTTTGTTTTTACCTCTTACAATTTTTTTTTAAAAAACTTCTTGCAAATAAAACTTTTTTTAAAAAAGTCCTTTCGTTAGCACTCCGTTAAAAAAAAAGCTAAGCTAGCTAACAGATATTTGAGTTGTCATTTTTTTCTTTTCTAATTTTTTTTACGCTGACTTGGCAGGCCATGTGTTAAATTAAAAAAAAACATTTTTATTTATTTTTCATTCTCTTCATCTTTTTCATTCTCAACTTCTGTACCTTCAACAATAACTCAACCACAACCCAAATTCATTTTTTTATCAGTAAAGCTTCCTTTTTATCATTTCAACTTCTTTACCTTCAACAATATGCGAGATCTGTAAAGTATCAATTTGTATTTTGATACTTCAGAAAAGTACTTATTCGATGGTCAAACCACCTTAAAAACACCTTAACAGCACCATATTTGCAGGTTAAAAACCACTTCCCTCGATCTGTCACTCTCATTTCACAAACCACATTAACATCACCCTAACAACACCCCCCTCACTCACCTTAACAATGTTATTCACCTCCTTACCCAGAAATCATTCTCTTCTCTTCATCTTAACCCAGAAATCAACATAAAGGGAGAGGTTTCGCGGTGGTTCACGGCGGTGGTTTCACGGTGGTTCACGGTGGTGAGAACACAAGCAGATGAAGATTAAAAGTTGAGAACTTTCGCGGTGGTTTTCACACCTGTTGGAAACAGCTACCACAAATTGGAAAGGAGGTTACTAATTGTGATCGAACAATTTTTTTCATCGTGAGCTCTCTCGTGAGATCCGATGGTGAGGTTTTGTGGGTGAGGTTTTGCTTACCTTGTTCTCATTTTCCAATTTGCTCTTTGTATGTCAATGAATCGAAAAAATGAAAAATGTTTTGATTTTAGATCTGGGGTTGTAATGTTCAAATTGTGGGTTTGGTAATGTTCTTGGAGGGGGTGAAGGGAAGAAGATGGTAATGATGATGATGTGTGGTTTGGTTGGAAGTTTCAGGAAGTGTTGGGTTTGAAGGAGTTTGTTTGTTTGTTGAAGAGGGGTAAATCATGGTTGTGTGTTAATCTGAAGGGAAACGAGGAAGTGGAGAGGGTGTTGTGATTTTGTGATGAAGATGATATGTGTTGAAGATGAAGAGAAAATGATGTGTTGAAGATATGTGTTGAAGAGGATATGTGTTGAAGATGAGTTGAAAGAGAAAATGAATCTGGGATTATGGTGAAAGAGAGAGCAGAAAGGAAACCAGCAGAGACAAACCTTCATCAATTCATCCATGTCAGCATTTTTAAAATTAAAACAAAATTAAAAGTAATGATTTGGCAAAATCCAATCAGCATTAAAAAAATTAGAAAAGAATAAAAAATGCCACGTAAACATTTTTTGTAACGTCCATCTAACAGAAGGACTAACGCAAAAAAACTGAATTTGCAAGGGTTTTTAAAAAAAAAAATTGTAAGGGGTAAAAGCAAAACACCCCATATTTACAGGGGGTAAAAATATATTTAAGCCTAATCTGTGAATGGGCAAAAATGATAAAAATGGGAGTTAAAAATTTTGAGGACAGAAAAGTAAATGTGCAGGTTGGTTGACGAAATCAATTGATATAGATGTATGTGTACTATAAACGCACTTTATTCACCTAAAAGATTTCTTGTGGGAATAAGTGAACTCCAATACGTTGCGGTTTTTTTGCGGTTTTTGGTTTGGGTTGGTTCGGTTTGCAGTTTTTTATTGGTTTGGTTTGGTTTTGAACACCCCTATGATTGAGTATGTGACTGTCGCAGAATTGTAGCATTATTAAGTTTTTTTAATAGTAAAATGTAAGTAAGTTGTATATTTTTTGTTTAGAAGAGGAAGCTTGGTCATTGATGTAAGAGTAATGTTATTTAGCCAAAATATTTCAGTCAAAAATACCTAAAAACCAAGTTACAATACCAATTAATCAAGTTTTATAAGTCATTAATCAACCTGTTTTTTTCACAGTTTTCTAGGACATTGACTAAAAATTGTGAGAAAACAAGTTGGTTAATGGCTTATAAAACTTGGTTAATTGATGTTGTAACTTAGTTTTTGGCTATTTTTAGTTAGAATATTTTGGCTAAATAACATTACTCATGATGTAATCACTTATTTATTTTTCTTGTGGTTAATGGCTGATACTTACATTACATCAAGTAATTTCAACATTCAGATTGTGTTTGGAAGACCTTGGCAGTCCTGAATCTGGGAAGAAAGAAGAGGGAGAGAAGTTGGATAGCCTTTGATCAGCAAATTCTTTCTTCTCAATAAAACTTTGGAGAGAGTTAAAAAAAACCTCTAATATGATGATCCGGCCCTCCATTTAAATAACACAGTATTTAACCCCAAAGTTTCGGTCAAAAAAAAAAACCCAAAGTTGAGTGACTAGGAAAAACATTAAATTTTGATCAAAAAAAAGGAAAAATATTTAAATGGGCGAACACTTAACTTATGATCAAGAAAATTAAGGATAACCCAGAGCGTGAGGTTCAGCGGTTGGGGCTGATCCTCCCTTAACCAATGGTTAAAACTCTGGGCCAGCTGTCCTGTCCCTCGGGACACGTACAATGAGCGAGTGATTAGTCACTGTTGTCCGTGTGGTGTATACCCGAGTTTACCCAAAAAAGAAAATTAAGGATTAAATTTTTTGAAGAAAAGCAGATTTTTTCAAGGTGATTTCCAGCTTAGTAAATTGATCTCTCTCTCTCTCTCTCTCTCTCTCTCTCTCTCTCTCTCTCTCTCTCTCTCTCTCTCTCTCTCTCTCTCTCTCTCTCTCTCTCTCTCTCTCTCTCTCTCTCTCTCTCTCTCTCTCTCTCATAGTTAAGAAAATTAAACTAACACCCTTATCAAGAAAATTAAACTAACACCCTTATCAAATACTGAACGTGTATATATTAGGCTTTGACTAACATTTATATATATATATATATATATATATATATATATATATATATATATATATATAGTTAGGATATATTAACACCAGGTGTCAAACTTAGTGCTCCACCAACTCAGATCTCTGTTGCTAATGCTGCTGAAGACACTAAACAAGGCACTACTTCATCCAACGCTGCTGAAACTACCACTGACGGAACACCACAGGCCTTCTCTGCCTTCACTGCGTTTGAACCTTCTGTCAGTGCCTCAATAACCATTCCAGAAGATCTCCAAGGTCAAGGTTGGTATATGGATACCTGTGCTTCCCATAGCCTAACTGCTCAATTTACTTATTTACACCACAGCACAATTTACACTGGTCCTGAGAAGGTAACCATGGGCAATGGACACCGTTCACCTATTCACTCAGTAGGATCCACCACCTTACACACCTCCACTAACCCTAATTTATCTTTCAAACTCAACACTGTTCTATTTGTACCAACTGCCACACGTAATTTAATCTTTGTAAGACAATTCTGTGATGATAATCATGTGTTTGTTGAATTTCACTCATCCTTTTGCCTTGTTAAATCCCAGGATTCTAAGCAAGTCTTGCTGAGAGGTGTTCGTGGAGCTGGTGGAGTCTTCCTCATGCCTAGTTTGTTTTCTGTCCCTAAGGTGTCTACACCAACTGTTAATGCGTTTGTAAGTTCTCACTCTATTACACATGTACCACCCACCACCACCACTCACAGTAAGGTCAATAGTTTTTCAATTTGGCATCATAGACTTGGTCATGCCAACATATTAGCTGTAAAGAATGTTCTCAATCTTTGTAAGACAACCGTACACGTGAATGATATGTTTGTGTTGTGTAAATCATGTGCAATAGGCAAATCACATCGTACACATGCTCCACTCACTAACACCTTTTATCACACACCTTTTGAGCTCATTCACACTGATTTATGGGGTCCCTCTCCTTCACCATCTAGTGGAGGTTACTCCTATTATATCACATTTGTAGATGCTTGCACAAAATTCACCTGGATTTATTTCCTTAAAAGAAAATCTGATGCAATCACATCATTCCATCAATTTCACAAACTAGTCACGAACCATTTCACCTCTCACATTAAAGCTCTTCAATCTGATTTTGGGAGAGAATTTAAAGCCTTCATTCCCCACCTTAACAACCTTGGCATACTTCATAAGTTCACATGCCCCTATACATCTCACCAAAATGGAACAGTAGAACGCAAGCATAGACAAATTGTAGAAATGGGCATAACTCTCTTAACACATGCCTCTTTACCTCTTAACTTTTGGGATCACAGCTTCACAAATGTTGTGTATCTCATTAACAGATTACCAACCAAAGCCCTACCCCTCGTTCATCTCAACCTATCAAGCCTTATATAGCAAACTGCCTGATTACACCACCCTCAGGTCCTTTGGCTGTGCCTGCTATCCTCTTCTTACTTCCTACAACAAGCATAAACTCCAGATTCACAGTCAGCAATGTGTCAACTTAAGTCCTTCTCCTCAACATCAAGGGTTCAAGTGTCTTAGCTCAAGTGGTCGTATATACATTTCTAAGGATGTTACTTTCCATGAGTCAGTCTTTCCCTATTCAAGTATGCTTTCCCAGAGTCAACCATCACAGAATCAATCATCACAGGCTGTGCCTGATGTGATCCCACATGGAGCTTGGATGAAGGCCACAAAGATAAAGAATCAAAATCAAAAGAAGGAGTCTCAACAAGAATTCAAGGGAATATACTTCAATGTGTTCAACCTAATCATTAAGACAAGAACACATTGAAGGTGACCATGTAAATAGTAGGGAGTTTCTAGATAACCAACTCTAGTGTTTCCTATGCTTTGTATTTTCATTTAATAGTTGTAAAGATACTTTTATTTGAGCCATGTTGGCCTTGGTTAAGTGGCTATGGCCTAGTAGATTTAGTTTGTCGCATTGGGCCTTATTTTGTGTCTCTCTTGGACTTTAGAGTGTGGGCCTAGGATCCATTAAACCCACAATATAAATACTTGAACTGTAAGTGTAATTGGTAGAATTTTGATGAATGGAATTCACTTTTACATTTTGAGCATGAGAGTGCCCTAATACCTAAGTGAGTGGTGAGTGGCTAGTTGCTAATGTTAGTGAAGGTTCATCATGGATTCTCCAAGGTTTCTTGAGATGAGAACCTTGAGCACACAACCTTGAATTGGTTCAGCCTAACTCTGCAACTGACATTAGTTCAGCCTCCACTACAGAGCTCACACCTGAACCACACTCTACATCAGCCATAGATTCCCCAGTTTCAGCCCCTGCACCACCAGTTCCAACCAAGACACATTCCATGGTCACCAGATCCCAAACAGGCCACTTGAAACCCAAGGTGTTTCTTTCCCATGTGGAACCTACAACAGCTAAACAGGCTCTAGCCCAACCACAGTGGACTGATGCTATGAAAGCAGAGTATGAGGCTCTTATGAGCAAGAATACTTGGACTCTCACCAAGCTCCCTTCTCATAGGAAAGCAATTGGATGTAAGTGGGTCTTTAAAATCAAAGAAAACCCAGATGGTACAATTAATAAATACAAGGCTCGTTTGGTAGCCAAAGGTTACAATCAATTACCTGGCCAAGACTATGGGGAAACATTTCCACCAGTCATCAAACCTACAACCATTAGAGTCATCCTTACCCTGGCTCTCACTTATGGTTGGGAAATTCAACAAATTGATGTTAACAATGCATTTATCAATGGTAGCCTTCAAGAAGAAATCTTCATGACTCAACCACCTAGCTTTGTTTCCTCGGACAAAACACTGGTGGCAGGCTTAATAGATCCCTTTATGGACTAAAACAGGCACCACGTGCCTGGTATGAAAAACTTCAACAGTCTCTCCTTAAATTTGGCTTTCAGCACAGCAAGTGTGATCATTCCCTTTTCTCTACAACAGTCAAGGTGTCAAACTGTATGCCTTAGTCTATGTAGATGACATATTGACTACAGGCTCTAATTCCACTCGGATACATGATTTAATAACCAAATTACAATCTCAGTTTGCTTTAAAGCAATTGGGAAAGCCATAGTACTTTCTGGGTTTGCAGGTGAAGCATCTCAGCATAGGCTCTATTGCTTTGACTCAGTCTAAGTACATTCATGATCTGCTGCGCATCGTGTCATTATGCAAGAATGCAGCCCCATCTCCACTCCAATGATGTCTAATTGCAAGCTCAGTCGTCATGGTACTGATTCTATGTCTGATTCCACACAATACAGGTCCATAGTTGGTGCTCTGCAGTATGTTACCTTGACTAGACCTGATATCTCTTACAGTGTGAACAAAGTCTGTCAGTTTTTATCAAGTCCCAGGGATACTCACTGGCGTGCTGTGAAGAGAATTCTACGCTATTTGGAGGGCACTTCTCACTATGGACTGCTCCTGCAACCAACACTGTAGCGACCGAAAAATCCGGAGGAGGGATTCTTCGTTGCTTTTGAACAATGGAGCCGCCATCAATATTTATTTTTAGGAAAACATTGAAAAAACCTTTGTTTTTGGGTTCGGGGGTCGATTAAGTGCGGGGAAGGTACAAGCACCCCGCAACATCCTAAAAAGGTTACCTTTTAATTTAATGTGTAAAAAAAAATTAGTTTAAAGAAAACACTTTAATTTACCCTTTTTTGTTATTTGCAAAAAAACGGAAAAAGAAGACTTAATAAAAATTTTAGTTTTTTGCGCTCGACGGGAGTGGGCCCCCGCTCCTACGTATCTCCGGGTGCGATGGAGAAATCAAAGCTACGTAGTTCTTGGGTAGAAAATATTTGTGTGTTGGTGTTTTTTAATTATTGAAAACTTTGCGAAAACGGGAGGCCGTTCATGGTGACCAAACAGATAAATCCAGAGTGGTCGTCACTAACGGCTTATTCGGAAAAGAAGGTATTTTATAGCGTTCAAACAAGCGAGGCCCAGAGTGACCGCTATAGACAACCTATTTTTTTTGCGCGAATTCGATTTTTTCGAAAGAAAGAAAAAAACGGTTCGGAAGCATCACGTTGTGGATAAAAGCGGAGTAAGTGATAAAAAGGGGGGTGCAAATAATAAAGGAGTTGTATTAAAAAGGGAGGTGTGAATAGCGTTTTGACGCTAGAAAAAAAAAGTGTCACCGGGGGTGCAAATAGCGTTTTGACGCTAAAAGAAAATGGTTGCCGGGGGTGCAAATAGCGTTTTGACGCTAAAAAAAACGATTGACGGGTTTATTACCCTTTTTACTATTCTACCCTAGAACACGTGGTTCTTGAAACGCTTTTCCTTAAAAAAAAAACCTAGACTAAACAAGTGGTATTTTGAAAGCGGATTATGGAGAAAAATTCTTTTGTTGTTTTTTTTTGTTGTCATAGTTATTATTTAAATAAAAGGGGGCCTTTTTACTTTTTTTTTGAAAAAGATTTTTGTTATTATGTTATTTTTTTTTTAGAAAAGAGTAGTGACACTAGTATCCATTTATTTTTAAAAAAAATATTTTTTAGTATTTGAAAAACACTTTATTTAAATCCGAAAATTAGTAAAAAAAAAGGAATACATTTTTTAACACCTTTTTTTTTAGGTTTATTTTTACTCCGAAAATTAGTAACCATTTATTAAAAAAAAAAACAACATTTTTTTTTACTCTTTTTTTACTCCGAAAATTAGAATAATTTATAAAAAAAACACAACATTTATTCACTTTCTTTTTTAATCCGAAAAAAAAATTGCAATATCAAAACATCAATAATAACCACATATATATATCTATAAAAACAGCAACTTAAACTAAAAAAACAGCAATAATATGTTCAAAAAAAAAAACCAATACTAATATTTATAAAAAAGTCAATAACTAATATTTATATAAAAAAAAGCAACTAATATATTTTTTTAAAAACGTGAACAACAATAATAACAATAAAAATGGCAATGATAATATGAACAAAATTACAATAACTAAAAAAAATACAAAAAAAAAGCAACAATATTATGAATTATTACATTTTGTACCTTGAACCAATCCAAGCTTTTTTTCTTCGGATCTCTCAATACAACAAAATTTTAAACTAAAAAAACTAAGAAGGAAGAAAAGAAGGGGAAGAAAATTTTTCTAAAAGAAACTCTAAAAAAATTTCTTTCTCTCTTTGAAATCCTAGTTTTTTTTTAGAAGATTTTTCCCCCTTTTTTCTAAGAGTAATCCGTAGCCCCTTCTAAGATAAGGACCCCTATTTATACAAAAAAACTTGCTTCCTTCGTTTTCCTTCTTCATCCACTCTTGGATAGTGATGATGACTTTTTGATATGATGGAGGTTTGGGGGGAGTTGTTGAAGGGGAAAATAAAAGAAGACATGTGAGATGAGGGGAGATGATGGTCGAAGGTATGGGCATGGAGAAGAGAGTGCCATGTGTGAAGTGTGTGATAGGGAGAGGAATGGATGAGTGTGTGAAGAGAAAAGAAAATGAGTGTGTGAGAGGAGGGGAAGAAGTCGTAGGTATGGGGAGAGAGAGGAGGGAAGGGTTGAGTGTGGTGTTGTTTTAGGGTTGAGTGTGAGAGAGAGAGAGTGGAAGAGGAGTGAAGTGTGTGAAGTGATTGAAGTGGAAGGGGTTTGGTGAAGGGGAAGAAAAAAATAAAATGTGGGTGTGATAGAGAGGGGGAGAGCCGTAGGTGAGGGAGGAAAGAGAAAGGGAAAGAGTGAGGTTGAGTGTATTGGGAAGGGAAAAATGGGGAAGTGGGAAGTGTGGGGAAGTGGTATTGAGAGAAAAGAGGAGAGGTGGAGTGTGGAAGGGAGAAAAGTGGGGTTTGACCATGGGATAATAGGGGGTGGGGTCGAATATGGAGGGGTTTTGGGGGATGAATGTGGATGGAATTTTGGGTTAAGGGGGGATTGAATGTGGATGGCTTTTAGGGTAAAAGGGGGAAGTCGAATTAGGGTTAGGAGGAGGGGAATTAGGGTTTTGTGATGAGTTGGGTTATGGGTTGTGGGTTGGATATGGGTCATGGGTTGGGTGGAGGAGTGTGAGGGTGAATTGGGCTATGGTTTAGGAATTGGGTTGGGTTTTAGATGGCCCAATCCAATTGCACCTCCATTCTTTTTTTTTACAAACCCCCCTTATTTCCTCCTTGGCTTATTTTTTGTTTCTTTACTTCTAAATAATATTTTTTTGTGTTAAAAAAAACTTGTGACAAATAAAATAATGACTAAAATAAAATAATTATTTTCATCAAAAGTAAATAAAAATTTCTCATTTTGGTTAGGACAAAATTAGGGTATTACAGCTGCCCCTCTTTATTTATATTTTGCTAGGAAAATCGGAGGGATTCCGAATTTCTCGAGAAAAATAGAAATGAAGATAGAAAAGACGCTAATTTTGCCCAGACTGAGGTACTTTGGTTTTTTTTTGTTTTGAAAAATTTATGAAAACTGGGCTGATTTAGACAGAAAGTAAAT
The DNA here is from genome assembly GCA_039519185.1 of Astragalus membranaceus. Lineage (NCBI taxonomy): Eukaryota > Viridiplantae > Streptophyta > Magnoliopsida > Fabales > Fabaceae > Astragalus > Astragalus membranaceus. Next base: position 46,659,197 of record CM076848.1, read on the forward strand.
AGGGAGCACCGGGGCTCTGGGGGGATCGCTGGGGATCTGAAGGATCGCTGGGGATCTGAAGGAGCACTGGGGCTCTGAAGGTCTAGTTCAAAATCAATGCTTGGAGCATCGTCTTGCGTTCGACTGAGGGACCGTCGGGGTCTGAGGGGCATGCCTAAGCCTGAAGGACCAATGGGTCTGAAGGAGCGCTTCTAGCTATGGTACTAGTAATACGGTCTGTTTGTGGGGTGGCCTTTTTTCGAGCGGCCGCGAAGGACATACACTGAGTCTTAGGCTGAGACAGCTAGTCTGAAGGACCTGGGGTCGGGCGATCCGTCGCGCTCAGTGTCGACTTAGTGATCTGGTGGTATGGTTCGAAGTCGTTGCTTGGACGTGTTAATTCGAATTGACCTGAAGGACCTGGGGTCGAATGATCCGTCGTGCTCAGTGTCGACGTAGTGATCTGAGGGTAGAGTTTGAAGGACGTGTTGATTCAAACTGAACTGAAGGACCTGGGGTCGGTTGATCGGTCGGTTGCTCGATAACGCGACATGCGATCTGGATTGAAGGACCGTTGTTGGTCTGAGGGATCTCTGCTAGACTTGGTGTTAACATTGTAGGATCGATGCTCGTCGCGTCGACTTTTAAAAACTGGAAGGACCGACACTTAAAGTTGAAAAACAGCAGATGCTATGCATATGACATGTATGTAATGTATGCATGTGTGATGATTGGTTTTGAGTGGAATGATGAATGAAATGTAATGGATGACTTCTTTTTTTTTTTGACTATTTTTGCTCTTTTGCTCTTTCTTGACTCTTTTGCTTTGCTCTTTTGCTCTTTTTTGACTCTTTCACTTTGCTCTTTTGCTCTTTTGCTCTTGCTCTTTTGCTCTTTCTTGCCCCTTCTTGTTGATCAACTCGCAGGACTTTCGACGTGAGATACGGGAGTTGCCCAAAGTAGTGCTATTGAAGTGCGGCCTATTGTTATCATTCGCCTTTGAAGTGATCTTGTATGTATTTATCTTTTTTGCAATTTTATTTATGAGAGATCGCCTCGTTTATGTGACCTTTAGAAATTTCGTAATACTCTGTAATGCTTTTAGTCATGCACATGTTTCACAATTCAATATCAACTACCATAAAATGTCATTTCAAAAACAAGGGAAAATAAAGAAAAAGGGAAAGTGTTTGACATTAAGACTGGAGCCGAGTGTGCGAAAGGGACACTGGCTTGAGAGTATATTAAGAATTTTGAAAGAAACGAAAAGGCAAAAATACTAGGCAGATCTTTGGGTAGTTAGTGTCCTTGAAGTAACAATGTTGGCCGCTCATATTCATGACCTTGATCCACTCATTATCCGGCTTTTGTTGATTGCCTAAACATTTATTTAGTCCAACTTCCTGACCCTAATTTTTGCCTGGATTGCCCCTTTGGGTTTTCAATCCACCGGGTCGCTCTAATTTTTGCCTAGGCCGCCCTTTCGGGTTTTCAGCCTAGCGAGCTTGTTTCTCTTGGCTCATTTTTTTTTTATCTTTATATGCGTTTTTGGGCATAGTATTTGACCGCATCAGAATTCATCGGGAGTGGGACGTCTTCGCCCTCTATTTTCATGGGGGTTAGGGCCCCTCCAGAGAATGATTTCTTTACTGCATAAGGTCCTTCATAGCTCAGGGTCCATCTTCCACGGGGATCCTTTTGGATGGGTATGATTTTCTTGGGCACCAAGTCTCCTTGAAATTGTCGGGGACGAACCCTTTTCTGTTAATCTTCCTTTGCTCCTTTCTGATATGACACAAAACAACCATCCTTTTGTTTGATAAGGTTTAATGGAAGTGCTGCTTCCATCGCACGGGGTTGCCCCTGTTGAAGTGTGAAACAAGGTCTGGTCTCCATGTAAGGTAAAAAGGAGCATTTGAAGGTTACTATCATCTCTGATATTCTTTGTTTGTCGCCGCAACTGCCTCATTCATTTTTGGGTGGTACGGGGAGGGGTTATGATGTTCGACTTGGGGTCTCCACACAAACTTTTCCCCACTGTTCGCGATGATCTTACTTGGAAGGTTGTAACGACATACCAAATTCATTAATAATCACTGATTTTCTTACACCGGTGGGTATCTTGTGTCAGACAAGGTGATGCGAGCGAATTTTCTTGATTCGCTGCCCTTTTGGTGTGATGTTCATTCTAACACCTTTTGCCTTCTCTCGTTCCCAAGTTAATCATCTCACTTGATTCCACGCAAAGCTGGACCACTTCATCTTCTTGCTTCATTATTCTCGTTTCCTCTGGAGGAGTTTTATCTTCTACATCTTCCTTAGTTTGGGCTGATCGAAGTTATGATATGAGTCAACGATGTTGTTATTTTCAAAGACAAATTATTTAGATCTGCATTAGTAAAAATTGAAAGAGGATGGAGGAAGAAGCGAATCGAGCGAATGAGCGAAGAAGTTTATGGCAAAATTCAAAATGCTATTTTATTAATATTGATATTGAAAAGAAACATGTGTGCCCTTATTGAAATGTCCTAAGGCCTTGGGCAGAGCCATAGGATTGCATTACAAGAAAATTACTTTGAACTAAAAATCACAAGAAAATCGACGGTCCCCCAATTCATAAGTGCTTCAGATGCAGGATAACGGCGCACAAGGATGATGATGTCCTCTCTAGCATTTTGAACGCCTTCAATAGCATTGACAAATGACTCTTCATGCCCCTAGAAAGGGGTTATTGCCTTCATTGAAGCTCAACCATTTGGATTCGATCAGATCCTGAATCACATGTCTCAGCGCCTTGCAGTTTTCCACTGAATGCCCAATTGCGCCTGCGTGAAAATCGCATGTGGCATTTGGGTCGTAGCCCCTCGGGAAAGGAGGTTCAATAGGTCTCATCGGGCGGGGGGAGATTAAGTTGTGACTGGTGAGGTGGTTGAACATGTCTGAGTAGGATACGGGAATTGGATCAAACGGTACATGTTTCCTTTCTGGATAGTTTGGTGGCCCGTGGATTCTACTTGTTTGGGTAGAGAAGCGCAGGGCTTGGGGACGGTTTTTGGAAGCGTAAGAGGCTTTCCCTGGTCCTGTTATGGAATTGGTTTCTCCTTCATCGTTTTCGGTTGAACCGTGAGTAATTTTCCCGTTTCTCATTCCGCTTTCTAACCTTTCCCCTATGGTGACCATGTCTGAGAAGTTAGAGGATACGCTCCCAATCAACCTGTCATAGAAGGGTGACTGCAAAGTGTCCCTGAACATAGATACCATCTCCTTTTCCAGTAAAGGTGGTGCCACCTGTGCTGCTAGTCCTCTCCAACGTTGGGCGTACTCCCTGAATGATTCATGGTTTCTTTTCACCATATTCTGCAACTGTGCCCTATCAGGAGCTATGTCGATGTTGTATTTATATTGCTTGAGGAAAGCATCGGCCAGGTCTTTCCAACATCAAATGTGGTTGCGTTCCAACTGCATGTACCATCTTGAGACTGCCCCAGCTAGACTGTCCTGGAAGTAGTGAATGAGCAGTTTATCATCATGTGCAAAGGCAGCCATTTTTCTACAATACATGGTCAGATGGCTAGCAGGACAGGTTACACCCATGTATTTATTAAAATCTGGCACCCTGAATTTGGGAGGAATGACCACATTAGGGACGAGACACAAGTCATAAGCGCCGGTTGCCCCAATATTGGATCCTTCAACTGCTCTCAACCTTTCCTCAAGCATTTGTAGTTTGTCTTTGGCTTGAGGGTTCTCCATAGAGTGATTGTGAGGGATCTCACTCATACCATAGTAAGGATGAATTACCGGAACTATGGCTGGGTTCACATTTGGGGTATGTGAATGAGTGGGATTCCTGAGGTTGGAACCCTGAGCTTGAGCGTCAACTATCGGCGGTGGAGGGCAGCCAAGTGGGAGTCTTTGTGGTGCGATGACGGGGTTCGGGTTTTGAACTTGTGGTGCCCCCGAATTACCATCGTGACCCGTCGGTGTAAGCTGTTGTTGGCCCACGACTCCTGAGGGACCGTCTTCTGGATTAGCATTGACTGTCGGAGGTTGTGGAAGTCTGTAAGGAGGCCATATGTAACATTGGTCATTTGGCCCAGTAGGGGGCATTGTATGCGGGATCCCGACTCCATTGGGAGGAGGAGGGTTGGTAACTTGATTTTCCGTGTTCCCAGCGGAGACATCTTCACTTGTGTCTTTGCCCCTCAAAGCTTGTAAAACCTTTAAGATTTCAACCATCTGTTCTTTCATCCCATCTATTTCTGCCCTAAGCTCTTGATTGCCTAGGTTCTGATGTGGATTGCCTTGACCTGGGTTATCTTGAGGCGGATTGTCCTGATTTTCTTCCATGTTTCTAGCCTGAGAACGAGTCCAATAGCGATGTTGACGCACCAGCTTGCTTTCTTTCTTTTTTTTTACTCTCTGTTGATAGGGTACATGATATGAGTATATGAATGGATGAAAATATGAGTGATGCATGGACAAGTGAATGAATGGGAACATGTATGTGTATGCTTAATGAAATGAATGCATGTAAGGACTTTTATCATTTTTTTTTGAAATAATGATTTTGTATGATGGATGAAGGAAGAATGATGTTACACGTGTTAAAAAAAGAAGTTTTTTTTTTTTTGGTGATTCAACTTTGAGAAAGCATTAACTATGTGTCTCATCATATACACGTAAAAAGGAAAAGGGGATAGATGATTTTTTTTTTATGGCTTGGTGATTTTTTTTTTTTAAAAAAAAAAAAAAAATCTGCGATGATGCATCGGGTAGGTGAATTGCCCTTGTGTCCTAAACAGGTGATGTCTTATACATAGGTCACGGTCTAGGGCTACTTGTGTGATCAATCTCTCAGGTGGCTCTAATCACTTCCTCACAAGGGTCTCCAGAGCTGAAATCTCCTTCGTGATATGACCCACAACGATAGCGAGCTACCTGGTGTGAGATACCACAAAAGAGCGTACTCTGGCTGAGACTTTCATGCGAGTCAGACAGATAAAATCCAGAATGACTGACACTAATCGTCTCCACTCGTCCTAGGTTTTTTAGACCCGGGTATAGGGCCCCGCTCGAGAGTGTGTGCAATAAACAAGTGTAATTGATGTGTGTGATATAAGCAACCTAAACTACCCGCGCTGCAAAAGAAATACAGATAATAGTGCAAAGGTTTTCTACCCTAAGGTTCAATAGAGCAAATGAATAGATAAATAAAATAGACATGCGAATAGAAGGGCTAAGGGTAAATAAAGTACTAAACTAACAAATATCTACACATTTAACTAAATTAGGCTTGACCCTCTTAAATAGTCCCCAGTGGAGTCGCCAGCTGTAGCGACCGAAAAATCCGGAGGAGGGATTCTTCGTTGCTTTTGAACAATGGAGCCGCCATCAATATTTATTTTTAGGAAAACATTGAAAAAACCTTTGTTTTTGGGTTCGGGGGTCGATTAAGTGCGGGGAAGGTACAAGCACCCCCGCAACATCCTAAAAAGGTTACCTTTTGATTTAATGTGTAAAAAAAAATTAGTTTAAAGAAAACACTTTAATTTACCCTTTTTTGTTATTTGCAAAAAAACGGAAAAAGAAGACTTAATAAAAATTTTAGTTTTTTGCGCTCGACGGGAGTGGGCCCCCGCTCCTACGTATCTCCGGGTGCGATGGAGAAATCAAAGCTACGTAGTTCTTGGGTAGAAAATATTTGTGTGTTGGTGTTTTTTAATTATTGAAAACTTTGCGAAAACGGGAGGCCGTTCATGGTGACCAAACAGATAAATCCAGAGTGGTCGTCACTAACGGCTTATTCGGAAAAGAAGGTATTTTATAGCGTTCAAACAAGCGAGGCCCAGAGTGACCGCTATAGACAACCTATTTTTTTTGCGCGAATTCGATTTTTTCGAAAGAAAGAAAAAAACGGTTCGGAAGCATCACGTTGTGGATAAAAGCGGAGTAAGTGATAAAAAGGGGGGTGCAAATAATAAAGGAGTTGTATTAAAAAGGGAGGTGTGAATAGCGTTTTGACGCTAGAAAAAAAAAGTGTCACCGGGGGTGCAAATAGCGTTTTGACGCTAAAAGAAAATGGTTGCCGGGGGTGCAAATAGCGTTTTGACGCTAAAAAAAACGATTGACGGGTTTATTACCCTTTTTACTATTCTACCCTAGAACACGTGGTTCTTGAAACGCTTTTCCTTAAAAAAAAACCTAGACTAAACAAGTGGTATTTTGAAAGCGGATTATGGAGAAAAATTCTTTTGTTGTTTTTTTTTGTTGTCATAGTTATTATTTAAATAAAAGGGGGCCTTTTTACTTTTTTTTTGAAAAAGATTTTTGTTATTATGTTATTTTTTTTTAGAAAAGAGTAGTGACACTAGTAACCATTTATTTTTAAAAAAAATATTTTTTAGTATTTGAAAAAAACTTTATTTAAATCCGAAAATTAGTAAAAAAAAAGGAATACATTTTTTAACACCTTTTTTTTTTAGGTTTATTTTTACTCCGAAAATTAGTAACCATTTATTAAAAAAAAACAACATTTTTTTTTTACTCTTTTTTTACTCCGAAAATTAGAATAATTTATAAAAAAAACACAACATTTATTCACTTTCTTTTTTAATCCGAAAAAAAAATTGCAATATCAAAACATCAATAATAACCACATATATATATCTATAAAAACAGCAACTTAAACTAAAAAAACAGCAATAATATGTTCAAAAAAAAAAAACCAATACTAATATTTATAAAAAAGTCAATAACTAATATTTATATAAAAAAAAGCAACTAATATATTTTTTTAAAAACGTGAACAACAATAATAACAATAAAAATGGCAATGATAATATGAACAAAATTACAATAACTAAAAAAAATACAAAAAAAAAGCAACAATATTATGAATTATTACATTTTGTACCTTGAACCAATCCAAGCTTTTTTTCTTCGAATCTCTCAATACAACAAAATTTTAAACTAAAAAAACTAAGAAGGAAGAAAAGAAGGGGAAGAAAATTTTTCTAAAAGAAACTCTAAAAAAATTTCTTTCTCTCTTTGAAATCCTAGTTTTTTTTTAGAAGATTTTTCCCCCTTTTTTTCTAAGAGTAATCCGTAGCCCCTTCTAAGATAAGGACCCCTATTTATACAAAAAAACTTGCTTCCTTCGTTTTCCTTCTTCATCCACTCTTGGATAGTGATGATGACTTTTTGATATGATGGAGGTTTGGGGGGAGTTGTTGAAGGGGAAAATAAAAGAAGACATGTGAGATGAGGGGAGATGATGGTCGAAGGTATGGGCATGGAGAAGAGAGTGCCATGTGTGAAGTGTGTGATAGGGAGAGGAATGGATGAGTGTGTGAAGAGAAAAGAAAATGAGTGTGTGAGAGGAGGGGAAGAAGTCGTAGGTATGGGGAGAGAGAGGAGGGAAGGGTTGAGTGTGGTGTTGTTTTAGGGTTGAGTGTGAGAGAGAGAGAGTGGAAGAGGAGTGAAGTGTGTGAAGTGATTGAAGTGGAAGGGGTTTGGTGAAGGGGAAGAAAAAAATAAAATGTGGGTGTGATAGAGAGGGGGAGAGCCGTAGGTGAGGGAGGAAAGAGAAAGGGAAAGAGTGAGGTTGAGTGTATTGGGAAGGGAAAAATGGGGAAGTGGGAAGTGTGGGGAAGTGGTATTGAGAGAAAAGAGGAGAGGTGGAGTGTGGAAGGGAGAAAAGTGGAGTTTGACCATGGGATAATAGGGGGTGGGGTCGAATATGGAGGGGTTTTGGGGGATGAATGTGGATGGAATTTTGGGTTAAGGGGGGATTGAATGTGGATGGCTTTTAGGGTAAAAGGGGGAAGTCGAATTAGGGTTAGGAGGAGGGGAATTAGGGTTTTGTGATGAGTTGGGTTATGGGTTGTGGGTTGGATATGGGTCATGGGTTGGGTGGAGGAGTGTGAGGGTGAATTGGGCTATGGTTTAGGAATTGGGTTGGGTTTTAGATGGCCCAATCCAATTGCACCTCCATTCTTTTTTTTTACAAACCCCCCTTATTTCCTCCTTAGCTTATTTTTTGTTTCTTTACTTCTAAATAATATTTTTTTGTGTTAAAAAAAACTTGTGACAAATAAAATAATGACTAAAATAAAATAATTATTTTCATCAAAAGTAAATAAAAATTTCTCATTTTGGTTAGGACAAAATTAGGGTATTACAAACACCTCTAGACACACCTTTCTCTCTCAAAGCCTACTGTGACTCTGACTGGGCCAGTGACCCAGATGACAGGCGCAGCACCTCTAGTTCCTGTTTGTCTTTTGGTCCCAATTTGGTGTCTTGGAGCTCCAAGAAACAGACTCTTGTGGCACGCTCCAGTGCAGAGGCCGAATACAAAGCAATGGAAAATGCAACAGCAGACCTCCTCTGGGTTCAATCACTCCTTGGAGAACTGCAAATCATCACTCAGGCACCTATGTTACTGTGTGACAACCTCAGTGCAGTCATGTTGTCTCACAATCCAGTGTTGCATGCTCGTACCAAGCATCTAGAGCTTGATATACACTTTGTGCGTGAAAAAGTGGCTGCCAAGCAACTCACAATTCAACATGTTCCTGGAATTCATCAACTTGCAGATGTCTTAACCAAGCCACTGCCTGCACAGTCTTTCAAAGACCTCAGATTCAAGCTCAAAGTGATGCCTTCATCAAGTCCTCCCTAGAGCTTGAAGGGGGAGTAATAGATATATGTAAAAGTCAAATAGTCAATATGAAAAGGTCAATTAGTCAATCTTTAGTACAGTCAGATTGTCAAAGCTGAGTCAGCTTGACACACAGTACATAAACTCAAAATGTAAATAGACTAAAAGCAATAAATTATTTTAACAGAATTCAGTTATGAATCTTGTAACAAACTCTGAGTTTTCTCTCTAGCACTCACTACTCATCCAAGTGTGCTTACAAAAAGCAATTGGCAAACCATTCCTCAAAATTGGCCTAAGAGCATAAGCAAACAAGTTGCTACCTGTAGAAAAACATTCATCTAATAGCACTAAGTCCAGCCACCAAATGGAATCTTTCACTGCCCAATTTAAATGTGAGAATCAGTAAACATATGCAACAAGTTACCATATCTATGAACAAGAATGGGCCGCCAGCTTGCCTCAAGATCATTGAGATACCCCCACCTCCATTTATACAAAAGAGCTAAATTAAACAATTCTAAAATTTTCACTCATAAACCTCCATTCCTCTTGGGCTTACACACATTGTCCCAAGCTACCCAACAAATACTACGCCCCTCACACCCCCCCCCCCCCAAGGAAATTCCTCTAAATTTGAATCATATTTTGCAACACTAATTTGGGAACCTTGTAAAAAGAAACACATACATAATGGGATGCTATTATAAAGAACAGGCTTAATGAGAGTAACTTTCCCTCCAGTCGACAATAAACGACCATTCCAAGTTGAGAGTCCCCTCCTAAGCATATTCAAGAAAGGTTGCCAAGTATTTTTCCTCCTAGGATTCGCTCCCACGGGAATACCGAGAAACTTGAAGGGAACGGAAGCTGTGGTACAACCCAAAAAAAAAAAGAAGTTGCAACCTCTAAAAAAATCCTCTTTAAGATAAATCCCGTAAAAATGGCTCTTAATGAAGTTAACCTTAAAACTCGAAACAGGCTCAAAACTTCTGAAAATAGGCTTAATGCTCCATAAATTAACCCAATTCCCTTGCCTACCAGAATAATATTATCCACAAATTGAAGCAAAGTGAAACTTAAGTTTTGAGTTATCTAAAGCCCTTGAAGCTACCATCAGTGACCGCCTTCTGCATAGGCCCTCAGCCACCATAAGAAAAAGAAATGGACACAAAAGATCGCCTTGTTTTAAGTCCTTCTGCATCAAAAATCCTCAGTAGGACTATCGTTAACTAGAACTGACACAGAAAATTTGTATAACCAGACCCAGATCCATCTAGTTCACACCCTCCCAAAACCCATTTGAACCATTATAATAGGAAATCGAGTCATATGCCTTTTCGAAATCCACCTTATCCATGTTGATATTTTTGATTGTGTCGAACCGCCAGCTTCCTTATCCATGTTGATATTTTTAATTGTGTGAAATTTGCAAGCCATATTTTTATGCCATTGATACGTAAAAAATGCAATTACATAGCAATAGTCACTAGTGCAGAAAAGACATTTAGCATCGGTTGTTTTGGACATTTAGCATCGGTTATCCGACGATGCTAAATCCCCCGATGCTAAAAGTGGGACATTTAGCATCGGTTAAATAACCGAAGCTAAATGTCACTTTTAACATCGGGTTGTCATATAACTGATGCTAAATGTCCATTTCATCACTGTTTTTGCTGTCTGAAAAATGACTTTTAGCATCGGGTGTTTGAAACAACTGATGCTAAATATCCTGAAAATGACATTTAGCATCGATTATTTGAAACAACCGATGCTAAATGTCTTGGAAATGACTTTTAGCATCGGTTATTTGAAACAACCGATGCTAAATGTCATTTTTCAGAAAAAAAATGGTTCTCAATTCACATCTTACCACATAGATCATTTAAAACAATAGCAGGTTTTTTCATCTTTGTATATGGCTATCATCATCATCATCATCATCATGCTAAAGTCTGCATCTTGAGATCATGTTCTAAGTAATGGATATATACACACTAACATAAATCACTATGCACGAAAAAATTAACATGGACCTAACGAAAAGACACCATACCACACATGAAGAAAGTAAATAACAAAACCAATAATATAATACATCATTTTTGTTAATCATGCCCGAGGATTGTACTGTAGCATTAGAAAATACCAAAGAGTTTCTTTGGAGCTGTTCCAGTTGCCCTGTACTTTGCAGCTGCCTCCTCTGCCTTCAGGAAATCTTCTCCTTTCTTTGCCTCAATTATTGCTCTCTTTTCTTCAGCTTCTTTGTGGACCTTAGCTATTTTGTTTTTCAATTTCTTTGCATATTCTGCCGTTTTCTTCTCAAGTATTTCCTACAGTCAAAATTAAACACATTCATTATGTTTGAAAATTGGAAAATTTATTAATATCACTAGTGGAAAATCAGGAAAAGAATTAGACATTTAAAGTCAGGCGCTCAGATGCCTGACTTTATATGTTGACGCGGTGGCAAACTTGTAATTAAGAGGCAAATCTCGCAAGTTTTAAAGTCAAGCGAATACACGTCTGACATCTAAAGTGAAAAAATAGGAAAAAAATTAGACTTTTAAAGTCATGCTCTCAGACGCGTGACTACATAAATAGACACGGTGGCAAACTTGTAATTAAGAGGTAAAGTTTTAAAGTCAAGCGATTACACGCCTGACTTCTAAAGTACTAACAGTGTTGAAGCCTCTCCTATCTCTTCGCGAACCCTTCACTCTCCCTTCACTCTCAGAACACATTTTCCTCACGTACGCCTCTCCTTTACCTCACGCTCACTCCCTCTCCTCTTCCTCACGTACGCCTTTCCTCACGCTCACCACCACATTTTCGTCACCCTCTCTGTCATCCTCCCTCACCATCGTCCTTTCCTCACGCTCACCACCACATTTTCGTCACCCTCTTTGTCTCCTCATGGCACGTTCATGGACGTTTTCCGATCAACTCCGAGCACCATTTGAATATCCAAAGTCAGCCTTGTGTTTGTATCTTCTTCCTCTTCAGGAATCATGACCATTTCGTAGCTATGAGGGAACATCAGAGTAGATCCAGAAACCCTTGACCGCCACCTTCCCCCTCATTTTCCGACCACCATAGACGTCCAATCAAAAAACGAGTTTGATATTTGGTATCCCCTAAGCGTCCGCATGAAAACCCCTCAAGAAATTTGAAGTTCGGAGAACTCTCAACCGGAGCTCCGCCGTGCCGGAAATCGCACCACCACTGTAGTGTGTATGGCGTTTTTGTCAATCTGTCCTATTTGATTACATTAATACCATTTAGTTGGTGCTGATTTCAATGCCATTTTTGCAGGTTGTTGTTTGCCTAATGATTCGAAAAACAGTTTCGCTAATGAATTATGTTCAGGTAAGTAAAAAAATACACCTTTCTAATACTGGTACAATTGTGTATTGCTTATACAATTTGATATCTACAAATTTATGGATACAATAAAGCTTGACCGACTATTAGTTCCTTTTGTTTATGTCACCTTTTCACAACTATTACTGTGTATGTTACATAGTATCCTTTGAAATATTTCATTCATGATTCAACATCCTTTTTTCAGGTCCATCAGAATGTTTTTCGCCAATTGGTTGACTTGATAGGAATCACATCCATTATGGAGATGAACTTTTACCTTTCCATTAGTAATTATAACAACATCGATACTTGCTGATAGGTCAGAATGAATTCTGAAATAAGTTCATTGGACAGGTTTTGGTTCGATTAGTAGGCGCTGATGACCATGTGTATCCCAATTTTATAGATGTCATGCAATGGTTGGCTGAGAGCAACCTGCTTGAGATGATTGTTGATAAATTAAGTCCATCAGTAAGTTAACCATCTATCCAGATTTATGTTTGAGCCAGGTTTTACTCATTAGCTATATGATGCATATGAACTTAACTGTATTATGTTCAGACATGTTTAATGAGCTCACTGGGAAGTCACACACTTTAATTTTGGTTTTTCTATCCTACCACTTTACTTTGATCAGACAAATGATTGCCACTGGTTTGTGAATTTGTCCAAGAAATTCAGTTTTCTGTTTCATAAAGGAATGATTAATGAGAACCCCAATATAATGACTCGGTTTTTATTCAAGAGTTTGATTTAGTGCCTTGGTTTTTGCTGCAAATTATCTGACAATTATTTTCTCTACCATATAAATCAGTGTCCTCCTGAAGTTCATGCCAATGCAGCTGAAACATTATGTACAATAACACAGAATGCTTCATCTACTTTAGCAATTAAACTATCAAACCCAAGGTTTGCATTGCAAGGCTTTATGTTTTTTCTTTTGGTATGTACCTGTGAAATAATTGTTATATTTTCTTTTCTAAACTTGCAGTTTTGTCACAAAAATTCTGGGTCATGTGTTGGACGGTTCACAATCAAAGTCTACACTTGTGAACTCACTTTCAGTATGCATTTCTTTGTTAGATCCCAAAAGATCTACTTTATCATCTCCCCTTTTTCAATCATTCCGAAGTCAATACATGTATGAGCCACCTATTCCTGTAAACCCAGAGACTATTGGTGCAATGCTCTCTAAACTTAGTAAGTTCAATTCATATTTTCTTTTTGAGGATGATTTTTCACTTTATGTTTTGTTTGGTACAAAATCTGTCCATTTTTGTTGTCCATATCACATCATCGGTGTTTTTTTTTCTCTGCAGGTGAATTGCTAATGCTTTTAAATGTATCATCCGATGAAAAAGTCTTGCCTACAACATATGGAGAATTGAGACCTCCACTTGGGAAGCAGAGACTAAAGGTTAGTTGATATTGTTTTCTTTTCTCCGTGGGGAGTTGCTATGGTACCCACCTCGTGTAGGACGTGTTGTCTAACATTTGTTGGTATATCATAAATGTTTGCAAATTCAGTTAATATTGTTAGACGATAAGAAAATATCTCAGACTATTTTGATATTTCCTAATTGAGTAATAAGTTTATATTGGATGTACCATTTGTTATCCTCTGTTTTATATTAATATGGACTGCTATGCAGCCTCTGTTTTTTTATTAGCAAAGATATATTTTATTATAGGGGTATTAGGGGAACCCCAACCCTCACAATAAGAGTGTGCAGGATCCCAAAAAGGGACCTCACCCCTAAGCACCCACCCAAGAATGTTTTTTGTTGTTCTTGTTGTTACTATTATATTGTGATTTGTGAAAATGTCCCCAACAAAATAAGTGTATGTAGTATGTACCGAAAATTTTAGTTAGTACTCATAAAACAAGCCAAGATTACTTAAAAATGTTAGCTTGGAAAATGAATTCCTGCCTTCATTCATTCACAATCAGTGGTATATACAAGTTGATATAAGCTGATAGTAGACCTAACTAACCAACAGAATGCTAACTAATCTAACTGCTAATAAACCATAAATAAGTTCTTACCTCCAGCCTTCTCAATTCAGCCTCCTTAGCAGCTTTCTTACTGTTCTCCCATGCTAAAATGGATGAAATCTTTCTATGAGCTCTGTCATCAAGTTCATTAGAATTAGTAAGCAAAAGCGTGTTGAATAACACTACAACAACAAAAAAACTCCCAAATAAAACACTATGAATATTTGATTAATTCCCTTAGTTAATGAAAGTTGTAACAATTTGACAAAACTGAATCCATATAGTTAAATAGGTGGTCCAAACTCTTACTTGTTATCTGCTTACTTTTCACTTTCTTCCCATGCTTTGATTAGTGACAGCCTTTTCTCAGTTGAAACTCTTTCAAGCACAGCATCTGAAGAAGAATGAGATGGCGTAACACAACATGTAATGTGAGCATATCATAAAGTCTATATATAAAGAGAAACTCAGTGTCATAATGACAAAGGACATACCTCGGTTGACAGACCCCTCAGCTGGTTTCTCTTCAACAGCTTCTGGTGTCTCTAACAGTAACCAAATTAGTAAAATAATTTCCTTTATGTATACTATTAGTTTTCTTAAGAAACAAAAGGGAGACAATAAGAGTGAAGTGTAAGTAATTAGCTATAAGGAGTAGTTAAATCAACTTGAGCGCTTATGCCAGGCAAACAAAACATGCAATAAAATACCAATTAAGTCACTGGCTTAAAAATATCCACTACCTTGTTGGTAGTGGATATTGCATACTTTGAAGAATTAGGATCATTCTGAGCCAACTCTTTCGACCCATCATGCAGTACATGTTTAAACACGTCAATTGCGAACTAAGGATTACAGTTTTCTCAGCTAGCTCTATTAAACTTGACTCACAAGATTATTATTTTTTTCAATATGAATAGTGGACACCGAACTCAATCTATTTTCAAGAGAAAAAAAAACAACACACCCTTTCAGGTGTTGCGTACTTTTATTGTCTGATACACATTAGCATGAATGACTGGTATGTAGCTTCTTAGCTCAGCCTCATCAAAGCCAGTTTGAAACAAAAGTTTTATCTGCAGATTGTAAACAAACAAATAAATGTCAATAATCTAGCAATCACAAGCTATCCTAGAAAGTTGAGAAAATGCAATTTCTTGCCTGCTTAAAGATTGTTGACTTCCCTGACTCTCCGGCACCTGAAAAGCAGAGACATTGACACATTTATTTAAATAACTATAGGAAAAACCAGACTATAATAGACTCTAGCATGTATGGTTCCTTCAAACTCGGGGAGTAAAGCCACTTATGCAATGTAAAACTTCAAGAACTTCTATATATCGGTAAAAGTTGATGAGGTTTAATTTAGAAAAGATACATGTAAAGTATACAACTAAGATGAAAAGGAAAAACTCACCTAGTAGTAGAAGTTTCTGAATATGCTTTTCAGCCTTTGTTTCCAACTCTATTCTTCTTTCAATTTCTGCCGCCTGCAAAACCATGCCAGATACATCAAATTAAAGCCCAAATAACAACATATGATTATCTGTAACTTAACAAGTATGCAATATGTAGAGCACAAGAGACCTGTGCATATTATCTGTTACAAAAGACAGTATAGAAGATGAACTAGTCAAGCCCACCAGAAATCAGTGTTTTAGTGCCCTTCTCTAATGCCTACATGAATCAATGGGCTATAAGTTCACCTATCAAATTCAAGAGAACTAGGGCAGTTCCAGGAGCAAACAAACACAAGCTTATTGCTCCCTTCCTAAAGAAATATATTAAGCCCGTATGACAGGTTCTTAATCCACAGAATAGAAGGGCGGAATAATATAAAAAATAAAGCTGAATAGCAGAAGCAGTTGAACCGCAATCTGCATTGATGCTTTAGCCAAAATAGTTTCCTCACCAGATCCAAAGTTTAGGATTATTCTAAGCAACGGCGACAACGAGAAACCAACAACACAGCGAGCAACTTAGGGTTTCGAAAATTTCTTTTCAGCGTTCTTCTCCTTTCTTTTCAACTGAAGGCGATGGCGAGCAAGGGGACAACGAGCGAACAACGACGACGGCAATCCAACAGATCCAAAATCCTAACCATTCGAAGATGAACATTTAGGGTTTCGAGTGAGCAAGCGACGACGACGGCGAGCAAGGCGATGGCGACGACGAGCAAGGCGATGGCGACGACGAGCAAGGCGACGGCGACGACGAGCAAGGCAACGGCGACGACGAGCAAGGCAACGGCGATGGCGACGACGAGCAAAGCAACAACGACGGTTCACTTAGGGTTTCAAGCAAAAGAAAACGAAAATGAAGGTCAGTGATTTTTGCTTACTGCTTTGAAGACGCAAACAAGAAGAACGAAAATGAAAATAGTGATTTCGGAGATGCCGACTGCTTTGATGACGAAAAGATGCTGCTTTGAAGATTTCTCTGAAGACGAAAACGAAGTGATTTCTGGACAGAAGCTTGAAGATTCTGAACAATGTTTCTAAGATTTCTGAACAGTGAGCGAATATCGTTTCAATGATAAGTTTGTGACAGACCCTTCGAAAATGGAACGCCTATATTGTTACAGTGAGGAAGAGAGGAGCATCGCTTGTGTGAGGAATAGAAGAGGTTTCGCGTAAGGGAGAAGGGTTTGTGTGAGGAAGAGAAGAGGTTTCGCGTAAACGGGTTGTGTTTTGTGCGAGAAATTAAAATTGGGTTTCTACTTTTAGCATCGGGTCTTTTAACAGCCGATGCTAAATGTACTTGCTTTGGACATTTAGCATCGGTTGTTAAAATATCCGATGTCAAATGTCCAATTTATGTACATTTAGCATCGGCTGTTAAAAGAACCGATGCTAAAAGTCTAACGTGAACTTAAACTTTTGCTCGTAATTTCAAAAATGCCACCGATTACACATTTAGCATCGGTTGTTCAAACAACCGATGATAAATGGTGCTTTCTAAAGTCAATTTTGCACTAGTGAGTGCACAATCCACAATTAGGAAAAAAGAAGCCAGTAATGAGTAATGACATCTACACATTTATTTTTCAATATTGCACAATCCAGACTTGTGAAGAAACAACATGTTATAATTATTGGTTACTATGCTTCATTTTTTGTTTGTAATTGTTATAGGCACCAGTTAGAAACTGTTGGTTAGGGCAAAAAAATTACCCAGACTACTGCTGAAACTCCACCTAAAATTAAACAAACATACAATTTACAACATGTTAACTAATAGATAATGGTTAGTTAAATCATTGACAGCATATTAACTTTGGTTGAAAGGTTTGTTTTTAGCAATATTAACTATGTTAACTCAATAGCTTAAAAAAACTATGCTAACTCAAGATTTTGATTTTTTTCCTTACCAAAAGCATGTTTTTTTCATAATGTTTTATTCAAAGTTTAAATAAATAGCACATAATTTTCCCACATTGCAGTTGTAAAAACAAAAATAGTGTGAAAAACTTTACTACTAGAAAAAACTGAAATAAAGACGGACAAATTCTGTCTCTAATATTGTTATTTTCCGTCTCTAAAAGCATTAGAGATAAAACTAGAGACGGAATTGTATTCGTCGTTGAATGTGTGACCACAAAACTGTTAGGGACGGAAATTTGTATCCGTCTCTAATTAGAGCCAGACTATGAAGCCCAGATACAAGATACGATACCGGATACGACACGATACGGCGATAAGTGAAAATTTTGAAAATCAAGATACGACACGGCTGGGATACTTTAATAAAAAATTAAATTAAAAGTTAAATATATAAAAACATAACAGAAAAAAGAAAATAGAATAGAAACATAAAAAGAAAAAAACAAAGATGAAAAACTGAAATATTGCATTTAATAGATATGAAAAAAAACCTGCCCAAATAGATAAAAAAATCACAAAGAAAATATATGGATGAAATGAAGAGTACAATAGACACACTTATGTATGAGTGACTAGTCATAAAAAGTAAGGGTGGACAAATAACTGAGACCACCCGAAATAGTATAATTATAATCTGAATAGTCAGTGGCAGGAATAGATGAATTTTTATATATAGAGTAAGATATTCATATTAGTACGTAGTTGCTCAATAAAACATAAGCATATCATTAGTCAATATATGATCATCACATTGTAAGGATAAATACTTGTGATCATATTAAGTAGAGATAGTTACATATATTTATCCCACCATATCACAATGTATTATTTCTTCTATTAGTGTATTACGAAAAAACATATAATTTTGTCTTTTAGTTATTGAGGTATTAAAGTGTATCATATATGAGTGACAATCATGTGCTTAGTTGGTAAGAGGTATCGAAAAAGTATCTGAGAAGTATCCTTAGTTGGTACGAAGTATCAAAGATGTATCTGAAAAGTATCGAGTCAAATATTTTTTAAAAAGAATTAAAAAAATATTGGATACTCTTTGGGTACGTATCGGGAAGTATCAAATGCATGTCGATATCAGATACGTATCCGATACGGGTACATCTCTATTTTTGGAACATCGGGGCTTCATAGATGAATTTCGTCACTAATTTAGTAAATTTCGTCACTACAAAAGAACAATCAAAAGGAAATTTCGTCTCTAACAGAGACAAAATGTTCCCATCTCTAAAATAATTTATCCGTCTCTAATAGAGACGGACTACGAATTTGGTCCACAAAGTTGATACAAGGTCTAATATAAATTTCGGTCTCTAAAATTTTAATTTTATAAAAAAATTATTCTAATACCTACGACAATCAAGTGTATCTTCTTTCCTGAAAAATACAAAACAACATTTTTCAAAGTCTAATATCTTCATATCAAACCATTATTTTCCAAAATACAAAAGCCATTCAAAATTTTAGATTGAAACTGAAACAACTAACGAGAATTGTCATATTTACAATAAACACTAATGCCACTAATTTCTTACTTCAACCAAAACGGAAAAGACTAACCAAAAGAGAAACAACAACTAATGAGAAATGTCATAATTACAATAAAGGCATGTTATTTTGTTTTTTCGTAATGCAATAAAACAGAAGGCTTCAAACAACTGTTTGGCAATCAAGTATGTATGAAGATTTATACTATATCAAAACAGCATAAAATATAATTATTTACAGCTTGTAATACATAAAATAAACAACACAAGGAAAGGCTTATCAAGGAAAAAAAACAACACAAGGAAAGCTTGATCATCTGACCTTTCACCACCAACCACACAAACAGCACAAGTTCATGTAGGTGTATTTTCGTTCTCATAATATTGAACCTAGCAGTTGTTATAAAAGTAAATTTCAGACATTCGATTCCAAGATCCACGTCCATTAGAGTGTAGCATAAGAAAAAGAAATAAGGCAAAATTACAATATCAAACTTACATTTACACCAGCAAGTTTAGAGTTCTTCTTCATCTCCTCACCAAACTTGTCCTTCCAATGCAACCAATGTAACTTGTGACCCCAAGTGTTTGAAGTAACCACTATTAGAGGCAAAGAAAAAACTATTAGCTATTTTCACCCCAGCTACTTCAGAATCAACCCACAATCTATAAAACAAGGTACATACCTCTTGATTGAATTCTGATGGTGCTTCAGCAATGGTCACCGCGACGCCGATAGTTTTGTTCGCAGTGTTGTAGTGATGGTGGTGCATGCTGATGGTGCTGTTACACTGCCTCTGCCTTGTCGAATCACCACCGTGAGTTGGTTGTTCTTGCTTTGATTTTTTCACCATAAAAAAAAGTTTGCTGCTACTTTGAAATCAACACTGTGTTTGAAACTGGGAGTTTCTTTTAACTCGTCAAAAGGTATGTTGGCAACATTGTTACATGAATTTTGAAACACAATATATGATTGAAGTGGGTTGAAATTGTTTCTGTTGTTGTGTAGTCAATTATCCTTCAATTTGCCGCACGCATGAAGATAGAAAATTAGGGAGAGGCGTGAAAAATAGATCGTCAGATTCATGAATAGGATCATTATTTTCCATGATTTTAGGCATGATTCGTCACGGGAACAATATCATCATTATTAGCATTCAACTACACGTTTTTTTAAACTGTGGTCAGCACACTACTTATGTGGATGCCACGTATTTTTTTTTATAAGAAATATTAGTGGGGGTGGGGTGGGGGAATATTAGTTTCCGGGGTTTAAACCCGGGACCTCCTTCCTGCACTCTTGTGGTGCACTCCTTCGGGATGGATGCCACGTATTTAATTGGTTATTACATAGATTTTTTGGCTGATATACATGTCATCCTACATGGACCGTCTATGTGGACAGTTCGTGGTTTAATATAATTATGATATGATTATGATTAATTGAAAAATTTTTTTAATGAATTTGTTATAATGGAAAAAAATATAGCAAGCAAAAGACCGAAAGATGACAATTTTGTTGCCTCAAAAAACAAAAGAAAGGCAACAACTTTTTGTCAATTAGACTATGCATTGAATTTTGTTTCCGAGACAAATTATGTATTATATTTAATTATTTAGTAGGTAATGTGAAAATTATTATGGGTATATCCATGTTCAAATGAGTTTCATTACATATTTTTTTAGTATTTAACAAGGACGAAGTCCTAAAATAAAATAGAAATTAGAAACTAACGTGAAACAAGTTTGAGAATAGAGTATATACTTTTTAGGGCCGAAGGCAAACAAAAAATGAGATAATTATAAGACTCAATTTCTTACAAAAAAGAATATATTCTCATTATTGTTCTATCAAAAAGAAAAATATTTTTAGTATTTTTAAACTATACTATGCGATTAGAAGACATTATTTTCAAGATTTGATTTGGTTTTGTAAGTTGACAAATGGAAGTGAGGACAAATAAAAGAATATTTAATATAAAATTGTAAAATTACCTATGTGACAAAATCATGTATAACTTTTAATTTATAATTTTTTTTTATTAATTTAAATATATAATTTTAAATATAAATATCTTCATCTCTACTTTTATTTTAATGTTTTTTTATATTCTCTTGAATTGAGTTTGGTATATTTTAACTTTTTTTTTGAAACATGTATATTTTAACTTTAGTTAGTCATTATAAATTATTATTAATTTACTATGTTTATTCCCTATTTTAAGTTTTTCTATACTTTTAAATTTTTGTATTATATATAATTAAAAAACTATTCTTGTTAAAAAACTATCATTTTAAAATTAAATTTATTAGTTTAAATAATTTTTATATTTTTCGATTTATAAAATTGAAATACTAATAAAAGTATAAAAATATTTAACAAGATTTAAAAACTTAATATAAAATTGAAAAATGTTTAATATCATTTATAGTAATAAAATTAATTTTAAAATAATATATATTATTTTAACATGGGCAATTTTGTTATTTTATATTATAGAAAAAATATTTAAAAAATTAAGTTAAACATAATATAAGAACTAATAATAGTAAATAAATAATAAAACCTATTAAAGTAATTATGTCAAATCTAATCTAATATCTATTTATAGAAACAAACCTCCTACGAAATTACCAATTTGGAACTCTTATTAACAAAACACATATCTAATTTAAAAGTAAAAATGACATTACTCTCTCTTTATTTCTTTTTCTTCTTACACTCTCGCTTACTTTTTTTTCTCTTTCTTTTTACACTTTCTTTCCTTCTTTTCACTTTTCTCTTACACTCTCTTTCTTCCTTTTTTCCTTTTATTTTTCCTATAAACAATTCTTCTTTTTCTCTTATCACTTCACTTTAGTTTTTTTAACTAAATTTCTAAATTTATACAAACACTACTCTACTAAAATTACCTATAAAAATGAAAATGATAAATGAGGCACAGTAAAAAACAAAAAAAACTATCACCTTTTTGGAAAAAGTTATCACCTTAAAATTTTAATTTTTGTCACCAAAATATGTTTACACTGTTATTGAAAATCTATTATCACCTCTTATTGATAATCTACTACCTATCTTTTATTATCTACTATAATCTACTAATCAACTAAAATAAACAATTGAAACTACGAGATAACTGTAATGATATATAAAAAAACACGGGAGATCATATCTATTTATACAAACAAACCTCCTATGAAATTACCAATTTGGACCTCTTATTAACAAGACACATATCTAATTTAAAGGTAAAAATGACATTACTCTCTCTTTCTTTCTTTTTCTTCTTACACGCTCCCTTAATTTTTTTCTCTTTCTTCTTACACTCTCTTTTCCAGTGTTTTAAAACTCGGCTCGGTCGGACCGGTCGAACCGGGAACCGGCACCATGACCGGCTCGAGCCGCAAGTTAGATCGGATATGCAGTGGCTCGGTGGAATTCGTCTAACTCGGCCGGCTTTTTCCGAAAAACCAGCTCGCATGGTTCTTTGTATATATTATAAATTGAATGAAGTTATTAAAATAATAGTAAAAACAAAACCTTGGGCAGTGTGGTTTTTTGATCAGTGAACCTTCTGCAGAGTCTGATTAGATAGAGATGAGAGATGTGTTGGAAAAAAAAAGCTTCGATTAGTGTGTAGAATTTTTGAGAAATGTGAGAAGTCACGCAGTGTAGAATACTGTTGTAAATAGAGTGAACATTGTAATTATATTTTAGTCCGGCCCATTAGACAGGCCCGTTAGGTTTATGTTGTAGCCTATTTAAACAGATTATCATTTGTACTCTATACAGATTTCTAATAACATTTTCAGATTACTTTTCTCTACATGGTATCACGAGCTCTCGATTTTGGGAGTCTCGCTTCCGCACAAAAACCCTAGCCGTCAAGGCATTTTTTTTCTCTCTGCCTTTAGAGCAGTCCCCTTCAGCCTTTAGAGCTGTCCATTCCCTTCGTCACTGTACCCTAGCAGCCCCCCTTCGTTACTGTAGCAGCCCCTTCGTTACTGTTCACTGCCTCTCATAAAACCCCACTACCCACCACAGCACTTGAATCGCCGACCCCACCATCAGAATCGCCTCCTCAAAACCGGCCTTTCTGTCAAAAAACCGCCGCCATCAGCCACCGGACGCGTGATAACTCATATTTATATGAGTTATTTATACGTATTCAAAGTTAAATCATGCAAGTTCTCTGGCAATAGTAGGTTGTTTCTATTAAGTTTCTGTTATTTTATTGCTTTTAGTTAGAAAGGGGCTAAATTACAAGTTCTAGGCATTTTGGTGCCAATTGGCGCCTTTGTGAGCGTTTTGATGCTTCTTGTGTTTGTGCAGTAATCCAAACGTGGCAGCGTCTCTCATCACGTCTAAAGAAGGACAGCAGAGCAAGAAAATAATATATATCATTTTGGCGCGCATGTAATGATGACCAGAGATCTGGAAATGAAGAAGATCTTCTCTTTCTTCAACGCTGACACGGCTTACGCACTGTAGCAGTGCGGTGTCACTTCAGGGCAGAGTCAACTCACAAGCAAGCTTGGAAGGTGGGGGAATGACATCAGCAGCATGTGACCTCTTTTGACCATGGATATTCTCTCTCTATAAAAAGGCAAGGGGTGCACCTAGCGGAATACACACGACTCCATTCATCATCCACCTTCCCCCATTTTTCAGAGATAATTTTCCTGAGAGAAGTTCTGGACACAGACTTCTTCATTTTTAATTCTCTCAAGGCCCCAATTTACATATCCATTCGCAACCACTACTGGAAAGCTCAGACGTTGTAACGTCTTTACAGCGTGCATGAAGGAAGGCCACTTAGGCGTATCTTTTGCGTTTAGTCTCCTTTTCTCTATGTACGGTATTTGGATTTTAACTCCTCTTATTTCTGTAAGGATGCTCAGCATGAGCTAAACTATTTGTAGTTGGGTTGTTGTTTTGCATGTAATGAACCTCTAGTTTAATGTTATGAAGTATTGATGTTTACGCGTTTTAAATCTTTGCATGTTAATATTTCCAAACTTGTTTTGAACTGATCACTTAAAATAAGTAGATTCATAGGTACAGACATGGTCTATGAAAAGAACTCAAAGATTTATGTGAATGAAAAGGTGCACTAAAGACATTTAGGCATTTTTATCTAAGTCTAGACATAGAACAGATAATAGTTCATAGGACATTGCTGTGGGTACTTAAAATACAGGAGTAGGCCTACTTAGAACCTAGACATAGGAATTCTAGTACTTGAAGCTCTGACGTTTTGTGACTGAAAAGCACAGCTCTTTTGCAACAGCGTTCAAACGTTATAACGTCTATACAACGTAGCATTTGTACGTATTAACGTGTAAACGTTATAACGTCTGACTAGAGGAGATTTACTTGCATGCAGCAATCCAACTCATACTCTTCCATATTCACACCCACTTCTCATTTACTTGCTTTATTTACGTTCTTAGTCTTAATATCAACTTTAGTGTCGATTTGCTACTTGTTTCACTTGTGTTTTAAAGACTTGAACTCTGAAAGTTAATCAATCCTCGTGGGAACGATCTCTTACTTTTATCCACTTTATTACTTGTACGACGTGTATACTTGCACTGACATTGCGACTATAGAACACACACGATCGCGAACAAGTTTTTGGCGCCGTTGCCGGGGATCTGTATTTAACTTTTATTGTTCAACAAGAATTAAAACACTAGGTGAAAGAATTCTGCTGTGTTGTTTGTTGTTTCTGTATGTGAACAGGTAAACGTTACAGCGCATGCTTAGTTCCAGTTCAAGCTCTAGTTCAACAGAACCAGGGAGTGGATCTGAACCTGAATTCTACCCAGAGCCTGAAAGAACCTTCAGGCGACTAAGGAGACAACAAAGGCTAAGAAGGCAGCAACAACAACAGCAAGTTCAGCCACCAATCATGTCTGAACATGGTACTGGTGGTAGAAGCTCTAGAGGTGGACGTACTCCAAGAGGAGGAAGGCACTCTGATGCTGGAGGACGTGGTCGTGGACCACAAACTCATACAGAAACCTATGTTGATGATGAACACTGGCAGAGACAGCAACTCATCAATGCAGGGCCACAAGACATGGTCAATGACAGGGACAGGCCTATGCGTGATTATGCCGTGCTCAATCCTGCACATTTACAAACAGGCATTGCAAGACCACCTATTCATACTGGTCACTTTGAATTCAAGCCAATGATGTTCCAAATGTTGCAGACTGCAGGGCAATTTGGGGGTTTCCCTCAAGAAGATCCTTATGCACATCTAAGGCAATTTTTGGATGTGTGTAGCAACTTTGTCATCCCTGGAGTCTCAGAAGATGCCTTCCAACTGAAGCTATTTCCATATTCTCTTAAGGACAAGGCCAAGAATTGGTTGAACTCCTTAGAGCCAAATTCAATTCATACTTGGGATGAGCTAGCTGAGAAATTTCTTGGAAAATACTTCCCTCCCAACAAAAATGCCAAGTTAAGAAATGACATCACTTCCTTCAAACAAAGAGAAGGGGAATCATTATTTGAGGCTTGGGAAAGATGGAAGGAATTACTAAGAATGTGCCCACACCATGGCATTCCCGTAGTTATTCAAATGGAGACTTTTTATAATGGTCTAGATCAACCTACCAGGCTTATACTTGATGCTTCATCAGGCGGTGTCATATTAAACATGTCTTTCTCTGAGGCATGCAGACTTATTGAAGACATAGCCACTCACAATGCCCATTGGCCTTCTGATAGATTCACTCCTGGAAAGAAGGCTGGTGTCCATGAGATAAGTGAAGTAACTGCCCTTTCTGCTCAGGTTGCTTCTCTGACCAACATGATTAAGAACTTGAGCACTCCAAACGTGGCCACGTCTGAACCACAGACTGCTGCAGCTATTGAGCCAACACCATCTGGGGGAGTAGTGTGTGTATATTGTGAAGGAGGGCATGTCTACGAAGAGTGTCCTCATAACCCCCAGTCTGTAAACTTTGTATCACATAACAAAGGTAACAGTCCCTTCTCCAACTTGTACAATTCAAATTGGAGAAATCATCCAAATTTTAGTTGGAAGAACAACAATTCTTTGAATGCTAGCAATGCTGCTCCTGCAATACCCCCAGGATTTCCCCCTCAACAACAAAAGCAGTATACGCAGAATAACAACAACAACAATTTGGAAGCCTTGATGAAAACTTTCATAAGTGATTGTAGGGCAACCTTACAGACCCATGAGTCTTCAATCAAAACTTTGGAGAACCAAATTGGACAGATAGCCTCAGCTCTCACTCAAAGACAGAATGGATCTCTTCCATCCACAACTGAAACACCATCTTCATCCAAGTCAAATGATAAAGATGTGGCGAATGCACAGGTAAATGCTATCTCATTAAGAAGTGGTACTGAGTATCCAGAACCATCTATGCCTAAGGAATCTGAGGTGCCAGATAAGGAAAAAGAGAAAAACAAAGGTGGAGAAAAAGAGAAGAATATTCCAGACATTGTGATGTCTAAGACAGACGTTACAACGTCTAGTTCTGAACCAGGAATCAAGACTGTTCCTAAGCTTGTACCCGAATATCCTCCTCCACCCTACCCTCAAAGACTCAAGAAAGCTCATGAAGACAAGCAATTCAGCAGGTTCATGGAGATGCTAAAACAGCTGCACATAAACCTTCCCTTGGTTGAAGCTCTACAACAGATGCCAAACTATGCCAAGTTCCTAAAGGATATCATCACCAAAAGAAGAAGGCTAGGGGAGTTTGAAACTATTGCTTTAACTGAAGAATGTAGCTTAATCATGCAGAATAAACTCCCTAGAAAACTGAAAGATCCTGGCAGTTTTACTATACCATGCTCCATTGGAGATTTTTACCTTGGCAAAGCTTTATGTGACTTGGGGGCAAGTATTAACTTGATGCCCAAGTCCATTTATGAAAAACTCGGTATAGGAACTGCCAGACCTACTTCTTTAAGTCTTACATTAGCTGATAAAAGTAGAGTTTATCCTGAGGGCATATTAGAAGATGTTTTGATTAAAGTTGACAAATTTGTTTTTCCAGTGGACTTTGTTATTTTGGATTTTGATGCAGATAAGGAAGTTCCTATCATCTTGGGGCGACCATTTCTAGCCACTGGACGAACACTCATTGATGTGCAGAAAGGAGAATTAATCATGAGGGTCAATGACCAAGAAGTCAAATTCAACGTCCTCAACGCACTCAAGTATCCAGAACCTAACACAGAGGAATGTTCCTTTGTGGTTGCCATTGACCATGTGGTTCAAAAGCAATTCAATAAAGATAATGACCACTTGGAAAATATTCTGGGCAATGATGAGATTCAAGAATTGTTATCAGAAGAAGCTGATCAGTCACATGTTACAACGTCAACCACAGACGTTGTCACGTCTGATTCCCATGTACCCAGGGCGTGGACAAAGAAGTATGAATCTTTGGGGCAAGAAGACTCCAATCTCAAGAAGATAGTACCATCCGTTGAAAAACCACCCACTCTGGAATTGAAAGTGTTGCCTGATCACCTGAAGTATGCCTTTTTAGGGGAAAATGATTCTTTACCAGTGATCATTTCTTCTAACCTCTCACAAGAGCAGGAAAGTGATCTCATTAGCACCTTGAAAAGGCACAAGAAAGCCATTGGTTGGCAAATGGCAGATATCAAAGGTATCAGTCCCACAATCTGTATGCACAGAATTGTCTTGGAAGAGAATGCAAAGAACAGCATTGAAGGACAAAGGCGATTGAACCCGATAATGAAGGAGGTGGTCAAGAAAGAAATCATCAAATGGTTAGATGCAGGAATCATTTATCCAATTAGTGATAGCTCATGGGTGAGCCCAGTTCAATGTGTGCCAAAGAAGGGTGGAGTTACTGTGGTAACCAATGAAAAAAATGAATTAATTCCAACAAGAACAGTGACTGGATGGAGGATATGTATGGACTATAGGAAACTGAACAAAGCAACCAAGAAGGACCATTTTCCTCTGCCATTTATTGACCAGATGTTGGATAGACTTGCAGGCAAAGAATTCTATTGCTTCCTTGATGGTTACTCAGGATATAACCAGATAGCTATTGTGCCTGAGGACCAAGAGAAGACCACATTCACTTGTCCCTATGGTACCTTTGCCTTCAGAAGGATGCCATTTGGATTGTGTAATGCGCCTGCAACATTTCAGAGGTGTATGATGGCTTTATTCTCAGATTTTATTGAAAAATCCATGGAAGTTTTCATGGATGACTTTTCAGTCTATGGAGACTCATACAAGGCATGCTTGGATAACTTAGAAGGAGTCTTAATAAGGTGTGAAGAAACCAACTTAGTACTCAACTGGGAGAAATGCCACTTCATGGTTCAAGAGGGAATTGTTTTGGGACATAAAATTTCAAAGAAAGGGTTGGAGGTGGATAAAGCAAAAATTGATGTTATTGACAAATTACCTCCACCTACAACTGTCAAAGGTATTAGAAGTTTCTTAGGGCATGCTGGTTTTTACAGAAGGTTTATCAAGGATTTCTCAAAAATTTCCAAACCTTTGTGTCTGCTGCTGCAACGTGATAACGTCTTCAACTTTGATGAGCATTGTCATGAAGCATTCCAGAAATTGAAGAATGCCCTTGTAACAGCTCCTGTGATAGTCACTCCTGACTGGTCCAAACCATTTGAATTAATGTGTGATGCGAGTGACTACGCTGTGGGGGCCGTATTAGGTCAAAGGTATGGCAAAATTTTTCACTCTATATACTATGCTAGTAAAACCTTAGATGATGCCCAATTAAATTATACTGTAACTGAGAAAGAGTTACTGGCTGTTGTATTTGCTTTTGACAAATTTAGATCATACTTGGTGGGTGCAAAAGTTATTGTTTTTACTGATCACTCAGCCATCAAGTATTTGATTTCTAAAAAAGATGCAAAGCCACGACTCATTAGATGGGTTCTCCTCCTCCAAGAATTTGACTTGGAAATTCATGATAAAAAGGGGGTGGAGAACCAAGTTGCTGATCATCTTTCTAGGCTTGAGAATGTTGATGCAGGTACAGGTGCAGAAGAAATAAAAGAAAATTTCCCTGATGAAAAACTGCTGACAGTAACCACAGTAGCTGAAGACGTTACCACGTCTATGACTATTTCTTCAAACGTTATAACGTCTGATACAACTACTCCCTGGTATGCTGATATAGTTAACTTCCTAGTCAGCAAGATGGTGCCTGTGGATTTCAACCATCAGCAAAGAAAAAAATTCTTCCACACCGTGAAGCACTATTTTTGGGATGAGCCCTATCTATATAAGATGTGTCAAGATCAGTTGCTTAGGAGATGCCTGGCTGAAGAGGAACAACTCCATGTATTACAACAATGTCATGCATCACCTTATGGAGGACATTTTGGAGGAACCAGAACTGCAGCAAAGGTGTTACAGTCAGGATACTATTGGCCAACACTCTTCAAAGATGCTCATGAATTAGTAAAAAGATGTGATAAATGCCAAAGAGCTGGAAACATCTCCAACAAGCAAGAAATGCCATTGACAAATATTCTTGAAGTGGAACTGTTTGATGTTTGGGGAATGGACTTCATGGGGCCATTTCCTATGTCTCATGGAAATTTATACATTTTGGTAGCTGTGGATTATGTGTCAAAATGGGTGGAAGCCATTGCATTACCCAATAATGAGGCCAAATCAGTCAGCAAATTCCTGAAGCAAAACATCTTCACAAGATTTGGTACTCCAAGAGCTATAATCAGTGATGAAGGCTCTCACTTTTGTAACAAGCTGATTGAGAACCTATTGGCTAAGTACGGAGTGAAGCACAAGATTGCTACAGCTTATCACCCACAAACAAGTGGTCAAGCAGAAATTTCCAACAGAGAAATTAAAAGGATACTTGAGAAGATGGTTGGTCCAAACAGGAAAGATTGGTCCCTGCACCTTGATGATGCATTGTGGGCGTACAGAACAGCATTTAAGACACCATTGGGCATGTCACCATACAAGTTAGTCTTCGGAAAAGCTTGTCACCTGCCCATTGAACTCCAACACAAAGCTCACTGGGCACTGAAGCAACTGAACCTAGATCATTCAAAGGCTGGAGAAGCAAGGCTCCTTCAACTAAATGAGCTAGATGAATTCAGACACACTGCCTATGAGAATTCAAAAATGTATAAAGAGAAAACCAAGAAGTGGCACGATCAGAGAATTCAAAGAAGGGAGCTAGTAGAGGGACAATCAGTTTTGTTGTTTAATTCAAGATTAAAGTTGTTCCCTGGGAAGTTAAAATCAAGATGGTCTGGACCTTTCAAGATAGTAAAAGTCTACAGTCATGGTGCTGTGGATCTGTTTGATGAGAAAACTAATTCCATTTTCAAGGTCAATGGCCAAAGAGTGAAGCACTACCATGGAGAACATGTGGTTAGGGACAAGACCACAGTGACTCTCAACAACCCCTGAATTCAAAAAAGGGGATAGTCTGGCTGAAGACTCTTAAAGCAAGCGCTCTTGGGAGGCAACCCAATGGTTTTTACTAACCAGCAATTTTGTGTCTTTAAATTTTTGTGCAGGATTGGAAGCTGAAGTGTGGTAGACGTTATAACGTCTCTGCGTGTCTAGGATGTTGTCACGTTCGCTGCCTGGGTAAAGTTTTAAATGAAAAAGAAAAGAAAAATGAGTCAAGCAGTTTTCAAATGAAACAATTTTTAAATGAATTTTTGAGACGTGACTGCCAAAGTGACCATGACGTCACTTCCAACGGTTACCCCTTTTTCCCAAACCCACGCCACCACCTACTTCCCAACTTCCCATAAAACCCCCCCCAATAGGCACACACCAGTTACAATCATAAAAACCACCTTCATACACCTTCAGAAACCGTAATCTTATACCTTCTACCAACCCCAAATCGCAAATCTCAATCTCAAATCCCCCACTCCAGAAAACTCATACAATCACCATGACTAAAACAAAGCAAGCTGCAGTAAAATCATCTGGTAAAGGAAAGAACGTCAACCCAAGTTCTTCTTCTGTTCCAAACCCAGAAATCCCCATTCCTTCAAAGAAGAAAGCCTTGCTACCAGAAAGGGGTTTTAGCTTGGAAAACCCAAATCCTGACTTTATCGCAACAGTGGCTGCATTGGGATGGCAGAAATTTGTAGTTCACAGAAAGGAATACATTGCAACTCTGGTGCATGACTTTTACAAAGGAATCGTTGAAAGAACTGATGGAGAACTTTCAAGCACCTCCATCGTACGAGGTGAGGAAGTCAAATTTGGTGTAAGAGTCATAAATGACTACTTTGGGCTAGGTTACTATGGCAAGGCAGTTGAGGTGAAGCAAAAGACGTACGGAGTGGCAGAGATGACTGAAATCAAAGAAAGGATATGTGTTGAAGGAGCTGTTTGGGAACGAAGAGGCGACCATGGGAATGAATTCAAGATTTTGAAGAGATACCTTTGTGATGAGGCCAGTGCCTGGTTTCATTTCATCAGACACTGCTTGATACCCACTTCCCACACTCTCTGGGTTGATAAAGAAAGGCTGATTGCTATTGATGCCATTATGTCAAGAGATAAGATTGAAGTGGGTAAGCTCATCAACAGAGAGATTAACAAATGGCAGAACAGGAAGGATGGATACCTATACTTCCCTTGCTTAATCACCGATCTATGCATGGAGGCTGGAGTGGAGATTGAAGCATCTGAGCTAAGAGAAGAACCTCAGGGGGCATTCTCTACAAAGTTCAAAGCTAGGCAGAGAGCTGCAGATGCTACCACGTCAGTTGATGCACAGACGTTACAACGTCTGGTAGAACAGCAAAACAGCCTAGCCAAGTTTGTAAAGGAGCAATTTGAGTGGCAAAAGAAGGTGATTGCACATACAACAAAAGGCAAGATGGTGATTGAAGAACCAGTACTTCCAGATTGGATGCAAGAGGAAGATGAAGACAACATACTCCTATCAACAATGAACCCCAAGAAAGTGAAGAAGGAAAAAGTCAAGAAAACAAGAAAACCACCAACAAAAAGAAAGAGCCCAGCAAAGAAGGAGCAGAAGAAGGTAAGTAGTGAGGAAGAAGAGCTTAAATCAGCTGATATGGATAGCATCAGTGAAAGTGATGCAGAGGAATCAAAGAAGGTGAGTAGGGAAATCCTAAGTGATGACGAGGAAGAAACACATTCAGAAGAGAAAGGAAGTTCCAGTGATAAGACTGATATTGAGGCTGACTCCCCACCAACCCAAACACTCAAAGAACCAGCCCAACCCACACCTCCATCACAAAAAGACAAACAACCCCAACCCTCAGCTGAAACCCAACCCAACCATAACCAAAACATCCCCCAAACACCACCATCTAAACCTAAAGATCAGCCCATTTCAAAGCCAACCCCCACTCAACCTGAACCAACTAAAGAGCCATCACAACCATCCATTCCAGAAGTAACCAGTGCAGAGGTGGCTACGTCTGAGCCAACTGTTGTTGAAACCAACCCAGACCCACAACTCATTCCCCCACCCAAAAGGCAAAGATTCAAGACTGTACCCACCCAGAGTCCATTTGGGAAGAAGAAAAGGCGTGAAGTAGCCGCTGCGAGTGAAAAAGCAAGGCATGGTGATGAAGAAAAGCAACCAGATGATCCTCCTGCACCCAAAAGGCAAAAGTTGCAGGTAAAGAAGAGATCTGAAGCTGCTAAAGACAAGCCAGCAACAGCCACCAGCGCAGCATTTGTTGCTGCAAGTGGTTCAGAGAATGCTCCTGCTGTTGCTGCTGATGAGGAAGCTGCAGACGTTACAACGTCTCATGAGCCAGAGGTTGAAAAAGCCCAGGGGGAACCCAAAGAGCAGAAGCAGATTCATCCTGCAGAGCTGGAAAAGCAGAAAGCGTGGGAGGAAGCAAAGAAAAGAGTTGCTGAGAGCAGTGTAAAGAGGCCCCAGGAAACTGAAGTCTCAGTTGATGTTGGTGACGGTGAAGGAGAAAAGAAGAAGAAAGAAAAGAAAAAGAAGGCTGTGCAAGCAAGCATCCCAGCCAGACAAAGTGGAAGGCTCAGGGCCGGTGCTCTGAACAAGTAAGTAGCCCTCTTTTAGCAGTAGAGTAGTTTTAGTTTCCAATTTCAGTGCAAATAAATAGCTGTCTAGACGTTACAACGTCTTGAGAGTTAGTAGTTGTTTTGTTTCTGTTTTGTGTAAATGTTCCTCTCTCATTTTTCAAAATCAGTGAGCAGTGGGGACACTGCTCATCTTTTTGTTCGGGGGGGAGGATCAATTTTATGTTTCCTGTCTGCATGAAATCAAATGCAAAATCAGTTTACTTTCCTAACTCTATTAATCATCAAAAATGTTTCTCTTTGGGCTAAATCTAGTAATGACTATGTGTGAATTTGTGTGAGTAGCTGATGCATGTTTAGATGAATAGAATTGATTATTGCTTCCACACAAACTCTGTTTTGAGGAAAACCTAGTTAGCTAAGGACTAATTGATGCAAAGCTAGTGCTGGTTGACTATGGTGATGGTAGAACTTGATTAAAAACTCAGAGTAGCAGTAGAAACTAAGTTTGGGGGTATATCAGGTTGTACTAAGGCTGGGTGCAAAGACTGTAGGATGATTAGTGCTTGTGTAGTGTGAGTGCAGCGTTGTAACGTCTACCCGTAACGTTATAACGTATGCCGTGTGTGTTTGTGTGTTGAGTTGTGTTATCAAACGTTATAACGTCTACTCCAAAAAGACCAAAAAAGTGTGTGTTGTTTCAAATAAGTGGAAAAATCCACATGTCCTCTGTGTTGGCTGCAATTTCCCGAAACAAATGCTGGGTACACCAAATATCTCAATCCAAAATTGTCAAATCCAAAGGATCAAAAAGGAGAAAATCACAAAAACTCCAAACCAAAAGTAAAGTGAATCAAATGAAAGTTGCTCAGTAATGAGGGGTTGCAGTCCTGTGTGTGTTTTGCGTTGAGTGAGTCAGAAAAGTAGTTTGCACTAATCTAGTCCTAGCACCCAAATAAAGACCCTTTGTCGTGCTTAAAATAACCCTCAAGTCTTGTGTGAAAATGTTAGCCTACTCTTTGTTTTGAAAAATGTTGTACCCTCACCATAGTTGGAAACCACTCTTTCATAAGCTAGGATAGCTTCTGAACCTAGCTAGGAAAAGAATTGATACAGAGATCACACACTCACCTTGGGCAGTAATGAATCTAGAATGTAATTATGCATTGGTGCGTGAGTGTGTAAGGAATTAGCCCCTTGAGGAAAATTTTTGATCAAATGGATGAGCAGGATGTAAACTGCTGGTGTATTTAATTTCCTGCATCTTTTCATATGTTGTATTTCAATTGCTTGAGGACAAGCAATGGTTTAAGTTTGGGGGTGTGATAACTCATATTTATATGAGTTATTTATACGTATTCAAAGTTAAATCATGCAAGTTCTCTGGCAATAGTAGGTTGTTTCTATTAAGTTTCTGTTATTTTATTGCTTTTAGTTAGAAAGGGGCTAAATTACAAGTTCTAGGCATTTTGGTGCCAATTGGCGCCTTTGTGAGCGTTTTGATGCTTCTTGTGTTTGTGCAGTAATCCAAACGTGGCAGCGTCTCTCATCACGTCTAAAGAAGGACAGCAGAGCAAGAAAATAATATATATCATTTTGGCGCGCATGTAATGATGACCAGAGATCTGGAAATGAAGAAGATCTTCTCTTTCTTCAACGCTGACACGGCTTACGCACTGTAGCAGTGCGGTGTCACTTCAGGGCAGAGTCAACTCACAAGCAAGCTTGGAAGGTGGGGGAATGACATCAGCAGCATGTGACCTCTTTTGACCATGGATATTCTCTCTCTATAAAAAGGCAAGGGGTGCACCTAGCGGAATACACACGACTCCATTCATCATCCACCTTCCCCCATTTTTCAGAGATAATTTTCCTGAGAGAAGTTCTGGACACAGACTTCTTCATTTTTAATTCTCTCAAGGCCCCAATTTACATATCCATTCGCAACCACTACTGGAAAGCTCAGACGTTGTAACGTCTTTACAGCGTGCATGAAGGAAGGCCACTTAGGCGTATCTTTTGCGTTTAGTCTCCTTTTCTCTATGTACGGTATTTGGATTTTAACTCCTCTTATTTCTGTAAGGATGCTCAGCATGAGCTAAACTATTTGTAGTTGGGTTGTTGTTTTGCATGTAATGAACCTCTAGTTTAATGTTATGAAGTATTGATGTTTACGCGTTTTAAATCTTTGCATGTTAATATTTCCAAACTTGTTTTGAACTGATCACTTAAAATAAGTAGATTCATAGGTACAGACATGGTCTATGAAAAGAACTCAAAGATTTATGTGAATGAAAAGGTGCACTAAAGACATTTAGGCATTTTTATCTAAGTCTAGACATAGAACAGATAATAGTTCATAGGACATTGCTGTGGGTACTTAAAATACAGGAGTAGGCCTACTTAGAACCTAGACATAGGAATTCTAGTACTTGAAGCTCTGACGTTTTGTGACTGAAAAGCACAGCTCTTTTGCAACAGCGTTCAAACGTTATAACGTCTATACAACGTAGCATTTGTACGTATTAACGTGTAAACGTTATAACGTCTGACTAGAGGAGATTTACTTGCATGCAGCAATCCAACTCATACTCTTCCATATTCACACCCACTTCTCATTTACTTGCTTTATTTACGTTCTTAGTCTTAATATCAACTTTAGTGTCGATTTGCTACTTGTTTCACTTGTGTTTTAAAGACTTGAACTCTGAAAGTTAATCAATCCTCGTGGGAACGATCTCTTACTTTTATCCACTTTATTACTTGTACGACGTGTATACTTGCACTGACATTGCGACTATAGAACACACACGATCGCGAACAACGCGCCTCCACGCGCCGCCACACCACCGCTGCCATTCGCCCGCGTGGGGACCTCGCGCCGCCCTCCAGCCACCGTCTCACTTCGCCCTTTCAACCGTACGGTCGCAATCACCTCCTCTTTCTATTGGGAGGGTCAGAGTTCAGATTGGAGCACCCTAGCTTGGGTTTTCTGTGAAACTCACTTATTTCAATGTTTTTTGTCTTTTTTCTGACCTTGTTTTTCAGATCGGTTGCCACCATGACTGAACAGAGGCATTCAGAAGAAAAGATTGCTCTTGGCTCAAATGATTTTCAGGTGTTACCTAATTCCTACCGGCTTGATGGACGCAACTACCTTCAGTGGGCTCAATTGGTTCGTACTACCATCAAGGGTAAAAAGAAGCTTAATCATATTGAAGGGGATTCTCTAGCGAAGACAGACCCTAAGTTTGAGGCTTGGGATGATGAAGACTCTCTTATCATGACTTGGTTGTGGCACTCAATGACTCCTGAAGTGAGTCGCAACTGTATGTTTTTCTCTACTGCTAAAGAGATTTGGGTGTACCTTAAGCAGACTTACTCTATGAAGAAGGATACAGCGGCATGTTATGAGATTCAAACCAAGGTTTTCAATGCTAAACAGGGAAACCTTTCTGTCACAGACTATTATGGGACTTTAAATGGTTTGTGGATCGAATTAGATCAATATCAAAATTTAAAGATGACTTGTACTACTGATACTACCACACTGGCAAAGTCCGTTGAGGAAGCAAGAATTTTCAAGTTCCTTCATGGGCTAAACTCTGAGTTTGATCCAATTCGAGTTCAAATTTTAGGGAAGGAACCACTTCCTTCTCTTTCAGAGGTGTTCCACACTGTGCGAGGGGAAGAATCTCGGAGGTCAGTGATGTTGGAAGGAGGAAACTCTATTGAGGGTTCGGCCTTGACCGCTGGAAAGGGTCCCACAAAAGGATCCTCTTCCAGAAAGCCATTCACAAAGGCCCCTCGTGAAGAGCGATACTGCATTCATTGTAGCAAGATCGGTCACACTAAGGAGACATGCTTCAAACTTCATGGGAAAGAAAAGTTCCTAGAGCGGAACCCTGGACTCAGAGGCACTCCGCAGAGACGTGCAAATCAAGCAGCGGCTGAATCTGAAAGGTTGGAAGAAGCACCACCTACTGACAAGGAGATTGCAGCTCTTAGTAAAAGCGAACTGGAGAACCTTCGGACTCTTCTACAGTCTCTCAGTAAGCCATCTAGCTCTAGCTCCCTCATCATGACTGGTAAGAATTCTAGTTTTTTGTCCTTTGGTACTTCTAGTGCTGAGAATAGCTGGATTATTGATTCTGGTGCTACTCATCATATGACCCCTTATCCATCTCTTTTTTCATCTTACTCCACTTTACCTGGAAACCAACAAATGACCGTAGCTAATGGAAATAGCATCCCTATTATTGGGAGTGGTAACATTCAAATTCAACCTTCCATTCCCTTACACAATGTGCTCTATATTCCAAAATTAACAAACAACCTTTTGTCGGCCTCTAAACTCACCAAAGACTTGAAATGTACTGTGACTTTTGTTGATTCTCACTGTGTGTTACAGGATCGTCCAACGGGACTGGTGATTGGATATGCTGAGGAACATGACGGGTTATACTACTTGCAGCTTGAGAAAAATGCCAATCTGAAGGCACTTGCTTCCACCCATGAGTCAAGTTTAGAATCTTGGTCATCCTCTCAAATATGGCTTCAACACAGGCGACTTGGTCATCCTCCGTTTAGTGTCCTTAAGGCGTTATTTCCTTTCTTGTTTGCAAAAGTGTCAGTTGAGTCGTTTCATTGTGATGTTTGTCAATTTGCTAAGCACCTTCGTACTTGTTTTCCTTCGAATAATAATAAAAGTTCTAAGTCATTTGATCTTCTTCACTCAGATGTGTGGGGACCTACTAATTGTAATATTTCTGGTGCAAAATGGTTTGTTTCTTTTATTGATGATTGCACTCGTGTCAGCTGGCTATTTCTTATGAAAGATAAGTCTGAAGTTTTTCAATTGTTTGTGAATTTTCATTGCATGGTCCAAACACAATTTGGTTGCTTGATTAAAAGGTTGCGTTCTGATAATGGAAGAGAATATGTGAACCAAAACTTCTCCAAATTCCTCAAAGTAAATGACATAATTCATGAGTTCACTTGTGTTGACACACCTCAACAGAATGGGGTGGCTGAAAGAAAAAACCGTCATATTCTTGAGGTTGCCAGAGCTCTTTTTTTCCAAATGTACGTACCTAAATCCTATTGGGGAGAAGCAGTTCTAACAGCTACTTATTTGATAAATAGATTACCCTTTCGTACTCTCAATGGTGCTAGTCCTGTCCAACTCATGACTACCTTTCATCCTTCTATACCCATAATGACCAGTCTTCAGAGTCGTGTCTTTGGGTGTTCAGCCTTTGTTCATGTTCATAGTCCTCATCGAGGCTAATTAGATCCTAGAGCTATAAAATGTATCTTTGTTGGGTATACCCCCGATAAAAAGGGATACAAGTGTTACCATCCAGAAGGTCGTCGAGTCTATGTCTCCATGGATGTAACTTTTAATGAATCTGAGTCTTTCTATCCTAGTCCTCAGCTTTAGGGGGAGAAAAATCTAGAAGCTGAGTCTCTTGAGTTGTCATCTGAGTTCCTTGAGTTGTCAACACCAACTGAGGATGTCAAGGAACCTGAACCAACATCAGTGCCAGTTCAAGGTGATGACCAGGATGCTGATCACCGACTCTTTGGAAAGCAATATCAGCGGAGAAGTCAACCCGACATGGTTCAACAGCATATCCAATCATCTGAACCTGAGGTAAGTAATCCTGCCCCTGAACCTAACCCAGATGATTTAAATAATACTACCCCTAAACCTAACCCGGATGATTTACCAATTGCCTTGAGAAAAGAAAAAAGATCATGTGCCAAATATCCCATATCCCAATTTGTATCCACAAAAAACCTTTCTGTGCAGCACCAGAGTTTTATTTCAGCTATTGATTCTATTAGAATCCCTACATCAGTACAAGAAGCATTAAAGGATGAGAGTTGGGTTCAAGCCATGAATGAAGAAATGGGTGCATTAGAGAAGAATGATACTTGGGAGATTGTGGAGAGACCAACTGACAAGAAGACAGTGGGTTGTAGGTGGATATACACCATTAAATATCAGTCAGATGGTACAGTGGATAGATACAAGGCGAGATTGGTGGCAAAGGGGTATTCTCAGACTTATGGAATTGACTATGAGGAAACATTTGCTCCTGTGGCGAAAATGAATACAATAAGGATCATACTCTCGTTGGCAGCACACTTTGGTTGGGAGATGCATCAATTTGATGTTAAAAATGCATTTTTGCATGGAAATCTAGAGGAAGAAGTGTACATGGAGATTCCACCTGGATATGGGACCACTAATGGAGGAAACAAGGTTTGTAGGTTGAAAAAGGCTTTGTATGGTCTCAAACAGTCACCCCGTGCGTGGTTTGGAAGGTTCTCTCAAGTTATGGTGTCCTTGGGGTATAGGCAAAGCCAAGGTGACCACACTCTCTTTATGAAGCACTCTCAGAATGGAAAAGTTACTTTACTTCTGGTCTATGTAGATGATATGATCATTGCTGGTGATGATGAACTTGAAAAACAGACTCTTAGAGAAAAGTTGGCTGCTCAATTTGAAATGAAAGATCTCGGGAAGCTAAAATACTTTCTTGGGATTGAGGTTGCTTATTCTAAGCAAGGTATATTTATCTCTCAAAGGAAATATGTTCTTGATCTTCTTAAGGAGCCAGGTAAATTGGGTTGCAAACCTTCTGGAGCTCCTATTGAGCAAAACCACAAAATTGGAAGTGATGAGGAAAGCCCACAAGTAGAAAAGTCCCAGTATCAGAGACTTGTAGGAAAGCTCATATACCTAGCCCACACCAGGCCAGACATAGCATATGCAGTCAGTGTGGTGAGTCAATTCATGCACGATCCACGAGAAAGACATCTACAAGCAGTTGATAGAATCCTCCAGTATTTGAAGAAAAGTCCAGGAAGAGGACTGTTATTCAAGAAAGATGGGAAACTTCTCATGGAAGGTTATAAAGATTCAGACTATGCAGGGTCGATTGTGGATAGAAGGTCTACTTCAGGGTATTGCATTTTCTTAGGAGGAAACTTGGTGTCATGGAGAAGCAAGAAGCAGAATGTAGTTGCAAGGTCAAGTGCAGAGGCAGAGTTTCGAGCTATGGCCCAAGGAGTTTGTGAGCTACTATGGATGAAAATCATACTAGATGATCTCAAGATAAAATACGAAGCCCCGATAAAGCTATTTTGTGACAACAAGTCAGCCATTAGCATTGCCCATAATCCGGTTCAACATGACAGAACAAAGCACATAGAGATCGACAGACACTTCATCAAAGAGAAGTTGGATAGCGGGCTTATAGCTACATCATACATCCCTACAGGGCTTCAATTGGCAGATGTGTTCACTAAGGCACTTCCCATTGAGCGATTTCAGGATCTTACATGCAAGCTGGAAATGATAGATGTCCATTCACCAGCTTGAGGGGGGGTGTTGTAAATAGAGTGAACATTGTAATTATAGTTTAGTCCGGCCCATTAGACAGGCCCGTTAGGTTTATGTTGTAGCCTATTTAAACAGATTATCATTTGTACTCTATACAGATTTCTAATAACATTTTCAGATTACTTTTCTCTACAAATACTATATTATATATTATATACTATATAAGTCTTAAAAATTTGCGAAATA
Source organism: Astragalus membranaceus (assembly GCA_039519185.1). NCBI lineage: Eukaryota > Viridiplantae > Streptophyta > Magnoliopsida > Fabales > Fabaceae > Astragalus > Astragalus membranaceus. The sequence continues at coordinate 46,699,733 of CM076848.1, forward strand.
GAGACCAAGTCCGAGTCACGCGGTTCCGGTTTTGGTCATGCGGTTCAACTGTCGACTCTTCGGTCCGACCCTTGACCCAGTGACCCGGTACCTTCACTGAGTCGGCCACCGGTCCGAGTTTTAAAACATTGCTCTTTCCTCCTTTTCACTTTTCTCTTACACTCTTTTTCTTCCTTTTTTCCTTTTATTTTTCCCATAAACAATTCTTCTCTTTCTCTTATCACTTCACTTTAGTTTTTTTAACTAAATTTCTAAATTTATACAAACACTACTCTACTAAAATTACCTATAAAAATGAAAATGATAAATGAGTCACAATAAAAACAAAAAAAATATCACCTTTTTGGAAAAAGTTATCACCTTAAAATTTTAATTTTTGTCACCAAGATATGTTTACACTGTTATTGAAAATCTACTATCACCTCCTATTGATAATCTACTACCTATCTTTTACTATCCACTATAATCTACTAAACAACTAAAATAAACAATTGAAACTACGAGATAACTGCAATGATATATAAAAAAACAAGGGATAACTGCACTAATATATAAAAAAACACACGATTAATATTTGTCATCTATTTATCTATTTATACAAACAAACCTCCTATGAAATTATCAATTTGGACCTCTTATTAACAAGACACATATGTAATTTAAGGGTAAAAGTGACATTTGTAACACCCCGGTATTTCTAAAACAAGAAATACCTAAATATACAATTTGGTTCACATCAGAGTATAAAAAAAATTCCTGCTTAGATATACATCTTTATAATAAACAACAAAAACTCATACATAACATAGCTCAAATTCGAGTCATGATATCAAATACGGAGACAACGACAGAAGAACATAAACAACTAGGAATGAATCAATCTTCAATCTTCTCCTCGAGTGTGACAACTGACCATTCTGCTTGCTTTCCCGTTTCCTGTTCTCTGTAAAAACAACAACAGATGATAGGGTGAGACAACTTGTCTCAGTGAGTGTAACACCCCGGTAGTTTCTAACTTGTAGAAATACCGAAACGCACCAGTTGGCATATATCAGAGTAACTTCCTGTCTCAGATATCGAACACAAACTAAAACTTCGATGAAATAATCATCAAACGCGCTTGCATAACTTAACATAACTTAATTAAACACTTGAATCTCGTTCCTTACAACATCTCATACCTAGTGTTCAATACCAAAATAGAAAGTAGCGAAAGCGATTTACAACTTTTACAAGTATAAGTCGTACAATCGAACATACTAAGATAACAAAATGAAAATACATGACATAACAAGTAAAACATCAGCATCTCCTATAAGTAGCTCCATAACCGTGCCTCATTGCCTTCAGCTTTTCCTTCTCTGAAAAACCACAAAACATAAAGGGTGAGACAACTTGTCTCAGTGAGTTCTATCGAGACCCCTTACTAACTCTCTCGGTTCGTTATGCTTAATTCATAGTTCGTAGTCCCTACAGTTGACTACGTGGAAACCTGGAACGTGCCACTCGTAGCCCTTCTAAGCGGCATACGATGAATACCCATGAAACATGATTTTAGCATATCACCGGCAATTGTATATAAAACTACCGGCAAACCCATTCCCTGACCACAGCAGGGACCCATGATGGGGCCTTGGTTCATAGGGCTCATGACTTCCCCTCCCCTAGTACGCTAACCTGGAATAGGGTCGTCACCCTAACATGATGTATATAAATATATACCTTGGCATTGACATAACGTAATACAAACATAACATAAACATAACTTGATCCTATCGTTAACCTTGGGGACATTTGGTCCGTCTTATTTTTTCATGACGTGATCTCTCTCGTGATTACTAAGTTCATTAACCTAACTTATAGATGTTTACAATTCGATCCACACATTATCATTCCAATCACAATCCGTGTACCCTCATTGGGTCGTCTCATAAACAATCAACAAGGACATAACATTAACTTCAACATGGAACATAAAGCTGTTATCATTAGAACTTAAGCAAACAAGGTTTTGGCCCATCCACCAAGGAAAACATCACACTTCATCAATCATAATTACTTTCAACACAGGGAATTATACATTTTAAGTTACATATTTTATTATACCTTTTTATAAGCTTTCCAACGCATCCGAGAACACCTCAATCGGGTTCCCGGATCAAAAGTTATTGCAAAAACAAAATCAGTTAGGTTTGCTGAAAAATTACACTGCGTCGCGACGCGAACAGGTTCCGTCGCGACGCGAAAAGTAACAGATGCGAAATTGTCACAAAATAATCATGGTCGCGACACGATGGGATGGGGTTACGATGGATGGCTGAAGCTCAGAAAAACAGACTTTCGAGACTCGGTTTTGTGCTGTTTCGCTTTCTAAACGGCACCGAGACATTCCATGACCTTCGAGACTTAAAAACAGATACAATAACCAGTAATTCCAGTCCAAAACAATCAATCAAACATCAATCAAATAACAAACAATCACTCAACACAATCGATCAATCCGCATAATTTATCGTTCGAGACGTTATTTTCACAAAACGGTTTTCGTTATTGATTTTTATAAATCGAAATAGCAATTCAGCACACATGACCATCAATCATAAAAACAATTCCCTAGTGAGTATAGAACTCACCGATTGTGATGAAAATTGCAAAGTGCCGAGACTTCCACAGACTCGACGAACCGTAACACACGAACTCTTCCGGAATTGCTCCAAAGACTGACACAGCTACCCCAAAGTGCTTGGACAGCAGCCAAATTCGAATTTCAACACTTTGATCGAGTTGCTGGTCTCCTTCCTCAAACTACTCCAATCAGCAATGTGACCTCCCCCAAGGTTCTACTTTGGTTCTACAGTGACATGCAAGCCATTGGAAGCATCAAGACTCCATTTTTGCTCTACTTGAGCTTGAAGGTCTGAAAATGGTGATTTTGTGGAAAGGGATGTATTGGTTCTGAAATTAGTATCATTGAGTAGAGGAGGAAAAATGGATAAGTGTGGTGGTCTTCATTTGGTCATGCATCAGAATTTTCTGGGTTCCTCCCTTCTCTTCTCCCTTCTCCCTCACGTTCTCTCCCTATCTCCTTCTCTCAGCTTTTCTGGAAATTTTTCAAGTGAGAGTGTTGGGGTGTGTTTTGGGTCAGCTGGGTTACTTAAGTGGGATTTTACCAAATTTCCCTTCAGTTACTCACTCCCCCATCCTAATTAACACATGACTCAAAGAAATTAATTTAACTTCAATAATTAAGCACACAAGCATTAACAAGTCATTAAATCAATATTTCACTTCTTAAGCATAAGATATTCGATTATGTTAATTAATAACTAGACCTCTTACTAATATCGATTATATAATTACTTAATCTATAACTACTGCTCTAATAACAATCGACGAAACTTCTAGAAATTTGGGGATGTTACAGTGAGTTCTACCGTGCCCCCTTACTATCACTCGATTCATTTATAAAACCGTTGCAACATGGTTTAATTTATAAACCACTTGCTCATATATATACTTAGCCCATTACCGACCGTGCACACAACCACAATCTCGGCATCTAATGTGCTATTCATATATTATTAAGCCTCGTAAATTAATTTATAATTACTAGCTTACCAAACGAAACACCGACCGTGCAAACACCCACAATCTCGGTGAATCGTGCACCTATTGTAGCATACATCGGCCGTGCAAACAACAACAATCCCGATAACCCCCGCTAGTACTTTCCCTAACAATCAGGGCCTAGGGTGAGGGCTCATGACCTTACCTTCCTAGTATGCCATTCGTTGGGTCGTCACCCAACTTGACATAATTTATATATCACACCCGCATTGGGCCGACTTTCATATTCAATATATTTATATCTCATGTTGTCTATAACCCGTTTTGATGAATAATATACAAGACATCCGGCGTTATAACCACAGTACAAAATTGGACATATAATCTGGTTTGTTATTCAAAACGTGAACTCACACGCGATCTACTTTTCAGTTTTTCGAACAAGTATAACTTTCAAAAACAGTGCATTATACAATTCAAATTATGTATATATAGTTAGGTCTTTGAATAAGCTTCAAACGCACCTGAGAACACCTCAATAGGGTTCTCGGATCAAAAGTTATCGCAAAAACAAAATCAGTGTATTTTGCTGAAAAACTGCAAAGCGTCGCGACGTGATGGAACGGGTCGCGGCTCTTTTTTTTTTCTTCTTACACTCTCTTCCTTACTTTTTTTCTCTTTCTTCTTACACTCTCTTTCCTCCTTTTCACTTTTCTCTTACACTCTCTTTCTTCCTTTTTTTCCTTTTATTTTTCCCATAAACAATTCTTCTCTTTCTCTTATCACTTCAGTTTAGTTTTTTTTACTAAATTTCTAAATTTATACAAACACTACTCTACTAAAATTACCTATAAAAATGAAAATGATAAATGAGTCACAATAAAAAACAAAAAAAAACTATCACCTTTTTGGAAAAAGTTATTACCTTAAAATTTTAATTTTTGTCTCCAAAATATGTTTACACTCTTATTGAAAATCTACAATCACCTCTTATTGATAATCTATACTACCTATCTTTTACTATCTACTATAATCTACTAATCTAATATCCATTTATCTAATCTAATATCTTTTTATACAAACAAACCTCCTATGAAATTACAAAATTGGACCGCTTATTCAAGCCACATCTAATTTAAGGGTAAACGTGACATTACTCTCTCTTTCTTTCTTTTTCTTCTTACACTCTCTTTCACACTTTTTTTTCTCTTTCTTCTTACACTCTCTTTCCTCCTTTTCACTTTTCTCTTACACTCTCTTTCTTCCTTTTTTTCCTTTTTTTCCCCATAAACAATTCTTCTCTTTCTCTTATCACTTCACTTTAGTTTTTTTAACTAAATTTCTAAATTTATACAAACACTACTCTACTAAAATTACATATAAAAATGTAAATGATAAATGAGTCACAATAAAAAACAAAATAAAACTATCACCTTTTTGGAAAAAGTTATCACCTTAAAATTTTAATTTTTTTCTCCAAAATATGTTTACACTCTTATTGAAAATCTACTATCACCTCTTATTGATCTATTTATCTATTTATACAAACAAACCTTCTATGAAATTACCAATTTGGAACTCTTATTAACAAAACACATATCTAATTTAAAGGTAAAAATGACATTACTCTCTCTTTCTTTCTTTTTCTTCTTACACTCTCCCTTACTTTTTTTTCTCTTTCTTCTTACACTCTCTTTCCTCCTTTTCACTTTTCTCTTACACTCTCTTTCTTCCTTTTTTCCTTTTATTTTTCCCATAAACAATTCTTTTCTTTCTCTTATCACTTCACTTTAGTTTTTTTAACTAAATTTCTAAATTTATACAAACATTACTCTACTAAAATTATCTATAAAAATGTAAATGATAAATGAGTCACAATAAAAAACAAAAAAAAACTATCACCTTTTTGGAAAAAGTTAGCACCTTAAAATTTTAATTTTTGTCTCCAAAATATGTTTACACTCTTATTGAAAATCTACTATCACCTCTTATTGATAATCTACTACCTATCTTTTACTATCTACTATAATCTACTAATCAACTAAAATAAACAATTGAAACTACGAGATAACTGCAATGTTATTTAAAAAAACACGGAAAAACTCCACTAATATATAAAAAAACACACGATTAATATTTGTTATTGATAATTAAAATTTTTGAGAACTACTATAAACCCACTATCTAAAAAACAAGACGATTTAATGACTATTTAAATTACTGATTAATATTTAAAACAAATATTTCTAATTGATAATCTACTATCTCTCTTTTACTATCTACTATAATCTACTAATCAACTAAAATAATCAATTGAAACTACGAGATAACTGCACTGATATATAAAAAAACACGGGATAACTGCACTGATATATAAAAAACACAAGATTAATATTTGTCATTGATAATTAAAATTTTTGAAGACTACTACTACAAACCTATTATCTATAAAACAAAAAGACTTAATGACTACTTAAACTACTAATTAATATATAAAACAAATATTTGTTATTGATAATCTACTATCTAACTTTTACTATCTACTATAATCTACTAATCAAATAAAATAATCAATTCAAACTACGAGATAACTGCACTGATATATAGAAAAACACGGGATAACTGCAGTGATATATAAAAAAACACGGAATTAATATTTGCCATTGATAATTATAATTTTTGAAGATTACTATAAATCTACTATTTAAAAAAACAAAAAGGCTTAATGACTATTTAAACTTATTAATATTGAAAACACACGTGAGAAATATTTGTCACTAATACCTAAAAAATGACAAATAATTGTCACTGATATATAACAAAACACGGGATAAATATTTCTTATTGATAATTTACTATCCATCTTTTACTATCTACTATAATCTACTAATCAACTCAAATAATCAATTGAAACTATGAAATAACTGCACTGATACATAAAAAAAAACGAGATAACTGCACTAATATATAAAAAATACGGGGATAACTGCAACGATATATATATTAAAACGCGGGATAACTGCATTAATATATAAAAAAACACGGGATAACACTGATATATAAAAAGACATTACACTGATATATAAAAAAACGCGGGATAAATGCATAGATTGTTTTTAAATAATACTTTTACATTTTTAGATTTTAATATTTATCTATTTTTTATTTGAAACTCCTTTTTTATCTACTTTAAATTTGTCTTTATTTTCACTGAATAATGTTTAAACTATTTAAATACCCTAAATTCATTCATAGAAAGAACACGACACTCGTGCGCATGCACGAGTATGCTACCTGTTTGTTATACAGTTCATTAGTTCACATGAAATCTATCTAAAAATCCCAGTAGAGTGGTGACCGGAACTTAAAAATCCCATCGGGAGAGTGCACTGCACAGCATATTTTTATCTAGAAAAAAACCCCTCACCGGTACGCAGTCACGTGCGCTTCCGATCCGTTACCCTCCAACACCCAACAACCCTCATAGATTCTACTCTAAAGCCTACCACCACCGTAACGGTGTTGACCAAAAAAAAGAAAAAACAAGCTAATGGCTCAAACTCTCTTCTCCACACTCTCTTCCTGTTCCTCTTCTTCTTCCTTCATCCACCGCCTTCTCCCTCCCAAGCTCACCATCCGAACCCGTTCCCTTCCGTTTACAATTCAACGGAGCACCTCCTCCATTGCCGCCGCAAACATTGCCGTTTCACCGACGCCAATCTCGTCCATTGTCTCCGTTAGCCAGGTCCGTTCCGTCATTTCGTTATCACTTTTTCCTTTTATATTTGTTCGTTATCACTTTTTCCTTTTATATTTTGCTAGTTTCATTGATTAGAAATTTAATCCGTAATTCCAGCTAATCGAATCGCTGATTAATGGTGTTGATTTATCGGAAACGGAAGCGGAAGCGTGTCTTGATTTGCTCCTTAACGAGGCTGATGAGGCTTTGATTAGCGCCGTTCTCGTGCTTCTCAGAGCAAAAGGAGAAACTGTTGATGAGGTAAAGTAACTTTAATGTCCCGCCTTCAATTTTTTGTTTTAAACTTTTGATTCTTGAAATAATTGAGGTGCGATGATTGAATTATTTTACTATTTTTTAAATGTGGATAGGTTGTGGGGTTAGCACGGGCTATGATGAAACATGCTAAGAAAGTTGATGGTTTGGTGGATGTGGTTGACATTGTTGGCACCGGAGGAGATGGTGCAAATACTGTTAATATTTCAACTGGAGCTTCCATTCTTGCTGCAGCTTGCGGCATCAAAGTTGCAAAGGTGTGTGTGTTTGTATTGTAGTGTGAATCTATTATTGATTGGAAGTTGAAAGAGTTGCTGTTTTGATATGTGATTTTGTTGATTCCTTGTTGCAGCAAGGAAACCGGTCGAGTTCCTCTGCGTGTGGAAGCGCAGATGTGTTAGAAGCCTTGGGAGTCGTTATTGACTTGGGCCCTCAGGTTAGTGCAAATCTCTCTGTTACTGGCCCTCTTTGTTGTTGACATTGTGAGACTTGGTAGTGTGTGTGTAACTATTAGAATTTCTCAAACGGAAATTGTTATTGATCAATGCATTTTAGTGATTTATTTTTCTGTTAATGCAAATCAGGGTGTTAAGAAATGTGTGAGGGAGGCCGGAATTGGGTTTATGATGTCTCCAAATTATCACCCGGCAATGAAGATTGTTAGGCCTGTAAGAAAGAAGCTAAGAGTAAGGACTGTATTCAATATATTGGGTCCATTGCTAAATCCAGCGCTGGCACCTTATGCAGTTGTTGGAGTATACACCGAAGACTTGGTAAGTTCCATAACCAGGGATTGATTTGTCATATATTCAATCAACCTTACTTCCTATCAAGAATACCTAATCACGATTGGGAAAAAATAAGAATTTTATTTGTTCATAACACAAGCAGCTTGAATCTTGATGATTGTGAAAGCTGCCTCATATTGAAGTAATTGGTTTACATTAAAAAAGTTTAAATGAATTCAATATTTTGTGTTCTATCAAGTATCAACCTATTTTAGTTATTTTTCATTCTCTACTCTTTAAGCTGATGTGAGAAACAATTGAGCTCTGGGATTGAGGTTCTGTTTCCCGTTGGTTTTAAAATTTTTGTAAATTGCATCGGTATCGTTTTGAAATGTAAATCATCAGTTGATTGAAGATTTCATTTATATTGATTGTATCTGCTCAAATCAGAACTTCTTAATTGCCTAGATCCATCCTTTTTTTGTTGAAGAGATTATAGCAAAATACTGAACTTGACATGTTAGATTGACAAATAAACCTTGTGGATTATGCAGCTTCTTCTTTCTTGTTTTTTTTTCCCACTTACTGTGCAAACCTTTGATTTTGTTTCTTGCTCTGTTTCTTCATCTCTGTCACCCCCTAATAAGTTAAATGTCTTGGCCTTTTGGACAGGTCTTCAAAATGGCTAAAGCACTTAATAGATTTGGCATGAAAAGAGCTTTAGTTGTCCACTCTGAAGGTTTGGATGAAATTAGTCCTCTTGGTGAGATATCTTACTTGTTTTACATCTGTAAATTGTTATTTGAAATACATAGGTGTCTGAAACTGATTTGAGCGCTACCTTCTGAATTGACTTTACCTGCAGGACCTGGTCTAGTGCTTGATGTTACTCCAGAAAGGATTGATAAGTTCTCATTTGATCCTTGTAAGCACATATAATAATTTGTGGCTGTTCTTTACTTCTGTTGTGTAGCAATTGGGTGCTGTAAGGGGTCTTTTACTGGATATGCATACTTTTGCACTCTTTTCATTGGATTGTTTATTGAAACAGTGGATTTTGGCATTCCTCGGTGCAATCTTGAAGGCTTAAAAGGTGGTGACCCAGAATACAATGCAGAGATTCTAAAACGTGTTCTTGGTGGAGAGCAGGGGCCTATTGCAGATGCTTTTGTGAGTATCTTTGTTTTTTTATTTTCTAAAAGCTGAAAGAATGGTAATTATGTGTAAGCGATGGTATGGTGCTGAACATGAAATGCAAAATATAATGATGCTTTCAACGCAACCATAGATAGGAGTTTATGAAATTATGGTTAAGATGGGATCTATTCTCCTCTATCTTAGTTTGACCGTTTTGTTTTTTATTATGGGCTTAGAGCTCTACTTGACTTCGAAGAAATAAATGCAATATGGAATTATGTCAATAAGCTACCTTGACAGCTCTTTTTCTTTGAATGTATGTTTTCTTTCTGAAGAATACTTTGCATCTTAACCCGATGAAAGTTTGATGAAGTATAGTTTGGATGTATACTTTTTACTTTTTCGTCTCTTTTCAATTAAATGTTCTCTTGCTACTCTAGACTCTAGAGAGCTGTTTTACTGAAATCCAATTAGAGGCATGTGCTCTATTGTTCTTTCTGTTTCAATTTTTGTGAAATACCGAATTTCATTATATATCCTGCATTATCCTGCATTATATATCCTGCATTATCTATTGTACTTGACTTCGAAGAAATAAATGCAATATGGAATTATGTCAATAAGCTACCTTGACAGCTCTTTTTCTTTGAATGTATGTTTTCTTTCTGAAGAATACTTTGCATCTTAACCCGATGAAAGTTTGATGAAGTATAGTTTGGATGTATACTTTTTACTTTTTCGTCTCTTTTCAATTAAATGTTCTCTTGCTACTCTAGACTCTAGAGAGCTGTTTTACTGAAATCCAATTAGAGGCATGTGCTCTATTGTTCTTTCTGTTTCAATTTTTGTGAAATACCGAATTTCATTATATATCCTGCATTATCCTGCATTATATATCCTGCATTATCTATTGTACTTGACTTCGAAGAAATAAATGCAATATGGAATTATGTCAATAAGCTACCTTGACAGCTCTTTTTCTTTGAATGTATGTTTTCTTTCTGAAGAATACTTTGCATCTTAACCCGATGAAAGTTTGATGAAGTATAGTTTGGATGTATACTTTTTACTTTTTCGTCTCTTTTCAATTAAATGTTCTCTTGCTACTCTAGACTCTAGAGAGCTGTTTTACTGAAATCCAATTAGAGGCATGTGCTCTATTGTTCTTTCTGTTTCAATTTTTGTGAAATACCGAATTTCATTATATATCCTGCATTATCTTTGACATATGGATTTCTCTTTTTAAATGCACATTTTGATTATTCTGTAAAAATATATGGCTAGGTTCTCAACGCAGCAGCGGCTCTCCTGGTTAGTGGCCAGGTAAGGAACCTAGCTGAAGGGGTGTCTATGGCGCGTGAGACACAACAATCGGGAAAGGCTCTCAAGACTCTCAACTTATGGATAGATATCTCAAATGTGAGTTTCAAGTGGATACTGCATGTACTACTTTCATTGCGATCATGTGTTGATATTCTCTTTTGACTCCTTTGTTATTTGCAGAAAATAGAAGATGACACGACCTAAGAATATGCCTGAATCATGAATCAGGTTTGAGTTTTGTAAACTGAATTTAGACAGGGAGGAGCCTGAAAGGTCTCATACTGTACATGTATACAGAAGAGATATACAAAAATAATATAATTTAATATCAGCAGCTGTAAAAGTATTATTGGTTGTAACTTGTAAAAGTATTCATCCTTCAGAACTGTGCAAAATGTAACATTCCTGATTCCCCCTGTAATTTGCTTGTGAAAATGTATTACTATGTAATAAGAATAGGAAATGTTGTAATTGAGTTTTTTTTTGAATTATAGATAATTAAAAGCCTTAATTGTACTTTCAGTATTTCTTCAGTGTGAAATTTTGAGCAAATTTAGTTCCTCAATTTGTTAATTGTTATTATCCAGTATTTCCGTAATTATTGTCGAAAAAGTATTTCCACAATTTTCTATTTATTTAAAACGCTCAAATTCTCATAATTTGTTTAAATTTTACAACTTGAATCATTCTCATTCTTTTAAACCTTAACTCATCAATCAAAATCAAAATATAAATTTCTTTTGCTAAAAAAAACAATATATAATTGTAAAATTACTCCTGATATGGTCCAGGGAACTCGAGGTTGATATTGAGTTAAGGGATCGTTAGGGAATTTTGTTTATCATCTATTTACTCATAAAAAAATTTATTTATTCACTCTATCCAACGAACTCTCTCCCCCCTCACCTCCCACTCTATCTTTTGTTTCTCTTCCTTTTTCTTCTAAGTGAGGGTGTATATCTTTCTTTGTTCGGCTGAAGCTAGGTAGTGGGATTGCTTGTCTCCTTATTAGCTGGATGGTGCTTAGGTGGTGAGAGTAGAGAGATAGAGGGATAGATGGTAGTTTAATATTTTTGCAACTAAGTCCCTCTTAGGTTTAGTACTTTAGTTTACTTTGTTGGCACATAATATTTTGATTTAATTCCTCAAAACACTACTCTCCTAACAAAATATGAAATACATGGTTATTTTATTTTACAAATCATATCAATTAAACTAATCTATAATAATCACTATATTAATCATGACTTAGAAATTTTGGGGTTACATTACTCTTTTCCTTTTAAACTTTTTTGGCCCACAAAAATTGTGACATACATAGCTATGCGAACAAGTTTTGATACTTGGCTTGAAAGTTGAAACTCTCCCTCGAGTTCCCAAGTAGCTTTTTCTGGAGTTGTTCCTTCCCAAATGACCTTAACTAGAGGAATAGTTTTGTTCCTCAATATCTTAAGGCTACAATCTAAAATTTGAATCGGTCTAGTTTGATAGGTCAAATTGGAGCTTGACAGGATTCATAATGTACTTTTTGAATTGTGAAGCATAGAAACATTATGCAAATTTGTCAAAGATGAGGTAACACAATTTGATAAGTAACTGGATGAACACGACAAAGAATTTGGAATGGACCGATGAAGTGAGGTGTTAGTTTTTTAGCCCGAAGGACCCTGCAATGCCTATTGTAGAGGTTACTCTTAAAAATACAAGATCACTCTTTTCAAACTCAAGAGGTCGTCTACGCTCGTCGACATAATTCTTTTGCCGACTCTATGCCGTTCTCCACTTGTCCCTCATCAATCAGATCTTTTCGGTGGTTTCCTGAACTAGGTATGGGCCTAACATACTTCTCTCTCCCACCTCATACCAACATAAAGGGGTCTAATGCTCATTAGGGGTGTTCAAAATCGAACCAAACCAATAGAAAACCGCAAACCGAACCAAACCAAACCGAAAACCGCAAAAACCGCTTCTTATTGGTTTAGTTCGGTTCTTTTTTTCATTGCACCGCGCGGTTTGGTTCGGTTCACGGTTTTGATTATAGAAACCGAACCAAACCAAACCGCAAGTAGCACTAAGACTTATTGACTTACAACATTCCTTACTAACTTACTAGCCCAAATGCAACTAAAACCCAACTCTCACTCACTTAGTAGCCCAAATACAATTAATTCTTTGACTCGCTTACAAACAATCTATATTGTTATGCTATATTTAAAAATTACAATAAAATATTTAATTCAAATTCTTTTAAACATTGTCTTAACTATCTTAAAAGAATTAAAAGAGCGTAATTTATATACTACATATATTTGAGTAGATTTTTTCTTAAAGATTTATGTTAGTCATTTTTTATGTTAGTTAATTTTAAATTCGTTTTAAATTATGTTTTGTCTTGGAAAAAACCGAACCAACCGAACCAATCCAAACCGCATTAGTTTGATTTGGTTTGGTTCGGTTTTATTTTAGGAAGCCAACCGAACCAAACCAAACCGCATGTAGTTTTACCTTGCGGTTCGGTTCACTTTTTATCTCAAAACTGAACCAAACCGCACCGCAAACACCCATTGCTCATCCCAACTGCCACCTCTCTAAGGCACACACTCTCATCATGTCTTCTAAGGTTTGGATATTGGAATTTTCTCATATTAGAATTGATCCCTGTAATATTATGTAACATTATTTTAGTTCTTTATGTTGCTCATATTGGAGGGACTAAAATCAAATATTTTATATATTACAAGGATCCTATTTTGCATGGACTATAACAAAATAACAAGGGCAGGACTAAAATTAAAATACTATATATTTACCGAGATTAAATACATATTTAAACATTCTTACAAATGACCGATAATAGTAATGTATTTATGACGGACAATTGAGTTGTCGAAAGCCTACAAATATGCAAAACTAAGACAAATCATTACTACTAATGGATTGTGATGGTATGAGAGACGATGATGATAATGATGATGATGATGATGGACAAACACCTCCACAACAAAGACTTTTGCAATGGGCAATGAGGAGGGAGGCGAAGAGAAGAGGAAGAGGTGCACAATGAAGACTGGTGGAGAGTACGGATTGTGGATGTAGAGGAGGTGGGGTGCATAGCGAAACTCTCAGTGGAGAGAATCCACTCCCGAGTGTGGAATTGTTTTGATTAGAGGTGAGTTGGTCTTTTCACTATCATTTAAAAGGGGTAGGTCACTACTAAACTGGAAGGTTGGAAGGGGAATTTATTGAATCAAGCTGGGAAGGAAGTGCTCATCAAAGCGGTTATTCAAGCAATTCCTAGTTATATTATTTCAATCCTGATTCTTCCTAAGACTTTTTGTGATTCTCTCACCTCAAATGTTGTAAGGTTTTGGTGGAAATCTAATGGTAGATTCAATGGAATTCACTGGAAAAAATTTGAAGCCCTTTGTTTCCCAAAAGACAAAGGTGGTCTAGGGTTTAAGGACTTTAAGAAAATGAATTCAGCACTACTCTCAAAACAGGTATGGAGGATGATTAATGATCCTAATTCTTACTGGGCCTCAATTTTGAAATCCATCTATTTTCCAAACTGTTCTTTTTGGGAGGCCGCATCTCAAAGGGGAGCCTCTTGGGTATGGAATAGCTTCGGACAAGGTAAAAAGGTACTACAAAATTCAGGCAGATGGTGTGTGGGATCGGGCACAGGTATCAACATCACAAAGGATAATTGGCTTAGCTCTGGTAACAAAGTAACCTTAAAACCTACTGCAACAGCAACTTTTGTCTCGGAATTGATGGGGAATGACAAAAAATGGGACTTTAATCTTCTCAGGCAGAACTTACAATCTCAAAGTGCAATAGAAGCTGTTAAAACTCCAATTTCATGGACATCCCAAAGTGATCAATTGATGTGGCCTCACAGCAATGATGGGTGTTATTTAGTGAAATCAGGATATAGGACTTTGGTTGAAACAGCTCCTAATATACCTAGTGGTGCTAGTTGCTCTACAACTACTCCGGAAAATATTTGGAAATTGATTTGGTCGGCCAAGGCCCCTAATAAACTCAAACACTTTATGTGGAAGGTATGTCACAACATTATTCCTACTAGAGAAAATCTTTGCAAAAAAAGAATCCCTATTTCTCATGTTTGCCCTATTTGTTTGAAAGAGAAGGAAACAACAGAACACATGTTACTGTTGTGTGAATGGACCAGACCTTTCTGGTTTGGCCTACAGATTATTACCCCCCTCTCCTCTAGGTCTAACAACTATTCAAAGGTGGATTGTGGATGCTCTAGAGTCTCCTATGCTTACTGACAACAATCTGTCCACTTGGATCTTCTTCTCTCTATGGACTATTTGGAATGCCAGGAATGACAAAGTGTTTAATAACAAGACTCCTAATCCCCTTAGTTCCTTACACAAGATCAAAACTCAATGCAATGAATTTCTTTCAGTTCACCAACTAAATCCTGATAGCAATCATCATCAACAGCTGGTTCCTACTCCTAATATGCAGGCTCCTCCATCTCAATGGAGGCCACCTCGTGACCAGTATGTCAAAGTCAATTGTGACTCAGCTTTTGATCAAACAACTGGCAAGGGTTTTACAGGAATAATCTGCAGAGATGCACAGGGAAGCTTACTTACTGCTGCTTCAACTAGGTTTTATGCGTCGTGTCCGATTGTGGCTGAAGCTCTAAGTCTCCGTGATGCTGTCTCGTTCGCGGTTAATGTCCACTTGGAGCAAGCGATCTTTGAATCTGATAACAAAACCCTCGTAGAGGTGTGTAATGAAAGATCAGAAAAAAGGGAAATTCAATGTATTGTGGAAGATATAAATACTCTTAGGCTGAATTTGCAGAACTCAGAAATAACCTGGATCAAGAGGGAAGGAAACCAGTGTGCTCACACAATAGCTTTGCTTGCAAGAGAAGATGCTCTTCATGGAACGTGGACGCTACGCCCTCCGCCTCTCCTTCGTCGTGCTCTGGTGGCTGATGCGCAAGCCCTGTGGAGGTAAGTCTTCAATCAGATTTCGCCAATCAGATTTCTTCAATCAATTGTTAATTGGGCTGCATTCGCAATTGAGTCGAGTTTAGTTCAATTGCAACCTGATGTATCTTGTGTGTTGATTTGTTCGATGGAAGTGGCGTGGTTGTAGTTTCTTCGGCTGGCGTCGCTAGGGTTTTTTCTTTGGCAAAAAGGGATCGGTGTTTTCTCTCCAATGATTGTTGTTTAGCTTAATTTAGTATTGTACTTGTATCATGTTCCTTTCCTTTTTCGTGGTCTTGGTTCGGGTGATGGCTCCTTATGACCCACTTCAGCCCAAGTTTCTTTTTAGTTGACCAACTAGTCTGTTAATTGTGAATGTTTTGGATGTATGGTTTGGGCCTGGCCCATTACTTCATATGAAATGAAATCATAGTCCTACGGACAAAAAAAAAAGAAGGGGTAGGGATGCGATGAGCAAGGTGGTGGGGTGCATGTAGAAATTCCCAAAAATAGCAGAAGTGCAAATTGCAGTTGGTCAAAACTCAAAACCGCAAAAGTGGAAAAAATAAAAATAAAAAGGCCATTGCTTTCCCCACACCCCCTCCTACTCCTCGCACACCCCCCAACTTATTTTTCCCCAAAATGACCTCGCGTGGGACGCTCGTGTAACACGGGTTAAGTGACTGTTCGAACGAGGTTATGCGAACCAGTTCGAACGACATTGTGCGTGTTAAGGAATTGGTACTGTTCGCATGACATCGTTCGAACCCGTTCGAATAATGTCATCCGTGTTAAGGAATATTGTTAACTGATGGTGTGAGGGTGTGTTTTGGCTGTCTCGAATGGCTTTATTCGAACGTGTTCGAATGGGTGCGTTCGAACAGGCGTTCGAATGGCCACATGCGAACCACTGTTATGCAGAAACAGAAACTAAATAAATCAGCACACAGTTTTGGTGATTTCAAAATATAAACCTAACTTTAACATTATGTACCAAAATTATACAACATTGTGTACCAAAATTATAAACCTAACTTAACATTGACTACCATCACTATCTTTACTTAAATCTACACAAGGAAGGGGATGGGGGGGTTGTGATTGTATGAGCAAATTCTTCCACTTTTGTATCCGGCCAACAAAAAGCGAGTCCCAACCCTTTGCTATGGGTGCCCTATTAGTATTCCATATCAAATCCGGCAAGGGCATTGGACTTCCAGGCTTCATAAAGACCTTCAAAAAGACAACAAAAAACAGAATGTTATGTAATGTTTTGGAATTACTACATTGAATCTAAATAGAAGACAGTTTACCTGTACAAAGTGTTTGTGTTCTGGTACCAAAAGGATGTTGAACTGTCGGGCAGTTCTGAATGGTGCAACACTGAATGGAAAAATTGTGTAACAACAATTAGGTGACCAACAAGTCAGGACGACTTTGTACTTGTTACTGATTAGATACCCCATATCTGGTGTAGTCATCCAATTATCTTCAACATTATGTCCATGATGTGCTCTCAACAATGCCCTCATCAAAAATGTGACCTTACCAATACCACCATACAGTCTAGTGTAGAAGTCATTGTATTGGTTAAGCTCCTCCATCAGATCAGTTCTGACTGACTGCCAAGCCTCCTCACCCCTACCAAGAAATGCAGCAATACACCGGAAGCCACAATTTCCATCACCTACCACATTAACAATTTTTTGAACATAGGAACGCATGTATTCTGGCATCCCTATTATGTAAGTATTAAAAACATCAATGTGTGCAGCATCCATAGGTGTGGGTTTTGGATGAGGAGCTGGTGTCAAAGTAAGTGTTGGTGTCAAAATAAGAGCTGTTGAAACAGTAGTAGCAGCAGCTTCTGTAACAATAGGTGTGGGTGTTGGTTTCTTATGTAGTGGAGGAGTAGGGATTGTAGTAGCACTGTCAGCTTGAGTTCTCTTTTTGCTTTCTGATGGATTAGGTGCTGGACATGTTGACAAAGTAGGAGTGGAACCCGAACTGTGTGGGTTTGTAGGCGTTCCACTCCTACTTTGGGGAGGAGTAGGGCGTTTACGAGACTGAGCAAAACATCCACTAGATGAACCATCGGGGGAGTCAAATTTGTCATCTACATGCTCCCAAAAAGACTTGTCTCGCTTTGTTGAGTAATCAACTTTCCCTTTCTTATCTTTTTTTGGTGCTCCCTTTGTAATGATCGTATCCGGAGGTGGACACATGGAAGTCGTGTCTGGGAATGCCAATTCACGTGCTTTTGCTTTAATCATAACTCTACCGGCGTGATCAGAGGCCTCAAACCTTCTTTTGATAGCTTCAAGTTCAATGTCTACACTCAACTCATCATCCATTACCTCTGTCTGTATTTTGAAATTCAACCTCTGCCAATGTTGGTGAATCATGCTCAAGGGAATTGGAGTGCAGTCCATCATAACCCTACAAAAAAGCGACATTGATTTAGTGACAACCCATCAAAACAAGTCTTTTTTGTAGACACAATATAATTATGAGTTTGTACATCATACCTTGAAAGCTCACATGCACATGGTAGTCCGTGTGTGGTCCGGAGCGTGTGTCGACATAATGATGGGTTAAGTGAAACGGATCCAGTGTGTTGCATCTCATCCAAAATATGGTCTATAGCATTAGATGAAACTAAACCCTTAATTTCATCACAAATCAACATGCAGTATTGTTTACCTGATCGTCGTCCGGTGTCAGATCTTCCTATAACAATCACCATCCCAAGAGATTTTCCAACCGCACGCACCCACGTCAGCAGCTCCTCACGACTAGGGAATAACTGAAATTCAATTACTAAGTGTCAGTTAAATAAATTGAATAGTTCGCTAAAATTAAAACAACTAATTCATTATTACCGTATCCGTTTTGAACGAACTAGTAAAATCTTGGGATTCTACGATGTCAGTTGTCATCTCATCTGCTACTGTTCGAACGACCTTATGCGAACACTGTTCGAACGCCCTTATGCGAGCACGTTCGAATGATGGTGTTCGAACCTAGCAAAGTCACACCCCATTAAACACCTGTTCGAACACGATCATTCGAACATGTTCGAACGACCCTGTTCGAACGGAGCGCGAATACAGAAAAAAAAATGGCGTGAAAAACTGAAAACAGAACCAAAATGAAAAAAGTTTGGTAGGGTTATTACCTTGAGCTAGTTGCCAATGTTGGGTAGTTGAATAGGAGTGAATGATGGATGTGAGGATGGGTGGGTTTGGAGTGGAGAGGGGGGGGAGGTTTGGGATTTTAGAGGGGTGTGTTGTGTTGAAGGAGAAGAAGAGGGAGAGGGGTAGAGGGGGAAAATCAATTTTAAGTGGGGTTAGTTTAGTAAATGTGTAGGGTGAAGGGGTGTGTTTTGAGTAGGAGGGGGTGTGGGGAAAGCAAAACCCAAATAAAAATAACCATACTCCTTTGACTTTACCTATGATGCGTGCTGAGTTTTTAGGCATGCAAAGCAAAGT
Source organism: Astragalus membranaceus (assembly GCA_039519185.1). NCBI lineage: Eukaryota > Viridiplantae > Streptophyta > Magnoliopsida > Fabales > Fabaceae > Astragalus > Astragalus membranaceus. The sequence goes on from CM076848.1 coordinate 46,718,970, forward strand.
AGAGTTGATTGGAATGGTAGGTAAACACAAGATGATGAGATTAACAAGATACGCTCTTTTTAGTTTTTATACCGCTACTAGTACCATTCAAATTCTTTTTTCACAATATTGCTTTATTTTTACTTACAACGTAAAAACAAAAAGCCGATTCTCCAATTTGTTTCTTTTCATTTCTTGTTAAAATAAATATTTTCTTGCATCGTCATCGTCCTCGTCCTCCTGTCTATGAGAGAAGGGGCGAAGGGCCTCTTACTACTGTGCTCAATTTGATAATCCCGCTCGTTTCCAGAATCAGAGGTTGGCTTTCCCATATATGTATCTATGTATATATATTTTTATTTTATTTTCAAATTAGTTTTAATTTGATCGAGATTGAAACGATGAATGGGCGAGGCGAAGTAGGGTCACCGGATCCATTGGATTCGTTCCCTCGGTTGAGGGTTCGCGAATCAGACGGTGCATCTCGCCGCTCTTCCTTCGGTGGAGATTCCGAGTTGGAGCGGTACTGCAGCGCCAACTCAATGACTCCGAGCACCAGCATGAGCATGTGCAGCGCCATCACCGTTTTCCACGATTTCTCCGACATCGATTTCGGTTCCGCTAGGGGCTTCGATGATGGCACTAGCGGACTCGAGAATTTCAGTTTGGGAGGAGGAGGAATAGCGACGGAGACAAATCGCAATGACCGGAAGCGAAACTTGAGGTACGGTTCTAGTGGATTGGAGTTGTACGGTGACGGTGGTGATGAGCTTGCTATGACAGCGCTTGATTCTTCGGAGTTGATCGGATTTAACCGAACTGGAGAATCGGAGGGGAATGAAAATGACGGTGAAATTGAAAAAAAAGAGATGGAGAGAGAAGAGGATGAGGACTTTTCGGAGGGTGAGGATTCCATGTTCAACTATGGCAGTGGCTGTGATGGGGACAATGAGAATGAGAATGAAAATGAGTTCTATTTGCGGAGGGTTGACAATGGAGAGAATGAGTTCTATTCATCGAGGAGCGAGCAATTATATGAGGAGGCAGAAGTTAGAAACGAAAGTACCTTGTTGATGAACTCTTCTGTGGCTTTTGGTTCACATGATTTGGATGATTTTTTTCTACAAAACGGTCCAGTTTCTCCTGTGTCTGATTTGTTTCACAATCCACGAGGAAATAACCAAAGAGTTGAAGAGGATGGAGTGAGTTCTAGTCAAAAAGAGAAGGACGTGGTTATTGTCAATGAAGAGGTTGAAGAAACAAAAGATGTTTTTGACACAGAAGCTAAAGAAGAGGACAATGACAGGGGCAGGGAAATTCCCGCCGCCTGTTGTGAACTTCAAGGTGCTGACAAATTAGTTGGTTGTTCTAAAACTTCTTCTAGCTGTGAAGGAAATTTGGGTCTGCTGCCAGAAGAAGATCTTCAGAAGAGTCTGAATGTTAGTGATGGTGGAAGTGAGGAAAAGGGGAATCAATATATCAACAGTGATGAAGCTGGTGCCACTGTTGATAGCAGAGTTGATCATTTCTGTGATAGCAGAGTTGATGAAAGTTCTTCCAATCCATCCGCCAGTGTAGGGAATATGAATGCAAAATCATTTGAGAACCTTAAACAAACTGTGCTGCCTTCAAACTTTGGGGTTAGGAAAATATTAGAGAGTTCTCCCACTTCGACAAGTCACTTAGAAAAAAGTCCCGTGACATCTACAGTAAGCAACGAATCCCATTGTCTTCTAAGTTATCGTTTTCAATCCTGTTTAATTTTTGTGTTTGTTGCTTCAATTTGTACAATTTTAATTAATATGTTACCCCTACCAAGGTTTTAAATTGTAGTTGTGGTAGAGTTGTGGTCACAGTTACATGATGGCTATTGTGTGATGTAATCACAGTGGCTGCCGCAATTGTCATGTCACGAATGCATTAGGTGATGCAGTTCATGATACGCAAATCTTTTTTTTGACCAAATGATACGCAAATCTTACTAGATATTAACTAAACATGTATAATGTTCTGGAAGTTTATTTTGGCTGAGTCTTGAAATTGTATATTCTGTACTTAATTTAGTAAGATGTATTCAATTGAAACTAGGCCCTGAAATATAAATTATTAAATGATTCGATTAGCCTTCTTGTTTTATTACTTTTACCAAAAACGAAGACCTATTTTTATTTGCTGCCTCATAAAAAAGATGGTGAAAAATGTTGTCCAAGACTTACTTGATTGACATTGTGGCAGTAGTCATTCGACCTATATCAGGTTTAATGTTTGCTAAACATTGCAGATAGAGGATTTTGAGCTAAATGAATTCTATGACGAGGTTGTTCAGGACATGGAAGAAATTTTACTGGAGTCTGTGGATTCCCCTGCAGCCAGGTTTTCCATGGGCAACATAATGCGTGAACCACAATTGTCTATGCCTTTAAGAGATGGTGGGTTGACTGCTTCTACTTCTGGTACAGATGATGCTTACTTGCTAGTTCAGCGTCCAAGAAGAATAGATAAGGTTGAAGTGGTAGGTGCAAGGCAGAAGAGAGGTGATGTTTCTTTCAGTGAAAGATTGGTTGGAGTGAAGGAATACACTGTTTATAAAATAAACGTGTGGAGCGGCAATGATCAGTGGGAGGTTGAAAGACGATATCGTGATTTCTTAACTCTCTATCGTTACATGAAAGCCTTATTCAATGAGCAAGGCTGGATTTTACCCTTGCCTTGGTCTTTTCTTGACAAGGAATCCAAGATATTTAGAAGTGCAACTCCTGATATTATTGCAAAGAGAAGTGTTCTCATTCAAGAGTGTTTACAGTCTATTCTCTGTACCAGGTTCTTTTCATGTCCTCCAAGAGCATTGGTTTGGTTTTTGTCCCCTCAAGATTCACGTTCCATTACATCTGTGTCAAATGCTCCAGTGTCTCAGTATTCTTTCACAAGAGGGGAAAGCATTCAAAACTTTTCCACTTTAGGGAAGACTATATCACTTATAGTTGAAATTCCATTAAATAAATCTATGAGGCAATTATTAGAAGCGCAACATCACACATGTGCTGGTTGCCATAAGCATTTTGATGATGGAAAAACGATGGTTTGGGATTTTGTACAAACATTTGGATGGGGAAAACCTCGACTTTGTGAATATACTGGTCAACTGTTCTGCTCTTCTTGCCATACAAATGAGACTGCAGTGTTGCCAGCAAGGGTTTTACATCGTTGGGATTTCACTCATTATCCTGTTTCTCAGATGGCAAAGTCATATTTGGATTCCATACATGAACAGGTAATTTTAGAAATAGCACTTTACTACTATTTTCACCTGATAAAATTTCATATGAATGTATAAATTAACTAGAAAGAGCAGTCGTGCAGCCCATGCTCCTGCAGCACTTAATTCTATATATATATATATATATTGTGAAGTTATTCTTACCATTCACTTGGCACTTTTACCAATGAAATTTCTCCTGCAGCCCATGCTTTGTGTCACTGCAGTCAATCCCTTCCTATTATCAAAGGTCCCAGCGCTGCTTCATCTTATGAGTGTCAGGAAAAAGATAGGAATAATGCTTCCATATGTTCGCTGTCCATTCCGGAGGACTATCAACAGAGGACTTGGAAACCGTAGATACCTTCTTGAAAGCAACGACTTTTTTGCTCTTAGAGATTTGATTGATCTTTCCAAAGGAGTCTTTGCTGGTTGGCTTATACTTTTGGCTTTTTGCATTGTTATGCTTTAAATGGAAGTTTGTTTTCATTTAATTTATTACATTTACATGTGTTTCACTTTTGGTGAATAGATTTGGGTTTGATGCAATGATGTTGTTATACATGCACACACACAGACATGCATTACTTGCTCCTAACACTGAAATTTACATTCTGACCAGTCAGATATTAATATGAATATATGTGGATATCATGCTGAGTGTGGATACATAATTTCACATTATAATGAGGTGTCATTGTGGCTGCACCCTATCATTCTTTTGAATTGGTCTGATAAATAAAGATGTGTCTCTTCACATTGGTAACTAGTCATTACCTGTTCTTGAAATAACTGTTTGAATTGGTAGCTTGCATGGCATATGGTATCTCAACTATGCCAGATAACACCAATAATCAACATCCTGAAATTGCTGCTCATAAGACCTTTAAGAATGCGAGTAGTGTTGGTTTTATATTTTTTTGTTAATATCCCTAGATTGACCTGCAACCCAAAATATGGGATATACTGCTGTTAAGCTGCATCAAAACTGGGGTAATTCACGGTCTGGGATCAAAATATTTGTTTGGAAGTGGGCATCATGATATATAATTACATAAGCTATTAGTAACCTCATGCACATTGCCTTGTATGTAGAACACAACTTTGCTATTGATTATGATTGTGGTTAATTTTGAAGTTATGTTGCATTCCCTATTAAATCTAGTGTTTCTGATACATAGCAAATGTTATGCAGCACTTCCTGTGATGGTGGAAACCGTGTCTAGGAAAATCCTGGAACACATTACTGATCAATGCCTCGTATGCTGTGATGTGGGAATTCCCTGCAGTGCCCGACAAGATTGCAGTGACCCATCTTCTCTAATTTTCCCATTTCAGGTGTGTATCTGTCAGTAGCTAAGATTCTCTCGAATGGAATTAGAAAAGGGAAAAATAAGCATATCAATGAAAAATGTAACTATTTTTCTTAGAATTTTAATCAGGTTTGTGATGCGCTGCGAATAATAAATTGTAGGGGCTGTAACTGTCAACGTGAAAAATTGATCATTTAGATTTGGCAGACAGGAAAAGAACTTTTATGAGCCTTCACAAGCATTTTAAGGATCATTAATAATTTTATTTTGTTTTCTTAATAAAAATGTGGAAAGAATGTAAGAGAAAGGTGAATATGGAAAGAATGTGAGAGAAATGAGTAACAACCTTAATCTAAAGCTAAATTATCAACAGGAAGACGAGGTTGAAAGGTGCAAAGCTTGTCAGTCGGTTTTCCATAAGCGTTGCTTTAGAAAGCTTGCAAATTGTCATTGTGGGGAACAACTCATATTGAAAGAAACAAGGAGCTTAACTAACAGAGCAAGCGCAAGCCAAAGGGGAGGTGGAAGAGGAGCCTTGGACTTGTTAGGCAGGGGACTGAGTTCTGGTTTGTCACCTAGGTTCCTCTCTGGATTATTTTTGAAAGAAAAGCCTGATAAAACAAGGGAGCATAAAGGCGAAAATATCATCTTAATGGGTTCCTTACCAAGCACTTCTTTATGAGCTCAACCTGTAGTGTACCCTAATGTTGTCTATCTATATCTCAAGTGGATCTTTTGTACCTTACAATCTGTTGCAACTAGGATGTTTTTCAATAATCACAATTGTGTATGTAGTCATTTTTGGGGTGTCATTCTTTGTAACAAAGTTTCATGTATAGTATCAAGTCTCTTTTCTTCATTCTTTCCTATTATATGTACCCTGACCGGTTTTTGTTCTATTCATTGGATTGACTGACTATTCAATGAGGTGGCATTTAACATGGGATAATTAATAGATTTCCCCATTATGTTCAAACTCATAAATTTTCTCGTAAGCTTGATTGAAGGGAAGCTTCATTGTAAGATGAGATGGATTCGGAATACTAATCACGTAATCTACGTGAAGAACATTAAAAATACTGATGGAGTGGACACTAAACAGAGACGGATACCAAAAATGAGATTAGCAAAGATGCGTGAACAATTTTTTGGGTATTCAGACATCCTATTCCAGTATTCCACTACTAGCTGCTCATTGTTCTTCAACAACCCTTATGGGCCGTGGCATGTCAAGTAGAAGTGCAGTAGCAGAAAGTTAGAACTAAATTGTATTTATTTCTTTTTCAGCTTCTTATCTTTCCAGAAGAAAAAAAAGATATACTTTGCTATTTATTTATACAGTGTGTAAAATCATATTGCTAAAAAGATTATCTGACTCTTCCTGCCTTCCTTAACCTTCCTTCTTTCTATGGTAAAATTGAATTGATATTCTTCAGCAAATTGAAGCTAGTTTGGTTTAGTCCTAAGCCGTGGTGTCATCTTCTAACACATTGATATGAGTCAGGGTAGCGCGTTGACAAGACATGGTGTTTCATCTTCATTAACAAAGCGAAAATACCATAGCAAGGAATATGGAGTAATGCCACAGCAAAGTACCTGCAGAATTTATAAGAATATGGTATCACAAAAGCTCTAGAACAAGAATTGAAATGTGCAAGATTTTTTAGTGAGAATGGGAGAATAAGGGCATTGTCCTACTAGAAATGTGGACCAGATTTGTAGAAGATAATGGGAAAAGATTCATACCATAGTGGAGCAAATGAGGATGACAAGTCAAGAAGTGGATAAGGCCACCTGTTTTTCAAGACAATAAACTTATATTAGACATTGACGTATAAGATGTTTTCTTAGTATATGAACATAACTAAAAACAAAGGCTTGTACCAGAGATTAATGCAAACATGAACAATCCACTGGAAAATCACATATGTGACTGTCCACAGGCAAAAGTATCCCATTCGAAACCAAGGGAACGGCTGAAGAGAGCAAATGGAAGAAAGGTAAGAAATTTCAGCTATATAAGCAATGGAAGTGGACAATTAAATGGAATCAAAGAAGAAATTACCAGGGAATTTAGAGCTGTATCGCCTATGAGAAAAACAGCATTGATAGTGTGCATATTGATTACCAACTGCCACAAACAAGAGAGTAGTATGATATAAGAGTGTGACAGAACTTAGTAATCAGATAAGATTCCTAAATCAATGAAGTCATAAAAGATACTTACAAAATTTAGGTTGTAATCTTTGATGGTTAGAAATGGAACAATAATGAACCAAAATACAATATCAGTGAGCATTACAGCACCTGCATTTATCTATTCACAAATGAAAAAACAACAATCAATTATGTAGTCAATGGAAACAAATCATCCTTTGATATATTAGAATTGAAAAATGTACCTGGAATATTATTTGAAAAATGTAACCCCAAGTTCCTGCATGTTGGCGAACAAGAACTTCTTCTGGAGCTGCTCCTAAGCCTTTCACTTGGTCTAATGCATTGTAGCTTTGTGGAAGTGCAGGAACATCATCCATTCCTTTCTCTGCATCTCCATCCACATTATCAACCTTACCCCTACTAGCTTTCTTATGATGTTGGTAACATCCATACATGGAGAGGCATGATCCTAGCTGCAATATCAAGCACACAAGGACAAAGGGTATATAAGACATTATACAATCTACGATAAACAAGACTCTAGTAACATAATTGCAAAAGAATAAGGTATATGAGCCTTTGAACTTACCCCAAAGTAAATGGTGATTGAAGCAAAAGTCCACCTTGTAACAAAAACCATAAAAAAAGTTAAATCAAATGCTAAAAAAGAAGCTCAGAATATGCTTAATCAAATACAAGAGTTGAAATAGGTGTCTGGCTATAAATGGTAGTTGCTTAAATTAGCATCATATATCAGGTAAGGAATTAAATTCATAAATGGAATGTTTAAATTAAACTCCTACCTAACTAGATGCACAAATTTTCAATCACAATGATTATATAGGCCTTAACTCCAAGGGCATATCAGGAAAGAAAAGATTGCAATGATACAATGAATTCCTTTAACTAGCAAAAACTGCTATTTTAATTGTAATTTGAGATTAACTCTTCAAAAAATTGAATATGAAGAGACTCTATTCATAATTAATAGTAACAATTTTCATAAAGAAACCAAACACTGGGATGAAAACATTGAATAAGGAAAGAGAACAGAACTTACTGAGTGTAATAGTAGAAAATGTCACCTCCATCAACAATAGCATTAAGTGTAAGAAGAACCAAAAGCACAATAAAAGCAACAATTCTAAAAACCATAAGCCAAGCAGGGTGAATTCCTTTAAGACAAGGTCTCCAAGTTTCATCATCATATAAAGTTGCTGATTTTTCTTCTTCTGTTTCACTTCCACTACCATTTCTTGCTTTGTTTCTTAACCTCTCATACTTCCATATCAACAATGATGAGAAGATTATTGAAAACAAAAGCCAAATTCCACAAAGCAAAACCCTCCAATTCAACCAGTAACTCTTGATGTTTGTTTTTGCAGTCATGATTGGCTGCCATGAACCTTTTGAAGAGCCTGTTAGAAAATTCATTGCTAGTGATTACTTCACTTCTTCTATACTTGAAGATTGAATGAAGAAAATGAAAGCTTTCTCCTAATATTGATTGATCTCTAGACAAACAAAGAACCTAGAAAGGAAAGATGGAAACTTTGAACTGAATTGGAGAGTGTTAATTTTTGATGTCAAAAGAAATGAAAAAAGGAGGAAAATGATAAAATAGTCATGTTATGTAATGTAATGTCATGAGATTTACATGCATCTCAAAAATAGGAAGAGGTGCAAAACTTATTGAGAACTAAAAAGTTGGAATTCTTGACTCATATTGACCGTATTAACCGTTTTGGATTATGTAAAGATATTCCAAACTTGGAGGGCTTTTTGAACAGAAAGATACACCGACAGTGGAAAAAAGGTTGAAACTTGGACGAGAAAGCAAGGCAATGTGAGTAGTACATAGGAGAGGAGAGAAAGAGAAGAGAAGATGCTTTGCTTTTGTTTTGTTATGTAGAAAATATACTGTTGATATTGAGAAAAGAAAGAAAAGGATGGTGTGCTTTGAGCGCAAGCTTCTTCTTCTTCTTCTTCTCTTATTATTTTATATTTTATGTTGCCAAAATTTGAATTAATCCAAAAAAGATGAATGTTATTGTTGGTGTGGGATTGATTTTCTAGTATTTTACCAACCAACCTTATTATACTTTTTTCATTTATTTATTTTGTGACAGAGAGAGAGAGACTCAGAAGGAAAGGGACAGGGCATAATTTAATTTTGGATTTTGCGTTGCTTCGCGTGTGTGTAGTAGTAGTCGCTTTGTATAAAAGAGGGAAGAAGTGCTTAACTAACTTAAAATTAGCGAATTGAAGTATATGATGGCCTTTGAGGAGGTTATATGGTAGATGATTGAAGTATTTGGACAATGATTTGGAACATGATGGTTGATTGCATTTCAATGATGATGTGGCAAGGGGTGATTTCGGAAATAAATTATAAGGCTGTTAAAAGAACAGAACTGTGTGTGTGGCTTAATGGCTTTGAGAGGAAGCATGAGAATGAATTTTGTTGCTTTGGAATTGGGGTGGGGCCCATGGTTCAGACCAGCTGGACTACATGACATGACATTGACTAGAGATGTTAAATACTAGAAACAAAGGGTGATGGCAAAGGGTGATTTGGGAAATGAATTTTGTTGCTTTGGAATCGGGGTGGGGCCCATTCTCTACATTACTTATTCCTATTTTTTTTCTTAATAAAAAAAAACCTCTGCGGCAGAGGTAATATGAGAGGATTAATAAGGTTTTCGTTATTGTAAAAAAAAAAGGTTTTGTGAATGAATATTGAATAGAGATGTTAAAAAAAATGAGAAAAATATATTTTTACCCATAAATCAAGGTTACCCCATGTAAATCGCTTTTGGGGCTTGCAAACGCGAATCCAAATGAGCACTAAAGTGTATGTTTGGTTTCACTTCTAAAGTTAGTAGAAGTGAGTTCAGTACGTAGGTTAAAAGTGATTTTGTTTTGCTGAATTGATGTTTGGCTCCTTTACCTAAAACAAAATTAATTTTTATTGGTATAGAATTGATTTTACTAACAGCTAGAAATTGTAGCTTCTAAGGTGACATATAGAATTGATTCTACCATTACATATTTATATATATTCCATAATTGCCCTTTCACTATATTTACTTTTGTTACTTTCTTAAATTATATTTTTTTTATTAATCTTAAATTATATTCTCTATTTGTAATTCAAATTATATTACATATACTTAAATTATATTCCAATTTACACCTTCCATAATTTCCCTTCACTATATTTACATCTTTCATAATTCCCCTTCACTAAATTGTATAGGAATTTAAATTATATTCTCTCATTGTAATTTTAACTTAGACATTTTATATACTTATTTAGTATTTTTGTTGTCTATTTTATCAATTTTAAGTTGAGACTTATTTTGGTAATTTCTCACCTAAAAGCAATTCTAATCCTATTTCTACTTATCCAAACAACATTGATCAATAAATATCACATTTTCATTAAATGTATATATCCAAAACAAAATTTTGTCACGTTAAACTCACTTTTAACTAAAATCAATTCTATTAAAACCAATTCTCATCTCCTCTCCGGATAACTAAGCTATAACTAGGCACATAGACTGAGATGTACCTCTAACAATAGTTTGCAAGAGTGGTCCTAGAGATAGTGGTACATGCAAACAAGAAAATGGAATCCACTTGGCGTTTTTTTTGGGTCAAGGAATCTGTTAGGGTTTGAACGAAAATTAAAAAAAAAAAAGGGAATGTGGCAGGCAGCGGGCTACATTATGGTCACCCGCGGGGAACTTATGAATTGAAAAGCCACATTTCATGGCTTTTTACATTGACTTTATTATACTCATTATCAGTTGGGTCAAGTTATTATCATATCAGACGACAAGAAAATAAAAGCTACTATAACCAATTTATTCTTAATTCAATGCAACAAAGATATGATTGTGATTCGTGATTCGTGAAAATGATAGCTAAATCATGTTTGCTGATTGAGTGCGGGGCGGGCTAACATATTTTCTATGATTTAGATTCAAGGTGAAAAAATAGTTTCAAGTAGGGACATCTTAATATTCTCATGGACCTAGTAACATTAACAACACGTTCTTTGGTCCTATAATAACTTTATCTTTTAATTACCTTTTCCCATCCTAGCTAGAAACTTTGGGATTTTTTTCTAAGATTATGCTTCAAAAAAAAATATTGATGCCAAGCAGCCGACTGTTTTTTTATTATAATTGTGATTGGATGGTCTTTATTCAACTATATTGATATTAGGTTCCTCACCGTTGGTTACCTTGGTAATTTCAGCGGCATGAGATGATAGCTCCCGAATTCAAACCAAGTGTGATCGATGGTAATATGTGTGCGTGGTGTTTATTTGTCATTTGATCTGAATTAGAAAAAAAACTATATTCATATTAGCTCTTAGGTATTCCTAAAAATTTGGCCTCTAATTCTTTTTTGTTGATTTCCACTAGCTAGCCTAAAATCTAAATAACTAGAGTCTAGAAGTCAAGAGTTACAAGTTTCCCCTCATTTTCAATAATTACTTGTCTCATTGATGATCTGATAATATAGTATATTCTAATGGTCCATCCATGTCCCCCTTACACCTTAAGTTCTAATCAATTTTCGACTTATTTTGTCTCATAAATTAATACAAAAATATAGTAACAAAGAGGTAGGCTTAAAAAGACAGATATTATCACTTAGGAATAATTAAAATTAATTATAACGAGAGATAAAATTTAGCGGATGGTCTCAGAGGAATGGACGGTCTCGAATTTATTTAACCCGGTGGATAGGGTTTGGAATCATGACTTTGTGGGTTCTCTTTTCAACGAACTAGTGTGGGATAGGAGTAGAAATGGTATCTATTCGGTGAAATCTGCTTACTATGGAGCTATGAATGACCTTATTGATAACACAGTTGTGAATGTCTGGCGATTGGCAGGCTTTGTGGAGTCTCAAAATTCCACATAAGGCCAAGATTATGCTTTGGAGAACGGCTAGAGGGTGTCTTCCTTGCAGGTATAATTTATGGCGGAAACAGGTACCATGCCCTGCTTGCCCTCTATGTGATTTTATTGAGGAGAACGAGTGGCAAAACTTTTTTGGGTGTAGTTTTGCCGAAGCGGTTTGGAGGGAGGCGGGCTTGCGGGGTTTAATTTGCTCCCAAGTGGAGGAGGCAGGGGGTTTAAACCGTGCTTTTTTGGTCTCCTTCAATCTTTGTAGGAAGGACCTCGGAAAATTTTCGCTAAGATGTTGTGGAGCATTTGGAAGAGGAGAAATGACAAGGTTTGGGAGGATGTGTGAAACCGGTTAAAATAATTACAAGCAAAGCTATTTCCTATCTCGTGGAATGGGAGGGCGCACAGAAAAGGAAGGCAGGGGAGCCTCATCGCCTAGGGCCTAGGAGCGTGGAGGGGTGGCGTAAACCTGAAAAGGATGAGTTCAAGTGTAATGTTGGCGTTGCGCTCTTTGCGGAGGAAGGGTGTTTTGGGATCGGGATGTGCATTCGAAATGATCATGGCGACTTTGTGAAGGCGCAAACTCACTACTATAGAGGTGTTCCTACTCCACAAGAAGCAGAGGCATATGGTTTGTTAATAGTCATTCAATGGCTTCGATCGTTGCAATTCCAAAAAGTTACCATCGAGCTTGATTGCAAAGCCGTAGTTGATGGCATTGGAGGAAATTGCAATTCTGTTACCGAGTTTGGCTCTATTATTAGTGTCTGTACTTCGTTATTATCACACTCAAGAAACTTTAAAGTTTGTTTCATTCGGAGGCATCCCAACCTTGTAGCTCATACGTTAGCTAGAGCTTCAAGGGACTATGATAGCTCTCAATGTTTTGATTTAAATCCAACTTGTATTACACATTTGATTTTTAATGAGAAAACCTAAGTTTTTCCTTTTCAAAAAAAATTAAGTAGATGGTAGATAGATTAATTAGTCCACAGAATTTTTCATTAAAACAAAACTAGTCAACAGAATTACAAAGTAAAAAAAAAAGTCCGCAAAATTGATTGCATCACCAAAAAGATGAAAATAAAAAGGGTAAAAAAAGTCATTAATATCAAAACTACTCCCTCCGGTCCTATTTATAAAAAAAATGTAACTATGGCTTTTTATTAGATGTAAAAAAAACTTTTGGCTTTATTGAGGGGTTGCACATAAGGGGTTCTCGACTTTTATTTATTTATTTGGAACACACCATAATTAGAGTCTTTTTTTTAGATTAGAATCTTTTATTTTTAATAAAACCAAATTTGAATCTCTAGCACCATAAATTGGTCAATGGCTTTACAAGTAAGAGAAAGCATGTTATCCAAGTAGGATACTAAAAAGTAAAAAGCATTAGGCTCGGTGGCGGAGTTTGAAAAAAAAATGGGTGGGCCGCTAATATAAACTATTATAATATATATTTTTTTATAACAAAACTATTATAATATGTAAATTAAATATGTAAATCATATGGTATACAAAATAATCAAGTTGTAATAAGCAAAAAGTTGATCATCGAAAAATTAAACTACATACCTTACAGTAATGCTCTACGCGTTCTAAGTGACTTGAAATCATCAATAATAGACTCAGATTCTTCAATTCTTGGAACTTGAGGAGTAGAAATTATCACTTCTTCAATTCTTGGAACTTTAACACGTTCCGATGTAGAAGCTATCATTTGTTCACCTCTTTCATTCTCACAAGCTTTCCTCTTGAAAAAATGATCAATTGTTCTATTCTTCATTTTTACAATCTAAAATCAACAAAAATCAATCTTAGTAGCAACAAAAAATCAAAATAACAAGTAACAATATAAAATTAATTAGATTATGATTTATGAATGCAAGACAATTGATTAGCAATTGTTTGCTATATTAGCAGCAACAATCTAATTCTCCTTCCTCCTCTATTAGCAACAACAACACCACCAGTGACATAATAGTCAATTAATTACAAGATATTAAATCAATATTGAGTAAAACCATCTCCTAGAATAATACAGAAGCTATTGAGATATGCCTTGTAATTCTATTGCTTGTAATAATAGTAGGTGTAGTTAGAAACCTAGTCGAAATGGGCCAGTCGAATGGGCTAGTCGAAATTATGGGCCTGGGCCTGTCTCATTGTATATATATACAGACGTCAGTAGCATTTAATTTGTACCCTACTTTTATGAAATTCAGTGCAGCTTTTACTATTCATACTATATTGCCCTAATCATTCATCTGACACCTTGCGCCGCCACTTCCTTTTCTTCTCTCTTTCACGTGTTTATCCCCAACAAACTGGTATCAAGAGCTTGTTAGATCCTTACAAAATCTATCAAGATTCATGGCAGCGCGAGACAACTCTGGTGGAGGTATTCCGGGGAACCTCCCAATCTTCGACGGAAAGGATTATGAACGATGGTGTGCACAAATGAAGGTGCTGCTTCGATATCAAGATGTCCTTGATGTCGTGAATGATGGTGTTCCACCCTTGGCAGCAAACGCCACTGAAGCGGTGAGGAACAACCACCATTCGCTGAGGAAGAAAGATGGAAAAGGGCTGTTTTTGATTCACCAATGCGTTGATTCCAATGTCCTGAACCTGATCATCGACAGTGAGTCAGCAAAGGCAGCTTGGGACATCCTCAAGAACTCGTATGGAGGAGCAGATAGACTGAAGAAGATACGCCTTCAGTCGCTCAGGAAATAGTACGAGGCCTTGAAGACGACAGATGGAGAATCGATTGGAGAATTCATTACGAGGTTAGTAGCATTAACTAATCAAATGAAAAGTAATGGTGAAACTGTGACTAAAGTAAATAAAGTCGAAAAGGTGCTCAGATCCTTAACCCTGGAATTCGACTATGTTGTCACTGCTATCGAAGAATCCAAGGACCTAGATACGTTGAAGTTAGATGAACTTCAGGGTTCCTTAGAGGCGCATGAATTGAGAATAAGGCAGAGAAGTTCTGAGAAAGAGACTGAACAAGCCTTGCTTTCATACTCCTCTAAGAGAAATTGGAAGGCAGGCAACAAGGAGAAGGGTAGAGAAAAGGGATCAAGCAGTAAGAAGAAAGAACAAGGATCTTTCGACAAGAAGAAGGGAGACCTGTCGAAAGTTCAGTGTTATAACTGTCAGCAATTTGGGCATTATAGGAACAAGTGTAAAAACAAGAAAGTTCCTAGGGATAAAGATGCAGAAGCCAAGTTTGCTAGTGATGGTGACTCAGACTCAGACTCAGAGGAGTTAATGCTGATGGCTGTCGAAGATGAGATTCTACTCGATGAAGGAATTGCTGAAAGTAGCGAGCAAAATAGTGGGAACACTTGTATAAGTGGATTCACTTGCGATGCTCAAAATACTTGTGCAATGTGTGTGTGGCAGGGCAGTGGAAACACTGGTGATGCCTCCAACATTGCCAGTAATGATGATGAAGAATTGTCATTCATGACAGCTACTGAACCAGAATTACTGTTGTTGAAGGCTGATACAAATTCCACTGAAGAGAAGTCTGTCGAACGGTATCTCGACACAGGATGTTCAAATCACATGTGTTGTCGCAAGGAGTGGTTTGTCGAACTGGAGCAGATAAGCAAAAAGATAAGGTTTGCAGATAACAGTAGAGTTACTGCTGAAGGAGTAGGCACCATAAAGTTCCTGTCGAAAGATGGTAAGTGGTGCTACATCCAAGGGGTATTTTATGTACCAGATATGAGGAGCAATCTGCTAAGTATTGGGCAGATGATTGAGAAAAACTTCACCGTCGAAATGGGTGATAATAGTCTTAGCTTGTTTGATTCGACCAAGAAGATGATTTTGAAGGTGTCGATGCAGAGTAACAGAACCTTCAAGATTAAGCTGCAAGTAGTCGAAGAACATTGTCTCCAGACCACTGTCGAAGAGGAGCACTGGAGATGGCACAGGAGATTAGGCCACCTCAACTTCAAGAGCTTGAGTCAACTACATGAAAAGAAGATGGTTCATGGGTTGCCTGCAGTAAAAGTACCTGTCGAAGTTTGCGAGAGTTGTTGCAAGTCGAAGCAACCAAGAAACTCGTTTAAATCAGAAGTACCTAGCAGAGCAGAGAAGAAGCTAGAGGTGATATTTTCTGATGTCTGTGGTCCTTTCGAAGTATGTTCCTTAGGAGGGAATAAGTACTTTGTCACCTTCATTGACGAATACACTAGAATGTCCTGGGTGTATTTGATCAAAAGGAAGAGTGAAGTACTAGAAATATTCAAGAAGTTTAAGGTAATGATTGAAAAGCAGAGTGAATGTGCAATCAAAACCCTTAGAAGCGATGGAGGTGGTGAGTACAATTCTCATGGATTTGTCGAATTCTGTGAGAAAGAAGGAATTGTGCATGAAGTCACTGCACCTTACACGCCTCAGCATAATGGTACTGCTGAGAGGAAAAACAGGACCATCCTCAACATGGTAAGAAGCATGTTGAAGGAGAAGAAACTACCTCATAGTTTATGGGGAGAACTTGTATCCACAGCAGTATACATTCTGAACAAATACCCCACAAAGAGATTGATTGGGAAGACACCTAAAGAAGCTTGGCTAGGAAGAAACCCAAGTGTCAAGCATCTCAGAATAATTGGCTCATTATGCTATAGACATGTCCCTGAGCAACTAAGAAGCAAGCTGGATGATAGAGCACAACAAATGATTCTTGTTGGCTATCATTCGACAGGAGCATACAAACTGTATGATCCTGTGCAGTAGAAAATGGTGAAAAGCAGAGATGTCGTAGTATATGAGTCGAAACATTGGAACTGCGAAGAAGGCTGTGAGAAACCTACAATGATGGACTTCGACGAAGTCTCTGATCGAGATGATCAGAATGAAGAGATCGAAACTGAAGAGCCAGAAGAACCCATTGCTGTCGAACCTTTAAGAAGGTCGCAAAGGGAAAGGCAGAGATCAGTAAGACTGGAAGGATTCGACACTTACCCAGATTCTGCTATTACAGCAGAGGGAGATCTGACACACTTTGCATTAATGGCTGAAGCAGAACCAGTGAGCCTGGAAGAAGCTCTTAGTCACAAGCAGTGGAAGGAAGCAATGATTGATGAGCTGAAGTCAATCGAAAAGAATGGCACTTGGAAGCTAGTCGAACTTCCAAGGCAAAAGAAAGCTATAGGCGTGAAATGGGTCTACAAGACCAAAGTCAAGCCCAATGGAGAAGTGGCCAAGTACAAGGCCAGGCTAGTAGCCAAATGTTTCCTGCAGAAACCTGGTTTGGATTTCAATGAGGTCTTTGCCCCAGTAGACAGGATCGAAACCATAAGATTGGTAGTGGCATTGGCAAGTCATAGAGGCTGGCCCATACATCAACTTGATGTAAAGTCAGCATTTCTGAATGGACCTCTGGAGGAGGAAGTCTATGTTTGTCAACCACCTGGTTTTGAGTCGAAGGGTCAAGAAGACATGGTTTTTAAGCTTGAGAAAGCCCTATATGGACTCAAGCAAGCTCCAAGAGCGTGGAACAAGAGAATTGATGGATTTCTCTTGGCTCAGAAGTTTATGAGATGCACCAATGAACATGGAGTGTATGTGAAGAAGAATGGAATTTCGACTCAGTTGTTGTTGTGCCTGTATGTAGATGATCTACTAGCAACTGGAAGCAACGAAGTCGAAGTCGAAGTCGAAGCCTTTAAGAAAGTGATGATGTCTGAGTTTGAAATGAGTGATCTAGGACATCTATCATATTTCTAGGAATGAAATTCACAGAGTCGAAGAAGGGAATATTTCTGCATCAGTCGAAGTATGCAGCTGATATCCTGAAGAGATTCGACATGATCAACTGTAAGGAGGTTTCGACACCAGCAGACACAAGCAGCAAGCTGTCGAAAGATGATGAGGGATTGAAGTAGATGCCACCCTCTTCAAACAGATTGTGGGCTCCCTGAGGTACTTGTGCAACACTCGACCTGACATTATGTTTAGTGTCGGAATGATCAGCAGATTCATGGAGAAGCCGAAAAGCTCTCATCTAGTAGCTGGGAAAAGAGTACTAAGGTATATAAAGGGAACACAAAGTTATGGTATTCTATTCCCTAGCAAGTCAGAGTCGAAGAATGATGCCGAAGTGTTTGGTTACACAGACTCCGACTGGAGTGGAGACAAGAGTGATCGAAAAAGCACAAGTGGGTACGTCTTCATGTATGGATCGACACCCATCTCTTGGTGCTCGAAGAAGCAAAGTATAGTTGCGTTATCCTCTTGTGAAGCAGAGTATGTGGCTGCTTTGTTTGCAGCATGTCAAGCATCATGGCTGAGGATGCTATTGGTCGAAATTGGAGTGCACAGGGTCGAAGGAATGAAGTTGTTGATCGACAACAAGTCTGCGATAGATCTCGCCAAGAATCCTGTTGCACATGGTAGGTCGAAGCACATAGAGACCAGATATCACTTCCTGCGTGATCAAGTAAACAATGAGAAGCTGAATCTGGAATATTGCTGTTCGAAACTTCAAGTAGCTGATGCAATGACCAAGCCATTGCAAAAGGGAAGATTCGAAGAATTGAGAACAATGCTTGGGATGATGTCACTCAGCAATGTGAATTAGGAGGGAATATTGAGATATGCCTTGTAATTCTATTGCTTGTAATAATAGTAGGTGTAGTTAGAAACCTAGTCGAAATGAGCCAGTCGAATGGGCTAGTCGAAATTATGGGCCTGGGCCTGTCTCATTGTATATATATACAGACGTCAGTAGCATATAATTTGTAACCTACTTTTATGAAATTCAGTGCAGTTTTTACTATTCATACTATATTGCCCTAATCATTCCTCTGACACCTTGCGCCGCCACTTCCTTTTCTTCTCCCTTTCACGTGTTTATCCCCAACAGAAGCTACAATCATCTCCTAGAATTGAGTGAAATAAATTCTGCTCTACATTCAATGGTCACAAATCGGAACAGGTGTAACAAAAAGAAGGAAAACAAATTATGGATTTTGAGCCCTAATTCTAATCATCTTTATCAGAGACCAACGACAACAACGTGGTGGCTTGCCGGCATGGTGAAAGCAGTGAGATGAATGTCGTTATACATACTTACGGTTGAGACGACGTCGACGTGGTAGCTTGCCGGCGACACACGGCGAGGCAAAGATCGTCAACAACGGCAGCACGAAACGGTGATGTGACGTTGACAACAACGAGAAAGAAGGAAGGTAGAGAGCTCACGGCTGAGAGGGGAGAAGCAGATCTTCTTCAGTTCTTTCTTTGGAGCGTAACAGAGGAAAAACGAAGAGGGACAGCGTAGCAGAGGAAACATGCGTAAGAGGAAAAGAAATTGACTGGTAAATTTTATTAAAAGATAAGGGTATTATAGTAAGTTCCCCTATATGAAAATTATTAATTCTGGGTGGGCCATGGCCCAGCCATGCCCAAGAGAAGCTCCGCCAGTATTTAGGCTGTCACCTCCGAGTTCTGTTTATTTTAGATCCCAACGTAATTGATTTTGAATCTACAAAAATATTAAATTTTAAAAAATAAGTATACAAAATTGGTTTATATATGTTTTGGTAATGATATTTTAAAAATGAGTTCAAAAAAATTGATTTTGATTTTGTATGGATGCTAAAAGTATACTCATAATTGAATTTTCTCAGAGCAAAATCAAGGAACCTCTTGCATCCAATAAAGTCAACTCAACGCATTCTAGAATTAATTTTATTTATCGAGATTTTGTTGCCTAGTCACAAGAATAGTGATTTTCAATTGAATTAACATCATTTTTGCTTTCAAAATTGATTCTTACCTGCCCAAAATGTAAAACAAACACTACTTTTTTTTTGGTTTTACTCAGGGTCCGCCAACCGCAGTGACTAATCCCCTCGCTGAATTGTAGGTGCATCGAGGGATAGAACAGCTGGCCCAGAGTTTTAACGCTGCTCCGTACCCAAGATGGGGATCGAACCCCCAACCATTAGTTAAGGAAGGATCAGCCCCAACCATTAAAACAAACGCTACTTTGAAACCTCATAACTACAAACATGTAGATATTGGTAATGTTTTTTGACTGTTTATTGGTAATATTGAAACCTTGAAATTACCTCTATTATCATATTAGGTAAATTCTTATTAAGGATAATTTGACATTCTTTAATAATATCACCAATGCATTTTTTTGCTTTTTCCCCAATTATAGTTGAAACGTCATCACCATCACCAATTAAAATAATAAAAATAGAAAATATATCAAATAATAATAATAATAATAATAATAATAATAATAATAATAATAGAAAATGGCAAAATGGAGGAAATATTGTAACACGAGGCAACATTGGTCACATCGATATATAAGGTATGAAGATATATAAAGGTAAGATTGTTTGAGAGATTGGCTTTTGTCAAGTTTCTTGGTATGAAGTAAAAAAATTGAGTAAATATATCAGCAAATGAAATGTTTTTTTGAAAATTATGGAAATGTTTAAAAGAATTGAAAGATAAATGCAAACTTACTTATTGTGAAGTCCCCAGTTGTCACCTCAGAGGAGACCAAGACAACCATGAAAAAGAGGCTTAAGAGTTAAGATGAATAGTTTATCTCTAGAAAGTAGAAACCTTTTTATTTTCAACAAAAAATCAACTAATTGTTTGTCAGCAAACGATGTGAAAAACAGTAAGGAAAGTACTCTAAATATCAGAAATGCTATGCTGACCAATTCTCACGACCAATTTTTCAACCAATATTCGGATATACCAAATTACCAATACATATCTTTTTTATTTTAAATTAAATTAAACTAAATTTGTAAAATTAGAAAACAAAACAAACACGACAGAAAGAAAGAGCCTCCTCTTCCTCCATTCTTCTCTCCGCCATTCTTCTCACCTCTCCTCTCTTCCTCCGCCGTTACTCTCCGTAAAGCCCCCGATTTTTCTCTTCTTCTCTCCAACCCCATTTCAGTAGCTCTTGTTCGGGTTATTCTCTTCCAAACGACGAAAGCGAACTGCGAGAAACTCTGTTCTTCTCCTTCCTCTCAGGAACCCATCTACTCGACCTTGTTTTTCTCTTTGGTTCTCCTTCATCGCATTCTTCTTCTTTCTAACCTGTGTGCGCGGCTTATCTCATTTCACTACAAAGAAAGGAAACACGCAACCCAGGAAACGCAAAGGAGAAAACGACGACAACGACAACGACGAGAAACCAATGGCAAGATTTGAGTCACGGTTTTCTCTCAAAGGTACTTATTCTTTCAGTTTTTCAGTATCGTTTGCTTTTCTTTTATTTGGGTGAATTGAATTTGTATGATTTGGTTTTATGTCCCAGAGATTTGGTTGAGGAAGTATGAAATCGAAATTTGATGTATATTAGTAGTTTCTAGGGCACCCATGGTGTCGGTATCCGTTTAATTTGTTGTTGATTTTATCATTTAGTATCATTGTTGTGTTTTAATGGAATGTATGTTTCTCTGTGAACAATACATAGTTGGGTGAAATTAAAAAGTGAAGTGTGCAATTGACAAAAGCACGGCGCTGTCTCCACAAAAGCACGGCGTCTGTCTCGTCGAAAGTTCGCGCTGCGGCCGCTAGCGTCCACTTTTGCAGTGTTGTCTGGTAACACGGCACCGTCTTGCATGTAGTCGTCGCCATTTTTGGTATAAGGTTTGCGCACTCTTCCTTTTCACCTCTATATCACTATCTTTTTCTTTATTTGGTTCAGCTATCAGAAATGAATGTGTTGTTAGGGTTTTTCTTTGTTCCCATAGAAACTACTGTAAACCAGGAAAGTAAAGGAGTTTTTGATGTTAGGGATGAAAATGTGCTTGGATAATAGTTGGTTTCCATAGCAGGCATAGCTTGAGTTGTGCACGGATTGCCGAATTGAGTCTTTCACTTTTTTTCTTATTATGTTACTGTTGTGATGTGATGAATTTGAAATTACTTTTAAGATTAGAACCCTCTATGTTGAGTTTCTGATGTGGATTATTGAGTCTGGTCTTGCAAGTACATATTTTGTGTAGTTTGAGGTTAAATCTAATTTGTGTTCTGGTTGTTTGTTCATTCCAATTGTGTTTTTTTTATAATTGTTAAAAGCATTAGAGTATATCAATTCTGAGTAAGAAGTCTCACATTGGTCGAAATTAGAAATGTTGAACGATATATAAGTAAAGAGAGTCACGCAGCTAATAAATTAAGGTGTTAGATGGAAGATGTAGTGCCCAAACCAGATTTACGTTTGCTTTTATCCAATGTGAGAATCTCCCCCCGGGTTTACTCCCTCGTGAACCAACAAAAAGCATATAAACATCAATTCGTAAAAGATTATGGTTACTTGTGTGGAGGTAATTAATTCATTTCTTTTGGTCAACTAAGAAATGAATTAAACAGGGCTTGCAACTGATAAAGAAATGAATTAATTACATCCAAACAAACAGGTAACAGGGCTTGCAACTGGTTCAATTTTTTTCTGTTGACAACAGCCTAATTTGGCCCAATCAAATCGGCAAGAGATAAAGCAACAACTTGATACTAAGTACATCCAACATAAGAGAGAGTACTCAAGTATGAACATAAAATGTGACTATATTACCCCATGGAACCTCATCTTTCACAAAACAAAGTGTCAGTTAACCTCAATATGATTCGTTCTCTCATGAAAATCTGGATTTGACGCTATGTGGAGGGCAGTCCTGCTATCACAATATAGTTGGATGGAATCCGTGTGAGGATGCAATCAAGCCTTTTGGCAATTTCAATTCACAAACAATTGCTGCTATGGAGCAATACCCTTCTTCTGCATCGGAACATAAAACAGTGGGTTTTCCGTGAGACGAGGGATGAATTCAAGCCCGATAAAATCAAATTATGCAATGAACTTTAAATCGCTATCAACATGTAGTATAATGCCCTGTCCTGGATTTCCCTTAAAACAGCGCACTACTCACGATGTTTCCTCCCAAGTACTAACGATCTTCCTTTGGTTGTTACATAAAATCCATAATGCCTTGTCCTGGTTTTCCCTTTGGTTGTTACATAAAATCCAGTGCCATCACTTCTAACTGTTTTTACTAGTTTTTCGAGTTGGCGCTCCGTCATGACACAAAAGTTCTGAATAGTTCGTGCTACCTACCTCTTCTAAAGCAACAAATAGACGGGTGAGGATTGTCTGACATTAGCGCGGGAACTGCCTAGTGCAGTTCCCTTCTTGCAAGCCGTTGGATGAATCCTACCATCTAGAAAGTATCACGTGTCCCTTTTTTCTTTTTTTGTTTCAAACGGAGTACTCACCTGCACAGATGAAAAATAGAGACGCGTTGTCTCCGTTCCCGTTTTGTCACCACCACCCCATTGGCTCTCTCCGCCGCCGCAGGTCCGATCCAACGCCGCCTCACTCTTCTCTGCTCTGCCACGACGTCTTCCTTCATACTGCTGTGCCGTTTCCCATGTCACCACCGCCCCACCGGCTCGCTCCGTCGCCTACCACCGCCACCTCTTACCACCACTCCAACGCTGCCTCTGCTGCTCTTCTCTGCTCTGCCCCGTCGCCTACCACCGCCACCTCTTACCACCACTCCAACGCATTCCTCTGTTGCCACCATCTCCGCCTCTCCCTTCATCAGTCTCTCTCTTCTCTGCTCACGCCCATCTTCTGCAGATTTACTTTGTGATTTTGTTAATGATTTTGTGCAAATTGCAAATTGGTTTCATTTACTTTTTCTGCAGGTTTAATTTGGTGACTTTAATTTGGGACTGTTATTGGTTTCTGCAGATTTACTTTTTCTGCAATATGAGGGGCTGATGTTTGAAGATAGTGCAGAAGGATCTGATAGTTCAAATAGTGCAGTTACCATTAACAGTTCTTTTATTGCAGATAGTGCAGATACCAAGATGAAGATAGTGCAGAATTTGATTGAAGATAGTATAGAAGTGGGCTGATGATTGAAGATAGTGCAGAATTTGATGTTGAGACTATGAATTATTAGAGAACAAAAATGCTGTCCAAGAAATAAGTGGAGACTGTTTGAATTAGCAAGGTCATATTAGAGAACAAAATGCTGTCCAAGAAATTGACGCATTAATAGTCCTAGAAATACAGCAGCATTACACAAATTGTATCAATGGGTCTTAGTTTTTTCTCTGCAGCTCCTGCCAATAGTATCAACAAAGTGTACATTGTATGATTACACAAAGAAGGAACATTGCACTAGATTTCAAGAAAGGGAATAAAGACATACAACTTAGAGAATTTGTAACTCCAACTTAGTTGGCCGTAAAAATGTTCCAAATTGGATATGATATTAATGAAGTTCCAAATTGAATATGATATTACTATCATCTTGTTTCACTTCCTTTTTTGTCTTAAAACTTTAGTGCAGAATTTGTAAACAACAGATTTTATAACAACAGATTTTATAACAACAGATCTTGTTCCAAATTTGTTACTGTCAGTGCAGATTTTATAAACAACAGATTTTATAACAACATAAGAATAACAATAGAAGTACTATCAGTGCAGAATTGTTACTGTCAAGTATTATAAAATGTTGCCCAAAATGTTGCCTTAATTACAAAATGTATGACATGTCGCCTTAATTACAAAATGTCGCCTTAATAGAAGTATTACCGTCAAGTATCACATGTCGAGAAAACCTAACCCCCTGTTTCTCCCCCTACTACCCAACAAAATGATTAATACAATGGTAAGCGTTATTCCACCAAGAATCTAAAACATAACCGGAATGACTCCCCACCCCATAAATAAACCACGACCAAGACATAGTTTTAATATGATAAACAATCGAGTCTAAATCCGGTTCTTCCCCCTTGAAAATAAGATTATTTCTAGTCAACCAAATACTCCAACACGAGGCCAGCCAGATAAGATGTCTAATCTTCTTAGATTTCTTGCCGGTAAACACTTTTGCGAAGGAATCGGTGAAAACTCACACATTAACTTTGGAATCGGTAAACACTTTTGTAAGGGTTAGGCACCCCTTGTGCTCTTTTCAATGATATTGCTTATCGGGAAAAAAAAAGTATCACATGTCGCCTTAATTACAAAATGTGGCTGATAACTTCCCAAAAATGGCAAGTTTTTTCAAAAAACTACACATCAAAATTACGACTTAATTACAAATGTCGTCTGAAAACTTCTTCCTTCACATATCAATCAATATAATGTTGCAGTGTCTATATCATTAAGGGGTGCCTGCATAATAAAACAAATTTATTAACATCATGGCAAGTATAAACATATCATACATATGACTAATCATTTATTAAATGAGACATGAAATTACCATCAAAAGTTCCATCATACTAAATTGACCATTGTGTGCTTGAGGGGGATCATAAGTTGGAGGTGCTGAACAAGATAGTCCATCAGGGAGGCTACTTGTCAATTCTTTAGCCTCAGATTGGTGACATTGAGGTTTTCCTCTAGGTGGAGCTCCTTTTCTTTTCTTGGACTGACACTCAACCCAACTCTTCTGTCGAGTATGCCTCTTTAAGCCAGGTCGTTGCTTGAATCCCTTCGGTTGCGTGACATCATGACTCACAAGTGTTGGGTTATCACTATTATGACTGTCTTTTTTTCCGGCTTGTAAGCGAAGTTCCATTATTTTCTCACACATGATGTCCACACCATTATCTACAATCTCGTGGTATTCCTCCGAAGTAGACACCTCGGCCGCCAATCTGATAAATTTAGAGACAATTTGTCTAAATCTCCGTGTGCTAGACAATTTTGGATCAACTTCAATATCCTTTCCCCTCAAATCTTGCACGGCACCGCAACGGGCTTCTCTTGTCCACCTTCTTAAAATATACTTCTCAGGAATGGACTTAACATCATTTGCTTCAAACACTTTCAGTGAATGGGAACAAAGTATGCCAAATGTCTCAAATTTTCTACAACTACAAGATATGGTGGTTGAGGAACGATCAAATGATACTCTCCAAGATCCTTCTCGATTGCCCATACTGATGACATATTGACATAAAGATTGAGACTCGTTTCTTTTTGAGATGCATAAACCTAAAAATAACTTAAACTCGTTCTGGAACAATTCAAACAAAGTATGTGTGTATACTTTTGACATTTGTACAAGAATCGGTGAAAACTCACACATTAACTTTGGAAGCTTATGCAGAGCTTCATACTGACAAGTCAACTCATTGGCTCTTTTCTCCTCAACAACTCGCTCAAAGTGTTTGAAGAACTGGATAACATCCAGATTTGGCTTCATGGATGATTTGAAGTGAGAATTCAAGCTCTCACTAAGTTGTGTACTTCGTATGCCAAGTGTGAATTCCTTGTTCATGTAACACGAAGCCCATTTTTCCTTTAAAGCATAAGTTGATTTGATCCATTTATTTTCATGAACATTATAGTTGTTGATCAAGTCGGTCCAAGCTGTCTCAAAATCCGCTTCAACGTCAATAGTCATACATGCATTTCTTGAGATCTCTTAAAAAATAACTTCCCCCTTTCATCAAGTTTCCAAGGTGTTTAATTCCATTTTGCGACAAATGCCAAGTGCATAAACCGTGGTGAGTCTCAGGCATCACTTCAATAAGTGCCTTGGCCATGGTCGAACTTTGGTCTGTAAACATAGTCTTGGGTTTTTTGTTGTTGTGTGCTTCTAAGAATGTCTCAAACAACCATTTAAATGACTCAATTGTCTCATCATATAATAACGCTGCACCAAATATGACTGAGCCCCTATAGTGATTGAAACCAGAAAATAGAGCAAGTGGCCTATTGGCATGGTTTGTACAATATGTAGTATCCAACGAAATAACATCACCAAAATACCCATAATCCAACACCATATTTGCATCACACCAAAACACATTTGTTAGTTGCTCATCTATATCCATCTGGTGTGCATGGAAGAAAGACGGATTTTCCAACAATTGCTTTTGAAAATAGCGTGAAAGGCATCCAGCTTCACCATATTCCATACCCCTTTGCCTTCTTGCTTTGAGGTAATTTTTCACATCCAACTGTGTATATCCAAGATTAGCTCGATGTCCTGCATGTGTGCTCATAAGTTGAAATGTCGATTTCTGCCTTAATCCAGAGTCCTCCGCCATATCAATCTCATATGCTTGAACTTCAGTTATTTTTCTGTGTGATGCTAGCATGTGTGTTGTCTCCGGATGTGTGCTCAGTGATTTCATAATATATTCATGTATTCATGTATTGGCAAAAATTCATAAATTGGCAAAAATTAAATAATATATTCATCTATTTGAAGGATTAATGGCCGTGAGCAAAAAATCAAGCAACAATAGCTTGAGCAACAATGGCCGTGAGCAAAGGATTAATATATTCATGTATTCAGTGATTTCATAAATTGGCAGTAACAATAGCTTGAAAAATCAAGCAATGTTTGGATTACAATTGGCAGTAACAATAGCTTGAAAAATCATTCTATTTCCAGCATCTTCCTTCTCTTCTCACTTACGATTGGTCGAAGCAGCGAGCAACCGTGACGGTGGCAGCAAGTGGCCGTGACAGCGACGGCGACACGCGAAAGCGGCGTTGGAGCGGTGAGACGGCAGCGTACGACGACGAAACGTCGTGACAAAGCAGAGAAGAGTGGCAGAGGCAGGCGTTGGATCGGTGATGATGGGTGGCGGCGGTAGGCGACGGAGGGAGCCAATGGGGTGGTGGTGACAAAACGGGAACGGAGAGCAACAGAGAGACAACGCACGCCTCTGTGGTTACAATTAGAAAGAAGAGGAAATAAAGAAAGTGCCATGTGGCAGTTTTTAGACCATCATTTTGATTCAACGGCTTGCAAGAAGGGAACTGCTTGTGCAGTTCCCGCGCTAATGTCAGACAATCCTCACCCCAAATAGACCCACACAACACGAAGTATGATATGTGCACGCAGATTCGTTAATTATAAGAAAACAGTGCTTAACATGCATGTTTATTTTAGTATCAGCAATTTCTTAATTTTTTTCGGTGCCAAAATTCTAGAATATGTATGGTGTATATAATTTTCGCAAATGGTATTTAATCTACCAGAAAATAATTACTGGTTATGATATTGCTCCCGGAAGCCATGAAGTAAAAGTTGTACATTAACTATTGTTGTGGTTGCATCTCAATTGAACACAAGTAAAAAATAACCAGAACTCCGAAGCAGCTACACTTGCAATTTATATAAAAAATATTGGACAAGTGACATTACAGACAGAATTTCGAGAGCCCAGTCACCAAACAGAAGAACTTGGATAGCGTCTACCAAAACAGCCGATGCAATATATGCTTGTAAGATAACTAACTACACGCTTTGGTGTGGTTTATCAGCAAAATTCTGAAGAGGATAAAATTATAACGGAGCAGAGCCAAGAGGCACACTTGCTCATGCTCAGACACAAATAATGAAATCTACAACTACAAGGTAACTTTCTTTTAAAAAGGAAAAGGAAGATGCGTGGCATGTGGTCAAGAAAGGCAATCCTCATCTTCCCTATCTCACCTACAAAGAAATTCAGAATTGCAGCTACTTGGGCAATTGATCCGACTAGTAAAATTTTACCATTGAAAAATTAAGCTGTCTTTGGCTTTGGCTTAATTCGCTTCACCCTTGAATAGAGGAAAACACCGGCAAGACCAATAGCAGTTCCTGTAAGAAAATTAATAAAAAAAACTCAGCCGCAGGTAACTTCAAAGCAAAATGCTTCAAATGCTTTCTCGTTGAAACAAGAAAGAAGTAACCTTACCAACAGCATTCACGGGATTGACTGGTGTTCGGAAGATGATGACAGAGCTCACAATGACCACAACCCGCTTCACACAATTACCAACAGAATGGGTAACAGGCGATACCCTCTGCAGTATCATGTAAGAAACCTGCAAAGCCCAGTCACAGAAAAACAACACTATCTCAATTCGAAATACAGAACCTTTTAAACATTAAAATCAGAATCTATGTCAACAATTAGAGTATGAGTAAGGCCTAATACAAGGCCAGCCCAAATTAGTAGCAAGAAGTAAACTCATTATGCATAACATTGCTTTTGCTTTCATTCATTTTTCTCTTTAATTTAATTAATGATGATTGTTCATCAAAAAAAATTAAGCTACCGATTTCCCTTCACATCAGCATTTTTTCTCAGGTAGTCTAAAATAACTGTTTATTTTTTAAGAAGCACGCAATTCTTAGTTCTTACAATAAAGCAAGACGTTTTTTCTGTTAAAATGCTCAAAGACGCATTAAAAGATAAGGAAAAGCGACAAGATTATTTTAACAATGAACGAATCCCACTCCGACGATCACGTGCTCTCCACAAAACTGTCGGAACATGCAGCACGTTGAGTGGCATAACATAGGACACAAGCACAAAAATTCCTCACAGCAAAATAGTCATACTCCCTCTAAATTTGATTAAAATGTTGGCCACCATTTAATATAGGTTTTAGGGCACCAAGAGAGGATACCTAATACTTAACTCTATTGTTGTTTAATAAAACATTCCACAACATATTTTCGCAGCAAGTAACAATCAGCTGTGTTTAATCAAACAGTAAAAAAAAGGCAAAGGGAAAGAAGTCAAGAACTATATGCAAAAACACTCTCGAACAGCCCACAAGCTAGTAACTGTAGTTCAACTGTCCGTTGCCCCATCCCATTCTCTATAACTGGGAAGTGACACTACTGTTGACCTATCCCCCTACCCTACCAAACTCTTGCAACTTCAATGTATTCCCATAATTCCCTTAAGCTAATATAAAATAAATGACAGGGCACAATTAAGCATAGAAGAGGAAAACTCACCTGCTGATATGCATGGAAACAAAGTGCAGCAAGAAGAGATCTGGTGTACACTTGTCTAACATTTAACCCCTGTCAAGAAAGGTGACGCCATAACATATTAGCATGCTCAACACAATTATATTTTTTGAATGTGCCTATGATAACGGCAATCCTAGCTACTTTAACCAACAAGATACTCACAGCAGATTGCAGGTAAGCAGGGGTAAACTTGACACCCTCCATCAAGATAGCCACAGGTGCTAACAAGAAGAAGGACATTATTGTTATTATAGAGAAGAGAGTTATGTTGTCCAGAGATTCCTGAAAGAACACAATACTTGTTATTTTCTGCTTTTCTACATATAAGGGATTCATAAAATGCCTTCAACAAAAAACAAAAAATATCAACAACACATATCCAAAGCATCCACATATTACACTACCTCTTTCTTAACCATGGCCTTTTTGCTAAGAACATTACGTGATTGATTTGTCACATTGGAAGCCATTGCACTCCAAAATCCAGCCCTATTCAATATTTCAACAAAGCATATTAGAGTTTGCATGACCAAATCTTTTCAATTCAAGCCATCCCACATCCCCTCTCCTCTACTACCTCTAGAAGAAACACAGAGTAGATCTTACCAATTGAAAGAGGCCTCGGTAGCAGAAGCCAGTGCAACTCCACCAACAATAGGCACAAGGGAACCAATCACCCACGGCGTAGGTTTCTGTAAGAAAGCAACACAGAGGATTAAGAGTAGAAAACATTAATTCAGAATATGTTAAATGTTAAACTTACTTTTTCTTGCCACGAGACAAAAGTAGTCACATACAGACAACTATGAGAAACATACACCAGTGATACATACTTATAATCAAATTAGAAAGGGACAACAGCTATGATGAATTGATGAGTAATAATTTGTAAATTTTACTCTAGATTAATTACAAAGCAATTCCAGATTGTAGGAAAAAGAAAAGAGTGTATTCTAACCTCTCCAAGAAACATGGCAGAAAGGATAACTGAAAAGAAAGGCTCCATGGCTTTAATAGTGTGAGTGAATGACACAGCCACCTTTCCAAGACTCATATTGGTGAAAAGGTTCCCCAAAGTATGCACCACAGCCAATGGCAATATCGCCCCAAGCTGCCAGAAAACAACACACACACACAACACAGAATCAACAAGACATAACAAAACTGAGTAACAAAATAAATAATTAATTCAGCAGATAGCGAAATACCATGGCGGCATCGATTTTAGGCCTCTTGTAGAGATTTAAACCCCACATAAAGGCAACAAGAACAGAACCAACAGCAAATTGAACTACAGTCACGGTTACAGGGTAATGACATGCCTTCAAGACCTGCCAAGAACACATAGAGAAAACCAACCGCATCAAGTTCAAAATAATTCAAATTCTCCAACGGCATTGCCAGCTAAATTTTTTTACAATGCAAACAAACATAAATTTAAAGTGGATTACAAAAAGGATTCAATTCAAGTATCATGGAAATTAACAAAAATATAAAACCTTAAGAAATAGATCTCCGAAGATACATACCTGTTTGTTGTAGATATTGAAGTAGATATTGAAGAGGTACCAGAAGCCGAACAAGGATCCAAGCTGGAGAGTTTTAAGCAACGAACCAGAATCGGAAGAATCGGCGCTATCGGAGACGGAGGCGGCTTTAGGAGGGGAAGGATCGGAGGAGGAGGAAAGGAGAGGTTGAGGTCTGAACTTGAAAGAAGAAGAAGAAGAGGAAGGAGGGAGAGACCATGATCGGCGAGTGAAGGAAGAGGAAGCGCCGCCATTGAAATTTACGCCATCGATGGGTTTGGCGGAGAGATTTACGCGAAGAGAAGGTCTCAAACGGTTGGCGTTGTAGTTAACGTTGCGAATAGGAAGAGAAGGGGAAAGAGTGAAAGCCGCACTCTGCATTTTCGAGATCTGAAACTGAAAACGAAAGACACGAGGACGACTTTCTCGTGTTGTGTCTATGTAATGAAGAGTTTATAGCAATATGAAGAGTAACCCTCGTGTAGTCCGCCACCAGCAAAGTTTGGTTTGGTGTGGTGTGGGAGTAGGTAATGCCTTAACAATAACACCTTTTTTCTGTTCGATTGCGCCTCTCAGACAACAAGTATGTCTTTTGAAACGGAATATACTTTATTCAATTCAACCAAAATTAAAAGGGAAGAATACTTTAACAAGATGCACCAATGAAATGGAATCATAGTAATTGACAAAAATTGAAAATGAAATTTGTGATAATAGTGTGGACGGGAAAATAAATGACCAGGGAGAGAATTGTTATCCCAAGATGCATGTTCGAACGATAATATTGGTAATTAGCATTTTTGGGAATTTGTATGATGTTTAAAATTTTGAGAAAGAATGTTGAAATTCTAACTTGAGGCCAGGGGAGGATTGAACTAAAAAAACAACGTGATAGAACAATAAATTATTTTCTAATTTATGAAAAAAATTAAAATAAAAAAGGGAAAAAATAAATAATTTAACATTGAAAATTAGAAATTATAACATTATTTAGATTCATAAATCTAATGAAATTAATTTTCATATGTATTATATTAACTTGGATAATGCTACTATTTTATACAATACAATAATTAATTTATATAAAATATTTTCAAATAAAATAAAATAACAAAATATTTAAAATAATAATTACAAATATTAAATTAAAATAAAAATATAAAATATAACTAAGTAAAATATACAAAATTAAATCCAAGAAAATATTAAAAATTAAAATCAAATCTAAATTATATATTTAAATTAATAAAAAAACTTGTCAAAAAAAATAATAAAAAATTGAAAAGCCTTATACAATATATATATATATATATATATATATATATATATATATATATATATATATATATATATATATATGATCTTGTTGCATGAATAATGTTTTGATTTTAGATTATTTATATTATATTATAGCCAAAAATGCATTAGTGGTCCTTTAAATTATTTAATTGAAACGAATTAGTCTTTTAAATTTTTTTTATGGTACTATTAGGTCCTCTAAGTTACATAACGTGTATATCATTATCCCTTTTTCATTTTATGTTTCAAACAAGCCCAGTTGGTACTAATAGGGTTGACGTGTCCACAATAGAGACAATGTGGCTTCCTTCGTGGTTATCTTCTTCCCCAGCTTAAGCGCGGCAATTGGTCATCTCACCTCCCTAAGGAAATACTTTTCGTGAGAATCGAACCCGGGAGCAAACCGAGTCGACCCTTACGGACCATAGCCCACTCACCACTAGGCCAAATCCATTGGGTTAAAAAAACAACGTGATAGAACAATAAATTATTTTCCAAATTATGAAAAAAAATTAAAATAAAAAAGGGAAAAAAGAAATATTTTAACATTGAAAATTAGAAATTATAACATTATTTAGATTCATAAATCTAATGAAATTATTTTTCATATGTATTATATTAACTTGGATAATGCTACTATTTTATACAATACAATAATTAATTTATATAAAATACTTTCAAATAAAATAAAATAACAAAATATTTAAAATAATAATTACAAATATTAAATTAAAATAAAAATATAAAAGATAACTAAGTAAAATATACAAAATTAAATCCAAGAAAATATTAAAAAATTAAAATCAAATCTAAATTATATATTTAAATTTATAAAAAAACTTGTCAAAAAAAATAATAAAAAATTGAAAAGCCTTATACAATATATATATATATATATATATATATATATATATATATATCTCTATGATCTTGTTGCATGAATAATGTTTTGATTTTAGATTATTTATATTATATTATAGCCAAAAATGCATTAGTGGTCCTTTAAGTTATTTAATTGAAACGAATTAGTCTTTTAAATTTTTTTTATGGTACTATTAGGTCCTCTAAGTTACATAACGTGTATATCATTATCCCTTTTTCATTTTATGTTTCAAACAAGCCCAGTTGGTACTAATAGGGTTGACGTGTCCACAATAGAGACAATGTGGCTTCCTACGTGGTTATCTTCTTCCTGGGCTTCATCTTCTTCCTGTTCCTCATGAATCCTAACAAAAATTGCAAAGTCTTAAACAAAAACACTTAATGGAGAGTCTATGAAGCTCTTTTCTCCTCACTTTTCATTCTTTAATTTGATTACCACCCTTCTCTAATCACATAATCGGTACCCTACCACCATGGTCCCCAAACCCATCATAATAACAACACCTTCATCATCTCCCCATCTCCCTCTTTTCAACATATCATCCGTCAAAAACAAAGAAAACCCCAAGTTCAAACATTAAAAAAACCACTCCAACACCACCACAACCCACACCACCACCTACTCCACCTACCACCACCGAACAACAAAAACCCAAACAACCATCCCTCAAAAATGAAAACCGAAAAACAAAAACATTCCAACACCCCACAACCCACACCACCACCAACCAACAAAAACCCTAACAACCATCCCTCAAAAATGCAAATTGAAAAACAGAAACATCAACCCTAACACTAATATTCATGAATTAGCTTCAACATGGAAATGAATTAAATCTGAAAGAAGAATAATAAAATTGTCCACATCTGAGTTTGAAGAGTTTTCTGGGTTTGAATGAAGAATAAGAACTCTAATGTAGTAAGGACTAAATTGTAGACTTAAAGGACAAATTGTTACACGACAGTAGTCTTAAAGGACCAAATTGTTACAAGACAGAAGACACACAAACTTTGGCACGACCACATCAGCGTCGTTAATGCCAGCTAGGATTGTTTGAAATGCAAATTTAAAAAAGGGATAACGGTGTACACATTATGTAACTTAAGTGACCAAATGGCAACAAATGGGATCCCTCACTCATAAATCACCACCCACACGTTA
The DNA here is from genome assembly GCA_039519185.1 of Astragalus membranaceus. Classification (NCBI taxonomy): domain Eukaryota; kingdom Viridiplantae; phylum Streptophyta; class Magnoliopsida; order Fabales; family Fabaceae; genus Astragalus; species Astragalus membranaceus. The sequence continues at coordinate 46,753,291 of CM076848.1, forward strand.
GCAGACGAAGGAATGGCAACAAATGGGATCCTTAAGGAGGAAAATGACCGGAGATATGCCTCTTTGTAGACAAAGGAGGACCGGAAGAAGTATGTGGAACAATACATGCTCCTCTTTCACCTTATTTCTACTTTTTTTATCCTCTTTGGTCCCTCGTTCTATTGTTTGTTTTGTACTTGATAGGTTATAAAAACAGAATTCTATTATCCTAATGTGCTGGCTATTATGAATTGTCCCTAAATTTCTTAGTATTATATTGAATTTGTGCTAAGCCATTGTTAAATTTGGAAAAAGAAACTGAAAACACTATTACATTTGTGTTGAGGCTATGTATAATAGTATATTTTTTGCCATTATCTTAATATTTTGTTTGTGGATTAAATATGGCATGTGCGGTCCCCTCTTTGTATGTTTATATTTGTCTTTTAGTTTAAATTTTTTGGTTATTTTACAGCTCTGTAGAAGTCGCATGTCTTATATTCTAAATACACAATCTAAATATGTCTATATACAAATGTGAATGTCAAGGGTGACATATTGAGATGAACCAGGATTGGAATGTGGACCACATGTCTTATATGGACATTAAAAAGTTTGTCAAAATTTTAGGTTATAGAGCCCGAAAATGCCTTTGGTATAGAGGCCCTAATATGCACTAGCAAGTGGTTTGAAACCACTACAAACTAACAATGATGTGTTAGAAATGACCGAAGATGCCAAGAGACACGAGGTAGCAAAAATTTACATCAACCATCTCATTGACACCTTGTAGTTGAAAAGGGCAATGAAGAAAATGTAAAAGATGGTAAGGAGGTCAGTGGCGATGATGAAGCTAAGAAGACCCATGGTGCTATGATTGCATGCATGTAGAGATGAAGTGGTTATTCTTATTAGTCAAGTCTTTGATGAAATTAGAGAACTTGGGAGTAAATGAATTGTGCAATTGGATTCTCCGGCTATATCCATCATTTTTACTTAGGTATTTCGTCATAATCATTTCAAGTTAATTACATACTTTTTCTAGTCTTATTCATTCAAATTGATTATTTTTTATGTATTGGTTTGTAAGTACTATATATAGAAGGATTCAAGACTTCACAAAAGAATCTAAATGCAATTATTGAAGTGCTTCGATCTGTACGTTTTTGTATGATGATGCCTAAAAGGCTCCTTTCTAATTTATTAAGTGGAATATATTCTAGGCTATTGTATTAGACAAATGTACTTTCACGGTGATAGTTTATGTCCTTGAATTGTGGCAAGTTTTCTCTATTTTCAGTCATGCTAATGGTAGAGGTGATGATGATGATGATGATGAGTTTGGCCAATGAAGCTAGTGTTGTTGTAAATAACTCTGCATTGGGGTTATTTTAGTAATTCTGTATTAACTGGTCTATTGTAAGTGCTCAAGCACCATGTTGTACCCTAGTATAGCCTAATTGGTAAAGTTAGGATTGTAGTAATATCTTTCAGTTAGAAGCTTTAACTGAATGTTTTTCTAAGTCTGTAATCTTGAACTCATATAAGTTCATCTTCAATCAATGAAATTGACATTCTCTGAAATTACTCTTAACAAACTGGTATAAGAGCTCCTCGCGGGGCCTGTGCAACTGTGACGGTAAACGACGGTTAACGGCGAACGGAAGTAGCTATGATTGAAATGGCAACGGAGAAGGAGATGAGCAACTACGTCCAACCAGCGATTCCGAAATACGATGGTCATTACGACCACTGGGCAATGTTAATGGAGAACCTGCTTAGGTCGAAAGAGTATTGGGAAATTGTACAAGGTGGAGTCCCGGTGGCCGGCGAGAATGCGACGGCAGAGGTGCGAAAGGCCGTTGAGGAAGGAAAGCTGAAGGATCTAAAGGCAAGAAACTACCTTTAATTACCAGGCGCTGGATCATAATATCATCGAAACCATAATCACTGGTGATTCTGCGAAGGGAATTTGGGATTCTCTCAAATTGAAGTTTAAGGGCTCTTCAAAGGTCAAGCATGCTCAGCTGCAAGTGTTGAAACGTGAGTTTGAGATCTTGACCATGAAGGACGACGAAACGGTGAATGACTATTTTTCAACAACCCTAGCCATATCGAACAAGATGAAGAAACATGGAGGGAGCGTGACTGAGACTGAGGTAGTCGAGAAGATCCTAAGGTCCATGCCTGTGAAGTATAATTACGTGGTGTGTGCCATCGTTCAAGCGAACGATGTCGCAACCATGAGCGTTGATGAGTTGCAGAGCAGCCTTATTGTTGAGGAACAAAGAATGAAGACTCAGAAATTGGAGAAATTGGACGAACAGGTCTTGAAGGTAGCAACTGGTGAAAACTCTGGTAGAGGAAGAGGTAGAGGCGCAGGAAAGGGTGGAAGAGGTCGTGGAAGGCAGAATGTCAACAAATAAGAAATTCAATGTTACAAGTGCAAGAAGCTTGGTCACTACCAGTATGAGTGCCTCAAGAATGAAGAAAATGCCTACTATGCAGGATCAGAACTTGAAGAGGAAATCCTTCTCATGGCATGTTGTGAAGATAGAGGTACAGAACAACAAAGAACTTGGTTCTTGGATTCAGGATCCAACAACCATATGATTGAATCAGAAGATGAAACTCTTCTCATGGCACATAGTGAAGACAGAGACATAGAGCATCAAAGAACTTGGTTCTTGGATTCAGGGTGCAGCAACCATATGACTGGGCACAAAGAGTGGTTCTTTGAACTTGATGAGAAATTCAAGGAATCAGTGAAAATAGGAGATGGCTCAAGAATGCCTGTGGAAGGCAAAGGAAGTGTAAAGATCAAAGTTAAGGGAAGAATACAGGTAATTACTTCAGTTTACTATGTTCCTAAATTGAATAATAACCTGATTAGTGTAGGACAACTTCAACACAAAGGTATGAAGTATTTGAAGATGATCAATGCAATGTGTTTCATAAGAAGTGGGGTCTAGTTATATCATCACAAATATCTGCAAACAGTTTGTTTGCTGTACAAGCAACATCTGTGTTGCCAGAATGTTTGAAGGCTAGCACTGAGAATACTACCAAGTTATGGCACCAAAGGTTTGCTCACTTGAGTGTGAAGGGGTTGAAGTTATTGAGCCAAAAGAGCATGGTAAAAGGGCTGCCAGAAATAGTTGAAACAGATGAGGTATGCACTGACTGTATGAAAGGCAAGCAGCACAGGGAGGCTTTTCCAAAGACTGGTGCCTGGAGAGCTTCCAAGACATTGGAATTGATCCATGCAGATATTTGTGGGCCAATCAAGCCAGAATCAGGTGGTGGTAAAAGGTATTTTCTGACTTTCATAGATGACATGAGTAGAAAAACCTGGATATATTTTTTGGTTGAAAAATCAGATGCTTTAGATTGTTTCAAGAAGTTTAAGGCTGTAGTTGAGAAGCACTCTGGTAATGCTATATGCTGTCTTAGAACTGATAGAGGAGGTGAATTCAACTCCATAGAATTCACTAAGTATTGTGAAGATATATGGATTAAAAGACAGCTAACTAATGCATACACTCCCCAACAGAATGGGGTGGCAGAAAGGAAGAATAGAACTCTTTTGAACTTAGTAAGGAGTATGTTGTCTGGGAAAGGTGTTCCCAAGTTCTTCTGGACAGAGGCAGTAAACTGGGCCAACTATGTGCTAAATAGAAGTCCTAGTTTCTCTGTGAAAGACAAGACCCCAGAGGAAGCTTGGAGTGGTATTAAGCCTGCTGTGCACCATTTCAAAGTGTTTGGTTGTGTTGCTTATGTGCATGTGCCTGATGTACAAAGGAGAAAATTGGATGATAAGAGCCTAAGATGTGTTTTTGTGGGAATGAGTGAAGAGTCAAAGGGGCATAGATTGTATAATCCTGCCACTAATAAGGTAATCATCAGCAGAGATGTAGTGTTTGCTGAGAATGAAGCATGGGAATGGGAAAAAGGCAGTAAAGTGATGGAGAAACAGATACTAGTTGATGATGATGATACTAGTGACAAACAAGCAGAGAATGAAGCAAGTAGAACAGCTAGTTCTGAATTAAGGGAAGAGTCAGTGACTCAGAGTGATGCAGAAGCCACTGATGATGCACCAGAAAGCAGTTCTATTGCTTAAAACAGAAGCAAAAGAGAAATCAGACCCCCTGGTTGGCTTGGAGACTATGATACAGAGGGAATGTTCAATGCTAATGAACTGCACAATCTAGTTATGGTTGGATCTAGTGAGGACCCTACTACATATGATGAGGTTGCAAAGGTCAAGGAATGGAGAGATGCTATGAATGCTGAGCTTGAAGCAATAGAAAAGAACAAGACATGGACTCTGGTTGACTTGCCTAAGGGTTCTAAAAGTATTGGTGTGAAGTGGGTCTTTAAGACTAAGTACAATGAAGAAGGTAATCTAGAGAAATATAAGGCAAGACTAGTAGCTAAGGGGTACTCACAAAAGCATGCATGGTATTGACTACAATGAGGTGTTTGCACCTGTGGCAAGGTGGGATACCATTAGAAGTCTGATAGCATTTGCTACTTTGAAAGGTTGGAAAATGAATCAATTGGATGTAAAAAGCGCTTTCTTGCATGGAGAGTTGCTTGAGGAGGTCTTCATTGATCAACCTCCTGGTTATGAAGTTAAGGGCAGTGAGGAGAAAGTGTACAAGCTGCACAAGGCCTTGTATGGCCTCAAACAAGCTCCAAGAGCCTGTCACACCAGAATAGAACAATACTTTGCTAAAGAAAATTTTGTGAAGTGCCCTCATGAACATGCTTTATTCACCAAAGTCAGTGCAGAAGGTGAAATTCTCATTCTAAGTTTGTATATAGATGATCTTGTCTTTACTGGAAGTAGTGAGAAAATGTGTGATGATTTCAAAGCTTCAATGAAAGGTGAATTTGATATGACAGACCTAGGAAGAATGAAATACTTCCTAGGAGTAGAGGTGCATCAGAAATCAACAGGAACTTTCATCTGTCAACACAAATATGCTAAGGAAGTGTTGAAGAGATTTGGAATGAAGGAATGCAAGCCTGTGGGAGTACCAGTGGTTCCAGGAACAAAGATGACTAGAGAAGGAGAGGGAAGACCCGTGGATGCAACAGAATATAAGAGAGTTGTGGGTAGCTTGATGTACTTGACAGCCACTAGGCCTGATATTGCCTATTCTGTCAGCACAATCAGCAGATTTATGGAGAGACCAACAGAACAACACATGAGAGCAGCAAAGAGGATTATGAGATACATAAATGGTACTTTGAACTATGGGATTTTCTATAAGGGAAATCAGGAAACAGAGATGGTTGCTTTCTCTGATAGTGACTATGCAGGTGATAGTGATGACAGGAAAAGTACTTCTGGATATTGTTTTCTCTTGGGTTCTGGTGCTGTGTCATGGGCCTCAAAGAAACAACCAGTAGTCACTCTCTCCACTACTGAAGCTGGATATATAGCAGCAGCTTTGTGTGCTTGCCAAGGTGTATGGATCAAGAGGATTCTAGAGGTGTTTGGTGTAGAAAAACTGGGTTGCATCACAGTGCAGTGTGACAACAACTCAAGTATAAATCTGTCAAAGAATGCTGTTCTTCATGGAAGAACAAAGCATATAGATGTTCGTTTCCACTTTCTGAGAGACTTGTGCAGAGAAGGACAGATAGAACTGAAGTATTGTCCCACAGAGAATCAAGTTGCTGATATAATGACAAAAGGATTGAAGCAAGAGACTTTCTTCAAACTAAGGAACTTGCTAGGAATGTGCACTCTAGAAGATGTAAACTGACTGCTATTGCAATTCAGTTTAAGGGAAGATGTTGTTGTAAATAACTCTGCATTGGGGTTATTTTAGTAATTCTGTATTAACTGGTCTATTGTAAGTGCTCAAGCACCATGTTGTACCCTAGTATAGCCTAATTGGTAAAGTTAGGATTGTAGTAATATCTTTCGGTTAGAAGCTGTAACTGAATGTTTTTCTAAGTCTGTAATCTTGAACTCATATAAGTTCATCTTCAATCAATGAAATTGACATTCTCTGAAATTACTCTTAACAGCTAGACTTTTATCTAGGCATGGAGAAGAATTGCACAGAATTGCACGACGAAAAAACAAAAATGGAATATGCCAGCAAACATGTTTGAAAAGAATTGGATGAGAAAATAGTCAGGACTTAATGCAGTCGTTCTTATGTTTGTAATAGCTCTAGAATTTGTTTCTAAACAATACATGTAGGAATAAACTGAATAAAAGTGGTACCAGTTTCATTATAAATCAAACTCATGATATATTACAAACTAATTATAATATTTCATTTTTTTAATAAAGAATATTACAATTTTTTAACATTTTAAATCATGTGAATCGCACGGATAAAAGTGCTAGTATTAGTCTATATAAAAGTTGTTTCCTCTACTTCTCTCATTTTCCCTCACCTTTGAAATGTGGTTAAGTTTAGGGACGAGTGATTCACTGGTTCTTTGATTGCTCGTAGCACAAAACCGCAAAAACTCCCATGCTAAACTGATACCTTCTATATCGATAGCAAGTCTTGTCAAGTTGTCACCATTCCCTCATGAATATCCGGTTGCTATTTCGGCATCTCACCTCTTTACATAGTCATTTTGGCAAGAGAGGCACAGAGTTAGTTATAAACTGCTCCATCCGGTCCCTATTATAATAAGAAAATACAAAAAAGTGGGGTTTCCTTTAATTCTTTATTTTTTTTTTAAATTATCAAAGAGATTTTTATATATTTTATTGAATTTTGCTGTAGAATTACGAAGAAGTGCGAGGATTCGTGACACGCTGAGATGTTTTGAAGTGGAGGTGCCGGTTCTGCGTCTAAGGAGGTTGTTGAAGGAAGCAATTGCTGATGAGAGATTTCAGGTCTCTCTATTTTGTCACTCCTTTTGTCTCTGTTATAATATATTTGATCTTCTCTCTGAAATTTACATTTTAACAGACTGTTTTTACTTTTTTTCTTAACTCAGGATGCAGCTAGTTATCGAGATGAACTAAAAGAAATTGCGCCACATTCTCTTTTAAAATGCTCAAGTGATGCTACAACCTTGGTAAGAATGCTACTTCTTAATTTTTAGCAGAAATTATATTGTGATCTATGGTTCTGTCTGGAATATACTTAAGTGTGGTGATGTGGCAACAAATTCCTTTCTGGCCCTATAAGCCTGTGCCACGTGGCACTGTGGCATTGGACAGTTTTGAAATTCGGTTGTAACAGCCAACTTGCTGCGTTCTTGGCGCGCGATTTTGGCTTGTCTATAAATCTTGTTTTAATGCTGTACTTTGTAACGCAACTGAACTCAACAGATTCACTGGGTGTGTGCGAGTGCAAACACGGGAAATTAGGGTTCAGGGAAGTGAGGGGGTTCGCTCGAAGAGGGAAATTCTTCATCTTGTACATTGAACATATATTGATTGAATGCAGCAAGAACTAAGTGATTACTTAGTTCCCCAGACGTAGGTATTGATTTGATACCGAACTGGGTGATCAAATTTGCGTGTCTCTGTTCTTAATTTCTTTGATTTCCGTTTTTCCCAATTTCGCGATTCTAGGGTTCTTAATTTGGATTGTTCAATTCGTTGGTTCAATCGGTTAATTGAGTTCGATTATTCGTGCGATTGGTGTTTGTAATTGAGTCTCGATCAATCTTGCAAAGTTCTTGGCAGAATCATCATTGTGTATCTCAACAATTGGTATCAAGAGCGACGTTGAGGTCCATCCATGGAAATGGCAAAATACAACATTGAAAAGTTCACTGGAAAGAATGATTTTGGTCTATGGAAGATGAAGATGCGTGCCATGCTTGTGCAACAAGGTCTGGAGGAGGCTCTTGAAGGGGAAGACAAGCTACCCGAGACAATGACAGCAAAGGAAAAGAAAGAGGTAATGAATAAAGCTTATAGTGGTATAATCTTGTGTTTAGGTGATAAGGTCCTTAGAGAAATATCCAAGGAGAAAACTGCTGCGGCTATTTGGCTAAAACTTGAGGGTCTTTATATGACTAAATCTTTAGCAAATAGGTTATACCTAAAACAAAGATTATACACCTTTAAGATGCAATCTGGTACTTCAATCACTGATCACATAGATGAATTCAATAAACTGATATTGGATCTTGAAAACATTGATGTGAAAGTTGATGATGAAGACCAAGCATTACTGCTGATAAGATCATTGAATGATTCATACGAAATCTTGGCTGATACCCTCATATATGGAAGAGAATCTATTACCCTTGAAGAAGTCCAAGCTGCACTCATGTCCAAAGAATTATCAAAGAAAAAGGATTCCAAGGATAATGAGCAGAATGAGAGTCTTGTGGCTCGAGGAAGAAGTGAGAAGAGGGATGGCAAGGGAAAGAATAGATCAAGATCCAAGTCCAAGGTGAAGCATAACAGATGCTTCATATGCAACAAAGAAGGACATTTCAAGAATAAATGTCCAGATAAGAAGACTGGAAAAGGCCAAAAGAATGATGATGAAGGCAATGCTTCATATGCTTCTGATGGCTATGACAGTTGTGAGGTGCTGGTTGCTGCAAACTGTGAGGAAAGTGAAGACTGTGAGATACATGCCACCACAGAAGCTAAGTGTGAAGAAAACTGGGCAATGGACTCTGCCTGCTCATACAATATGTGCTCAAGGAGGGACTGGTTTGTTGATTACAAGCCATTAAATACTGGTAGAGTGTTAATGGGTAATAACAAGGCCTGCAGAGTCAAAGGGATTGGAACTGTCAAGCTAAGACTAGCTGATGGTTCAATCAAACTGCTAACTGATGTAAGGCATGTGCCTGAACTAAAAAGGCCTCTAATCTCTCTAGGATCATTGGAAGCATCTGGCTACAGCTTTAAAGGTGAAGATGGCTTGATAAAGGTCATGAAAGGATCAAGAGTAGTGATGAAAGGTGAAAGAAAGAATAACAAACTGTATATTCTGCAAGGTAGCACAGTGACTGGTGAAGCACATGCTACAAGCTCTACTTTTGACAAAACACTCATGTGGCACCAAAGACTAGGGCATATGAGTGAGAAAGGTTTAAAGGAATTGGAGAAACAAGATCTTCTCTGTGGTGACAGAATTGACAAGCTAGGATTCTGTGAACATTGTGTTATGGGAAAGCAAACAAGAGTGAAGTTTGCTACAGGCATACACAAGACAAAGGAGAAGCTTGAGTACATCCATTCAGATCTGTGGGGTCCATCACAGACACCAACTCATGGTGGTAAGAGGTACTTTCTTTCCTTAACTGATGATTACAGTAGAAAGGTTTGGATATATCTCTTAAAAACAAAAGATGAAGCTTTTAAAACTTTTGTTGAATGGAAGAAAATGGTTGAAAATCAATGTGACCTGAAAGTAAAAGCACTTAGGACAGATAATGGACTTGAATTTTGCAATGAACAATTTAATACGTTTTGCAAAGAAAATGGCATTTACAGGAATTTGACAGTAAGAGGCACACCACAGCAAAATGGCCTAGCAGAAAGACTAAACAGGACCTTGCTTGAAAAAGTTAGATGTATGCTGACTAGTGCAAAGCTGCCTAAAGCATTTTGGGGTGAAGCAGTCAACACTGCATGCTACTTGGTGAATAGAAGTCCATCTACAGCATTGAATTTCAAAACTCCACAAGAGATGTGGACTGGTGAAGCACCAAATCTTCAAAATTTAAGAATATTTGGCTGCCCTGCATACTGTCATGTGAAGGAAGGAAAACTTGAGCCAAGGTCTAAGAAAGGAATTTTCATGGGCTATCCAAGTGGTGTAAAGGGGTATAGAGTGTGGCTGACAGAAGAAAAGAAGAGCATCATCAGTAGAGATGTAGTGTTTCAAGAGTCAAAACTGATGGAAAATACAGTGAGCACTGAAACACTTGGAATGACAGAACTGAACAAGGAATCACAGGTTGAGGTGGAGTTAGAAAAGAGCCAAGCTAACATTGATGAAAATCAACATCAAGGTGAGCAAGGTGAGAGCTCTTCATCTAGCTCAGACTCTGATCCAGAGGACAACAACAATGAGAATGATTACTTGCTTGCTAGAGACAGAACCAGAAGACAAATCAGATCACCTGTTAGATTTGTAGAAGAAGCTAATACTGCCTATGCACTCAATACTGCCATGGAATTTGTGAATGAAGAACCAACTAGCTATCAAGAAGCAATAACTTGCAGTGACAAGCTTCATTGGCACAATGCAATGAAGGAAGAGATGATTTCACTTCACACAAATCAAACTTGGGAATTGGTCAAGAAACCTGCTGGTGTAAAACTAGTAGGGTGTAAATGGATTTACAAGAAAAAGGAAGGTATGGCTGACAAGGATCCACCTAGATACAAAGCTAGGTTAGTTGCCAAGGGATACACTCAAAGAGAAGGTATTGACTATTCTGAGATTTTCTCTCCTGTTGTAAAACACAGCTCCATTAGAGTACTCCTATCTCTAGTAGTTCACTACAACATGACACTTGAACAAATGGATGTGAAGACTGCTTTTTTACATGGAGTACTGGAGGAGAAGATTCATATGACTCAACCAAAGGGTTTTGAGGAGAAGGGCAAGGAGGATCAGGTCTGTTTACTAAAGAAATCCTTGTATGGATTGAAGCAATCACCTAGGCAGTGGTACAAAAGGTTTGACACTTACATGATAGACATAAAATTCAAAAGAAGCAATTATGACAGTTGTGTTTACTTCAAGGAGCTAAGTGACAAGAATTACATCTACCTGCTGCTCTATGTTGATGATATGCTCATAGCCAGCAGAAATGACTATGAGATACTGAAGTTGAAGAAGCTACTGGCTAAGGAGTTTGACATGAAGGATTTGGGCAATGCAAACAAGATCCTTGGTATGGAAATCAGAAGGGAAAGGAAAGCACAAGTTCTAAGCATCACTCAAACTGGGTATGCTAAGAGAATCACAGAAAGATTTAGCATGACAGATGCTAAACCTGCAAACTTACCCTTAGGAGCACAAATAAAATTGTCTCGAAATGACTGTCCATCCACAGAAGGAGAGAAAGCTCAGATGCAGAAGATTCCCTATGCTAGTGCAGTAGTAAGTCTAATGTATACTATGGTATGCACTAGACCCGATCTAGCCTACTCTCTAAGCTTGATCAGCAGGTACCTTGCAAATCCAGGACAACAACATTGGGCTGCTACCAAGAATGTTCTAAGATACTTAAAAGGAAGTATGAACACAGGTCTGGTGTACAGTCAAGGAGGCAAGGATGAAGGTGGAGTTATAGGATATGTGGATTCAGACTTTGCAGGTGACCGTGACAAGAGGAGATCATTGACAGGATATGTCTTTACACTGTTTGGCAACACAATCAGCTGGAAAGCATCTCTGCAACATGTTGTTGCTCTATCAACAACAGAAGCAGAATACATAGGTGTGACTGAAGCAGTAAAGGAAGCACTGTGGTTGAAGGGATTGATCAATGAGCTAGGTGTGAAGCAGGATTGTGTAAGTGTGTATTGTGATAATCAAAGTGCAATACACTTGTGTAAGAATCAAGCATACCACGAAAGAACCAAGCATATAGACACTAGGCTTCATTGGATTAAAGATATCATAGCTCAAGGTGGAGTTAAGATTCAGAAGATTCACACAAGTCAGAATCCAGCAGATTTCATCACAAAGGTGGTCCCACTTGGCAAGTTCAAGCATTGCTTGAATTTGCTAAGTATTAGTTAAGTGTGTGATGAGTTTGAACTAAGTTTTTTCTACAAGGTTCTTGCTGCAGCAAGCGGTTCAGATGTTGCCAATGTGGAGATTGTGGTGATGTGGCAACAAATTCCTTTCTGGCCCTATAAGCCTGTGCCACGTGGCACTGTGGCATTGGACAGTTTTGAAATTCGGTTGTAACAGCCAACTTGCTGCGTTCTTGGCGCGCGATTTTGGCTTGTCTATAAATCTTGTTTTAATGCTGTACTTTGTAACGCAACTGAACTCAACAGATTCACTGGGTGTGTGCGAGTGCAAACACGAGAAATTAGGGTTCAGGGAAGTGAGGGGGTTCGCTCGAAGAGGGAAATTCTTCATCTTGTACATTGAACATATATTGATTGAATGCAGCAAGAACTAAGTGATTACTTAGTTCCCCAGACGTAGGTATTGATTTGATACCGAACTGGGTGATCAAATTTGCGTGTCTCTGTTCGTAATTTCTTTGATTTCCGTTTTTCCCAATTTCGCGATTCTAGGGTTCTTAATTTGGATTGTTCAATTCGTTGGTTCAATCGGTTAATTGAGTTCGATTATTCGTGCGATTGGTGTTTGTAATTGAGTCTCGATCAATCTTGCAAAGTTCTTGGCAGAATCATCATTGTGTATCTCAACAATAAGAAAACTGTGCAGTCTAGTAATTTTGGTTTGTAGTGATAGATTTACTCTTATAAATTCCTAATGCAAATATATAGGAATGAATCTGTGTTTCATATTCATATGAGACATAACAATTAACATGCATGTAAAAGTAAAAGAACTTATTTTTTTTATTGACTTATTTAGGGAATCAGAATCCAAGTTATGTATATAGAAGGAAGATGTCAGCCCACAAAGGAACAATATTTGTTTTCATATAGAATCAAAGTTACTAATAACTCAAACCGCCCTGTTCAACTTCTCAGAAGGCATTGAATTATAACTGATGCTAATGGGAAAACTGAAAATATCTGGTGAGCTGATTATTCCTCCCTTCGCTATCTATGTTCTTTATGCTTATGCTTCCAAGGTGTTTTTTGTTTCTTTTTAAGCCCATCAGGATTTAAGTTCAATGAAACTTATGTATTTTAGTTTCCTCACGACAGGGGAGTTGGTGTTGTTGGTGAACAGCCAGTTTTACTTCCTGTTGGGGATAAACACGTGAAAGGGACAAGAAAAGGAAGTGGCGGCGCTAAGAACAAGAGAAATAACTAGGGCAATTTAATATTAGGTAAAAGCTGCACTGAATTTCATAAAGGTAGTGGTTCTGTTACATGCTACTGACATCTGTATATATATACAACTAGAGTGTTTGACCCGTGCTACGCACGGGTATACTTATCCCAATGGAAATTGTTAAAAAAAATTATATTTTGTTTGTTAATTTATGTTTAGATGCTAATGTTTTCATGCAATAAGATTTATTTATGTCTAGTGCAGTTATACTTAAAAGTGTCAATTTCTCTTTATACGTGGAAACTTGTCAGTTTAAAGGCCGAAACATGGATATAATTAACCTATGAAGATAGGGACAGATGACTAAATTCCGCCGAAGGCATGGTAGGAAGGGAATAGGGTTATACCCCTACCCCGTGGGGTCTCAATTTCCAATAAAACTATTATGAAACTCTAACATATATATATTATTTTATCAAATTAATATTGCTCGGAAACCAAAAATATTACATAATCCCTATTACCATAACTTTAAACTTTAGGATATTTTTTAATCTTTTATATATTTTCAAAAATATGTTGAATTTAAGTTTATTATTTACTATTTTTGTATGAACAATAGGGTCCGGCGGGGATGGGGATGGGGGAGGAAAACTCTCCAATATTGTGGAGAGCGAGGATGTGGAGTAATATAATATGTGGGGACTGGAAATGAGAAAATATTCTGCGTCCCCCTCATCCCGCTGATATCTCTAGTTTTATTTGTGTGCTAGGGCTAATGTGTCTATAAAAATTAGAAAATAATATATATATATATATATATATATTACTTATTCAATATTTGTTAATTTCATTTAATATCAAAAAATATCATACATATATACGATGCATACTTAAAAGATTTCAAGTTTGTAGAGAGAAATATAATGAATTTAAATAGGACTTCATTAAAAAACAAAAAAAAATATAGTTAAACAATATTGTATTTTAAACAATATTGTATTTTATTCTCTTTATTTTATTTTTTCAATTTAAAATGGACATATTTAAATCACATTCGACCTAATATTGAATTTTCATTATTTCATGTATCTGTCCATTTATGAATATATATATTGTTTTTGTAACGGTAGAATGAGCAATACTTTAATTACTACTTGATTAGTATAAGATATTAGTATTGCTAAAGTGTTAACTAAAATTAACATTGCACAAACTGCAGTTTTTAACAAAATCAACAGATATGGCAAAAAACCAAACATTGGCCGAATAATGCAATTTTAATTTGACACATTCCATATTTTTTAACTAAAATACTTGAAAAATTATAAAAATGTTCGCTACTCCTTGATAACCCAATTAAAATCATAAAATTTCTATAAAAAGTTATTGAAATAAATATAACCTCAATAGGTAAATAAAAAATTGAATAAAGACTTGATGAGAAATGCTGGCAACACTCTTTTTTATGCACTCTCTTTAACACTCACTCTGCAGATCCTTTCACAAATATATTGTAAATATAATCACATGAGGTATTTCCTATCGACCGAACAATTTGAATGGAGAAAATAATGTAACAATTATTTTATAAAAGAAACATAAAGATTTATACAAAAATATGGGAAGCAATGTAGAATTTGAAAGGATTAAAAGGGAAGAACCCTACAATATGATATGGAAAAAAAATTGAATGACTAAAGAGAAGATAGACTATATATTGGGAAACCCATTATTTGAAATTCAAAGTCAATCCCAAAGACTTTCTAATTATCTTAGGCACATAACACAAATTTACCCCTTCAAAAAATAAATATAAAAAGAAAATAATTTGAAAGAGTGAAATCAAACATAAGAAATTACATGACTTTAAAGGAATCAAAAGAGCCTTAAACAAAAACTTAGTGGAGTGAGAGTCAATAATCTATAGAAAAACGGATCGCTGAAAAAGCGCAAAAGCAAACCTAGAACAAAAGCTCCACTCGCCAAGTCAACCCACTCTAGATTTTTATGAGAAGCTACTCAAAATAGCTTCTCATATGAAGCAATTTTTACATTATATTCCGATTTTCATTTTTAGATTATTTTCGTCATAAGGGATTATTTTTTTTTTTAAAAATGATTTTTCCTTAAAGAAATCCATTAGAAAAGGGCTCAAATTTTATATTTGGTTTCTACCTCTAAATCGTTCAGATATAGAGCCCGTTTGCTATAATTTTTTTCTAAGGATAATCACTTTTAAAACTTTTCCATCCGTTTGTTATTGTTTTTTAAAAAATGAGAAGCTAAAAATTGCTTTAAATAAGAATTTGTTTTGAGTAGCTTCTCAAAAAATTATTTTTGAAAGAATAATTATTTTATTTAAAAAAAAAAAATCTTCATTATGCTACACAAACATAAAACAACATCTACTTTTTTAAAAACAATCTCTAAAAACTATCCTCTAAATTATTTAAGTTATATTTTTCAAACATGATGCATTTATTACCTTTTGGTACAAATGAAAAGACGCTCTCATATTTTATTTTGTATCCTTGCACTTACAAACAATTTTCTTACAAAGATAAATAATTATTGCACCTAGAAACAATTCTTTACAACCAGAAATAAATAATTTGGTATAAATAAGAGAAATAACAAATAATTCAAGATGTCATCATCACATTCAATTCAAAATTATGAGGAAAATTATTCTAAACAACCAAAGATATCATGGTAGTTTGAAATAATTCATATTGCTTATTGACCACCAAATATATATAGGGAGAACCGCGCTCACATTTTAAATGATGAAATAGAGTGAGAATTGTAAAATTAAATATTTTTATGAACAATAATAATACTCATGAAATGAGAATATAAGAATATCAAATACAATTATTGAGATTAGGATTAAGGAAGTACATAGATTTCCTATTTCATGTTTATGTTAATAACTTTCCTAATTTAAATTGGGTAGTTATCGTGTGATCCTTTATATTTATTACATTAAATTAATTATAAATAAAAATAAAAAAATATGTTAATGCTAAACAATCCATGAGATGACAGTTGGAATATCATTTATATATATATATATATATATATATATATATATATATATATATAAAATATCGTTAATGCTAAACAATCCATGAGATAACACTTGGAATATCATTTATATATATATATAGATAGATTTATTATATTTATTAGAAAATTTAATGCGATTTGTTTGGTAGCAAGAAAGATTTCAAATAGTACTGATTGTACTTTTATGGCATTGAATAATAGTAATTGATAATTCGATACGTTAAATTGTAAACAAATCTGATATTGGAATAATACTGATTTCGAATAGTATATTACCAAAACAAAGCTGACATTCCCTGTAATTATGAATTGATAATTAATTTGATAATTTGATAATAATACAGGTACAAATAATAGCATAATTCGAAATCGTAAATATTGAGCTATATATTAAATTAAATATATTTATCAGAAAATTAGACATATTTTAATAACAATATAGTTTATAGAAAGAGTCGGGATATATTGACACCAGGTGTCAAACTTAACGAATTACACCAATTAATAACTTTATATAGGCAATGAAATTTATTAATCTGATCGTTGAATAACAACATATTTTGCGATCATGAATGTCAAATTTAAAAAAAAAAATTGGATACTCATAAGTAGATATAATATCATAATATCATAATGTTTTTTTGGTAGATATAATATCATAATATTGTTTGCATTTAAATTAAACAAAGCAAACAAAGGTTAAAAAAGAAATTAATTGAAAATAAACGGTCAAAACTGTTTCCAAGTATTAAATGTGTATGTCTGACCACACATATATGTTTTCATAACGTAATTAATCAGCTTTATAGGTATTAATGAATTATTATAAATTCCATAATTATTTGATATCATTGTTTCTGTAATCCCAAAAATAAAACCGCAACAGTTATTTTTGCAATACAATAAGTACCACGAGTATTCAAATTGTATTATCCTTAATTAATGTAAACTAGTAATATAATTTTTTACATTTATTTAAATATGTATATATATATATATTAGAATAAATATATGTTTAATTATGCTACATAATCAGTTTTGAAGTA
Organism: Astragalus membranaceus; assembly: GCA_039519185.1. Classification (NCBI taxonomy): domain Eukaryota; kingdom Viridiplantae; phylum Streptophyta; class Magnoliopsida; order Fabales; family Fabaceae; genus Astragalus; species Astragalus membranaceus. Next base: position 46,770,296 of record CM076848.1, read on the forward strand.
AGGATTTTCATTAAAAGTAATCTAATTCATATATATATATATATATATGTTTGATCCAGTTATTTTTCACAGTATATTTTTTTTCTTATAATTAAAAAAACAAATTACATTGGAATATCGAAAAATTCGCAAATATAATGTAGTGTTTTATATAATTATGTTGTAATATATTTTATAATATTTAATAAAAGAATTACAAAGGAATCCAATAAATTATCGCAGATGATGTGATATCATTTTATTTTATTAAAATTTCGATTAATTTAACTCAGAATATTATAACGTAACACATCCATATAAAAATAGTGTATTGTGACTCAAAATGATGAGATTATATATAACTAAACTGATGTGTATATTTTAGTTCAGAGAAGTGTAAAGACCTATCATAAGCAGCCTTGCTTAAAATAGTTGTATTTTTGTAAATTTTAAATTTGTGGGAATTTGACTTTAAAGTTTAAACTGTAATCAGCCTTTGATCGATGTAATATGAATATGGTTTTCATGAGGTCTAAATGATAAATCCAAGAAAACAAAAAGGATCATAAATCTGGCAAACATTTCAAATATAAATAAGAATCTTTATTAGGTCTTCAGTAACGCGACATTAGACGACCTTGTAACTAAAACTAAAATTCATAGCAAAACATAAGACCAAAATTACTCATATTACATAATGATCAACATGATCAGATGTAGTTAGAACACACTATTTTTGAAAACTAAAATGAAACCCAAAGTATGGAGTAGTCGATCGATAACAATGGTAGACATGGATAATGATAGAAACTAATATTGAGTAGATGCAAAAATTCTCTTCTTGGAACTTGTTTTGAATTCAACAAAATATGAAGTTCCTTCGCCAAAGTATGGAGAAGTTTCAGCTGCAGCAGTAGTAGTCGATCGAGCCTCGATGACTGATGCACGATAGCAACAATACTCCTACAATAGATATTAGGTAATCAAAAACGAAATTAAGTATATCATTGAGATACAAAATATGGGCATCGAGTATGGATGCAGAAAACATCATAATAAAAAATGACATACAAAAAAAAAATCTGGAAAAAAAATGAAAGTGAAAAAGAAGAAATTTTTTATACATACATCTGTTCTACAAAAGAATAGTTCAGCCATATTAAGATACTTGTTAAGCAACAGATGAATTACTCAAGCATATGTGCATTATACTCCATTATATACTACAAATCACTGAGTTTTGAAAATGAAGTTGTGATCACAAATGATAATCAAAAGCTGAATGATTTTTTCATACCCTCATACCTTTTATATAGTATTTTTTTAGACACGGATTTGGTGGGAATATTGGTTGAATTTTAAATTTCAAATTTCACCAAAATTTTCACTAATGTGCCAATTTAAAATTCAAATCAGCTCAAAATTTCAAATATCTTAATAAGGTAATAACATTAATGTAACATTTAAAAATCAACCAAAAAAATCAAATGAACTTTTTTTTTGGTTTAGAAATCAAATGAATTTTTATTGTGCCATTTGTGGATTTCATGCTTATTTTTTCATCAATAAAAATTTATATTCTATTTATTCAAATTATTTGGTTATTTTGTTGCGGGTAGTATTTTTTACATAATATTTTGGCTGGGGGGAAGTGTTGCTGAAAAAAATTTGAATTCTAGAAAAGATGTGCCAAAACTATTAGACAAATAATTTTTGTTTGACCAAATTGTTAGACAAATATTCTTTTTGACAATATTAGATAATTATTGAAAATCACTTATAGTGAGTTTTCTCAATTCTATTCATGTGGTAGGTTGATGGAGATAAAGAATTTTTTCCAAAAAAAAGGATGGACAAGAGAATAGTGAGGTGGAAGAAACGTTGTCAATGAGCTGAATATTGTTTTGATTTCCTAGCTGATGCACGAATTTTATGGGGTAGTTTTATTATTCTAATTTTTTTATATAATATTTTTTTTTTGAAACCTTATATAATATATTATTATGAAAGTAAATTATATTGTTTATTAGTTAAAAGCGGGGGGCTTTGAAATGATATTTATTATGATGTTAATAAGAAATTGACATTTGGCAATGCATTTATGGAGATACATTGTCAAATGTTATAGATATAGATGAAACAGGCCCAGGCCCATGATTTCGACTAGCCCATTCGATTGGCCCATTTCGACTAGGTTACTATTCACACCTATAAATTACAAGCAATAGAATTACAAGGCATATCTCAATATTCCCTCCTAATTCACATTGTTGAGTGACATCATCCCAAGCATTCTTCTTAGTTCTTCGAATCTTCCCTTTTGCAATGGCTTGGTCATTGCATCAGCTATCTGAAGCTCCGAACAGCAATATTCCAGATTCAGCTTCTCATTGTTTACTTGATCACGCAGGAAGTGATATCTGGTCTCTATGTGCTTCGACCTACCATGTGCAACAGGATTCTTGGCGAGATCTATCACAGACTTGTTGTCGATCAACAACTTCATTCCTTCGACCCTGTGCACTCCAATTTCGACCAGTAGCATGCTCAGCCATGATGCTTGACATGCTGCAAAGGAAGCAGCCACATACTCTGCTTCACAAGAGGATAACGCAACTATACTTTGCTTCTTCGAGCACCAGGAGATGGGTGTCGATCCATACATGAAGACATACCCACTTGTGCTTTTTCGATCACTCTTGTCTCCACTCCAGTCGGAGTCAGTGTAGCCAAACACTTCATTACCATTCTTCGACACACTCTTGCTAGGGAACAGAATACCATAACTTTGTGTTCCCTTTACATACCTTAGTACTCTTTTTGCAGCTACCATATGAGAGCTTTTCGGCTTCTCCATGAATCTGCTGATCATTCCGACACTAAACATAATGTCAGGTCGAGTGTTGCACAAGTACCTCAGGGAGCCCACGATCTGTTTGAACAAGGTGGCATCTACTTCAATCCCTTCGTCGTTTTTCGACAGCTTGCTGCTAGTGTCTGATGGTGTCGAAACTTCCTTGCAGTTGCTCATGTCGAATCTTTTCAAGATATCAGCTGCATACTTCGACTGGTGCAGGAGTATACCCTTACTTGTCTTGGTAAACTCCATCCCCAAGAAATATGATAGATGTCCCAGATCACTCATTTCAAATTCTGACATCATCACTTTCTTGAAGGCTTCGACTTCGACTTCATTGCTGCCAGTTACAAGTAGATCATCTACGTACAGGCACAACAACAACTGAGTCGAAGTTCCATTCTTCTTCACATATACTCCATGTTCATTAGTGCATCTAATGAACTTCTGAGCCAAGAGAAATCCATCAATTCTCTTGTTCCACGCTCTTGGAGCTTGCTTGAGCCCATACAGGGCCTTCTCCAGCTTATAGACTTTGTCTTCTTTACCCTTCGACTCAAAACCAGGTGGTTGACAAACATAGACTTCCTCCTCCAGAGGTCCATTAAGAAATGCTGACTTTACATCCAGTTGATGCAGGGGCCAGCCTCTATGACTTGCCAATGCTACTACCAATCTTATGGTTTCGATCCTGGCTACTGGGGCAAAGACCTCATTGAAATCCAAACCAGGTTTCTGCAGGAACCCTTTGGCTACTAGCCTGGCCTTGTACTTGGCCACTTCTCCATTTGGCTTGACTTTGGTCTTGAAGACCCACTTCACCCCTATGGCTTTCTTTTCTTTTGGAAGTTCGACTAGCTTCCAAGTATCATTCTTCTCGATTGACTTCAACTCGTCAATCATTGCTTCCTTCCACTGCTTGTGACTAAGGGCTTGCTCCAGGCTCACTGGTTCTGCTTCTGCCATTAGTGCAAAGTGTGTCAGGTCTCCCTCTGCTGTAATAGCAGAATCTGGGTAAGTGTCGAATCCTTCTAGTCTTACTGATCTCTGCCTTTCCCTTTGCGACCTTCTTAAAGGTTCGACAGCAATGGGTTCTTCTGGCTCTTCAGTTTCGATCTCTTCATTCTGATCATCTCGATCAGAGACTTCGTCGAAGTCCATCATTGTAGTTTTCTCACAGCCTTCTTCCCAGTTCCAATGTTTCGACTCATCTACTACGACATCTCTGCTTTTCACTATTTTCTTCTGCACAGGATCATACAGTTTGTATGCTCCTGTCGAATGATAGCCAACAAGTATCATTTGTTGTGCTCTATCATCCAGCTTGCTTCTTAGTTGCTCAGGGACATGTCTATAGCATACTGAGCCAATTATTCTGAGATGCTTGACACTTGGCTTTCTTCCTAGCCAAGCTTCTTTAGGTGTCTTCCCAGTCAATCTCTTTGTGGGGCATTTGTTCAGAATGTATACTGCTGTGGCAACAAGTTCTCCCCATAAACTATGAGGTAGTTTCTTCTCCTTCAACATACTTCTTACCATGTTGAGGATGGTCCTGTTTTTCCTCTCAGCGGTACCATTATGCTAAGGCGTGTAAGGTGCAGTGACTTCATGCACAATTCCTTCTTTCTCACAGAATTCGACAAATCCATGAGAATTGTACTCACCACCTCCATCGCTTCTAAGGATTTTGATTGCACATTCACTCTGCTTTTCAATCATTACCTTAAACTTCTTGAATATTTCTAGTACTTCACTCTTCCTTTTGATCAAATACACCCAGGACATTCTAGTGTATTCGTCAATGAAGGTGACAAAGTACTTATTCCCTCCTAAGGAGCATACTTCGAAAGGACCACAGACATCAGAAAATATCACCTCTAGCTTCTTCTCTGCTCTGCTAGGTACTTCTGATTTAAACGAGTTTCTTGGTTGCTTCGACTTGCAACAACTCTCGCAAACTTCGACAGGTACTTTTACTGCAGGCAACCCATGAACCATCTTCTTTTCATGTAGTTGACTCAAGCTCTTGAAGTTGAGGTGGCCAAATCTTCTGTGCCACTTCTAGTGCTCCTCTTCGACAGTACTCTTGAGGCAATGTTCTTCGACTACTTGCAATTTGATCTTGAAGGTTCTGTTACTCTGCATTAACACCTTCAGGATCAACTTCTTGGTCGAATCGAACAAGCTGAGACTGTTATCACCCATTTCGACGGTGAAGTTTTTCTCAATCATCTGCCCAATACTTAGCAGATTGCTCCTCATATCTGGTACATAAAATACCCCTTGGATGTAGCACCACTTACCATCTTTCGACAAGAACTTTATGGTACCTACTCCTTCAGCAGTAACTCTACTGTTATCTGCAAACCTTATCTTTTTGCTTATCTGCTCCAGTTCGACAAACCACTCCTTGTGACAACACATGTGATTTGAACATCCTGTGTCGAGATACCATTCGACAGACTTCTCTTCAGTCGAATTTGTATCAGCCTTCAACAACAGTAATTCTGGGTCAGTAGCTGTCATGAATGACAATTCTTCATCATCATTGCTGGCAATGTTGGAGGCATCACCAGTGTTTCCACTGCCCTGTCACACACACATTGCACAAGTATTTTGAGCATCGCAAGTGAATCCACTTATACAAGTGTTCCCACTATTTTGCTCGCTACTCTCAGCAATTCCTTGATCGAGTCGAATCTCATCTTCGACAGCCATCAACATTAACTCCTCTGAGTCAGAGTCTGAGTCATTATCATTAGCAAACTTGGCTTCTGCATCTTTATCCCTAGGAACTTTCTTGTTTTTACACTTGTTCCTATAATGCCCAAATTGCTGACAGTTATAACACTGAACTTTCGACAGGTCTCCCTTCTTCTTGTCGAAAGATCCTTGTTCTTTCTTCTTACTGCTTGATCCCTTTTCTCTACCCTTCTCCTTGTTGCCTGCCTTCCAATTTCTCTTAGAGGAGTATGAAAGCAAGGCTTGTTCAGTTTCTTTCTCTGAACTTCTCTGCCTTATTCTCAATTCATGCGCCTCTAAGGAACCCTGAAGTTCATCTAACTTCAACGTATCTAGGTCCTTGGATTTTTCGATAGCAGTGACAACATAGTCGAATTCCAGGGTTAAGGATCTGAGCACCTTTTCGACTTTATTTACTTCAGTCACAGTTTCACCATTACCTTTCATTTGATTAGTTAATGCTACTAACCTCGTAATGAAATCTCCAATCGATTCTCCATCTGTCATCTTCAAGCCCTCGTACTGCTTCCTGAGCGACTGTAGACGTATCTTCTTCAGCCTATCTGCTCCTCCATACGAGTTCTTTAGGATGTCCCAAGCTGCCTTTGCTGAATCACAGTCGATGATCAGGTTCAGGATGTTGGAATCAACGCATTGGTGAATCAAAAACAGCCCTTTTCCATCTTTCTTCCTCAGCGAATGATGGTTGTTCCTCACCGCTTCAGTGGCGTTTGCTGCCAAGGGTGGAACACCATCATTCACGACATCAAGAACATCTTGATATCAAAACAGCATCTTCATCTGCGCACACCATCGTTCATAATCCTTTCCGTCAAAGATTGGGAGGTTCCCCGGAATACCTCCACCAGAGTTGTCTCGCGCTGCCATGAATCTTGATAGATTTTGTAAGGATCTAACAAGCTCTTGATACCAGTTTGTTGGTGATAAACACGTGAAAGGGACAAGAAAAGGAAGTGGCGGCGCTAAGGACAAGAGGAATAAGTAGGGCAATATAATATTAGGTAAAAGCTGCACTGAATTTCATATAGGTAGTGGTTCTGTTACATGCTACTGACATCTGTATATATATACAATGAAACAGGCCCAGGCCCATGATTTCGACTAGCCCATTCGACTGGCCCATTTCGACTAGGTTACTATTGACACCTATAAATTACAAGCAATAGAATTACAAGGCATATCTCAATACTTCCTAGGACTAGTTTTGAATACTCTTCCTCATGCCCATTAAGCACACAAATTGGTAGAATGGTAAGATTTACCACCTCCTTGTTCTTTTATGAAGCCACCTAGTAATAAAAGGCTTTTTTGTTTGCTCTTGCTGCCGTTGTTTTTGTTCTTGTTCTTTTATGATGTTGTATCTGGTAATGACAGCTGCTTTGAGTTTCTTAGCATTAGCTTAATTTAGGCATTTAGCTAGTCCCTTTACAATATTGTTTGTGGTGTTTTGTCTATCAAGTAATCTATTAGAAATTCAGATTGGATGTGTGTTATGCAATCAAGACTAAAGGTGCTTGTAGCTCATCTTCAATGTTGTCATAATGCAGGAGGGTGACTTCGACATTATACATATAGATCGAGTAGGCTCAAGAGCATTTAAAGTGACCGTTGCCCCTTTCTCCCTCTCTCTAATCGGAGATGATGATGATGGTTAAATTATTTGAGATAGAATTGCAGCATCATCTTTTGAGGTTATGTCAAATAAGCATCCGGAACTTGTTATGGATTGTTGTTGAGTAAGATGTTCTCTTAGCCATCTCGAGAAGTTAAAGCTGGCTATTTTCAGTTAGTGTAAAATTATCTGGTTGTTGTGCATAAGTGAAGTGATAGGCAAAATGTTTGGCCTCACAGATTCTCAGATTTCTTTGGTTTTTGGAATTCCATTTATATTTAATGGGAGTGGAGTAGATAGAGCATTACATATGTATTTTGTAGAATGGTGTACATAATTTTCAGGTGCATATTATAGAATATAGACAGTTCAAATTGTACTACTATTATACCCGTGCATGTGCACATATAGCGATATGCTATTTTGGTGAAATGGTCTCAAACAGAAAATGTATTATAGTTATCAAGTTGTAAATTGGAGATGAAATTAGTAAATAGAATATGCCTCATGTTAGATTTAATATGTAAACAAATAATTGAATAAGTGATGGAGTAACGTAGAAGGGTAACGAAATGTGTTGGGATCCTCTACTGTAGTGCTGCATCTGCAGCATGAATAATAAGAGTGGATGAACGAGAAAAAGAAAGAAAAAAAAACACATGAAAACACTTGAAGAGAGATAAAATAATAAGAAAATTGTGTTGTAGAGAAGTGCTGCTGAGGAATTGCAGCAGACGAAATGTGCATATTACAAAAGTGTCATGTCAACTTTTTTTTCTTTTTCAATAAAATTTATTTTTCAACGCACTTGACTGCACGACTGTACAGTCTTATTGACGACATACAATCTGAATCCCAAATATTTCTGTTACAAATAAAACACCACAAAAGCTAAGCATAACTAGCGCTGTGAGTTAACACCAAAATTATCGGGATACCAAAATTTGTCGTTTAAATTACAATATGAAAGAAGCTTTGAAAAAATACAAAGAAATTAAAAGGACCTTTTGAACATGTTGTGTGTTAAGGTTGGTATCTTTAGGAATTTTAAGACTGATTGAACCAGATTATTTAATGGAACAATAGTGAGATATATAAGGAAAATTTGTTTATTGACTAATTACTTATGAACCTAAATATTTGCAAAGTAATAAAAAAACATAAAAAAAACTAATGAAACACAACAAAGAAACATAAGTTTAATAAATTTGCCACAATTAAAATAAATAAATAGGTGCAAATAGTAATGGCCTTCAATAGTGATACACGAAAATAACTAATGTCAAAAATTTGATCCATTACCACAAAGCCCAACAGTATATGATAACAATTCTCTTGACCAAAAAAAAAGTTAACAATTATTAAAGACAATTAATATTTAATTATATACATGAATTACACTGCAATAGAAAAATAGTTTTAAATGACAAAATAAAAATGTGGAAGCAATAAAAATTATATGCTGGTTATTTTTTTTGGGTACAATATGTGCTGGTTATACATATACACTAATACACCTCATACACGTGCATGATAACTTTGAAATTAAGACACATCAGCACCCTATTCTAAATAACAAAAACTATTTTGAATCAGTAAAACTAACTACATTTACTTCATATTCGTTAACTACTTAAACTCATAGACATTATAAATATACTAACTTACATATAGCACTACAAAAAAAGAGTTATTAGCGACAGAATTTAGCGAGGGACTAATGTTCCCTCGCAAAAACTGGCATTAGCGACGGAAATTGCAAGGGACTAATGTTCCCTTTTGTAGGTTTTGATTTTTATTTTTATGATATTGTTTTGATTTTGATTTTTTAATGAGTTTGTTTTGATTTATGTTTTTTTGCTTGAATTGAAATAATTTAGGATTGAAATTGTTGGTGTTTGAAGTCTAACAACCGCACCGGAGTGCGCACCGTCACCGAACCACCGCACCAGAGTGTCACCGTCACCGGACCTCAATCTCTTAACAGTTAGTTTTTAAAATAAATTTGTTGTTGTTGTTGTGTTAGAATTGAGTGTTGCTGTGAAATGTGAGTTATAATTGAGTGTTAGGATTAAGTGTTGTTGTGAAATGTGAGTTAAATTGAGTGTGAAATGTGAATTAAAATTTGTTGTTGTTGTTGTTGTTAAAATAAACTTGTTGTTTTAAAGGTTGTAGGATTGAGTGTGAAATGTGAGTTAAAATTGAGTGAAGTTGTTTGGGAAACTATGTTAGAGATGATTGCTGTTAGTAATTGAAAAGTGAATTTGATTTTGTTAAATTGAAATTGTTGAGAAGAGTTAGATTGAAAATTGTTGAAATTGAAAATTGTGTATGTTGTTAATTGTGTTAAATTGTTGAAATTGAAAAGTGTGTGTTGTTAATTGTGTTAATTGAAAAAGATGCAGGAAGACTTTGCGAAGGTGGCCCGTAGGCAGGAGCTGATGTTTAGGTATTTTAAGAATGAGGAGCAAGATGAGGAGCAAGATGATGAGCAAGCTGAGGAGTCTGATGGCGGTAGCTTTTAGGATTTGTTGTATCAGTTTGACATTTCAGTATTTTGTTATAACATTTCAGATTAAGTTATGTTGATTCGAATTTTATTTTATTGAAGAATTTTATTCTCGGAAATTTTATTTTAAACTGTTTTAGGTATTTTAGATTTTATTATTTATTAATAAAATAAACAGGTATAAAAGCGGGTTTATCAAAAAAAAATCAATAAGTTGGGAATTAGCGAAGGAAATTGGACGCGTGGCTGTCAGAATTTAACCACGTGGCTGTCTTTATTAGTGAGCTCGCTAATTAGCGAGGAGCAATTTAGCGAGGGAACTAGTGCCTCTCTAATTCCCTCGCAAATAGGCATTAGCTACGGATTTGGGGTATTTAGCGAGAGAAAAATCCGTCGCTAATAAACAATTTTTTTGTAGTGTAGGAATGTTTGTAACTTTATGATGCAAAAGTGCAACATCTTTCAAGCACCATGAAAAAGTTATTCCCCATAATTTTCTTACCAATTTAACATAAACAAAGTATAAAGTAAATATAATTTAATTAATTTCTGTATTAATGAATGCTTAACCATCTTTGAAAAGCATTTTTATGGTATCAAGCTCTTTAGCCAGATGGTTTACATTATTATTTTACATTAGTTCATAAATTCATTGATAATTATAATTTGCCATTGAGTTTTTTAGCCAAATGGTATCAAGCTCTTTAGCCAAAGGTTGACTTGAAGGGGGGGGGGGATTAAATTAATATTTGTGATTGATAATTATAATTTTTGAAGACTACTATAAACCTACTATCTAAAAAAAGAATGCTTAATGACTATTTAAACTGATTAATATTTAAAACACATGTGACAAATATTTGTCACTAATACCTAAAAAAGGACAAATAATTGTCACTGATATATAAAAAAACACGGGATAAATATTTCTTATTGATAATCTACTATCTATCTTTTACTATCTACTATAATCTACTAATCAACTCAAATAATCAATTAAAACTATGAGATAACTGCACTGATACATAAAAAAACACGGGATAACTGCACTGATATATAAAAAAATACGGGGTTAACTGCAATGATATATATAAAAACACGGGATAACTGCACTGATATATAAAAAAACACGGGATAACAATACTGATATATAAAAAAACACTACACTAATATATAAAAAAACACGGAATAAATGCACAGATTGTTTTTAAATGATACTTTTAAATTTTTAGATTTTAATATTTATCTATTTTTTATTTGAAACTCATTTTTTATCTACTTTAAATTTGTCTTTATTTTCACAGGGTAATATTCAGATTATTTAAATACGTACTAAGTTCATTCATAAAAAAACACGACAGCACTCATGCGTATGCACATGTATCCTACTAGTTTAACATAAACAAAGTATAAAGTAAATATAATTTATTTAATTTCTGTATTAATGAATGCATAACCATCTTTGAAAAGCATTTTTATGGTATCAAGCTCTTTAGCCAAATGGTTTACATTATTATTTTACATTAGTTCATATTAAATAACTTAAAATCCTTTATTCATTTTGCTGGTTCTACATTGGAATGTCTCTACATCAATTTTATACAAATGTGTGGGCAAATTACAGCTGAAGGAATTTCAGAGACAGAAATCAGAAGTCTGCTACAATAGCTTGTAAAATTAATTGACTAATAATTGTAAAAAAATTAAAAACTAAAATTTGAGAACATACTTGCATTACAGTTATAAGCAAATCTTAACATTTATTGAAAAAAAAGAGTTACAATCATAGTTGTTAAACCCAGACCGACCCGGCCGGTCAGGCCGTGTTTCAGACCCAGTGCGACCCGTGAATTTTAGGCGCTGACCTGGTGACCCGAACCGCCCGTGCAGATTTGATTATTGCAAATAAATTAGTGCAGTATTTACCAAAAATGATAGAGGTGAGGTTCAAACCGCTTCCCTTGGAGTTGAAGAAGGGAGTTTTATCCAATTGAGCTGTTACTCCACATTGTTATATCATCTAAATATATTATACTTTATAAGAAACATATATCCTTTATTTCATACGTTAATTCATTTGTAACATTAAATATTAATATAAAAATCTTAAAAAAATGTTTTTAAACAAAATAAATGTTGACACAAAAATATTTAATAAAGTCTTATAAAATATATTTGTAATTATTAATATGTTATATTAAAATATATTATTAAAACTTATGCCTAAATGTCTATTTAGACTATGAAATCAAAAACAATTTTTTTTTGACACAGAAATCAGAAATAAGATTAAAAATAATTTTTTGGGCATTTTTAAGATATGAAAAAAATAATCATAATTCTATGATGTGTGATTTTATACGCAGTATGCCTATTTTTAACAGTATTTAGTACTGTCGCGGGTCATGCGGGCCAACTAGTGACTCATCGGTTCGACCATTGACCCAGTGACCTGACCGGGTCGATTACCGGATCGGTTTTAATAACATTGGTTACAATATCTAATCATAAGAACTAACTAAATAGAAATTACTACGATATGGTTAAAAGAAACAAAAGACATGAACATCTAACTAAATAAAAAAAACACAGAAAGCACCAGTCATCATAATTCATCTTATCAGCAAATTCTAAAAACCAGTAAGTTCTTCAAGCACTTTCAAAGAGGATGATGGTATGATCTCCAGAGGAAACACCAAACTTAATATAGAGGCCTTCAATGTACTTATGGTATGATCTAAGTATGTAGGCAAATGATAAGTAAAAAATTGACCCAATAAGTAAGAAAGAAAAAAAAAATAAGAAGAATGAAATTAAGAGAAAGGAAAGAGACAACAGCAGCAAAACTCATCAATATGTCATCATCATAATCATTTTTCATTAACAAAACTAAAAGAGTAAACTGCATTAAGATTGTAGCCCACATTATATTATGAAGTCTTCAATCCTTTCTATGTAATACTTAGAAGCCAATTCAGAAAAAAGCAAATTGAAATGAATGAGACAGAAAAAGTAAGTAAATTAAAATGATTGTGACAAAATGCCATTGATTTTTCAAAGGTAGGAGCATAGCTTCCAAATGACTGAATATTAAATTCCTTGCGGAACAATCAATTAAGGACAATGTAGTTAGACGATGCCCACAATGTTATCACTACCTTAGAGGCTTAGACACTAATGGAAATATGCAGAACTTATTCAATGAATGTAGAGCTGGCCAAACGGGCTACCCGGCCCATATCGGGCTGGCCTGCTACGGGCTCGGGCTTTTAAGGGCCTGGCTTAAAAGCCCGGGTTGAAATTCGGGCTCACCCTTTATGGCCCAAGCCCGGCCCTATGCGGGCTGCGGGCTTTTCGGGCTAGCCCACATTATGCGCGATTTTCTGCCTACTAGTACTACCTGGCCCAAATGCAGAACATTAAATTCTACAATGTCTGAGAAACTAGCTGAGGATATTGATAATTCAGTGAGGAAGATAATAGAGAGTGCATATGAAGTTGCAAGTAAAAAAGGAATGTGAGAAATATCCAAGGCATCTAACAATAATAATGTATATAAATGAATTGTTGGATTCTATGGCTGACAATGCCAATCCCACATTTCTATGCCAAGGGAAATTTGTAAGAAACTTTGTCATTTCTGTAAAGATTCATCTTGTGGTTGTCAAATAGTTCAATTCATTTTCAACACAGAATATAGCTGCATGCAAGTTGCAACTGAACTCAAGTACCAACGGTGACAGCAAAATTTGACACTAAATATAAGTAAAAAATGTGAGTAGCTGTTATGGATTTCAGGATAATTGCTAGAAGAGCAGTGCTGATGGCATATACAAAGTGCTGATTGCACCCCATTTTTTTATTTGCGGGCCTGCGTGCTACCCATAGCCCGACCGGGCTAGCCCGGCATGGGCTCGAGCTTTTATGGACCGGGCTAAAAATCCCGGGTATAAAAATGGGTTCATTTTCTTTGGCCCAAGCCCTCCCATATTTCGGGCTAGCCCGGCCCGACGGGCCCGGCCCATTTTGCCAGCTCTAAATGAATGTATAGGGGTTGCTACTTATTAAGATCTTAGTCCATATTCCCTATGAAGTGGTTCCTATAGATCCCGCTCATTGAATAAAGTATTGGTCCCACATAATAGAAAAACATAGGGGCTAGTATTACAAAAACACCAAAAAGGGACCAATTTTTCACAATATGCTGAATGAGTCTATAAATTTAAAAAGTTAAAAGACCCCTAAACATAGCAAACTGAAACCACTCATTCAAATTTCAAACCATGAAAAAGCAACTTCCAAAGGGTTTCTTGAAACACTTATTTACTTTAACTTTCATTTTGCTTGCATGTGGTTCTTGATGCTCATAATGTTGCTTATTTATTCAATGGAACCTGAAGTAAGAAACAGGACAAATATATAAAAGAGAACCAAAGACACAAATCAATGCAACATTACTGTTATGGTGATTATACTGTTCTCTATTTACACCCCCTCTCCAAAAGCCCAATTGATGAGAAGCCCAATCATAATCAAGAGAGTCCAATCTTCAATGGCCAAGATCAGCCCGCAAGATCGGACGGCCCAAAAACGCCAACACAAACACATCCAAACTCTATAAATACCCCATTCAATGCTCATTAATGGTAAGCACTTTTCTAACCAAACACTCATTCTCTCAAATACTGACTTGAGCGTCGGAGTATCATTGCAGGTACAACGTCGCCCCTCAAGATCGAACATCTCAAGATCGAACATCTCAACATCGCCTCTCAAGGTCGAACCTCTCCAGGTCGAACTAAACCTTCTTCTCAAAGCCTGAAGACAAAGGTAGAATCAAGGATAAAATATCTACCAACTGCATAATACCGATCCTCAAGATCGGAAGCACGGTACTGAACATTGGCGACCACAGTGGGAGAAACCAATACCCTATTTTTCTCACCATCTCCTTGAACTTATTGAATGGCACCAACACGCCGCTCAATACCGACTAGTCTCATGGCCGAACCTGACCTCGGCCCTCAGCAAACCCCTGAAGGCCACGTCCAGGAACTCACAAATTCGTCGCAAACACGAAGCCGACATCCCAACACGGGACCTTCCCGAGCTCAATCGGGCGCAGATGAGACGAGCTTACCATCTCCCCCTCAATTACTCCCGGCCTTAACGGACGCGGTTCAATAGCTCGTTCAGCTTTTGGCTCGGCAAGAAGCGGTAAATGAAGAAAGAAACAACCGTTTCGCCAACCTCGAATCCGAAGTAGCGAGACTGCAAGGTCGGAACGTCCTGGACCAACAATCATCCGGGCAGAGCTCACTGGAGGAACGGCGCCCAACTCGAAGAAGACTTTTTCATCGATCACCCCCTCGGAGAAAGCTCACTCATCGCTCCCCCGCACGCCGTCAACGAGGGAATGGTTCCCGTTCTCCTCTGGCTCGACAACATGATGGTCTCAATGATCTTCACCTTTCCCCATACCATCACCAAGGGAGTGATTCCCGTTCTCCATCAGCTCGACAATACGACGATCTTGATGATCCTCATTCTCCTCCACGCCGCCACCGAGGGAATGGTTCCCGTTCTCCTCTGGCTCGCCAAATTGAAGGCTCGACCTCGTCAAGGAGACGATCGAGAAACCATGACAGCATTCAAAACAATCAAACACGACGATACAGACATCCTGAACCCCATCACAGACGCCAACCACTGTCACGAGCAAATCGACCTGGGCGAAAAGGTCCTTTCACAAAATCGATCGACAACTTCCGGGTCCCCCGGTATCTCGAGAAACCACCTGGAGGATTGAAGACTTACGACGGGACGGGCGACCCCGACAGGCATCTAGACCAATTTGACACGACCATGCAGTATCGAAATGTACCCATGGAAATGAAATGCCGAATATTCCCTTTGACCCTAGACAAAATGGCTTCCGAATGGTTTCAGACGTTAAGGTCGAATACCATTTCCTCATGGGACCAGTTAGCAAAACACTTCTCGGTGCACTTCGCCCATTCCAAGAGCAAACCCAAAAACAAAAATGTTCTAGCATCTATTGTCCAGAAAGTGAATGAACCCCTGAGGGAATATATAGAGCGATTCAACATCGAAGCTCTTCAGGTTCGGCAGTTAAACGACGCTTTTCGAATTTTCTTCATGGCCCAAGGTCTGCTCCCTGGAAGCTCGTTTCGAAAGCACATCAACACCTGGGAACCTAACACCCTTCAAGAATTCCTCGAACTATCCCAGTGCTTTATTAACGAAGAAGAAAATTCCAAGGTCGACAAAACGTCGTCACATGCAGAACCGTCGAAACGCCACATCGAGATCGACCCTCGTAAAAACTCGTGGAACATCGGTAAGAAAAATCGTCACCAGGTATACACCGAACTCAACGTCTCCAACGCCCAGTTACTAGGGGAATGTTGGAACGTCGAATTCAGGGACGTCAAGCCTCCCAGGTCCTTACCTATCCGACCTGGGCAGAAGGCCAACAAATACTGCCGATACCACAGAAGCAATGGCCATGACACAAACCATTGCAACGCCCTAAAAGATGACATAGAAGATTTAATAAAACGGGGAAAACTATCTTCTTATGTCAAAAGGGATGGAGAACGATCTGACAACGTCGGAAGAGAAAGAAATGAAAATCTCAGGGCAAAAGGAAAAGAAGTGATCGACCCAGACCGCGAAGAGCTGGATAAAAAACGCTCGGTTATCATGATGATAACTGGGGGATTCGATCATGAAGGATCGGGAAAATCCATGAAGAGAAAATGGAAGGAATTGTTGTGCGTGGCTTCAACGTCAACAACCCCGGTCAAGACTAATCGACCTCCATTATCTTTTAGTGACAACGACCTTATTGACGGAAAAGCTAACAAACACGTACCTCTCTTGATATCGGCAATCATAGCCAACAAAGAGGTACGTAGAATCCTGGTCGATCAGGGGAGCTCATCAGACATCATCTTTATCGATCTTCTGAGCAAAATGGGGATCGATAAAGAGGAACTCACCCCTTATAGAGGGACGGCTTTGTCCGGCTTTAACGGATCTCGAACGAAACCCCTTGGGCATCTGGAGCTAACGGTTACCTACGGAACCGAACCAATGGTTCGAACCGTCAGAACCAAATTCCTCGTCTTGCCTTGTGAATCCATATACAACGGCATTATAGGAAGACCGACCCTCGGCAGGCTCGGGGCGGTTACATCCACCACGCACTTAAAAATGAAGTTCCACTCTCTATGCGACAGAGTTATCACTTTAAACTCTGACTTAGAGTCGGCCTCCAGGTGTTTTTTCCTATGGACTAAGAACGAACGAAAAGCTTCGGAGCATGAAGGGGTTCCCCCTTCGGAAGAACTGTCGACTCCCAAAATGCCAAAAGGAAGATCAACTGAAGTTAACACCGCCACTAACGTAGAAACCAACTGCGATCCGAAGGTCGAAAAACAGATAGATTTCGACGAGCTAACCAAAGAGCTCAAACGAAAAATGAAAAGACCAGAGCCTGATGGAAAGTTCGTCGAAATACAGCTCGGTTCAGACCCCTCCCAAAAGGTCAAAATAGGGCTCGACCTTCCAGAAAAGATCAAGATCGAATTAACCCAATGTCTTAAAGATTTCAAAGACATCTTCGCTTGGTCGGCCGAAGACATGCCTGGGATCCCGCCAGAGGTTGCCTGCCATCGACTCGCAATAAACCCAGAAGCAAAATGGATCGCCCAAAGAAAGCGGGCCCAAAGCAAAGGAAAGCCATTGCTGCCGCCTTAGCAGTAGACGACCTCATCCGAGCCAACTTTATCTCTGAGGTTAAATACACAACTTGGTTATCAAACCCAGTCCTGGTGAAGAAATCTAACGGAAAATGGCGTATGTGTGTCGACTACACCGATCTTAATAAAGCTTGCCCAAAAGACGCTTTTCCGGTCCCCAGCATCGATCGTTTGGTCGACAGCGCTTCCGGTTTCCGGTTGTTATCTTTCATGGACGCATACTCCGGATACAACCAAATCGCCATGTTTCCCCCAGATCAAGCAAAAACCGCCTTCATCACTGACCGAGGAAACTTCGCGTACCGTGTTATGCCCTTTGGTTTAAAAAACGCTGGAGCAACTTATCAAAGAATGATGAACAAAGTTTTCCAAAACCAGACCGGTAAAAGCGTAGAGGTTTACCTCGACGATATGATCGCCAAAAGCAGAAGTGATGACGACCATATAAGCGATCTAAGAGCAATTTTTTCTGAGGTACGAAAGAATAGAATGAGATTAAACCCAGAGAAATGCACTTTCGGAGTTCGAGCCGGGAAATTCTTAGGTTTCTTCTTAACAGAACGAGGAATCGAGGCGAACCCGGATAAATGTCGATCCGTCACAGAAATGCGAACTCCGACGTCCAAGAGAGAAGTGCAAAAACTCAATGGAATGATAGCTGCTCTATCTCGTTTCATATCGAATGCAGCATTCAAATCTCTTCCACTTTTCAAAATCCTCAAAAAAGAAGAAAGAGATTTCGAATGGACGCCCGAGCAAGACGAAGCTTTGAAACAACTGAAAAAATCTCTCTCCGAGCCTCCAATTTTAACTCGACCAAATGAAGGGGAAACATTATACTTATATCTAGCGGTCTCGGAAGAGGCGTTAGCTGCCGTTCTAGTACGCGAGCTCGAAACCGGGCAAAGTCCCATCTACTTCGCAAGCAAGGCTCTGCACGGGGCTGAAAGTCGTTATCAGAAAATCGAGAAAATCGCCCTAGCTCTCATTGTCGTAGCTCGACGTTTTCGAGCCTATTTTGTCGCCCACCAGGTAGTCGTCCGAACTAACTACCCAATCAGACAGATACTCCACAGACCCGATCTAGCTGGAAGAATGATCAAATGGGCCGTGGAACTCTCAGAGTTCGGTATCAAATATGAAGCTCGAACTACACTTAAAGCGCAAGTTTTGGTGGACTTCATCGCCGAGATGACACCTGCTAACACCGAATCTGACATATGGATCCTGTACGTCGATGGGTCCTCGAATCCAAAAGGGAGTGGCGCTGGGATTATGCTAGAAAGCCCGACTGGGGTCATCATCGAAGTTTCCCTTACATTCGGTTTTCCCACCTCGAACAACCAAGCAGAGTACGAGGCTTGCATCGCCGGACTTCGCCTGGCAATCGACCTTCAAGTCCAAAAAATTAAACTCCATACCGACTCTCTCTTGGTGGTCTCCCAGATCGGAAGCAAATACGAGACCAAAGAACCGATCCTGCAAAAATACCTACTTCAGGTACAGTCACTAATAGCTAAATTTGAAGCAAGCGAGATAGTTCATGTCCCAAGAACGGAAAACCAACGAGCTGATATCCTCGCCAAACTCGCAAGCACAAAAACCCCAGGTAACCAGAGGACGACCATCCAAGAAACACTACGCAAACCCAGTGTATCTCTCGAGCCCCTGTTTAACCCGACCATCTGCATGCTCGAAGAAACAGACAGCTGGATAACCCCAATTTTAGAGTACATCGTCTCAGGAACGGAACCCCCAGACAGAAACGACGCCAAATATATCAGAAGAGCCTCGGGTTTTTCAGCCATCAACGGAACGCTCTATAAAAGAAGCCTCTCTTCCCCGTTAATAAAATGCATCGAGGGAGAGGAAGCGGCCTATGTATTAACAGAAATTCATGAGGGAATCTGCGGCCAGCACATGGGAGCTCGATCTTTAGCACGTAAAACCCTTCGAGCCGGCTACTACTGGCCGAGCATGATCGGCGATGCTAGTAATCATGTGAAGAAGTGCAAAAAATGTCAAATCCACGCCAATGTGCACATAGCTCCCCCCACAGACCTCACGAGTTTATCCTCCACATGGCCCTTCGCATGGTGGGGAATGGACTTACTCGGACCTTTCGCAAAAGCACCAGGACAAGTCAAATTCTTGATCGTCGCCGTAGACTACTTCAGCAAATGGATAGAAGCGGAACCCCTGGCGACTATCACTGCAAAAAACTGCATAAAATTCTTCAAAAAAAGCATTATGAGCAGATTCGGGATCCCCGAGGTGGTAGTAACGGACAACGGGACGCAATTCACAGACACGGGATTTCGCAAACTAATGTTCGAACTTAAAATTAAGCACCATTTCACTTCAGTAGAGCACCCTCAAACCAACGGTCAAGCAGAGGCTGCAAACAAAGTAATACTGAACGGGCTGAAACGACGTTTGGACGATGCTAAAGGAAATTGGGTGGAAGAATTGCCTTACGTCCTCTGGGGATACCGGACGACCCCCCAAAGCTCCACTGGGGAAACACCTTTTAGACTCTCCTACGGCAGCGAGGCGGTCATCCCCGTCGAGATCGGCGAACTTAGTTGGAGAACGGCAAATCCCAAAACACAAAGCAGTAACGATCAAGCCTTAAGAGAAGAACTCGACCTCATCGACGAAATCCGAGGTCGGGCGTCGTTCCGAGAAGCGATCATCAAACAAAAGGTTGCAACCAGATACAACACCAAGGTCGTTCACAGAGATTTCGATCCTGGCGATCTGGTACTCAGAAGAGCTGACGTCGGTCAGAAAAACGCCTCCCAAGGAAAGCTCGCCCCAAACTGGGAAGGCCCCTACCGAATTTTATCTAAAACCGGTACGGGAGCCTTTAAATTGGAGACCCTCCAAGGAAGAAAGATTGAGAGGACTTGGAACGCAACAAAACTGAAAAGTTATTATCCTTAGAAAGAAATCATTTACACCGATCTTATGTAAACTCGAAAGAAGTTATTAATCAAAAAAGAAACTTGACATTTCTTTCAAACGCTTTCGATGCTTCTCAAAAGTTTTTACAAAGTCTCCACACATTCTTGATTTTCATCAAACAGAATGAAGGGACCCAATTCCCCCCACCGGGAATCAACTGGGACCGATCTTAAATGATCTCCCCAAAAGCGACCACCCAAGGTCGCAAACTCTTTGAGAAAACAGTTAAATCCAAGCCGAGTCTTGGCAAACTATCTCAAAGAGACCGGGTCTTCGAGGATCGAAACGTCCTGAGAACGACCATCGGCCACAGCTGCCGATACCCCTATAGGGCGAGTTAAATCTGGGCCGAGTCCTAGTAAACTGTCCTTTAGGTTCGAACCGGTAAATCGAGTTCCTCGTTTACCGACGTTCTTACATCATACGCAACGTGCAGAATTAAAAAAAGCACTTGTTAAAAACTCGCAAAAAACGACATACATGACATGCGAAATTCAAAAAGCATTCATTAAAGCTCGTAAAGGCCTGGTAGGCATATCCCAAAAAAAGATTACAAATATCTCCAGCTAGACCGACAGAAGTTCCGGATCTATACAAAAAACTACATAAGTAAAAGCATACACCAGGAACTTCTGCAAAAGAAACGCTGTTAAAACATCAGGCAGTGGAGGTCGGAAAAATCACAGTTTTCTTCTCCGTCTGAGCATCGATCTTAACGATCTTACCCCCTTCGACCTCGTGGTCGGCATCGATAATTGACCGATCCAAATTTACAGAAGGATTGACCAAAGCAATTTGCTCCTGGGCACACTCAAAACCCTCCTTATACAGCTCAATTGCAGAGTTAGCAGCTTCACGAGCCTCCCTCCTAGCCTCGTTTGCAAGCTTCGTAGCCTCTTTAGCATTTTTTCTGCTCTGCTGAAGGGCTGCTTCAAGCTCTGCAATTCGAGCCTCCGCATCACCGCTTGTACCGACCCTTGCCTCGATGCTTTCTTCAAATCATCTTCCAAACCAACTACACGAAACTCCAAACCTTTAATCTTCTCATTAGCCTCGACCAGTTGCCCCTCCAAAACTTTTTCCTTTTCTTCCAGCTCCTTTACGCGATTCTCCGCAAACTCCGCCCGACGTACAACCTCCCCTTGGCTTTCCTTCAGAGCCTGAAGTTCTTGCTTTGTTCGAGCAAGCTCTTTCGATTTCGAAGCCACATCTTCCACAAGCTTCACTCTTTTTGACTTCTCGAGCTCCAACAAAACTGCAAGCACGAAAATAAGAAAAATCAGGTTATGAAGAAAGAGATGTTTTTATGAATGTAAGAAAGTGATGTTATTTACCCTTAGCCCGTTGCTCGTATTTCTCTTTTTCGATCCTATGAACGTCGGCCAAATTCGCCAACAATTTAACAGACGCCCCGACAGGATCCTCCCGCCATTGGGCATAGTTTTGCTCCAAAAAGCCCTCCTCTAAAGGTACAGCCTTGTTCTTGTGCTTCGGTCTCCTCGAGGTCTTACTCCTTTTTTCCGGCCTTTGCTCGCCACTTGCCTCGGTGCGCACCCTTTTTGCCGAGGTCCCTGCACCAACGTCGGGAGCAGCCGGGGGAGGAGAATTGGAAACAAGATCGACCAGAGCCTCATAGGCAAGGTCCTCCTGGGTAACAGTGTTGATCGGGGAAGCAGCAGTAACCGTCCCAACAACAGTCTCAACCTGGGGAGACGTCGGAAGCGGAGCACCCACCTCCTCGGCATCTCCAGATATGTCGACACTCCTCATCGCCAGCGCCTTCATTACGGCGAGTTTCTTTGGGGCCATGGTATCTGGAAAAGAAACAAAAATTGGTCATACAAACTACAGTCAAAGATGTACAAAAATCAAAAGCAAGAAAAAGAACTACCTAAGACAAGTTGCACTCGTCTTCGCTTCCCGGCCTGAACTATCTTAGCCGCAGGGATACCCCGATACTTATGTTTTGAAAACGGAATGTTCTCAGAAATAAACATCAGGATCCTCTTGGTAAGAAGATCGGCAGCGTTCAATCGATTCTGACTAACAGAAAAGGAATTGGTGGATCGTTCGAAATGGGCCTGACTCCAACCAATGGGAAACTTGGTGGACACCAAAGTCCGACCATCCTCTGAAAACTTTCCCACTCTCTCGATCGCTTCGTCGGTCACCGGTTCGACCCAGTAAAATAACTCCTTCCAATTCCCCTTCAATGAGTCCGCATAGGCTTTGAAAATCTTGGCCCCTCGCCTCGAGCGAAGACTGACATGCTCACGACCGGACTTATTTTCACTGCTGTTCCGATTGATCTCAAACAAATGGAAAACGAGCAACGGCGAGACCGGCCTCTCCAGGTGAAGACACATCAGTTCGTAGGCTCGAACAAAAGCCCACGCATTTGGATGCAACTGAGAAGGCGCAACATCCAAAGTCGCCAAAACCGTCTGCTCGAACCAAGTGAAAGGAGGCCGGATATTCATCTCGTTTATCAGCATATGATACAAAGTGAACTTGAGCTCTCCAGGCCACAAAGCCACATGCTCTCCCTTTTTCATTCCCTCAACTCTCCAAATTCGCTTCGAGCGACCCGAAGCTTTCCTCCCGACCCTCTCCAAATTAAACCCGTGCTGGTACAACGATTCGATCTCCAAAATATTTCTGGAAACCCAATCATATTGAGAGACCTCTCGCACCGGTACGTCAAGGTCCCCACAACCAGTACTAGAGTACTCATCCAGAGAAGCAGCAGAAGCTCGGCTGGAGCCCGGTTGACTCGAAGGGCGAGATTCGACTTGTTTTCCAACACCCTCTCTATCGGACTCATCGGCAGACTCGGAACTCGACCCAAGATCGACCTCGGAGCCTCTCCCAAGATCGACCTCGGAATCCTCTGATTCCTCCACTAGGATTTCCTCATCGGACTCGGAAGTGATGGCCATCACATCCACCAAGCAATCCTCCTCCGCATCTTCGGGAGTATCGTCATTCGGCTCATTAGCATCGGTCGCAGGAGAAGAACTTTCACTCTCAAAATTATCTTCCGCCTTATCACTCATAGGGGCGGAAGCAGAATGCTCTTGCACGTCCGGGACGGCGACTTCAAGAGGCCCGGTACGAACCTCAGGGACTTCACCACCAGAAGCCATCGCGTTCGTAAACTCTTTTCGGTACTGGGCGACGTCTCTCCGAGTTTGTTTCGTCCTCGCCAGATCGAATCTACAGGAATGGGGGACGAAATGTCAGGATTAAAGATCGAAAATGGGTTTGCGAGCAAGTCGGAACCCGACCTGACGACCCCCATTCTGAGATCAAAGGGGACGGGGGGAGGTCCAGGCACAAATGAAAAGAAAAGTAAAGAAAAAACAAAAATAGACTAACCTTGGAACTATGTCGCAAGTTGATTATCTCTGGAAATAAACGGTTGTCGATCCTCAGAAACCGACCTTAAAAGTACTTCGAAATTTCTTCAAGCTCGTTCACTTTAAAGAAGCTCGGGAGCTCTCGAAGATCGGCGAATCAAAAACAAATGAACAACAAGCAACGAATGAGGAGGTGAGACCCTTTATTTATAGCAAGGCGAATCTAATGGGCCTGGGCCTGGAAGTCGAAGCGTCACCTCCAAACCATGGCCCATTAAAATCCGCACGCTGAAGAATAAACGTCACCATCATGCGCCGCCACTACGAAGAGACACCCTGTCAGAAACAGTAAAAATGGCACTGATTCCAAGATTACACTGATTCCAAAGCAGCACTGAGTTCGGAAAAACCATCCACCTCGCTCGAAAGCTCGACGGACAGTTAACATCGCTCGAGAACCCCAGCTTCGACATAAGCTCGAGACCGAATAAGATCTCCACTCAAACAAAAACAAAAGTATAAAAGCTACGTCACCCATCAAAGTCAAGATCGCTCCTCATAGCGACCAGACTTGGGGGACCACTGTTATGGTGATTATACTGTTCTCTATTTACACCCCCTCTCCAAAAGCCCAATTGATGAGAAGCCCAATCATAATCAATGACCAGCCCGCAAGATCGGACAGCCCAAAAACGCCAACACAAACACATCCAAACTCTATAAATACCCCATTCAATGCTCATTAATGGTAAGCACTTTTCTAACCAAACACTCATTCTCTTAAATACTGACTTGAGCGTCGGAGTATCATTGCAGGTACAACGTCGCCCCTCAAGATCGAACATCTCAAGATCGAACATCTCAACATCGCCTCTCAAGGTCGAACCTCTCCAGGTCGAACTAAACCTTCTTCTCAAAGCCTGAAGACAAAGGTAGAATCAAGGATAAAATATCTACCAACTGCATAATACCGATCCTCAAGATCGGAAGCACGGTACTGAACAATTACAAAACACATTATTCAGAGAATAACATTATAGACACATGACCTAACTCATCAAATCCAAAAAAAAAGGAAACATAGTTAACACACAATAAACGACACAAATAAAGCACACCACACGTGCAAAGTATATTGTGGACTATAGGCACACGATTCAAATCAAAGAACCCAAAGGAGAACCAACTTCACAATAAACGCCGGTCCATAGAAGAAAAGAACTTAGAAAGCAGAATTTGATGTCCAACATGCGAAGGAAAAAAGAAAGAGATATGATAAAAACCAAGAACACCGAGTTATGAAGGGAATAGGCTAGAGCAGAAACCTGAGGAACTTGTAGTGCAACTGATGTGTTCCATTTCTTTTCCTGAGATGCCTTTTGCCAAGGTTTCAAAAAACGGTCCGTTACGGCAAAATCGGCCGCGACAAAACGGTCACGGTGGCCACCGTTTCCGTTACGGACTGATATCGCGGAGTGATTAGAAATCACAGAAAAATCCGAGACAAAACGCCGCGACGGCCACGATTGCCGCGACAAAACGCCGTTACAGCCGCAACGGACGCGACAAACGCGACAAAGCCTTGCTAATCAGAAAAAAGTAAAAAAAAATCATTTCTTTCAACAAAACCAAAAGAATAGACACCTTTTCACTTTCAGTTTAGATTTTTATATCCAAACTCATGCTCTCTGAATCTCTTCTTTGCTTCAAATGCTTCTTACCTCCACTCCACTAGCATTCAGTAGCAGTGCAACACCACCACCAACAAGTTCAACCTTCTCTTGCCTTCAATCTTCATCTCCTCCTTCATCCGTTGTGTTGTGTTTTTTGTTGCTTGTGTGCTTTCTTCCTTTTGTTTGAGATGAGGTCGAGATTTGTAGAGAATGAAATATGAGATGAAATCATGAAATGATTTGGGATTTTGGGTTAAAAAGGAGGTGGTTTGATTTGGCTTAAAAAGATTGGAATGATACTAAATTATTCATATTTTTATTTTATTTCGACATCTTATAATAATGAAAACAACATTCATTTTCGTTAATATACATGATATGATAGTAGAAATAATTTTAAATATTTTTTTGCATTATTGTGGTTAATTCACATCACGACTGCCGCAACACGTATCGCAACGGCCGAAACAGCTGAAACCCCGAAAGTCTTAACGCGACCGCGACCGCTATTTAGAACCCTGCCTTTTGCAAGCATGTGACCACATCCCCAACATGAAATTGTACACTTTTTTCCAATTGGATGCCATGATCGAATTTAGTTAGCAAACACACTATGAGAGTAAAGTAAAGACAAAGAAGCAAACTTATTAGAAACTTGTAACTATGGCTACAACTCAGAGCTCAATTGAAGAAAATGAAAAGCTTCTCCTTTATTCTTTTATAAGTACAATACAGCTGCCATGAACCACCATATCATTATATATTTGCAAAGCATATTGTGTTGTCTGCCATTTTTTTGGGAATGATTAATCTGACAAAAAATTCAGAAATAAATTAACAAAAAGATGTATATGAAACGTGACAAAAAATAATATCTACTATCATGAATGTGTACAAAATCTGAGGAAAATGATTCGTAACACACGAAAGTAATGTTGGGTCTCCTGTTAACATTCCAAAGAGCATCGGGCGGGGGTATTCGACTTCCATTCTTCAAAAAAACCTTACAAAGACAAAAGCAACATAATATTAACTAATGTTTGACAATATAAAATTGAATTCTAAATAAAAGTCGATATACCTGTACAAAGTGTTTATCCGTGAAGCATATGTTGAATTGACAGACACTTCTGAATGGGGCAATATGAAATGGGAAAATGGTGAAAGACTCGTTAACATACCAACAAGTCAGTACGACCTGGTATTTGTTAACGATTAGATACCCTATATCTGGTACATGCATCCAATTCTCTTCACCCTTGTTTGTCTGCATCAACAACTTCATCAAAAATGTGACTTTTCCCATACCACCATATACGCAAAGGTAGAAGTCAGTGTATTGTCTGATCTCCTCCAAAAGATGATTTCTCACAGAAAGCCAAGCATCCTCACCCCGTCCAAGTAATGCTGCAATACACCGGAATCCACAGTTCCCATCACCATGAACATTAACAATATTGTCAACGTACGGATGAATGATCGATGACAAGCCCTTTATGAATTTATAATAAACTTCTGTATGAGTAACACTAGGTAGAGGTGGAGTAAGTGTAGTAGTTGAACTGTCAGCTTGAGTTCGCTTTTTACTTAGTGAAGGAGTAGGTGCCAGACACTTTGATTTTGGTATAGGTGGAGTGCCAGTGGAACTCTTACTTTGGGTAGGAGTAGGACGTTTACGAGACTGAGCAAAAGATGAGGTATCTTCTTGGGAGTCAAATTTGTCATCCACGTGTTCCCAATATGACTTTGCTCGCTTTGTAGAGAATGCATGACTCGTTTTCTTGGGTTTTTTAGATGCTCCCTTTGTGATGATCTTTTCCGGAGGTGGACACATGGAAGTAGTGTCTGGGAAGGCCAACTCATGTGCTTTTGCCTTTAACATAATTTTACCCGCATGATCAGAGGCATCAAATATTCGATGTATAGCTTCAAATTCCATAATCTTAGCCAATTTTTATGAATCAGACGCAACGGTATTGGGGAGCAGTCCATCATACATCTACAAAATAAGTCTATTTTTTTAGTGACAATTCAATTTACAAATTGAATAAAAGATATGAGAACAATTGGAATACATACCTATTGAGTTCACGTGCACATGGTAGTTGTTGTGCGAAAAGTAGTTTGTGCAAGTATACACAATCGCAACAAGTAATACAATGATAAGTAAAGATCGTTCCCACGGAGATTGTTGAGTTTACTTCTATATTTAAATTATTAATTTAGCTAGTGAGAAAAACAAGTAACAAATACAAGTTGTCAACAAGTATTGTCATTGTGATTAACATAAATGTAAATAAACAAGTAAAGAAAGTTCAGGAGTAAGATAAAGTGAGTTGGACTGCTCTTTGCTAAGTAATTTCTCAGTAGTGAAGCGCTATAACGTTAGACGCTATAGCGTTAAGCACTGTAGCGTATGGATGCGTGCCTTTCAGTCACTGTCGCCAGGGTTTTGTTACAAGACTCCTATGTCTAGGTTCTAAATAAGTTCACCCCTGTATAATGAAGAACTTACAGCATTCACCTTATGAACTATTGCTCCCCTATGTCTAGAGTTAAGCACAAATTGTCTAAATGTCTTTAAACAACCTTTCATTCATATCAACCCTTGAGTTCTATTCGTAGACCATGACTGTACCTACGAATCTACTTATTTCAGTTGGTCATTCCCAAAACAAGTTTGAAAGCATTAAAGAACAAGGGTTGAAACACAAAACATCATAACGTTATATTGCTAATACTAAAGAGTCATTACAAAGCTTAAAACAATCCAACTACTAAGTGTTTAGCTCATGATGAGCATCATCAACATAATACAAACCAAAAAGCTCATATTACTGAAAAAATGAAAAGAAGAAGCGAGGTTGCAAAAGATGCACGTAGTGGCCTCCTTCTCATGTGACGGGTTGCTGACGCTACAGCACAGCTTCACAGCGCTGGAAATGATGATCTTCTTTTGAAAAATAAAAGCTTGAAGTGGAGGATCAATGGAGGAGAAGGGTGTCAAGTTTTCCTCTCCAAAAACTCTCCTTATTTCGAATTCTATGTTATGAGGAAGAAGAAGTGAGATAGATATTATCCACATCTCATAAAGTGGTTTTACAAAAAGGGCAATGATGAAACTCATCACCAACTATCACTTAAGCTTCAATTGGAATACGCCAAGTGTTATTTTGAACCCA
Organism: Astragalus membranaceus; assembly: GCA_039519185.1. Classification (NCBI taxonomy): domain Eukaryota; kingdom Viridiplantae; phylum Streptophyta; class Magnoliopsida; order Fabales; family Fabaceae; genus Astragalus; species Astragalus membranaceus. The sequence goes on from CM076848.1 coordinate 46,798,984, forward strand.
CTTGGAGGCTTGTTAGACTTTTTGGCAAGTGTACCAATTGTCGTCGCAAGTAATAAAATATCGATAAGAATCGGTCGATTCCTCAGGGATTGCTTTTATTGTCAATTCAGCAAACAAATTATTTCTTAGTTGATACGATTGGACAAAAAGATAGTTATCGGTAATGGTGAAATAGAAATTTATAAAACAATTAGGATAAACGCGATTAGGGGTCGAATCCTCTTCCTTCACCGATCTTATGGACCTTCAGCTACTCACATATTAATTGTTTGAAATACCAGATTCAATTCACAATATTAGGCTAGGGACAATTCCTTGCCTTAAAACCCCTATTACCCTAAGAGTTACCCTAATTCCTTAGGTGAGTCATGCCAGAGGGTAACGCATTAAGATTAAGAATTTTAATGAATTCACATAAGCTATCACATATTCCTATGATGATTACTAGCATGTGATCTAAACCTCAATTTCCAACAAACAACCCATATTCCTATGTGATTATTTACCTAGATCATTACAATTATCATATGTAATTGCAAAGCATTAAGAACATAAGATTTAGACATATGATAATCAAACAATCAATTGTCTTAACCATATCAAAGAATCCATAAGAAGGGTTTGGGGAGAGTCATCTCTCCCTAATCAAAAGAAACTAAGTAGACAACATCATAAGAGTAGAAATCAAGAGTAGGAGAAGATTACACAAGTAAGGATCCATTATAACCTTCAAACCCTTGTTCCCAAGGTGAAGGAAGGCCTCCAAATTCGCCCCCAGCTGCTGCTCCAAACCCTAGCACTGCTCTCCAGACGAAGTCCTCAGGAAAAACGCTGAAACTGCTTTAAAAACCCTAATTTTCACGCACCATCGCGACGCGGCCCGTGCCCGTCGCGTCGCGAAATAAGACAGAAGCATCTGGCTTCGCAAAATTGCTCTGGGTCGCGTCGCGAACCCTCCTGGTCGCGACGCGAAATAGGACAGAAACATCTGGATTTGCAAAATTCCTCCAGGTCGTGTCGCGAACCCTCCTGGTCGCGACGCGATATTGAACAGAAATCAAATCCCTCCATTTTGCTGCATTTCCGGGCAAGTGTCTGGTTCGCCGAATGATGCCACAACCAATTAGAGGTCTTCAAGTCCAATTTAGCTCCAAAAGTGAAGGAATTACTTACAAATGAACTTCCTACTACAATTATCTAAAACTAGACTAAATCCCCAGATAATGACTGTGATACAATGAAAAACCTGCACAATTGGTCCTAAAAATACATAACTTACATCATATGATTGAGAGTCAACAAGGCTTCCATGTCAGGCTGAGCAGAAGAGGATTAGCATGATGACTCATCAAGTAGCAAGTGGCTTCATAAATATCCAAGTGGCCAACCGTCCCATAGCGCTGTAGCACTTTCCGCTGCATTGTGCCTACCGCTGCAACACTCAGGCAAAACATTAAAATACTCACAAAGGCACCAAATGTGTCAAATGATAACAAATTATCTCCTAACCCTTCTTTTACACTTCTTAGCACATATTTACATATTTAACCACATAATTACTTAAGAACTCACATTAACTTAAGCCTAAAGAATATAAATAACTCATGTAAATATGAGTTATCAGTAGTCCGTGTGTGGTTCTAATCAAACAGCCACATAATGATGCATCAATACCAATGGCTCCAGTCCGCTGCAACTCATCTACAATATGATCTATAGCGTTGGAAGAAACTACACCCCTAATTTCTTCATAGATCTTCTTCAAGTGAGAAATTTTTGTCCTACTTAGACTATGCTCAAAACTCATCTTGAGATCATTAAACTGAATCCTAAGCATGGTACAAATTGAATCGCAAGACTTACACAAATCTCCCCTGCTGTCATGCAATATTTTCTTTAACCGAGAGTGTGCAGACTCAACTCTGTTAGTGGTAGGGTTGCCAAGGTTCATATACCGATTAATCCATGCATCAATAAAAATCTTTGTATGGGACTAACCATTGTTTGTTGACATAATCTATGAAGCTAGGATAGGGTGCTGACATCAGATAGAAAAGTGCCAATTCCATGTCATACTCATCAATAGATTTCGCATGGATAACTCTAAGAAATGCATTCATCTCATCCTCAACTATAGGCAAGTCTTTGATGATCATCCTAGCTTTGGCCCTCACATTCTTTTTAATGTGAAATTGACATAAGCAAATGCAACCGAAAAAATCTTCTCGGTTGAGGTTACACCAACGATCTCAACCAACGGATACCTATACCGGTTGGTCTTATACGTGGAATCAATTAACAATACAATCGGGAATGTGTTGACAAGCTCAATGGAATCTGAATATGCCCAAAAAATGTCTTTCACAACATTAGTGCCCTCTGCAACTCTAGACCAGTAAACATATTGATCACGCTCCAGCAACTTCATCAAATGTTGGAGCTCAGTCCTACCCTCACGCATACTCAATCGTTGCCTTGAACGACAGTTGTATATTTGCTTTAGAGTGGTACAACTATCTTTAGGCTTCATGGTCTTGATTTCATTAAGTATGAGATTAGGCGCAATATGATTCTTAGTCATTCTATCCACCACTTCCTTCTCTTCCCCAGTTAATCTACCACTGTACGGATGACCTTCATCATAAGATAGGACTGCATGGTTATGTGTTCCACACATAACCCTCAATATCCATCCTCCAAGCTTCTTGATAAATTTTCCTTTCAATCTAAACTGACAGCAACATTTCCTAGTGTTTCCCTCAACTACACTAGTCCTATAATTTCCACCTTTTTCACAAATCAACGTGCAAAATTCTTTACCTGACCGCTTTCCAGTGTCGGATCTAGATATCACAATCACCATCCTAATAGAACTTCCGACGCTGCGTACCCATGTCAACAACTCTTCACAGTTTGCGAACAACTGAAAATGAAAAATTAAATGTCATTTAAATACTTAGCCAAATTACCTTACAAAAAAGAATGAATGTTCTGTACCTTATCCGTTGTGAAAGAACTCGTAAAGTCTGGTACCATCAACGCATCATTTCCTTCCATTTATATGATCCTGTAATAAAAAAAATTCAAACAGAAGTTACTGGACTTTCTGGAAAACGAGTGTTCGGATGCCCTAAACCGAACACGTTCGGTTCCCCTTGACCGAACGTGTTCGGTTCTCCATTGCCGAGTGACCCACGAAAATGAACACCCCCAAATGTGATTTTATAACGTTCGGTTAGGCCTAACCGAATCCGTTCGGTTAGGCCTAACCGAATCCGTTCGGTTAGGCCTAACCGAATCCGTTCGGTTAGGCCTAACCGAATCTGTTCGGTTGAGGGTAACCGAACCGAGCGCGATTTCAGAAAAGAAAAAAACTCAAATGCACCAACTAAATGAGATGAAAACAAAAAATGTTTGGTAGGGATAATACCTTATGATGTTTGCCAATTTTGAGAAGATGATTAGAAGGGTAATGATGTAGGAATGGTGGATAGGGTTTGGAGTGGTGGAGAGATGGGAGGTTTGGGGTGTTTGAGGGGAGTGTGTAGGAGATGGAGGAGAAGAAGAGGGATGAAGGATATGGGAGGAATATTTTAGAAAGATAAGATTAAGTTGGTAATTTCATATGGTCAAGGGGGTGTGTGGTCAGTGGTGAGTAGGAGGGGATGTGGGAAAAGTCAAGGCCTTGTTGTTTTGCCTGTTGGGTTAGTTTTATTTTGTGTCGCTTTAGACTGCTCTATGAGTATTGCTTCGAGCCGGCCCGTTTTGATGTTTAATGGAATCAATACCACTTGACCAAAAAACTCTTAATATTTAATTCAATATATTTTTTTTGACGTGGAACAAATTTCAGTAAGACTCTCCTAAATCGGAGGCCAAAGCAAAAGAGATACAAGGAGGAATTTCCTCTAACCAAACAGTGTCAAAATTATTGAAGCAAATTTTGCTAGTTGGTGAGTGTCATACCCTAATTTTGTCCGATCGATTAAAATCCAAAAAATTCTTATCGCGTCACATATTGTTCTAAACGCGGGTGTCTTTGGCACTCTCGTGCAACGATTTGTTTGATGCTCGTTTTATTTTATTTCGCTATTGTTATTATTTAGCCCATTGTTATTGGTGCAAAAATAATTAAATAAAGGAACCTAATAGTCAAAAATTTCTTTTCTTGTTATATAACATAGTTTTTTTACACATGTGAACCAAAAAAGCAAAACAGCAAAATAGTACAAAAAATAATACAAAAATACAAAAAACCAAAAAATACAAAATCAAAAAAGAGAAAAGAAGGGTGCAGCAGTTGGCTGCTTGCCCTGGAGCTGTCCTTTTGATTCCCTTTTCTTGCCATTGTCCTTCCTTTGACTGTCCTTGGCACCCCAAAATTGCTCCTTCTGTTGTCCTTTTTATTCCCCTCAAAGATGATGTCCTTTTGATGCCATTTTTTTGCCCTAATTGCTGACTGTCCTCAGCACCTCATCCACCTATAAGTACCCAAAACAGTAGCACAATCAGGACAGTGAAAGAAATACGAAGAGGCAGCACACTGAGATACACAGAAATTGAGACAGAAACAGAGAGAAAAATACAGAGCAAAAATAGGGTTTTACACTGAACTCCTAACCACAAAGCATCAAATTTTTTTTTTGAAACAAGCACAACAGTAGCAACAAGTGTACGCAGCAGGTAACAGAAGCAGCCAGGACAACAATATCAATGGTTAACAGCAACAGGCCCAAAGAAGGTCCTGAGTTTTTATTTTGTTTTAAGCATATATCCATATTTAGATTAGATGAGTTTTTTTTTTCGAAATAAGGTAGTCCAATGTCCCTGTAGTGATTCAAAAACCGTTTGCAAATACTAGCATACGAGCTGACATGTTTAAGAAAATAGATTGAAATAGAATATAAAAATTTAGGGTTTATAATTTATTGGCTCTAAAAAAACGAAATCAGTACCTAATAGTCTGTTAGTTAGAAAAATTGGTAACTAATAGGTTCAGTTTTAGAAGATTAATTTTTGTTAAAGATAGCCAATAAGCATAGTAAGGTCTCTTCCTTCAGAATCAGTAGAGGAAATAGGAAAAAAAAAGGTTCAGAACTCACCTCTACTGCTCCGGCAACCGTATGGTGGTCGTCGTCGTGCACGCCGCCGCTACGCCTTCGCCATGAGACCACTGTCAACCCTCGCTCCCTCACGGCCAGCCTCCACCAAACGACCAAACACCGCCACTATCGCAAACCCAAACACCACCACTATCGCAAATCCACGAACCACCGTCTGCCACCCCTACCTCCGTCATCGTCGTCGTACCACCACCATGAGCCATCACCAAAAGCCCTCATTTTTCTCCCTCTTCGCAAGTGACCACCGCACCGTCACCATAGTCGGCCAGAGAACGGCCGATCAACGGTGTTCTCCTTTCTCGTCTTCGTTTTCCCTGTCCCTCTTCTTCGCAAAAAGGCATCCCCTCTCCCCTGTTTTAGGAGTTACAGCGTTGAGGTGAGGCTAGGTTTGAGAGAGAGTTGGTTCGGGGAGGAGGAGAAGAACAAAAATAGGTTAGAGGGAGAAGAGGGATGGAACGGCGTTGATCAGAGAAGTAGACGAGATTAGGGTATGTGAGAAGAGGATGGACGAAAACAAAGCTTGAGGGAGAGCCTTCGGTGGTGAGGAAGGAAGATTGAAACGGCGTGGGGAGGGAGAAGAACGAAGAAGTAAGAGAGAAGGGGTGCGCGCTGGGAATTGGAAAAAATGAAAATTAGGCTTTCCCCAATTTGATTTGCCTTATATTCATTTTATTTTCTTTTTAATTTTTTTTTAATATATCTGATTACTTCTTACACTCCCAGTTTTAATGGTGCACGCCCCCTGTTTTGGCCCAGTTTCGTGGGTCAGTTTTGTTTGTTTCCCAGTTTCGTGGGTCAGTTTGTTTGGAAACAAACAAAACTGAATTGGGCTATTGCTGCATACACCCCCAGTTCCCTAATACAACCCTTGTTTCTAAACACACCCCATTTTTTAATGATACAACCTCTGTTTACAAATGCACCACTCATTTTATTAATACAACCCCTCATTTAATCCCAGTCTATAAAACACGTGGAACTGGGCTGTTTAATATTTACACCCCCAGTTTTAAAAATACAGCCCCTGTTGCTATTCATACCCCCTTTTTTAATAATGTAACACCCATGTCAATTACACTTCCTTTTCTATTACAACTCACTTAGTTTTTTTACTTACATCATAATGCTTCCAAACCAGTTTTCTCAACAATTATCCACAAAAAAATTGTTTGTTACTAATGGTCACTCTGAGCTTAGCTTGTTTGACCGTTAATACCAGCTTTAGTTTTCAAACGAGCTGTGAGTGATGACCACTCTGAGTTTTACTTGTTTGGTCATTACGAATGCCTATCCCAATTTCAAAAATAATTAAAAACACCCAAACACACAAATTTTTTCTATCCAAGAACTACGTAGCTTTGATTTCTCCATCGCACCTAGAGATACGTAGGAGCAGGGGCCCACTCCTGTCAAGCACAAAAAACTAAAATTTTTATTAAGTCTTCCTTTTCAATTTTGCAAATAATAAAAAGGGTAATTTAGAGTATTTTCTTTTAATTAGCTTTCTTTCTACACATTAAATTAAATGGTAACTTTTCTTTTGAAAGGATGATGTGGGGTGCTAATACCTTCCCCACACATAATCGACCCCCGAACCCAAAAATAAAGGTTTTTTCAATGTTTTCCTCTTTAATAAATATATTGATGGCGGCTTCATTGCAAAATGACGGAGAATCCCTTCCTTCGGATTTTTCGGTCGCTACAGTGAGCGACAACATTGCCCTCCCTTCTAACATGTGAAAGAATAAAAGCTCTAAAAGACTTAGATAAACTATTACACTCATGTAAGATTCTACCAGGATAAGAGCGTGTTTTCTTCAAGTCAGCCATTTGAGTGACCAATTGTAAGCAATCAGATTCAGCATGTAAATTCAAGAAACCCATTTTCAGAGCAAAATTCAAAGCAAACTGTAATCCCACAGCCTCTGTAATAAATGGGTCAGGAGGGCCTCTAAAAGACCAAGTAGTCGCAGCAAAAAGGAAACCAAAATTCTTATCAAATGAGATTTTGAGGCATAACCCTTGCTTTAGTTGTTGGGGTCATTCATTGTAAATACAGTATGGGAAATATATATAGACACACACACACGATAAATGTTAGTGTTACATTTTCTAACTCTCTTTTTTTATTGGTTGAAATTTATGAATGTTACCAAATTTATATGGGAAACACATAATTTAGTGGGACCCATATAAATTTTAACCGACCAAAAAATGTGTTGAAAAATGAGTGTTAGAGAATATCTGTACTATTATTCAATGTATACGTAGGGATGGAAAAACGCGATGGCCCACCCCTGCGTCGAAAATTGAACCCTCCCCACCCTTGGCGGGTTGGCGGGCCGGTGAACTAGTCCGTCATTAAACTAAGAAGTTGAAAAAGAAAAATAATTTCAGGCTACAAAGGGGAGGGATGGTGTGTTGGCCTACCCAAATCAAGGTCAAAATGGTGGGTTGGCGGGCCAAAACCCGCCAATTTCTTTTAAATAATTTAAAATAACAGGAAAAGTAAAAAAAAAGAATCAAACTCGGCAAGCTGGTCTGGCACGCCCGTTGGGATGGCGGGATAGACGAGGCAGGCTATGATGGGTTGATGGGTCAAGAAAACCAACCCACCCCGCTGTTTTTAGGTGGGCTGGTGGGCTAAATATGGCCCATGCTTTTCCCACATCCCTCCCTTCTCACCCCACACCCCCAAACCCTATGAAATGACCAAAATGCCATTAATGAAAAGCACATTTTTCACCGATTCGATTATGGGCAACCGAAATAATTCGGTTAGGCACCACCGAAGGTGTATTTTTTTGGCACACACCCCTCTGTTCATTTTTTGAGGATTCGGCTGACCCCAACCAAATAAATTCGGGCTAGGGCAGCCAAATAGGTGTTGTTTTTTTAAAACATAACAAATAAAAGCTAGGTCATAAACTTAACAAATTAAAGCTGGAACAACCGAAATATAAATAACTAACTGTTCTGTACCTAGCAGTATTTTGGTCGGTTGCTGTTGGTAGTCTCTTGCTGCCCTGGCAGGAGGTCAGTGAGCGCCCGGGGGGGGGGGGGTACTTGCAAGCCACTCCGACGCTCAAGTCAGTATATCGAATATATGAGTGAAGGTACTAAGGATTAGAGATCGAACCTTTCTTAGGGCCAAGTTTGCCTGTATTTATAGGAAATCGTGCCCTCTCGTGGATCGTTGGATGGGTAGAGTCGATCTTGACCGTCCAAGCATGTTGGGCTCGCATGAGGTGGATATGGGCTGAATCGGTTGGGCTGATCCATATTACTTGCTAAGCGCACCTCCTGGTTTTGCTAATGGGACCCCTTGGTCCACTCCAGAACAGTTGCCCCCCAAGCCGAGATTATTCTGGTGGATGGTCTTGGCTTGACAGAGATTTGTCGGCTCGTCGGATTTGTGAAGTGGCCAGGGATACTGCCTCTGTGATAGCTGGTTTCAGGGCCTTCTCCTTCACCTGCTTGACCTACTAATAAATAGGTGGATGAAAATTTTGCTGAGGGGTGAAGAAAAATTTCTTTGGGGCGCCTGCTTGGAGAGGAAAGTCGGATCCTCGAAGCACTTATTTGGAGAGGAGACAGACGATCAGATCCTTTTGCTCTGACACCTTTTCTCTTTGGTAAGTGTTTGCTTCCCTTTCGTTGATGGTGCCCCACCCGCCTTGTAACTGGTGATTTGCAAATGGAGGGTGGCGCCCTTAGGGGCGCCTTGTGCTGGGCGTTTTGCAAAAGGGGAGTAGCGCCCTCGTGGGCGCCTTGTGCTCGATAATTTACACAAGAGAAATTGGCGCCCTCGTGGGTGCCTTGCACTTGATGAATCGCCCATCAGGGAGAGTGGTGCCCTCGTGGGTGCCACGTGCTCGATGATTTGCACAAGAGAGATTGGCGTCCATGAGGGCGGCTTGCACTTGATGAATCGCCCATCTGGGAGAGTGGCGCCCTAGTGGGTGCCACGTGCTTGATGGTTTGCACAAGAGAGATTGGCGCCCTCGTGGGTGCCTTGCACTTGATGAATCACCCATCGGGGAGAGTGGCGCCCTCGTGGGTGCCACGTGCTTGATGATCTGCACCAGAGAGGTTGGCGCCCTCGTGGGTGCCTTACACTTGATGAATCGCCCATCGGGGAGAGTGGCGCCCCCGTGGGTGCCACGTGCTCGATGATTTGCACAAGAGAGATTGGCACCCGCGTGGGTGCCTTGCACTTGATGAATCGCCTATCGGGGAGAGTGGCGCCCTCGTGGGTGTCACGTGCTTGATGATTTGCACTAGAGAGGTTGGCGCCCTCGTGGGTGCCTTACACTTGATGAATCCCCCATCGGGGAGAGTGGCGCCCTCGTGGGTGCCACATGCTTGATGATTTGCACCAGAGAGGTTGGCGCCCTCGTGGGTGCGTTGCACTTGATGAATCGCACACCGGGGAGAGTGGCGCCCTCGTGGGTGCCACGTGCTCGATGATTTGCACAAGAGAGATTGGCGCCCTCGTGGGTGCCTTGCACTTGGTGAATCGCACACCTAGGGGAGTGGCACCCTCAGGGGCGTCTTGCGCTTGATGATCGGCGAGAAGGGAACTGGCGCCCTCATGCGTGCCTTGTGTTGGGCGACTTGTGTTGTCTCACTTGGCGCCCTGCCGGGTGCCCCCTTAGGCATCGGTTTCGACCTTAGATTTCACTTTGTACTTCCTTCTTTGTTGTTCGTTTTGTTGCTTGTTTTGACTTGCTCTTTGATTTGATATTTTCAGGCTTCTTGCCATCAAGGGGACTTGTCTTTTTCCCGATTGTTCTCCCGACCTTGCTGCTTCTCTATCACTTGGTAATTATGGTGACACTTAGTTTCTTTTCTTCGCCTCTTGGCTTTCGAGTTCGTCTCGTTTCTTTGACGCCTCCCACCTCGGGATAGGGTGTTGTTTGACTGGTACTTAACTGTTTGTGTTGCCCCCTATCCAGCAGGTTGGGAGATGGTGAGGATGATGGAGACAACCTTAACACATGGGGTGTCGACCTCATTCCGGTAGTCCTTTTTGGGTGATCTCTTGGAACTTTTAACTTATTCTTTGAGGTGGTCTTTTAACCTTGTTGTACTATGTAGGTGTGAATGAAGAGGGGAATCGGTTTATCTTGGATAAGAACCGGCTTCAGGTGGACCTACATGGAGCGTTGGAAACCGCTTGCCAAAGTGCCGGAGTGCTAAGTCATCCCGATGTTGGCGCCTTGTGTCAAAGTGCTCTTGCCAGGCGCCCTATTGGGTTCTAGGCGGGGGGACTGTCAGATATCATCCCAATAGTGTTGACTTCGATGTCCTTGCCCCTTGACCATTTCTCTTTGGTTGATTTGTTTTTCACATGTACTTTTTCTTTTATTTGCTGGATGGCTGGATTTTGCCTTATAGGATTTTGCTGTTTCAATGATGACTTCTATGCCATACATGATTTTATCTTTATTCACCCTTTCTTTTGGCTCGTTGAATTGTGCAATATCTCTTTGTTGTGACCGTGACTCATCTTCTGGTGTTGGCGCCTCCCTGGGCGCTTGAGCCAAAGTGCTAAGTTCTGCTGTTGGCATCCTCCTGGGTGCCTTGCTGGACGCTTGTTTGTTCCTAAGAGTTGGCACCCTCCTGTGTGCCCTTGGTGTTGTTCTCTGCATGCGTGTGCTGGGTGTCTCCTCGTGGAGCAGGATTCGGCGCCCTCATGGGCGCCATGGGGGCCTTGTCATGTTGTCTTGGCTGCCGCCTCTTGGAGCAGGATCTGGCTCCCTCATGGGCGCCATGGGCGCCTTGTTGCGTCTGGAGCAGGATCTGGCGCCCTCATGGGTGCCATGGGCGCCTTGTTACGTCTGGAGCAGGATCTGGCACCCTCATGGGCGCCATGGGCGCCTTGTTGCGCTTGGAGCAGGATCTGGCGCCTTGTGCCAGGACTCCTGATGTTGGCGCCCTCCTGCGAAACATGTTTTGGCGCCCCCTAGGGCGCCTTGGCACCTTCCTGGATGTGCTTGGTTCCATCCTGCAGAAACATGTTTTGGGGCCCTCTAGGGCGCCTTGGTGCCAGCCTGGATGTGCTTGGTGCCATCCTGCAGAACATGTTTTGGCGCCCTCTAGGGCGCCATGGTGCCAGCCTAGATGTGCTTGGTGTCATCCTGCGAAACATGATTTGGGGCCCTCTAGGGCGCCTGGGTGCCAGCCTGGATGCGCTTGGTGCCATCCTGCAGAACATGTTTTGGCACCCTCTAGGGCGCCTTGGTGCCTTCCTGGATGTGCTTGGTGCCATCCTGCGAAACATGTTTTGGGGCCCTCTAGGGCGCCATACGTCGGGTGTCTCCTCGTGGAGTAGATTTTGCGAGACAAGGTTTTGATTCTCTCATGGGTGCCTATACGTCGGGTGTCTCCTCATGGAGCAGATTTTGCGAGACAATGTTTTGATGCCCTCATGGGTGCCTATACGCCGGGTGTCTCCTCGTGGAGCAGATTTTGCGAGACAAGGTTAGGTGTCCTCATGGGTGCCTTGGACGCCTTGTTGCGCAGTGCTGGCTGCCCCCTTGCGAAGGATTTGCATTGTTCCCCTGCCAGGCGCCCTCATGGGCGCTGCTTGCTTTATCATTGGTGCCCTGTCAGGCGCCCTCATGGGCGCTGCCTTGGTGCTTGGCTCCCTGCCAGGCGCCCTCATGGGCACTGCTGCTCTTCATTGGCGCCCTGCCAGGCGCCTTCATGGGCGCTGCCTTGGTGCTTGGCGTCCTGCCAGGTGCCCTCATGGGCGCTGCTGCTTTTCATTGGCCCCTGCCAGGCACCCTCATGGGCGCTGCCTGCTCCAGCATTGGCGCCTTGCCAGGCGCCCTCATGGGCGCTGCCTTGGTGCTTGGCGCCCTCATGGGCGCTGGTTGCTTCCTTGCCAGGCGCCCTCATGGGCGCTGGCTTGTGTGGACGTGTGTTTGGCACTCTGCTTTTTTTTTCACGTGCTGGTGCACTATTTTATTTCCTTCCATGCTCATGCACTCACATGCTCATGCATCCTTTAATTTTCTTACGTGCTCATGCACTCTTTTATTTTCTCACGTGCTCATGCACTCAGATGCTCATGCATCCTTTAATTTTCTTACGTGCTCATGCACTCTTTTATTTTCTCACGTGCTCATGCACTCAGATGCTCATGTATCCTTTAATTTTACGAGACAGGGTTTAGTGCCCTCACGGGTGCCTTATGCGCCTTGTTGCACAGTGCTGTCTGCCCCCTTGCGAAGGATTTGCTTCCAGACCACCTTCTGTCAGGCGCCCTCCTGCCAGGCGCCCTCATGGGCACTGCCTGCTTTTTCATTGGTGCCCTGCCAGGCGCCCTCATGGGCACTGGCTGCTCTTCACTTGGCTCTCTGCCAGGCGCCCTCATGGGCGCTGGCTGCTTTTCACTTGACGCCCTGCCAGGCGCCCTCGTGGGCGCTGGCTGCTTTCACTTGGCGCGCCCTGATGGGCGCTGGCTGTTCACTTGGCGCCCTCATGGGCGCTGGCTGCTCTTCACTTGGCGCCCTGCCAGGTGCCCTCATGGGCGCTGGCTGCTTTTCACTTGGCGCCCTGCCAAGCACCCTCATGGGTGCTGGCTGCCTTCACTTGGCTCCCTACCAGGCGCCCTCTTGGGCGCTGGCTGCTTCTACTTGGCGCCGTGCCAGGCGCCCTCATGGGCGCTGGTTGTTCACTTGGCGCCCTGCCAGGCGCCTTCATGGGCGCTGGCTGCTTTCACTTGGCTCCCTCATGGGCGCTGGCTGTTGTCTTATTCTGGAGGTAGTTTGTCAGAGGGGTCTTGTTGCACCCCGAAAAATCCATGGTTTGGGTTTCTCAATGTACAACGTGGAAAAATTTTGGAGCCGCCACCAATATTTTAATTTTAAGACCAAAACATTGAAAAAAGGTCTTTTGGACAAGGCGGATGGTCTTTTGAAAACTAGAGATATAGGTTCGGGGGTCGATTACGTGCGAGGAAGGTGTTAGCACCGCGCACGTCCTTTCTACCGAAAGGGAACCTCTAATTAAATGTGTGGTTTTAACAATTGATTTGAAAAATGCCTAGATTTGCCTATTTATTTTCTGTTTGAAGATGAATGGGGAAAACTTAATGAAAATTTTGGCGAGAAAAGAAAAAAAAAAGGGTTTTTAGAAAAAGTGCTTGACGGGACATGGCCCGCTCCTACGTATCTCCCGGTGCGATGGAGAATTCAAAGCTACGTAGTTCTTGGTTGTCTTTTGAAATGTTTTTGTTTTTTATCTTTTTTGGTGAGTTTTTGAAATAGGACGAGCATTAGTGAATGATTAAACTAGCAGAGGCTATGATGAATCACTTACTAAATACTCAAAAAAGAGAGTTGTACCGCTAGTCAAACGAACGAAGGTTCTGATGGACTATTGATAACAACTCGTTTTATTATCCTTTTTGAAAATGATTTTCGAAAGAGATTGATTCGCAGGATGATCGAACTAACAAAGGTTATGATAGATCATCGTTTATTATTTTTAGGAGAAAAAGACATTGTCACTAATAGCTAAACGAACAGAGGCTCTGATGAGCTACTAACAACAATGGGTTTGAAAATGATTTTTGTTTGTTTTATGAAAATGATTGGTTTAGGGGGGTGAAAAGAATTTTTATTTGTTGCGCTTGACGAGAATGTGACTCGCTCCTACGTATCCCAAATGGGAATCAAAGCGACGTAGTTCTAAATGAAAAATGTTTTTGAAAGAGTTTGAAAGGGGAAGAGCTTTCATAACGATCGAGCAAGCAAAGGCTTTGAGCGATCATTACTAATAACCCTTGATGGCGTTCACGACAATCAAACAAGCCAAGGCTTTGAGTGATAGTCACTAATAACTCGCGTTAATTGGAAAAAGGTTTGAAGGATTTTTGGAAGAAAGGGTGAAGGCACTATCAATGATTGATTACAAAGTTTAAACACATTCAATTATCACGAAATCATGCATATGTTGAATATTTAATCAAGACTAAACATGCCAACATGATCAAGAGACCCACCTATCAGGGATGCAAGGTAAAAGTTCTCAAAGCAAGTGTGCGTGTAGGAGGGAGTGTATTTACCCTAATGACTCTATGCTACAACAGGCATGTAGACTTACGTCTTCATTAGGAGGTCATACACATGGATGGAATGGCACATTGAATCAAGACATTTAAAATGCATCCAATAACAAGCAAGCAATTGATCATAGGCATAGAATGATCTTAATTAAACTAAGGAACATATGAACAATGATTTCTCAATAACATGAGAAAAGGGGAAATTGCATCAAGGCTAAGGTAAGCCTATCCTTTGCATTCATGAATATGTGCCCAAAGGTTAGTAACACAATCAAAGAGGAGGGAGCATCAAGGTTTTGGGAAACCCATCCTTTGCAATACCCCATGGACCTTAAACCACAAACCTAACTATCTTTTATTCATTAAGAAGTTAAAAAAAAAAAGGGGGAGGTTGAATCATCTGAGACCATCTTCACCACTTAGAAAATGATGCACTAGGCATAAGTGGGAATCATGTGGTTCATCATCGACAAGGACGCTACAGCTAAATTAAATCACATAGGGCAATTTTGGCATGGATCAGAATGATTGAATTTTAACAAATATAAAAACAGAAATACCTCTGATGAAGGCAGATATTACAACTCTGAAGAACGCAAATCCCGACTAACCCTTGCAGGAGATCAGCTCAGACGGACCAACGGCGCGAATAGAGCAAAAATGAAGCGTAGAACTGGAAAATGAGATTTGCAAGAGTTGTCTTCTCAGATCTCGTGAAAAATGTCTGGAGCAAATATGTGTGTTTCTCTGATCTCGTGAGATGTGTGTCCGTCAAAATGTGATTTGAGGCTGCCTATTTATAGGCTTAGGAAAGCGTAGAATTTTTTTAAAAAACATTTATTGCAAGGATGAATCGATTGTTTGATGAAGGCAAAATATAGTATAATCGATTCTTTGTTTTTGGAAATGATAAGAATCGATTATATGGCCTATGGAAAAAGGTAGGAATCGATTTTCAGGACATTTGGAGATCCTGAAAATCGATTATGTGGCCTTTGGAAATGTGTAGGAATCGATTCTTTATTTTTGGAAATGATAAGAATCGATTGTATGGCCTATGGAAAAAGGGAGGAATCGATTCTTGGCTCTTTAAAGTGGCCTGAAAATCGATTTCAAGGCCTATGAAAGGAGAGGGAAATCGATTTTCAGGACATTTATAATAGGTGAAAATCGATTCCATGTTTAGTTAAAGCAATGAGGAATCGATTCATGGCCTATGGAAGAGCTTGAAAATCGATTTCAAGGCCTATGAAAGAAGAGGGAAATCGATTTTCAGGACATTTATAATAGGTGAAAATCGATTCTTCACTTGGTTAAAACAATTAGGAATCGATTCATGGCCTATGGAAAGGCCTGAAAATCGATTTCAAGGCCTATGCAATATACTATAAATCGATTTTTGGCCTTTGGAACAAAATAGAAATCAATTCTTGCTTTCCAAAAAAAATGCTTTTAGGTCTTTGCCATGCATGCATAAAATATTTTTCAAAGCTTGCCATGCATGCATAACATATTTTTCAAAACCCTAATTTCTTAAAAAGTGCATTCTAACCCTAAGAATGATTTCAAAAACTTTGGAGCGGTTTCTAGGATCCAAAATGCATAATTTATTTTTGTGTGGAAAATTAGGGTTTGGACCTAAGCCGGACAAAATTGGGGTATGACAGCTGCCCCTCTTTATCTGAATTTTAACGAGGAATATGAATTGGCCGAAACATATTCCAAGGCAAAATGAAGATAAATAATTCAGAAATTATACCGATTTTGTCCATTTGGGGAAACCCGAATTTTCCTCTTTTTCTTTTTCTATGTTTTTTTTTTTTGAATAGATGGGCTTGAGAACAAACGGGGAATGGTTAACACCTGGCGCATTAACCGAGAGAGAAAATGACGGACCACTCGGGATCTGAAGGAGCACTAAGGCTCTGAAGGACCACTCAGGGTCTGAAGGAGCACTAAGGCTCTGAAGGACCGATTCGCAGTCGATGCTTGGCGCATTGATTAGAGTTAAACTGAAGGACCGACGAGGTCTGAAGGGCATGCCTAAGCCTGATGGACCAATGGGTCTGATGGAGCGCAAACTAGCAACGGTACTAGTAAAACGGTCTGCCTGAAGGGGTGGCCTTTTCCGAGCAGCCATGATGGGTCAAGATCAGATCCGGAACTGAGATGTTGACCATGTAGGACGTCCATTGTGTCTTAGGCTGACACAACTGGTCTGAAGGACCACTCAGGGTCTGAAGGACTTACCCGCAGCTCGAATGCGAGGTGAAGTCTGCTTTTGAAGGGACACTTGGGTCCTGAAGGGATTCACGAATCCTGTTGATTGATTGATTGAAATGTTCAATGCTGCCGCACTGAATTGAGGTACCTGCATACGTCGGTTAATGCAAGGAATGGTGCATGGAGTATGAGTGCATGTTATGAGTGCACGTTATGAGTGCATGTTATGCAAAGGCATGTTATGCATGTGCATGCAATGAGTTATGCTATGATTTTGGTGCGATGCTGAATGTGGTGAAATGCTATTTCTGATTCTTCATCTCTGTGATTTTTCTTTGGTCAGCTTTCTTTTTTCTGACTGTTCGTTTTTTCTTTTGCTTTTTCATTCTTTGATCAGCTTTCTTTTTTCTGATCGTTTGTTTTTGCTTGCTCTTTTGCTCTTTTGGCTTATTTTCTTTTGCTGGTTCGACCAACCCATGACGAGACTGAGGAACCCATTAGACTTGTGGTGGCGTATAAGCCAAGTGCCGATTGTCTTGTGATTTGCCATCTGAAATGGCCTATGAGTGCAATTATTTCCTTGTAAGCTTAATTTGCCCTGAGAAGTTGCTTCCTTCCCATAACTTTTAAAAATTTCGCAATGATTGTGATGCCCTATGATTTATGCACATGTTTTACAGATCAGTGTTACCATCATCATAAAACGTTTATTTTGAGCAGAAAAAGCAAAAATAGAAGGCAAAGAGATATGAAAAGGTTGGACTTTATTGATATAGAAGCCGATTGTACAGAAGGTTACACCGACTATTCAATACATTTGAGAATTTAAACTACAAAAAGACACGAAAAAGAGAGAAGCTGATTTCTGACTGTCCGTCTCTGTGGAACAGTGCTAAACATTCATGTCCCTGACCTTGATCACCTCCTCATCCAAGTTTCCGGGGAGTTTGTATGCCTTTCTTTACTTTTCATGCCCAAGCTTTCCGACCCTAATTTTTGCCTGGATCGCCCTTTGCGGGTTTTCAATCCACCGGGTCGCTCTGATTTTGCCTAGGCCGCCCTTTGCGGGTTTTCAACCTAGCGAGCTAATTCTTACTTGGCTTGTCTTTCTCTTTTTTTGTCTATTTCTTTCAGGAATAATACTTCATCACTGAATCAGAATTGACTGGGTTCCTGAGATCTTCACCGTCCATATTTGTGAGTATCAGCGCTCCTCCGGAGAAGGCTTTCTTGACTATGTACGGGCCCTCATAGGTGGGAGTCCATTTTCCACGGGGATCACTTTGAATAGGCAGAATCTTCTTGAGCACTAGGTCTCCCTCATTGAATCCTCGGGGATGAACTTTCTTGTCGAAAGCGGTTTTCATCCTTTGCTGGTATAGCTGCCCATGATACAAGGCTGTGATTCTCTTCTCCTCAATGAGATTTAGCTGATCTAGGCGAGCTTGTACCCACTCCGCTTCTTCCAGCTTAGTTTCCATCAGTACCCGCAGGGAGGGTATTTCGACCTCGATAGGGAGGACTGCCTCTGACCCGTATACCAAAGAGAAAGGGGTTGCCCCGGTCGATGTACGCACTGAAGTACGATAGCCGTGTAGAGCGAAAGGAAGCATCTCGTGCCAATCTTTGTACGTGACCACCATTTTCTGCACTATCTTCTTGATGTTCTTGTTAGCCGCTTCGACTGCCCCATTCATCTTGGGCCGGTAAGGTGAAGAATTATGATGCTGGATTTTGAACTCTGCGCACAAGTCCTTCATCATTTTGCTGTTCAGGTTGCTGCCGTTATCAGTGATGATCTTGTTGGGAAGACCATAACGGCAAATCAAGTCTTTCTTCACAAATTTGGCGACCACTGAGCTGGTTACACTGGAGTAGGAAGCAGCTTCGACCCACTTAGTGAAGTAATCGATTGCAACCAGAATAAAACGATGTCCATTTGATGCTTTAGGCTCTCTATAGGGCCAATGACATCCATGCCCCACATTGAGAATGGCCAAGATGCAGTCATGACATTTAGAGAGGCAGGTGGTACATGAATGTGATCAGCGTAGATTTGGCACTTGTGGCACTTTCGGACGAAGCTGTAGCAGTCACCTTCCATCTGCAACCAGTAATAGCCGGCTCTCAAGATTTTTCTTGCCATGGTGTGCCCACTGGAATGAACCCTGAACGACCCTTCATGGACCTCTTTCATAATTTTTGCTGCCTTTTCCTCTGTCACACACCTCAGGAGGACCATATCATAATTCCTTTTGTAGAGAACTTCGCCATTCAAAAAGAAATTCCTCGACAATCTTCTGAGCGTTCTTTTGTCATTCTCTGATGCCCCAGGGGGATATTCTCTCTTGATGACGTACTGCTTGATATCATAATACCATGGCTTGCTATCAGGCTCTTCCTCAATTGCAGTGCAGTAATGATGTGCCGGGAGACCCCGATGTTGGATTCTGATACGAGTTAGACTTTTGTCGCAATTGATGTTGAACATTGACGACAGAGTTGCTAAAGCATCGGCCAGCTGATTTTCACCTCGAGGGATATGCTGGAAAGTAATTTCGTCGAAGGACTCCACCAATTCCTGGACATAATTACAATAAGGGATCAATTTAGGATCTCTGGTCTCCCAATCACCTCTCACCTGATGAATAACCAAAGCCGAATCACCATACACATCGAGTCTTTTAACCTTCCACTCAAGGGCTGCCTGAATCCCCAAGATGCACGCTTCATATTCTGCGATGTTGTTAGTGACATAAAAGCTCAATCTGGCAGTGACTGGAACGAAACGGTTATTTGGGGAGATTAGCACAGCCCCAGCTCCATGCCCCCACACATTGGATGCGCCATCGAATATCATCCTCCACCTCTCCTCTTCTTGAGACTTTCCTTCCTCAAACAGTGCCATGATGTCTTCATCGGGAAAATCATACTGCATTGACTGGTAGTCTTGAATTGGCTGACATGCTAAGTACTCGGCGAGTGCACTGCCCTTGACCGCTTTCTGCGTGACATGCAGGATATCGTACTCTGATAATAACATTTGCCAACGAGCGATCCGTCCCGTGAGTGCTGGCTTTTCAAAAATATACTTGATTGGATCCATTTTAGATACCAACCAGGTTGTATGACTTAGCATGTACTGCCTTAGACGATGAGCAGCCCATGCTAAGGCACAACAAGTCTTTTCTAGCACTGAATATCTCGTCTCACAGTCAGTGAACTTTTTACTCAAGTAGTATATGGCATGCTCTTTCTTTCCTGATTCATCATGCTGCCCCAGCACACACCCCATCGAATTGTCCAACACGGTTAGATACAGGATGAGCGGTCTCAAAAGCTCTTTGGCAATCATCATTCCACTCTAATCTTTGGTTCTTGCACAACAGCTTAAAGAGAGGCTCGCAAGTGGCGGTCAATTGGAATATGAACCTTGAGATGTAGTTCAGTCTCCCGAGGAAACCACGAACCTCTTTTTCAGTCTTTGGTGCTGGCATTTCAAGGATTGCCTTGACTTTATCTGGATCAACCTCTATCCCTTTCTGACTGACGATGAATCCCAGTAATTTTCCAGACCTCACACCGAAAGTGCATTTTGCTGGGTTTAACCTGAGCTTGAACTTCCGTAGACGTTCAAAGAGTTTTTGCAGGTTGACAATGTGTCCTTCATCAGTCTTGGACTTTGCAATCATATCATCTACATACACCTCAATTTCTTTGTGCATCATATCGTGGAATAACGTCACCATTGCCCTTTGATAAGTCGCACCGGCATTCTTGAGTCCAAAAGGCATCACTTTGTAGCAGAATGTTCCCCAAAGAGTTATGAAGGTGGTTTTCTCCATATCTTCTGGAGCCATTTTTATCTGATTGTACCCTGAATACCCATCCATAAAGGAGAATAAAGAATGTTGGGCTGTACTGTCTACCAGAACATCAATATGAGGCAGAGGGAAGTCGTCTTTGGGGCTAGCTCTATTCAGATCCCTGTAATCGACACACATCCTGACCTTGCCATCCTTTTTCGGAACAGGGACGATATTTGCTACCCATTGGGGATACTTGGCCACTGCTAGAAACCCTGCATCAAACTGCTTTTTTACCTCATCCCGGATTTTCAATGACATCTCCGGTTTCATTCTTCTCAATTTCTGCTTGACTGGTGGACACTCTGGCTTCACGGGTAACCTGTGCTCAACAATATCAGTATCTAACCCTGGCATATCCTTATACGACCACGCAAAGACATCAGCGTAATCACGCAAGAGTTGGATTAGCCTTTTGCGTTCACTTTCTTCCATGGCAGTACCGACCTTAACCTCCCTTTTATCCTCTTCTGTACCCAAGTTGATGATTTCAGTCGACTCTCCATGAGGCTGAATGATCTTTTCTTCCTGCTCTATTAGTCTTGTCAATTCCGGAGGAGTTTCCCAGTTTTCCTCAACACCCCCTTCAGTTTGGTTGATTGGATGATCAAAGCCATAATAGGAATCATTAGCACTGTTATTTTCAGAGACAATTACTTTTGATCTGCATTCGTAGAAGCAGAAAGTAGAATGAAAAGCGAAACAAACAAATAAAGCTAAAAGAAAGGAAAGATAAATGAAGAAAAAGAGATTTTATTGATGGAATTCGAAACAAGCATTTTTATTGATGATGGGTCATTGAAAATAAAACATGCATGCCCTAACAACTATCCTGAGGCCTTGGGCAGAGCCAAAGGAATGCATTACAATCATTACTTTGAACTAAAAGTGATGGGCAAGTCTACAGCTTCCCAATTCTTGAGCTCTTCTTCAGCAAGGCAACGACGGACTAGGCTGGTACCGCCTTCTTCATCCTCTGAACCTTCTCAATAGCAGTAATCTGGTCTGGATCTAGCAACCCTGCACTCTTGAAGCTTTGACTGATATCACCGATGGGGATCCTCTTTGACCATGGATCCTGGCCTCTCAACTTGGCCAACCATTCACCTCTTCTCTCTTCAGCCAACTTCCTCCTTTCAGCCTCACTTGGGTAATATCCCAACCCACAACGATCTTTGTTTCCTTTCAGTTGTACAGGAGCAAGAATTCCTTGTCCCGTTTTTCCCAAACCACGCCCCAGCTGGTATCCTTGATCCATCATGATCCTTGCAACCATCTCTTCATCTTTTGACAACTTTATCACAGGCGACGGTAACTCACTTCCCCCAAACTCAGCATTGGCAATCTCGAGAGATTGAAAGGAGGTTTCCAGGGATTCCTCAGCTGCTTCCACATAACGAAAGGGGGAAGGCTTGTTGACTAACATTTCCTCCTCTCCGAACACCACCACAATTTTATCATCGACCACAAACTTGACTCTCTGATGCAGTGAGGAAGGGATGGCTCCCGCCATATGGATCCATGGCCTTCCAAGCAGACAGCTGTAGGACGAGGAGATGTCCATGATTTGAAAGTTAACACAGAATGTCTCAGGACCTATCTGAATAGGGAACTCCATTTCCCCTATTACCTCTTTCCTCGATCCATCAAATGCCCTCACCAATGTCGAGCTAGGCTTCATGAAAGAACAATCCACATCCAACTTGTTTACAGTGGATTTCGGCATCACATTTAGAGAAGAACCATTGTCGATCAGAACACGAGCTAGCACGAAATCCCCACATTTAACAGAGATGTGTAGGGCTTGGTTGTGTTTCCTTCCTTCTGGGGGAAGCTCGTCATCGGCAAAAGTCACATGATTCGCAGCCACGACATTCCCAACTATTTCATCAAATTGGCCCACGGAAATATTCTGAGCAACATGAGCCCCATTCAGTACTTTCATTAGGGCAGCTCGATGCGCTTCTGAACTTAACAACAATGACAGCATTGAGATCTTTGCTGGGGTCTGATTCATCTGGTCAACCACCTTATAGTCACTTTGCCTTACAATCTTTAGGAACTCGTCAGCTTCTTGTTCTGCCCCTTTCTTTTTCTGAGCATTCTCCACTTCTTTATCCTTCCCTTTGCGAGCCCTATCTTCAGCCTCCTTGGATGATTCACCCTGAACGAAATTGGGGGTATACATACGGCCGCTCCTTGTCATTCCACTTGCCCCAGTTATATTGGTAACGACAGAAGTGTTTGGAGAACTTTCTACTGGAGGCAGAGTACTGTATATCCATGGCACTGCACTGTCCTTCTCATATGGGAATGGAGCAGGAATCCCAATAACCACTGGCTGAGGCTTGACTTGGGCTGGTTTTGGATCGTACCATATCTCAATTGGCTTCCTGGCCTCTTTACCGCCATTGAACTGCAACATCAGTACACTTTCTTCCTTTTCAACTACTCCCACTTGAACCACATAACGATCCATCAAGTCTTGCAGAACTGACTTGAAAACTTCACAGGCACCCACACATAAAGGATCGGCGCATACACAGCCCTTCTTGATAACACCACGACGACACAACTCAGCATGTATATTTTCCAGAGGAGTCTGGATACACTTAACATCTTTTATCATTGTCTGCCCCACAGAATCCTCTACTGCATTAGCGGATGGTGTCCCATGTCCCGGTAGGGGGTTTGTAGTTGTACTGGGACTGTTCGGCTTGAAAGAGATCCAGTTGGCGTCAATTAAATCCTGGACTACATATTTGAAAGCCTTGCAGTCTTCCACCGTGTGTCCGACTCCTCCACTATGAAAGCTACAAGTAGCATCAGCATTGTACCCCCTAGGAAAGGGAGGTTGTATAGGCTTCATGGGGCGAGTATTGACCAACTTCTTTGAGACAAGATGATTGAACAATTCAGTATAGGTCATCGGGATCGGATCAAAATTAGCACGCCTCTTCTCTTGATAGTTCTGGGCTCTGTAGCCTGAATTAGTTTGCTGCGGAGAGTTGAAAGATAATGGTACCGCCTGCTGTGGAGAGCTGAAAGATGGGCCTCCCCCTGCGGAAATAAAATTGGTTTCCCCTTCTTTCTTCTTGGGGAAGTTGGGAAAGGGTTTCTTTTGTCCACTAGAATTGCCAAAACCTCCAGCAATCTTTCCGCTACGCAATCCGTGCTCTAATCGTTCCCCAATGACAACCATATCTGAGAAATTGGACGAAACGCTCCCCACCAACCTATCATAATACAGCCCTGGAAGGGTCTCCATAAACATGTACACCATCTCTTTTTCAGTCAATGGCGGCTTCACCTGAGCAGCTATGCTCCTCCATTTTTTAGCGTATTCTTTGAATGATTCTCTATCTCCTTTGCTCATGTGCTGCAATTGAGACCGGTCTGGAGCAAGGTTCATGTTATACTGGTATTGTTTTAGAAAGGCTTCAGAGAGATCCTTCCAACTGTGAACTTCGGAGGATTGCAGCTGCATGTACCAATCTAGTGATGCCCCAGTCAGACTGTCCTGGAAATAATGAATGAGCACCTTGTCATCATGAGCATAAGCGGCCATTTTTCTAACATACATCGTCAAATGGCTAGATGGACACCCGGTGCCGCGATATTTATCAAAGTCAGGTGCTTTGAATTTAGGGGGTATAACAACATCTGGGACAAGGCACAAATCTCGGGCATCCCTGGCTCTAGTTCCTGATCCTTCCACAGCTCTTAAGCGCTCTTCAAGCGAGTGATACCGATCCCCATGCTGAGTGTTCCCAAACAAGTGACCTTGTGGGTAGTTCCCCGGACCGTGATAATAACCCCCATACTGAGCGGGGTTTCCCATATGATGGACAGCGTTCTGAGGGTTCACAGTAACTCCCATAGTAGGACTAGGTGAACCTCTCGGCAGTACAGTATCAGGACTAGGAGTATGAATTTGTGGTCCCATAGCAGCTCCACCGGGCATAGTCGTGACAGGTTGACTCGACCCCACAGGAATAGCTTCAGCAGTAGGCAGCATATAACCCATGGGCATCCCCCAAGGATATATCGGTGCATTCAGATGACTCTGTCCGCTCGCCCCTGGAGGATGGGCAAAGTGACTGACCCCCTGTCCATAAGAGGTGTGAGTAGTTGTAACTTCAGCGAACACCGGAGGAGAAACGAAAGTAACAACCCCTTCGGAATTTACAACAGCGGCGGCCCCAGCAGCGGCCCCACCCCTCAGATTCTGTAGCATACTCATTACTTCGACCATCTGTGCTTCCATAGCCTCCACTTTGGTCTTCAAAGCTTGATTCTCTTGAGCCAGCTGCTCAGGATTAAGAATCTCCACAACCGACTCATCTTGACCCAGGGGGTCCTCATTCTCGAGATGTTGATTGCTAGCCATTAATCTTGCTTGTAGACGAGTGGAGTATCGGTGTTGGCGAACCAGCTTGCCTTTTGTTTTTCTCTGATGATAGAACATTTTTTCTATGAGTACAAGTAGGAATGCGTAAATGAATGCAATGCATACGGCCTTATATTATTTTGTGTTTAGCGCCAGGAATCGTGAGATAACTTGCTCTTGTCATAAGCGAATATCGAAACATTTCAAAAGTGTGACGAACATTGGGATCAACAAGCGATAGGGCACATTTCCTTCGAGCTTTAAGCCAAATATAGGAAAGAAAGAGAGTACAATACTATTAAGAGTGCAATACAATATTTCCCAAAGAAAAAAAATACAATGCTTTTAGAAAATTACAACATTCTAAAGAAAAATTATAACTCCCTAGAGAACATTCTAAAAGGAAAATTACAATTCACTGAAATCTAGTAGCATATGGCCTTCAACTTCTTTTTCTTTTCTCTTTCTTTGCTTGCAGCCGCGGCTCCTTCAGCCTTTTCCATGAGCTCCTCAATCAGGGCCTTGCAGAAATTCACAAACTCATACACATGGACTGGGGTATTGAAGGGAAGCATCTCAGCCTCAGCCCTCCTTAGCTTTCTGGGGACATCCCTTACAGCTTGATTAGCTAGCCATGCCAACTTTGAGAATTTACCCCTCCAAAGTCGGATCTCATCTCTTAGCTCTTTAACAATCTCTTGTTCTTCTATCTTGCCAATCAGTGCTAGGAAGCGCTGTTCCCAGTACTTGCTCTCCTCTTGTACCTGCCTATAAGACTCCCCTAGGTATCGGAGATTCCTTGCCAGTTCATCAGATCTCCCCTGCTCATAACTCAGCATTTCTTGATATTCCCTGAGAACATTCCCAATGGAATTTCTGTCTCGTTCAAGAGTCTTCAGCTGCCTTTTCAACTCCACCACCACGTGAGGTTCTTGTCTGGGCTCAGTCGCCACAATCTTCCATTCTTTGGCTTCTTCAAGGGCCTTTCTTGTTTTCTGTTTGTACCTTTGGAGTTCATCCCTAGCCCCCTTCAGGTATTTCTGAGCTTCTAGCTTACTCTCTTTTTCCGCTTTGAAACGCTTGACACCCTCCTCAACAGCTATCACCTTGATCTTGTTCTCTTCCTCTAACTCCTCCTTTTGTAGGGTCATTTTCTCCAACTTTGCTTGCAATGCCTTTTTCTCTTCCTCCGCTTTTGCTAAGGCAGATTTAACCTCATTCAACTCCTCAGGGGTAGGAAGGCGAGACTCTGGCATCTCTTTCTCGACTGGCAGTGCCTCTTGGGAAGGTGGATGAGTACTTTGAATTCTTTCATGCAACCATTGGTAAAAAGTGACATCGCTAACCTTTTTCATGAGCTCATCTCTATCTTTACGGACCACAGTTTCCCACGCCTTTGAGATTTTCCGAAGCAGACCCTTGTTCTTCGGATCTTCTTTGTCAAGGAAGATAGGAGTCAGCATGTCTTCGGTAGGCATATTCCTCATAGGGTACCCAAGCTGTCGGATAATCAATGAAGGATTATAGTTGATGCAGCCTTGAGTACCTATTAGGGGCACGTTCTGAAAGTCTCCACACTGAAACACAACGGAGGGCCTGTTCTTCCAACATGAAGGAGTGTACCAGCGGACCTTGAGGGCATTAAGACTCCCTAAGGTATGCACCCACTCCTGGGCACTTTTGACCTCTACCTCACAATTCAAGGCATAAGCCAACAGATCTGTAGCTGGATTCTTGTGAGCGATGACGTGGTTAAGGAGGCAAGCATATAGTACATGAAGGGAGCAGGCAATCTTCTTTTTCCCCAACACTCGATGATGCGTAAAGGAGTAGTACGTGTCTGTGAGTACGGCTGGTACTGGGTTAATTGGATTATCCTTGCTTATGAAGGCTAAGAACACCCCAATGGCAATCTCGTCAATGAACCTTTCAACTTGTGGGAAGAGGACAATCCCAAAGATAGTTAGTGCTAGCAACTGCTTAAAGGGACCCCATCTGTTGGCTTGAGCATGGGACTTCATTAGGTCTTCAAAATAACTCAGTGGAAACCCCATTATACGGTTCTTTTTCTCTTTTCGGAGCTTTAACTCCTCCACTCCAACTTGCAGTAGCAAAGAGAGCCTCTGATCTGAATATTGATGCCCCTGGTACTGATAAGGCGTTGCTTCTGACTTAAGGAAACCTAAAATTTGCTCATACTCTTCTAAAGTTGGTGAGAGTTGGAAATCCTTGAAGATGAAACAGCGGATATCCGGATCATAGAACTGACCGAGGGCTTTCACCACATTTTCTTGAAGATCCAACTGCAGCAACCGAAGAATATTCCCATAAGCCTTTTCAAACAACCTACGCTCATCCGGTCCCATTAGAGAGGCACACTCTGTCAAACTGGCCACATCTGCTTTCTTTACTATTGGAAATCTCGAATTTAGCATACCCTCGCTTCTTGATCCCATGTCGTCTTGTTTTTTTTCACGCCTATGACAAGATTCCAAATTACTCCACGATTACCGGCAAACAAATTAGATGCATGAGGAATGCTGTATGAATTTTTCAGAATTTTGCTTATGTAACGCATGATGTTATGATGCAAAGTGCGGATGATGAGGATATTTGTTATAAAGACAGATATTTACAGGTGGGGTTTTGAAAATTTAGGGCGGTATACCCTATATGCCACCCCATATAGGTATTTATGAAAGAGAAGGAAAAACCTATTTTTTTTGATTTTGTTGTTTTTTTTCAAAAAAAATGTTGGCGGAAATGAACTAAACTAGATGCAATAATGCACACACAATTTTGGAAAAGCCCTTGTGACCTAAAAAAGAGGTAAGACCTATGATCTAGGGCAATTAAAAGGGTAATCCTTCCATGTAGCTCTATTCACTCCTCACAAGGCCACCAGAGCTACAGTCCCTTTCACAAAACTCCCCACAAATGCAGCAAACTGCTAGGTGTGAGGCATCATGAAAGAGCACAACTCTGGTTGAAACTTTCGCAAGTAGCCAAACGGACAAAGGTCCTGATGGGCTCTCACTACTCGAATCCACTCTCCTAAGTTTTTGCAGACCTGGGTTATGGTCCCACTCAAAACACATAGTCACAGGGTATAAGTGTAGTGTGTGTCAAGGGCATTTTCCCTAGCACTACCCCACCTGAAATAAAAAACCAGAGCAGTCCAGACAAAAGCAAGCGATAACAAGTTATCTACCCTAGGGTTTCATACCTAGAATATCTATAAACAAGGATACTGCTTACCTTAGGAAGAGGAGCCAAGAAGAGGGGATCATGGGGATTGAAAAAAAATGCATGGGCATAAGCGATAAAAGAAAGAAATAAAAGATGAGACAGGGAACAACATAGAAGAACACAAATGCGTACGCCTACAATTAATGATAAGAAAGAAAGGCAAACAAGGTTTTAATCAAATCAACAATACATTAAACCACACATTTAAATTAGTTAGGCTTGACCCTCGTCTTTTAAAAAAAATCCCCAGTGGAGTCGCCAGCTGTTGCACCCCGAAAAATCCATGGTTTGGGTTTCTCAATGTACAACGTGGAAAAATTTTGGAGCCGCCACCAATATTTTAATTTTAAGACCAAAACATTGAAAAAATGTCTTTTGGACAAGGCGGATGGTCTTTTGAAAACTAGAGATATAGGTTCGGGGGTCGATTACGTGCGAGGAAGGTGTTAGCACCGCGCACGTCCTTTCTACCGAAAGGGAACCTCTAATTAAATGTGTGGTTTTAACAATTGATTTGAAAAATGCCTAGATTTGCCTATTTATTTTCTGTTTGAAGATGAATGGGGAAAACTTAATGAAAATTTTGGCGAGAAAAGGAAAAAAAAAGGGTTTTTAGAAAAAGTGCTTGACGGGACATGGCCCGCTCCTACGTATCTCCCGGTGCGATGGAGAATTCAAAGCTACGTAGTTCTTGGTTGTCTTTTGAAATGTTTTTGTTTTTTATCTTTTTTGGTGAGTTTTTGAAATAGGACGAGCATTAGTGAATGATTAAACTAGCAGAGGCTATGATGAATCACTTACTAAATACTCAAAAAAGAGAGTTGTACCGCTAGTCAAACGAACGAAGGTTCTGATGGACTATTGATAACAACTCGTTTTATTATCCTTTTTGAAAATGATTTTCGAAAGAGATTGATTCGCAGGATGATCGAACTAACAAAGGTTATGATAGATCATCGTTTATTATTTTTAGGAGAAAAAGACATTGTCACTAATAGCTAAACGAACAGAGGCTCTGATGAGCTACTAACAACAATGGGTTTGAAAATGATTTTTGTTTGTTTTATGAAAATGATTGGTTTAGGGGGGTGAAAAGAATTTTTATTTGTTGCGCTTGACGAGAATGTGACTCGCTCCTACGTATCCCAAATGGGAATCAAAGCGACGTAGTTCTAAATGAAAAATGTTTTTGAAAGAGTTTGAAAGGGGAAGAGCTTTCATAACGATCGAGCAAGCAAAGGCTTTGAGCGATCATTACTAATAACCCTTGATGGCGTTCACGACAATCAAACAAGCCAAGGCTTTGAGTGATAGTCACTAATAACTCGCGTTAATTGGAAAAAGGTTTGAAGGATTTTTGGAAGAAAGGGTGAAGGCACTATCAATGATTGATTACAAAGTTTAAACACATTCAATTATCACGAAATCATGCATATGTTGAATATTTAATCAAGACTAAACATGCCAACATGATCAAGATACCCACCTATCAGGGATGCAAGGTAAAAGTTCTCAAAGCAAGTGTGCGTGTAGGAGGGAGTGTATTTACCCTAATGACTCTATGCTACAACAGGCATGTAGACTTACGTCTTCATTAGGAGGTCATACACATGGATGGAATGGCACATTGAATCAAGACATTTAAAATGCATCCAATAACAAGCAAGCAATTGATCATAGGCATAGAATGATCTTAATTAAACTAAGGAACATATGAACAATGATTTCTCAATAACATGAGAAAAGGGGAAATTGCATCAAGGCTAAGGTAAGCCTATCCTTTGCATTCATGAATATGTGCCCAAAGGTTAGTAACACAATCAAAGAGGAGGGAGCATCAAGGTTTTGGGAAACCCATCCTTTGCAATACCCCATGGACCTTAAACCACAAACCTAACTATCTTTTATTCATTAAGAAGTTAAAAAAAAAAGGGGGGAGGTTGAATCATCTGAGACCATCTTCACCACTTAGAAAATGATGCACTAGGCATAAGTGGGAATCATGTGGTTCATCATCGACAAGGACGCTACAGCTAAATTAAATCACATAGGGCAATTTTGGCATGGATCAGAATGATTGAATTTTAACAAATATAAAAACAGAAATACCTCTGATGAAGGCAGATATTACAACTCTGAAGAACGCAAATCCCGACTAACCCTTGCAGGAGATCAGCTCAGACGGACCAACGGCGCGAATAGAGCAAAAATGAAGCGTAGAACTGGAAAATGAGATTTGCAAGAGTTGTCTTCTCAGATCTCGTGAAAAATGTCTGGAGCAAATATGTGTGTTTCTCTGATCTCGTGAGATGTGTGTCCGTCAAAATGTGATTTGAGGCTGCCTATTTATAGGCTTAGGAAAGCGTAGAATTTTTTTAAAAAACATTTATTGCAAGGATGAATCGATTGTTTGATGAAGGCAAAATATAGTATAATCGATTCTTTGTTTTTGGAAATGATAAGAATCGATTATATGGCCTATGGAAAAAGGTAGGAATCGATTTTCAGGACATTTGGAGATCCTGAAAATCGATTATGTGGCCTTTGGAAATGTGTAGGAATCGATTCTTTATTTTTGGAAATGATAAGAATCGATTGTATGGCCTATGGAAAAAGGGAGGAATCGATTCTTGGCTCTTTAAAGTGGCCTGAAAATCGATTTCAAGGCCTATGAAAGGAGAGGGAAATCGATTTTCAGGACATTTATAATAGGTGAAAATCGATTCCATGTTTAGTTAAAGCAATGAGGAATCGATTCATGGCCTATGGAAGAGCTTGAAAATCGATTTCAAGGCCTATGAAAGAAGAGGGAAATCGATTTTCAGGACATTTATAATAGGTGAAAATCGATTCTTCACTTAGTTAAAACAATTAGGAATCGATTCATGGCCTATGGAAAGGCCTGAAAATCGATTTCAAGGCCTATGCAATATACTATAAATCGATTTTTGGCCTTTGGAACAAAATAGAAATCAATTCTTGCTTTCCAAAAAAAATGCTTTTAGGTCTTTGCCATGCATGCATAAAATATTTTTCAAAGCTTGCCATGCATGCATAACATATTTTTCAAAACCCTAATTTCTTAAAAAGTGCATTCTAACCCTAAGAATGATTTCAAAAACTTTGGAGCGGTTTCTAGGATCCAAAATGCATAATTTATTTTTGTGTGGAAAATTAGGGTTTGGACCTAAGCCGGACAAAATTGGGGTATGACAGGTCTGAACCTAACTTGCACATTAGAGGTTGCGATATATCGCTCCGTGCCCCGTGGCAAAGTCAACTCCGGGGGCAGTTTATCAGAGCTCGGTCTGAATTTAACTCGCCCATCAGAGGTTGCGACACGATTAAAGTCGCTTCTCACCTCGCGGGACTCTGGGGGCAGTTTATCAGAACTCGGTCTGAATTTAACTCGCCCATCAGTGGTTGCGACACGATTAAAGTCGCTTCTCACCTCGTGGGACTCTGGGGGCAGTTTATCAGAACTCGGTCTGAATTTAACTCGCCCATCAGAGGTTGCGACACGATTAAAGTCGCTTCTCACCTCGTGGGACTCTGGGGGCAGTTTATCAGAACTCGGTCTGAATTTAACTCCCGTCAGAGGTTGCGACACGTTTAAAGTCGCTTCGCGCCTCGTGGCAAAGTTAACACCTCGTGGTGACTCTGGGGGCAGTTTATCAGAATCGATCTGAATTTAACTCTCCCATCAGAGGTGGCGACACGTTTAAAGTCGCATCACGCCTCGTGGTAAAGTTCGATATCGACCTGCGTTGGTCGGGGGATCTTCTCGATGGCGATCCCCGGTGGTGCCTCTATTGACCTGGTTCCATCGTTGCCCCCCAAGTCGAGATTATCCTGGGGGATGGTCTTGACTTGACGTTGTCGTTTAGGATGCCCTCGTAGGTTAGGTTGCCCTTATGGCTCGTGCCGTCGTCAGGTCTGCTAATTTTGTCAGAGGGTCACAGCAATTATCCTGCTCGTCTATTAGTATTTTTCGCTGACTTGCCTTGATCGAGGTAATTGATGGTGAGTATGGGTGAGCAACACCACATTTTCTTTTCCTCTTTGCTCACGTGTTCGTGCACTATGTTTGTTGCTCACGTGCTCGTGCACCATTTGATTTTCTCACGAGCTTGTGAGTGCTGTCAGCTTGTTTCCCTTCCTGGGTGTGGGGACGTATGAATTGGCTTTCGAGCTTAACATGAGAATTGTAGCTAAGCTTCTTAGCTTTCCAACGCATGCTTACACGCCTCCATCGGATAAGTATGGACGAAGTTACGGACTACAGACTGGAACCCCTTCCTGCGTGCCGGGTGACAAGGTGCAACATCCTGAAGTTGGCGCCCTCCTCCTGGGCGCCTTGAGCCAAAGTGCAACATCCTGATGTTGGCGCCCTCCTGGGCGCCCTGCGCCATGACGCCGCTTTCTTATGCTGGCGCGCTCCTGGGCGCCTTGTGCCATGTATCCTGATTTTGGCGCCCTCCTGGGCGCCTTGTGCCAAGATGCTGCGTCTTGATGTTGGCGCCCTCCTCCTGGGCGCCTTTCCTGGGTGCGGAGACGTCCGAATTGGATTTTGATCTTAACATGAGAGTTGTAGCTCTTCTTCTTAGCTTTCCAAAGCATGCTCACACGCCTCCATCGGATAAGCATGGACGAAGTTATGGACTGCAGACTAGAGATCACCCTCGTAGGTGGGTATCTCTGGTGTCTGTGACCTCATGGTCTCGTCATTTGCTTGACTTACGCGCCTTTCTTAGCGCTTGCTACCCAAGACATCGTAGTCTCATACCTTGGATTCCTGCTGGGTGGGTGCCGTGAACTTGGCTGCTTTGCTTTAGGAAGATGAGCGCGCAATCACACCCTTGACTCCCCTACTTGGAGAGATGAACTTGGCTTTGAGCTAATGTTGAGGTTTCCCCATCCAGGCGGTCCCTTCCTGCATGGGATGTTGGGTCTCAAGCTTGCCTCGCTCCACTCCTAACTATGGAGTTGGACCCTTTTTCCTTTCTTGATATTCTGCTTTTGTGCTCAAACAACAAAATTCATAACTAGGCCTGGCCTTAGGCCGGAGTCCTGATGCTCTGCTCCTTATTCGGAGTCGCGAGTTTCATCCTCTTCTTCATTCACGTATTGGGTGAGCTTCCCTTCTTCAATGTCATCCCTGGGGGTGCTGCATTTGCTGGTACTGTGCCCATAACAAGTCAGATCAGCCTTCATGTTGCCAACCTTGGCCTCCTCTTGGTAGGCCATGTTGTCTTCTTCATAGTCCATGTACTTTTGATGCCTGTGTCGGTCGGGGGATCTCCTCGATGGCGATCCCCGGTGATGCCTCGAAGTCACCGTTGTTGGAGGAAGGGTTCCCCTGCCAGGCGCCGTCATGGGCGCTACCTGATGTCCATGACGCCTTGCCAGACGCCCTCATGGGTGCCAGGTTGGGCATGTCCTTAGCACTCTGCTGGTCTTCCTGATGCAGCATAGCTTGAGTGTGATTGGCCAGGAGATCCAAAAGCTGACTCACATTCGAAGGCTGGGCAGACTGACTGATGCCCTCGTTAGGCTGGCTGACGATGTTGCCCTCATTAGGCGGGCTGTCGACATTGCCCTCAGGGGTATCCTCTAGTCGGGGTGCAGGTATGGCAATGCTTTGAACCCGTGGTCTGCCTCTGGGATCCATGGAGTAGCAAGACAAAAGTTCGAGTAGTGATGATGTGAAAGATAGATATCTCCCACTGTGGTCGCCAATGTTTTGTACCTAGCAGTATTTTGGTCGGCTGCTGTTGGTAGGTCTCTTGCTGCCCTGGCAGGAGGTCAGTGAGCGCCGGGGGGGGGGGGGGGTACCTGCAAGCCACTCCGACGCTCAAGTCAGTATATCGAATATATGAGTGAAGGTACTAAGGATTAGAGATCGAACCTTTCTTAGGGCCAAGTTTGCCTGTATTTATAGGAAATCGTGCCCTCTCGTGGATCGTTGGATGGGTAGAGTCGATCTTGACCGTCCAAGCATGTTGGGCTCGCATGAGGTGGA
This sequence comes from Astragalus membranaceus, assembly GCA_039519185.1. Lineage (NCBI taxonomy): Eukaryota > Viridiplantae > Streptophyta > Magnoliopsida > Fabales > Fabaceae > Astragalus > Astragalus membranaceus. The sequence goes on from CM076848.1 coordinate 46,832,936, forward strand.
TATGGGCTGAATCGGTTGGGCTGATCCATATTACTTGCTAAGCGCACCTCCTGGTTTTGCTAATGGGACCCCTTGGTCCACTCCAGAACACTAACTAAACATAAACGTCATACATAAGTCATACAAAGACATCCTACTGAGTGTTGCGGCTCCTCCTACTATACACACAGCCATACTTCCTAAGCCTACGGAATGGCTTCACTAGGGCTTTGAAGCCCTCGAGTACTTTCCATGGTTGTGTGTGTCGTGGAACGGTACCCTCCATCGCACGCTCCATGTCATTCACCATCTGAACCACATCTGGCATGGCCTGTGAAACAAAAAATTTTAATTAAGTAACAATATTTAAAAACTAATAAAAAGACAACAAAAATGTAAAAGAAACGTACCTGTCTACAATTGGGCTCACCCATCTGCTTGTTTTTGGGCTTCACTGCGTCCCCAGGCTGGTCGTATATATGGGCTAGCGCCATCCCTCCCCATGTGTATCCTCCAGCAACCTCAAAGTCAACCAGAGCTCCCAACCAGCCCAATTTTACCTTGTTTTCTGACTTATCGGAGAACGGACCCCAACCCAACAAGTAGAGCAGATATGCCCTAGCAGCATCCTCCCAGTGCTCCTCTTGTATAGCCCTACGGTACACCGTCTCCCTCAGCCACTTGAGGGAAACAGATAACCTTGAGCCTGAAGTCTGCTCATGTGCGTCATGAGGGTCTGCACCCAACAAGTCAATCAACAAAGCCTCTCCCTCATATTTGGTGTAGTCTGGAAAATCATAAAAATTCCCCGTCACGGGGAGGTGGAGCAATGCAGAGACATCATCCAGAGTGATAGTTGTAACACCCTAAAATATTTAATTAAATTTATTAATTAAGTATTTGGGAATTTGAATTAATTCATTTGATATAATGTGATTAATTAAAATTTTATTAATTTTTGGTGGTATTAGGAGGAAGTGGAGACGCCACTTGCATGACTTGGGCTTAAGTGAAAGGCCCAAGCCCATGATCCACAAGTATGCGAAGTGGCTTGGTTAGTTGGAGGTTAGGGTTTTGCTAGGGGTTGCGAAATCGAAAGAGAGAGCAAGATAGAAAGAGAGGAGCGTGAGAAAGAAGGAGCAAGGGCGGCCAAGAGAGGAGAAGGATTCGAAGATCAAGAGGAAGGGGATCTCCGTTGTTGCTGTGGCTCTGTAGGTGACTACTCCTAGGGCATCGAATTCTTCTTCTTGAAAAGGTTAGGGGAGCTCTATCCTTCTATCTAATAGATCATATGATGGGTCCTAGATCTAGGGTTTAGATTAGGTTCTTGATGCATGCCATGATTTTCTTGATGTGTTCTTGATATGTTTTAATGTTGATTCTTTTTCATATATATATATATATGCGAATTGATTGTTGGGATGTGTATTCATGATATGCGAATTGTTGGAATATATATATATGTTGATTTCTTGATGTGTTCTTGATATGCGAATTTTTGGCATTGTGTGTTCATGAAATTCCAATTGGGTGTGTTGGATGCTTGAGTGGTTCATATGTGTGTGCATAGGCACCTAGGGTGCCAAAGTGTTGATGTTGATAATGAGTAAAAATGATTTTTGATGATGTGAATAAAGTTTGATTTTTGGTGGTTGGAATTTTGGGTTGATCATATGAAAAATTTGAGAAAAATAATGTTTTGTGCTGAAATTTGGCAAAAATCTGGTGCTGGCACTGTTTCTGGGCGCCAGGCGCCCTGTGATGGGCGCCAAGGGCGCTGTGCGTGTGTCTGTGCGTGTGCTGGGCGCTGGGCGCCAGTGTGCGTGCGTGTTGCGTTTTGCTGGGCGCTGGGCGCCAGGTGCCTGGGCGCTGGGCGCCCAGGGCGCCAGTTTTCAGGATGTCCCAAAATATTTTCGAAAACTGTTTTCGCTATATCTTTTGACTCGAATATCCGTTTTGAACGATTCAAAAAGCGTTGTGAAGCATTTTCCGCTGCCTATCTGTGTGTTCCCTTTTTTTAAAAATAAAAATTTATAATTTCAGAAGGTTGCTGGGACGCCCCGGGTGGCTGTTTCCGGTGATCGTTGCTGTAACAATAAAACGACGTTTTGAGTATTTTTAAAATTCCTTTTTGCGTACGACCAGTGATTTTAGCGAAGTAATGTTAAAAATGATGATTTTGACGATGATGCCCCTAGTGGCTAGTTAAATGACTGTTTTGCCCTTAGTGGCCAATATTCTTTCTAATGACGAGTAAATGACGGTTTTGCCCTTAGTGGCCAAAGTTGTTGATAATGAGGTGTAAATGACGAGGATGCCCTTGGTGGCTAGTCAAATGACGTTTTTGCCCTTAGTGGCTATTGTTTGAATTGATGATGTTTATAAATAGCGACGTTGTGTGTGTGATGAGGCCCACAAGGCTAAGTGACGTTTGAGGCCCGAAAGGCTAAGTGATGTAAGGTCTAAATGGCCAAGTGACGTTGTGTGTTGATTGTGGATTTGACAGGTGCTGTGCTCATTGTGAGCAAACCGGTAAGTGACGAGTCACATAGTGACTATGATTTGGGTATTTGTGTAATTGTGTGTTGTGAGTGGTGCATGTCATAGTGTCTCATGCCCATATGCATAAACCCAGTGACGTTTTGAGGCCTGAGTGGCTAAGTGACGATGAGGCCTTAAGGGCTAAGCGACGTTTGTGAAAAGGTACCTCATGCATATGCCCGCGAGTGGGTTGCATTTCATACACCTACATGACATGAGATGAGTTATTGTAAGTGATGTGAATGAAGACTGTGGTGTGAATGTTTAGTGTTTTGAATGCTGATTGTTCTAGTGCGTAGCCTATGATTAGTCCTTATCATATTTTCTATTATATGGATTGAAATGATGCTCACCCTTTCCTGTTTGAATGTTACCCCGCGTTGGTAACGTGCAGGTGATTCCCAGTGAAGGTCTTAGCTTCACTTCTTGGGTCGAGTCGTCATGCTCTGATACGTAGCACCTGGGGGGATGTATTTGATGTTTTACTGATGTATTGAGATTTTTACACCGTTGATGAGCTGAGTTAATTTTCCGCTGCGTTGTCGTTGGATTTTATGACGTAGTTTTCGATGTTTTGAGTTCCCCCTATTGTGGAGTGCTATGTATTGCACCTTGTCGACGTACTATTTTTATTTGAGATTTGAGGTTTTATTTTGACGTATGTGTGACACCCTCGTGGTGAAATCAAAAATGAATTTTTAACTCTGATTTTTCTGAATTAAAATAAAAGGGTAGAAAGGGGGTGTTACATTAGTGGTATCAAAGCAGTTCGGTCTGTCCGGCCAATGTTGTCCTGTCATAGTGTCTTATGACAATAGATTAGTTCTGAATTTTTTTGGTTTGTGCTGCAGTGATAGTTCATAATGGCTGGGAGGAACGACGCTGCTCTTGCTGCTGCACTGCAAGCTATGGCTCAGGCTGTGCAGGGTCAGCAGAATGCTGGAGATAATGCTGGTTTTCGGAGTCTGACTACTTTCCAGAGAGAGAATCCGCCCACCTTTAAGGGCAAATATGACCCAGATGGTGCTATGGCTTGGTTGAAGGAGATCGAGAGGATTTTCAGGGTGATGGACTGTACTGTTGAGCAGAAGGTCCATTTTGGTACCCACATGTTAGCCGAGGAAGCCGACGACTGGTGGTTGGCTACTAGGCAGAGGTTAGAGGCTGTGCAGGAAGAGATTACTTGGGAGGTATTCAGCAGAGAATTTCTGAGAAAATATTTTCCTGAAGACGTCCGAGGGAAGAAAGAGATAGAATTTTTGGAGCTGAAGCAGGGTGGTATGTCTGTGACTGCCTATGCGGCGAAATTTGTGGAATTAGCGAAATTTTATCCACACTACAGTGAGGCTACAGCTGAATTCTCTAAATGCATCAAATTTGAGAATGGGTTGAGGCCTGATATTAAAAAGGCCATTGGTTATCAGAAGATTCGTGTGTTCGCAGATCTGGTTGACAGTTGCAGAATCTTTGAAGAAGACAGTACTGCTCATTACAAAGCTACTTCTGAGAAAAAGGGCAAGTTTCAGAGTCGAAGCAAGCCGTATGAGGTTCCTGCGGGTAAGGGTTATCAGAGGGCTGCTGGAGGTAAGGGTTCTAGTGGGGGAGATGCCCCTGCTAGCATTGTCTGTTATAAGTGTGGCAAGCCTGGCCACAAGAGTACTACATGCAGGTCTGATGAGAGGGTCTGCTACCGTTGTGGTAAAAAGGGTCATATGGCAGCCGAGTGTAAGGTCAAGGATGTGGTGTGTTTCAACTGTGGTGAGTCTGGGCATATCAGTACAAAGTGTACAAAGCCGAAGAAGGAAAGGTCTACTGGGAAGGTATTTGCATTGGCAGGAGAGGAGCCTGATGATGAGGATGGTCTGATTAGAGGTACGTGTTTTATTAATGGTACTTCTCTGAAATCTCTTATTGATACTGGTGCTACCCATTGTTTTATATCTGTTGATTGTTGTAAAAGATTGGGTCTTGCTTTATCTGCTATGTGTGGGGATATGGTTGTCGATACTCCTGCGAAGGGGTCGGTGATTACGTCCCAGGTGTGTTCTCAGTGTCCCGTGTCGATCTTCGGCAGGGACTTTGTTACCAAGTGGCTTCAGTCTCAAGAGGGGGGGTGAATTGAGATTTAAAAACTTTTCAGATCTTTTGAAAATGTTTTTCCCCTTTTCAATGACTTAGATCAATTTTCGCGCAGGTTAAGTGGAAGCGAAGGAATTAGAATATAAAGCACTAAAGCGGTATAATAGTAAAGCAGGAAAGCAGTAAAGCACGCAGAGATTTATCCTGGTTCGGTCACCTCCTAGTGACCTACGTCCAGTCCTCACACTCTTGTGAGATTTTCCACTAACCAAAACAACAAGGCTTACAGGTGCCTTGGAAAACCTTTACAGACTCAGGCACTCTCCTCCTAGGATACCCCACCTATAGAGAGCCCTCAGATCTAATATAACAATAACAAGAGATACCCCACCCCTGTTACAATCAACTGCCCTAGAAAGATACCCCACTTCCTAGTACATGCATCTACCCTAGAGAGATACCCCACTCCCTAGAACAAAACACAACAATTAAATAATAAACAATTGTAAATACAGAAATACCTCTAATGAAGGCAGATATTACAACTTGAAGAATGCAACCCCAACTAACTCTTAGCAACAGATCAGCTCAGACAGACCAACGGTGCGTGACAAGCAAAAAGTATAAGCGTGAAGAGTTTTCTCAAAAGTTTTCTGTTTCATGCAAGTGGGTTGAGTTGTGTGTTGTGTAAAATGAATCGTGAAGCACTGCCTATTTATAGGCTATGAAGAATTCATTTTTACGTTAAAAATAGTGTAGGAATCGATTCTTTGTTAAAATGTATTTGATCTAGGAATCGATTTATTTAGGTGAGGAATCGATTTATCTTTGTTTGGAAAATATGGGAAATCGATTCTTGAGTGCCATGGAAAGCTAGGAATCGATTCTATACTTAGTGAAAATATGTAGGAATCGATTTTCAGCTTGCCTGAGACAAGTGGGAATCGATTCTCAGTTGTTTGCAAAAGATTGGGAATCGATTCTTCCCTTAAAAATTATTTGGCTCAGAAATCGATTTGTGTATTGAAAAAACATGGCCTGACAATCGATTTCTATCTTTTCTAATTTGCCTGAAAATCGATTTTGATATTTGTTTATGCATGAGGAAATCGATTTTGTTATTTTAAAGGTGATAGAAATGTTTACGTAAATATGCATGCAACTTTAAAAAACTTTGTGAGTGTGTGAGACTTTGAGATACGAGCTGACATTTGAAAGAGCTTACACTTTTTCCTAAGACACACCCAAACCCTAAGGACTACCCTTATTTTTAAGGACTACCCTTAAACTTGAATCTTCAGTTCTTGGCTTGCTTGTCTTGGATTGTGACTTTGACGTTTAGTCACTTTTATTGACTTTGACCGTCAATCTTACCTTTGTCTTTTTCATCATCAAAACACATCCTGCAATATCAGGTTACCCGCAACACAAGGTATCCACATTCTCCCCCTTTTTGATGATGACAAAACATTAACTCATCTCAAGGTGGGAGGTTAGTTCAAACAGATAATGTATATGATACTCCCCCTATCATGATGCTCCCCCTGTTTTATTGACTGTATGCAAGTGACAGCAAATGCATGCTAAATATTAAAACTTTATTCTAAATATTAAAACTCTATTCTTCTCCCCCTTTTTGTCATGATCAAAGAGGGCAACATGTAATAAAAATTGTGAATCTAACAGCATGAAGAGGAATCAATGACTCCAAGTTCTCTTCGAATGAAGAAGAAGTTTTCTTTTTGTAAAGGTTTTGTAAAAATATCAGCTAGCTGTTTTGCCGATTCCACAAATTCGATTACACAATCCCCTTTTTGGACATGGTCTCTAAGAAAATGGTGTCTTATCTCTATATGCTTGGTCCTAGAGTGTTGGACGGGGTTCTTTGTAAGATTGATAGCGCTGGTATTGTCGCATTTTATAGGGATATGATCTAGATCTATACCATAGTTAAGAAGTTGTTGCTTCATCCAGAGGATTTGTGCACAACAACTCCCTGCTGCAACATATTCTGCTTCAGCAGTTGACAGTGCGACACTGACTTGTTTCTTACTGTGCCAAGAGACTAATGCACTACCTAGTATGTGACATGTTCCACTAGTGCTTTTTCTATCCAACTTACATCCTGCAAAGTCAGAATCTGAATATCCAATAAGACTACATGTGGCGCCTTTTGGGTACCATAGACCAATATTTTGAGTGCCTACCAGATATCTCATTATTCTTTTGACAGCTACTAAATGTGACTCTTTTGGATTTGCTTGATACCTAGCACACATGCAAACACTAAACATGATGTCCGGTCTGCTAGCAGTTAAGTAGAGAAGAGAGCCAATCATACCTCGATATTTGCTTAGTTCTACCGGTTTACCTTCTTCATCTTTGTCTAAATAGCATGAGGTGCTCATTGGTGTGGACATTTCTTTTGCTTTGTCCATTTCGAATCTTTTGAGTAGTTCTTTGCAGTACTTTGATTGAGATATGAAGATGCCGTTGTTTGTTTGTTTTATTTGAAGCCCAAGGAAGAAGTTGAGTTCTCCCATCATTGACATTTCAAATTCATTCTGCATAATACTTGAAAATTCTTTGCAAAGCAATTCATTAGTAGCACCGAAAATAATATCATCCACATAAATTTGCACGAGTAAGATGTCATCTTTTGACCTTTTTATAAAAAGTGTAGTGTCAACTTTTCCTCTTTGAAAATCATGATTGAGTAGGAATTTGCTCAATCTTTCGTACCAAGCTCTGGGAGCTTGCTTCAGACCATATAGAGCCTTTTTGAGTTTAAAAACATGGTCTGGTTTTTCGAAATTTTCAAAACCAGGAGGTTGTTCAACATATACTTCTTCTTGGATAAAACCATTTAAGAAAGCGCTCTTAACATCCATTTGATACAATTTAAAATCCATGATTGATGCAAAAGCAAGTAACATGCGAATAGCTTCTAATCTAGCTACAGGAGCATACGTTTCATCATAGTCTATTCCTTCTTCTTGATTATAACCTTTAGCAACTAGTCTAGCTTTGTTCCTAATTATTATACCTGATTCGTCTAGCTTGTTTTTAAACACCCATTTTGTGCCTATTATCTGGTGTTTATCAGGTCTAGGAACCAGATCCCACACTTCGTTTCTTTCAAACTGATTTAACTCTTCTTGCATAGCAATAGTCCAATGTTCATCAACTACGGCTTCATCTATATTTCTAGGTTCAATTTGAGATACGAAAGCCATATGATTACATGCATTTCGAAGAGAGTTACGAGTAGTTACCCCTTTTGTTACATCACCTATGACATTTTCAAGCGAGTGATCCCTTGGGATTCTCCATTCCTTGGGAAGTTCACTGCTTGATCCTTCTTCTGACTTCTCTTGAGGGGTGGTTTTTGTTTCTTCTTCTTTCTTCTTCTCACCTATCTCTAACTCTTCAGGTTCATCTGCAATATCAATAACCTTTCCCAGCCTTTTGGGGTTAGTTTCATCAAATGTAACATGTACAGATTCCTCAATTACCTTATTTCTTTTATTAAAAATTCTAAAGGCCTTGCTAGATAAAGAGTAACCAAGAAAAATTCCTTCATCAGCTTTAGCATCGAATTTACCTAGGTTGTCTTTTCCATTATTCAATACAAAACATTTGCAACCAAAGGTATGAAGGTGTGAAATATTTGGTTTTCTCCCCTTGTAAAGTTCATAGGGGGTTTTCTTTAAAATAGGCCTAATTAGAACTCTATTCATAACATAACAAGCAGTACTTACAGCATCCGCCCAAAAGTATTTTGGGATGTCATGATCATTTAGCATTGTTCTGGCAAGTTCCTCCAATGATCGATTTTTCCTTTCAACAACTCCATTTTGTTGAGGAGTTCTAGGTGCTGAGAAGTTGTGATTTATACCAAGTTCTTCACATAGGATTTCGAATTTTTCATTTTCAAATTCTCCACCGTGATCAGATCGAATTGAGACAATCTTCAATTCTTTCTCATTTTGAATGCTGCGAGCAAGCTTTTTGAATGCTCCAAAAGCTTCGCTCTTATTTGCCAGAAAGAGAGTCCAGGAATACCTTGAATAATCATCTACTATAACTAGAGCATAGTAATTTCCACCATAACTTTTTGTCCTTGAGGGACCAAATAGATCCATGTGTAACAGCTGCAAAGGTTTGTTAGTAGACACAATATTCTTTGATTTAAAGGACACTTTTACCTGTTTACCCTTTTGGCATGCATCACACAATTTATCTTTTTCAAACTTGATATTAGGCAAACCACTAACTAGATCTTTAGACACTAGCTTGTTAAGATGATCCATATGAATATGAGCTGTCCTACGGTGCCATAACCAAGAGTTTTCTTCCTTACTAATGAGGCAACATGCATTATGTGATGAAACACTATCTAAACTCATCATGTATATGTTTTCTACTCTATTTCCTATCATTCTAACTTGTTTACTTTGTTTATCCTCAATGATGCATGAACCTGAGTCAAATATTACCCTATTTCCTTTATCACAAAGTTGGCTAATGCTTAAAAGATTATGTTTAAGACCTTCAACATAGAGCACATTATCAATAGCAGTAGATAAGTCTTTACCAACTTTACCTTCACCAAGGATTCTTCCTCTGTTATTGTCACCATAAGTCACATGACCGCTTGATCTGGGGGTAAGAGTTAGGAACTTTGTAATATCTCCAGTCATGTGCTTTGAGCATCCGCTGTCAAGGTACCAATCTGACCCCCGTACCTTGAAGCATACCTGCATTGGTTCAAAACAAGGTTTTAGGTACCCAAATCTCTTTGGGTCCTTGTGGGTTAGTGTTTGGTATGGTCCTTTTGGGAACCCATACCTTTTTCATAGTTTGCTTACCTCTTGCCCTGCAAACAGAAGCTGTATGTCCAGGTTTATCACAATAGTAACATCTAATATAAGGTTTAGTGGAAAACTTAGGTCTATGATGCATATTGCTTTTCACAAAATTATTTCTCTGAGTCCTAAGATGCATTTTGGGCATTTTGTCTATTGTACATTCAAGCTCATTGATTTTCTTTTCATGTTCTATACATTTATCACATGCATAATTTTCTTTAACATAGACAAGTTTATCATTTTCTTTCCTAAGTTCTAATTTTTCTTTAGTTAAAACATTAACTTCATCTTGAAGATTAGCAATGGTTTTCTTTGATTTATCTAATGCCTTAGCTAATTTCATAGAATCATCATGCAACTTAGTGAAAGCTTCATATAAATCATCATATGCATTTTGTAATGAGTCAGGGTTAGAAATTACCTCGTTTTCATTCTCGCTTTCATGATCAGCCATTAATGCAACTTGAGCTTCTTCATCTTCTGATTCATCTGATGAATCCATGCAGTTGTCTTCCCATGCGATGTAGGCTTTTCTTCCTTTGTTATTTTTGAATGCCTTCTTTTCAGATTTGGAGTCCTTTTTCTGTAGATTAGGACATTCCATTTTCATGTGCCCGGGTTTCCCGCATTCATAACAAGTAGGAGGACCGGATGTACTTTCTTTGCTGGAGAACCTTTTTGATTTGAAGTTCTTCTTTGGATAGTTGTTGCTTTTCATGAACCTTTTGAACTTTCGAACCATAAGAGCCATATTCTCTTCACTTTCATCAATTTCATCATCTGAGTTGTCACTATCATCAAATTGACTAGAACAAGATGCTTTTAGAGCCAAGCTTTTCTTTTTCTTATCTGTATTTTCGTACTCAGCTAGACGAGTGAGTTCTAGTTCATGCTCTTGAAGTTTACCGAACAGAGTAGCCAGAGTCATGGTAGCTAAATTTCTTGATTCAGCTATAGCAGTAACCTTAGGTTGCCATTCTCTATTCAGACATCTCAGAACTTTGTTGATTAGATCCTCTGCAGGAAATGACTTACCCAACAAGCTTAACTGATTCACAATGTGAGTGAACCTTTTCTGCATTTCTGGTATTGTTTCACCTGTATTCATTCTAAATAATTCGTACTCTCTGATAAGAGTATTTGTTCTTGCCCTTTTCACTTCATTTGTACCCTCATGAGTAACTTGGAGATTATCCCACATTTCTTGGGCAGATTTACAGTTTGAAACTCGAAAAAATTCATCAGGACTTAAAGCAGAAGTAATAATATTTTTGGCACGTAAATTATGTTGCACTTTTCTTTTCTCATCATCAGACCATTCATTTCTACTTTTAATAGTAAGAATACCATCTACTAAGTGTGTGGGGACATAGGGTCCTTTTTCCACAGCATCCCAAACATCTAAGTCTACCCCTTCAATAAAGATTCTCATTCTTTCTTTCCAATATGCATAATCTTTCCCGTTGAATCCCGGAGGACGGGTAAGAGAAGCACCCTCTTGCGTAGACCAACCTGAAGCCATTTCTCTTGAAGCTGCTAGGCCCTTTATACAAGAGTCTAGCTCTGATACCACTTGTTACCAAGTGGCTTCAGTCTCAAGAGGGGGGGTGAATTGAGATTTAAAAACTTTTCAAATCTTTTGAAAATGTTTTTCCCCTTTTCAATGACTTAGATCAATTTTCGCGCAGGTTCAGTGGAAGCGAAGGAATTAGAATATAAAGCACTAAAGCGGTATAATAGTAAAGCAGGAAAGCAGTAAAGCACGCAGAGATTTATCCTGGTTCGGTCACCTCCTAGTGACCTACGTCCAGTCCTCACACTCTTGTGAGATTTTCCACTAACCAAAACAACAAGGCTTACAGGTGCCTTGGAAAACCTTTACAGACTCAGGCACTCTCCTCCTAGGATACCCCACCTATAGAGAGCCCTCAGATCTAATATAACAATAACAAGAGATACCACACCCCTGTTACAATCAACTGCCCTAGAAAGATACCCCACTTCCTAGTACATGCAGCTACCCTAGAGAGATACCCCACTCCCTAGAACAAAACACAACAATTAAATAATAAACAATTGTAAATACAGAAATACCTCTAATGAAGGCAGATATTACAACTTGAAGAATGCAACCCCAACTAACTCTTAGCAACAGATCAGCTCAGACAGACCAACGGTGCGTGACAAGCAAAAAGTATAAGCGTGAAGAGTTTTCTCAAAAGTTTTCTGTTTCATGCAAGTGGGTTGAGTTGTGTGTTGTGTAAAATGAATCGTGAAGCACTGCCTATTTATAGGCTATGAAGAATTCATTTTTACGTTAAAAATAGTGTAGGAATCGATTCTTTGTTAAAATGTATTTGATCTAGGAATCGATTTATTTAGGTGAGGAATCGATTTATCTTTGTTTGGAAAATATGGGAAATCGATTCTTGAGTGCCATGGAAAGCTAGGAATCGATTCTATACTTAGTGAAAATATGTAGGAATCGATTTTCAGCTTGCCTGAGACAAGTGGGAATCGATTCTCAGTTGTTTGCAAAAGATTGGGAATCGATTCTTCCCTTAAAAATTATTTGGCTCAGAAATCGATTTGTGTATTGAAAAAACATGGCCTGACAATCGATTTCTATCTTTTCTAATTTGCCTGAAAATCGATTTTGATATTTGTTTATGCATGAGGAAATCGATTTTGTTATTTTAAAGGTGATAGAAATGTTTACGTAAATATGCATGCAACTTTAAAAAACTTTGTGAGTGTGTGAGACTTTGAGATACGAGCTGACCTTTGAAAGAGCTTACACTTTTTCCTAAGACACACCCAAACCCTAAGGACTACCCTTATTTTTAAGGACTACCCTTAAACTTGAATCTTCAGTTCTTGGCTTGCTTGTCTTGGATTGTGACTTTGACGTTTAGTCACTTTTATTGACTTTGACCGTCAATCTTACCTTTGTCTTTTTCATCATCAAAACACATCCTGCAATATCAGGTTACCTGCAACACAAGGTATCCACATTCTCCCCCTTTTTGATGATGACAAAACATTAACTCATCTCAAGGTGGGAGGTTAGTTCAAACAGATAATGTATATGATACTCCCCCTATCATGATGCTCCCCCTGTTTTATTGACTGTATGCAAATGACAGCAAATGCATGCTAAATATTAAAACTTTATTCTAAATATTAAAACTCTATTCTTCTCCCACTTTTTGTCATGATCAAAGAGGGCAACATGTAATAAAAATTGTGAATCTAACAGCATGAAGAGGAATCAATGACTCCAAGTTCTCTTCGAATGAAGAAGAAGTTTTCTTTTTGTAAAGGTTTTGTAAAAATATCAGCTAGCTGTTTTGCCGATTCCACAAATTCGATTACACAATCCCCTTTTTGGACATGGTCTCTAAGAAAATGGTGTCTTATCTCTATATGCTTGGTCCTAGAGTGTTGGACGGGGTTCTTTGTAAGATTGATAGCGCTGGTATTGTCGCATTTTATAGGGATATGATCTAGATCTATACCATAGTCAAGAAGTTGTTGCTTCATCCAGAGGATTTGTGCACAACAACTCCCTGCTGCAACATATTCTGCTTCAGCAGTTGACAGTGCGACACTGACTTGTTTCTTACTGTGCCAAGAGACTAATGCACTACCTAGTATGTGACATGTTCCACTAGTGCTTTTTCTATCCAACTTACATCCTGCAAAGTCAGAATCTGAATATCCAATAAGACTACATGTGGCGCCTTTTGGGTACCATAGACCAACATTTTGAGTGCCTACCAGATATCTCATTATTCTTTTGACAGCTAATAAATGTGACTCTTTTGGATTTGCTTGATACCTAGCACACATGCAAACACTAAACATGATGTCCGGTCTGCTAGCAGTTAAGTAGAGAAGAGAGCCAATCATACCTCGATATTTGCTTAGTTCTCTTTCATTGTCTGCTGAGAGTCAGGCTGTCATTGAAGAACTGAAAGTGGTACGCGAGTTCCCTGAGGTTTTTCCTGACGAAATTTCGGGTGTGCCACCGGAAAGAGAAGTTGAGTTTTCGATTGATCTTGTACCTGGTACGAGGCCTGTGTCTATGGCACCGTACAGGATGTCGGCGTCGGAACTGTCTGAGTTGAAGACGCAACTTGAAGAATTGCTTGAGAAAAAGTTTGTGAGACCGAGTGTGTCACCGTGGGGAGCTCCGGTATTGTTAGTAAAGAAGAAAGATGGGAGCATGAGGTTATGTGTGGACTATCGTCAGTTGAATAAGGTAACTATCAAGAATAAGTATCCGCTTCCGAGAATCGACGATTTAATGGATCAGTTAGTGGGTGCCCGTGTTTTCAGCAAAATTGATTTGAGGTCCGGATATCATCAGATTAAAGTAAAGGATGAAGATGTTCAGAAGACAGCGTTCAGGACAAGGTATGGGCATTATGAATATTCAGTGATGCCGTTCGGTGTGACCAATGCTCCTGGTGTATTTATGGAATATATGAACCGTATTTTCCATAATTACCTAGATCGGTTTGTGGTGATCTTCATAGATGACATTCTAGTTTATTCTAAGTCAGAGGAAGAACATGCTGAGCATCTGAAGACAGTGTTAGAAGTTCTGAAAGAGAAAAAGCTGTATGCTAAGTTATCAAAGTGTGAATTCTGGCTGAAAGAGGTGAGTTTCCTTGGGCACGTAATTTCGGGTAATGGTATTGCGGTTGATCCGGCAAAAGTAGAAGCAGTATTGGAGTGGGAGGCTCCGAAGTCCGCAACAGAGATTAGAAGCTTTTTGGGTTTGGCTGGGTACTACAGGAGGTTCATCGAGGGTTTTTCCAAGTTGGCCCTTCCGTTGACTCAGTTGACTTGTAAGGGTAAAGTTTTTGTTTGGGATGTTCGGTGTGAGGAAAGTTTTACGGAACTGAAAAAGAGATTGACGACGTCGCCTGTTTTGACGTTGCCTAATCCAGCGAAGCCATTTCTTGTGTATTGTGACGCTTCGAAGATGGGTCTGGGTGGGGTGCTGATGCAAGATGGGAAGGTTGTTGCGTATGCGTCGAGGCAATTGCGGATTCATGAGAAAAATTATCCTACGCATGATTTGGAGTTGGCTGCTGTGGTATTTGTGCTTAAGATTTGGAGGCACTACCTTTATGGTTCGAGGTTTGAAGTGTTCAGTGATCATAAGAGTCTAAAGTATCTGTTCGATCAGAAAGAGTTGAATATGAGACAGCGTCGGTGGTTGGAGCTCTTGAAGGATTATGACTTTGGTTTGAATTATCACCCCGGCAAAGCTAATGTCGTGGCTGATGCTTTAAGCAGAAAGTCTTTGCATATGTCGGCAATGATGGTGAAAGAATTAGAGTTGATCGAGGAATTCAGGGATTTGAGTTTGGTTTGTAAAATGACACCTCGCAGTGTCAAGTTGGGAATGTTAAAGATCGATAATGATTTCCTGAGCAGCATCAGGGAAGCTCAGAAGACAGATGTCAAGTTAGTAGATTTAATTAATGGGGTCGGTCAATCTGAAGATGAAGATTTCAAATTGGATTCCAGTGGTGTGTTGAGGTTCCGGGGTAGGATCTGTGTTCCGGATGATGAGGAGATGAGAAAGGCAATTTTAGAGGAGGGTCACCGTAGCAAGTTGAGTATCCATCCTGGAGCGACGAAAATGTATCAAGATTTGAAAAAGATGTTTTGGTGGTATGGTATGAAGAGAGACGTGGCACAGTTTGTGTATGCCTGTTTGACCTGTCAGAAATCTAAGGTTGAGCATCAGAAGCCTGCAGGGTTAATGCAACCGTTGGAGATTCCAGAGTGGAAATGGGATAGCATAGCGATGGATTTTGTGACGGGATTGCCGAATACAGTTAAGGGTCATGACGCTATTTGGGTGATCGTTGATAGGTTAACGAAGTCTGCTCACTTTATTCCTATTAATATCACTTATCCGGTGTCGAGGTTGGCAGAGGTCTATGTCAAAGAAATTGTGAAGTTGCACGGCATTCCGAAGAGTATTGTGTCAGATAGGGATCCGAGGTTCACTTCTGAGTTTTGGACGGGTTTACAGAAGGAATTGGGTTCAAGGTTAAAGATGAGTTCGGCGTATCATCCTCAAACAGACGGTCAGTC
The DNA here is from genome assembly GCA_039519185.1 of Astragalus membranaceus. Lineage (NCBI taxonomy): Eukaryota > Viridiplantae > Streptophyta > Magnoliopsida > Fabales > Fabaceae > Astragalus > Astragalus membranaceus. The sequence continues at coordinate 46,848,526 of CM076848.1, forward strand.
AGAAAGGACAATTCATTCGTTAGAGGATTTGTTGAGGGCTTGTGTATTGGAACAGCGGGGTTCATGGGATTCCTACCTTGCGTTGATTGAGTTTACCTATAACAACAGTCACCATTCCAGTATCGGGATGGCACCGTTTGAAGCATTGTATGGTCGAAAGTGTAGGACGCCATTATGTTGGTATGAGTCGGGAGAGAGTGTAGTGTTGGGTCCGGAGATTGTCCGGGAGACTACGGAGAAGATCAAGATGATCCGTGAGAAGATGAAGGCTTCGCAGAGTCGTCAGAAGAGTTATCATGACAAGCGGAGGAAGGCTTTAGAGTTTCAGGAGGGTGAGCATGTGTTCTTGAGGGTTTCTCCTACTACCGGTGTTGGTCGAGCGTTGAAATCGAAGAAGCTCACTCCTCGATTTGTTGGTCCTTATCAGATTTCTGAAAGAATCGGAAATGTGGCTTATAGGGTGGCCTTACCGCCAAATCTTTCGAACTTGCACGACGTGTTTCACGTGTCGCAACTTCGGAAGTATGTTTCGGATCCATCTCATGTGATCCATATGGATGATGTGGAGGTGCGGGATAATCTCACTGTGGAGACGATGCCCGTACGGATTGAGGATCGTGAAGTGAAAGCGCTTAGAGGCAAGGAGATTGCATTAGTGAAAGTGGTCTGGCTAGGAGCTGCCGGCGAGAGTATGACTTGGGAGTTGGAAAGCAAGATGCGGGAGTCTTACCCAGAGTTATTTAATCAGGTAAATTTCGAGGACGAAATTATTCTAAGTGGGGGAGAGTTGTAACACCCTAAAATATTTAATTAAATTTATTAATTAAGTATTTGGGAATTTGAATTAATTTATTTGATATAATGTGATTAATTAAAATTTTATTAATTTTTGGTGGTATTAGGAGGAAGTGGAGACGCCACTTGCATGACTTGGGCTTAAGTGAAAGGCCCAAGCCCATGATCCACAAGTATGCGAAGTGGCTTGGTTAGTTGGAGGTTAGGGTTTTGCTAGGGGTTGCGAAATCGAAAGAGAGAGCAAGAGAGAAAGAGAGGAGCGTGAGAAAGAAGGAGCAAGGGCGGCCAAGAGAGGAGAAGGATTCGAAGATCAAGAGGAAGGGGATCTCCGTTGTTGCTGTGGCTCTGTAGGTGACTACTCCTAGGGCATCGAATTCTTCTTCTTGAAAAGGTTAGGGGAGCTCTATCCTTCTATCTAATAGATCATATGATGGGTCCTAGATCTAGGGTTTAGATTAGGTTCTTGATGCATGCCATGATTTTCTTGATGTGTTCTTGATATGTTTTAATGTTGATTCTTTTTCATATATATATATATGCGAATTGATTGTTGGGATGTGTATTCATGATATGCGAATTGTTGGAATATATATATATATGTTGATTTCTTGATGTGTTCTTGATATGCGAATTTTTGGCATTGTGTGTTCATGAAATTCCAATTGGGTGTGTTGGATGCTTGAGTGGTTCATATGTGTGTGCATAGGCACCTAGGGTGCCAAAGTGTTGATGTTGATAATGAGTAAAAATGATTTTTGATGATGTGAATAAAGTTTGATTTTTGGTGGTTGGAATTTTGGGTTGATCATATGAAAAATTTGAGAAAAATAATGTTTTGTGCTGAAATTTGGCAAAAATCTGGTGCTGGCACTGTTTCTGGGCGCCAGGCGCCCTGTGCTGGGCGCCAAGGGCGCTGTGCGTGTGTCTGTGCGTGTGCTGGGCGCTGGGCGCCAGTGTGCGTGCGTGTTGCGTTTTGCTGGGCGCCAGTTTTCAGGATGTCCCAAAATATTTTCGAAAACTGTTTTCGCTATATCTTTTGACTCGAATATCCGTTTTGAACGATTCAAAAAGCGTTGTGAAGCATTTTCCGCTGCCTATCTGTGTGTTCCCTTTTTTTAAAAATAAAAATTTATAATTTCAGAAGGTTGCTGGGACGCCCCGGGTGGCTGTTTCCGGTGATCGTTGCTGTAACAATAAAACGACGTTTTGAGTATTTTTAAAATTCCTTTTTGCGTACGACCAGTGATTTTAGCGAAGTAATGTTAAAAATGATGATTTTGACGATGATGCCCCTAGTGGCTAGTTAAATGACTGTTTTGCCCTTAGTGGCCAATATTCTTTCTAATGACGAGTAAATGACGGTTTTGCCCTTAGTGGCCAAAGTTGTTGATAATGAGGTGTAAATGACGAGGATGCCCTTGGTGGCTAGTCAAATGACGTTTTTGCCCTTAGTGGCTATTGTTTGAATTGATGATGTTTATAAATAGCGACGTTGTGTGTGTGATGAGGCCCACAAGGCTAAGTGACGTTTGAGGCCCGAAAGGCTAAGTGATGTAAGGTCTAAATGGCCAAGTGACGTTGTGTGTTGATTGTGGATTTGACAGGTGCTGTGCTCATTGTGAGCAAACCGGTAAGTGACGAGTCACATAGTGACTATGATTTGGGTATTTGTGTAATTGTGTGTTGTGAGTGGTGCATGTCATAGTGTCTCATGCCCATATGCATAAACCCAGTGACGTTTTGAGGCCTGAGTGGCTAAGTGACGATGAGGCCTTAAGGGCTAAGCGACGTTTGTGAAAAGGTACCTCATGCATATGCCCGCGAGTGGGTTGCATTTCATACACCTACATGACATGAGATGAGTTATTGTAAGTGATGTGAATGAAGACTGTGGTGTGAATGTTTAGTGTTTTGAATGCTGATTGTTCTAGTGCGTAGCCTATGATTAGTCCTTATCATATTTTCTATTATATGGATTGAAATGATGCTCACCCTTTCCTGTTTGAATGTTACCCCGCGTTGGTAACGTGCAGGTGATTCCCAGTGAAGGTCTTAGCTTCACTTCTTGGGTCGAGTCGTCATGCTCTGATACGTAGCACCTGGGGGGATGTATTTGATGTTTTACTGATGTATTGAGATTTTTACACCGTTGATGAGCTGAGTTAATTTTCCGCTGCGTTGTCGTTGGATTTTATGACGTAGTTTTCGATGTTTTGAGTTCCCCCTATTGTGGAGTGCTATGTATTGCACCTTGTCGACGTACTATTTTTATTTGAGATTTGAGGTTTTATTTTGACGTATGTGTGACACCCTCGTGGTGAAATCAAAAATGAATTTTTAACTCTGATTTTTCTGAATTAAAATAAAAGGGTAGAAAGGGGGTGTTACAATAGTCATCTCACCTATAGGTAGGTGAAATGATGATGTGTCTGAATGCCACCTCTCAACTAATGCATTGACCAGCCCGCCAATGATTGTTGGGAATCCAATGTCCTTCAGCGGTAGCAATTTAGAACGATCCAACAATTTTAGAATGTTTGGATGAGGGTCCCCTATCTGTGGGACTCCGTGTGAAATAAGCTTCAATGGGCCACGATCCTGCAATATCGAGTGCTATATTAAACCAAAGTATTCAAACAATTTAATGATTTCGACCAAAAAAAAAAACAATTTAATGATTAAATTATTTATAGAAAAAAGTAAGTTATTTACATTGTCATCCCATATGGCTCTAGCAATGTGAGTAGAAGCAGGAAGAAAAGGAAATGTGGCACGAGGAGCAGCAGTAGTAGAAGTAGAAGGAGCAGTGGAAGTAGAAGGAGCAATGGTAGTAGAAGGATCTGCAGGATCCTCAGCAGGAGCTGCCTCGTCAGCATGAGAAGCTGCACTCAAGTCCTCAGCAGGACCAGCCAAGTCAGCTGCAGGATGGTAAGCATCTCTCTCAATGTTCTGTCCAATGTCATCCTCCTGCACAACTGGGGGCTGCACAACTGGAGCACGCCTACCCCTACCCCTGCCTCTGCTAGGCCCAGCATCAGCAGCACGTGCGTCCTCCTTCCGTTTACGGTTTGAAACCGTCATGGGTGACCTGGCTGCCCGACCCTCAGACTGTGACTGAGACTTAGAACCTCTAGTCTATGCCATAACTGAAAAAAATAAAAACAACACATTATAAACAATTTAACCAATTATAATACAAATTTTTTAAAAAATAACAGTCATATTCGGTTGGGGGGACCCGAATACATATTCGGTTGACCCCAACCGTACGTGTAAAATAAAATTCAAATTTTGCACTGTTCGAGTGGCCTCAACCGAATGGATTCGGTTATGCTCAACCGAATGGATTCGTGTTTGCCTTCGTCCCCAGGAGCATTCGGTTGTCCTCAACCGAATGCTTCGCGAAAATGCAGAAGTGAAAAAACGATAAAACACAGCAAATCAAGCAAAATGCAAGTAAATGAGGGTTAGAAATCGTGTACCTTATGTTCCGAAAATGAGTTTGAAGGTTAAAATCGAAGATTGAAGTGGGTTTGGGAGAGGGAGATTCGAAGAGAGTGGGGGAGGGGTTTAGGGATTCGGATATGGTGTGTTGGGTGAGGGGGTGTGAGGGGTTTGGGAGGGAGAAAGTGTTTTTTTAATTAAGGGTATTTTGAGGATTAAAGGGGTTAGGGGTGTGGGGTGAGTAGGGAGTGGTGTGGGAAAAGTGATGGCCCTAAATATTATTTCGGGATCAGCTTCGTGTGAATGCCTCACAGTCACAGCCCGCCTAAATATTCAGCACAGATAAAATATTATTCTGCACAGATGATATTACACTAAATTTCACATTATTCTTTTTGTACCGTCTCAGTGTATACTGTAAACATGTTCAACCTTTTGACCAGAAGCACTAAAAGCTTGTCCACCGTTTTTTAGTTTTCTTTGGCTCAAACTAATTGCTTGCAGCGTTACTCCTTCATTAACAAAACCAATTACATGTCATTCATGAAGTAAAAATAAAGTACTGAATGCACTAATGATTAGTCAATTTCCCATCTTATTTGTGTTGACCTGTAGCATTCAACAATTGTCAATTGCCTTCTCTTGTTTAATTTAAGCATATAAATTTCTATATGAACTCGCATTGTACAGGATAAATTCTCTACTACAAAACAACTGACCATAGTAATTAATGGTTAATTAAGCAAGTAAATAACATAACGGCAAAGTTATAATTGTCTTCATTAATATGACTGACTGTTACCATCTTAGGCATCAAAATAAAAATATAATGTTAGATTACTATGGTCAAGCTCAATATGTGAATCAATTACCATGTAATTAATGCTTCTAGCTTATTCTCTCCTATTTAGGGACACAAACCAGGTGACTTGAAACATAGATGTAACCCCATTTTCTGTTACATTTTCTGTCAATGGATCTTGAGACAAAGACCTATGTCTCACAACCACTACATTTACATGAAAGTTACTTGAAACCCAACATGAATTACGATGAGACTTCTTTTGGAGTTCCTTCATCTAATCAAGGATTCTTGCAAGATTTTAATCACATTGATCAGTTTAATGTGAATGGTTCTCAATTGTTCAATCCAATTTCAGGGGTCCAAACACAAAATTTTGATCCTTTTGTTGGTTATGATGTTCATGAGTACAAGCCTAATTTTGTGGAAAATAATGGTGGTGGTGGTGGTGGGTCTAGTGGTCATGCTTATGTTATGGATAATTTTCTATATGGAGGAGGTTATGGTTTGAATAATCTTCAAAAGAATTCTCAGTTGGAAATGATGGTTGCAAATCAAAGTTATTTGCCATTTAGTCCTCAAGAAACCAAGCCCTTGAATTTTGTTGTACCTGATGAAGTTTCATGCATATCCCCAGCAGTGAATTATTACAAAGGAGTTGGCATGAATAGAAACAATAGGGCATATCTTTCCACAAAAAAAACATCCAAAGTTCGTAAGAAGTCCAACATAATAAAGGGGCAATGGACAGTAGAAGAAGATGGGTACATATATATTCCATTATATCTATCAATGTTAACTTTTTTGTGACTACTTATTTTTAAAATTTTACATTGTAATATTCTTTGTTTATAGTATGGAATATTGCACTATTCTCGGTTTAATTACAGTATCTCATGTGCTTGCATAAACAGGTTGTTGACTCAGCTGGTTGGAAAATATGGATTGAGAAAGTGGTCTCATATTGCTCAGATATTGCCAGGAAGAATAGGAAAGCAGTGCAGAGAGCGATGGCATAACCATCTAAGGCCTGACATCAAGGTGCAAATTTCTATGTCTTATTATATATATATTATATATATATATATATATATATATATAATTCTTGGTCAAAAAAAACTATATATAAATATAATTGTGCATAGACATTTCAGTACATGCTTTATGTCTCAAGGCACAATTATAATACAGTGCCCCACATGGAAACACACACATACTTATTCTTAAAAGAGAAATGGTTTTTATGTTACGACCGCAACACACACAATTATGCATGTATTTGTCACATTTGACTGCAATTCTCTGTAATATCAAATATCGCGACAATGATGTAAAACCTTAGATACAATATGCTTTATGTCTCAAGACACAATAATGATAACGTGCCCCACATAGAAATGCATACATACTTACATTTAAGGTTTTTAAAAAGGGTTTACAACCGTGATTAGTGTCATGACATCAAAATGTTTGATGTCTTTGCGACTGCAACACAAACACAATTATAGTTGTATTTGTCGTATTTGACTGTAATTTTCTACAATATTAAATATCACGACAACAATTTAAAACCTTAATTACAATACAATAAGATATTTAGCTTGAAATTTTTGTTGTGCCTTAATGCAGAAGGAGATATGGAGTGAGGAAGAGGACAAAATATTGATCCAATCTCATAAAGAGATAGGAAATAAATGGGCAGAGATAGCTAAAAGATTGCCAGGAAGAACTGAGAACTCAATAAAAAACCACTGGAATGCAACCAAGAGAAGACAATATTCCAAAAGAAAGTGTCGCTCAAAGTACCCTAGAGGCACACTTCTACAGGAATATATCAAGAGCTTGAACCTAGACAAAAATCCTCCAATAGATTATCGAAAAAGATCTTCTGCTAGAGCAAATCTCATGAAAAACAAAACCAACACAAGCAAAGTAGCAGTACAACAACTACAACCAGCTCAGTCCAAAACAGCAGATCAATTTTTTTCCAATGATCAGTGTTTGGTACCACCAAATTATGATTTTAATGAGGTTTCAGATTTTTGCTTCGATGAGAATTTGTTTCAAGAAGGGTGTTGTAGTATTGATTCTCTACTAGATGATATGGCTAATTGTGAGAAAAACTTTGATGGAAAAATGCAATGTGATCCTCCAATTATGCAGTGTGGTAATATTATTAATGTTGATGAGAATCATAATGAGACAGAAATGTCACTGGAGATTATGGCATCTATGCTAGGAGTTGAAGTGAAGAAGGAATTGGATTTGGTGGAGATGGTGTCTCAGGTCAATGAACTTATTAGGTAACATGTTGCAGCAATATTAAAACATGCACACCATGTTTATAGTTCACAAATACAGGAGCAGTAGCAATCAACAATGGACCAGAAAAATGCAGATAGAATGACTATAATATAAAAGAAGGGGAATACAAAATAATTATACTAGTAATTTTATATAATATTAGTATATTAAAGATTGTAATGAATTTACACTTTTACAGCCCTTGTTGGGGGATATATTTCTATATATTATATATTATATGTTTTTGACCAGTATTGAGAAATATGGAAATAAGTTAAGATGGAATTTTGTTGGCTTTTACTTTATATCAGAATATATGAAATTTAATGGTTATACATATCCCTAAAAACTCAGCACTCTGACAAATTTGCAATTTGGAAATTTTTATTTTGGTACAACGATTTGGGATTTCAAACTGAAATTGAATAGTAATTAGTATTATTTGTATACTAAATTAAACAAATAGTAATTACTTATTACCGAAGGATAAATTTAGTTTTCATAAATTTAATTTATATGTCTGGTGAAGAAATTACATCTGTTTATTTTTTAAATTATACTAATAGTTTGATATTTTAAATTTTTACACAATTTCTTAACTGATTTTTTTTTTTTACTGAATTTCTTAACCGATCATAATTACTATATATCCTAGTATAACTGAAAGAAACAATTAAAGAATTATATGTTACCTTGATTGAGAAATTTAATGTCTCTCTTTCTGTTAAGATTAATTGCAAGGGTTTTTTTTACCCCCACAGTTCCCCCTATACCCCACACAATTAGATATTCCGAGAATACCCCTCAGTAAAACCACTTAACGGATTTATCTAATTAAATATAAATCCGTTTTTGGTTTTATCCGTTTTTGGAAAAAACCAAAAACGGATTTATATTTAATTAGATAAATCCGGTTTTCTAAAATAACAAAATGGATTTACCTAAGAAATACTTAAATCCGTTTTTGTTATTTTTTAATAACGGATTTATCTATTATTAGATAAATCCATTTTGAATTTTTTCAAAACGAATTTATCTAATAAATAGATAAATCCGTTTTGTAAAATAATTAATAAATAAAAGTGATAATTCTGATAAAAAATTAAAATATTTTTTTAAAAAAAAATAGATATGAATATCGGTTGTCTTTTTACTCCGTTTAGTGTGTAGATATTCGTTAACACGTGACGATGTTGTACGTCATGTAAATAATTTAGGCTAAAAAATCGGTTTTCGGGCAACCTACTCCGATTAGTAGTGTTTTTATAACCATTTTTTAAAAATAAAAAAAAATGATTTTTAAATACACAGCGGATTTACCTATTTATTAGATAAATCCGTTTTGAATATTTCCAAAACGGATTTATCTAATGAATAGATAAATCTGTTATTAAAAAATAACAAAAACGGATTTATCTATTTTTTTTTTGTATAAACTAGGGTATCCACCGCCGAACGCAGTGACTAATCCCCTCGCTGGATTGGAGGCACCTCGAAGAGTGGGACAGCTGACCCAGGGATTTAAAGCTGCTCTGTACCCAAGGCGAGGATCGAACCCTCGACACTTGGTTAAGGGAGGATGAGCCCCAACCGCTAAACCACACCCCCTGAGTTACGGATTTATCTATTTAATAGATAAATCCATTTTTGTTATTTTTTAATAACGAATTTATCTATAGTGGGGGTAAATCGGTTATGAATTTTTTCCTTAAACAGATTGATCTAATTAAAAGATAAATCCGTTTTTGGTTTTTTTCCCAAAACGGATTTATCTTTAAAATAAATAAATCCATTAGTTGTAACTCTGAGGGGCATTCTAGGAATATCATATTTTTTGGGGGTATATGGGGGAACTGTGGGGGTACAAAAAAAAACCTAATTGCAATCTTAATGCAATAAACTCTTATTTTATTGTAAACACCCAACAACAATCCAAAACTTAACAAATTGGGTGTGGCACAAGTGGTAAGTTGCTTGGGCCCCTTAGGGTATGTTTAGGAGGGGGGTTTGGGAGGGTTTTGGAGGGGAGGAGTGTGGAGGGCTTGGTCTATATTTTAATATCTATTTGAGATTTTAAAAAATTGAAAGAATAGCATGATAGATAATGATAAAACATTGTTAATCACACTTCAATTTTGTTTAGAAACATTTTATAGCTTCCTCAATTTAGAATTGAAAATCAAGCCCTCCCCTCCCCTCCCCTCCTAAACCCTCCATCCAAACATACCCTTAAGTATTTGATCAGGGGTTCGATCCCTGGCCGGTGTGTATGGAGAGACATCGCTTGGGAGAGGATAGCTTAAAACGCGCAGGGGAATGAGCGGCGCTTCTGTTAAAAGCACCGGCCATAGGAGATCGAAAATGGGCAATGGGCAGCGCTTCCTTCCAAACGCTGCCTATAGGAGGACGAAAATTGGCAATGGGCAGCACTTTTTACAAGCGCTGCCTATGGGTTAGACGAAATTTGGGCTATGGGCAGCGTTTTTTATGGCAAGCGCTGCCTATTGATATTAATTTTTTTTCTTTCCCTCGCATTCAACGTTCATTTTCCTCACATTCTGTAACATCCCCTATTTAGCTAATTTCATTTATTGAAATTAGCAAGAGGCCAAGATAATTAATTTCATAATTGATTAATTATGAGATAAGTGTCATAACTAAGTGAATTATGTGATGTTGGTGTACTTGAATTCTAAGTTAATTTTATTAGATTAAGCCATGTGAGGAGTAGTAAGAGACATGTTGAGTGAGGGTAGTAAGGACTTTTCCCACCCATTTCATTAAAACCTCCCAGCTTACAAAAACACACAATAGCACTCCCATAACACAATTGCTGAAATCAGAAAAACAAGAATAGAGGGAGAGAGAGAGAGTGGGACGCGAGAAAGAGAGAGAGAAGAGAAGCTTGAAGAACTCAAATCCCTCCCATTGCATGTAAGTAATCTTTGGTCCATTCTCCTCCATTTTCCAAGCTCTTTCTATTGATACCAATTTTGACCACTGAATCACCCTCTCCTTTCATCTACCATTTTCAAGTCCCAAGCTCAAATAGAGCAAAGATGGGAGTTTTGAGGTTCCTAATGACTTGCATGTTACATTAGAACAAGGATAGAACTTTGGGGGAAGCCACATAATTGATTGGGGTAGCTTGGAAGGAAGGTTAGTAGTTGAAGGTGATTGAAATTCGAAGTTGAAGTTGTGTGGTGTTCGTGGGAGCAAGAGGAACCGTTACGGGGATAGTTCGAGCGGTTACGTGTTGAGGATCATCTCGAATTTCGGGTTTTTGTGATTTTCATCACAATACGGTGAGTTCTATACTCGCTTAGGGATGTTTGTCATTACTGAGTTTATATGTTTCGAAGTCCATCTGTCGCGTTCTATTTCAAAAGCGAATCGACTCAAAAACCATTTTTACGAAATCACGTTTTAATAATAATTCATACGATTGATTGATTGACATTGTGATTGTTTGAATTGATTGATGTATTGATTGTTGTCTGGACTGGAATACTGTTTGTTGTGTTAGGATATCGATCGAAATGATATTTGGAATCGAAACGGAATGGAAAGAATTTACGAAAACAGCAAATTCTGGGTTACTGATGAACACGCACGGATCGTGCGCCCCAGTGGCACGAACTGTGCGCCTTGTTCGCAGGTGGCCTGAAAGGTTTTAAAAACATGGCACGGACCGTGCGCCTTAGGGCACAGACCGTGCGCCTTAGGGCACGGACCGTGCGTACCCTACGCATGTGTTTTTCAAAAAATTTGAAAACACGCACGGGTCGTGCGCCTCCAGGGCACGGACCGTGCGTGAGCTTCTGTTACCCTATTTCAAAATACACTTTAGTCCATTCCAAATGATTCCAAGTTCCTTCTAATCATTTCCCCAAGGTTTCCCAATGATTATAATACATGAATGCCATGAAATTGAGTATGCTTGAGATAAATTCTTAAGTTATGAAAATTGTGAAAAACCGTACATTAGTAAGCGCGATTGTACACAAGCCAAGTTAAGATAAAGGACTATAAGTCCATGCAAGTCATGTAAGTTTCAAGACATGTAAAAACAAGTCAAGTTACTTTCCCGAAAGGAAAGGAAGAATTACTTTCTCTAAAAAGAAAGGTAGAATGGCACACATATAATAATATATGTATATCAAGGTGACGACCCCAGATTATTAGCATACTAGGGCAGGGAAGTCATTAGCCCGAACCCTAGGCCCCTTCCATGTAGCCCGCTTTCCAAGGTCAGCGGGATTGGGTTCACTAATGGCCGAAGAAAAAAACCGAATAAGGTGGCTTGAGGTGTTGTGCTAAGCTAAAGAAAAGAATAAGACATGAATCGTAGTCACTTATTAGGGCTACAGGTTAGAAGAAATATAGTACATAGTCGCTTATTAGGATTATGAGTTCAAAGAATAAAGCATAAAGAACCGCTAGAGTTAGTATGGGGTCTCGATAGGACTCACTGAGATAATGTTTATCTCACCCTTTATTATTGTGGTTTTTACAGAGAAACAGGGAAAAGCAAAGGCGATGAAGCACGCTTAGCCGGTGTGACTCTTGGAGTTATGGATGAAGCAGTTTTAAGAATTGTGCCTTTTTCCCTTTTGTTGTCTTGTATTACCGATTGTATAACTATTACTTGTTAACAGTTGTAAATCGTTTCTGCTACTTATGTTTTGGGTATTGAACACCAGGATTGTATAAGTTTTAAGTCATGAGACTTAAGTACTTTGTTAAGTTTAATGAGTTTCATGGAACCATTTGATAATTATTTATCGAAAGTTTTTAGTTGTGTTCAATATAATAGGAAGTTACTCTGATGTATCCCAAGTGGTGTACTTTGGTATTTCTACAAGCTAGAAATATCGGGGTGTTACACATTCCCTCTCACTCTCACGACTCTCACTCACACACTCACCAAGCTCTCTCACTCACACTCACCAAGCTCTCTCACTCTCTCAACCATTTTCGTTTCTCCCATTTTTCCTCACCATTTTTGTTTCTCTCTCTCTCAACCATTTCGTCTCTCTCTCCGATTTCGTTTCTCTCTCTCTCTCTCAACCATTTCGTTTTGGTTTGGGTTTCCACATTAACCCATTTCATTTTGGCTTGCCAAGCATCTTTGAAGGTAACTCATAAACCCATTTTCTTATTTTTGCATTTAAAGTGTTTGTGTTTTTGACTCAAAGAAGCTCATTTTCTTTATATTCTTTGTTTATGATATTGTGATATTGTGTATATGTGGTTGTTTGGTTGTGTGTTGTTTTTTTGGTTTGCATTTAAAGTGTTTTTGTTTTTGACTCAAAGAAGACCAATTTTAATTATTTTACTTAGTTTGTGATATTATGTTTATGTGGTTGCTTTGTTGTGTGTTGTAGAAATTTGGATGCATGCATATCAATATTGTAAATAATTGACTTAGGTATTTGATATGGAAATTAGTTATTTGATATGGAAATTAGTTATTCAAAATACTACTTAGTGTTCATAATTTCAATAATCATGTGAATGTTGTAAATAATTGACTTAGTTATTTGATATGGAAATTAGTTATTCAAAATACCACTTGGATGTTGTAAATGGATGATTGAAATTAGTTATTTGATATGGATGCATGTTGAGTTTCAAGTTTATGTTGTGTTTGAACATGTTAAATTGTATATGTGTGGTGAATGAAACTAGCAAAGTAAAATCGAATATGCCTAAATCGAATATGCGAATTGTTTGTTAGGTTTTGCGAGTTTGTTTTGCCGGAGCTTCGCGTTCATTGTTTGAGTTCGTCCTGGTTCGAGTGTTCGTTCTACATCGTTCGAGTTCATTGTTGCTTCCACTTGTTCAGGTACTTTTGTTGTTTTCTTGTATTTATTATATGAAGAATGCATTTTTACATAGTTTTCATCTTCGTTCTACTTCGTTCGAGTTCATTGTTACGATTCGTCAGAAACAAAGTACTAAGAAGCGAATTGCAAATAATATTATATCCAAGAAAAGGAAAAGGTAATATAGACTTACATCAAATGCATTTTTACATAGCTTTCATCTTCTTGACTAATTATTTATTTTTTTGTTGGTCTTTTGGATAAATATAACAATAACAATGATTATTCATCTTCTGGACCGGTTATTTACATAGTTTTCATCTTCTTGACTGGTTATTTATTTTTCTTGACTGGTTATTTATTTTATTGCAGGTCAGATGGCAGATCATAGTGGGCATGATAGTGGGCATGACAGTGGTCATGAGAGTGATGTTGGAGACTATATCAGGAAGCAGGCTCCCCGTGGAATGACTGTAAAAAAGAATATCATCGGTCGGATAAATAAAGGAAAAGGACCCTTATCAGTAAGTTACTAATTAACTTAATTCAATACTTAGTTTTAATTATTTGTTAACTAATTTACTAATGACATAATGCAGGTCGAGTGGAATGTTAAGGGTCGGTCAATTGGAAGAAATGGCACACAGTTGATTACCTTCGTTGGTAGTAAGGTAAAACAAATGATACCAATTACAATCACTAATTGGAATGACAGAAAAAATGTCGTTTTGAGGAAACAAAAAGAGGAGTTTTGGTTAACAATATAGGTATATAATTTTCTATCTCTTTAGTTATCTTATTTAATAATTTTGTAACCATATATATTTATATCATTTTCATTGAATATGTGTAAGCAGAATTTTTTTGATGTGGATGAGTCTCAAAAAGCCTGGTTAATGAAGGAAGCTGGAAAGTTACATCGGAATTTCAGGACTAGTTTAACAAATAAATGGCTGAGAGATCATAGTGTAAACATCAGATGGGAGCCTCCACCACTATATAGTGAATTTATTACAAAGGAGGATTGGGGTATATTTGTTAGGAAACGCACCGAAGATCCAGAATTCTTGGTTAGTACTATAATCTATTAAGTTATAACTTTTTTTTTGAATATTTATTAAGTTATAACTTAAAATATATTTGACAATTATATATTGTGCATTAATGTATACTTATCTCTCTAAATAGAAAGCAAGCCAAGACAATCGAGAGAGAGCTTCTGGTTGTGAGTACCCTTATAGAGGCGGTGCTAGTGGATATCAAATTATTGAAGAAAGATTGGTAAGACACAATAAGCTTGATTTCTTTTCGTTTAATGAATTTTTTGATTTATAATTTCTTAACATTTGGTAAATTTAAATATAGTTGGAGGAGAGTGGGAAAGATTAATCTCAAAAAAAAAAGAGTGGGAAAGATCGTACTAAAGAAAGTATTGAGCGGCATGTTTTGTGGGTAGAAGCCCGACAAAACAAGGATGGGGAGATTGTGGATCCCAAAACTAAGGAGGTGACTCATAGAATAATTTTATTATACTTTTGTTTGTGAATTAGGAAATCATATCACAGTCTGTGTCACAGGGAGAGGTCTGTGTCACAGTACCTCGAGGGATTAGTCTCCACAGTCGCCATGGAGGATATCCGGGTTTACCCAAACAATCCAAAACTTAATGTAACGAAAATCTCGAGTCCTTGAACTACATGAGGTTGTTGAACAAAAAAGAACTACATGAAATTTTTTAGGAATTTAGATCATCTCCATTAATTTTATTACTATATTTATAAAAGATATTTTGAACCCAATTTAAAGTTATATTATTATAGTATTTATTTTCTCAAAATTATAGTAACAGAACTAATGGAGAACATAATCAATGGAAATGATCTTTACTCGTTTTTGAGACGTCAATACAAACGACAATACAAGGTTTCGATTTGCACTTTAATCCATTTTTACCATGCATACGTTCACTGGAAAATATTTTCTTAAGTGTTGTTTAAGTTTTTCTAAGCTAGGAATTGGATTCATTTTATCAAGGTTGGACTCAGGTGTTTAACGCACTATGTCTAAACGACATATCGTCTAGTACTTAGTTCAATTTCCAATGATAAAATAAATTGGGGTCGGCCTTTACTTATATATTGACCGAACTGCGCATTAGTCAATGCCCATTTCCCTTACACATTGGAACGGGGTTGAAGACCTCTAAACGAACAACGTATGCTAAAATTTGAGAAAAAAAAGAGTTTAAAGGCATTCATTGATCACCATACCATAATTAGAGATAAGAGTGGCAAAAAAGTTCGTACCCACGAGTACCCATGGATAAAATTTGTGACGGGTGTGAGGTGGGTAGTTAAGCGGGTGCCCACGAGTAAAATAAACAGGCAGTTGTATTTTTCGTTTGTTAATGGGGCAGAGACGAATAAATGAGGTACTCGTACTCGCTAAAATTACTCAATAGTCTCTATAGTGAATACCTAGTTACAAATAGGCTAAATAGCACTTTTGGTCATTTATCTTTGCTCCAGATTTCACTTTGGTCCTTTATCTTTTTTTGGTCCGTTTTGGTCCCTCATGTTTCGTTTTTGTTTCATTTTGGCCCCTCACGTTAGTTTTGACTAACGGACGCCACGCTGGCAGTTAACTACTGACGTGGTGTCAATTTTCATTAAATGATGTGGCAAAATTAATATTATTTAATTGATAAAAATAGGAAAAAAAATTAACGAAAATCAAAAATGAAATCTGGGTTGAACCCATATATTCTGAAATCTCAAAATCAACATTCAACCCCCAAATCTGAAAATCAACATTCAACCCCCAAATCAACAACAAATCTGAAAATCAACAACATTCAACCCCTTTTCGTCAACCCCCAACAACAAATCTGAATCCCATATTCTGAAATCAAAAACGAAAATCAAATATGCGTTTCTGGGTTTCGAAGACGCGTTTCTGGGTTTCGAAGATCTGGGTTCTCACTCTCTCTCTCTCTCTCTCTCTCTCTCTCTCTCGCACTCTCACTCTCTCTCTCTCTCTCTCTCACACACATCTTTCTCTCACTGCGCGTTTTGAAGATCTGGGTTTTGAAGACGCGTTTCTGGGTTTCGAAGACGCGTTTCTGGGTTTCGATTTCGTTTTATTGTGATTTTGATTTTGTTAATCTGAAGAAGAAGAAGAAGAAGATGAATTTGTGAATCTGAACGAAACCCATTTCTGAATCTGCACGAAATTGTCTAGTTTGAAGAAGAAGAAGAAGAGAAATTTGTGAATCTAAAGAAGAAGAGGAATTTGTGTGTGTGATTGGAGAAGAAGATTGAAAAAAAATACAGATCCAGAAAATATTGAAAAAATACAGATCTTGTTGTTGTTGTTGAAAGATGGGAGCGAATGGTTGTTGTTGAATCAGACACACAAAACCGACGATGTTGAATTAATGTTGTTGTTGTTAAATAACATGATGATGTTGTTGTTGAATCCAAACACACAAAACTGACGTTGTTGTTGTTGAATCCAGAAATTAATGTTGTTGTTAAATAAAGTAAAAGATGATGTGGAAATTAAATAAAATGTTCTTGCCACGTCATTTAATGAATTTGAGACGCCACGTCAGTAGTTAACTGCCAGTGTGGCGTCCGTTAGTCAAAACTAACGTGAGGGACCAAAATGAAACAAAAACAAAACATGAGGGACCAAAACGGACCAAAAAAAAGATAAAAGACCAAAGTGAAATCTGGAGCAAAGATAAAAGACCAAAAGTGCTATTTAGCCTTACAAATATTTAGGTGTATTTCGTCTCTTTTAATCAACCAATATAAGTCATCAAATACTTTATAGAATAAATGCTTAGTTCTCTTATATAAATTGCAAAAATAGTACTAAAAAAATTAATTTTGCATGCAAAGCTATTTTTTATTTTATAGAAAATTATTTTTAAGTAATTTAATAAATACCTATGGATATCCGCATGTACTCGCGAATATGCGTTAGCTATGAAAACTCGGACGGGTATGGGGCAGATATAGGGACATTTTTACCCAACAAAACGAGTAATGAGAGACTACTAATTGTGCCCACCTCGGTTTGTTGACATCCCTAATCAAAGATGTCTAGCTTATAGTGAAGGGAGGTGCTGAAATTTAAAAGAATGAGGTTGTTTTAGCAAAGCCCAACTCACGGCAGGGTCTTATCTTTCACTGACAAGGCTTATGGCAATGACTAAAAAAAGGCTAATGGGCCTCTGAATACAGGGTTTTCCTTTCCCCCTTCCCTCACTCCAATCTGAATTTTGATACTGGCAAAAGGCCCATGCTTATCCCACTTCCCCCTACTCACCACACACCCCCAAACCATATGAAATGTCTAAAATACCCTTAATGAATAAAAATCTTCCAAGCATGCCCCTTTTTTTCTGGGATTTCACGAGTTCGGCAGCATGGCACCGAACCTGGTTCGGTTACCTAGTACCGAACCTAGTGACACACCCCCAACTGCATAAAAATTTTAAAGGTTCGGCAGTGTGTCACCGAACCGGTACGGTTCTGTGCTGTCTTACTGATCTAAAAACACAGGGTGGGGTTTTGGGAGCATCTTCTGATAACTCTCCATTTGTAGAGTTATTTACGCATTTCTATTCTTAAATCATTGTGAGTTTGCATGCTCAGGCTAGGAGTTATGTGAATATTTATGTTAAATCAATGAAAAGGGAGTCAAGAACTGAAATGGAATTTATTTGGCACAATTGGTGCCCTTGTGAAGTTCCTAATGTTTTCTGTGAAGTGCTATAGCATCAAGTGCTATAACATCCTGACGCACTAGAGCTGGGGCCCACTTGGAGATAAAAGCAGGAAACAAATCTGCAGTAAATCCTGATCTTGTCCAGACAGCGCCTCCCTATTGGCACACCCTATGCTGATGCAGCCATCCTTCTACCAATTGCACATGACCACTTGGCAAACATGGATGGGACAACATGACCCACTTGTCTCCCCCACTTGCAAAAGAGGAGGGAAAAATCTACACTATGAAGAAGCTCCACTCCCACACTTAAGGATAGACTCCACACTCCATAATTTGTCATACAATACACTTCCAGCACGAAATTCTCTGGTTTTTGAGAGGGAACATACAATGATAAACTGTCCTCTTGCATCCATTGAAGATCAATCATCAAATCCATTAGAAGATTCTATTTTGCTCATGTTATAGCACTGTCAGCACACCAGTTCATGCGTAGGAGTTGGAGGGGTGTATCTTTTGCACATTCTTCTTCTATTTTCTGTCTTGGTGATATGAACCCCACTGTTTGTAAGTTGTTGATAATGTTTAACATGAGCTAAACAACTTTTAGTTGGATTTCTTGAGCTTTGTAATGACTCTTTAATGTGTTAGTAATATAATATTATGATGTATGCATTTCAATCTTTGTGTTTTAATGTTTCCAAACCTGTTTTGGGATTGGCCAACTAAAATAGGTAGATTCATGGGTTCAGAAATGGTTCATGAGTTGATCTCAAAGATTGATATGAGTGAGTGGTTGTTTTAAAGACATTTAGAACAATCATTGCCCAAACCTAGACATAGGAGGGCTTAGTTCATAGAGTGAATACTGTGGGCTCCTTAATAGACAAAGGTGAACTTACTTGAAGCCTAGACATAGGATCTTGTCACGAAACCTTGGTGTAAGTGGTCGAAAGGCACGCAACATATGCTACAGCACTCAATGCTATAGCACTAACACAGAAGGGAAATTACTTAGTAAAAGCAATCCAACTAAGTCTTCACCATATAGTTTCCCTTTTTACTTCCTTGCACTTCAACATTTATTTTACTATTCCAAAATTGTGTTTTTATCCTTACACATTGATTTGCTAAGACATGACAACTCTAAATTAAATACAATCCCTGTGGGTACGACCTGTATTTTCTACTATATTACTTGTGTGACTGCGTATACATGCGCATATATATAATCCACAACAAGTTTTTAGCGCCGTTGCCGGGGATTGAAATTAATTTTACTGTTGAAATTCTTAGCATAATAGTATAGCTTTTACTCTGGTGTTTGTTTCTGATGCTACAGCACAGGATGCTATAGCATATGCACAGACTCAATTCACCAGAATTTCAATTTGATCCTGAGATAGAAAGGAGGTTCAGAGCATTGCGAAGGCAGCAAAAGTTACAGCAGAGAGCAGCCATGTCAGAACATAACTCTGGCAGAAGCTCCCATAGAGGAGGAAGAAGTGGCAGAGGTAGAGGTTCCCAACATGGCACTCACACTGAAATTCCCGCATTCACAGGGAGAGGACCAGTCACTGATTATTCAGGCCCTGTTCATGATCCAGAAGAATGGTACATGCAACAATTCATACAGATTGGACCAGAAGGTATGGTTAATGATAGGGACAGGCCAATGAGGGATTATGCGGTTTTTAACCCTCAAGCCATGCAAACTAGCATAGTGAGACCTCAACTTAATACAACTCATTTTGAATTTAAACCAATGATGTTTCAAATGCTTCAAACAATTGGTCAGTTTGGTGGAACCATCAATGATGATCCACATTTGCACTTAAAACAATTTTTGGAAGTTTGTAGTAATTTCTCTTTTCCTGGAGTTTCTGATGATGCCTTTAGACTCAAACTTTTTCCATATTCTTTAAATGACAGGGCAAAAGCTTGGCTGAACTCATTAGAACCTAATTCAATCCACACTTGGAATGAGTTGGCAGAAAAATTTTTGGCAAAATATTTTCCACCTAGCAAAAATGAGAAATGAAATTACTTCATTCAAACAATTTGATAATGAATCATTGTATGAAGCATGGGAAAGATACAAAGAGTTGTTGAGAAAATGTCCTCAACATGGCCTACCTGTCATTATCCAAATGGAGACATTTTACAATGGATTGGAGCCACAAACCAGATTGATGCTTGATGCTTCTTCAGGAGGTGTCTTGCTAAAATCATCTTACAATGATGCTTGTGACCTTATTGATGACATAGCAGCAAATAGCTACTCTTGGCCTACAGCCAGGTCTACACCTCAAAAGAAAGTAGGGGTACTTGAAGTCAATGAGGTGACAAAGCTAACAGCTCAAGTAGCTTCCCTCACCAACATGGTCAAAAATCTCACCATCGCCAATGCTATAGTATCTCCTCAGAACTATGAGTCAACAGAAGCTGCTGCTGTAATTGAACAAGCCCCTCCTGGTGAAACCAGTTGTGTCTATTGTGGAGGAGGGCACATTTATGAAAAATGCCCAAGCAATCCTGTATCTGTGAACTATGTGGGATTCAATAAAATAATAACCCCTACTCAAATTCCTACAATCCTGGGTGGAGACACCATCCAAATTTTAAATGGAACAATAATGCAGCAAGCTCATCTAATGCTGCAGCACCAAATGCACCACCAGGATTCCCTGCTCAGCAACAACAAAGGAAGGCTACTCAACCTGTTGACAACTCCATGGAGACCCTACTGAAGGAATTTGTGAAGGACACTAAAACCTTCATGAATGACACTAAGGCTTCAATTCAATTTCATGGAGCTGCTATCAAGAACCTTGAGAATCAAGTGGGGCAGATTGCTACTGCTATAACTCAGAGGCCTAGTGGAGCTTTGCCCTCAACAACTGAAGCATCCATTTCACATGCCCATGGGAATGAGCACGTCAAAGCTATTTCATTGAGGAGTGGGAAGGAATGGCTAGGGTCAACAGAGGTTTCAGCTGATGAAAACTTAGAAACAGAAAAAATGAAAAAGCTGAAAAAGAAAAGAAAAATACAGATGCTATAGCACTTAAGGCTATAACATCTGATGCTATAGCACCTAGCTCTTCACAGAAAATTGTCCCTGAGTACCCACCTCCTCCTTTTCCACAAAGGCTGAGGAAGGCTCATGAGGACAAACAATTCAGTCAATTCATGGAGGTGCTGAAACAACTGCACATCAATGTCCCTTTGGTGGAGGCACTTCAACAAATGCCCAACTATGCAAAATTTATGAAGGATGTCCTCACCAAAAGGAGAAGACTTGGTGAATTTGAAACTATGGCAATGACTGGTGAATGTAGTTTAATTGTTCAAAATAAACTTCCAAGGAAACTTAAGGATCCTGGCAGTTTCACAATACCCTGCTCCATTGGAGAGTTCTACAATGGTAGAGCTTTATGTAACTTAGGTGCAAGTATTAACTTGTTGCCTAAGTCCATATACACTCAGTTGGGTATAGGAACTGCCAGACCTACTACTGTTACACTTCAATTAGCTGACAGATCTTTAGCTTATCTTGAAGGAATAGTTGAAGATGTACTAATCAAAGTTGACAAGTTTGTTTTCCTGTAGATTTTGTTGTTCTTGACTTTGATGCAGATAAGGAAGTTCCCATCATACTAGGCAGACCAAGAAGTAAAGTTCAATGTCCTGGATGCTTTGAAGTATCCAGATCAAAATACAGAGGAGTGCTCCTTTGTTATCTCTCTTGATCAAGTGGTCCAGAAACATTTTCACAAACAACAAGACCACTTGGGCAAGATTTTTTATGAGAGTGAGAAGACAGAACTTGTAGAAGAAGGAGCCATTCAACAGGAACCAAAAATCAGAGAAGCTTGGGTAAAAAAGTATGAGTCTCTAGATCTTGAAAACTCAAGCCTCAAGAAGAATGTTCCCTCCATTGAACAACCACCCCCCTTGGAGCTTAAAGAATTACCTAAGCACCTCAAATATGCCTATTTTGGGGAAAATGATACTCTCCCTGTGATCATTGCTTCTGATCTCACACAGGATCAGGAACATGATCTCATTACTACCTTAAAATGGCATAAGAAGGCTATAACATGGCAGATGGCAGACATCAAGGGAATCAGTCCAACAATCTGCATGCACAAAATAGTTGTAGATGAAAATGCTAGAAACAGCATTGAGGGGCAAAGGAGACTCAATCCTATCATGAAAGAGGTGGTTAAAAAGGAAATTATCAAGTGGTTGGATGCTGGTATTATCTACCCAATTTCAGATAGTGCATGGGTGAGCCCTGTGCAATGTGTCCCCAAGAAAGGAGGTGTCACTGTTATAGCAAATGATAAAAATGAGTTGATTCCAACAATGACAGTGACAGGGTGGAGAATATGCATGGATTATAGAAAACTCAATAAGGCTACCAAAAAGGATCACTTCCCCTTACCCTTATTGATCAGATGCTAGACAGGCTTGCAGGTAAGGAATTCTACTGCTTCTTAATTAGATGGCTACTCTGGTTATAATCAAATAGACATGTTGTCTGAAAATCAAGAGAAGACAACATTCACATGTCCCTATGGCACATTTTCCTTCAGGAGAATGCCATTTGGGCTGTGCAATGCACCTGCTACCTTTCAGAGATGCATGATGGCCATATTTTCAGACTTCATTGAAAAAACCATGGAGGTTTTTATGGATGACTTCTCAGTGTTTGGGGAATATTTCCAGAACTGTCTAACCAATTTAGAGGAAATTCTTGTGAGGTGTGAAGAAACCAACTTGGTCTTGATTTGGGAAAAATGCCACTTCATGGTCCAAGAAGGTATTGTTCTGGGACACAAGATCTCCAAAAATGGTTTGGAAGTTGATAAAGCAAAAATTGAAGTCATTGACAAGCTCCCTCCACCAACAACTGTGAAAGGTGTTAGAAGTTTCTTAGGCCATGCTGGATTTTACAGAAGGTTCATAAAAGACTTCTCCAAGATATCAAAGTCATTGTGTCAGCTGCTACAACATGACACATCATTTATCTTTGATGAACCATGTCAGCAAGCATTCCAGAAGCTGAAGACAGGCTTGGTTACAGCACCAATCATTGTAACACATGACTGGAACAAACCTTTTGAGCTCATGTGTGATGCTAGTTGTAACACCCCTTTTCTAATAACCTTACTATTTAATAAAATCAGAGTTTCTTTTTTTTTTTTGAAAACAATTTAAGCGAGTGCTACACTTACTCCATAAAAATCAAAAGCTTCAATTTCCATAGTTCAATTAAAACCACAAGATACATAGCACCATAACAAGGAAAACCGTTTAGTTTACATCCACTAAACACAGTCACTACCAGCAGCGGAATAATAATTAAATTCGAAAACAAAAACAATACATCACCAAAAATGATCTAACAGTATAAAGACAATAACATTAAAGCATAAAACGCCCCCCGGTGCTACGTATCAGAGCATGACACTTCCTACCAAACGAAGGTATAAGGTAACCTTCACTCGTTATTACCTGCACGTTGCCGACATAAGAAGCAACATAAAAGCAGTAGGGTGAGTCTCTTTTCATAATTAATAACATATGGGAATAAGCATTGCATAGGAAAAGGAACCAGGCAAACAGATTCACAACAAAGTCAATAACCATATCACAATTACAATCACAAATCCACAATGCAAGAGGTATGGTTATGCAATGAAATGCAACCCAAACTCCACGGGCACATGCATGTCGGATCCGTCACCAAATACAAATAGGCCGTAGCCTCTGCTCACCAAATAAAACTAGGCCGAAGCCTCTGCTCACCAATAATGCACATGTTTCATGAGATGCTATGGGAATGCATCACAACACGCCACAATTCAATCAAATTCACCATTTGAATTCATATTCTCACCATAGTGCATTAATCAGCTCACCAAATTAAAATTAGGCCGAAGCCTCTGCTCACCAATCTCGCCATAGCACACTCACCAATTCAGCCCACCACTCACACCAACGCCAATTTCAATTAGGCAAATTTAGGATATTGACACGACATAGGGAAAGTAGATAAAAATTGCCATTTGGGCACTTGAACACTTCAGCACAGAAAATACCAGTAAAATAAATCATTTTTTGCATAAAACTGGAACATTTGGATAGACATCGAAATTAGCTTCGAAACGCATTTTGAACCGTTAAATTTGGATAACCGAGTCAAAAGTTATGATTAAAACAAAATCGGAAAAATACTTAGACATTCTGAAAAACTGGCGCCTAGCAAAACTGGCGCAGGGCGCCTAGCAAAACTGGCGCAGCGCCTAGCAAAACTGGCGCTGGGCGCCTGGCAAAACTGGCGCTGGGCGCCTGGCAAAACTGGCGCAGCGCGCCTGGCAAAACTGGCGCAGCGCCTAGCAAAACTGGCGCTGGGCGCCTGCCAAAACTGGCGCAGCGCCTAGCAAAACTGGCGCTGGGGAACACAGCGCCCAGGCACAAGGCACCTAAGGCCAACATGCAAGAAGACTCATTTTACTTCGAAATTGATTTTGTACGAGCCAAATACTCAGAATATAAGAACCCAACAAAAATTTTGTCAAAAAGTGAACAGCATTTTTGGCGCCCATGCACTAGGCGCCTAGTGAAAACACGCAACCCATCTATTTTGGTGCCCAAAATCATTTTGCACGAGCCATTTTACTTGGATATGAAAACCTGAAACCAAATTTTACAAAACAATCACCAGAACATTGGGGCCCTTGGCGCCCATGACACAAGCACCTAGCGCCAAAACTGGCAGCACAGTGACACAGAACACAGCAACACAGTGGCAACAGACACAGCAACACAGTGACACAGAAACAGCAACACAGGGGCAACAGAATTGGAAAACTGGCGCAGGCACACTGCTGGGCGCCTGGCGCCCATGACTGAGGCGCAGAACACAAAAACGCAGCAACATGCATATGGCGCCCAAGGCGCCTAGGGGCTTCCAAATCAGAATTCTTCAAATTCAAATACCAATTTAAATTCACCAAACACTCAATTATATATATATGATTCAAGTATCACCATGATTCTCAATTTTTCACCAAGTAAGCACCAACAAGTCATATATTCAAACATATGACATACAATTCACATTAGCAACAATTCAACCATTGGTCATGCGATTTCAACATAGGCAATTCATAATCAAGCATCACAATACTATAATTTAATCATCAACATCACAATTCATTCATAGAAAATTATCCTAGAACCCTAACCCTAGGCATCACTAATTCGCATAAGGTATTAAAAACAAAAAGAGGACCCCCTAACCTCTTAGAAGTCGAAATTGCTAGCAAAGCTCCAAGGAAAATGCAAGACTCCAATCAAGCTCTTACTCCTCCTTGAGTGATTCGCCCCTTTCTCTTCTCCTCCTCTTCACTTCGCACTTCTCCTCTTCTCACTCTCTCTTTTTTACGTTTCTTTTCTTTCTTTTCACACTTGAGTCAAAAATGAAAACTAACTTCTAAGACCCCTTGTGAATCGAATTCCTTGACTAGGCAATGGGCCACGGGCCTAATTGTGGATCACGGGCCCTTGCTCGCACCACTTAATTCGTGACAACACCTCCTAATAAATAAAATAAAATAATTAAACCTTGAATTATTTAATTAAATTAAATAAATACTGTAAGCCTTAAATAACTTAATTAAATAAATAATTAAATTATTTTGGGGCGTTACAACTCTCCCCCACTTAGAATATTTCGTCCTCGAAATTACCTGAATCAAACAACTCCGGATACGCTTCCCGCATCTTACTCTCCAGCTCCCAAGTCATACTCTCACCAGCAGCTCCTAACCAAACCACTTTCACCAAAAGAATCTCCTTCCCTCTCAGAATCTTCACTTCTCTATCTTCAATTCGCACAGGCATAGTCTCAACCGTGAGATTATCCCGTACCTCTACTTCGTCCATCTGAATCACATGAGACGGGTCTGGAACATACTTTCGAAGTTGTGACACGTGAAACACGTCATGCAAGTTCGAAAGATTAGGCGGCAAGGCCACCCTATAGGCAACACTTCCCACCCTCTCCGTAATCTGATACGGACCAATGAAACGGGGAGTTAACTTCTTTGATTTCAAGGCACGCCCAACACCAGTCACCGGAGTGACTCTCAGAAACACATGATCACCTGCCTGAAACTCTAAATCCTTCCTTCTCTTATCATGATAGCTCTTTTGTCGACTCTGCGACGCTTTCATCTTCTCACGGATTAATTTTACCTTCTCAGTTGTTTCTCGCACAATTTCAGGCCCCAACACTGCACTCTCCCCAGATTCATACCAGCACAACGGAGTCCTACATCTCCGACCATACAACGCCTCAAACGGTGCCATTCCAAACTAGAATGAAAATTGTTATTGTAGGTGAATTCTATCAACGGAAGATGAGAATCCCATGAACCTCCCTGCTCGAGAACACATGCCCTCAACAAGTCCTCTAACGACTGAATAGTCCTCTCCGTCTGACCATCTGTCTGCGGATGATAAGCGGAGCTTAACCTCAACTTAGAACCCAAAGCTTCCTGCAAACTTTTCCAAAATTCAGAAGTGAATCTTGGATCTCTATCAGATACAATACTAAGCGGAACGCCATGCAACTTCACAATTGTCTTGATGTAGATCTCTGCCAATTTTGGAACTGGATAAGTCATATTAATTGGTAAGAAATGAGCAGACTTTGACAACCTGTCCACAACCACCCATATAGCATCAAACCCTCTCACTGTATTGGGCAAACCAGTCACAAAATCCATGGAAATGCTATCCCATTTCCATTCCGGAACTTCTAATGGTTGCATCAACCCTGCAGGCTTCTGATGCTCAATCTTAGACTTCTGACAAGTCAGACAAGAATACACAAACTGTGCCACATCCTTCTTCATACCAGGCCACCAGAACAATTTCTTCAAATCTTGGTACATTTTCGTAGCCCCTGGATGAATACTCAACTTGCTCCTATGGCTCTCCTCAAGAATCATTCGCTTCATCTCAACATCATCAGGAATGCAGATCCTATCTCTGAATCTCAATACACTTTGGGAATCTAACTTGAAATCTCCATTCACAGCTTGATCATTCACAACTAACAAGTCTACCAACTTTACATCTGACTTTTGGGCTTCTCAAACACTAACCAAAAATTCATTGCCAATCTTCAACATTCCCAATCTGACACTCTGCGGTGTCACTTCACAAACCAGACTCATGTCCCGAAACTGCTCAATCAACTCTAATTCTTTCACCATCATAGCCGACATATGCAAACTCTTCCGACTTAAAGCATCAGCCACGACATTAGCTTTGCCGGGGTGATAGTTCAAGCCGAAATCATAATCCTTCAGCAATTCTAACCAACGTCTCTGTCTCATATTCAGCTCCTTCTGATCGAATAAGTATTTCAAACTCTTATGGTCACTAAACACTTCAAATCTAGTACCATACAGATAGTGCCTCCAAATTTTCAGCACAAACACGATTGCAGCCAGCTCCAAATCATGAGTAGGGTTGTTCTTCTCATGGGTCCTCAACTGTCTGGACGCATAAGCTACTACCTTACCCTCTTGCATCAATACACCTCCCAAACCCATCTTGGAAGCATCGCAATATACTACAAACGGTTGATCCGGAACAGGCAAAGTCAAAACGGGCGATGTGGTCAACCTCTTCTTCAACTCATTGAAGCTCTCCTCACAGCGTGCATCCCACACAAAAGCTTTTCCCTTACATGTCAATTGAGTCAACGGAAGTGCCAACTTCGAGAAACCTTCAATAAATCTCCTGTAATAACCAGCTAATCCCAAGAAGCTTCTAATCTCTGTAACTGACTTCGGGCTCTCCCATTGCGACACAGCATCAACCTTGGCTGGGTCCACAGCTATACCATTACCAGAGATAATATGACCAAGGAAACCTACTTCATTCAGGCAGAACTCACACTTAGGCAATTTTGCATACAATTTCTTTTCTTTCAACACTTCTAGTACTAACCTCAAATGTTCTGCGTGTTCCTCTTCTGTCTTAGAATACTCCAGAATGTCGTCAATAAACACAACTACAAACTGATCCAAGTAACTATGGAAAGTACGATTCATGTACTCCATAAACACACCCGGCGCGTTGGTAACACCAAACGGCATCACTGAATATTCATAGTGCCCATATCTCGTTCTGAAAGCGGATTTCTGAATGTCTTCATCCTTTACCTTGATCTGGTGATAACCCGACCTCAAATCGATTTTACTAAACACCTTAGCACCTACCAACTGGTCCATCAGATCATCAATTCTGGGAAGCGGATACCTGTTCTTTATTGTCACCTTGTTCAATTGCCTATAATCGACACAAAGTCTCATACTCCCATCCTTCTTTTTCACTAACAATACCGGAGCACCCCACAGTGACACACTTGGCCTTACAAATTTCTTCTCAAGTAGATCTTCTAATTGCTTTTTCAATTCAGACAACTCTGAGGCTGACATCCGGTACGGTGCCATAGACACAGGCCTAGTACCAGGTATAAGATCAATAGCAAACTCAACCTCCGTCTCTGGCGGAACACTTGGAATTTCATCCGGGAATACTTCAGGAAACTCACACACTACTTGCACCCCTTCAATGATCGCCTGATTCTCAGCAGACAATGACGCCATCAAAGCAAACAGATGAACTCCCTCTTTCATTACCTTATGCAAATGACCAGCAGGCAACAAAACAAATTCTTCTTCTTCGGGAGGAAGGAAACTCACAGATCTTCGGAAACAATTAATATGCACATGGTTAAATACTAACCAGTCCATACCAAGAATGACATCCAACCCTCCCAACGGCAAACAAATAAGGTCAACAAGAAAATCTCTGCCGAATATTGACAGAGGGCACTTAGCACACACAAGAGAGGTAGTTACTGAACCCTTAGCCGGAGTGTCAATAACCATCTCCCTCATCATAGAAGATAAAACAAGGTCCAATTTCTCAGCACATAAAGCAGCAATAAATGAGTGCGTAGCACCAATATCAATAATAGCAATCAAAGGAATACCATTAATAAAACATGTACCTCTAATCTCATTAGTATCCTCTGATCCTGCGAGAGCAAACACTTTTCCATGGGACTTCTCTTTCTTCGGCTTAGTACACTTGGTACTAATATGACCTGCTTCCCCACAGTTGTAGCACACCACATCCCTTTTCTCACATTTCGCAGCCACATGACCTTCTTTACCGCACTTGAAACATTTATTATCCGAGCAGTCAAAACTCTTATGGCCCGGCTTGCCACACCTGTAGCACACAACCTTCGCAGGGGCATCTCCCCCACTTGTTTTCTTATTATCAGCATACCTCTGCTTACCCTTACCAGCCTGAACCTCATATGGCTTACCCCGGTTCTGAAATTTACCCCTCTGATCTCTCATGACCTTGGAGTGAGCATTACTATCATCTTCATATATCCTGCAACTGTCGATCAAATCAGCAAATACCCGAATCTTCTGGTACCCTATAGCTTTCTTTATATCAGCCCTCAGTCCATTCTCAAACTTTATACACTTTGAAAATTCAGAATCAGCATCAGCATAGTGGGGGTAAAACTTAGCCAATTCAGTGAACTTGGCAGCATACTCTGTCACTGACATACTTCCTTGCTTCAGCTCAAGGAACTCTATTTCTTTCTTACCTCTCACATCTTCAGGAAAATACTTCCGTAAGAATTCTCTACGGAAAACAGCCCAAGTTATCTCCTCATTAGCAGTTTCTAATCTCTGCCTAACCTCCATCCACCAATCATCAGCCTCTTCTGCCAGCGTATGGGTACCATACCTGACCTTCTGCGCATCATTACAATCCATGACCCGAAATATCCTTTCGATCTCTTTCAGCCATGCTAGAGCACCATCTGGATTGTACTTGCCCTTAAAAACAGGTGGATTCTCCCTCTGGAACGTGGCTAAACTGCGAGTCCCAGCATTTTCAGCACCATTTTGCTGGTTCCCAACAGCTTGAGCCATAGCCTGCAAAGCAGCAGCAAGAGCAGCGTCGTTCCTCCCAGCCATTTCAAACTATCACTGCAGCACGAACAGAAATTTAGAACTAATCTAACAATTCTATTTGTCATATGACACTATGACAGGACGACTTGGCCGGACAGACCGAACTGCTCTGATAACACTAATGTAACACCCCTTTTCTAATAACCTTACTATTTAATAAAATCAGAGTTTCTTTTTTTTTTTTGAAAACAATTTAAGCGAGTGCTACACTTACTCCATAAAAATCAAAAGCTTCAATTTCCATAGTTCAATTAAAACCACAAGATACATAGCACCATAACAAGGAAAACCGTTTAGTTTACATCCACTAAACACAGTCACTACCAGCAGCGGAATAATAATTAAATTCGAAAACAAAAACAATACATCACCAAAAATGATCTAACAGTATAAAGACAATAACATTAAAGCATAAAACGCCCCCCCGGTGCTACGTATCAGAGCATGACACTTCCTACCAAACGAAGGTATAAGGTAACCTTCACTCGTTATTACCTGCACGTTGCCGACATAAGAAGCAACATAAAAGCAGTAGGGTGAGTCTCTTTTCATAATTAATAACATATGGGAATAAGCATTGCATAGGAAAAGGAACCAGGCAAACAGATTCACAACAAAGTCAATAACCATATCACAATTACAATCACAAATCCACAATGCAAGAGGTATGGTTATGCAATGAAATGCAACCCAAACTCCACGGGCACATGCATGTCGGATCCGTCACCAAATACAAATAGGCCGTAGCCTCTGCTCACCAAATAAAACTAGGCCGAAGCCTCTGCTCACCAATAATGCACATGTTTCATGAGATGCTATGGGAATGCATCACAACACGCCACAATTCAATCAAATTCACCATTTGAATTCATATTCTCACCATAGTGCATTAATCAGCTCACCAAATTAAAATTAGGCCGAAGCCTCTGCTCACCAATCTCGCCATAGCACACTCACCAATTCAGCCCACCACTCACACCAACGCCAATTTCAATTAGGCAAATTTAGGATATTGACACGACATAGGGAAAGTAGATAAAAATTGCCATTTGGGCACTTGAACACTTCAGCACAGAAAATACCAGTAAAATAAATCATTTTTTGCATAAAACTGGAACATTTGGATAGACATCGAAATTAGCTTCGAAACGCATTTTGAACCGTTAAATTTGGATAACCGAGTCAAAAGTTATGATTAAAACAAAATCGGAAAAATACTTAGACATTCTGAAAAACTGGCGCCTAGCAAAACTGGCGCAGGGCGCCTAGCAAAACTAGCGCAGCGCCTAGCAAAACTGGCGCTGGGCGCCTTGCAAAACTGCCGCTGGGCGCCTGGCAAAACTGGCGCAGCGCGCCTGGCAAAACTGGCGCAGCGCCTAGCAAAACTGGCGCTGGGCGCCTGCCAAAACTGGCGCAGCGCCTAGCAAAACTGGCGCTGGGGAACACAGCGCCCAGGCACAAGGCACCTAAGGCCAACATGCAAGAAGACTCATTTTACTTCGAAATTGATTTTGTACGAGCCAAATACTCAGAATATGAGAACCCAACAAAAATTTTGTCAAAAAGTGAACAGCATTGTTGGCGCCCATGCACTAGGCGCCTAGTGAAAACACGCAACCCATCTATTTTGGTGCCCAAAATCATTTTGCACGAGCCATTTTACTTGGATATGAAAACCTGAAACCAAATTTTACAAAACAATCACCAGAACATTGGGGCCCTTGGCGCCCATGACACAAGCACCTAGCGCCAAAACTGGCAGCACAGTGACACAGAACACAGCAACACAGTGGCAACAGACACAGCAACACAGTGACACAGAAACAGCAACACAGGGGCAACAGAATTGGAAAACTGGCGCAGGCACACTGCTGGGCGCCTGGCGCCCATGACTGAGGCGCAGAACACAAAAACGCAGCAACATGCATATGGCGCCCAAGGCGCCTAGGGGCTTCCAAATCAGAATTCTTCAAATTCAAATACCAATTTAAATTCACCAAACACTCAATTATATATATATGATTCAAGTATCACCATGATTCTCAATTTTTCACCAAGTAAGCACCAACAAGTCATATATTCAAACATATGACATACAATTCACATTAGCAACAATTCAACCATTGGTCATGCGATTTCAACATAGGCAATTCATAATCAAGCATCACAATACTATAATTTAATCATCAACATCACAATTCATTCATAGAAAATTATCCTAGAACCCTAACCCTAGGCATCACTAATTCGCATAAGGTATTAAAAACAAAAAGAGGACCCCCTAACCTCTTAGAAGTCGAAATTGCTAGCAAAGCTCCAAGGAAAATGCAAGACTCCAATCAAGCTCTTCCTCCTCCTTGAGTGATTCGCCCCTTTCTCTTCTCCTCCTCTTCACTTCGCACTTCTCCTCTTCTCACTCTCTCTTTTTTACGTTTCTTTTCTTTCTTTTCACACTTGAGTCAAAAATGAAAACTAACTTCTAAGACCCCTTGTGAGTCGAATTCCTTGACTAGGCAATGGGCCACGGGCCTAATTGTGGATCACGGGCCCTTGCTCGCACCACTTAATTCGTGACAACACCTCCTAATAAATAAAATAAAATAATTAAACCTTGAATTATTTAATTAAATTAAATAAATATTGTAAGCCTTAAATAACTTAATTAAATAAATAATTAAATTATTTTGGGGCGTTACACTAGTGACTATGCTGTAGGAACTGTCCTAGGGCAAATGTATGATAAAATATTTCACTCTATTTATTATGCTAGCAAAACACTTGTTGAAGCTCAATTAAATTATACCGTCGCTGAGAAAGAATTGTTAGCTGTGGTATTTGCATTTGACAAATTTAGATCATACTTGGTTGGCACAAAAAATTCAAAACGGATTTATCTAATAAATAGATAAATCCGTTTTGTAAAATAATTAATAAATAAAAGTGATAAAAAATTAAAATTAATTTTTTTAATTAGATACTCGTTAACATGTGACGATGTTGTACTCCGGTGAATAATTTAGGCTAAAAAACCGGTTTTCGGGTAACCTACTCCGATTGTAATGAAACCACGGTCTTTAAATCCGAAAAAAAATCAGGGATCTTTACTCCCCTAGAAGATACTTCTTTTGGGACTGCGCGGCTCAAAATCCCAAATTCCATCATTTACTATTTTTTATTAATTATTTGAATTTTTCATAATCTCCAAAAAAATTAATTTTTTTTGCATAACCTTATTTTGGTTTTACTAGATTTTTAGTGGTGTTTTTATAATTTTTAGATTAGTTTTGACTCTTTAACAGATTTTTAGTAGTGTTTTTATACCCCTTTACGAATGCTGAATTTTATTTATTTATTATTCTAAAAAACGGATATATATTTTTTTGACAAACAGATTTATCTAATTAATAGATAAATCCGTTTGTACAAAATAACAAAACGGAAGTATCTTATTAGTAGATAAATCTGTTACCTATAACATTATCAAAAACGGATTTATCAATCTCTATTGTATTTCCATTTTGGTTTTTTAACCATAACGGATTTATGTTGTTTTACTTACTTCCGTTATACAAATTTTTTTACGTACGAAATTATCTATTAAAATGTAAATTCGTTTTGGGTTTTTTTTACGTACGGAATTACCTAATAATTTGGCAATTCCGTTAAAAGCCAAATGTCAAGGGTATTTTCGGAATAAGAGAATATGTGGGGGTATTAGGGGATATTGTGTGGCTAAAAAAAAGCCGAATTTTATACTTGTGTTAGTTTTTTTTTTTTGACAACAATACTTGTGTTAGTTTTGGACGTTAGTAGTACGTATCAGACAGTGGAAAACTTGTATGCTTTCCACTAAGGTATGTTTCTTATCTAATATATAATGAGATTGGAACTCACCAATGATATGAATCCGTATCCCATCGATTGAAACAGCCTTTTAAAGTATCTCAAACGTGCCTTTTTTTCAAAGTAAGAATTCTCTGAATTATGGATGGCAAAAAAACCTGACCCCGCAGGTATCGGCGGGAATTATCCGCGACGTGCATGGGGCGGGATGGATATTAGACTATCTGCCAATAAATGGGGCGAGTGGATATTGAGGTACATGTTCCCACGGGTACAAATACTGATAACAAATATATTTATTTAGAAAATTTCCTATTATTCTTAACTCTAGTGTTTTTTATCTCCTTTTATTAACAAATAAATGATAAGATAAATGCATAATAAAATGCCTAATTTCCTATATGAAAGAGCAGGAAAAAATGGTGTTCAAAAAGTTAATTTTGTGTGGTATTTAAAATTTTATCTTAGAAAAAATATTTCAATTATTAATACTAAAAGTATC
This sequence comes from Astragalus membranaceus, assembly GCA_039519185.1. NCBI lineage: Eukaryota > Viridiplantae > Streptophyta > Magnoliopsida > Fabales > Fabaceae > Astragalus > Astragalus membranaceus. The sequence continues at coordinate 46,882,882 of CM076848.1, forward strand.
TGTGAATATACACAGGTACCTGCGATGAGACAATACCCGTGAAAAACCGCTATGCAGGTAGGAAATGGGTACGAGTAGCATTTATATACAACGCGGCGGGTAGCGGGTAACTACTAGTCGTACCTACCCCTCCCAACCCTGTTGACATCCTTACTCTCAATCATAATGCATTATTCGTGAGCCACCAGCTCTGACCTTTTTCAAATCTATTATATCAATATTCATTTATATATACCAAAGAGTATGAGCTAAAAAGATTTGATTAATTCATCCAAAGTGAGTAGTGGATACAGTGAGAGAAGCAAAGAATTATTTAACAACATTGATATTTGTTAAAGAGAGATTTTTGCGAGACATAAAAAAATGCATAAAAATAGAATATTTGACCAATCAACAATTGCCTAAAAATAGATAAGAGACTAAGAGAGTAGTTAGTTATAATACGGCTACATAACATTCTTTTTTTTCTTGTAAAAATTTATAGTAACATCTAGTATTTTCCATTATTTAATCTCAGTGATTTTATTATGATGTGTGTAATCAACAATTAATTTATTTATCAATGGTTGATATCATTTACTTTACTCACTCTAGAGGAGTCAAATCAGAGCTAAAATATATAATTATCACAAGTGGAAAACTATAATTTCGGTTGTTAGGTGGACTTGTATAGAAATTCGTCACACTTTTAAAGACATGGAAATTTTTTTCTAATGGTACAAAAAATTTCTTCAATTTATATAATGACAATAACAAGTATATTGTTACCGAAGAGCACTTGGATGAGATGGTAGGGATCTCTTCCAGATTAACCAATGTCCTGGGTTCGACTCCAGGCTTGGGCATGAAGAGTGTTGTCGCCCATTGTGGTCCTACCCGGCTCGAGGGATTAGTCTCTGCAGTTGCGCGCAGAGGGATAAAAAAAAACAAGTGTATTGTTATACCTGATAAATGATAATGATATCTCTATTATTTTTTTGGGGAGAAAATGATATCTCTATTATCACATTAGAAAGTTTCTTAACATTGTCATAAATCAATTTAGGTGTAGTTAAGAACCAATAGCTGTTTGACATGACATGATTACAAAACAAAGGGATTACTATGTTGTCTAGAATTTGTTATCTAGAGTTCAGTTCACTTCACTTGCTAGCAATTGATTTGAAACCCCCTTAATTAACATTGAATTTGAATGGCCTACCTCTAACCACATGGGACAAGGCGTGTAGATAAAAAGGGCTTTCAATGTATCGGTGCCATTATTGAAAAGCAGGAGATGATGCAAGTGTGTGTGTCTAAAGCTTTGATAGGACACTGCTGAGTGCTCATTAGGTAAAGTTTTTCCTTGAGATGAAAGATGTAGGCCCAAAGGTTCAAAAACTCTTGGAGCATCTCTAATAGTATCTTAACTACTCTTGTCTCTAATAGTATCTTAACCTAATTTTAGTTCCCTCTACAATGTCATTCAGGAATTAAGAATCTTAACAAATCTTCAATTCTTAATGGAAACCCGTCTCCTAGATAAAGTTTGGAGGGGAGAGAATGGGAGGGTTAAGGACTGGTTGTAGTAATTCATTAGCTATAGAGAGAGAAATTATTTTTCAAACTCGTCTCCTAGTTTATGTTTTGAGTTCTCTAAATTTGGAGGGCTTTGAAGAAGATCAAAAAATAAACTACGAGAGGGGTTTAGAGGGGTCTGAGAGATACTTTTTCTTAATGAATTACTATTGTTAGTCTCAAGCCCTTCTCTTCCGCCCCATTCAAACTCTCAACCACACTCTTAAGTACTTAAAACGTGTCGTACAATAGGTCCATAAAATTTTTGAATTGGTTATTATAGAACGGTTCTTATACGTGTCATTCATGTCGGCCGTCTCCTAAAGTACAATGGATAGGAATCAATTCTTGCATATAACAACCCACATAATGTTGGATTTTAATATTTATTTTTATGGTATATAACAAGAGACTTAAATCACATTTGTACATAAAACTTTAAGATGATATATTAATAGATATAATCTCTTATACACTCTTTATTTGTGTTCATTATTTGACGATGTGAAACTATCTCACATTTTGACACCCAACACATAAGAATGTATTCCACGTAATATAAATGTATAATGGGATACGTTCTTATGTGTTGGGTTCTAGCATCAATTATTATGGGATACGTTCTTATACGTTCTTAAGTGGTTCTTGCATGTAACAACCCACATAAGAACTTGCATGGGAGACCATCTTCTCCTATGGAGATTTGTTATGCTGCTACCAGGAAAACCCCATACGCCAGGCTAACAGCCAAACACATCATATCATGGCCTCGTGTTGCTTTCATCGTCATCATATTGAAATCATCTCAAGGGACATTTTTTTGCATAAATAAATATACAAATTATCCAATAGACATCAAAGTAACCTCTGTTTCTTCCCCCAAATACAGTCAAGGAATGAATATATGTGTTTTTGAAACTATGCACCAACTATTTCCAACATCATCAAGAACATGATTAAAAAAAGGCAAACAAAAAGTACTGATCTCTCCACCTATCATATACTAGTAATATAATGTTACATATGTGACAGAACATATACAGTAAGTTTATCAATAAATTAGCAGAGGCAAGATTTGTTATTTCTTTCAAGGGCTGCAATATAAATATTTAACTCATTTTTTATTGCCTATTTGGAAGAGGTTTTTCTCGATGAAATAGTGCAAAACAGCTGGGAATCTTATACAAACAGGCACAAAACCTATGGTGTTTTTTTTGTTAAGCAATGTGTTTATCTAACATCCCAATTGCTTCACAACTTCTGCTTTGAACTTAGGATGCTGGGCATCAAAAATCATATGTGAAGTTCAATGAACCAAAATTAAGCTCAGAAAAGTGTTTATGCGCAAAATCACTTATGGGACCGAAAAATTGAATTTGAAGTTCAAAAAACCTTCAATCTCAACAATGGTGATTTTGCTATAGAGCATCAAATTAAACGATTCTTGAGCCTAAGATGCTCGAAATTCAACAAAGAATCAGAATATGACAAGTATTTTTGTTCAGAAAAACACTCAAAACGCAAACATACGAAAAAGCGATTCGCATCTATAAAACATGTTTTGACTCTTATTTGCTCATTTCTCAACCAATTTGCGTCAAACCAAATGCGTTCAACTCGTATTGAGTGCAGAAATTGAACTATAGCAATAGGTTTCAACAAAAGCAGTGCAAATTCGAGAACAATGTGAAAAGCGGAAATGCGAATGAAAGTTTTAGTTTTAAACAACAAATACTCAGGCTCTAAATCCCTTTATTGCTATTTAGAAAAATAGATAAACTAAAATCCAACTACATAAAACTAAAGTTCAAACAGCAGCATAACTAACATCCAATAGCATCTTTCCATTAACTTTAAAATATCCCTGTCCATTTTATATTGTAAGTAATATAGCAGTCAAACAACAAGCTCTATTATTAGTAAAAGGTTGAAGGCAAGTAAATAGATACATCTAGAAGATGACATTTTGTCACAAAATCATGACCTCTAGAGCATCACTTTAGTACTACTTTTAAATGTTCTAAAGATATATTTTAGTTTGAAGGTGAACCATTGTTATCTTTTTCAAGAATCGATGGCCGTGGACTAGGAGTTTGCATTAACTTCATCTCTTTTCCATTTGATCGTAGACTACTTTCCCCTCTTAATACAGTTACTCGAGGGCTGGGAATCCTTCGCGATGTATGTGGGCTATTAGCAGGTCTTATATCTCCTATAGGAGTTGCAGTTGAACTTGATGTTTTGGGACTTTGAGTGAGACGTATCTCTCCGCGACTCCTTGTAATAATTTCATCGAGAATTTCCCCACCACTGATATTGACTGTTGTTGGATGACTACCTAGATCCTGCCAAGTGCATAGACACTAAGCTGTGAACAAGATATGTAATACAAGATTATACTACCTCCAGTCCACTTTATAAGAGACACAGCAGTTTTTGGTTTGGTTCATTGAATAACAAACTGCTCGGTCTTTTATAAAGTGGACGGGAGGTAGTATCATGTTTGTACTAACTGATCAAGGTCAAACTAATCTGGTACAAATTACTTACTTCATAGGACATGTTGAAAGCAATGGCAGGTGCTTCCTCATATGTTGCGGCATCCAACTCTTGAAGATGGGCTCCTTTGAAAAACTTGGGAAGAAAATATTGCCGAACCGGGACAAGAAGCATGATTAATAATGGGAAAAGGACCCCCGCGATCGGTATCCAAGTTAGGCCAAAGCAAAGGAGCAAATAAGCTGTCTGGAACAAAGTAAACAAGGCTATTGCTTTCAAGGGCACAGTCTCAATAAAGGTGGCATGGTGTTCCTCCAGCAGTCTAGAAAAGGAAAGAGAAAAACTTCAATCTCATAAAACGGAATGCTAACACTCACAAGCATTTGTTAATGTTAACAAGGATCTATGTGTACGCATCTTTACATAGGAAAAATTGAATCAGTTACCAACATACCGTCCGTAAATATTGATTAAGAAAAAAACGAAACAAACAAAGGAAGGAAGGATATCTTGGACTTACTTGTATCTTCGACTTGGAGCGGTGAAAAGATACAATATTCTCTCCCAAAACTGATTTCCTGGCAAGCTTTCAATTGCCATGAAGGCAAAGTAACCCCAAAGCACTGAAGTTGGTATCTTCTTCAAAACAGGCATAGCAGCAACACAAGCCGCGACCATTAATGCCTGCAGTAGATTACTGAGGCGCTGTTCTTTAACTTCAACAGGCAAAAGGTCATCAATATCTTTATTCACATCAAAGACAACCTCGTCAACGGGGGCATCAATGTATCCATGACTTGAAGCCAGTGCAATGGTAGATTCCTTTAGCTCTTTCAGGCCCTGCTTGAGAAACAAAACCAAGGGTAAAGGAAAAAAGAACGTGAATTTCGGATCAATTTGAAATCATAGGATAACATTTACCAAGGTGGGTGGCATTTGGGGAACCAATGGAGTCTGCATTACATCATATGCTTCTTTCATACTTTGGTATAACTGACTCAGGTTCATGTTTTTCTGCATGCTCGTTTGTGCAGCGGAAACAAGCTTGTGCCGTAAAAGCTATTCCAAACAAAACAATTAATATCCATAATAGTCAATTAGCTAAGTTACAAAGAGAGGAAAGAAAGATCCAGTATTGACAGTTGAGATGTACTGTAGTCAAAGGTCAATTAGAGTTATGTTACCTGATGTTTTAGAGTAGCTAAGCTCTTAGTATGCATTGGAGATTGTGGAATCACACCATTGGAAGGAGGGATTCCAATAAGCCCACACAATATAGTCTGGCCAGCAAAATAAACAAGAAATTAACAGAAAAATAGTTGCTAGATGAAATGGCAATGAAATGGAAACAGGTTATCTATTTCCATTCACTGGCAACGAAATGGATTTCCAAGTATGTCGAAGAATGATGTACCAAAAATCCTAGGAGTAGTAAGTCATAATGATAAGACGACGGTTTTCTTAGATTGAACTCCTTCTGCTGCGCAAGTTGTGATGCAACACTGTGATCAAAGTAGTAAAGCACAGCAATCATAGTTGCTGGGATAAATGCTCCAATAATGTATAATGGAGGAACATTCAACATCTCCTGCAAAACCTAACAAAAATGAGCAACAAGACACGTGCCTGCTTTGCAAGGAGGAAAGTTAGAACGTGGCTTTTCGTAAAGTGACACGAGATCATTATCATTTATCCACATTGCATAATCAAAGTCACCTTGACAACAGTCCAATTTGAGTATGCACCAGGAGACCATGGGTTTGGACTGAAAAGCCGCCTAGGGACTCCCCTTGGAACCTTATTGACTGGTATGTACGACACAGCAGTCCACACAAGGATCATTAGCGGGACTCCATAATCAGCTATAAATCCTCGTAGCCAACCTATAATATAACCATATTTTAGAAGAATGAAATGTTGATAAAACAAGTTATAGCAAAAATTAACCAGATGAGGTGAAATGGATAAGGCAACATTTGATTAATGGGGGAGAAAGGAAACAGACTGCAGAACTAGAAACTGAGGACATGAAAATGATTTAACCAAACTCATCTCAAAGTTACGTTCTATGTTGTAATGAAAATCAGTTCCCTACTAAATTTTTAGGTCATAATTAAGAAGCATAGTCAATACCTGTCCCATAACGCCAGGATCTAGCCTTGCGACTTGCTAGACCAGTAAAAAGAAGGCCGAATGACAAAACTAAAGCAAACATTCCATTGCCAAACAGCCAAGAGGACTGGAGTGCAATCTGATTGGTACCTTCTCCCTGGGTCTTTGGTGCACCGAACTCTTCCACGAGTCCCTTTAAAATGGAGATTATTAACCTTCTTATCAAACATTGGTTTCATTTTAGGCAGTTGTTAGATTACTAAAGAAAAATGCTTCATGGTAGATGCATACTCACCTTTATAGCCTGCTGCATAAAAAGCATTGCAATTAGCAGACCAAATAGTTCGCCAGCAATGCGTGTGAATCTATTGATTATGGAGCACGCACCAAGAACGGCCAGCAAGAAGAGCAACAAGGCGGTCCAAACACACACCCTAAAAAATTGACAAAGTTACTTCAAGAAGTAATTAACTTAAACAAAAAGTAAACCCCTCAAGGAGCTTCAAAGATACCATCCAGTCCAAGGCAAGAATAGTTTGTGTCCCAAATCTTTTCGATCCTTCGCAAAGTTGTACATGAATGTATACATCAGAACTGTTGGCTCAGCTACACCTAATATAAGGAGAGGCTGCCCTCCAATAACTGAGTGAATGATACCACATAGTGCTGTTGATGCAAGAGTCTGCACAGCAGTGAGAGTTCCATCTGTATAATTTAATCACAGAAGCATTTTTTAGCAAACAATGACAGAATACCAAAAGGAAACTGAAGCTGAAAATATTATTGTACCAGTATTTCTCTCCAGTTGCTCCCCAAAAGAAATAACAGGAATTGCTGAAGCAAAAAATATGTATGTAGTTGGGGCAAGGATCCTATATAAAACAACATCAAAATTATATCATTGACAAGTTCTCTTGCTGTTGCTGGTGTTTCAAAAGGAAAAGTAAAATTAATTTTTAAGGCTAGTCAAATTATAATTGTAATATCAGAACCAATAAATTTATATATATCACAAACCTTGCACCCGCTTGAAATCCACTGGTCCAATCTTGTTTGTAGCACATAAGTCTTGCCTTGAGGTCATTCTTAATCCCACGGAAAGGAACAAATGTTTCTTCCATGGAAATTTTACTAAGTTTTGGCTTTTATAGGATTAAAAAAGGAAGAAGAAGTAGAAGGAAAATTTGTAACTAGAAGATGCTGACTCACTTCATGGGAGCTCTAGAGGTAAAACAATGATTAAATTTGCATATTTGAAAACATCAATATAACTCCGGGCAGGGAACAGAAAGAAGGTATAGTTATTTGTTGATTGTTGAGCACATTAGGCCCTTGATAAAGAAAATGAATAAATGAATAATTTACATTTCAAAGAATTTAGGAAGAACTTTTGGTTAAATCGTAATGAATGACAAAAGAACGAGTGAGTAATTGAACAAAAAGCACTTGGATTACATATCCAACCGAAACTCAAAGATAGTCAATACTTCAGAAGAAAGGTTAGAACTAGAAACTCTCCAGAAAGCTGAAAAATGAGAACTAGCTCTCAGCCATGACAAAGCCAATATCCCAAAATTACCCTTCTCTACGGATTACCTGAAAAAACCTCCATATGCTTCAAGGAGACCAAATTTACTCCCAGAAGAAAAAACAAACAAACTTGAAGCACACTTTGCACTTTGCAACATTCAAGTTACATGGTACACTTTCAGACACTCAAATTGAACCTGAGGTTAATGAAATAACAGTTCTGAAAGTGTGGCTATGGAGTGCAATCCAGAAAAATTAACGAAAATCCATCATCATAACCTGCATTTGCTATAGTTTAGAAGCACTTGGAAGAATGTTTCATCAATGGAACAGAACGGTCAAAGATTGGTATCTGAAAAGATTTAACGAGATTCCAGGACTGAGATCATGTTGGGATTCGTTCAGAACACCTTTTTTGAGGATTCGGACATTAATTGAAAAGCAAAAGGGTATCTTAATCTAAAATCAAAATCACATTTTTCTTCAAGGGAAAAGGAACAAGAGCAAGTTGAATCAAACCAGAGAAGTAGAAAAGAAGAAGAGGTTGCAGTTACATTTAACTGAGAAAATAGAGACTCAAGATTGAGACAAACCCAAAAGAGCGACACAGCAAAGAGAAGAACTAACGAATTTCGAGGACAAGTATCTGTGAGAAGTAAAGAGTATTTTTGTGAATTACAGTGGTTGAACTTGAATGCTGTGAAGAATGGTTTATATAAAATAAAATAAAAATGTTTGAATGAGGATTTTTGAAGGGGAAATAGAAGGAGTGGTACGAATGTGAATGATAGTGCGTGCGACACATACGCAGAAAAGAAACAATTAGTTAGTAGTAGTACTAAAAGAAAACGTTATTATATTAAAGAATTGTGATTAGCATGAACAACTTGTTTCGGATTTAGGTAAAAAACTGTTTCTGAAAATGATAGTTGCGTGTTTAAAAGCAACTTTTTAAATTTTAAAAACGTTGGAAAATGCTTCTGTGTGGTTCTTGTTTCGCCCCAAATAAAAAATCAGTCCATTGTTATTTCTTAAGTGTCCATTAGGGCATTTTTCCTGGTTACCTAATTAATTACTTGGTTAAAAAATTGCTTACAAATAAAAAAAAAATACAAAAATTAAAAGAAAACGCATTTAAAAAATGTGAATACTTCCAACTGTTTTATTTTAGGATATTAACTAGTATTTTACCCGTGCGTTATGGTCGGTGTATTGCCATGAAGTCATAATAGTAATTTGGAAGATAATCATAAGTTGTGAACAATGTCCAAAATGTATGATTTGAAACTCAAAGTGGAAAGAGATAGGTATTATGTCATATAAGATACAAATGAAAATTATATTGAGTCGAAGAAAATAAAGGAGATTGACAATCAGAATTACATTGATCCATAATAATGTATTTGGACATTAGAGGTAAAATATGCATCCCCGTTGACACTCCTGTTTGCATACTCGTTGACCCTCCCGTTGGCGCTCTCGTTACGTCTCTCGTTGCCACTCCTATTGCAGCACCCATTGCTAGTCTCTCGTTGTCGCTCCCGTTGCCACATGTTAACTCATATTATTCTATATGATTTAATATCGTTTAATTATAAGTAAGTTATTTTGTGATGGCTAAAGTTGTATTTTTCTAATTCTTAGTGGTTAAATTGATTGATTTTAATAGTTTTAATAGAGAGATAATAGTAAATAATAAATTTTAGACGGAGTAAAAATGAAGAAACAAAATCGGTATCTTCTTATAATATTAATAATGGAGTAAAAGGTAAAATATGCAGCCCCGTCGCTCTCGTTCCCTCTCTTGTTGGCACTCCCGTTGGCACTCTCGTTGGCGCTCTCGTTCTCTCTCTTGTTGGCACTCCCGTTGCCGCTCTCGTTGCGACGTTGCCGATCTCGTGGTCAGTCTCTCGTTGCCGCTCCCGTTGACACATGTTTTCTTTTTTTTTTCTATATGATTTAATATTACAATTGTTAGTGGTTAAATTGATTGATTTTATTTATTACATGAAAAATTGATTGATTTTAGTAGTTTTAATAGAGAGATAATAGTAAAGAGTAAATTTTAAATTATTTCATTATTGAGTGTGATATTAATTTAATAATTTATTTTTTTGGAATAAATAATTTTGAAACTATTGTTAGAGGTATGTTTTTTTGACAATTGGTAGTAGTTAAATTGATTAATTTTAGTAGTCTAAGTAAATTATAGAAATAGTTAAAAAAATTATATTTTTAGTAAAAAAAACTGACAAAAAAGTGATTTTTTATGGAAAGAAAAACAGAAAAAAAAATTGGAAAAAAATCTGAAAAAAAGTTTGTTTTAAAATTTGCTGTTTTTGTCCTTTTGTTGCGTCAGTTGCAGCTTCTGATTGCAGTTTTTAATCAGTTTTTTGTCCCTCTATCGTTGTCATTCTCGTGGCCTCTCCCGTTGGCGCTCTCGTTGTCACTCCCATTGGCGCTCTCGTTGCCACTCCCGTTGGTATTCCCGTTGGCATTTTACTCTTTTTTAGTAATTATAAAATAATTATTTGGTAATTTTTTATAGTGGTTAAATTGATTGATTTTAACAAAAGTAGTTAAATTGATTAGTTTTAGTAGTTATTTTGTAATTTTTGGTAGGGGTTAAAGTTTTTTTACAATTCTTTTTTTGACAATGGATATTGGCTAATTGATTTATAGTGACTAATTATTTTATTAATTTTAGTAGTTTGAGTAGATTATAAAAATAGTGAAAATTTATTTATAGTGACTAATTGTTTTTATAAAAATATTGACAACCGTTTTTTAAAAAAAATTAAAAAAAGCAGTGTATAATTTTTTTAAAAAAATCAGTTTTTTTTAAAAAAATTGAATTTTAAAAACAAACTGTATTGGTACTGTAGCGCGTCAAAAACGTCACTGTAGCGTACTGTAGAGTGACATAAGCGGTACCGTAGCGCATTGTAGTGATACTGTAGTATTTTGTCTTTATGTGGTGAATTATCTATTTTGCCCCTAAATTGTGACAAATGTCAAAATTTGGTGATGTCTAAAAATGTAAATGTGCTAGCATATGTTTTGATTATATAGAAAGTAGATAATGGGAGGAGATTCTCTAGTGTTGGTAACCTGATAAATGGAAGAGATTCGACAACTTTAGGGCAAGAAAGGCATCGTATCTTTATGTCTATTTCTCTCGTTCTATCTCATTTTTTTCTCATGTTTTCTCTCATTTAAAATGCTTAAAGTCACTGAATTTAAATCTTTGGGATTTGTTTTTGAAGCCTATAACTTCCCTTCGAATTAGTAGGAATAGGTTTTGAGCTCAAACTTCGAACTACAAGCTTTTCTTAGAATTGAATTATCTATCTACTATAGATTTATACAAATTCACCACATATGATTTTACCAATACCTCCATTCTATCTAAAAGTCACCTCAAATTTTTGAGGGTAAAAATGTCATTACACTCTATTTCTTCTTTTTTTTCTCTTCTTACACTCTCTTTCCTCATTTTCACTTTTCTTTTACACTCTATTTCTTCCTTTTTTTTCTTTTTACTTTACTTTTCCCATAAATAATTATTCTCTTTCTCTTATCACTTCACTTTAATTCTTTTAACTAAATTTCTAAATTTACTAGTGGGATGACCCGTGCGATGCACGGGGTCAAAGTTTTAGGAACTGCTTAATAGAAATGAAAGACAAATTCTAACAATTGTATAAACGTTATTTATTAAGTCAAATAAATATGGCTCATAGAATAATATTAGACTTTTATAACTCGGAAAAATTGGTATTTGAAGAGGATAAAATTTGAACATATCATATAATAGAATAAAGACTACATACAAACATAAGGTGGTTCATTACATCCAAGTCCTTAAAGGAACAATCCAAGGATAAATATGGCTCATAGAATCGTGTATTTCAGTCAACTTTCGCACAATCATAACCTCGATAAATAAAAGGTTTTCGAATGTCGAAATATGCCAAAAAAAACCAGTTACAAACTATTTTAACTGAGTTTATAAACTATTTTGCGGAAGTTATAAACTATTCTGCAGAAGTTATAAACCATTCGAACTGAAGTTATAAACTTTTCTGCAGAAGTTATAAACTTTTTAAACTGAAGTTATAAACTTTTTCTGCGGAAGTTACAAACTTTTCAGACTGAAGTTATAAACTTTTTCTGCAGAACTTATAAACTTTTCAAACTGAAGTTATAAACTTTTTCTGCAGAGCCAGGGACAATCTTTAAAAAATGTTTTTTTTAGCCCAACCGGTTTTCTCACATGGTCAATTATATGTAGTCGTTTCAAGAGTTATTTCAAAAAAGGGTTTAAAAATATTAATAACTGATCATGAAGGGAATTCGACAAATACAACATCAAATGTCGTCTACAAAGAAGTTTTCCAGCGACTATCTTAGGTAATTTTCTCATTCAACTATATATGCCAATTTTTATATAAGTTTGTTGGTAATTATACTCTCATAAATTCTTTTATTTCTGTTCAACCAGTTACAAACTTATGCTGGTATACCGATAGGTGCAAATCCTAGACGTTATAGAGGTTAAAGAGAGATTGTTCTAATACAAAGAAACCATATAAATAGTCTTAGTGATGACAACTTCGAATTAAAATGCATACAGACCAAAGTTCCAAAGCATAATAAGAGGAAGTAATTTCAACTAAACAATCCATTAATTGTGAAAATAACATAATACGGTAACACACTACTACAGATTTTTTAATGGACAGCGCTTTTTTTTATTAATGGGCAGCGCTTTTGAGCGCTGCTAATATTTGCGCTGCTGATTCCACTCTAATAATGGGCAGCGCTTTTAAAAGCGCTGCCCATTTATAGCAATGGGCAGCGCTTTTAGGAAAAAGCGCTGCTCATTGCCTTAGCGCATTTTCAAATGGGCAGCGCTTTGTAGGAGAAAGCGCTGCTCATTGGCTTAGCGCATTTTCGAATGGGCAGCGCTTTTTAGGAGTAAGCGCTGCTCATTGCCTTAGCGCTTTTACGAATTGGCAGCGCTTTGAGAATTTTGTGTAGAAGGGCCGGACCGAGACACTTTCTTGCCAATAGATTTTGCCTTGCCAACACTTATGCTTTTAGATTTTGCATTTTTGCGTACCTATATATTAAAAAAAATAATTACTCAGTTAGCACACAATATATGACAAAAAATAATAATTAGTTACAAGTAAATTGTCACTTACCACAAGATGTGTTGGCCATGCCACAAAGGTACCAACTGCATTATCCACATTCAGTAAATCTATACTGAAATTTGGAACAGGCAATTGTGCATTCCCCACAATCGCACAGTCAACTCTGACTCTAAGATGATCTGGAGGTAGGGGTAAATTGTGCATCAAGGGACCCAATTGGTTGCATATGAAGCCTATTGCAACCATTTGATGTGGGTTTGAGATATACAATTCACACTCACACTCATTGTTGTCCTAAATCAATTATAAACAAAAAATAATAAAGACATTATTTGATGTAATAAGAAAGAGAGTTTAAAAATTAATTCATTATTTATTGTAAAAAAAAAAATTAATACCTTAGTTGACGGAATTGTGCAACTATCTCGTGCGCTATTTGTGGCAGGGGATGATGGTACCGCAGGCGCTGAAACCTTCGCATATTGCAGTTTGAAATCACTAAGTTCAGCCCTTAGACCTTCATACAATACTCGCAACTCTCTACTTTGTTGACAATCATGCTCACCATGAGTTTGCTTTTTTGGTCCAAGGTAGTGGGTTGGATTAACGCCAAATCCACAACCCCTTGTACGGCCCGAGTATTCTCCCCTTTCCAAGGCACGAGAAAGAATTTCCTTTTCAGAGCAATCTGTGATCTCTCCCTGTGACACAGACTGTGATATGGTTTCCTAATTCACAAAAAAAAGTATAATAAAATTATTATACAGGACAAAGATCATAAAAATTTTAAAAGTTTTTGAAATACTTACAATTTTATGGGTCACCTCCTTAGTTTTGGGATCCACAATCTCCTCATCCTTGTTTTGTCGGGCCTCTACCCACAAAACATGCCGCTCAATACTTTCTTTATGACGATCTTTCCCACTCTCCTCCAACTATATTTAAATTTACCAAATGTTAAGACATTATAAATCAAAAGATTCATTAAACAAAAAGAAATCAAGTTTATTGTGTCTTACCAATCTTTCTTCAATAATTTGATATCCACTAGCACCGCCTCTATACGGGTACTCACAACATGAAGCTCTCCCTCGATTCTGTTGGCTTGTTTTCTATTTAGAGAGATAAGTATACATTAATGCATAATATATAATTGTCAAATATATTTTAAGTTATAACTTAATAGATTATAGTACTAACCAAGAATTCTGGATCTTCGGTGCGTTTTCTAACAAATATACCCCAATCCTCCTTTGTAATAAATCCACTATATAGTGGTGGAGGCTCCCATCTGATGTTTCCACTATGATCTCTGAGATATTTATTTGTTAGACTAGTCCTGAAATTCCGATGTAACTTTCCCGCTTCCTTCATTAACCAGATTTTTCGAGTCTCGTCCACGTCAAAAAATTTCTGCTTACACATATTCAATGAAAATGATATAAATATATATGGTTACAAAATTATTAAATAAGATAACTAAAGAGATATAAAATTATATACCTGTATTGTTAACCAGAACTCCTCTTTTTGTTTCCACAAAATGGCATTTTTTTTGTCATTCCAATTAGTGATTGTAATTGGTATCATTTGTTTTACCTTACTACCAACGAAGGTAATCAACTGTGTGCCATTTCTTCCAATTGGCTGACCCTTAACATTCCACTCGACCTGCATTATGTCATTAGTTAATTAATTATCAAACAATTAAAACTAAGTATTGAATTAAGTTAATTAGTAACTTACTGATAAGGGTCCTTTTCCTTTATTTATCCGACCGATGATATCTTTTTTGACAGTCATTCCACGGGGACCATGCTTCCTGATATAGTCTCCAACATCACTCTCATGACCGCTGTCATCATGCCCACTACCATGATCATTATAATCTTCCATCTGACCTGCAATAAAATAAATAACCAGTCAAGAAAAATAAATAACCAGTCAAGAAGATGAAAACTATGTAAATAACTAGTCAAGAAGATGAATAATCATTGTTATTGTTATATTTATTGAAAAGACCAACAAAAAATTAAATAACCAATCAAGAAGATGAAAACTATGTAAAAATGCATTTGATGTAAGAAAACTATGTAAAAAAATAAATAATCATTGTTATTGTTACCTTTTCCTTTTCTTGGAGATAATTTTATTTGCAATTCGCTTCTTGGTACTTTGTTTTTGACGAATCGTAATTCCATCACTATGATCCTTTCTAACATACACAACATCCTCTCTTTCCCCTACTATTGGTAGTGATGTCCCGAAGAAAGGGTCGTCCTCAATACCATCATCATCGGTTGATTGATCATTAATGTCAGTCACCAATTTTTTATTTGTCAATAAAACAATGGACCAATTGATATCAACGGGATCAGTGACATAAAACACTTGTTGAGCTTGGGATGCCAAAATAAAAGGCTCATCTTTATATCCTAACTTGTTGAAATTCACTCGCATGAACCCCGACTCATCAATCTGTAAACCATTATTATTGTCAACCCACTTACATTGGAACACAGGCTCCTGAAACATGTTGTAATCCAACTCCCATATGTGTTCAATGACCCCGAAGTATGACATATTCGCGTATATGGGATTTCTGTCATTGGCACTTGATGTATGCATAGCTTGAGCTACAAGAGTCGCCCCACTATTTTGCATTTTACTCTGATCATCATGGTTTTTTGTATAGAATGTGTACCCGTTCATTAGATAGCTGGTGTAAGAGAAAACAGATATATTTGGACCTTTTGCTAACCATCTCAATCTTTCTGAAATCGAGGTAGGATTCATAGCAAACTCGAAATCAATGTGCTCTTTTAGCCACACTATGAAACTCCGATTGTGTTCTTTTGTTAACCAAACTTGACCCTTATATGGGTGATCACTCTTAAGTATGTCCATGTGCTTGGCAACATATGAATCAACCTCACTATCATTGTGCAAAACATATAAGTGTGCTTGATCTAGTTCTTTCCTTGATACCATAACTATTTTAGTTCCCGACATCCCTTTACTAATGCTTCCTAAGTGACGAGACCTTGGCAGTCCCACGGAATATTCAAGACTAGATAGATAGCCGGTGCAGAACTCAATAGCTTCTTCAACTATGTAGCGCTCAACAATACACCCCTCGGGTCGTGATCGGTTTTTAACATATCCTTTTAATATCTTCATGTAACGCTCAAACGGATACATCCATCTCATGTAACATGGGCCACACAATTGTGTCTCTCTAATCAGATGAACTATTAGATGAATCATTATGTCAAAAAACGAAGGTGGGAAATACATCTCAAGCTCACACAAAGTGACGGTAATTTCTCTTTGCAATGATGGCAGCTTTCCAGGGTCAATCACCCTACTACAAATCGCCTTAAAAAAGAAACAAAGTTTGGTTAGGGTCTGGCGCACTTTCTTAGGCAAAATGGATCGTATACCAATGGGTAGCAAATTCTCCATTAGAACATGACAATCATGGGACTTTAAAGACTTTAACTTGAGGTCTTTCATCGATACAAGGTTCGTAACATTTGAAGAGTACCCCTCTGGAACTTTAACTCCATGAAGAAACTTACAAAACATGGTCTTCTCCTTTTTAGATAGAGTATGAGCTGCCGGAGGTAGATATGTACGTGTACCCTTCTTTATCGGACCCAATTCTGGTCTCAACCCCAAACTAAGCAAGTCCAACCTCGAGTTGATGGTATCTTTAGTCTTTCCTGGTATATTGAGTAAAGTACCAATGACACTTTCAAAAACATTTTTTTCAACATGCATCACATCAATGAAGTGCCTTACATATAATGACTTCCAGTATGGCAACTCAAAGAAAATCGACTTTTTCTTCCACCCCCGTTTGGCAAGCTCTCCGGCAAAAGGCTTCCCAAATTTAATGTTCAAATCTTTCACTTTTTCAAATAGTTGTTCGCCCGTCAAAGGCATGGAAGCTTTACGGGTTTCGGTATTCCCATTGAATGCCTTTTTCAACAGTCGATACTGATGAGTAGATGGCAAAAATCTACGATGACCAGGGTAGATATTCTTCTTACCATGTTTCAACTACATCCAATCAGTGTTATCTTCACATATAGGGCATGCACACTGACCTTTGTTACTATACCCAGATAGATTTCCATAAGCTGGAAAGTCATTAATTGTGCCAAAAATCATAGCCCTCAGGGTGAAACTTTCTTCTCTGAACCCATCATAGACCTCTACTCCAGTCTCCCACATTAACTTCAAGTCTTCAATTAAAGGAGCCAAGTATACATCAATATCATTTCCTGGTTGGTTGGGCCCAGAAATTAACAATGACAACATCATATATTTGCGTTTCATGCAAAGCCATGGAGGTAAGTTATAGATCGCCAAAATCACGGGCCAAGTACTATGGGAGCTACTCTGAATACCGTGCGGGTTAAATCCATCAGCAGACAATGCAAGTCGTAGGTTTCTTGAATCCAACCCGAAATCAGGAAAATCAATATCAATTTTTTTCCACTGCGGAGAATCCGCCGGGTGTCGTAGCATGCCATCTTTAATCCTTTCATCCTCATGCCATGTCAAGTGTTTTGCATCTTCTGAACTACGGTACATGCGCCTAAATCGAGGAATTATGGGAAAATACCACAACACCTTTTCTGGAGCAGATTCTTTCTTTTTATACCGCGATGCGTTACATTTAGGACACAACTTTAACAATGCATGTTCATTCCGAAATAAAATGCAATCATTGGGACAAGCATGTATCTTCTCATAGTTCAAGCCAATGGACCCTAACATTTGTTTTGCATCATACGTCCGAGAAGGGAGCACATTATCCTTCGGCAACATTTCTTTCAATAGTGCGAGTAATTCTGTAAAGCTCTTATCCGTCCATCCGTGGCAAGTTTTCAAGTTATACAACTTTATCACAGCCAATAATTTTGTGAATTCAGTACAACCCGAATACAACGGTGTCTCCGCATCCGTTATCAACTTCTCAAACATTTGAGGACAGTCATTAAGATCGTCTTCAACAGCCTTTGCCATCTCTTCAAATTCGTCCCCATCCAATGTAGGTCTTTCAGTGTCAACCGGCGCACATCTCTCGGTATTATTACCCATATTTGAAGATTCACCTCTTTCCTCACCATGCATTGTCCAACAAGTATAACTTTGATCAATTCCGTAACCCTTTAAATGTCCTGCCAACTCCTCTGCATTAACCGATTTTACATAACAACAACTTAAACAAGGACATTTGATATCACTAGAAGTCCCTAAACGTTTAACAGCACAGTTCACAAAATAATCCACTCCAGCGACATATTCCTTGGACAGACGATTGGCAGACATCCACTTTTTATCCATAATTTCCCAATATTTATAATAAAATCCTGATAAGAGAACTTAAACCTATTACAGGTGAAAAACACACAACGAACAATTTTTTTGAAGCTAAGACATTCAACTATTTTCAGCTAAAAAAATCAAAGACTTTAATGTCTTCCATAATGTCATTCTTCATATAATAAATATAAGAAAACAACAAAAGTACCTGAACACGTGGAAGCAACAATGAACTCGAATGAACTAGAACGAACACTCGAACCAGGACGAACTCGAACAATGAACGCGAAGCTCCGGCAAACCAAACTCGCAAAACCTAACAAGCAATTCGCATTAAATTCGCATTAAACAACAAATCATCAACATCAATCCTAAATTTTTCAAATTTATAAATACAACACAAGAATCCATTAACCTAGAGCAACATTAAATTAACAAGCATTTATTTGGACATTTCAACAAATACTACACCTACATTTCCCCTTAAGTTTAGAAACACTACACCTACACCTACTTTCAAAGAACCAATCAACAAGCATCAAAATTGAATCATCTAACCTAAGGTTCCAATGCCATTAAAAGAACTAGAACAAAATGCAATGCCATTAAATTCACATTAAACAACAAATCATCAACATCAATCCTAAATTTTTCAAATTTATAAATACAACACAAGAATCCCTTAACCTAGAGCAACATTAAATTAACAAGCATTTCATTTGGACATTTCAACAAATACTACACCTACATTTCATTTGGACATTTCAACAAATACTACACCTACACATTTCAACAAGCATCAACAATGAATCATCTAACCTAAGGTTCCAATATGCCATTAAAATAACTAGAACAAAATGCAATGATATATATATTACCTTTGGTGAAAGTGGAACGAAAATGCAAGCTTCACGACCCAACGAAAATGGAGAAGCTCCGTACGGACCCAACAAAAAAAATGGTGAGAGTGAGAGGTAGGCAACGAAAATGAGAGGGGGAAGAAAGTGTGAGGGAAGGAAAATGAGAGTGAGAGAGAACAAAAATGTAAATGGAGTGTGAGAGTGAGAGGGATAGGGACGTGAGTGAGAGAGTGAGAGTGAGGGTGAGAGTGAGAGTCGTGCGTAGTATGAGAGAGCTAGCTACTGGAAGTGTGAGTGAGAGTGAGAGGGAGGAAGCTAGACGCGAAAATAATTAAAGGAATAGGCAGCGCTCAACCAGAAAAGCGCTGCTTATTCGTATAGCGTGTCAAGGAATGGGCAGCGCTCAGCCAAAAGCGCTGTTCATTAGTCTGCGCGTTTCATCAATTGGCAGCGCTCCATCCAAAAAGCGCTGCCTATTCGTATAGCGAGAATCAGCAATAGGCAGCGCTCACCCCAAGCGCTGTCCATTCTTCAGCGCATTTCATCTATGGGCAGCGCTCACCCCATAAAGCGCTGCCAATTGATTTAACCCGTACATGAATGAGTAGCGCTCCCAACCAAGCGCTGCCCATTGTTAAATTTTTTGCAGATTGAGTAGCGCTTTTATGGCAAGCGCTGCTTATATGTGCGACTAATTTCGACAGTTCTGGCGTAGTGACATTATCCATAACGAAAAAACTGATTGTTTTGGTTGTAAATAGCATTGATAAAACTATGGGATACAAAATCACTACATATGTAAAGAATGTTGGACACCCAAAGGGAAATCTCCAATCTTATTGTGAACCCTGCGTGAAAACCATATTTATTATAAGCATTGGCTATGACTAAGTTTAACATACACTTTAATTAGTTTCCAATATAAAAGTGAAGCAAAATTCAATTAGTTTTGAAATAGAAAAGGTTTAGCTTAGTTTCATTACAATTAATAGTTGGAAACTATACATTAATTATAATGAGCAAATTCATGTAATGGTCTGCTAATACAAAGCAAGTTATATATGCATGTTAACACAAAAGAGGGAAAGTTAGAGATTAGTAAAAGAAACAAAAGAAAAAGCAAATAAAAGATATTGACACACTGCCAAAGAAAAGAAAAAATTAACTGAAAGCTAAAACAGGAAAATAACTTTCTAACTGATTTTCTAACCATACAGCTAAATGGTTACAACTCAATAAAAAAGAATAGATATAAAGATTGAGGCACCATCGATATGGCTAAAGAACTGTTTGGAGTCTAAGATAATATGCTCAATAGCAGTCCTCTTGGTACGTGATCATGCTGATTTCTTTACACCTTCTAGATATGATGTAAGGGGCATAAATAATGAAAGAATGGGTAAATAGCAAATTTGTGATCATGCTGATTTCTTTACACCTCCTAGATATGATGTAAGGGGCATAAATAAAGAAAGAATGGGTAAATAGAAAATTTTCAAACCCATGAAAAGATATAGCCATATTGTTGTTGAGTAAAATCCAAAAGGGAACCAAATATGGTTATCTATGAACTTCTTTTTGATTCAACTAATGCCATAAGAAAAGCAAGCTATCTGAGATATTGGTTAGCCTTTGCAGCTATTCACAATGCTAATTGTTACACCATCTAGAATGAATTATAAAAAAAATTTACCTCATGTTATTTGCAATGAAATATAAGGAAACGTTAACTGTTTTTCTCCTATTTAATGATAGTAACTCTAAAATACCCCTAATTTAATTTAACTTTGTGTATTTTCAATGAGCCATTTTAATTGAGATTACATAGATTAAATGTGATTAACTAACTATCTTAATAACCATTAATTGTTTAACTTTTGTTTATAATTCATTCCAGAGTTTCACTTTCATTCACACCTTGAGCCACAACATTAATCGTAATTCTTAAGGTGGAAATGGAACTATATGTGGTTAAAAAATGTAGGAGTTTCAAGGAAGTTGAATGAGATAGACATCATCTTACTTGCGTTGGAAATGCAACCACCAGTTTCTCAGGCTAGGAAGGTATCGAGTAATTGAGCAACAAATTTTCTGTAGGAACCACCAACCCTGAATCTGCAGCAGAAACACAATTTGTGATTATAAGCTATACACGTTTGATCGCATGCATTTACCACACCAAATAAAGCAATTTATGTAAAAAATAGGTTTCCGTACTACAAATCTAATTGGCTGTACCGGAAAATGTTAGACAGACTTCTACAGTGGAAACCCAGGTCCTTTCAAAGAAGATACATATGTTAGCATCAGAGAATGCAAGGCAGAAGAAATTCTTACTGTGTCATTGTCATGAGTCCCTGTATAGACAACCTGATTGCAATCATGATTATGAGGCAAATGAGGGTTATCAGCACCACCCCCAAACCCTGAACCAAGTGAAAAAAGATAAGAAAATGATCAGACTCTCAGACTTGGGATTGCTTTAGAGTATGATACCAAAGGATGGTAAGCAAAATTAGCAATTAATTTATGTTGGAACATTGGTGTGAATTTAAAAATTTACAAAGTCCCACATTGCTTGGACTAAGCACTTGAAGAGTGCTTATAAGTGGGAAGTTCACACCTTTGGGTTGGGGCCCAAAGGGTACCCAGTTTTGTGAACGGGCAAGCACGCACTCTAACTGACCACCACACACGCGCGTGCGCCGCCGTCCGACCGGCCGGGCCGGGCTTGGGCTGTGAGGTGTAAAGTATTTTTTTGAAATTAATTAAACTTATATTTTATTTTTTTGGAACGTGCTTGTCCAGATTCATTGAACCGACCAGATACGACGAACGCTATCTGATAGAGCTGTTGCGGATTGCGCTCCAAGCTAGCTCGAAATTCGTGCAACAACTTGCGCATGAAGGCTCCGTTCCCATCTGAATTGCGCTCCAAGTCAGTTGTTAGTGGAGCCTAAAAGTCACAAAAAGGGTAGTTAGTATGAATTTAGCTAGACATAGAAAAAAAATAAGCATATTAATTGACTTTATAGGAAAAACGGTAGTGGCATGAAATTACAACATAGAGTGAAGCTGCAAATTTTTCCAAGAACAAAACCCTCCCTCGTACATACATTATCTCTCTCTATCTCTCTCAACAACAGCTACGTGGATTATCATAAGGGGGTTGCTAAGTGTCAGATATGTACATATATCATAAAAAAGAATACAGAAGAGGACACAGTGCAGAGAAAAACACAGATTTTTTCCAGCCATATCATACCTTATTATTATTAATGTTATTATTATTATTTCACCTTTTTCTCTCTGCCACTCGATTCATCAAATCCCCATGAATTGAAATCCTCTCTAATAACTCTAATCCCAAACCAATCCATCCAATAACCACAGATAAAAGAAGCAAAAGTGCAACCCTTACTCATAAACTCCTTTCACTATTTTTCTTTTGCCATTTCCCCCCTCTTGCCATTCCTATATAATGCAAACCCATTAAAACTACCCCTCACACAAGATTCTTCTTCTTAAATCGACCTTTGTCAGATTCTATGTATAAAGGGACAATTGGAAGTAATCTGAACTAACTGATATGTAATCCATTGTGAACTATGCATGCAACTTTGCTTACAGCTCACTTTGCTTTATGCTTTAAATGAGAGAGCGATATGTGATTGTCCTGCTAACTGCCATGTTCTATATCCTCATGTCGTACCATAGCTACCATGCACTTATTCTACGAATGCTGCAAAGGGAAAAAAGAGGAATTATTATTCTTATAGCAGCATGCCAAAATCATCAAAAAAGGAATGAGAGAGATGTAGTAAGCAGGCATACTTACATCCAGCTTCCACAGAAATACGCATAAAAACTCTACAGCAAACTCCTAATAGAATCTGATCTAATAGCAGCCCAGATATCACTGCCTAGAAATTCAAATAGAATAACTTGCAAAAATAGGTTATGTCTAAGCATTACTAAAAACTGAATCAAAGGGATAGGATAAATGTTTACTTAAATAGCCCATTGTATGAAACTCAAAAAAGCCATCCCATTCCTAGATTAGAAACTAAAATGTTACCCTCCTCAATTGATAAATCCCCTTATTGGTTTATTTGAGTAGACCGGAAGAACACAACTCTACAATAATAAGACTAAAAAATTCATTCAATGACAACTTCTTAGTACCCCACCTTATTACAGTAAAGATGAAATCCCTCCTACCTGTTTACAACCTCATAGTGCCTCTGATAGGAACATTCAACAGAAAATCAAACACAAAGCCAATTCCAGCTACTACAACCATAGTAACACCTCCTGCCAACAGATTCAAAAAATAAAAACAACTCCAAAATAACATTCCTAGCCAACAAAGTGCAGTTCATTTGTTGTACAATAGTTAAAAGCATTAGACCATAGAGCAAAATAAATGCCTAAACAACAAAGCAAATAGGAAAAATGAAAGAACTCACCAACAATCCAGATCCACAAAGGAAAACACATGCAATCAGCAATTTACAAATATCCATTTATTAATCAGCAATGCTCAAACACGATCTTGAACTTGATGAATTCAATCTTTTCCTTTTTAATCGTCAAAATCTCCTTTTAATCTTTAGCACCACGGTTCACATATTTGTGCCCTCTTCAAACCTGACAAAGCAATAAAACTGACATGTCAAACTTTTAGAAATCTAGTGCTTAAAAAAATTGTGAACAGAGCTTGAAAATAGAGAAAATTTTACTAATATTAACAGTGACCTGATCAGCGCGAAAAGGATTGAAACCGAAACCAGAACCTTCATCGCCAGCGGCACAAAGCAGGTTATTATAAATCTTAGATATCAATTATAGGCCTGCACCGGAAACTAAATAATTGCGCACAAAAAATCAAGAAAAGAGGCATACCTACCAGGCTGCCATAAGGTGAAGCAACTTATTCTAAATCTAAGATATAAGTGGGAATCAAATCAACACTTGAAAATAACAACAACAACAACAACAACAACAACAACAACAACAAAGACATAAATCAAAAGATTTGCCCAATCGGCCAAGTAGCATAGTCTGCAGCATTTGATCACATCACACCTAAGTAAAGCTTGTGCTGCCAACTCCCCAAATGCATATTTATAAATGCATCATGTCAGCCATATTGGCTATTGATAATTAGTAATACAGATTATTTGCAGAACTTGCCTGAAATCAAGAATTTTGGTGCTAACAAAGTAAGCACCATAGATATAGATAATGCAGAATGTTAAGAGAATTAAACACCAGATAAATGCTTTAAAATAAGGAGCACATAGCCATTGATATAAGTGTTTAATTTTATGTGTTGGGTCTTTAAAAATTGTTTACAAAATGACAACATAGCTGAAAGATTAATTGTGCTAAAAGGTAAAGGATACTCGATTCAATTTAAATATTCCATTATGGTTTTACAGTTCTAGTATCACTATATAGTTCTACAAAATGCAAAATCACATCATTTGTAATTCTGGATTTTATTAGTTCATTTTAACTTAATATTGCTTCATTTATCTCTCAAACTTGATCTTGCTTCAGCAGCAAGTGAAGAGTTCACATTGCTTCCTTTATCTTTCAGCAATCATGTCAGTTGATTTTTGAAATACTTTAAATGACATTCACACCAGCTAGAGTGATTCAGAAAAAAGTATACAACTTAGTATTAGCAACCACACCCTTGCTAGATTAACTGGGGTTAATTATTTATTCATTGAAGTAGGAGAAACAACAAAAGCTACAAAAGCTGACTTTTTGTGATCTAGAATAAAAGCTGTGAATGAGGAGTGAAAGAGAACCAAAGATCATACCTTTGCCACTTACCAACCACACTTTTCTCAACATTTCTTTAAACTCTTTCTCAGAAATTCAACTCTCTGATTCCCGGTATTCCTGTTAGTGGCAGATATATGGTTTTAAGTTTTCCTTTCTTCAATCATTTTTTCAAGATCAAGTAATATATGCAACTCAAAATCTCCATTTTACAAAGCAAATTCAAAATGCATAGCAACATAATTTTTAAGATGTATTGGCCTTACTCAGATCCATGATTTTCTTTGATATGTTCTGTCAGTGCTTCCAGAAGAGATTGCCTAATCTTGATTATAAGTAGTACCTCAGAATCAGTTTGGATTTGTCAATTTGTAACACAAAGCTGGAAAGTCATGCTATAACAAAACTTCCAAACAACTCCATAGGAGCCTTAATCGACCATACAAATAAATACAAAAGAATAAATTCTAATGTTAAGATGAAGACGTTTTGAAACAAAAGCTCCAATTCCTATCAGTAGTACTATAGGTCCAAGCAGCATTCTTCATCAACAGGAATACATACATTTCCTTCCCACTGGTATACTGATTTAATACCTGCACAAAGCATAATTCACATGGATTTTAAAAGTCAGACATGGGAGCAAGACCCCTGTAATCAACTTGGTTAGAAAACAAATCAAATGATACCAAACTCAATCCAAACCAGAACAATGGCACAAAACAGGTGCATGACATTGTGAAACATGGTGGCACAGATGTCAAGTAGTTGAATTCATTCAAGTCTCAGTTAGCAATTATATGCCCAGAAATTGTCATTTTAAAAGTGTTCAATTTGAGCATGTCTCGCCACCAGAAGAAGAGTTGAGCTTTATTCCTGGAATAATTGGTGTGGTTGGTTTGCAGCCAAGAAGATCAAGATCCTGTAGAAGTTCCAATGCATATTTTCTTTGTGAAAGCATTATTCCTCTGGAAGATCTTGCCAATTCAAATTCAAGAAAATATTTGAGAGCACCAAAATCTTTGATTTTAAAATGATCATCTATACCTCTTATTATCAAAAAAAAAATGATCATCTATATAAACCGTTTTTATTAATTTTATTTACCTCTGATTTTTGGGACTGCATTAGCAACAATGATGTCCTGATGATTAAAGGTGATCATAATAGGATTCTTGACAACTACTTCATATCTGGAAATGTGCTTAATATACTTTACCAATCCCGTTTGTTGGTTGCAATAGATAGCAATTAAAATTGCAAAGATGCTCATATATAGAGGATAATTATGAAATAAAGAAAATGTACAAACATTTATCCACACCCAACAACATGACTGATAAACACCACAACAATTCAAAATCCTACTTACTCACCAGTGTCACTCCTTTTGAGAGTTCCCATGGGTGACACATAGATCAGCGATAGCGGGGTGTAGAACCATCTTCATCAGTCAAAGCTGGAAGAGACAGATTCCAAGTCTTTAGATTAGATGTTTTAGACCCAGGATCTATTAGCCACATAAAAATCAAGGCACCGTGACAGATGGTGTAGAAAAAATATGCTCCAATAGTCAAAGTGTCAAACCAAATTGGTCATCCATAATATAATAACGTAATAGGGAAAGAAAGAGCAGAAAGAATAAGCATATCTACCATTTAAAGATACTATACATATAAGGAAAGAGATAATCACATGAAGAAAATGGCAGTAGAAGTGTAGAACCGCACACCCAAGTTCTTAACTTATAGATGTTATATCCCTCTAACACCCTTACTACATGCTGTAATCATTGGCTTAACTACCCCCCAAATGACACCATTAGAGTAATGAACCATTTAAGTACCTTATATGAGTTTTGACCCCAACATAATTACAATGAATGGATCAATGCCAAATACAGAACGCACCACAATCAAAAGCAATGAGACGCTTCATTTAATTTTACTCTCCAGTACAAACACAAATAACAAAATTAGTACTTACTCCCATCAGAATAATAAGTAATTACTGGAAAGAATTAACGACTACAATACAATATATCACCTTAAATTTCTATCCCATAGCAAAAACTGCAAAACGAAGCATACCTATACCATGTGAATGAAGCTCCACCATCATCATCATCATCATCATCATCATCATCATCATCATGTCCTATAAATCCAAAATCAAAACATAACAAAGGTATTTATCATGTTGATATTATGTCACTTCAGATTTCAAAATTGTAAAATTAAACAAAAAATAAATGAAAACATGAATTTTAATGAGAGAAGCAATATGAAATAGTGTGACTTTAATTTTACTTATATAACAAATCCAGAATTTTGATAGAATCAACCACAGTACCACCAATATTCCTCCCTAAACCAAGGTTAGGCATTTCATCAAACACCATGGCAGCAACACAAAGGGGAGACCTTCCTCGTAAAAGACCAAAAAAATAAAGACAAACCATTTAGTGAGCAAAAGAATAAGAGTGAGGAAAGAAGAGGGTACTCATACCTTCCGCCGTGAGTGCGGATTCGGTCACCGCAGGTGTCATCTGCACGAGTCTGACTTATGCTACTAAGCTAGTAGCTTAGTAATAGTTACTAAAGGGTTATAGTAGTAATTTACTAAATTAAATAAATTAATAAATGTTCCTTTTTTTAGGGATTAATTATTAAAACAAAAGCATTTATTTACTCCTTGATTTTCTCTTCCACTATCTTCTCTCTCACAATTCCACTATCTTCTCTCTCACAATTTTATCTGTCACGTTATTTTCATCTGTTATTTTTCTTCTTCTTTTTCTTTTTCTTCCTCTTCTTCTTATTCTTCTTCTTCTTCTTCTTTTTCTTCATGTTACATATATCTTTCTTTATTTTTCACGCAAAAAAGCCTAAAAAACGCACTCACGCCAAAAAATAAGACGCCCACGGGTGTTTAAAAAAGGACTTCGTTGATCCACGCCATTGAAGCACGCCATTGATCATGTCTCGTTATGATGTTGATGAACATGGGACTAAAATCAGTTTTTCATCGTTATGATGTTGATTAACGGACTAACCGAAGTTATGTTATATCCTAGCTAGAAACCCACTAACCAAAGTTATGTTATTCCCTGGCTAGAATTGGACTAACCAAAGATATGTTATTCCCTGTCTAGAATTCCTCTAACCGAAGTTATGTTATCTTTTGGTTAGAATTGTACTAACCGAAGTTATGTTATTTCCTGGCTAGAATTCCACTAACCGAAGTTATGTTATTCACTGGTTAATGTCTATTAACAAATGTTCCGTACTTATGTGGTCTTTTTTTGTTTTTGTTGTTGCAGTACAGGGTTGTCAGCATCAGCATGAAAATCAACCGACGTGATTGTCTTAGATGCACAAAGTATTATTGATTGCTTTTTATTTTATTTGAATAATTTATTTGCATTGTGAGATGTACATGGTTTTGTGAGAGATACTCATATGTAAGGAGGCTATATTTTTTGGTTAGTACAATTTTAACCAAAGGATAACATAACTTCGGTTAGAGGAATTCTAGACAGGGAATAACATATCTTTGGTTAGTCCAATTTTAGCCAGGGAATAACATAACTTTGGTTAGTGGGTTTCTAGCCAGGATATAACATAACTTCGGTTAGTCCAATTCTAGCCATGAAATAGCATAACTTCGGTTACTATAGTTTTAGCCAGGGAAAAACATAACTTCGTCGGTTAGTCCTATTGTAGCCAAGGAATAAGATAACTTCGGTTAGTACGATCTAACCAAATAAAAATATGACTTACGCGCAAGTAACGATGAAAAACTGATTTTAGTCCCATGTTCATCAACATCATAACGAGACATGATCAATGGCGTGCTTCAATGGCGTGGATCAACAGAGTCCGTTTTTTAAACACCCGTGGGCGTCTTATTTTTTGGCGTGAGTGCGTATTTTAGGCTTCTTTTGCGTGAAAAAATAAAAAAAAGATATATGTAACATGAAGAAAAAGAAGAAGAAGAATAAGAAGAAGAAGAAGAAGAAAAAGAAGAAGAAGAAAAATAACAGATGAAAATAACGTGACAGATAAAATTGTGAGAGTGTGAGAGAGAAGATAGTGGCAGAGAAAATCAAGGAGTAAATAAATGTTTTTGTTTTAATAATCCCTAAAAAAAGGAACATTTATTAATTTAATTAAAACCACAAAAAATGGATGTGACACAATAACCCCTATTAAAAACTAGCCATTAGATTGAATTTCATTGAAATTTTGTCAATCCAATGGCTAGTAACGATTTAGTAACTATTACTAAGCAAATGGCTTAGTATCATAAGCCATAGCCCATCTGCACCTTGTGAACTGCCACATTCGGGCACCGTTTGAACCGCCGTTCTCCCATCTCTCCCTCTCCTATGGTTCACAAACACACCCCACTAAATTAGTAGCTAAACACTTTCACAAATCCAAGAACGAAGAATCAAGAACCTGCTAAAACAAAAACAAAAAAGACTAAAAGAGTGAAACTTCAAACCTTGACGATGTTTTGGTTGAAAACGACATCGGCTTTATTCTGGAGCAAGGCGACAGAGGCGTGGATGACGCCGTCGACGGACTTTAGAGCCGCTTCGACGGAGTTAGAGCAAGCGGTGCAAGTCATGCTGGAGATTCTAACCTGAATCCGCTTCGTTCCGTCGTCAATGTCGTCTTTATCGTAGGAATCCAGAAGGTGTACATCCTCGAGATCGCCGGAGTCGTCGCAGCTACAGAAGAGGGAGTTGCGGAAGAGGGAAGCAAAAGATGGATGGAATGATGAAATAGAAAGAGAGAGAAGAGGAAAGCTTCTGAGAGATGAGAGATGAGAGAATGGATAGCTGCAGAGTAAAGGAATGGAAGGATGGATGAGGTTGGACCAGGGAGGGAAATACGATGGGGTGGGGGGTAGGTCTGAGGGGTAGTGGTGAGGGAACAGACAAGGTGAAAGGGGAGAGGCATGGGAAAGAAAGAAAGGAGAAGAGTGCGAGAGAGGTGATGCCGTGTGAGGAGAGAATGGAAAACGTGTTGGACATGCAAGAAAAGAAAGGGGAGGGCAAGCCACGTGGTGGACACATGGCGGCCATCAATTGGCTGGAGAATTGGAGGGAAAGAGGGGGGGTGAGGCTGGAAGGCTGACGTGGAGAGTACCATGGGATGTATATATAGAGATACAAACACTACTTTAATTAAAAAAATTGAAGACTACTACTATAAACCTACTATCTAAAAAAAAAGAAGACTTGATGACTATTTAAATTAGTAATTAATATTTAAAACAAATATCTCTTATTGATAATCAAATATCTAACTTTTATTATCTACTATAATCTACTAATCAACTAAAATAATCAATTGAAACTACGAGATAACTGCACTGATAAATAAAAAATACGGGATAACTGCAGTGATATATAAAAAAACACGGGATTAATATTTACCATTGATATTTATAATTTTTTTGAAAATTTATAATTAATATTTACCATTGATAATTATAATTTTGGAAAACTACTATAAAACTACTATCTAAAAAAACACGTGATAACTGCAATAATCTACTATAATCTACTATCTAGTATAAAAATACGGGATAACTGCAATAATCTACTAATCAACTCAAATAATCAATTGAAACTATGAGATAACTGCAATGATATATATAAAAAGACAAAGGATTAATATTTGTCATTGATAATTAAATTTTTTGAAGACTACTATAAACCTACTATCTAAAAAACAATAATATTTAATGACTATTTAAACTACTGATTAATATTTAAAATAAATATTTTTTATTGATAATCTACTATCTCTCTTTTACTATTTACTATAATCTATTAATCAACTAAAATAATTAATTGAAACTACGAGATAACTGCACTGATATATAAAAAAACACAAGATTAATATTTGTCATTGATAATTAAATTTTTTGAAACCTACTACTACAAACCTACTATCCAAAAAATAAGCAGGCTTAATGACTATTTAAATTACTAATTAATATTTAAAAAATTATTTCTTATTGATAATCTACTATCTAACAAATTTACTATCTACTATAATCTACTATCAACTAAAATAATCAATTGAAACTACCAAACTGCACGGATATATAAAAAACACGGAGATAACTGCAGTGATATATAAAAAACACGGGATTAATATTTGCCATTGATAATTATAGTTTTTGAAAACTACTATCTAAAAAAACAAGAAGACTTAATGACTATTTAAACTGATTAATATTTAAAACACACGCGGCAAATATTTGTCACTAATACCTAAAAAAGGACAAATAATTGTTACTGATATATAAAAAAACACGGGATAAATATTTGTTATTGATAATCTACTATCTATCTTTCACTATCTACAATAATCTACTAATCAACTCAATTAATCAATTGAAACTACTGATACATAAAAAAACACTGGACAACTGCACTGATATATAAAAAAACATGGGATACCAACACTTATATATAAAAAAACACTCCACTGATATATAAAAACACACGGGATAAATGCACATATTGTTTTTAAATGATACTTTTACATTTTTAGTTTTAATATTTATCAATTTTTTATTTGAAACTCATTTTTTATCTACTTTAAATTTTTCTTTATTTTCACGGGGTAATGTTCGGACTATGTAAATACTGTGTAAATTCATTCCTAAAAAGAACACGACAGCACCTGTCCGTATGTAAGTCATCATCTATATTTTACAATTGATTTTAGATTAATGAGATTTCAAACTAAATCCCATGATATTTGGTTTCTGAAACCGTTTCCGTGATTTGTGGGATATTTTGGTTTCTATAACTGTTCCTATTTTTGCTCCTTCATTTAACCTTTGGGATCTTGGATATTTGCTATTATATCATGGGATCTTGGATATTTGCTATTATATGAGTTCTTCTCTGTTCTTCTCCAAATTTATGCATCTCTGTAACTTCGTCGTCGCCGTGAGTCTGTAATTTCGCCGTCGCCGTGAGTTTGTTCTTCTCCAAAACAGTCCATTTTCTGAGTGTTTTTTTTCACACGAAAAAAGTTCGTTCATTAACCACTGATTTGTAACACAATGGTTGGATGTCACTAACCACAAATGTGTATCGCAATGGTTAGTGGCCACTAACCACAGATATGCATAAATGTGGTTAGATGCCAATGGTTAGTGGCCACTAACCATTGCAATGCACATATGTGGTTAGTGACAACTAAGTACCATTGGCATCTAACCACATCTATTCACATTTGTGGTTAGTGATATCTAACCACAAATATGCATAGCAATGGTTAGTGGGCACTAACCACATATATGCATAAATGTGGTTAGATGCCAATGGGTAGTTGGTCCTAAACGATGAAAAACTGATTTTAGTCTCATGTTCATCAACATCATAACGAGACATGATCAATGGCGTGCTTCAATGGCGTGGATCAAACGGAGTCCGTTTTTTAAACACCCGTGGGCGTCTTATTTTTTGGCGTGAGTGCGTATTTTAGTCTTGAGTTGCGTGAAAAATAAAGAAATATATATGTAACATGAAGAAGAAGAAGAAGAAGAAGAAGAAGAAGAAGAAGAAGAATAAAACGAAAAATAAAAGATGAATATAACGTAAAACATAAAATTGTGACAATGTGAGAGAGAAGATAATTGGAAGAGAAAATCAAGGCTTAATAAATGTTTTTGTTTTAATATCCCTAAAAAAAGGGAACATTTATTATATTAATTTAATTTAATTAAAACCAGAAAAACTGGATAGGACACAATTACCCTACTAAAAACTAGCCATTGGATTGAATTGGATTGAAATTTTGTCAATCCAATGGCTATTAACAATTTAGTAAGAATTACTAAGTAATTGGCTTAGTAATGTAAGCCGTAGCCCAAACTTAGTTAGTAGATCTGATCAAAAAACCTTAGTTAGTAGATGAAATTCATAATTTACTTGATGCTCTTTTGTGAAAAACTTACTCGGTATTTCATTACCAATTCCATTTAACACGATAAATAATTATACTCTAATACTCAAAGTTACAGATCCGGAGTAGGGGTGTGCAAATAATTTGGATTGGTTAACCAGTCCACATTAAGTAACTTGACCACACCGCACCAAAAAAGTCCATAACCATTTACATGGTTTATGAGCTGGACCTATTTTTAAAATTAAATCAGTGGCCCACGATTTAAGTTGGGTCTTTTTTTTATACCCCCGTCATATCACCATATACCCCCACATAAAAGTGAAACCCGAAAATGCCCCTCACTTAAAAAATTCGCTCGGATTTACCTACTAAAAGATAAATCTAATTTTGGTTTTTTCCCGAAATTGGATTTATCTTTTAGTAGGTAAATCTGATTTCCCTTAAAAAAAGAAAATCGGATTTATCCCACCTAAGGTAAATCCGCTTTTGTTAATTTTAAAAGCAGATTTACCTTAGGTGGGGTTAAATCCGCTTTCTGTATTAAAAATACCTATTTTTTATTTAATTTTTTAAAAAAATGTTATAAAAATACTACTAAAAATCCGTTAAAGAGTCAAAACTAATCTAAAAATTATAAAAACACCACTATAAATCTAATAAAACCAAAATAAGGTTATGCAAATTTTTTCAGATTTTTTGGATATTATGAAAAATTAAAAAAATTAATAAAAAATAGTAAACGATGGAATTTGGGATTTTGAGCTCCCCTATTTTAAAAAAAGTCACTTCTAGAGGAGTCTTGATCCCTGATTTTTTCGGATTTAATGGCTGTGATTTCATTACAATCTGATTAAGTTGCTCAAAAATCGATTTTTTAACCTAAATTATTCACCCGACGTACAACATCGTCACATGTTAACGAACAATACACTAAACAGAACCAAAAGACGACTGATATTCATATCTATTTTATATTTCTAAAAAAAATTAATTTTAATTTTAATTTCAAAATCGGATTTATCCCCACATTATGTAAATTCGCTTTTGTTAATTTTAAAAGCGGATGTACCCTCACATAAGGTAAAACTGCTTTGTTATTTAAAAGTCGGATTTACCTATTGGATAGATAAATCCGCTTTGGAAAATAACAAAGCGGATTCACCTAAAAAAGATAAATCTGATTTCCCTAAAAAAAGAAAATTGGATTTACCCCCACATTAGGTGAATCCGTTTTTATTAATTTTAAAAGCGGATGTACCCCAACATAAGGTAAATCCGCTTTGTTATTTAAAAGTCGGATTAACCTATTGGGTAGATAAATCCGCTTTGGAAAATAACAAAGCGGATTTACCTTGAGTGAGGGTAAATCCGAGTGAGTTTTAGTTTGGCAGGGGTATTTTCGATTTATCAATTATGATGGGGGTATATGGTGATATGATGGGGTAAAAAAAATCCATTTAAGATTTGAACCGGTTTTCAAATCGCAAACCTGATTAGCAGCCCGTTTCTCTCGTTGAAGGGAATAACCAAACCTCACTGACTTGCTATTTCTTTCTTCACACTTGCGTTGAATTGCACTAGACTGAGCTCCTTAGATGAGAACAGATGAAGAGATTGTCGTTCAGTTTCTCTGTTGTTCCGAATGTGGGGTCTCTCCGTCACGTGTTCATACTTCATAATTTCTTATGTTAAAAAATAAGTCCTACTGGTTAGCTTTATTGATTTTTTACGGGAACATATTTTTGTTACAATTTCATTATTATTCATGAGAGACGCTATTCATTCTTTTCAATTAACGGTATGTTAGCTCATTAGTTCAATTTTAATTTTATTTTAAAATATTTAAAAGGAAAGAAATGAAGTGTCATTGAGTAATTGGATATAGGGTATCGTACATTTTAAACCTCAATGTTGAATCTTCTAGATATAATTTATTTTAGCAATTTGTTTTTTTTCATAATGTTGGTTTTTTTGTTAAACCAATAATATAACTTATTGTAGAAAAACAATTGTTTCTGCAATTAACAATGGTTTTATTCTTAAAAAAAACAACAGTTCTACCAAAATTGGTTTGAGTAAAAACCAGTTTGGGTAAATAAAACTGGTTTCCAAACGGTTCACTCAAGGAAATCTGGTTCAAAAATAAAAACTGGTTCAGAACCGGTTTGGAACCGAACCTAAACCAGTTTGAAGGAAAACCGGTTTTTTTACATAAATGTTTTGCAAACTAACCTGAATTACATATATGGTCCAATTTGGTTTGGTTCATGGACCATGCACACCCCTAATTCAGAGGCATGGGTACTCCGGTGACTTGTTTTGTCACATTTATAGGTATTTTGCCGTTTTATACTATTAACTCAGGTGTTGGCACTTTGTTCGCAGGTTCATCCTTTATGTTTTTAGCGATTCTGAGTTTGTATTATCATCGATATAATCTATCAATTTAAATGAATGAATATTCTTTTTAGTAAAAAAAATCACGGTAACTAAAAAAATATACGCATTTCATTATTAAATTAAATATTTGTGATTATGAATTCTGCATCATTTTGGAAACATTGAACTAAACTGATCCGCTGCATGTGCGGAGAATGATAGACACATAGGCATTTGGGTGAATTAAGCTAATTTTTGTAGGGTCAAACCCACATAAGATTTAGAAAACCCATATTTGACACAAGTAGTATTTACCCCGATGGTATTATTTATAAGGAATCTTACATGACTATCGCTTATTTATATTTTTTATTTTGTATTTATTTTTTCCCTCCAATTTAACATCATTTTTGCTAATAAAGGGAGATAGTGGGAGAGAGAAATTTGGGAAAAGGGTAATTTCTTAAACACAAGAAATTCACTATATATATGTTGTTTCTAAAATTTTAATCTCAAGCATGTAGGCATGGCAACAAGACCTATACCCGTGGATACCAACCCGAACCCACCCCGATTTGACGGGTTTTCCCCGCTTTGACTGGATTTGGGTTTTCTCCGATATCAAAATATGGGGACAGGGCGGGTAATGGGGATATAGGTCCCCACACCAAACCTGCCCCGAATGTACAAAATTACAATTTTACAATATTACCCCTTTTATATTAGAAACCCTCCACATCTCAACTAAACCCTAAATTTCTTTGTTAGCGCTAACACCACCCTCTTATATTAGAGACTTTGACCACCTGCAACCTTAATTTTACCACGGTCCTGTATAAAATTAAATTATATTAATAAAATATATTAAACGACAATAAAAAAAAGTTAAATTAATTATTAAAACTATTACCTTTCCGATACGAAGCATCGACACCACGTGGGATGGAAGCCAATGCAACAAAAATTGGTCCTTAGGACCCAGATCTAGCTCCGCATCCACCTGCTCAGCAGCCTCATCATACTGTTGCGGAGCCTCTACAGCCTCCATAAAATGGTCCTGAGGAGCGTGATCAATAACAGTGTGTCGATCAGTGTTTTAAAACTCGGACCGGTCTGTATAAAATTAAATTATATTAATAAAATATATTAAACGACAATAAAAAAAGTTAAATTAATTATTAAAACTATTACCTTTCCGATACGAAGCATCGACACCACGTGGGATGGAAGCCGATGCAACAAAAATTGGTCCTTAGGACCCAGATCTAGCTCCGCATGCACCTGCTCAGCAGCCTGCTCAAGAGCCTCATCATACTGTTGCGGAGCCTCAGCAGCCTCCATAAAATGGTCCTGAGGAGCGTGATCAATAACAGTGTGTCGATCAGTGTTTTAAAACTCGGACCGGTGACCGACTCGGTGAAGGTACCGGGTCACTAGGTCAAGGGTCGGACCGAAGGGTCGACAGTTGAACCGCATGACCAAAACCGGGACCGCATGACTCGGACCCGGTCTCTATTTCCCAAATTTTCAAGACTATATATAGTATATAATATAAATTTCGTACTTGTAAAATTAATAACTATGTTTATTTTATATCTACTAAAATATAAAAATTAATATCTTAATTTATTAATATTTTTAAATTTATTCATACATAATATTAATCTATTTTAGATCACACAAATTAATATGTACTCAACAAATATGGTGCTTGTTTTTGCTAATAATGCAATAATGGAAAAAAAAAGATGAAAAAGAGCAAAAGAAACAGATTAAACGACGTCGTTTTGATAAAAAAAATTAAAAACGAACAACACGGTCCGGGTTGCCAGGTCGCCGGTTTTTGCAAAACCCGGCCGAGTGTTGCGCCCGAAAAAGTCCCCGAGGGAGAACCTTCCTCGTTCACAACTTTTCCTAAGACAATGAAGCCGCCACCAATATTTATTAAGGAAAATATTAGGAAAACCTTTTTTGGAAAGCAATTGGTCTTGCGAAACTAGAGAATAGGGTTCGGTGGTCGGTTACGCGCAGCGAAGGTGTTAGCACCCCACGCGTCCTCTCTACTGAGAGGGAACCTTTAATTAAATGTGTGGTTTTAGTGTGTTTACTTGAAAATACTTAATTTTGCCTCTCTACTTCTTATTGAAAAAAAAAATCTTAATGAAAATCTTTATTTATTATGAAAAAGAAAAGGGGGAAGAATGGGTTTTTAGAAAAAAAACACTTGACGGGACATGGCCCGCTCCTACGTATCTCCCGGTGCGATGGAGAACTCAAAGCTACGTAGTTCTTCTTTGTCCTGAAAAAGGTTTTTGTCTTTTATCTTTTTAGTGAGTTTTCGAAATAGGACGAGCATTTAGTGAATGATTAAACTAAACAAGGTTATGGGTAATCACCGCTAAGTACTCTTGAAAATGAGAGTCACTACCGCCAGTCAGACGAACAAAGGTTCTGATTGACTATTAGTAGCGACTCGTTTTTATTTGTTCTTTTGAAAAGGTTTTTCGAAAGAGATTGATTGCCACGAATGATCAAACTAACAAAGGTTATGAGTGATCATCGCTTGTTGTTCTTTTGGAAAAAAGACATCGCCACCAATGGCTAGACGAACAAAGGTTCTGATTAGCCACTAGCGACGATGGGTTGAAAATGTTTTTAGAAAGGAAAAGGTTTTCGTTCTGAAAATGATCTTGGTTTGCAAAAGTGATTCTTTTTTGTTATGAAAATAACTCTTTTCTTTTTGTTATGCAAATGCTAAACTTTTTATGATTGCGCTTGACGAGAATGTGAGTCGCTCCTACGTATCCCAAATGGGAATCAAAGCGACGTAGTTCTAACAATTAGAAAATGTTTGTGTGTTTGGATTTTTTAAATTAATGTTTTAAGATAGTTTTTATAGGGATTTAAGAACTCCTGAGTTGTAACTCATAAGTACTAAAATGCAAGTTAACCAGACTGTACAATCAACTTAATTTCCTTATTATTTTAAAAGAGACTAATTTATTTTTGTATGCTAATCACTTGGAAAAGTATTGGTTTTGAGTGTGAGAAATTGATATGACAATAACATAAAAATGGAATGAAACTAGTAGTCAACAATTTGTGAGAAAGCATAGAAATAAAATAGGTAATAATGATGATATTGTAATAATAAACTAATGAAATAAAACAAAATGATGAGTCAGGGGGAGAGTCCGTGTATCCAACGAATGGATCCAATGGGCCTAGGCAAAAATAGTCTATTTTGGAACAATATTAATAAAATGAAGTTTTTTTATTTGACATAGGGTCTAAAGGAAATTATGGGCCATACAAAAAAAAGGAAACATAAACTGGAGATGGTATATTAAGGTATAGAGTAAAGGCCCAAATTGGTCCTTGACAAATTTTTTGTGGGACGAATTCGTCCCTCACAATTTTTTCGGGACACATTGGTCCCTGACAATTTCAAAACGGGACACGTTAGTCCCTCCATCCATTTTGCCGTCTTCAACTGTTCCAACGTCGCATACGTGGCACGTTAAGT
This sequence comes from Astragalus membranaceus, assembly GCA_039519185.1. Lineage (NCBI taxonomy): Eukaryota > Viridiplantae > Streptophyta > Magnoliopsida > Fabales > Fabaceae > Astragalus > Astragalus membranaceus. Next base: position 46,921,586 of record CM076848.1, read on the forward strand.
GCCACGTGTCACGTTAAGTGCTTATTTTGGGACAAATAAGTCCCTGCTTTACAAATGTTAAAAACGCCCATATTAGTCCCTGAAGTGGTTTCTGGTTTTCAAAACCAGTTTCCACCATTTTAGTGCTGTTTCTCAGAGACAGAGAGAGAGAAAGCGCAGAAAGAAGAAGAAGAACCAGTGTTCGCCGTAGAAGAAGAAGAGACGCCGTAGACAGAGAGAGAAAGCGCAGAAGAAGAAAAACGAAGAAGAGTCGTCGTTGAAGGAGAAGACCATTTTACTGCATCTGGCCGTGACTCTCTACCATTTTCGCAAAGGTTAGGTTTTTAGTGTTTGATTTTTATCTGTTCTTTGATTTTCTTTTTTCGTGGTTTTCATCTTCTTCCACCATTTTCGTTTCTAATAGGTTATTTAAGAGAAAAGCCCTAACTTAAGAGGTTATTTAGTTGTTTCCCTATTTTGATTTGTTTACTGATCCACATGATTTTGAGTTGTTTAAGAGGAAAACTGTAATGGACATGATTTTGAGTTGTTTAATGCTGTGTATTTTGTCCTTGTTTGACCTGATTTTGAATTGTTTAATGTTTGTGTATTTTGGAAGTTGTATGTGGTCCTTGATGTGAAATTGTTTAATAACCCCAAACAAATGCTGTTTTTTTGTCTTTTGTTTTGTAGATGACAACAAATATCACCTTCTATTATCACACCCAAGGCAAATTTGTACGAGATGAAAATCGGAAACTCTTTTATGTAGGTGTGGTACAGTAAATAGTGTGCCTCCAATGGATATTGATTTCGTAAACTATTTTGATTTGGTGGAGTTATTTAAGTCTTTGGGCTATCACGATTTGACGGCAATGTATTGGATGCATCCGAATTATCCGTGCCTTAATAGTGGCTTAAATAAACTAAGTTGTGACAATGACATCAATCTTATGTGTGAGGCAGCAATGAAATCAATGAAGTCAAATGAATGTAGTGTTCATTTATATATTGAGCATCCGGTGTTAGGGTTGAATGATGTTGAAATTGTGGAGGATATTGAAATTGTGGAGGATTTAGGTACCAACAGTGTGGAGGGTGTGGAGGATGTCCCAATTGTGGAGGATTTAGTTGATGATGTTGCTTCAGAGGATGTTGAGGAAGAAGCTACCAAATCGGTCTTAGGCGACGTTGAAACTTCAGAGGATTCCACATACATTCCGACTCAATATAATGAGAGTGATGACACTGATTTGGAAGAAATTCTTGATGGTGAACTTGAAAAACTTTCCGGTAATAAAAAATCAGCTTCTCCAATCAAGAAATGTTCTAAAAAGAAGGATGTGGTAGTAGAAGAGGGTAGTGATGATAGCAGAAGGATGTCATTTGAAATCAATGGGTATGCTTAATTCGTATTCCGAGGGCATGAGGACTCCAATCTCAACAGATGATGAGGGGACTCCGAGGCCAATTTTTCCAATGTTTAGGGAATCCACTACATTTGGTCAAGTCAACCTAGTACTTGGAATGGAGTTTGAGAACTTGGAGATTTTCAAGAATGCTGTTAAAGACTATAATATTAACCTTGGAAGGCAATTTGTGTGGAAGAAGAATGATAGTGTTCGGGCTAGGGCTGTTTGTAAGGATAATGATTGTCCATGGGTTGTATATTGTTCTCGGGGTAGCAATGACAAGGCTTATCAAATAAAGACACTTGACTTAGAGCATACATGTAGTAGAGTCTTTACAAACAAGGCTGCGGATAGGGATTGGGTTGCGGGTAAATTAGAGAAAAGATTGTTGACTCAACCGGACCTTAAAAGGCGACATGTATATGACATAATGAAGGATGAGTTTCATGTCCACTTGAATGACAAGGTGGTGTCAAGGGCACTGAAAAAGGCTAGAATGAAAGTGGAAGGTTCTGAAAAAGAGCAATATGGGAAGACATGGATGCATGTAAGAAAGGATTTAAGGCTGGATATAGGCCTTTGATAGGCCTAGATGGGTGCTTTCTTACAGGATATTATGGGGGGCAACTACTATCTGCAGTTGGTCAGGATGCTAACAATCAGTTTTACGTAATTGCATATGCTGTGGTTGATTCTGAGACAAAAGAAAATTGGAAATGGTTTCTGACTCTACTATTAGATGACCTAGGAGACTACAAAACATTTGGTTGGAACTTTATATCAGATCAGCAAAAGGTATGTCATTATAGTGCATGCATGCATGTTATGTGGCCTATTTGATTGTAGTAGTACGTAGTAAGGACGAATATGTCATGTTTATATATTTGTCAGGGACTGATATGGCCTATTTAAATATTTGTCAGGGGTTAATTCCAGCATTGAAAGAACTAATGCCAGGTGCCCATCACAGAAATTGTGTTGTACACATTTGGAAGAACTTTATAAAGCAATTTAAAGAAGCAGATTTGCGTACAATGGTCTTTCAATGTTCAAGGAGTACAACTGAGGCAGAATTCAAGACAAACATGATTAGGCTGAAGGCAATAAATGAAAAGGCATGGAGTTACCTAAACAACATTGAGCCAAGTGCATGGGTGAAGGCATATTTCAGTCACTGGCCTAAGGTGGACAACATCACAAACAACAACTGTGAAATTTGGAATGCCAAGATTGTTAAGCATAGAGATAAGCCAATTTTGACCATGCTAGAGGGATTGAGGTGCTACTGTATGACAAGAATGGCGGGACATAAAAGGGTATTAGGGAGTTACAAGGATATACTACCTCCTGTGCAAAGAAAAAGGATGGAACAGTTAAAGATGGGGAGTATGTTCTGGACTGCTATTTTTAATGGTGATCCTTCCAATGAAACCTTTGAGGTTCATAAACAAAATTCCAAGGTTGGGGTCAGTTTAACTCACCAGACTTGTACATGCCAAGTGTGGCAATTGACTGGGATGCCTTGTGAGCATGCCATCGCATGTATTGCACATAAACATGAGAAACCCGAGTCTTATGTGCATCAATGGCTGACCATGGAGGCTTTGAATGCAACTGATGAGCACTATATTCAACCTGTCAATAGTGAAGAATATTGGGCTGTTAGTGAACATCCTAAGCCAGAGCCACCACCACTAAAGAGGCCTATTGGAAGGCCCAAAAAACGTAGAAGAAAGGATGCGGTTTCTGAAGAAGTGCCAAGTGGAAAGAAGCTTAAAAAGAGGTACAGCCCAACCTGCACTAAGTGTCTTCAAGCTGGTCATTATGAAAAGACATGCAAAGGACCTGCTAAACCTGGATATGTCAAAAGGAAAGCTGCAAAGAAGGTTAGAGTGGCTAAACAACCTACTCAAGATGAAGTTAGCCTAACCCCATCACAGCCACAAGTTGTCACACAGGTATTAATATCTACAATTTCTAGACTAGTTGTTGCTATCATTCTGGTATATTGAACTAATAGAGTACCTGTGTAACTTGTTAGTACATGCTGTTATCAGTCTGTATGTCTGTATTAACAGGGACTATTATGGCGTATTTTGATATTTGTCAGGGACTAATATGGCGTATTTTGATATTTGTCAGGGACTAATATGGCCTCTTTTAATTTAGTGAGGGACTAATTTGGCCTATATTTTTCTATTTCAGGAATCACAATCAGTTCCACCTGCATCAGTTCCACCTGCTATAAGACCAGCACCAATTAGGCCACCTGCTCAAATGAGACCGCAATCAACACCTCCACCTTTCAACCCACTTCCTTCTTCAGCAGTTGGTATACCAGCAATTCGACCACCTCCTATTAGGCCTTTTATACCTCCAAGAGCAGTTTCTCAGAATGAAGATGAAAGATGGATGGCAAACATGAATTTCCGATTCATGCCAACTCCTGGATACAGACCATCTAGGCCTAACTAGGGGATGATTTGTAGTTTATTTTGGAGAATATGTAACTAATGAACAAATAGTGCTTTTGTAGTTTATTTTGGTGCATGCCTACTCCCGGATACAGACCATCTAGGCCTAACTAGGGGATGATTTGTAGTTTATTTTGGAGAATATGTAACTAATGAACAAATAGTGCTTTTGTAGTTTATTTTGGTGCACTAATGAACAAATGGTGCTTTCTAATGGATGTTTCCTTTGTATGATTTCAGTTTCCAGTTCTTTCAGTTATATCATTTATTTCAGTTTGCACTTCACACACAAATACACACCAAGATAAGGTTCATTACAACAACATAAGGTTCATTACAACAATATAGCAAATCATGCCATAGTCTAACAAGCTAAGGTTCATTACAACAACATAAGGTTCATTACAACAACATAGCAAATCATGCCATCTTCGCTTCAACTTCGTACAACAAGCCAAGGTTCATTACAACAACATAAGCTTCACTAAAATAGCAACAATCACAACTCTAACTATCCATACATAATGTTTCCACCCATTAGCTCCTTGCACTTTCAATTGCATCATATTTCAGTCATTTTGATTTGCATTGCATCCATCTTCGCTTCAACTTCGTACATATGATTTTTCATCGCTTCTAGCTCCTTTTCCAATTGAATGATTTTAGTTTCTTGGAGGTCAATCTGATTATGGGTCTCAAAGAATTCATCAACCCATATGAAACATTTACAATTTGGCATGTGGTTCTGCATTGTATAAAAAACTATGATTAAAATCTCCAAAGTACTGGAAACAGAATTAACATTTACAGCTTAATTACCTTAAAATTAGGGCACCCAAAAAACTCTCTATTGGGGTTTGCTGCTGTCTTTGAAAGGGTTACATCAGCTTTTAACCCACAACAACATCTTGGGCCACTCCAATGCCTACGAGTGTTTGTTGAATCGCAAGAATAAAAGTGAGTAGTTTGAGATCCATGACTGCTCATTCTTGTAATCAACACTCAAACTACCAATGAACGAATAGAAATCAGAATATAAAATGGAATTAAAAATCACACACGAATCATGAATCAAAACGAAAAATAGTCAACAAAACCTACCTTCTTCTTCTACGGCGAACACTGGTTCTTCTTCTTCTTTCTGCGCTTTCTCTCTCTCTGTCTCTGAGAAACAGCACTAAAATGGTGGAAACTGGTTTTGAAAACCAGAAACCACTTCAGGGACTAATATGGGCGTTTTTAACATTTGTAAAGCAGGGACTTATTTGTCCCAAAATAAGCACTTAACGTGACACGTGGCACTTAACGTGCCACGTATGCGACGTTGGAACAGTTGAAGACGGCAAAATGGATGGAGGGACTAACGTGTCCCGTTTTGAAATTGTCAGGGACCAATGTGTCCCGAAAAAATTGTGAGGGACGAATTCGTCCCACAAAAAATTTGTCAAGGACCAATTTGGGCCTTTACTCTAAGGTATATTACGGGTTTTACTAGAAATCCCACAAAACCTAATTGCTGCTCATAACAGTAATGAGAAAGAAAGGAAACGGCAGAGAAAAGGAGAGAGATAACCCAGCGAGAGAGACATGGTGACTGGCGGGTCAAGCGGCAAAGGCCGTCGTTGATGGTGCTGCTCGCGGTGGCGGTGGCGGTGGTCACGATGGTGAAGGTTGAGGGAGATATGTGGTGGACGGAGTCAACCGGAGGAGAACCACCATGGGTGGTACCGTGGTGGTGCCGGCGAACGCGAACGGAGGGGACGCGAGTACGGGGTGTTCGGTGGTGGTGGTTTGTAGCGGTGATGACGGCGGCGCTTGGTGGCCGATCGTAGGAGCGGCGGAGGAACAGTGGTCACGGTGGTGAGGTGGTGGCCGTTTGGGAGGTGGTAGTCGTGTGGGTGTGGGGGCGGTAGTTGTTGTGTGGTTGTTGTTTAGGGGGTGATGGTTTTTACAGTAGGAGAAGGAGAGGATGATGAGGATGATGAAATGATCATGGGGCCTTCTCCATTTCACCCTCTGACTTTGCGATTTTTACATTCTGTATCCTTTTTCCTTTTCTCCTTTCTCTCTGTTGCTTCTAATTTTTCTTCTTCTCTAAACAAATTGTTGTATTTCTCCCCTCTTGATCCTCTCTGTATGTTTCCTCCTCACTGTGTGTGTTGTGTTTAGTTAATTAACTCCCCCCTTTTTTGTTCCAGTGGCTCTCCTCGGTTCCCCCCTGTTTACGTTCTTTTACTCTTTATATAGGCCCCTCAGATTTTTATTTCTTCCTATGGCTAGCTGTGAGCTCTTGAGAGGTCTCTCTCAATTTCCAAATTCATGCATGATACTGCATTTTCTGTTTTTTCTGATTAGGTGCTGGTCTCTGTCTTTGTAGGCTTAAAACGTGATTAAAGGGTTTGAGAGAGGACAGACCTTAGCATTGGATCCCTATGTGTGTGCAGCTGTATGTTTGATGTTGGTGATGCTAGGTGCACAGTAGTGCAGTTGCCTACCTTGTGAAAACATGTAATGAAGATGATAAAAGAAGTTCTAAACTTTACCCAAGAATACAAAATGCTTTATGATGCCCTCTTTTTTGTATTTTTTATTTATAATTTTCGTTTTCTATTTTTTTAAAATTTTTATGTGTAAAAAAATATTTAATGCTAAAACAAATTTTTTGATTAAGTTTTTTTTCTTAAAAAAATAAAATAAAAAAAGGTTCTACTAATGATGATGAAAAAGTGTACATTATTAGAAATAAACATACGCACACGACGAGACGAGAACACGTGTTCGCAATGAGAATACGCGAGCTCGTGCACCAAAATAAACGCTTGTACACAACGAGACGTGGATCCGCAAAAAGTGTGTACATGATTAAAAATAGCACGCACGCACAAATGAGAAGTAACATGCCTATACACAACTGGGAATGACACGCATACACGACAAAAACAATATTTTGGATTTTCTAGTAAACTTTAAATTGGCCGAACAAAATTAGGGTATGACAGCTTGCAAAATGACCAAAATACCCTTTGACCTAAAAACTTGCTTCTTGCCCCAAAAATGTAAAAATATGCACTATTTTTATTTCTAAAATTCCCAAAAATTAAGAAGAATATTTTTGACTTGGGCGGACAAAATTGGGGTATGACACCGAGTCGCGCCGGTTTCCACCGGTTTGCTGCATGTCCGATCCATAACCCTGACCGGCTCCGTTACCCCCCCGGTTCCCGGTTCCCGGTTCGACCGGTCGGGCCGAGCCGATTTTTAAAACATTGGTGTCGATCACAGACACCTGCTGATGTGCAGAAGCGTGACCGACCATCCTAATTCTAGTGCGGGTACTAGGAGCAGGAGGCTGGTCGGTATCTCCATCTCCTGACTGTGAGGTCTCGCCTCGCTCGAACCATCGTGAAATCACATGTGGTCATTTGATCACATTACCACTTAATATATAAGAAGAGGAAGAAAAGAGAATTAAGAAAGAAAGAAAGGAAGCGTGAAACAGAGAAGAGGAAAAGAAGAAGAGGAAAGAAGAAAGGAGAAGGAAGAAGAAGTGGAACCCAAGCCCCAAGTTCATCATCATCATCATCTCCCTCCATTTTTGTTTCCCAAGAGCTAGGTAAGCTTCTCACCCATTTTTCCCCTTTTTGTGGATTTCGAATCTTGAGGGTTTTGTGAGATGATTTTGGTGTTTGAGATGATTTTGATGGTTTACACATGATTAGAAGCGGACCCAAGGAAGATTAAATGCGGATTGAAGCTCGATTCGGAGTTGGAAGCGAATTGGTGATTCTAGGGTTCGTTTGGGGATTTTGAGATTTCGGTGATTTCGGATTCAACCGTTGCTCTCGCGTCAAGGGTGAGTTTTACTCACGTTTAGGTTTATTTCGTTTTAGAAAATGAATTTTGTGTTGATTGGTACGAAAAGATTTTGGGTCAAAAACCGTTATTTTGAAATATATCGTGTTTTGATAAAATTCGTACATGTTGAGTTTTTGATTGATTTGATTGATTGTATGATGTTGATTGGATCTGTTTTCATGGCTGTGTGGACTGTTTTTAATCGGAACAAGAATCGCAATCGAGCGGAATAGCAAATTCCGCGAAAAACCGCAAAATCTGCATTTCCCAGCAGACCATCGCGCCGCGACCCGTCTCATCGCGTCGCGACCCTTCACAAAATTTTAAAACGGAAAACTTCTGATACTTTTCGCGTCGCGATGTGACCTGTTCGCGTCGCGACGTGACCTGTTCGCGTCACGATGCTGTGCAGTTTTTCCGCAAAAGTTACTGATTTTGTTTTCGCGATAACTTTTGATCCGGGAACCCGATTGAGGTGTTCTCAGGTGCGTTTGAAAGCTTATTGAAAAGCCTAACTAAATATACAATTTAAATTGTATAATGGACTGTTTTTGAAGTTATAAATTGTTTCGAAAAGCCATGAAATAGTATACAGGAGCGAACGTGTATTATGTTTATTATATGGAACTAAATGTTCAATTAACGGTCTAATGTAAATGAACTAAATGTTCAAGTGAAAGTAGATATATAAATTATATCGAGTGTGGGTGACGACCCACGAGATTAACATACTAGGCGGGGAAGTCATGATCCTTAAACCTAGGCCCGTATACCATTAGGGAAAGTACTATTGGTAAGGGGGTTCACCGGGATTTAGCACAGGATTGCAGTCGGTGTTATGTGAAAGTTTTGTTGTACGATACACCGGGATTGAGCACTGGATTGTAGTCGGTGTCGTAGTGAGTTATAACACGGTTCACCGGGATTTAGCACTGGATTGCAGTTGGTGTCGTGTTGAAATAAAATGCATGTGGTTATACCACGAATGAAAGAGAGTCCTATAATACGCTTCACCGAGATTTAGCACAGGATTGCAGTCGGTGGCGTGTTAGGTTAAATAGGATTCATAATTGAACCGAGAGCATTGTTAGGGGTCTCGGTAGAACTCACTGAGATTGTATCTCATTGTTTATATGTTGTTGATTTACAGAGAAACAGGAAAAGAGGAGATCAAAGAGGCACAAGTAGGTTTATGCTCGGGGAGTCGCCGAAGACATAGCTTTTATGATTAACCTTATGTTTCCTTTGTTATCTTGTATCACGATGTTATGACTTTAATTGTTGTAAAAGTTATGTACTTATTTCCGCGCTTTCTTGTATGATATTTAACACTAAATATAGCTGATGTTGATGGTCAGGGAACCGTTGTGGTTTTAACAATGTTTAAAACTGTTTTGGTATTATTCAGCGAAAATTTATAGTGGTGTCAGTATATAAACAGGAAATAATATCTCTGATGTGTTACAGTTGGTACACTTGGGTAATTCTACTTGTTAGAAATACCGGGGTGTTACAGTTGGTATCAGAGCGGTTCGACCTAGTCGAACTTAGATGCTAGAGTCTTTTACTTCCTTCAGTTATGATTTTCTTAGTATGCTATTTGACATTGAGCTTGATCAACTTAATACTTTGTGCATACTTCGCAGAATCATGGCCGGAAGAGGTAGAGGAAACCCACCTCCTGTTGATCCACATTTCGAATGGATGCAAAATGTGATTGAGAATCAGTAGAAGATGATGCAGGATATGTTGTAAATGCAGCATCATCAAATGGATCTGCAGCAGCCTAATATTCAACCTTATCAAGAAGATCCTAACAGGACATACTTCCGATTCCAAAAGATGAATCCTCCGGTTTTCAAGGGTGGATTAGACCCAATGACTGCTCATTATTGGATAGATGCAATGGAGAGAATCTTCCGAACCTTGCAATGCGGTGAAGAAGAAAATGTAATTTGTGCGGAAAATGCCTTGAATGAAGATGCCCACACCTGGTGGAATAATGCACGTGAAATGATGGAAATTCAAGGAACTCCCCTCACTTGGGACAACTTCAAAGAATTATTCTTAGGACGATATTTCCCTTCGGTGAAAAGATTAAGCAAGCAGGCTGAGTTTGTGAACCTTAAACAATGTAATATGTCAGTTGGGGAGTATGCGGCGAAATTTGAAAGACTGTCGCAATTCTATGAATTGGGGAGCTATGCCCCAAACTATAGGTGGAAGATACAAATGTTCAAAGAGGGTCTCCGAGCTGATGTGGGCCAAGACCTTAGTTCTTACACTCTGGTTAATTATCCAGCCTTAGTGCAACAAGCATATGTTGCTGAGGAGGATCTGAGGAAAATGTATGCTGAGAGAAAGGATTATTGGAAGGGTAAGAAGAAAGTGGTTGAATCCTCTACTCCAAGCAGACAATTCAAGGGAAACAACTATAAAGGGAAGCAGGTGCAATCGTTCGATTCATCAAAGTTGAGAAATTGTAGGAGTTGCGGAAGGTATCACAGTGGTGATTGTCAGCAAAGATCTAATCGGTGCTATTATTGTAATGAAGAGGGCCACTATGCAAATGAGTGCCCAGCAAAGAAGAGTTTCCAAGGAACACCAAATGCTTCTAGGCAGGGGAGAGTCAACACTTTGGATGCTCAGACCATCAAACCTAGTGACAATTTCCTGAGGGGTACGGTATTCCTTTTAAATAACTTCGTCAGTATATTATATGATTCGGGTGCAACTCACTGTTTTATATCTCAATCATGTGTGGATCGGTTAGGACTAGCGTTATCTCCGCTGTCCGGGCCAATAACTATATTTACTGCTGCTAAGGGCCGTGTCCAGACCCAATCCTTGTGTCAAAATTGTCTACTTGTCATAGGAGACAGAAATTTTGTAGTGGAATTTATTTGTCTGCCTATGAGAAGTATGTTCAACATTTCCGCATTGTTCTGAATGTACTCCGAGAAAAGAAGTTGTATGCAAAACCCTCGAAGTGTGATTTCTGGATGCCTGAGGTAAAGTTTTTGGGACATGTGATTTCCCAATCGGGAGTTGCTGTAGATCCCAGTAAAGTGGAAGCTGTGTTAAACTAGGAACGACCAACGTCAGTCACAGAGATCAGAAGTTTCTTGGGTCTAGCTGGTTATTATAGAAGATTCATTCAAGGGTTCTCACAGTTAGTTCTTCCGCTTACTCGATTAACTCGTAAGGGTCAGCCGTTTACGTGAGATGATGATTGTGAAGAATGTTTTCAAGAATTGAAAACTCGGTTGACTTCTGCTCTGGTCCTGATTCTTCCGGATCCGTCTTTGGAGTTCCAAATTTACAACGATGCTTTTGGGAAGGGTTTAGGATGTGTTCTCATGCAGAATCAACGAGTGGTAGCTTATGCATCCAGGCAATTAAAGTCTCACGAGGAGAATTATCCGACTCATGATTTGGAGTTGGCGGCTATTGTGTATGCACTAAAGATTATGAGACATTACCTGTATGAGTCTCGTTTTGAAGTCTTTAGTGATCACAAAAGCTTAAAGTATCTGTTTGATCAGAAGGAACTGAATAACAAGCAAAGAAGATGAGTAGAATTTCTGAAGGATTATGACTTCGAGTTGAAGTATCATCTAGGAAAGGCCAATGTTGTAGCTGATGCGCTGAGTAGGAAATCCATTCACATGGCAGAGTTAATGAAGCATGAAATGGAATTGTTAGAGTCTTTTAGAGACTTGAATTTGAATGTAAAGCAAAGAAGGAACCGATTAGTGTTGAGCCAAATAAGGATCTCTAGTTCCTTAAGAGATTCTATTTGCTTGAACAGGAGATTGACATGAAGCTGCAATCACAAAAAGGGTTGCCAGATTTTACCGAAGATAGTGATGGAGTTATTTGCTTCAACGGTAGAATTTGTGTGCCCGATGATGAAGATATTAAAAGGCAAGTGTTAGAGGAAGCACACCGGAGTCTATATTCTGTACATCCTGGATCTACCAAGATATATAGAGATTTAAAGCTGATGTATTGGTGGCATGGAATGAAATTAGAGATTGCAGAATTTGTGTCTCGATGTTTAACTTGTCAAAGAGTTAAGGTAGAGCACCAAAAGCCTGCTGGTCTGTTGCGACCACTTGAAGTGCCAGTGTGGAAATGGGAAGACATTTCTATGGACTTTGTCATGGCATTGCCAAGGTCCCAAGCTGGTAACGACTCCATTTTGGGTGGTTGTGGATCAGTTAACTAAATCGGCTCATTTTATTCCTGTTCGTTCGACCAGTAAAGTATCCAAGTTAGCTGAGGAATATCTGAATAATATAGTAAGGTTGCATGGGGTTCCTACCAGTATTGTGTCGGATCGAGATCCAAAATTCACTTCTCGTTTTTGGAAGGCTTTGAATGAAGCCTTGGGGACTAAGGTATTTGTTAGTACCGCTTATCACCCGCAGACGGATGGACAGACAGAGAGAACTATCCAAACTTTAGAGGATATGCTTCGGGCTTCCGTGTTCGATAACGGAAGGAAATGGGAGGACCATCTTCCGTTAGTAGAGTTCTCCTACAAACACAGTTATCATTCCAGTATCGGAATGACCCCATTTGAAGCTTTGTATGGAAGGAAATGTAGAACTCCATTATGTTGGTGGGACGTCGGCGAGAACCGATTGTTAGGACCCGATTTGGTTCATGAAACTACTGAAAAGATCGGCCAAATTAGAGAAAGAATGAAAGCTGCCCAGAGTAGGCAAAAGAGCTATGCTGATAAAAGAAGAAGGTCGTTAGAGTTTGAGCCTGGCGATCATGTATTTTTAAGATTGTCACCAACGATTGGTACAGGTAGGGCATTACGGGCGAAGAAGCCCAGTCCTCGGTATATTGGACCCTTCCAAATTATCGAGCGAGTTGGGCCAGTAGCATACCGTATTGCTTTGCCTCCACCATTGTCCAATCTCCATGATGTATTCCATGTATCTCAATTGTGGAAGTACATTCCCGATCCGGGTCAGCCGTTGAATTTTGAGACGATTGACATTCGACCGGACCTGTCTTTCCAACCCCATCCTAATTACATCATGGAACGTGGCGAGAAAGCGCTTCGGACGAAGACAATTCCCATTGTCAAAGTGGTTTGGGATGGTTTTTCCATCGAGGAAGCTACATGGGAATTGAAGGACGATATGCGGACTCGATATCCGTATTTATTCTCTTAAGGTATGTTTTGATCAATTTTGAGGACAAAATTCTTTCAAGTTGGGGTGTAATGTAACATCCCCAAAATAATTAACCAGACTATTTGGATGTTACCCCCAATTCATTTATTTTAGTACTTGATTGATAAATTTATTGAGTGCTAAAAGTAATTATCGGTTGTCATAAGATCGTTAACCGGATAATATGAAACAAGGACGATTTAGAAACGAAATTGGAGATTAAGGGAAATGTGGTCATTTAACCACATTACCACTTAATATATAAGAAGAGGAAGAAAAGAGAATTAAGAAAGAAAGAAAGGAAGCGTGAAACAGAGAAGAGGCAAAGAAGAGGAAAAGAAGAAGAGGAAAGAAGAAAGGAGAAAGAAGAAGAAGTGGAACCCAAGCCCCAAGTTCATCATCATCATCATCATCTCCCTACATTTTTGTTTCCCAAGAGCTAGGTAAGTTTCTCACCCATTTTTGCCCTTTTTGTGGATTTCGAATCTTGAGGGTTTTGAGAGATGATTTTGGTGTTTGAGATGATTTTGATGGTTACACATGATTAGAAGCGGACCCAAGGAAGATTGAACGCGGATTGAAGCTCGATTCGGAGTTGGAAGCGAATTGGTGATTCTAGGGTTCGTTTGGGATTTTGAGATTTCGGTGATTTTGGATTCAATCGTTGCTCTTGCGTCGAGGGTGAGTTTTACTCACGTTTAGGTTTATTTCGTTTTAAAAAATGAATTTTGTGTTGATTGGTTCGAAAAGATTTTGGGTCAAAAACTGTTATTTTGAAATATATCGTGTTTTGATAAAATTTGTACATGTTAAGTTTTTGATTGATTTGATTGATTGTATGATGTTGATTGGATCTGTTTTCATGGCTGTGTGGACTTTTTTAATCGGAACAAGAATCGGAATCGAGCGGAATAGCGAATTCCGCAAAAAACCGCAAAATCTGCATTTCCCAGCAGACCATCGCGTCGCAACCCGTCTCATCGCGTCGTGACCCTTCACAAAATTTTGAAAGGGAAAACTTCTGATACTTTTCGCGCCGCGACGGGACCTGTTCGCGTCGCGATGCTGTGCAGTTTTTCAGCAAAAGTTACTGATTTTGTTTTCGCGATAACTTTTGATCCGAGATCCCGATTGAGGTGTTCTCAGGTGCGTTTGAAAGCTTATTGAAAGGCCTAACTAAATATACAATTTAAATTGTATAGTGGACTGTTTTTGAAGTTATAAATTGTTTCGAAAAGCCATGAAATAGTATACGGGAGCGAACGTGTATTATGTTTATTATATGGAACTAAATGTTCAATTAACGGTCTAATGTAAATGAACTAAATGTTCAAGTGAAAGTAGATATATAAATTATATCGAGTGTGGGTGACGACCCACGAGATTAACATACTAAGCGGGAAAGTCATGATCCTTAAACCTAGGCCCGTATACCATTAGGGAAAGTACTATTGGTAAGGGGGTTCACCGGGATTTAGCAAGGATTGTAGTCGGTGTTATGTGAAAGTTTTGTTGTACGATACACCGGGATTGAGCACTGAATTGCAGTCGGTGTCGTACTGAGTTATAACACGGTTCACCGGGATTTAGAGCTATCAATGGGCCGGGTTCGGGCCGGCCCGTCCCGGCCCATCGGCCAAACAGCGTATACGGGCTGGGCCGGGTCGGCCCGATATTTTGATGGGCTGCAAAATTTACGGCCCGAGCCCGCTCACCACCAGCCCATGGGCCAACGGGCCAACCCAACGGGCCACAAATCATTGACTTTTTAGAATTTTGACAAAAATAGTTTTAATGTCTCGTTAAAATATGGAGCAGATACAAGTTATGACTTCCACGGTGTAGTTTACAATTTCGCAGTACTTTAGTGTTTGCTAACTTTAATTAACCTTTTTCCTTTATTTCATTGGACATGACGGGTACAATACAAACAGAGAAATATTAGAGATTTACACAAAATTGCTTCATTTTCTTAAACAAATTGCTCTATTTTCTTTACTTTTTTATTAGAGATTTACACAAACGGATGAATATTAGAGATTTACACAAAATTTATTTACTTTTTTATTTATTTTTTACTTAAAAAAATTGCTCCATTTTTTATTGGACCATATTTTAAAATTTTCAAACTAAAAAAAAAAAGTAACGGGCCGGCCCGAAGCCCATCGGACCGACCCGGCCCGGCCCAATACTATCATCGGGCCCATCGGGCAGGGCCAAAAAAGATACCGTTGATTTTGGGCTACTAATTTTAGAGCCCAGGCCCAACCAAAAAATCGGGACATTGGGCCGGCCCAATGGGCTGGGCCCAAATTGACAGCTCTACCGGGATTTAGCACTAGATTGCAATCGGTGTCGTGTTGATATAAAATGCACGTGGTTATAAACTAAACCACGAATGAAAGAGAGTCCTATAATACGGTTCACCGAGATTTAGCACAGGATTGCAGTCAGTGGCGTGTTAAGTTAAATAGGATTCATAATTGAACCGAGAACATTGTTAGGGGTCTCGGTAGAACTCACTGAGATTGTATCTCACTGTTTATATGTTGTTGATTTACAGAGAAACAGGGAAAGATGAGATCAAAGAGGCATGAGAAGGTTTATGCTCGGGGAGTCGCCGAAGACATAACTTTTATGATTAACCTTATGTTTCCTATGTTATCTTGTATCACGACGTTATGACTTTAACTGTTGTAAAAGTTATGTACTTATTTCTGCGCTTTCTTGTATGATATTGAACACTAAATGTAGCTGATGTTGATGGTCAGTGAACCGTTGTGGTTTTAACAATGTTTAAAACTGTTTTGGTATTATTCAGTGAAAATTTATAGTGGTGTTCAGTATCTAAACAGAAAATAATATCTCTGATGTGTTACAGTTGGTACACTTGGGTAATTCTACTTGTTAGAAATACCGGGGTGTTACAATTACAGATCACTTGTTATTCACTACTCAAACAGGATTTACAAGATTTACAAAAACAAAGTGGATCCTTTTCCCTTGACTTGTGTACCAACACGTCCCTGCTAAGTCATAGAACCATTTGTAGTAATTTTAGCAAACATTAGCATTACACTTTTTATGCAGATGTACGTATAATCGTGTGACATATATTTTCTTTTTTGGTAAGCTTGCGAGGCAATTATGCAGATTTATCAGTTGAAAAAGTGCTTCTGATTTGGTAATTATTGGCCTAGTTGAAGCGGTGAGTGTTGTGTTGTACTAACAACTACTGAACCGGCTAAACCAGTTTATGTTCTTTATTTTTAAAAACAATTAAACTAAAACTAGTTAAACCAGTTTACGTTTTTTCCATTTTTAAAAACGAGTGCTTCTAGGGTGAGGGGGCAAATCAAATCCCTCACCAGTGAACCATTAGTGCTTCTAGAATGTAGTATAAAAATTCATCAACGGTTGAGATTTAATACTTATTGATTCAATCTTAACCACTCATAGCATTTTACATAATATCCTACGGTCAATTTAGTGGTTCACCCGTGAGGAATTTGATTTGCTCCTTCACCCTAGAAGCACCATTTAAAAACAGTTAAACTAATTTTTTCTGTAATTGGTAATGGTTTTCTCCTAAAAAGCAGTTTTTTTGCAACTGGTAATGGTTTTCTTCTAAAAAATTAGTTTCCTGCAACTCTGTCAAAATTAGATCAAGCAAAAAACCGATTTAGATAAGCAAAACCGGTTTGTAACCAGATCGGGCGAAGGAAACCGGATTAAAGTTAAATACTGGTTTGAAAACAATTTAGAACCGAACCTAATCTGGTTTGAGGGGAAAACCGGTTTTTCATGGAAACGGTTTTGAAAACTAACCGAACTACATATGTGGCCCAATTTGGTGCAGTTTATGCACCATACATACCCCTACTTTAAGGTGGGAAAAGACACGTACATTTATCTATTTTCCGTCTTTGTCTCTCATCTTATGTTATTTTTGCTCTCATGTTTTTCCCTAAAAAAAATTAAACTTCCCAAAAAATCCATTACTAAAGGCACTCGATATTTATACCAATACATACTATCTCTATATGACACTATATTTTTTTGATAAACCCGGGTATCTACCGGACGGACAGCAGTGACTAATCTCTCGCTCATTGTAGGTGCCTTGAGGGGCAGGACAGCTGGCCCAGGGTTTTAACGTTGCTCCGTACCCAATGCGGGGATCGAACCCCCGACCCTTGGTTAAGGGAGGTTCAACCCCAACCGCTGAACCTCACGCTCTGGGTTCTCTATACGACACTATATGGTAGGCCCTTTATTGAACCCTGATAAGTTTTTTTATTTGTTTATGTTTTGTATATTTTAAAAATAAAATACCTATTAGTGGATTCGGGGGTGAGGATTTGATATCTGTTCCATAATTCCATTGATCATATTATATTGTTTTTTTTGGCAGATCATATTATATTAGATCCCCTTTCAAAAATAAATTATATAATATAGTTCTGCTTATATATGTCCTTTTTTTGAAGTGCTTATATATGTCCTTAATACGAATTAAATGTAGCTTTGTCCTAGTGATAGCCGTGCATCAATCCATAACAATATATTTCAACCCTTAAAATATCATACCCTACATGTACGGAGCTATCATGTTTAGCCATTTTGGTTACGAATTCACTACTTAATTACTAATTACTAATCAAAACAAAGGAAGGGTGACGACAAATTGAAGTCTTTTTATTTGTTTATGTTTTGTATATTTTAAAAATAAAATACCTATTAGTGGATTCGGGGGTGAGGATTTGATATCTGTTCCATAATTCCATTGATCATATTATATTGTTTTTTTAGGCAGATCATATTATATTAGATCCCCTTTCAAAAATAAATTATATAATATAGTTCTGCTTAAATATGTCCTTTTTTTAAAGTGCTTATATATGTCCTTAATACGAATTAAATGTAGCTTTCTCCTAGTGATAGGCGTGCATCAATCCATAACGATATATTTCAACCCTTAAAATATCATACCCTACATGTACGAATTCACTACTTAATTACTAATCAAAACAAAGGAAGGGTGACGACAAATTGAAGTCTTTTTTCATGAAAAAATGGATGGATTAAACAAGGCCACCCAACAAACATGACGTGGCATAAGTGGTAGATAATTGGATCCCTTAACCATTTGGTCGTAGGTTCGATCCCTGGCCGGTGCGTATAGAAAATATTTATTGAGAGAGGTCAACCCCTTAAATAGATCTTCAATACCTCGAAGGAAGTCGCCGTGGAGGATACTTTGGTTTACCAACAAAAAAACAAGGCGACCCAAGCCCAAAAGCAGGAACAAATCCAAATAACAAACATGGTGATAGATCGATCATGATGGTTGTCAGGTTCTCAGTTGTTCAAAAAAAACACTATCATGATCTCCTCTAAATGAGAGTGGTTTATGGTACTATGTCAAATCTTTAGTATTTTTTACTAAACCAAATTAAGCCGTTGGATGCCTCTTATTTTAATGAAATATGATGTAAGGGCTGTCACTTAAAGAGGGTAGTTTTGTCATTTTACACATCATGTAGCCTTCCATTCCCACGCATTCCATCACCTTCTTCGCGCGGAGCATCTGGTTCACAACAGCAACGACCTTCTCTCTCACCGTCACCGACGCCGCACCACGGCGTCCATCCGGCAACTGAATCAAGAGGCTGAAGAAAGAGTCATTGAGGTTGAAGTTTCCGTGGCCTGCTTTATTCAAGTGGAAGAGACTTACGTTGCCCGTTTCTTTTATGGACGACGTTGTTTTTAAGGTTGTTTCTACGTTTGAGGCTGTCGTCCTTGTTCTCACCGCCTGCTTCTTTTATCTCTGCTGTGGTTGTAGCTTTTGAAGCTTTATACAGCTTAATTTCACTTCTCTTTCTTCTTTCATGTAACTAATTAATTAATAGAGTTTTGTAATTAATTACTGGTTCTTTTCTTTCCTCGCGTAAAAACCGTTCTTCTTTCAAAGGTCAAGTAAAATTTGTCCGGATTCATTCTTCTGGTTATTTCAATTCCATGAAACAATCTTTCTCTTGATCTTCTAATATATCTAAGCAATTCTGGAGGCGACAAAGTAAGTCATTACTAAAGAATTTTTCACTATCTGTGTTTTAGTGGAACAAGTATAATTGATACTGTATATCATAGTAGCAAGGTTGAAAATGTTCTAATCAGCTAATTAGTTTAGATGGATACATACCTTGTATAATTTTTGTCTGTTAATGTGTTGGTCTCACTTTTAACCATTTTAATACTAATCTGTGGTTAGTGTCTACTAACCGGTGTTAAGCAACTCTGTGGTTAGTGGCCACCAACCATTGGGGTACTAGTTTGTGGTTATTGCCTTCATCATACCCATGCATTGTTCTACCTATTGTTTCTCTGTCTGATTGAATGCATGTCATCCATAATTATGCCAAGAATTCAGTCACACACCCACTTTTTGCTGTCCTCAATGTGTTTGTGAGGTTATTCATAGAGTGCACATTTTCTTCTACTTCTACTTTCTTTGTTTTGGTTCTATTTGCATAAGATTGAGCACATTTTCTTCTACTTTTACTTTCTTTGTTTTGGTTCTATTTGCATAAGATTGAACCCAAGAAATTTGTGGTTATGAATAAGAAAAACGTCGAGAATTTCAAAACGGAAAGTGAATTGAGTTTCTAATTGAAAAAGAAATGCAAACCACGGAATGACGTAAGACTGGTTAGTGGTCATTAACCACGGAATGACGTAAGACTTGTTAGTGGCCATTTACGATTGCGCACAACTACGATTTATGATTTCCATCTCCATATTGCAGATTCACGCAACCTCCACGAGTAAGTCGGTTTTCTGCAGATTTGAATATGCTTAGTGTTGATGAACCTGGTGAACCAATCAGCTTTTCACGTTTACTTGCTCGTAAGTTGCTTGTTGCTTTATAATTTTTCTTTATGACGGTGTCGGTCACAGTTTTAGTAATGCGTTGTTTTAACCATTGTGGGACTAATCTGTGGTTAGTGGCCACTAACCAGTGTTGTACATATCCGTGGTTAGTGGACACTAACCACTATTGTACTATTCTGTGGTTAGTGGCCACTAACCATTGTGGTACGAATTTGTGGTTATTGCCACTTAATACATTGTATTTCTTTATTGCAGTTCAGGATTTCCATGGCCAGAATGTAAATCTCACTGATATGGTTGTTTCAGGTTTTTAACTTATAATTGTCATATTCTTTGATTTTAAGTTTTTAAAATTTGTGTAAACATATATGTGTACTATTATGGTTATTCCTATGCTTAGCTGATTCATTTTTTCATTTCCTTTATAATGTTTGCATAGATTCAAGTACCAATGTCGGATGTCATGATGACGAACTCGATGTTGTTGTGGTTGCAGGTTGCATGCTGATTTGTTATTATATAATAAATATATTTTTTATGATGTTGTTTGTTGGGATTATTTTTACTTGGTTTTGATAGGGGTTACTCATCATCCTTTAGATGTTAATTCTTGGAAAGATCTTGTTTTTCACACAGAGCCGGATGCATATGCTTTTACAGGTCCTATGCCAAATCTTTGGGTTGCACCATTAAGAAGGCAAATGTGTATCACGATAGCAAGAATAAAAAGACTGATATACCTAACTATTTGAATATGATGTGTCACAAACAAGGTTTTAAAATTCACAAAGATGTTTCGAATAAAAGGAAAGATACGCAGACAGGTTGTTTTGCGTCAATGAAGCTCAAGATGGATCCTCACAAAGGTGGGTATATTATTACCAAGTGGTACGATGATCACAATCACCCTTTGATCGATGTTGACAAGAGGCACTTCTTGCCACTTAATAGAACAATAACGGAACAGCAAAAAGTTGTTATATCAAATTATTTGGCATCTGGGATATCAGCGAGGGCTACATACGATTCTATGGCCCGGGCTGCTGGTGGTGTTGAAAAACTTGGTTTTCTACGCAATGATTTGAAGAATTACTTGTCTGCTATCAAGGCAAAGGCATTGCAATCTGGAGAGCTTACTGTGTTGCAAGCTTGGTTTAGGCAGCAGGCATTGGTAAGGCCTGGTTTTTACTACGATATTCAAGTCGATGAAGAGGAGGCAATTTCTTCAATTTTCTGGGCTAATTCTGTCATGCAGGCCGATTACGCACTTTTTGGTGATTTTGTCAGCTTTGACACAACATACCGAACTAACAAGGAATACAGGCCACTTGGTATGTCCTTTGCTTAAATTGTTTTCACATTTTCTGATCGTATATGCTTCAATCTAATAAGTATTAACCACTATTGTACTATCCTGTGGTTAGTGGCTACTAACCACTGTAAAGCAGTTTTGTGGTTAGTGGACACTAACCATTGTGGTACTAATATGTGGTTATTGATAAAGAATCTCATTCTTTCTGATCACAAAGCATATTCTGAATAGCAATTTGATCGTAAAGAATGTTTAATGTACGTCCGTGTGGTTATCATAAGGAATGTTTTGGTACTAATTGTTCCTTCTATGTATCTTTAGGTATTTTTGTTGGCTTTAATCACCATAAAGGTACTTGTGTGTTTGGTGGCGCATTGCTTTATGATGAAACCACTCCAACATTCAAGTGGTTGTTCGAGACTTTTATTAAATGCATGAATGGCAAGAAACCGGAGACCTTTATGACAGATCAAGCACCTGCAATTGCTGCCGGTGCTCGTGAGGTTTTCCCCGATGTTTTTCATGCTTTATGTTCTTGGCACATCAAGCAAAATGCCACTAAGAGACTTGGGGCTAGGGCCACTGCTAAGTTTTTCGATGAATTCAAGCCTCTTGTAAAGCATGTTGATAAGGAGGAACAATTTGAATACTCTTGGAACCATATGATTGAAGAATGCTTTGATAATCGACACCATTCTGACATGACTTGGATAAACTTCATTTACACCAGCAGAAGGCAATGGTCTTTTGCTTGGGTGAAAAGTACATTCACAGCTGGGAAGAAGACCACGCAACTTAGCGAACAATTCAATGCTTTTGCTCGACACTATTTGAAAACTGAACACTCTATCTCTCAGTTGTTGTCTAGGTTCCAATATCTCCTCGATGATTTGCGTCATAATGAATTGATGTCTGATTTTAGTATGCAGAACACTGTTGTGCAGAATAGGCATCCCAACAGTGGTTTGATGTGCCATGCAGCAGAGTTGTTCACTCCTTTCATTTTTGAGTTAATTCAGAAGGAGTTTGAGGCGTGCAAAGCTTACACGATATTGGTAATTACCCATTTTTTTGTTAATAATTCTTGTTAATTGGGGCAATAACCACAAATTAGTACCACAGTGGTTAGTGGCCACTAACCACAGATATGCACAACACTGGTTAGTAGCCACTAACCACAGATTAGTACAATTGTGGTTAATACTTTCTAGATGCCACGGATTTCCATAACTATTACTTGTCACTAACAATATAGCTTCTCAATAACTATTATTTGTCCTAATACTATATTTCGTGTTGTAGATTGTTCATGAATTGAAACGGGAGACGACCGATGTTATACATGTTGAAAGATGGGATAATCAATTTACTGAGAACGAAGTTTTGGTAGAAACCGAAATTGTGAAGTTAGATTTGGTCAAGAGTTCTGTTACTTGCAGCTGTCGATTTTTTGAGAACTGGGGGTTAATTTGCCGGCACACACTGAGAGTTTTGGATGCTATGCTGTGTGGCGTAATCCTTTTTTTCATTGCACCCCTCCCATGTATGTGAAAAAAAGATGGTGCAGAGATTATAAGAAGTCTATTGGTGTTATTTCTGAGGAACTACATCTTGAAACCAAGCCTCTTTCGAATTTTGGTGAGAGATACCAGCGTCTTTCTGATATAGTTTTTGGAGCTGGTTCAAGCATATGCTATAACGAGGCTGCCTTTAACGTACTTCTCTGTCATGTTCTTGATGGAGTTAAAGAGGCTGAACAATTGCTACATTCGACGCCTGATACCACTGAACCTTCCCGTGCTGAGTGTTCAACCTTGCTAGGTATTTGCTATTTTATTTTCATTGCTTTTTATCTTACATTTGTTTTTTGTTCATGATTTTGAAATTCTTATATATGTTGTCGTTCTTGAACGTTACAGTTGAAGAAGATGAAGTAGATTTTCCAGCTAAAAAGATTAAGCAACATCAAAATCCATGCAAGAGCAAGATCAGGTTGATGTCCCAATCAGAGAAAAGACATTTGATTTGGAAACAGCAACGTAAGCGGGCAATTGAACTTCAGAAGCACGCGGATTTAGAACTTGTATAAAAATTTAGGAGGAAACAATTTTTTTGGGGTGGTGTTATTTTGTTTTTACGGTTTTCATTCATTTATACTCAACACTATAATTTCAATTATACAACAGTGAATTACCTTTCCCAAACATTATTCTCACTTAGTACATTTAGCTAGTAGCTCAATAATTCTACATAAAACTCCTACTAGAAAACTTCCAAAAATCATAAATCCGAACATTGGTTAGTGACCACTAACCACACATATGCACAACACTGGTTAGTGGCCACTAATCACAGCACAGTACAATTGTGGTTAATACTTGTTAGATTCGAACATTTACGAGAAAGTAAAGGAATGAGAATGAAAAATAAATAAAAAAATTATGATCAAGAGCAAATTCAGATTAAAAGTATAAAAGAAGAAACTGAATATCAATGGTTGATTTTGATCTGAAAGTACCATATGAATTCGAACAAAAGAGGAAAAAAAGAAATAATGGTTTGCCATCTAACCAATGTTATTCACATTTGTGGTGAGTGGTCTCTAACCAAAGTTATGCATACATTTGGTTAGTAGTATCCGTGGGAGAAGAGCCTAATGAAAAAGATATTACTAGAACTAAAAAAGAAAATTACATATACAAAAAACAGTTTTAGTCTTGCTACATTTTTTCTCTCTTTCCTATAGCCTTTTTTTGCCCACCACATGTCTTGATCTCCGCTTGCAATTGGTCACAAAACTTGTTAGCTGCAACTTGTATAGATTCCTTCAACTAGTTGCTCTTGTGGTTCATGATTGAGCAACATATATCAATCCGGAATTTATTAGTTGCAATCTTTTTCTGATTCTTGCTCAATCTATCCCAATTGCGGAATAATTCAATGTCATTCTCATTTCCCTGCCATTCTTTCAAGAATATTATTGTGAACATGCCACAACTAGTTCCATCTGGTTGTTGTGGCATTGTTGGATCATGCCATTCAAATTGTTCCCATTTATATGAAGAGGGAATGTTCAAGACATTATATCTCTCTTGAATAAAGCTACAGGCTTCACTCATTAGTATGTCCCCAAGAACTTGAAATTCAGAAAAAGTTCCACTTTTGTTCACCCTTGCGAACCCCTAAGGCTTGTTAAATACTCAAATCTTCTCATCTTCAAGTTGAGGACGTAAGTGACAAAGTGTGAGCGAGCAACAGTAGGTATCAGAATCTGTGATAAAGGTCATGTTAGAAAATTTACAAATCGAGTATCTTATATATTAAAAAAAAATTACAATTAACACCGCATATCACAAATGGCAACTACACAAACTAACTCTCGCAGTTCAAGTCAGTGAATTGTTTTAAAAATTAACGTGTTCATGATATACTTGCTTGCACAAATGTAATCCGAAGCCAGTTTTTTGGTTTGAAACTACTGAGAGTTGAAACAGTAGCAGTAGAAGTGTAGAACTACTCTGGTTCATGATTTTCAATATCACCACTTTTTTAGAATCAGTGAATAAGATGCCTCAGTTGAGAATTAAAATCACAAGCACTACAAGTAGAAGTATAGCAAGAATGCAAATGCAGGAATGATAGATTGATTATGAGCATTTTCCTCCAAAAAATGAGAAGTTCATGGAGCTTCTGGTTTCCTTGTATTAGTAGAGGAAGTCCCCTTACTTTAGCAACCAAACAACACGAGCAACCAAACACAAAAGCAACAACCAATAAAAGTTCCCGTATTGAGAAAATCGTGAAAAAATTAGTTTCAAGTGTCACCATTTTCTTGAGAAATTTTGCTTACCAACTGTTGAAGAGGCACAAATTGAAGATTTCTCGGTAAGAGCCTTTCTTGTCCATTTGGCAAATGGTTAAAGATTCGGACACAATTCTGCATTTAAAATATACCAAATGTCTACAAAGTAATGGTTTGTTTAAAGGTCAAACTTATAAGCCAAACTATGCATATAAATTAGAGTTTACATGATATGGTCCCTATCCCATATAAAAGTAATCATAAAACTGAATGTGCCTAATGAGAAAAAGATGTAGAATGCCACGATCAATAAATATCATAGAAGATTGCAGTTGGACACTTGGACAGTAGATAAAAAAGTAGTTAGAGTCCTAGTCTATGAATCTAAGGAATACAAAAAAAGTGTTCGGAAGAAGTTAATTTTTTGTCACTATCATCTATTTGTGGAACGAGTGAATAAAAGAGAACAATTCTGATAGAAAGAAGCATAAGGTAAAAGAACATTGAACCAGCTTAGGCCGTCATCCAGCTTTTACATTACGAGCAAGTTTATACTGCAAATTACTTTAGGGTTGTCAAGAACTCAAGATATGAACTTGCACTTAGCCGTCATCTATTACAAAATTATAGAAACAAATATCATCTTGTAGTCGGACTTTGGGTAACTAGACTCATAATTGTTGTTACATAATAAAATGATAGTCTACCTGAAGTTAACATTTTGAATAGCAATTGGAATTAAGGATCAACAAGACTACAACTTTACCATCCCAATCACTCAAAGATGCCCATTATCATTATAAACAGAATAGAACCAAGCATGATACTCGCTACAGTATACAAACAATTATAAACAGAATAGAACCAAGCATGAAACTCGCTATTGTTCAGTCTCCACAAACAAGCTCAATCTATGAGAGTATAACTGGCAAGCTCACTATATCAGTCCAAGTCACTCAACCGTAGCAGATTAGCAGCTACTAAAGTGAAAATCTATGAATTAAAGGGATACCTAGCTTTAGCATTCAATACAAATTATGTTTTTATAAGTCATCTGTTTGAGGAATGAGTAAGGAAAAGAAACCAATTGAAGCATTCAATGCAAATGGCTCATGAGTGGTTTTCCCCCAAAATCAATAGAAATATTAATAAGGATTAGTGGAGCAAGTTGAGTGCAAAGACTGAGCTAAGCAATAATATATCACAGGATCCCTATTTAGACTGAATCACATCGGTTATAAATCAATGAATCATTGCGAATTACAATAATTATAAATACAAAACCCTAACCTTATTTGAGTGCTTTGTGAACAGCAACTGAATCCGATGAATCAGGCCTCTCTGCCACTCCCTTGGCTCCCTGCTGCTGCTGCCGGATGATCATATTCCTCTCATACTCGCGCCATTTGTTGATTTCAAAGATGCATGCCACTGAAACCGTTGGTTAACACGACATCGCGAGGGAGGTGAACGAGAGGGAGGTGAACGGCGAGAGGAGAGTGGCTTGCGGAGAAGTAGTTGGAGCTTGCGTTTGTGTGAGTTTGGGTTTTTTGAATTTGCAAGTGACATAATTAATGATAATAATTAATGAGAATATCCGTTGAGAGCGGGGAAATGACTAATCTACCCCTTTAGTATTTGTTACTAAACAATTGTTTTAGTACCGTAAATCAGTGCCCCTCTAAATAGATCTAGAAAAGTGGTAAAATCAACTTGATTCTCATAAATCTTCAAGAACACATAAACAAGAAAATGAAAGAAAGAGATGAAGAACTCAACAAACACAACACAAATGAAACAACACTTACATGAATGAGAACAAATACAAAATATGGAAAAGATAGAAATGGAAGTGGAGAAGGAAGTTTGCCACCTCTTCATTGAGAAGATGATAAGAACTACACTATCCTTGAGATCTCTTAGCATCAATGTTGTGTGCTCAATGTTCTTATCTCAAGAAACTTTGGAGAATCCATGATGAACCTTCACCTACACACTAGCAATGGGAATTTGGTCTCACCCTCACTTGGTCTCATGGCACTCACATTTTTGCTCAAGTGCGTCAAAGTGAATTTTCATTCATCAAAATTCTAAGGAATTACAAGGAGTGGAAAAGTATTTATAGTTTGGGTTATTGGATCCTAGACCCAACATACAATCCACTAAAAGGAACAGAAAACAATGCTCATGGCCACATCAAAGCTACTAAAGGTCTTAGCCTCTTTTAATGTCAACAAGGCTCAAATCAAAAGCACATTACAACTTGAAATGAATTCCTAAGTTTATTGAAAACAATTACAAAGAAATAGGAAACACTAGAGTTTGCATATTCTAGAAATTCCCTAAAGTATATTTGGTCACCTTTAGTGAGTCATTGTCAATTATCAAGGTGGACACACTAAATTATATTCTCTTTTCATGTTGAATCTCTTTTTGGTCTCTGAGTCTTTATCTTTTTGATCTTCATCCAAGCTCCATTATTAGGCTAGACATGCATGTGGGCTCACATCATACTCCCCCTCTTGAATTTCACTTGTCCTCAAGTGAACTTCCCTCTCTTGGAAACCTACATCAAAGATGGACAAAATCACTTAATTTGAAAACAAAAAACAACTAAACTATAGCCTAATTATAGGAAAGTGGGTGACCCAAATAATAGCCTAATCATGCAAAATCCAAGCACCAACTTTAGCACAACCCAAAGCATGGTAAACTTCAAAGTAAAAGAAAAATACCTAGGGGAAGGAATTGAGAAAAGAGGCAGAATATTATACCATAGCAACTTTAGAACATTAAACAACTTATTCATTACCTTGGCCCTTACCATTTAGTTGCTCACCTTTGGAAGTGCCATCAAGATCCTTGCCTTGATGGTCAACAGGTTCGGTCGGGCGGTTGAAACAAAGTTAGAGGTCGGAGAAGAAGATGGGATTAGTGGACAAGGGGGAGGGCGAGTGGGGAGGAGGCGAGTGAACTTGTAGGGTCGAGGAAGGGAGGGTGATTGAGACAGAAGCTGAGGGATTGAAACGAGAGGGTAGCATCCCGGTGGGAGAAGGCTGGCGACGAGGGGCAGAGGTTGCTTGCTAGCAGCGCATGACCTAGAAGCTCTAGAGACAAAGGCTCCAGGTGGCAGCACCGAACCCTAGTAGAGGTGGCTAGGGAACAACAATCCTGGCTTATCTTCTCAGGTGTTTGTTGTTTGAGTGGTTTGGTTTCAATTGAAAATGCTTGATGGCGATGATAAAAATATAGTAAACTTGGTATTTCAACTATCACACTCTCTCTTTAATTTAGAAAGTAATTGAGGGACCAAATTGATGGATATAGAGTATTTTAAGGACTATTTATTATATTTTTATAGTTTAAGGACCAAATAAAAAAAGTGTGATAGTTTAGAAACTAAATGGAGGGTTTACTAAAAACAATACGAGTGTATTTAGCAGCCACCTTTTTTACTTAGGGGCATATTGGGCCGAATGTTGACTAAAGCAAGCTCATATTTGGGCTTGATATCACGACACGAAGTTCCAAGGATTCGGGAGAATATTGACCAAAAAAAATGGATTCGGGAGAATTTTAGCTAGCCACGTAGCTAAGCGAAACCGCCTTAATAAAGGAAATCCTATTTATTTACTTCCCCTCGTCACGAGAATAGGATTTCCTTTATACTTATCTTCAGAGAATCGATCCACCGCAAAAAAGAAAAAAGGTAAAAAATGTTGAGAATCGCAGCGTGTGCAAAGAAACTCGTGGGAACGGCGTCGTTGGAGGCGCCAATACCTGCCGTTAGGGTTCTTCCTCGATTCTACCACGAGAGGGTGGTTGACCACTACGACAATCCCCGGAATGTTGGATCCTTCGATAAGAACGACCCGACGGTGGGTACGGGTCTTGTCGGAGCACCCGCGTGTGGCGACGTTATGAAACTTCAAATTAAGGTTGATGAAAACACTGGAAAAATTATCGATGCTCGCTTTAAGACCTTCGGTTGTGGATCTGCCATCGCTTCTTCATCTGTTGGTATGTTGTTTTTTAATCTGTGAAACAGAGGAATTGGTTTTGTACGGTAATAAGTAGCATCTAGGGTTTGTAACTTTTTGCGGTGTTTCAATTTTCAATTCCTTTTTTTCAAACGGTTTCCTCTTCTTAGAATTTCATGATTGCGATTATTGTATTGTCTTGGCTCTCTGTTCTGTCTGTTTTAGGGTTTTACACATGCACAGGAAAAATACCTTCTTGAATTTCATTGATTTCTTCACCAACTGAAGGAATTCCCGTTATGTGAATGCCTTCCCTCGTTATATATGTTTCTAATTTATATTTTCTTGCTTTTCAGCTACTGAATGGGTAAAGGGAAGGCAAATGGAGGAGGTTTTAACCATTAAAAACACGTAAGTACCTCTCTTAGAATTCTTGAAACATTTGTTGCAAGGGTGTTATTTTTCTGGCTACGGTTTGTGTATTATGTGATTTATTTGCCTATCATCTTATTTTCTTCGGACCTGTAGTTATGTGTGCCTTTGAGAATATAGGTCTTCACAAAAGTAACAAAATTATATGTTACTTAGCACGGAAATAGATATTTCTGTATTATATAGCAAATTTTATTTTATCCCTTTCCCTGTCAGAAGTGGCTTTAAACCCTAAGCCCCTATTCTATAATACTTAACCTAAATATTAGTGCCTGAAATTGAAGAATGATAAATAAATGAAAGAGAAAACTTAGGTGCAGTTTCATAGGGCATTGTTGGTGCTACTTTCCAATTATAACACTATACGTGAACAGTATACCCGTGCCGTGCATACGCACGGATGTTGTCGTGTTATTTTTATTAATAGGCTTAGACATAATTTAATTAGTCCGAACATTACCCCGTGAAAATCAAGACTAATTTAAAGTAGATAAACAAAAAGTTTCAAATTGTAATTGAGTTAGTCCGAACATTACCCCGTGAATATTTACCAGCATTATGTAATATTTCCCGTAGAGATTAGAAAACAAAATTGTATTAAAGTTTCAAATTTTCCAAATTGTAATATTTTTCGTAGAGACTAAATAAAACTTATTGATAGAGAAAAATGGAATATTAAAAATGAAGGAGACACGTAGCTGAAATTAAAGTAGATATATTGTTAAAAATAGAAAAATAAGATAGAGTTAGAGGAAGAAAGAGGAAGAGAGAGTGAAAAAATGTGAGAAAGATTGAAAAAGTTTAAAAAATATATGTGAGGGAGTGATAAGTAATAATTCTTGTAGAGATTAAAAACAAAATTGTAGTAAAGTCTCAAATTTTACAAATTGTAATATTTCCCGTACGTAGAGACTAAATAAAACTTATCAATAGAGAAAAAAACAGAATATTAAAAAAATGAAGGAGACTTGTAGATGAAATGAAAGTAGATATATTGTGAAAAATAGAAAAACGAGATAGAGTTAGAGGGAGGAAGAAAGAGGAGGAGAGAGTGAAAAAATGTGTGAGAAAGAGTAAAAAATGTTTGAAAAAGTATATGAGAGAGTGAAAAAGTTTGAAAAAAGTGTGTGAAAAAATGAAAAAGTTTGAAAATGTATATAACAGAGAGTGAAAAAGTTTGAAAAAGTGAAATTACATAAATATCCTAAAATTGTTTAGGTGGGAAGAGGGTAAAATTGATATTTTGGTAGTAGGTTAATGGTATAGATAGATAGTAGATAAATGGTCGGGAGCAGATTATCTCCCGTGCCATATTGACTGGAGAAAATAAATTGGAGCAATCTTGTCCCTCCATTTCATTTAACATGAGATCAACGGTCAGAAACTAAACACACAAATCACTGTCGTTTTGGTTCATCCCTCTCCTCTCTTTCGTTTCAATTCTTTCATCCAACACAGAGTTCTAATTCCTCTTCCCTCATCTCCTCTTTCATTCCAGTTCCTGCTGAACTTTCCTGTTCGCTGCCCAACACACCTCACTGCGTCGCCATGCCTATGGAAAACCTCTTCGTTTCTCCATTCTCGCACGGTGCCGCCACGCCGATGAGGAATCCTCTTCGTTTCTGTTTCATTATTTCTTTATGTTGTTCCCTTTCGTTGTTGCTCATCATTATTCTCTCATTGTGTTAATTTATTTGTTCTGCTATCTTTGTTTTTTTGGTCTATGTGATTGTTTATGTATTGCTTCCTTTTATTTTATTCTCATGATGATTTACTGGTTAGTTGTTTGTCATTTTTGTGATTCACTACATTTTGTTCAATAGAGATGGTGCAACAATTACAATAGCATTGATAGTCTTTTGTGGGTGTTCTGTCAAAAACAAATGTCTTGTGTGAGTGATGAATGAGAGGATGAAGAAATTTGTAAAAGGGGAGAGCAGACAAAAAGAAATTGTGTATGTTTTAATCGTGACCGTTGATTCTCATTAAATTAAATGGAGGGATAAGATTGCTTCAATTTATTTTCTCCAGTCAATATGGCACGGGAGAGAATCTGCTCCCTAAACGGTCCACATGTTGTGATTGAAAACAATACCAACAACACCTATAAAATTGCACTTGAGTTTTCTCCATAAATGAATGCCGTAGATATGTCTTTGGCTATTCGCAAGTGTTAGTTATTGAAAGAATATATACAGGTTAAATACAAAATTAACATTTTTCGATGGTTTCATTTCATGGTTAGTGTTGGAAGATGTATGGTTGTTCGTGTTCTTTTCATACACGTCTTCTTCTCATCTTCTTTTATTTTAGACTACGATGGGGTGATGAATTTGATGGCTGTTTTTTGCATCTCTCGTTTTGTTCTGGACCTTGTTTCTGAACCATGCTCTATCTCTAGAAGTTTAATCATACTATTTGATTATAGCTTGTTTTTTACAAGACTATTTGATTCTGCCTCCATGGTTAATATAGTTTTGATCAGTCTGTTATTAATTTTTGAGGTGACACGTTTATTAATGTCCTGCAGTGAGATTGCAAAGCATCTTTCACTCCCACCGGTGAAGCTTCACTGCAGCATGCTTGCTGAGGATGCTATTAAAGCAGCTGTTAAAGATTATGAAGCTAAGCAAGCCGCAACATCTGATAGCGGAAAAGCAACAACTGGAGAGAAATCTGCCACTGCATGATTTCTTCCATTTCTGGCAGTGATGATGTAAAAAACCATTAGTATGGTCCTCCTATGGTGCTAATGAGTCAATTGCACATCAATGGAACATCTTGAGGTCTAGGTTGGACCTACTCAGCCAGATTGTATTCCCATAATGTGAAATAAATACTTGTATCGCTGCCTTTAATTTGTTGTTTGCTTGGATTGTAGGAGTCGAATGGTATTTTTGTTTAAATATGTATGCAATACAATAAAGCAGAATATTTACATGTATTATTTGGAACTCCCATGTTTTTATTCTTAATGAGGTGTACAGCATAAAATGCACATTTGTTTTTGTAACCATATACTTCTCTGATAGAACCTGGTATTATTATATTATTATTATATAACGGTAAGAATCCTCATAATTTCCAGTTTTTCTCAAAAAATGCTTCCAAATCTCCTCCCTCTTAACCCCTCCCCTTTTTTTTATGCGCAAATTGCCTTAATTTTCCCATCAATCACTTTCACAACAGTCCTGGCAGACACCTAACAGTTTGTTTGTTACTCAACCTAGTACATCTCTGGCACTGTGAAAATATGAATGCAACCGCAAAACATAAAATGCATCCCCCCAAGGTCATACTTCAAAATTTATTTAGAAAAGTATGTTTGGTTCAGCTTGTTTGCCAAGTCTCATTGGTACCACAACTTGTCAATGTGCCTTCAGCTCAGGTCTTACAATATTTTCTTTGAAGTATAGTTTATTTGGTTGAAGGATGCTTTTGTAATTTTGCTTTGAAATTGAACATGAATGAAGTATGCGTTTTGTTGGCTATGTGGTGTGCTTCTAGCAAATTGGATCTTCTTTAGCATTGGCAGTCTTTGCAGGCAGGAAAAGTTAGAGAAAAAGAGAAGCAAATGTGTGCGTGTGTGTGTGTGAAGAGGTGCAGAGAAAGACCAGATGGAAGGATCTAGATCGGTGTACTTAGGGCTGAGAATATGGCATGATCGTATTAGGCTTGACTTGTATTGACACAAAAGATGAATCACATTCGGATGGTTTGCAAATTGTTATATGTTTGATTACACTTTTAAAAAATAATTTTTTATTTATAAAACTAATCAAACACTTGCTATTGTCTTGGTAAAAAAAAACACTTGCTATTGTCAAATGATGAATTGTTAACAAACTTCTAACACTTGCTATTGTCAAAGTTTCAATTCCCTCCTTTAATCAAGAAAGGGTGAATTGTTAATGTAGTTAACTGCAAAGCAATCAAATAACTTTTCACTGATAGGGTTAGAGCTGTCAATTTAGCCCACGTGGGCCAGCCCAGCCCCACGGGGCCCTAGGGCCATAAGGCCTATGGGCACAAAAGCCCACATTTTAAAAAGCCCACATGGCCCCAAGCCCCAGTGGGCCAGGGCCAACTCAAAGCCCTTAATTTTCTGTTTTTACAACGAAACTGGAAAACTACCCACAGACCTATGTGGGCTTCGACCTAGGCCAGCCCACGGGCCCCAAAAAATTTATTTACTTTTTACAAAAAACTGGAAATTACAAGTCTTTCGTTGTCCTCGTTAATCTTAAAAACTAAAATCAATTGGGAGTATAGGAATTTGATTTTATGCTTATATATTCTTCCTGCTCAATCATTGTCAAATTAATTAAGAAATTCACACCATCTCAGTAGAATAGTACTAGTTATGTAATTAAGAAAGAAAGAAAATATAAAGTAAAATACACAATTAATTAATATGATGTAAAAGATTTCTGAGTACTAGGACTTTCATAGGCAACCAACAAATGCATCGTAATTTTTAGTTTTATGAAAATGCAACAAGCTCAAATTCTTGAATCTGATGGGGAGGGATTCTTTTTATTAAAAGGAAATGGTTTAAATACGTTTTTACCCCCTGCAAATAGGGAGTGTTTTGCTTTTACCCCCTGCAATTTTTTTAAAAAAAAAAACACCTTGCAAATTTCACCATATTGGCGTTAGCCCTTCTGTTAGTTTCCCTGTTACAAAAAAGCCTACGTGGCAGTGAAGTATCTGATTTGGCATTTTTAATTGCCAAATGGGCAAGCACGTCATTAAAAAACCTTAATTCCCTTCTTCTTCTTCTTCTTCTTCCCTTCGTTTCTCTTCTTCCCTTTCTCTTCTTCCCTTCGTTTCTGTTCATCTCTTCTCCATGAATGCACACAGCTTGGATTTCATCTTCATCCCTAATTCCTTTTTTTAGTCAACCTTCATCCCTAAATGCTAGAAAGTTTCAGATCTACAATTGTTCACAATCTTCATCCCTAATTTTTCTCTGATCTACAATACAAAAATCTAATTCTATTGCTATGATTAAGAATATCTAGCAGTGGCACATAGACTATCTACAATACAAAAAATCTAACTCTATTGTTGTGATTAAGAATGGGAAGGTTGTCGAACAAGGTTCACATAATGAATTGATTTCCCTAGGAAGAAATGGAGCATATTATTCTCTTGTTAAACTTCAAGGTGGCATCACCAACTGATTGCAAATGCAACTGGGTTCTTTTTCTTCAACATTTCTTCTTCTGCGTTTCTGTTTTGTTCTTTTGCGTTCAGTTTCATTTAAAAATCTGCGTTCAATTACAATCCGTTGTTCTTCGTTCCGATCTGTTTTTCTGTTTCATTTTATTGCGATTTCGATTTTGTGCATTTACAGATCCCAACTGATTTTAAAACCAGTGTTGTTGAATTTCTGTTTTATCTACGTTTTGATTTCGTTCAGATCTGCGATTTCGTTTTATCTGCGTTCAAAACCAGTGTCGTTGAAGTGTTGTGGTGTTGTTTAGAGTTCGATGGTTGTAGTGAATGTAGAATAAATCTGGTTGTGGGAAAGAGGGGAGATTGAGAGAGATGAAGAAGTTCAGAGAGAGAGAGAGACAGGTTGTGCGTGAAGATGAAGAAGAAAGGGGGAAGAATGAGAACATGGAGAAGAAGGGCTTTTCATTTAATACGTGGCAATACCATTAATTTAATGAGATTCATTACTGAGGTGGCCTATACAATCAGCAAAGTTAAACATCTTAGCAAAGCACTAACAGATATTTAACAGAAGGACTAATACCAAAAAAAAATATTTACAGGGAGTTTTTTATAAAAAAATAAAATTTGTAGGGGATAAAAGCAAAACACCTCCTATTTGCAGGGGGTAAAAACGTATTTAAACCAAAGGAAATTCTTGAATTTGTTAACCCAGTCTTTATTTAAACGAAATGAAACGGCACATAAAAAATTCACACCACACACACAAGCCACAACAAAAAACCCCAATATTAATTAGAATAAAACAGTACAGTAGGACATCACAAAAAATCTACAATTTTTTATAATTCTATGATAATAGTCGAGTCTTCCTAACTTTATCAACCCACGTACAAAATCCTTTTTATAATCTACCAGAACAACAGCCTCATGATAGTCAAGTTTGTCTAATTAGTAGTCTATAACAGGAGGTGAAAATATATTGGATTTGGCTGGAAAAAAAAGCGCCCCAACTTCATGCAAGGAATTAACTTGTATTCTTATAGACTATTAGTGATAATATTAGTAAAAAAATTGAATAAGCTTTTCAATGAAAGAAAAAAGGAGGTGGTGGTGGTGGTGAGAGGGAGAAAGAGGTAGTGGTGGTGAGTAGGAGATGGTGGTGGTGGTGGTGGTGGTGAGTGGGTGATGGTGGTGATAGTTGTAAGAGAGAAAATAAGGTTATGGTGGTGAGAGGGAGAAGGAGGTGGTGGTGATAGTGAGGGTGAAGAGGGAGGTGAAAGAATGAAAGCGGGGATGGGAAAAGAATGAGGCAAAAAAATTTGGGGCCATCCCACAAAGCCCTGGCCCTAACCCACTAAAAAATTTAAAAGTGTAGACTGGGGCTAAAATAAGCCCCATTAGTAAAGGGCTGAAATTTTATGGTGCTGAATAGGGGGCAATGGGGTTGGGCTTGAGGTCAAAATTCACCTCTTGGTGTTTTTAACTAATTATAAGATAATTTATTCGATAAGTATATATGATACAAAATTCCAGCATAATACTAACAGATCCAGTTTATGAAATGATCCAAAGAATCTCTAAGTAGACCTCCAAGGGATGAAGATCGATCATAAGTGTTGTGCGATATGTTTACATTAAGCTTAAGGGTTTTTTTTTTGGTACCCCCATCAACTCTCATCTACCCCCATCAGCCCTATGAAAATATCAAAATACCCTTAAAATTTTGATAAAATTACAAAACATTTATCATTTATCACTTGCATCCGTTTGACTAGAATTTTTTTAGAGATTATCGGATTTAACCTTCAGAGATACATCCGATTTCCCATCGGACTTACGCATCGGACGTAGCTATATCCGATCCACACATCCGCTTCGTAAACAAGTGAGTCGGAATTACGTAAATCCGATTCTCCAATCGTATATACCTATATCCGATTTCCCATCGGATATAGGTAGATCCGATTTGGTTTTTATTTTTCTAAAAATTTGTTTTTTTCATTGTCAAACAGGTATCGAGGGGGGTCTTCGTCTCGGGCATCACCAGGTGCTCCGAGTACACGCACCCGCCACAGGATTGCGGGACATGCGTCTGCCCGCCATAGGCGACAGCAGCAGTATCAGCAGGTGGAGGAGGCCCCGGACTATCAGTATGAGGAGGGCCAGCAGGGGCATCCTCTTGATGAGCATTCTATGTCCGAGGGCCATTCTATGGCTGAGCAGGAGTATTATCAGCACCAGTATCAGCAGCAGCAGTACCAGGAGGAGCCCTATCATCAGCCTCAGCAGCATGAGGAGCAGCATGAGCTATTCACTGGACTAGGATCTCATGTCTGTTCTATTATATTGAGAGACCCGGTAAATTTTATTTATTTACGTAGCCTTTTTAGTTTAATTTTTTTACATAGCCTTATTTTTTTATTTTTTTTATAATGCAGACATATGAGCGTAAATTGAAGGTTACCAACCATGGTAACAAGCTGGCTCAGAGATTGCTTGGGTTTTCCCAAAACACCCGGATGTGGGATTTTATCACTGGTTCCAGATTAGCCCCTCTTGTCTCGACCGGTCATACAAAGGTGGACCATGAGCTGCTGTCTGCTTTTGTTGAGAGGTGGCACTCAGAGACATCGTCATTTCACCTACCATTTGGTGAAATGACGATTACTTTGGATGATGTCTCCTGTTTGCTGCATCTACCCATTACGGGGAACTACTTCAGAGCCCCACCTACATCGGTCACCACTGATCAGGCCATCCACTTAGCACATGTTTATCTAGGTGTGACTATACAGGAGGCGGGGCTGGAGTGTCGAGCTTCATCTGGCCCGTATTACCGTTTTGAGTGGCTGCAGGAAATTGTTACTAGAGGGTCCATAGAGGATGACATGAGTCATGCTGTCAGGGCCTTTATCCTTCTGATTCTGAGCTGGTCCATCTTCACGGTCAAGACCGGCGACAGAGCTGAGGCTAAGTGGCTGCTGCTACTTGAGGATGTCAGTGAAGCTGGAGTGGGATCATATGCATGGGGGGCAGCAGGGCTTGCTTTCATGTATGACCAGCTGAACTACTCCTGCTTGGATCAGGCGCATCAGTTAGGAGGGTATGCGACCCTCTTACAGGTAATAATTTTAAGTTATATTTTCCGAGTTTGGTTAAATTTCTGTTAAACAATTTTTAAGTTATCTTCTTTTTTTCAGAGCTGGATTTTATGGTATTTCCCTCAGCTGGTGGAGAGGAGGAGTGGATTGCGGATTGGAGCACTGTGTGGGCGTTGGAGGAAGAAGAAGACAGATGGAGTGAAGCTGGGGGTATACAGGCAGAGGATTGATGCACTTACCTCGGATGATGTCTGCTGGCGACCATTTGAGGAGCACCGGGAGGAGGGTAGAGACTTTCACATGGTCTCATTTTACAGGGGCCACATCAGCTGGGGAGACATCACTGTTCCCTACATGCCCGATAGGTGCCTCAGACAGTTTGGGTAGGATTGAACACCGCTGTGATGATTTTATACAAGAAGACCGCTGTGATGAATTTTTGGAAGAAGTTCCAGATTCTTGAGTCAGTTTCATCTTGTCATCCACATGCTCCCACCCAGAAGGATCACGCTTGACATCATATAATTTCTGCTTCTTCTTCTTTGGTGCACCTTTTGTTTTAACTTTAAATGGTGGTGCTACCATTGAAGAAGTGGTAGGGAATGCAAGCTCATTAAGTTGTTTCTTGAAGACAAATCTCTCCTCAGGAGTCATACGATTATATCTCGCCCAAATCATCTCCATTTGGTAAGAAATATCACAGTCAGC
Source organism: Astragalus membranaceus (assembly GCA_039519185.1). Taxonomy (NCBI): domain Eukaryota; kingdom Viridiplantae; phylum Streptophyta; class Magnoliopsida; order Fabales; family Fabaceae; genus Astragalus; species Astragalus membranaceus. The sequence continues at coordinate 46,959,914 of CM076848.1, forward strand.
AACCTGAGGCTGAAGTCCGTGCAAGTCAAATAATTCTTTTAGTTGCTGCAATGCCCAAGTAAAATGAATTCCAAGCTCGTGTGAAATATAGGCAAAAGCAACCGAGAAAGTTAACTCCGTTGAAGTGACACCTACAATCTCCAATAGAGGTAGATTGTATTTGTTGGTCTTGTAGGTGGTGTCAAGAATAAGAACCTTTGGAAACAACCGGAATAACTTAATAGAAGTGGGATGCGCCCACATGATGTCACTGACCACATCGGAACCCTCAAATTTTCTGCTCCAACATAAATAATTTTGCGTCTCAATCAATCTCAAAAGCTCTTGAATGTCCGTTCTAGGACCCCTCTTAGAAGACCTATAGGCGTAACGCTGCCTATATATTTGAGGAAGAGAAGTGACGTTGTCCGGATAATGGTTCTTCAAAGCAGTAAGACAATCTTTCGGGGCAACATTCAAATCAGTGTGCTCATTAACAATAGCTTTCTGCGGCTTAGTTAAACGACCAAAAGCTGTCGACCCAACCGGGGTAGTAAGCAACTGATGTGTGTGAAGACCACACCTAACACTAACACGCCAACCCCCATGACGTTTTGTACAAGTAGCTCTCAATGTAAACGGACAGCTTCTTCTTTTAGACCCGAAAACTCTAGAATCATTAGACCAATTCCCTTGCTTCTCGCAACCAAATATAATCTTATCTCTAGAACCCCTTTTACCTCCAGCTTTGTCAGATCTTACGATGATAACCACAACTCCAATACGCCTCCCAACTGCGTTAGCCCACTCTTCACCATCCTGGCGTGTAGAAAAAATCTACAAAATAGAAGAAATAGATAAATGGGGGTACTTAATTAATTAAATATCTAGCAAACTTTAATTAAGAAAATTGGTTTCAAAAATATACCCTCTCTGTCCAGAATGCCTCTGTAGTGTCTACCACGAAAGGAACGACCTGCGACTCTGTATTCACAATACCTGTTTCAAAATAGAACAACAGTTATAAAGTATATATTTAAAAATAAAAAAAACAAAGCGGATTTAGGTGACTTCAAAGGTAAATTTGTTTTCTAATTTTTACAAATCGGATATAGCTTCATCCAGGTATATCCGATTTGTTAAACAATAAAGGCGGATTTAGCTAAATCCGATTTCGCATCGGATTTAGCTAAATCCGATTTGTAAATATTTCGCCTCAGTATTAAATCGTATTTAAAGCTAATCGGATTTACCTTCCATTTAGGTAAATCCGATTTCCAGATTAAGTGGTCCCCCACCAGAGAATCTTCCAAAAGTCAATTTTTGTAATTTATGTCAGGGGTATTTTTGGAATAACGTTTTTGGGTGGGGGTACATAGAAGCTGATGGGGGTATAAAAAAAAAACCCTAAGCTTAAAAAGGGATCCGCAAGCAATTTTCAATCAATTTGAAGTTTCCTCTTGGGAGGACTAATAAATTGGCAAACACTTCAATTTATCTTCAAGGATCATGTTTACATGGCTGCGAGCAGGGCCGGCCCGACACATTTATGGGCCTAAGTGAGGCCTTTTTAAGGGAGAGAATAACATATAACATATAGGGTTTTGCTTTTCCCACACCCCTTAACAAATTTTATTCCAAAAATAACCTCGCGTGAGACGCTGCGAGGACGTGTTTTATGACTGTTCGAACGACCTTGTTCGAACAGGTTCGCATGACCTCATGCGAACAGTTTAAAAACGCCCAAAAGGGTGTGAAGTCAAAATTTAACACACTCGAACGATGTCGTTCGAATGTGTTCGAACGAGGTCATGCGAACAGGTTCGCATGACCTCATGCGAACAGGTGAAAAACGCCCAAAAGGGTGTGAAGTCAAAATTTAACACACTCGAACGATGTCATTCGAACCTGTTCGAATGCCCGTGTTCGAACAGGTGAAAATTCGTGAAAAAAAATAGGTTTGGCCTGGCCTTTTGGTCTTTTCACACCCTTATGGGGTGTGTTTCGAGTAGGAGGGGGCGTGGGAAAAGCAATACCCTAACATATAAGTTACATACCTTGTAAAATAAACAATTTTTTTTTAAAAAAGTATAGTTTACTCTATTCCTATACATTAAAATTTAAATTTTGAATTTTTTTTTGATACAATAGAAGTTTAAACAAACAAAATGCAAAAACGAAAAGGGAAAGTAAAATTAACGAGGAAACATAACCCCACTTGCATCAGCAAGCAAGAGGGGGAGAATGCTCGCCGGAGGAGAGGTGAAGAGCCGCCACACATCAGAGCCACCAGCAGCCGCTTTAGCTAGGAAATCAGCACTTGCGTTCCCTTCTTGCAGAGTATGGAGCAGATTAACACGTCACTCCCTTGAAATCAGATCCTTGATGTTAACGATGAGAGTTGCAAACTGGTGCCTAACATCTACAGATTCAGAGATGAGCCTGATTGCTAATTGGGAGTCAGAGTAACACACAAGATCCCTGTAATCCAAGCTCCAAGCCAACCTCAATCCGTGAAGAATTGCTAACAACTCAGCGTGCAAAATGGTGGAGAATCCGATGTTTCCAGCAAATCCTTGTACCCAACCATCTGTTAGCTATGACAAAATCATTGTTGATTTGTTATTTGTCACTGTTAGCTCACATTTGATGATGAACACAGAGAGAAAGAGTAGAAGAGAATAATGACACACTAAACTGTGAAAACCAGAGAATTGATTTTCATTTTCTAATAGTTGGTACATATACAACTGAAATGAGAAAGTAACAAACTTACAACAAAATTTACCGGTTACCTGTACTACCCGTAACCCTTCAAGTTATGAATTACCTACTATTACAATACCATCCCTTAATTCATAGTACACTACAAACATTAAAACATAACTACACCTAACTTATTTCCCAGTTTGATGAATTGATCAGTTTTCACACGATTCTAGACCTTCTAATTATTTTTAAAACTATAATGTAACCCGTGCGAATCACGGGATATATTTTCATATTAACTTAAATAAAAAATAATATTTTTTAAAAACAATAATGATTAAGTGTGAATTAAAATATTATCCCTAATTATCAAGTATCCAATTAGATATAAATTTGAACACTTAGAAATCGTGGTTATTGTAGTTCAAATATGTGGTTATTTTCGTTAACTGGACGGTTAATGAGGTTTGACACATGTTATATCAATTAACCATCTACTAAACATAAGTGACCATATATTTGAATTGCGTCTACAAACTATTTTACTGTCGAATTTTTGTGTCAAAAGTTCATTTTTGTTTATTTTTTTAAATTAAACTCATCTAATCTAGTAATTACTAAAATTATGTTAGTATAATAATCCTAGATAGTTCATATGCTAATTAGGTCTTACGTGAAATGTACATTATCATAGTCAGAAATAAGAAAATAATAATGATTAACTCCGAAAACAATAAACATTTTTAATTTTAACATTGTGAGAAATTAGTAAAATTTACATAAAAATATGGCAAGAAACCCTGAATTATACAATGTTGTCTATCCGGCTGAAAAACAAATCCAAAAATGTCCGGCATTTACCCTATGTTTGGATGAAGCATTTTTAAGAGATAATGTAATTTTTGAGGAGAATTCAAATATTTTATTTCAATGTCATAATTAGGAATGATGATCATAAAATTATATAGTAGCATTCGTTGACATATATATGCAACAATTTAGTTGTAACTAACTTGCAAGAATCTGATGTCTCTCATCAACTTTTGTTGAATGGCAACAAAGACAATATAATCCTAATTATCCCACTTGTAGTGGTGAAGGGAAAAAAATTAATTCAAATGTTTGAGCCACTGAGATATATAGGGCCCAAGGTTACTAAACCCACTATTTCTCATGAATATATATATATATATATATATATATATATATATATATATATATATATATATATATATATTTGTGTGTGTGTGTGAATAACAATTGAAAACGAAAAAGTATTCAACATTTACATGTCTATATAAAATATAGATGACGAAGATATGCAAAAAGCCACAATTATATGAATAATAGTCTATTTTAAGAGGACAGATACCTTGAGATCAAATATAGTGGAAGTATTTCACCTGTTTAGTCGAAGAGTGTTGAAGCAAAGATGCTAGTGCAATAAGGATCACTATCTATCCCCAGTTGCTCAGATCTCAGTAAGTGTTCATCTTTTATTGTTTTTGCTCCAATAAATTTTAGTTGCGCCATCAAATTTAGTAGAATTTTCTGAATTGTTATCTCTTGCTTTGTTTCCTGTCAAACCTAATACTTTATTACTATATTTTTTTGAAAAATATTTTCGATTTTAGAGGTAGCTTATAGGATACCACTCATATGGGTTTTCCATTTTCCTAACATTTGCATTTTTTCTAATCAATTATTAATCTTATGTAAAGCACAAAAATTATGACCTATCTGCTCTTTTCTCTTTGGGGAAACACTGTCTTTTATCCACGAATTTGCACATTATGTAAAACAAAACCTCGACAAACCTGAGTAGTTGATATTCTTAAATAAGAAATGTCGAAGAATAAAAACAATAAGAAATAAGAAGCCACAAATACCCGTGCAACCACAAACACCCGCTAGAAACAAATGATATTAGGGAATACTCAGCAAAACCCATTTACCAAATATATTAACTTCAGATGAAAACATTATAAAAGGTTATTACCTTGTCCATAACGCCAACATCAATTAAAAGTTGTTGTTGTGTTGTTGTTCCAAAATTGGAAAACAATCTTGATATATTCTTGATGCTCAATTTAAAAACTTTCAAAAGGAGAATAACCACCATACCACCGATTCCCATGATAGTTTGAATCAAATTGAGGATAATAGTAAGAAAAAAACACTAACAAAAAATGTAAAAAAGTCCCAATAATTTATCATTCATTAATACTTTTCATACGTCGAAACAAACCAAACTCATAGCCAACCCCCAATTAAAATGTTTCATTTGGGCTCTTTTCTTGTTCTTCATGGCTGTTATATGAGTGTGACAATGAGCTTCAGTGTTGTCTTACTGCATGAAAAAAACTAATTCAAATCAATTACAAACTAAAAACCTCACATCTTTTTTTTTGTTACATAGGCTGAAATAAAAGCAAAAGGAAACAAAAGCTAAGTCCTTAAGAAGGACACACCAGCAGCAATAAAAAAACTGAAAAACATAGGTTTAACACATAAAAACTAAAAAACATTTACTCCAACTTCTATCTAAATAATATGAATTTAATTGAAATCGATCAAATCCATACCAGTTGATACTTGTTAGTCTTGAAGTTTTGGTGCAACGGTAACTGAAATCAGTAAAAAAAATATTTCATTGCAAATGTTATTCTAAAAGAAGGAAGATAGAGAGAAGAGATTGTTCCAAGAGAGAGATGGGCATGTTAAATTGAATCTTCAAGATACCTGCTAGGATGGCACTCAGGTTTTTTTTCCCGTTAAGTATGGCACTCAAGTTGTTTGTAGTTTTTGATAATTTCTTTCAAAATGGTTTGAAAAGGAAATGAGTGTTCTTTTTCTAAAAAGAGAAAAGAAGAGGAGTCTAGATGACAACTTATCATACGTTTCATTATGTCTCTACTAATTTTATACATTTTTATTAATGATAGCAATTAGTGCAATGTTAAATTCATATTATTGAAATCATGTTGTCCTATTATAATAAAGTCTATTTCAAATTTATTTCCGTTTATTTTTACATGTCAATTAACATCTTTTGCATTTTGAAATTTGAATAAGACCATAATTAATGCAATAAATTCATTCTTTTTTTGAGATATTTTTTTTTGAGATTTAAAACTATGGAGGGGGAACTTCACAGCCCCCGCGAGAGAGCGCGGCAATCGGTCATCTCAATGTGTATCAGTTATTATTTGATTAAGGTATATATAGTATATAGTATATGTTACGAATGGTTTTTTTCATTTATTTCAGTGCTTTGAAAGTAATACTGAATGTTGGCGTCCACATCATTTAAATTTTTTCCACGTAGGCAGTATTAGAATTAAGACTGTCCTAGTAAGCATTACTCTCTGCTAATTAGGATTTGCATTAATTATATTTTGCTAAAATTCTTGTATAAGCGACACATAGGAAATGAGCCCTGAGAGGCATTTTCCTTTGTTGTTATAGATGCAAACAAATCAATTTATTTTTAATATTAAACTATTAGAATAATAAGAAGTGTATATTGTAAAATTAACTTTTGTTTGGGAGTCTCTTCTTACACAATATTATAAATCTTTTTATTTTAGTGTAAATATAATGTTATAAATCTTTTTTAATTAATATTTCGTTTGTGAAACCGGTTCTCAAACAATATTATATATCTTTTTTTCTGGTGATAAACAGAAAAAACATACAAATAAGTCGTCAACAGTATTTAATTTTTTTTACATGTTTAAATTTTATAGTTGTATCCATTAATAAATAGAATAATGACTTGAATATTTTATTTGAATTTAAATTAGTGATTGATGGCATCAGAAATAAAAGAGTGATAATCAAGGGATTTTAACATTTGTTGTAAAAAAAGGGGCTTTTAACATTTATATTTTTTTTATTTGTCAAAAAAACATTTATATTTTCGGTTATGTATGCATTTAATTCTTTATCTGCAAATCAATTTATTGTCTAATTTTAATTTGGCTTAATTACAGTTTTGGTCCCCCTATTATGACCAACTCACAATTTTAATCCCCCAACTTTTTTTCCACGATTTTGGTCCCCTTATTTTCCCAATTTCTAAAATCAAGGTCCCTCCCACATTTGGTCAAACTTGAGGCTGATGTGGTCTTCACTCATCTTATGTGGCTGACGTGCTGGATTGCCACATTTGATTGAAAATGATGTCAAAAATAAAACTTGCTCCACACTAGTATAATTTTTTTTTTGATGATACAAGAGGGGCTAAGCCCCAAAGAGAGAAACAAAAACAAAACAAACTAGCACGTTGCAAGGCAGCAATATCCACACGTAGGAGCGGGTCAACAAAATTAGGAGCTTCCACATAGAGTCTGGGCTGAGATTGAAGGTGATTTCCTTTGAGTATTAGGAATTTGTTTTAGGATATATAGGAAGAACATGTTTTCAATCTTTGGTAAAAAAAACATGTTTTCAATCCAGTAATGGAAGAAAATGTCGCACAAATCTCTTTTTAATTTCTAGAAGTTATTAATTATTAATTATTTAAAGATAAATTGTTATAATAAAAATAATTTTTTTAAAAAATTTAAAATCCTATGTGGCAATCCAGCATGGCATGCCACATAAGATGAGTGAGGACCACATCAGCCTCAAGTTTGACCAAATGTGGGAGGGACTATGTAGCCCGGATACGGGATACGACACAACACGGATACGTGGATACGGAAAAATTTTGAAAACCAAGATACGATACGGCGGGGATACTTCACTAAAAAATTAAATTAAAACTAAAAATATATAAAATATAACTAAAGATATTTCACTTTACTATATTTGTATTTGAAATAATATTATTTGAGTGACTTATTTTATTTTATAAAATATTAGTGTTTAAAGTATAATTGATCTTTAAAAGTTATTTTGAGCTATTGAGGTGTTAAAATAATAGTTTGAGTGAAAAATGGCTTTAAAATGGATTAAAATGAGCTATTGAGGTGTCAAAACGTATCTGCTGAGTATCCTGCGTTTACGCCGTATCCCGCGTCCGTATCCTGCTAATGGCGCCGTATCCCCAATGTGTCCCTCACGTATCCTGTAAGTATCCGACCTTTTTTAAATTTAAAAATAAATATAAATTCCAGGATACTCCCCGAATACGTATCCGAACGTATCCGACACGTATCAGTATCAGATACGTGTCAGATATGGGTACTTGGTCATTTTTGAAGTATCGGGGCTTCAGAGGGGAGTGACCTTGATTTTAGAACTTGGGAAAATAAGGGGACCAAAATCGTGGAAACAAAAGTTGGGAGACTAAAATCGTGAGTTGGTCATAATAGGGGGACCAAAACTGTAATTAAGCCTTTTAATTTTAATATTATATAAGAAGTATTGCAAGAATGGTTATCCGCGTATGATTGAGAATATGCCACATAAAATATGTATTTATGACCGGCTTCTAAAATTGTTGTCTGAATGAGAAATTGAAAAATGTGCCGCATTTTAGATTGTATTATTATAGATTGGGTTTTCTTTGAATTGGGATTTTAGTAGTCTTCTGATTTAGTAGTCTTCTATACAATCTAATAAAACACACTACCAGCAAAATGTCCTTTTTAGACACTTTACGAATTTGACATGTGTCCAAAATTAAGGATAAAATGGTAAAAGCAACACAAAAAAAAAACAACTAGCAGCTTTTTTAAAAATAAGACTTTTCTGCAAAAAAAACTGACGCGCTACAGTACCAAAAACTGACTCGCTACAGAAAGACATCAACTTTAAAAAAAAAATTCTTGCAAAAACCCGACGCGCTACAGTAGCGCTATAGTACTGCTATAGTACCCCTACATTACCGCAACCGTTTTTTATTTTTAAAATTTCAATTTTTTTATTTATTTTTTATTTATACAATGTTTTTAAAATTGTTTTATAAAAACTGTTTTTCTTATAAAAGTCTTCTTTCCATCATTTAAAACAATAAATTTAATTAATATTTTAAAAACTGTTTTTTTTAAAAATTCATTCTTTTTTTAAAAAACTGATTTTCTTTTACAAAATAACTAATCAATTTAACCCCTAAATTGTAAAAAAACTTTAACCCCTACCATAAATCTATATCTATACAATCTAATAAAACATACTACCAGCAAAATGTCCTTTTTAGACACTTTACGAATTTGACACGTGTCCAAAATTAAGGACAAAATGGTAAAAGCAACAACAAAAAAAAAACAACTAGCAGCTTTTTTAAAAAAAAGACTTTTCTGCAAAAAAACACTGACGCGCTATAGTACCAAAAACTGACTCGCTACAGTAAGACATCACCTTTTAAAAAAAAAATTCTTGCAAAAACCTGACGCGCTACAGTAGCGCTACAGTACTGCTATAGTACCCCTACATTACCGCAATCGCTTTTTATTTTTAAAATTTCAATTTTTTTTAATTTTTTTTATACAATGATTTTATAATTGTTTTTTAAAAACTGTTTTTCTTATAAAAGTCTTCTTTCCATCATTTTAAAAAATAAATTTAATTAATATTTTAAAAACTATTTTTTTTTAAAAATTCATTCTTTTTTTAAAAAAACTAATTTTCTTTTACAAAATAACTAATCAATTTAACCCCTAAATTGTAAAAAAACTTTAACCCCTACCATAAATTACAAAATAACTACTAAAACTAATCAATTTAACTACTTTTGTTAAAATCAATCAATTTAACCACTACAAAAAATTACCAAATAACTATTTTATAATTACTAAAATGGAGTAAAATGTCAACGAGAGTGTCAATGGGAGTGGCAACGAGAGTGCCAACGGAAGAGGCAACGAGAGTGGCAACGAGAACGGGAGAGGCAACATGAGTGGCAACGATATAGGTAGCGAGAGCGCCAACGGGAGTGCCAACATGAGGGCCAACGAGGATGCAATCAGAAGGGTCAACGGGGATGCATAATTTACCTCTAATGTCCAAATACATTATTATGCATCAATGTAATTCTGATTGTCGATCTCATTTAATTTATTCGACTCAATGTCCAAATTACTATTATGACTTCATGGCAATACACCCGTACAGTAACACCCGTGCGTATGCACGGGTAAAAAACTAGTTCTGCAATAAAAGGAAGAGAAAGCATTGACTACGTAACAAAGTGCGATAAAGATCGAAACCCCACGCTCTGTATTGGCGCGTAGTATTAGTGAACGAGACAAGTAGCTCTGCAAAGCACGTGCGCCGCCCCCAACAACTACAATAATCAATCAATCATACGACTATAGACCTCCTTCGTTTGCATCTCTACTCTCCGTACCTTTCTCTTCTCTTTCTATCCTCGGATCCTCCTTCGAAGGTATCGTCTCTGTTTTTTTATGAACACCATGATTCCCTTTATTACTTTTGCCTCTCATCTCTTTGCTTCCCTTTTGAGATGAGAGGCAAACAGTAAAACTCATCATCATGCAATTAAATTCAAAACCCCGTTTCCTCCTTGTGTTATGTTCAGGCATTATTCAATTTCAATCTCAACCTTTAGTTTTTGCATTATCCCAGTATCGAAATTTCATTGTCAATCTGTAATTTTTTTATTAATTTGTTGTTGTCTCATTGGGTACACAAGAAATCAGCTTTTCACCCCTCCCACATGTTAAATGCTTAGAATAATTAATACTATATTTATTATTTACACAATGAAGTAGGAAGGAATGGATAAAAAATTTGTGTTGGTTGTTTGTTTGTTTCAATGTAGGATAGGACCAGTAAGGAGTAGCCAAATATAGGGAAGTGGCGAAAGGCAATTTGGTGGGGTTTTGGTTTGGTGGTGTGTATTTTATTTAAATAAATAAATGGCTGGTATGGGAGAAGAGGATCAACCAGTTCTTGGAATTGACGAAGAGGGACAGGATAAGGGAACCGACTCCGAAGGGAACAACAAAAAGGGCACACGTTTGGAAGGGGAAAAGGACATGGCTCCTGCTACGGGTAATTCAATTCACAGATCAGGTTCAAGGCCTCAACTTGATGTTAGCAAAGCTGAAATTCAAGCAGATTGGGAGGATAAGTATCCCACCATTTTGTTGCCTAATCAATCTGATGATTTGTCTCACCTGGCTCTTGACCTTGGAGGTATGATGTTTATTAGCATTCATGTTTCATGCTCATTTTGGCGTTTTGTTTTTCATTATGTTCTATGATCTTTGTTCAACTCATTTTGTTACTTTGTGGTTTTTGTAGTGTTTTCTTTCCTTTTTTTGTCGTTGGTGGGGGATAGAGATAGTATCTGCCATGTACAAAACAACTGTCATCTATTAAGGAACTTTCCTTTTTCAACCTTAAGAAGTTCTTTGTTCTCTTCTCTTCTCCTTTTATACCATTCTTTAGGCATGATCTTGTCCTATATTTTTGATGTTTTTTGTTGGCGTTTTAACACTTCATTTGGAAAAAGAGAAACTATACAAAACTTCTGATAGTACCTTTAGCAGTTTGGCCTTTTTACTGAATGGGATTTTCACAGTTTTGTTTCATATTCATTGTATAGCTTAATCAATACTTGGCATTACCTGAATGTACCTGAAACTTAATCCATTCATCATATGGGCAGGATCTCTGATAAAGTTGGTGTACTTTTCAAGACATGAAGACCAATCAACTGATGATAAAAGGAAGAGAAGTGTGAAGGAGCGACTGGGGCTTTCTAATGGTAACAGGAGAAGCTTTCCGATACTTGGTGGAAGGCTTCACTTTGTGAAGTTTGAAACAAGAAAGATCAATGAGTGCTTAGATTTCATTCATTCAAAGCAGCTACACTGTGGTGGTATATAGTCCACTAAAATAGTACTGTGCATTAATTATCATTTTATAGTTTTGCTACGTGTTCATTCAACTACATTCCACATTTTGTAACAAAATTTAGGGTTGGAGTCACGTTACTCTGATACCGGTGCTGACCAGAATGGCATAATTAAGGTGACTTTGAGTCTCTGTCTGTTTTTTTCCCTGCTTATTTTGAAGCTATATTCTATTATCTTTTTCTGTATGGATTCTATAATTTCTTCAAATTGTTTATTATGATTTATATTATATCAGGCATATAGCTATAACCTTTTGCTACTTATCACATGTATTAGTAGTTATTGTGAAAATGATAACTGACTTTTGTCCTCTTGTTTAAGAACCAAAATCAAGAATTTTCTATTTATTTCATATGTTGTTGGCATGATTGTTTGTAACATTGTCTGTTTTAGAAAGATGTGAAAATCGATAATTTTGTAGCCCCTTTTTCTGCTTGTCTTCTGCGATGATGCTATGAAGCACTAGACTAATGCATTCATTTTGTGAAAAAGGCTACAGGAGGTGGAGCATACAAGTATGCTGACCTTTTCAAAGAAAGACTTGGGGTTAGTCTCGACAAAGAAGATGAAATGGATTGTCTTGTGGCAGGAGCAAATTTCTTGCTTAAGGTGGACCCCTGGTTCATATATCCCTTTTCGCTTGCATTTTATTTAACTCTTCTTCTTGACTGATCTGTATTTTTATTTATTTTTCCTTTGATATCTCTGATGAGAAGTTCTGCCACTTCTTAGTAGGCAATTCGTCATGAAGCTTTCACACACATGGAGGGCCAGAAAGAGTTTGTTCAAATTGACCCTAATGATATGTTCCCTTATCTTCTAGTTAATATTGGATCTGGCGTTAGTATGATCAAGGTACATTTTTTTTTATTTCCTAATTTGATTACACATGTGATCTCTTTGAATTATGTTTGATAAAGGCTAACAGGTTATGATCTGTTCTTTTAATTTGACATAGGTTGATGGGGATGGGAAGTTTGAGAGGGTTAGTGGGACAAATGTTGGTGGTGGTACTTACTGGGGCCTGGGAAGACTGTTAACAAAGTGCAAGAGGTCAATTTCCTGTTACTCTCTATCATTTTATTCTATTGCTACGTTTGAACTATTGATTGACGAAGTGTTTGTTGAAATGGGATTCCAGCTTTGATGAGTTGCTTGAGCTGAGCCAGAAAGGAGATAATAGAACTATTGACATGCTTGTTGGGGACATTTATGGCGGTATGGACTATAATAAGGTAAAGTTTGCAGTTGATCTTATTTTCCTTTAAATGTTCACCATATAGAGGAAAAAAACTCGTAATTAACTTCATGGATTAGATAAACATGAATCATTTGATAATTTTTTATCAATCAACAAGGCTGAGTATTCTCTGGTGTTAAATGATTCTAGATTGGCCTATCGGCTTCCACTATTGCTTCAAGTTTTGGAAAAACTATATCAGAGAAGAAAGAGCTTGACGATTACAGACCTGAAGACATATCACTCTCTCTTCTACGAATGATTTCATACAATATTGGCCAGGTGAGTTAGCAATAATAATTTTATCCATTTTAGTTCAAAAACATAAGCCGCCAAATTTTGGCAGTTTTTGAAATTTTTGGTTAAAAATTTATACTGTTAGTCTGCTTATCCAATTATTTAATCCATTATTTAAAATCTTTAATGTTTAGTTTTATAAGTCAGCCATGTAAAAATACAAAGTTTTTGCACTTGATTAGATATTATCTAGTTTCACTGTAAGATATATATATATGTGGAAGATCAACTCTTTTATATGCTTACTTGTCAAAAACAAAAATTCTTTTATATGCTTACACTGTTAGGTGGAGGCTCATGAATGGTTCTATTTCTATATATCTTATCACACCCCTCAAGCAAGAACCTTTTGGGCTTGAACTGTGGACATATGATCCCATCGTTTCTTGTTTTGAAATTCAATTTTTCATTAGAAGATTGGGAGCTGTAAGAAAGAAACTGTTGACCACATAGAGGCTGAAATCATGTCGAGGACTAACTCTCCTAAGCCTAAGCTATTGAATTGCTTATATCTCTTAAGATTCTCTTTTAAGAATGTTCTCTTTTAAGAAGCTTGTCTCCAATAATGTGCCGGTTGTTTCCAATAGTTATTCATTTATGTTGATAAAATTTTATACCAGGGCTTTAAAAATTTATAAACCTTTTCAAAATCTAAGAGATAGTACATTGATTTTTATATTTATTATTTTGCTTTGAAATATTTTTCAGAAATAGTTTCGTTTGATCTAAATGCAACCTAAAGAAAAGATAGATATACTTTTAATCTGTCAAGATGATCTGTAAGACTGGTTCTGGATGATGGATGGTAGCAGCAACATCATCAATCCACCTTCTGTAATTTCGACGTTTTATTCCATTATCTGTTGTTCTTCCAGCATGTACCTGACCAATCCTGTGTTTTTTTCATCTATGTGTAGATAGCTTACTTGAATGCATTGCGGTTTAAGTTGAAGAGAATCTTTTTTGGAGGATTTTTTATAAGGGGCCATGCCTATACCATGGATACTATTTCCTTTGCTGTTCATTACTGGTACATAAAATTCCTAAGGACTCGACGTAATTATACATTTTCCTTTAAATTAAATTACTATGTTAACTTGCAACTTATATAATTTTTTATTTAGGTCTAATGGGGGAGCACAAGCAATGTTTTTGCGACATGAAGGCTTTCTGGGAGCATTAGGTGCATTTATGAGCTATGAAAAGCACGGTCTAGATGACCTCATGGTGCATCAGTTAGTTGAAAGGTTTCCTATGGGTGCTCCATATACTGGAGGCAAGATTCATGGCCCGCCACTTGGAGATTTGAATGAGAAGGCAAGAATATATAATTTGTGTTGGTTTCCTTCTTGAGATAAATTGATAATATGTGATATTTTTGCTTAACTTCTTCATTATGGAGTTAATGTGTTGGATTTTGCTTAGTTTATCCACGAACACAGCTTTTCAGCAAAAAGCTAATCCAAACAACCATAACTCTGAAGTCAATTTAAAAAGAGTATTTTTTTTAATGGGTATCAATTTCTTTACCATCAGGAAGGTCCCATTTCTTTACCATCCAAACAACCATCTTGAAGTTGCAATAATAGAATAAAGTAACTCCACTACTAAGATTCTCTGGAATAACTTTTTATGTCATCTCATGGAATCATATTCATAGGAAAGTGAGTGATGGTTACATTGTACCTGACAAGAAGTGTGCTTATGTAGCAAATGAGCGTGTCTGCTAAAAGCCTAGTTATTGGTTTGAATTCTTAGTAGATTGATTTTATCATTTTTTGTTAGTTCTTCTAGATGGTTATGACTCTGATGTGCCAGAGTTATTTGTTTACTTCTCTCTTCGTTCAAAAGTGGCTCAATCTATTAGAAATTGTGTGATTTAAAATAATAAGGGACTACCTCACATAACCAATTAACTGACCAAGTCAGTTAATTGAACCCACTATGCGCTACACCACAGTTAATCCCTAACCCATTCAGTTGTAACTAACTGAACTATTCAAGTCAGTGAAGTTAGATTTAGTTAGAGTTAGTTTCAGAAATCCATTCAGTTGTAACTGACAAAACTGTTAAATTCATTGAAGTTAGATTTAGTTAGAGTTAGTTTCAGATTCTGTTAGATGAAGCTTCAAGCTTCAGCAACTATAAATACCTTGTATCAATTCTGTACAACTAACAATTCAATTCAATACAGAAATAGAGATTCAGGTTTCTCTCTCCCTCCCTCTCTCTAGATAGTGATTTCAAGAATTTAACATAGAGGTTCCATTGCAGATTTCATGGATGGAGAAGTTTTTGCAAAAGGGAACTGAGATTACTGCACCTGTGCCAATGACTCCACTTGCTGGAACTACTGGACTTGGTGGTTTTGAAGTTCCTTTGTCAAAAGGAAGTACACTGCGATCTGATGCGAGTGCTCTAAATGTTGGTGTTCTCCATCTAGTACCGACTTTGGAAGTGTTTCCATTGCTAGCAGATCCAAAATTGTAAGGATGATTGCCGAATGTGCTGGCTGCTCTGAGATTGAACGTTTTCCATCTATTGGGCTTTCTTGAATTGATATGTTCTGGTTATTTATTTTGCCAAAGAAGATAGAAATAGAGGGCTTTATTTGTGTGCGTGCGTGCATACATACACACACACCCACACATGCACACGCGCTCACAACACATAGATTTGATCCACTCTTATCACTTGTATGCCAATTCATATCTATTGATTATGGTTTGTGTGCTTGTTCATGAGTGAATTGTGTGCTACTTCTAAAAAAACAGCTTTATACGACAATTGTATGTAATCAGTATTCTGTTTTTTAATCAAAATATTAAATTGCGTCTCTCAGGTATGACCCCAATACAATTGATCTTGCAGATCCCAGTGAATTAGAGTAAGCAAATTATTGTTAGTTGTTGCTCAATTATGGCTTCATAGCTTCTCGTGTTTCTTCTGTAGCTAACACAACTTGTTTCTGACGTAGATATTGGCTCACTATTTTGTCAGACCACCTGCCAGATCTTGTGGACAAGGTAATAAAACTGATAATGTCTTCGAAGTTGAAACCCCTGCCTTCATGCTCGTGTCTATTTTTATACCACAAACAAAGTAAAGTTGGAAATACATGTACATAAGAAACTAAAACACCAAAGATTATTCTAGGTTCTACTTGCAATAAAGATAATTTAGGGCTTTAGGCTTTTATATGGTATGTAATCCTATGAGCTATAAAATGCCTGCCATTTTAATGCTGTAAAATATTGTCCCTCTTGTTGGAAGTAATATGTGAGAAGGAAAATTATCAGATTCTAAAATAGTTTATGATTGTAACATTCTTGAGAAAAATATGATAGGCTGTTGCTAGTGAAGGTGGAACTGATGATGCCAAAAGAAGGGGTGATGCTTTTGCTCGTGCATTTTCTGCCCACTTGGCAAGGTAATATCCACATACGATTCCTGTTTTTATGGCTTACTATTATGAGCTTCAGATTCAGTCCTTCTGGATCAGTTTTTTAGTATTATTGATGCCACACTTTATTTATTATGTTTAATAGATTTTAAAAATTGAATTCTACATGGTTTAAGTTTTTACCACTAATCATCTTCCACACCAACTGAATAGGTTGAGGGAGGAGCCTTCTGCATATGGGAAGTTAGGCCTGGCCAATTTATTGGAAATGAGGGAAGAGTGCTTGAGGGAATTCCAGTTTGTTGATGCTTATAGAAGTATAAAGCAGAGGTAATTGTGCTTTTTCTATTTAAATCTCTACTTGTATAATTTGAACCAGAAAACAAATTAATACGTAGACATCCTATTGCTTAACCACATAAGCAGCAGAGAGGCTGTTGTGAGGCTCACACTTTGTTTTGAAAGTCTAAAACATTCTTTAAAAAAGAAATGTTTTGACTTTTTTGACACTTTGTTGATCCTGCTGGCAATGTGAACATGAACTGATTATCTATTTCATTTTCACACCTATATTCTCCTAGCATTTTCTTAATTTTTTGACTTTTTTAATTGTGTGGTTTGTATGTTATATCAGGGAAAATGAGGCATCACTTGCTGTTTTACCTGACTTGTTTGTGGAACTTGATAGCTTGGATGAGGTATGCCTGAGTAGTATTAAAATTCTCTGAATTTAACATGTTGGGAAGAGTCAATATTCATTCTATAGGAAGTATGAGCTAATTGCATAACTGTTTCAGTAATTTATGTATTACCCATTTTTATAGAAAGTATGAGCTGATTGCATAACTGTTGTATCCATTATTTTGAGTAAAACTATAAATATGTAGTCTTTTTGCTGTGTGCTTAAACCACTCTAGCTTCTAATAAATCATGATGCTGCAAGTAACTTGAAACTCTCCTTTGTTTCAGGAAACTAGGCTGCTTACTCTAATTGAAGGTGTTCTTGCTGCAAACATTTTTGACTGGGGATCTCGTGCATGTGTAGATCTCTATCATAAAGGAACAATTATTGAAATTTACAGAATGAGTCGCAATAAAATGCAGAGACCTTGGCGGGTAGGTAGAGTTAAAAACTGCGAATAAGGACACTTGATTTTTGAATTTATTCATTTGTCATTCATAGTTGAATACCAAGATAACTGTTAATGATCTAGGTGGATGATTTTGATGGCTTCAAAGAGAGAATGTTGGGAACTGGAGACAAGAAGAAGCCCCCTCATAGAAGGGCTTTACTTTTTGTAGATAATTCAGGTGCTGACATTGTTCTAGGGATGCTTCCACTGGCAAGGGAGCTCCTACGTCGTGGAACTGAAGTGAGTTCACTTTCTATTTTGTGAAATTTGAAATTTCTGTACAGAACTGTATATGTGTTTGATCTTAAGCGTCCCCCTTACAAAAAATTATTTAGTTAATTTGAATTTGAACATTTAGTAATACAATTTCAGAAAGCCTATTCGTTATCTGAATTTTATGTTTGCCAGTACTTTGACTGCTATACAGTCACTTTGGTCAATGTCGATAAATTTTGTTGTTGCCATGATAATAATGGACATGTCTTTCAGGTAGTTCTGGTTGCAAACTCACATCCTGCTTTAAATGATGTGACTGCGATGGAGCTTCCTGACATCGTAGCTGAGGCGGCCAAGGTTTGTGTATTTTTCGGAACTCTAATCTGTCTATTTTATTTTTATGTTAATCTCTACTGAATGTCCTTGTCACATTCAATTACTTCTTTCCTATGCTCTCCTCCCTCCCATTCGCTTAAAAAGAATGACCAGAGTTCATTTGTGCAATGTCAAGTGTCTATAAAAGAGTCGTTAAAAGTTTCCAATATCATTGACCTTACATTCAATGTCCATTGGTATTTGGTAGCTGTTACTATGACCATATAATCCTTCAGTGGAACTAATTATTTTGTTTACAGCATTGTGACATTCTAAGACGGGCTGCTGAAGCCGGAGGTTTGCTTGTCGATGCAATGATTAATACTTCAGACAGTTCTAAAGAAAATTCACCTTCTGTCCCCTTAATGGTTGTTGAGAATGGGTGTGGTAGTCCTTGTATAGACTTAAGACAGGTCAGCTCTGAGCTGGCTGCTGCAGCAAAAGACGCCGATTTGGTAAGAGGATCATTCTGTTATTTATTTATTTATTTAAGAATATCAAGGTGAAACATATTCTAAATGAGCTTTTCTTTTCTGCAGATAATTTTGGAAGGGATGGGCAGAGCCCTTCATACTAACCTCTATGCTCGGTTTAAGTGTGATGCTTTAAAGGTAACATCATCTCTGTTTAATGTCTATTATCACATGCTAGCTCAGTACTTCATGTTTTTTTGTAAATGTTTGTGAATCTCTTTATACATTGTACTAAACCCTCAAGGCTCAAGCCAATACTAATGTATCATATATCATGTTGATGGTTTATGACACATTATTCTTCTTCATATTTATTTATTTATTTTAATTACATATGGCAGCTTGCAATGGTGAAAAACCAGAGATTGGCTGAAAAGTTGATTCAAGGGAACATTTATGACTGTATTTGCAAATACGAGCCTGCTATTTGATCTTCTAGGAGAAGAAACGTGTGTTCAAATTTAGTATTATGCTTTTTCTTTGTGTACAGTCGCACTATCATGCTTTTTTAGTTTTCAAATTCCTGACTGGATGAATGGATTGAACGTTTGGAGGAATAATAGTCTTAAAATGTAGCAGTTTAAACCCCGTGTATAATCTTTTTTTTATATAAGCAAATAAGTTTTATCAAGAGAAGTACAAGTGGTACTCCACCCTTGGCGATACAATTGTAGGGGGGGCTCGTTAAAACCTCCAAGGGCCAAAATCCATTGGGAAAAGACTCAAGGAGGAAAAAGAGTACCCCCAACATTGCTATTGTACATTGCAATTACATGTTAGTTTTGCTTGCCAACAAAAAACTGAAACACACTGGATATGAACTAGCGCCCAACCAATGAGCACCAACCAACCAAACCGCTCCTAGCAGCAAGAAAACCGTGAGGTACCTTCTGACCTATAATCATGCCAAGGTGCATGCCATAACCATACGCGTAGCACACCAATTCTACAGTCCAACCATGCTATCCAAAAATAGAGGCAATATATATGCATTACCAATACACAATGACCCATTAATAAGTAACAACCTGCAATGCACCTCCCTCAACAACCAGCAAACCCACCACACCCTTACCAATCCCTAGTTCAATTTGTAAAGAAAGTGAGGGTAGAACAACGCCCTCCACTCTCCAATCCTAACCACTCCAATCAGCCGAACAACTACACCAGGCTGGCGACGACAAATGCAGTTGAGATTGAATTAAAACAAGAATTCACATCAGCAACAATACCTTTAAACAATATTTCATTCCGCGCTCCCCAAATCGCCCATGTCAGCGCAAGCCAAATAATATACCTTACCTTGTTCTTCTTCCTTTTGTCTGCGAAGGATCGCCCGTGCTGCAGGAAATGATTCAATGGCTCCACGTGGGGATGTCACACACACCTAGCCAACCAACAACCTTATTGCAGACCTCGGCTGCAACTTTGGTTGTGGTCACGTTCAATAATTCCTCGTCTAATCAAGCTGTCTTGGGTGGCGAGCCTCTTCTCTATCAACCTCCACCCGAAAATATGGATTTTTGACGGGACGTCACAAGCCCAAACCATTTTAATGCCTTCTTCAAATCAGCAGCTATATCCGTATCATTACACATTTCTATCCATGCTCCCTAGCACGATCTTACCGTAAAACCATCGCCCGAACTTGGAATCCAAGCCCAACGGTCCATTACTCCCTCTGAGGGCCTAAAACCAGGCCTAAAACCAGCAACTACTGCCTCCAACTCTCAGCTTTTCCTTCTCTTGTGTCTTTAACACTCTTTCTCAAGACCACTGCCACGACCAGCTACCATTAGTTCAAGCACCCAAAGCATCAACTGATTCACCCCTACTACACGAAGGATTAAAAGCGACAGATTAAACAAATCAGGGAAGCAGACTTTTAGCGGGGAAGTACCTGTCCAATTATGCAACCAGAAATATGTGTTCTAGCCGTCTCCCATCCTTCTCAATAAAAGACCGCAGAACCAACCACACCCAGCTGAGTACACATTACCTAGAGAGCAAGAGCAATTCTTTAGAGTGCCAATGCTGAATTCAATTTTTGTTTTAAGATTCTTAATTCTTAAAAATCCCCCCAAAGTCTAGGTGAATTTTATCAATGTCGATTTATATTACAAGTTAGATAGATTAGATTATATCGGTTTGTTTTATTACAATTTTTTTTAATTTGTGTATAAAATTATATTTATTCCTCTTTTCATAATAGGTATTTCATAGACGAAGTTAGGTAAAATTTCATGTGATTTAAAGTAATTAAAAAGAACCGAAATTTAGAGCAGTACCCGGCCCCATCGGGCCAGCCCACATCGAGCTCGGGCTTTTACGGACAGGCCAAAAAACTTGGGGCGAAATTCGGGCTCAACATTTACGGCCCAAGCCCGACCCTATGGGCTGTGGGCTTTTCGGGCTAGCCCGTATTATACGCGAATCTAATTAAAAAATGATTTTTTTAAAAAAAATATAAATATGTACGCTATTTAAATTTAATGTCACTGTATGCTGAGAAGGTTTAACACGACTTTGTGGGGAAAAAAAAGCTTAACACTTAACTCGCCAACTAAGCTACATACTTGAGATTTTTTCAATGCCTAGTTAGTTGCTTCCTCTTCTTTCCCGCACTTCCATTATCTATAGATCACCACATTCCGATCTACAACGGTTCTACGAGGCATTTCATCAATTTGTTTCACTCATCAGACTTTATGCCATAGTAGTACTTTATCAGACATTATGCTACCGTAGTAATTTATCAGACTTTATCCTACCGTAGTATTGCATATGTTTAAAGAGAGAAACAACTTGTGTTTCTCACAACCGATGCTATTTGGGTTACTAATTATTATGGACTTTTGGCAGCAATGCATTCTATTTTTTTTCATCTACAGGCCTGTGGGCTACCCATGGGCCGACCGGGCTAGCCCGATACAGACTCGGTCGGCCCGGGCTTTTTCTTAGTCAGGCTAAAAGACTCGGACATAAAAACGGGCTCTCTTTCATCGGCCCAAGCCCTCTATTTTTCCGAGCTAGCCCAACCCGGCCCATTTTGCCAACTCTATAAATACTCTATGTCGTCACATCACCATATTGTAACACCCCGATAAATTCTCCTAAATAGAATCACCGAAATGCACTGAATGGCATACATCAGAGTACTTCCTGTTATTGAAATATTGAACACATCTAAAACTTTCGATAATACATATCAAATGGTTCTCTGAACCTCATAAACTTCCTGAAAATGCTTAAGTTTCAAAACTTAAGACTTGTACATAATCCTGGTGTTCAATACTCAAAACATAAAGTAGCGGAAACGATTTATAACTTATACAAGATAGTTATACAACCGATAACAAAAGTACTACAGAAGGGCAAGGGCCTAAAACAAGAAACATAGACTTCCGGACTCCTCGAGTCTCACCAGCTAACCGTGCTTTGTCGCCTTTGCCTTCCCCTGTTTCTCTGTAAAAACCACAAATATGAAGGGTGAGATAAACATTATCTCAGTGAGTCCTATCGAGACCCCTGTCCGACTCTAATGGTTTGTTATTCTTGAATCTGAACTCGTGGCCCGAAGAAGCGACCACGTGAATACATGATGTTTACCCGTAACTTGTAGCCCTAATGAGCGACTACTTGTTACATTTCTGATTTTCCCTGATGTAGCCTTAATAAGCGACTACGGATCATATTTTAACTTGAACTTAGCACAACCCGAGATATAATGCTAGACAATCTTGATTGCCCAATATCTACGGAAACCCCAATCCGAAATTCTATCCGAATAATGCTAGGGTCCTAGCTTTGGATTCATGACTCCCCTCAACTAGGTATGCTAATAACTGGAGGATCGTCATCCTCGATATACACAAGGTATACCATCTACCTTTCCCCGAGGGAAAGTAACTTGATTTGTGTTTACATGAATTGAGAGTTTTTATGTCTTTATAGACTTACAATCAATTAGCTTACATGACATGATGAACTTGAAGTTCGTTATCGTAACATGATTGGACTCAAGGTCCGTTAACATTTCTTGACTTGTGTTCTCACGCGTTCTCTAAGTACGGTTTTCGTCACATTCATAACACACAAGTTTTCTATCAAACATGATTAACTCCATGATATCAATCTTTACATTGTTGGGGAACCATGGGGAATGGATTAGAAGAGGATTGGAATCATTTGGAATGGATAAAAAGTACTTTGAATTTGGGTATCAGCAAATCTCGCACGACCCGTGTGTGTAGGCACACGATCCGTGCGCTGTAAACAGAGTTGCAGAAGACTTTCAGAAGGATACGCACGACCCGTGCGACTAAGCGCACGATCCGGGCGTTATCCAATACAACTGTGGAAAGTTTCAGAAACATACGCACGACCCGTGCGACTAGGCGCACGATCCGTGCACATTTAAAAATCCAGTTCTTGTAGCATCAGATGGGGGCGCACGACCCGTGCTCAGAGGCACACGATCCGTGCGTCTCCATCAGTTTCCCAGAAAACAGACATTTTCATGAGTTATTCCATTCCGTTCCGATTCCAAAATCCCTTCCGATCGAGACCCAAACTTAAACATGCATTGAAAACAGTATATTATAACAATCCCAAATCAATCCTAACAATCAATCAAGTAACTTCATATTTTAAATCACAATCTTTTCGGTAAAACGGTTTTCAAAAAGGTGGAGACTCAGAAAACACATGCATTCCCTAAGCGAGTTATAGAACTCACCTAACGTGATGTCAATCACGCAAATTCTGAAACACTTGGAGTTCAACGACACCGAATTTACACGAACTTGCTCCGTAACGGTCCTTCTCGTTCTCACGAACTCCACGCCCTCTCCAATTCGAATCTCAGCAATTTGAGCTACTGACCCTCTTCCCTCATTACTTCAAACAGTAAGGTGATGTCTCCCAAGGTTCTATTCTAGTTCTAAGATGACATGCAAGCCACTAGAAGCACTACAACTCCATTTTTGCTCTATGAAGCTTTGTGGGTCGAAAATGGTGAATGGGTGAGGAGGAGGATGTTGATTATGAAATTTATATCAGTTGGAAGAGGAGGGTGTAGGGATCAAGATGGTGCAATCATCTCAGACATGCATCCAGAATTTCTCTCCTCTCTTTTCTTTTCTCCCTCTCGCCAACTCTTTCTCTCTATCTCTCAAAATCTCTCTTTTTGCTGAAAAGCTGAAAATGAGGTGGTGTTGTGTGGTGTGTTCAGCTGGGGCTTATTTAATGATGGGAAAATGACTAATTCGCCCCTCCCTCCTTCACTCTCACTTAAGCTACTATAACTCAACAATTATTCTATAATTCACTTACTTAACATAATGTACCAATTATGCATAACCAATAAATCATTTATTTATTTGATCCATGATACCATTTCATAACTAAAATAATTATGCTCACTAATCAACTTAACCTCGTGCTAATTTAATTAAATCTAATTAGCTAATTAGGGGATGTTACACATATCGTGTACGAAGTAGATCAGACCATATCGCATCAGATTCATTTAGGATCCTCCACCTCCACATCACCATATCGTGTACGAAGTAGATCAGACCACCCCAAATCTTTTGTTTTCTATAATTAATAATTAAGTTCGGGTGGTTGAATTTCTTTATATGAAATCACTTATGGAACTTCAGAGGGTTGTTTAGTAATTATACCATTGATGAATCGCTAAGTATTTTTTTTTGGTATATACCAGGTATCCACCGCCGAACGCGGTGACTAATCCCCTTGCTGGATTGGGGGCACCTCGGAGGGTGTGACAGCTGGCCCAGGGATTTAAAGCTACTCCATACTCAAGGCGATGATCGAACCCTCGACACTTGGTTAAGGGAGGATGAGCCTCAACCGCTCAACCACACCCCATGGGTTTATCGCTAAGTATTTGATACGCTTGTATTCGAGTGTTTCATTTATTTATTTTTTTAGAGAAATGTTATTTGAACATTAAATTGGAACATCAAAATCAATAATAATTTTATTTACTGATTAATATAATTAACATGTTTTTTTTGACAAAACAACACATGTTAATAAATGTTGAATTGGGTTAATTGATAGACCAATGCGTTGAAAGGGTTCAGATCCTCTCCAGTTACTGGACAGTTCCAGTAGGAAAGAGATAGACTCATGAAATAAAATAATATTATTTTAAAAATAATATTATTTTATTTGATGTGTCTATCTCTCTCCTACTGGAACTGTCCAATAAATGGAGAGGATCTCAATCCGTGTTGAAATTCATTAATTACCGATTGAATTTCATTAACTACGAATTTAAGTGTTATTTACCATAGCAACTTTTAGGTGTCCACATATTTTCTAGTGAATGTATATTTGAAAATCTAAAAATTATAGTTAATGACGTTTAAAATTATGGGCAATGCAGTTTTATCCAATCTTTAGAAAACCGGACCGGTGAAAGCACTAGTTCAAAGGTTCAATTGTGCCTGAACCGGACCAGTCATTAAACCAGTGAAGACACTGATTATATAGTATATTAAATGATAAATTTCAGATATAACTAAATTATAAACTTAGATAAATAATTATTTTATATATTTCATATGACTAAATATTAATCAAAATAATAAATAATAACAAAACGATGTATATATAATTTTATAACGTGACATTAGCCTTTTATTTACCTAAAAATATATTTTTTATTTAAAATAGTTTTTATTTTTTTAAGAACTGACCGGTTCTGAGCCTGTTTGGCCGGTCCTCGCGGTTCAGCGCCGGAACTAGACCAGCCTAATGACCGGTTCTCGATTGAACCGCCCGGTTCGGTCCAGTTCTCTAAACACTGTTTTTATCGATAGTTAATGAGTTGCAACATCTTGGACTCGGTTTGGTAAAAAGTAGTGGATAGTGGGTAAAGTAGCAAATAGCAAATAAGTAGCTTATAGCGGATAAGCTGAAAGCAGATAATGAATAAGTTATCAGATTAAATTTAAAGTGTTTGGTAAAATTATTGTTTGAACTAGTTTATAAATTAAAAATGATATAAAATGGACATTTGTAACTAATGCTTACAAATGAGAGATAATATTCTTTTAATGATGATAAATGAAGAATTTAATTAAAGTAATAAAGGTTAAAGGAGAGACGAAATGAAATGTCATGAGCTATAGCTCAGATGCTACTTCAAGTAGTATTTGAAAAATGTTATAAGCTAGTGAAAAAATGTTCTAAACTAATTGTATCAAACACTTACCACGAGTTTATCCGCTTTAAACTATTCGCTTAACGTTAGTTATTTGGGCCCTGCCAACCATAAGCTTGGTAAAAAAAAAGTTTAACAATTTATTAATAATGTATGCAAAGTACATTAATCAACAAGATTGTTGAATGTTGGTGTTTTAAATTCATGTTCAAAGAATACAATTTATGTTTTTATTGTATTTGAGTGCTTCTTCCTTGGTAAAAAAAAAAAGAGTGCTTCTTCCTAGAATGGTTGATGATGGAACAAGTGCACACTGTGCACTGCAAATTAATTATACACGAAATTTGCTCCCATATATGAAAATGAAAAGATTGTACGGCTTGTTTGTAAGATATCTTTATATATTGTTTATTGTGAAGAACTAATCAATTGGGCATTTGGTCTAGTGGTATGATTCTCGCTTTGGGTGCGAGAGGTCCGGAGTTCGATTCTCCGAATGCCCCTTTTATTATGTTTTGTGTTTTTGACTCACTTTCCCCAGTTTATCGAATGTGGGCATTGTCAAAATGCTCTTGTTATTCTTGTCAAAAAAAGAAAATGCTCTTGTTATTGTTAACTCCATTTTCTTCACAATGCTCTTGAAATCATTACCAACTCCAAGACGATTTACAATTGCACCCAATTGTTACTAGTTTCTTTCAAACAAATATCGAAAAGAATTTTCCTGAATCAGATATACGATTACTTATAACAATTTTCTTTTCCGTGATTGACTTTCCACATAGTCTCATTTTCTTCTAAATTGAGGTTTATTAGTAGATGGTGACTGGTAATTTTGAATTTAACCTCTCCTTGACATTATTTTGTTTTTCTTCCTTTTTATCTCTTCAACATTATCACCAGGGGCTATAATATAAGCTCCATTACCAGTAGTATGAGCAAGCCTATCAAAATGCTAAAGATGCCAGGTAATACCTCAATTGCTTATGATTTTAGGTTTAAATTTACGTACATATATTTCTAGAATTAGTAACATAAATTAAACATCAATTGACATTCTTATATGGTTGAAATCTTAGAAATGGAGCTCTTTGTTTTTTAACTCAAGTTATTTGTTTCTTTTGAATAATATAACATTTCAAATTAAAGGATATGAAAAATATCTTGATAAAAAAACAATTCAGTTATTATGGATATATCTGAAACTCCATGAAAACTCTTGGTCCCTTTGAGAGAAAAAAACTACTTAAAATGTATTGTGAGGGAGACAGAATAACGAATTAAGTCAGAGAACACCAATGATAATTATGGACAGAAATAACATCCCCACAAGCATAGAGACAAAAGGGTTTCATAAAGATAATATATATAGTACTACTGCATTGTTTCTTTAACTGGAAAAGAAGAACTACCATATCATCCTCGATGTTACATCACAAATCCTAAATCTTTTATGACGTGTCACACACAAAGACACATACATAGATACATATATAAACCAAAAGGTAACCCACCAAGGCAGTCGATTTGTTGGACTCTGAAGCTTCTCATTCTCACTTATCTCTCTTTGTTAATTCAATAGAATTCTGAAGACCACCTCTAATAGCTAAAAAGAAACACTACATAGGAAAATACAAGGAAACATCCCTTTAAAAAGCCATTATGTATACATAATATTATATAGTTATATGATATAAAATATAATATATGTGGGGAAAGTGATTGATCAAATTAACCAAGCTAAGAGAGAGCTTTTAGACCAAAGGGTTTGTTGTGGAAGATCCATAACCGTTCATCATACCATTCCATGATCCTGGACCGTTGAGATATCCAAATGAGTCTTTTCCAGCATCAGAGCAACCTTGATCTTGCCATTCAAGGGACAATAGTTTAGGGTTTGGTTTAACATCAATTGAGGCATTATTATGATCTTCATTAGCATCATATGGCAGCATAAGTCTCTGGCAAGAGTCCATTAAATAAGCCCCATTATTGTTATTGTTGCCATCAAAGGACATGCCACCAAATGTAGGAGAACAAAGTGTATGAAAATTATGTGGCAATGGCAATCCATTTTGACCACTCATATGAATATCTCCTCCTCCTCCTCCTCCTAGCCCAACAGCCACACTCATGTTCATGTCATTACTATTTCCAAAAAAATCAAAATTCCTAGAGCTACTACTTCCAATTATTCCTTCTAACTTACTTTCCATGAAGTCAATAGGTCTAGGGTTCTCAAACATACTCATACCATTATACTTGTTCTCCATGAAATTAGGGTTTCCTAATGCTCCAGCATTATTAGTACCAAGTAAGTTACTGAGGTGTGAAAAGTGCGTATCAGGGAAAGAAAGTTGAAGATCTTTGGGGTTATGGTGGTGATGGTAGAAGGAGGGTCCAGATTGTGTTTGGTTTTGATTATTAGCTAAATGATCATTAGATTTCTTGGAAGAAACTTTCTTGTTCTTCCTACAACCTCCACCAACAGGAATGTTTCTAAGAGTTCCTCCTTTGGTCCAGTACCTTCTACAAGTCTTGCAAAAGTACCTTGGCTGAGAGAGACTGTAGTTGTTGTAGTAGCAGAATTTCGTGTGTGTTGAATCACACCTGGGACATTTCAAAGCTTGGTCATGTGGTGGTCTTAGCCTCCTCTCTATCATGGGCCTTGAGCATGTTAGCATGTCACCAGATGGTGAAGATGAATCCATTCCAGACTCCTCGTTAATTGTGCCCTAACATTTTGCATAAATAAAGCAACACCAAGTGAATATTTATATATATTTGATGAAAGGAAAAGGAAAATGTGCTATAGATGTCTTTTTCTTTTCATTCTTTTTGTTGCCTCTCTAGCTCCTAGCTCCTAACTTTCTTTCCTTAGCTTGCTCTTCTTTTATATTTCCTTCTTCATTATTTGGATCATAACATATATACTTCTGTCCAACTAAACAGATAGATCGAAGAGTGCATCATAATATACCTTAATTTTAATAAATATATCTAGCTATATCTAAATCAGTTCAACTTATAATCTTTAATGAATGTAAGGTAACTAGATAATTAATTATCTGGAAAGTAGAAACCATATGCAAATGGTACACATTTTCATGTGCATATATGGTGTATATTAGTTTACCTGCAACCAATGATCTGCAGATGAATCCATGCAGACGTGGAGAGAAGATAAACCCATTCAAAATCAGAGCTAGTGTAGAGGATAATGAGAGTGAACCAGGCCTCAATTGTTTAGTGTACTTTTTTAAACTGAAGTGCCACTGCTACTAGCTAGTTTGTGAATTGAAAGGCATTGTAATAAGAGAAAGGAGGAAATGAGAGAGGGCTTATAATTTAGTTGAGTGTGTTAAGTGAGAAGAGATATGGGGAAAGAGATAGAGAGGAATGAATGGTAGTAGCATGTGTATGTGGATGTGTGTGGTTGCTACATGAGACGGGACAGTGAATAAGAAGGAAGAAAAAGTAGAGGGTGTAGTGAGTGAGTGAGTGAGAGAGAGAGAGAGAGAGAGAGAGAGAGTTGCCATGTTGTCTCTAATCTACAGTGTAAAAATAAAACCCCGTCGGTGACAACAACGGTGGGCCACACATGGTCTCTCTATCTAGCTAGTAGTAGTACTAGTGTCGTGGGCTCGTGGCTTATCTCAGCTTGACTAAATATTCATTGACAAAAATGGACGGTTGGATTCAGTGGAAGTCAGTCATTGTTGTTGAGATGGGAGAATATGAGCCGTTGATTGTGATTTGGTGGATGTGAGAACCATTAGCTATGAGATACGTCATAGTTTTCGTATCTGACGTGACAGTAGCTGAGAATATTTGGGTCCCCGATAAAGAACGCATACCGAAAGAGCACTCTACTTAATCAGCCCCACACAGCACACTCATTTGGACCCACTCGACTTCCTCCTACAAGCAAGGGATATATTCTCAACTCATGCTTCTCACGTGCCTTCATTCTTTCATTTCTATTCTTTTTCCCTAGCCAAAACCAAAAAATTCAGTTTCAGATACGCTATCTGTTCGTTCGACTACGATCAGTGTAATGGAGTACTAGTATAGCATAATTTGTACTATATCTCATAAGATTAAGTATCTACTTGTTTTCTTAAGAGTTTGAATGTTTTTTTCTATATTGAGCTAAGATATCTTACTCTCACCCTAAATTTTTTATTTATAAATAAATAATTCTAAATGGATTATTCCGACAAGTTAAACCAATACTTGAAAACCAGTACAAACTATAATGACGACCAATTTTAGTCCCTAGAAGTAGAAACTTATAAAACCCCTCATCCTCCGATTGAGACGGTGATTAGATCGGTGTCAAATTGACTCTAATGACGACCATTTGTTATTTTTGTCATATCAAAATCCGATGGTTTTTGGATTGGCTCTAATGTCATTTTAGAATTTGAGTCTCACTTATAAACTCTTTTTCAAGTCATATCAGTGGGACTTGTAATACACATGGTGGCATCGTGTGGTTGTTGGAGTTTTGAGTAAATTTTTAATACTGATCTACCATAGACGACTTATCAAGGTGATTCACCATAAGTCCATAACCACATTCATTTTCTTGCCATCTTTATAATTCTTTTCGTAGACTAGGTTTGGCCTTATATATATAATATACTTATATCTCTTTATTCTAGTTTGGAATTAGGTTGCCAGTGTCAAATTCAAACTTTGAACATATATTCCACTACAAGGCGGGTTGATGGGGGTGTGATCTTTAAACACTACTACTAGGGAATAAACTGAAAAGCTTTCATAATAAGGGTGACACCCGAAAGAGAAACGAGGATGCTATCTTTATCCACTAAGTATAAAAAAAGAATGGGATATAGCCATGTAGGATATAGTTGGCGTGAGGAACACACCCCACTCTATAGCCTACAGGACCCAAAGTATAAACATGCAGTGTCAGGTAAAGTGAGTGTGTTCACCTGACTTCGTAGCTAATTAATTCGTTCTTGTCATGAGTGGTCGTTTTCTATGTGCTTTAGTACAAACATGGATTATTATTTCATCAATCATAAGCATGTTATCATTGTTAGTTGGTACTTGTCTTTCTTCTAGGTACTTGTTATCTTGTTTGCTTCTGCTATGTCGAGTGTAAAATCACGAGTCAATTGCCCTAACTGCAATATATATGGAGGACAATATTTGTACTAATTTCTAATTTAATTATGGCTCCTAGATATACAAAACTAGATCATCATGAAAGTTAGTACTAGTGGTAATATATCTAAGGAAAGAGACAAATTACAAGCACTTTGCCCTTCTTAGCAAAAAATATTCCTTTTTTTCCAAAGAATAGTACTAGTGCTAAAGATTTTGTGCGTATATATGATTACAAACTCAATGTACGCACATGTCGTGCATATGCCTATCAGTAGGTATCTTGTAAATTAACAATAAGTATCAACTTTTGAGATTGAAAAACTTCAAAACTGCGAACATATACTTCATTCTCAAGCTACGTGTTTTTACTTCCTCCACCTGATCAACTTGCTTTCTTTCATCTTCTTTTCTTCTTTATTTCTTTTTCTTAAAGAAATCAAATGAAAGTTCACAAAAGGCCAAGTTACACCATCAAATTTAAAAGCTGATGTTTTTCTCAAAAATATTTAAAGCGGGAAATTTTTAGGATGTTTTTTTTTAATGAAAAAAAAATGTAATTTTTTGCCACTGGTATTAGATACTCGCCTTCTTCATAATTTTTCCCGTCTTTAAAAGGGTATTAAAGTAAATGTATTATATACACGTACAACCTTAATAAACTTTTTTACTTTCTTATTTTCCAAATTTGTCTCGAGTTAGTATTATTCCGTGAATGGATATGGATAAATGTATACATATATAGGCCACTGTATCAAGTAGTATTATTTTATGTGCAAGGATCTAAAGCCAGCCAGGCTAGCAGGTTATATTCTGCCATACAGAGAAAGCAATCTGAATTCTGAAAACCATATCGTCCAACTAAAAATAATGGTCCCTATGATATATTTGCCGGTTAATTGTTTATCCTCCCTTTGGAATGTGTTATACTACTATAGTATATATGAATGTGGTCCGCGTTATGATGATTATGGTCAAAAATTGGAACACTTATACCTCGTTATTGGTGCAGTCAGTTTGGTTCTTTAAGGTCCATCTCAAGCGATGAGCCCCCACCATAAGAGTTCTTTTCTATCTGTCCCCAAAGTTTTCCGTTCACATGTACAGCAACGATGCACACAAGAAAACCAAATTAAGAAGCTCCCCCTTAGGCCTTATTAGTAGACACATTATAAAATTATTGGTACCAAATGTTTCGAGTTATAGCAACACATGATTAAATCCGAATAAAATATCTTTGAGTTTGTCAATAAAAAAATGCTGTTCTCGACTGGACCAAGAGGCCCATTCAGCATTTAGACATGGATTGGCCCGATCACTTTGATCCATATCCACCATATGTAAGCCCAATTGTGGTTATTACACTTGGATGGCTCAGATCAACTCTATCAATCTGACGGCTCACAACGGACACGAATTCCTATGAATACCAGCTCACATTGCCATAACAAGGTAGATTCTCATTCCTAGCTAAATCGCTCATCTATTCTCAATACTGACTTGAGCGTCAGAGTGGCTTCGCAGGTACCCCTCCCGGGATCGCACTAACCTCCGGCCAGGCAGCAGGTGACCTACCAATTGCAGTCCACCCAACACTGCAAAGTACAGAACATTGGCGACCACAGTGGAAGATATCTATCTTTCACACCATCTCTACTCTTTGAACTTTCTCCTGCCTTCCCATGGCACCCAGAGGTAGACCCCGAGTCCAGAGCATTGCCGCTCCGCAACCCCAGCCAGAGGGCACTCCCGAAGGCCTTGCTGCTTCCACGCCAAACCAAGACATTCAAGTCTCGGCACCTCAGCAAGCCTTTATCCAGATCCCCGTCCAACCTGGGGATGCGGCGACCATTCGCCAGCGCTTGGACCTGCTGTGCAACCGCACCCAGACTATGTTGCAGCAAGAAGCGCGCCTCAGGCAGATAGAAAGGCGAATGACAGCCATGCCTGAGCAATCTCATCCTCGTTGGAACACCCCTTCCCCAAGGACAATGAGCTCCAGACGCCGCAGATCTCCACCCAAGTGTCATCACAATCATCGCTCTCCACCTAGACGGAAGCGAGCTTGCCACTCTCCTCCTCGACGCAGCAGGCACCAAGGATCAGATTCACCTCCAACCTCGCCTGACAGTACATACTGGCCTGAGGAGTCTCTCCCCAGATCCTCATCACTCGCAACCTCCAATTCTCGCGAGAGGTCGCGGAGTCGACCCAAGACCCATAGGAGGCATCGCCAAAGATCTACCTCGAGGAGATCTCCAGCCCGACGTGACCGTCGAGATATAGATCTCGGGAACTGGTCACCTCACAACTCACGATGGATCTCCAATGGAAGGACCCTTCACTAGGAAGGTTGACGACTGCCCAATTCCGAGGACCTTAGAGATGCTCCCAGCCCTCAAAACATACGACGGGACTGGGGACCCTGACATGCATTTAGCCTACTTCTCTGCCATGATGAGATACCGGGGGGCAAGGGAACCCATCCACTGCAAGATCTTTCCCCTCACTCTCACGGATTCAGCACTAGCTTGGTTCCAGGAGTTGAAACCAAACTCGGTTTCATCCTGGGGGCAGCTGGTCACCATGTTCACAACCCACTTTGCCGCTTCCCGCTTGAAGCCAAAATCTGAAGAGGTACTCAGGGCGATCAGGCAAAGAGAGAAAGAAACGCTTAGAGAATATCTGGAAAGGTTCAACAAGGAGGCTGGCAACGTCAGGAACCTTGAAGACAAGAGAAGACTCTTTTGGATGAAGGATGGCCTTAAGAAAGGAAGCTTGTTTCAAAGAGCCGTGGGGATTAACAAACCCCGAAGCTTGGATGAGTTCCTTCAGAAGGCACAAAAGTACATGGATTATGAAGAAGACAACATGGCATACCAAGAGGAACGAAGGTTGGCAGCAAGAAGGACGAGCTGGCCTGCAAGGCCATTGAAGAACCATGGCGGAAGCGAGTCCAATATGACAGAACTCCTCGTGAGCCCCGACCTCGACAAGGTCGCTCCTCAGAGTACACCCGACTGAACACATCCCAGGCTGAGATCCTTGCCGAATGCGCCGATGCGGAGTTTCGAGACAACAAACAGCCCGAACCTCGTGCAAAGGAAAGACCAACCCTCTAATAAGTACTGCCGTTATCAC
The DNA here is from genome assembly GCA_039519185.1 of Astragalus membranaceus. Classification (NCBI taxonomy): domain Eukaryota; kingdom Viridiplantae; phylum Streptophyta; class Magnoliopsida; order Fabales; family Fabaceae; genus Astragalus; species Astragalus membranaceus. Next base: position 46,994,048 of record CM076848.1, read on the forward strand.
AAAAGTTATGGGCACAGTACCAACAAATGCAACACCCTCAGGGATGACGTTGAAGAAATGATCCGCGAAGGGAAGCTCGCTCAGTACGTGAATGAGGAAGATGATGAGACTCGTGACTCTGAATAGGGAGCAGAGCATCAGGACTAGAAACTCGAACTAGGCCTAGTTAAGAATTTTACTGTTTGGGCACAAATGCAGAATGTAAAAGCTCGATATAAAAGTTCATTTTGCAATTACAGTTTTTGCTTTAGTTCACTAGATTAATGTTTGTTCCAAAGAAAAATTCCTTAAGGTCAAGAAAGAAAAAGGGCCCAACTCCACAGTTAGGGGTAGAGCGAGACAAGTTTGAGACCCGATATAGCCTGCAAGGAAGGACTGCCAACCTCGCAGGGGCAACCTCGACATTAACTCTAAGCCAAGACCATCTTTCCAAGACGATGGTTTTGCAAATACATCTCTGGATGCAAGATCGCACGAAGTAGGAAAGCGCTGACGTGCACCTCCAATCCTAGCAAAGGAATCAAGAGTGACACGGCACGCCGAAACAAATAAGGCCATCGGTAAAAATACTGGTCAAAGGAAGACACCATGATCATTTGCATTTTTCCTAATTACCAAAGCAAGAATCTCATAATTATTTCCACTAAGTGACCTTGGCGGTCACAACCCCTTGGGCGAGTTCTATCCGGGCTGAGTCCTGGTAAACTGTGCCAAGGGTATACTTCAAGCTGACCTTGGTGGTCACAACCCCTTGGGCGAGTTCTATCCGAGCTGAGTCCTGGTAAACTATGCCAAGGGTACACTTCAAGCTGACCTTGGTGGTCACAACCCGTTGGGTGAGTTCTATCTGGGCCGAGTCCTGGCAAACTGTGCCAAGGGTATACTTCAAGATGACATTGGTGGTCACGACCCCTTTATGATGAGTTCTATCCAGGTCAAGTCTTGGTAAACTCTGTTCCGAGTATACTTCATTACAAATTGTCCCGAGAGGTGTCGACAACTTAACCGCCTAAAGCAAGACAAATTTAACGACTGTCTACCGGAAAAATCCTAAGTCCAACGAGAAGGAGCACACGCAGAAAATCACCAGTAGGGCGTGAGACCATGAGGTCACGGTTCCATGATCAATATTTGCTGGTGAAGGGCACCAAGATCCCATGTTCACGGTTTGCAAAGTGATGGGCGCCAAGGGCGCCAAGGGCGCCAAGGGCGCCAAGATTCTATGTTCTCGGTTTGCAAATGCAGGGCGCCAGGATCCCATGTTCACAGTTTGCAAGAGCAGGGCGCCAAGAGCGCCAAGATCACAGTTTGAGTTGTTGGGCGCCAAGGGCGCCAAGGTGACGGGTTGCAAAGAGCAAGGTCACGGTTTGTGGTGCTGGGTGCCAAGGGCGCCATGGTCACGGTTTGTGGTGCTGGGCGCCAAGGTCACGGTTTGAGCTGATGGGCGCCAAGGGTGCCAAGGTGACGGGTTGCATAGAGCAAGGTCACGGTTTGTGGTGTTGGGGGCCATGGTCACAGTTTGTGGTTTTGTGCGCCAACGTCACAGTTTGAGCTGCTGGGCGCCAAGGTGACGGGTTGCATAGAGCAATGTCACGGTTTGTGGTTCTAGGCGCCATGGTCACGGTTTGTGGTGCTGGGCGCCAAGGTGATGGATTGCATAGAGCAAGGTCACGGTTTGTGGTGTTGGGCGCTAAGGGCGCCATGGTCACGGTTTGCGGTGCTGGGCGCTAAGGGCGCCAAGGTCACGGTTTGAGCTGCTGGGAGCCAAGGTGACGGGTTGCATAGAGCAAGGTCACGGTTTGTGGTGCTGGGTGCCAAGGTGACTGTTTGTGCTGCAGGGCGCCAAGGTGACAGTTTGTGTGGCTAGTCGCCAAGGGCGCCAAGGTGACTGTTTGTGCTGCAGGGCGCCAAGGGTGCCAAGGTGGCGGTTTGTGTGGCTAGGCGCCAAGGGCGCCAAAGGCGCCAAGGTGACAATTTGTGCTGCAGGGTGCCAAGGTGGCGGTTTGTGTGGCTAGGCGCCAAGGGCGCCAAAGGCGCCAAGGTGACAATTTGTGCTGCAGGGCGCCAAGATGACGGTTTGTGTTGGCTCCTGGGCGCCATGGGCGCCAAGTTAATGCAAGATCACGGTTTGTGTTGGCTCCTGGGCGCTATGGGAGCCAAGTTCATGCAAGTTCACGGTTTGTGCTGGCTCCTGGGCGCTATGGGCGCCAAGTTCATGCAAGTTCACGGTTTGTGCTGGCTCCTAGGCGCCATGGGCGCCAAGTTCATGCAAGTTCACAGTTTGTGTTGGCTCCTGGGCGCCATGGGCACCAATTTCATGCAAGTTCACGGTTTGTGTTGGCTCCTGGGCGCCATGGGCGCCAAGTTCATGCAAGATCACGGTTTGTGTTGGCTCCAGGGCGCCATGGGCTCTAAGTTCATGCAAATTCACGGTTTGTGTTTGCTCCTGGGCGCCATGGGCATCAAGGTCACGATTTGTTCCAATGTAACCATGGCCATATTTTGTGGCCTTTAAAAATCATAGTCACGGTTTGCTTAAGGGAAGCCATGGTCACGATTAAGAAGCATCTCGTATGGTCATGATTTACGAACTTCAAGCATAAATGATGATTCACAATTTTCTTATGGCCATAATGTGCATTAAAAGAAGCAGGAAGAAGACATACACTTACCCAAGAGGGGAAGAAAAGAAGCTTGCTCCCACTTCTCACACACCTCTCTCAAAAAAATTCAGAAGAGTAATACAAGAGATGAAGACCCACCTACTTAGGGTGGGTGAAAAAAGTGATAAGATCATTTTTATTTTCTTTCTCAAAGATCAAAAGCAAAAGTATTGTCGTCAAACAAAGACATTTTGCACGACCTGACAAGGCATACGAGCCTTCGCGTCGGACGAATCAACGAAAATCCTTCAAGCCAAGACCATCCTCTGGAATAATCTCGGCTTGGGGGGCAACTGTTCTGTACTGGACCAAGAGGCCCATTCAGCATTTGGACATGGATTGGCCCGATCACTTTGATCCATATCCACCATATGCAAGCCCAATTGTGGTTATTACACTTGGATGGCTCAGATCAACTCTATCAATCTGACGGCTCACAACAGACACGAATTCCTATAAATACCAGCTCACATTGCCATAACAAGGTAGATTCTCATTTCTAGCTAAATCACTCATCTAATCTCAATGCTGACTTGAGCGTCGAAGTGGCTTCGCATGTTCTCCTCCCGGGCTCGCACTAACCTCCAGCCAGGCAGCAGGTGACCTACCAACTGCAGTCCACCCAACACTGCAAGGTACAGAACAAATACTATGATTAACTCCGGATCCCCATTCCAATTTCAAGCTAGCATTATATAAGTGCATGATTTCTTGGGGCTAAGTGCATTATATAAGTACCGAGCAGCAGCATCCATCTCCTTGCTTGATTTTTTCTTCTTCAATGAAGCAACTTTCTTAAGCCTTTCTTTAACATCAGTAGCAGATACATCCTCAACCTTTTCTGCTCCATTCTTTAGGTTCCTTTGAAGATTTGTCCTTCTTCTTCTTCTTCTTCTTCTTTTTTGCATTTTTGCTTTCCCCAGTTGCATTCTCCTTCTTTTCCACCTCACCATTCTGATCCTGTTCTTTCTTCTCAGTGCCTGAAATTTCAAAGGACAAAAAAATCCAACCATGAAAGTTTCAGTTAGCTATATATTCATTTGAAATAACTAACATGTTCAAAGCAGTTTTTATACACTACAATATTACAATTACCATTGGAATCATCCTCGTCGCTGGGTTCTTTTGGTGCAAATCCTAGTTCAGCCAAAACAGCTTCAAGCTCTTCAAGCCCTTTCTTCTTCAATTCCTTCTTTGAAGCTTTGCATTCCTTGCAGCAGCCTCACTAGCAGCGGCACGAGCAGCAGCATCCATCTCCTTGCTTGATTTTTTCTTTTTCAATGAAGCAACTTTCTTAAGCCTTTCTTTAACATCAGTAGCAGATACATCCTCATAGATTTTTGACTCAATCTGGCCTTCAAGTTCTTTAAACTTTTCTTGTAGATTTCTGTGAATATGATCCTTGCCTTTGGCTTTACTCTCAATGCTTTGCAAACTTTCTTCCAGTTTTCTCATAGATTCATCTTTACTTCTGCACTCACTTCGTGCTTTTTCAAGCTATGCCAAAGTGTAAAAGGAAGAACCATTAATTGTTTAGAGAACATGGTGAAATAGAAAATAAATTCAATGAGTTCCAGTAAGGATCAGCCGCCTACCATTGCTTTCGTCTTTTGAAGTTCACTTGTATCAATTTGATTCTTAACAAGACCCAACTCAACGCCCCTCACTCTAGTAGCAAAATTAAGTGAGCTTATAGTCTCACCAAGGTCTTGGTCTAATGGACTTACTTGTACAAACATCAAAGTTTTTGAGTCACTTCCTGCAGTATGATGCAAAAAAACATATGCAGCAAATGTTACCAACATATTTTTTCTACAGAAACTGGATCTTACTCCTAAAAAATGAACAACGCAAACAATGCTGAAATAACTAGACATACCTAGTGAGTCTTGGAGTAAAGCTTACTTCATTCCAATCCGGTAACCATTACAAGAGAATTCATTGCGGCTTACTTCAGTTTCCTTCTTTGACTAATGCTACTGCATGTTCAAGCATGCTTGGCAAAGCTTTACTATATAAGCAAAGATGCAGACATTGTAGCCATCCAGCACAGATTTTACCATTGATGATGCACCAGCAAAAACAGCAACTGGTAAAACAAAGCAAACACTGTCTGTTAGAAAACTTCTAATTGTGTTAATCATCTAGTTTAATCTAATTTTGTACCAAGTATAACAACAATAATGGTCAAGCAAACAGTTATTGTATTGCACTTAGCTCTTACCCTGATCATCTTTTGGTGGAGCCAGTTTTCATAACAAAAGACAATGGCAAAAAACCCTTATTCAATGCACAACAGTGGCAGAAAACCCTAATGTTCCCTAGGTATTCATAACAGAAGCGCATTAGTATTTAGTGCCTTTTACTTGTAATAATTCTCCTCAGATAGGAATAAAGTTTACTTATACTAGGTAGAATAAATAAGCATGAGAACATACCTTTAGCCTCTTGAACTTCATTGAAGAGTTTCTTTCTCTGTGTCATCTCTTCATTGTACTTCACTTTGAGATCTTCACACTGCTTAATTGCAGAAAAGAATGTAAATCCCCTAAGATGATTTGTACTATTTCACAACCAAAACTAAGTCAACTCATCAGTCTTTAATTAAGGAAAATAAAGATTGAATAATGTAACTGAAGCATACCCAATTCCTGGACTGCAAAAACCATATTACTTATTTCAGGGATTGAATCAACACATTCATGTGCTTCAAAGGAAAGTTGAGATTGTTCACTCTTCATTAACTGCAAAACAAATTTAGTGCCGATATTCTTAAATGTGATTCTGGGAATAAAAAATAATGACACTAACTTTAACCATCACTCTTTGTCAATTACCTTTACTTTCTCATGTAAACTGCTAATTGCTTCTGCCCATTTCTTCTTTTCAAGCTCATACCTATTAGAAATACTCCTCAAGCTCTCTGCTTGTTTCTCCACAGTTTATTCTGACATCATAATTTACAATAACATTAGGAAAATTAAACCTCGGCAGCAATCACTTTCTATGACAAGGACAATCACTTTCTATGACAAGGAACAATAATCTAAATCTAAATAGAATAAAGCAAACCTGGTAGCAGCGAGAGACCAAAATAAGGTCGAGGAGAACCTGGGTCGGTGACGGCAATGTTCTGAGATTTACTGAGAGCGAAGAGATGACGCGGTGAGGGAACAACGTATTGAGATACTGGGAAAGAGATAACGCGATGAGGGAAGAGATGCTTAGAAGAAGAGATACGATGTGAGATGCTGAGAGGGATTTGTGAGAGGGAAGAGATGCGAGAGAGTGCGATGGAAGAGATGCTGAGAAGTAAATTAAGATACAGCGTGAGAGTGCGAAGATTTTGGAGCTAGGGCTAGGGTGAGGGAAACGTAATGTGAGAGAGAAATAGAAAACTAGGGATTGTGAAAATTTTAGTAATGAAACGGACATTAGGAATCGGTTGTTTACAAAACCGATTCTGAATGCACATATTCGGAATCGGTTGTTTATTTAACCGATGCAAAATGTCTAACTGGGTACATATCTAATCGGTTGTTTAAACAACCGATTCTAAATGTCTAAAAAAATCTCCCAGCTCTCTATTTAATTGCAAAATTGCCACCGCGTTCACATTTGGAATCGGTTATTCAAACAACCGATTCCAAATAGTGCTTCTTAAAGCTGATTTTGCACTAGTGTATTTCTAACTCCCAACCTTAAAATTGTTAGTATTGTCTCGCAATTATCTCAATGGAGATAATTTCGAGCAAAATATCGGGGTGAGGGACAGCACTTCACCCTTTTCCATCAACAGCACATAATAACAACTACATCAAATATAGTCATCTAACATAGGGTTCATCACAACATCAAACCAACAATTTAACATAATTTCAGTTAACATCTCTAACGAAAAATTAACATACATTTTTCAACAATTTCCAATTCCAATTAGACACTTTTCAATTAACAACTCTAAAAACATACACATTTCAATTTCAATTCAATTTCAATTAGACTTTTCAATTTCAATTTCAACAATTTAACACAATTTCAATTAATATGTCTAACAATTTTCAATCTAACTCTTCAATCTTACCTATCAACAATTTTCAATCTAACTCTTCTCAGCAATTTTAATCTAACCTATCAACAATTTTCAATCAAACCTATCAAGCAAATAGAAAACGATTCCAACGATCTCGTGGCGGTCCGGTGACGGTGCGCACTCCGGTGCGGTAGTGAGACTTCAAATACCAACAATTTCAATCCTAAACCATTTCAATTTCAAGCAAAAAACATAAATGAATTCACTATTAATTTCAATTTCAATAAACAACTTCTATTTCAACAAACAAATTCAATTTCAATTTCAACTTCAAATTTCTATCCTACACAATTTCTACAAATCCTAATCCTCTTCTGTTCTTCTAAAACCCTACCCAAACCACAATCAAGAATATCACAAAACCTAATCCTATTTTCTTCTTTCAAAACAACAATATTACAAAACTAATTTCACTAAAAGTACCAAACAACAATATCACAAAACTAATTTCACAAATCATAGCTTCTAACAAAACAATATCATAAAAAACAAAACAACATCATAAAAAATAAAAATCAAAACCTCCAAAGGGAGAGCTCCGGTGGTGGTGAAAATGGAGAGCTCCAGTGAGAGAGAGAGAGAGAGAGAGAGAGGTTGTGGTTGAGGAGAGAGAGGGAAACGTTCGCATAGGAGAGAGAGAGGAGAGAGGGCGACGGTTCGTGGTGGTGGTGGTGGAAATGAGAGATGAGAGTTGGGGTTTCGGTTTTGGGTGAGAGAGAAGAGAGAAGAGTGTGGTGAGAGAAGAAAGAAGAGTAAATGAGAGAGTGTGATGTCTGACTGGGAGATGAGAAAAAAAGGGTTAGCGATGGAATTTGCGAGGGACCGTCCGTCGCTAATCCCTGCACAAGTCCCCAAGACCTGTAATGGTCAGAAACAGTTTGCGAGGGACCTACAATTCCGCCGCTAATTGCTTGGTTTTTCGTGCTATTTCATTTTTAGTTTCCCACCCTCCTATAGTGACGAAAAATCCGTCGCTAACGTTGCCAGTTCCGTCGCTAATGTAAAACAAAAACGACAGTCAACACGCCCTCGCAAATTCCATCGCTAATACCTGTTTTAGCGACTGAAGCATATTCCCTCGCTAATGTCAGTCGCAAATCGCTCTTTTTTTGTAGTGATCCTCTATGAGTTGTCATGGCAATGATCATTCTGATAGTGTCCAATCTACTCACTGGTGCAAAAACTTCTTTATAATCAATCTCATACCTTTGAGTGTATCCCCTTGGATAATAAGAGCCACAAATGTGTTTTACATGGCATGAGTGTATCCCCTCGAACCATGAGCTATCCCAAAAAAGTATCTCAATAATTAAGTATATTATATATTCAGCTATCCCAATAATATATAAGGAGATAAAAGAAAATACAATAAATTCATTAGTTTAAGTTCATTAGTTTATTATTAGCCCAAACAAATCATAAATCCTTATTATATTAAAATAACTAGTATTATACTCGTGCATCCGCACGGGTGACACTGTTTTTGTTATAATTTGTTAGGAATTCATAAAAATTTTGGAAATTGCAAAACTTAATAAAAGAAAAAGAGAGAAGTAAAAGTTGTGTTACATAAAGTTAAAAAAAATCAGTAACTTTTTCAAATCTTAAAAATAGAGTAAAAGTCACATAAAAAGCCAAAAACGTTACCGCCGCGATCGCTGTTCCCCGTTGCCGTTTCCAGTCACAGTTCCCCGTCGCCGCATGAGAGAGAAAAAGCAAAAGTAAAAAGTGACATATTTTTTTTGTTAGTCAATAGTAGATAGATAGTAGATTGTAGATAGTAGATCTATAGTAGATAGATAAATCTAAAATAGATTATATTAGATTAGAGGAATGAAATAAAAAAATAAGAAAGGAGAGAGGAGAGAGCATGTTGTAAGTTAACTTGGTTATGATTGTATGATGCATGTTGTAAATTTGCCTATACTTGTAATGCTTATTGTAAACTTGCTTGTTGTTTAATTTACTAGGCTTCCTAGTTACTGATAAGTCTGGTTTAAGGGTTTTTTTAGTGTTTGTTTTTATTAATTTGTGTAGCAATTTAGTTCTATTCTTGAGTTATTTTACTGCCGAATGTTTGTTTTTCGTTCTAGGTTAAGCTTTAAGTAAATTGAAGGCATTTGAGCTTCAAAAGCATAAGGATAAAGTCCCAAGTCAAAAGGAATCAAAAAGATAAAGAATGAAGCAAAGAATCAGACCTTGTCGACGCACCCCAAGAGCATACTCATACGTCCATGCGTAGATTCAACAGTTTTATACCTGCAGTTTACACCATTTTGGTCAAATCTCACAATCCGGGAACCCGATTGAGTTGTTCTTTGATGCGTTCGAAAGCTAATAAAAAAATTCTATCTTTACAACCCAATGGTAGCACGGTCTGTGCGCCTGGACTACTCCGTTGGAATATCAAGAGCCATTGAACTAAGCACGGTCCGTGCGTCCAGTGCAGAAGCCAAAGCTGTTACATTTTGTATACTTAAGGCTTGTAATGTGACTCAACTCACTTGTCCCTTATCCTGGCCTATATAAGACAAGAAATTCTCTGTGTCTAGATAATCTTTGTCATTTGCAAACACTCCTCAAAGTAAATTCTAAGTTCTTTTTGCAAGTTAAATTTTTCTCTTAAGTTCTTACGCTTTTACTTTACGATTTTTATTCTTCTTGCACTCTACTATTCTCTTCATACTATTCCGCATTTTATTTTCAGCACTTTATCGCTCTCTTTTATGTTTTCAAGTCATTTAAATTCAGTCATTTACAATTCCGTCATTTACATTTTGTCACTTACAATTCATGTCTTATACTTTCAAGTCCTTGTCTACTATGATCATGAGTGAGTAGACCCTTCTAGTCTTGGGATTGTGGGAATAAACCAATGATAGACCCCTAAAAAATCCCAAGTCTAGACTCTATTTTATTAAAGTTTTCATTCTAATCTAGCCTCATCATTCTTCAAAGTCATAATTCAAATATCAAACGAAGTACCAAAAGGGTGAAGAGTTTGATATTGGAACAATGAGGTTAGACAAGATGATCAAAACATGAAAATAGTTTTGAGACTCTTGGGATAATAAGGTTTGTACTTAAGGGGTCTTGGCAATAATCAACCGTGAAAATAAGTTTGATTATTGGTTCAAGACATACTCTTGTGTTCCGAAAGGAAACTTGAGTTACCATTGAATATCTTGTCCTTAGAAAAGAAACTTAACAAAAAGAAGAGGATGGATGAGGAATTGTGAATTGTTTCTATCATTGAGACAAAACCACAATCCTAGGACGCTTTTTAATTTCTGAATTTACAACCAACCAACAATTCCTTCTACTAAATCATTCCTTTTAGCTAATCAAAACCGAAATTGAAATTGGTAATCACATAGTCTCTGTGAATCGATACTGTGAACATCCAATTTTAACCGACAGTTACTCATTTTTTTCAAAAAAATGAGAGTTCCAAAAATAATTTACGCATGTCATACCTAAACCGTATGCGTATCCTACTATCGGGGTGCATCATGTGTGCATTCAAATCACGTACGCGTTCATAGTCTTAATGCGAGCACGCGTTCGTTTCGAGTCGTGCATGAGTGGTTGCGTCGGTACGCGTTATTTTTACCGCTTCTTTTTTTAAGTATTATTAGTGACATAAAAAAATAGTAATAATAAAATAAAATCAGTTTAAATAGCTGTCCTTTTATTTGTTTTGTTACAAATATAGACAAAAAAATTTAAGGCAATTAAGAAGAAAGTCAACTCTTTTTTACATGAAGACAAAAAAATAACAAAGAGAAGTACATGTTTAAAAAACAGAAAAAAAGGGGAAAAAGAGGATAGCAGCGCCTGCCCATTTTGAGAGTGAGGCTGAGGTTGCCTTCCCCTTGTTCCTTGGCTTTTTGACAGTTTGGGAAAGGACATGCCAGCCCCATCCTTGCTGCCCCTGCTCCTCCTATGTCACTGTTGCAACAATAGCAGTTTGGTCTCCTGGGAGTTTTGATCCCCTGCTCCCACACCACACCTACACCATAATTTTTGACTATAAATACATTGTGAATAGTAAGAACAAAAGGGGGGACGGAACTGAGATACTACTACTAAAAAATCAGATTTTAGCATAAGAGAAGCAGTTCACAAAAAAAGGCAAAGGCTGAGGTTGTTCCCTATTCTCACTGGTTATGTTTTTCAGGTTCTATTATTTAAATGTTGTTACGGTTATATAAATGCTATACTTTGTTGTTACTATAATGTTTTTTTAGATACTAGTCACCCTTTTATAAAATGTTGTTACTGTCATGTTATATGAGATAAAAAGAAATTAGTGTTGTAGTTAGAGATGTGGGAAATAGATATACACAAGTAATTTTTTGAATCAGTAGCAATAAAATTTTTTAGAACCATAACCTTTACTTTTTTTTTAGAAGCTAAAAATAGAATAACAAAGGGGACTTGATAAAAAAATCAGCATAAAAAAACAAAAGAAAAGTTAGAAATGAAGTATGAGAAGAGATGGTATGAAAAAAAGAGAGAGAGGGAAAGACAAGGGAACCAAACCTTGACTCCGACAACCGTGCGTGGCGGTCGCCGCCGTGGTCTCCGGTGACCACCACCAGACAAACGATCGTCACCACCACTGTAACACCAAGCCACCCCAAAACGACAACACCACCACCAAACAACCAAACACCACCCACCACCATCGCAAAACGAAAACCGTCGCAAGCCACCACCACAACCACCGCAAGCCACAATAGCCTCACCCATCTCTCTCTCCCTTCGGTTCCACTCTCTCTCTCTCATCACCACCTTACGTTCTCTCTCTCCACCGTCACAAACGACCATAACCACCACGAAAACGTGATAGGAAACCACCACAAAAACTCCGGCCACCGTACGGTGGCCATCACCGTTCCGAACTCCTCCGGCGTGGCCACGGGGCCATCGCGTTCGCACACCACCCCCTATTTTCTCTTGCCCGAAGTCCTTTTCTCTCTCTCCCTCCCATTCTCGCGAGCTTTCTCTCTCTCTCTCTCTCATGGTGAAGAAGGAAATGTTTTTTCTCTCTCTCTCTCTCTCTCTCTCTCTCTCTCTCTTTCATGGTAGGGAAACGGCGCTGGATGGGAGAAGGGAAGAATTAGGGTTCTCTTCTTTCTAAATGTGACTTTAAATCTCCTCATTTTAATTTTCATTTTAAAATAAAAATTTAAAACATCAAATTTATCCTTACACCCCCGGTTTATTGCGAGAAACCCCCCTGCGTAGCCCTTTTGTTTCGTGGGCCAGTAGCCAAAAAACCAAAAAAAATGGATATAGGTTTAGCTATTCGCACCGCCTTTATTTCGCTTCTGCACCCCCTTTTTACCCTTTCTTTTATTTTATCTATTGTTTTCCTTTTAACTTATTATTGTTAGTACTATTATTATTATTTCTAAAAAATGGAAAATAAGCGTTTTAGTTCATGTAAAAAGTATTCTCCTCTCTATTTTTTTTTTCATGAAAAATAATAAAAATGGGTTTGACCGAGATGTACATCTTCCCGGTTTAAGAGACTTTAGCTGTACGGCTTTGATCTTAAACCCTTTCAAAATTAAAATAAATCAAAAAACAAATATTTTGTAGAAGAACTACGTAGCCTTTGATTCTCCGCTTCGGAGATACGTAGGAGCGGGGTTTCCCCGTCAAGCTAAATTAATTTTTCTCTAATAAATAATCAATTTTTTTCTTTAACACCTATTTTCAAAAAAACTATAAAATGGGCTTGATTGAGATGTACATCTTGTCAACCCCGCAATCCTGGTTTAAGACGCTTGAGTTGTACAGCTTGGTGATCTTAAACCCTTTCAAAAAAAAATCAACCAACCAACAAACTTTCTCAGGAAGAACTACGTGACTTTTGAGTTCTTCATTCCACCAGAGGATACGTAGGAGCGGGGCTACCCCGTCAAGTCAAAATTAAATTTTTCTAAATTAGTACTTCTATTTCTTGGTAAATAATTAGTTATTTTTCTACTAAATATTATTTTATTTTATTTTTGGGGTAAGTCAAATAATTAAGTAACTCATAATAATTTGCACAATCAGATTTATGGTAACCGTCTTAGGACAGATGTACTAGGGGTGCAGTAGAATTAAGCTTCCGCCCATCCCTATACATAATTGACTCCTGAATCCAATCTAGCTACGCAGACCAATAACTGTTAGATAGGTTTTTCTCAATTTTTCCTTTATAAATAAATTGAGTGGCGACTCCTAAAATTATCAATTTTTGAGCCGTCTGCGTCGAGATCACGGTCACGACATATACTCTTTACTACTAGATAGAACCGTGCACTTGCAGCCTATCAGTTACCAAATTGGGAGATGATTAAACCTAAGTGTGTTTGTTTTAAACCTAACTAGTACTTTACCGGTGCATCCACACGAGTCATACTATATTTGTTATAATTTGCTACGAATCCATAAATACTTTGAAAATTGTAAAATTTAATAAAAGAAAAAGGCAGAACTCAATAAAAAGGCTCAACTTGCTTAAAAAACTTGTGTTGCAGAATATTAAAAAAAGTCAGTGTCTTCTTCTAATCTTAAAAATGGAGCAAAAATCGGAAAAAAGAAAATGAGATCTAATTTTGGTATTGATATTATATTTAAGCGTGTTTGTTTTAAACCTTAGTTTGCATCGATATTTTCAGAATGTGATTATGGACTATAGTTGGATGCAAAAAAAAATCGCTTAAGCGATTAGTATCAAGATGGAGTTTATGAGTTTCTAAAAGTTTCTGAGACTAATCTTTGCGATAGTAATGTGATATTTTATTCCGTGTGTCGAGGGTTCGAACAAAAAGCCTTAAACATTGATGAGATACATGAACACTTACGTTTTTATGTAATTTGCCAAGGTTGTACAATGTCGACATGATACAGTGAAGTGCTAGACACCACATGTACCTGATTCGTGATTCGTGATATTGGACAAAACTCTTTCCAACAGGCACATTTGAATGACACTTTGTGCAGGGACAACGAACAACCATTGTATCTGGGGTGTAAACATTACCCACGGTGTCAGCGGAGTTGAGATTGTTCAATTTGAATGTGTTGTTGCAAATCCAAAAGTTGAAAGTTAATAGAATATGCAAAAGTTAGAAATGAAAGAGGAAAGAAGAAAGAAGAACACCAAGGTTTGTTAACCCGGTTCGGAGATAACTCCTACTCCGGGGGACTGATTCCGAGCTAAATGTTTCACTATGATGATGAATGGTGTTTTCAAGATCAGGAACTTTTGTTCCTTTACAATCTCTCCTTTGCACTCTTTCTTGCTCTCTCAAATGTGAGTTTCTTGTTGATAACTTCTTCAATAGTGTACAGAGCATAGTTGACCATATCTTCATGGCCAAACCGTTGAGGAGGTTTGGTGGTTCTCCTTTCCCTATCTCTGACCAAATTATACCCTTCTACATCATCAGTGTTGATTTCTTCAACAGCTTCTGGTGTAGCTTCTTCAACTGCTTCTGCTTGAGCTTCCTTGTCCTTGGCATGCTCCACCTCAAGCTCAAAGCTCTCTAACTCTTGTTGGTCATTTTTCTGCTCTTGAGGATTTCTGTTGCCTTTGTACAGTTCTTCCTCTCGAAATTTCACATCTCTGCTGATGATGTATTTGCCATCTTCTAGACTCCACAGCTTGTAGACTTTTACACCTGCAGGATAACCAAAAAAATACCCTTTTCTTGCCCTAGGGCTTAGCTTTCCTTCATTAACATTATAATAAGCAAGACAACCAAAAACCTTTAAGTGACTATAGTTTGGGACTTTGCCTAGCCAGACTTCTTGAGGTGTCTTTTGAATTTGATTAATCCCAGTGGATGGACTGAGATTTATCAAATAACACGCTGTATAGACAGCTTCACCCCAAAATCTACTAGGCATGCTAGCATTTGAGAGAAGGCACCTCATTCTCTCAAGTATGGTCCTAGTCATTCTTTCAGCAAGTCCATTTTGCTGTGCTGTGTGCCTAACAGTTCTGTGCCTATTGATTCCATGCTCTTTGCAGTGATTTGTGAACAATTCATTGCAATATTTTAGACCATTATCTGTTCTAAGAACCTTAACCTTTCTACCAGTTTTATTTTCTACCAAGTTTTTCCATTCCTTGAAAGTTTTAAATGCCTCATCCTTACTCTTTTAACAGATATATCCAAACCTTTCTACTATGATCATCTAGGAAAGTTATAAAATACATGTTACCTCCAGGAGTAGGTGTCCTTGCTGGTCCCCATATGTCACTGTAGACATAGTCTAGGATGCCTTCTGTGTTGTGTTGGCCTGTGTTGAACTTTACTTTGTGCATCTTGCCATATACACAGTGTTCACAAAAGGGAAGTCCCCCAATCTTATCATTGCCAAACACTCCAAGCTTATCTAGCACTTGCAGGCCCTTTGTGCCAACATGGCCAAGTCTTTGATGCCATAGTGTCGCCCTTGCTGAAGCAACACTTTCCTCCCCAGCTGTAGCCACTCCTACACTGCCAGTTATTGTCTTTCCCATCAAAACATATATTCCTCTTTCTCTGTAACCCTTCATAACAACTAGTGAAACTTTGATCACCTTCATGATCCCATTCTCACCCCTATATGAACACCCAGATGCCTCCAGCATCTCAATAGAGATCAGATTTCTCTTTACACCAAGAACATATTTGACATCAGACAGAATTTTGGTTGTTCCATCATCCATGTTCAACCTCACTGACCTTACACCTTCTATCTTGCAAACAATATCATTTCCCATAACAACTTGCCACCATTGATTGGTTTGTAGCCAATCAACCAGTCCTTGTTTGGAGTCATATGGAATGAGCAGCCAGTATCAAGAACCCAATGATCTTTGTTAAAGGATGTGGAAGCCATTAGAGCTTCACCATCACAATAACCCTCAGAGATTTCACATTCATTTTCAATGCTAGACATTATGTGAAATGGACATCCAGTGTCAATGTTCCATACATTTGCTGTAGTATCTTCAGTGACCATAAGAACCTCACCATCACAATAGTATTCAGATCCAATTGATACGCTTCCTTCATCATCTGTTTCATTCCTTTTCTTGAATTTTCTCTTTGGACAGTCTTTTTTATAGAGCCCTATCTTTTTGCAGATGTAGCACTTATCCTTGCTCTTATCTTTCTCTCCTTGTTTCCACTTCTGCTTCTTGCCTTTCTTCTCAGGTTTTCCTTTCACAGATAGACCGTCATTAAGTTCTTCCTTAGCCTCAGATCTCCTCTTGTGTTCTTTTGATATTAATGCAGATTGCACATCTTCTAGGGTTAAAGATTCCTTTCCATAAAGAAGAGCATCAGATAGATGTTCATACGTTTTTGGTAAGGAATTGACTAGAAGAAGTGCCTGATCTTCATCATCAATTTTGACATCAATGTTTTCTAGATCAAGGATGACTTTATGAAATTCGTCAATGTGTTCCTCCACCGTTTTCCCTGGTTGCATCTTGAAGCTGTACATTCTCTGCTTCAGATAGAGACGATTAGCAATCGACTTGGTCATGTATAGATTTTCTAGTTTTTGCCAAATCGCTGCTGCCGTAGTTTCTTTCACGACTTCCCTGAGTGGTTTGTCACCTAGGCTCGAAATGAGAGCACCGTGAGCCTTCTCCATCGCCTCCGCCTTCTCTTCCGCCGTTAGCTTTGCCGGTAATCCCCTTTCCCCAGCCAACGCACCGGTGAGGCCCTGTTGACCTAGCATCGCCCTCATCTTGACGCGCCATAACCCAAAGTCGTTGTTCCCGTTGAATTTCTCAACTTCATACTTCGTCGTCACCATTGTTTCACAATCGATTCCTTCCCGAAGCTCTTGATACCAATTGTTGTTGCAAATCCAGAAGTTGAAAGCTAACAGAATATGTAAAAGTTAGAAAAGAAAGAAGAAAGAAGAACACCAAGGTTTGTTAACCCAGTTCGGAGATAACTCCTACTCTGGGGGACTGATTCCGAACTAAATGTTTCACTATGATGATGAATGGTGTTTTCAAGACCAGGAATTTTTGTTTCTTTACAATCTCGCCTTTGCACTCTTTCTTGCTCTCTCAAATGTGAGTTTCTTGTTGCTGTACAGAGATGAAATACAAGATTATATATCTAAGGATTTCAACCGAAATTAGTTACAAGTTGATAACAAAATTCTGTAGAAGATCGAGCTCTCTGAAAACAACTTCAACAACCTTCTGCTTCCAGAAGTCGCAGAACACATTCTGACCTTGGGCTGAGAGAGAGATACTTGAGAGATACACCATTTGGGCCAAACACTAATTACCAAGCCCATTTGATATTTACACTGGTTAGTACCAATAACATCGGAATGCAATAAAAGGTTGGATTGACAAGAGCTTCAGAAGATTGTTTTACTAAACACATTGTCCAATCGTAACTGAGGCGAAAAAGATACGCTTTTGTTGATCATTTTGCCATTTCATAATTTAGTTTATTTTCCTTGCTGGCCCACACTTCAGCTGATAATCTTGTGGAAATATTTGATAGGTGACCTTTTATTAATTGTAACTACGTACATTGATTTTCTCTCTAGATTTTTTTAACTTATTGGTTATTAACATTGTTTTCATTTGAGATGTGGAAGAATATAATTGGTTGAGAGACATTATAAATAAGAGGCAGAGATGAAAAATATGCAAGGTAGTAATATTTAATAGCAATTATTAATTTATTCAAAAATATAGTAATTATTAATGTGCTAAATAACTTACTCATTATATGCTAATTTTTTGTACCCATTTTGTACTAGCTAGGGACCTAAACAAGAATGTGGCTTTTATATAATGAGACAAATGTTAGACATTATCCATGTGGTGTTACCGAAGGTTTTGATGTATCTCTTTACTAGTAATTTACTCGTGTATACGCACGAGTGACACTGTATTTATTATAATTTGCTATGAACCTATAAATACTTTGAAAATTGCAAAATTTTAATAAAAGAAAAAAGAAAAACTCAATAAAATGCTATATTTCAACTTGTTTAAAAAACTCGTGTCGCAAAAAGTTAAAAAAAAGTCAGTATATTCTTCTAATCTTAATAATAATGGAGTAAGAAAAAAGAAAATGAGATCTAATATAAGATATACACCCCTATTGTCGCTCCCGTGCCGCTCCCTGTTGACACTCTCTGTTGCCTTTCCCATTTCTGATCTCGTTTCTAGTCTCTCGTTGTCGCTCCCGTTGCCGCTTCTCGTTGCCGCTCCATGTTGACGCTCTCTATTTCCTCTCTCATTGTCGATCTCGTTGCCAGTCTCTCGTTGTCACTCCCATTGTCGCTTCTCGTTGTCTCTCTCGTGGCCTCTTTCGTTGCCTCTCCTATTGCCTCTCCCGTTGCCGATCCTTTTAATTAAATTATTAAATTATTTCAAAAAAAGTTATTTGGAATTTTTGATAGTGGTTAGTTTTTTTGTCAATTATTAGTGGTTAAATTGACTGATTTTAGTAGATTAATGTAGTAAAAAGTGAGGTAAAATAATTGGAAATGACTTATTTGTCCTAAAAATTGATGATGTGTCAAATTTTTAGAAATGAGTAATTTAGTATTTTTGATAGTGGTTTGTTTGAATATATATATATATATATATATATATATATATATATATATATATATATATATATATATAGTAGATAGTAGAACCAACGAGTATGGGACAATGTGAGTAAACCAGTGAGGATATCAAGCTGGATTTGTTGTTTTCTTGGCAGGAAGCTAAGGTAGCAAAATTCTCAAGTTCTTCTGCCTCTCTGACGCAGCGCGTTGCTGCTGTTTCCTCTTGGTCTCGTCCTGATGCTGGTATGGTCAAATGTAACGTCGATGCAGTGCTATTTGATGATGGGAGACTCGACATAGGCCTGTGTATTCGTAATGAAACAGGTCACTTCGTGGAGGCCAAAACAATCTGGTTCATCGGAAAGCCTCAACCACGGGAGGCAGAAGCTATTGGTTTATTGGAAGCAGTTACTTGGTTACGAGAATTAGACATCCAGAGTGTTACCATCGAGCTTGATTGCAAAGCGGTAGTGGATGGCATCCGAGGAGCGTGTAATATTGTAACTGAATATGGCTCTATCTTGAAATATTGTCAATCTCTTCTCTCTACTCTAGGAAATTATTGTGTTAGTTTTATTAGGAGGCAAGCAAACATTGTGGCTCATACTCTAGCTAGAGCATCAAGGTCCTACGTTAGCTCCCAAGTTTTTGATTGTATTCCCACTTATATTTGTTGGAAGTTCCAGATTCTCATACACTCACGCACACACTTGAGAGAGAGAGAGAGAATAACAAAATTCAGTTAAAGTGAAAACTGTAAATGTGTGTACTATTCATTGCATCACTGTGATTGTATATATAGTACATTACGTATGCTGAGTCAGCAATTAATGAAGGCATGAACATTAAATCTAAAGAGAAACTTCGACACCCTCCACTTCGACAGACAAGTTGAGAGGGGTCGAACTAGCTTAGTCGAAACAGCTAGTCGAACTAGCTTACTTATTCAACACACCCCCTTAAGCTAGTTACTAACATAAGGAAATAACAACAAAATACAGTAAAATCTATCTATGCAAACTTATTACAATCAATCACATTCAGCATGCTCCTTAGCCTTTTGAATGTCTCTGCCTTGGTGAACAAATCAGCTGCCTGCATATTTGATCTACAGTAGCTCAGCTTCAGCCTTCCTTTTGTGACTTGGTCTCTTAAGAAATGATAACGCGTCTCAATGTGCTTCGACCGCCCATGTGCCACTGGATGTTTCGCCAAGCTAATTGCAAACTTGTTATCGACATATAACTCCACAGCACCTTCCTTCTTGATCATTAGCTCTTGCATCAGATTGTCTAGCCAGATTGCTTGACATGCTCCCATTGAAGCAGCAATGTACTCAGCTTCGCATGAGGACAATGCCACCACTGATTCCTTCTTCGAACTCCATGAGATGGGACCTGAGCCAAGCAGAAACACAGATCCAGCAGTGCTCTTTCGATCAGATTTGTCACCTCCCCAATCAGCATCAGTGAAGCCATAGGGACGTTTCTCATTGTCTCTGCATTTACTAGGCAACAAAATTCCATATGCCACAGTGCCTTTGACATATTTTAGGATTCGTTTAGCAGCAGCTAGGTGCGATGTTCTAGGCCTGTCCATAACTCTACTAATCAGACCAACACTTAAGCTAAGGTCAGGTCTGGTGTTGCAGAGATATCTTAGTGCCCCAACCACCTGTCGAAACTCAGTTGCATCCACTTCTGGTTCATCAGCATCTTTGTCGAGCCATAGCCCTACCTCTGCTGGTGTTTCGACGCTGTTGCAGTGTTGCATATTGAACCTGTGTAGTATATCAGAAGCATACTTCTTCTGCGATAGCAGCATTCCTTCACTAGTACTTCGAAATTCAATCCCTAGGAAATAGGAGATCTCTCCTAGGTCAGTCATTTCGAAAGTATTCATCATTCTCTTCTTGAATTCTGCCACTTTATTTTCATTGTTACCCGTAACCAATAAATCATCAACATAGAGGCATAGGATTATCACATCACCACCCTTTGACTTCATATACACCCCATGCTCAGAAACACATTTCATATACCCCATGTTGATCAAACTCTTGTCTATCTTCTTGTTCCAAGCTCGTGGAGCTTGTTTTAGGCCATTCAATGCCTTTCTCAATCTCAGCACTTTGTTCTCACTTCCTTGTCGAATAAAACCTGCTGGTTGTTCGACATACACCTCCTTTTCTAATTCTCCATTTAAGAAGGCAGATTTTACATCAAGTTGATGTATCTTCCACCCTTGCATACTAGCATGAGCTACCACAGCTCTCACAGTTTCAAGTCTTGCAACGGGTGCAAAGACTTCTTCGTAGTCGACCCCATACCTCTGTAGGAATCCTCTAGCAACCAATCTTGCTTTGTACTTCACTACTTCACCCTGACGATTTACTTTCACTTTGTATATCCATTTCACACCTATTGCTTTCTTTCTTTTGGGCAATTCGACCAATTCCCAAGTCATGTTCTTCTCTATAGATCTAATCTCCTCTTTCATAGCTTCCATCCACTTCGAATTCAGCATTGCTTCCTGCCAAGTCACTGGTTCTGTCTCAGCAAGAAGTGCAAAGTGCACTATATCACCTTCGTCGTTGACTGCACTATCAGCCATCACTTCACAGTCACTTAGTCTTGCAGGAACCTGTCTTTGTCTCATTGATCTTCTTGGTATTTCTCGACTACCTTCTTCACCATCACTCCCTTCGACAGGCTCAGTTTCACCTCCAGGTTCTGACTCTTCGACACCATCAGGTACGTCGAATAAATTCTGTTCGACAGCAGTCGAACTTTCTCCCTTGTCACTCCACTCCCATGTCTTCCCCTCATCAAACACCACATCTCGACTTATCACAATTTTATTATTCACAGGATTCACCAATTTGTAACCCCTAGTCGAATGATAGCCTATCATAACCATCACTTCTCATTTGTCATCTAACTTCGTTCTCTGCTGATCAGGCACGTGTCGAAAACAAACAGATCCAAATACTCTGAAGTGCGACACGTTTGGCTTGACACCTGTCCAAGCCTCCTCAGGGGTGATGTCTTCCAATCTCTTTGTTGGACTTTGATTAATGATATATGTGTTGTGCGAAAAGGTGATGTTTTGCAACTATACACAATCGCAACAAGTAATACAATGATAAGTAAAGATCGTTCCCACGGAGATTGTTGAGTTTACTTCTATATTTAAATTAGTAATTTAGCTAGTGAGAAAAACAAGTAACAAATACAAGTTGTCAACAAGTATTGTCATTGTGATTAACGTAAATGTAAATAAACAAGTAAAGATGTGAAAACAGCAATGAATTGAAAGTATTTAAGAGTGAGTTGGATAGCTCAGTAGTTATGTAAATTCCCAAGAGTAGTGTTCTATAATATTAGACGTTGTAGCGTTAAGCGCTGTAGCGCTTCAGAATCCGTAGACGCTGTAGCGCCTTGGTGGCGTGCCTTTCAGTCACTATCGTCAGGGTTATGTTACAAGACTCCTATGTCTAGGCTCTAAATAAGTTTTACCCCTGTATATTAAGCTCATACAACATTTGCCTTATGAACTATTACTCCCCTATGTCTAGAGTTAAGTAGTACTTCCTTTAAATGTTTTTAAAGGGTTTTCATTCATATCATTCCTTGAGTTCTCTTTGTGAACCATGTCTGTACCCACAAAGCCCCCTTGTTTTAGTTGGCCATTCCCAAAACAAAGTTGAAAGCATTATGACACAAGGAATAAAACGCAAACATCATAATATTACATAAAAGCTACTCAAAGTTCATTACACACTAAGAACAATCCAACTACAACAATATTAGCTCATAATAAGTTTCATCAACATAATACAAACTAAAAAGCTCATATTACCGTAGGAAGACAAGAGGAGAATGGCTGCAAAAGATACACTCCAATGATCCCAAGTCACATACGAAGGATGAAGCTATGGCGTGAGCAAACCTTGAATGAAATCTAGAAACTATACTAAAAATAAAAGCTTAAGAGTGGAATAACAATGGAGGAAGGCTACAATGTCAAGATAGTTTCCTCCATGTTAAAACTCTCTCTACGTATGTTACTCCTTAAAGAAGCATTCTATTCTAATTTAATCTAACCAAGTCTTAATAAAATAATAATAATAATAATTCATGATCATAAAACTTAGATATTATTCATAAAGCTACTTTACAAAAAGGTGTGATGATTAAAATCACCAACTATCACATGGGACACATGTAGGAGGCGCCAAGTGTCTTTGAAGCATCCACTTGGGTGCTGAAATGTCATGCTAAGGATAAGAGATAAGGGTGATGACTCATCATTTCAGCAAGTGGCTTTATAAATATCCAAATGTCCCACCGTCATATAGGCGCTGTAGCGTCTACCGCTGGCTTACCGCTGCAGCACTCAAGCAAAACATCAATATATTCACAAAGGCACCAAATGTGTCAAATGATAACAAACAAGCTCCTAACCCTTCTTTCCTCTAAATAACTAATATTTACCTAATATAGCACAAATATTACTTGAGAACTTCTGTTGATTTAAGTATTAAGAGCACAAATAACCTATATAAAATAGAGTTATCACACCCCCAAACTTAAATCATTGCTTGTCCTCAAGTAATGACGCTTGACAAAGAACAAACAACACAACAACAAAGAAACAATTACATAGATTAACTGCACAAACAAGACAACAACAATATCTTTCTCTTTAAAAAAAAAATATTATTATTACTTCAGAACTCACGTTTGTTTAAGTCTAGAAAGCATAAATAACTCTTATAGATAAGAGTTATCACACCCCCAAACTTAAACTATTGCTTGTCCTCAAGTAATAACACATTATAAAGATAAACAAACTAACTTAAAATAGAATAACAACAACATAGAAAGACAATGTCAGTTGCATCCCTCAATCAAACAATTTTTCAAAAATGTTCTTAGTGGGCTAAAATTTTCAGATTCACACATACACACACACAACATCATTGTTTTTCACAACATCTAGAATTATTACTGCTCAATTGTGAGTGTGTGACTACTAGGCTTAGTTTAGTTCCTAGCTAGTTTCAATATTTCTCCTAGCCTTGGAAAGAGTGGCCTTCTTTTGGTTTAGCCAAAGAATTTTTTCAAAAGAGAGAGTAGACTAACAACTTCACATAAGACTTGAGGGGCTTCAAAGCACAGCAAAGGGCTTTGATTAGGCAATTTAGATCATTGGTCAGTGCAAAAGGTTTTAATTTGGTATTTCTCAGACGCTGTAGCGTTTAGACATTGCAGCGCTGGCAATTTGATGAACAAAACTAGTTGCTGCATTTACTATTGAGCTCCTTATTTGCATTTTTTTTTTGTTTTTGCATTCTTGGAACAGCTCAGAAAATTATTTTAGACATTTTGCAACTTTTTTCAAGACCACTTGCACACGTTTGTTTCATTTTGCAGTGACCAAACTATCATCTTTGTTCCTAGCCTTAACATAACCGATGCACCCCCAAACTTAACTTCAAATGCTACTCTCAATTTTTAGTAAAAACTTGACTAAACCTTATCATTCGGAGCTAACTAGGTTCCTTGCTAAGCCTAGAGTTTTGTGTAGAAGCAGCAATAAGACTAGTCATTGTTCAAACAAGGCTACTCTACTCAAAACACATAATCATCATTAAATTTAGCCTAGGAAGAAACATATCCTATTATTGAAAAACTAGGAATTGCAACTGATCATGCTTTTCATTCAACAAACATAACATTAAACACATAATATTAACATTTCACATATAACATTAAACACATTTAAGGTCCTCCCCCCAATTTAAGACCTAGCAGTGTCTCCACTACTCATGCAATTCTAATGGGAGAGGCTTATGACTAAAACTCAACAGAATTAAAAACAACAGAAATAAAACTCTAAACATGCTGTTAGATGCAAGAACAAACACTATAGCACCTAACAAATTTATTGAAAACAAACAAACAACATTTTTTTTTATTTTTTTAGAGAAGGGTTAGAGTACTGTTTGCTAACCCAGATTTGAGCCTATTGCTTGCTCTGGTGGGCACTGTGGTGGCTATGCTGCTGGATTTTTTTTTTCTTTCCTGCCGCTACAGCGCTAGCTGTAGCATCAGCCGCTACAGCGCTAACTCATTCTGGGGATCCTCTACTTCATTGTAAGCTTTCATCTCAGCCAGCTTTTCTGCTGCTTCCCTCTCTGTAGAAAGATCAGGAGTATTCACCTCAGATGCAGCTTTTTGCGGGGACTTGGCTTTAGGCGCTGTAGCATCAGCCGCTACAGCGCTAACTGACACTTCTTCTTGTGGAGGGTCATCTGCCAACTTGGTCCCAGGGTTTTTCCTTTGGTGGCTTCTTTTCTCACTTCACAAAATTCACACCTGCACAAAAGAAAAATTTAAAAACACAAAATAAGTTAATTTAAGAACCTTGGGTTGCCTCCCAGGAGTGCTTTGTTTAAGAGTCCTCAGCCAGACTAAGTCTTGTGGTAGGTATCTTTGGCTAATGGCGGCTCTTGTGTAGGAGAGGGGACCTAATCATTTGTTACAACAGAATTAGGTTCCTCCAAAACAGATTTAGGCACCCTTGGCCTCTTTTTGGCCACCATTTTTGTTCTTACAACTTTCTTTGGTGCTACAGCAGATGCTGCAGCACTGCCTTCTGATACTGATGCTGTAGCGCCACTTCTGACAGCATTCATTCTCTGCACTTCAGTTTTTTTTTTTTCGGTGCACGCTCTGTGGCAAGCTGAGTTTTGGTGGATTTTGTTCTTCTATGAAACTGAGATGATTTTTTTGTTTTGGTGAGGGAAGTTTCTGGAAGATAGGAACTTGTTTGGAGTGGGTTGTTTTGGATAGGGGGAAGGTATTTGAATAAGGTTTGGTGGTTTGGCTTGAGGTAAGGATAGATTTATGGCTGGAAATGTGAGAATTTGGAGGTGTTATAGATGGAGGGGATGGTTCTTTGGTTGGTGATGGTTTAGGTGAAGGTGTGGTGGAAATTGTTTTGGGTGGGTGGTGAGGGATACTTCCTTACTTCCCTCTTCTTTCTTATTATGCTCTCCTTTATCTTTCTCATCATCTTCTTTTTAACTATTTTAACCACATTCTCAACACCTCAGCTGCAAGTGCTGTAGCGCATGGTGCTACAGCATCAAAATTCTGCATACTTGACAGCACATACATACCACAAGTCTTCTTATTCACACCTGCAATAGTAAAAACAAAAACACATAGAAAACATAATTAGTCCTAAAAATCTGGGTTGCCTCCCAGTAGCGCTTTGTTTAAGAGTCCTTAGCTAGACTTTGAAATTCAAAACCCAAGTTAGGGTGGATAATAGGACAAGAAGAAAATATCATCCTTCCGCTTTCTCTTTTTTGTTAGAAATCCCATGTATTTGGTATAGGGCAGCAAGTGTTCCCATGCCCCAACCAATAAGCTTTTGGGAAAGGAATTCCCCTTTTTTTGAAAAAATTAAAGCTCATCTTGCGGAGGGATATTTTCTTTAAGTACCAAGGGTTGAGTCTCACTTGTCACATGACTTTTTTCATTCCTCAACCTTGGTTTCTCTTCCTTGTCACTATTTTTGAATTTTTCTTTTTCTACAACTACAAAAAAAAATTGTTTTTCTTCCACCATTGTTGCGCCCGAAAAAGTCCCTGAGGGAATCTTTCTTCGTTTACAACTTTTTGAAAATCAATGAAGTCGCCACCAATATTTTTTATCAGGAAAATATTGAAGAAAAACCTTTTGGAAAGCGGATGGCCTTTTGGAAAACCGGAAGATTTGGGTTCGGGGGTCGGTTAGGCATAGGGAAGGTTTTAGCACCCCACGCCTCCTTTCTACCGAAAGGGAACCTTTAATTAGATGTGTGGTTTTAAGTGCTGATTTGGAAAATATTTAAATTTGCCCCTTTTTTTCGAAAAGAGAATGAAAAGACTTAATGAAAATTTTTATTTTGGCAAAAGTGTTTGTTTTTTTTTTAAGGAAAAAAAATGTTTTTAGTTTATTGTGCTTGACGGAGGATATCCGCTCCTACATATCTCTCGGTGCGATGGAGAATTCAAAGCTACGTAATTCTGGTTTGTCCTAAAAAGGTTTTTATTTTTTAGTCTGTTTAGATGAGTTTTTGCAGTAGGAGTGAGGATTCGCGATGACCAAACAACAACGGTTTAGAGTGGCCGCGCTACTAACTCTTTTGGAAATGAAATTATCATTAACAACCAAACGGCAACGGCGCGAGTGATCATTAATGATAATCGATTTTGCTTTTGATTCGAGTGTTCGCGACGACCAAACAACAACGGTTTAGAGTGGCCGCGCTACTAATTCTTTTGGAAATGAAATTATCATTAACAACCAAACGGCAATGGCGCGAGTGATCATTAATGATAATCGGTTTTGCTTTTAGATGATCAAAAAGGGCTTTCGCAATCGAATTAATTTTGGTTTGTGAGGCATTTATCCATCATTGGGAAAAAATGGTTTGTGAAAAAAGAAAATAAGTTCGCTTAGGTAAAAGAAACGAAATTTAAAAAGAGAAACAGGAGGTGAAATAGTAAAATGGGGGGGCGCAAGTGGTAGGAGGGCTGTATTATCAAAAATGGGGTGTAAACAGTGAGGGGGGTTGCATTTTAAAAATAGGGGGTGCAGAAATCAGAAATTGTTCCAATGGGCCGCGTAAATGTTGGGCTCTTTCAAAGGGGTTAGGTTATCAAAATTAGGGGTGTGAGAAAAAAGGGAAGCCCAGTTCGCATAGGAGGGCCCAGTTAGCGAAACTGGGCTTAAGTGAGAAAAGGGCCTTATGCGTGAGTCTGGGGGGTGTAGATAGCAGTTTACTTGTTTTAAAAATGTTTTATTTACCACTCTTTTTTTACTAAGGAAATGTTTTTCTGTTTTTTTTCTTTTGGGATTCTTTTGTCATCACTTTTGGTTGAGATAATTTTTGATTAAAAAAAAATAAATAAATAGAAAAACATATAAAAAAAAGTTTATTTGTTTAATAATAGCAAAAGAAATGTCTTGACTACCCCTCTTTTATTAATTACTAGGAAATGTTTTTTTGAGTTTTTCAGAAAAATGATTTTATGTGAAGTGTTTTTTTGGAATTAACTTGCTACTAACTCTTGGTTGAGAAATTCGTTTTTTAGCAACCGAAAGGTTTTGGCAATCGAAATGTTTTAGCAACCGAAATATCTTGAGTAGTCACCATTAATTCATTTGTATATGATGAAGCAAATTATAAACAGCAAACTAAAATGAAGGGGAAAACACTAATAACAATCATAAACCCTAAACATTCTACCTACATGGAGATAATAAAAAAAAAAATCATGGACAGTAAATTTAAATTGAGAACTGTGTAATAGCAAAAAAAACATTAACAGACCAAATCCGAAATTGCAAAAACCATACATGCAGAGATGAATTAACAGTACCTTCAAATTCCAGAAACTTTGAACAAAGGATTCTTCCCTCAAATCTCAACAACAACAGAATAATAAAACAAAACTATGAAAATTTATGGAAAAAAAACAAAAACGAAATTTCTCCCTCTCTGCTTCACATGAAATTTTCCAGAATCGTTTTTTTCTCTTGCTCCTGGGTCTTCAAGATTTCGGCCTCTCCCCTCTTTCCTCTACTCTCAAAAAAAATCGTCCCCTTTCCCTCAAAACCGTAACCCATATTTATACTAAAAACTTGATCTTGTAGTGATGCGTTTTGACTTTCGGTTTCTTCATGGAGCTTGCACTCACTGTGTTTTTCTTTTTTAAAACCGAAGCCACCCATGAAAAAAACTGAGAGAGGAGCGCATGGACCAACGATTTGTCATGGGACCGTTGGCTTTTGAAGGTTGGCGACGGAAATGGGGCTTGCGTGAGGGAAAGGAGAGAAAGGGGGCACCAAAAATGGTGATTTCGTGAGAGAGGAGAGAAAGGAACCGTGAAAGGAGGAGAAGAGAGGAAGGGGACGGCTAGGGTTTGATGGGAGAGGTGGAGGTGATGTGTTTTGGAGGTTGTGTGAGAGAAATGAGATGGAGGGAGCGTATGAGAGAGAGAGAGTCGAGTGTGTGAAGTGAAAAGAGAGTGAGTGTGTGAGAGAGTGATGAGGGATGCGTATGAGGGAGAGAGCCGTTGGGGAGGGGAGAGGAAGAGTGGGAAACGTGTATGGGGAAGAGGAATGTGGGGAAGTGGGAAGTGTGGGGAAGTGGGATTGTGAGTTCCAAGGAGGGAAAAGAGGGAATGGGGGCGGATTTCTAGGGTTTGAAGGGGAGTGAATGTGGATGATTTTTTGGGTTAAGGGGGAGAGTGAATGTGGCCACATTTTAGGGTTAAGGGGGAGGGGTATGCGAATTAGGGTTAGGAGAGGAGGGACTTTAGGGTTTTGGTGAGTTGGGTTGTGGGTTATGGGTTGGATATGGGTTAGGTTTTGGTGGAGTTGGGTTATGCGAAATGGGCTAGTTTTTTTGTGTTGGGTTGGGTTTTAGATGGCCCAATCCTGATTGCACCTCTATTCTTTTTTAACAAACCCCCCTATTTCCTCCTTTGCTTATTTTTGTTTCTGTACTTCTAAATAAAAATATTTTTTGATGATTAAAACTCATGGCAATAAAAACAAGAAAATAATACATGACATAAAAAATTATTATTTTTAATAAATAAAATTTCTCATTTATGATCGGACAAAATTAGGGTATTACAGCTGCCCCTCTTTATTTCACGTTTCGCCAAGAAATATGACTTGGCCTTTTCATATTTGTTGGTGAAATGGAAATAAAGATATAGAAATAACACTAATTTTGTCCGCTCCAGAAAAGCTCAAATTTTCTTTTTGTTATTTTCCTTTTGAGAAAAGGGGGGTTAACACTTGTCGCATTAACGGGAAAGCAGTAAATTGGGAAAAACGGTGAATTGGAAAAGGCGGTAAATTGGGGATTCGGAGGTTGCCTAAAAACCTTCTAACGAACTCTGGTCGAGTCCGAGCTTTGGGGGTGGCCTTTTCGAGCGGCCGATCAACATCAGGTCCGGAACTGATTTGATCAATGGATTTACGCTATGCCTTAGGCTGACACAACTAATCCGAAGGACTTAACGAAGTGTGATGGATCCATCGCGTGCTCGTACACGATGTTGTGATCTGTGGGAGGAGTTCACTAACTCTGTGTTGGTGGAGTTTATTAACTCTGGGTTGATGGAGTTTACTAACTCGGGGTTGATGGAGTTTACTAACTCTGTGCTGATGGTGATTTTCTAAAAATGAGATTTTTGGGACTCTCTGGTCCGAAGTAACTTCTTGGATGGTGCACGAAATGCATGCATTTGGGTATTTGGATGCACATGAATGCAATGATTGATTTTGGTGGGATACTTTTTCTGTTTGATTCCTCATTCACTTCTTTTTCTTTTGTTATTCTTCGCTCTTCTGAGATGCGAATTTGAAAGTGTAATGCACCACTGTTTGATGACAGATGGTATGGATGGTATGATGAATGAAGATGTTGTATTCTTTTATGTTCTGTCTTCTGTGATTTTCTCTTTTGTTTTTTTTTGTTTATTCTGTTTGTTTTCTTTAAGCAGCCTTCTTTTTTCTGCTTATTTGTTTTTGTTTACTCTGTTTGTTTTCTTTAAGCAGCTTTCTTTTTTCTGCTTATTTGTTTTTTTCTTTGGCACTCTTTTTTTTTGCTGGTTAAATCGATCTGCTGGACGGAGGCTGTTCCAGGACGATGATCCCGCGAGGATCGTACACTGGTTCGTCACGACTTTTTTCGCAATTTTATTCACTTGGGAAATCACTTCTTTCTGCATTTTTTCAAAGATTTCGCAATGATCCTGTAATGCTCTGAATGTGCACATGTTTTGCAATTCGATTTCATCAATCATAAAAGTTATTATTTTGAAAGAAACTGAATAGATGAAAGCAGAGACACGAAAAGCACACATATGAAAGAAAAGTTGGACTTTTATTGATATAGAAATTGGACGTGCAGAAAGTAACGCCAATCGAAAGTGCATTGCAATCTTTCTTTTAAACTACAAAAAATACAAGCAAAAAGGAACAAATCTCGTGATTTCGTCTCTGAAGTAACGGTGCCCACCGTCCATACTCATAATACTGATCACCCCCTTATCCGAACCTTTGGAGCGCTGATTGCCTTTTTCTTTTCTCAAGCCCAAGTTTTCTGACCCTAATTTTTGCCTGGATCGCCCTTTGTGGGTTTTCAATCCACCGGGCCACTCTGATTTTGCCTAGGTCGCCCTTTGTGGGTTTTCAACCTAGCGAGCTGATTTTTCCTTGGCTTATCTTTCTCTTTTTTCGTCTATTTTTCTAGGCATAATACTTCTTGACCACATCTGAGTTCACTGGATTTGGGATCTCATCTCCGTCCATGTTTGCCAGAATTAAAGCTCCTCCTGAGAATGCCTTCTTCACCACATAAGGTCCTTCATATTTGGGAGCCCATTTGCCCCTAGAGTCTGTCTGAATCGGCAAGATCTGCTTGAGCACAAGATCTCCTTCTTGGAATTCACGAGGACGAACTTTCTTGTCAAAAGCCCTCCTCATCCTCTGTTGGTACAACTGTCCATGACACATTGCGGCCACCCGTTTTTCATCAGTGAGATTCAACTGGTCAAGACGAGACCGAACCCATTCTGCTTCATCAAGTTTTGTCTCCATTAACACCCGCATGGATGGTATTTCAACCTCAATGGGGAGAACTGCCTCTGACCCATAAACCAGGGAGTAAGGGGTTGCCCCTGTTGAGGTGCGTACTGAGGTCCTGTAACCATGTAGGGCAAAGGGGAGCATCTCATGCCAATCATTATAGGTCACGACCATCTTCTGTATTATCCGCTTGATATTCTTGTTAGCTGCCTCAACTGCCCCATTCATCTTTGGGCGGTAGGGAGAAGAGTTGTGATGTTGTATTTTGAAGTATTTACACAAATCCTTCATCACTCTGCTGTTCAAATTACTACTGTTGTCTGTGATAATCTTGTTTGGAAGGCCATAGCGGCAAATCAAGTCTTTCTTGATGAACTTAGCGATCACTAAGCTCGCTACATTGGGATAAGAAGCAGCCTCCACCCACTTAGTGAAGTAGTCAATAGCAACCAGGATGAAACGGTGACCATTGGAAGCTTTGGGTTCAATGGGACCAATGATGTCCATGCCCCACATTGAGAATGGCCATGGTGCGCTCAAAACATTCAGAGAAGTTGGAGGTACATGGGTGTGATCTGCATAGATTTGGCATTTATGGCATCTTCTCACAAAACTGTAACAGTCTGATTCCATCTGCAACCAGTAGTATCCAGCTCTCAGGATTTTTCTAGCCATTGCGTGCCCGTTGGAATGAACCCCAAATGAGCCTTCATGAACATCTCGCATAATCTTTACTGATTCTTCTCCTGTTACACACCTGAGGAGTACCAAGTCATGGTTTCTCTTGTAAAGGACGTCTCCACTCAAGAAGAAACCTGTTGACAGCCTCCTGAGGGTTCTCTTGTCATTCTCTGTAGCTCCGGGAGGATACTCTCTGTTTGTGATATACTGCTTGATGTCATGGTACCAAGGCTTACTATCTGATCCCTCTTCGACTGTCATACAGTAGTGATAAGCAGGCTGTCCTCTGTGCTGGATTCTGACAGTCGTCAGACTTTTGTCACAGCTGACGTTGAACATAGAAGACAAAGTTGCCAAAGCATCTGCCAACTGATTCTCGCTGCGGGGTATGTGCTGGAAAGTAATTTCCTCAAAGGGCTTGATTAATTCTTGAATGTAGTCACGGTAAGGAATCAAATCAAGATTTCTTGTTTCCCAGTCTCCTTTTACTTGATGGACAACTAGAGCTGAATCTCCGTACACGTCGAGCCTCTTGACTTTCCGATCGAGAGCTGCCTGGATACCCAAGATACACGCTTCATACTCTGCAATATTTTTTGTGACATAGAAGCTTAGTCTGGCGGTGACTGGTATGAAGCGGTTGTCTGGTGAGATCAGCACTGCTCCGATCCCGTGCCCCCACATGTTAGAGGCACCGTCAAACAACACTCTCCACCTTTCATCATCTTGAGATTTCCCTGCGTCAAATAATGCCATGATGTCCTCATCTGGGAATTCACATTGCATTGATTGGTAATCCTCAACCGGTTGATGTGCCAGGTAGTCTGCCAGTGTGCTACCTTTAATCGCCTTCTGGGTTACATACACGAGATCGTACTCTGACAGAAGCATTTGCCAACGAGCAATTCTACCTGTGAGCGCAGGTTTTTCAAATATGTACTTGATTGGGTCCATTTTGGACACCAACCAGGTAGTGTGACTCAGCATATACTGTCTCAGTCGATGCGCAGCCCAGGCTAGAGCACAACAAGCCTTCTCTAATGATGAATACCTTGCCTCACAGTCTGTGAACTTCTTGCTTATGTAGTAGATCGCATGTTCTTTCTTTCCTGACTCATCGTGTTGCCCCAGCACGCAGCCCATAGAGTTGTCTAGCACCGTGAGGTATAGGATGAGGGGCCTGCCAGACACAGGTGGCATTAGGACGGGTGGATTTTGAAGATACGCCTTGATTTTCTCAAATGCTTCTTGACATTTATCATTCCACTTCATCTCTTGGTTTTTGCACAGCAGTTTGAAAATTGGTTCGCAAGTTGCAGTCAACTGGAAGATGAATCGAGAGATGTAATTTAGTCTTCCCAGGAAACCACGAACTTCTTTCTCTGTTTTAGGTGCTGGCATCTCCAGGATTGCTCGTACTTTGTCCGGGTCTACCTCAATTCCCTTCTGGCTAACAATGAAACCTAACAGCTTCCCTGACCTAACCCCAAAGGTGCACTTAGCGGGGTTCAACCTGAGTTTGTACTTTCTGAGACGCTCGAACAGCTTCTGCAGGTTAACCACGTGCTCTTCATCAGTCTTTGATTTGGCAATCATGTCATCCACATAGACTTCGATCTCCTTATGCATCATGTCATGGAATAGGGTTACCATCGCTCTTTGGTAGGTTTCCCCGGCATTCCTCAACCCGAAAGGCATGACCTTGTAACAGAAAGTTTCCCAAAGGGTTATGAAGGTGGTTTTCTCCATATCCTCTGGAGCCATTTTGATCTGGTTATAGCCTGAATATCCATCCATGAAGGAGAACATCGAATGCTGAGCAGTACTGTCCACCAAAACATCAATATGGGGTAGAGGGAAATCATCTTTAGGGCTTGCTCTGTTCAAGTCACGGTAGTCGACACACATTCGGACCTTTCCATCTTTCTTAGGGACTGGAACAATGTTTGCTACCCACTCAGGATATTTTGCCACAGCTAAGAACCCTGCATCAAACTGTTTCTTGACCTCATCCCTGATCTTCAAAGACATTTCAGGCTTCATCCGCCTTAACTTCTGTTTCACAGGGGGACACTCTGATTTCACCGGCAGTTTATGTTCAACAATATCTGTGCTCAACCCTGGCATGTCCCGATATGTCCATGCGAATACATCAGCGTAGTCGAACAGGAGCTGAATCAACTTTTTGCGTTCTTTATCCTCCATTGCGGTACCAACCTTGATCTCTTTTCTGTCTTCCTTAGTACCCAAATTGACCATTTCTGTAGACTCTTCATGGGGTTCGATGACCTTTTCTTCTTGTTCTACCATTCTCATAATTTCTGGAGGAGTATCCCAATCATTCTCAACATCTTCCTCGGCTTGATTAACCGGGTAATCAAAATCACATTATGAGTTATGGGCATTGTTATTTTCAGAGTTTATTTTTGATCTGCATTAGAATGGAGCGGCGAATAAAAACAAAGAAAAAGCAACACAGATAAAAGATGAAGACAGAAATTTTATTGAAAATTCAAAATAACACTTTATTGATTGATGATTTTTGACGAAAACATGTGTGCCCGAATGAAATATCCCAAGGCCTTGGGCAGAGCCGAGGGATCTGCATTACAACGATAATTACTTTAAATTGGAAAATACGGGGAAATCCATGATCTCCCAGTTTTGCAGCTTCTCTCCAGCCGCACAGCAGCGCACCAGACCTACAGCACGGCCACTTGAGCTTGATCCTTCTTCAACCATATTAACCTGGTCAGGGTTCAGCATACTAACACTCCGGAAGTTGCTCTTAAGATTGGCGATGACCATTCTTCCCCTGATTGGGTGCCCTTCCTCTGAGTTTGGCCAGCCATTTCTCCCTCTTGTCAGATGCCAGTCTCTCCCGATCAGCAAGACTTGGGATGTACCCAACACCGAACCTCTCAATATTACCCCTCAACTGGACAGGCATTACAATTCCTTGAGCAGCTTTTCCTAAGCCCTTACCAATCTGATACCCATGTCCCAGCATCACCTTTGCAGCCATCATGTCAGCCCTGGACCACTTAGGCTTCCACCGAGGCTCACCTTCGACGAAGACAGCGTTTGAAATTTCCAATCCTTGGAAAGCGGTCTCAAAGGACTCTTCTGCTGCTTCCACATAATATTCAGGTGGTGATCGATTTATCAATGTTTCTTCCTCTCCGGAGATCACTATTAGCTTTCCCCTAGCCACAAACTTGAGTTTCTGATGAAGCGAGGATGGCACTGCCCCAGCCGCATGTATCCAAGGACGTCCTAGCAGGCAACTGTAGGATGAATTGATGTCCATCACTTGAAAGACGACATAAAATACTTCAGGGCCTACCTGCAGCGGTACTTCTACTTCTCCAAAAACTTCCTTTACTGACCCATCAAATGCTCTGACCAAGGTGGAGCTCGGTTTTAGATATGAGCAGTCTACATCCAGCTTATCCATTGTAGACTTAGGCAGCACATTCAAGGACGAACCGTTATCAATAAGCACCCTGGCAAGTATATGGTCCCCACACTTGACTGAGATGTGAAGAGCTTGATTATGACTCTTTCCTGCCGGAGGCAGCTCAGTGTCTGAGAAGGTCAAGTAATTAGAGGCTACAATGCTGCCAACAATACCATCAAGCTGGTTTACTGTAATGTCATGGGAGACGTGAGCTTCATTCAGGACCTTTAGCAGTGCAGCACGATGTGCCTCTGAACTAAGCAGCAAAGAGAGCATTGAGATCTTGGATGGAGTTTGATTCAGCTGGTCTACCACCCGATATTCACTGTCTCATTACTCTCAAATTCTTGAGCTTCTTTGTCCGACACATCCCTGACTTCTACAGTTTCCTTGTCTTTTCCCTTACGGGCCCTTTCTTCATTTCCCTTGGATTGCTCTCTTCTAAGGTTTTCAGGAGTATACAACCTTCCACTCCTTGTGATACAACTACCTCCAGCAATGTTTGTTATATCCAGAGTGCCTTTAGGGACCTCCGCTTGCATTTGCACATTGCAGCTCCATGGAGTCATCCTAGTCTCCCCACTAGGGGTAGCAGCAGGTACTGGAATAACAACAGTCGAGGGTCTCGTCACAGCTAGGCTGGAATTCAGATTGCAGGGAATTTCAATCGGTCTCCTGAAGCCTCCATTGCCTGATTGCAAGGTAAATACACTTTCTTCTTTCTCCTGGATTCCTACTTGGACCAGGTGTCTGTCTAAGAGATCTTGGAGAATTGGTTTAAAGCCTTCGCATGCCCCGATGCAGCGAGGATTATCACAGGCGTCTTTCCTAGCACAACTTTCTTTGATGACACCAAAACGGCATAATTCAGCATGGATAAAATTCAAAGGCATCTGAATGCAATCAACTTTTCTAACCAAACACTGACCCCCCTGATGGTCAACGGCATTAATAGCAGATCCTCCATGTCCTGGCAACGGATTGGTGGCTACATTGGGTTGTTGAAATGATATGCTTTTCGTATCAAGTAATTCTTGCACCACATATTTGAATGCTTTACAATCCTCCACCACATGACCTACTGCCCCAGAATGAAAGGCGCAGGTGGCATTTGCGTTGTACCCTCTGGGATAGGGAGGCTGATATGGCTTCATTTGACGAGTATTGATTAATTTGTTGGTGATGAGATAATTAAACAAGTCCGTGTAGGACATGGGAATGGGATCAAAGACAACAGGCTTCCTTTCATTATAGTTCCGGTACTGATAATTTGATTGGAAAGGCTGTGCCAGTGGTGCCTGAGGAGGAACCGAAATAGCTTGCGGTGGATTGCTGTGCGACGGACCACTGGCTCCGATGACTGTATTAGTTTCACCTTCTTTCTTCTTATGAGACCCAAAAAATGGCTTTTTTTGACCGGCAGGAGGTGTCGGGCCTTGAACTATTCTTCCGCTCCGCATACCATTCTCTACTCTTTCCCCTGTGACCACCATCTCAGAGAAGTTTGAGGCTACGCTGCCAACCAACCTATCATAATACACCGCAGGAAGGGTTTCCATAAACATGTGGACCATTTCTTTGTCCAGCAGAGGGGGTTTTACTTGAGCCGCAAGGTTTCGCCATCTCTGAGCATACTCTTTGAACGACTCGTTATCCCTCTTAGACATGCATTGTAACTGAGTTCTATCTGGAGCCAAATCATTGTTATACTGGTATTGACGCAGGAAGGCATCCGCCATGTCTTTCCAGCAACGGATATTAGTTGGCTCTAACTGCATGTACCAGTCAAGGGGAGCTCCGGCTAAACTTTCTTGGAAGCAATGCATCATTAAGTTATCATCACGGGCGTAGGCAGTCATCTTTCGGCAGTACATTGCCACATGGCTGACTGGGCAAGTTGTCCCTCTGTATTTGTCAAAAGTTGGTGCTTTGAACTTGGGCGGCAGGACTAGATCAGGAACCAAGCACAACTCATGGGCATTCCTGGCTCGGGAACCTGCCCCTTCAACAGCTCTTAACCTTTCTTCCAGCATCTGATACTGACTTCTAGCTTCGGCAGGGTAATTCTGTGGGAAACCGCCGGCACCATAGTGAGGGTTATTCATCGATGCCGCGACCGGGGTCATGTGTCGGTGAGCAATATTCTGAGGGACTGGGCCCTGTATGTGTGGATGAACCATTATTGGTGAATTGAAACCCGCTGGAGTTCCTGGAGCAATAACAGGAATTGGGATCTGAATCTGGGCTTGATGCGCCCCTGTTCCAACTTCATTCACAATTGTATTAGGCTGAGCGTGTCCCGTGGTTCCCGAAGGATCTCTTCCAGGGTTTGCATCAGCAGTAGGAGGCGTATAGCCCAGTGGGAGACCATAGGGAGGCCATTGCACAGCTTGAAGGGTTTGAGAGACCCCAGACCCAGGAAGGGGAGGAGGATTGTTCATCCCAGCAACAGCAGTTTCAGTTGTGCCAACATCTCTTAAGGCACTTAGCACTCTTATGACCTCCGCCATTTGAGCCTTTAGGACTTCCATCTCAGCTTGAATGACTTGATTCCCCTGATTCTGACCATGCTGACCCTGACCATTAGGACTCAGATCTCCTGGAATTCCGTCATCCTGATGTGGCTGCGGATCGTTCTGATCAGGGTTGGCTTGATTGTTTTCCATATTTCTTGCTTGCAGACGCGTCCAATAGCGATGATTAACCAGCTTGCCTAATTTTCTGTTGAGGGAACACGCTTATGAACACAAGAACGAATAAATGAATGCAATGCGAATGAATGCGTG
This sequence comes from Astragalus membranaceus, assembly GCA_039519185.1. NCBI lineage: Eukaryota > Viridiplantae > Streptophyta > Magnoliopsida > Fabales > Fabaceae > Astragalus > Astragalus membranaceus. The sequence goes on from CM076848.1 coordinate 47,032,000, forward strand.
TTTAGTTTGTCTTGCCGAGAATCGCAGTGTATTATGTCTTGTCATAGATACGCAGCTAAATCTTTGATTATTTTTGTTATTTTTCTTTGGATCATACTGAAATTGAAATCTGGAAGCGAAACGGGTGTATTTAAACAAAATACTTCAAAATCTGAATCCGAAAATACGACATTCTGATACAATGATTGAAAAAGGAAAGGTACAATAAAACAAAATGGAAAATTACAATAAAGAAGCTCAAATACAAAGAGCTTTGACATTTCCAACCCTTTTCCTTTTGTTGTTGGTAGAGGTACTTCCGGCTTTTCCTTTGGCTTCCTCAACTAGGGCTCTGCAGTACTCCACAAATTTGTACACCTCAAGCGGGGTGTTGAGGGGATGCATCTCAGTTTCGGCTTTTCTTAATTTCCTGGGCATATCCGCAAGAGCCTGGTTGACCAATTCTGATAGCTTGGAGAACCTATCCTTCCAGTGTTGAACTTCATCCCTCAGCTCAATGATGACTGCCTGCTCTTCAATCCTACCGAGCAGCTCAACATAGCGATGTTCCCAATACTGACTTTTGTAACACCCTAGAATTATTTAATTAATTTATTAATTGGGGATTTAATTTAAATTATTTGATATAATGTGATTAATTAGAATTTTATTTATTTTGGTGGTATTAGGAGGGAGTGGAGGCGCCACTTGCATGACTTGGGCTTAAGTGGAAAGCCCAAGCCCATGATCCACAATGTAGGCGAAGTGGTTAGTTAGTTGGGGGCTAGGGTTTGTGGCCATTTTTGCGAAATCAAAAGAGAGAGCGTGAGAAAGTGAGAGAGAGCAAGGCGCCGTAAGGAGAGGAGAAGAAGAGGAGAGAAGTCGCAACCAAGGAAGAGCAAGAACGTGATCTTGTTGCTGTGGTCCTGTACGTGACTATCTCCGGAGCCTCCGTTCTTCAATTTCGAGGTTAGGGGAGCTCTATCATTCTATCTAATAATTCATATGATGAGTTCTAGATCTAGGGTTAGACTAGATTTATTGATGCATTGTTGATGTTGGTTCCTATATATGTATGTATGCGAATTGATGTATGCACGAATTCTTGATGTGTTCTTGATGCATTGTTGGTATTGGTCATTATATATATGCGTATGCGAAGTGAAATTAATCATGAGACTGAAATTCTTGATATGTATGCGTTTGTTTTGATGACTTGTGGCATTCGAATTAATCATGAAACTGAAATTGGTGTGTTGGATTGCTTGTGTTGTTCGCGAATTGGATGAATGGGTGTATAGGCGCCTAGGGCGCCAAGGGGATAGGGAAGACAATGCCCAATTGAATTTTTTTGAGAAATTGATTAAAATAAGTGTATTTTTAGTTGCTGGAAAATTTTGAGTTTTATACTTTAAAGTTGTTAAGAAAACAATTTTTAGTGTTAAAAAGCGTTTTAGTAAAATTCTGGATGTTGCCACTGTGTTCTGGGCGCTAGGCGCCTGTGCTGGGCGCTGGGCGCCTGAGGCGTGTGTGTGGCGCGTTGTGCGCGCGCCTGGGCGCTAGGCGCCCGTGTCTTGTTTGTGTTGCGCTGTGTTGCGCGTTGTTCCCCTGGGCGCATGGCGCCCGTGTTGCGTTGCGCTGGGTTGCGCGTTGTTCCCCTGGGCGCATGGCGCCCGTGTTGTGTTGCCTGGGCGCCTAAGGCGCCAATTTTCAGAACGTTGCCTAATTTTTCCTAAACTTATTTTTATCACAACTTTTGACTCAGACGTCCGTTTTGAACGATTCGAAAAGTGTCGTGAAGCTTTTTACGTTGTCTATCTATGGGTTCCATTTTTAACATGAAAAATTGTTATTTTCTGACTGTTTGGGGGCGCCCAAGTGGCTGTCCCCGGTGATCGTCCCAGTGACACTGAAAAATGACGTGGAACACTTTAAAAATCCCTTTTGGTGTATAAACAACAGTTTTAACATGGTAGTGTCAAAATGACTGTTTTGCCCCTAGTGGCCAAAGTTAATGATAGTGATGTGTAAATGACGAGGATGCCCTTGGTGGCTAGTCAAATGACGTTTTCGCCCTCAGTGGCTATTATTTGAGTTGATTGATGATTATGTGTAAGTGACGATGAAAACCTAGTGATGTTTTGGGGGCCTGAGTGGCTGATGGTGAATTTGACAGGTGCTGTGCTCTTTGCGAGCAAACCGGTAAGTGACGGGTCACATAGTTGACTATGAATTGAGTAATTGTGTATTTGCGTATTGTGAGTGGTGCATGTCATAGTGTCTCATGCCCATATGCATAAACCCAGTGATGTTTTGAGGCCTGAGTGGCTAAGTGATGATGAGGCCTGAGTGGCTAAGCGACGTTTTGTGAAAAGGTACCTTCATGCATATGCCCGCGAGTGGGTTGCATTTCATAAATCTATATGACATGAGATGAGTTATTGTAAATGATGTAAATGATGACTGTGATGTGGATGTTTAGTGTATTGGATGCTGATTATTCTAGTGCGTAGCCTGTGATTAGTCCTTATCATATTTTCTATTATATAGACTGAAATGATGCTCACCCTTTCCTGTTTGAATGTTGCCCCCGTGTTGGTAACGTGCAGGTGATTCCCAGTGAAGGTCTTAGCTTCACTTTTTGAGTCGAGTCGTCATGCTCTGATACGTAGCACTCAGGGGGGATAACGAACTCGGCATTTATTAATGATTTTTGATTATTATGTCCATGTGGACTATTTGGTTATGTTTTACTATTTTCCGCTGCGTAGTTGGTTGTGTTATGTTGAGTTTTATAAGTGACGTTGAAATGAGACTGGAGATTTCTTATTTGTGATGTGCTACGCGAATGCATGAATACTGAGTTGAACTATTTTTCAAAACTGATAAGCGACGTTTTATTGAAGTATGTGTAACATTCCCTATGAACGAAATTTTCAAACTCTGATTTTTATAAACGAAGTAACGGGTAGAAAGGGGTGTTACATTAGTGGTATCAGAGCAGTTCGGTCTGTCCGGCCGGTGGTTGAGTCGTCGTGTTGAGTAACATTGAGTTTGTTACTCGTTTCTGAGTTCTGTTTTCTGTTGCAGTGCTAGAATGGCCAGACGGGACGACGCTGCTCTTGCTGCTGCATTGCAAGCTATGGCTCAGGCGATGCAGGGTCAGCAGAATGTTGGAGATAATGCTGGTTTTAGGAGCCTGACTACCTTCCAGAGGGAGAATCCGCCCACCTTTAAGGGCAAATATGATCCAGATGGTGCTATGGCTTGGCTGAAGGAGATCGAGAGGATTTTCAGGGTGATGGACTGTACTGTTGAGCAGAAGGTCCGCTTTGGTACCCACATGTTAGCCGAGGAGGCCGACGACTGGTGGTTGGCTACTAGGCAGAGGTTAGAGGCTGTGCAGGAAGAGATTACTTGGGAGGTATTCAGCAGGGAATTTCTGAGAAAATATTTTCCTGAAGACGTCCGAGGGAAGAAAGAGATAGAGTTTTTAGAACTGAAGCAGGGTGGTATGTCTGTGACGGCCTATGCGGCAAAATTTGTGGAGCTAGCAAAATTTTATCCACACTACAGTGAGGCTACAGCTGAATTTTCAAAATGCATCAAATTTGAGAATGGGTTAAGGCCTGATATTAAACAGGCCATTGGTTATCAGAAGATTCGTGTGTTCGCAGATCTGGTGGACAGTTGCAGGATCTTCGAGGAGGACAGTACTGCTCGCTACAAAGCTACTTCTGAGAAAAAGGGCAAGTTTCAGAGTCGAAGCAAGCCGTATGAGGTTCCTGCGGGTAAGGGTTATCAGAGAGCTGCTGGAGGTAAGGGTTCTGGTGGGGGAGATGCCCCTGCTAGCATTGTCTGTTATAAGTGTGGCAAGCCTGGCCACAAGAGTACTACATGCAGGTCTGATGAAAGGAATTGCTACCGTTGCGGTAAAAAGGGTCATATGGCAGCTGAGTGTAAGGTCAAGGATGTGGTGTGCTTCAACTGTGGTGAGTCTGGGCATATCAGTACAAAGTGTACAAAGCCGAAAAAGGAAAGGTCTACTGGGAAGGTATTTGCATTGGCAGGAGAGGAGCCTGATGATGATAATGGTCTGATTAGAGGTACGTGTATTATTAATGGTACTTCTCTGAAATCTCTTATTGATACTGGTGCTACCCATTGTTTTATATCTGTTGATTGCTGTAAACGATTGGGTCTTATGTTATCTGCTATGTGTGGGGATATGGTTGTCGATACTCCTGCGAAGGGGTCGGTGATTACGTCCCAGGTGTGTTCTCAGTGTCCCGTGTCGATCTTCGGCAGGGACTTTATTGTGAATTTTGTTTGTTTTCCATTGAGAGGTCTGGATGTAATCTTAGGCATGGACTGGTTAGAGAATAATCACGTTCATATCAACTGTCGTAGCAAGTCGGTTAGTTTCGGTGAAGAAAGTTCGGTTTTAGTGTCTGCTGGTCAGTTGAAGAAATTGAAGAAAGAAGGGGTTCAGTTATTTGCGTTGATGGCTTCGTTGTCTGCTGAGAGTCAGGCTGTTATTGAAGAACTGAAGGTAGTACGCGAGTTTCCTGAGGTATTTCCTGATGAAATTCCGGGTGTGCCACCGGAAAGAGAAGTTGAGTTTTCGATTGATCTTGTACCTGGTACGAGGCCTGTGTCTATGGCACCGTACAGAATGTCGGCGTCAGAACTGTCTGAGTTGAAGACGCAACTTGAAGAATTGCTTGAGAAGAAGTTTGTAAGACCGAGTGTATCACCGTGGGGAGCTCCGGTATTGTTAGTGAAAAAGAAAGATGGGAGCATGAGGTTATGTGTGGACTATCGTCAGTTGAATAAGGTAACTATCAAGAATAAGTATCCGCTTCCGAGGATCGACGATCTGATGGATCAGTTAGTGGGTGCCCGTGTTTTCAGCAAAATTGATTTGAGGTCCGGATATCATCAGATTAAAGTAAAGGATGAGGATGTTCAGAAGACAGCGTTCAGAACGAGGTATGGGCATTATGAGTATTCAGTGATGCCGTTCGGTGTGACCAATGCTCCTGGTGTATTTATGGAATATATGAACCGTATTTTCCATAATTACCTAGATCGGTTTGTGGTGATATTCATAGATGATATTCTAGTTTATTCTAAGTCAGAGGAAGAGCATGCTGAACACCTGAAGTTAGTGTTGGGAGTTTTAAAAGAGAAAAAGTTGTACGCTAAGTTATCGAAGTGTGAATTCTGGCTGAAAGAGGTGAGTTTCCTTGGGCACGTGATTTCTGGTAATGGTATTGCGGTTGATCCGGCAAAAGTAGAAGCAGTATTGGAGTGGGAATCTCCGAAGTCCGTAACAGAGATTAGAAGCTTTTTGGGTTTGGCTGGGTACTACAGGAGGTTCATCGAGGGTTTTTCCAAGTTGGCCCTTCCGTTGACTCAGTTGACCTGCAAGGGTAAAGTTTTTGTTTGGGATGCTCGGTGTGAGGAAAGTTTTATGGAACTGAAAAGGAGATTGACGACGTCGCCTGTTTTGACGTTGCCTAATCCAGAGGAACCGTTCGTTGTGTATTGTGACGCTTCGAAGATGGGTCTCGGTGGTGTGTTGATGCAGGATGGGAAAGTCGTTGCGTATGCGTCGAGGCAGTTGCGGATTCATGAGAAAAATTACCCTACGCATGATTTGGAGTTGGCTGCTGTGGTATTTGTGCTCAAGATTTGGAGGCACTACCTTTATGGTTCGAGGTTCGAAGTGTTCAGTGATCATAAGAGTCTAAAGTATCTGTTTGATCAGAAAGAGTTGAATATGAGACAGCGTCGGTGGTTGGAACTCTTGAAGGATTATGACTTTGGTTTGAATTATCATCCCGGCAAAGCTAATGTCGTGGCTGATGCTTTAAGCAGAAAGTCGTTGCATATGTCGGCAATGATGGTGAAAGAATTAGAGTTAATTGAAGAATTCAGAGATTTGGGTCTGGTTTGTAAAATGACACCTCGCAGTGTCAAGCTGGGAATGTTAAAGATCGATAATGATTTCCTGAGCAGCATCAGAGAGGCTCAGAAGTCAGATGTCAAGTTAGTGGATTTAATTAATGGGGTTGGTCAATCTGAGGATGAAGATTTCAAATTAGATTCCAGTGGTGTGTTGAGGTTCCGGGGTAGGATCTGTGTTCCGAACGACGAAGAGATGAGGAAGGCAATTTTAGAGGAAGGTCATCGTAGCAAGTTGAGTATCCATCCTGGAGCGACGAAAATGTATCAAGATTTGAAAAAGATGTTTTGGTGGTATGGTATGAAGAGAGATGTGGCACAGTTTGTGTATGCCTGTTTGACCTGCCAAAAGTCGAAGGTTGAACATCAGAAGCCTGCAGGGTTAATGCAACCGTTGGAGATTCCAGAATGGAAGTGGGATAGCATAGCGATGGATTTTGTGACGGGATTGCCGAATACAGTTAAGGGTCATGATGCTATTTGGGTGATCGTTGATAGGTTAACGAAGTCTGCTCACTTTATTCCTATTAATATCACTTATCCAGTGTCGAGGTTGGCAGAGGTTTATGTCAAAGAAATTGTGAGGCTGCACGGTGTTCCGAAGAGTATTGTGTCAGATAGGGATCCGAGGTTCACCTCCGAGTTTTGTAAGAGTTTGCAGAAAGAATTGGGTTCAAAGTTAAAAATGAGTTCGGCATATCATCCCCAGACAGACGGTCAGTCAGAGAGGACAATTCAGTCGTTAGAAGATTTGCTGAGGGCTTGTGTATTGGAACAGCGGGGATCATGGGATTCCTACCTTGCATTGATTGAGTTTACTTATAACAACAGTCACCATTCCAGCATTGGGATGGCACCGTTTGAAGCATTGTATGGTCGAAAGTGTAGGACGCCGTTATGTTGGTATGAGTCGGGGGAAAGTGTAGTGTTGGGTCCAGAGATTGTCCGGGAGACTACAGAGAAGATCAAGATGATCCGTGAGAAGATGAAGGCTTCGCAGAGTCGTCAGAAAAGTTATCATGACAAGCGGAGGAAGGATTTAGAGTTTCAGGAGGGTGAGCATGTGTTCTTGAGGGTTTCTCCTATTACCGGTGTTGGTCGAGCGTTGAAATCGAAGAAGCTCACTCCTCGATTTGTTGGTCCTTATCAGATTTCTGAAAGAATCGGAAATGTGGCTTATAGAGTGGCTTTACCGCCAAATCTTTCGAACTTGCATGACGTGTTTCACGTGTCACAACTTCGGAAGTATGTTTCGGATCCATCTCATGTGATCCATATGGACGATGTAGAGGTGCGGGATAATCTCACTGTGGAGACGGTGCCCGTACGGATTGAGGATCGTGAAGTGAAGGCGCTTAGAGGCAAAGAGATTGCATTAGTGAAAGTGGTCTGGCTAGGAGCTGCCGGCGAGAGTATGACTTGGGAGCTAGAGAGCAAGATGCGAGAATCCTACCCAGAGTTGTTTGATCAGGTAAATTTCGAGGACGAAATATTCCAAGTGGGGGAGAGTTGTAACACCCTAAAATTATTTTATTAATTTATTAATTGGGGATTTAATTTAAATTATTTGATATAATGTGATTAATTAGAATTTTATTTATTTTGGTGGTATTAGGAGGGAGTGGAGGCGCCACTTGCATGACTTGGGCTTAAGTGGAAAGCCCAAGCCCATGATCCACAATGTAGGCGAAGTGGTTAGTTAGTTGGGGGCTAGGGTTTGTGGCCATTTTTGCGAAATCAAAAGAGAGAGCGTGAGAAAGTGAGAGAGAGCAAGGCGCCGTAAGGAGAGGAGAAGAAGAGGAGAGAAGTCGCAACCAAGGAAGAGCAAGAACGTGATCTTGTTGCTGTGGTCCTGTACGTGACTATCTCCGGAGCCTCCGTTCTTCAATTTCGAGGTTAGGGGAGCTCTATCATTCTATCTAATAATTCATATGATGAGTTCTAGATCTAGGGTTAGACTAGATTTATTGATGCATTGTTGATGTTGGTTCCTATATATGTATGTATGCGAATTGATGTATGCACGAATTCTTGATGTGTTCTTGATGCATTGTTGGTATTGGTCATTATATATATGCGTATGCGAAGTGAAATTAATCATGAGACTGAAATTCTTGATATGTATGCGTTTGTTTTGATGACTTGTGGCATTCGAATTAATCATGAAACTGAAATTGGTGTGTTGGATTGCTTGTGTTGTTCGCGAATTGGATGAATGGGTGTATAGGCGCCTAGGGCGCCAAGGGGATAGGGAAGACAATGCCCAATTGAATTTTTTTGAGAAATTGATTAAAATAAGTGTATTTTTAGTTGCTGGAAAATTTTGAGTTTTATACTTTAAAGTTGTTAAGAAAACAATTTTTAGTGTTAAAAAGCGTTTTAGTAAAATTCTGGATGTTGCCACTGTGTTCTGGGCGCTAGGCGCCTGTGCTGGGCGCTGGGCGCCTGAGGCGTGTGTGTGGCGCGTTGTGCGCGCGCCTGGGCGCTAGGCGCCCGTGTCTTGTTTGTGTTGCGCTGTGTTGCGCGTTGTTCCCCTGGGCGCATGGCGCCCGTGTTGCGTTGCGCTGGGTTGCGCGTTGTTCCCCTGGGCGCATGGCGCCCGTGTTGTGTTGCCTGGGCGCCTAAGGCGCCAATTTTCAGAACGTTGCCTAATTTTTCCTAAACTTATTTTTATCATAACTTTTGACTCAGACGTCCGTTTTGAACGATTCGAAAAGTGTCGTGAAGCTTTTTACGTTGTCTATCTATGGGTTCCATTTTTAACATGAAAAATTGTTATTTTCTGACTGTTTGGGGGCGCCCAAGTGGCTGTCCCCGGTGATCGTCCCAGTGACACTGAAAAATGACGTGGAACACTTTAAAAATCCCTTTTGGTGTATAAACAACAGTTTTAACATGGTAGTGTCAAAATGACTGTTTTGCCCCTAGTGGCCAAAGTTAATGATAGTGATGTGTAAATGACGAGGATGCCCTTGGTGGCTAGTCAAATGACGTTTTCGCCCTCAGTGGCTATTATTTGAGTTGATTGATGATTATGTGTAAGTGACGATGAAAACCTAGTGATGTTTTGGGGGCCTGAGTGGCTGATGGTGAATTTGACAGGTGCTGTGCTCTTTGCGAGCAAACCGGTAAGTGACGGGTCACATAGTTGACTATGAATTGAGTAATTGTGTATTTGCGTATTGTGAGTGGTGCATGTCATAGTGTCTCATGCCCATATGCATAAACCCAGTGATGTTTTGAGGCCTGAGTGGCTAAGTGATGATGAGGCCTGAGTGGCTAAGCGACGTTTTGTGAAAAGGTACCTTCATGCATATGCCCGCGAGTGGGTTGCATTTCATAAATCTATATGACATGAGATGAGTTATTGTAAATGATGTAAATGATGACTGTGATGTGGATGTTTAGTGTATTGGATGCTGATTATTCTAGTGCGTAGCCTGTGATTAGTCCTTATCATATTTTCTATTATATAGACTGAAATGATGCTCACCCTTTCCTGTTTGAATGTTGCCCCCGTGTTGGTAACGTGCAGGTGATTCCCAGTGAAGGTCTTAGCTTCACTTTTTGAGTCGAGTCGTCATGCTCTGATACGTAGCACTCAGGGGGGATAACGAACTCGGCATTTATTAATGATTTTTGATTATTATGTCCATGTGGACTATTTGGTTATGTTTTACTATTTTCCGCTGCGTAGTTGGTTGTGTTATGTTGAGTTTTATAAGTGACGTTGAAATGAGACTGGAGATTTCTTATTTGTGATGTGCTACGCGAATGCATGAATACTGAGTTGAACTGTTTTTCAAAACTGATAAGCGACGTTTTATTGAAGTATGTGTAACATTCCCTATGAACGAAATTTTCAAACTCTGATTTTTATAAACGAAGTAACGGGTAGAAAGGGGTGTTACAACTTTCATCCCTCACTTGCCGGTACGCATCGCTGATGTGACAAAGGCGCTTCTTCAACTCATCAGAATCCTATTGCTCTGCTTTTAGGGCCCGCTGATATTCTCTGAGGATGTTCTCGAATGAGTCCCTTTCTTGCACAACACTGTCTAACTTACTCTCCCATTCAGCTTGTAACATGCGGGATTCTCTTTTTGACTTGGCAAGCAAGCTTTTCGCAGTTCTCTCTTCCATTTTTGCTTCATCCCACAATTCTTTCCACTGATTGGCTTCTTCCAGGGCTTTCTTCTCTTTCAAGCTTCGCCTCTTGATTTCCTCCTTGGCTCCTTGCAGATACCTTTGAACTTCTAACTTGCTCTCCTCTTCCCCTTTTAGTTTCTGACTGAACTTCTCAATGGTAGCAGACTTCAGGGCATTTTCTTCTTTCAACCTTTTGTTCTTCAGAGCCATCTTCTCTATCTCAGCTTGCAAAGATTTCTTCTCTTCCTCTGCCTTCATCAGAGCCAACTTAACCTCGCCTAATTCTTCGACAACAGGGACACTGGCGTCTACTACTTCCCTCTCGACTTGCAACTCTTTTTGGTAGGGCAGTTGAACATTCTGGATTCTTTTTCCGAGCCACTGAGTGAAGGTGATACCACTAGTCCTCTGAGCAAGCTCTACTTTTCCCATGCGAACCACTGTACTCCAGGCTTGCAAGACCTTTCTAAGCAAACTGTCATCTTTTGGTCCTCCTTCAAAGATGTAAAGCGGGAATATCATCTCTTCAGTAGGCGAATTCCTCATCGGATACCCCAATTGCCTCAGAGTCAGGGACGGGTTGTAGTTGATGCATCCCTTAGTGCCCATCAGCGGGACATTTTGAAAACCACCACAACGGAAGACTACCTTAGGCCTATCTTCCCAGCAAGATGAGAGATACCAACGGATCGAGTGCTCATCTAGACCCCCTAGAAACTGGATCCACTCTTGAATACTCATAGCTTTCACCTCACAAGTTACAGCGTAGCCAATCAACTTTTCCACTCGTGTTGGGTTGGTGAAGGCATGAATGAGAAGCCACGCATACAACAGGTGAGAAGAGCAAGAGATTTTCTTCCTTCTCAAGTCACAATGATGAGTAAAAGCAGAATAAGTGTCAGCAAGGATGGCGGAAATTGGATTAATGGGGCTCCTCCCATTCTGAAAAGCTAGGAAAATACCAATGACGGTCACATCCACATACCTCTCAATCTGCGGAAAGAGAACAACCCCAAAAATTGCTAAGGCCAAAACTCGCTTGAAGACAACCCAATTTTTACTTCTAGCATAGGCTCCCATTAAACCTTCAAGGTAGCTCTGCGGGAAACCTATCACATTGTTTCTCTTCTGCTTTTGGAGCTTCAGATCCTCTACACTCACTTGCAATAATGCAGCGAACCCCTCATCTGTGTAGTACTGTTCTTGATACCGGTAGGGGACAGCTTCTGTCTGAGTGAAACCCAAAATCTGCTGATATTCCTCCAATGTGGGGGCCATTTGAAAATTTTTGAAAAGAAAGCACCTGATTTCTGGGTCATAAAATCTACTCAAAGCCACAATAGCCTCAGTCTGCACCTCTAGCGACAACAACTTCCGGAGGTTCCCATAAGCATTATCAAACGATCCCCTTTCAATAGGTCTCATCAGGTCAACACACTTTTTCAGACTAGTCACGTCTACCTTGTTTACAACGGGGTACCTTGGAGTATACACCGTTTCCCTTCTAGATTCCATGGCGTATCTATGACAAAAATTTCTCATTACTTGGGATTCTCGGCAAGCAAACCATGATGAAGTGCAAAGATGCATGCGAAAACTATTGAAAATGTATGTTTTATGCAAAGGATGTGTGTAAATGATGATGATGTTCTATGTAACTCAGAGACCAGTCCTTACTGGCAGTGGTTCAAGTTTTTTTTGAAAATGCGGGTCGTACGTTATTTCATATGGACCGGTATGAGAAAGGCTACAGCGGTAACTCTTTCACCCCCCTCTTTTTTTTTTTTTTAAAAAAAAAGGTGGTTCATATGTCACTTCGTACAGACCGGCGAAAGAAAGGTTACAACGGCAACTCTTTCTCTGTTTTCTCTTTTTTTTGAAAAATCTCCTTTTCTTTTGAAAACGTGCCTAGTTTACAATGCAGCACACAATTTGGTATGCCCCTTGTGTCCTACGAAGATGGGGACCTAAGTTCTAGGACATCTCAAATGTTCCTCCCATGTGGGTTCTAGTCACTTCCTCACCAGGTTACCAGAGCTAAATCTCTCTCATGATAACACCCACAACGATGGAATGCCACCTGGTGTGAAGTACCATAAAAGAGCATACTCTGGCTGAAACTTTCGTGAGAGCAGAAGGACATCGGTCCAATTGGCAGTCACTACTCGTTTCCACTCTCCTAAGTTTTGTCAGACCCTGGGTTTTAGGCCCCTCTCGAAGCACAATAAGCATAAGGTGTGAGTGTGTGTAGCGAGGACATACCGCCTAAAACTACCCACATATACCCCCACCTGCAAAGGAGAACCCGGAACAGTCTGGACAATAGCAAGCGATAACATGTTGTCTACACTAGGGTTCAATATCAAATAAGCTAGCCTAGGGTTTCAACAATAATCAAGTGCTTTGCTTACCTCAAGAAAGGGGGCCAAGAAGAGGGGAACAAGAAGGGGGGAAAGCATGAGGGTACTAAGCACATAAGCAAAGACGAGGAAAAATAAACATGGAAGGAGAGAAAACAAATGCACATGCATACAACATGATAAGAAGAGCAAACCGAAAAGGGATAGAAGCAAACAAAGTATCCAAATCACATCGATAGCACACTAAACCACACATTTAATTAGTTAGGCTTGACCCACTTAAAAAGAAAAGTCCCCAGTGAAGTCGCCAGCTGTTGCGCCCGAAAAAGTCCCTGAGGGAATCTTTCTTCGTTTACAACTTTTTGAAAATCAATGAAGTCGCCACCAATATTTTTTATCAGGAAAATATTGAAGAAAAACCTTTTGGAAAGCGGATGGCCTTTTGGAAAACCGGAAGATTTGGGTTCGGGGGTCGGTTAGGCATAGGGAAGGTTTTAGCACCCCACGCCTCCTTTCTACCGAAAGGGAACCTTTAATTAGATGTGTGGTTTTAAGTGCTGATTTGGAAAATATTTAAATTTGCCCCTTTTTTTCGAAAAGAGAATGAAAAGACTTAATGAAAATTTTTATTTTGGCAAAAGTGTTTGTTTTTTTTTTAAGGAAAAAAAATGTTTTTAGTTTATTGTGCTTGACGGAGGATATCCGCTCCTACGTATCTCCCGGTGCGATGGAGAATTCAAAGCTACGTAGTTCTGGTTTGTCCTAAAAAGGTTTTTATTTTTTAGTCTGTTTAGATGAGTTTTTGCAGTAGGAGTGAGGATTCGCGATGACCAAACAACAACGGTTTAGAGTGGCCGCGCTACTAACTCTTTTGGAAATGAAATTATCATTAACAACCAAACGGCAACGGCGCGAGTGATCATTAATGATAATCGGTTTTGCTTTTGATTCGAGTGTTCGCGACGACCAAACAACAACGGTTTAGAGTGGCCGCGCTACTAACTCTTTTGGAAATGAAATTATCATTAACAACCAAACGGCAATGGCGCGAGTGATCATTAATGATAATCGGTTTTGCTTTTAGATGATCAAAAAGGGCTTTCGCAATCGAATTAATTTTGGTTTGTGAGGCATTTATCCATCATTGGGAAAAAAGGGTTTGTGAAAAAAGAAAATAAGTTCGCTTAGGTAAAAGAAACGAAATTTAAAAAGAGAAACAGGAGGTGAAATAGTAAAATGGGGGGGCGCAAGTGGTAGGAGGGCTGTATTATCAAAAATGGGGTGTAAACAGTGAGGGGGGTTGCATTTTAAAAATAGGGGGTGCATAAATCAGAAATTGTTCCAATGGGCCGCGTAAATGTTGGGCTCTTTCAAAGGGGTTAGGTTATCAAAATTAGGGGTGTGAGAAAAAAGGGAAGCCCAGTTCGCATAGGAGGGCCCAGTTAGCGAAACTGGGCTTAAGTGAGAAAAGGGCCTTATGCGTGAGTCTGGGGGTGTAGATAGCAGTTTAGTTGTTTTAAAAATGTTTTATTTACCACTCTTTTTTTACTAAGGAAATGTTTTTCTGTTTTTTTTCTTTTGGGATTCTTTTGTCATCACTTTTGGTTGAGATAATTTTTGATTAAAAAAAATAAATAAATAGAAAAACATATAAAAAAAAGTTTATTTGTTTAATAATAGCAAAAGAAATGTCTTGACTACCCCTCTTTTATTAATTACTAGGAAATGTTTTTTTGAGTTTTTCAGAAAAATGATTTTATGTGAAGTGTTTTTTTGGAATTAACTTACTACTAACTCTTGGTTGAGAAATTCGTTTTTTAGCAACCGAAAGGTTTTGGCAATCGAAATGTTTTAGCAACCGAAATATCTTGAGTAGTCACCATTAATTCATTTGTATATGATGAAGCAAATTATAAACAGCAAACTAAAATGAAGGGGAAAACACTAATAACAATCATAAACCCTAAACATTCTACCTACATGGAGATAATAATAATAAAAAAATCGTGGACAGTAAATTTAAATTGAGAACTGTGTAATAGCAAAAAAAACATTAATAGACCAAATCCGAAATTGCAAAAACCATACATGCACAGAGATGAATTAACAGTACCTTCAAATTCCTGAAACTTTGAACAAAGGATTCTTCCGTCAAATCTCAACAACAACAGAATAATAAAACAAAACTATGAAAATTTATGGAAAAAAAACAAAAACGAAATTTCTCCCTCTCTGCTTCACATGAAATTTTCCAGAATCGTTTTTTTCTCTTGCTCCTGGGTCTTCAAGATTTCGGCCTCTCCCCTCTTTCCTCTACTCTCAAAAAAAATCGTCCCCTTTCCCTCAAAACCGTAACCCATATTTATACTAAAAACTTGATCTTGTAGTGATGCGTTTTGACTTTCGGTTTCTTCATGGAGCTTGCACTCACTGTGTTTTTCTTTTTTAAAACCGAAGCCACCCATGAAAAAAACTGAGAGAGGAGCACACGGACCAACGATTTGTCATGGGACCGTTGGCTTTTGAAGGTTGGCGACGGAAATGGGGCTTGCGTGAGGGAAAGGAGAGAAAGGGGGCACCAAAAATGGTGATTTCGTGAGAGAGGAGAGAAAGGAAGCGTGAAAGGAGGAGAAGAGAGGAAGGGGACGGCTAGGGTTTGATGGGAGAGGTGGAGGTGATGTGTTTTGGAGGTTGTGTGAGAGAAATGAGATGGAGGGAGCGTATGAGAGAGAGAGTCGAGTGTGTGAAGTGAAAAGAGAGTGAGTGTGTGAGAGAGTGATGAGGGATGCGTATGAGGGAGAGAGCCGTTGGGGAGGGGAGAGGAAGAGTGGGAAACGTGTATGGGGAAGAGGAATGTGGGGAAGTGGGAAGTGTGGGGAAGTGGGATTGTGAGTTCCAAGGAGGGAAAAGAGGGAATGGGGGCGGATTTCTAGGGTTTGAAGGGGAGTGAATGTGGATGATTTTTTGGGTTAAGGGGGAGAGTGAATGTGGCCACATTTTAGGGTTAAGGGGGAGGGGTATGCGAATTAGGGTTAGGAGAGGAGGGACTTTAGGGTTTTGGTGAGTTGGGTTGTGGGTTATGGGTTGGATATGGGTTAGGTTTTGGTGGAGTTGGGTTATGCGAAATGGGCTAGCTTTTTTGTGTTGGGTTGGGTTTTAGATGGCCCAATCCTGATTACACCTCTATTCTTTTTTAACAAACCCCCCTATTTCCTCCTTTGCTTATTTTTGTTTCTTTACTTCTAAATAAAAATATTTTTTGATGATTAAAACTCATGGCAATAAAAACAAGAAAATAATACATGACATAAAAAGATTATTATTTTTAATAAATAAAATTTCTCATTTATGATCGGACAAAATTAGGGTATTACAACCATTTCCACATGACCATATTCAAGCTCATACTCTACATTCTCTTTTTCTTCCTCTTGCTCAACCAATTCAGTAGATTCAATGGATTGAGCAAAAATTTCTTTAAAATCAGAGTTGCCCAAATGATAACAATCATCTTCAAACTCTACACTTTTTTCTTTCTTTTGCTCAACCACCTCTTCAACACAACTCTTTTCTTCTAGCTCAACCACTTCTTCAACACAACTCTCTTTTTTTAGATGCTCCATTATAGTCTTAAAGTGAGCATCTATATTCTTACATGTAGCTTGAAAGTTGTCACTAGCCACTTTGATATCCTCACGAGATTGAGCTACAAATTCATGGAAGTTGGTCTCTTGGAATCCTTCGGTTTGAGCTTGAGAATATGAATCTTGCTCACACACAACATTTTCCATGTCATAATCCAAATTTTGGGATGTCATGGGTGTTATACCCCGAAAAATCCCGTTTAGGGTTCTTCAATGTACAACGTAGAAAATTGTGAAGCCGCCACCAATATTTTAGTTTTTAGACCAAAACATTAGAAAAAAGTCTTTTACAAAAAGGCGGGTGGTCTTTTGAAAAATAGAGATATGGGTTCGGGGGTCGGTTAGGAATGAGGAAGGTATTAGCACCCCATTCCTCCTTTCTACTGAAAGGGAACCTCTAATTAAATTGTGTGGTTTCAATGTTTGATTTGAAGAATACTTAGATTTGCCTATTTTATTCTTATTTGAAGATGGATGGGAAATTAATGGAAAACTTATGTAAAGAGGGGGAAAAAGAGAGTTTTTTAGAAAAGAGCTCGACGGGGGTAACGACCCGCTCCTACGTATCTCCTGGTACAATGGAGAACTCAGAGCTACGTAGTTCTGCCTTGGTTTTTGTTTTTTAACTTTTTAGGTGAGTTTTCGAAATAGGACGAGTACTGGCGAGTGACTAAACTAGCTAAGGCTATGGGTAATCACCGCTAAGTACTCAAAAGGAGTCGCTACCGCTAGTCAAACGAACTAAGGTTCTGGGTGACCGTTGGTAACAACTTGTTTTTATTCTCTTTTTGAAAGCTTTTTGAAAAGGATTGATTTGTTTGATGACCAAACAAGCAAAGGCTATGGGTGGTCATCACTTATTGTTCTTTTTGGAGAAAGGACATTGATGTCAATAGCTAGACGAACTACGGTTCTGATTAGCTACTAACGACAATGGGTTTGAAAACATTTTTTGTTTGTTTTAAAAATGGAGGTTTTTTATTGTTGTGAAAGTGAAGATTTTTTTTTGATGTGCTTGACGAGAACAAGTCTCGCTCCTACGTATCCCAAGTGGGAATCAAAGCAACGTAGTTCTTGGAGCGAGAAAAAGAAGCCTTGAAGAAGGTGTTTGAAAAAGGAAGGAACTTTCATGATCAAACTAGCTAAGGCTATGGGTGATCCTTACTAGTTCACATGGCTTTTGGAAAAGGGAGAGCTTTCATGATCAAACTAGCTAAGGCTATGGGTGATCATTACTTGCTCACATTGTTTTTATGGGTTTGAAATTGATTGAGTGCAAATGCAAAAAATGTTTTTAATTACGAATGCAAAAGGTTTTTGAAAATTGAAGTTGTTACTAATGAGTGACAAACTTGTTTTTTGAACTTGAGTGCTAAAAGTTTTGAAACTGTAGATGTTACTAACGAGTAACGAATTGTCTTTCACATGCGACATGGTTTTGAGGTTTGAAGTGTTACTATCGAGCAGCAATAAGTCTATGACTTTACAAAGTCTTTGCGAAAATCAAAACAACCAAGTTGTGAACACCAATTCAACACTTTCAAGCACAATGAGCACACAAGTAATGAATGCAAAGCATGTAAGTAAATGATGCAAGTAGTTGAATCACTTTCAAGTAATCTTCAACACTTGGGGCATGCACTAGGCATTAGTGTTGAATCACATTACTAAATCATCAACAAGAGACAAGTAATTAACTATGCAAATGAAACACAAAGGGATTGATTCACTTTGGGTGATCTCCCCTACTTGGGATATGCACTAGGCATAAGTATTTGGATCACATCACCCAATCATCAACAAGAGGTAAGTGATTAAACATGATGTGATATGCAAATAGTGAAACAAGTGTAAAGGCAAGTGAAAATATTTTAATGAGAGGTGAAAGGTAAATGGTAAAAAGTGAATGGTAAAATCTTTTTGTATTTTTGAGTAAAGAGTTAATGAATGAGGTAAAAACTTGTGGTAAGAAGTGAAAAGTAAGAATGAAAATGTTTTTAACTTTTTGGTAATTTTTTAAGTGAATAGTAAAGTACATTGGTAAATGGTTAAAGAAACACATTTACACAAAATTATTTGCACACACCAAATCAACAAATCAAATTGCAACAAAAGCTAGGTCATAAAAGTGGCCTTGGCCGAATGCTTGCAAGCAATATTCACCAACAAATTTCATGCCAAACATGACATAAATTGATGCATAAAAATGACATCAAACACAAACATAACATAGCACATGAGATTATAAGATAAAGATCAAGTATCACATACATTTATTCATACAAAAATTAAGGAAATGAAACAAACATCAAAACCTTAGTTTCTACAAGTTGAACCCTAAGCTACACATGCTTGAAATCCAACCATTATTCACATTTTGGACATGAAATGAATTAGAAGAAACAAGATCCCTAAGATCTAACATAAGGCCGAAACCAAATCAAGGGGAAAAAAGCATTTTATTCATGAAACAAAGATGCAAAGATGATGATATGCAAAGATCACATAACACAACTTATTCAATAGGGGTGAGATGCCAAATCTCCCCCAACAGCCCCCTAATCTACATTTTGATGAATATGCAAAAGAAATAAGTCTTTTTGATGCAAAAAGTTTATGAATGCAAAGGGTTCTAAGAGTTTACCTAGAGCCTTCACTAAACTATGCGAAAATGGAGAGCTAGTGAACCAATCAACCAAATCTTCAAAAGAACACCAACCAAGCCCTTGAAAACCTTCAAAATCCTAAGCTCTTGAGGGTATGAATCTGAACTTGAAGATGGTAGGAAGAAGATATGCGAAATGGGAGTGGATTGGAAGTGATTTGGTGAAGAAAAATCAAAGAAACAATGGGTGGATGAAGGTGAGTGTGCTCACGATTTTGGAGGCTCTTTTGAGAGAGTGTGCTAGGGTTTTTTGAGGAGTGAATGATCAGCCAAAAGGTCCTTGTGAGCTGAGCACAAAATGGTATTTATAGAGGCCACTCAAAGTTGAGGGTAACTATGTCACTTCATCTCACTTGTGCTCTAGGATTAGAGTTTTATTTGGGATCAATGGTTAGGATCAATTGTCACAAGGATTGAGGGTAGTCAAGAAGCACAAAGGGAGGAGAGAGGGGGCTGAGGGGTGCAGCATAAGGAGGGAGGGTGAAGGATAAATCATTTTACCAAAATGTTTTTCCAAATGGTTCATATTGCAAGAATGCCATTTTAATTCAAATGGAGGGTTGGGATTGCATTTACAATTCAAATGAAAGGCTATGATCAAAACATGATTATCAAGCAATAAAATAAATCAAAATTGGGTGGATATGGAGCTGATATTCGCAGCCAAGGGAGAGAGAGTGAGTGGAATTGCAACTTGTACTATTGTACTACACTTGACCTTTCAAAATTCAAAGGGATATTCCTTATTCCCTTCTAGATAATTCTTCTAAATTCTTGCCATTTTGGGCCATATCCTATCATCAATCATTGGGTTCAGAAATAAATGCTACCATCATCCCAAAATTGATTTGGGTGCCCCACTTTGAAGATGCTTGAAGAATATTCCATTGTTGACTTTACGGTTTTGACTTTTTCTTTCTTTTACATAAATCAACAATGTATTTACCAAAAATATGTATGATCAAGCACATCTTACCTCAAGTGATTCCTTATAGATCCCTGTGATTTTTTGATGAAAAATTGAATTTTTTGGCGAAATGACCAAAATGCCCTTTTGATCATTAGAAACCCTAATCCTTGTTCAAAATGCATTTTCTTTTCAAGAATTACTTCAAAACTCTAAAATGGTCCTAAAATCTAAAATGTATGCAAGAAATGATTTTTTTGCTGAGAAATGTCTCATTTTTCGAAAATGACCAAAATGCCCTTGGTCTTGAAAAACTCTGAAAATGCTATAAAAGGCAATGCAATGCATCCCTAATCCTAAGATGACTTTCAAAACTTTGAAATGCATGAATGATGGTCTTCATGACATTATGAATGAATGCTAAACCTTAACTTACTTATTTTTGTTTGAAAATTAGGGTTTCGACCTAGGCGGACAAAATTAGGGTATGACAGCTGCCCCTCTTTATTTGGATTTTGACAAGGAATATGAATTGGCCGAAACATATTCCGAGGCAAAATAGAAATAAAGAATTCAGAAATTATACTGATTTTGTCTGCTTGGGAAAACCCGAATTTTCTCTCTTTTTTTTTTACTTAAATGAAATGCCCGCCCTCAAAAAGCAGGAAATAAAGCTATTAAGAAAGCAGTAAAGAAAGTAACCTGGATGGACACTTGGGTCCTGAAGGGATGCTTGGATCCTGAATGAACACTGGGGTTCTGAAGGGACGCTGGGGTCCTGAATTCGGAGGTTGCCTAAAAACCTTCTAACGGACTCTTGTTGAATCCGAGCTTAGGGGTGGCCTTCTCGAGCGGCCGATCAACATCAGGTCCGGAACTGATTTGATCAAAGGATGTCCATTATGCCTTAGGTTGACATAACTAATCCGAAGGACTTGACGAAGTCGGATGGATCCATCGCGTGCTCGTACACGATGTTGTGATCTGGATTGATGGAGTTCACTAACTCTGGGTTGATGGAGTTTACTAACTCTGGGTTGAGACTATCTAGTCTGAGGTAACTACTTCTATCTTGACTGGTACATGAAATGCATGCACTTGAATGCATATGAATGCAATGATTGACTTTGGTGGAATGCTTTTTCTGTTATTTCTTCGCTCTTCTGAGATACAAATTGAAAGTGTAATGCACTACTGTTTGATGCCATGAAGCGATGAATGGTATGAATGGTATGAGAATGATGGATGATATGAAGATGGTGTGTTCTTTTTATGTTCCGTTTTCTGCAATTTTTCTGTCTTTGTTTATGCTGTTTGTTTTCTTTAAGCAGCTTTCTTTTTTCTGCTTGTTTGTTCTTTTCTTGTTTTTTTTTTTTTTATGATCAGCTTTCTCTTTTCTGATCGTTTGTTTTTCTCTTGTTTTTTTTGTTTTTTTTTTATTCTGAACTCTCCCAACTTGGGGGAGCATTTTCTGGAAAATGGGGGCGAGGGCTAACACCGAAGTGCTCATCCTCTCTTTGTACCTGCAGCTGAAAATGAACAAATGCATGCAATGCAAATGCCATGATTGCTTTTTGATGGGATGAATGTGATGTGATGCAGGAGTTTCTTTTTGCTTGCACAAATTTTTCTATGTTTGATGAATGCAATGTATGAATTTTATTTGTTTCGCTGTTCTTTTGTTTTTTTTTTTAATCCCCTTTTTTGTTTTCTAAATTCTTTTCTTTTGCTCTTTTTATGCAGTGCTGGTATGCAAATGCGAAATTTTGGTATTTAATGCTCTTGCGTTTTGATGAAATGGCAGATGACATGCAATGATTTTGTTCTTTTCCTTTTTTATGAAGTGCGAACATTAATATGATGCCAATGCAATGAAAAGATTTCTGTTTTTTCTTCTTTACTATTTTCTTCTATGAAATACAAGTATTAATATGGTGCAACTGATGTGGAACGTTTTTTTTTCTTTTTACTATGTGATGAATGCACAAAATGTGAAGATGCAAATGTAATGCTTTGATGCATATGCTATAATGCTTAGATGCATGAGGTAGACATTTTTGTGAGATGCGAGACTTTGAATGCAAGGGCTTGAGATGATTATTGACCATTCTGTTGAAAAATTGAATTTGATTCAAACTCTGGTGTTCTCAAGGTTTTTATTTACAAACAACCTCGCTTGTTTTCTCTTTCTTTCCATGATGACTGAATTTTAGATATCACGTAAACAACTTGTGCTCTCTCTTTTGAAGCATTGTCTAGTAAGCATGCATAGGAGTGCAGATGTGCATGAATGAGTCAGTTAACCTGGAATTGGTTTAGGGCATGGACATTTATGGCAAGTGAAGGAATGACAGACATGGTTATTGGCGAAGCTTATGTGGGACCAAGAGATACAAAATTGCCCTAGTTCAGGTCTTTGACGAGTGAATAACTTGCCCCTGTCTAGTGGTGACAACAACTAGGGGCGTAGAAGATGATGAATTGGGAATGCTTCGGCTTTTGAAATGAAAGGTGCAAAAGAGATTTTGTCTCACCCCACAAAGTTTGATGTTGCCCCAGTCATAACAAGGACAAAGCTGCCCCAGTTAGAATGACAAGGCTTTGTTTAGGATAGTGGGTTGAGAGATTGCCCCGGTGAGGTTTTTTATGGGAATGAATGAGGTGAAGGAATGGGAATGTACTTGCCCTCACTTTGGAAGTATTGACAATTGGAGTGACATGGGATGGGCATTTGAACAGACCTTCCCAAGACCAGGGTGGGTGGGTGGTGAAGAGAATGCCCCTACTTTGAATCTGAGTGACGTTCTCAGTGCAAATATTTGGTTCTCTACTGATGTATTGACTTTTGGTGTGAAAGAAGCCTCACTTGGTGATCACTAAACCTTGTTTTAATGCAGTTTGAAGCTGTTTTGGAGTGCAGGTCCCTCTTTTATTTTGTCAGCTTTCTTTTTTCTGACTGTTTGTTTTTGCTCCCTCATTTCTTTTTCCTGAGGGTTTGTTTTTTTCTTGATCAGCTTTCTTTTTTCTGATCGTTTGTTTTTTTTTGTTTTTTTTTTTTGAGCAAACACACTGTAGACAGATAAACTTAGTTGTCCTAAGATTAAAACTTGAGAAAACGAAAGCAACCGGTCATTGATCGGACTGGACATTTCAGGATTGTGGTGTTTCGTGGAGGAGGGGTAATTGGGCTTATCGAAGTGTTTGAGGTTAATGGGAGGATGATTTTTATTCGGCATTGATTTGACGGTTAATGGTCTATGAGGGTTAAATGGCTTGATAGGGTGTTTGGAAATTTTATTCCTGGCTAAGGGTTTGTGAGGGGCGGGATGTCGAGGTCAAAGGAAAGTGTTTGCGGTTTATGGAAGGGGGGTGTATGGGAATGATGAAGTGTTTGAAGATTTATTGAGACAAGGATCTCTTGTGTTTTGTGGCAACATGTACCAGCTCACCACTGATATTTCTTTTGTTTCTCTTGCTTTGGGGTTTTCATTTTTGAATCCCTTTTGATTTTCTCCTTTTTTCTTGGTCTCTTTTTTTATTTGACTCTTTTCATTCTTTGACTCGGGTGAGCTGGTAAAAGGTGATGCCCTGCTTTTTGATATTTGAGGTGATCCTTGTCTAGGGTGATTTTTGGATTTTGGTTTTTCTTGGCTTAAGGTGGGTAGGAAAGGGATTTTCTGGGATTTTGGGTTTTTGAGGGTATGGCCAAACTTCACTTCAAATCCCGATTGCTTATTTCTGTAAGACTTAACTTTGGAACAATAATTTATATACCTTCATGTGTTTGCATTTTTCTTTGCATTTTTCTTTCTTCTTTTTTTTTATGCCCTAACTTTTGCCTGGACCGCTCTTTGTGAGTTTTCAATCCACCGGGCGCTTTTTTTGCCTAGGCCGCCCTTTGCGGGTTTTCAACCTAGCGAGCTTATTTTCTTGTTTATTATATTATTTTTGGAAGACTTGCACTCAAGGTATGTGATATTGACAAGGAAACTTAGTGATCACAGACTTGCCCCAGCATGGAGGACTTAAAGTGTTAAAATGAACCAAAGTATTTACGCACTGATGGGGAGAATATGCACTTTATGGGTGGACGGGGTG
This sequence comes from Astragalus membranaceus, assembly GCA_039519185.1. Taxonomy (NCBI): domain Eukaryota; kingdom Viridiplantae; phylum Streptophyta; class Magnoliopsida; order Fabales; family Fabaceae; genus Astragalus; species Astragalus membranaceus. The sequence continues at coordinate 47,055,772 of CM076848.1, forward strand.
GGGTTAGATTTGGATGGGGAATGATGATAAATGAAGGAAATTGACTGACTCAAGCAAGAGAAACTGCACCTGGCATGCATGCTTACTAGGAGAACGCTTCAGAGAGTTAACATTGGTTAAGACATGATATGAAAACTTTTTGATGAACTGTTTCGGTCTTTTATCATGGAATGGGTGAGATGTAATGCCCTTTTTTGAAGAAAATTCAAATGAGCTATTGATGTGAAAAACTGAGTGCCTTGGAACACCTTGAGTTTGCAAATGAGTGAGGGTAAACGTTTCCAAGAAGGAAAGATTACTTTGCAAGAACATCTCGGCTCTCATCACAACATTTTTGTTGTATGCAATGCATGGATTATGATGTATACATGATGAAAATGAAATGTATGAAAGCATATTCACTTGAAAAGTGTAATTATTCTAAAAGTTTTTTTTTTCTTTTTGATGCTTTCTTTTTATGCAAGACGAAGTATGAAATGCCAGTGGATCTTTGGATGATGAATGATGCAAGAATGATGCTTCTTCTCAAAATGATTTTTTATAGAGGCAATACAAGATATGAAACGCTGATGCCCCCTTTTTCTTTTGAATGATGAAAGATGCAGGAATGATGCTTTTTTCTAAATGATGATTTTTATTCATGATCATGAATGAGATGCTTTCTTGTTTTCATCATTATTTTTGTGCAATGAAATGCATGATACTCACAATGATTTTCTGTTTTGTTTTTTAGTTTTGGAACATGATTTTGAAAAATTATTTGGAGATGCAAATGATTTATTGGAAAAAAAGGTTTTAGAAAAATGTGCTTGACGGGGTATGACCCGCTCCTACGTATCCCCATTGTAATGAGGAATCAAAGCTTGCGTAGTTCTACTGTGTCTCTCTTTTTTTGAAATAATGCTTATGCATGAACGCCTCGTCTTGGATGAACTCGACGAGGATTTTTTGCATGATTATAAATGAAATGCTTATGCTATGCAGATGATAATTGTTTTTTTTTGTTTTATCTTTATGTAATGAAAGGGAATGCAAGATGAATGGTTTTTTTTTTTCAAAATTGGAATTTTATGCAATGCAAATGATGCGATAATGCAGTGATGCAATGATGCAATGATACCCTTTTTTTTTGTGCAGAAAGAGGATATTTACAGGTGGTGATTTGAAAATTTTCACACTATATGCCACCTCATATAGGCGTTTTATTGAAAAGGAAAAGCACATCTTTTTTTGATTTTCGAAAATTCTGAGGGAAAATTGATTGAACTGAATGCACGATGCAGCACACAATTTGGAAAGCCCTTGTGACCTAAAATGGGGTAGAACCTATGATCTAAGACACTTTAGGGATAATCTTCTCATGTAGCTCTATTCACACCCTCACAAAGGTCATCAGAGCCACAGTCTCTTTCACGAAATTCCTTGTAAATGCAGCAAACTGCTAGGTACAAGGTATCATGGAAGAGCACAACTCTGATTGAAACTTTCGCGAGTAGCCAAACGGACAAAGGTCCTGATGGGCTCCCACTACTCGAATCCACTCGTCCTACGATACCCTAACAGACCTGGGTTATGGTCTCCTTCTCTAATCATATAATCTCAAGGTACAAGTGTGTGTGTGCGAAGGGCATTTCCTTAAAAACTACCCCACCTGCAAACGACAATCCAGAACAGTCCAGACAATAGCATGTTGTCTACTCTAGGGTTCAATATCATTCAAATACAAACAAGCCTAGGGTGCCAACAACAATGCACTACTTGCTTAAGGAAGCGAGCAAAGAAGAAGGGGACATGACAAGAGAGGGGAAATATGCATGAGGAAACTAAGCATTTAAGCAAAGAAGTAACTATCTATTATTTTAAACAAAAGCAAACATAGAAGAATGCATATGGATGCAACATGCTTATGAAAAGGAAGAAGAATAGAGGCAAAGCAAGATGTTCAAATCAATCACACAAACCACACGCTTAATTAATTAGGCTTGACCCACTTTTGAAAAAAATGTTTTTTTAGTCCCCAGTGAAGTCGCCAGCTGTTATACCCCGAAAAATCCCGTTTAGGGTTCTTCAATGTACAACGTAGAAAATTGTGAACCCGCCACCAATATTTTAGTTTTTAGACCAAAACATTAGAAAAAAGTCTTTTACAAAAAGGCGGGTGGTCTTTTGAAAAATAGAGATATGGGTTCGGGGGTCGGTTAGGAATGAGGAAGGTATTAGCACCCCATTCCTCCTTTCTACTGAAAGGGAACCTCTAATTAAATTGTGTGGTTTCAATGTTTGATTTGAAGAATACTTAGATTTGCCTATTTTATTCTTATTTGAAGATGGATGGGAAATTAATGGAAAACTTATGTAAAGAGGGGGAAAAAGAGAGTTTTTTAGAAAAGAGCTCGACGGGGGTAACGACCCGCTCCTACGTATCTCCTGGTACAATGGAGAACTCAGAGCTACGTAGTTCTGCCTTGGTTTTTGTTTTTTAACTTTTTAGGTGAGTTTTCGAAATAGGACGAGTACTGGCGAGTGACTAAACTAGCTAAGGCTATGGGTAATCACCGCTAAGTACTCAAAAGGAGTCGCTACCGCTAGTCAAACGAACTAAGGTTCTGGGTGACCGTTGGTAACAACTTGTTTTTATTCTCTTTTTGAAAGCTTTTTGAAAAGGATTGATTTGTTTGATGACCAAACAAGCAAAGGCTATGGGTGGTCATCACTTATTGTTCTTTTTGGAGAAAGGACATTGATGTCAATAGCTAGACGAACTACGGTTCTGATTAGCTACTAACGACAATGGGTTTGAAAACATTTTTTGTTTGTTTTAAAAATGGAGGTTTTTTATTGTTGTGAAAGTGAAGATTTTTTTTTGATGTGCTTGACGAGAACAAGTCTCGCTCCTACGTATCCCAAGTGGGAATCAAAGCAACGTAGTTCTTGGAGCGAGAAAAAGAAGCCTTGAAGAAGGTGTTTGAAAAAGGAAGGAACTTTCATGATCAAACTAGCTAAGGCTATGGGTGATCCTTACTAGTTCACATGGCTTTTGGAAAAGGGAGAGCTTTCATGATCAAACTAGCTAAGGCTATGGGTGATCATTACTTGCTCACATTGTTTTTATGGGTTTGAAATTGATTGAGTGCAAATGCAAAAAATGTTTTTAATTACGAATGCAAAAGGTTTTTGAAAATTGAAGTTGTTACTAATGAGTGACAAACTTGTTTTTTGAACTTGAGTGCTAAAAGTTTTGAAACTGTAGATGTTACTAACGAGTAACGAATTGTCTTTCACATGCGACATGGTTTTGAGGTTTGAAGTGTTACTATCGAGCAGCAATAAGTCTATGACTTTACAAAGTCTTTGCGAAAATCAAAACAACCAAGTTGTGAACACCAATTCAACACTTTCAAGCACAATGAGCACACAAGTAATGAATGCAAAGCATGTAAGTAAATGATGCAAGTAGTTGAATCACTTTCAAGTAATCTTCAACACTTGGGGCATGCACTAGGCATTAGTGTTGAATCACATTACTAAATCATCAACAAGAGACAAGTAATTAACTATGCAAATGAAACACAAAGGGATTGATTCACTTTGGGTGATCTCCCCTACTTGGGATATGCACTAGGCATAAGTATTTGGATCACATCACCCAATCATCAACAAGAGGTAAGTGATTAAACATGATGTGATATGCAAATAGTGAAACAAGTGTAAAGGCAAGTGAAAATATTTTAATGAGAGGTGAAAGGTAAATGGTAAAAAGTGAATGGTAAAATCTTTTTGTATTTTTGAGTAAAGAGTTAATGAATGAGGTAAAAACTTGTGGTAAGAAGTGAAAAGTAAGAATGAAAATGTTTTTAACTTTTTGGTAATTTTTTAAGTGAATAGTAAAGTACATTGGTAAATGGTTAAAGAAACACATTTACACAAAATTATTTGCACACACCAAATCAACAAATCAAATTGCAACAAAAGCTAGGTCATAAAAGTGGCCTTGGCCGAATGCTTGCAAGCAATATTCACCAACAAATTTCATGCCAAACATGACATAAATTGATGCATAAAAATGACATCAAACACAAACATAACATAGCACATGAGATTATAAGATAAAGATCAAGTATCACATACATTTATTCATACAAAAATTAAGGAAATGAAACAAACATCAAAACCTTAGTTTCTACAAGTTGAACCCTAAGCTACACATGCTTGAAATCCAACCATTATTCACATTTTGGACATGAAATGAATTAGAAGAAACAAGATCCCTAAGATCTAACATAAGGCCGAAACCAAATCAAGGGGAAAAAAGCATTTTATTCATGAAACAAAGATGCAAAGATGATGATATGCAAAGATCACATAACACAACTTATTCAATAGGGGTGAGATGCCAAATCTCCCCCAACAGCCCCCTAATCTACATTTTGATGAATATGCAAAAGAAATAAGTCTTTTTGATGCAAAAAGTTTATGAATGCAAAGGGTTCTAAGAGTTTACCTAGAGCCTTCACTAAACTATGCGAAAATGGAGAGCTAGTGAACCAATCAACCAAATCTTCAAAAGAACACCAACCAAGCCCTTGAAAACCTTCAAAATCCTAAGCTCTTGAGGGTATGAATCTGAACTTGAAGATGGTAGGAAGAAGATATGCGAAATGGGAGTGGATTGGAAGTGATTTGGTGAAGAAAAATCAAAGAAACAATGGGTGGATGAAGGTGAGTGTGCTCACGATTTTGGAGGCTCTTTTGAGAGAGTGTGCTAGGGTTTTTTGAGGAGTGAATGATCAGCCAAAAGGTCCTTGTGAGCTGAGCACAAAATGGTATTTATAGAGGCCACTCAAAGTTGAGGGTAACTATGTCACTTCATCTCACTTGTGCTCTAGGATTAGAGTTTTATTTGGGATCAATGGTTAGGATCAATTGTCACAAGGATTGAGGGTAGTCAAGAAGCACAAAGGGAGGAGAGAGGGGGCTGAGGGGTGCAGCATAAGGAGGGAGGGTGAAGGATAAATCATTTTACCAAAATGTTTTTCCAAATGGTTCATATTGCAAGAATGCCATTTTAATTCAAATGGAGGGTTGGGATTGCATTTACAATTCAAATGAAAGGCTATGATCAAAACATGATTATCAAGCAATAAAATAAATCAAAATTGGGTGGATATGGAGCTGATATTCGCAGCCAAGGGAGAGAGAGTGAGTGGAATTGCAACTTGTACTATTGTACTACACTTGACCTTTCAAAATTCAAAGGGATATTCCTTATTCCCTTCTAGATAATTCTTCTAAATTCTTGCCATTTTGGGCCATATCCTATCATCAATCATTGGGTTCAGAAATAAATGCTACCATCATCCCAAAATTGATTTGGGTGCCCCACTTTGAAGATGCTTGAAGAATATTCCATTGTTGACTTTACGGTTTTGACTTTTTCTTTCTTTTACATAAATCAACAATGTATTTACCAAAAATATGTATGATCAAGCACATCTTACCTCAAGTGATTCCTTATAGATCCCTGTGATTTTTTGATGAAAAATTGAATTTTTTGGCGAAATGACCAAAATGCCCTTTTGATCATTAGAAACCCTAATCCTTGTTCAAAATGCATTTTCTTTTCAAGAATTACTTCAAAACTCTAAAATGGCCCTAAAATCTAAAATGTATGCAAGAAATGATTTTTTTGCTGAGAAATGTCTCATTTTTCGAAAATGACCAAAATGCCCTTGGTCTTGAAAAACTCTGAAAATGCTATAAAAGGCAATGCAATGCATCCCTAATCCTAAGATGACTTTCAAAACTTTGAAATGCATGAATGATGGTCTTCATGACATTATGAATGAATGCTAAACCTTAACTTACTTATTTTTGTTTGAAAATTAGGGTTTCGACCTAGGCGGACAAAATTAGGGTATGACAATGGGCATGAAATTTGTCTCATAACAGTCCCTTTCATATTCACTCCCATGGAAATCATAGTTGACAAATTGTTGTTGAGCATTCCTTGCTTGCATGGAGTAAAAATTCCAATGGTCCATGGCATAAAGTGGATTTTTTTTTCTAAACACAAATAACAACAAAGAGAAACACACTACAAACACAAAACACAATACAAAATAAAAATATTGCTGGAAAAACAGAATACACTAAGCAAAAGAATCTAAACTAACTAAACTTACTAACTAAACAATAGAAATTAACTTTCACAATCCCCGGCAACAGCGCCAAAAACTTGTTGTGCGAAAAGGTGATGTTGTGCAACTATACACAATCGCAACAAGTAATACAATGATAAGTAAAGATCGTTCCCACGGAGATTGTTGAGTTTACTTCTATATTTAAATTAGTAATTTAGCTAGTGAGAAAAACAAGTAACAAATACAAGTTGTCAACATGTATTGTCATTGTGATTAACGTAAATGTAAATAAACAAGTAAAGATGTGAAAACAGCAATGAATTGAAAGTATTTAAGAGTGAGTTGGATAGCTCAGTAGTTATGTAAATTCCCAAGAGTAGTGTTCTATAATATTAGACGCTGTAGCGCTTCAAAATCCGTAGACGCTGTAGCGCCTTGGTGGCGTGCCTTTCAGTCACTATCGTCAGGGTTATGTTACAAGACTCCTATGTCTAGGCTCTAAATAAGTTTTACCCCTGTATATTAAGCTCATACAACATTTGCCTTATGAACTATTACTCCCCTATGTCTAGAGTTAAGTAGTACTTCCTTTAAATGTTTTTAAAGGGTTTTCATTCATATCATTCCTTGAGTTCTCTTTGTGAACCATGTCTGTACCCACAAAGCCCCCTTGTTTTAGTTGGCCATTCCCAAAACAAAGTTGAAAGCATTATGACACAAGGAATAAAACGCAAACATCATAATATTACATAAAAGCTACTCAAAGTTCATTACACACTAAGAACAATCCAACTACAACAAGATTAGCTCATAACAAGTTTCATCAACATAATACAAACTAAAAAGCTCATATTACCGTAGGAAGACAAAAGGAGAATGGTTGCAAAAGATACACTCCAATGATCCCAAGTCACATACGAAGGATGAAGCTATGGCGTGAGCAAACCTTGAATGAAATCTAGAAACTATACTAAAAATAAAAGCTTAAGAGTGGAATAACAATGGAGGAAAGCTACAATGTCAAGATAGTTTCCTCCATGTTAAAACTCTCTCTACGTATGTTACTCCTTAAAGAAGCATTCTATTCTAATTTAATCTAACCAAGTCTTAATAAAATAATAATAATAATTCATGATTATAAAACTTAGATATTATTCATAAAGCTACTTTACAAAAAGGTGTGATGATTAAAATCACCAACTATCACATGGGACACATGTAGGAGGCGCCAAGTGTCTTTGAAGCATCCACTTGGGTGCTGAAATGTCATGCTAAGGATAAGAGATAAGGGTGATGACTCATCATTTCAGCAAGTGGCTTTATAAATATCCAAATGTCCCACCGTCATATAGGCGTTGTAGCGTCTACCGCTGGCTTACCGCTGCAGCACTCAAGCAAAACATCAATATATTCACAAAGGCACCAAATGTGTCAAATGATAACAAACAAGCTCCTAACCCTTCTTTCCTCTAAATAACTAATATTTACCTAATATAGCACAAATATTACTTGAGAACTTCTGTTGATTTAAGTATTAAGAGCACAAATAACCTATATAAAATAGAGTTATCAATATGCCGCAGTATTAACTGCCTCTCCCCACCATCTCTTAGGCATGTTCTTACTCTATAACATGCTCCTCACCATATTAAGCAGTGTCCTATTTTTTCTCTCAGCCACTCCACTATGCTGAGGAGTGTATGGAGGTGTGATCTCATGTGTTATTCCTTCAACTTCACAGAACTCATTAAACTCAGTATTCACATACTCTCCAGCACCATCAGTTCTTAACACTTCGACAGTCTGTCCACATTGTTTTTCGACTAGGACTTTGAATTTTTTGAATACTCCCAACACACCACTCTTCCTCCTAATCAAATAAATCCAAAGTTTCCTAGTGAATTCATCAATAAATGTAACAAAATACTTGTTACCTGCAGGAGTTTCATGCACTATGGGGCCACACACATCTGAGAAAATCACCTGCAGCTTCCTCTTTGCTCTACTGGGCACACTTGGATTGAAGGAACCCCTAGGCATCTTGCTCTCCACACACTCTGCACATACATCTTTTGGAACATGGATATGAGGCAGACCTTTCACTACTGTCCTGCTCTGCATCCTGTTCAAATCACCAAAATTCAAGTGTCCATATCTGAAATGCCATAGCCACTCTTCCTTGTCGACTGCTGTGGCTAAGCACTGTTGCATCAGCACACCTAATTCGATCTTAAATGTCTTGTTCTTGGAGAGAGTTGCCTTTATCAACAGCCTCTGTTCAGTGTCATACACCTTCATAGCATTGTCTTCCAGCACCATCCTATATCCCTTCTCCAATAGCTGTCCAATGCTCAGTAAATTGCTCTTCATCCCTGGCACATACAGTACACCAGAAATGAAGCACAGTGAACCATCCTTCTTTCTTATCATTACTCTCCCCACACCTTCCACCTTCATGGTTCTATCATCAGCAAACCTCACTCTGCTCTTGATCGAAAAGTCAAGTTCGACAAACCAATCTCTCCTCCCTGTCATGTGTGTCGAACATCCCGTATCTAGGAACCAATGCTCACCACTCTCACCTTCCTCCTTAGTTGTCACCATTTGCACTATTTCATCACTGCTCTGTCTCCTCAATCGCCATCAACAGAGATTCCTCCTTCTCTTCCTCTTCTTCAGCCATTTTAGCATCATTGCCATTAACATTGTTGTAGCACTCATCAGCAAAATATCCATATTTCTCACAGTTATAACACTGTATATGGCTCTTGTCGAATCTTCTCCCTCTTCCTCTATATCCTCTGCCACCTCTACTCCATCTTCCTCTGTAGCTATCACCACTACCACTTCCTTGCTCATCACTGTTACTATTATCACTAGTGTTCGATTTGGAAGAGTTTGAGTTATAGAAATTACCTCTTCCTCTTCCTCCTCTGTAATTGTTTCTGCCTCTACCACGTCCTCTTTGATTTCCACCTGATTTGTTGCCTGTTCGCACTGCTAGAGCTTGCTCAGTGCCAGACTTCACCACTTTCTTCTCATTCATCCTATGCTCATGCGCTTCAAGTGAACCTTGAAGTTCTTCTATCGTTATCATTGATAGATCCTTCGCCTGTTCGATCGCCACCGTGATGTGATCAAAACGCGAAGACACAGATCGCAAAATCTTTTCCACTACTGTTTCATCAGAGATCGTTTCACCACAATACATCATCTGATTCGTCATAGTTTGGACTCTAGTGAAATACGCATAAATCGTTTCACTCTCCTCCATTCCTAGCAATTCATACCGTCTTCTCAGAGTTTGAAGTCACACCTTCTTCAATTTCTGATCTCCGGCGTAAGAACTCGCAAGAATGTCCCACGCTGCTTTGCTTGTCTCCGATCTAGAAATTTTCTCCAAAATTGCAGGATTCACACACTGATGGAGGATGCACAATCCTTTCCAGTCCTTCTTCTTCGTTTCTCTATAAATTGCTTGTTGCGCAGCAGTCGCATTCGCCGGTAACGGAGTTACTCCTTTCTGCACTAGATCCCACACATCCTGAGATCCAAGGATCGCCTTCATCTTCATACTCCACTGATCGTAATTTCTTCCATCGAGGATTGGAAAGTTCACCTGAAAATGGCCGTTCGTCGTCATCGTGATTCACTCTCACCGTTGAGACTTCACTCGTCTTATTCACTCTAGATTCACACTCTGAAACTTCAACAATTATGCTCTGAATACCATTTGTTGGAAGTTCCAGATTCTCATACACTCACACACACACACTTGAGAGAGAGAGCGGGAGAATAACAGAATTCAGTTAAAGTGAAAACTGTAAATGTGTGTACTATTCATTGCATCACTGTGATTGTATATATAGTACATTACGTATGCTGAGTCAGCAATTAATGAAGGCATGAACATTAAATCTAAAGAGAAACTTCGACACCCTCCACTTCGACAGACAAGTTGAGAGGGGTCGAACTAGCTTAGTCAAAACAGCTAGTCGAACTAGCTTACTTATTCAACAGTATTAACTCTTTGATTTTGAATGAAATGCCATAATCTCCTTTTTGTCAAACAAAAAAAAAGAACCAACAACGGTTGGTCCAAGTGGTAACTGGACTTGGATCTCACCCCAAGGTCTCGGGTTCGAATATTGGGTGTGCCAAAAACTCTGTTGGGAGGGGAGAACCACACGGGCCGGCAAAGCCGGAAACTCGTGGTCAGCCAAGTTCCCCGGCGTAGATTAGTCACCGGCAAAGCCGGTGGAAACTACGCACCTATGTGGTAACAAAAAAAAAGAATAGTATATAGTAGAAGTAGATAGTAGGTAAATTAAAATGTGAAAAGAGAGAATGGAGGGATATATATAATATAGTGAGAGAATGGAGGGATATATAATAGAGTGAGAGAGAGTGTGTGGGAAAGATAAGAGTGAGAGATAGAAAAGAGAAAAGTGAGTTTTAAAATAAAATAAAAAATTAAAATATGATGTGAGAGTGAGACCCACAAAAGATAAAAGTGAGAGAGAGAAAGGAAAAAGTGAGATAAAAAATTAAAATGTGATTATGTGTCAAACTTTTAGAAATGGGTAATTTAGTATTTTTGATAGTGGTTTATTAGATTTTATATAATAATAATAATAATAATAATAATAATAATTATATATATATATATATATATATATTAGATATATAGTATAGGTATAGTAGATAGATTGCACTAGTGGTTTTTTTGTTGGTATACTTTTATTTTCTTTAAACACATCAATTTTATAAATATCTTATTATTTATAAATAATTATTTTTCATTTAAGTCTCCACGGAGAAATACTACATATTTTAAGCACATGTCAATTTTATAAACATTTTTATTATTTATAAACATATGATTAACTTGATTTTAGGTCCCAACAGAAAATAATACATATTATAATTTTAGTGTCTTTAAAAAGCAATTTTATACAAGTCTTTATTATAAGTAACTTATTTAAAATTGGGTAAAATGTACTTTTGGTCATTTATGCTTCATCAAATTATGTTTTTTTTTCTCACTTTGATTGTTTCAAATAAGTGTTAAATAGTCCATTTTTTGTAACTTTTTGTCCACTAATGTTAAGGGATGCCATACTGGCCATTAACAGGTGCCGTGGCTTGTTAATTAACATTAGTAATTGAGAAAAAGCATAAAGGACCAAACTGAAATTTTGGTGAAACATAAAGGACCAAAGTGCACTTTTGCCAATAAAAATACTTCTTCCCAAAGCCCACCACCACCACCACCCTCTCAATTTGGGGAGGAAGATGAAGGGTAAGAAGAGAAAAGAGGAGAGAGACCGATGGAGGAGAGAGAGGGCAAAGGAGAGAGGTGGACATTGAGGAAAGAGAGGGGTTGCGCTGGTGGCGTAATGGAGAAAGAGTGTGAGAGGTTGGTGGATGAAGATGGAGTATTTTTTTGGCAAAAGTGCACTTTGGTTATTTATGTTTCACCAAAAATTTTAGTTTGATCATTTATATTTTTTCCCCTCTGTTGCTAATGCCAACTAAGCAAGCCAAGTCACCTGTGTGGCATCTGTTAACATCAATGAACGAAAAGTTACAAAAAATGACTACTTAGATATAGATTTGAAACATAAATGACTAACGTGAGAAAAAACCATAAAAGACCAAACTGATATTTTGGTGAAACATAAAGGACCAAAAGTTCTTAGACAAAAAAAAGGGCCAAAAGTGCATTTCAACCTTTTAAAGAATATAACATGAATTTAGTCGGAGAAACATATTAATATATAAGATAGCATTTACAAACAAAGTGTCTAAGTTTATAAAAATAAGGGTTAAATATATTTCTGGTCCTTATAAAATTTGAGTTTTTCAGTTTTAATCCCTCAAAAAAATTTCACATACTTTTGATCCCTCAAATTTTTTCATTAGTTTTAGCCCGTCATGACTTTTAATAGTGCTTAGAAGCATTATAAAAGGTTCAAAAAACATTATTAAAAGTCATGAAGCACTATTAAATATCGTGAGAGATTAAAACTGATAGATAGAAAAAAATTGGTGACAAAAAGTAGGCGAAACTTTTTTGAGGGACTAAAACTGAATAATCTAAATGGTATAGAGAATAAAAACATATTTAACTCTTGTGTCAAGAAAAACATATTTAATCCTAAAAATAATACATGGAGGTATTTACATAAAGTTTTTGTATGTAAAAATCAATGGAGGTATTTCTATTTTTAGTATTTCTTTTTAGGCCCCTGCAAATATAGGGTGTTTTGGTTTAAGCCCCTGCAAATTTTTTTTTTTGTTAAAAGCCCTTGCAAAATGAAATATTTTGTTATAAGCCCTTCTCAACATATCCAGCAATCATAGCATTCCATGTTAAGGCTAACATTTTAGTCATAGAAGGGCTTATAACAAAATATGTCATTTTGCAAGGGCTTTTAACAAAAAAAAATTTTTGCAAGAGCTTAAACCAAAACACCCTATATTTGCGGGGTCTAAAACATATTTAAGCCTTCTTTTTATCATTTTGATAAAACTTGCTTTTAAACTTATGAAGCTTACTGAGCACGCTTGCAACTGGGATGAGCTTGCAAGCTTACTGAGCTCTGCATTGCGTTCCTACCCTTTGCTGCAGTACATATAAGGTCTGTAGGAGAAGATAGTATCTTGCTGAGTCAGTTCGGTTCCTTTGCTGGCGTGATGACTGCTTTTGTGTGGTGGTTGGGGTTTTGTACATGGTGTGGTGTGGTTGGTAGGCATAGTTGGTTGGAGGAATTGTTAAGCTGTCTATATTTATTGTGATATTCTTCTATGTATTCTTAATGTTTGGATGGCGTTTCATGGGCCTGATGAAGTTAGATGCAAAGGCAGCATCGTTTATGTCATGAATTTGTTTGGTGGCAGCCTTGGAGTTGTTTCAAGAAGGGAATAAGGCTGCGAATTTATCACGGACAGCAGGGACATAGAATGAACACACATATGGACACCGAGGTAAGGCAACGACTATATTTTGCCATTAGATTTACATACTCTTCAACAAGTGTCTTTTGTCTAGAGAATTTGCTTTATTTTAAAGATTGTTCCTTTCCAGCAAGTATCATTTCATTGGTTCTGTTTTTATGCATACAAATAGGATAAATAATGCTATATTGACTATTGTATTCAACTTCCTCTTGTGCTAATTCACAACCATTTTTTTGCAGATGTGAACTTCACAGGTTTTTTAGTTAGTGGTTCGTTCCAAGATTTCAAACCTTCTTCCCATTTCAGCACAAACAAACCAGGGTAACCAGCTTGCCATTGATGAAGACCACCAATTTTCGCTTTGATTTTATTGTCCACTTTGATATTTTGAAATTTGAATATTCAGCTTTGTCCTCTTTTGCAGGCACTAAGTAGGAAGTAAGAAGTGTGAAGTGTAAAGGCAAGGCAATGTACTTTCCACCTAGTCACCAGTCAGTATATTGGTAGGGTCTCCAATCAAAAAACTCGCACAACTAGCTTTTCCTATTGTGTGAATTGCCTCTAAGGTAGTGGAGCCCGTTATATAGTGTTGGAGGCTTACCAAACACTACCTGAAATGGTGTCATCCTGGTAGCACTATAGATAGTAGTGTTGTAATGTCATTCAGCCCAATGCAAGAACTTTCCCCAAAGTCGTGGTTGTTGATGCACAAAAAACATCTGAGATATTGTTGATCAAGCCTTGAAGGGCCTTGTTGACAACCTCAGTTTGACCGCCACTCTGTGGGTGATAAGCTGTAGTCATTATCAGTTTTATACCACTCAAATGAAAAAACTCTTATAAAAATTGGCTCATAAAAATAGGACCTTTGTCAGATACTATACTATTGGGCATGCCATGAACAAGAGGTTAGTATCTAACAAAGATCCTATTTTTATAACGGGGATTGCATTCAACGCTCGGTCATCAACATAGAACCTCCATGTATCGTTTTTTTTGCAAACCAACAATAAATGGGATGAGAAGGCACTAGAACTGGGTTGTATAAGTCCCCGTGTCAACTTGTCTTGAATTTGTGCTTCGATTTCATGTTCCTGGAAGTGAGGGTATCTATAAGAACACACGTTTACGGGGTTGACATTGGTGAGGAGGGGGTATTTGGTGGTCTGTAGGGCACGGGGAGGGAAAGTTTTGGATTGTTCGAATATTGGGGGAAATTTAGCTAAGAGGTTGGCTATATCTGGATGAGCTTGAGGCTCAGATGAAGGGTTGGTTTATGGTTCAAGGAGATGGAATTGAAAGACATTATCAATGGCTTGTGTATACATCATTCGTTTCAGCTGGTGAAGGGAAGCATCGAGGGGTAAAGGTTTTGGTTCACCCTGTAAATGAACAAGTTGGCTGTTGTGGATTATATATATGCGCAAGTATACGCACTCACACAAGTAATATAGTAGAAAATACAGGTCGTACCCACATAGATTGTATTTAATTTAGAGTTGTCATGTCTTAGCAACCATAATGTAACACCACAACAAACTGATCCAGATAGGGATTAAAAATTCGATTCATATAATCCATGAATACGGCTGGAGCATTGGTCAAACCGAATGACATCACTACAAATTCATAGTGTCCATACCTCGTACGGAAAGCGGTCTTCGGGACGTCCAAAGCTCGAACCCTGATTTGGTGATAGCCGGACCTCAAATCAATCTTTGAAAATACAGAAGCTCCTCTCAATTGGTCTAACAAATCATCAATCCTCGGTAGAGGGTACTTGTTCTTGACAGTTACCTTATTCAACTGGCGATAATCGATACACAATCTCATACTTTCGTCCTTCTTCTTGACAAGCAACACTGGAGCACCCCATGGTGAGGCACTCGGCCGGATAAACCGTTTGGAAATTAACTCTTCCAATTGGACTTTCAATTCCCTCAACTCTAACGGCGACATTCTATACGGGGCTATAGAAATGGGTCCAGTGCCCGGAACCAACTCTATAGAAAATTCCACCTCACGATTCGGTGGTAACGAAGGAACTTCATCAGGAAACACATCAAGAAATTCATTAACAACTTGCACAGAAGATAAATCCAGACCTGTCTCAGTAGATGCAGACAGCATCATGACATAAGCTTCTGCGCCTTGGAACAAATAGTTACTGGCCGAAGTGAAAGAAATAACAGCTTCAGAATTGGGCGGTTGTAGCTCCACTGACTCGGAGGCGAAACCGATAGTTCGATGAAAACAATCTATAACCACATAGTTGGCTGTCATCCAACTCATTCCTAGGACGACGTCCATACCCTTCATTGGTAAACAAATGAAGTCTACCACAAAATTCCTGTCTCCAATGGATAGAAGACAGTTTTCACATATCGCTTGGGTCTGAACACTACATTCAGCAGCAGTCTTAATGGAGATTGGTTGAGGCAAAGGAGTTAAAGCCAATCCCAACCGTTCAACACAAACTTGAGATATAAAACAATGAGTCGCACCCGAATCATATAAAATACTAACGGAGTTATTAAAAAGAGATCCCATACCCCTTAATAGATTATCTGATGGTGTGACATTCTGGGCATCCAAGGTATAGACCCTGCCATGAGTTGTAGTAGCGGCACCATCCTCCTGACCCCTATTCTTTGGACAGTTATTTGCATAATGTCCCTCATTCTTGCAGTGGTAGCACTGATTCGATCCCACTTGACACTTACCCTGATGGTACCTTCCACAGTTGGAGCACGTACTGAACCTTGGAGAATTAGACGACCGAACTTGCTTCCCTTTGTTGGAGTTGTACCTGGGACCCATTTGATTGTTGGACGATCCAACATTCTTCTTATTCTGATGGAATACTTTCCTGCTTGCATATAACCTCTTCAAGTCACTCTCAGCTATGTGTGCTTGCTGAACCATGGCGGCATAGTTAGTATAAGCAAAAGAACTCAGACACTGAGCAATGTCTTCCCTTAGCCCATACTTGAACCTTTCGGTTTTCCACTTGTCATTGGGAGCATACCCGGCCAAACCGAAGAATTGATATAACTCTTCAAACTTAGCCGCGTACTGACCCACAGTTGAACTTCATTGAGTGAGAGTCAAAAACTCATTCTCCTTGTCAAACCTCATAGCTGTCGGAAAGAACTGCTCCAAAAATACTTGCCTGAAATGTTCCCAAGTCTGGGGAGTACCCATAGTTGCCATCATGGCTTTGGCGTTAGTCCACCAGTTGTTAGCTTCTCCTTTCAGCATATGTGCTGCCAATCTCAGCTTGTCCTCATCAGTGACTTGCATAGCTACGAAAATCTTCTCTATGTCATCCAGCCAATGCTGGGCTTCCATGACATCCGGTCCTCCTCTGAACTCGGACGACTTCATTTTCAGAAATTCAGAGAAAACCCTCCTTGGGTCAACTTGAGGCTCAGGAACTTGCTGTGGCTGAGCTAGAGCATTCTGCTGCATTAGCAACATATCTTCCATCATCTTCTGTTGTCTCTCGATCACATTCTGCATTCATGCAGAATGCAGATCAATTGGTGGGTTATTCCTCGATCCTCATGCCATAATTCTGCAAATGATACACCAAGTATTAAGTTGATCAGTTTCAATGTCTCTTAGCATCACAAGAAGCAAAATAGCAGAATTACTCGAGGAACAAAACCACCCTAATTGTCTAAGCCCGACTAGGTCGAACTGCTCTGATACCATAATGTAACACCCCGATAAATTCTACATGTTAGAATTTATCGGGGTGTTACATTATGTGAGGATAAAAACACAATTTTGGAATAGTAAAATAAAGGTTTGGTGAAGACTTAGTTGGATTGCTTTTACTAAGTAATTTCCCTTCTGTGTTAGTGCTATAGCATTAGATGCTATAGCATTGAGTGCTGTAGCATATGTTGCGTGCCTTTCGGTCATTTTCACCAAGGTTTCGTGACAATATCTTATGTCTAGGCTTCAAGTAAGTTCACCTTTGTCTATTAAGGAGCCCACTGTATTCACTCTATGAACTAAGCCCTCCCATGTCTAGGTTTGGGCAAGAATTGTTCTAAATGTCTTTAAAACAACCACTCACTCATATCAATCTTTGAGATCAACTCATGAACCATTTCTGAACCCATGAATCTACCTATTTTAGTTGGCCAATCCCAAAACAGGTTTGGAAACATTAAAACACAAAGATTGAAATGCATACATCATAATATTATATTACTAACACATTAAAGAGTCATTACAAAGCTCAAGCAATCCAACTAAAAGATGTTTAGCTCATGTTAAACATTATCAACAACTTACAAACAGTGGAGTTCTTATCACCAAGACAGAAAATAGAAGAAGAATGTGCAAAAGATACACCCCTCCAACTCCTACGCATGAACTGGTGTGCTGACAGTGCTATAGCATGAGCAGAACAGAATCTTCTAATGGATTTGATGATTGATCTTCAATGGATGCAAGATGAGAGTTTATCACTGTATGTTCCCTCTAAAAAACCAGAGAATTTCGTGCTGGAAGTGTATTCTATGACAGATTATGGAGTGTGGAGTATATATCCTCAAGTGTGGGAGTGGAGCTTCTTTATAGTGCGATTTTTCCCTCATCTTTTGCAAGTGGAGGAGACAAGTGGGTCATGTTGTCCCATCCATGTTTGCCAAGTGCAATTGGTAGAGGGTGGCTGCATCAGCATAGGGTGTGCCAATAGGGAGGCCCTGACCGGACAGATTCAGGATTTGCTGCAGATCTGTTTTCTGCTTTTTGTCTCCAAGTGGACCCCAGCTCTACTGCGCGCAGGATGTTATATAGCACCTGATATTATAGCATTTAACAGAAAACATTAGAAACTTCACAAGGGCGCCAATTGTGCCACATAAATTCCATTTCAGTTCTTGACTCCATTTTCCTTGATTTAACATAAATATTCACATAACTCCTAGCCTAAGCATGCAAACTCACAATGATTTAAGAATAGAAATGCGTAAATAACTCTACAAATGGAGAGTTATCATTGGCCAATCACTAAGAATTGCATCGTGAGGTTATCATAGTCAATCAAAACTGGGCCTAGGGTGCGTAACCATTGAACTCCAAAGACCAATTCGACACCACTCAAGGGTAGGACGTAGAAGTCTACTGAGAAATCAATGTGTCCAAATCTGGGCCCCAATTGATGGCACATGGTGGAGCAGTGTAATTCCTCACCATTGCCTACCAAAACCTCAAAGTTCTATGTGACCAAAATTTAAGGCCAAGTTGTTTCACAATACGGTCTTGGATAAAGTTATGAGTGCTCCCACTATCTATGAGCACATAAACAGCTTGCTTGCCAATAAGGCCCAAAACACGAAGGGTTGGCGGTATTGCACGACCCATTAACGCATGAAGACTAATTTGGCCAGGTTAGAGTTGGGTTAGGCCAGGCTTTCAGCTTTAGGGTGAGGGATTTCGACCGCATGTAGAAGAAGGTGAGGAACAGTTTCGGTCTTAGGTTCAATGGGTTCTGGGCCAGCTATTAGGATGTGAAAGTGGCGACGACACAGTGGTTGGTGTGGTAAAGCTCATCGCAATTGTAGCTTAAACCCTTGTCACGTCGTGCCTAAATTTTTGCTTGTGACAAGCGTTAATGGGTGTGGTTGGTTTAGGGTTGACTTGGTTCAGAGCATAATAGCAAGGTGAGGGATGGTGGGCGTTAGATAGGTGGATTAGGGTTCTAGGTGATTGATGGTGGTGTGTTTTTGTGCGATAGGTGGGAAAGGAGGAAGAACAGTCACAAATTTTATCTTCTTGAAGCTTAGCTAAGCTTATGGCATGGAGTAGTGAGGTGAGTTGAAAAGCTTGGAATCCCCGAGGAATGGAGGATTTGAGGTTAGAGATGAAGCAGCTAAGGTAAAATTTGGGGAGGCAAACTCGTGATTCGGCTAGCAAGGGTTTTAAATGCAGCTTGGCAATCGCTCACAGTGCTTGTTTGACAAAGCTTAAAGAGTGCTCCCTTTGGGTCATTGAACTGTGACGGGGCAAAACCCATTTCTAGTGCGCGCAAGAACATGGGCCCAGATAGCAACTAGAGCTGTCAAATGGGCGGGCCCGGCCCAGGCCAGCGGGCCAAATAGCACATACAGACTGGGTTTAACGGTTCAATTACTGAACCGAGTTTAACAAAATCAGCTCGGTTTAGAATCACTATTAAAAATTCAGTTCGATCAGTTTTGCAGTTCAGATCATTTTTTTGGTTCATTTGAACCGTCCTATTTTTATGGATTAAACTCTCTTTATCAATCCTCTTTTTGGATAAGAAACTATTTTTTTTGTTGGTGTAGATTGTATTGATGACCCTGGATGCTCCTCCCATTACTATGTTGCAGCTGCTTCAAGCTGATGCCGTAGGACTTGCTTTTGTTAGGCCTTAGCTTTTTTGGGTTTTCTCCTTTGTAAACAAAAAAAGATTGTATTGAAGCAAACCTTCAAAGTGTATAGCCTACTAAGATTCCAACCATGCCTTTGAGGTTAAGCATAATTTAACTAATTTGACTTGAAATGAACACGGCCAAAAACGACCCATTTCAGTCGTCGTCTCATGTCAAATATAGTCCACTAAAACACTGAGACAGGTAACCCTGGTTTTCCGGAGCCTAAAACCCTTCGTTCTCCCGCCATATCTCAACTGCCTAAACCCTAGCTTCGAGAATATACACAGTGAAACCCGTGCTGCCTCCATTCCGTGCATTTGATGCATAACCATTGATTGCGTGGCGACAATGGTGATCGTCACTTCCAGAGACGTTCAAGAGATTGTAGAAAAACTCTCATCCGACAAAGTCAAAGCTCGCGAAGTAATCTCCATTTTCCTTTATCTCACTATTTGACTTCCTTTGGTCGATCGCTGTGAAAACACCTTATACGCGACTAATGACCGGAAAAAATCTTAGTTGTTTCTGTAAATGTCATACATGCTGCGTTCAATTTAGTTTCAAAATTCTGTATTCCGTGATATCGGTTTTCAATGGTCCAGGAAGCTTTGCTTTCACTTGGACAAAGAAATTAACCAGCGATTAGTTGCAGTAATTTTAATCAGAGTAATGCTGAAGGACAATTTAATTAAATAGCGATAATTTGTGTTTTTTCAAAACCTATGTACTTTCATGTTTCTACTTCTAGAGTAATTGCAACACTTTGGATCAGGAATCTTAGTAGGCTATACACTTTGAAGGTTTGCTCAAGTGATGTTTTGATCCTGCTTGCTGAACTAGATAAATGTGGGAATAACATTTACCCTTTTCGCCAAAGAGATATTATTATTCATTCATTTCTTGTTTTTGCTATATGATACCGCGTCATGATTGAGCCAGATAATCTGTATTTAACTATTTGGGACTTTCTTTTCTGTGTGCATTGTGAGAGGATCCTATATTCAAATTCTAATTAGTGGTACTGTGTTTCACTTTTGCCTTACCAGGAAGGGATCAAGCTGTTAAATATCTGGTTGGAAGGAGAAAGATCATATAGTTTCTGCAAATTTTTTGGACAGAATACTGCAAAGCTTAGGCCAGATGAAGTTCCTCACTGTAAGATCATTTTCAAAATTGAATTACATGCATTGGTGGATGCAATAATATAAATTTATCAAAGCCAAGGTGTAATTGTTATTTATTATTTAATTATAATAATTTTGTCTCTTTATAATTTTTTGTGGGGGCAGCTGAAACATGGCCTTTT
This sequence comes from Astragalus membranaceus, assembly GCA_039519185.1. NCBI lineage: Eukaryota > Viridiplantae > Streptophyta > Magnoliopsida > Fabales > Fabaceae > Astragalus > Astragalus membranaceus. The sequence goes on from CM076848.1 coordinate 47,076,597, forward strand.
CTTATTTCCTTACTCATTAAATCTGCATCATCGGAAATATCCTCAAGTAAGCGGAGAAATCCAAAGATGATTTATGCAAAGACCCTTAGAGTTGTCGTGCAACGAGCAGAAGATGCTAAGTATTCAGGTCAGTTAGATGTAGTTTAATTTGTAATATGCTTATTCCTTTTTTCCCTTTTGATTATCAACAAGTAATAGCATATGGAGTTAAATTCTAAATTATGTGCCCTAAAGACGGCTAACAATGAGAGAAGAACAATAATTGATTATTAGACACCAAAAGTAACCACGACTCTAGGATATCTCTTGTTGTAAAGAAAAAGATTTTGAACCTGTAGCTTCTAGCCAATAAGCTAATAACAGAATACTACTTCAGTTTATGATGTCCTTTCAACTTTCAGGATATTTTTTTTCCTCTTTTCTTTTTAATTTTTCTTAAAGATTTAATGCTGGCCTCAGTAGATATTGTAAACACAAAGCAAAGAGAATACTTAGTCCCTCAAACTTAAAGCCATGTGAACAATTCAAGGATGCAATAAATGGGTTTCTGTATTTTCTCTATTTATCATATAATATATGAATGATATTTTAATGGCTTCAAGATTAGTTTATGGCTCATCATGAGTATGTTTATTGTTTCATTTGAATATTACTGTTCCGATAAGAGTTTGGTCATCTTGTTACAGGAGTCATTGCTCATGTTAATGCTTATAAGTGTATTTATATTTCTTTTACTCTCTTCTGATGATGGATCTACTGTAGTATTTTCTTTTGGTGTTATATGTGATGTTGTATTGTGGAAACACCCTTTCCATTATCTTTGTTTCTTAGCTTAGTATTGGTTCCCGTGTTTTTAAACACTGGAAGACTATTAGTTTTTTCTGGAATTTCACTTTTTGGGAATTCAATGATAGGGGGGATTATTGTTTTAATATTTCTCCTTACTCAGTACTCACTTGATGCTGCCCCTTTTCTAGGAACTTAAAGCAGGGAACTTTCCACCATATATTTAAACACCCCTCTTGAAAATCTTCTACTGTAATTATCATCCAACCTCTGGTATACGTGTACATATTATGACCTTAACAGCCTGCATCATATGATTAACAGCTTAGCTCAAATGAATGAAATGATACCTTGTTGACGTAATTACTATGTGGTTAAGTTGTACATTGATTGATAACTCGCTTGTACATAATGTGCACTGGCAGCAGGACGGGCCTTTATGTAATATGTAATAAAAAAATCAAATGTGTATATAATTACTAGTGGCATCAGTAATATCATTGAGAAGTACAAATTCTACTCTAGAATTGCCCATGATTTTTTGGGAAAATTTCAAATCGAATTCCTATTAAAAATATTTACATTGAATGGAAAATAACCACATGAAATGGTTATTATGTATAATATATTGTGTTTTTTTTAAGGTATAATATATTGTGGCTTAAATAATTACTGAGTGGTTATTACTCTTTCATGGTAAATACTTTTTCATCGATAATTCCTTTTTTTGAATTACCCTCCAGTTGTGGCACTCATTAGGGTCGGCATTCATTTTTCCATTACAATTGTAAAAATAGCACAATTCTTTATCATTTAGTGATTGTGGGAATACTTTTTAGGCTTTTTTCTGTTTTTTATAATTATTTTCTTACAAATCTATAATAACTTGATAAGTATTTAAAAGTTAATCTTATAAAATTAATGGTGTGAATTATCCCTTCTCTTAATTTCCCATTTCCCTTTAATTCTGTTTCTAGGCAAAATGTTACCCTTGTCATCTGTGGTTAAACCACTTTTTAATCATGTTTGGGATGTCCTGAGCAACGTTCCAAGCTTCCAGTCAGAGTATGGGATTATCCTCCGACATCTACTGGCAGTTAGGGATTACAGTTTCCAGATGAGGAAGCGCATTTACTGCAGTAAGTTTTGCAAACATGAGGCATGCACCGCCTCCACTTCTCATCACCAGCTTTTTTTAAATTTTCTTTCGTCAGTCTAATCAAATTCTTTATGATTAGGCCTCGTGAATCTGTACATTGAGAAAGTCGAAGGAAGTTTGAATGGGAAAAATATTAGCCATTGTACTTCCAAGGAGGAGGTCTTCCGCAATATCTTGACACTTCATTCACTTTTGGATTATCCTCCTGGAGACTACCCTGTTAATCTAAGAGAAGACATTGTTAAGGGTTTTGTCAGGATCTGTTCATTCATCAGGTATTTCTCAAGGTGATTCAATGTTTTCTTTATTACTATTATTATGGTATGCTAGAGTAAAATATGGCTTTTGTTTTTTTACTTGCTTCAGGGAAGAGGGAAAGATATCACGCAAGCTTATTGAATGTATTAATACATATTTGTTAAATGATGGTCCAAATTTGGGCTTTCAATTGTTGGAGATTCACAATGCCATGCAGCAGTTTCTGTTTCACTGTTGGCTAACAACACATGATCGAGTGCTTAAGGTCTCTTACCATTGCATTTTAAATGAATAAACTTATAACTTGTTTTTAAAATTAATCAAACTGCTCTATTATAATTTCTGTTGCAGGATTCACTGATGTTCTATGCAAGGATACAATTATATTTAATGAGAGGTGCTGCTGATAGGTGTTTACTGGTAGAACAGCTTTTGGATGTCATTTATAAGGATCTTGATCAGGGTAGCATGTCAATGCCGCGGTGAGTGTTTCTAATGTTATTGATTTTATAATGTTAATATTGATTTTATAGTGTTAATGATGAATCTTATGGGGTTTATGATGATCTTAATGAACTTTCTAACCAGGGGTGATGGAAATAAGGATGACAAACTTGGAGCTTTGAGTAGCTCTCAATGTGGCTTAGTGGAACTTGCAGCAGTTCTATTTTATAGGGTAGTTTCTAGAAACTCAGCTACCAATTCCTGGACTTAATATTGAAGTTTCTATGCTCAATTCTTTCTAATTTATCCTTTTTTTTTTGCAATCATGTTGACCGATTCTTGTATAATTAATTTATTAGTTAGTTACTTAAGAATCTTCATAGTTTTTGTTATGCTTCCTTTTTCTTACATTATATTTGTTTGGCATGCTTAATGAGTATTGAGTTGGCTAGTAGACTGTGGGGCAGTTTCTCATGGTTTGTCTTGGAGATTTCAGTGAAAACAGGTGTTGAGTGGTTTTCTGCAAAAGCTTGTGTATTTTGTTGGAGCAGAAGGCCCACGTCACTTGGGGCTTCTCTTTACCCTTATATTTGAATCGGGATTGTATTGTCTTTATTTATTTCTCAGTTCTCTGCTTATGGTTTTTAAAGGAGTTTCCATTCTTATGCAGAGAAGCTGGGAAGCCTTCTTGTTATTTTATTCTTTTGTTTTGTTAGTTTTTAGTATTACTGTTTGGAGGTTGTCTTTACCCCACTTATTTTACTAGCCCTCTTTTCTCTCTAGGAGCATTTCTTTTTATTGTTGGGATGATCTATTTGGACTTGCAGTCTTTCTTGTGAATTTTAGCTACTATTATTACTTCATTCTTTAGAATGTTATAATTTCTGTCAACCCTATAGTTATTATGCATGGAATTTTCGATATTGCTTGTAGATTAAGTTGAGAATATGACTATTTTATTTTGGGTGATTTATTGTATGTACTCTTAGAATTTGGGCTTATGGCCAAACTCACCCCACAAAACCGACTTGTGAGGTGAGGAGCAGGGGCGGAGCCAGGGCAAAATTGCTGCAGGGGAGAAGATCGATCTTGTTTTTTTTCTTTATATAAGACTTTAATTAGTTTAGAAAAAATTGTTTATTTAATAATAAACAAAAGTAAATGGGTCTACAATGTGGGCTAGTTGAGCAAAATATTTGTTGTAGGTAGAAAATATCTATTGAATTAGCAATGTGGACATGTAGTCTTTTCTTTTGGCTAGTATCATAGGCTTACAAAAGTAACTCTTTGCTATTAATTAGTGTGTTGGGCTTGTTGAACAAGTATAAAAAATAATTCAAATAAATTTGTAGGGGGCTAGAGCCCCTAGAGTGCACAACGTGCCTCTATCCCTGGTGAGCAGTGCTCAAGCTTTATAAACACTACTTAGGTCTTATCTCTAGGTAATCTGGGACTAAGCACACACTCATACCCGACATAGTTATGGTGCTGTAAGCTATAATGAAGGCAACTGAAAGTTGTCACCGTGAAGGCAGCTAGGGGTACCGCAATTAAGGCGAACTTTCCAACATGTACTAATGTAGATTTCTTTTTATCCTCTAAGACTTTCATGTAGGTGGCTAATCTGGTTTACTCCTCAGGCATGCCTTAATACAACAAGAGCCTCATTAAGTGAAAAACGTGTTAAGAGAGAGCCTGCTGCTGTGGTCCTGAGGGAGGCACTCATGAAAGGCAAATGGCTATGGTAATTTATACGCTAATTTTAGGGTTGTACGGTGAAACTTTTTCTGTAGTATGCCATACTCGCACCGCCATTATTGGCGTGCCTCTGTGAAGTGCTTGTTCTTATCTTCTTAATCCTTTCTACTCTGTCCTTTTCCCCCAGTCCTATTTTAATGGACACCTCTATTAGAAAAGCTATTATTTTGAAAGTTTCTATTTTAGTTAATGTTTATATCACCAAAGCTTTATCTTAGATCCAAGTCTTCTTCATCTGCTCACACCTATATTTCCTGTTTGGCTTGGGGTTTCTCTCTCAATAGAACCTTCAGCTATTTTTTGTAAGCTGTTTTATCGTTGTAGAACAACTGCTAAACAATATTTGGCATTCACATCATTGTTGCTTTCATAACATGTAAAAGATCATTTTGTACTTTGATGCAATTTCCCCCCTTAATTATAAAAATCTCACTTTGTTTTTATTTTATTTCATGTTTTCAAAATTTTATACAGGAAGTAGTTAAGAAGTTGTTTTCACCCTTTCTTGTACAATGCTTTGAAAATAGGAAACAATGTGAAAACATGGTGACATTAATTATAAGTGAAAACTGGAAATGAAAATAAACAACATTTTCTCAAAGCAAAGAGGCACTAAACTTTTAATAGAAATTGATTTTCTTTGTTCACATAACCCCTTTTTCATTATTTAAGTTATTTCGTTTTAAAACAAGTTTTTTCTGGGCATAGTTTTTGGTATACTGAGTTTTTTGTTATCATTTTATCTTAATTTCTCATTTTACAGTATTTGGTCTTATGCAAGAATCTGGAGTGAAGTCCTTGAATGCATCTTCTGATATCATAATGCAGAAATATATATATATATATATATATATATATATATATATATTGGCGTGTTGTGCATTGTTAATATAGATTATTTCAATTCAATATCATCACGTCAAAATCTGATGAAGGATCTTTGTTTCAGGAATGCTGCATTTTGTTCTCTAACTCGAAACTACCATACTCGCGTTTGCAAAAATCTGTTTCTCTACTGGTTTGAAGGCATATCGACGAGCTTTGACAGGTAATTTAAAATTGGCATTTGGCAGGGTAAACAAAGGAACTATTACTGTGGTCATCTACTTCAATATTGGTTCATAAATAACGACAGTTTTATGCACAAAATACCCCTGATAAATTAGAGAACATAATAATTTCGACTCCCTTGCCCTCTATTATTTTTATGGTGCCAATCTAGATTACAAAAAATGACACTTTTATTGACACATAATGTCTCTCACCCTCTCTTTTGTAACACTTTCCCCCCTCTTTCACCTTTTCTTTTCTTACACTTTCCCCTTTCTCCTATACTCAAGTTGCTCTCTTATTTAATGACAAAAGGTTAACATTGTCTGTGGAATATTGTGCATTCCTGGAGAAACAACTTATGCTTGATAATTTGCTGGTTGGAATGTGGACTTTCTACAAACACCTGATTACTTTTCCCATGATTTGTATTGAATACCTGTTTATGCATGCATAACACATCTTTGTAATAAAAATATGTTCATGATCACCGTCATTGTTAACAAAGTTGAGATGATATTGCAGAATCCTTAATTCTGCAAATGTTGATCGGGACTATGATGGTTTGTTGTGGACTCTACGGTAAATTATTGTCCCTTATTGTCCCTTATGATATGCATGTGAATATAAGACAGTCAGTGGTTATGCATTTCAGATTTGTTGTAGAAACTTATACTATGGACCCTGGCTACCCTTTGAATATTGTGAACTTATGTTTGTTCAATTGCATCTAAAGGAGTTTGCAGGAACTTTCGTCTGTTATGCTGCTTCCAAATTCAGCGATAGAGATATCGTCAATGCCATCTTCTTCCATGAATGAGGTCTTTCTGTCTATCTCACATCTTTTCACCAGTCCTCTGATGCATCTCCAAATTCTAACAAAAAACATATAGTTAGGGTTGAGAATGGAAGATCAACACATGAAATTGCCATTGGGCAGCTTGTTTTGGATGAATGTGCCTTTTCTGTTCCTTAGCCGTGTCTTCATTTTTTTTTGGTTAAGGAGAATATCTTCTCCTCCTCATTAATTGTTACTTTCTTGCCTGTATTGAGTTCTCTAGAGGAGAAAATGAAACAGATGATATGTATTTCAGTTAGCTATTATGATCTGGGGAGTGGGGGCCGATTTTGTGAAAGCAATGTGAAGAAAATGTTATGTAATATTAGTTACTAACTAAAGGGAGAACATGAAACAGTAAAACATTGTGCCCTCCGTATCTGATATAGCTGTCTCTGAATTTTAACTGTTTTGTAATTGAAGTTGATTACTTTTGGGCTGTTATAGAATATTGCCACTATCCATGTCGCTTCTCTAGTATGATATTTTCTTGATAAAGTATGCATTGCTTTAAATAAATGAATTTTTACAGCTCATCAATGGCTGGCGATTACTATGGAGTACTATTGTGCACGGGTTGCCTATTTTCAGCAATATAACTTCTGTTGTAGGTTTGCTTTACAGAGCTATTCTCCTAATTTTTAAGTTGCAGTTTTTTATGGGTATCAACATATTCCTTGCAGATATAATTAAACTAAATATAGTAGGCAAGGATCATTCCCACAGTGGATTGGGTCTAATAATCAGCTTATCAATTCAAATAAAGGAGCTTTTTGAATGACCAGCCAAATTAACAGTAATAATAAAGAAGTTAAAAAGTGCAACGGATGGAACAATATTAGGTAGAAGATAGTGATGATACAGTTGGTGAAAGGATCATTTTCCACTACTAGATATTGCCAAGAACAATTGAAATTAACAACTGTAAATAGCAACAAACTTTGCTATTTCATTCTTCCTTAAGTTGTCATTAAATAGAAGCATCTCTCTGTTTAATCCCTGAATCATCAAACAACCTGGAATAAACTCTCTATATTTCACTAATAGAAGTATTAAAATGAGAAAGATAGGTTGATCTAAGCAACACACACACACACACACACACACACACACACACCTACCTGACATTGGGTCAAATTGGTATCACCTGAAGTGATTTATATAATTTTTTTGTTTTCAATAATGTATCTTATTGGTATAATCATTGTTATTTGCATTGAACTATAAATCTTCTGTTGATTATTTCTGCGAAGTTTTTAATTTCGGTAATGACACATTGATGCAGGTGGATGCTGCTTTGGTGCTTCTCGGTAATATAACCTCAAATGTGAGTTATAGGTTTCTCACAGCTGAGCAGGCCGTCAATAATAAATGATAATTCTAACACACATGCTTCTATCCAGGATTTAGTAGATACATGTCTCATACCACAAGATGTTTGGGATCTTCAGTTTTTCAAAAGACCAACTTCAATGTAAGTTGTTTGAATATAAATGGAAGCCTATCATTTAAGCCAGTAAATAAATTCAATCATATATTATCACACTCGTATGACAGAACTACTTGGAGATCAAATGCTTTAGTTTCCATGGACATACAGAACACCTTGAAACTATTCTCATGATTATTTAGAACAGTGTCATTAGAAGATATTTGGGTGTTGCATCAGATATTTCGAACGAGTTAGTTTCTGTTTAATTTTTTTCTATAAAGTGCATAAATACATTCAATGATTAAACACAAGGAAAAATCCATTTACTAGCCTTTTAATTATCCTACTTGTTGTATACCTATCATTTTATATAACATAAGGTCAGTCTAATTTGTAAACACATGCATTGGTAGAGCCTGTAACTTTGTTGGGTTGGAGGAGGACCAATTGCTAGGGCCAAGTCCATGCAAACCAATTATTTGGGAGGTTTACTCCAGAAAGAACCACAAGATCTAAGGAACTGCCATTTAGGGAAATTATATGAGAGGGGAGAATTAAGGAAATGCTATGTAGTTACTATCAGAGCCTAGTGTTAGTTATGTTTCTATCTAGTGATTGGGGGGTAATTGAGGGACCGTACCAGGAGCTGTAAGATTCTACCAAAATAAACAGTTTAATATAAAAGCAACAATGTAGGTAAGTGATATGCGTAATAATATCAATAAAATTGGAGTAAGAATCTAGATTTTTTTATTTTGTAAAATTGTATTATTGATATTCAAATACTTATTTTGTATTTGATAATGATCATTTAAATAAAAGGGACAAAGAGAAAATAGGACAAAGAAGGGGGGAGATGTTATATTTCAAATTAAAGTAAGAAACTATTCTAATATTTATTTGTTATTTGATACTAATACTGATTATGAAAATTAAAGTAACAAAAAGAAAATTGGGCAAAGGAGAGATCTTATATTTCAAATTAAAGCCCAAAACAAACAAAATCAAGGAAAGGCATCAACCAGTAATTGTAAATTAAGTAGACTTAAGTAACGTTTTAGTCCTGTAATATACATACTGTTTTTGTTTTAGTCTCATTAAAAAATTCGTTACAGTTAGGGTTCTTATAACAGGAAAATTTGCTTTTGGTTCTAGTTATTCTGGTTTTAGTCCTTGGTCCCTTTAATATATGGACCATGTTGATTCAGTGCCTGGAATCGGGATTATATAGGGACTAGTTCCAATACGAACAAATATTATTTACAAGCACTTAAACCATAACAAGGACAAGAAGTGAAATTCTTATGTTTCAGGGATTAAAATTGTGACGAATTTTTCGTAGGGACTCACACTGAAAAATGTGTATATCATAGGTAGGAACTGAACATTATTTAAGCCAAATATCTGTTTCTTTTGTTTATTCCGTTATGGTTTATCTCTATTTCTTTTGTGAATATGAAACTTGTTACTACATTCTTATGTAGCTTATGATTTTCCTCTTATGCAGACCTATCTTGCATTTTTTCTCATGTTACTTTTCAAGGAAAAGTTCTCATGTAAGTAGCCAAGGGAGCATCATATTTTTTACGTGATCTATTTACTTGATGTTAGATTAGTAATTGGCCTACCTTATAAGCTGATGTTTATATAGAATTGTGTTACCAAATTGTTTTTTTGTTTCTGTATAGACAGATTTGAAGGTGCTGAGATCGCTTATTGTCTTGAGATATGGCCAAAGTAGCCTTTATAAGACTTGAGAAATCCTCACATTTTGAGTTAGCTTTTGGGGTCCTGTTAGATCTAAAGCCTAACTTCTAAGTGTTAGAGATTTATGTTATTTCACCTGCATTTTTCCACACTCCAGATGTCTGGACTTGGGTGTTAGGGAGTGTTGTGTGTCGATATCTCACATCGATTAGAGACATGGCTAAGGCTTAGGAAATCTTCACCTCTTGAGCTAGTGTTTAGTGTTGACTTATTACTAAGCCAACATTTTAAGATAATATTAGTGCCCATCTTAGTTTTTCTATTGGGAGTGCAGACATGTTGCCAAGTTGACACGAAACATGACACAATTTAAAGGCTTTGATTTTGCAAGACTTGAGATCGTGTATTGGAGTTTTGACAAATTGGGATAAACTAGACCTTGATGTAGACTAGGAGAATCAATGCAAGCATACACCAGGGGGAGATGGTATAAATCAATACATAGCTCTCTTTAATTTTCAAACTTAAGGGCTTGTTTTTTGGATTAAGAAAATGTTTCTGTTTCTATTTTCATTTACCGAAATACCATCTTGTATTTACCTTGGTTCTTGTTTTCAATGATTTCAAGTTGTAGGTCTAGTTTATCATCCTATTGATCATCCATTGTATCACAATACATTATATAGAATAGATAATTTCTTTTTGATACCTTTGCTGGGATGAAACTTAAATTGCGGTAACTGATAATCTACTTTGATAAGATAATAATCATTACAATGTTGGACTGGACTGTTATCACAATGTGTCTAATGTGTGACAAACCCTGTTGAAGTTCACATCTATGCAGTATATGAGTATATACGCAGATGACATTGGAGTAAACTTTAATCCTTCACATGGTCCATTTGTACATCTATTCTTATAGTACCGTTCTTGTAGTGACATTTTCTTTTTCTTGTTACACGATTAAGGCATGTTTTGCAAATGTGCTTGTGGGCCAATTTCAACCTGTTTTTTTTGGTAGAATTGAAAAGTATTTTTGTGCTGAGGCACTTTTGTTTTTGTTTTACTGTCTTTATTGTGAAGGCTGATCTCCGGGATATTTTACATCTGAGAAAGAACCTTTTGAGGGCAGCTTTGAATCATCTTGATTGGAAGGTGTGTTTGCTTTAAATTTTGATTCATAAAGTATTTTTATCCTTCATTATGTTTATATAATAAGGAAAATATGATGATGACAATGGCAAAAGTCAAACATGTAAGAAAAGCATAATGTGCTGTTACTTTAGTTTCAGTTTTCTGTTCCTTATTATGCAGGGTTATTCAACATTGAATGAGATGATGGTTTTGTACCTACCAAGTGCTATGTATGCACTTTGTGCAGGTTGTGTTCCTTTTACTGAATGCTTTAAAGAATTTCCTCTAGTTTACAGCTCTTTCGATGTCACTGAGTCTGTAGATAACAGTCATAAGGTACAGCCTATTACTCTTCCCCGAACTAGTTTTTGATTGAATAGATTTAGTTAAGCTTTTGCTAAGAAACTAATTATGATGTTAATTGAAGTTTGAAGGCCCTAAATACCAATGGTTGCATGAATTTTTGGATTGCTCTGTGGAAGTTCTCATGGAAATTGGCAAAGTTTCTAAAGTTGAGGTTTGATCCTTTACTTACAGAAGTTTGTGCGTTAACTTTCATGATTTTCATGAAGGCAATTATAATTTTTCAGGTTTCCCAATCGCAAGTGTTTCCACGCGTACGGGTTCCCCAAGAAATAAGTGATCAGCTTTTGCATGAAATGGAGACTTCGATTCTTGAAGCCTTGGTAGAAGAGGAAAATAAAGAAAGGCATTTACCTGATATTTTCTTGATATGTTCTCTCCTGTCTAACCTACTATATGGTTACTTTTTCACAAGGTTTGCGTTTTACGACCATTCTTTATATATTTGGTTATAACTTTGATACCGATGTTTTGGTGTATATGTTTGCCAAATGGAAGTGGAATAATTGATCATTTTTTTATGGATCTCCTATTTGGCAGGCGTTCATTAGGAGGGGGGAAAGGGGATTAAGGAAGACAGTGTAACACGAATTATATAGGGCATTAAAATAGGATTACTGACTGCCCAAATAAGGAAAAAAAGTAATTAGACAACTTAATTAGGAGTGCCGGCTAATCAAGGAGAACTAGGGTTTGGCAGTGTTATCAAATTGCAGCTATAGCGCTATAGCATATCGGAATTTGTACAATCCGCTATTGTCCGCAATATGCCCATAAATATTGTCAAGTAGCGGCTATGGTGGCACTATAGCGCTATATAGCATAGCGGAATTTGAGAAAATCGCTATTTTCCGCAATTCACGATTGATAACATGGGTTAGGAGTGGCCAGGAAACTCTAGACGTCTAATTCAATTCGTCTACAACGGGGATGAGGCATGCCTTCTTCAATTAAGTATTCCAGTATTTAATCTACTACTTTTCTGACAATTTCCCTACCCTTCTTTTTAGTTTTAGATGCCGATTCTAATGTCACTAGTACCGGAACTACAAACGTCTTGTAACTTTAAGGAAGGTGCAATCATTCCAAATCTCTAACTGAGTATCATAAGTGCAGTTAGTATAGCTTTACTCTTTTGTAATAATTGCTTTTAGTTAGTTTAACAGTTGCTTGTTAGGACTCATAGTTACTCTGCCAGATCTGTAACTGATTCAGTTGTGTGACTAGCTTGTATATAAATATGAGCTGTTATAGTTTTATCTTTAAGTTAGATTTATTTTTACTCAATTACATTTTCGGAAACTGTTTCTTCTATCTCTGCGATTCTCTCCCCCCTGTATCCTCCTCTCTCTCAGTTTATAATATGGTATCCAAAGGCTTAGGAACCCTAACCATGGCTTATCCTCCACCTTCCTCATCTGAGGAATCAGCAAGTTGTGTGCAACCTATTTCCTGAGCTTCTCCGTCGATGTTTCAGGCCTCTGCACAAGCTTCTTTCTCCAATTCTATCTCTGAAAAACTCACCGAGTATAACTTTCCTTTGGCGCCAACAAATCGAATACCATAATCAAAGGTAACATGCTTCCTCACTTTTTGTTGCTATGGAAGTTCCTCTGCAATTTCTATCGGAGCAAGATTGCAATATTCAATGAGCCGTATCTGCATTGGGAAGTGCAACAACAGTTCCTAATTTCTTGCTTACAGTCAACCCTGACCATTGCGATTTTGACATAGGTAATTAGATGTTTCCATTCTTTGGAACTTTGGGAGAAATTGCACGGTTACTTCAATGCACACTTGCAGGCTAGGGCTTCGCAACGTAATGCTTGAGGGACGATTGATCTTAGAATTTTTTGCTCGAGTCATAGCAATTACTAATTCTCTATCCTCAATTGGAGATCTCACGAACATCTTGACGTCATCCTTCAAGGTTTACCTCACCGGTATGAAATTGTGGTAAGATTCATTAGCAAGTTTTTTCCTGTGCAAACTCCAGAGGTTGGAGTGCCTCTTCCTGAAGCAGTACAATAAGCAAGCACTCATGGATTCTGCCTCATTCCACCTGGCTTAGATTCCTCCTCTCCGCAGAAATCCACTGACAATGCCAAAGTCCGAGTTAATTTGACCACCTCAGCAGGGTGATTTGCTTATGCCAATTGTGTTGTCATAATCTTCCTACAATGCCAATGGTGGCTCTTGTAGCAGTGGGACTGACAAGCTCAAAGTTCACGAATTATCCACTATAACTCATCATCTTTGGTGCAATGAGTTTCACTACTTGTAGTTAGTATAGCCTCACTCTTTTGTAATAATTGCATCAGTTAGTTTTAACAATTGTTTGTTAGGACTGGTAGTTACTTTACTAGATCTGTAACTGATTTAGTTGCGTGACTAACTTATCTATAAATATGAGCTATTACAGTTGTATCTTTAAGTCAAATTCCTTTTTACCAATTACATTTTCAAAAATTTGTTTCTTCTATCTCTGCGACTCTCTCTCAGTTTACAGTTGTGGTGTTCTGTAAGCAGAGGTCATAAGGCAAAGCACAAGTCCATATTCTAGCATGTAATCTCATGGAGGGAGAAGAGCGAGAGTTGGAGATTTTGCTTGAACTATTTGATAGGTTTCCTACAGACGGGAAAAGAATGCTAAATAAAATCACAATCCTAGATAGATTTCCTATCTGTATCAATGATGAGCTATTGGATGAGTATTTCCAAATTAGATTTCTTAAAATTTGGGCTTATGACCTAACTCATCCCCACAAAACTTGCTTGTAAGATGAAGAGTGCCTATCTCTAAGCCACGTCAGACTAGACACACCCCTGAACCCAACACAATCAAGGTATTGGAAGCTGCAATGAAACCCACCCAAAAGTTGCCGCAATGAAGGTGGCTAGTGGCCACCGCAATTAAAACAAATTTTCCAACAGAGAGCTTTAGAGCTTTTGACATCATGTCATGAGCAACGACAATCCAATTCTAGACAACTTGGTCTTTAGAGCTTTTGACATCATGTCATGGACCAACTGTTGCAAAAGCTCAGGCAATTAAGTGAAGACAAACCCATGAAAATCATTTTACATTTATTTTCAACACTTCTGAATTAACATACCTAGTTTAAGGGGACGTGATGTCAGCCAATTTCCATCAACAATATTAGCGATCAACAAATTGGTATTTCAAGATATCTGTTGGTTTTGTTCCTAATTATTTTGAATGGTACTCAATATTACCAAGTTTTTGATTGTGAATATGCTAACAAAAATTTCTAGCTTAGTTGGATGGAAGTTTAAGTATCATATGTTTGATTTCATTTTTGGCTACCGGCATCGTCCATGCTCCAGGCGCATTAGACTTGGCTTGAGGGTGTGTCAAAAAAATTGCCCGATTTGTGGCCAAACATGCAGCCTTTATTATGCCGTTTTATCCACCAACATTTCAGTCGTAGAACTCAAGTGTGCTGGGCTGAGGGGTTGGGCCTAGTTCCACATTGCCCAGATATATGGCCTTTGTAATACTTATAAGGCTTGGTCAGTCTCCACTTTACAAGCCAATTTTGTGGGGATAAGTTATGCTTATAAGGCTTGGTCAGTCTCCACTTTACAAGCCAATTTTGTGGGGATAAGTTAGGCTCAAACCCAAAATTCTAAAATGGTAATCATAGTCTGGTTTTTTGGGGGGTGAGTTGGGCCTAAGCCCAATTTCTAGGACATACTTATTTTGTGGGATCACAATTCTTGGCTTTGATTGGGTGACCTTAATTCCAAGAAAATATATTAATCGACCTAGGTCTCCACTTGTAATCACTATTTAGGCTAAATCACTATCCATTGTTGGACTCTTAACACACCTCACGCCTGGAGTGTAATGTTTGTAGGGCTGGATATATGTGGGGTGGCCCAACGGATTTTGGATAGACTCTAATGATACCTTCTTAGAATTTGTTGTTGAAGTTATGGGGTTTTAGATTTAATGAGAAGGGAAATTTTAAGAACTTTGAATAAGATAATGGGGCAATATGATTGATAATGACTTGATACAAGCTTGATACAACAGATTATAAGCCTTATTTATAGGGATACAATACTTCTAATCGTTATTAAATAGGAAATCAGGAAACAGATCATGATAATAACCAAGAAATATGGAAACTAATCTTAGGAGATAATCTAGGGTGTTCTAAGATTAGAAACTAATTTTAGGAGATAATCTAAGGTATTCTAACATAATATCAAGATATTCTAAGGGTTTTTCTTAGATTATAACAGGTTTTGACCAAACCCAATCAAAAAACTAGCTCATGTGGTAAGAGCTGCTCCTCACATATAACCATTATTTTGGCTATATCACTATTGAATGCGTGACTCTCAAAAGTCTCAAAGTGCTTAACAAGTGTTTTTTTTTTACTTTAATTGAATTACCATTTCCTACAAGTAATAATATGAAGTTTGAGATGTGAGAACTTTTTAAAGGTAACTTGTCTTATAATTGGCTGTTCTCTCTCTCTAACCAGCGAAGTTTCATCATTTTTTTCCTCCATTTCTCTAGTTAAAACCTCATCTATAATTGATTTTAATCTTGAAACTCCTGTCTGCTGATTTTGACCATTATTTTTCATCTTATATGTGATTTCGACATATGTTTATATGTTCTTTCAGGAAAATAAATGTTCCTTTCTGTTCAAAATTAAGCCAACACTTGAAAGTGATGCTTGATAAGGCTGTTAGAATAATTCAAGAAGACAGTGACCACCGGGCTAGTTGCTTAAATTATGATCCTTCATGTGAGGATACAGGTTCACTTGTTGCTTCTGTTCACTGTTTTCTTTCATCCCCTATATTTTTGGAATGGAGGGATCAAAATGTGATGGACTTTGCCCCATTTGGCGAGGTGATCCAATCTGTGGAGAGACTTTTGAAAGCATTCGTTAATCTATACGAAGGTTATTCTAAACATTTGATGAGCCTTCAGTCTGAGATGACCATGCAAGATATAGCTTGTACTGATAGTTATCAAAGTTCTTGCTCGAATGACAAAAGTAAAAGCAGGATTGTAGATATGGAATTGGATGTCAATGATGATTCTAGAGACGTTGATAGTTTGGCAGTTGTGAAACAAATGGGCAGTTGTGTGTCTTCTGCAGAGAAGTGGAAAATTGGCATGATAACACTCATTTCCTATTTTTTCTCTGCTTCACATGCTCTTACGTGGGATATCCTCTTCAAACTATTGGAGAAAGAGTATGATCCTAAGGTAGACTTTTCACATACTAATATTTGCTTTACATTTGTAAGTTTATAAGTTCAATGTTAATAATTTCCTTGTTATTGATTGGTTTCTTTCTATTTATAGGGTTTTAGATAAGAATGGAGCTGTGTAAAAAAATGGACCGAAGAGAAAGAATAAAGACACTGAATTGCATTTATGATTTAACATTAAAGAAAGAATAAAGGTTTTGAATTGTAATTATAATTTGTCATAAAAGACTAAACACTAAGCCTTATTAACAAAATACTAGACTCCCAATTCTATTTAATTAAGGGAACTAATTTTATTTGGATAAGTAAACTAATTCTGATAATTACTTAACTCCTATTTCTAATTACATAAATAAGGAAACAGATCATGAAATATAAAAAATATAGAAACCAATCTTACGAATTAATCTTAGATATTCTAAATGTAAAGACACAACCCAAATATTGTATTTTTTCATATGTTCTAACACCCCCTTTAGTTAAAGCTTGCCAAACTTTAAGCTTGTTGCAAAGAATTCCTCAAAATGGAAAATAATATAGACTACGGTTATTAATAGCGACAGAGCGAAGCAGAGCAGCGGCTGACTGCTATTCTCCAAATAGCAGCGCTGTCGTGTGTACCAGAGGGGAATATGTTTTTTTAGGATTTCTGGCTTAAATTTGTTTACTTCCTTTACTTTTGTTTCTATCCATTTGTATGCTTTTGCTTAAGTACTATGACATTTTCTTATTAATTAACTATGAATAGTTCATGAGTTTCTAGTAAATTTCCAATTTGTGAGTCTTAATCATCCCACTATCGCAATAATTATTTATTTCTAGCAATATATATAAATATATAGTATTCATTATTTAATATATGTAAAAAGATATTCTAATATCACCCATCCCGCTATCCATTATCCCACTATAGCAATTTTTAGGTCGGTCGCTCCTTGCGCTATCCAGGATTGACAGCTACTCTCCATAAAACATGGCTGGATAGGCATCTTAAAGATGAAGAGAAATAATAAAGAATTTGTGTTGTGATTATAATTACATGATTTAATACAAAAGATCAAGTCTTATTTATACTAATACTAGAATGCTAATCCCACTTAAATAAGGAAACTAATCATGATAATTACTAAATAAGGAAAGAAATCACGAAATGCAAAGAAATGAGGAAATCAGTCCTAAGAAATAATTGAACATATTCTAAATTACTCTAAGCTACAAGTCAAATATTATGAGAGGTTTTCTATATAGTCCAACAGTTACCATTTATGTGACTTTCATCCTTTCCACATTCAGGTGCGTGGAAAAATATTGTATCATCTCTGTCAACATCCTCATTGGTCATCTTCTGCAAGGTTTATAGATTTGGTATGAAAATTACTGGGTCTAGACTTCAGTAAACTATTTTGTGTGCGAACACATGCCACCATTTGCCTTGTTTTTTGCAGGTCAATGTAATGAATGATATCATTACAGAGCAAGTTGGACTCAAGCTTGCCTGTGGAAATGTATTGACTTCTACCCATGCTTTACTAACAAACTTGTCTTCTCCGAATGCTGTTGATAAGGAGAAATTTGGTCTGTATTTAAGGGAAGTGGAAACAGAACAGGTACCTTTCAATTTCATTTTTGGCCAAGCTTGCTTTCTAGAACTAGGAGTAATGACTTACTGACACTTTCGTTGAACAATATGATAAAACTTACACTTGAGATAGAAAACAGGAGAAATGGAGAGAAAATGTAAGACAATGTAATTCTCCCCCCTCTGTCTCTCTAGATTCTCAGTATAAACCAACTGTAAACACTTTTTTTTCTTCTTTTTGTTATCATACTGACAACGAAGCACGACTCAGTTGGCAAGACGCTTCACCTACACCTAAAGGGTCGTGGGTTCGAGTCATAAAGGGGAGAAGTAGAGAACACTATTGATCTCCTTTAAAGAAAAAAAAGACATCTCTTTATTACACGGTTTCTGATTTTTTCCACTACTGTATATATTCTCTATTTTTTTAATAAGTGTAGGTTTCTATTTTGTTTCGTACTCTAGATTGGTGCTTCTGTTCATTATAAACATAATTTCTAAATGAACATGGTTTGTTTTTATACTAACTAATGTATATTGTTGTTAAATTAAGTGGTTATTTATTTGTTTGTGCAGTGCTTTCTCTTACTAAGAAGCGTGGTGCATAAACTTTCAAAAGCCGATCTTGATTGGTTTGGACGGATGAAGCTGGTTGATTGCATCTGTTATCTTATTTCACTCCAACCTCACATTGGTCAGGTGATTTTTATATTTTTCTGGGCAAGACTAGATTGCAATGAGCCTAATAATGGCATGATAAAGCAACCAAAGTGGTGAATAAATAAAAATCATGGAAGTGATATACGGTGAAAGATACCGCCAATAGCATACAATTAATTTATGAGTTCAAAAAGGAAAGGCTGGTTTGTTACTGTTTAAAGAGTGTTGGTTTGGTTATTGTACCTCACGGTCTTTGATAGGATTTCCCTTTTTGGATTGCTAGGTTTGCTTCAATATCATTTGCTTTGGTCTCTCCTCCCTCTCTTCTTCCAAGGGGGATCTCTTAAATCACTGCCTTGGGAGTGTTCTGTTTTTTTCCATTTGTCTCCCAAGGACCCAAACTCATTGCTCCTTTTTTTAGTCTCCTCCCCTTTTGTTACTACTTATAGCATCTTCCTCTCAAACAAATAAAGAATCGGCTCCACAAATATGTTGAAGAGGATTATTGATGATTCCTATCGAACTTTAGTGGTTAAAAACTTTAAGCCTCTGAGACTTGTTTCCTTTACATTTTATGAATGTCATGAATTTGGAGTATTTTTCTTTAATTTTTGGGCATTATACATATATAGTATCCGTAAAAGAAATTTCAGGATATAGGCCATCTAGCTATGCACTATCTCGCTTTATCATTTTTGGTTAGCCACTCCGTACCGTTATTTGAGATTAATAACTATGGTTATAGCGGAGAAGATGATTGTGAAGTTAAGCTCTCCCTGACGATGGTGGTGAAAATCAATAGGTGTTGTAAGTCTAGGGATGGCAAAACGGGCCAGCCCGCCCCGCCGTGAGCCCGCCAAAAATTGGTTGAGAAATTGAGCCCGCCCCGCCCCTTAGCGGGATGGCGGACCGGCGGGCTTGCCCGCCATTAAAATTAACAAATAAAAAATGTATTTAAAGCATACTTTTTGGGCTTAAAATAGGCGGGTTAGCGGGTTAGCCCGCCCAAGCCTGCCAAAAACAAAGTAAAAATGGCGGGTTGGCGGGTCAGCCCACTACAACCCACCAAAAAAACATTAAAAAATATTTTGAAATAGTTAAAACAAGAGAAAATAAAGAAAATGAACTTGGCGGGCCGGCCCGCCGAATTGACGAATTAGGCGAGGCGGGCTACAACGGGTTGGCGGGGTGAAATCACCAACCCAACCTGCCATTTTTTGGCGGGTTAGCGGGCCGGCCCGGCTGGCTAATCCCATTTTGCCATCCCTAGTTGCAAATGCACTCAGTCATTCATGACGAAATCAGTATTGTTGGGTTTACTGGAGGATGCGATGGTGGTGAAGATTGATCTTTGGAAACAATGGTCAGGGATTGAATTCAAGCTCTAGATACCATGAGATTGCTCTAGTGATGAGAGAGTTTCACTGTTTCTTGTTGGAGTTCCACATCACTAGTGATCTGGCCTAAGTAGTCGTTATAAGGCTTGGGCAGTCCTAACCTTACAAGCCGGTTTAATGGGTGTGGGTTGGGTTGGATGGGTTTTAACGCATTTAAAGACCCAACCCAATCAAATACTTGCGGGTTGGATTCGGTAAGATTATACCCAAATTTTCATGTAATCGTAACTGTTGAGATGTGGTGTAAATAGTAGATTAATTTATATGTGTATTCGGCCCAGACCCGTTAGGTTTTCATATAGTATAGTCTATTTAAACTCATTAGTGCTTGTACTCTTTACACAACAACATATACAGTTAATAAGACGGAACTACAGCTGCTTTGTAGTCGCAGACGTAGGCAAACATTGGCCGAACTGCGTGACCAATATCGTCTCTCTATTTTTCGTCTCTATTTAACATGGTATCAAAAGCCTATGATCACTGGGCCTGCAAACCTAGCTGTCGCGCCGTCACGCTATTGAACCCTAGCTGTCCCGTTGATTGTTCATCCTCAACGGCCCTAGGTGCTACGAAAGTCATACAGGCCCTTTCAGCCTTACGACGTCACCGTTCATCCCGTACGGAAGGTACCGTCCATCCCGTACGGAAGGTACTGTCCATCCGTACGATGCACTGTTCATCCGTACGGTGCACTGTTCATCCGTGCGCCGATTGCTGTTTGTCCATACATTCGCACTGTTCATCGTACGGTGTACTGTTCATCTGTACGGCGGTCGCTGTTTATCCATACAGTGTTACTGTTCATTTGTGCGTCAGTTACTATCCGTACGGCGTTACTGTTCATTCCGTACCACGCCTTTCTACTGCTCCTCTCTGATTGTGGTTAGCCT
The DNA here is from genome assembly GCA_039519185.1 of Astragalus membranaceus. Taxonomy (NCBI): domain Eukaryota; kingdom Viridiplantae; phylum Streptophyta; class Magnoliopsida; order Fabales; family Fabaceae; genus Astragalus; species Astragalus membranaceus. Next base: position 47,097,320 of record CM076848.1, read on the forward strand.
TCCCATTATTGTCAAAGATGAGTTCAACTTCAGAAAAGGACAAAAACATATCTGAATCGACAGGTAAGAGTCTCGTGTCTTATGCTTTCTCCGGCAATCCCTCTATAACAACGGAGAAACTCAATGGTGATAATTATTTGAATTGGTCTACCTCTGTCAAAATGTGGTTTATGGGACAAAGGCTTTTAGATCACCTCACTAGGAATTCTACAGATATTGGTAATGATTTGCGTGAAGATTGGGAACATGCAGATTGTCAATTGGTCTCTCTTTTGTGGCAATCCATTGAACCCTCCTTGCTGGTCCATTATCGTTCATACACCACTTGTTATGATATTTGGCAGAAGGCTAAGAATGTTTATTCTATTGATATCCAGCGCCTCTATGGTGTTATTCATAATTTAGCCACCCTTCAGATGACAGAAGATAACATGATGACATATGCTAATAAAGCTCAGTCAGCAGCAAATGAGTTCAAACTCCTTGTGACTGACAATGACCCGAAGAAGATGCTTGAAAAACTAGATAATGTGTGTATGATCTATGTTCTTCATGGTCTCCATCAAAAGTATGAGTCAGTACGGAGCAACATTCTTTCTGCATCAGACATTCCCTCAACAGAGGATCTTATCAGGCGTCTCATACGTCTTCCTGGATTGGAAGGAACTGGAGGGAATGGATCTCAGACTAACATAGAATCTTCTGCTCTTGTTTCTAATTTTGCAGGTCGTGGAGGGCGCGGTCGTGGTCGTGGGGGTGGTCGAGGAGGTCGTGTCGGAGGACGTCCTCAGTGCACTTATTGTAAGAAACTTGGTCATACTGAAGACAAGTGTTATTCCCTTCATGGCTTTCCAGAGAAACCAGTAAATGTGACTCAGGTTAATGATTCTGAACAGAGAAGCACTAAACAAAATGTTCTTTCTGATGAGGAGTATAAGGCATTCCTGCAGTATAAGACTTTCCAGGCTTCATCATCAGCAACAGTTGCTCATTCTGGTAATTCTACAGTCTGTTTCTCTCAATCATCACCTGTTTACTCCTGGATTATGGACACTTGAGCTTCCGATTGCGTGGCTGGTAATCCATCTCTTTTATCCAAAATATCCCAACCTAACACCCCACATTATATTAGCGTTGCCGACGGATCAAAAGTTAAAGCTAGTGCCATTGGTAAAGCCACTCCTCTTCCATCCTTACCCCTTGACAATGTTCTTCTTGTTCCCAATTACCCATTTAATTTAATTTCAGTTAGTCGTCTGACTCAAAGCCTAAAATGTTCTGTAACTTTTGATGATGATTATTTTTTTATACAGGACCGGAGTACGAAGCGGACGATTGGTACAGGATATGAGTCACATGGACTTTACTACCTCCAGCCCATCCATCCTTCATCTACAATTGCCTCCACTTCTACTACAAAGTCCCCCAGTCTTCTTCATCGTCGGTTAGATCATCCAAGTCTCAAGAAGTTCAAAGTTATGGTTCCTCATTTGTCTCATCTGCAGTCATTAGATTGCGAGTCTTGTCAGCTTGGGAAACATGTTCGCTCTTCCTTCCCTAGCAGTACTCAGTCTCAAGCTCGTTCTCCTTTTGATGTTCTTCACTCAAATGTATGGGGACCGAGTCGAGTCACTTCAGTTGTAGGTCATAGATATTTTGTCACTTTTATTGATGAATTTTCTAGATGTACGTGGATCTACCTACTTAAGGATAGATCTAAACTTCTTGGTGTTTTTCAAAATTTCTTTAAGGAAATCAAAAATCAATTTGGTTGTTCTATTCGCACTTTACACAGTGATAATGCGAAAGAATATTTTTTTACATTATTTAATTCTTTTATGGTTGAAAATGGCGTCATACATCAATCATCTTGTCCCCATACCCCACAACAAAATGGAATTGCTGAACGTAAGAACCGTCATATAATTGAAACAGCACGCACCTTACTTATTCATGCTAATGTTCCTTTGAAGTTTTGGGGGGATGCTGTCCTCACTGCAGGGCACTTGATTAATAGAATGCCATCCTCTGCTATCCATATTGTTTCCCGATGAGCCCTTGTTCCGTATCTCTCCTCGAGTCTTCAGATCCACTTGTTTTATTCATGATCTTACTCCGGGACTTGATAAATTGTCTGCTCGTGCAGTTAAGTGTGTCTTCCTTGGCTATTCAAGAGTTCAAAAAGGATATCGATGCAACTGTCCCTCCACACATCGCTTCTACATGTCTGCTGATGTCACCTTCTTTGAGGATGCTCCCTTCTTTGCATCTCCCATTATGTCTGAGCCTGTCTCTCAAGTATTACCTATTCCTAACCTTGTCCCGGTAGTTCCTCTCCCACCCATCATTGACCAGATAGATCACCCCTCTCCTACGGAAATTCCTAGTCCTTCTAGTCCCGCCCCCTTGCAAACTTATCAACGCCGTGCTCGTCTCCCTCCTGTCGACCCACCTCCTACCAAAGATCCTAGTGACTCATCTCCTGCCCCGGTTCCCTCTTCTACTCCGGATCCGGCTCCCGAGTCAGAAGACCCTCCTATTGCAGTGCGTAAAGGTACATGTTCCACCCGTAACCCTCATCCTATTTATAATTTCCTCAACTATCACCGCTTATCACCTTCGCATTATACATTTGTCTCTGCTATTTCTTCCATCACCATTCCTAAGTCCACACAGGAAGCTCTTTCTCATCCGGGTTGGAGACAAGCTATGATTGATGAGATGACAGCCTTAAAATCTAACCAGACATGGAATCTTGTGCCGCCTCCTCCTGGTAAATCTATTGTTGGGTGTCGTTTGGTATATACTGTCAAAGTGGGTCCAGACGGGAGTATTGATCGTCTGAAAGCACGCCTCGTTGCTAAGGGCTATACTCAGGTTTTTGGCCTTGATTACAGTGATACTTTCTCACCGGTGGCTAAAATGGCTTCTGTTCGTCTATTCCTTTCTATGGCTGCAATGCGACATTGGCCATTGTATCAACTAGACATCAAGAATGGGTTTCTCCATGGAGATCTAGAAGTTTATCTGGAGCAACCACCTGGTTTTGTTGCTCAGGGGGAGTGTCGTGGGTATGTCTGTCGACTTCACAAAGTCTTGTATGGTCTTAAACAATCCCCTCGAGCATGGTTTGGGAGATTCAGTAGTGTTGTTCAAGAGTATGGCATGATTCGGATTGAAGCTGACCACTCTGTCTCTTATAAGTTCTCCTCTCACAAATGTATTTATCTGGTTGTCTATGTCGATGATATTGTCTTTACAGGTAATGATCATGATGGGATTGCAGGACTTAAACAACATCTAGTCCACCACTTTCAGGTCAAAGATCTTGGAAAGTTACGTTACTTTCTTGGCATTGAAGTAGCTCATTCTAAAGCAGGGATTGCTATTTCCCAGAGAAAGTATGCTTTGGATATTTTTGAAGAAACCAAAATGCTGGATTGCAAGCCAATTGACTCTTCTATGGATCCCAATGTCAAGATCCTACCAGATCAGGGGGAGCCATTTTCAGATCCCGGAAGGTATAGGAGGCTAGTTGGAAAGTTAAATTACTTGACCATGACGAGGCCAGATATTCCTGTTAGTGTGGTGAGTCAATTCCTAAATTTTCCTTGTGACAGTCATTGGGATGCCGTTGTTAGAATCCTGAGGTATATCAAGGGAGCTCCTGGAAAAGGTCTTGTGTACACGGATAGAGGTGATTCAAATATTGTCGCTTACACAGATGCTGATTGGGCTGGTTGCCCCTTTGATAGAAGGTCCACATCTGGGTATTGTGTTCTTATTGGTGGAAATCTAATTTCATGGAAAAGTAAAAAGCAAAATGTTGTTGTCAGATCCAGTGCTGAGGCTGAATATCGGGCTATGGCGCTTACCATTCAGGAGCTCACGTGGCTGAAACATCTTCTCCAAGAGTTGCGTTTTTGTAAAATAGGCACTATGAGTCTCATATGTGATAATCAAGTAGCCCTACATATTGCGTCCAATCCAGTCTTTCATGAGCGAACCAAACACATTGAAGTTGATTGTCACTTTGTTCGTGAGAAGATTGTGTCCGGCGACATTGCTACTTCATTTGTTGGTTCTAATGATCAATTGACAGACATCTTCACAAAAGCTCTTCGAGGACCAAGGATAACTTACATATGTGACAAGCTGGATGCCTACAATCTATACGCTCCAGCTTGAGGGGGAGTGTTGAGATATGGTGTAAATAGTAGATTTATTTATATGTGTATTCGGCCCAGGCCCGTTAGGTTTTCATATAGTATATTCTATTTAAACTCATTAGTGCTTGTACTCTTTACACAACAACATATACAGTTAATAAGACTGTAAGAGTAGTAATTGACTGTGTTATCTTCTAGAAGATTAATCTGTTAGAAACAGTTTTAGATTAGTTTCTGCTTAATAGTATTATGAAGTTAGTTGTAAGTGTGCACAGGTTTAGCTTGCTGAGGTGCACACGTTAAGCAATTGTATAAAATCTGCATCTCTGTAACAGATTCATTTAGTGAAAATATATTCAAGAACTCAAAACAGAGTTTCACTCATCTCTCTTTCTCTCTCTCTCTTCTCTATGAATTCTATCAAAGCTTACATGGTATCAGAAGTTCAATAGATCCATGGCGACCGTACCTGAACAAACACCGTCACCGGAACCTACGCCGGTGACCAATCCCACTCCAATTTCTTCTGCGCCTCCGCTACAATCGTTAATTACGTTCACGCTCAAAATCTCCGATAAGCTCGATGAGAAAAACTTTCTCGTTTGGAGACAACAAGTCGAGCCAATGATCAACGCTCACAATCTTCAAAGTTTCATTCACTTCCCTGAGATTTCCGAGCAATTTCTCACTACTGCTGATCGAGAATCTCATCGCGAGAATCCTCTTTACCGGAATTGGATAAAGCAAGATCAATGGTTGTTGTCGTGGCTACAATCGACGCTTTCGAGTGCGATTATGCCACGAGTCCTCAGTTGCGCTCACTCCTTTCAGCTATGGGAACGCATCCATGACCATTTCCAGAAACTCACGCGTGCGAAAGCCAGACAACTGCGTACCGAGGAGATCCAATTCTTCGCATCAAATCTCTCGTTGATGCTCTCGCTTCAGTTGGAGATCCAATTCCGCCGGAGCAGCACATTGACGTCATTCTTGAAGGCTTACCGGAGGAGTACGCACCGGTGGTTTCTGTCATCGAAAGTAAATTTGAAACAAATCAATTGGAAGAAGTTGAAGCTCTCCTTCTGGCACATGAGATGAGGTCGAGCAAATTCAAGAAGAAAATGCAATCTGAAACTCTCTCAATCAACGTGACGCACACTGCTGCTCCTACCACGCAAACTACAGAGTCCAACGCTTCAGTTCCTGGTAACATCGTTCCTAACTCTAACTCTGATGGTTTTTACAATTCTTCACCACAAAACGCCTTCAATGGTGGACGTGGAGGCCGTGGTGGCCGTGGAGGCCGAGGTGGCCGTGGGCGTGGCCGTTTTGGCAACATCCAATGCCAAGTTTGCTTTAAATTTGGACATCTTGCATCCATGTGTTATCATCGTTTCAACCAGCATTTTCAGGCACAAATACCTGTTGATTATCAAGGCTTTTCTAATCCATATCCTTCACCTACGTTTCCAAACCAAAATCCTAACTCATTCGCATATCTTCAACCTCCACAACTATATCAAAACACTTGGAACCGACCTGCTTATCCACCAAGACCTGCTCCTCAACCACAACAACATCAACAACAATTTCCCTACCCTCAAGCCTTAATGACCACTGCCACACCCTCCACTACTGCACAAGCTCAAATGCCATGGCACCCTGACACTGCTGCCTCCATCAGTGCCACGTTACAGTCTCAAAATATACACCAACAGTCACCATTTGAAGGGCTTGATCAAATTTACATAGGCAATGGACAAGGTTTGCCCGTTAAAACTTGTGGTTCATCTACCTTTTCCTCTCCTATTAATCCTCAAGTGTCATTGTGTTTAAAGAATCTTGTTCATGTTCCTTCAATTACAAAAAATCTGATTAGTGTGAGTCGTTTTGCAGCTGACAATAATGTCTATTTTCAGTTTCATGCTAAACATTGCCTTGTCTTCTCTCAGGACACCAATGAACTCTTGCTTCATGGTCCTGTGCGTGCTGATGGTTTATACGAGTTTCAACCATTTTCATCACATGCCTCACAATGCTCCACCACCTGCTCCACCAAGTTCAGAGTCTTCCCCTGCTTCTGTTTTGCCTACTGCAGCCTCTGTTAGTACAGATTCTGTCAATGATTGTACACCAAGTGTCAATTCTGTGTCTGTAACTCCCCCTTCCCCAAATCTTAGGACTCTTTGGCACCTAAGACTAGGCCACCCCAATCATGTTTCAATGAACAATGTTTTTACCAAATGTAATATTCCTCTATCAAATAAAGATATTTCTGAGTTTTGTGCTGCATGTTGTATGGGCAAAGCCCACAAATTATACTCTCCACCGTCTCAAACTACTTATACAACTCCACTTGAACTTATATTCAGTGATCTCTGGGGTCCTGCACCCACTGAATCAACCAATAAAGCTCTCTATTACGTCACCTTTGTTGATGCTGCCACTAGGTTCACTTGGCTATACCTTTTAAAACGCAAATCAGAAACCCTGGACATTTTTAAACAGTTTAAAACCTTAGTTGAACTTCAATTTGGCCTTCCTATCAAATCTGTCCAAACTGACTGGGGTGGGGAGTTTCGACCATTTAGCACATTCCTAGCTGAAAATGGCATCATACACCGTGTCATTTGCCCTCACACTCATCACCAAAATGGTGTAGTGGAGCGCAGACATAGACATATTGTTGATCTCAGCTTATCTCTTCTCAGTCATGCTTCATTACCTTTAAAATTTTGGGACTTTGCTATCCAAACTGCTGTCTACTTAATTAATAGACAGCCTTCAGCTACTCTAAATCATGTACCTCCCTACACTGCTTTATTTCACAAAGATCCTGATTATAAGTTTCTAAAGGTGTTTGGTTGTGCTTGTTTTCCCCTCTTACGCCCATACAATGCACACAAGTTTGATTTTAGGTCTCATGAGTGTCTCTTTCTAGGCTACTCCACCTCTCACAAAGGATACAAGTGTCTTTTCCCAAGTGGCAAACTCATTGTGTCCAAAGATGTAATCTTTAATGAGTCACGGTTTCCTTATGGTGATCTGTTTGGTCCAAAACCAGCAACTAGTACTACCTCATCTGATTCTCTTACACTCAGTCCCTTACCTATGACCACTGTCACCAACACAACACCTACATCACCCTCAACCAATACACCTGCTACTTTATTAACCTCATCTACCTCCAATACAGAAACTTCCTCACCTCCACCAGCTGTCAATCCCTCATCCACTAACCTGTCACCACCAGCAACACATTCTAACTCACCTATCCCTGTTACTACACCTAACAGCAACCCTACCATTCCTTCACAACCAACCAATACTCACTCCATGCAAACAAGGTCCAAGTCAGGCATTAACTTACCCAGGCTACACCCCTCTGTTTTCCTTACAACCACTGAACCTTCCTCAGTTAAACAAGCCCTCAAAGACCCCAATTGGCTTGCAGCAATGCAAGCTGAATTCACAGCCCTCCAAAATAACAACACTTGGTCCCTAGTTCCCCTACCACCCAATAGAAAAGCAATTGGTTGTAAATGGGTATTTCGTGTCAAAGAAAATACTGATGGCTCGGTGAATAAATACAAAGCAAGACTGGTTGTAAAAGGATTTCATCAAGTACAGGGCTTTGACTATCATGAAACATTCTCTCCGGTTATTAAACCCGTGACTATAAGGATCATCTTGACTTTGGCTCTTACTTATGACTGGCCTCTCCATCAACTAGACGTGAATAACGCCTTTCTCAATGGCATTCTCCACGAGGAAGTGTATATGTCACAACCCCCTGGGTTTCCCTCCTCTGATCCTTCACTTGTGTGCCGTCTCCACAAGTCATTATACGGCCTCAAACAAGCTCCAAGGCAATGGTTTGAAATGTTAACTACCACTTTACTCACCATGGGCTTCAAAAGTAGCAAGTGTGATCCTTCATTATTCACTTTTCGTGCAAAGAATACCGTGGCTTACCTTCTAGTATACGTTGATGATATCATACTCACGGGTAACTCTCCTTCTCTGCTCAAAATCATCACTACTAGACTAAATCAGAAATTCTCCTTAAAGCAACTTGGTGATTTAGACTACTTTTTGGGCATTGAGGTACATAGACAAGCCAATGGCTCTCTCCTCCTTACTCAATCCAAGTATCTACATGACTTGCTTATCAAAACTAATATGCATGAAGCTGCACCTGCTAACTCTCCTATGGCTTCAGGCACTAAGTTGTCCAAGACTGGCTCCTCACAGTTTAAAGATCCTACTCTATATCGGTCTGTGGTTGGTGCCCTACAATATGCTACACTCACACGACCTGAACTGAGTTACTATGTGAACAAAGTCTGCCAATTCATGGCAGACCCTTTAGACACTCACTGGGCAGCTGTTAAAAGAATTTTAAGGTACCTGCGTGGTACTCTCAGTCATGGTCTGTTACTAAGTCCTGCAAACAGCAAGTTACCTCTCACTGTGATTGGATTTTGTGATGCTGATTGGGCAGCAGACCCTGATGATAGGAGGTCTACCTCCGGTTCTGCAGTATATTTTGGACCTAACTTAGTCTCATGGTGGTCCAGAAAACAAACCCTTGTGGCCAGATCAAACTGTGAAGCTGAATACCGGAGCCTTGCTTACACTGCCTCTGAAATTCTGTGGATTCAAACTTTGCTCATTGAACTTCATGTTAAGACTCTTAGCCCTACCATTCATTGTGACAACCAAAGTACAGTTGCTATGGCTCACAACCCTGTTCTGCATGCTCGAACAAAACACTTGGAGATTGATCTGTTTTTTGTTTGAGAAAAGGTCCTTGCCAAGCAGCTGCATGTCACTCACATTCCTGGTCATCTTCAAGTAGCTGATGCTCTCACTAAAGCCTTACCTACTGCTACTCTCTTAGATTACAGAAACAAGCTTCGTGTGTGTTCACTTGTTCACCCATCCTCAGCTTGTGGGGGGGGGGGGTGTAAGAGTAGTAATTGACTGTGTTATCTTCTAGAAGATTAATCTGTTAGAAACAGTTTTAGATTAGTTTCTGCTTAACAGTATTATGAAGTTAGTTGTAAGTGTGCACAGGTTTAGCTTGCTGAGGTGCACACGTTAAGCAATTGTATAAAATCTGCATCTCTGTAATAGATTCATTTAGTGAAAATATATTCAAGAACTCAAAACAGAGTTTCACTCATCTCTCTTTCTCTCTCTCTCTTCTCTATGAATTCTATCAAAGCTTACAAAGACGGAACTACAGCTGCTTTGTAGTCGCAGACGTAGGCAAACATTGGCCGAACTGCGTGACCAATATCGTCTCTCTATTCTTCGTCTCTATTTAACAGTAACCAACCCAACCCGACTTCAAATTGGTTAGATCGGGTTGGGTATTGGATTCAATTGTAAAGTATCTTCCTTCAGAAAAAGAAAAAGAAAAGAAAATAAATAACAATAACAATAGAAATAGGAAAAATGAATCAACATCAAATCCAATGTTTTAACATCAACGAAATGAGCTCAAAGTTCAATCCAAAACCCTGTATTTTTTTTATTCAAGTCTTATTCATTACCAACGTAAGGGCAACGACACATATATGATTCAAGTTTTGGATTGAAGTCAAAGTATCAGTTGTTTGTGAAACTATTTGACGATTCAAAGACAATAAAGACATCAATATTACTTTCTTTTCTATATACACTTGCATGATATCTGTTGTAATAGTCCTAGACTTTGATTCAAGTTTTGGACTGAAGTCAAAGTATCAGTTGTTTGTGAAAGTATTTAACGATTCAAAGACAATAAACTTCAATATTACTTTCTTTTCTATATACACTTGCATGATATCTGTTGTAATAGTCCTAGACTTTGGTTTGACATATGTAATATCATATATTTTATAAGTCGTGTTCGATGAGTTCTCAATTTTAAGACCCAACACCCAACCCATACATTATGTATGAGTTTGTCTATTATGAAATCAACCCAACCCAGTTACTCGAACCAATCTGAATTTTGTGGGTTGGATTGGGTTGTGGGTTGGGTTGGGTCGAAGTGTACCCGTGCCCACCCCTAGGGATGAGTAAGGCCCTAAGCCCACATTGAAGATTGTATTTGAGGCTATTCTAGATATGTTATTGGGCCAAAATCTTTATTATTCCTCCCATGTGTCCACGCACCAAATGTCCAACCATGGGCGTGTAAGGGTGTGTTGAGATCCGTGTGTTGAGATATCTGTTATTCAACCCATATTAGTCCATGCTTCAAATGTCTAATCCTGAGTGTGAGGGGGCACGTTGAAGTCCCACACTGACTATAGAATATAGAATATAGAATATAGATAAAGCCTAAGTAGTCCTTATAAGGCTTGGGCAGTCGGTCCTCTGCTTACAAACCGGTTTTCTAGGGATGAGTTAGGCCCTAAGCCCAATTTTAATATTTTTGATGAAAATGATTTTCATTGTGTGATTTCAGTTACTACCCAGGTATTTATTGAGAAATAGTAGACTTAACTGAACCTATGCACGGTTGCATTTTCAGTTGCAACTGTGAGTAACAAAAAACAATAGCAACACTGGTTAACTCGCTTCAATGCTTATCCATTATGTTTTCTGTTTTTGACAGACCATGATAGAAGGATTACTTTTGATGCTTAACGATATGGATTATCGAGTTCGGTTTTCTCTTGCAAGGAGGATTGGAGTTCTTTTCCAAACATGGGATGGTCATGAAGAGCTTTTCCAGGACATTTGGTTAGTTACACTTCAGAAGTTCTCAACTAGTGTTGACCTGGCCATGTTTTAAATGAAACGGGTTTTCACAACTTGATGTTTATGATAATTGTTTTATGATTAGACCTAACTTTTCTAGTTGCTTTTTGAGAGTTTTGGGATTGTAGAAATATATTTGGTAGTTTTTTCCGTTGTCCAATAATAGTACTTAATATTCATTTTCACTTTCATGTGTGCATAGCTTGTGGTCACTCATTGAATCTTTCATTTAGTTCCCCCATTCCAATACCAAAAAATTTTCATTTAACAAAATTCCTTATCATCCTTTGTCTTTGGTTGTTTTTCCAGTTTGAATTTTGGCGTTCCTTTGGTGGTTTATTCCAAAGGAAAAGTTGTTAATGCAAAGGAGGTGCTAGCTGCTGGTCCTCAGCCTCAACCTATAATGGAAACAGTTTTGATTACTCTGATGCATGTTGCATTACATAGTGAGAAGGTCGAGTTAGAGGTAAATTACTGAGTGTGCCAATAGCTTTTTTGTTTTGTTTTCCTTTCTCATTTTATAATGTCTTTTTGGGCCACTCTCGTGCCCTAGTCTAATATTACTCCAGTGTATGATACAAAATTAGTAGTGCCATTTGTTCCTTTTCTGATTCTGTTTTGTATGCCTAACTATGGAGACATTATGTTATTTGGATATACATTCATATGCTTAATAGAGAGACCTGTAGTTATTCGGTGATTCTTGGGGTTATTTTTCAGGCTGTTTTTATGATATGCGTGGTTTCTGCCATTGATCCTTGTCATAGGTAAACAATATTTTTCTTTATCATTTAAAGCCTTCACTTTAGTAGTTTAGTGTCTTAAATTTTATATTATATTTTACATTTTTTTTCCTAGGGAATTGGTCTGTGCTGTACTTGACAATCTTTCTAAAGAGCTTCAGTATGTGAGTAGAATGAAGGTAATTGGAATTTATGTGTTACATTTGGCTTGTTTTATCTGACCTCGTGCAACAATTCTATTTAAGTGTAGCTGTCTATGCCAGGCTCCTATTTCTGCGGTTTGGTATTACTAAATGTATGTTTGTGACATTAGCTTGAGCAACGTGATGCGACCCTAGAAATACCAAACAAGTTTGGAAGGTTTTATTCTAGGAGGAGTAGGAAGGGAAATGTCACCAAATAGTGGAGGGAATATTGTAACCAACTCTGCTGAGTTGGCAGTGAGAGAAATGTGTCTTAGTAGGAATTGTGCCTCACGCATAGTAGCTGAGGAAGGGAATAAAAGTAGGAATGATGTAAGAGAGAGGTAGGCAAGAATTGGGTTAGGCCATTGGGTGGGAGTACAGTACTCTGCTGTGGAGATACTGCACTTTTCGTTTTTCCTTGTTTCATAGTCTTTCAGTACTTTATTCTCTGTATTTTCACTGATTCAGAGAAATATACCTATTATATCTTAGGGTAAAATATGTTTTTGGTCCCTATAAAATTGGGTTCTTCTAAGTTTAGTCCCTACATTATCAAAATAGGCGTTTTGGTCCCCAATTTATTTTTCCGTTTTCACTATTAGTCCCTGGTGTTAAATCATGCTGACCGGATTAACAGAAGTTTGAGTTGGCATCCACTTGGTTATTGTAATCGACCATGTGGCTTTTGTGATTTATTAAATTTTATTTTATTTGATAAATTATTCTTTTTTCATCAAAAAAATATCATCTTCTTCATTCTTCAGCACAAACGCACGCAGCAATAGAGAAAAGCCCCAATGGCTTTCTTCCCTATTTCGTTCTTCCTCCCTACAACACAATCAACTCCAATATCTTTTTCCTCTTCATCAGAACCACCCAATAAACTTTCTCTCTCTCTCTGCGCACACCTCCAAATCCAGAAACTGAAGTGAAGAACCAGAAGCAATCGTAGGGATTTAGGAAGGAAAATCAACAACAGAAGCGATCGATGGAAAATCAACAACAAAATTAGGGATTTCGGAAAATCAACAATAGATTCAACGAAATTTGAATTAGGGATTTAGGGTTTTGGAGGAAAATCAATGTGATGTGAGAAATCAATTTCTCAGCCAAGTAGAAGCAATCAATGGAAGATTCACAGGGTTGGCGTCCGCGAGAGGAAGAGGAAATGGAAGCGCAGGGACAGGAGATCAGAGGTTTTGTTGTGTGTAGTTTCCATAGTTTTGCTGAGTGTTTGTGTTGTGGAATCAATGTTTGTGTTTTGCTCAGTGTTTGTCTGCGAGAGGAAGAGGAAATGAAAGATTCACAGGGTTCTCAGTGTTTGTGTTGTGGGTAGTTTCCATTGCTCTGTTCATTTGCCGTGTTTGTGTTGTGAAGGAGAAGAAGAAACCGTGTGTGTTGTGAAGGAGAAGAAGATAGTTTTTTTTTAACAATTTTTTTAATAAAATAGAAAATTTGGGTAAAAAAATAAAAAAGCCACATGGATAATAAAAAAAGCCACGTAGATAAAAAAGTTACACGTGTAAATGCGAACTCAGATTTCTGTTAGCCCAGTCAGCACAATTTAACGTCAGGGACTAATAATGGAAACGGAAAAATAAGATGGGGACCAAAACGCCTATTTCGATAATGTAGGGACTAAACTTAGACAGACCAAATTTTGTAGGGACCAAAAACATATTTTACCCTATATCTTATCATTTGTTCCCTCTTTTTACTGTTCTATTGCTGGTACCTATCACAAGGTTTTCAACTTGATCTAAAAGCTTGGGTTTCTCTTTTTCAGAATAGAAATTTTTTATACTTCGGTGCAAATTTAGTTGTAGTTTTCTGATAGAAGAACCAGTTTATAAAGAGGAGGAAGTAAAACACAACCGTGGAGGAATAAATACGTCTTCCGAAATGGGAATTGACAAAAGAAGGAAAAATAAAGAATCATTAATGTAGCAAGGCTTTGTATTCATTATACATATTCTTGAATTTCAGCTCTAGGCCTAACTCAATCAAAACACTATATCAAGAGGGGAGGATTTCCACAGCCTTATTAGCACTAGGGTAGCATCTCTAATTGACGCGGGATCTCAACACACCCTTTAAGACTTACAATTGAACATCTAAAGCATGGACAAATGCAGGCGATCTAATAACAAAGATTTTAATACCCCAACACGCCTGGAACTGGACATCTGGAGTATGGACAAATACGAGTGTCCATATAACAAATCTATGATAGACTACAATATTTGAATTTGGGATTTAGGCTTAGCTCAATGTTGTATCCAAATTCTAATGACCAACTTGGCCATATCTGTAGTCGATATTGGATCTCAACATATCATACTTGGACACTCACTTCAAACAATTATGAGTTGAGTACTAGTGATAAAAACATTCTATCCAAAGTTAATCGAAGAATTAAGTGTTGTCTTTAAAGATCAAGGCTCTTGCTCTAGTTGAATTACTCAAGAACTCTTAATTCCATACTAGGTAGCATCATTTTGGTCTCCTATTTTCTGCCTATAAGTTTTGAGAAGACAAATCACCTTTAGGTTGTGGGGCTACCAATACTGATCCCACCGAATCATTCAATTTATTCAGTGAAAGGTAGACAAAATAAATTGAAATCTTTGGTTGTTGAAGTAACTGAGGTAAGAGTTGAACTCTAAATGTCCTGTTCGACTATGTTCTAATACAATCTCTGACAGTCACTTACTTTGCAAGCTTTAAAATTGTATCCAAATTCTAGCCCTGCGGTCGGTACAAAAATTATTTCACTATGCATTAAAGCTTCAAAGCGCTTATGAATACTTGATGGTTTCTTTGACTTCAGTTTTCTTTTATGCAGTACTTAGAGGAACTTGTGGGATCACTTCTCTTTTGTTGGGTAACTTGTGGTGTAAGCCTGGTTGCACTTGTTGAGGTAATATGTTGATTATGTTCTGTATAATCTATATGCAATTTTAATAAACCTTGAATGCAATTTACTACAAGGTAATAGATTATTTTGCCTTAAGTTCAGCACCACAAAGCCTGTCAGTTGCAAAGGCAATCATCAACAAGTTGCGAATGATATTTTAAATTCCATTTTAAAATTCCGAACAGAACACTGTTAGCTGGCTTTCCACTCTCAGTATAACATGCATTGTTGTCAAACTTGAAAGTCTACACAAGCTTGTGGTTTGTTTGTAGGCTTGACTCCTAGACTACAATTTTATAGGTATCAATAAAATAGCTTTTGGACATTGAACCCCCGGTTTCAACCATCCTAGAGTGGGGACAACAGATTAACAGAACTTGACAATAAATAACAATTCAGAGCTACCATTCACCAATAACAAAGACAGGAAAATTGATTGAATCCGGACAGGAAACATCAATTTACAAATAAGCATTATAAAATACTCTCAACCAGAACCTATGAACAAATTCCAACTGAATGAATAAGTTCTATAATCAATCATGTAATGACCTCAATAAATTGGCCCAACAAAGTAGATTCAAAGAATAAGTTCCACTGTTCCACCATGAAAGAACAAACACATGAATGAATAGGTTCAACAACGAACAGAAGATAATGGGTGAAGTTGGTTCTACAAAAAGACTGAGTTCCCAGTTGATGCTAGGTTCAAGCTAGGCTAAAGCTCGGTTCGTGAGTGACAATCAGTTTGCAGATGCTGGGTTCATTTCACTATAGCGATTTGCAGAATCTTGGATCATGACAGCTGGAAGCTGGCTTCTGTTGCAAGATGGTTGGAATCTGGATACTGAATTTGCAGAGAACTCCAAAGATTAGCTGGGTTTAGGATTCTCTAGCAACAAAAATCTTTTCCTTTAACGCGAGTTATACTTTTTCTTCACAAAAAACACTTGAAGCACTTCTCTAGTTAATCCGCTCCGACTTATGGCCACAGCCCAGGTGGTCTTAGGGACCTCAAGTGGGAGTTAAAAGAAACAAGACAAAATTATTCCAAAGGCCATTTATCTTAATTTCAAGTTCCAGCTCAGTCGTTTATCTTCTTTTAGTGTCAAGTTAGACCTTTAAGTTCATGGTTGACAACTGCAGACCAATCTAGATAATTCTCACCATTGAGTTTCTCAGACATTATGGAGGGATTGCTTGAGAATACAAAGGACACAAGGCCTTTAGTATCAGGGCATCCATCTTTGTTGACATCCTTCTCCAATGTTTCTAATGACTTGGACAACACACAATGTCGCAGAAATAGGGACTGAAAAACGCGAAAACAATGACCAACGACACACAAGACACAAAAATTCCTTTGAAACGCGCCTCAAACGTGGGACCCACAAGCAATGTAATCAAAATCACGATTTTAATCGTAAAATGGCACGATCTTAACGATTTGAATCGTACGCAAAATCGAATTTCTTGTAGAATTGTAGCAAAATCGCAAACCCCTGCGATTTCGCGAGCAGAATCACAAACAAGATGAACTGTGAAACCAGGTTGGGTTTGTGCGACCCATTTAGTTTTTGCGCAACTAGGCGCGGTGCTCCCGGCCATGATTCGTGGCGGGATCCCAATGGAAGAAGAAGATTATGAAGAAGATCTGCAATTTCATGGACAGGAGAAGGGGAAGAAGATCTGAAATTTCATGCGTGAAGAAGATCATGAAGAAGACAAAAGATAGAAAAAGAAATTTCACAATAAAAAAGAACATGACATTATGGCTGGAGTGAGTAGACTAGTGGCACAAAACTAGGGTTAGGGTAATGGGCTTGGCACAAAACTAGGGTTAGGGTAATGGGCTTGGCCCAAAACCAGTGTAAGTGACAGTTAACTATTTTTCTACAAAAAATTAACCTTTTTCTAACCACACCCATTTTTTCACCAAAAATACCCCCCTTTTCTAATATTACTGTTAATACATATATACTAGCAATATTTTTGTTTTGGTAGGATCTTATGATCTTAGTTACGATTTTTCGAGTTACGATCTTGGTGCCCCCTTCCCGATCTTACTTAATTACTTCGGTAGAATCTTACGATCTTACTTGCGATTTTACGAGTTACAATCTTGCTATCCCCCTCCCGATTTTACTCAAAATCTTGATTTTGATAACATTGCCCACAAGTTCGAAGGGATCCAAACAGAAGGAGACTGAGGCGAGTCTAATAGAGTATTAATCAAGTCTCCGGTTAGCACACATGTTCTATTGCCAACTCAGCAGTTTGTTGCTGCTGAATCAGCACTATGTTAGAATAGGTTTATTGTTCAGTTTTTGTTAATGCTGTTCAACAAACAGCTATAGTGTATCCATTGTTTATAAGAGAAATGCTAGCAACACTCTCTTCAACACTCACTCTATGATTGGTTTAAATTCATGTGTTCCCACTAAATTAATGGGTCCCATTTCCAAAGTGTTGGGACCCACGTGAATTTTAACCAATTTTAGAGTGAGTGTTGGAAATGAATACTCAGTATTTATCCTCTGGTTACAAGAATTTTGTGATTTATCAAAAATGAATCCTGTTAAGAAGTGTGTGATTTCCAGAGCTTTTAAGTTCATCAGTACAAGAATTTTATTTTGCTCAATTTCTTTTTCTTTGGTTTCTACATGGTATCAAAGAGCTTACAAAACCACTAGCGTGAAAATCGGCGACACATCAGCAGGAAGCGGAAACTGGAAAGAAAACACGGTTGTCAAAGGAAATTTTGACACTGATGGGTAGTGGGTCCACTGGGTAAGTACGGTTTAGGGTTGTCTCTCTTTAGGCTCTTGGTACCTTGTTGAAAGAGAGAGAAGAGAAGCATATGATGCTGAAACCATGTTTTTCAGCTACACCATGGAGAATGTCTATATAGGCTTTGAACAAATTGATATACAATCAAGGTACCAATGAGCAATCAGTACAGAATAACTACATTTTTGACTATCCTAATTACCCATTGTTCCTATAATTGTAACCAGAGGATATTATTTACGTAAATATAAACAGTTATATTAGAGAAAAGAGTGAATGGAGCAATTCCTTTCATGGTTAGTTTTAATTGGCCATCGAGTAGGCTTAGAAGTTATCCTTTTCCAATGGTAGGGAACATTACCAAGATATTCAGATTCAGGAGTTAGCCAGTCAAGCCGATGAACTTAAAAGCTCAGTTAGCTCCGTAAGTTCCTTAGTTAAGCATGTTGCCTTGAACTCATAACTTAATTAGATACCATCCTTGGTGCAGTATTTGGCCACACAATAGCAACCTCTGGAAATCACAAACTTCTTAACAGGATTATAAAATGCTATTTGTAGGTTAAGTTTCACAAAATTTGTTACTCTTGTGAAATTACATCTCCTGCCAAGCATATTTTTCTTAAGACCCCTTTATTTATCTCCCGAGTAACACGATGATATTTTTCTTGATAAAGCTATGTGGAAATCTAAAATCCTTTCTTTGGTAAAGATTTTTTTGGTCAACGGCTTGGTTTTCATTCTGCTGAACCTTTTCCTTGTCATATATGGATAAATACTTTGTTGCTCTACAGATAAGGCATCTTTTCATTCCTGATGCAGAACCTGGTCATTTCCTTCAGTTTTGTTGTCCATGGCTTCTTCCTGCTCTGCTTCTGCATGAAAACAGTTCTGATCTTAATTGGGTTGCCAAGGTGTGAACTGTTTCTATTGTTGATGGTACATTTTATGATGATATATAATATGGAAGCTTCTAGATTTCATTCCGTAGGAAATGAAAATTCAAGGTTTCAATTAGATGCCTTTATGCTTTTAGAATTGCCATCGGTTAAATGACTAAAAAGTTGCGCTGTCCCTTTCATTGCTTATTTGCGTATGTTTTTATTATTCAGGATCATGTAGTACTGAGTGCAGTGTCGGTATATTGTTTTCTCTAACAATGTCCTTATTGCAGGTTACTTGTCAACCTATGACAGGTCTTATAAAAAGCCACTTTGCTTCAATATTTTCAGTTTCTATGGCTTTGCATTGTAATAAGAAACCAGAATCCGAGAGAGGAGCAGTTGTGCTACTGAGTTCCATTCTGCATTTTGGTCAGATATCCGAGAACGAGCGGGACAAACTTATAAAGAGACATATGGTCTGCTACTGTGCTCTTTGGGGTCTGCTTGTTTTACAAAAGAAAATATATTTCTGGACAAAAGTCTTCTATGTTTGTCTAACATATTAATGAAATATTTTCTTATTTATTTATTTATTTAACTCATTAAATGAGATGAAAGTGATTCTCCCTCCTTAACTAATTGACCAGTATTATATTTGTTGGAAAACACATCATCTCTATAAATAATATTCAGATGAAAAAAGAATTGAGGAAATTTTTCCTACTTGAAAAGATCTACAAAAATGATTTTTAGTAGCAACATTTTTATAGTTTCTGCTAAAAATAGTTCTTCGTAGTCATTTTCTGTGAAAGCTAGTGGACCATAAAATTTGATGTCTCTTCCTTCAGATAATAATGTTTTTCATCTGCTGCGGCTTTCTAAACATGTATAAATGTTATTATTTACAAAATATCTTGTGTGCACATTGTATGAAATTATATAATCCTTTGACTAATGCCATAATATCATTTTCTTTTTCATTATTTACTTAAGTCATATGGTTGAACATTTTATACTAATTTATGTGTAGGTCTCTATTGTTAGCTGTATTTTATCTTTGAGCTCTTGTTCATCCGACCCCGTAGTCCCTTTCTTTTCCAGGGACACCGTGTCACTTGAAATTCAAACTATTGTTGATGGATTTATGGACTTGTGAGTTTATTTCTCTACCTTGGAAATTATATTCGATCCAACTGTAATTTATATATTGATATATTGATAGGTTATATGTAATTATATTGAGATGCAGGGATGATAATCGTACAACTGCAGCTGTTGTTGACATGATCAACATTTTTCGCCCTGATAGAGTTTTCATGGTAATTTTTTATGACACGAGACTTAACATCATTTAGATATCTTTTTCCCTTTTTTCCTTCTGTTCTTGCCTTTTTGTTTCTAATGAATTCGGTTGTTTTATAATTGGCAGTTTTTGGTAGAAATTCATTATAAAATTGCAGCAGCATCTCATTACAGGCATAAGTGCCACCGTTTGGCTGGAATTGAAGTGCTTATTAGTGTTCTTGGTGAAAGAGTTATTGCTTTAAGCACATCCAAGTAAGTTTTGTGGGTCGAGATTTCATGCATTTCGTATTTGAAAGACATGTTAAGTTAAGGTAGAAATCTAATGTGCATCCTTGAGTAGATGATAATAATTTGGATTGTCTTGTATTTTTTGAAACAATCTGTGAAGTGCCAACTTATGTTGGTACTAAATTTTATTTGATACAATTGTCCTTGTTGAGAGTCTCACATCGGATGCGATATGGCCTGAAAAAGTATTTATAAGTTGAAGGTAAGTATTTATAAGTTGAAGGTGACCTTACAAGCCGGTTTTGTAAAGATGAGTTGGGCTCAAATAAGAATCCCTAATATCACAGTTTTGTCAGCATGGTTTACAAGTGGCATTTTATTATTGTTTAGATACAATGGTCAAAACTTTTCCAATTCTCATTGAAAACAAATTAATGCTAATGTTCACATAGTACTTTCAAATTTTAAAAACTTAAGCTGAACTAGCAGCCAGAGTTGAACTTGGTCAGGGGAATCTTAGTTATGGAAATTAAGTCTTGTTTGTGACGAGAAATAATTTATAAATGAAGAAGTTGGGACATTCGATTTCAAAGGGACTTGTGTATAATGAGATGTCTAATTCCCACATCTAGTAGTCTGGAATGCTTAATGGAGTACTTAAGTGGCTTAGTTCTTCCTCCTTAACAACTAGCTTTTAAGAGAGGGTTCTCAAGTGCTTAGACGTTTATAAGTTGGTAGCAAAGCTGATTACCGGTGTCTAAGAGAAGGTTCGGGTTCTGACCAACGAATAAGTTGAGTGAAGTGTCTTCGAATAAAGTGTCGTGGAGTGCAATCATCGAGGATGTTGACTCTCTAGGGCGGTGCTAGAGACTTAAGTATTATGGGATGCTTAAGTCCCACATCGAGTAGTATGAGGTGCTCGATGGAGTACTTAAGTGACTTGGTTATTCCCCCTCAACAACTAGCATCATAACACTATTCATACAAACTTCTGAAAAAGTTTCCCAAATTGATGGCAACCGAATTTTCCCAAGTTTTCTGCCTCCGCCCTTATCAAGTCGACTAAGGCCAACCAAGAACACAAAGACTCAATCATTCTCCTGTCTCTTAAGAAATAGTACTTTGTCTTTCGCTCACTTCCAATTATCATCATAGCAAAGATCCAGTTTCTACCATAAAGTCATCACTTTATTATAATAGGTAGTTATAAGGAGCGTATCGGGTGAGAACTCTTGTTTATTATGAAAAATGAGACATTTTAATTAGAACTTAACGGCTAAGATTACGTCATTGATTACAATATCTCATATGATTGTTTCCTTTTTAATTAAAGATCACATGAGATCTTGTAATTAATGACATAATTTGGGTTGTTAATTTTAATCTAACTGTTATAATTAAAATTGTCATTTCTCATAATAAACAAGAGTTCTCACCCGATTCACCCGACACGCTTCCTATATATATGTATATGTTTGCATGTATGCATGCGTGACATATTTTTCACACACGGCATTACCAAATTTGAAGTGTACCTGTATACTGTTATTACGTTTTAAGTTTTGATATCTTTATCTTTATTTCTTATCTACATTACATGAATTTTGAACAAATGCAGTTATATTTTCAACTTGATTGGACCGTTGGTTGGATGTCCTGCTTTACAAGACCAATGCTTCGGTATAATTACTTCATTGTTGATATCTTTTAAAAACAATCTATCAGCAGATATCACAAGTATGCTAGGGGAACAGCTCCAGGTTTATATTGTCTCATTTTTACAAAAGTTTCAACTCCGTTGATTTCTTTAGTCCTGTATTTACAATTTTGCGTTCTGTTCAGTTTCTTGTTTCAAAGTTGGTGGAATGTTGCATTCCTTCCGAAACCAAAGAATCACGTGATAGCACTGCATCACAAGCTTTATCTCTGCTCCATATGTTAACTGTGGATTCTGATACGTCTATTTATGATTACGTCAAAGTGAGTTTCTATACAACTTCTATCCGTTATTTAAGGATCTGGTCTTATTACGTTTTGTAGATGTATGTTTTGATTATAATCATAATTACGAATGGTTATAATCAACAGTTTGTAAAAAAATCTTCCAGGAATTGGAGCCATTTCCAGAGTTAAAAATATTTGATGAGATACGGAAGTTCCATGAAGAATTATGTCACACTTACTCTATACGTGACCACGTTTTGAAGGTAAATAATTATAATATAGTACTTGATTTTTGTGGCTGTAACTTGTAAAATCAGGACCCTTCAATTTTAGTCCTTATAATTTTGTACTTTATTTTTTACTTCCTCCGTCCCATATTATATGACGTTTTGGCTATTTCACACAAATTAAGAAAAGTAGTTAATTTTGTATGGGAAAGATAAATTATGAGTTACTTTACAAAATTATCCTTCATTAATGTCATGGGGAAGATAAATTAATAGAATTGGAAGAAGAGATATTATTAAATAAAGAAGGGTATGATAGGAAAAGTAGCATTAATGTTATTGGTATTGTAAAAGTCATATAATATGGGACAATTTTTTTTGGCTAAAACGACATATAATATGGGACGGCGGGAGTAGTTGCTACATTTGAGTTTGACAACTCACAATACACAGTTTTTGTATTTTAAAGGGACTTAAATGAACAAAATGTTTATTTTTATAGGGACTAAAATTGAACTGTCGTTATTTTATCGGGACCAACAACATATATTTTAAATAAGTTTAAAATTGTATGAAATTGTGATTGTTTTTACAGACTTCAGGAAAGCAGAAAGTCGTTTGGTTAAAATTATTACAAAGTATTTAACAAGTCGTTTTTTCGTAGCACTTAGGTCTATTAAGTTATTTAATTGTAACAAGTTGGTCCTTTAAGTTATTTATTTGTAACTTTTAAAGGCCAAATAACTTACATTTTTCAGCCCAAATTGTTACAATTACAGGACCTAAGTGGTGCGAAAAAATTTAAAGGACCAACTTGTTACAATTAAATAACTTAAAGGACCTAAGTAGTATGGAAAAAACTTAAAGGACCAACTTGTTACAATTAAATAACTTAAAGGACCTCTGGTGTAATTTAGCCATTATTTCAGAAAGTAGCTACAAATTTTAGTGTTTTTTGGAAGCTGCCCGAAAAAGTTTCTAAAATTAATCAGAAATCTAATTTTTAAATTTTAATTTTTATAAAAGGTGGAACAAAGATTCTAGAACTTTAAAATTTATTTTTTAAAATAAGTCTTTTTTATCTATAAAAAAAGCTTAAGCAAACACATTCTTAGTTTCAAGCTACTTCTCTTGTAACTTGTTATCTTGCACCTTGTTCATTTTCAGTTTGTAAAGAGGTCTTGCTACCTTCCACCAAGGTTACTTTCATCAAGGTGATTTCCTTTCTCAGTAGACTTTCCTATGTTTTTATCTTTCATCGTTTTCTTTGATGATAGCCTGATATTGCTTCATGTTATTTAAATTTAACTAGAAAGAAATGATGTATTAATTTGGGGAAAATATTACTGAATTCTGTATGTAGAAAAGTAATTTCACAAGTATAAAAAATATAGGGATCACCAATAGAGGTGTTAATTTCAGTACTTACCCTTGGCTTAGGGGATTGAGGTTGTATGCGGTGCGGGTCGGGTATACTACTCTGATATACTAAAGTTGGCTCACCAACCTTAGTCTTTGCTAGTGTGAATGGTGCCAATTCCTGCAAAACAGAAGACATAAAAGGAACTGGAGCAGAAATAGGCTACTCAGAAGCTGAGCTAGGAACATGAATTAAAACAGGAAACTCAGATTCGGAAGCAGGACTAGTACTAGGAGGAGCATAAGGCATGGGTGCCATCAGAGGAACAAAAAGACTAGGAGACAAAGAGTCTGTAACTGGTGCCTCATATTGCCAAGGACCAAGGAAGAGAAACTCGAGTTCGGACTCAGATTCCTAATTGGAATTAGAATCACTACTGTCCCCTGAAGTTGTAGGTAGGGGTGTCAAAATCATCCCTCCACTAATAAATCCATCCTTTGAAAATTTAAAAAATCAATGGATCCATCCATCCATTTAAATAATTGATGGATTGTGATTCATCCACTAATTTTGTAAATCTATTGGATTATTTTAAATAAAAACAACAAAATCCATTGGATAAAAAGTTAAAAAAAAGTTTTCACAAAAATAAAATAAAATATTTTGTAGTAATCTAAATTTTTTGGTGGTGGTGGTTAACTCGAGCCACCACCGGTCAACTGTGGTCAATGTCGGTCAATGATGGTCAACACCGGTCAACAGTTGGTCAACACCGACAACGAATGGTGATAGAAATCGTGAACAGTAGCGTGAACAGTAGCGTGAACAGTACCCGTGAACAGTGCGCGTGAACAGTGCGCGTGAACAGTACCGTGAACAGTGCCCGTGAGCAGTAATCGCAGCGACAGTGGAAACAATTAAACGTAAACAGTGTTTGATTGATGAAAATAACAATCCAAATAGAGTTTGGGTGAGCAAAACACAAAGAAAGCCACAAAAGGGAGGCTGCCTCTCCACAGCGCAAAACCCTTCCCAAGTCCCAAGTCCAAATCAAAAATAAAACCTAACCTATTATTCCAAAAACACTCCTTTTATACTAATTAGTGCTAATGACATTTTTGCCCCTCCTTGTGAAAACATTACCAAACCTGCGCCTCCCCCTCAGTGAAGCCGCGTGCGCATCAATACTCCCCCCTAAAACATTCACCTTGTCCTCAAGGTGAAAATCTGGAAACTGGTTCTTCATATCCTCAAGGTCCTCCCAGGAGTTCTCAAAGTCGGGTAGATGCTTCCACTTCACCAGGACTTCAAGCACGTCGTCGTGAGCCTTCCTCACCGCTAGGATGTCTTCGGGCATGACCTGCAATTCAAGATTTTCAGCCAGGCACTTCGGTAGAGGTTGAACTGCCGCCGCAGGAGCAATGGCTTTCTTCAAAAGTGATGCATGAAACACTGGGTGAACTCTGCTCTCCGGTGGTAGTTTCAGCTTATAGGCAACTGTCCCAAATTTCTCCAATACCTCAAAAGGGCCATAGAACCGTGGGCTGAGTTTCTGATTCAGCCTCTTCGCTAGTTGTTTCAGCTTGTAGGGTTGGATCTTCAAGTAGACCATCTCTCCAACCTCATAGGTTACCTCCCTCCTATGCTTATCCGCTTGTTGTTTCATACGATTCTGGGCCTTGCTCAAGTGGTCTCTCAGATCACGGAGCAACTCATTCCTCTCTTGAGTTAGTTGTTGAACCTCATCCACAAAACTACTGTTTTCATCCCCCCTCACTAACACGGGGGGTTTTCGTCCATACAAAGCTTCAAACGGGGACATTTGAATGGAAGAGTGATAGTTGGTATTGTACCAATACTCAGCCCAGGGTAGCCACTTAACCCACTGCTTGGGTTTGCTACCGGTCAAACACCTCAAATAGGTCTCAACACACCTATTGACTACTTCTGTTTGGCCGTCGGTCTGAGGATGGTAGGCTGAGCTATATTTCAGCTTGGACCCTGCAGCTGCAAACAACTCGGACCAGAATGCACTCGTGAAGACTCTATCTCTGTCAGACACAATGGAGCTTGGGAACCCATGTAACTTCACTATCTCCTTCATAAACACAAGAGCCACATCCTTGGCATTGTACGGATGAGCCAGGGCTACGAAATGAGCGTATTTGGTGAGTCGATCAACCACTACCAGGATGGTATCCATCCCTGCTGACTTGGGTAAGCCCCCAACGAAGTCCATAGACACATCACTCCAAACCTGAGTCGGTATTGGAAGCGGTTGGAGCAATCCCCCGGGGGTCAGGGCCTGATACTTGTTCTGCTGGCATATGGCACAGGCCTGAACGTAATGCTGAATCCTCTTCCTCATTCCCTCCCAATACACTACACTTGCTATTCTCTTGTAAGTTCGCAGAATCCCAGAGTGTCCACCCATAGCTGAGTCATGGAACTCCTCCAGAATCTTCCCAATCCGAGGAGAGTCTTTGGGAAGGACCAAGCGACCGTGATAGTATAGTCGTCCATTCCTCAATGTATAACCCACATGAGTGTTCACCTTCGCAACTAGGTCTTGCACAATAAGTTTCAACTGTTCATCAGCTTGTACCTCATCCTCTAGACCGTCCCACTCCGGGCATTGCACCATGGAGATGGCACTGTAATTGTGCTGCCTTGACAAGGCGTCAGCTGCTTTATTCTCGATTCCCGGCTTATATTTGATCTCAAAATCGAAGCCCAATAGTTTGGTTATCCACTTCTGTTGCTCCTCCCCCATTACCCTCTGCTCTGTCAGAAACCTCAAACTCCTCTGGTCGGTATGTACCACAAAACGCCTTCCCAGAAGGTAATGTCTCCATTTCTGAACTGCTATCACAATAGCCATCAACTCTCTCTCATACACCGACTTGTTCTGAGCTCGATTGGACAAGGTTTGGCTCATGTATGCCACCGGCCTCCCCTCTTGCATAAGAACTGCCCCCAACCCCTTCCCAGATGCATCGGTCTCCACAATGAACTCTTTGGAGAAGTCAGGTACGGCAAGAACTGGTAGTGTTGTCATGGCTACTTTCAGCTTCTCAAAAGCTAACTGAGCACTCTCATCCCAACGGAAACTATCTTTCTTGAGTTGTTGCGTAAGAGGCCACGCAATTTTTCCATAGTCCTTCACAAACCTTCTGTAATACCCAGTCAACCCAAGGAAACCCCTAAGGCTCTTGACATCCCTTGGGGCAGGCCAATTTACCATAGCTTCAACCTTGGAGGGGTCGGCTGCCACCCCCTCTCCCGAAATGACGTGACCGAGGTATTCAATCTGACTCTGAGCAAAAGTGCATTTCTTTTGGTTAGCAACCAACTGATTACTTCTCAGAATGTCCAACACACTCTTCAGGTGCTCCACATGACAATCCAAGTCCCTACTATAAACCAGTATATCGTCAAAAAACACCAAGACATACTTCCTCAAGATCGGTTTCAGAATACGGTTCATCAATGCTTGGAAAGTAGATGGGGCATTAGTCAATCCAAACGGCATCACTAAGTATTCGTAATGCCCCTCATGGGTTCTAAAAGCGGTCTTGGGAATGTCTTCGCTCCTCATTCTAATCTGATGATACCCCGACTTCAAATCAAGTTTAGAGAATATCCTCGCATTACCAATCTCATCTAATAGTTCATCGATGATGGGTATGGGGAACTTATCGGGCACAGTATACTTGTTCAAGACCCTGTAGTCTATGCAAAACCTCCACCCACCATCCTTTTTCTTAACCAGTAGCACAGGGCTAGAGAAAGGACTGACACTAGGGCTAATGATCCCTGCAGACAACATTTCGCTCACAAACTTCTCTATCTCATCCTTTTGATAATGGGGGTACCTGTATGGCCTGATGTTGGGAGTTGGTGCTCCGGGCTTGAGCACAACGGCATGATCTTGCTCCCTCATAGGAGGCAACTCTGTGGGTGCTTGGAACACATCTGAGAACTCTTCTAGCACTCCTTTCACCTCGGGCAGCAGCTGGGTTTCAGTCCCCACGCCCTGCATTTCATACAATTGAAGTAGATACCTCTCCTCTTCCCTTAGTAGAGCCTTCCTCATGGATTTGAGCGAAGCTTGTTGTCTACTAAGAGACTGTTCTCCTCTAATCTTGAATGTCTGCCCTCCCCCTTTCCACTTGATGACCATGTCTTGAAAATTAGCTTTGATGTCACCTAAGCTAGCCAACCAGTCCAAACCAAGTACCAATTCAGTCCCTGCCAGAGTCATTAAATAAAATTTCTGAGTAAAGTTGATCCCCTGCACTTGCACCTTCAGTCCCCTGCAGACTCCCTTGTGAGTGATCTTCTCACCATTCCCCACCTCGACAGTATACTCCGGAGTGTCCTCCAAGTCTAAATTCAATTCCTCTACTAACTTGTAGGATATGAAACTGCTAGAAGCTCCACAATCAATCAGTATCAACACCTTCCTCCCATTAATAATCCCCCACACCTTGAATGATTGGTTTGAAGTCAAACCCACTTTGCTCTTGAGTGACAGCAATAGAGTCTTTAGTTCACCGTCTACCTCCCCTATCTCATCCTCGCCCCCCCTTGATCTCCCTCTCCCTCACTCTCTTCATCATCAATCAACTCCACTCTAAAGTGTTTCATCTTACAAATGTGATCTTTCCCCCACCTTTCCCCACATTTGAAGCAAAGGCCCTTCCTACTAAGGTCCCTCAACTCCTCCTGAGTGAGTTTCCTCCCTACCCCCTGTTTCTTCTCCCCTTCACCCCCTTGACTCTTCAATTCTTGAGAGTTGCTGCCACTACCTCCCCCAAACTCAAACTTGGGTTTGGTAATAACAGTTCTATGCTTCCCCGGGTCACTTCCCGAACCCCACCCCCCACTTTTCCACTTAGTCCCTTCACCTCTCCTTCCTCCTTCCTCCCTTAACGCCTTGTTCCTTTCCTCTATGAGTAATGCTCGATCCATCAAAGCATTCAATCCCCGAGTGCTATGGAGTTTCAATTCAGTTTGTATTTCCTCACGTAAACCGTTGAGAAAAATGCTTTCCAACATGCCTCTGTCACGTCTCTTCAATGGAGCCATTAACATTTCAAACTGCTCGCGGTATTCCATCACCGTCCCTGTTTGTTTAACGCTCAAAATCGGTCCCAAAGGGTTGCTGACCAGATTGGGCTGGAAACGCCGTATTACGGCCTGCTTAAATTCATCCCACGTTGGCTCCGGGTGTTGTTCTTCCCACCATTGAAACCAGTTGAGGGCTCTTCCATCCAAAGCAATCATCACTGCTTCCAACATCTCCTCTTCTTCAACCCCATTAATCTTAAAATACCGTTCCACTTTGACGAGCCACCCATACGCTTCGCCCCCTTCAAAAACAGGGATTTCTAGTTTCCGTCCCCGATACCGGTGTCGCGCGCGGGGGCTGTTCCCCCCGGAGTTCTCGGATTCGGTGGAGGTGCCACCCCCGCCGTCCTCCTCTGCGCTTGGCGTCGCCGCTTCGCTGCCTCTTCGCCGGCGGCGTCGCGTTCCTTTCAAACGGAGCTCCATCCGATCCATCCACTCGCGCATGGCCTCCCCTTGCGTGCGCATCTCTAGCGCCAACCCTTCGAATTCCTGCTCGAGTCGTTCTTGGCGTTCTTCCATGGCGGTCTTCTTCACCATCGCTCAAGCTCCGTTGGACAAGAGCTTTGATACCAATGATAGAAATCATGAACAGTAACGTGAACAGTAGCGTGAACAGTACCCGTGAACAGTACCGTGAACAGTGCCCCGTGAGCAGTAATCGCAGCGACAGTGGAAACAATTAAACGTAAACAGTGTTTGATTGATGAAAATAACAATCCAAATAGAGTTTGGGTGAGCAAAACACAAAGAAAGCCACAAAAGGGAGGCTGCCTCTCCACAGCGCAAAACCCTTCCCAAGTCCCAAGTCCAAATCAAAAATAAAACCTAACCTATTATTCCAAAAACACTCCTTTTATACTAATTAGTGCTAATGACATTTTTGCCCCTCCTTGTGAAAACATTACCAAACCTGCGCCTCCCCCTCAGTGAAGCCGCGTGCGCATCAAATGGTCAACAATGGTCAACGATGGCCAGTGGTGGTCAACGGTGGAGCGTGGTGGTGGTTCCACTTTTCTTTTTTAAATAATTATGATTAATTAAAAGTTGTTTTCTTTAAAATATTAATTTTTAAAAAATCAGAAATTATTAATTTTAAAATAGTTTTATTGTTTATTTAATTTTTAGTTTTAAATTTTTAAAATAATTTAATGATCCAGTAGGATAAGGATCACAATCGAATCCATCCATTTGACACCCCTAGTTGTAGACGAGTGAAAAAAGAGACATGCTCGTGGAAAGTGACATCCATAGAAACCAAGAACTTACGACTTGGTGGATGATAACACTTATACCCCACTTTGTTAGGTGCATAACCCAAAAAGGCTTACTAGACTGCAGGAGAATCTTACTTCGTTGACTCAACAGAAGGAAACTGAGACCATATGTTGAACAGGTTCAACATAACCTAGAACACACGATGGTATCCAAAGGCAACGACTAATACTGCCTTCCCCACAGTATAATTTTGGAAAAGACATTTGGATGAGAAGAGCTCATGCAACTTCAAGTCAGATTTGTTAGGCAAGAGAGTGAACTCTGATCGAGACCAAAGTGCGAAAGAAGACACCTTAAGATCAGCTCGTTCATCGGACAAATAGTACAACCCTCATTGTTCCTTAGCAACTCCAATTGTCTTCCCCATTGCACGATCCTGATAAGTACTACGAGAATGAAAAAGATTCCTGAGTAGTTATTATGGTCATGGGTATGTTTACAATAGACATAAGGATGTCGAAAGTCTGGGAATGTGAAGCACATATTTCAATTTAAAGAATCAGAGGTCCATGCTCTCATTACCATCAACACGAGTACAAGAATCATATGCAACAGTAATATAAGAGATGCTGCAGTAATATAAGAGATGTTGCGTGGGGAAGTATAAGTCGAAAACGGCTGGGAGTCAAAGGTTATGTGATGAGTGGCACCAGAGTCAAGAATTCATGCACTCCTAAGCCAGTATAAGCAACATTCAAGTAATTCAAGGCAGAAACCACAAAAGATCTATTTTCTTTCATATCGATTGATGTCCACTACAATAACGAGAAACCAAATGACCAGGAATCGATTCCAACAAGCCTTATATGCAGTAACAAAGGCAAACAACTGCAAAAAAGAAGGTACATCACTCAAGAGTCAAAAGGGGGACCCACGTGTTGAAGACAGTCTCAAACGAACCAACAGGGGCAGCCAAGTCTTGTTGTGAGACTAGAAACTCCAACCAAAACAGAAACGAGAACACAAACAGGCGTCTTCAAAGTGAGCCACGAACCAAAGTTCTTAAAACCAATATTTGATCCTCAAACAAGACTAGAAAAAACCGCCTTAGACACTGTAGAAGTCACACCGGGAGGCGACGCCGAGAAGGTGGCACGTGGGCTACATGCATCGTAAAGTCGCCGGAGCTATTGAGGAGCGTCCGATTGCAGGTGGCTGTGAAACTTCTGGTTTTGGCTGGTTTTGGGATTCTGGTCCTGATGGTGTAGTTGGTTGAGCGATCAGCGTGGTGGATGGCAGTGATAATGGGCGGAGAGTAGTGGTTTGAAAAGTGTACCGTGCGGCGTGCGTTGCCAAAGGAAAAACAGGTAGTGTTTTACAGATCTGAAACTGCCGCAATGAAGGTAGCAAAGGGGCCACAATGAAGTTGTCTAGGTCCTCTGAAGACGAAAAACAAGGAGCCACAATGAAGGTGGCTAGGTTTATGCGGAAGCGAGATTCCAAAGATTCAGAGCTTGATACCATGTAGAAAAGTAATTTCTGAATAATATTTCAAAATGTTAATAGAGTAACCCTCATACGATTAAATAGACTACTCTAAACCTTATGGGCTTGATTAATGGGCTTGGTACATAAATACAAAATATACATTATTTACAACACTGTATTTAAGATAGAAAAAGAGAATTAGAGTACACGTATTTAAATGTAATAAATTATTTGATGAACGGCATGATAACCTGCAATTTGATTTTGTGTTGTGGAAGTTTCTGTGATGCTTCATTTTTTATTCTGGTTGTTCTTCAGTGTCCAGGCATTGCACAAGAAGTTACTGATTGGAGAATCCTTTCAAAGAAGAGGTAGGGCAGAAGGTCATTTTGATGACAGATATTGGCATGGTGACCATGAAATTGGGCATGCAGTCTGGACACTTGTTCACATGTGTGGCTCAGATGATGCAAGCGCTGTTAGAGAATTGGTTTCTGATTTCATTTCTAGGGTACTA
This sequence comes from Astragalus membranaceus, assembly GCA_039519185.1. Taxonomy (NCBI): domain Eukaryota; kingdom Viridiplantae; phylum Streptophyta; class Magnoliopsida; order Fabales; family Fabaceae; genus Astragalus; species Astragalus membranaceus. The sequence goes on from CM076848.1 coordinate 47,129,184, forward strand.
CTGCTGCTGCTGCTCCATGAAACACAGTTTATATTTTTAAATAAATGTTAAGTAATATTATCATTGATTAAACAACTTTTAGTATTTAAATTATGTTAAACTGTGCCCTTGCTGAAGTCTAGTCTTGGTTTTGCCTTAGTAATTTGATATATCCGTTCTCGTAAAGAACCTTCATTGTGACTGCACTATTGCAGGTTGGTGCTGGGGACCCACACTCTGTTGTTTTCCATCTTCCAGAAAAAAGTACTCAAATTCGTCATTGTAAATCTATTGATAACAGCGGTATAGGGGAAATCAGTTGCAACGTAGATGCATGCATATCTGAAGAACTTTTGGTTGTCCTTATGAAATTACTCGTGAAGTATCTGATGGATGATTCAGTGAAGATTGTTGATATGGCATCACAAACTCTTCGTGTAAGTGTGTTTAGCTAGTAATTGATCTTAGACGAAATTCATCAGTATTGTTCAACTTTTTTCATTTTTCTATTTTGGTACTTAAATGTAAAATTAAAATTAGATGTTTTTCTGTATATAGCTGTATGTGTTTTTTTGGTCTGAGACCCTTGCTACGTGAATACTACCTTAAGCCTTGACTGATCTGAATTGAGTTGGGTGGACCTACTAAGGGGACAAGACAAAGCTATTCCGGTACCTATTTTTTTCCATTCACAAAAGGCAAACCTAGCACCTTGCTCAAAGGGAACCAAAGTTTTTACCATTTGGACCAACAAACATGGGTTATTGCTGTATGATTTTTGGCAAACTGTTTGTGAAGTACTTTAATTAATTGTGCCTTGTATAAGTATAACTTCTATCTTATTGTAATTTATTGGTCTGAAACTGGAAGTTTACTTGATATATACTAATACTTACAAAAATGGATTAAATGTTTGATATTGTATCTACTGTATGGCTTGCATCTTTCATGTGATGGATGATTCTTTGCTGGTGTGGTGGTTAATTGCTTTTGTGGGTTGGATTTACAGGGAATACTTTCAACCGAAAGAGGCCAAAAAGCTTTACAATCATTTGATTCTTACCAAAGGTCTCTTATTGAGGTAATATTTTAGTCCAGGCGTAAAATTCTGTGAATTTATTATTACTTGCCTTTTGGAATTAGTTGAAATTTTATGTGAATTTAGAAGAAATTACAAGTTTTCCTAAAAATTTGCCATTTGTAAACTGTTGAAAAGGCATACTGAGGTTTTCATAGAGTGAGATAATCTCACTGATTGAGACAATACTTGGGAGGAGTTTTTTCTCATTCAGACCACTTTCCCAAACACCTTGAGAACAAGGTGAAACACTTTGTGGGTGGGGAGGGCTGGAGAAGAGGACTAAAGGTAGGTTGGGAAATGATTTGTGCAAGACTGGAGGTGTCTGTTATGACAGACTTTGGCAGAAAGGACACTAGGAAAGGTGATGTCAATATGTTGTCAACATCGAGATTCTACTACCTAGGATGTGGGGGGGGGTGATATAGTAAAACGTAGGATCATAATATGGCTGATAACATTAAAACAAACTTAAAATCTGAAATTTTTATAACCATAACATCCAAAACAAGTCGTAACTAGTCACATACATAACGTAAGGTTTACTAAAGTAATATAAAATATATATTTATAAAGAAAGTTTTAGAATATAAAAAATTGGCATTTGGAGTTAACAAATGAAAACAAAAAACGAAAAATGTTGAAGAAAAGCTTGGGCCATACCTGCCATCCCCATTCATGCAAAAAAACACATGAAAATGTATGAGTTGTGCCCAAATGGCTTACCCCATCTCTCACAACAGAAGCAGATAACCTAGGTTTCCTTTCTCCCCATCAAGAGAGAGACGACTCCGAACAGAGGGTCAAGAGAGTCCAAAGTCTATCGAGAGATATAGGCCCAGGAACATAAACGGTTCAAAACACGCAGGTTATGGGAACCAGGTTGCAAAACCCGACATGCAAATCAGCCTTTTGCCAATTGCTTGAGATTGATCGATCTCATGATTTTGATCTTGCTCACAATCTTAGCACTATCTCGCCAAAAATCCAATTCTGCATCTGATATGACTGGAGAGTGGGTAGTAAGATTGAAAGATCACACGATCTTTCGATATACATTGTTATCTTAACAGTTGTGGCCGGAGTGGTGTGTAGGTGACATCATTAGAGAATATTATGGGTGGCTGATGTTAGAGACCAACGAAGGCTCTTTTTCACTTATTTTTTTTAAATTGGCTGCATCAATATCTCCCACGCTTATTCATTGTAATCAAGTTTTGATCTTTGAATTTTAATACCATTTCTAGAGTAATATCAGTACCTATCATACAATAATCTATTTTTTTTAATTAATGTAGGTACACTCCAAAGGTGTCAATATCGAACTTGTGGAAAATTTCCTTTTGGACCTGGATAGGAAATCAGAAGGTATATTGGTCATTTTCTTTACATATCTTACATGAATGTTATCTATGAGGTCTTGTAAGAGAGTAAACAGAGAGACATATTCTGAAATTGTGTGGTTGAAATACATCACGAGTTTTCTATTATATAGGCTCTGAGAGAATCAGTATACAATCTCTAAATTGATTACAGAACAACTACGAAATCAAGATTACCGTAATTATCTAATATTCTGATACTAAATATATCATGTGCATAAATATTTTAACAGAATCAACACTATATAAATCATATGCACCAAGCTTGTTACATATGTAGCAGATTTGAGGACCTCTTATGGATTTAGTGAGAAGATCGGCCAATTGGTCATTGGACTTACCGAAACTTGTGGTGATATCTCTTGATTCAAAATCTTCTCTCTGTCAAAATTGCAAGCTACTTCAATATGTTTAGTCCTCTCATGAAAAACAAGAATAGAGGCGATATATAATGTCGCTTGATTATCATAGATTAGAGTAATTTGAATTGCATCCCCAAAGTGAAGCTCCGTTAGTAACTATTTCAACCAAATGAGCTTTTGTGTCACTAATACCATGTCCTTGTGTTCAGCTTCAGTACTAGATCTTGCAACTACATTTTGTTTCTTACTCTTCAAGAATATTAGATTTCCTGCAACTAGTACACAATACCCAAAAGTGGATCGCTTATCCAATCCGCATCTGATTAGCGAACTATCTGAGCATGTCCTCTATCTTCATAAATGAGACCTTTTCCCGGAGCACTTTTAACATACTTCAAAATTCGAACCATGACATCCCAATGATCTTGGCAAGAGGAATTTAAGAATTGGCTTACCACCCTAATTGCAAAGGAGATAGATTAATTTCCTAACTAATCTTCTTTAACTCATCGAATTTGAAAGTAGCTCCTCCTAATTAGGTAAAAGGTTGACTTTTGGATCCCTGGGAATGTCAATTGGCTTGACATTCAATAAACCCGTCTCTTCAACAATATTCGTGGCATATTTCCTATGCGAACTTACTAAACCATCCTTGGATTGGGCTACCTCGATACTTGAAAGGTAACATAGTCTTCCAAGGTCTTTAGTTTAGAAATGGTGAGAGGGATGTTGCTTCAACTGGAATATGTCTTGTTGATCACTACCAGGTATCACAATATCATCCACATAAGGAATTGGATAAATGCATCTTTGGGCTGAATGGCGATAGAATACATTGTGGTTAGCTTCACTACAAATCATACCAAATTGTAACACTACAATGCTGAATTTACCAACGGGACTTGCAGACAAACAATGCTATAGGAGTTCCCTTGAGCAACGATCCCTAGTAGTTGTTCCATATACACTTTCTCTTCAAGATCACGATTTAGAAAAGGCATTTTTAATGTGACGTTGATAAATAGGCCAGTGTCAGATAGCTATAATAGAGAGGGGGTGTTGAACATAGGTCATCTTGGCCACAGGTGAGGAAGTGTCACTATAATCGAGTCTAAATATCAATGTTTATCATTTGGCCACCAATCAAGCCTTAAAACGATCAATCTTACCAACAGGTCCAACCTTGACTTCCTAAGAGGTAAAGGGACTAGTTCCCAAGTACAACTGCTTTGAAAAGCACACATTTTGTCAATCATTGCTTGCCTCCACTCTGAGTGGGGTAATGTTTCATTTGCAGATTTAGGAATATAGACAGAAGACAAGGAAGAAAGTTGTGTAATGCAAAGGAGAGAGACGATGGTACTCAAAGCATTGTAATGAAGGGATCAGTTACGAATGGACCGTATACCTTTATAGATAGCAATGGGGAGGTCATGCTTAGATGGCACAATCGGATCTAATACAGGAGGTGGCGTCGTTAGCTATGGAATAATATCCAGGAGGCTTACTAAGAGAGCTGAGTAAATATTTTAGTCGATCCATTTCATCCTTGCTGAAGGAGGAAGACTCAGGTTTGCCGATAACTGAGCCTTCAGTTTCAGGAGGTGGGGCCACATTTGCCTATTGTAAAGACTAAAAGAAACTGAGATAGTTTGAGAGAAGGAAAACTGTTATTTTCATTTTAATATTCTCAACTTGTAAAACTGATTACAGAAGCAGCATTTTATATATGCTGTAAACGTGTGCACTGCACAGCTTAAAGTGCACACCCTACTAACTAACTTCTAACAGATCAGAACAACAAATTTAACTAACTGAATAACAATCTAACTGATCAAACAGAAAATACTAAGACTGCAAAACAAGCTAACTGAAGTAGCAGGAAAGGCAAATACACTTAGGCTACTAATACACACTTACACACCCCCCACAAGCTCAAGGAGGGTGAACTTGAGGAGCAAGTGAGCAAACTTTGAGCTTGGTTCTGTATGCCTGGAATGTTGAAGTAGACAGGGGCTTAGTAAGAGCATCTGCAGTTTGACAGTTTCCAGGAATATGTCGCACAAATAGTTGTTTGGCAAGGACCCTTTCACGGACAAAAAACAAATCAATCTCCATATGTTTAGTCCTTGCATGCAGAACAGGATTGTGTGCCAGAGCAACAGCACTCTGGTTGTCACACAGAATGGTAGGAGAGACAGTCTTGACCTTTAATTCAGAAAGAAGAGTCTGGATCCAAAGGATTTCTGCTGTAGTTTGTGCTAGGCTTCTGTATTCGGCCTCAGCACTAGACCTTGCCACCAGAGGCTGTTTTCTAGACCACCAGGATACTAAATTGGGACCAAAATACACAGCAGAACCGGATGTGGACCGTCTGTCATCAGGGTCAGAGGCCCAGTCAGCATCACAAAAACCAGTAAGGTGAAAAGGTAGACTGGTATTAGCAGGATGGAGCAATAAACCATGGTATGTAGTACCTTTTAAGTACCTTAAAATTCTCTTGACAGCCACCAAGTGACTGTCCAAAGGGTTTGCCATAAACTGGCAGACCTTGTTTACACAATAGGAGATGTCAGGTCTTGTTAGAGTTGCGTATTGTAGAGCACCAACAATAGAACGATACATAGTTGGGTCTTTGAATTGAGGTGAACCTGTTTTGGTCAACTTGGTAGTGGATGCCATAGGAGAGGCAATGGGAGCAGCATCAAGCATACCTGTCTTAGCTAGAAGATCACGGATATATTTTGACTGAGTTAAGAGGGTGCTGCCACTGGGCTGTCTGTGCACCTCAATGCCCAAAAAATAGTCTAGATCACCGAGCTCCTTGAGGGCAAATTCTTGATGAAGTCTAGTAGTAATGACTTTGAGAAGAGAGGGTGAGTTGCCAGTGAGGATAATATCATCCACATAAACCAATAAGTAGGCAACAGAGTGTTTAGAGTGAAAGGTGAATAGAGATGGATCACATTTGCTAGTGTGGAAGCCCAAGGTAATGAGGGTGGCAGTGAGTTTCTCAAACCATTGTCTTGGCGCTTGTTTAAGACCATATAGGGATTTATGAAGCTTGCAAACTAGGGAAGGATTAGGAGAAATAAAGCCAGGTGGCTGCTCCATGTAGACTTCCTCATGTAGAACCCCATTCAAGAAGGCATTGTTCACATCCAATTGATGAATGGGCCATTTGTAGGAGAGAGCCAAGGTAAGGATGACTCTTATAGTCACAGGTTTTATGACAGGTGAAAAAGTCTCGTGAAAATCAAATCCTTGTATTTGGTGAAATCCCTTGGCCACAAGTCGGGCTTTGTATTTGTTCACAGTGCCATCAGCATTTTCTTTAACACGAAATACCCATTTACATCCAATGGCTTTCCTATTAGGTGGAAGAGGGACAAGGGACCAAGTTTTGTTATTTTGGAGAGCTGAGTATTCAGCTTGCATTGCTGCAAGCCAGTGAGGATCTTTGGTAGCTTGTTTAACTGTTTTAGGTTCAGTTGTGGTAAGGAATATGGAGGGTGGTAGTCTGGGTAGGTTAATCCCACTTTTGGATCTGGTTTGCATGTTGTGAGCGTTAGGTGGTTGAGTGGAAGGGGGGTTAATAGAGGGGTGGTCACTGGAAGTTGAGTTGTTGTTGTTTGGGGAAGGGGAAGAGGTTTGTAGAGGATCAGGTGGGGTGGATACAGGGTCTGTGAGAGCTGTAGACGTGGTGACAGTGTCTGTGTTAGTAGTAGAGTTGGCAGGGGGGTCTTGGTGCGGTGAAGAAACTGGTTGAGAGAAAGCAACAGGAGGTTGAGTTGGTAGGGGGCTGAGAGTGACACTTGATGATTGATTTGTGGAAGGTGAACTTTTAGTGAAGAGACTTGAGTATGGAAACCGTGATTCATTAAAGAGCACATCTTTAGAGACAATGAGTTTGCCCGTGGGTGAGAGACATTTGTAACCCTTTTGAGAGGTAGAATAACCCAAGAAGAGACACTCATGGGATCTAAAATCAAATTTGTGAGTGTTGTATGGTCTTAGTAGTGGAAAACAAGCACAACCGAATACTCTAAGAAAGTGATAGTCAGGACTTTTGTTGAACAATTTGAGATAAGGAGAGACATGACCAAGGGGTGCTGATGGTTGACGATTAATTAGATAGACTGCTGTTTGGACAGCATAGTCCCAGAATTTTAGAGGCAAGGAGGCATGACTTAGAAGGGAGAGACTGAGATCAACAATATGCCTGTGTTTTCGCTCCACAACACCATTTTGGTGATGTGTGTGAGGACAAGTGACTCTATGTACAATGCCCAGATTAGCTAGGTAAGAAGAAAAGGGCCTAAATTCCCCACCCCAATCTGTTTGGACAGCCTTAATGGAATGACCAAATTGTAATTCAACTAAAGCTTTAAATTGTTTGAAAACTTCTAGAGTATCAGATTTTCTTTTGAGTAAGTATAACCAAGTAAACCGAGTGGCTGCATCTACAAATGTCACATAATAAAGGGCTTGACAGGTTGAGGAAACTGGGGCAGGGCCCCATAAGTCACTAAAAATGAGCTCAAGAGGTGTGTTGTATATTGAAGTAGAGGGTGGAGCATATAATTTGTGGGCTTTGCCCATACAACAAGCAGCACAGAATTCAGTAACATCTTTATTAGAAACTGGAATATTACAACATTTGAATACAGTGTTCATTGCTACATGGTTGGGGTGTCCTAGCCTTAAGTGCCAGGTTGTGCGTAAATTGGGGGATGGGGAGTTTACAACATTGAGTGAGGGTGTAGAGACAGAAGCAGGAAACATAGCATTTGGACTAATACTAGTTACAGACTTAGTAGTAGAATCTAGACTAGAAACAGAGTTGCTGCCTGCTGAGTTTGGTGAAGCAGTAGCATTGTTGTGTGACTGGTGATGAAATTTGAATGGAGCGAATTCGTACAAGCCATCAGCACGTACAGGACCATAAAGCAGAGGCTGATTTGTTTCCTCAGAGAGAACAACACAGTGTTTAGCATGGAACTGAAAATAAACATTATTGTCAGCTGCAAAACGACTAACACTAAGCAAATTCTTAGTTAGAGAAGGTACATGAATCATTTTCTTTAAGACTAATGGGACTTGAGGATTAATAGGACTAGAAAAAGTAGAATTGCCACAAGTTTGGACACACAAACCTTGGCCATTGCCAATATAGATCTGATCGGGTCCCTCAAATGGTGTTTGTTGATGAATGTTTTGGGATTGCAGGGTTGCTGTGAGGCTGGCAGCAGTATCAGGGTGCCAGGAACCTTGTGTTTGAGGTGTAGGTGAAGGAGTGGCAGTAGTCATGAGAGCCTGGGGAAAAGGATATGGTTGTTGTGGTGGTTGAGGATATGGTGAAGGTCTTGGAGTGAATTGAGGTCTGGTCCATGTATTAGCATACACAGGGGGTGGCTGTGACATGTAGTTGTAAGGGTTAGGGTTAGTGTTCATAAAATTTGGGGCAAGATTGGTGAAAGAATTCGGTTGAGAGCTAAAGCCTTGGAAATCTACAGGTATAGGTGCCTGAAAATGCTGGTTAAACCTGTGAAAACACATAGAAGCAAGGTGACCGTACTTGAAACATACTTGACATTGTATGTTACCAAAACGGCCCCGGCCACGGCCATTCCGACCACCGCGGCCACCACGGCCTCGAATAGGACCGGAATAAGAATTGACGTAAGCATTTGCATCAAGAGTAGAGTTAGGAACGGTGTTACCAGTGATCGGTGCAGAATTGGAACTGTTCTGCGTAGTAGGATCTTGATTCGCGTGCGTGAGATTGATCGAAGCAACTTCTGTTTGCGATTTCTTCTTGAACCGTTCAGTTCTCATCTCGTGCGCAAGGAGCAGAGCTTCTACTTCCTCCAGTGGAATCGCTTCAAACTTACTTTCGATAACAGATACTACCGGCGCGTAATCCTCCGTCAAACCTTCAAGAATTACATCGATGTGTTGTTGAAGAGGAACGGGATCACCGACCGAGGCGAGACTGTCAACGATGGCTTTAATGCGTAACAGATACTCTTCTACAGTTCGCGATTGTATCGTCGTTGCTCGGAGCTCCGATCGCAGAGATCGGGCCTTCGCTCGGGTCAATTTCTGGAAATGATCATGAATGCGCTCCCAGAGTTGAAAAGAATGGACGCAGCCAAGAACGCGAGGCATGATGGTGCTGGACAACGTCGATTGAAGCCAAGAAAGCAACCATTGGTCTTGTTTCAACCAGTTACGATACTGCGGGTTTTCGGTTCGGGTTTCGCGATCGGTAGGAGTGAGAAATTGATCAGGTATTTCTGGATAATGGATAAAGCTTTGAAGATTGTGCGCGTTGATCATTGGCTCCACTTGCTGGCGCCATACCAGAAAGTTCTTCTCATCTAACTTGTCTGAGATTTTCAGAGTAAACGTAATAAGGTTCTGTAACGCCGGTGCGGTGGCGAGAGGTGTAGGGGAAGGTGGTGGATCAATAGGATCTTCGGTTGCCATGATCGAAGAAAAAAAAAAGGAGATGGCTCTATGATACCATGTAAAGACTAAAAGAAACTGAGATAGTTTGAGAGAAGGAAAACTGTTATTTTCATTTTAATATTCTCAACTTGTAAAACTGATTACAGAAGCAGCATTTTATATATGCTGTAAACGTGTGCACTGCACAGCTTAAAGTGCACACCCTACTAACTAACTTCTAACAGATCAGAACAACAAATTTAACTAACTGAATAACAATCTAACTGATCAAACAGAAAATACTAAGACTGCAAAACAAGCTAACTGAAGTAGCAGGAAAGGCAAATACACTTAGGCTACTAATACACACTTACACCTATATACCTCTGACGCCTCCAATACGGCTCAGAACCTTGTCTTTCTCATGAAGTTTAAAGCATCCTTGTGTAGTATGTCCCGTCTTACAATAATCACAGTAACAGTCATCTCGTGCAGGTTTGGATGTCCCGGGATTGCTTGCCTTCCCTGTTGCCAAGGCAGACTCGTTAGAGGGCTTCTCACCAAGCACGACGTTCCTACGACTCTCTTCACCGTGCGCCGTGTAGACCACCTCAGAATTGGAAGTTAGGCGCTCCTGGCCTAGAATCTACACACATATAGGGTTGTATTTCCATTCAACCCAGAATGATGAATATAATCTAATCAAATTCAAAAGGAAGAATGTTTGATTAATTTGACAAGTTGTAACAACGCAACAATGAAAAACCAAGAACGTAAAATTGGGCAAAATTACAAGAAAATAAAGTTTGGTTGTTATAAGATAAAAAGACTTCAAGGATTAGAATTCACCACAATGATAGTTTATAATTTCCCATTGAAGGTGAATTGATCCTATAAAAGTTAATGTTCTCTCCCAAGAAACAAAAGTCGTGCTCAATTGAAACCATTCCTAATTTCGTGAAATTTAGAAATTAAACTCAGATTGAACCTATAAAGCCCCGATACTTCAAAAATAGAGACGTACCCGTGTCGGATACGTATCCGATACCGACACGCACCCGATACTTCCCGATACGTACCCAAAGAGTATCCAATAATTTTTTAATTGTTTTTAAAAAATATTTGACTCGATACTTTTCAGATACATCTTTGATACTTCTTACCAACTAAGGATACTTCTCAGATACTTTTTCGATACCTCTTACCAACTAAGCACATGATTGTCACTCATATGATACACATTAATACCTCAATAACTAAAAGACAAAATTATATGTTTTTTCGTAAATACAATAATAGAAGAAATAATACATTGTGATATGAGTGGCATAAATATACGTAACTATCTCTACTTGATAAGATCACAAGTATTTATTTCTACAATGTGATGAATATATATTGACTAATGATATGCTTATGTTTTGTTGAGCAACTACGTACTAATATGAATATCTTAGTCTATAAAAAGTCATCTATTTCTGCCACGGACTATTCGTATTATACGATTTCGGGTGGTCTCAGTTACTTGTCCACCCTTACTTTTTATGACTAGTCACTCATACATAGGTGTGTCGGTTGTCCTCTTTCTTTCATCCATATATTTTTCTGTGTGATTTTTTTATCTATTTGGGCTGTTTTTTTTTCATATCCATAAAATGCAATATTTCAGTTTTTCATCTTTGTTTTTTTTCTATTTGTGTTTCTATTCTATTTTATTTTTTCTGTTATGTTTTTTTATATTTAAATTTTAATTTAATTTTTTATTAAAGTATCCCAGCCGTGTCGTATCTTGATTTTCAAAATTTTCCCGTATCCTCGTATCCGTATCGTGTCGTATCCCGTATCGTATCCGGTATCCGGGCTTCATATTGAACCCATTAAGCTCATCATGATTCACTAGAATGGTGAAGGATGTGAAGTTAATGAGGAATGATTGGGGCCAGTGGTGCCACATGAAGAACCAGAGGTGGTGAAAGTGAAGGAGGTGGAGGATCATGAACAGTTTCTTCTGAAATAGACGTCATGACAAAAAAAAAGATCCAAGGTAGCAAAAGAGATGAACCTTGCAAGAACCAGAGTCACAAACAGCAAAGGACTGCAGAGACAGAATTAGAACAAGGTACATTCAATAGTGACCACAAACCAAAAAGCTTGAAACGGGAAAATAATCCTTGAAACAGAGAGAGGAGGGGCTGATCTACCTACGGCCAAAAAGAGGCCGATGGGGACGTGACTCCATGGACATGCTGGATTTGGGCCAGCAAGCTTGATGGGTCATCAGACAGAGACAGGCAATGGATGGGGTTGTTTCTGGGCTTACAGCTGCTAAAGGTGAAAAAGAAGGGTCGGACATTTGCGAGGATGATGCACAAAGGTTCTTTCTGTCCCGAAAAACAATAAGATGCTGCAATGAAGGCAACAAAGGATCCACAATTAAGGTGACTAGTGTTTACCGAAGGCGGCGAAGGTTTATGCGGAAGTGAGAACTCTAAAACCGAGATCTCGTGATATCATCTGGAGAAAGTAATTCTCAATAATATTTCTGTTGTGTTTGTATTACACTCACTAATCCTTATTATATAGACAAAATACGGCTAACTAAACCTAACAGGCCTATTACAAAGACAACTAATAATTACAAAATAGCTATTATTTGCAACACTTACAATTATAAATCTGTCTGAAACAAAAGTTTAACTGCTGATATTATCCTTTATTTTTTCAGTAGAAGAAATTTCATTCGAGAAGTCTACTGTGTGGTTGACAGATGGTAAATCTTTTAAGACATGGATTTGTCCCTTGGCGTATTCACTTATTGTCTACTGCAATGATGTGGTACTAAGGTACCGTGGACCTACTTATGTAATTAAATGCAGACAGTTAAATAGTAATTAGCTGTTGGCAAATAACTGGGCTTCTTCATGCTTTCTCTTCCTTTCCACCTCTCATTTATTTTGGACGTTATGCTTTTAGATTATGTCAAGATATGGTATTGTTTAAAGCTGAAGCTGCTGAGCTTCTTTTGCCTCGTATATTTGTCAATATTGCTGCAAGGAAGAATCTGGAGATTGATCTTAACAAATTAATGTCGCTGCAGGTTATATTCTAGTGATGGAAACTTTTCCTATCCTCTCATTTATTTTATTTGTTTCTTGAAAGCTATTGCTTCAGTCATTTAATATTGCAGTTTAAAAAAAAGTCATTTAATATTATATTGATAATGAAAACGATATAAATTTTATCGCGCTACTAGCTGATTATTATTGGATGAAGTTAATAAGCTTCTCATCTAAGCTGCTATGAATATGTATCCTGTTGGATTATATGAAAAATATATTGTAATATCTTGACCGTTAGAAAATTTTAAGGATGCTAAGTTATATTTTTGGAGTTGTTATCATGATTAGTGTCTTTATTTAATTATGGACAGGAGTCGAGTTTTAATATAAGTAGTCACAATTCAAGGTCATTAGTCATTTTTTCCCTCCTTATCTAAAACCCTATAACTTCAACGTGCACCTTCTAACAGATGTTTTTGTTGTTAAATTTTGCAGTTGAAGGAGCATATATTTACAGAGTCAAATAAGATGATCAAATCAATTCAAGTGATTTTGAATTGCCTTAATGAACTTCGTGTTTGTTATGTCATGGAAAGATCTTCACTTGCGACATCAAGGCATGTAATATCCAAGGTGAGTATAATTCATACATTTTATCCTTTTTTGATTGTAAGTTTGAGAATTTTTCTAGTGTGAATAATATTATTCTTTCCTCGACCAATAGTTGTTTGGCCTTTTTAGCTTGTTCATGACCCTAGTATGCTTCATTATCCCTCCATTCTTGCACTTTTGAGGGAACTGAAATTGAGGTGCAAAATCTAATGAGATTTTTTTATCCTTCACCCAGTCATAGTAGTGTTAATATCGTTAAATTATGGTAATTTCTTTCACCTATAGTTAGAGGGTATGAAGGTATGTTGGATGAGACAACATGCAATACGACATGATTATCACTGTACCCTTCCCTGCACTTGACCTCCTAAAGTATTTGTTTGAGCCAAATGGGTTCATTTATTTTGTTTTGCTGTGTTGTTTGGATAAGACGGTAACAATGTTAACTGTGATTGGTTTTTACAGAATTCAAGACCTTCAAGTTATAGCTCAAAATCGCGGTCAACTCCTGCAAAGGCGAGACAATCTCCAGTTGTTTCAAGTGCCTTGGCAGAATCCCTATCTTCATGGGAGAAAGTAGTTTTCTCCTTTGCATTTTTCCTTTATAGAGTTCATTGTTTTCTGAAGAATTCTAACCTTGGAAATGCAGTTTATTTGTTTCTGGTTGATTTAACATAATTTTTTCTTTTGTCTTCCCAGGTTTTTTGGCTTTCCATCGATTATCTTCTGGTTGCCAAGTCAGCAGTTGTATGTGGCAAATTGTCTGCACATCATTTCTCTTTCTCTCTCTCTCTTTTTATCTCTTCTTTTCAGTTTAGTTTCCTATGGTATTGTTATCCATTCTTGTTTATATTTGTTTATATAAATTTTGATCACATGTGAATTTCGTCCTATTAGAGTTGTGGATCGTATTTTACTTCGGTGATGTATGTGGAACACTGGTGTGAAGAGCAATTTAAAGCTATGACTGTTGGAGGTCCAGATTTCTCTCATAATGAAATGGTGGGTTGTATTGAATATTTTTATATCTAATGCTTTTCTTTTTATTGGCTTTAGACTATATGATAATTGATAAACTATTTAAGTCATTTAGTTTTTGTCTAGGTAAACTGGATTCTTGGCATATATATAAATTTGTAAACGGTTAGTGGTGATTGGCTAGGTTCATGTTCATGTACGTAACTAATTTTCATCTTTCCTCTTTGTTGGCTCCCTTCATGTCAGTTGCCTGATCATATTGAAATACTTGTCTCGGCTGTCACTAGAATCAATGAACCAGATAGCTTATACGGAATCCTTCAGTGCCACAAGGTTAGTGAGCATGCTCTTTCCTTCTCGTTGCTTTATCTCATAACTGAGTGGTGGAGTAATATGTTGCCAGGAAGCAAACCAACCTAAAAGCTTAAGCTTGCTTTTAGGTTCAGGCCCATTAACATGCAGCTTGTGAGGAAATAGTTTGACTAATTAGGGTGCCCAAATTCCTAAAGAATATAATTTTCCTTGCTTCTTTGTAGATTTAGGCTAGTTTTTTATTTTATTTCATCTGTATATGTTTTTGTTCTTGCCTTATGTTCTTTGTTTGTTTGTATGGTCAATAATAGTTGACTTCTCAAGTAATCACGTTCGAGCATGAAGGAAACTGGGGAAAGGCTCTTGAGTATTATGACTTGCAAGTACAGTCAGGTGTCTTGTTACAAAAGGATAGCAGCTCGAGAAGTTCGTCATTGGGACAAGCTGGACCAACAAAATCTTCTTTTGCCTTAGAGGCAGATGAGATAAGGCAGGGTAGAGCTTACAAAGGGTTGATTAGATCATTGCAACAGATTGGCTGCACACATGTGCTCGACATGTATTGCCACGGGTTGACATCAAGCAAGGAAGAGCTTCGGCATGATAGAGAATTTGCTGAATTGCAATATGAGTCAGCCTGGCGTGCTGGGAACTGGGATTTTTCTTTACCATGTGTAGGAACTAGTTTTCCTCCAACTCAAAATATCAAATATAATCATTTCAATGAAAATTTGCACAGGTAATATGGTTAGATTTTTCTTATGTTAAGTTTATTTTGAAAAATCTTGTTGAATTTATGTTACGTATTATATATTCTATTATATATTATATTATATACATATATGCACATGATGTATGCATGCATGTATGTTTGTGTGGATGGATGGATGGTTACAATAAATGGTTAAAATAGGTCCTGTTAGGAATAAATTGTTACTCATTGATCATTCTCTCAAGCATCATATATCTGTCAAGCGTTCAGTGAATCCTAAACTGCAAATACTATTAACCCCTTCCCTTTGTAACTTTTCCTTTGTATCACTGTTAGAATACGTGTATATACTAAGAGTGCATCACAGTCATAACTAAGAATCTTTTAATTATTTTGTTATTTACTTGACCTTCATAATTTCAAGTGTTATATGATAATCTGCAACCAGGTGTATTCATACATGTAAATAGGTGTGGGGTGTTTGTTGTTTGTTAACCTTAAAATTAGTGTGAAATAATTCCCTCACTTATAATGGTTAAATAATATTCAGTTAATGTACTATGTAATTAGTTAACTTTTAATTGTGCTGTACTGGGGCCTCGGGAAACAAAATAGTGGTCTTGTATTTGAACCCCAAACTGGGTTCCCATTAGGGGAATTTTTTGGGTGTTTAGGAATGGTTGATTATTTTTAATGGGAATGGTTGATTACTTTAATTGGGAATGGTTAATTTCTTAATATTGGATTTGCATTTTGTTTTTACTGCCCCATTAGTTTGTAGACATTGACAAACTTCAATAACTACCCGCTTTTCTGTATCCTTTTCGATGGTAAAGAATGTATTTGTATCTGGTAACCTGTAGATCTATGCTGTGCACGTCACTATTCAATATTCAATGAAAGTCAATTTCTACCATTAGAAAATAATGTCTTTCATGAATTATGTGTCTAATTATTCTTTTATTCAGTTGTTTAAGGGCACTCCAGGAAGGTGATTTGAGTGATTTCCAGAGAAAAGTCAGAGATTCAAAAAAGGTAAGGTTTGTTTGCTCAGTTGTGTTGATATGCTTGAGCACTTCAACAATAATAAAGGATGTGTGTTCTAGGAGCTTGTGCGATCTGTTTCTCATGCAAGCGAAGAGAGCACCGAGTATATTTACTTGACTATCATCAAACTCCAGGTATCCATTTATCAATTGTAGGTCCGTCACTCATTATCTATTGTCATTAAACAAATTATTCCATAAATAAGATCTCACCTTACTAAGCAAAAATTAGTGGGCTACTGTGTCTAAACTTGATCATAACAGACATCTGGAAATAGAGCTACGTGATTTCCATGAACATGCATCAAATCATCTGTCAGATAATAAATTTGTCCTACTTTATTCTATGTGTCCATGTTCTGTAATAATTCCCCCCTCCCAATGCAACTATTTTGTATCAGACTATGCTTCTGATGCCATACATACAAAACATTTGAATTGGGTAATGCTTCTGTTTTTTTTCCCGTGCGGGGTACGGGTTGCTGGTCTAGTTGGTCCATGTGAGTCCCATTAAATGTTACTGTCCGAGAGAGGGTTTGTCTATATACAGTATTTTGTAGTTGCTACTAAATATCAGATCTTAGAAGGCAGATTATAGCAGCTTTCTTCCATTCCAATATGTATTTTCTTGTTTTCTGTTTTGCTAACAAATAATTTGCCGAAATGCTTGAGCTACTGGAAGTTACTTAAATTGATGAGAAACTTCATTAGTTCTAGAAATGTTTAGAATTTTAATCCTTAGAAGCACTTTGATCAAAAAGAATAATTGATCTTTATATTTATTTAAACAAATAAAACTGGTGATGCTATTTTCCCTTATCTTCCATATTATGATCATTTTGACAGATGCTTTATCATCTTGGCATGGCTTGGGATTTACGCTGGAGAACTTGTCAAGATGTTAGCACTAAGTTCTCTCTGCAAAAGCAAAATGTGTCTCTTGAGCCTGTGATTCCTTCCATTGACCAGGTATTTAGTGTATCTGAGCCCTTCACGACAGAAACATATTGTTTTTTCACTATGTTAAGTAATTTTAGAATTCGGACAGTGATTAGTACCTGCTAAGCTTTTATTCCGTCGTTCGATCTATGTAGTCGTCCCTTTGTAGTCGACAAGGATTCAACAATCCTTTATAGTACATCTTCTCATTGATTTTGATGTGTTGCACTGTTTATATTATCAACTAGTTGTCGTGGCTGGATATGGATTGGTTCTCAATTTTGCAACGGACACAACTGCATATGAATTTGCTCGAACCATTTATAGCATTTCGGCGAGTTCTACTTCAAATTTTGAGCTGTAGAGATATTATGTTGCAACATCTTCTGCAGTCTGCTACCACACTTCGGAAGGTATAATATCATTATTAAGCTTTAAGTTTTAGAAATTGAATTTTGCAACATCTTTAGTCTGCGGCCATACCTTAAGGTATATCATCATTTTCGGAGATGAAAATATCATTCATGAGCCTCTAACAAACAACCTCAACTTTAAGGAGAGTTGTCCTTGACATGGTATTGGAATCACTTTGACCTAGTGGTGGGGAATTCTATCCCTACAGCCATACTACTTTTATTCTAATTAAAATAAAATTTCAGCTCATTAAGTGGGCCTGTGCATTGATTGTTCAAACTTCCTGCTCCAATGACTTTTGCGTGAGGGTATGCTATAGGTATAAAATCATTATTGGGTCAGTGAGTCTCTAGCTAACAGTTTAAGCTTTTACGAGAATCGGTCCTTGATAATTATCATGAAGTCATGATTTAATCGCAGTTTATTTTTATTATATCTATCAACCATTTTTACAGGGATCTAGGTTCTCTCAAGCAGCCGGTGCTTTGCATGAGTTTAAGTCCCTTTGTGCTGAAATCAAAGGGCAGTCCTCATCTTTATTTTGGCTTGGAAGGGTAAGAGAGATTCTATGACTTTGTGTTTGTTTCTGGTGATTGATAATAGCTGCTGTTAATTGGAGAACAAATTCAGTAAACCACACTTCATGTGCAACTGAAGACGAATTTGAAATATGAACTGTTAGGCTGTGTTTGGATATAGCCTTTAAAATATAGGAAATTTTGAAGCGTAGGGAAATTGAATTGCAACAATTCAAGTACTTCAATTCATAAATTTCTTTGTTTGGATAATTCGTAATAAAATCAAAAGCTTTCTGCAACGACAAGAAACAGGTGAAAGAGTATTGGACTTGAAAACCTGAAAGATAAAAATAGAAAAGATCTGAATATTATTTTTTTCATTCACCAGCTCAAGCTCTAGTGCTATTATATAGGCTTACTCTAATGATAATCAGAAAATATGGAAATAGAATCTCCTGATAATTGCAAATGCCATGTCATGGACATGTGTACAAAAAAGAAAAGAGTGAAATAGTCTATCCTAAAATGGAATGAAGTGGACTTTTGAGTGAATCTGTGTCTGAATTACACATATAAAAAGTAACAAGTACAAGGATTTACAGTTACCCCAATTACTGTAAGTACAAAGAATCAGCCCATAATTACCCTATTTACATTAATTCTAACATGTAATCTCAGAGAAATAAAAAATAACAAGGCAGAATTAGAAATAGGGCAGTTATATAATAGAACCCACTCAACAGGTAAGAATAAAACTGAGAATTACTCTTGTATTACTAACAACAGAGGAGAGCTCCTCTGTGAATTACAAGATAACAGTGGAAAATATTAAAGACAATGGATGGGAGGAAACCTTGAAATGGTGCAATAGAAGCTAAAAATGACTGAATAAGGAATCACCCTAAGTAATTCCCCTCTACTGAGATGAGATCGGCTCATACTCAGTCCCATTTTCCTTTACTCATCAACTGCCTGCCTTTCCTCAGATGTGAGGTCCCCTTTTAACATATTCCCTTCCCTCTCTCCTCAGATTTGCTCAATCTCACTCACCAATACAGATCTTCCAGCTGTCCATTCAGTTATTTTCCCTCTTAATTTCTCATGCCCACTCCCTCTATTTCCTTTCCTATTCTGCCCTTCCCGTTTACATACAAGATTAACGGACCTATCATTATATATTAGGATAGATACTAAATAATTATTTATTCATGTAAAAGGGCAGTTATATGATAGGAAAGTTATGTAGAGATATTTAATTGTAAGCTGTGTAGTTACATGGTGGATTTGTGACAATTTTGGGTGTGCATCCTGTTTTTCCTTTGTGTAAGGTTAAGAATTGTTTTCTCGGAGGAGAGCCTTGGCTCTGAGGCTGGTAGGGAAGGTCATCCACCAGATATGTATTAGGATAGATTACATTCTTGATCCAAACTCCTATTATTCCATGTACTTTGTAAGACCAAGTTGGCTGGATGAGAATCGAATAGTTATCCATTATAATACTGTTAAATGCTACAAATTTAAGTAACTGTTAAATAGAGACGAAGAATAGAGAGACGATATTGGTCACGCAGTTCGGCCAATGTTTGCCTACGTCTGCGACTACAGAGTAGCTGTAGTTCCGTCTTATTAACTGTATATGTTGTTGTGTAAAGAATACAAGCACTAATGAGTTTAAATAGACTATACTATATGAAAACCTAACGGGCCTGGGCCGAATACACATATAAATAAATCTACTATTTACACCACATCTCAACACTCCCCCTCAAGCTGGAGCGTATAGATTGTAGGCATCCAGCTTGTCACATATGTAAGTTATCCTTGGTCCTCGAAGAGCTTTTGTGAAGATGTCTGCCAATTGATCATTAGAACCAACAAATGAAGTAGCAATGTCGCCGGACACAATCTTCTCACGAACAAAGTGACAATCAACTTCAATGTGTTTGGTTCGCTCATGAAAGACTGGATTGGACGCAATATGTAGGGCTGCTTGATTATCACAGATGAGACTCATAGTGCCTATTTTACAAAAACGCAACTCTTGGAGAAGATGTTTCAGCCACGTGAGCTCCTGAGTGGTAAGCGCCATAGCCCGATATTCAGCCTCAGCACTGGATCTGGCAACAACATTTTGCTTTTTACTTTTCCATGAAATTAGATTTCCACCAATAAGAACACAATACCCAGATGTGGACCTTCTATCAAAGGGGCAACCAGCCCAATCAGCATCTGTGTAAGCGACAATATTTGAATCACCTCTATCCGTGTAAACAAGACCTTTTCCAGGAGCTCCCTTGATATACCTCAGGATTCTAACAACGGCATCCCAATGACTGTCACAAGGAGAATTTAGGAATTGACTCACCACACTAACAGCATATGAAATATCTGGCCTCGTCATGGTCAAGTAATTTAACTTTCCAACTAGCCTCCTATACCTTCCTGGATCTGAAAATGGCTCCCCCTGATCTGGTAGGATCTTGACATTAGGATCCATAGGAGAGTCAATTGGCTTGCAATCCAGCATTTTGGTTTCTTCTAAAATATCCAAAGCATACTTTCTCTGGGAAATAGCAATCCCTGCCTTAGAATGAGCTACCTCAATGCCAAGAAAGTAACGTAACTTTCCAAGATCTTTGACCTGAAAGTGGTGGACTAGATGTTGTTTAAGTCCTGCAATCCCATCATGATCATTACCTGTAATGACAATATCATCGACATAGACAACCAGATAAATACATTTGTGAGAAGAGAACTTATAAAAGACAGAGTGGTCAGCTTCACTCCGAATCATGCCATACTCTTGAACAACACTACTGAATCTCCCAAACCATGCTCGAGGGGATTGTTTAAGACCATACAAGGCTTTGTGAAGTCGACAAACATACCCACGACACTCCCCCTGAGCAACAAAACCAGGTGGTTGCTCCAGATAAACTTCTTCTTCTAGATCTCCATGGAGAAACGCATTCTTGATGTCTAGTTGATACAATGGCCAATGTCGCATTGCAGCCATAGAAAGGAATAGACGAACAGAAGCCATTTTAGCCACCGGTGAGAAAGTATCACTGTAATCAAGGCCAAAAACCTGAGTATAGCCCTTAGCAACGAGGCGTGCTTTCAGACGATCAATACTCCCGTCTGGACCAACTTTGACAGTATATACCCAACGACACCCAACAATAGATTTACCAGGAGGAGGCGGCACAAGAGTCCATGTCTGGTTAGAGTCTAAGGCTGTCATCTCATCAATCATAGCTTGTCTCCAACCTGAATGAGAAAGAGCTTCCTGCGTGGACTTAGGAATGGTGATGGAAGAAATAGCAGAGACAAATGTATAATGCGAAGGTGATAAGCGGTGATAGCTGAGGAAATTATAAATAGGATGAGGGTTACGGGTGGAACGTGTACCTTTACGCACTGCAATAGGAGGGTCTTCTGACTCGGGAGGTGGATCCGGAGTAGAAGAGGGAACCGGGGCAGGAGATGAGTCACTAGGATCTTCGGTAGGAGGTGGGTCGACAGGAAGGAGACGAGCACGACGTTGATAAGTTTGCAAGGGGGCGGGACTAGAAGGACTAGGAATTTCCGTAGGAGAGGGGTGATCTATCTGGTCAATGATGGGTGGGAGAGGAACTACCGGGACAATGTTAGGAATAGGTAATACTTGAGAGACAGACTCAGACTCAATGGGAGATGCAAAGAAGGGAGCATCCTCAAAGAAGGTAACATCAGCAGACATGTAGAAGCGATGGGTGGAGGGACAGTAGCATCGATATCCTTTTTGAACTCTCGAATAGCCAAGGAAGACACACTTAACTGCACGAGCAGACAATTTATCAAGTCCCGGAGTAAGATCATGAATAAAACAAGTGGATCCGAAGACTCGAGGAGAGATACGGAACAAGGGCTCATCGGGAAACAATATGGAATGAGGAACTCTATTCTGAATAGCAGAGGATGGCATTCTATTAATCAAGTGCCCTGCAGTGAGGACAGCATCCCCCCAGAACTTCAAAGGAACATTAGCATGAATAAGTAAGGTGCGTGCTGTTTCAATTATATGACGGTTCTTACGTTCAGCAATCCCATTTTGTTGTGGGGTATGGGGACAAGATGATTGATGTATGACGCCATTTTCAACCATAAAAGAATTAAATGATGTAGAAAAATATTCTTTCGCATTATCACTGCGTAAAGTGCGAATAGAACAACCAAATTGATTTTTGATTTCCTTAAAGAAATTTTGAAAAACACCAAGAAGTTCAGATCTATCCTTAAGTAGGTAGATCCACGTACATCTAGAAAATTCATCAATAAAAGTGACAAAATATCTATGTCCTACAACTGAAGTGACTCGACTCGGTCCCCATACATCTGAGTGAAGAACATCAAAAGGAGAACGAGCTTGAGACTGAGTACTGCTAGGGAAGGAGGAGCGAACATGTTTCCCAAGCTGACAAGACTCACAATCTAATGACTGCAGATGAGACAAATGAGGAACCATAACTTTGAACTTCTTGAGACTCGGATGACCTAACCGACGATGAAGAAGACTGGGGGACTCTGTAGTAGAAGTGGAGGCAATTGTAGATGAAGGATGGATGGGCTGGAGGTAGTAAAGTCCATGTGACTCATATCCTGTACCAATCGTCCGCTTCGTACTCCGGTCCTGTATAACAAAATAATCATCATCAAAAGTTACAGAACATTTTAGGCTTCGAGTCAGACGACTAACTGAAATTAAATTAAATGGGCAATTGGGAACAAGTAGAACATTGTCAAGGGGTAAGGATGGAAGAGGAGTGGCTTTACCAATGCCACTAGCTTTAACTTGTGATCCGTCGGCGACGGTAATATAATGTGGGGTGTTAGGTTGGGATATGTTGGATAAAAGAGATGGATTACCAGCCACGCAATCAGAAGCTCCAGTGTCCATAATCCAGGAGTCAACAGGTGATGATTGAGAGAAACAGACTGTAGAATTACCAGAATGAGCAACTGTTGCTGATGATGAAGCCTGGGAAGTCTTATACTGCAGGAATGCCTTATACTCCTCATCAGAAAGAACATTTTGTTTAGTGCTTCTCTGTTCAGAATCATTAACCTGAGTCACATTTACTGGTTTCTCTGGAAAGCCATGAAGGGAATAACACTTGTCTTCAGTATGACCAAGTTTCTTACAATAAGTGCACTGAGGACGTCCTCCGACACGACCTCCTCGACCACCCCCACGACCACGACCGCGTCCCCCACGACCTGCAAAATTAGAAACAAGAGCAGAAGATTCTATGTTAGTCTGAGATCCATTCCCTCCAGTTCCTTCCAATCCAGGAAGACGTATGAGACGCCTGATAAGATCCTCTGTTGAGGGAATGTCTGATGCAGAAAGAATGTTGCTCCGTACTGATTCATACTTTTGATGGAGACCATGAAGAACATAGATCATACACACATTATCTAATTTTTCAAGCATCTTCTTCGGGTCATTGTCGGTCACAAGGAGCTTGAACTCATTTGCTGCTGACTGAGCTTTATTAGCATATGTCATGATGTTATCTTCTGTCATCTGAAGGGTGGCTAAATTATGAATAACACCATAGAGACGCTGGATATCATTAGAATAAACATTCTTAGCCTTCTGCCAAATATCATAACAAGTGGTGTATGAACGATAATGGACCAGCAACGAGAGTTCAATGGATTGCCACAAAAGAGAGACCAATTGACAATCTGCATGTTCCCAATCTTCACGCAAATCCTTACCAATCTCTGTAGAATTTTTGGTGAGGTGATCTAAAAGTCTTTGTCCCATAAACCACATTTTGACAGAGGCAGACCAATTCAAATAATTATCACCATTGAGTTTCTCCGTTGTTATAGAGGGATTGCCGGAGAAAACATAAGACACGAGACTCTTACCTGTCGATTCAGATTTGTTTTTGTCATTTTCTGAAGTTGAACTCATTTTTGACAATAATAGGAAGGCTAACCACAATCAGAGAGGAGCAGTAGAAAGGCGTGGTACGGAATGAACAGTAACGCCGTACGGACAAACAGGACCACCTTACGGATGAACGATACGCCGTACGGACGGACAGCAACACTGCGTACGGATAAACAGTGTTCCGTACGGATGAATAGTGATTTCCGTACGGAATGAATAGTGGCGTCGTACGGAATGAACAGTGACGCCGTACGGATGAAAGGGACTGTATGACTTTCGTAGCACCTAGGGCCGTTGAGGATGAACAATCAACGGGACAGCTAGGGTTCAATAGCGTGACGGCGCGACGGCTAGGTTTTCAAGCCCAGTGATCATAGGCTTTTGATACCATGTTAAATAGAGACGAAGAATAGAGAGACGATATTGGTCACGCAGTTCGGCCAATGTTTGCCTACGTCTGCGACTACAGAGTAGCTGTAGTTCCGTCTTATTAACTGTATATGTTGTTGTGTAAAGAATACAAGCACTAATGAGTTTAAATAGACTATACTATATGAAAACCTAACGGGCCTGGGCCGAATACACATATAAATAAATCTACTATTTACACCACATCTCAACAGTAACAATTTTTTTAGTTTGGGAAATTCCCTATGGATTGGCATTTACTTATACTTTTTGCTTCTGATTCTTGCTGAGACATTGCTTACAAAGAAGTCAGCAGTAGTATTGTTGTTTTCCACTTTGCCAAGTAATGAAGCTTCTGGATGGCAGCTTGAAGAAGCAAAGCTTTTTCGTGCTCAAGATCAAAATGAGATGGCTCTCAGCCTTGCAATGTACATATCACAAAATTATCAGTGTAATGAGGACACTTCAGATGTGCATCGGTTGATTGGGAAGTGGTTGGCAGAAACCAGATCTAGCAAGTTATTGGACAAAACTTGATTCTGTGTAATGTTTTAATTATATACTTCCTTTTTATGCCCTACTCATTTTTCTCCCGTTTCTGTCTTATCTTACAGTTCAAGAACAATTTTGGAGAAGTATTTGAAACCTGCAGTCTCTATTGCTGAGGATGTGAAAACTACAGATAAGAAGGCCATGGAAAGGAGATGTCAGACACATTTTCATCTTGCACACTATACTGATGCTCTATTTAGGAGCCATGAAGAGAGACTTAACTCTAATGAATGGCAAGCAGCAATGCGCTTAAGAAAGCATAAGGTACCTAATTCACTAATTCAAATAAAAAGACTAAGGAAATCAAAAGATAATAGTCCTAAGTGACATTAATTGCTGTTACAATATTATGATCATGATATTACTGTTTTTGCAGACGGTAGAGTTGGAAGCACTCATTAAAAGGCTAAGGAGTTCCACAAAGGTAGTTACTGAATTTTTTTCCTGCTTACATTCTCTGGTGCTGTAACTCGTGTAGCACATAACATAGGGGGAGAAAACTGACTACGCCGTGAAAATCCAAGAACTGCAAAAGCAAGTTGCAATGGATATGGAAGAAGCCCAGAAATTACAGGTATTTATTTTGTTTCATTTTCATCAGACACGCATGATATTTTTTGCAATACTCTATGCAAGTAGATGGCAGGGTCTGATGAATATATTCTGTTAAATACACAATTTTATGCATCATTTTCCCTGCCTTTTAATGTCTCAGGATGACCGGGACAATTTTCTTAGTCTGGCATTAGAGGGATACAAACGTTGTTTAGTCATAGGCGACAAGTATGATGTGAGAGTGGTACGGAGCTTCTCATTCTCTACCGATTCATGCTTATGCCCTATATTTAGACATTGTAGATGTTGCAATGTAATATAATTTCCTTTAACATGTGGTTTCCTTCAGGTGTTTCGAATTGTTTCCTTGTGGTTTAGTCTTTCTTCTCGAAAACATGTTGTAAATAGCATGCTTAGCACGATTGATGAGGTAAGCAGTATAAGGCATTGGCAATCAAATAGTTTGATTTGTATGGTTTTCCCCCTTTTCTTAAAACTTTATTTGAGTTTTGTATGATGGTTGCATTTTAACGTGTTTGTAGGTTCAATCCTTCAAATTTATACCCTTAGTGTACCAAATCGCTTCTAGAATGGGTAGCTCAAAGGATGTTCACGGACCTCTTAATTTCCAGGTTCTGGTTTTACCTGAACTATACACTTCAAATGTTTTGATTTTTTCTTTTCCTTTAAGTAAAATAACATAAACAAGGATCATGCAGTTTGCTTTGGTTTCTCTTGTGAAGAAAATGTCTATTGATCATCCATACCATACCATACTTCAAGTACGTAACTTTTATCCACCATCATGAAATTACTTTGCATGTAAAATTTATGACTCTACAGCTATGATTAATGGAAGGACACCAAACCTTTTTGTCTGACGACTCAGACTACATATTTGTTTTCCAATTTTTATTTGTATATATACGTTATTTTATTTTTCATCAAATGAAAAAATGTTTTCAAATTGTGTTTTTTTACTTAGCTTCTGGCTCTGGCAAATGGTGACCGTATCAAGGATAAACAGCGTAGTAGGAGTTCATTTGTGGTTGATATGGACAAAAAAATTGCAGCAGAAAACCTTCTAAATGAGCTGTCGTCTTATCATGGAGCCACCATACGACAAGTAATATCATTTTTTACTTTATATATTTTCTTCTCTGTTAGTTCTAATTATCAGTCGATTATCTTCAAACTGTGTTACATCTGTAGATGAAGCAAATGGTGGATATTTATATCAAACTTGCTGAGATGGAAACAAAGAGAGAGGTGACACAGTTTTATATTTCGTATCAATTCTTTCTAGTGACCATAAATTTATTTCAAGATAAATTTCTATCAGTGGCATAGGAAGTATTCTGAAAATATTTATTTTGTCTTAACCTTTAATTGGATTGTTTATGTAGGATACCAACAAAAGGGTGACACTACCAAGGGATTTACGTAATCTCCCAGTGCTAGAACTTGTAAGTCAATTGCTAAATTTCTCTATGATGATGAAGCTTTCAGGATGATGCAACAACTGAGTGGTGATCTGGGTCGACTTTTTGGGACTGGGCAATGTGGAAAAAAAAAATATATCTTAGTTGTTTGCTTGTCCAAAATGTTGAAATTTTCAGTTGTTAAGAATTAGAGAATCGGAGAGAGGATGTGAGAGTTTGTGTCTAAACTACACACCAAGGTTGGTTTTATATAGGCTTAATGAAATAAATACAAAATAAATATAGTAGTTTCTATTCTTATTTACATCACACGATGTCCCTATAATAAAACTATACAATAATTACAAAGAAGATCCTAACATATTTTCAACACATCCCTCAAGTTAGAGCATAAAAATCATATAGATTGACCTTGTTTGTTACATAGATAATTGATCCAAGGACCTCTTAGAGATTTGGTGAAGGCATTTGTCAATTGATCATTGGAGTTGACAACACTAGTGGTGATGTCTCTCGATTAAATCTTATCTCTGATGAAATAACAATTTATCTCAATATATGCTGCTTGATTATCACAATGAGCTTTTCAAATTGAAGCTCTCTGACTAACATTAGTTATGTTGTATAACTGACGAAGTTCTCCAAGTAACTGTTTCAAGTTTCAACCAAATGAGTTCGCATGTCACTAATGCCATGGCCCCATATTTGACTTTTGCACTACATCTTGCAACTAAGTCTTGTTCTTATTTTCCATGATATCAAGTTTTTTCTATTAAGCACAAATTACTTAGAAGTGGATCGCATGTTAATGGGTAATCCTGTCCAATTTGCATGAGTAACCAACTGTCTGAGTATGTCAGTTGTCTTCATAGATGAGACATTTTACTAGAGCACCTTTATTGTACTTCAGTATACTATCATAACATTACTCAGATGTTGACTGGGTAGGACACTTTAAAGTTCCCCACCAGTGCCTCCCAATTCGGTGTTAGGAGCATGTGGGCGCTGCTGTTATGTAATTATTGGTCTCCCTGATGGCTCAGGTTGAGGAGTAGACTTGTTAGCTGAAACTGATTCCTGCAAAGGAGAAAGTGATAGACCAAAGTAGGGAACAGGAAAAACTTCTTGAATGGTATGAGATTCAACTGAGGATGGTAAGAAATATGGTTTTTCTTCAAAGAATGTTACATCTACAGTAGCATAAGAATGCTCCCCACCAGCCCTCGAGTTGACCACATCTATAACAAGCTTGGATCATATGACACTTCAGCTTGAGGGGGAGTGTTAGAGTAACACATTAAACATGTTTTCAATATGTGTATAATGGATGATGAGTAGATGCTTACTCAATGATGACTCATTATACTCCCTCCGTTTTCGTATATAAGCAAAAGGCGGCTACGCTTGCCCTCTAAGAACAGTTAAAAAAATAAGTATGATTCCTAAATTACCTCTATTAACTCTGCTTGAATACTGTGAAAAACGAAAAGATAGTTGGGAAACCAAAAGTTACTTACATTGAGAAAAGAAAAAAGGAAGCAATTAATAAGGATAAATTTGGCACATTAACTAAAAAAAACTTTGACTTACTTATATTTGATAACATTACTAAGGAGTTGTTTTTGCTTATATACAAAAACAGAGGGAGTAATTAATTAGGAGATACACTATGATTAGATTACATAAGTATAGATACAGCTACTGTGTGAGTGAGAGTTGGGTTTTACTTGCATTTGGGCTAGTAAGTTAGTAAGGAAAGTTGTAAGTCAACAAGCCTTAGTGTTACTTGCGGTTTGGTTTGGTTTGGTTTCTGTAATGAAAACCGCGAACCGAACCGAACTGCGCGGTGCAATGAAAAAAGAAACCGAACAGAACCAATAAGAAGCGGTTTTTTGCGGTTTTCGGTTTGGTTTGGTTTGGTTTGGTTCGGTTTGCGGTTTTCTATTGGTTTGGTTCGGTTTTGAACACCCCTACTGTGTGGTCACTAAAACACACAACAGTAATACAGAATTATTACAGTTTGTATGATGTCAACATTAGGTATGCTATGTTTGCTAATTCTTCCTTTTTAAAAGCTATTTATGTGCTGAAGTGTTTCCTGTGCATTTTCTTTGGACATTTAGGTGCCTGTAGTGACAGCTACCATTTCAATTGATCATAGCTGTCAGTATCATGAAGGCACTTTTCCTTACTTCAAAGGATTAGCAGATTCTGTTATGTATGTCTCAATCATCTATAGCATTCAGAGACATTTTTCCTCTCGCATTGAATATTGATTCTTAAATCTGCTTTATGTTGGCTTAATATACAGGATAATGAATGGTATAAATGCTCCAAAAGTGGTTGAATGCCTGGGTTCTGATGGCTGCAGATATCGCCAACTTGCAAAATCTGGAAATGATGACCTAAGACAGGATGCTGTATGAATTCCAATAGATTATGCTTTGTAATCTTTTTGGCATCTGTTGCTGAAGTTGTTTTAGCATCTAGCATTTTTTAAAAATATGTATTATAAATCTACTACTCTGTCAATTGTAATTTTCAATAAAATTATCATCTAATGTTGGCCATTTATTTTTTCTCCTTTCTGGTTTGAATCGTCCTATTTTAGAAAAATGATACCTTCCATCTAGCTAGCTAACATGTTGGTTGCTCCAAGTTAAATCCTTTAGTGTATATTTCAAGCAAAGAATTTATCTTCTCATCCTTTGTTGATTACTTTGATGGTTAACCTTCCGAATTCTATCTAGGTGATGGAGCAATTCTTTGGTCTAGTTAACACATTCCTGAGGAACCATCGAGATACATGGAGAAGAAGGCTAGGAGTACGGACCTACAAGGTATACTCTTCTTTTTATAGTTCTCATTCTCTAGTGCTGTGATTGGCTGGTAAGTTGCAACACTCTTGTACAAAAGAAACTATTAGTAAACATTTTAGGGAATTTCCTGCTATGCAGCTGCATAAATAAGGGAAAATGAAAGTGGAGTTGAGGGTTTCATTTATTTTTTTGCTACTCGTGGCTCTTAGAAATGTTTATCTGTCATAGAGTATGCTTCTGCAGCTGGGTTCTGTTCCCAGGCTGTTTCATCTTATATCTCTTTCTCCTTGGATTTGTAAAGTTGCTTCCTGATATATCAGTTTATTATAAGCTTCAGAATACATATGATGGCGGAAAATTTTATTCCTGTAAATTGATAAAGTGCAAGGGTTATACAGTCAAGGGAAATTTATTTCTACCAGAAAAGCAAAAGAACATTTTTTTTTCATTGCTTGTTGGAAGCATTCATAAATTTTAATTCCATAAGAGGGATATACTTAAGGGTTACAGATCATTTTTGTTATTTTAAATTGTACAATTTTTGTATACATATTCTCCTCTTTCTTGTCATACTTTTGCTTTCTGATTCCTTTTAGAAATTGTTCATCGTGAATATTAATGCATGGAGGAGTTCTTCGTTGTATACTCCTAGTATCCCAGTCTTAATGTTATATGCGATAGTACTAATCTTAAAATACTTCTCATGTTGGAAACTGTCTTTGCTGTTTGCCTAAGGTTGTGTTTTATAGTTTTAATAAAGTAATGACTGAAAAAGTTCCAATTATTAGAATGGATGAGAATTATTATTTTTATGAATTAGGTTGTTCCTTTTACTCCAAGTGCTGGTGTTCTTGAATGGGTTAATGGCACTCTTCCTCTCGGTGAATATCTTATAGGGAGGTCAGTCAAATAAATACCTATTTTACTGCAACATTTCATGTTTTTTCAACTTCAAACTGATTGATCATTGTCATGAATCAAATGTCCCAAAGCTTAACCTGTTGCGTGAATGCACATGAATGGCATTATATTTAATTTTCCCTGTCAAGCAAGTGCCCTCTTGGCTTGAAGCGTGAACTGTGCACTTGCCCACCTTAGCTTGTGCTTGAAGTTAACTTTTATTTCGAAGAACGAATGTAATAACGATCAAACTCTTTTCCTCATGGTCATAGAGATTTTGACAGTTGACACCATGTGATGAGCCAAATATCCCAAAAGCTTAAGTTGTTGGGTGAAAACACATGAATGGTTTCATATCTAACAATTCTCCTTAAACTACAGCATGAGAAATGGAGGTGCTCATGGTCGCTATGGAGTAGGGGATTGGTCGTTCCTTAAATGTCGAGAGCACATGGCAAATGTAAGTGATATTATTGAAGTATTTCTGCAACATGAGTACCATAAAATAATGGGGTGAATTTTCTATTAACTATATTGCTTGTTTGATAGTTTTCTAAAGGGATGGCACTCAATTTTTATTCAGAAGGAATTGAGAAAAAGAAAAGAAAGGCTATTAACTCTGAAATACTAATCTAATAATGTCTAA
Organism: Astragalus membranaceus; assembly: GCA_039519185.1. Lineage (NCBI taxonomy): Eukaryota > Viridiplantae > Streptophyta > Magnoliopsida > Fabales > Fabaceae > Astragalus > Astragalus membranaceus. Next base: position 47,160,297 of record CM076848.1, read on the forward strand.
ATAACATGTTTAGTTTGAATTTTTGAAACTACAATTATATACTTGTGTTTTATGATTTTTATATGCATATCTATATGTTCTTCTAGATGTAATAGCTGTATTGCTCTTATTACACATCTGATACTCATTGTATCGGTGTATCATTGTTTATTTTCATATCTACAGTTATTAGGACAGAATGTAATTCTAGGCTAGCAATTAATAGAATGTGTATGCATTGGTTTATATAACGTATGTATTATCAGTGCATAATATTCAGTAACTATTCCGTCCATTCAAGTGCACACTATGTGTTTTATGCAATATTATTAATTTAATCTTTAATGCAGTTGACTATTGATTGATGAGATCTTCATCAGCAAAATAGAACTTGATAATTACAATGTTTTAGTGCTGTTTATATTAAAATTGAAGATGAAGCATTTTAGGTACTTTTTAATTTGCCAAAAGAGAAGGTACTTTATGATTTCTGACAGAATTATATTTGTTTCTTCATATAAGGAATAAAAGGGATTTTATTCACAAGTACTTTTAGGCTGTGCTTGGAAACCAAACCACTAAAATTTGAAATGATTTTGACTTTATTTGATTTAGAAGTAAATTTTGTTAGAAACTTATTATAAAAAGATAGGAGTTGAATTGATTTCGAAATCATTCTTATGTTTGGAGCTTGTTAACACTGGAATTGATTTTATTTCACTTAATTATTTTACATTTTTATCCTCATCCGTAAAAGATAGATCATAAAGCTAGTACCCTCATTTTTCAATCAGCCTTATCTTCAGTTTTTTATTTTAGAATTTGGGAAGAGAATGCAAAACAAAATTGAAAAGACTGGCAGAGCTTCAATATATGATGAAATCATTTAATATATCTTAGAATTTGGGCTTTGGCCTATTAGAATTTGGGTCGTGTCTAACGTTTCCATCTTATAATTCGGTCGTGTCTAACGTTTCCCCAAAATCTAGCTCGTCGGGTGAGGTTGTCCCCTTCTTATAACCACTAGTCAGACCAATTCACTTCAATGTTGAACTTTTAACAACATATACCATCTTTTTCTGTTTTCTGATAATGTCATGTTTTATATAGGAAAGGGACAAACGCAAAGCATTCAAGGATGTTTGCAGGAATTTCAGGTTTATTTCCCACTCTTTTAAAGGACCATGAAGACATAGTCAACTTCTTGGTTTAATCATACTGTCGTGCAGGCCTGTTATGCATTACTTTTTCTTGGAGAGGTTTTTAAAACCAACTGAGTGGTTTGAAAAGAGACTTGCTTATACCCGAAGCGTTGCTGCTAGTTCTATGGTAAGTGCCTTATACTTTTCTATGCATGCTTATTTATTTTATAATTGGATCCACGCAGTCCTTGATATTTCCTAAAGTTATCAAAGTGAAGTATCAATGGTCATTCATTGTCCAAATAAAATTAAAGATGGCCCATTCAACACTAACACGGTTCATTTTAAATCCTTTGCCAGTCCCTTATATTATTTTTTTTATTTTCCCAATTTTGAAAGCAAGCATCTGAAATATGATTATTTTTTGAAATGTCAGAAAAATTTCATCTATTTTAATATATCTCATCACAATCCTTGGTAGATTTATTATTTGATTCATCTTCAGGTTGGTTATATTGTTGGGCTTGGAGATCGACATGCAATGAATATTTTAATTGATCAGACCACTGCAGAAGTTGTTCATATTGATCTTGGTGTTGCTTTTGAACAAGGCTTAATGCTTAAAACCCCAGAACGGGTATGTCTTCGGTAGACTTTCATCAGTGATGTAAAAAGCACACATGCGACTAGACAAATATATAAGATTACAGCAAATTTTAAAAAATAAAATTATTATAAAATTAAGGCAGAGACTAGGATGAATTAGGAAAGGTTATGGTTCATCATGAACTTTAGTTGACACCATTGGGTATAATAATAATCAATCGAACAGATGAGGTTGCTTATTGGTGACCGTAAGGAAGAAAATTGAAGTGTCCATACATCCTTGGTCATCATCTTACTTACATTCTTAATATGGATTGTTGATTTCTTCTCCAACTTCTGGCAGGTTCCATTTCGGCTTACAAGAGACGTAATTGATGGAATGGGTGTAACTGGAGTAGAGGGGGTTTTCCGAAAATGTTGCGAGGAAACACTCTCTGTTATGCGGACAAACAAAGAAGCATTACTGACGATTGTGGAGGTAATCATACATCGCTCATTCGTAGAATGGATTGAGCTTATTTCTTTTTTTTTTCTTAGTAACAGATGAGTGTCTTCTGTAGGTTTTTATCCACGATCCTCTTTACAAGTGGGCTCTATCTCCTTTGAAAGCTTTGCAGCGTCAAAAGGTATATTCTTGACACTCAAATATTATTTTGTTTTTTTAACCTTTGTCCAGCATCTCTAGTGATAAAGAGATGATGATTTGGATATTCCTGATTTGGGGACTAACTGAAACCGATCCTGATAAAAAGCTGTGGTAATAAGTTTATACAGGGACAGCTGCTATCCCACCTTTTTTTTACAACGAAAGATGATATGCTTTATTTGTCTGTTCATCTGCATTACGTGGTTTATCTGCGTTGATTTTTTTCCTCTTTTTTCCATAGGAAATGGATGATGATTTGGAAGCAAGTTTGGAGGAACCTCAAAATAATTATGAAGGAAATAAGGATGCTGCACGTGCACTTTTGCGTGTAAAGCAAAAGCTAGATGGATATGAAGATGGTGAAATGCGAAGCATCAATGGGCAGGTATTTCATGGATATATGATGTATCCTTTTTCATCCTTATCTTCATTTGGCTGTTAAAATGGGTCGGATACTATGCATTTCTTGGACATATAACTGGTAAACTGGAAGTAGGACTAGGAACGTAAGCTTGTCAAAATGGAGGTTAGAGTTTACGTTTAAGGATTATTTGTATACACAAGTGAGGAGTCGGCTAGCAATTAAAAAAGTTGCATGTTCATATTCGCTAGACGACTCCTCACTTGATTTCCATCCCACCACTGGAGAGTAAAGTTCATCTATTGCCAAAAATTTCTAAACCTGAGGGAAGAAATGAAATCTAAATTTACATGTTCAAATATCTAATGGAAAATATACTTGTGTTGTTTCATTTGCAGGTGCAACAACTCATCCAAGATGCAATAGATTCTGAGCGATTATGCCAAATGTTTCCTGGTTGGGGAGCTTGGTTATGACGAGCCCCCTTGTTCGTTTCATTACATACACCTTGACACTGAATGATCTTCGTATAGGCGGCTCGTATGTTCTTTTTTTGATAAGGAAAATTTTAGGGTGAAGAGGTGACATCTCAGTCTAAGGCGGGAAAACCATAAGGCTTTTGGAGCACTTACGAAGAGGATTATTTACCTCACACCGAAGAGACTAGTGGAGGTTTTAATCCGCAACCTATTGGATACAAGTCGTGTCATACTCGCCAACTCCTTGGCAGCTTGTATATTCTTCATTGGTCATTTTTCCCCCAAATTGTATAATCAGCTTTTCTTCCAGTTTTCTTTTGTTTCTTGTTTATAAATTCTTTTTATTGGATGAGTTGTATAGTGGTTATCCAGCGATGTTAAAAGATGCAAGATTTAGGGCTTGTTTAGTTTAATTAAGCGTTTATGGCATAAACATATAAGTGCTTATACATAAGTTGTTTGTATAATAAAGAAAAATAATAATAATGTTAAACTGTTTTTCTATAAGTCATGGACTGTTTTCATAAGCTATTTCGAAAAGCTTATGGAAATTAACTGAAAACAGCGTGAACATGTCATAAGCTTTTTATGGAAATTAGCCACTCAAATTTTGAGTTGTGCGCTAACTAACTTACCGATGCCAATCAATACAATTTTTATGCATGCCACGGTAGATGGGACCATTACACGATTGAGTATCAAATTCAATTGTGGATATCTTGTAAACTAATCAAGAGGCTTAGTTTTAAATTTACATGACCTAAATTAAATATTTGTAAGGAATGCTTTTAATTTTAAAGAAAAAAAAATAGACTTTTTTGATTGAATATATTTTTCTTATAAAATTTATATATTTTGATATTAGATCCTAATTAAATTAAATTGTTTTACATGTACAATAACATGTGTTTCTTTATTGCTTATAAGTACAAACTATTGTTGTTGACTCGTGCTTTATGTAAGGGTGACCATTAATGATATAAATCAAAAGGGTAAAATGATTATTTTCACTCTGGGTATACATCTAATACTTAAAAATTCAGTACAACATTGAATAGGCCAAATGTAAAAATTACTGGAATTGCATTATATTTTATTGCAAAACCTATTTGTCAAAAACATTCTTCAAAGTAGGGTTTGATTTATTATAAAGTAATGGATTGCACAGCTTCAATTGTACCCTGATTTGGAAATTACTAACCGTCAGTGGCGGATGCACTCCTATGCTTATGTGGCCAATTGCCCCCAGCAAATTCAGTAAATATTACTTCAAACAATAATGAAAATATCATTGCCTCCACTAAGAAAATTGCATTGCCCCCACAATCAATTACATAGCCTAAATCCCTAATGGAAAATTGACATTGAGCAAGCCTTATAATATTTAACATTCTTCCACGAGCACTTTTTCTCTTTTTACTTTCGTTCATTTATTTGTTTATTTATATTAATTTAGTTTTATATTTTGTTTAGGTATTAAATAGGTCTTTTGCTGTAACAAAAAAAAGGTCTCTTGCTTTAAATTTATGCAGACAAAATTTATGCAGACAAAAGGTTTGTTGTTTCGTTTAAATTTCAATTAACTATTAAATATTTAGCTATTTTTATATATTTTTTGTTTATCGTGTTATTTGTGCGTAGTATCCACTGGCTTTATCGATGACTAATCTACACCAAGAAATTTAGCTGGCCACGTGTATACCCGGTTTTGCTAGTCCCAACAGAGTTTTTGTCACACCCAAGAATCGAATCTGAAACCTTGACAAAAAAACTACCCACCAGTTACTATGCTATAGAAATGGAGAAATATTTTTAAAGGAAATACACACCATCGACAAAAAGGACATTCAAAAAGCTTATTTGCATAAAAGAAATTCTTAATGGAAAAATTAGAGAATAATTTTTAAAATATAAAATCGCATAGAGGTCGATTGTAATATAAAGCTCAGGTATTGTTGTTATTTTGGTTATAGTATTATGTATTTCGTAAGAGTTTATTATATTTTTCTTTTGAGAAAATAGTATAAATTATTTCTTGCCCCACTAAAGAAGTTTTTGAGACAAGTAATTTGGCTTTTGAATCAATAACATAATTTAAATCACTAACATAATTTAAAGTTTTAACAAACAATATTGGATCACGATGCAGAAATTGACGAACAGCAGCAAGAACACCATGAACACAATGATTTCTTGTACTTAACCAAGTTACAAAAAATTGGTGTCCATTTCGCTCAAAATTTCATTAGGAATCAGATTATGCAAGTTTTAAGACCAAAAAAGCATTTATAAGAAAATGTGATTTTGGAAAACCAAGGTTGAAAATGAGGATTCAAAAGCTTCAAGTCAACAATGGTTAAATACTCAAAACATGACCAAATCAAACAAAATTTGTACCTAACTTGAACGAAATTTCACAAGGATCACGAATGAAACAAAATTTGTGCCTAACTTGTGAAAGACGAGGGAGCAAAACGAGAAAAAAAATATAAAGGACTAAAAGTGCTATTTAGCCTATTATCTATATCTACCAAATCAGGGTAAGTAGAAGAGACTATGCTTCCAATATGATCTAAATAGTTTTAAATAAAAGTACTAATTTTTCTATTTTTACATGATCCTACTTAAAAATACTCAAATAGATCAAGTATATTTAATCCTAAACTTTATTTGATTCCTTGTTTCATCTAAAAAGTATAAAAGTCATTTTACATTGGAGTGTTATGCTCCGGTGTAAAAGGGTCTCACACTATAATTTTAGATGAAACGTAGTTTCGAAGAAAATGAATACAAAAACAAACATATACTAAATAGTTTGAATTCATATTAACTAACATCAATAAATGATATTCATAGAATTCATCTTTAAGGTATGCTTATGTGTGAAAAGCGAGAGCGAGTCAGTCCTTATCACAACAAATTTTAAAACAGTGAAAGACAATGAATGTTTTCATGCGCAAAAACTGGGATAAATGAGATAATGATTGAACGACAACACGTAGTATATTGCTTTATTTAATCTAGAAACAAAAGCATATAACATTGCAATTCAAATATTTTCTGAAAGTCCATAAAAACTGCAAGAGATGGTGGAATCTTCTAATATCAAAGTAGATCGTATACTAAATAGTTTGAATTCATATTAATGAAAATCAATAAATGATAATTTTAGCCTTCAGTTGTAACCCGTGGTTTTGTTTACGAAAAAAGGAGACAAAAAATATTTAAGAACAAAAATAGCGTAAATAACGAGTCAAACATTATCAAAACTAATTTAAAAACAACGAACAAGAAGGAATGTTTCATGCGCAAAAACAGGAATAAATGAGATATAATGGTGAAACGATAAAATTAACTATTTCTTGTTGTGTTGCTTTATTTAAACTAAGAATAAAAACATCTTACATATATTACGATTCAAATCTATCCCAAACGTCCATAAAAGCAGCAGAAGATGAAGGAGTCTTTTAATATCATAAAAGATTTAAGGTTAAATAGCACTTTTGGTCCTTTATGTTTGCTCCAGATTTCACTTTGGTCATTTATCTTTTTTTTGGACCGCTTTGGTCCCTCATGTTTCATTTTCGTTTCATTTTGGTCCCTGACGTCAGTTTTGACTAACGGACGCCACGCTGACAGTTAACTGCTGACGTGGCGTCCGTTATTCATTAATGACGTGGCAAAATAAATATTATTTAATTGTAAATAAATTACACATAAGCATTTAACTTTTTTAATGATAAAAACTAAAAACAAATTAGAAAAACTAACATTAATTTAACTAAAAACTAACATTAATTTAACTAACATCACCACCATCAACAATTTCTCACCACCATCAGTCCATCATTCCACCACCAAAACCCACAAGCTAAAACCCAAATCCAGAATCGAACAAACTAAAACCCAGAGGAAACAACGAAACGAGTTCGAAAATGGGAGAAGAATGGAAGAGAGTGGGTTTCGAAAATGGGAGAAGGATAGAAGAGAGTGCGTTTTGAGGATGTTGGGTTTGATTTTGTGGGTTTGAATCCAATTTTTTCTGTATTGTTTCTGGATCCATATATGTATTTTTTAATTCGTTAGTTTTTCCAGATCTGAAAGGGACCAAAATGAAACAACACAAACAATGTGAGGGACCAAAATGAAACCAAGAAAAAACAGAGAAGACTAAAATGAAACAAATGAGCATCAACAGAGAACTCAGATCTGCACAGAGAAGAAGAAATCAGAACCCAGATCTGTGCCAATATTCCAAATCGAAGGAAATCGAAGACGAAAACGAAGACGAAATCGAAGATGAACAGATCTGTTTCAGTGTTGTTCTTTGTTTTTTCTGGTTTTGCTCTTTGTTTTCTGGTTTTGTTCTTTGTTTTGTTCGTTTTGTTCTAAACGAAATTGGTTCTTCGTTTTGTTCTTTGGTGAAGATTGAAGATGAACAATTTATGTTATTTGTTGTTGTTGTTTCTGGTGTTCTTCGTTTCTGGTGTTGTTGTTGTTCAAGAATTATTTATGTTATTTGTTTTTCATTGTTTATGTTATTTGTTTTTTGTTAAATTTTCTTTTCTATTGTTAAATTTTCTTTTCTGATGTGTAATTGTGAATTTGAATTAAATAATAGTTTTTTGCCACGTCATTAATGAATAACGGACGCCACGTCAGCAGTTAACTGCCAGCGTGGCGTCTGTTAGTCAAAACTAATGCCAGGGACCAAAATGAAACAAAAATGAAACATGAGGGACCAAAACGGACCAAAAAAAGATAAAGGGCCAAAGTGAAATCTGGAGCAAACATAAAGACCAAAAGTGCTATTTAGCCGAGATTTAATTATCGAAACCACAAAATTATCTACTTTCATTTGATTGCTTTATTTATATTTTAAAATAAATAACTAGTTATACAAATTTAAAATTTTGACATATTGGAGTCCCAATGTGAACCTCTTGCATCCTAGTAGTTACTTGTAGAAGGGTGATTGCTTTCCCCACACCCCCTCCTACTCTTCGCACACCCCCGAACTTATTTTTCCCCAAAATGACCTCGCGTGAGACGCTCGTGTAACACGGGTTAAGTGACTGTTTGAACGAGGTTATGCGAACCAGTTCGAACGACGTGCGTGTTAAGGAATTTGTGTTGTTCGCATGACATCGTTCGAACCTGTTCGAATAATGTCATCCGTGTTAAGGAATATTGTTAACTGATGGTGTGAGGGTGTGTTTTGGCTGCCTCGAATGGCTTTATTCGAACGTGTTCGAATGGGTGCGTTCGAACAGGCGTTCGAATGGCCACATGCGAACCACTGTTATGCAGAAACAGAAACTAAATAAATCAGCACACGGTTTTGGTGATTTCAAAATATAAACCTAACTTTAACATTATGTGCCAAAATTATACAACATTGTGTACCAAAATTATAAACCTAACTTAACATTGACTACCATCACTATCTTTACTTAAATCTACACAAGGAAGGGGATGGAGGGGTTGTGATTGTATGAGCAAATTCTTCCACTTTTGTATCCGGCCAACAAAAAGCGAGTCCCAACCCTTTGCCATGGGTGCCCTATTAGTATTCCATATCAAATCCGGCAAGGGCATTGGACTTCCAGGCTTCATAAAGACCTTCAAAAAGACAACAAAAAACAGAATGTTATGTAATGTTTTGGAATTACTACATTGAATCTAAATAGAAGACAGTTTACCTGTACAAAGTGTTTGTGTTCTGGTACCAAAAGGATGTTGAACTGTCGGGCAGTTCTGAATGGTGCAACATTGAATGGAAAAATTGTGTAACAACAATTAGGTGACCAACAAGTCAGGACGACTTTGTACTTGTTACTGATTAAATACCCCATATCTGGTGTAGTCATCCAATTATCTTCAACATTATGTCCATGATTGGCCCTCAACAATGCCCTCATCAAAAATGTGACCTTACCAATACCACCATACAGTCTAGTGTAGAAGTCATTGTATTGGTTAAGCTCCTCCATCAGATCAGTTCTGACTGACTGCCAAGCCTCCTCACCCCTACCAAGAAATGCAGCAATACATCGGAAGCCACAATTTCCATCACCTACCACATTAACAATTTTTTGAACATAGGAACGCATGTATTCTGGCATCCCTATTATGTAAGTATTAAAAACATCAATGTGTGCAGCATCCATAGGTGTGGGTTTTGGATGAGGAGCTGGTGTCAAAGTAAGTGTTGGTGTCAAAATAAGAGCTGTTGAAACAGTAGTAGCAGCAGCTTCTGTAACAATAGGTGTGGGTGTTGGTTTCTTATGTAGTGGAGGAGTAGGGATTGTAGTAGCACTGTCAGCTTGAGTTCTCTTTTTGCTTTCTGATGGATTAGGTGCTGGACACGTTGACAAAGTAGGAGTGGAACCCGAACTGTGTGGGTTTGTAGGCGTTCCACTCTTACTTTGGGGAGGAGTAGGGCGTTTACGAGACTGAGCAAAACATCCACTAGATGAACCATCGGGGGAGTCAAATTTGTCATCTACATGCTCCCAAAAAGACTTGTCTCGCTTTGTTGAGTAATCAACTTTCCCTTTCTTATCTTTTTTTGGTGCTCCCTTTGTAATGATCGTATCCGGAGGTGGACACATGGAAGTCGTGTCTGGGAATGCCAATTCACGTGCTTTTGCTTTAATCATAACTCTACCGGCGTGATCAGAGGCCTCAAAGGTCCTGCCAATTCACGTGCCAATTCACGTGCAAACAACATTCCAGACCATTTTTCTTAATGTCATTAACAATAGCTTGGTCTTTCACAATGAGCCTTGCTTTGGCCCTCACATTTTTCTTAATGTGAAATTGGCACAACAAGTTTGCAGATGTTGGAAATATTCCTGCCAGAGCATTCATCATACCCGTGTCTCTGTCCGTAAGTATGACTTGTGGTACTTCATCCTGTCTCCTAAATAAACCCCTCAATTTCTCAAGAACCCATGCAAAGTTATCCATCCTCTCCCAATTGACATAAGCAAATGCAGCAGAGTAAGTCTTCTCTGTTGATGTTACACCAACGATCTCAACGAACGGATACCTGTACCGGTTGGTTTTATAGGTGGAATCAATCAACAAAACAACCGGGAAGGTGTTTAGAAGCTCAATGGAATCTGGATGTGCCCAAAAGATGTCCTTCACAACGGTAGTTCCCTCTGCAAGTCGAGTCCAGTAAACATAATTATCGCGTTGCAAATAAAACATCAGTTGTTGGAGCTCAGTCCTACCCTCACGCATAGCCGACCTTTGCCTTTGACGACAGTTGTAAATTTGTTTCACAACCGTATAGTTATCATCAGGCTTCATCAATTTCAGCTCATTCAGTATCAATTTTGGCCGAGTATGGTTCCTAGTCATTCTAGCCACTAGATCCTTCTCTTCTGAAGATAACCTACCAATGTACGGACGTCCTTCATGATAAGTAGCCATACCATGGTTATGAGTTCCATTCATAACCCTCAAAATCCATCCTCCAAGCTTCTTAATAAATTTCCCTTTCAGTCTGAACTGACAACAACATTTTCTAGTGTCCGTGCCTTCCTCAACATTTGTCTTGTAAGATCCAGCTTTATCACAAATCAACATGCAGTATTGTTTACCTGATCGTCGTCCGGTGTCAGATCTTCCTATAACAATCACCATCCCAAGAGATTTTCCAACCGCACGCACCCACGTCAGCAGCTCCTCACGACTAGGGAATAACTGAAATTCAATTACTAAGTGTCAGTTAAATAAATTGAATAGTTCGCTAAAATTAAAACAACTAATTCATTATTACCGTATCCGTTTTGAACGAACTAGTAAAATCTTGGGATTCTACGACGTCAGTTGTCATCTCATCTGCTACAGTTGGGATTATGCGAACACTGTTCGAACGGCCTTATGCAAACACTGTTCGAACGACCTTATGCGAACACGTTCGAATGATGCTGTTCGAACCAAGCAAAGTCACACCCCATTAAACACTTGTTCGAACACGATCATTCGAACATGTTCGAACGACCCTGTTCGAACGGAGCGCGAATACAGAAAAAAAATGGCGTGAAAAACTGAAAACAGAACCAAAATGAAAAAAGTTTGGTAGGGTTATTACCTTGAGCTAGTTGCCAATGTTGGGTAGTTGAATAGGAGTGAATGATGAAGGTGAGGATGGGTGGGTTTGGAGTGGAGAGGGGGGGAGGTTTGAGATTTTAGAGGGGTGTGTTGTGTTGAAGGAGAAGAAGAGGGAGAGGGGTAGAGGGGGAAATCAATTTTAAATGGGGTTAGTTTGGTAAATGTGTAGGGTGAAGGGGTGTGTTTTGAGTAGGAGGGGGTGTGGGAAAGCAATACGCTGTAGAAGACATTAATTAATTAGTCTAAACTCCGAATGGCAATGGTATATAGGCAGCCTCATGTTTGTTTTCTTGGGATCCAAACTAATACATCTCAAAACCAAAAGTCTCTCATTTCCCACCGACCTATCCACTTAAAAGCAACAAAACAAAAACAGTAATGATAAATTAATGAGCAAGTGTAGCAGTAGGATATACATGAAAAAGGAGAGAAACGTAAAAACACTAATATCTCTGGGTGCTGCCGTACCGCCGCCAATCTAATTTCCAAATCTACAGTCCAAAACAAGCAGCGCAAGCCAGCAAACCTCTCATATATCTCAATCCCATGGTTGTTTCCGTTCCCAGTTTTATCATCCCTTCTATTCTCTTCTCTTCTCTTCCCTTCTTTCTTCTCTTTTTAACCATCATCTCTTCCTATCACTCACTCTTCACACTAATTCTTTTCTACTTCTTTCACCACCAACCATATATATTATGGAACCAACATTCCCTCTAAAGGATTTCCTTTCTTCACCTCAAGTTAGTTCCCTACAACAAGATGTGTATGATTCCGATTGCGAGAGCAGTGTTTCGGGCACAAAAGTGCAACAGCAACACAGTCCGAGGTTGTTTTCAGTTAGGTTCGGAGAAACCGACGCTATTCACAACCTCATAAAAACGAGGTTCCTTCGAAGCCTAGGCTTGTTCGGGACCCAAACCGAGGTTATCAGCATTCACAGAAACGCATGTTCCGATGTCGCTTCACAAGCACGGCTTCAATCCTTTCGCATTTACGAAACAGCGGTGGCGAAGTTACGAGGTGGTAATGCAAACGTGAAGTATGCTTGGTACGGAACTTGTGGTGAGAAAGACGTAAGAGAGATTATTTCACACGGTTTTAGTCACGTCCATGGTAATACCCTGTGCCTCTCTCCAGATGATTCTCCTCTCCAAAGTGTGAAAAATTGTGCTGTTGGTAGTGATGATGGTGTGAGGCACTTGTTACTGTGTCGGGTTATTTTGGGTAGAACAGAGGTTGTTGAAAGTGGGACCCAGCAATGTTATCCTAGTTCTGAAGAGTTTGATTCTGGAGTAGTGGATAGTTTATCAGATCCCAGTAATTACGTGATTTGGAGTAGTAAGATGAACACTCATGTCTGGCCTGCTTATGTTATAAGCTTCAAAGGTTTGTACTTTGGTAACATTTTATCATTGTTTTGTGATTCATACGTTGAGGGGTGTTCTTCTATGAATTTAATTATTTGTTGACATGTTTTTTGTTTTTTGTAGTGATTGAGGAGAGGACTGAAGAAGAACATTTGAGACCAACTTCACCTTGGATGCCATTTCCAACATTGATTTCTGTGCTTTCTAAGATTTTGTCCCCTTCTGATGTTGCCCTTGTTTCCAAGTTCTACAGAGCTAAAAAAGAAAGGAGGATTTCACGACATGAATTGATACAAAAAGTGAGACAAATAGTAGGAGACAAGTTGCTGATTACAGCCATTAAGTCTTATAGAGCCAAGGTACACCTACTGAGTTCCTTCTCATCACTTTGATTTGAACTCTGTTTATTTTAAGGTTGTGCATTTGTAAGTTGGTTCAAATTAGCCCATTGCAGTATATTTTCTGAATTTGAATGCTGAGTTTTCTTTTCTTGAACTAATTGTATTTTGCCGTCTTAACTGTTTTATTCATTTGAGCATTGCTAGCTGCATTTGTCTGGGTAATAATTGATCATCTAATTTTGGTAAGTTTGTTTGTTTTTCAGAAAAAAAAAAACCTCTGCAAACAAGGTCAAAGATTGACAGCCCTGCTACAATGATTTCATTCATATGAGGTGATTAATTGAGTTGACTTCGCATGAAGAACATACAGGGAGGATACAATACAACAAACACCACTTGAGGAGCAGGGGGACAGTTGACTGGCTTTATTTCTGTGATCATGTTGATGTAGTTGGGCACAGCAGAACGAATTTGCTTTTACTTTTCTGGTTGCTAATCAGAATGAATGATGTCCTCCATGATAAATGAGAAGATGTTATCAAATTTTATCATGGACACATTCACAGGCTGGCTCCAGTGTACTACTACCTTATAAAATGTAAATATAAATTTTGCTTCTTTTTGTCACGGAATAGATTTTTTTTTAATGGTATCTTGGCGAGATATGATGAACTAACAAAGTGATCAAACAGAGTTGGAGGATTTGGAATACAAAAAACTGAAAAAAGTGATCTCATTGATTGATAGAAAATCCATGACTTCAAGGATAAAGATGGTTTGTTTGATTGTGTTGGAGGATATGAAAATGCGTAAATGATAAAAATCTTAAAAACCCAACTATTTTTTTCAGGTGGCATTTGCCACTTCCTTTACCGATAAAAAAACTACTAACTATTTTTGTTTTTTTGTCACGAAGAAAAAAAGCAAGATATAGTTTTGACTTTGAAATAGGGTGGGGTGTGATATGCACTATGCAGTGAACTACAAAGGTAGTCAATTAGGATGAAGTGGTCTGAGTTGAATGAGAAATTGGAATGGTAGGCTGGGATGGAGAAAAGGACATGGATATTGAGTTATGTGGAGGTGAATTTAAGGCAAAAGATGGTGATCGTGAGGAAGTTTGTGAGGGGATGGGAGCTGAAACGTTTGATGGTGAAGTAAATTTTGAAGGTTTTTTTTACCCCATAATATCTCAATATACCCCCACAAAATATGAAAATCCCAAAATGCCCCCCATAATTTTGACTCAATCGGATTTATCTTATAAATAGATAAATCCGCTTTGAGATTAATCAAATGTGGATTTACCTAGATCCGATTAAACATAAAAAATCGCATCGGATATACAGATATAAGAGTAAATTCAAAAGCGGATTTACCCTTTACCAGGGTAAATCCAACTTGTAAAAAAATTTAAAACATTTAATTTTTTTTTGACACATTTAATTTGTTGTATATATATATATATATATATATATATATATATATATATATATATATATATATATATATATATATATATATATATATATATATATATATGGATAAATAATTACAAAAATGTGGGTACAATAATATATATATATATATATATATATATATATATATATATATATGAAAATCCCAAAATGCCCCTCATAATTTTGACTCAATCGGATTTATCTTATAAATAGATAAATCCGCTTTGAGATTAATCAAAGGCGGATTTACCTAGATCCGATTAAACATAAAAAAAATCGCATCGGATATACCGATAGAAGGGTAAATTCAATTTTGAATTTAACAAAGTGGATGTACCCCCACAACAGGTAGATCCGCTTTGTCTCTTTATCAAGCCGGATCTACCTGTTGTGGGGTACATCCGCTTTGTTAAATTCAAAAGCGGATTTACCCTTTACCAAGGTGAATCCGACTTGTAAAAAAAATTTAAAACATTTAATTTGTTTTTTTTTGACACATTTAATTTGTTGGATATATATATATATATATATATAAATAATTACAAAAATGTGGGTACAATAATAAATACAAGAAATGTCAATCTAAATCGTTGGAATCATTGGCTAAGTCTACAACGGTGGGCGCATCAGTGGGAGGGAAACGGGGCATGACCGGAGCGGTAGACTGCCAAAGGGCAAAACGGCCGGTATAAGGATCCAACCATGAAGTAGATTCCTCTGATCGATTATGAGACCACATCAAGGCAACTGAAGGCAACGGACAGACAGGCGGGATCGAAATATGCATCAAATGGATATCCCCGGCGTTCAGAATAGATATGATTTTATACATAGAAGAAGAATAACTACCTCTCAAAGGAAGATAAGTAAAATTCATATCCAAAGACAATTGAACTAGGGCCACATTATACTTAGTAGCTATAAAGTACCCCATCTCAGGCAAACTTAACCACTTATCCTCCTTCTGAAAACCGGAGTATTCAATGGATAACGCTTTTCTACGTACTGCAAGTATGTCCTTTCCAAACATGTAAGTATATAGTTGCTCCCTCTCCTTTGTTCCTTTGATTAAATCTTGCCTAATTATAGGCCAACTATCCTCACCAAGATCGAGACCAACCGCTACTGCTCGGAACCCACAATTACCATCCATTTACATAAGAGTGCACGTGATGAGGAACCAACGGTAAATTGAATTTAGTCTCACCCTACTGTGTTAATTTTTTAGAAACACTCTGAGATAACTTTGAAGACCATTGTGATGATTTTGTACAAGAAGACCGCTGTGATGAATTTTTACAAGAAGTCCCAAATTCTTGAGTCAGTTTCATCTTCTCATCCACATGCTCCCACCCAGAAGGATCACGCTTGACATCATATAATTTCTGCTTTTCTTCTTTGGTGCACCTTTTGTTTTAACTTTAAATGGTGGTGCAACCATTGAAGAAGTGGTAGGGAATGCAAGCTCATTAAGTTGTTTCTTGAGGACAAATCTCTCCTCAGGAGTCATACGATTATATCTCGCCCAAATCATCTCCATTTGGTAAGAAATATCACAGTCAGCAGATTTTTCTTGGGAGAATTTATCATCTATAGAATTCAAACTCAAGTTTTTCGAATGGTCGTCTACAACATCCAACGGAATAGTAGTACCGGAGACATGGTACACACCAAGCTCACAAGCACAAGGAAGAAGATGTGTCTTTCTAATAATGCACCCACAGCGGGCTTTGTCATATCCAACCCCAGATGTCAATTTTGAAAAATCTTTAAGAATATGATCCAAAGCATTTAAAGACACAACACCGCGAAGCTTTTTAAACAAAGGAGTATTGGAAGCCACTTCAATATGGTTTATGCTTCTTTGAAAAGACCCGATGACTTTACCAAATTGAAAAGTAAGCATCTCATGCATAGATTTAAAAGTCTTAGACAAGTCACCTCCAGAAGTCTTCAAATGTCTCTTCAAAGTCCAATGAGCTGACTCGACTCTTAAATAATAACAATAAACACGCATAAAAATACTAAACACGTGTCAAAAAAATTTAAACTATTTGCCAAGATAAATCATTACCTATTGGTGGTCTGATTCCCGAAGTGTGGGATCTGGTTTGTCCATGCCAAGATAAATCTTTCCTTATGCTTTGTCAACCACATGTCATGCACATACTTAATAAGAGCGGGCAAATCAACGCAGGAGTCCTCAAAAATCTTCAAGTGAGCTGAGTACTCTGACTCGTCAAGTGAATCAATAATGTTTTGCCAAAGAGAGGACGTCCTTTTGCCCATCCACGTGCACCAACTCTTTAATCCTCGCTTTCACATTTTTAGTCACGTGCCAAGAACATAACAAATTTGTAGTCGAAGGAAAGACATCAAGAATACCGGACATAAGACCAAGATCTCTGTCAGTCAAGAATACCTAAGACTGAAGCCCGTGCAAGTCAAATAATTCTTTCAGTTGCTGCAATGCCCAAGTAAAATGCATTCCAAGCTCGTGTGAAATATAGGCAAAAGCAACCGAGAAAGTTAACTCCGTTGAAATGACTCCTACAATCTCCAATAGAGGTAGATTGTATTTGTTGGTCTTGTAGGTGGTGTCAAGAATAAGAACCTTTAGAAACAACCGGAATAACTTAATAGAAGTGGGATGCGCCCACATGATGTCACTGACCACATCGGAACCCTCAACTTTTCTGCTCCAACATAAATAATTTTATGACTCAATCAATCTCAAAAGCTCCTGAATGTTCGTTCTAGGACCCCTCTTAGAAGACCTATAGGCGTAACACGTGCCTATATATTTGAGGAAGAGAAGTGACGTTGTCCGGATAATGATTCTTCAAAGCAGTAAGACAATCTTTCGGGGCAACATTCAGATCAGTGTGCTCATTAACAATAGCTTTCTGCGGCTTAGTTAAACAACCAAAAGCTGTCGACCGGACCGGGGTAGTAAGCAACTCATGTGTGTGAAGACCACACCTAACATTCACACGCCAACCCCCATGACGTATTGTACAGGTAGCTCTCAATGTAAACAGACAGCTTCTTCTCTTAGACCCGAAAACTCTAGAATCATTAGACCACTTCCCTTGCTTCTCGCAACCAAAAATAATCTTATCTCTAGAACCCACAACTCCACCTTTGTCAGATCTTACAATGATAACCACAACTCTAATACGTCTCCCAACCACTTTAGCCCACTCTTCTACATCCTCGCGTGTAGAAAATATCTACAAAATAGAAAAAAATAGAAAAATGTTACGTACTTAATTAATTAAATATCTACCAAACTTTGATTAAAAAAGTTAGTATGAAAAATATACCCTCTCCGTCCAGAATGCGTCTGTAGTGTCTACCACGAAAGGAACAACCTGCGACTCTGTATACGGGTCAATATCTGTTTCAAAATAGAACAACAGTTATACAGAAATTAATTTAAAAAAAAACACAAATCGGATTTACGTACCCCAAACGTAAATCCGCTTTCTATTTTTCAAAATCGGATATACCCCCATACAGGTAAATCCGATTCATTAAAAAAATAATCAGATTTACGTTTGGGGTACGTAAATCCAATTGCGCATCAGATTTAGCTATATCCGTCAGGACAAAATTTCGCTTTCTATACTGAAATGAATGGTCAAATCGGATTTATCTGTCAGTTTGATACATCCGATTTGACTTATGCGTGTGTATTTATTACATATTTAAAACTAATCGGATTCACCTTGCATTTAGGTAAATCCGATTACCAGATAAAGTGGTCCCCCACCAGAGAATCTTCCAAAAGTCAATTTTTGTTAATTATGTCAGGGGTATTTTCGGGATTACGATAATGTGTAGGGGGTATAAGGGAGTTGATGGGATTATAAAAAAACACAATTTTGAATGAGGTCAAGAGAGGAAGATAGTTTGTTCTATGAATGATGCGTGGACTTTTTGGATTGTATCTCTTAGGATCTTGAAGCGATTGACATGTGATCTTTTCTAATCCTATTAGGAGTGGCTCCGATTCCTTCATAGTGTTTTGTTGGTTTTTCTAATCTCACTATGCTTTCTATTCGTGTGACTTTTTAATTGCTCAAAGAAAAAAGATTATGAGGGAATATCAGTTTAATTATTCAAGTGCAATGGAGGTGGGGTAAAATTATCAAAATCTGCCAAGAACTGTGAGGGATGTATTGTTTGGTCATGGGGGAGCTTGGAGGATCATCCATATTGGGCCAAGAGCAACCTCACGAGTGAGTTGGACACCACATCTTAACCCAAAACATTAGGGTTATGCTTTTCCCACACCCCCTCCTACTCGAAACACACCCCATAAGGGTGTGAAAAGACCAAAAGGCCAGGCCAAACATCTTTTTTTTCACGAATTTTCACCTGTTCGAACACGGGCATTCGAACAGGTTCGAATGACATCGTTCGAGTGTGTTAAATTTTGACTTCACACCCTTTTGGGCGTTTTTCACCTGTTCGCATGACCTCGTTCGAACACATTCGAACGACATCGTTCGAGTGTGTTAAATTTTGACTTCACACCCTTTTGGGCGTTTTTAAACTGTTCGCATGAGGTCATGCGAACCTGTTCGAACAAGGTCGTTCGAACAGTCATAAAACACGTCCTCGCAGCGTCTCACGCGAGGTTATTTTTGGAATAAAATTTGTTAAGGGGTGTGAAAGAGTAGGAGGGGGTGTGGGAAAAGCAAAACCCAAACATTAAGGCATTGGGTTTATGGGTCTTCTCATTTATATAGTGTTCAACATCTACTTTTTCATCCAATGTGAGACTCTTACTCACACTTAAATACCAACAATCCCTCCCCCTCAAGTGTGAGTCCATCCATTTTATGGGTATGTTACCTCTCAAATGAAAGCATTTTCATTCACATATACTTGCACCACCGTTGCTTGCCCTCAACGGAACACTCTTCCTAAACACCTTGTCAGAAAGACTATCGACACAAGGAGTCAGTTCAACCATCAGCTCTGATACGACTGTTGGGTCATGAGGGGATCATGGGGGATCATCCACATTGGACCAAGACCAACCACACAAGTGAGTTGAATACACATCTTAACTCAAAAGTTTAAGGCATTTGGTTTATGAGTCCTCTCACTTATATAATGCTCAACACCCACTTTTCCATCCAATGTGAAACTCTTACTCACACTTGCTTGTTGCATATATGTGTGCCCAACTTAATTAACATCCTTTTATTTAATTAATTATTAAATAATATCTTTGTTATTATCCTTTTAATTTAATAAAACTAAACCGGCAAAGCCGAGGGTATACACGTGGCCAGTCAAATTCTCCGGCGTAGATTAGTAATCGGCAAAGCCAATGGAAACTACGCACCAATAACACGGTAACAAAAAAAACTAAACCCCTTGCCCACAAGTCATTCTTTATCAATGCCCAGTGGCGGACCTACATGTATTCCAGGGGGTTCAGGCGAACCCCCTGGAAAAATAATATTAGCACCGATATATCTGAACCCCCTGGAAAAATAATATTAGCACCGATATATTAGGGAAAAAATATTTTTGCATCCCCTAAAAAATATCTTTTGCACCAAAGTTCCTAGTTTTGCACCACTCTAATACACAACACTCACATATTTTATTTTAATAAAAGTTTTCCTCTCTCATTGAATCGGTTTTTGTTCTTATTATCCTAATTTTGATTTGTTAGTGCTATTTAGTTGGTAATTTGTGTTAGTACTATTTAATTAATTTGTATTGTGTTGGGGGTATTTAATTTATTTTGATTATGTTAGTCTATTTAGTTTTAATTTGTTATGTATTTTGTGAATATGTTGAATCTTTTAGTGCTCTTTAATTTGTATTTAGGAACTTGTTAGTTCTATTTAATTTGTGTTGCTCTAGTGCAACACAAGTTGTTAACCTGTTAAAGTATTATTGATATTATATTTTTAGTAATGTGTGTGTTTGAAAAATTTTGCACCCATTGACCCAGGGTCCTGGGTCTGCCACAGTCAATGCCCCTTCAGGGTTTAGGGATTTAAGGTTCGGGAGAAAAACTAATTTTCAGTCAAGGGAATTTAAGGTATCAAGGGTGGGGATGACCGGGGATGGTGGTGGCAAGCGAGGACCACAAAGAAGAGAGGAGAGACGCATAATGGTGGGTGGTAGGGGGTGTTCAATAGTTAGGTTTGGTACGGGCATTTTTCTAGAGCTGGCAAAACGGGCCGGGCCCGCCAGGCCGAACTATCCCGAAAAAACACAGGGTTTGGGCCGAAGGAATTGAGCCCATTTTTACATCCGGAATTTTTAGTCCGGCCCTAAAAAACCCAAGCCCGTGTCGGGCTAGCCCGCCTGGGCCATGGGTAGCCGCGGGCCCATGAATTAAACAAAAATAGTAACCCAATTCGTCTCATGGTCAGCATTTCTTCTATTTCTATATCATTTTAGACTAGTAATAATGTTGACCAAAAAAAAAAAAGACTAGTAATAATAATATTATTATACTAATATTATACACCATCGGTCATGAAAACTATTAATAATACACACCATTCACAGACAAAACTATTCTTTTGAAATTTATTCCGATAGAACTATTCTGCTGGAACTATATATATATATATATATATATATATATATATATATATATATATATAGCCATTGCTTAAGCATTTTTATTTCCACTCACGAGGGCATGACTACTGACTAGTCGTTTTCACTAACAGGCACAACTGGTTTATTGCAAAGAAACATAAATTCGTTGCTCCTTAGTTGCTCCAGACTAATATTCTTGCAAATGACACTGTGACAGTGAGTACTTGATTGGTAAATTTATTTTATTTTGACATTTATATATAAAGAGTGGATTTTTGAGTTGTGATTGCTTAAATGCTTTCACCGAGGATTCATTTAAACAATGCAACGTGACTAAAAATCGCGCATAATGTGGGCTAGCCCGAAAAGCCCGCAGCCCGCATAGGGTCGGGCTTGGGTCGTAAAGCGTGAGCCTGAATTTCAACCCGGGATTTTTAGCCCGGCCCTTAAAAGCCCGAGCCCGATGCGGGCCGGGTAGCCCGTTTTCCAGCTCTACATTTTTCGCATTTGGGCTAAACCTGAATCAACCCGTAGTAGTTTTGTTCTAGCAACAGATTTTTAAAAACAATTCTGTGAACCTGAACTAACTCATACTAACTCTTAATAGTTTTGTGATTTTAGAAGTACGAGATGCTATTTGTTTAGACTTTTTACCTACCTAATAATTTATGATTAAGTTGCAAGATTTTAATACTATGGATCAGAAGACTATATTAATGAGTTTGAGTTTTTTTTTTTACCTACTTAATAGTTTGAGTTTGATTTGGTGTAATTTTTAAATTTTAGAAATTTTTTAGCTATTTAAATGTGTTGGATTATTACGAAAAGTGTAGACTTTTATACATTTTGGTGCATGATTCGTGAGTCTAATCCGAACCAATTCGTCAAATATCTGATTTGATTGGTTTGGTTCGGGTTTTGAAGAAAAAAACGTAAAATCCAAACCAAATTAAACTAAGTAATTATAATCGGTTCGGACAATGAATTTGGACAAATCTGATCCAAATTAATTGACCCATGAACACCCCCTAGTGGGTACTGGTGGTGATTTTAGAAGAAATATAAATTAAGAATAAAAGTATATGGTATGAATTAGTTTCCAGTCTAATTAGTCAAGATCCAACACAAGTGAGAAGATTAAGAATAAAAGTGTTTGGTATGAATTGTGTGTCTTCCATTAGGTTTGAGGGCAGATTATATAATACTCCATTCGTGTCATTTTAAGTGTCATATTTGAGTTGTGCACAATTCTTAAGATAATGATTAATTGTGTTCATTTCAACGCTAACATGAGTTTTATTTACTAAAATATTTCTATCAATAGTAGTTAGTTGAATAGTTAGGTGAGTTGAGAGACAATAAATAATGATATATTGGTGAAAAAGTTATTAAATACTATATTAGTATTCTAAAGTGACGGATAATTTGAGACGAGAAAATATTGCAAAAGAGACACTTAAAATGAGATGGAGAGAGTACAAAAATCGAGTTTAATGACAATTATTAGAGAAATAGCTCTTATGTCCGTTACAAGGGACGGTGAGAAAATTGGATCTTATAGTAAATATTTTGTCCACCGTTACGGATGAGAGGTTCAAAATATATGAAGTAGAGACGGTCGAAGTGCTGGTGACCGACCGATGAGAAGAAAACATAGGCTTTGTTTGACAAAAAGTAGTAGATAGTAGATAAGCTAGCGGATAGCAGATAAGCTAGCTAATAGCGGATAAGCTAGAAGATTGAATTTAAAGTTTTTGATAAAATTAGCAGTTGAGCTAGCTAATAAATATAAAATGACATAAATAGACATTTGTAATTAATGTTTAAATATGAGAGAGAATATTTCTTTAATAGAGGATAAATAAGAAATTTAATTAAAGTAGCAAGAGTAAAAATGAAAAAAAAAATGAAACACTATAAACTATAAGTTCAAACGCTACTTCAAATAGCGTTTAAAGAAAACACTCTAAACTACTATAAACTAGCCGATTGACATTCCCGAACAAAGCTATAGAGTTGGGCTTATCTGAGTTATCCGCCGACGAATGACAAATTACCACTTGAGGAAAAAAATGAGCAATCTTAATCTTAATTATACTAAACCATGAATATGACACATCACATGACACCTCAGTCGACAATTTTTATTACGTCATTAATGACGTAATATTGACTCATCATTTCCCGTCTGTGTGGTTGCCACGTATGCAACAATTAACTCACATTAATTCATTTCAATCAGCAATTAACTCACTTAAATCACATTTTTCATCATCCATATGAAAGGATCATATACTATTTCTAAAAGAGAAGTGCTATTAATATTTCACGAGAAAAATCAAAAATTATAAAACCCATTCACAACCAACAGTAAATGCATATCTAGCATTC
Organism: Astragalus membranaceus; assembly: GCA_039519185.1. Lineage (NCBI taxonomy): Eukaryota > Viridiplantae > Streptophyta > Magnoliopsida > Fabales > Fabaceae > Astragalus > Astragalus membranaceus. The sequence goes on from CM076848.1 coordinate 47,183,781, forward strand.
AATTTCATAATAATGTCTATGATTAATTCATAAGATGAATCACATTCCTAAAAAAAACAATACAATTTCGAAATTTGAAACATAGAAAATTTTTCTTTGTCGTGCTTTGGGTCATAGACAGCTGTATGTTAATTACCATATCTCATACTAAGAATAAAATATTTCTCGCACTACTACATGTAACCAATATTATTATTTCCATTGAAAATAAACTCAACAAGAAAATATTTCTTGCACTACTACAGGTAACCAATATTGTCATACTTGTCACGTTTGCAAAGCTGAAAAACTTTCAAGGTATTACTTAGCAAAGATTCAATGTTGTAACTTTTAAGAAATATGCATATAATAATTATTTACCTTAATTTTTTCACTTTACAGGTCAACTTACTCTGCAAAGCTCTATGCATGTCTTGAAGCTAAAGATAAATATTGATCTTCCTGAGGTTGTTAGTCTCAAACACAAGTACACCATTCACGGACCAATTATGTAACATTGTTTATTCTCATTGTCACCCTGACCTGATAAAATTTTTAAACATTGTTTATTCAACTATATATTTTTAAACATCTTTAACAGTATAATTCTGTATTAGACATCATTAGCTTACTATTTTCATTTAATAGTCATAAGCTCTATTAAGTATCGTATTTTTTACTGAAATTTTTAAAATGAGTATATTTTCGCAAATTCGTCCATCGGGAAAAACCATGAAATTATCTGCATGTACATGCCAACACTGCTTTTATGAAAGTATTAATATATACGATGGGATCTCTTATAAATATTTCAAAAAAAATATTATATCAAATATTTTAATAATTTTGTAATTTTTGAAAGGAATACCCGTGTCATACGCACTAGTGTTGTTGAACCAAAAAGCCAAAATTCAAAATAAAAACAAGCGAGTACAACTACTACTTACTTGGCAATGCCATTTTACAGAAATAGCAAGCATTTATTAGTAGTGGAATTTTGATCGTGGTTTACGTTGCAATTTGTATACCGAGGCAAGTTGTGGTGATGCTTTACTTTCCACATACGTTCATCGTCATTATCAACAGCATTATGTGGCAGCAAAACAAAACGGACAATGCAGTTAATAACACGTCTAAGTAAGTATCTATCCCACTTTGCTGCTCAAAATCCGTGAACGTCACTGCCTTTTTCGTTTATCGGTATTACTAATTACTAATAAGGAATAATAGATCATGGTAGCACCGCCCTTCTACTCATAGCCAATAATAAACTCTATCTTCTCCCTCCACTTTTGCATCTCAGCAGCCCCAAGTATACTTATACTTCTGTTATGGTAATTAGAATTTCTGTTATTTACACCCCCAAGGCCCAATTACTTAGAGGCCCATTCGTGGAAGTGAAATCCATTCATCAACGGCCATGATCATTATGCAAGATCGAACGGCCCAAATGCATCAAGCCAAGCACCTTCAACCTCTATAAATACCACACTCAATGCTCATAAATGAGGAGGATCTTTTTACAACTTAGACTCATTCACTCAAATACTGACTTGAGCGTCGGAGTGTTATTGCAGGTACAACTCCGCCACCTCAAGATCGACCACCTCGAGACCGATCAAGATCGACCTCCTCAAGATCGACCTCCTCAAGATCGACCAAGTCAAGGTTGAACAAGGTCGACCTCCTCAAGATCGACCATCTTAAGACTGAAAGACATAAACAGAATTAAGGATAAAACTCCTACCAACTGCTTAAGGCGATCTATCAAGATCGGAAGCACGGTACAGAACATTGGCGACCACAGTGGGAGTCGAACCCACGACCTTCTGATGGTGGGAAAAATAGGGCACTGATTCTCCCACTGTGGTCGCCAACACGCCAATCAAGACCGGCTATTCTAATGGCCGAACCCGAGGTCGGTCCTCAACGAACCCCTGAAGGCCACGTCCAGGAACTCACAAATTCATCACAAGCTCGAAACCAATATCCCAACACAGGACCGCACCGAGTACATTCAATCACAGATGAAGCGAGCTTACCACCGCCTCCTCAATTACTTCCAGCTTTGACCGATGCGGTTCAACAGCTCATTCAGCTACTGGCCCGATAAGAAGCCGTAAACGAAGAAAGAAGCGACCGTTTCACTAACCTCGAAGCCGAGGTAGCAAGGCTTCAAGGTCGGCACGTTCCGGACCAACAATCGTCCGGGCAGGACTCCCTTGAGGAAAGAAACCCAACTCAAAGAAGACTCTTTCGCCGATCACCCCCTAGGAGAAAGCTCAATCATCGTTCTCCCCCACGTCGTCACCAAGGGAATGGTTCCCGTCCTCCTCCGGTTCGACGTTTCGAAAATCTTGAAGGCTCATAAGTCATATAACCCCCCTCAACATCATCCACACAGGGACTCGACCTCGCCAAGACGACGTTCAAGGAGCCGTGACAACATTCAAAACAATCAACCGTTGTCCTCCACGCCGTCAACGAGGGAATGGTTCCCGTTCTCCTCCGGCTCGACAACATAACGATCTCGACGATCATCGTTGTCCTCCACGCCGTCAACGAGGGAATGGTTCCCGTTCTCCTCCGGCTCGACAACATAACGATCTCGACGATCATCGTTGTCCTCCACGCCGTCAACGAGGGAATGGTTCCCGTTCTCCTCCGGCTCGACAACATAACGATCTCGACGATCATCGTTGTCCTCCACGCTGTCAACGAGGGAATGGTTCCCGTTCTCCTCCGGCTCGACAACATAACGATCTCGACGATCATCGTTGTCCTCCACGCCGTCAACGAGGGAATGGTTCCCGTTCTCCTCCACCTGGGACCGATCTTAAATGATCTCCCTAAGCGACCACCCAAGGTCGCAAACTCTTTGAGAAAACAGTTAAATCCGAGCCGAGTCTCAGTAAACTATCTCAAAGAGACCAGGTCTTCAAGGATCGAAACGTCCTAAGAACGACCATCGGCCACAGCTGCCGATACCCCTACAGGGCGAGTTAAATCTGGGCCGAGTCCTGGTAAACTGCCCTATAGGTTCGAGCCCGGTAAATCGAGTTCCTCATTTACCGACGTTCTTTCATCATACATATCCACCTCGAGTCCCTCGGGTGCGAAACGACATACATGACATGCAGAATTAAAAAAGCATTCATAAAGTTCGTAACAAGGTCCTAAATTTCAAAATCGGCATCAGCTCAGGACTAAAGGAACTTCTACTCAAAGAGCCAAAAACGCAAAACCGCATCATCTTATCAAGTCAAGATCGCTCCTCAAGCGACCAGACTTGGGGGGCCACTGTTATGGTAATTAGAATTTCTGTTATTTACACCCCCCAAGGCCCAATTACTTAGAGGCCCATTCGTGGAAGTGAAATTCATTCATCAACGGCCATGATCATTATGCAAGATCGAACGGCCCAAATGCATCAAGCCAAGCACCTTCAACCTCTATAAATACCACACTCAATGCTCATAAATGAGGAGGATCTTTTTACAACTTAGACTCATTCACTCAAATACTGACTTGAGCGTCGGAGTGTTATTGCAGGTACAACTCCGCCACCTCAAGATCGACCACCTCGAGACCGATCAAGATCGACCACCTCGAGATCGACCTCCTCAAGATCGACCAAGTCAAGGCTGAACAAGGTCGACCTCCTCAAGATCGACCATCTTAAGACTGAAAGACATAAACAGAATTAAGGATAAAACTCCTACCAACTGCTTAAGGCGATCTATCAAGATCGGAAGCACGGTACAGAACAACTTCAAATTAAATCAATGGTAATGAACTTAATTATGTGGGTCCAACTGCGTGATTCATCTTTGCTGAATGCTTAATCAATCATCATCAACCAGCTGCGACCCCATCATGAGTCATGACACACCCTATCTAGCTCTCTTCCCTTCCGTTCCATTATCCATGGCCCATCCCATTTTATTCTTTTTCACTTTAAAATTTAATCCTCCGTTCTAGACTCTTGTTCTAGAAACAAATTTAGGTAATGACTCCAGAACAACCAACCAGCGTACACGTGTCGTACAATTCGCGGGAACCCTGTTTCACCTCAAAGAGAAGTTTCGGTATTTTTACCTTTTTAGGTTTGAGTTTGAGCGTCTGAAGTAGCCGATTTATTGGGCTCACACTTACCAAACTTCACCAAAAAAAAAACCTTACCCAATTACAATTGGTCAATTTCTCATTTTTCTCTTTTTTATACACATTAAAAAATACTTTTATATATAAACGCACTCAAGAAAATAAAATCTTGTAGCACAATTGATCATATCTGTTCTGTACCGTGCTTCCGATCTTGAGGGTCGATATTATGCAGTTGGTAGATATTTCGTCCTTGATTCTATCTTTGTCTTCGGGCTTTGAGAGGAAGGTTTTGTTCGACCTGGAGATGTTCGAACTTGAGAGGCGATGTTGAGGTGTTCGATCTTGAGATGTTCGATCTTGGAGGGCGAGGTTGTACCTGCAATGATACTCCGACGCTTAAGTCAGTATTTGAGAGAATAAGTGTTTGGTTAAAAAGTGCTTACCATTAATGAGCATTGAATGGGGTATTTATAGGGTTTGAATGTGTTTGTGTCGTTTATTCTGAGCCAACCGATCTTGAGAAGACATCTGAGCCGTTGATTTGGTTGGGCATAACAGTGGCCCCCCAAGTCTGGTCGATTTGAGGAGCGAGCTTGACTTGATGGGCGACGTAGCCTTGTATTTTTGTCTTTGTTTGAGTAGAAATTTCTTCAGTCTTGAGTTTATGTCGAGCCTGGGAGTTTTGGCCGATGTTAAATGGTCGTCGATCTTCCGAGCGAGGTAGATAGTTTTTGAATTCAGTGTTGCTTTGGAATCAGTGTAATCTTGGAATCAGTGCCATCTTTATTGTTTCTGACAAAGCGTGATTTCACAGTGGCGGCGCGTGATGGTGACGTTTATTCTTCATCGTGCGAATTTTAATGGGCTAGGGTTTGGATGTGACGCTTCGACTTCCCGGCCCAGGCCCATAAAATTCGCTTTGCTATAAATAAAGGGTCTCACCTTCCCATTTATTGCTTGCTGATCATTTGTCTTTGATTTATCGATCTTCGAGAGCTCCCGAGCTTCTTTAAAGTAAACGAGTTTGAAAAAGTTTCGAAGTACTTTTAAGGTCGGTTTCTGTGGATCGACAACCGTATTTCTCCAGATATAATCAACTTGCGGTTTAGTTCCGAGGTTAGTCTATTTTTGATTTTTCTTTACTTTTCTTTTCGTTTGTGCCTGGACTTCCCCCAGTCCCCTTTGATCTCAGAATGGGGGTCGTCAGGTCGGGTTCCGACTTGCTCGCGAACCCATTTTCGATCTGGGAGACCACCAAGAGAGAGTCGGTATGGAGTTTAATTTTTTGGACTTGGAGGTCAATTGCCAGGCGAAGTCCGGCAATGCAAGCTTCGTACTCTGCTTGGTTGTTCGAGGTGGGAAAATCGAATGCAAGGGAAACTTCGATGATGACCCCAGTCGGGCTTTCTAGCATAATCCCAGCACCACTCCCTTTTGGATTTGAGGAACCATCGACGTAGAGGATCCATATGTCAGAGCCGGTGTTAGCAGGTGTCATCTCGGCGATGAAGTCGACTAAAACTTGTGCTTTAAGTGTGGTTCGAGCTTCATATTTGATACCGAACTCTGAGAGTTCTACGGCCCATTTGATCATCCTTCCAGCTAGATCGGGTCTGTGGAGTATCTGTCTGATTGGGTAGTTAGTGCGGACGACTACCTGGTGGGCGACGAAATAAGCTCGAAAACGTCGAGCTGCAACAATGAGGGCCAAGGCGATTTTCTCGATTTTCTGATAACGACTTTCAGCCCCGTGTAGAGCCTTGCTTGCGAAGTAGATGGGACTTTGCCCGGTTTCGAGTTCGCGTACTAGAACGGCAGCTAATGCCTCTTCCGAGACTGCTAGATATAGGTATAATGTTTCTCCTTCATTTGGGCGAGTTAAAATTGGAGGCTCGGAGAGAGATTTTTTAAGTTGCTTCAAAGCTTCGTCTTGCTCGGGTGTCCATTTGAAATCTTTTTCTTCTTTTTTGAGGATTTTGAAAAGTGGAAGAGATTTGAATGCTGCATTCGATATGAAACGAGATAGAGCAGCTATCATTCCATTGAGTTTTTGTACTTCTCTTTTGGACGTCGGAGTTCGCATTTCTGTGACGGATCGACATTTGTCTGGGTTTGCCTCGATACCTCGTTCTGTTAAGAAGAAACCTAAGAATTTCCCAGCTCGAACCCCGAAAGTGCATTTCTCTGGGTTTAATCTCATTCTGTTTTTTCGTACCTCAGAGAAAATTGCTTTCAGATCGCTTACATGGTCGGCATCACTTTTGCTTTTGGCGATCATATCGTCGAGGTAAACCTCTACGCTTTTACCGATCTGGTTTTGGAAAACTTTGTTCATCATTCTTTGATAAGTCGCTCCAGCGTTTTTTAAACCAAAGGGCATAACACGGTACGCGAAGTTTCCTCGGTCAGTGATGAAGGCGGTTTTTGCTTGATCTGGTGGAAACATGGCGATTTGGTTGTACCCGGAGTATGCGTCCATGAAAGATAACAACTGGAAACCGGAAGCGCTGTCGACCAAACGATCGATACTGGGGACCGGAAAGGCGTCTTTTGGGCAAGCTTTATTAAGATCGGTGTAGTCGACACACATACGCCATTTTCCGTTAGACTTCTTCACCAGGACAGGGTTTGATAACCAAGTTGTGTATTTAACCTCAGAGATAAAGTTGGCTCGGATGAGGTCGTCTACTGCTAAGGTGGCAGCAATGGCTTTTTCTCTGCTTTGGGCCCGCTTTCTTTGGGCGATCCATTTTGCTTCTGGGTTTATTGCGAGGCGATGGCAGGCAATCTCTGGCGGGATCCCAGGCATGTCTTCGGCCGACCAAGCAAAGATGTCTTTGAAATCTTTAAGACATTGGGTTAATTCGGTCTTGATCTTTTCTGGAAGGTCGATCCCTATTTTGATTTTTTGGGAGGGGTCTGAACCGAGTTGTGTTTCGACGAACTTTCCGTCAGGCTCTGGTCTTCTGATTTTGCGTTTGAGCTCTTTTGTTAGCTCGTCGACATCTATCTGTTTTTCGACCTCCGGACCGCAGTTGGTTCCTACGTTAGTGGCGGTGTTAACTTCAGTCGATCTTCCTTTTGGCATTTTGGGAGTCGCCAGTTCTTCCGAAGGGGGAACCCCTTCATGCTCCGAAGCTTTTCTTTCGTTCTTAGTCCATAGGAAAAAACACCTGGAGGCCGACTCTAAGTCAGAGTTTAAAGTGATAACTCTGTCGCAAAGAGAGTGGAACTTCATTTTTAAGTGAGTGGTGGATGTAACCGCCCCGAGCCTGCCGAGGGTCGGTCTTCCTATAATGCCGTTGTATATGGATTCACAGGGTAAGACGAGGAATTTGGTTCTGACGGTTCGGACCATTGGTTCGGTTCCGTAGGTAACCATTAGCTCCAGATGTCCAAGGGGTTTCGTTCGAGATCCGTTAAAACCGGACAAAGCCGTCCCTCTATAAGGGGTGAGTTCCTCTTTATCGATCCCCATTTTGCTCAGAAGATCGATAAAGATGATGTCTGATGAGCTCCCCTGATCGACCAGGATTCTACGTACCTCCTTGTTGGCTATGATTGCCGATATCAAGAGAGGTACGTGTTTGTTAGCTTTTCCGTCAATAAGGTCGTTGTCACTAAAAGATAATGGAGGTCGGTTAGTCTTGACCGGGGTCGTTGACGTTGAAGCCACGCACAACAATTCCTTCCATTTTCTCTTCATGGATTTTCCCGATCCTTCATGATCGAATCCCCCAGTTATCATCATGATAACCGAGCGTTTTTTATCTAGCTCTTCGCGGTCTGGGTCGGTCATTTCTTTTCCTTTTGCCCTGAGGTTTTCATTTCTTTCTCTTCCGAAGTTGTCAGACCGTTCTCCCTCCCTTTTGACGTAAGAAGATAGTTTTCCCCGTTTTATCAAATCTTCTATGTCATCCTTTAGGGCGTTGCAATGGTTTGTGTCATGGCCATTGCTTCTGTGGTATCGGCAGTATTTGTTGGCCTTCTGCCCAGGTCGGATAGGTAAGGGCCTGGGAGGCTTGACGTCCCTGAATTCGACGTTCCAACATTCCCCTAGTAACTGGGCGTTGGAGACGTTGAGTTCGGTGTATACCTGGTGACGATTTTTCCTACCGATGTTCCAGGAGTTTTTCCGAGGGTCGACCTCGACGTGGCGTTTCGACGATTCTGCCTGTGACGACGTTTTGTCGATCTTGGAATTTTCTTCTTCGTTAATGAAGCACTGGGATAGTTCGAGGAATTCTTGAAGGGTGTTAGGTTCCCAGGTGTTGATGTGCTTTCGGAACGAGCTTCCAGGGAGCAGACCTTGGGCCATGAAGAAAATTCGAAAGGCGTCGTCTAACTGTCGAACCTGAAGAGCTTCGATGTTGAATCGCTCTATATATTCCCTCAGGGGTTCATTTGCTTTCTGGACAATAGATGCTAGAACATTTTTGTTTTTGGGTTTGCTCTTGGAATGGGCAAAGTGCACCGAGAAGTGTTTTGCTAACTGGTCCCATGAGGAAATGGTATTCGACCTTAACGTCCGAAACCATTCGGAAGCCATTTTGTCTAGGGTCAAAGGGAATATTCGACATTTCATTTCCATGGGTACATTTCGATACTGCATGGTTGTGTCAAATTGGTCTAGATGTCTGTCGGGGTCGCCCGTCCCGTCGTAAGTCTTCAATCCTCCAGGTGGTTTTTCGAGATACCGGGGGACCCGGAAGTTGTCGATCGACTTTGTGAAAGGACCTTTCCGCCCAGGTCGATTTACTCGTGACAGTGGTTGGCGTCTGTGATGGATCTTTTGAATGATGTCATGGCTTCTCGATCGTCTCCGTGACGAGGTTGAGCCTTCAATTTGTCGAGCCAGAGGAGAACGGGAACCATTCCCTCGGTGGCGGCGTGGAGGAGAATGAGGATCATCTAGATCGTCGTATTGTCGAGCTGACGGAGAACGGGATTGAGCCTCGTGTTGTCGAGCCAGAGGAGAACGGGAACCATTCCCTCGTTGACGGCGTACGGGGGAGCGATGAGCGAGCTTTCTCCGTGGGGGTGATCGATGAAAAAGTTTTCTTCGAGTTGGGCGTCGTTCCTCCAGTGAGCTCTGCCCGGATGATTGTTGATCCAGGACGTTCCGACCTTGCAGTCTCGCTACTTCGGATTCGAGGTTGGCGAAACGGTTGTTTCTTTCTTCATTTACCGCTTCTTGCCGGGCCAATAGCTGAACGAGATGTTGAACCGCGTCCGTCAAGGCCGGGAGTAGTTGAGGGGGAGATGGTAAGCTCGTCTCATCCGCGCCTGATTGTGCTCGGGAAGGTCCCGTGTTGGGATGTCGGCTTCGTGTTTGCGACGAATTCGTGAGTTCCTGGACGTGGCCTTCGGGAGTTCGCTGAGGGCCGAGGTCAGGTTCGGCCATGAGACTAGTCGGTATTGAGCGTCGTGAGTTCTCCCACTGTGGTCGCCAATGTTCTGTACCGTGCTTCCGATCTTGAGGGTCGATATTATGCAGTTGGTAGATATTTCGTCCTTGATTCTATCTTTGTCTTCGGGCTTTGAGAGGAAGGTTTTGTTCGACCTGGAGATGTTCGAACTTGAGAGGCGATGTTGAGGTGTTCGATCTTGAGATGTTCGATCTTGGAGGGCGAGGTTGTACCTGCAATGATACTCCGACGCTTAAGTCAGTATTTGAGAGAATAAGTGTTTGGTTAAAAAGTGCTTACCATTAATGAGCATTGAATGGGGTATTTATAGGGTTTGAATGTGTTTGTGTCGTTTATTCTGAGCCAACCGATCTTGAGAAGACATCTGAGCCGTTGATTTGGTTGCAATATCCTATATATCCAACGCCAGAAGATCTCCACACACTTTTCTTCATTTTCCAACCATACTCTTTCCCTTTCTCTTTCTCTTTCTCTTTCTCTGCTTTTCTTTTTCTCAATTGCTGCGAAAGCCAAAAACAAAGGAAGTTCATGATTGAGGTGAAAACGATGCAGCCTCATCAGCCGGAGGTAACAGAACCTTCTTCTCATGAACATGTATCACCTTCTCCCAGTTTCAGCAGCTACTCGTCGGAGACACTCGCCGAGATCGCAGCTAGGGTCATCAACGAGCTTCGTCGCGATCCTCATTCTGTTCCTGACGACGACGCGCTTTTCCAGCCGTGGGAAAACGACAATAACTTCGTCACTCAAAACGACGACACAAATGAAAACGATGACGATAGCAGTGAGTTTGAATTTGCGTTTGTTTCAACAGAGCAAATTACTTCTCCTGTGTCGGCGGATGACATTTTCTACAACGGCCAGATCAAACCTATGTACCCGATCTTCGACCGAAGTCTTCTGTTCCACGCTCCCGCACCGTTAAACGACGCCGTTACTTCCGCTTCGGATGTTCCAAATAAAAACGAGGCAACGAGACGACGTCGTCTCCCTTTAAGGAAGCTGATGTTCGAGGAAGGTGAAACGGCGTCGTGTTCGTCTTCGACTGATGAGAGTGTTGATTTGGAGGGAGTTACGGAAGGGAGTTACTGCGTGTGGAACCCTAATTCGGTGGGGATGGAACGCAAGAAGAGCAATTCTACGGGTTCTGGTTCGAAGCGGTGGAAGCTTCGGAACTTGTTGCCAAGGAGTCATAGTGACGGGAAGGATAAGCAACCGGTGGTGTTTCAGATTCCGGCAACGAAGGCTAACAAAGTGGCGGCAAAGCCTGGCGCGTCGGTGGAGCATGACGGCAAGAATAGAACCGTTGGATTGGGAACAGTGGCTAAGGATAGTGGTCCTGGAGAACAGACGAAGAGGAAGTCTTTCTTGCCTTACAGGCCCGAATTGGTTGGACTTTTTGCCAATGTCAATGGGCTTGGTCGGAATTTGAAACCATTTTGATTTTCCAACCCCCATTATACATTATTACTTTTATTAATTATTAATTTTCTTTTTTAATCTATTACTATATGTTTAATTAATTTGATACTAGTATGCTGATTTTCTCTGTTTTGTTTTGTTTTGTTGTTTGTTTCCTTATTTTTTGGGGCCGTATATCGTAATTAAAACGACTGACATGTATTTGATCTTTGTTTTGTAAATTCAGGGAAAAATTTAAGCCTTTTTTGGGTCAGTTATCAAACTTCTTCTATGGGTTGTGCTTTTTTGTGGGTTCAGTTTGTATATTCTAATACATTGGGTTTAGTTTGTATTTGAATTAGTATGTTGGTGGAATTTGTATAAAGTAAGATGACAAAGTATACATATCGATTACTTTTAGGATACAATGCGTATATAATATAAAGTTTGTAAATCTTGTCAAAAAAAAATATATATAAAGTTTGTAAATCCTACCTATAAAGCGAAGGCAGCCTTGGCGCCAATACTTCCAGGTTTTTTTTATTTTAGTTATCTTGCTTTTTTATTTTTTTCCTTTCTTCTTTTTGTCTTATAGTGATATATTATATAATTTAGAGCAAATGTTACAACTATAATTTTGTGATAATATATGTAAAGTGCGATGTTAAGTAGTGTATTTTGAGAATCTTTAAAGTCTAGAAAAAAGTTAAGTGTTCAAATAGGTGTATTCATTCTTCAATTTGGTTGAAAAAATTTAATTTTGTAACAAAATATGTAAAGTGGGGTGCTATGTCGTTTTGTTTCAGGATACTTTAAGAACCGAAAAAAAATAAGATGTTCAAATACGCGAAGTTCGTTCCTTAACAACCGGTTAGGTGAGAAAAAAATTAATTTCAGAACAAAATACGTAAATTGAGATGTTAGACAGTGTATTTTGATATACTTTATGGTTTAAAAAGTTTTTTAACTATTCAAATACGGAAAGTTTCCTCAATAACTGTTTGGTGAAAAAAATCATGACAAGATACGTAAAGTGCGATGCTAAGTAGTGTGTTTAAAAAGTTTTTTAACTATTCATGGAAAGTTTTCTAGGTGAAAAAAAGAACAATTCTGTGACACTAACACGGGCAACTCACCCTTTAATTAAGTTCACCATTTAAAAAAATATTTTTATACTTCTTCTCTTTATATTTTTCTAGGTCTTTAAAAAATAATTTGTTTATATACTTATGAACCTAAAATATCTATTGAATCCATTTAGTTCGGTCACTAATATCAAATCACAAAACTCTGCGGAACATTTTGCCACATTTACAATAGTTTATTCAACTTTGTATAAATGCTTCTATTTTATTGGTGATTTTGCAATGAGGAGCGTTTTAAGACTTTGTAGTGTATGCTTATGTTTAAGACTTCTTATTGTGTTGTATTTTTTTGTGGAAACTTTTTATTGTGTTGTACTAATAACAATAACTCTCAACTTTGTTATGCACTTTTTATATGCTATATTTTATTCCTAATTATACTTTATCTACTTATTATCAAAAATTAAACTAGCATATTTAGATCCATCCATGCTATTTTATACCGATCCGTCGGTACTACCACATCCCGTGCATCGCACGGGTGATGAGGCTAGTAATATAATATGATAGACCATGTTCGGGGTCAATTCAGCTTATGATTTGCAGTTTTGGCGGCGAAATTAAGATAATGAAGGAATCAATGGATGATGCGTGTACGCGCGCGCCTTATGCTCTCCACTCCTTTCGATGCTAAATATCTCAAAATACATTGTTTAAAATCGCTCTTTATATATTTGTTACGAAATTTTTGTTACCAAATTGATTGTTGATGAATAAATTTTGAGTATTTTAACTGTTAAGTTTTTTTTCGAGTATTAAAATACTCTAAAACACGCTGATTATTGAAGTACAAATTTCGCATATTTGACTAGTCGACCCCAAATGATGGGAGGGGCCCACCGGAGACTTCACAAAATTTATATTTTTAAGATAAGATAAGATTAGACGATGTGTGCTAATATGCACACATTAGTTGACAGTAATTTTTGCACTTTCGTGTGGGTCTTTCGCGGTATAAACTTGGATTATTAGAAGATTATGCTAGAGTTTAAATGAGAGTTGAATATATGGGAAAAAGAAAAGTAGTCTTGTCTTGTATTGGCAGATAAACGACTTTGTATTGGTAGACTATTGGAGACTTGGAGATATACATGTGAAAACATCATTATCTTATAATTTTCTCACACGTTTAAAGACGACCAAATATTTAATTAACAACATGTGTTATTTACATAACCTGTTATTGTAAAACTAATGCGAAAATTAGTACCTCATTAATAATTCGTTCAAATTTAGTGTAAAATAAAATCTCTAATTTGCACAAAGCATGACATTTTTCTTTGATAGACAATGTTAATGAGGGATGAGGGAATATTAGTTTCCCAGGTTTGAATCTGAAACTTCCTGCTTGCACTCTGTTCTGTACTGTACTTACGAGCTTAATGATAAGATCGAAGTAGTTAGTAGATGTTTTATTCTTGTTAATGTTCGATATTAAAGTGACGACTTTGTTCGATCTTGAGATGGAGGTCTTGTTCGATCTTGAGATGGAGGTCTTGTTCGATCTTGAGATGGCGGTGTTGTACCTGCAATAACACTCCGAAGCTCAAGTCAGTGTTTGAGTAAATATGTGGTAGTTGGAGAAATTACTTACCGTTGATGAGCATGTAGTGGGGTATTTATAGAGTTTGAATGTGTTTGTGTTGATGATTCTGAGCCAACCGATCTTGCAGTGGTATCTGAGTCGTTGATTTCGTTGGGCTGTTAATGAGCCAAATTGTTAATGGGCCCTAAATAGGGGGTGCAAATATCAGTAGCTTTATTACCATAACACACTCTTTTGATGCACTCCTCTGATATCCATTAGCTCGCCAACTGAACTACCTAGCATTGTGCCATGAAGGGTATGGCGACGAAGGATAATGATAAAAGAAAAACGTACTAATGGTATCTTGGGCTAGCTAAAAATTAGTCCAAAAAGGAAAAGACTTACATCATTAATTAATAATTAATACGCTAGCAATGAGTTTCGTCGCAATTAGCCTTTTTTATTTTGGTAGACATCGCAATTAGCCTATTAGCTCAATGAAAGGATATCCACGTAGGACCTTTGTTTTTTAAAAACAAATTGGCAAAATGTCACTTTTGGTCATTTATTTTTGGCTAAATTATAGTTTTGGTCCCCCTATTTTCAAAAATTCAGACATTTGGTCCCCCTATTTTAAAACTCAGACATTTGGTCCCCCAATTTTAAAAAATCAAATACATTTAGTCCAAAGAGGGACCAAATGTCTTTGATTTTTTAAAATTGGGGGACCAAATGTCTTTGATTTTTTAAAATTGAGGGACCAAATGTCTTTGATTATTAGCCATAAAAAACTGAAAATTCCTCTTGGGACTAAATGTCTTTGATTTTTTAAAATTGGGGGACCAAATGTCTGAGTTTTAAAATAGGGGGACCAAATGTCTGAATTTTTGAAAATATGGGGACCAAAACTATAATTTAGCCTTTATTTTTTCTTTAAGTTTCATTTTGGTCATTTATCTTTTTTTTTTCCTTCATTTTGGTCCCTCATCTTTCATTTTCGTTTCGTTTGGTCCCTGCCGTTAGTTTTTGTTAACGGACGCCACGTGTTAGTGTGACGTATCATTCATTAAATGACATGGCATGACACACCAGCATTTGAATTTTTTAAATTTAAAAAACACAATTAATTCCAGAAATAACATTAAATCAGAAAAAACATTAAAACCAATAAAACAAATTGTATAAATAAGAAATAACATTAAATCATTTGAAAAACAAAAATGAAAATAAAAAACGAAACTCATCTTAAGTTAGAAAGTTGAAATTTAGAAACGAAAAACAAGAAAGTGTGAAGAACACGAACACACACACACACACACACACACACACACACACACACACACACACACACACACACACACACACACACACACACACACACACACACACACACACACACACACACACACACACACACACACACACACACACACACACACACACAGAGAGAGAGAGAGAGAGAGAGAGAGAGAGAGAGAGAGAGAGAGAGAGAGAGAGAGACGCGAACAAAAACGAAGAGCGGCGAAGGAAGAATCGAAGCAGTGAATGAAGAAAATCGAAGGAAACAACAAAGGAAGTGAAATCGAAGCATAAAGGAAGCAAATCTCACAGGGTTTCACCATTGTTGAAGGTAGGAAGTGTGGATACCTTGTATTGCAGGTTACTTATATTGTAGGTTAGGTTTTGATGATGAAAATGACAAAAGCCAAAGTTGATGAAAGTCACAAATTATCTAAGTCAAAATCCTTGGCAATCAAAGACTGAAGAATTAAAGTCTCAAGAATTAAGGGTAGTTTCTAGGGTTTGGGATTGTCTTAGGAAAAATTGTAAGCCGCTTCCGAAGGTCAGCTCATCTCACAAAAGTCTCATGTCTTCACTCTTTCAAAATGCATGCATGCACACGTAAACATAAAAAGCATTTTTGAGAAATTAAGAAATCGATTCACTACTTTGAACTAAACATCAAAATCGATTTTCAACTCACAATGAAAGAGAGTAATCGATTCATCAACTATTTTCTAAAGCACAAAATCGATTTCCAAGATGTTTCAAAAGAAAAAAATCGATTCCTACTATTTTCCCTAAAACACAGAATAGATTTCCTTCCTGTTTTCAGACCACATAATCGATTTGCTCCTCACTCTAATCAGGCAAAGAATCAATTCTTCTTTTAATGTATTCAAGCATAAAATCGATTCCCTTCCTGTTTTTAAGCTATAAATCGATTTGCATCTTATTTCAAACAAGACATGAATCGATTGCCATCTTAAGATATTTCAGGCACATAATCGATTGTCTCCTTAGTTTATTCAGGCACATAATCGATCACCATCCTAGATCTATTCAGGCATAAAATCGATTATCTTCTTTAGGAAATTCAGGCATACAATCGATTTCATCATTTCCTTAATTGTTTCAACGGTCATATTTTTTATGAGCCTATAAATAGAGGCTTCACATTTCATTTTCAACACAACCCATTTCACAATAAACGCATCAAATGAAAACAACCCTTTTACATGTTCACTTCTTCTCTTCACGCACTGTTCGTCCGTCAGAGCTGATCTCTCGCAAGGGTTAGTCGAGTTGGAGAAATTTCAAGTTGTAATAACTGCCTACACAAGAGGTATTTTGGTCTTTACATTTGTAATTGTTTTATTGTTGTATTTTGTACTAGGGAGTGGGGTATCTCTCTAAGGTAGCTGTTTGTACTAGGAAGTGGGTATCTTTCTGGGGCAGCTGGTGGTAACATGGGTGGGGTATCTCTTGTTATTGTTGTAATAGATCTGAGGGACCTTTATAGGTGGGGTATCCTAGGAGAAGAGTGCCTGAGTCTGTAAAGGTTTCCAAGGCACCCGTAAGCCTTGTTGTGTTAGTGGAAAATCTCACAAGGTGTGAGGACTGGACGTAGGTCACTGGGAGGTGACCGAACCAGTATAAACCTGTTGTGTTCTTTATTGCTTTATTTTCTTTTTCTTTCGCTTTCATTAATCTGCGCGAAAATTAATCTAAGTCGTTAAAAATGGGAGAAGTTCTTGAGACTGAAGCCACTTGGTAACAAGTGGTATCAGAGTTAGACTTTTGTATAAAGGGCCTAGCAGCTTCAAGAGAAATGGCCTCAGGTTGGTCTACCCAAGAGGGTGCTTCTCTTACCCATCCTCCGGGATTCAACGGGAAAGATTACGCATATTGGAAGGAAAGAATGAGAATATTTATTGAAGGGGTAGACTTAGATGTTTGGGATGCTATGGAAAATGGACCCTATGTCCCCACGCATATGATAAATGGTATTCTTACTGTTAATGATAGAGATGAATGGTCTGATGATGAAAAGAGAAAAGTGCAACACAATTTACGAGCTAAAAATATTATTACGTCTGCATTGAGTCCTGATGAGTTCTTTAGAGTATCAAATTGTAAATCTGCTCAAGAAATGTGGGATAATTTTCAAGTCATTCATGAGGGTACAAATGAAGTAAAAAAGGCCAGAACAAATACTCTGATCAGAGAATATGAGTTATTCAGAATGAATTCAGGTCAAACTATTCCAGAGATGCAAAAGAGGTTCACTCACATAGTGAATCAACTGAGCCTTTTGGGAAAGTCATTCCCTGTCGAAGATCTGATCAACAAAGTTCTAAGGTGTCTAAACAGAGAATGGCAACCCAAAGTAACTGCTATAGCTGAATCTAGGAATTTAGCTACTATGTCACTTGCCACTCTATTCGGTAAGTTACAAGAGCATGAACTAGAACTCACTCGTTTGGCTGAGCATGAAGATACAGATAAGGAAAAGAAAAACTTGGCTCTAAAGGCTTCTAGCTCAAATCGGCATTATGATAGTGATGACTCAAAAAGTGAGGATGATGAAAGCAAAGAGAACATGGCTCTCATGGTTCAAAAATTCAAAAAGCTTATGAGAAAGAAAAAATTTTCTAAAATTTTTTCTCCAAAAATGTTCTCAAGTAAAGAAAGTTCATCCGGTCCTCCAACATGCTATGAATGTGGGAAACCTGGTCACATGAGGATGGAATGCCCAAGTCTACAGAAAAGGGATCCAAATTCGAAAATAAGGCATTCAAAGAAAACAAAAGAAGGAAAGCCTACGTAGCGTGGGAAGACAATGACACGATTAGTTCAGATGGTTCAGAAAGTGAAGAAGCTCATGTTGCTCTTATGGCCAATCACGAAAGTGAAGGTGAATCCGAAAATGAGGTAAGCTCTAACTCTGACACTTTACAAGATGCATATGATGGATTACATGAAGCATTTGTTGAATTGCATGATAATTCATTAAAATTAGCTAAGGCATTAAGTAAATCTAAGAAAACTATTGCACACCTTCAAAATGAAGTTAATGCTTTAACTAAGGAAAAATTAGAGCTTAGAAACGAAAATGATAATCTTGTTCATTCTAAGGCAAGATTTGTATGTGATAAGTGTACAGAACATGAAAAGAAAATCCATGAGCTTGAATGTGCAATCGGCAAAATGTCCAACTTACAACATGTGCATCCTAGGGTTCGAAGAAATAATTCTGTGAAAAGACATATGCATCATAGACCTAAGCTTACAACTAGACCCTATATTAGATGTTATTACTGTGCTAAAACTGGACATACAGCTTTTGTTTGCAGGGCAAGAGGTAAACAAAATATGAAAAAGGTGTGGGTTCCTAAAGGGACCATACCAAACACTAACCCACAAGGACCCAAAGAGATTTGGGTACCTAGAACCTTGTTTTAAATTCATCGCAGGTATGCTTCAAGGTACGGGGGTCAGATTGGTACCTTACAGTGGATGCTCAAAGCACATGACTGGAGATATAACAAAGTTCCTAACTCTCACCCCCAGATCAAGCGGTCATGTGACTTATGGTGATAACAACAGAGGAAGAATCATCGGTGAAGGTAAAGTTGGTAAAGATTTATCTACTGCTATTGATAATGTGCTTTATGTTGAAGGTCTTAAACATAACTTACTAAGCATTAGCCAACTATGTGATAAAGGAAATAGAGTAATATTTGATTCAGGTTCATGCATCATTGAGGATAAACAAAGCAAACAAGTTAGAATGATAGGAAACAGAGTAGAAAACATATACATGATGAGTCTTGATAGTGTTTCATCTCATAATGCATGTTGTCTCATTAGTAAGGAAGAAAATTCTTGGTTATGGCATCGTAGAACAGCTCATATTCATATGGACCATCTTAACAAGTTAGTGTCTAAGGATCTAGTTAGTGGTCTTCCTAAAATCAAGTTTGAAAAGGATAAACTGTGTGATGCATGCCAAAAGGGCAAACAGGTCAAAGTGTCTTTTAAATCGAAGAATATTGTGTCTACTAACAAACCATTGCAGCTGTTACACATGGATCTATTTGGTCCCTCAAGGACAAAAAGTTATGGTGGAAATTATATGCTCTCGTTATAGTATATGACTATTCAAGGTACACCTGGACACTCTTTCTTGCAATAAGAGCGAGGCATTTGGAGCATTCAAGAAGCTTGCTCGTAGCATTCAAAATGAGAAAGAATTGAAAATCATCTCCATTCGATCCGATCACGGTGGAGAATTTGAAAATGAAAGGTTTGAAAGCTTCTGTGAAGAACTTGGTATCAATCACAACTTCTCAGCACCTAGAACTCCTCAACAAAATGGAGTCGTTGAAAGGAAAAACCGATCATTGGAAGAACTTGCCAGAACAATGCTAAATGATCACGATATCCCAAAATACTTTTGGGCGGATGCTGTAAGTACTGCTTGTTATGTTATGAATAGAGTTTTGATTAGGCATATTTTAAAGAAAACCCACTATGAACTTTACAAGGGGAGAAAACCAAACATTGCACACTTACACACATTTGGATGCAAATGTTTTGTTTTAAATAGTGGAAAGGATAACTTAGGAAAATTCGATGCTAAGGCTGATGAAGGAATTTTTCTCGGTTACTCTTTATCTAGCAAGGCCTTTAGAATTTTCAATAAAAGAAATAAAGTAATTGAGGAATCTGTACATGTTACATTTGATGAGACTAACCCCAAAAGGCTGGGAAAGGTTATTGATGATATTGCAGATGAACTTGAAGATTTACAGTTAGATGAAAAGAAGAAAGATAAAGAGGAAGGGACAAAATCCACTCCTCAAGAGGAGATTGAAGAAGGATCAAGCAGTGAGCTACCCAAGGAATGGAGAATCCCAAGGGACCACTCGCTTGAAAATGTTATAGGTGATGTAACAAAAGGGGTAACTACTCGAAACTCTCTTAGAAATGCATGTGATCATATGATTTTTGTATCTCAAATTGAACCTAGGAATCTAGATGAAGCCATAGAAGATGAACATTGGACTATCGCTATGCAAGAAGAGTTAAATCAGTTTGAAGGAAACAAAAGTGTGGGATCTTGTTCCCAGGCCTGATAAGCATCAAATAATAGGCACAAAATGGGTGTTTAGAAACAAACTAGATGAATCGGGCATAATAGTTAGAAACAAAGCTAGACTAGTCGCTAAGGGTTATAATCAGGAAGAAGGAATAGACTATGATGAAACTTTTGCACCCGTAGCTAGATTAGAGGCTATTCGCATGCTCCTTACTTTTGCATCTATCATGGATTTTAAATTATATCAAATAGATGTCAAAAGTGCTTTTTTAAATGGCTTTATTCAAGAAGAAGTGTATGTTGAACAACCACCTGGCTTTGGAAGTTATGAAAAACCTGATCATGTTTTCAAACTCAAAAAGGCTCTTTATGGCCTAAAGCAAGTTCCAAGGGCTTGGTATGAAAGACTAAGTAAATTTCTACTTGAACATGATTTTCAAAGAGGGAAAGTTGATACTACACTTTTCTTAAAAAGAACAAAAGTTGACATCTTACTTGTGCAAATTTATGTGGATGACATTATTTTCGGTGCTACTAATGAATTGTTGTGCAAAGAATTTTCTAGTATTATGCAGAGTGAGTTTGAAATGTCGATGATGGGAGAACTCAACTTCTTCCCCGGGCTTCAAATAAAACAAACCAACAACGGCATCTTCATCTCCCAATCAAAATATTGCAAAGAATTACTCAAGCGATTCGAAATGGAAAAAGCAAAAGAAATGTCCACTCCAATGAGCACCTCGTGCTACTTAGACAAAGATGAAGAAGGTAAACCGGTAGAACTAAGCAAATATCGAGGTATGATTGGCTCTCTTCTCTATTTAACTGCTAGTAGACCGGATATCATGTTTAGTGTTTGCATGTGTGCTAGATATCAAGCAAATCCAAAAGAGTCGCATTTAGTAACTGTCAAAAGAATAATGAGATATCTTGTAGGCACACAAAATGTTGGTCTGTGGTACCCCAAAGGCGCCACATGTAGTCTTATTGGATACTCAGACTCTGATTTTGCAGGTTGTAAATTGGATAGAAAAAGTACTAGTGGAACATGTCACATTCTAGGTAGTGCACTAGTTTCATGGCACAGTAAAAAACAAGTCAGTGTCGCACTGTCAACTTCTGAAGCAGAATATGTTGCAGCAGGAAGTTGCTGCGCACAAATCCTCTGGATGAAGCAACAACTTCTTGACTATGGCGTAGAACTAGATCATATCCCGATAAAATGCGACAACACCAGTGCTATCAATCTTACAAAGAACCCCGTTCAACACTCTAGGACCAAGCATATAGAAATTAGACATCATTTTCTTAGAGATCATGTCCAAAAAGGCGATTGTGTGATTGAATTTGTTGAATCGTCAAAACAGCTAGTTGATATTTTCACGAAACCTTTACAAAAAAGAAAGCTTCTTTTTCATTCGAAGAGAACTTGGAATCATTGACTCCTCTTCTATTTGAATGAAACATATGCTGTTTAGATTCGCAAACTTTATCATATGTCGACCCTTTTGATCATGACAAAAAGGGGGAGAAATATAGTGTCACATTAAGCATCTAAAATTGTTAGTGTTATAGCATTGTCACTTTGCATCTAGTCAATAAAACATGGGGAGCATCAAGTAAGGGGGAGTATCACATATATGTATTATTTTGCTTTGATGCACTAACCTCCTACCTAAAGATGAGTCAAGTTTTGTCATCATCAAAAAGGGGGAGAATGTGGATACCTTGTATTGCAGGTTACTTATATTGCAGGTTAGGTTTTGATGATGAAAATGACAAATTATCTAAGTCACAATCCAAGGCAATTAAAGACTCAAGAATTAAAGTCTCAAGAATTAAGGGTAGTTTCTAGGGTTTGGGATTGTCTTAGGAAAAATTGTAAGCCGCTTCCGAATGTCAGCTCATCTCACAAAAGTCTCATGTCTTCACTCTTTCAAAATGCATGCATGCACACGTAAACATAAAAAGCATTTTTGAGAAATTAAGAAATCGATTCACTACTTTGAACTAAACATCAAAATCGATTTTCAACTCGCAATGAAAGAGAGTAATCGATTCATCAACTATTTTCTAAAGCACAAAATCGATTTCCAAGATGTTTCAAAAGAAAGAAATCGATTCCTACTATTTTCCCTAAAACACAATCGATTTCCTTCCTGTTTTCAGAGCACATAATCGATTTGCTCCTCACTCTAATCAGGCAAAGAATCGATTCTTCTTTTAATATATTCAAGCATAAAATCGATTCCCTTCCTGTTTTTAAGCTATAAATCGATTTTCATCTTATTTCAAACAAGACATGAATCGATTGCCATCTTAGGATATTTCAGTCACATAATCGATTGTCTCCTTAGTTTATTCAGGCACATAATCGATCATCATCCTAGATCTATTCAGGCATAAAATCGATTATCATCTTTAGGCAATTCAGGCATACAATCGATTTCATCATTTCCATAATTGTTTCAACGGTCATATTTTTTATGAGCCTATAAATAGAGGCTTCACAATTCATTTTCAACACAACCCATTTCACGATAAACGCATCAAACGAAAACAACCCTTTTAGATTTTCACTTCTGCTCTTCACGCACTGTTCGTCCGTCAGAGCTGATCTCTCGCAAGGGTTAGTCGGGTTGGAGAAATTTCAAGTTGTAATATCTGCCTACACAAGAGGTATTTTGGTCTTTACATTTGTAATTGTTTTATTGTTGTATTTTGTACTAGGGAGTGGGGTATCTCTCTAGGGTAGCTGTTTGTACTAGGAAGTGGGGTATCTTTCTGGGGCAGTTGGTTGTAACAGGGGTGGGGTATCTCTTGTTATTGTTGTAATAGATCTGAGGGCTCTTCATAGGTGGGGTATCCTAGGAGAAGAGTGTCTGAGTCTGTAAAGGTTTTCAAGGCACCCGTAAGCCTTGTTGTGTTAGTGGAAAATCTCACAAGGGTGTGGGGACTGGACGTAGGTCCAGTGTTTTGAAAACCGGCTCGGCCCGGCCGGTCGGACCGGGCGAACCGGGAATCAGGGGGATCACCGAATCGAATCAGGTTGTGGATCGGACTTGCATGTCACCCGGTCAAACTCGTTGAAATTCGGCCAAACCCGTTGAAACTCGGTCTGACTCGGTTAAATCCGGTTGGCTCGGATTTATTAACTATCTCATTAGATTTCCATTTTCCAATTAATTTTCTTAGTTATTGGTGCTATTTATTATTTACTTGTTTAATTACATTAATTAGGTTTCCAATATCGAAATTTTTAATGCATGTGCAAATTCCAAGCACAGATTGTGCGCCTCCCAAGTGTGCTGAAAGATTTCAAATTTGAATTTTTAAATGATGAATCAATTTGAACCCAAAATATATGCTATGAGGATCGAACCTTAGACCTCCTAGAATAGATGGGCGAGTTTACCACTAGGCTATCTTGTAGTTGTTGATATAACATTACAAATATTGCTATATATTATTTAAAAACCTGTTCTGCG
Organism: Astragalus membranaceus; assembly: GCA_039519185.1. NCBI lineage: Eukaryota > Viridiplantae > Streptophyta > Magnoliopsida > Fabales > Fabaceae > Astragalus > Astragalus membranaceus. The sequence continues at coordinate 47,207,243 of CM076848.1, forward strand.
GTTCAACTGTTGACCCTTCGGTCCGACCCTTGACCCAGTGACCCAGTACCCTAACCGAGTCGGTCACCGGTCCGAGTCTTAAAACACTGCGTAGGTCACTGGGAGGTGACCGAACCAGTATAAATCTGCTGTGTTCTTTATTGCTTTATTTTCTTTTTCCTTCGCTTACATTAACCTGCGCGAAAATTAATCTAAGTCGTTAAAAAGGGGAGAAGTTTTTAAAATCTCAATTCACCCCCCTCTTGAGACTGAAGCCACTTGGTAACAAGAAGCTCAAAATTTCTGCCATTGTTAGGGTTTAGGGTAACGGTTACTGTATTGTCCTCAATCTTCTTCTTTTGTGTTCTATTTTGACTTGTTTAGTGTTTAGTTGTATGTTTATGTTTGAATTTGTTGGGTTGTTTGAGTTTAGGGTTTGAGTATCCCTCTTTGTGGTGTTTAGGTGTTTCTCACGAAGACAAGTTTGGGGTTTGAGTACATATCAATTGTGGGGGTTTGTGGCACAGATTATGGGGCTTTGAATATGTGGGGTTGTTTAAGTTAAGGTTTTGATGCTTTTCGGTTTGGGGTTTGATGCTTTTTCAGTGTCAATGTGTGTGGCTTTTGATGAAGACAACTTTTGTTTATTGTGGGGTTGTATATTGTGTGGTCCTGTTTTGTCTCAATTCAATTATTGTACTGTTTTTGTGTTTATTGTGGTCCTGAATTTTTGTGTTATTATTTGTTTTTTGTTGTAACAGTTAAATGGAGACAATGAAAGTCGAATTTCATCATATGGGCTACTTTGTGGATGAAGGGATGAACAAATATGAAGGGGAGCTGACTACTTGGGAAGTTGACCCTGATAAGTGGTCATATTTTGAAGTCTTAGGTACTCTTAAGGATATGGGGTATGCTGAAGTTATTGGTATTTGGTATTACATAAATGGTGTCAAAAAGTTGTTAGAGAATGACCAAGGAGCCATAGAGATGCTCAAGCTGAGGAATTGCCATTGGCAAACATAACTCTTGGGTCCCAAATGAATCAACCTACCCCACATTTGAGAAAAGCCCATAATTTCCCCAACGCCCAAAATACTCACCAAGCTGAAACAGACCCAAAAGCCCATATTGTTATAGATGTTGAAGAGGAGGACAAAAGTGAAACAGTCAATGAATGTCAGAGGGACCAAAATGAAACCCTCATAGGAGGTCATAGGGACCAAAATGAAACTGGTGTCCATGTTCATATTGAAGTGGAAGACAAAGGATTTGAAGATGAAGTAGCGGAAGATGAAAAAGGGGTTGATAGTAATCATAGTGCCTGAGGCGTTAGATTTAATGATTCTGATGATGAGGAGGGAGAGACTGTTGGTTTTGAAGAAGTACAACAACAAGAACAAATGGTGGATCAAAATGATGGTGTTGTAGGAGCCCAACAATAAGAAGAAGTGGTGGTGGAGGGGACAAGTAAGAAGAAGAAGAATAACAAGGGTAGGCCAAAAAGAAAGAAAGGCAAAGTGCCTGCCAATGTTGCAAGTGTGGAAACACACTGTGTACCATTCGTGGAAGATAGTGATGGGGTGATGCCTTATTTATTGGTGAAAAGAGAAAGATGGAATCTGCAAACGTTGATAGGGTCCGTCCATCTGATGAAGATTACTATACTAAATACATAGAAACAGATGATTCCAAAGACATCTTTTGTGATGCCAAAACACATGGAAGACTACAAGTGGGTTATTGGTTCTCTTTTTTCCTCAAAGGAAGAATTCAAGACAGCAGTTAGAACGTATGTCGTACATAATGGTAGGGATATAAAGTTTAGGAAGAATGACAACAAGCGGGTAAGAGCTATTTGTAAGAAAGGGTGTGATTGGGTTGCCCTATGTTCAAAGAGGACTGATGAAGACACATGGCAACTAAGAACACTCCATGACAATCACACATGCAACAGGGTTTTTAAAGTCAGAGCATTGAAGTCGAGTTGGTTGGGGAGTAAGCTATACAAAACAATTAGGGAAAATCCTAAGATCAAGTTAACAGATATCATGGACAAGGCACATGAAAAGAGGAATGCTGTAATTAACAAGACTAAGGCATTTAGGGCAAGGAAAAGGGCTATTGCCCTTGTTGATGGAGACTTTAAGGAACAATATAAGAGGTTATATGACTATAGTCATGAATTAATTAGATCGAACCCAAATAGCACGGTTAAACTGAATGTGCAAACATGAAAGAGGCAGTGAATCTGAGCTGGACAATGCTTATGTTGGCTTTACTTTATGCTATTTTGGTCAATTTAAGTTATGTGGGGTTTAATCCTCTTTTTGTTGGATTTTAAGTTATTTTGGTCACTTTAAGAAATCTGACTTGGATGTTTAGTGGGGTTTTAATCCTCTTTTTGTTATTTAGTTGGCTGGATGTTGTTTATTAATAGCCAATAGACCTGATGACATAACTTATATGGTCACTTTTGACAAACATTATGTTAGTATGTATGTTGCATATTGATCCTTCATGTTTATTATTTGGTTTCAAACTAGTCTTCTATCTTTTTTAGTAGTTTCATTTTAGTCCCTCATTTTAATTACTATATGTATCATGTCCTACAGGTGCAGAGATTGGTGATAACTCATATTTATATGAGTTATTTATACTTATTCAAAGTTAAATCATGCAAGTTCTCTGGCAATAGTAGGTTGTTTCTAGTAAAGTTTCTGTTAGTTTATTGCTTTTAGTTAGAAAGGGGCTAAATTACAAGTTCTAGGCATTTTGGTGCCAATTGGCGCCTTTGTGAGCGTTTTGATGCTTCTTGTGTTTGTGCAGTAATCCAAACGTGGCAGCGTCTCTCATCACGTCTGAAGAAGGACAGCAGAGCAAGGAAATAATATATATCATTTTGGCGCGCATGTAATGATGACCAGAGATCTGGAAATGAAGAAGATCTTCTCTTTCTTCAACACTGACGCAGCTTACGCACTGTAGCAGTGCGGTGTCACTTCAGGGCAGAGTCAACTCGCAAGCAAGCTTGGAAGGTGGGGGAATGACATCAGCAACATGTGACCCGCTTTTGACCATGGCTATTCTCTCTCTACAAAAAGGCAAGGGTGCACCATGCGGAACACACGACTCCATTCATCATCCACCTTCCCCCATTTTTCAGAGAAAGTTTTTCTGAGAGAAGTTCTGGACACAGACTTCTTCATTTTTAATTCTCTCAAGGCCCCAATTTCCATATCCATCCGCAGCCATTACTGTAAAGCTCAGACGTTGTAACGTCTTTACAGCGTGCATGAAGGAAGGCCACTTAGGCGTATCTTTTGCGTTTAGTCTCCTTTTCTCTATGTACGGTATTTGGATTTTAACTCCTCTTATTTCTGTAAGGATGCTCAGCATGAGCTAAACATTTGTAGTTGGGTTGTTGTTTTGCATGTAATGAACCTCTAGTTTAATGTTATGAAGTATTGATGTTTATGCGTTTTAAATCTTTGCATGTTAATATTTCCAAACTTGTTTTGAACTGATCACTTAAAATAAGTAGATTCATAGGTACAGACATGGTCTATGAAAAGAACTCAAAGATTTATGTGAATGAAAAGGTGCACTAAAGACATTTAGGCATTTTTATCTAAGTCTAGACATAGAACAGATAATAGTTCATAAGACATTGCTGTGGGTACTTAAAATACAGGAGTAGGCCTACTTAGAACCTAGACATAGGAATTCTAGTACTTGAAGCTCTGACGTTTTGTGACTGAAAAGCACAGCTCTTTTGCAACAGCGTTCAAACGTTATAACGTCTATACAACATAGCATTTGTACGTGTTAACGTGTGAACGTTATAACGTCTGACTAGAGGAGATTTACTTGCATGCAGCAATCCAACTCATACTCTTCCATATTCACACCCACTTCTCATTTACTTGCTTTATTTATGTTCTTAGTCTTAATATCAACTTTTAGTGTCGATTTGTTACTTGTTTCACTTGTGTTTTAAAGATTTGAGCTTTGAAAGTAAAACAATCCTCGTGGGAACGATCTCTTACTTTTATCCACTTTATTACTTGTACGACGTGTATACTTGCACTGACATTGCGACTATAACACACACGAGCGCGAACAAGTTTTTGGCGCCGTTGCCGGGGACTGTATTTAACTTTTATTGTTCAACAAGAATTAAAACACTAGGTGAAAGAATTCTGCTGTGTTGTTTGTTGTTTTTGTGAGTGAACAGGTAAACGTTACAGCGTATGCTTAGTTCCAGTTCAAGCTCTAGTTCAACAGAACCAGGGAGTGGATCTGAACCTGAATTCTACCCAGAACCTGAAAGAACCTTCAGGCGACTAAGGAGACAACAAAGGCTAAGAAGGCAGCAACAACAACAACAATTTCAGCCACCAATCATGTCTGAACATGGTACTGGTGGTAGAAGCTCTAGAGGTGGACGTACTCCAAGAGGAGGAAGGCACTCTGATGCTGGAGGACGTGGTCGTGGACCACAAACTCATACAGAAACCTATGTTGATGATGAACACTGGCAGAGACAGCAACTCATCAATGCAGGGCCACAAGACATGGTCAATGACAGGGACAGGCCTATGCGTGATTATGCCGTGCTCAATCCTGCACATTTACAAACAGGCATTGCAAGACCACCTATTCATACTGGTCACTTTGAATTCAAGCCAATGATGTTCCAAATGTTGCAGACTGCAGGGCAATTTGGGGGTTTCCCTCAAGAAGATCCTTATGCACATCTAAGGCAATTTTTGGATGTGTGTAGCAACTTTGTCATCCCTGGAGTCTCAGAAGATGCCTTCCAACTGAAGCTATTTCCATATTCTCTTAAGGACAAGGCCAAGAATTGGTTGAACTCCTTAGAGCCAAATTCAATTCATACTTGGGATGAGCTAGCTGAGAAATTTCTTGGAAAATACTTCCCTCCCAACAAAAATGCCAAGTTAAGAAATGACATCACTTCCTTCAAACAAAGAGAAGGGGAATCATTATTTGAGGCTTGGGAAAGATGGAAGGAATTACTAAGAATGTGCCCACACCATGGCATTCCCGTAGTTATTCAAATGGAGACTTTTTATAATGGTCTAGATCAACCTACCAGGCTTATACTTGATGCTTCATCAGGCGGTGTAATATTAAACATGTCTTTCTCTGAGGCATGCAGACTTATTGAAGACATAGCCACTCACAATGCCCATTGGCCTTCTGATAGATTCACTCCTGGAAAGAAGGCTGGTGTCCATGAGATAAGTGAAGTAACTGCCCTTTCTGCTCAGGTTGCTTCTCTGACCAACATGATTAAGAACTTGAGCACTCCAAACGTGGCCACGTCTGAAACACAGACTGCTGCAGCTATTGAGCCAACACCATCTGGGGGAGTAGTGTGTGTATATTGTGAAGGAGGGCATGTCTACGAAGAGTGTCCCCATAACCCCCAGTCTGTAAACTTTGTATCACATAACAAAGGTAACAGTCCCTTCTCCAACTTGTACAATGCAAATTGGAGAAATCACCCAAATTTTAGTTGGAAGAACAACAATTCTTTGAATGCTAGCAATGCTGCTCCTGCAATACCCCCAGGATTTCCCCCTCAACAACAAAAGCAGTATACGCAGAATAACAACAACAGCAATTTGGAAGCCTTGATGAAAACTTTCATAAGTGATTGTAGGGCAACCTTACAGACCCATGAGTCTTCAATCAAAACTTTGGAGAACCAAATTGGACAGATAACCTCAGCTCTTACTCAAAGACAGAATGGATCTCTTCCATCCACAACTGAAACACCATCTTCATCAAAGTCAAATGGTAAAGATGTGGTGAATGCACAGGTAAATGCTATCTCATTAAGAAGTGGCACTGAGTATCCAGAACCATCTATGCCTAAGGAATCTGAGGTGCCAGATAAGAAAAAAGAGAAAAACAAAGGTGGAGAAAAAGAGAAGAATATTCCAGACATTGTGATGTCTAAGCCAGACGTTACAACGTCTAGTTCTGAACCAGGAATCAAGACTGTTCCTAAGCTTGTACCTGAACATCCTCCTCCACCCTACCCTCAAAGACTCAAGAAAGCTCATGAAGACAAGCAATTCAGCAGGTTCATGGAGATGCTAAAACAGCTGCACATAAACCTTCCCTTGGTTGAAGCTCTACAACAGATGCCAAACTATGCCAAGTTCTTAAAGGATATCATCACCAAAAGAAGAAGGCTAGGGGAGTTTGAAACTATTGCTTTAACTGAAGAATGTAGCTTAATCATGCAGAATAAACTCCCTAGAAAACTGAAAGATCCTGGCAGTTTTACTATACCATGCTCCATTGGAGATTTTTACCTTGGCAAAGCTTTATGTGACTTGCACTACTAGAAATTCGCTAAATAGTGACTGATTTAGCGACCAAAAAAAATTGGTCACCTTAGTGACCGATTTAGAGACCGATTCAATAGGTATAAAATACTTTTTGGTTAGTGACCGATTTTTCAGTCGCTAGCTTTAGAGACCGTTTTTTCGGTCACTATTAGCGACCGATTTAGAGACCGATTCAATGTATAAAATACTTTTTGCTTAGTGACCGATTTTTCGGTCGCTAGCTTTAAAATAAATAAATATGGCAAACCCTACATCAGTTTCCTAACTTTTCTCTGTTCCTAACTTTTCTCCCTCTCCTCACGCCGTCCCCCTCCCTCTCCTTCACGCTGTCCCTCTCTCTCACACCGCCCCCTCCCTCACGCCGTCCCCCTCCCTCACACCGTCCCCCTCCCTCACACTAGCGCGACTGTCGTTCTTGAACCCCAAGCTGAAAAACCAAACCTCTCTCTCTTATAATCAACGAAATGAAACCCTAACGCAGAGCCTTCTACATTCTCCCTCGATTTTCTATCCTATACACAGGTCTGTTCTTTTTTTAATTTCAATTTTTCTCTTCTAGAAGCGTTGGTTGTTTTCTGCGTCTTGTATTATTGTACCTTTTTTTTTCCACTCTTTCATTTTTTTTTTCTGGAAAATTTGGGACCTTGTGGGTTCAATTTTGTTCATATCGTTGGTGGATTTTGCAGATCTGTTATTACTTTTGAGGATTGGTGTTTTTGATTTATGCATTGTCTTGCAGTTTTTTACTTGTTTGATTATATTCAATCGTGTTTGTGAGTAAAGTAGAAAGTTTCGTTTTTCTATTTTTCATTGAGCTTATTTCGTTCCTTTTTTCTCTTAGTTAAATCATATGTTGTATAACGACTTCAGTTTTGGACAATGATTTAGGGTTTAGTTACAATTATATTTTTGTATGGGATTTGCTATGCTGTCTATTGCAGTGTTGTCAAATGGCCATGGCGTATTGCGGGGGCGGATTTCTTGAAAACCGCCATGGCCAATTTGTGAAGGATGGCGGTTTATGGCGGTTATGGTGGCCTAAAATGGCGGATTTTTGGCTCTCCGCCATAAACCGCCATCTGCCATTGACAACACTGGTCTATTGTTTATAGTTTTACTCTCTGAGGGTGTGAATAAATTCTATTTTAGTTTCATAGGAAGCCAGGGTTGCATTGCGTGTGATCATTGATAGTTTTTCTGACAACTGTATTGCTCTATATGTCAGTTACAATGCACAAATTATTCTCTAATAATAATTGAACAGAGAAATTTTTATACATTTTGACTTGCAGATTTCATGTAGCAGGGGTTTAGTCAAGAAGTAGTTGATGGATGATGATAGTACAAATGGATAAAATGCCTGCTCCTTCATCACGGGAGCGTGCAAAGTGCCTTTATGAAAAGGTATCCCTTTTTCTCTTTTTTGGTCATTCACTGGGCTAGATGGAAACGATGAAAAAGTAGATAAACAAACAATGGCTTATTATTGGTGTAAATCTAATAGTGTCTGCCAAGCATTGTTTTTGTCTTAATGTTGGTTATTTCATTTTTTTATTTATTTTGCAGAATCATGTTCTTATCAGCATTGTGACATAGGATCAATTTTTAGCTACAGAAAATTTCTTTCACACATCAAAGGTTCTTTCTATGATTTATGGTTAATATGTTAAGCTTTGTTTAGGGTTGTCTGCTGTCTAGTATGATTGTGCATTTTTGTTGGTCTAAAATGGATTTTCAATGTTGTTCTGCTAGCTAGTTGTTGAAAGTTGTTGTTGTTGATTCAGACACAAGCAAAATTTGGATTTGGAGTTCAAACAGCTTATTTATCAGTCACTTATTTTGATCGATTTCTTTCAAAAAGATCCATCCATGTAAGCTTAATTAACTTTTCTTAACATAAGTAATATTATCATTATATATAATTATGGAGTAATTTTACTTTTTTTTGTGTGTCTGGAATGATGTAGGTTTGACCTTTGCTTATTTGCATTACTTCTTCACTAAGTTCTGCACTGATTCCAGATCAGAAAAAATAATCACACAAGCCACAGAACACATTGTAGCTATCCTCAAAGGTGAGTTTCATTTATCATTTATCAGTAATTCAATTTAAAAATGTTGTATTAAGGTGAGTTTTTCTTTGCAGATGTTAATTTGATGGATCAACGGCCTTCTATAATTGCTTCTGCTGCCATATTAGCAGCTTCTGATTCCACATTAACAAAAAAGGCTATTGATATTCGAATTAGTGTAATCTCATCATGGGGAAATGTAGAAAGTGTGAGTTTCATTTTCATTAGCATTAATTTGTTTTTACTCTTATTAATTTGGAATGAAAGAAAATAATAATAATGTTCTTTTTTATTATATGTAACAGGGAAATGTGTTTTCTTGCTACAATCTTGCTTTCAGGAAGGGGATTTTATGAAAAAAGGAAGGGATTATTTTTTAAACTGTGTTTTTGAATTTGAGGCTTGATTGGTTGGAGGAAGAGGAGATTAGATCTCATAAGAGGTGCATATTAATTATTAGTACAAAAAGAAAAGCAGGGTATTGGAAATTCAAGGCAGCAAGGATTATATGAATAAGTTCTCAGGATGGAATTAAGGCTGCAACCACCCTGCCCATGTGGGAGCTGGAAGGCAAACAAAGGAATGGAGAGGAGTTGTGACTGTGACATTGTGTCGAAATTGAGAAGGAAGTAAAGAAGAGAGCAGAAGCCAGAATTGATTAACGTTTGTTGAGATCTTGAGAGATCAAGGTTGGCAAATATGATGACCTGTCAGACGTTGCAGAACAGTACAGACTGCAGAGTCTACCAAAAGCTAAAACCATCCAGTGGCTTTGCTTCACACCACCATCAACTATTACTGAAGTCAATAATGTTAGTAAAAAACTTCTCATTTGAAGAAAATATAATGGAGCTTCTCAGGGCACCTTTCACGCATATGTACAAGCAAATGAGGAAGATCTGTTCTAGGTTTTATATTTTCTTCAAGTAGTGAAACCTGAATTCTCAGGGCATCTTTAATGTAATGAATTGTTTTTTATTGTGATGAAGAATTTAACGTAAATCTATTGTTTATTATTGTTTTATAAATTATTTTTCTTACCATGGGCATGTTAGCAATTAAATTAGTGCAAAACAATTGAATTCATCTCTTTATTTTGTTGCTATATTAGTTGCTAAATGTAGTTGCTAAATTAGTCTAAAATTAGTCTCTAAATCGGTCACTAAATTTGGTACTAAATTGGTCGCTAAATCGGTCACAAAATTGGTTGCTAAAACGGTCACTAAATCGGTCACTAAAATCGGTCACTAAATCGGTCACTAAAATCGGTCACTAAATCGGTCACTAAAATCGGTCACTAAATCGGTCACTACAATTGGTCACTACATCGGTTGCTAAAATTTTGGTCACAAAATCGGTCGCTACAGTTAGCGACCAGTGATATAGCGACTGATTTTTTTTGGTCGCCAATTCAGTCACTAAACGTTGTAGTGACCGATTTTTCCAATATAGTGACCGAAAAATCGGTCACTAAATAACGTTTTTTTTGTAGTGTTGGGGGCAAGTATTAACTTGATGCCCAAGTCCATTTATGAAAAACTTGGTATAGGAACTGCCAGACCTACTTCTTTAAGTCTTACATTAGCTGATAAAAGTAGAGTTTATCCTGAGGGCATATTAGAAGATGTTTTGATTAAAGTTGACAAATTCGTTTTTCCAGTGGACTTTGTTATTTTGGATTTTGATGCAGATAAGGAAGTTCCTATCATCTTGGGGCGACCATTTCTAGCCACTGGAAGGACACTCATTGATGTGCAGAAAGGAGAATTAATCATGAGGGTCAATGACCAAGAAGTCAAATTCAACGTCCTCAACGCACTCAAGTATCCAGAACCTAACACAGAGGAATGTTCCTTTGTGGTTGCCCTTGACCATGTGGTTCAAAAGCAATTCAATAAAGATAATGACCACTTGGAAAATATTCTGGGCAATGATGAGATTCAAGAATTGTTATCAGAAGAAGCTGATCAGTCAAACGTTACAACGTCAACCACAGACGTTGTCACGTCTGATTCCCATGTACCCAGGGCGTGGACAAAGAAGTATGAATCTTTGGGGAAAGAAGACTCCAATCTCAAGAAGATAGTACCATCCATTGAAAAACCACCCACTCTGGAATTGAAAGTGTTGCCTGATCACCTGAAGTATGCCTTTTTAGGGGAAAATGATTCTTTACCAGTGATCATTTCTTCTAACCTCTCACAAGAGCAGGAAAGTGATCTCATTAGCACCTTGAAAAGGCACAAGAAAGCCATTGGTTGGCAAATGGCAGATATCAAAGGTATCAGTCCCACAATCTGTATGCACAGAATTGTCTTGGAAGAGAATGCAAAGAACAGCATTGAAGGACAAAGGCGATTGAACCCGATAATGAAGGAGGTGGTCAAGAAGGAAATCATCAAATGGTTAGATGCAGGAATCATTTATCCAATTAGTGATAGCTCATGGGTGAGCCCAGTTCAATGTGTGCCAAAGAAGGGTGGAGTTACTGTGGTAACCAATGAAAAAAATGAATTAATTCCAACAAGAACAGTGACTGGATGGAGGATATGTATGGACTACAGGAAGCTGAACAAAGCAACCAAGAAGGACCATTTTCCTCTGCCATTTATTGACCAGATGTTGGATAGACTTGCAGGCAAAGAATTCTATTGTTTCCTTGATGGTTACTCAGGATATAACCAGATAGCTATTGTGCCTGAGGACCAAGAGAAGACCACATTCACTTGTCCTTATGGTACCTTTGCCTTCAGAAGGATGCCATTTGGATTGTGTAATGCGCCTGCAACATTTCAGAGGTGTATGATGGCTTTATTCTCAGATTTTATTGAAAAATCCATGGAAGTTTTCATGGATGACTTTTCAGTCTATGGAGACTCATACAAGGCATGCTTGGATAACTTAGAAGGAGTCTTAATAAGGTGTGAAGAAACCAACTTAGTACTCAACTGGGAGAAATGCCACTTCATGGTTCAAGAGGGAATTGTTTTGGGGCATAAAATTTCAAAGAAAGGGTTGGAGGTGGATAAAGCGAAAATTGATGTTATTGACAAACTACCTCCACCTACAACTGTCAAAGGTATTAGAAGTTTCTTAGGGCATGCTGGTTTTTACAGAAGGTTTATCAAGGATTTCTCAAAAATTTCCAAACCTTTGTGTCTGCTGCTGCAACGTGATAACGTCTTCAACTTTGATGAGCATTGTCATGAAGCCTTCCAGAAATTGAAGAATGCCCTTGTAACAGCTCCTGTGATAGTCACTCCTGACTGGTCCAAACCATTTGAATTAATGTGTGATGTGAGTGACTACGCTGTGGGGGCCGTATTGGGTCAAAGGTATGGCAAAATTTTTCACTCTATATACTATGCTAGTAAAACCTTAGATGATGCCCAATTAAATTATACTGTAACTGAGAAAGAGTTACTGGCTGTTGTATTTGCTTTTGACAAATTTAGATCATACTTGGTGGGTGCAAAAGTTATTGTTTTTACTGATCACTCAGCCATCAAGTATTTGATTTCTAAAAAAGATGCAAAGCCACGACTCATTAGATGGGTTCTCCTCCTCCAAGAATTTGACTTGGAAATTCATGATAAAAAGGGGGTGGAGAACCAAGTTGCTGATCATCTTTCTAGGCTTGAGAATGTTGATGCAGGTACAGGTGCAGAAGAAATAAAAGAAAATTTCCCTGATGAAAAACTGCTGACAGTAGCCACAGTAGCTGAAGACGTTACCACGTCTATGACTATTTCTTCAAACGTTATAACGTCTGATACTACTGCTCCCTGGTATGCTGATATAGTTAACTTCCTAGTCAGCAAGATTGTGCCTGTGGATTTCAACCATCAGCAAAGAAAAAAATTCTTCCACACCGTAAAGCACTATTTTTGGGATGAGCCCTATCTATATAAGAGGTGTCAAGATCAGTTGCTTAGGAGATGCCTGGCTGAAGAGGAACAACTCCATGTATTACAACAATGTCATGCATCACCTTATGGAGGACATTTTGGAGGAACCAGAACTGCAGCAAATGTGTTACAGTCAGGATACTATTGGCCAACACTCTTCAAAGATGCTCATGAATTAGTAAAAAACTGTGATAAATGCCAAAGAGCTGGAAACATCTCCAACAAGCAAGAAATGCCATTGACAAATATTCTTGAAGTGGAACTGTTTGATGTTTGGGGAATGGACTTCATGGGGCCATTTCCTATGTCTCATGGAAATTTATACATTTTGGTAGCTGTGGATTATGTGTCAAAATGGGTGGAAGCCATTGCATTACCCAATAATGAGGCCAAATCAGTCAGCAAATTCCTGAAGCAAAACATCTTCACAAGATTCGGTACTCCAAGAGCTATAATCAGTGATGAAGGCTCTCACTTTTGTAACAAGCTGATTGAGAACCTATTGGCTAAGTACGGAGTGAAGCACAAGATTGCTACAGCTTATCACCCACAGACAAGTGGTCAAGCAGAAATTTCCAACAGAGAAATTAAAAGGATACTTGAGAAGATGGTTGGTCCAAACAGGAAGGATTGGTCCCTGCACCTTGATGATGCATTGTGGGCGTACAGAACAGCATTTAAGATACCACTGGGCATGTCACCATACAAGTTAGTCTTCGGAAAAGCTTGTCACCTGCCCATTGAGCTCCAACACAAAGCTCACTGGGCACTGAAGCAACTGAACCTAGATCATTCAAAGGCTGGAGAAGCAAGGCTCCTTCAACTAAATGAGCTAGATGAATTCAGGCACACTGCCTATGAGAATTCAAAAATGTATAAAGAGAAAACCAAGAAGTGGCACGATCAGAGAATTCAAAGAAGGGAGCTAGTAGAGGGACAATCAGTTTTGTTGTTTAATTCAAGATTAAAGTTGTTCCCTGGGAAGTTAAAATCAAGATGGTCAGGACCTTTCAAGATAGTAAAAGTCTACAGTCATGGTGCTGTGGACCTGTTTGATGAGAAAACTAATTCCATTTTCAAGGTCAATGGCCAAAGAGTGAAGCATTACCATGGAGAACATGTGGTTAGGGACAAGACCACAGTGACTCTCAACAACCCCTGAATTCAAAAAAAAAAAAAAAGGGGATAGTCTGGCTGAAGACTCTTAAAGCAAGCGCTCTTGGGAGGCAACCCAATGGTTTTAACTAACCAGCAATTTTGTGTCTTTAAATTTTTGTGCAGGAATGGGAGCTGAAGTAGTATAAACGTTATAACGTCTCTGCGTGTCTAGGATGTTGTCACGTTCGCTGCCTGGGTAAAGTTTTAAATGGAAAAGAAAAGAAAATGAGTCAAGCAGTTTTCAAATGAAACAATTTTTAATGAATTTTTTTGAGACGTGACTGCCAAAGTGACCATGATGTCACTTCCAACGGTTACCCCTTTTTCCCAAACCCACGCCACCACCTACTTCCCAACTTCCCATAAAACCTCCCCAATAGACACACACCAGTTACAATCATCAAAACCACCTTCATACACTTTCAGAAACCGCAATCTTATACCTTCTCCCAAACCCCAAATCGCAAATCTCAAATCCCCCACTCTCCAGAAAACTCATACAATCACCATGACTAAAACAAAGCAAGCTGCAGTAAAATCATCTGGTAAAGGAAAGAACGTCAACCCAAGTTCTTCTTCTGTTCCAAACCCAGAAATCCCCATTCCTTCAAAGAAGAAAGCCTTGCTGCCAGAAAGGGGTTTTAGCTTGGAAAACCCAAATCCTGATTTTATCGCAACAGTGGCAGCATTGGGATGGCAGAAATTTGTAGTTCACAGAAAGGAATACATTGCAACTCTGGTGCATGACTTTTATAAAGGAATCGTTGAAAGAACCGATGGAGAACTTTCAAGCACCTCCATCGTACGAGGTGAGGAAGTCAAATTTGGTGTAAGAGTCATAAATGACTACTTTGGGCTAGGTTACTATGGCAAGGCAGTTGAGGTGAAGCAAAAGACTTACGGAGTGGCAGAGATGACTGAAATCAAAGAAAGGATATGTGTTGAAGGAGCTGTTTGGGAGCGAAGAGGCGACCATGGGAATGAATTCAAAATTTTGAAGAGATACCTTTGTGATGAGGCCAGTGCTTGGTTTCATTTCATCAGGCATTGCTTGATACCCACTTCCCACACTCTCTGGGTTGATAAAGAGAGGCTGATTGCTATTGATGCCATTATGTCAAGAGATAAGATTGAAGTGGGTAAGCTCATCAACAGAGAGATTAACAAATGGCAGAACAGGAAGGATGGATACCTATACTTCCCTTGTTTAATCACCGATCTCTGCATGGAGGCTGGAGTGGAGATTGAAGCATCTGAGCTAAGAGAGGAACCCCAGGGGGCATTCTCTACAAAGTTCAAAGCTAGGCAGAGAGCTGCAGATGCTACCACGTCGGTTGATGCGCAGACGTTACAACGTCTGGTAGACCAGCAAAACAGCCTAGCCAAGTTTGTCAAGGAGCAATTTGAGTGGCAAAAGAAGGTGAATGCACATACAACAAAAGGCAAGATGGTGATTGAAGAACCAGTACTTCCAGATTGGATGCAAGAGGAAGATGAAGACAACATACTCCTATCAGCAATGAACCCCAAGAAAGTGAAGAAGGAAAAAGTCAAGAAAACAAGAAAACCAGCCACAAAAAGAAAGAGCCCAGCAAAGAAGGAGCAGAAGAAAGTAAGTAGTGAGGAAGAAGAGCTTAAATCAGCTGATATGGATAGCATCAGTGAGAGTGATGCAGAGGAATCAAAGAAGGTGAGTAGGGAAATCCTAAGTGATGATGAGGAAGAAACACATTCAGAAGAGAAAGGAAGTTCCAGTGTCAAGACTGATATTGAGGCTGACTCTCCACCAGCCCAAACACTCAAAGAACCAGCCCAACCCACACCTCCATCACCAAAAGACAAACAACCCCAAACACTCAAAGATCAACCCATTTCAAAGCCAACTCCCACTCAGCCTGAACCAACTAAAGAACCATCACAACCATCCATTCCAGAAGTAACCAGTGCAGATGTGACTACGTCTGAGCCAACTGTTGTTGAAACCAACCCAGACCCACAACTCATTCCCCCACCCAAAAGGCAAAGATTCAAGACTGTACCCACCCAGAGTCCATTTGGGAAGAAGAAAAGGCGTGAAGTAGCCGCTGCAAGTGAAAAAGCAAGACATGGTGAAGAAGAAGAGCAACTAGTTGATCCTCCTGCACCCAAAAGGCAAAAGTTGCAGGTAAAAAAGAGATCTGAAGCTGCTAAAGACAAGCCAGCAACAGCCACCAGCGCAGCATTTGTTGCTGCAAGTGGTTCAGAGAATGCTCCTGCTGTTGCTGCTGATGAGGAAGCTGCAGACGTTACAACGTCTCATGAGCCAGAGGTTGAAAAAGCCCAGGGGGAACCCAAAGAGCAGCAGCAGATTCATCCTGCAGAGCTGGAAAAGCAGAAAGCATGGGAGGAAGCAAAGAAAAGAGTTGCTGAGAGCAGTGTAAAGAGGCCCCAGGAAACTGAAGTCTCAGTTGATGTTGGTGACGGTGAAGGAGAAAAGAAGAAGAAGGAAAAGAAAAAGAAGGCTGTGCAAGCAAGCATCCCAGCCAGACAAAGTGGAAGGCTCAGGGCCGGTGCTCTGAACAAGTAAGTAGCCCTCTTTTAGCAGTAGAATAGTTTTAGTTTACAATTTCAGTACAAATAAATAGCTGTCTAGACGTTACAACGTCTTGAGAGTTAGTAGTTGTTTTGTTTCTGTTTTGTGTAAATGTTCCTCTCTCATTTTTCAAAATCAGTGAGCAGTGGGGACACTGCTCATCTTTTTGTTCGGGGGGGGAGGATCATTTTTATGTTTCCTGTCTGCATGAAATCAAATGCAAAATCAGTTTACTTTCCTACTCTATTAATCATCAAAAATGTTTCTCTTTGGGCTAAATCTAGTAATGACTATGTGTGAATTTGTGTGAGTAGCTGATGCATGCTTAGATGAATAGAATTGATTACTGCTTCCACACAATCTCTGTTTTGAGGAAAACCTAGTTAGCTAGGGACTATGTGATGCAAAGCTAGTGCTGGTTGACTATGGTGATGGTAGAACTTGATTAAAAACTCAGAGTAGCAGTAGAAGCTAAGTTTGGGGGTATATCAGGTTGTACTAAGGCTGGGTGCAAAGACTGTAGGATGATTAGTGCTTGTGTAGTGTGAGTGCAACGTTGTAACGTCTACCCGTAACGTTATAACGTATGCCGTGTGTGTTTGTGTGTTGTGTTATCAAGCGTTGTAGCGTCTCTCCTATAAACGTTATAACGTCTACTCCAAAAAGAAAAAAAAAAGTGTGTGTTGTTTCAAATAAGTGGAAAAATCCACATGCCCTCTGTGTTTGCTGCAATTTCCCGAAACAAATGCTGAGTACCCCAAATATATCAATCCAAAAGTGTCAAATCCAAAAGATCAAAAAGGAGAAAATCACAAAAGCTCCAAACCAAAAGTGAAGAAAAAGAGAAAAGTTGCTCAGTAATGAGGGATTGCAGCTGTGTGTGTTTTGCGTTGTGTGAGTTAGAGAAGTAGTTTGCACAAATCTAGTCCTAGCACCCAAGATAAGACCCTTTGTTCTACTTCAAATAACCCTCATGTCTTATGTGAAAATGTTAGCCTACTCTTTGTTTTAAAAGATGTTATACTCTCACCATTTGGAAACCACTCTTCCATAGGCTAGGGTAGTTCTGAACCTAGCTAGGAAAAGAATTGATACAGAGATCACACACTCACCTTGAGCAGTAATAAATCTAGAATGTAATTGTGCATTGGTGCGTGAGTGTGTAGTGTAAATCTGAAGGAATTAGCCCCTTGAAGAAAATTTTTAATCAAAAATAGATGAGTAGGATGTAAACTGATGGTGTATTTAATTTCATACATCTTTTCATATGTCATGTTATGTTTTGATTGCTTGAGGACAAGCAATGGTTTAAGTTTGGGGGTGTGATAACTCATATTTATATGAGTTATTTATACTTATTCAAAGTTAAATCATGCAAGTTCTCTGGCAATAGTAGGTTGTTTCTAGTAAAGTTTCTGTTAGTTTATTGCTTTTAGTTAGAAAGGGGCTAAATTACAAGTTCTAGGCATTTTGGTGCCAATTGGCGCCTTTGTGAGCGTTTTGATGCTTCTTGTGTTTGTGCAGTAATCCAAACGTGGCAGCGTCTCTCATCACGTCTGAAGAAGGACAGCAGAGCAAGGAAATAATATATATCATTTTGGCGCGCATGTAATGATGACCAGAGATCTGGAAATGAAGAAGATCTTCTCTTTCTTCAACACTGACGCAGCTTACGCACTGTAGCAGTGCGGTGTCACTTCAGGGCAGAGTCAACTCGCAAGCAAGCTTGGAAGGTGGGGGAATGACATCAGCAACATGTGACCCGCTTTTGACCATGGCTATTCTCTCTCTACAAAAAGGCAAGGGTGCACCATGCGGAACACACGACTCCATTCATCATCCACCTTCCCCCATTTTTCAGAGAAAGTTTTTCTGAGAGAAGTTCTGGACACAGACTTCTTCATTTTTAATTCTCTCAAGGCCCCAATTTCCATATCCATCCGCAGCCATTACTGTAAAGCTCAGACGTTGTAACGTCTTTACAGCGTGCATGAAGGAAGGCCACTTAGGCGTATCTTTTGCGTTTAGTCTCCTTTTCTCTATGTACGGTATTTGGATTTTAACTCCTCTTATTTCTGTAAGGATGCTCAGCATGAGCTAAACATTTGTAGTTGGGTTGTTGTTTTGCATGTAATGAACCTCTAGTTTAATGTTATGAAGTATTGATGTTTATGCGTTTTAAATCTTTGCATGTTAATATTTCCAAACTTGTTTTGAACTGATCACTTAAAATAAGTAGATTCATAGGTACAGACATGGTCTATGAAAAGAACTCAAAGATTTATGTGAATGAAAAGGTGCACTAAAGACATTTAGGCATTTTTATCTAAGTCTAGACATAGAACAGATAATAGTTCATAGGACATTGCTGTGGGTACTTAAAATACAGGAGTAGGCCTACTTAGAACCTAGACATAGGAATTCTAGTACTTGAAGCTCTGACGTTTTGTGACTGAAAAGCACAGCTCTTTTGCAACAGCGTTCAAACGTTATAACGTCTATACAACATAGCATTTGTACGTGTTAACGTGTGAACGTTATAACGTCTGACTAGAGGAGATTTACTTGCATGCAGCAATCCAACTCATACTCTTCCATATTCACACCCACTTCTCATTTACTTGCTTTATTTATGTTCTTAGTCTTAATATCAACTTTTAGTGTCGATTTGTTACTTGTTTCACTTGTGTTTTAAAGACTTGAGCTTTGAAAGTAAAACAATCCTCGTGGGAACGATCTCTTACTTTTATCCACTTTATTACTTGTACGACGTGTATACTTGCACTGACATTGCGACTATAACACACACGAGCGCGAACAATTGGTAAATGAAAATTCATAGTCAATAGACATGAATTCGACTAAATAAACAGTTACAAAATTGCAATCCATAATTGGGTTTTACATGAAATTAGTGTTCTTAAAATAGCAGGTGACACAACTTACACAAAATTGAAGTACAACTGACACAGAATTGAAACACAACTTACACTGAATAACATTGTAAAACACAAGTTCCACCTAACATTAGCATTACACAGATTTTCCAGACTTCATAATAAGCATTACACAAGCTACCACCAAAAGGAAATTACAGTACAACGCAAGTTTCAACAAATTTTTTGTGGACTCTCCATCATTCTTCATCTCCTTAATAATTTTTCTAAGTTCTGTTATCTCCATCTCGTTTTGAACACAATCCGCACATTCAGTCTTTCCACATTGCGTCTCTAAACGTTCTGTCTCTGCAAATTGATTTTGTCTCCGTGTTTGAGGATACCATGGATCTAAAGTCCAAGCAAGAAATGAGCAACCAGAAGGATTATCTATACTCTGCAAACAAACAAACATCCAACTCAGAATTGAAAAAAAGTAAAAAAAACAGGGGAAGGACCACAATGAAACCGAACAAAAACATTGGGGACCAAAATGAAACAAATCGTGTCTCCACAGAAAACTCAGATCTGCAACCCAGCTTTGCAACAATGGTGAAATAGAGAATCCAACTACCATTAATCTTACCACGAAATCCCTACAGCCCCAGAACATCCTTCCCTTGTTTGGGGTGTCTTTCTTCACAGTTCGAACAACATATTTTGCACCACACAAACACTTAGGTGGAGGTTGGGTTGAGCTCCGTGCATTAGATGGACCAAATGATGGGTAGCTGTTCGAATTTGAAGATGCCATTGATTCGTGTACGTATTTCAGTAACCAGGTGAGTTTGTGGGGAAGAAGATGAAGATGACAGTTTTCGATTTAGGGTTGACGTTACTCAAATGGGGGTGACTAAATGGAGAAGATGAAGATGTGGTTTTTGAAATTTGGGGGGGGGGGGGGTTCACCTTTTCTTCTTTGTTGTTCTTCGCTTCTGAAATGGAGAAGATGAAGATTGGGTTCTTCAATTGTTTTTTATCTAACTTTAATTTGTTGTTTCGTTTTAATATTCTTATCAGATAAATGTTTTAGTTTTTTGTTTCTATTTAATAGCCTGTTTTAATTAATTGTGTTTTTCAAATTTAAAAAACTCAAATGCTGACATGTCATGCTATGTCATTTAATGAATGACATGTCACACTGACACTTAATGACATCACATCAACAGTTAACTTCCAGAGTGGCGTCCGTTAACAAAAACTAACGGCAGAGACCAAAACGAAACGAAAATGAAAGATGGGGGACTAAAATAGGAAGAAAAAAAAAAGATAAATGACAAAAATGAAACTTAAAGCAAAGATAAATGACCAAAAGTGACATTTAGCCAAACAAATAAAGAAAAAGACATGTTTGAATTTTGATGATGCTGATTTAAAAATAGTTTCAAATTTTGAATAACATTAAGAATTTTGCTTATCAAGCTTTTATGCATAAAAAAATCATCTCAACTAATAATAAAAAAATAAATTTAATAATTATTTTGTACTGCCTAATTTTTTTTTTATATTTCTACTGCCTAAATATGTATCATGTTCTTTATTCCCATATTTTTACTTCACCGGTACTTTTCTTACTTATGAAAGTTGAATTTATTAATTTTTACTTTAGCACGGATCGGTCCGATTGAGGTAACACAGTTCGAATTCTACTTCAAGGTTTCAAGTTTGAATCTTGGGTGTAGCAAAAACTCTGGATTTTCTGGCATAGATTTGTCAAGGGCTCGTCAGCCAGGTTCTCTAGCGTAGACTTGTCATCGACAAAGCCGGTAAGTACCGCATACCAATAACACAGTAACAAAAAAAGACTCATTTCTTTTTATTTGTAAAAAAAAGACTTTATCTTTATTATTATTATTTTAATAAAAAACAAACAAATAGGCATGTAGTACAATTGACAACCCCACAAATTTACAACCGATGCAAATCCATTAACAAGAAGAATTTAGGAAGGGCTTTAAGGTTAACAAATGCTGATGAGTAACATGAATTGTAATCTTATATATATATATATATATATATATATATATATATATATATATATATATATATATATATATATATATATTATAAACCATGAAAGACAGACCACCAGACACAAAATAATATGTCATTGATGACATATTTCCATCTCACCCGTTTGTGACAACTTGGCATCTGACTCAACCTCCATTAAATACGAAATCTCATCTCTTAATTGGCTTTAGAGGTGTCATAACTTTAAAACCGAATTTTATAATACAACAATTAAAACCGTGAGTCATCATTGACTAACAATTATGGAAACGTTTCATGCTCATGTTGTGACAATTAATGGTCTATTGAATACATATATCACATATACAATCCACATTCATTCACCTAAAGAAACAAATTCATGGTCAACACCTCTATTTTAGTAATTTGGATTTATTGTTAATTGATACGCGTGTTTCCCACCGTTTCCTAATTTTCAGCTTAAGATTTATCTATAAGGGTGTGGTGTACCTAATGACTAGCATGTCTGTTGCGGCCAACCTGGGTGAGTATCGATCAACTAACCATGCTTGGAAGCTTCTCTTTAATAGGATCTGTCATCAGGAGAGTGGACATCAGTTTAGTCCCTCCATACGTTTACACATTCACGCTGCCGGCAGACATGCCGACTTACAAGAAGTTGTTGAACTAATGGTGTGTTTGGTAGCCATGAAAACCTAGAGAGAAAAAGGAAAGGAAAGAAAACTAAGAGAATATACCGTTTTTCTTTGTTTGGTTGTCTTATAATAAAATAAGAAAGAAAGAATAGTTTTAGTGGGGCCCATTTTGAGATGAATATTAAGGGAAAACCCAATTTTTTATGTAAATGACATTTTTAACCTTGCATTAAAATTAATGTGTTGCAATAAAAAAATATATTACTTTTTTATTAAAGGTTAATTTTGTCATTTTCAACATATACACTTTTCTTATATCTTATTTTTTCTCCTATCAAACAAGGGAAGAGAAACATCTCATTTTCTACTTAAATGTGCATTAATAATAATAATAATAACAATAATAATAATAATAATTTCAAACGAAAATTGGTATGACAACAATAAAATCTTTCAATTTTAATTTGGTCAAAATATTTTTTTTCCAACTTTAATGCGTTTTATTTAATATCCGGAATATCACAGAATTAATTTGCTTCATATATGTAGAATAATTAGTCTAGATTGGCATATGATTGCTGTCATAGAATTAATGTAGAATAATTTAAATTTGAATTTGTATTAATAGGCTTATAGCAGTAATTATAACATTTCAAATAATTTAAATTTGAAATTGAGTAATCTAAATATATTCCCAAAATCTGTTTGTATTAATAGGCATTATAGCAACCAGTAATTATAACATTTCAAATAATTTAAATTTGAAGTAGAGTTATACATTTTAAATATCAAATGAATTTTTTGAGATTTTTTTGTTTAAAATATTATTTCAAATTCAATAAAATTGCAATGTAAAATTATACAATTAATACGCAATTATTTAGATGTATACAAAAAAAACTCATTTAGTTTGTATGACCCTTATTACCGAAATTCAAATTTCAAAATATATATTCAATAGCATTGAAATATTTTCAATAAATATAGTAGTACAAAAGCCTGATGTCATCATAAGAAAAAATATCAGATTTTTATCCGATACATTTTTAATACTATTACTGCTAATCACTTTATCAGGTTCAAAAAATATCACGTAGTTACTTTAGTTCTCTTATGTGGTTTTAAATGGTATTCCATTTTGTGTAACTCTTGATTAATTAGTCTAGATTAAGATGAAAGAACCCAATTTTTTTTTATAAAACCAATGCCATTGCTACTACATTTTTGTCGAAGGACAGATCTTTGGATGTGAGAGGAGAGATTGAAAGAACCTAAGAGAATAGAAGAAATCGAATGAGGAATAACACATTAGTCTTGCATGAAATTGATTAACTTCATGTTTAAATTAATGGTTAAGTTTTCTTTTCATAATTGTTTGATATAACTCGACACTTATTTTCATTATTTTTAGTTTAGTGAAAAGTGATTTCAAAAAAATATGCATTGCCAGAAGAATTACGCATGTATTTATCATTGTTTCCTTCATTTCCATGTATCTTAACTTCACTTTTTCTGTAACCACAAGAATCGCGCCTTTATGATGCCTTATCTACTTCTACAAGTACAATCGCAAGTAAACATCCCATGACTAATGTGTAGACCTCGAGTCTTCATTTACGGTTTTTCCAATTTGGTCTAAGTTTTTACTTTTTCGAAAAATGTATGTATTCGGCTTGAATTTGCAATCACGAGAAGATCGTATCTACTTGCAATTTTTGTATGGGCAGACATTTTCGTTTTTGGCTCATACATCATGATATTCAGTTAATTGTGTTTGCAGTTAATTGTGTTATTTGTCTTATATATAGCAATATCAATCATTATCTCAATCTAATTATCCACCCTATCCGACCAAAGAAAGAAGGGAAAGGTTTGGAGATAATCTTGTTCAACCCCATGCCTTCTAGAAATCTTGTTCAACTTTGGACTTGTCCTAGCTTCGGGTCATTCCTTTTATACTCCTACTTATATTTGAATTTTGAATCTTAGTACTTCTAATTTTAATAGTTTTAATAAGTGTTTCGAAATTCAGGAAGCAATCTCATCCCTACTTGTCTAGACTCTAGAAAGTTGAAATTTCATTATTGTTCTAGATGCAAAAACAATGGAGAAAAAAAATAAAGAAAGCCAACAATCCACACCATGCCTAATCATATACTTTTGGTCGTCTTATTTTTTATTTAGAAAAAAATAAGAATAACTTGGTTCTTTCTATTGACAATTTAAACTTTTTCTACAGACTAATAAAAGCAAGCAAGAATTTAACCCATAGGAAAAATGAATAAGCAGAGCAAGAAGAAAACAATGTGAAACCTAATTTATGTACACACAAACGGGGCATAATTTTCTTGTCCTCTGATTTTTCCTTGCTACGTGGTCTTCTTGTCTCGTGCTTTGTGAATTTTTGCAAATTAATACGAGTATTAATTAATAAATCCTAATGCACAAAGCTTTCAAGAGGCATTGGAAAACGCATTAAAGTGAAAGTGAAAAAGAGTTCCAGGAGATAGTGGGCACTTTCTTTTGATTTTTGGAAGAAGCTGCATGGAAATAGCACACGAAATTGGGCCATTGGAAGGGTGTTTTGTCTAAACAAATTGATATTAAGCGGAGGCTAATTGTAAATATAAAATGTGATCTATGTTTTTTCTCATAAACTAATTAGGATTTAATTTATATACATTATCGTTGTACAAGATTTTTTACGACGTCGACTAATCAATAAACGAAACATCATAAAAAAAGTTTGATTTTATCCTAATTACGTTAAAAGTCACTCATAACATTATTTTTTATTAATTGATGGTGTAATAAAATTTACACCAATTAGTGTAAATCCTAAAACTTAGATCATTGAGATATGTAAAGTTTTGTGTGCATAACCGGTTTTTCTTATTGGGAAGTTTAGAGTCCGAATCCGAACAACAAAATATTTGGGAGTGGGACAAGGTACCAGGAAACAATTACAAGGGGGCAAGTTAGTAGAGAGAGGCTAGTAGAAAATGTGACCTTCATTTTTCCCATGAGAAACCTAAATGCAGTGTTATCAGAACCGGACCGGACCGGCCGGTCGGACCGGGACCCGGTGGTCTTCTCGGGCCGGGCAGCGTGCAGGACCGGATCTGCAGTTGGCCCGGTGATGACGTCATCGGACCGGTGAAAATCCGGTGAAAACCGGGTCGGACCGGTTGATCCTCTTTTTTTTTTTTTTTTTTTTTTTTTAAGATGAACCATTTATAAATTTTGCATGTTTTCACAAAAAAGGCTTGGGTGGGGTTCGAACCCCCTCCCTAATATTCAACATTTCAACTTTTTAACCACTAAGCTATCTATTATTTGTTGATACTGTCCCGCATTCATTAAATATAATCAATTCCGGATATGTTAATTTTTTTTGCACATTCTTTCATTAATAGTTTTGATTAAACACACATTTTTTTGACAAATTGATTCAAGTTCAACACTCATAAACATGTTAGTAAATGTATAATTATAAATAAAATTATAATAAAATTTCTATATTAATAAATGTATACTTTCTTAGTATATATTATAATTTTTTGAATTTATTTAATATAGACCGGGTCATGCCGGTCCGACTAGAGACCCGCGGTCCGACCCCGGGTCTAATGACCCGGTGCCTTGACCGGGTCGATGGCCGGTCCGGGTCTGATAACACTGCCTAAATGAGACAGGCTAGTAGAAAATGCAAGGAAACGAAGGAGGTGGTTGAAGTCTTGAAGAGGATTAGTCAACCACTGACTCAAGCCTTTCCTGAATATATATTCTTCTCCATCAAGTGAATGGGAAGATAGTGAAAAGACGGAGAAATTCTAAAATTAGTAGGGCAGGGCTTTTTTCTCGTTTCCACATGAAATGATGCAAACTACTTACTTTTCTATCTCATCATCTCTTTCAATCCCTTCTTGGTAATCAACACTTTTAATGGTAGCTATTTTGGTTCAGTGTCTATTAAACGAGGCTTAAAAACATATAAAACAAATTAAATAGGTTCTCCAACACATACTTATCATGATTCCGAATCAGAAAATTACATTGCAAGAGATGAGAATCTTATCCAAATTTTTGTGCACACCTTTACTTCGTATAAATCATGTTATGCGATTAGTACAATGGTTAAGTTTTGTTTTTTTGGACAAGAGTACAATGGTTAAGTTTTTTTTTTGACGGGAGTACAATGGTTAAGTTAGTAGTACCAAAATACAGTATATGAATAAATTGGCCGGTTATTATATTCACTAAAAACTGAACAAAGTGCGCACCAACTTGTGAGTACTATGCACTTTCTTTCTTCTACTCTTAAAATGGCAGACAAAGTTCGCGTGAGTCCATACCTTAATTATTCTCTACTTTTAATCAGCAATCTCAATCAACAGCGGAAATGTATGATCTGGTGTACACCATACGAATCTCTCAACCAACCACGATACCCTCTCCTTTTTTCGTCTTTTCTGCACAAAAATTTCTAATCCCGCCATTAAGTACCTTCTAAGAAGCTACGTATACAAGTAGAAAAAGACTAGAAGTTACCCAAAAAATTAAAGGAAAATGTAGGTGTGGGTTTCTTCACTAGTGCAAAATCAGAAAAAGAATTAGACATTTAAAGTCAGGCGCTCAGATGCCTGACTTTATATGTTGACGCGGTGGCAAACTTGTAATTAAGAGGCAAAACTCGCGAGTTTTAAAGTCAAGCGAATACACGCCTGACTTCTAAAGTGAAAAAATAGGAAAAAAATTACACTTTTAAAGTCAGGCTCTCAGGCGCCTGACTACATAAGTAGACACGGTGGCAAACTTGTAATTAAGAGGTAAAGTTTTAAAGTCAAGCGAATACACGCCTGACTTCTAAAGTACTAAAATATCTTAGATAGATTATTCTCTCACGCTCCTCACACGCTCACTCCCTCAGATAGATCTCTCTTCTCCTCTCAACGTACACGCCTCTCCTCTCCTCTCCTCTCCTCTCCTCTCACACGCCGCTCTTCTCCTCTCCTCTCCTCTCACACGCCGCTCTTCTCCTCTCCTCTCCTCTCACACGCCGATGATCCTCTCCTCTCACATGCCGATGATCCTCTCCTCTAGAAGCTTCTTCTGGTTCTCCGTCTTCTCCACGAAGCTTAGCTAGGGTTCCGCCACTCCTCGTTGATTTCTTGCTGATTGAACCTGGAATCACAGCAATGGAGGTTCGAAAGGCACCACACACAGGTATTAACGAAAAACACCCTTGATTTCGTTGTTTGTATGTGCGATTTATTTGTTGAACTTCTGAATCGAAGATTTCCAAATCACCACTCGTGATTTGTTTGCTGTTTTACACCTTTTGTAAAACTTTATATGCACACAAACTGATTATCTGTTTTTCTTTTTGTTCACTGATTTCACCAAGTTGAAGCATGGTTTCTCTTTGAATCTGCAACGTGAAGGCTTCAGCAACTGTAAGAATCAAAACCCCTCTATTTGATCTTATCAATTTCAGCGTATACACGAACCCTAACCTGGTTCTTCTTTATGCAGATTTTGGATCAGTGCACAGGGCTTCACCACTTGTGAAGTCACACCCAGATGCTGCTAGGTTGCAATAGATCCAGAATTGGTGGTGTAAACAGCTCTGTTAGTGGGGTTAATTCTTCTCTTGCTGCTCTAGATCCAGCGGAACCTGGAGTTGGTGGTGTTCCCAATCGTTTTCTTGGAATTACACCTACTTATTTGTGGCAAACCCAGCATCAGCAAACACCATTATCTGTGGTATGATATGTAACAACGATATATGAAAATTAGCGTTTAAGTACTCGCTTTCTATGATAGTTTTATTTTGAAGTTATTATCTTTGTTATGTTTTTCATTATTGACACAAACAATATCTTATACTCAGTGCAATTTGCTTTGCTGTTCCATATTTTCGTACTTGTTTTGTAGCCCTATTAGTGAATTAAATATTCATTTCCATTTTTATTTTTTGTTAGTGAGTACATTGAATAATGCTGTGAAGGTTCATGAAGCAAACATCGTGAAGATAGTTTGGGTTCCACCTGAGTATGGTGATGCAGTTGCGTGTATTTCAGTTGATGGAATTGTTTCATTGTTGGAAGATGTTGTGGAAGGTATCGTTGACTAAAGCTAAGAATTGTGCTTCTTAAAAATGTGCTTCTTATTTACTTATTTTGTTTTTGTAGATTCGCAGTCCCTTCAATGGAAGATTTGCAAAACCTTTGGTAGCAGTTCTAGCAAAGTCCTTGATGTTCAATTTGGAATCTCTCAGACTCGTTTGAAAATGGTTAGTTTCATAGCTACTAAACATAATATTTATTTTTGAACAATATATATTTTTGCAAAAAATCTCAATTTGAAATTGTTATCAGATGTTCTAATTATCAGTTTGCCTGGTGCAATTTCACATTTTTCATCAATCGCTTGTGCATTCTATGTGCATGCTTTTCACCTGAAATCCTGTAAGAATGTGTTAACATAATATTCTATTCTTTTAATTTTAGTTACTGTTTTATGAACATTAAAGGTTACTGCATATTCAGATGGTCATATGAGAGTTTTTGAGCTCTTAGATCCCTTGGAACTGAGAAACTGGCAGCTTCAGGTAAAATTAGCTTGTCCTACTTCTCTCTGAGTCATGATATGATACACTTAATATTCTTCTTACAAAAAACCAACATACTATACATTTATTTTGTTCGTTCTTTGTAGGCTGAATTTCAAAATGTTATTGAATCAGTGTCTTCATTTGGAAAGGCTATGTGCCTCTCTGCATCCATATCTTTGAATCCACAAAAGGGTGGAGGCCAGGAATCTAGTTTCCTTGTAGGTTTCAATTCAAATACACCAGAACTTAATTTTTCCAAGGTAACTCTGATATGAAGTTTTTCTGTCATTTCATTTAGATTTCCGTTACATTCTCTTGAATTTTCCATGGTGTGGCTGTTGTATTCTAGAGTTGTCTATCAATGTCTGTTGAGTTTGAACTGTGTAATGTGTATAGCCTTGCAAATGTTACAGACAGTCTGAGACAATAGGGGTTATTTCAGTGTTTTAGCACCTGCAAAAAGTTCTCCACATCTTTGTCCTATTGGATTTGGGGGATTCTACATCTTTGACTCACGATATTTGTTGTGCAGGTATGGGAATTTGACCGGGTTCATCAAAGATGGCTTCCGGTAGCAGAATTGGCACTGCCTGAGGACAAGGGTGATCAGGTTTATGCTGTTGCATGGGCACCAAATATTGGCAGGTAAATTTTTGCAATTTTTTTGAAACATGTCAATCATTTGTATAAGCCCAACTTCCTCATATAGCAGCTAGCGTCAAAATACTGGACTGCTTTGACAGGCATGATTTCATGTCAGTCATGCACCATGAGGAAGTATGTACATGGGTTGTGACCAAGTTTACTTGTATTTTCCTCTGTAGTCAATGAAATATGATTATTTGCTGGTACAATTTTCTTGTAGACCGTATGAGCTCATAGCGGTTGCGACTCACAAGGGACTTGCAATTTGGCACCTTGGATTGGACCCTGATCATGATGGGAGGCTTCCAGTGGAGAGAGTTGCACTGCTGTCAAGTCATGAATGGGAGGTATAATTATAATTATCGCATTACATTTGACTCTATTTTTGTATATTTACGTCAGACATTTTGTAGATGCTTGAACTTGGTTTTTTTGTGGATCATATGCCAGAGCGTAGCTTACTGGGTGTTTTCTGTTAAATGCTGTTTAGGTGTGGCAAATGGAGTGGGATATGAGTGGAATGACGTTGGCTACTACAGGTCAGGATGGAATGGTCCGAATATGACAGTCTAACCTCAACGGGGTTTGGCACCAGCAGGCTGCGTTTGAACCCACTTCTTAGCAACTTGACTTCTATCACATGTGGTTAAATATTTTGGGCACTGGAGAGAAGTTTAAAAGATCTCAGTCTGCTTTTCTAGTGCTATCTGGTTTTTAAACCTCATTAAAATATCTTATGCCCTTTGTCCTTATTTCTTGTGATATTTAGTTATTTATTTTGTATTTTGACCCTGTATTGATTTCTGAAATTTCTTAATTAGAATTCGTAATATTTTGCAGGTTCTCCAAAGTCATGGAAAGAGAAGTTGAAGAGATGCAAAATAATTGTTTTGCATACCCACGGAAGCACAATAATTGTTGCACTAGTGGTACTACTGCTAGCTTAACAGATGAATCCAACTGTAAATTGTTGAAATCAGCTCAAAGGCATCTTGGGGAAAGAGTTAAATGCTTTGCTTTCATCCAAATGTTCCATCATTACATCTCAAATGTTTGGAGATTTTCCAATTGATCAAAATCCCGAGGAGATAGGATCATTCTCAGATAACTACTCAGGAGTAGAAGACCTCACAAGTTGTTTAGGTGCTTATCATTTTACAACATTGAATCTATATAATTTTGACTGATCATTTAATTTGTTCTAGGAATAGCTAAAGTTCACATAGGAATGTGATACATGTATGAAATTTCGTGCTACTTTTTTTAACCAGATGTCTTCTAATAAATGTTTGGGGAAACTTGCAAATGTTCTGATTATATGTATTGGATGGTTTTAATTTGATCAGAAAAACTACTTGGATGTATATCGCTTTGAATCTTGGGGTGGAGTAGTAATTCTAGCATATACTATTGGTCAACAGGTTTGCCTTTAATTATCACATCAGATTATATGCAATATCCTTTTATATAATTTATTATTGTGTTGAATTTTTTCTTCATATTATATAGTTATTGCCACGCCCGTCACAAGCTGTTCACTGTTGTAGATGTCAGATTCCTGTAGGAATTCGATACGAAACAAATCTCAGTAATCAGTATCTTTAGTTTAAAAAAATTATCATACCGATATTCTTGTGTAAGATTCACTATCTAGTGCCTTGTTAGAGGCTGGAGATTAGATGTTTGACAAATTTCATCTTCATGACTTAATTGAAGACAAAATGATCCAAACATAAATGTTGCAACTACACCCTCTTAGTGTGATATGATTTAGACACACAAAAAACACAAATTCAACAACTTCAAAAAAAGGTTTTCAGGCATAGAGTCGGTTATTTGTGCTTTTAGTTAAAATTGGTTCTTACCGACTATTTAAGATCCAGAGGACTAATAACCATACTGATGCCTATGCTGAAGTCTCTTTTGCTTGGCTTTATATGAAATAAAGTTTATATAAAGCATGTATGTTTCTCATACCATTTTTACCTAAATCGTTTTAGGAAGTTGCTATTAAAAGAATGACAACTACAAAAACAAAAGAATTTGTATCAGAGATGAAAGTTCTGTGCAAAGTTCATCATGCTAATCTGGTAATTTCTTTTTCGATCAAACTCTATGACATGCTTTGATTTTGGATCAATTATTACTTGGCAGATATCGAAAATCTGAGTTGTATTTTTTATTGAATTTGTCAAGGTAGAATTGATTGGCTATGCAGCTAGTCATGATGAGCTTTTCCTATTACTAGCGACCAGTCTTACTTGGCAGTTAGTTACCATGTAAAGAACAAAGTCACCAGGAAGATGTACAATCTCTATTACTAGCGACCAGTCTTAGTTTGTTATAATTTACATAAACTATGAGCACATGCAGAGTGATAAAAAAACTGATGATAACATGACCATTAGTTTGTTGAAAATTTCAGGTTATTAAGCGCATTACTGATGGAGGACCAGATTTCTGTTTTGAATGTGTGGGTGATACTGATATGATAACCACTGCATTGCAGTAATGCTGTGATGTAATACTCTATATCCCTAGATTCATGTTTATAACTTCTACATTAGACATGAATTTCATTTTGCCTTTTTCTTGTTTCTCATAATAGGGATGGGGTTTGACAGTAACACTTGGTGCACCAAAAGTGAAGCCTGAGAGTTAGCTCATTATGGACTATTGCTAATGGGAAGAACATTGAAAGGATCTCTATTTAGAGGATGGAAACCTAAGTCTGATCTTCCTTCATTAGTAAAGAAATATGTGAACAAGGTAAAGTAACAATACCTAGAATATCTCCTTTTATCTGAGCATCACTTTTTATATAGTTTTACTTTGAGTTAAGAGGTGACAATGTCTACTTCACCAGTTTTTTTTTCCTTATTCATTATTTTTTTTATATAGTACTCACTTTTTATATAGTACTCACATTCTTCTATTGGCATCCATATTTGGCTTATGTGCTATTCTAAACATAACTGGCTGGAACATTAATTTGTATAAATTCAGCACGTTCATTTAGTTTCCAGATGTCTTCATTATCTTGTGTTTTTTGGCATTTGGAATTACATATCTCTGCATTTAAGCTTGCCACAAATAAGTATACAATGATACTAGAATCATTCAGCTATATAGTGATACTAGAACTGTAGAACTATAATCAAATATTGAATCAATAACCTTTTAGCACAATTAATCTTCAGCTATGTTGTCATTTTGGAAACAGTTTTTAAAAATCCAACATATAGCATTAAACACTTTATATCACTTAGCACTAACATTTATTCTAGACTTAAATTCCTAGCTGTTTGTCTCTCTATTTTGTTTACCAAAACTGTTTTTCTTTATAAGGATCATGAAAATTGCTTTTATGATTGTCACAGTTTTTCCTTCTAACAAAGCTAAGAAAGTTTATGAAATAGCATATGCATAGGCAGTAGATTAAGGACAACTTAAGAGAGATTTGATTACAAAATGCTGCATGTCTATTATGCTTTTGTGACGTTGTGCACTATATTATTAACAAACATCCTTGACTTGGGATGTACAAGTTTGTTCAAAGAATCAAAAGATACCAATATCAATGCTTTATATTCAGTTTGTGTCCTCTGAAAATAATTATATCAAATTGTTGCGGGAATTCAGTAGAATGTTCCTATGGTGGCAGCTGGGGCATTTTGCTATCATGAAATAGTGGATCAATTTGGTATGGCCAATTTATTTTGTAGCTGGTAGTGCCATGGAAATGTTTGTTGTCCATATGCTTTGAATTTGATATGTTAGGATGTTGTTTTCAATCCATATGCTTTGGGTTGTGGTCATATTTTCTGTAAGTCATGTGTTTGCTCTGCTGCATCTTCTAGTGTTCTGTTGCAGTTTCATTCTTCAATATGTTGCAAATACCTTATAGCTATTAAATATATGATGTGCATGCATTTTCTAGTGTTCTGTTGCTGTTTCATTCTTCAATATGTTGTTTTTGAATATGTCTGTGGCAGCTTTCTGTCTTTGTCTTGGTCTAGATTTGTTGGTCTCATGTGTGGTTAATGCCTAAAACTTGAATCTGACTCCATGGCCCAATGGATAAGGCGCTGGTCTACGGAACCAGAGATTCTGGGTTCGATCCCCAGTGGAGTCGTTTTTAATGAAATTGAGGATACATTAAGGCTACCAAATAAATTTTTTTTTAAAAAAGATGAACTTTTAAAGTCAGGCGGAACTAAAGCCTGACTTCAAAACAGACTTTCGAAGTCAGGCAGAACTAAAGCCTGACTTCAAAACATACTTACGAAGTCAGGCGAAACAAATGCCTGACTTCAAAACATACTTACGAAGTCAGGCGAAACAAATGCCTGACTTCAAAACATACTTACGAAGTCAGGCGAAACAAATGCTTGACTTTAAAACATACTTACGAAGTTAGGCTATCGCTTGACTTTAAAACTCCTGACATACAAAGTCGACTTAATAAAAGTCAAGCGGACGCCTGATTTTAAATCCCCTTTTCGCCTGACTTTAAATCCCTTTTTTGGACTACTGCTTGCAAAAAGAACAACAGTTTTTAATTCAAAACTACCACCGGTGTATATATTGGAAGGGCACCGATTGTTAGTACGAAGAAATTTTGAAGAAATGTAAGAAAAGTAATGCTGAAAAGTAGGGATTGGTAATTGTACATTATTGATGTGTGGGTTGAAAAGTCAAATTATGTTAAGACTCAGTATTCGAGAACTGAGAAACTCCTAAACCAAATGATAAGATGAGAGGTACTGAAATTGATATATATTCATTGATGATCTCATAGTACAATGCTTTTATAGGTACTAAACTGTACACCAACAGAAAGGAAAGATAAAAGGTGCTAACAGAAAGATATGAAATAGATTGCATTTCTAACAATAACATGTTGAGTCACCCATTCTAGCATAGAAGGGAATCTTATTTGTATAAGTGATGATTCCGAAACCCGACTGGTAGCTTCTTAGTGCGAGTGGGCCTGCTGCTAGCATTGTTGATGGGCTATGTAGTAGGCCCAGAACCAGTATCTGTATCAATACCCTCTCCATCAAAGTCAACACTGTCCTCAAGGTTGTAAGAAGCTTGTAAATCCTGCCAATTCTCCCAAGTAGTATCATCTGGAGGGAGTCCATTCCATTGAACCAAAACCTATTGTTGTTTCTGGCCATTGACAGTAACGGTGCGTGAAGCCACTATGATTAGAGGAGCGAGAACAGGGTGATTGTCCATAGACTCAGGGGGCAGCAGAGCAGTAGGAGGAGGGACAGGTCCAATATATTGCTTCAAAAGTGAGCAGTGGAAAACATTATGAATTTTGGCATATGAAGGGAGCTCCAAACGGTACGCCACTGGACCAAGACGCTCTAGCACGCGATATGGGCCATAGAAGCGCTTGTGTAGTTTGTTGAACTTCACACCAGTGAGAGAGGTTTGTCTATATGGCTGCAATTTCACATGAACATAAGAATCAACTTCAAATGTGACTTCTCTCCTTTTACCATCAGCAATACTTTTCATTCTGCTCTGCGCCTTAGACAAATTTTTGCGCAATACTTCCAGCACAGCAGCGCGGTCATTCAGCAAATCATCTGTGGCAGCCACAGTAGATGTCCATGTAGTGTATGAAGGAATGGAGGGTGGTTCCTTACCATACCCCACTTGGAATGGGGTCAAACCTGTAGAAGTGTGGAATGAGGTGTTGTAGTGATATTCTGCCCATGGTAGATAACGATGCCACAAAGAAGGACGATGATGCACAAAAGCACGCAGATATTGCTCTATAGTCATGTTTGTCATCTCTGTTTGCCCATCGGTCTGAGGGTGATACAAAGAACTCATGCGGAGCAAGGTGCCTGTCGTGACCGTGATCCCGACGTAGACGGCTCAAGAATTGATAATTTTAGGAGTCGCCACCCAATTTATTTAATAGGAAAAATTGAGAAAAACCTAACTAGAAGTTACTGGTCTGCGTAAACTAGATCGAGTTCGGGAGTCGATTATGCATAGGGAAGGGCGGAAACTTAATCCCACTGCACCCCTAGTACATCTGTCATAAGACAGTTACCCTAAATCCGATTGTGCAAATAATAATAAATTACGAGTTATTTGTTTACCCCAAAATTAAGTAAAAAAGAATTATTTAGAAATAAATAAAATAGGGACCAATTTAAGAAAATTTAATTTTGACTTGACGGGGAAACCCCGCTCCTACGTATCCTCTGGTGCAATGAGGAACTCAACAGTCACGTAATTCTTCCTTGGAAAATTTTGTTGGTCGGTTGATTTTATTTTTTTGAAGGGGTTTAAGATCACCAAGCTGTACAACTCAGGCGTCTTAAACCAGGATTGCGAGGTTGACAAGATGTACATCTCAATCAAGCTTATTTTTAGGTGTTAAAGAAAAAAATGATTATTTATTGGAAAAAAATAATTTAGCTTGTTGGGGAAGCCCCGCTCCTACGTATCTCAGAAGCGGAGAATCAAAGGCTACGTAGTTCTTTTTGAGAAAAAGTTTGTTTGTTTTGTGGATTTTAACTTTTTTGAAGGGTTCGAGATCACCAAATTGTACAACTCAGGCGTCTTAAACCGAGTTGCAGATTTGATAAGATGTACCCATTTTTATTATAATAGATAAAAGGAATTTACTAATTTAATTGAAATAAATAAACACCAAAATAAAGAGAAAAAAAATATAAAACAAAATTAAGTTGAAAAAGTGAACCAAGATCACGTGAAGGGAGAAGAGAGGGGAGGGCATGGTTTAAAAAAAACAGAGTAGTCAAATCTCAAAATGAAAAATTGACCATTTATTTAAAATAAAAGAGATAAAGTAATAAACTACAAACAAAAATTTAAAAAAATGAGAAAGAGAGATAACATAAAAAAAGGTGGGGAGGGGTTCGCTGCTTTCAAAGTGGTGCCAGGTTCCCACTTTTCTCGTATAATAATAATAATAATAATAATAATAATAATAATAATAATAATAATAATAATAATAATAATAATAATAATAATAATAATAAAAAGTAAACTAATCATAATCTATTAATTATACAATTGAGAATAATCTCAAATAGGAAACTCACATATGTAAACCAATTATTGGTCCACCTAGCCTTCTCATGTTACACGTCATTGCCATATGTACATTGTCATCCGTACCTTAAGTTAGGTTTTTAAATTACAATTATGTCAGATGTTAGATTATATTTTTCCATTTAAACCTTTGGCATTTAAACCTTTTGCATATTTCAATCTGTAGCGAAAAAATAGGATCAAAATTGAATGGAGTTTAAATATTACCACTAAGTATTTTTTGGGATTGAATAAATAAAAAACTCAATGCTAAAACGCGTACAACATACAAATTCAATGGCATAATACAATCTGTCCCGAAATAACTCAAATACCATTATTGAATTCAATTTTAGCAGAGCTGGCAAATACGTTATTTTAGTATCATTGCAATAAAACAATAATCAAATTAAAATACGTTGAATATCATTGCAAAAAAAACAATAACAGGTGGTGCCATTTTAGTGCAAAACCATTCAAGTTCCTGGGCATTCCTATTTTGTAGAACGGAATCAATACCGTTCAAGTTCCCGGGCATTCTGATTGGCGCTAATCCGAGGTGGGAAGCTACTTGGAGTACCGTTCTAGGGGTATTAGAAATAAATTAGCGATGTGGAAGGGCATTTTCTATCCATTGGTGGTCTAATCCACTTCAATCCACTTCAATGTGGTGGTATACAGAAATAAGTCTAGATGCGTTTTTACTTTTTCACCCATTTGAAACTTCTTGCATAATGTTCTCATATGAAATTAATTAATACGAATAATAAAATGTTTCCATATCAAACAATCACACATTTATATGACCATCAAGTAGTACTCCATAATAATATTCTAAACTTGCACAACAAGTTTCATCCTCTGCGGCCAGGATGATTTTTGTTTGATTTTCTGTTTTGCAGAGTTCTTCAACCATCTCAATTTTATCTATTTATGTATTCATAAACCAAAGTGTATAAATCTACTACTGCTATTTTTTTGTTTTTGACACTCATGGGGCCGGTTTCTTACATCTTTTTCTCTATAGTAGGTTTTAATTATATAGATTTTTTTTTTTGACACGGAAGAGTTTCTTAATATGCAGACCATATTAAATAACACACACGACGTCTTATATATTCGTTTACATATGCAGAGGAGAAGAACGCGTGATCAAATTACAAGGGTTCGGTCAGAACCAACACTTAATTTCAAAATGGTTGATTTGAATCTTTGGGAATAATCTTATTCTTTAGAAAATGTAAGGGGGTGTCCGAACATACAACTTAAGAAGAGATAGGAATTTGGTAAAATTATAACTCACAATTCATGATTATGAAATTATAGCCATTGATTAGAAGGTTAATATCGACTGTTTTATAGATTATAGTTTGCATCTTACTAATTTATTATAATGATTCATTTGTTTTATAGATTATAGTTTGCATCCTATATGTGCTCAAATTTCACATGCTGTGAATTACTATTGCGTTTGGAAAATAGTGAGTATGAATAACTGAATACACGCATAAATGATGATACGTAATGGTATATGGCCTTGGATCTATATGTTCAAACATCATTGTTTCTCTGACCATCCATGACAAATTTTATATGGGAAGAGATTGCAGAGCTTGATGCTTTTTAAAGAAGTTGCTGGAAGATCTTGGCATGACACAGTAAATGACACTCGAAAAGCAATGCGGAAGCTTCTATTGCATTTTGTGGTACCAATTAAATAGTTTAAAAATTCAAGGACTGATATTGACAGCACACAAATGGTCCACTATTTTTTTAATGCAAACATAAGTCAGCTGCAAAAAGGATTAAGAACGAAAGTCTAGGTTTAGTTGAGTGGATGAGATTGAAAGGGTTAAGAACGAAATGGAAGCTGATGAGTTTTCTCTTGAGAATTATATGATTTTTTCTCGCCGCGTAACTTGGTTTTTGTTCAACATCGCATGAAGGAAAATTCTATCAACTCGGACGAACGAATTCATCCCCGCTCAATTGAAGACAAAGGATATGGATTTTTTTTATACAGTATTGTTGTGATGTATTTTTTACATTTCAGATTAATTTCCACAATATCAGTAAAAGGGACTCGAAGGTCCATTTGAATGTTTCCGTTTTTTTGTTAATGTGAGGAATTATATTGTATGTCATTTTTTTCAAATGTTTTCATGTTTCTATCTAAAGTTAGGGGCAATTTGATGTTAGAGATAATTTAGATATGGAAAAATTGCGATGAAATAGGCTAATTGCACACTTATTAGCTAATAATTTACGTATAAGCATTAAGAACTTGAGAGGATCCTAACTCGATAGTCAATATTGTCATGTATCATATCAATTTTTCATATACAATAAAGTGGTATAATCAGGAATACATTATTATGTGCCCATTTGAAATGCTGCATTCATATTGTGAACCATATATAATTTATTAGTTGTATAACAACTTTAACTTCGATAATAAATTTAAATACAATATAATATTGGATATGTTTAATTAACGTATAAATCAAATATTATAATTTTTTTATATAAACTACATGTACCATTAAACCATGATAGATAAATGTAAATTTAAATTTGTTGCAACGCATTATTTTCCAACATTATTATGTATACTCGGGCATGCCAAAGGGTCGCAATGAAGCGGCCCCCCGCTCCCTGCTCCCCGTTCCCACCCCCAAGTTGTCACCGTTCCAAATTCCCACCATGAGGAGTTTTTCTCCCCCATCCCTGTCCCCAGGGGTTCCCAGATCCCCCTTAGACACTCGAGAACTTTATTGAAAATTATCAAAAGTTTATATTAAAATATAATAGAGTTGAAAAAATATATAAAAGTAGGATTGAAAATTGAAAGAATAACATTTTAATATAAAAAAATTAGCCTTACTTTTATATTGTAATAATATGTAAAAAATATAAATAAGTAGCACAATTTAATATTTTATAAATACTTTTAATTAAAAAATACATATAAAAACCAAAAATTTGATTACTTACAATATAATACGTATCTATAATAAAAATATATGAAAGGAGCATGCCCCCGTCCCTATCCCCAAATTGACCACAAGAGGATTTTCTCCCCATCCCCGTCCCCACGGGGAAAAATTAAAAATACACCACCCACAGACCCAAAAGGGGCAGTCAGTATCTACGGGATCCCCACATATGGATAGAAATTGCCATATTTATTTCTTTTTTCATTTCTTATCTTTATTTTATAAGTATTAGAAAAGTAACGTTATTTTTATATGATAACTCTTTTTTTGTATATTTTTTGGTATGTTACAATAGTATCAAGCAAAAGAATGAGGGGGTACAACCTAAGGCAAGAGATCTATACCATTTTATCGTTGATTTATGTTGTATTTTAATTGCTTTATTACCAATATAATTATATATTAATTTTTTTGGCAATACGAAAAAATTGAATAGATATTAATTGAGTTGTCTATAACATAAGTTGAAAATGGAAATTATCAGTACACATTACCAACAACATTAAAATATTTATGTATGTATATATTTATAAACATACACGTATTTATAGAGATAAAAATTTAATAACAAATTAATTTCAAATTAAATAATAAAAGTGTTGTATACCCGTGCATCGCACGGGTCATACACACTAGTTGTATAAAATCAAGAATCGTCCATCATCAGTCCACCTATGCGCCACGCGCATTCAGATTTAATTCCACGCAATTCTCAATAAAAATAAGTGGCAGCCACATCAGCGATTTTCTGATCTTAACGTCTATAAATCGAAGTTGAAGCTGAGTCACAATCTAGACGGCCATGAAGCCACAAAATTGCGGCTCCACTGATTGAGGAGAAATAACCGAAGTCAACACACATCAAATATAATCTCAACGGCTAATAACGATTGTTAAGTCTTCTGATTAATCTCGACGGTCCAGGATCAATAAAATTGCGGCTATATATATAAGGAAAAAACGGAAGTAAATGACAGTAAAAATGAGGGATTGAATAGGAATCAACATTCAAATCAAAATTGAATCAAAATGCTAATATTGTGGAAACTTCCTTATTTCTTACGAAAAACGATTTCAGCAACTCATATGCTTTTTTTTCCTGAGTTTTGATAGGTGCGAAAATGAAATTCAATGGCTCCCTCATCTTCCTCTCTTCTTCATTTCCATTTTTCTTTTGTTTTTCGTTCTTCATTTATTTATGATAAACCATAGCACCTATATATTTTGATTTAGGTGCATATTCATGGTATTGTTCCTTTCCTTATTTTGTTCAGGTGCTTCTTTAAAGCTCTTTGTAACCAATATGGAAATCATTCTCTCAGCCAATGCACGGGGAAACACGGGTATGCAACGAACACCAATTTCAGATCCATCCTTAAGGTTAAATTGTTTTAATGTGTATTATATGATCATAGTGATCCAAAATTTGCAAGTTCAAAAGCTACATAGATATCTGCTCAAAATGGTATGCATAAATAGTTTTAAAAAAAAAAGATAATCAATTGATATTGTCCTTATGATAAGTCATGTTTCATATGCATATATATATATATATATATATATATATATATATATATATATATATATATATATATAGTTTTCAAGGTGTACTTCAATGTACAAATATATTAGTTTCAATGCAGTACTCTCTTTATAATATGTGCAAATAGATTAGTCTTGCATTCAAGGAGTTCAAATGGTGCAAATAATAAACGTTAAAAAATGCTTGATGCGCTCAAATGCTTAGATTTGTACATGACACCACATGTGTAGAATTAGTCTTGCATTCAAATGCTTGACACCACATAGTTTGTTTCGTAGCCGACTATCAATATTCATTGATCTTTTTATAAACAATAACAATAAACTTTGTGAATTTTTGGTAGAATTCTGAAGACCTCGGAACCAATGGATATGGGATGTTGAGTTTCAAAGGGAATTGCCGGAAGGCATGCAATGAACACAAATTTGGTACCCAACCTCGAGAGTTAAATTGTTTTAATGTATATGATCAAGATGCTCCAATGTTTTTTTAGAAAACGCTATAGAATAACATGCATCTGTTGGTCTTAGTGTAGTATTTAGAAAACGCTATAGAATAACATGCATCTGTATCTAATTTAAAGAATTTCTAATTTCCAACATTTTATGAAAAGATTTTCTAATTTCACCATTGTGCTATGTACCTGCAGCCACCAAGGCTAGAGGCGCCGATCTTAGAGTTCATTTCGAGGTACTTGCTTATGTTACTTTTTGGTCATTTATCGTTGTGATTAACTTTGGCATGAGATTGCTATGTTTTAGAATTGAATTGGATTTTCGTATGCATTTGTTAAACAAAAATGTTTCACGTATTTATACTTAAAGTAGGTGTCTGTGTGAACCAACCGCTGGTAATCTTTCTTTAATTTTATATAAATATAATAGTCAAAATTATAGCAGTAACAGATACAAATTGGATAACAATGTCTATTTTAATAGTTATTTGAAAATTTAAACTTTAGCATATTTAAATTACGAACTCATACATAAAAAACGTAGTGTTAGTTATATGTCGAGCTCGACAAAAGTACAGGTTGAACTTCGCATTAGCGACAAAAATTCGGCCAGCATCACCAGACGTGGTTCCTTATCCCCCATTTTGTTTCACTACACCATCGGAATGCTTCGAACCATGATTTGACTCCGACTATTTAGTAGGTAATGTGATATTTGTATTGCATATCTGTAATCTTTATGTTCAGTTCGATATTTAACTGTTCATATTATTTCTAAATTATATTGACAATTGTCTTGGCAGATATCGTTGGCATACTAAATGGAGTTGGTGCTCCGTGTGATTATTAGAAAAATGACACCAAATCTACGTTGCTATCGATCGACTTATATATCAGGGGGTGTGAATGCAATACATGTACGTTTTATACAAATTTAACAGTTGTATTTAATTAAATTTTCACCATCATCAAATAAGACTCATCTTTTTACTAATCATAAACATTGACGATACATATACATAATATTTTAACAAAATATTAATTACAAATTAAATTAAAAAAAGATGTATACCCGTGCAGCGCACGGGTCATACATACTAGTAGAAAGGAAGTACAAAGTAGATGGATCAGAGTATTTGGCAAGAGAGGGAGCATTTGACAAGAGAGGGGCGGAGGTTTCAATCAAAAAGTGCTCTGATCCACCCTTATTTTCAATTGTTGATTTAAACTAAATAATAAAATAAACATAATAAGGGAATCATTTAAAGATTGGGATCAGACCCTTATCTTCACTTTCTAGCAAACATATTTTTTAGGTGAGAAAAATCTAAAAAGAATGTGAGAGTTAAGGAAAAGAAAAAAAGGCAGACTTAAGGGAGAGAGGGTGAGAAGCGCGGCTGACGGTGGCGGACCGCGGCGAAGATCGCGGTGGCGGAGGTGCGACGGTTCCTCTTCTCTTTCTCCTCTCTCCTTCTTCTTTTCATTTCTGTTTTCTCAGTATTCCTTTCCCTTCATTTTTTGATTTTTTCTCTTTTCCCCTCTTCCTCTTTGATTCCGTTTTTCGTTTTTCTTTCTGTTACAGTGCTCTCCCTTTTGTCCATCACCGCCCCTATTAACCCTTCTTACTTGTCTTATCAATTATGCTTTTGGAACCCTTTGAGATGTTACGTGGGACCTTTTAAGGTAGCCACGTGACTCTTGAGTTCCTCATTGCACCCGAGGATACGTAGGAGCGGGACTTCCCCGTCAAGTCAAAAATTAAATTTTCTAACTTAGTCTATTATTTATTTCTTTGTAAAAGCAAATATTGTTTCATTTATGTTGTGGGGTAAATAAACTTTCTGAACTTATTGATATGTTGCTGTCGTGACCAGGATCCCGACGTAGACGGCCCAAAAATCGATATTTCAGGGAGTCGCCACCCAATTTATTAAATAGGGAAAATTGAGAAAAATCTACCTTAAAATTAATGGTCTGCGTAAACTAGGTTCGATTCGGGAGTCGGTTATGCATAGGGAAGGGCGAAAACTTAATTCCACTACACCCCTAGTACATCCGTCCTAAGACAGTTACCCTAAATCTGATTGTGCAAATATAAATTACGAATTTATTTGTTTTACCCAAAAATAAAATAGTAGAGAATAATAAGGGCTAATTTAGAAAAGTTTAATTTTGACTTGACAGGGAAGCCCCGCTCCTACGTATCCTCAGGTGCAATGAGGAATTCAACAGTCACGTAGTTCTTTCTGAAAATTTTTGTTGGTTGATGTTTTTTAATGTAGGGGTTTTAGGATTTATTGAGCTGTACAGCTCATCCGTCCTAGAACGCTGACTGTAACACCCGTTTCTACCCTTTTCATTTATATCATTTATCAGAGTGCACAAATTATTTTTCTTGAAACGGAATGCTACAATTACTTCAAAAACACGTCATTTGTTTAACTTAAATTAAAAACATTACGTGGCATCATGGGCGGCCATTACTCAAAAATACAGTTACAACGTTAAAACAAAATCCAACAAGTCGTACAAGACAAAGTCACTATCTAATAAGACGCCCCCCAGGTGCTACGTATCAGAGCGACTCGAACTCAAGGGAATGAAGGTCAAAGCCTTCAAGTACGGTTACCTGTAAGGTAAAATCAACAAAGGGGTGAGTCTCAAACCCCATAATAAAGTACATAAGGAGTAGTATATACAGATACAGGACTACATCAAAACACAACAATAATCACTTTAATCACCAGTTCAGCACCAACTTAATATTCACCAAACAATCACCAAATAAATAATCACCAAGTAATCACCAAATAAATATTCACCAAATAAATAATCACCAAGTAATCACCAAATAAATATTCACTAAAACATTCACCAACTGTATGTTTATTGTATGAGATGCAACCCAAAACTCCACTGGGCATATGCATGTGGATCCATTCACCAAAATGAGCCTTGAGGGCATTCACCAAAATTTATAATAAGGCCGAAGCCCGAGGCCGAAGCCTATTCACCAAAATCATGCATATGATTATGCGACACAATGACTATGCATCACACACCAGAATCACCAAATAAATAATGCCATAGCATAATTCACCAACATATCAAAAGAGGATTACAGACCCCATTCACCAAAATGATATACACCATATATATATATATATATTTGCATACCACACTATTACACAGCACATTATTTTCACCGTGACAACACCATTTAAAATTACAAGGAACAGCACCTTAGTCTCATGAAGAACACCAACATTTTATTAAAGAGGAACAGTAGCGATTTCCAAACCAAACAACAACTAGGACACAGTCACTTGGGACTCTCAGAACGACCGGGGAAAAATATTAAATTTTGGTTTTGGCCTGGACAAACAGATAGACAATTAAATAAGCGTCGTAACGCACTTTGAAACACCTAAAACGGACACCCGAGTCAAAAGTTACGTTAAAAACAAATTTGGAAGAAATTAGGCAACACTGCTGGGAACTGGCGCCTTAGGCGCCCAGCGCCCAGGCAACACACGCACTGGCACCCAGCGCGCAACACACGCACGCCCCGCGCGCACAACAGGCGCCCAGCGCCCAGGCGCGCGCCACACACACCCACGCACGCAAGCAGGCGCCCAGCGCCCAGCGCGCAACACAGCGCACGCACAACAGGCGCCCAGCGCCCAGGCGCGCGCCACACTTGCCCAGCACACACACACAGCGCCTTAGCGCCCAGCACAGGCACCTGGCGCCCAGCACAGGCACCTGGCGCCCAGCACACTGTCAAAACCAGATTTTTATATAAATTCAGCCCAAACATCATTTCTTCTCAATTTTAAAACATCAAAATTATATTTCTTTTCCACCATCTAAAATCCTCACTCACCCCAAAAAATCAATTTTATTTGAAAACACCAAAACCATATTGACAACCATCATCACCATCACCATTGCGCCTATACACACACCCACACCAAGCATCACCAACACACACACTAACTTGGCACTTGGC
Source organism: Astragalus membranaceus (assembly GCA_039519185.1). NCBI lineage: Eukaryota > Viridiplantae > Streptophyta > Magnoliopsida > Fabales > Fabaceae > Astragalus > Astragalus membranaceus. The sequence continues at coordinate 47,252,242 of CM076848.1, forward strand.
ACACAAACATATCATAAGATGCACTTAGCATATGGCACACCAACACAACACAAAATACACTTAGCCAATACACAATAATGTGGCACGGGGCGCCTAGCACAAGGGCGCCTACTTCCATGACCAAAAGTCCGACAACGTCAATACTTGGCGCGGGGCACCCCACTCAAGAGCGCCTAATTCCGCACCTAGACAACAATTTCCAGCAACACTAAAAATACTACAATGGTGCCTTATGCGCCTATAACACAACAATTGAATTTTTGAGCAACATAGTCCAATCAACTCGCACACCAATCACACCAAAAACGTCAATTTACATATTATGCACAAGAACAACATCAATTATACATTCATTCGAGCACTTGGCACGCAATTCTAAATTCATCACTTATATGAACAATTCGCAAAACATCAACAAGCCATATAGTGATCAATACATACATACAACTCATCAATATCAAAATCAATACAAAAACGACATAGATCCTAACCCCTACATACATCCCATTATGATCCCTATTATAAGGCAAGACCCACCCTTACCTTAGTTTCACCGAAGATAGAGATCCCTCCACGAGCACACCGAGTAACCACAGCAACCGAGCTCCTCTCCTCTCCTATGGAAGTCGCGCCCCTCTCTTCTTCTTTCTTCTCCCTTAGAGCCGTCCCTCTCCTTTTCTTTTTCTCTTCTCACGCTCTCTCCTTTCTCTTCTCTCAACTCACGCTTTCTTTTCTTTTTTCACAAATGAGGCACCACCTCACTAACCTAGCGCCTAGCAGCTCAAGTCTACGGGCTTGGGCTTGGCGCACTGGGCCAATCATAACACCTCCGAAGTACCAACGCCACCCCCTTCAGATAAATAAAATAATAACTAAAACCACCCAATATTATTATTATTATTATTATTATTATTATCATCATTATTATTATTATTATTATTTCTATCACCAACTCCTATTTAATTTAATTAACTAAATACTAAATAACTATTTAATTAATTTCGGGGTGTTACAACTCTCCCCCACTTAGATTATTTTCGTCCTCGAAAATTCGCATCAACATCTCCTTAACTCACCGGTTGGCTACGACAATTGACATCCTCACGGTTATGCTCTAACTAGTCCGTACCCACGATTACAATTAATTCACCCAACAACAAACAACAAAACTCGCAACAAGGTCTCTGTCGAAGATCGACAAGGGACACAAAGAACACACCAGGCAACATAAGACCAATCAGAGAAAACAACACAAGACTTAAGCATTCACAACATTCAGCAGTATTAAAACAGTGAGCGGCATCGGTATCGACAATAGGTTTAACGGAAAACTTTAACGAAACACATACCTCCGAAATGATCATCATTCTTCAGAAGACTCAGTGCCCACCAAGGCAAACACCCTCCCACTAGACTTCTCTTTCTTCGGCTTGGAACACTTTGTACTAATATGTCCCATCTCCCCACAGTTGTAGCAAACAACGTCTCTCTTCTCGCACTTAGCAGCTACGTGGCCTTCCTTGCCACACTTGAAACATTTGAAGGTCACGCAATCGGGACTCTTATGTCCCGGCTTTCCACACTTGTGACACACAATGTCCGCAGTAGCGTCTCCCCCACTTGGCTTCCTGCCCGAACTCTCCTCTCCCTTGCCCTTCCCACCTGAAACATCATAGGGCTTTCCCCTAAACTGAGAATTTCTCTTCTCCTTCACAGCCTTGTAAGCAGCAGAACTGTCTTCCTCATAGATCCTACACTTATCAACCAATCTAGCGAAAACCCGAACCTCTTGATATCCAATTGCTTTCTTTATATCCGGTCGTAGACCACTCTCGAACTTGACACATTTTGAAAATTCAGAATTGGCATCGTTAGCATAATAAGGACAAAATTGAGCCAGCTCCTCAAACTTGGCGGCATAATCAGCCACAGTCTTGTCTCCCTGCTTCAGCTCTAAAAACTCCACTTCTTTCTTGGCTCGCACATCCTCAGGGTAATACTTCCTCTTGAACTCTCTTGTGAAAACCTCCCAAGTCACTTCCTCACCAGCATTTTCCAATCTTCGCAGCATCCCCAACCACCAGTCGTCAGCTTCCTCTGCTAGCATATGAGTCCCAAACTTCACTTTCTGAGCTGGAGTACACTCCATGACACGAAAGACCCGCTCTATCTCCTTCAGCCATGACAACGCTCCATCCGGGTTGTACCGACCCTTAAAGGTGGGTGGGTTCTCTCTCTGGAATGTAGCCAAATTGCGCGTCCCGTCATTAACAACACCGGGTATATTACCCATCGCCCCGGCTATAGCCTGCAAGGCAGCAGCAAGTGCAGCATCGTCCCGTCTGGCCATTCTAGCACTGCAATAGAAAACAGAATTCAGAAACGAGTAACAAACTCAATGTTACTCAACACGACGACTCGACTACCGGCCGGACAGACCGAACTGCTCTGATACCAACTTGTAACACCCGTTTCTACCCTTTTCATTTATATCATTTATCAGAGTGCACAAATTATTTTTCTTGAAACGGAATGCTACAATTACTTCAAAAACACGTCATTTGTTTAACTTAAATTAAAAACATTACGTGGCATCATGGGCGGCCATTACTCAAAAATACAGTTACAACGTTAAAACAAAATCCAACAAGTCGTACAAGACAAAGTCACTATCTAATAAGACGCCCCCCAGGTGCTACGTATCAGAGCGACTCGAACTCAAGGGAATGAAGGTCAAAGCCTTCAAGTACGGTTACCTGTAAGGTAAAATCAACAAAGGGGTGAGTCTCAAACCCCATAATAAAGTACATAAGGAGTAGTATATACAGATACAGGACTACATCAAAACACAACAATAATCACTTTAATCACCAGTTCAGCACCAACTTAATATTCACCAAACAATCACCAAATAAATAATCACCAAGTAATCACCAAATAAATATTCACCAAGTATCACCAAATAAATAATCACCAAGTAATCACCAAATAAATATTCACTAAAACATTCACCAACTGTATGTTTATTGTATGAGATGCAACCCAAAACTCCACTGGGCATATGCATGTGGATCCATTCACCAAAATGAGCCTTGAGGGCATTCACCAAAATTTATAATAAGGCCGAAGCCCGAGGCCGAAGCCTATTCACCAAAATCATGCATATGATTATGCGACACCATGACTATGCATCACACACCAGAATCACCAAATAAATAATGCCATAGCATAATTCACCAACATATCAAAAGAGGATTACAGACCCCATTCACCAAAATGATATACACCATATATATATATATATATTTGCATACCACACTATTACACAGCACATTATTTTCACCGTGACAACACCATTTAAAATTACAAGGAACAGCACCTTAGTCTCATGAAGAACACCAACATTTTATTAAAGAGGAACAGTAGCGATTTCCAAACCAAACAACAACTAGGACACAGTCACTTGGGACTCTCAGAACGACCGGGGAAAAATATTAAATTTTGGTTTTGGCCTGGACAAACAGATAGACAATTAAATAAGCGTCGTAACGCACTTTGAAACACCTAAAACGGACACCCGAGTCAAAAGTTACGTTAAAAACAAATTTGGAAGAAATTAGGCAACACTGCTGGGAACTGGCGCCTTAGGCGCCCAGCGCCCAGGCAACACACGCACTGGCACCCAGCGCGCAACACACGCACGCCCCGCGCGCACAACAGGCGCCCAGCGCCCAGGCGCGCGCCACACACACCCACGCACGCAAGCAGGCGCCCAGCGCCCAGCGCGCAACATAGCGCACGCACAACAGGCGCCCAGCGCCCAGGCGCGCGCCACACTTGCCCAGCACACACACACAGCGCCTTAGCGCCCAGCACAGGCACCTGGCGCCCAGCACAGGCACCTGGCGCCCAGCACACTGTCAAAACCAGATTTTTATATAAATTCAGCCCAAACATCATTTCTTCTCAATTTTAAAACATCAAAATTATATTTCTTTTCCACCATCTAAAATCCTCACTCACCCCAAAAAATCAATTTTATTTGAAAACACCAAAACCATATTGACAACCATCATCACCATCACCATTGCGCCTATACACACACCCACACCAAGCATCACCAACACACACACTAACTTGGCACTTGGCACACAAACATATCATAAGATGCACTTAGCATATGGCACACCAACACAACACAAAATACACTTAGCCAATACACAATAATGTGGCACGGGGCGCCTAGCACAAGGGCGCCTACTTCCATGACCAAAAGTCCGACAACGTCAATACTTGGCGCGGGGCACCCCACTCAAGAGCGCCTAATTCCGCACCTAGACAACAATTTCCAGCAACACTAAAAATACTACAATGGTGCCTTATGCGCCTATAACACAACAATTGAATTTTTGAGCAACATAGTCCAATCAACTCGCACACCAATCACACCAAAAACGTCAATTTACATATTATGCACAAGAACAACATCAATTATACATTCATTCGAGCACTTGGCACGCAATTCTAAATTCATCACTTATATGAACAATTCGCAAAACATCAACAAGCCATATAGTGATCAATACATACATACAACTCATCAATATCAAAATCAATACAAAAACGACATAGATCCTAACCCCTACATACATCCCATTATGATCCCTATTATAAGGCAAGACCCACCCTTACCTTAGTTTCACCGAAGATAGAGATCCCTCCACGAGCACACCGAGTAACCACAGCAACCGAGCTCCTCTCCTCTCCTATGGAAGTCGCGCCCCTCTCTTCTTCTTTCTTCTCCCTTAGAGCCGTCCCTCTCCTTTTCTTTTTCTCTTCTCACGCTCTCTCCTTTCTCTTCTCTCAACTCACGCTTTCTTTTCTTTTTTCACAAATGAGGCACCACCTCACTAACCTAGCGCCTAGCAGCTCAAGTCTACGGGCTTGGGCTTGGCGCACTGGGCCAATCATAACACCTCCGAAGTACCAACGCCACCCCCTTCAGATAAATAAAATAATATAATAATAACTAAAACCACCCAATATTATTATTATTATTATTATTATTATCATCATTATTATTATTATTATTATTATTTCTATCACCAACTCCTATTTAATTTAATTAACTAAATACTAAATAACTATTTAATTAATTTCGGGGTGTTACAACTCTCCCCCACTTAGATTATTTTCGTCCTCGAAAATTCGCATCAACATCTCCTTAACTCACCGGTTGGCTACGACAATTGACATCCTCACGGTTATGCTCTAACTAGTCCGTACCCACGATTACAATTAATTCACCCAACAACAAACAACAAAACTCGCAACAAGGTCTCTGTCGAAGATCGACAAGGGACACAAAGAACACACCAGGCAACATAAGACCAATCAGAGAAAACAACACAAGACTTAAGCATTCACAACATTCAGCAGTATTAAAACAGTGAGCGGCATCGGTATCGACAATAGGTTTAACGGAAAACTTTAACGAAACACATACCTCCGAAATGATCATCATTCTTCAGAAGACTCAGTGCCCACCAAGGCAAACACCCTCCCACTAGACTTCTCTTTCTTCGGCTTGGAACACTTAGTACTAATATGTCCCATCTCCCCACAGTTGTAGCAAACAACGTCTCTCTTCTCGCACTTAGCAGCTACGTGGCCTTCCTTGCCACACTTGAAACATTTGAAGGTCACGCAATCGGGACTCTTATGTCCCGGCTTTCCACACTTGTGACACACAATGTCCGCAGTAGCGTCTCCCCCACTTGGCTTCCTGCCCGAACTCTCCTCTCCCTTGCCCTTCCCACCTGAAACATCATAGGGCTTTCCCCTAAACTGAGAATTTCTCTTCTCCTTCACAGCCTTGTAAGCAGCAGAACTGTCTTCCTCATAGATCCTACACTTATCAACCAATCTAGCGAAAACCCGAACCTCTTGATATCCAATTGCTTTCTTTATATCCGGTCGTAGACCACTCTCGAACTTGACACATTTTGAAAATTCAGAATTGGCATCGTTAGCATAATAAGGACAAAATTGAGCCAGCTCCTCAAACTTGGCGGCATAATCAGCCACAGTCTTGTCTCCCTGCTTCAGCTCTAAAAACTCCACTTCTTTCTTGGCTCGCACATCCTCAGGGTAATACTTCCTCTTGAACTCTCTTGTGAAAACCTCCCAAGTCACTTCCTCACCAGCATTTTCCAATCTTCGCAGCATCCCCAACCACCAGTCGTCAGCTTCCTCTGCTAGCATATGAGTCCCAAACTTCACTTTCTGAGCTGGAGTACACTCCATGACACGAAAGACCCGCTCTATCTCCTTCAGCCATGACAACGCTCCATCCGGGTTGTACCGACCCTTAAAGGTGGGTGGGTTCTCTCTCTGGAATGTAGCCAAATTGCGCGTCCCGTCATTAACAACACCGGGTATATTACCCATCGCCCCGGCTATAGCCTGCAAGGCAGCAGCAAGTGCAGCATCGTCCCGTCTGGCCATTCTAGCACTGCAATAGAAAACAGAATTCAGAACCGAGTAACAAACTCAATGTTACTCAACACGACGACTCGACTACCGGCCGGACAGACCGAACTGCTCTGATACCAACTTGTAACACCCGTTTCTACCCTTTTCATTTATATCATTTATCAGAGTGCACAAATTATTTTTCTTGAAACGGAATGCTACAATTACTTCAAAAACACGTCATTTGTTTAACTTAAATTAAAAACATTACGTGGCATCATGGGTGGCCATTACTCAAAAATACAGTTACAACGTTAAAACAAAATCCAACAAGTCGTACAAGACAAAGTCACTATCTAATAAGACGCCCCCCAGGTGCTACGTATCAGAGCGACTCGAACTCAAGGGAATGAAGGTCAAAGCCTTCAAGTACGGTTACCTGTAAGGTAAAATCAACAAAGGGGTGAGTCTCAAACCCCATAATAAAGTACATAAGGAGTAGTATATACAGATACAGGACTACATCAAAACACAACAATAATCACTTTAATCACCAGTTCAGCACCAACTTAATATTCACCAAACAATCACCAAATAAATAATCACCAAGTAATCACCAAATAAATATTCACCAAGTATCACCAAATAAATAATCACCAAGTAATCACCAAATAAATATTCACTAAAACATTCACCAACTGTATGTTTATTGTATGAGATGCAACCCAAAACTCCACTGGGCATATGCATGTGGATCCATTCACCAAAATGAGCCTTGAGGGCATTCACCAAAATTTATAATAAGGCCGAAGCCCGAGGCCGAAGCCTATTCACCAAAATCATGCATATGATTATGCGACACCATGACTATGCATCACACACCAGAATCACCAAATAAATAATGCCATAGCATAATTCACCAACATATCAAAAGAGGATTACAGACCCCATTCACCAAAATGATATACACCATATATATATATATATTTGCATACCACACTATTACACAGCACATTATTTTCACCGTGACAACACCATTTAAAATTACAAGGAACAGCACCTTAGTCTCATGAAGAACACCAACATTTTATTAAAGAGGAACAGTAGCGATTTCCAAACCAAACAACAACTAGGACACAGTCACTTGGGACTCTCAGAACGACCGGGGAAAAATATTAAATTTTGGTTTTGGCCTGGACAAACAGATAGACAATTAAATAAGCGTCGTAACGCACTTTGAAACACCTAAAACGGACACCCGAGTCAAAAGTTACGTTAAAAACAAATTTGGAAGAAATTAGGCAACACTGCTGGGAACTGGCGCCTTAGGCGCCCAGCGCCCAGGCAACACACGCACTGGCACCCAGCGCGCAACACACGCACGCCCCGCGCGCACAACAGGCGCCCAGCGCCCAGGCGCGCGCCACACACACCCACGCACGCAAGCAGGCGCCCAGCGCCCAGCGCGCAACACAGCGCACGCACAACAGGCGCCCAGCGCCCAGGCGCGCGCCACACTTGCCCAGCACACACACACAGCGCCTTAGCGCCCAGCACAGGCACCTGGCGCCCAGCACAGGCACCTGGCGCCCAGCACACTGTCAAAACCAGATTTTTATATAAATTCAGCCCAAACATCATTTCTTCTCAATTTTAAAACATCAAAATTATATTTCTTTTCCACCATCTAAAATCCTCACTCACCCCAAAAAATCAATTTTATTTGAAAACACCAAAACCATATTGACAACCATCATCACCATCACCATTGCGCCTATACACACACCCACACCAAGCATCACCAACACACACACTAACTTGGCACTTGGCACACAAACATATCATAAGATGCACTTAGCATATGGCACACCAACACAACACAAAATACACTTAGCCAATACACAATAATGTGGCACGGGGCGCCTAGCACAAGGGCGCCTACTTCCATGACCAAAAGTCCGACAACGTCAATACTTGGCGCGGGGCACCCCACTCAAGAGCGCCTAATTCCGCACCTAGACAACAATTTCCAGCAACACTAAAAATACTACAATGGTGCCTTATGCGCCTATAACACAACAATTGAATTTTTGAGCAACATAGTCCAATCAACTCGCACACCAATCACACCAAAAACGTCAATTTACATATTATGCACAAGAACAACATCAATTATACATTCATTCGAGCACTTGGCACGCAATTCTAAATTCATCACTTATATGAACAATTCGCAAAACATCAACAAGCCATATAGTGATCAATACATACATACAACTCATCAATATCAAAATCAATACAAAAACGACATAGATCCTAACCCCTACATACATCCCATTATGATCCCTATTATAAGGCAAGACCCACCCTTACCTTAGTTTCACCGAAGATAGAGATCCCTCCACGAGCACACCGAGTAACCACAGCAACCGAGCTCCTCTCCTCTCCTATGGAAGTCGCGCCCCTCTCTTCTTCTTTCTTCTCCCTTAGAGCCGTCCCTCTCCTTTTCTTTTTCTCTTCTCACGCTCTCTCCTTTCTCTTCTCTCAACTCACGCTTTCTTTTCTTTTTTCACAAATGAGGCACCACCTCACTAACCTAGCGCCTAGCAGCTCAAGTCTACGGGCTTGGGCTTGGCGCACTGGGCCAATCATAACACCTCCGAAGTACCAACGCCACCCCCTTCAGATAAATAAAATAATATAATAATAACTAAAACCACCCAATATTATTATTATTATTATTATCATCATTATTATTATTATTATTATTTCTATCACCAACTCCTATTTAATTTAATTAACTAAATACTAAATAACTATTTAATTAATTTCGGGGTGTTACACTGACTAACCCGTCTGTACAGTCGGCTTAGTCCCCTATTTTCGGAAAATAGAGTTTTTGGAGTTTGGAAAATGATTTGAAGTGTGTTGGTTTGATTTTATCGGAATCGGGGTTCTAGGATTCCTGAGCCGTATGGCTCATTCATCCTAGAACGCTGACTAACCCGTCCGTACAGTCGGCTTAGTCCCCTATTTTGAGAATTTGATTTGTGGGAAGAAATGTGTTGGTGTTAATTTTAATTTAAAAATTGTTCATTTTAAATAGGGATTTTAGGACATGATCCGTAACGGTTCATTAGTGACCTGAAAAACAGACTAACCCGACTGTATAGTCGACTTAGTTCCCTATTTATATTTTTTGGGAATTAAGTGAATTATTCATGTATTTCATAGGTTTTTTGTAAAAGAAATTAATAAAAACGAGAAGAGAGGGTGCAATAGTAAAATGGGGTGCAGTTTGCAAAAAGGGAGTTGTATTATTGTTTGCTTGAATGCAAAAGTATTAAGCTCCTTTGTGTCCTAGAGGGGTCCCTTTGGGAATAGATCTAAGGCTTTTTCTATCAAGTGAACCTCTCAAAGGTAGCTCTATAGAGTCCTAAATAAGGTTCCTAGAGCCAACGACCCCAATTAAGAACACTGATCAACAACAATAGGCAAGCTATTAGGAGTGCCAGCATTCTCAAGAGGGACCAAACTCTAGGTGAGACTTTCGTGACCACCCAACAGGACGCACATCCAGTAGGCCATCACTACGCAGTCTCGTTCTAACTTAGGTTATTCTCTAGTCCGGGTATAGGACTATTCTCACATGTGTGCAGAAGTGTGATAGTGGAGTGTGTGTAGGAGCAAAAAGTTAAATATACCCCCTAGCTGCAAAACAAACAAACACATATACAGAAAATAATAATCTTCTACCCTAGGGTTTATATCAAGCATATACAAAAAAAAAACTAAAGAAATAAATAACTAATCAATAAATATGTACATAAATAAATAAATAGATAAATAGATATATACAAAAATAAATAATAATAAATAAATAAATAAATATGTACAAAAACAAAAAAACAAAAAAAACAAAACAAAACAAAATAGATAAATACAAGACTAACCTTAACACGAAGAATGTCGAACCGGCCCGAGCAGTCTGACCAGGTCAACCGCAAATCGGGCTCCTATCTGGACCATTTTGACCCAAAACCGCAAAAACCGCTTTGAGAATCGAAAAGCCGACTCAAAACGTACTAAATGATCAAAGATAGGGCTTTTAGTGAAATGGGCCGCAATGGCTTCACCCAAAAGATCACTTAACCCGCCAATGATCTCCCCTCCTCAAGTCTTTGCCTCTTAGTCTCTTTTATAGTCAAATGTTAGGTGGTTCTTGTTTCTCCCAAACAATGTGGGACTAAAACAAGATAGAGAAAGCCATTCCCGTTTTTCTCAAACTAGCCACTGTAACAGTGTGATTCCGGATTCGTTAACCGTTGGATCATCGTGGTTTTTTGGACACCAGGTTCGTGAGACATCCCTCTTCACTTTTACCGTTCGGATCGTCGAAATGAGGTCTGAGGAGAGAGAAATTGCCTTCGCAAAAGTAGAAAAAACAACCCCCGTTTTTCTCAAACCAGCCACCGTACAAGTGCGATTCTGGATTCGTTAACCGTTGGATCATTTTAGTTTTTTTGCCAGAAGGTTCTTGAGACATTAATTTTCATTTTCACCGTTTGGATCGTCGAAACGAGTTCTGAAGAGAGAGAAATCACCTTCGCAAAGTAGCTGCAGTTTTGGGTATTTTGGTTTATTTTTGTATTTTGGTAACTTTGGCATTCTTGGGCCAAGTCATGTAAATGCATGTAAGTGGACACTCCTTTTTTGTAATAATAATTTTTTTATTGCACCTCCCCTTTTTATTTTCTTTTGTAATTTGTATTATTTCTTATCCATTTTATTTTGTTATTTTCGTTTTTTTAATTAAAGATATTGTAACAAGGAAAATAAATTAAATCTACTTTGTAATTTTTTGAATTAGCATATTTTTTTAATTTTTGTTTAACCACTAAAAAAAGTAATAATAACGCAAAACTAGTAAATTAGCGCAAAATGACCTATTCGAGGGATTAGGAAACAAATATACGCGAGAAACATATTTTTGTGATTTTTTTTGAAAAAGTAAAAATGTACCGGTTAAAATTGGGTGTTCACAGTTGCACAATCAAATTTAGGGTAACTGTTATTGGAAGAATATCATGCCTCAATTCATCAATGAACAAGAATTGGGGAATGGACAACAATTGTAACTCAACAGTAGTGGGCTCATAGCAACGGGAGAGCGCATCAGCTACAATGTTGGACTTGCCAGGCTTATATTCAATCTCATAGTGATAACCCAGCAACTTTAAGAGATAAAATTGTTGCTCTGGTGTTTGAATGACTTGAGTAAGCAATTCCTTGAGGCTTCTGTGGTCAGTTTGGATCATGAAGAAATTACCCAAGAGGTACTGTCGCTATCTCTTGACAGCACTAGTGATTGCGTGCAACTCCCAGATATAAGTGGAAGCCTTGGAGAGTCGTGGATAGAACATCTTACTGAAATAGGCTATGGGATGATTGGTGTGAGAAAAATATGTGCAGGTATACACAGTCACAAACAAGTAGTATAAAAGATCGAACCCACAGGGATTGGATTAACTCTTGTAGTTTAAAAGTGTATAAATTAGTGTGAACTATACTACTCACAAATTGGGATGATGGTGATAAGTAAACATAATGCAAATAAGTAATAAAATGTAGAGGAAATGAGTTGAGAATCATAGTTGAGATGTTTTCACTAAAGAAATCACTTTTGAGAGTTTTGTGTGTCTATGTGGTGTAGAAGCATTGAGTGCAGCTGCATTAGTATGTGCCTTTCAGCTACTTTCTTCAGAGTTTCGTTACAAGATTCCTATGTCTAGGCTTGCTAAATAAGTGCACTACTGCCTTTAAAGTACCCACTGTATCACCCTAAGGACTATGTTATCCTATGTCTAGGACTTAACATGGTTTTAACAAAGTTTTCTTTATTACACAAGTTAACAAAGTCTTCATTAAAACACTCACCCTTATTAGTTCTTGATTTCTAGTTATAAACTATGTCTGTGAATATAACTCTACTTATTCTAAGCGATCAACCTTAAAATAAGATGGATGTAGTATAACACAAGAACCAAAATGCATACAACACTTAAAAGCACAATAACTTACTCAAAAGCTCATTATAAAATTAGAACATCTCAACCAAAGAGGTTTAGCTCATAATATGCACTGCAAGGCAAAAATAGATGAAATGAAACATGTTTATATAATGGAAAGTACAAGAGACACCAATAGGGTAGAGATTACACCGATTGAAGAACTCTTGCATAAGTTGCCCAGCAGTGCAGATGCACTGATTTCCTGCACCTAACTAACTTGATGAAGAAGTGAAGGGAGAAGTCGTCAATTCCTTCCTTACCTTCTTACAAACTAACTACTAACTTAAAACTATGAAAAGAAATAAAATACAAGAAAGGAAATGGTTATGGATTATATTGGAATGTATATGGATGTTGTTTCAAGTGAGAAGTGGAAGCCTTTATATAGCCTTGGAGGTTTCCTTCAAGTGAGGTTTTGCTTGGAGATCAAGTTAACCTAAGGAAGCTTAACCATGGTTACTTTTCAGAACTTTGATGAAGGGGATTGAGTCCAACACTCAACTTCAAAGAGTGGTCCAATCGTGGAAGGCCATGTGTCCCTTATGAATGACCCTTCGTGATGGTCTTTTATTGTAGGCGCCTTATTTTGCATGTTGGCATGTGCCTCCATGTGACTTGTGACTAAGCATGATGCCATTGAGGTGTTTATGCATTGGTATGGTTTGAGGTGTTTCCAATGTTGGGTAATCTGTCTTTAGTGCAGGATGGTGCAGATACACCTTAGTGCGGTTTCCCTGTTGTAAATGTATTTAGTGCAGATGCACTGTTGTTAATGCTTTTAGTGCAGATGCACTGTTGTTTTCCTGGTGCAGGTGCATCAACTGCAGGTGCACTGAACAAACACATCAAACATACCAATATATATACAAAGTGCTAAATTATGAATGACATTCATCTTGAAACCATAAATGTTGTTATTTTATTCATACTACTATATTTAACACATATTACACTTGATTTCAAGCAATTAGTTATGTTTAGATGCATAAATAACTCTATATAAAATAGAGTTATCAATGATCCCCCTGAAGGAGCACGGCACCCATTGCAATACCTAAAGCGTCAGTTTGCACCACAAAGGTCTTGGAGAAATCCGGCAAGGACAAAACCGGAGCAGTGGCCAGGGCTATTTTTAGTTTCTCGAAAGCCTCTTGAGCAGATTGGCACCAATCAAAGGCATTCTTCTTCAATAGTGCAGTGAGGGGGCTGGCAAGAATAGCATAATTGCACACAAAACGGCGATAAAACCCAGCGAGGCCAAGAAATCCCCGTAAACTCTTAAGTGATTTTGGTGTAGGCCAATCCAAAACTCCCTGAATCTTATTAGGATCTGGTGCTACCGTGCCAACTTCCACAACATGTCCCAAGTATGCAATTTGGGATTGACAAAAAGAACATTTGCTAAGCTTTAAATGAAACTTATGAGCTTCCAGAATAGAGAATACCTGAGAAAGATGGTCCAAATGTGCTTCCATGGTAGAGCTGAAAACCAAGATGTCGTCAAAGAATACTATAACAATATGCGCAATAGAGCTCGGAAGATGTCATTCATAGTTGCCTGAAAGGTAGATGGAGCGTTGCACAGCCCAAACGGCATGACACGGTACTCGTAATGACCATCGTGTGTGCGAAACGCCGTCTTCGAAATGTCTTCCGGTGCCACCCTTATCTGATGGAAGCCTGAAGTAAGACCTAATTTGGAGAACACCCGAGCATGGCCAAGCTCATCCAGCAATTCATCCGAGCATGAGCCATCTTTCTTTTTCAATAACAATACAGGAGAAGAGAAGGAGGTGGTGCTAGGCTGAATCCACCCTGTGGAGAGAAGTTGGGTAACTTAGGACTCAATTTCTAGTTTTTGGGAGTGTGGGTATCTGTAAGGTCGGACATTAACCGGAGAGGCATTGGGAAGGAGGGGAATGGTGTGATCGGTGGGTCGTGACGGTGGAAGAGAGGATGGGTCAGAGAAGAGGTGATTGTGTATGGAGAGAAGGGTTCGAAACTGGGCTGAAAGGGGGTTGGTCTCGGGTATGAGAGGAGTGGGTTGGTTTACAGGGTCTATGAGTGGGTCAATGAGGTGAAGAGAGAAATACTGGGCTTCAGGTTCAAAACGGGTCATTTTTTGTAAGGAATGGAGGCCCATAGTGGGAGTGGGAGACTCTCCATGTAACTTAATGCAAGTGTCTTTGTAAAAAAAAAGGTGAGGCTAAGGGTATTGTAATTCATCAAGACTGGCCCAATTTGTTTCAGCCATTGGGCTCCCAACACAATGTCAGCACCTCGTAGGCCCAATGTGTACAAGTCCATTGTAAATGTGTGATGTTGGATTAATAATGAAACATTGGAACATACCTTGGAGCAAATTAACTCTTGCCCACTTCCCACTAGCACTCTGAAAGGAGCAACTGGATTATGGGCCAGGCCCAAATCAACAGCAATGGAATCTTGGATAAAATTGTGTGTGGATCCCCCGTCAATGAGAACCCGAACCGGGTGAGATCCAATGTGACCAAGGATCCGAATCGTGTCCGCCGCGGGAGCACCTGAGAGTGCGTGGAGGCTCAATTGCGCCGCCTGGGAACAGGAATTGGTTCCTCCAGGATCCTCCGAATCAATCTGTGCAACAGCTTGCTCCAAATCACCTGTCAAGGAGGAATCATCGTCATCATTATCCACCATTAAAAAAACTCGTGCACCACATGTGTGGTTGCGTGACCATTTCTGGTCACAGTTGAAACAGAGTCCCTTCTCTCCTTTCTCATCCATCTCAGGACCAGACAAGTGGCGGAAACGAGGCTTGCTAGGCGGTGTCAGAAGTAAGCCCGGCGCTGGTTTCACAGACGAGGCGTTCTCTGAGCTTGCCTTGAAGGGAGGTTTGGAAGACGGTGGCGTTTGCCACGGCCGTGGTCATGAAGCGCGAGCAATGTCCTGGATCTTATCCTCCTGCAATCTCACAAGTTCGGCGGCCTGAGAAAGGGTGGTAGGTTGCTGCGCCAAAATTTCACGGTGAATTTGGATCTTGAGCCCTGAAATGAAGCAACTCAGCAAATCGGCGTTTGAGAGCCCATCCAAATGATTTGTGAGATCCTCAAATTCAGTGAGATACACAACGGAGGTAGAAGTCTGGGTGAGTTTGAAGAGATTTCCCCGGGGGTCGTCGTAAGCCATCGGAGCAAAACGTGTCTCCAATGCCGTGAGGAACTGTTCCCATGAGGCAATCTGCCGATTCTTGTACATCCACTGATACCAGGCTAGAGCGGCGCCATCAAGATAGAACGAAGTGATGGTAATTCGTTCCTCTGCGGGTGTCTGATGATAAGTAAAGAACTGAGATCTTAAAGATCCAGCCATGGGCGTCGGTGTCGTCGAAACGGGGAACATTGAGCTTCAATCGCGGACGGTTGGTGAATTCCACCGTGAAACGTGACCCTGTTAATGACAGAATAGGGGAGGTGTCGAGTCGTTGACGGACCTCGGCGATCTGAGTAGTGAGGGCGGCGAGTTGCCGTGCAAGCTCGTCGAAACGGTCAGGTGGAGGTGGAGTGGCCATGGGGAGGGTTCAACACAATGAAAGCACCAATGTTAAGACTCAGTATTCGAGAACTGAGAAACTCCTAAAGTAAATGATAAGAGGAGAGGTATTGAAATTGATATATATTCATTGATGATCTCATCAAAAGGAAGTACAATGCTTTTATAGGTACTAAACCGTACACCAACAGAAAGGAAAGATAAAGGTGCTAACAGAAAGATATGAAAATTGCATTTCTAACAATAACATGCTGAGTCGCCCATTCTAGCATAGAAGGGAATCTTATTTGTATAAGTGATGATTCCGAAACCTGGCTGGGAGTGCGAGTGGGCTTGCTGCTAGCATTGTTGATGGGCTGTGTAGTAGGCCCAGAACCAGTATCTGTATCAAATTACACTTCTTGTTGGTTTCGTATCGTACTAACCAACATTTCCCATATTGGAAACATATTTGGACTAACTTAACTATTTTTAAATATGTTACCTATATGCTTTTTTGAAAAACTACCTTATTTGAATAAATAACGATACTTGTATAAGATTTTATTGATATAATTAGATTATTACAATCGGGGTCGGATAGCCTTTTGTCTAGTCTGGCGTGCTTAGTTACATATATGTTTTGTGTACAAACATGGTC
This sequence comes from Astragalus membranaceus, assembly GCA_039519185.1. Lineage (NCBI taxonomy): Eukaryota > Viridiplantae > Streptophyta > Magnoliopsida > Fabales > Fabaceae > Astragalus > Astragalus membranaceus. The sequence continues at coordinate 47,268,958 of CM076848.1, forward strand.
TCCCTCTCCCGGCCGGGTAGGTTCTCTATATGAAGTCCCTTTTTCTCAACTGCCTAGCGGTTTTCGTCCTCCCTCTTTCCTTTTCCCGCCTGGTGATTTGAACTCCCTTGGCACTCGTGGGCCGGGTCGTCCCACTTTGGTTTTCTCATGGGCCGGCCTGATGGAAGCGTGATAGGATGGGTCAGATTGAGCCGACCCCAAAACTATTGAATGGCCCAATAACATATTTCTAAAGTTGTCATAGATAAGTAATTGATTTGCATTTAAAAGACGAAGCAAAATAACATATTGCGAATTCAGTGATGGATCTAGAATTTTTTTCTAGTGGGGGCAAAAAAATAGTCTATATTAAGGTAAGGGCCAAACAATTGAGCTACGAACTTGTTTTACCCATTTCACTTGTAGTCGAAATATTATGTACATTATGGGCCCGTTTGTTACGGATTAAAAAATAAGCGATTTTGTTGTTAAATAATAAAGATTAGTTTTTAGAGATTTTGAAGAAAATGAAAATTTGTTTTGTGTTTGTGTAACGTACTGGAAATCACTTATTTTAAAAAAAAATCATTCTTAGAAAAATAATTTCATGAGAAGCTACTCAAAACAAATTCTCATTTGAAATAATTTTTAGATTATTTTTAGATTCTCATCTTTTGAAAAAACTATAACAAACGGATGAAAAACTTCTAAAATAGATTATTTTTTAAAATAAGCTGTAACAAACATGTTCTATATATCTGTACCTAGATAGAATTGTCAATGTTATAGGTAGAAGTAGAGAAATAATCCAATATAAAAGTGATTATTACTCCCCCAATCATCACTTGTTCCTACAATAGCTCAAACTTAACATCAGAAGGAATTTGTAATTTGCCCACCTATTTAATATCATTTCAGGGGCAGTGCAATAAATCATTAAGAAAGATAAACTTCATCCTATCAAGGGACATCATAGCCAAAGAATGACATGCCAGTCTACAAATCAAGATTTCATGGAAATATTAAATCAATGGGTGAAGACTCAAATTGGGCCATCAGGCTTTGACGTTTTAGACCCAATCTCTTCCTAACATATTGGACGGGTCCTCTTTTGGGCTCATACTTCGTACAACACCCCTCTACTCATTAGACACCCCCAACCCTCTAGTATCCCCAAAATACCCTCGCGTGAAACGTGTAACATCCTCAATTTAGCTAATTTAGTTAATAAAAATTAGCAAGAGGCTATGTTTGATTAATTAGCTAATTTGTGTAATTTAGCCTAATTAATTAATGATGAGGTGATTGCCATAAATTGGATAGATTGATTGAGTGTTTAGTTGCTAAACTATATGAAGCATGTGAATTGTTGATTGATTGTTTAATTAGAATTGAGTTTCAAGTGAGAATTAAGAAGCAAGGGCAAATTGGTTTTTACCCCTCTTAAAAACACCTTCAGCTCATTTAACACACCAAAACACAACTCACCTCTCTTTCCACAAAAACATTTGCTGAAAATCAGAATAGAGCTTGAGAGAGAGAAGAGAGAAACTCGAGAGTGAGAGAGGAAGAAGAAGTGAAGGCCACTCTCCAAATCTTTGATGCATGTAAGTGTTTCGTAGCTCATTTTTTCCCATTTTCGATTCTCTTTCTAATGGAACCAATTTCAGTAGCTAATCCTTCCTCTTTCATCTCCTACCATTTTAGAAGCTTGAAGCTCAAAGTGGATGATAATGGAGTTTTAAGCTTTGTGATGCTTTGCATGTTCAATATGGAACTAAACACAAAATTCTTCAACTAGACACAAAATTCTTCAACATAGACACAAGAATCATCTGATTTCATCAGGTATTGAGGTAGATATCGTGTCCACAAGTTTTGACCCAGCCCCCTTATTTTAATCATAACTCTCTAAATACTGGTTGTAACCGTTTGAAACCTTAACTCTCAGAAACTAGACAAAATTCCCTACACAATAGGCACTGGTTTGAGCGGTTTTGGTTAAAAATTGATCTAGATACACTCGTTACAAATCTACCTGCTGATGCTGTAAAACAGAAGTGGGAGCTTGGGATGTCGGTTCGTCGAGTTTCGGTTTCGAGTCGTCAAAGTTTCGAGAGACATCGATTCCGGTGAGTTCTATACTCGCTTAGGGTTTTCATTTTAATTGTGTCAACCTTACATGTGACTGAAAATATGTTTTGGTTCTTCGTTTCCTTGAATTTCGTTGAAAACCATTATTTTGCGAAAATTACGTTTTGGTATGATTGAATGAGTGATTGGTATGAATTGTTTGATGATGTGTTGTTGGAATGGGAATGTTTGTTGTTTGATACTGAAACATGTAGGTTTAAGTTGGGTATCGATTGGAATAAGTTTCGGAATTGATCGGAATGAGAAGTTCATACGAAAACAAGATTTTTAGTAATACTGATAAGTCAGCACGACCTGTGCTGATTTTGGCACGACCCGTGCTGGCCTTTCTGTCCAAAATTTATAAAATATGTTCAAATCCATTCTAATCGACTCCAAACCTTTCCTAATATCTTCCCCAACCCTATGTATCGATGAATAAACCGTAATTCGTGGAAAACACGTAGGAATAATTGATGTGATGCGAATGTTCTATGTTAATGAATGTTAATGACTATGAAGATGAGGTTAATATTATGAATTGATAAATGGACTCTATGTCTCAAGAGGTTGAGGTAAATTTTATGATATGGTAAATGGACTATGTGTCCCATGAGGTCGAGGTTAATGCTATGATATTGATTTTAATTGAAATGACTATGTTGATTGTGATTGAAATAATGATGTTTGGATTGAATTGTAATGTTTCTCTAAGTCATGTTAATGAACGTTAGTAACCACGAGTGAGGTCATGATAATTGTTTAAATGGACTAAATGTCCCTTGAGGTTATAATAAAGAGGTTGAGGTTATGCTATGTTTATGTAAAGTAAAAGAGACGGCCCAATGCGGGTGTATATTTATATAAATTATATAAATTGAGGTCTAGGGTGACGACCCTATTGAGCTTAGAGTACTAGGGGAAGGGAAGTCATGAGCCCTATGAACCTAGGCCCCATGAGGGATCCCTGATAGAAAATGGTCAGTGGAATGGGTTCACCGGGATTTTAATAGAATAATGAACGGTGATATGCTAAGCAATGTAAAAGAGGTTTTCACGTAGTCGCTTATTAGGGCTACGAGTTAAAAAGAGGCATAATGAACCGAGAGAGTTAGTAAGGGGTCTCGATAGGACTCACTGAGATAATGTTATCTCACCCATCATGTTTTGTGGTTTTTACAGAGAAACAGACAAAGGCGACGAGGTATGGCTACGGCGAGACCTAAAGGAGATGTTGAAGTTTTAGTTCTATAGGTTTATGTAATTTTTTCTTGTCAGATTTGTATTTTCGACTGTACGACTTATAATTGTTACAAGTTGTAAATTGCTTCCGCAACTTTCGTTCTTGATATTAAACACTGGATATGAGAAGTTTGTAAGGCACGCAATTCAAGTATTTAAGTAAATTATGCAAATCAAAGTGAGCGTTTGATGATTATTCATCGAAGATTTTAGTTTGTGTTCAATATTTGAGACAGAAAGTATTTCTGATGTATACTATGTTGTATATCTTGGTATATTCTATGTAATAAAAACCGGGGTGTTACAAAACGCACTCCCAAACCCCCCAATTTCTGAATTTTAAAGGTTCGGAAGTTTGGAACCGTACCGGTTCGAAACCAAACTTCTGAATCTATGTTCTTCCATAAAACGTAAAAGGCCATTAGAAGAAGAAACAAGCTTGGGAGACATAAAGGAGCGCAGGATCTGAAAATCCTAGTTTGAGAAGCGCGGGCCTTTATTGTTGCAGCATAAAATTTGAGTGGCCTTGCAATTAAATCAAAACCAATCATGCGCTGGATTGCTTTCTTTTTATATATTGTGCGCCTAAGGTTCCGTGCCTTTCCAATTCCAATCATGCGCTGGATTGCAGCATAAAATTTGAGTGACCTGTTGACTTTTCGGAATGTGTACCGAATCGTGCAAGTAATAAAACCGGTAAGTACCGAGATATCGTCCTCAAGGATCGAAGTTAATTTACTAAGACGTTAACAACAGCTAATAGAAACCAAATTAAAAGGGGTTTGTTTGATAATTGTTGAGCTATCAAGCTCGAAGTAAAGCGATAAAAATGTTTCTGGGTTTTTATTACAAAAAACGGAACGTTTGAGGAAGAATATGATGAGAAGATGCTAGGGATGAATGCCTTTCAATTTCATGCTATTGTCACTGATTTAATTCCAAAAGATAATCTCACTCTCATTTGCTATTGAATCCACAATCCTAACCAAGCCCTAATCCCTTAGGTGAATAGTCCTTTGTTAATTAATAAAAGTCCTAATTCCTTAAGCACATTTACTAACAACAAGCAATAACAACGAGGATTCGCACATACATCAATTCATAGATTATTCCTAAGCTACAAATTGAAGGAATTGAAATTCAAACATTCTAACGATAAAATCCCCATTTGATCATTGAATAAAGATAAGTTCTACAATTTTCCAATCATAGAAATGTTTAAGCCCAGAAAATCAATTCACAAATGATGAAAGAACATGAAGAACATCAATTTAAATCAGCAACAATAGCACTACATTAAAATTTATCCATCCTTAACATTGGAGTTTAGTTACACATGATAAAAGGAGAGAAAAAGGGAGAATTACAAGTTGAAGGTGAAGATGAATGCATTAGAATCCTCAATTCTTGTTCCCAAGTCTTGATTCTTCGCTTGCCGTCAGCTGGAAGGAGCTCTCTCGCGTGCTAGGGTTTCCCAAACGTCCAAAAAATTCGAAGCTATCAAAAAAACGCGTCTGTCCCCTGTTTTAACGTGTTTCCGGTATTTTGCACTGCACTGGTGTTCGCGATCGTGTGTGTTCTATAGTCGCAATGTCAGTGCAAGTATACACGTCGTACAAGTAATAAAGTGGATAAAAGTAAGAGATCGTTCCCACGAGGATTGATTAACTTTCAGAGTTCAAGTCTTTAAAACACAAGTGAAACAAGTAGCAAATCGACACTAAAGTTGATATTACGACTAAGAACGTAAACAAAGCAAGTAAATGAGAAGTGGGTGTGAATATGGAAGAGTATGAGTTGGATTGCTGCATGCAAGTAAATCTCCTCTAGTCAGACGTTATAACGTTTACACGTTAATACGTACAAATGCTACGTTGTATAGACGTTATAACGTTTGAACGCTGTTGCAAAAGAGCTGTGCTTTTCAGTCACAAAACGTCAGAGCTTCAAGTACTAGAATTCCTATGTCTAGGTTCTAAGTAGGCCTACTCCTGTATTTTAAGTACCCACAGCAATGTCCTATGAACTATTATCTGTTCTATGTCTAGACTTAGATAAAAATGCCTAAATGTCTTTAGTGCACCTTTTCATTCACATAAATCTTTGAGTTCTTTTCATAGACCATGTCTGTACCTATGAATCTACTTATTTTAAGTGATCAGTTCAAAACAAGTTTGGAAATATTAACATGCAAAGATTTAAAACGCGTAAACATCAATACTTCATAACATTAAACTAGAGGTTCATTACATGCAAAACAACAACCCAACTACAAATAGTTTAGCTCATGCTGAGCATCCTTACAGAAATAAGAGGAGTTAAAATCCAAATACCGTACATAGAGAAAAGGAGACTAAACGCAAAAGATACGCCTAAGTGGCCTTCCTTCATGCACGCTGTAAAGACGTTACAACGTCTGAGCTTTCCAGTAGTGGTTGCGAATGGATATGTAAATTGGGGCCTTGAGAGAATTAAAAATGAAGAAGTCTGTGTCCAGAACTTCTCTCAGGAAAATTATCTCTGAAAAATGGGGGAAGGTGGATGATGAATGGAGTCGTGTCTATTCCGCTTGGTGCACCCCTTGCCTTTTTATAGAGAGAGAATATCCATGGTCAAAAGAGGTCACATGCTGCTGATGTCATTCCCCCACCTTCCAAGCTTGCTTGTGAGTTGACTCTGCCCTGAAGTGACACCGCACTGCTACAGTGCGTAAGCCGTGTCAGCGCTGAAGAAAGAGAAGATCTTCTTCATTTCCAGATCTCTGGTCATCATTACATGCGCGCCAAAATGATATATATTATTTTCTTGCTCTGCTGTCCTTCTTTAGACGTGATGAGAGACGCTGCCACGTTTGGATTACTGCACAAACACAAGAAGCATCAAAACGCTCACAAAGGCGCCAATTGGCACCAAAATGCCTAGAACTTGTAATTTAGCCTCTTTCTAACTAAAAGCAATAAACTAACAGAAACTTAATAGAAACAACCTACTATTGCCAGAGAACTTGCATGATTTAACTTTGAATACGTATAAATAACTCATATAAATATGAGTTATCACACCCCCAAACTTAAACCATTGCTTGTCCTCAAGCAATTGAAATACAACATATGAAAAGATGCAGGAAATTAAATACACCAGCAGTTTACATCCTGCTCATCCATTTGATCAAAAATTTTCCTCAAGGGGCTAATTCCTTACACACTCACGCACCAATGCATAATTACATTCTAGATTCATTACTGCCCAAGGTGAGTGTGTGATCTCTGTATCAATTCTTTTCCTAGCTAGGTTCAGAAGCTATCCCAGCTTATGAAAGAGTGGTTTCCATATGGTGAGAGTATAACATCTTTCAAAACAGAGAGTAGGCTAACATTTCCACACAAGACTTGAGGGTTATTTTAAGCACGACAAAGGGTCTTAATTTGGGTGCTAGGACTAGATTAGTGCAAACTACTTTTCTGACTCACACAACGTAAAACACACAGAGGACTGCAACCCCTCATTACTGAGCAACTTTCATTTGATTCACTTCACTTTTGGTTTGGAGTTTTTGTGATTTTCTCCTTTTTGATCCCTTGGATTTGACAATTTGGGATTGAGATTTTTGGGGTACCCAGTATTTGTTTCGGGAAATTGCAGCCAACACAGAGGACATGTGGATTTTTCCACTTATTTGAAACAACACACACTTTTTTTTTTTGTCTTTTTGGAGTAGACGTTATAACGTTTGATAACACAGAACTCAACACACAAACACACACGGCATACGTTATAACGTTACGGGTAGACGTTACAACGCTGCACTCACACTACACAGACACTAATCATCCTACAGTCTTTGCACCCAGCCTTAGTACAACCTGATATACCCCCAAACTTAGTTTCTACTGCTACTCTGAGTTTTTAATCAAGTTCTACCATCACCATAGTCAACCAGCACTAGCTTTGCATCAATTAGTCCTTAGCTAACTAGGTTTTCCTCAAAACAGAGTTTGTGTGGAAGCAATAATCAATTCTATTCATCTAAACATGCATCAGCTACTCACACAAATTCACACATAGTCATTACTAGATTTAGCCCAAAGAGAAACATTTTTGATGATTAATAGAGTTAGGAAAGTAAACTGATTTTGCATTTGATTTCATGCAGACAGGAAACATAAAAATGATCCTCCCCCCCCGAACAAAAAGATGAGCAGTGTCCCCACTGCTCACTGATTTTGAAAAAATGAGAGAGGAACATTTACAAAACAAAACAACTACGAACTCTCAAGACGTTGTAACGTCTAGACAGCTATTTATTTGCACTGAAATTGGAAACTAGAACTACTCTACTGCTAAAAGAGGGCTACTTACTTGTTCAGAGCACCGGCCCTGAGCCTTCCACTTTGTCTGGCTGGGATGCTTGCTTGCACAGCCTTCTTTTTCTTTTCTTTCTTCTTCTTTTCTCCTTCACCGTCACCAACATCAACTGAGACTTCAGTTTCCTGGGGCCTCTTTACACTGCTCTCAGCAACTCTTTTCTTTGCTTCCTCCCACGCTTTCTGCTTTTCCAGCTCTGCAGGATGAATCTGCTGCTGCTCTTTGGGTTCCCCCTGGGCTTTTTCAACCTCTGGCTCATGAGACGTTGTAACGTCTGCAGCTTCCTCATCAGCAGCAACAGCAGGAGCATTCTCTGAACCACTTGCAGCAACAAATGCTGCGCTGGTGGCTGTTGCTGGCTTGTCTTTAGCAGCTTCAGATCTTTTCTTTACCTGCAACTTTTGCCTTTTGGGTGCAGGAGGATCATCTGGTTGCTTTTCTTCATCACCATGCCTTGCTTTTTCACTCGCAGCGGCTACTTCACGCCTTTTCTTCTTCCCAAATGGACTCTGGGTGGGGGCTTTGAGATTGAGATTTGCGATTTGGGGTTGGGAGAAGGTATAAGATTACGGTTTCTGAAGGTGTATGAATGTGGTTTTTATGATTGTAACTGGTGTGTGCCTATTGGGGGGGGGGGGGGTTTATGGGAAGTTGGGAAGTAGGTGGTGGCGTGGGTTTGGGAAAAAGGGGTAACCGTTGGAAGTGACGTCATGGTCACTTTGGCAGTCACGTCTCAAAAATTCATTTAAAAATTGTTTCATTTGAAAACTGCTTGACTCATTTTTCTTTTCTTTTTCATTTAAAACTTTACCCAGGCAGCGAACGTGACAACATCCTAGACACGCAGAGACGTTATAACGTCTACCACACTTCAGCTTCCAATCCTGCACAAAAATTTAAAGACACAAAATTGCTGGTTAGTAAAAACCATTGGGTTGCCTCCCAAGAGCGCTTGCTTTAAGAGTCTTCAGCCAGACTATCCCTTTTTTTTGAATTCAGGGGTTGTTGAGAGTCACTGTGGTCTTGTCCCTAACCACATGTTCTCCATGGTAGTGCTTCACTCTTTGGCCATTGACCTTGAAAATGGAATTAGTTTTCTCATCAAACAGATCCACAGCACCATGACTGTAGACTTTTACTATCTTGAAAGGTCCTGACCATCTTGATTTTAACTTCCCAGGGAACAACTTTAATCTTGAATTAAACAACAAAACTGATTGTCCCTCTACTAGCTCCCTTCTTTGAATTCTCTGATCGTGCCACTTCTTGGTTTTCTCTTTATACATTTTTGAATTCTCATAGGCAGTGTGTCTGAATTCATCTAGCTCATTTAGTTGAAGGAGCCTTGCTTCTCCAGCCTTTGAATGATCTAGGTTCAGTTGCTTCAGTGCCCAGTGAGCTTTGTGTTGGAGTTCAATGGGCAGGTGACAAGCTTTTCCGAAGACTAACTTGTATGGTGACATGCCCAATGGTGTCTTAAATGCTGTTCTGTACGCCCACAATGCATCATCAAGGTGCAGGGACCAATCTTTCCTGTTTGGACCAACCATCTTCTCAAGTATCCTTTTAATTTCTCTGTTGGAAATTTCTGCTTGACCACTTGTTTGTGGGTGATAAGCTGTAGCAATCTTGTGCTTCACTCCGTACTTAGCCAATAGGTTCTCAATCAGCTTGTTACAAAAGTGAGAGCCTTCATCACTGATTATAGCTCTTGGAGTACCAAATCTTGTGAAGATGTTTTGCTTCAGGAATTTGCTGACTGATTTGGCCTCATTATTGGGTAATGCAATGGCTTCCACCCATTTTGACACATAATCCACAGCTACCAAAATGTATAAATTTCCATGAGACATAGGAAATGGCCCCATGAAGTCCATTCCCCAAACATCAAACAGTTCCACTTCAAGAATATTTGTCAATGGCATTTCTTGCTTGTTGGAGATGTTTCCAGCTCTTTGGCATTTATCACATCTTTTTACTAATTCATGAGCATCTTTGAAGAGTGTTGGCCAATAGTATCCTGACTGTAACACCTTTGCTGCAGTTCTGGTTCCTCCAAAATGTCCTCCATAAGGTGATGCATGACATTGTTGTAATACATGGAGTTGTTCCTCCTCAGCCAGGCATCTCCTAAGCAACTGATCTTGACACATCTTATATAGATAGGGCTCATCCCAAAAATAGTGCTTCACGGTGTGGAAGAATTTTTTTCTTTGCTGATGGTTGAAATCCACAGGCACCATCTTGCTGACTAGGAAGTTAACTATATCAGCATACCAGGGAGCAGTAGTATCAGACGTTATAACGTTTGAAGAAATAGTCATAGACGTGGTAACGTCTTCAGCTACTGTGGCTACTGTCAGCAGTTTTTCATCAGGGAAATTTTCTTTTATTTCTTCTGCACCTGTACCTGCATCAACATTCTCAAGCCTAGAAAGATGATCAGCAACTTGGTTCTCCACCCCCTTTTTATCATGAATTTCCAAGTCAAATTCTTGGAGGAGGAGAACCCATCTAATGAGTCGTGGCTTTGCATCTTTTTTAGAAATCAAATACTTGATGGCTGAGTGATCAGTAAAAACAATAACTTTTGCACCCACCAAGTATGATCTAAATTTGTCAAAAGCAAATACAACAGCCAGTAACTCTTTCTCAGTTACAGTATAATTTAATTGGGCATCATCTAAGGTTTTACTAGCATAGTATATAGAGTGAAAAATTTTGCCATACCTTTGACCCAATACGGCCCCCACAGCGTAGTCACTCGCATCACACATTAATTCAAATGGTTTGGACCAGTCAGGAGTGACTATCACAGGAGCTGTTACAAGGGCATTCTTCAATTTCTGGAATGCTTCATGACAATGCTCATCAAAGTTGAAGACGTTATCACGTTGCAGCAGCAGACACAAAGGTTTGGAAATTTTTGAGAAATCCTTGATAAACCTTCTGTAAAAACCAGCATGCCCTAAGAAACTTCTAATACCTTTGACAGTTGTAGGTGGAGGTAATTTGTCAATAACATCAATTTTTGCTTTATCCACCTCCAACCCTTTCTTTGAAATTTTATGTCCCAAAACAATTCCCTCTTGAACCATGAAGTGGCATTTCTCCCAGTTGAGTACTAAGTTGGTTTCTTCACACCTTATTAAGACTCCTTCTAAGTTATCCAAGCATGCCTTGTATGAGTCTCCATAGACTGAAAAGTCATCCATGAAAACTTCCATGGATTTTTCAATAAAATCTGAGAATAAAGCCATCATACACCTCTGAAATGTTGCAGGCGCATTACACAATCCAAATGGCATCCTTCTGAAGGCAAAGGTACCATAGGGACAAGTGAATGTGGTCTTCTCTTGGTCCTCAGGCACAATAGCTATTTGGTTATATCCTGAGTAACCATCAAGGAAACAATAGAATTCTTTACCTGCAAGTCTATCCAACATCTGGTCAATAAATGGCAGAGGAAAATGGTCCTTCTTGGTTGCTTTGTTCAGTTTCCTATAGTCCATACATATCCTCCATCCAGTCACTGTTCTTGTTGGAATTAATTCATTTTTTTCATTGGTTACCACAGTAACTCCACCCTTCTTTGGCACACATTGAACTGGGCTCACCCATGAGCTATCACTAATTGGATAAATGATTCCTGCATCTAACCATTTGATGATTTCTTTCTTGACCACCTCCTTCATTATCGGGTTCAATCGCCTTTGTCCTTCAATGCTGTTCTTTGCATTCTCTTCCAAGACAATTCTGTGCATACAGATTGTGGGACTGATACCTTTGATATCTGCCATTTGCCAACCAATGGCTTTCTTGTGCCTTTTCAAGGTGCTAATGAGATCACTTTCCTGCTCTTGTGAGAGGTTAGAAGAAATGATCACTGGTAAAGAATCATTTTCCCCTAAAAAGGCATACTTCAGGTGATCAGGCAACACTTTCAATTCTAGAGTGGGTGGTTTTTCAACGGATGGTACTATCTTCTTGAGATTGGAGTCTTCTTGCCCCAAAGATTCATACTTCTTTGTCCACGCCCTGGGTACATGGGAATCAGACGTGACAACGTCTGTGGTTGACGTTGTAACGTTTGACTGATCAGCTTCTTCTGATAACAATTCTTGAATCTCATCATTGCCCAGAATATTTTCCAAGTGGTCATTATCTTTATTGAATTGCTTTTGAACCACATGGTCAATGGCAACCACAAAGGAACATTCCTCTGTGTTAGGTTCTGGATACTTGAGTGCGTTGAGGACGTTGAATTTGACTTCTTGGTCATTGACCCTCATGATTAATTCTCCTTTCTGCACATCAATGAGTGTTCGTCCAGTGGCTAGAAATGGTCGCCCCAAGATGATAGGAACTTCCTTATCTGCATCAAAATCCAAAATAACAAAGTCCACTGGAAAAACAAATTTGTCAACTTTAATCAAAACATCTTCTAATATGCCCTCGGGATAAACTCTACTTTTATCAGCTAATGTAAGACTTAAAGAGGTAGGTCTGGCAGTTCCTATACCGAGTTTTTCATAAATGGACTTGGGCATCAAGTTAATACTTGCCCCCAAGTCACATAAAGCTTTGCCAAGGTAAAAATCTCCAATGGAGCATGGTATAGTAAAACTGCCAGGATCTTTCAGTTTTCTAGGGAGTTTATTCTGCATGATTAAGCTACATTCTTCAGTTAAAGCAATAGTTTCAAACTCCCCTAGCCTTCTTCTTTTGGTGATGATATCCTTTAGGAACTTGGCATAGTTTGGCATCTGTTGTAGAGCTTCAACCAAGGGAAGGTTTATGTGCAGCTGTTTTAGCATCTCCATGAACCTGCTGAATTGCTTGTCTTCATGAGCTTTCTTGAGTCTTTGAGGGTAGGGTGGAGGAGGATATTCGGGTACAAGCTTAGGAACAGTCTTGATTCCTGGTTCAGAACTAGACGTTGTAACGTCTGTCTTAGACATCACAATGTCTGGAATATTCTTCTCTTTTTCTCCACCTTTGTTTTTCTCTTTTTCCTTATCTGGCACCTCAGATTCCTTAGGCATAGATGGTTCTGGATACTCAGTACCACTTCTTAATGAGATAGCATTTACCTGTGCATTCGCCACATCTTTATCATTTGACTTGGATGAAGATGGTGTTTCAGTTGTGGATGGAAGAGATCCATTCTGTCTTTGAGTGAGAGCTGAGGCTATCTGTCCAATTTGGTTCTCCAAAGTTTTGATTGACGACTCATGGGTCTGTAAGGTTGCCCTACAATCACTTATGAAAGTTTTCATCAAGGCTTCCAAATTGTTGTTGTTGTTATTCTGCGTATACTGCTTTTGTTGTTGAGGGGGAAATCCTGGGGGTATTGCAGGAGCAGCATTGCTAGCATTCAAAGAATTGTTGTTCTTCCAACTAAAATTTGGATGATTTCTCCAATTTGAATTGTACAAGTTGGAGAAGGGACTGTTACCTTTGTTATGTGATACAAAGTTTACAGACTGGGGGTTATGAGGACACTCTTCGTAGACATGCCCTCCTTCACAATATACACACACTACTCCCCCAGATGGTGTTGGCTCAATAGCTGCAGCAGTCTGTGGTTCAGACGTGGCCACGTTTGGAGTGCTCAAGTTCTTAATCATGTTGGTCAGAGAAGCAACCTGAGCAGAAAGGGCAGTTACTTCACTTATCTCATGGACACCAGCCTTCTTTCCAGGAGTGAATCTATCAGAAGGCCAATGGGCATTGTGAGTGGCTATGTCTTCAATAAGTCTGCATGCCTCAGAGAAAGACATGTTTAATATGACACCGCCTGATGAAGCATCAAGTATAAGCCTGGTAGGTTGATCTAGACCATTATAAAAAGTCTCCATTTGAATAACTACGGGAATGCCATGGTGTGGGCACATTCTTAGTAATTCCTTCCATCTTTCCCAAGCCTCAAATAATGATTCCCCTTCTCTTTGTTTGAAGGAAGTGATGTCATTTCTTAACTTGGCATTTTTGTTGGGAGGGAAGTATTTTCCAAGAAATTTCTCAGCTAGCTCATCCCAAGTATGAATTGAATTTGGCTCTAAGGAGTTCAACCAATTCTTGGCCTTGTCCTTAAGAGAATATGGAAATAGCTTCAGTTGGAAGGCATCTTCTGAGACTCCAGGGATGACAAAGTTGCTACACACATCCAAAAATTGCCTTAGATGTGCATAAGGATCTTCTTGAGGGAAACCCCCAAATTGCCCTGCAGTCTGCAACATTTGGAACATCATTGGCTTGAATTCAAAGTGACCAGTATGAATAGGTGGTCTTGCAATGCCTGTTTGTAAATGTGCAGGATTGAGCACGGCATAATCACGCATAGGCCTGTCCCTGTCATTGACCATGTCTTGTGGCCCTGCATTGATGAGTTGCTGTCTCTGCCAGTGTTCATCATCAACATAGGTTTCTGTATGAGTTTGTGGTCCACGACCACGTCCTCCAGCATCAGAGTGCCTTCCTCCTCTTGGAGTACGTCCACCTCTAGAGCTTCTACCACCTGTACCATGTTCAGACATGATTGGTGGCTGAACTTGCTGTTGTTGTTGCTGCCTTCTTAGCCTTTGTTGTCTCCTTAGTCGCCTGAAGGTTCTTTCAGGCTCTGGGTAGAATTCAGGTTCAGATCCACTCCCTGGTTCTGTTGAACTAGAGCTTGAACTGGAACTAAGCATACGCTGTAACGTTTACCTGTTCACATACAGAAACAACAAACAACACAGCAGAATTCTTTCACCTAGTGTTTTAATTCTTGTTGAACAATAAAAGTTAAATACAGATCCCCGGCAACGGCGCCAAAAACTTGTTCGCGATCGTGTGTGTTCTATAGTCGCAATGTCAGTGCAAGTATACACGTCGTACAAGTAATAAAGTGGATAAAAGTAAGAGATCGTTCCCACGAGGATTGATTAACTTTCAGAGTTCAAGTCTTTAAAACACAAGTGAAACAAGTAGCAAATCGACACTAAAGTTGATATTACGACTAAGAACGTAAACAAAGCAAGTAAATGAGAAGTGGGTGTGAATATGGAAGAGTATGAGTTGGATTGCTGCATGCAAGTAAATCTCCTCTAGTCAGACGTTATAACGTTTACACGTTAATACGTACAAATGCTACGTTGTATAGACGTTATAACGTTTGAACGCTGTTGCAAAAGAGCTGTGCTTTTCAGTCACAAAACGTCAGAGCTTCAAGTACTAGAATTCCTATGTCTAGGTTCTAAGTAGGCCTACTCCTGTATTTTAAGTACCCACAGCAATGTCCTATGAACTATTATCTGTTCTATGTCTAGACTTAGATAAAAATGCCTAAATGTCTTTAGTGCACCTTTTCATTCACATAAATCTTTGAGTTCTTTTCATAGACCATGTCTGTACCTATGAATCTACTTATTTTAAGTGATCAGTTCAAAACAAGTTTGGAAATATTAACATGCAAAGATTTAAAACGCGTAAACATCAATACTTCATAACATTAAACTAGAGGTTCATTACATGCAAAACAACAACCCAACTACAAATAGTTTAGCTCATGCTGAGCATCCTTACAGAAATAAGAGGAGTTAAAATCCAAATACCGTACATAGAGAAAAGGAGACTAAACGCAAAAGATACGCCTAAGTGGCCTTCCTTCATGCACGCTGTAAAGACGTTACAACGTCTGAGCTTTCCAGTAGTGGTTGCGAATGGATATGTAAATTGGGGCCTTGAGAGAATTAAAAATGAAGAAGTCTGTGTCCAGAACTTCTCTCAGGAAAATTATCTCTGAAAAATGGGGGAAGGTGGATGATGAATGGAGTCGTGTCTATTCCGCTTGGTGCACCCCTTGCCTTTTTATAGAGAGAGAATATCCATGGTCAAAAGAGGTCACATGCTGCTGATGTCATTCCCCCACCTTCCAAGCTTGCTTGTGAGTTGACTCTGCCCTGAAGTGACACCGCACTGCTACAGTGCGTAAGCCGTGTCAGCGCTGAAGAAAGAGAAGATCTTCTTCATTTCCAGATCTCTGGTCATCATTACATGCGCGCCAAAATGATATATATTATTTTCTTGCTCTGCTGTCCTTCTTTAGACGTGATGAGAGACGCTGCCACGTTTGGATTACTGCACAAACACAAGAAGCATCAAAACGCTCACAAAGGCGCCAATTGGCACCAAAATGCCTAGAACTTGTAATTTAGCCTCTTTCTAACTAAAAGCAATAAACTAACAGAAACTTAATAGAAACAACCTACTATTGCCAGAGAACTTGCATGATTTAACTTTGAATACGTATAAATAACTCATATAAATATGAGTTATCAACTGGCGCTCCCAGCGCCACTTACGCGCGGATGGAGGACGTTATAGTGTTTATTTTGCGCCTCAGTGGCGCCTCGCGCGCAACTGCAGCGCAAAATGGTAGGAGCTGCTGTGATTTTGCGCTTCACTCGCGCTCCGTGCGCAGCTGTAGCGCAAATTTGGCGAATGCTCACTTCCTTGTATTTTTGAGTCTGGTTGCTTGCATTTCTTCGTTCTTCTCTTCACCTAGTCCCTGAGCATAAAAACACCACAAAACCCAGCATAAACACTGCAAAGCAATTAAATCTCAAATAGAACAACTCATTAATTTTCTCCTAACAATTTCCATTCATTCATCAAATTATCAAGTAAAATTCCTCTTTTTCGCAGTGAAAAACATCATGTGATGGGGATTCATCACAACCCCAAACTTAAACATTTGCTTGTCCTCAAGCAAACTCATTGCAAAACAAGGGTTAGAATAAGATTACTAGATGTGACTCCAATGTCCACAATCATATCTAGCTCAAAATCAATTAGCTTTTCACAGTTGTCAATGAGTGACCTAACATGCATTCTTGTATCCTAAAAACAACAATTCAAGCTCCCCAAATTAGAATCTCAAGCAACACATCATACAATCATCAATTGTGCTCAATTTCACTCAAGTTCCTCACCTATAAGTGTTTCTCTCTCACACACAAGTATTTTCAGGGTAATTCACTCAATCACATCACAAGCAACACACTACCATAGGCTTGACATAATTCTACAACAAGCAATCACACGCAAATACCACACACATCATGAGGACTTATTAAGGGTTGTAATGGGGCTTGGGTAAGGAAGGATAAATTTTGGAATCTAGGCTTTCTTGATTGGAATTGAGAGATGCCATTTTCACTTATGAACCTTTCCTACGATTACCAACTTCATCAAAGAATTCTCCACCATACAAAATTGAGCTTTGTTATTTCTTCTATATGGTTTGGTTTGACTTGATTTTGATTTCTCTCTTTCTTTTTTTTTTCTTTCTTTCTTTCTTTTTTT
Organism: Astragalus membranaceus; assembly: GCA_039519185.1. Classification (NCBI taxonomy): domain Eukaryota; kingdom Viridiplantae; phylum Streptophyta; class Magnoliopsida; order Fabales; family Fabaceae; genus Astragalus; species Astragalus membranaceus. The sequence continues at coordinate 47,286,025 of CM076848.1, forward strand.
TTCTTTCTCTTTTTCTTTTTTTTTTCACTTTTTTTTGAAAGTAATATACTACTTCTTTTGAATGTAATATATATATATATATATATATATTGAATGTAATATACTACTTTTGGTATACCACCCCAAACTTGAACAATTGCTTGTCCTCAAGCAACCCCAAACTTAATTTGCAACCCCAAACTTAATTTGCCACCCCAAACTTAATTTTGACCTTCAAGTTCAATAGTGACTATAGACCCCTCAATTCCAAACAAGTGGGACACTTGGTTTTTCAGTTTATGGCTTGTAATGAGGGTAATCAATCTAAAAAAAAAAGGTCTAAGGCTCAGATGGGCTATTCAAAAAGGTCAATAATAAAGGGTAGGCTTTTTAAAGCTCTGGCTGCCAAAAAACAGAAAGTCCTCAATCACGTGTGTGTGCATATAAGCAATGCAAAAGCAGTCAAGAACTAAGTCAAGTTCTGAAGAGTGTCACAAGCAATGGAAGCACTCAAGAATAAAATTAAATGTTTGGCTCAGATGCTCACAGGTTATTCATAATAGGGTATTAAGCACAATGAATCAAGTAATCAAATGTCACAGAAGATTCCTCTAAGGGTTTTCATCCAAGGGATTTAGAACAACAAGATGCATGATCAGTCCCATTTAAACTGGTTCATAAAATTTAAGAGCATAGCATCAAAAGGACACTGAAAATCACAATCCAATAAACGTTATCCATGAAAACTACATTCCTCCATCAAATAGAAACATGATCAAAACATATGTAGGAATGCAATTTTAACATCACATGTAGGAATGTCAACGGGGCGGGGCGGGGTGGGCACGGGTATCTCACTACCCGGACCCGCCCCGTTTATTATACATAGGCCCCGGACCCGTCCCGGACCCGCGCGGGTACCCGTTTAACGGGTTTTAAACGGATATTTTTTTAAACGGGTACCCGCGGGTATTTGTAAATTAATAAATAAAAAACTTTTAAAATTAAAATTTGAAATAATATAGAAAATTAGTTTTTTTAACACTATTTTTTTGATTCATTTATATAAAAAAATTAGGCATTTTGATATGCATTTATCGTATCAACTATTTATTAATATATAATTGTTAATGAATTGAGATAAAAAAACTAAAATTATGATAATAGAAACTAGAAAAATATTGGTCAAAAAAAAAAGAAACTTGAAAAATAACAACTAAACATTATCCAAAATATTAGGATAAAAGATACAACAAAATGTGAATAAACATCCACTTAAACAACAACAACAATAGATGATAAAAAAAAAGGAAGAAAATAGTTGTGTGATGGATTTACTAACGGGTACGGGTACCCGCGGGTCCGGGTACCCCGCTACCCGGACCCGCCCCGTTTATTGACGGGTAGTCAAAATACCCGTTTATTTGGCCCGCGGGTACCCGTTTAACTACCCGCCCCGGACCCGTGACGGGTTTTACCCGCGGGTCTGGGGTTTTTTGACACCCCTAATCACATGACATGAACAAAAATTGTTTCAGAAACAAAACAAGCTCCAATGTAATAATAGAACAACCAAACAATAACAACTGTAAAGACAAGACAGGGAAAAGAGGAAAAACCATAGCGGTGGGTAGCTTACTCAACCGCAAAACCTGCGTCTGGGGTACTACTGCCTCTGTCCATTAGGATCGGACCACTGAGAATGTGCCTGGAAGATATTAGCATTACATCAAATTGGTCTTCACTATGAGTTGTTGAAGTACGGGCAGACTTCTTTCTCATTGACAAGTGTGTGAACGTTTCCTAGATGCTCCCTAAAGTACTAATCAAATAAAAATAATGCGAGAAAACAATTAAAATAAACTAGAATAAGGTAAAATTAAAAGATAGGGATAGAGAAAATTGGGTTGCCTCCCAATAAGCGCTTGTTTATCGTCTATAGCTTGACGCTGAAATTCCACTCTCTCAAGGTGGAATATATGATACGAAAAACACATCATCCTTCTTCTTCCGTTTATGAGGCAGGAAATTCATGAACTTGAGGTACAACTGCATATGCTTCCATACCCTCTCAAGGTGAAGGATGACGAACAAGGCATAGAAAGAGTCTAAATATCGATCAATCTCTTCACTCTCATCTTCCTTGCTTCTCAAAAGATGAGTATGGAAAATGATTTGTTGGGTGATTTCTTGTTGAGAATGTTTAGCTTCCCTCCAAACAAGAGGATCCCCACGTTCAATTCTTTTTTCTTCCTCATCTTTCTTTTTCTCCCATGATTCTTCTATTAGTAAGCCTTTTTCTTCTTGTTCTGAATTTTGAATAAGTGGTTGTTCATCTGCTAACCAGTCATTTGCTAACCAGGGATATGATTTGTCAATAACTATCCATTCTGTCTCCTCGAGAATTTTAGGTTGGGCCAACCAAGGATAAGACTCGTCAATGAGTATCCACTCCGGTTCACAAGAGCAATACACAAGATCTTTCCCACAAAGATCACAATAGGAGTATGTCTCACAATCGCCATTTAAATGTGGTCCTCCACAACAACAACAACGAAGTGGCTGTAGTGTGGACTCCATGACTTACAAAGTATTCACCTGGCTTTCATAGAATCAATGGAGTAAAAGTGGTAAAAAGATAAAATAAAAAAATATATGTATAATGAAAAAAAAAGAAATAACAAAACTAAAAACAAACTAAAGTATGTACGGGTTCAAATTAGTTGTTGCCTTCGAATTTACTGGTAAATGTAATTTCGATCCCCGGCAACGGCGCCAAAAACTTGTTGACTTTTTGGAAAGTGTACCGAATCGTGCAAGTAATAAAACCGGTAAGTACCGAGATATTGTCCTCAAGGATCGAAGTTAATTTACTAAGACGTTAACAACAGCTAATAGAAACCAAATTAAAAGGGGTTTGTTTGATAATTGTTGAGCTATCAAGCTCGAAGTAAAGCGATAAAAATGTTTCTGGGTTTTTATTACAAAAAACGGAACGTTTGAGGAAGAATATGATGAGAAGATGCTAGGGATGAATGCCTTTCAATTTCATGCTATTGTCACTGATTTAATTCCAAAAGATAATCTCACTCTCATTTGCTATTGAATCCACAATCCTAACCAAGCCCTAATCCCTTAGGTGAATAGTCCTTTGTTAATTAATAAAAGTCCTAATTCCTTAAGCACATTTACTAACAACAAGCAATAACAACGAGGATTCGCACATACATCAATTCATAGATTATTCCTAAGCTACAAATTGAAGGAATTGAAATTCAAACATTCTAACGATAAAATCCCCATTTGATCATTGAATAAAGATAAGTTCTATAATTTTCCAATCATAGAAATGTTTAAGCCCAGAAAATCAATTCACAAATGATGAAAGAACATGAAGAACATCAATTTAAATCAGCAACAATAGCACTACATTAAAATTTATCCATCCCTAACATTGGGGTTTAGTTACACATGATAAAAGGAGAGAAAAAGGGAGAATTACAAGTTGAAGGTGAAGATGAATGCATTAGAATCCTCAATTCTTGTTCCCAAGTCTTGATTCTTCGCTTGCCGTCAGCTGGAAGGAGCTCTCTCGCGTGCTAGGGTTTCCCAAACGTCCAAAAAATTCGAAGCTATCAAAAAAACGCGTCTGTCCCCTGTTTTAACGTGTTTCCGGTATTTTGCGCTGCACTGGCGCTCCCAGCGCCACTTACGCGCGGATGGAGGACGCTACAGTGTTTATTTTGCGCCTCAGTGGCGCCTCGCGCGCAACTGCAGCGCAAAATGGCAGGAGCTGCTGTGATTTTGCGCTTCACTCGTGCTCCGTGCGCAGCTGCAGCGCAAATTTGGCGAATGCTCACTTCCTTGTATTTTTGAGTCTGCTTGCTTGCATTTCTTCGTTCTTCTCTTCACTTAGTCCCTGGGCATAAAAACACCACAAAACCCAGCATAAACACTGCAAAGCAATTAAATCTCAAATAGAACAACTCATTAATTTTCTCCTAACAATTTCCATTCATTCATCAAATTATCAAGTAAAATTCCCCTTTTTCACAGTGAAAAACATCATGTGATGGGGATTCATCATGACCTTGGAATTAAATCAAAAGCAAACTTCCGTATATGTGCTTGCATGAATCCAGCAACTGATGCAGGGCCTTCCTTCGTCCCTTGAGGAGGAGATAGAGAACCTGATTAATGGATTTTGGTGGAGTGATAGTGGCACTACTAGGCGAGGGATTAGATGGTTGTCGTGGGATAAACTGTGTTGATAAGGAGTATGGTGGTTTGGGTTTCCGTAATCTTTATGTCTTTAATGTGGCTCTTTTGGGGGAAACAAGGTTGGCGTCATATGAATTGTCCGAATTCCTTAGTGTCCAGGTTGTATAGAGCCAAATATTACCCTAGGGGTGATTTCATGCATGCTGAGAGGGGTAATAATTCTAGTTTCATTTGGCGAAGTATTCATGAGGCTCGCCTAGTGCTTAGTGAAGGGTGTAGGTGGATGATTAGAGATGGGTCTCGCATTCGTGTGTTTGGTGAGAAGTGGCGCTCAAATCGGCTTCCACTCTCTGAGGAGGATTCCCCCCATTTTAATCTGTTCTTAAATGTGTCGGACTTGTTGGATCATGAGACCAAGTCTTGGAGAGATGATGTTGTTAACCATTTATATGTTCCACATGTTGTAGGTACAATTTTGAGCACCCTTCTTTTTGATGTTGTCAGTACGGACCGTCTTGTCTGGTGGTCTGAACGTTTCAGGATGTATAGTGTTCGTAGTGCTTACCGTCTACTTATGGAGAGTGTCCTAGATACTACTTATTTGCATGCTACTGGAGACTGGAGAGTGCTTTGGAAGTTTAAGATCCCACCCAAAGTCAAACATTTTCTTTGGCACATTTGTAGAGATGTTTTACCCACTCGTGCTAACTTGGTCCGACGTCATGTTCCTATAGATGATGTTTGCCCATGGTGTGCTGATCCCTCAGAGACGTCGAATCACTTGTTTTTCTCTTGCACCAAATCAAAGGCGTGTTGGGATATCTTGGGTCTTAACAAAGTGGTTAATGATCATGCAGTTGTGAATGATAATACAAGTGCTATCTTCTTCTCCGTTCTTGCTGTTCTTAGTGAGAAAGACAAGATTGCTTGGTGTATAACCTTATGGAGTATTTGGCAGGGCAGGAACAATCGCATTTGGGAGAATGCTAATGTGGATGCTAGATCTCTTGTTTGGGCAGGTAGCAAATTTTTCTCAGAGTGGAGTGCAGCCCGTGCTCCAACGGATTTGCCAGGTAATGTATCAAGCCTACCCGGTGCGTCTCAGGATGATATTAGTTGGCGTAAACCACTATCGGAGCTGGTGAAGTGTAATGTAGATGCCTCCTTCTCCTTGAGTTCAAACAAGGTTGGGATTGGCATGCTAGGACTCCATGGTTTTCACCTATTACTGATGTGCATATTGGATAGACCATGGGTTTATTGGAAGCTGTTAAGCGGGTTCGATATCTGGGTTATAAGGATGTCATATTTGAACTTGATGCCAAGTGGGTGGTCGATGCTTTCAATTCCAATAAGATTGTAATTTCTAAATTTGGTGCTTTGCTTGGTTTTTGTAAGAGTCTTTTCTATTTTTTTAATTACAACTCTCATGTTGAGTTTGCTAGGAGGAATGCTAATAAGTTGATGACTCTTTAGCTGGGGTGGCCTTATTGTCAACTAGTCCTCAGGATTACTTTGAGATTCCTACATGTATTTCCACTTTGATTATTAATGAAATGCACTAAGTGCCTATTGTCAAAAAAAAAACAACTGGTGCAGGGAAACGCGTATTGCCCTTTTCTTTAAATCCAGCAATCGTATATTTGTTGATGATGTTTTGGATGATGATGAACACAGGTTCAGAAGTTTGGTTCTGAACCGGTACGGTTCCAAACTTCCGAACCTTTAAAAATTTAGAAATTGGGGGGTGTCTGTAAATACATAAGACTCGATACTTTGGTTCGGAACCAAACCTCCGAACCTACGTAATCCCAGAAAAAATGCAACACGTGCGTTTCATTAATGGCATTTTGATTTTTTCACAAGGTTTGGGGGTCTCCAGTGAGTAGTTGGGGGGTTGTATGAAGTATGAGCCCTCTTTTGTTGTCATTTGCTAGTAGAGTTTTGACTTTGTAGTATCCATGTATGCTGAGTTTTTTGTTGCACTAGATGCGATTATAGCTTAGAGTTGGCAAAACGGGCTACCTGACCCGCATCGGGCCGGCCCATAATGGGCTCAGGCTTTTACGGGATGGACTAAAAAGTCCGGGGTGAAATTCAGACTCAACTTTTGTAGCCCAAGTCCAGCCCTATGTGGGCTATGGGCTTTTCTGGCTAACCCGCATTATACGCAACACTAATTTAAAAAATGATTTTTTAAAAAATAAAATACAAATATATTGATTCCACTGTGTGTAAAAAAATGTTTAACACCACTTGCCCAAGACGCTTTAATAAATTGTTGAAACAGTAGGATGATCATCTAACGAAAGGAGTTTAACGCCACCGCCCAATGAATAGAACATACGTCTTTTTTTGATTAGTCTAAAATCTATTACTATTAGCATCTTTCTTTTTAAAGATAGCATCTAAAAAATTATGCAATAGTGCAATTCTCCAAAGAGCATTCTATCATAATTCTCTATTATTTTAGCTTGCGGGCTTAGAGCTACCCATGGCCCATGTGGGCTAGCCCGACTCGGGCTTGGATTTTTATGGGCTGGGCTGAAAAACACGTATAAAAAAACGGGCTTAGTTTTAGGCTCATACTTCTTACAACCCCCTTCCTACTGACTAGACACCCCCAACCACCTAATATCCCCAAATTACCCCTCCTTCATTAAACCCTTTTTCACACTCTCCCTCTCTCACACACCCCATTCCAATCCCTAAACCAGCGAACCCCTCTCTCATAATCTCTCATGCATTCCTCTCCCCTCCACCTCACTCTCACATTGTGAATCTCCATCTCTGTCGCACCCTTCTCCCTCACTCTCGCATTCACACCAAACAGGTATGCTACTTTTCTCCCTCACTGTCGTTCCATTTTTTTTCTCGATCTCTGCACGGTTCGGTACTTTATTTCCGAGAGGAGGATTCCAAGGCAGACCCGGCTGTGGACCGTGGACCATACTGGATAGGCTGAAGTCTATGGTGAGGTCATTCACACGAGGAGTTAGGAAGTATGGTTGTGTCTACCAGAGGAGAGGGCGGCAGACACAGTAGTTGTTTGTTTTTATATGACCATGTTTTTTTTGAACTTTGTAACTCGTTTGTGCTGTACTCATATGCTACTAAGTAATTCATATTTCCCTGGTATTTATTTTATATGATGAATTTAGCTTGCCTTATTTTAAACACCAACAGCGTATATAGATCTGCCTTACATAGATGTTGTATTTTCGTAGGTTCGGAACTTTAAATTCGTACTGGTTCGATACAAAGTTTCGGACCAGTTAGAGTCTCTTTGGTACGATATTTTGAAATCGTATGGGTTCGTTGTTTTATTTTCGGACGTGTTAAAGTAATCATTTAAAGGGGTGTCTGCCAAGAAACAACACTCGGTACTTTGATTCCGTATCGGTCCGGAATTTAACTTCCGAACCTTCGTAAATCCATAAAAAAATGGAAGCGCGTGATTTCATTAATGACAATTTTGTCTTTTCAAATGATTTGGGGGTGTCTAGTGAGTATAAGGGGGGTTATACGAAGTATGAGCCTAGTTTTATCGGCCCAAGCCATGTGTTTTTTTGGGCTAGCCCGGCCTGGCCCAACGGGCCTGGCCCATTTGGCAGCTCTTATTATGGGCTTCCATGTGATTTGTAACTCGATTTCTGACTAACCTTTTGGTTAGTCTGTTAAGGAGCTCAATTAGAATAGATTAAGTATTGAATTTTATTTAATTGAACTTTTATTTTATTTAATTTTCTATTTGGAAAACTAAATTACTTTTTTATTGATTTGTTACCCTAAAATGTCTCAATGAGACTATACATATAGTGTTAATATGGGCTAGTAAAATAAAAGGCTAAACAATAACTAAAATAGAAGGCCAATTAATTAAAATTCCAGAACCAAAATATATTAAACAAACTCCTATTAAAATCCAATTAATGTTTGAATATATTAAATATTAAAAACCGAATTAATGTTAGAATATATTAAATCCAATTAGAATATATTAAATATTTAATTTTAATTAATTGGACTTTTATTTTTATTTATTGTTTAGTTGGGCCTTTAGCACTTAGAGATTTTATTTTATTAGCCCATATTAGCACTCATGGAGATATATTTTAGGGTAACGAATCAATCAATAAGTCAGTTAAATTTTCAAAAAAATTAAAATAAAACTCCAATTAATTAATTTAAATCCAACACCTAATATATTCTAATTGAGCTCCTTAACATAGTCGGTTTCAATAAACTGTTAATTGTAGGAAAAAAAATTCATGCAAACAAGAGAAATGAAATTTGGGCTTACATTTGTGTATATAAATTTCAAGTTTGAATCTGAATTCGAAACCTCATAAATTTCAAGTTGTGGTTGTTTATAAATATTAGAATGAGTTTACCCTATTTTACTTATGGTCCACACTATCCGACCCTATTGACTATTGTATAACGTGGCTCCGCTTAGCCAGACAAAATGTTACGGACGTGGATTCATCAAATATTTTTGGCATAATGTACAATATTATTGTTGTCTTTGTTGTTTTTCACATATTGAATTGAACTCAAACAAGAGAGTGGAGATGAGAAACGACGTAATTACTTATGTTCTTTTACCTCAACAGAGATGCATGCACTGAATGTTGTGGGAAACAATATTTATAGAAAAGGATGGAATGTCCTACATGCTTAAAATTAATTATAAAATTATACAAACAATAATGTAAATATAGAAACACTGTTCTGCTTTTTTTTTTACAATAACACAGCTCTGTCAGTCTGTTGTGCTTGGGAAACTATCTTTTTATCTTTTTTTTATTAATAATTGTAATATCTTTAATATGTGTAACCAAAGAATTATTCAACTATTGTCTCTCATGATTGCCCAGTTTATTCTTCACAAAACTCAATGCAGAGAAACTTCTTTCAACTGTTGCAGTTGCTAGAAGTAAAGTCTATTTTTACTTGAAATTATGTACTAAAGTGAGTTGGACTTATATGCTTAGGTAATTAGATATTAATGGGGGTAAATAAAAGTTTATTTTGTGTTTATACGTGATTTTTTTTGTTGGTGTTGGAAGTGTTTTTTTTATAAGCAAAATGAATTTTATTTTGAGGAGTATGTACGCACTCTTCAACACAATGTTGAAGTTGATAGGAATTGAGCATCTTGAAGAAGTTATGTCGATGACTTTTGGCATGTAGAAATTCTTGAAGTGGTTTAGTTTTAAGTGAAGTATACTCTCTATGGTGGAGTATGATAGTTCTTTTGAGTTATGATTGTCGGCGAAGACAATGAAAGCCGAAGATGTCTCGTTGATCAATTTCAATCAAGGTGGAGATTGTTGGAGTTGATTGAAAATGACATCTTGAAAAAGTCTCACATCACTTAGTTTTGTGAAGGAAGAGGGAGACCAAGTCTATATAATAGGCTCAAGTTCTTCATTACAAGATGCACCAGTCAGAAATAGCTTAAGTTGTATTTGACTTTGTTTTTTCTCTTATACTCTTGTTTTAGAGTGTTGTGAGATGTAGTTAAATATTTTCTTTGGAGGGTGTGGGTGTACTGGGGCCATGGGGGTGTTTGAGAGAGTTCTATGTGTTGTAAATATTTTCACATAGTGTTATTCTCTGGTTGTCATTAGACAACGGTTCGTGGTTTTTCTCCGGTTTTGGAGTTTTCCACGTTAAATTCTTGTGTTCCGATTGTGTTCATTTTATTTCTCTATGTTGTTTTTCCCCAACAACCGGTATCAGAGCTTTTGGTTCGGTGGGGTAAATTTCTTAGTATGCTCTGTGGTTGCGGCTTTGTCTGATCTTCCACATCAGAAAAGAAGTTTGATACTGTGTAAGTGCTGTTTGAGAAAAGTTCTGGCTAGGAAAAACTTGGTATTTAAGTGTGTCCATTTTGACCCACCTCTCTTTCCTGGGAACCTACTCGGTGCATGGCTTACAGTATGTATACAGCTGTTTGAGAAGAGGCCCAAGCTTCAGTTTGACATGGAGAAATTTGATGGAAGAATCAATTTTGGCTTGTGGAAAATTCAAGTCATGGATGTGTTGATATAACCGGGGTTGTGCAAGGTGTTGATAGGAAACAATTCTGGGCATGTAAAGCAAATCTGTTCTGGGGAGTAGGTTCGGCAAATTGCTCCAAAGGGTCCATAATTGCGCATGGGGCACTGGTTTCACAGTTGTGCAAGGTGTGTGGTGGAAAGGAATGTCGATGGCAGATGAAACTTTCGGAAAAGTGAACATGGAAGTTGCACCATAATTTTTCTGCAGGTTTTTTCGACATGTGCCGAATGAAGAAATTCTTGAAGTGGTTTAGCTTTAAGTGAAGTATACTCTTTATGGTGGAGTATGATTGTCGGTGTAGACAATGAAGATGTCTCGGGTATCAATTACAATCAAGGTGGAGATTGTTGAAGTTGATAGGAATTGAGCATCTTGAAGAAGTTATGTCGATGGCTTTCGGCATGTAGAAATTTTTGAAGTGGTTTAGCTTTAAATGAAGTATACTCTCTATGGTGGAGTTTGATAGTTCTTTTGAATTATGATTGTCGGTGAAGACAATGAAAGCCGAAGATGTCTCGTTGATCAATTACAATCAAGGTGGAGATTGTTGGGGTTGATTGAAAATGACATCTTGAAAAAGTCCCATATCGCTTAGTTTTGTGAAGGAAGAGGGAGACCAAGACTATATAATGGGCTCAAGTTCTTCATTACAAGATGCACCAGTCAGAAATAGCTTAAGTTGTATTTGACTTTGTTTTTTCTCTTATACTCTTGTTTTAGAGTGTTGTCAGATGTAGTTAAATATTTTCTTTGGAGGGTGTGGGTGTACTGGGGCCATGGGGGTGTTTGAGAGAGTTCTATGTGTTGTAACAATTTTCACATAGTTCTCTGGTTGTCATTAGACAACGGTTCGTGTTTTTTCTCTGGTTTTGGAGTTTTCCACGTTAAATTCTTGTATTTCGATTGTGTTCATTTTATTTCTATGTTGTTTTCCCCCCAACACACAAACCTATCATTTGTTGTGTAATCTTGTATCCATTCACTTGAACATGTTCAGATTGGTCGAATTGTGTGGTAGCGGAAATTGTGCGTGAATGTGTCAACCTAATTAACCATGTTTTTGTGATGGCCAATATTCTATTTGGGCGTGTTAATCTAGTCAAATAATTCGGTTGATGAGATAGGTTGTGGGATTATTTATATATGCACATTATTTATTTATGTAGGCCCTTCATCTCTCTTTTGTAGACATTATTTTTATATGTGTACGCACGATTTATGTATGCACATTATTTTTGGATATAATTGTCCTTAAGGAGATTCGAACACAGCAACTTGAAGTACTAAACTCTTATCATTGAACTAACACCTCAAGTGTTTTTTGAAGGTTATAAATGGTATATGTAAATGAACTTCTAGAAGACTTAATTTCATGTACCTTGAGTTTATAATATAGAAAAATAGATTTACGAATAGAGGCGTTTTACGGAAAAAAAACTAATAGAGGCGTTTTGGAATAAGTACTTATTAGTGTCTCTAGAAGAGCTTATTTAAGTAGTTTATACCATGTCCATAAACTATTTTTATCTTATTAGTGTGTCTAGCTAGAAGAACTTATAAAATAGTTTACCAAGTCCATAAACTATATATTTTTAATCAATTACTTCAAGCTCGAATCATGATTATAAATTCATAGTTTCATATAACATTAATTCAAGTCTTTTTTTAGTATTAAATTTTTTTTATTCGTCAATTTGTCATAAACATTGGAAAATGTCTTTTTTTGTTTGTCAGTTTGACATGATAATTGATATTTAAATAAAGTCTTCTTAGATGTCAATTAATTATTTTGTCACAAAAATATATAAAATTTAATTGAAGTAAGCGAAAATAAGGTAAAGTATTTCTCGCTCCCTTTCCCCGATAAGGTCATTGTCGCTCTCATCTATGAATTCCTCTCTCTCTCTCTCTCTCCCTCCCTCCCTCCCTCCCTCTCCCTCCCTCCCTCCCTCCCTCCCCCTCTCCGTATTGTTATATGTAAGAAATTTCTTTTTTTGGTGATTTTGTTTTTATTTGTAAGAAGTTTCATTTATTTCTCTATTGAAAATATTACATAATACAATATTTAGATTTCTGTAAAAAGAATAATACTATATTTAGATTTGTGAAATTCATATTCTAAGAAATTATTAAATTGTATAAATGTAAAAGTTTTATTTCTGTCCCATTATTCAATATTTAGATAAATCAACTTCACCTTTTACAAAAGAATTCAATATAAAAGTTTGATAATTTGTGTATTTAGATGTAAGTCACGGATGAATCAAAAAAATGTAACTGATATTAATTAATAAAAAAAATGTAAGTCATGGAAAAAGCGTGTGAAAATTGTTATCGAAGAAAAGAGAAGAAAAATAAGTGTGTGAAAATAAATGGGATGTTTTAAAATGTCTATTATTCAGTTTGAGCTTATAAATAGGATACGCGGGTACTGCAAAATGCAAGAGGAATTAGCTAGCTAGCTAGTTTTTTACACAACACGTACATCGCTCATTCTCTGAGATTAGCTCGGTGCTTAAGGTATCACTCATCTTATCATGCTTTAAGTTGATTACTTAGTACTTCTATTATGCATTTTACCATATATATATATATATATATATATATATGTTGTTGCCTCCTTAAGTAATAAGTAGTAGTAGTAGTTCAAATTAGTTACGACTTTTGCAACCTGCAGGCAGATAGGGATAAAAATGACAAAGCAGTCCTCTGAGCTAGCCATTGAAGAACTGAAGAACCTTCTCAGGTTAATTAATTGAATAATTACCGATTAAACCATGCATAATAATCACACTCTCTCTTATGCAAATACAAGCGAGCTCACACACACAAACTAATTTAATGATGTATAAATTATAATGTATAGTAGTATTACAACAGAGAGAAAGAGGAACTGAATGAGGTTGCATCAGCAAAAATTGAGAAGCTTATAGCTGAATTGAAGCTGCAGGGATGTCATCCGCATCCATTTGACCCTGCTGAGCAGAGAATCATAGATGGATTTACTTATTTCAAGCTCTACAATTTCGAGTACATTTACAAATTAATTAAATTAATATTCAATATCATACCTAAATAAATTAATTGACCTTGTTATTTCAATTGTGATGTACTACGTACTTTAATTTGGATTAATTCATGCATGCATCCTTTTATATATATATGGCAGCAAGAACCCAGATTTGTACAACAAACTTGCTAATGGACAAAGCCCCAAGGTTATTTGATTACATAGACTTTGATTATTTATTTATGTGTCCTTCAATATTAATATATTTTGAATTTCTTTAATTATAATGTGTTGTAGTTTATGGTATTTGCTTGCTCCGACTCAAGAGTGAGTCCCTCTATTATCCTGAACTTCCAACCTGGAGAAGCTTTCATGGTCCGCAACATTGCTAATATGGTCCCTTCATTTAATCAGGTCTCTCTCTCCCTCTCTCTCTCTTTCTCTCTCACTATTTTCTCTATAAAAATAAATTACTATATGTTATATATATATACATTAATTGTTGAAGCTTTTTTAATAATTAAATTTTTATTCAACAGTTAAGATACAGTGGAGTTGGTGCAACCATTGAGTATGCTATCACGGCTCTTAAGGTCCTAATCTCACCAAATTAGGCTAATTCCTTTTCTTTAATTCTTATTTTTAAGAGATATTACATAATTAACCAAACAAATAATTTTACTTACAGGTGCAGAACATCCTGGTCATTGGACATAGTAGATGTGGCGGAATATCAAGACTTATGAATCATCCAGAGGATGGCTCAGCTCCATAGTAATTAAGACGCAATTTCTTCAGTACTATATATATATATACTATAATGGAATTAATTAAACGTGAATCTTAACAATTTTTTTGGTTGAATTGAATTGTGCAGTGACTTCATAGATGATTGGGTGAAAATTGGTTTACCTGCCAAAGTGAAGGTGCAGAAAGAATGTGATGGCTATGATATCAAAGAACAATGCAAATTCTGTGAAATGGTTAGAAGAGTTGTAGTTATACCATATATATATATACTTCAAAATTGTAATTAGTCGTCATTTCAATTAATTAATTATAAGGAAGGTAATAAAGCATGATACTATATATTTTGTACTTGCAGGAGTCGGTGAATAACTCGTTGGTGAATCTGCAGACATATCCATATGTTGATAAAGAAATAAGGAACAAGAATTTAGAGCTGTTGGGGGGTTACTATGATTTTGTGAATGGAGAATTCAAGCTATGGAAGTATAAGTCTCATCTCACTAAACCCATTACCATCCCTCTCACAAACAATGACTTGCCTATCTAAATCCTCAATGAACGGAGGACTCAAGCTACTCAAGCTTGGTTGGCATCATTTCCTGTTTATTAATAATATCATTCAAGTGACTACTTCAGTTTGTATTAGTAGTAAATAACATCCACTATTTAGATTCCAAAAATAGTGTAGTATCTAAGAATTTCTAGATTTCCAGGTATGGCCAAGTCTGCTTTATTATAATAAATAAATTTCTTCACCATTTGTACTTGAGAGAGCAAAACGTACAGTTGAAGACAGATCATGTACGTTGCTAAGTTTCAAGATATTAAGGATGCAAGGACCGTATCTAAGAATGAATTTAGGGGGACAGTTGAGCTTCCTATATGTATTCTTATATTTATATTTATCTCCTAAAAATGTTAATTCTGGAGTTTCCAGCTCTACTATTGTAGTTTCTTGTTTTTGTTTAGTAACCAAAAAACAAGTAAAACGCTCTTTTGGATTAACAGCTTAATTATGTGCTTATTCTTTTTTTGGTTACCATGTATTAGTGCGTAGTTTTCACCGGCTTTGTCGGTGACTAATCTACGCCAGGGAACCTGGTTGGCCACGAGTTTCCGACTTTGCCGGCCCGTGTGGTTCTCCTCTCCCAACAGAACTTAATTATGTGCTTATGACAGTTGTTTATATAATAAAGGCTAATACAATGTTAAATGTTTTTTTATAAACCATAATTTTTTTCGTAAACTATTCCGTGGAGCTTATGAAAATTAGCTAAAAACAACTTATGAACATATCATAAACTATTTTCATAAGTTTTCCCAAACAGTCTCACTTAATAGTTTTTAAGTAAACAATATAATCTCCTTTGTTTTGTTGGGTATGATATCTAACGTCAATCACCTAATGACTTATAATTTTCTTTTACTTATATTAGATTATTTTATAATAAATCTAAATTTTGAATCTACGGTGTCATAGAATCTCCTACTTTTTATTATATTTACACACGATAATTTCGTAAACAAATAAGAAAATCAAATTATGCATTTGATAAGCTTGGCAAAATCAATTTTATTTTTTGTGAAAAAAAGCTTCGAAAAATCAATTTTATTTTTTGTGAAAAAAAAGCTTGGCAAAATCAATTTTATTTTTTGTGAAAAAAAAGCTTGGCAGAATCAATTTATAATATTTAATTTTTCATAACACATTATATTATTATAATATGGAATAATGAAAATTTGTTTAAAAATAGAAAAAGCACTTTTAAGTCATTTAACTTATAATTTATAATACATTAATATTGTGAAATTTCTAAAGTAAATAAACATAAAAAAAAACTATAATACAATTTGGTAAAAAATCGCTATAAGCAATTAATTAACTTTTCTGTATGTGGCAACTACGAAGCTGATGATGAATGAATGGGTAAAAACCAAATGGAGCAATGAATGGATTTTTGGGTTATTGTTGAGTACCGTAAACGAGTGAGTGAGGTTGAAGATGATAAATTTTAAGATTTTTTTAATTAAAATGAAAAATTACTTGGATTAACATTATATAAGCCACCTAAGCATAAATTGTGACACATCGGCACTTTAATTGCCACATACTCATTTTTTAACGGAGTTTGACAGAGGCTGGCGGAAAATGATAATTTTGCTTAAAATTTGAAACATAAAGGACTTATTATTGGGAAAAACCCAAGTCCCACATTGACTAGAGATATGGTCTCAAAAGAGCTTATAAGTAGGAGGCAACCCTCACCTTACAAGCTGGTTTTGTGGGGTTGAGTTAGGCCTTAACCACATTCTAATATGGTATCAAAGCCTTAAATTTAAAGTACTTTGCAAGCCACTCTTTTTATTCGCTCTGTCTCTATTCATCTCAATTCCTCTTTTTTTGTCCATCATTCTTTTATCGTTTGTTGGTTTTTTCAACTTTTCTTATTTTTTATTGTTGTGCTGAACTTATAATAGATTTGGATTTTTCATTTTTTTTTGAGCTGTTTTGTGTGTGAATGTGATGCAGAATCTACCGGCTTGAAGCATGGAAAGAATAATAACTGGATTACAACTTGCTTTGGGAGAAGAAGAAGAAGAAGCGAATGGTATGACTTCTGAAATTTCTGAGCTTGATTCTCCAAAGAGTGTTGTAACGAAGCATGTATCCTTATTACACGTTTTTCGAGTTATGCTTACAATTTTGAATTGGTTTTATAGAGAAAATGGTTGTATAGCTGGAATTGAGATAGCTGCAAAGCTTTGCAGTACGATTATATTTTTCACTCATTTGTTTCCATTATTTTGTTCTCTCTCTCAGGGGACATTTTTGGGAGGTTTCAATAGATTACTGGGAGTACGTGTGTTCTTCACAAATATGATTTTTTCACTTTGTTATTTAATAATACTTTTTTTTTGACAAAGATTTAATAATACTCTTACAATTTACATTTACTTTTTTTGTAATAACTATTTTTTCCATTGTTTACTCTTATATTACAGTTGGCATCACATATGCAACGAAGAGTGAAGAAAGATATAATTTTGTGTTCAAGGTTTTTATTTTATTTTATAGAAATGGTCATATCCAACTTTATACACAACTTTTTATATTTCATCTAATTAAATAAAGGATTAACGAATTACGAGTTGCTCTCTATATATATAATTCAAATTAACAATAAAATAATTTCAAATTAAATTCAAATACGGGTCATACACACTAGTATGTGTATATATATATATATATATATATATATATATATATATATATATATATATATATGAGACGGGATCAGTTGACACTTGTTGTACCCTAATTTTGTACGACTAATTTAAAATTTATTTTATTCATTATAAATACACTAATTGATGTTGAGTGTTTTCTTATGTACAAAGTTGGAGTTTGCTTTCCCCACACCCCCTCCTACTCCTCGCACACCCCCCAACTTATTTTTCCCCAAAATGACCTCGCGTGGGACGCTCGTGTAACACGGGTTAAGTGACTGTTCGAACGAGGTTATGCGAACCAGTTCGAACGACATTGTGCGTGTTAAAGAATTGGTACTGTTCGCATGACATCATTCGAACCTGTTCGAATAATGTCATCCGTGTTAAGGAATATTGTTAACTGATTGTACAAAGGGTGTGTTTTGGCTGCCTCGAATGACTTTATTCGAACGTGTTCGAATGGGTGCGTTCGAACAGGCGTTCGAATGGCCACATGCGAACCACTGTTATGCAGAAACAGAAACTAAATAAATCAGCACACAGTTTTGGTGATTTCAAAATATAAACCTAACTTTAACATTATGTACCAAAATTATACAACATTGTGTACCAAAATTCTAAACCTAACTTAACATTGACTACCATCACTATCTTTACTTAAATCTACACAAGGAAGGGGATGGGGGGGTTGTGATTGTATGAGCAAATTCTTCCACTTTTGTATCCGGCCAACAAAAAGCGAGTCCCAACCCTTTGCTATGGGTGCCCTATTAGTATTCCATATCAAATCCGGCAAGGGCATTGGACTTCCAGGCTTCATAAAGACCTTCAAAAATACAACAAAAAACAGAATGTTATGTAATGTTTTGGAATTACTACATTGAATCTAAACAGAAGACAGTTTACCTGTACAAAGTGTTTGTGTTCTGGTACCAAAAGGATGTTGAACTGTCGGGCAGTTCTGAATGGTGCAACATTGAATGGAAAAATTGTGTAACAACAATTAGGTGACCAACAAGTCAGGACGACTTTGTACTGGTTACTGATTAGATACCCCATATCTGGTGTAGTCATCCAATTATCTTCAACATTATGTCCATGATGTGCCCTCAACAATGCCCTCATCAAAAATGTGACCTTACCAATACCACCATACAGTCTAGTGTAGAAGTCATTGTATTGGTTAAGCTCCTCCATCAGATCAGTTCTGACTGACTGCCAAGCCTCCTCACCCCTACCAAGAAATGCAGCAATACACCGGAAGCCACAATTTCCATCACCTACCACATTAACAATTTTTTGAACATAGGAACGCATGTATTCTGGCATCCCTATTATGTAAGTATTAAAAACATCAATGTGTGCAGCATCCATAGGTGTGGGTTTTGGATGAGGAGCTGGTGTCAAAGTAAGTGTTGGTGTCAAAATAAGAGCTGTTGAAACAGTAGTAGCAGCAGCTTCTGTAACAATAGGTGTGGGTGTTGGTTTCTTATGTAGTGGAGGAGTAGGGATTGTAGTAGCACTGTCAGCTTGAGTTCTCTTTTTGCTTTCTGATGGATTAGGTGCTGGACATGTTGACAAAGTAGGAGTGGAACCCGAACTGTGTGGGTTTGTAGGCGTTCCACTCCTACTTTGGGGAGGAGTAGGGCGTTTACGAGACTGAGCAAAACATCCACTAGATGAACCATCGGGGGAGTCAAATTTGTCATCTACATGCTCCCAAAAAGACTTGTCTCGCTTTGTTGAGTAATCAACTTTCCCTTTCTTATCTTTTTTTGGTGCTCCCTTTGTAATGATCGTATCCGGAGGTGGACACATGGAAGTCGTGTCTGGGAATGCCAATTCACGTGCTTTTGCTTTAATCATAAGTCTACCGGCGTGATCAGAGGCCTCAAACCTTCTTTTGATAGCTTCAAGTTCAATGTCTACACTCAACTCATCATCCATTACCTCTGTCTGTATTTTGAAATTCAACCTCTGCCAATGTTGGTGAATCATGCTCAAGGGAATTGGAGTGCAGTCCATCATAACCCTACAAAAAATGCGACATTGATTTAGTGACAACCCAATTGACATAAACAAGTTTTTTTTGTAGACACAACTCTGTTGGTGGTAGTGTTGCCAAGGTGCATATGGTTATTTATCCATGCATCAATGAATTTTTCCTTGAAGGGGTCTAGCCAGGTGGTCCTGACATACTCTATGAAACTGGGATAAGGTCCTGCCAAGTCGTTAAACAGACCCAACTCATAATCATACTCTTCTGTGGTCTTCGCATGCACAACAGATTGAAATGCACCCATAATGTCATTAACAACAGACTGGTCTTTCACAATGAGCCTTGCTTTGGCCCTCACATTTTTCTTAATGTGAAATTGGCACAACAAGTTTGCAGATGTTGGAAATATTCCTGCCAGAGCATTCATCATACCCGTGTCTCTGTCCGTAAGTATGACTTGTGGTACTTCATCCTGTCTCCTAAATAAACCCCTCAATTTCTCAAGAACCCATGCAAAGTTATCCATCCTCTCCCAATTGACATAAGCAAATGCAGCAGAGTAAGTCTTCTCTGTTGATGTTACACCAACGATCTCAACCAACGGATACCTGTACCGGTTGGTTTTATAGGTGGAATCAATCAACAAAACAACCGGGAAGGTGTTTAGAAGCTCAATGGAATCTGGATGTGCCCAAAAGATGTCCTTCACAACGGTAGTTCCCTCTGCAAGTCGAGTCCAGTAAACATAATTATCGCGTTGCAAATAAAACATCAGTTGTTGGAGCTCAGTCCTACCCTCACGCATAGCCGACCTTTGCCTTTGACGACAGTTGTAAATTTGTTTCACAACCGTATAGTTATCATCAGGCTTCATCAATTTCAGCTCATTCAGTATCGATTTTGGCCGAGTATGGTTCCTAGTCATTCTAGCCACTAGATCCTTCTCTTCTGAAGATAACCTACCAATGTACGGACGTCCTTCATGATAAGTAGCCATACCATGGTTATGAGTTCCATTCATAACCCTCAAAATCCATCCTCCAAGCTTCTTAATAAATTTCCCTTTCAGTCTGAACTGACAACAACATTTTCTAGTGTTCGTGCCTTCCTCAACATTTGTCTTGTAAGATCCAGCTTTATCACAAATCAACATGCAGTATTGTTTACCTGATCGTCGTCCGGTGTCAGATCTTCCTATAACAATCACCATCCCAAGAGATTTTCCAACCGCACGCACCCACGTCAGCAACTCCTCACGACTAGGGAATAACTGAAATTCAATTACTAAGTGTCAGTTAAATAAATTGAATAGTTCGCTAAAATTAAAACAACTAATTCATTATTACCGTATCCGTTTTGAACGAACTAGTTAAATCTTGGGATTCTACGATGTCAGTTGTCATCTCATCTGCTACTGTTCGAACGGCCTTATGCGAACGCTGTTCGAACGCCCTTATGCGAACACGTTCGAATGATGGTGTTCGAACCTAGCAAAGTCACACCCCATTAAACACTTGTTCGAACACGATCATTCGAACATGTTCGAACGACCATGTTCGAACTGAGCGCGAATACAGAAAATAAAAATGGCGTGAAAAACTGAAAACAGAACCAAAATGAAAAAAGTTTGGTAGGGTTATTACCTTGAGCTAGTTGCCAATGTTGGGTAGTTGAATAGGAGTGAATGATGAAGGTGAGGATGGGTGGGTTTGGAGTGGAGAGGGGGGGAGGTTTGGGATTTTAGAGGGGTGTGTTGTGTTGAAGGAGAAGAAGAGGGAGAGGGGTAAAGGGGGAAAATCAATTTTAAGTGGGGTTAGTTTAGTAAATGTGTAGGGTGAAGGGGTGTGTTTTGAGTAGGAGGGGGTGTGGGGAAAGTAAAACCCTATTTTTTAACGTAAGAAATTATGAAGTATGAACACGTGACGGAGAGACCCCACATTCGGAACAACAGAGAAACTGAACGACAATCTCTTCATCTGTTCTCATCTAAGGAGCTCAGTCCAGTGCAATTCAACGCAAGTGTGAAGAAAGAAATAGCAAGTCAGTGAGGTTTGGTTATTCCCTTCAACGAGAGAAACGGGCTGCTAATCAGGTTTGCGATTTGAAAACCGGTTCAAATCTTAAATGGATTTTTTTTACCCCATCATATCACCATATACCCCCATCATAATTGATAAACCGAAAATACCTCTGCCAAACTAAAATTCGCTCGGATTTACCCCCACTCAAGGTAAATCCGCTTTGTTATTTTCCAAAGCGGATTTATCTACCCAATAGGTTAATCCGACTTTTAAATAACAAAGCGGATTTACCTTATGTGGGGGTACATCCGCTTTTAAAATTAATAAAAGCGGATTTACCTAATGTGGGGGTAAATCCGATTTTCTTTTTTTTAGGAAAATCGGATTTATCTTTTTTAGGTAAATCCGCTTTGTTATTTTTCAAAGCGGATTTATCTATCCAATAGGTAAATCCGACTTTTAAATAACAAAGCAGATTTACCTTATGTGGGGGTACATCCGCTTTTAAAATTAACAAAAGCGAATTTGCATAATGTGGGGATAAATCCGATTTTGAAATTAAAATTAAAATTATTTTTTTTTTAGAAATATAAAATAGATATGAATATCAGTCGTCTTTTGGTTCTGTTTAGTGTATTGTTCGTTAACATGTGACGATGTTGTACGTCGGGTGAATAATTTAGGCTAAAAAATCGATTTTTGAGCAACCTAATCAGATTGTAATGAAATCACAGCCATTAAATCCGAAAAAATCGATTTCTGTTTAGTGTATTGTTCGTTAACATGTGACGATGTAGTACATTTAAATCCATTTGAGCCAAGTAGGAAACCAATTCACTTGAGCCCAATTTACAAAATAAATAAATAAAATGGTACGAAACAAGACTAAAACAAATAATAACAATAAAGTGAGCATGCTGCCACGCATGCACATGGTGGTGGAAATATTTTAAGTATCAAACAAAACCAACTTCATCTTGTTCCTTTGACCATTTTTCATTTTGCTTTAACCAAGTAAGTGTCATCGGTGCCTCCGCTTGCTGCTACAGCTGATGTATTATTTTGGGAATGAGGCCAAGAGTCCCCTCTTTTTGTTCTTTTGCTTTTCTCATTTTAGGCAAAAACATTTCAGTCTTTGCAGCACCGGTACCTCTACCCTCCAAGTTGTCTACTCTCCCACACCTCTACTCCACTCCCGCGCCACTATACCACAATACAGGTCCAACAAACAATTTGACATTTAGCATCAACCTATAAACAACCCCACAACACACAGCATTTCATAAATCCCCTATAAATACCATAGTACCATATCAGATTAGGGGGAGTAAAAAACGATTTCAGAAGGGGAGAAAAAAGGGGAAAGGAAGGAAACGATTTTGAGAAACAAAATAGGAAAAATGAGGGAGAGATTCAGAGAACAAAAACACGAATTTAAAAAAAAAGGAGAAGGGGAACTGAGTAGAAAATAGAGGAACCTGAAAAAAACATAGAAGGGAAAAACAGAAAGATTACAACAATGGAGAGAGATATAGAGAATAGAAACAGTGGATAGATATGAGAGAGGAGAGTCCTCACCTCGCACCACCGCAAGCCACCACCGTCGCGATCGCAAACCTCACACCACCGCCGTCTTGCACATCGCCGTCGTACCACCTCCTCCGATCTCCCCCTCTTTTTCTCCCTACGGCAGTAGCTCTCTATCCCTCTCCCTTTGTGGAAGCATTCGCTGTTTCATGCTGCTGTTAGCAGCAGCAACGTGGTTGTAGACTTTTAGGGATTTCAATCCCAATTTTAACGTAAATACTCCTTCTCTCTTTCTATTGCCTTTTATCTTATCTGTTATGTTTTTTTTTTTGAGATTTATCTATTATGTTTTATATATTAATAATATATTAATTCCCACTCACTCCTTTTCTTTTTGATGTAATAAAATTTTTTGTTTTCTTTTTGATAGTGTCGAACCTGCCTGCTTTTGAAGAGTTTTCTTCTTGCACACATATTTCTAATTTATGTTAATACAGGAAAGTTTGCTAATACAGAAAAACCTGTTGGGTGTTAAATTAACAGTAGTAGAAAACGACGGTATGCAAGACGCTCGTGACGTTCAAAACCACGCCGGTGCACCTCCACCGCCGTTAAAGCCACCGGACGGGGGAGGGGTGGTGCGCCAACCACGCATTAGTTTTCGTGATAAGTTACTCGGGGCTCAAGAACCACTTCCAAGGAGAGAACGAGTTGATTTATTGGCAAAAAATTTGTTCAAAATCGAGCTTGAAGAGGGGGATAGGTTGAAACCAAAATGCTTTATTGCCGAAAGCATCTTGGAGGAGTTGTGGATGCCATGGAAAGATGCAGTTATCGTGACACTCTTGGGAAAGACGCTAGGCTACCTGACTATGAAGGACAGACTCCGAACTACATGGAGGCTGACAGGGGGAATGGATATGATCGATATAGGAAGTGGCTACTTCCTGGTTAAGTTTGACATGGCAGCAGATAGGGAGAAGGTCATATGTGAGGGACCTTGGATGATTTTTGATCATTATGTTGCGGTGAGACCTTGGACGCCGGACTTCATCGCGTCCGAAATCAAGATCAACACTACCATGGTATGGGTGAGGTTTCCCTTTCTTGGGCTAGAATACTATGATGAAAGTGTTTTAATGGCACTTGGAGCAGCAGTTGGCAAACCGGTCAAGGTTGACATTCGCACCATTGATGCATCCAGAGGTAAATTCGCAAGAGTGTGCGTTGAAATCAACTTGGCGGAACCGGTTGTGGGGAGAGTTTGGTTCAGGAATAGATGGTTCAACGTGCAATACGAAGGTCTTCACCTCCTCTGTAAAGAGTGTGGACGCTACGGCCATGTTGGCCGGAATTGCCCCAAGCCCGCGCCGGTAACAACCCTCGCCGCCGCGGAGGAGTCCAACGTGGTTCAACAGGCTGTCACAGACGCGAGTATAACGGTGGCCATTAATGCTGGGACGGTTACAGAGAGCGCAAATAATGAGAAAATAAATGGGTGGGGTCCACTCCATCATGACTCACTTATTGTGGAAAAAAAGAAACCGTTGAAGAATATTCACAAAACTTCCGGCGCACGTGGAGGAGTGATGGGGACGAAAAAAACGGCAACTGCTAATCCGTTTGCGCCTTTGAATGACAATCTAGCAGAAATAAATCCCAAGGCTAGTCCACAAATCTTGGAGCATGATAATCAGCGTAGGCCCACATTTCACGTGGGTGAGACTTCAAGTCATGATGAAAAAACATGGACAAAAAAGAAAAAGAGGAAGCAACAAGACATGCCACCAATAACAATTGCTAAGCCCAAAGAAAAAGGTATCATCATTGCAGATGGTCCCACTAGAAATTCTCCACATGAAACAACCACACCAACTTTGGTGGTGGCCACTATTCCTTCGAATCACACCCAGAAGGTTTCAGTCCCCATGGATGTTCCCACTACTGTGCCGGTAAATAACGTCGGGGCTTCCATGACTGTCATGCACAATAACTTAGCTTTGGGGTACCGTAAGCCACCAGACCCACCTACGGTACCTAGCCATGCAGGGGAGGATGACATGCAACTGGGGATGCTAACTAACCAGTATGAAATGGAAGAAATGGTGGAAGAGACACCGGAAATGCTTCAAGGTTAAGAATGGATTTTTTGTTCGTTACCTCATCTGGTTATCAATGAATTACAACGACTTTAAAATCCTTTCTTGGAACGTGTTTGGCTTTGCCAATAGGGGTAGCAAAAGTCATATGAAAGAGCTACTTCGTAGTTATAACCCAGATATTGTTTTTGTGTTGGAGCCTCGTACAACATTTTCTACAGCTACCACCTTTTGGAACCGTAATGGTTATGAAAAAGTTGGAGTGGAGGAAGCTAGGGGGTTCGCAGGGGGTATTTGGGCGCTTGCTAAAATGGGGCGCACCTACACTATTACTGTTAGGGAGCAAATGCACCAATGTATTACTCTGTCTATTGACTCTGGTAATCGTAGTTGGTGTTGCTCCGGTGTCTATGCGAGCCCGCAATTCCCAGCTCGTTGTCACCTTTGGACGTACCTTCTTGATCTGCGCCAGAGACTACATGTTCCATGGATGTTGATTGGTGATTTTAATGAAATAATTACTCCTTCTGAGCAAAAGGGTGGCATCTTCAATCCTAACAAAGCTGCTCGTTTTTCTCATGTCCTGCAGGCGAACAGTCTTATTGACTTAGAATACTATGGCACAAAGTTTACTTGGCAGAGCATGTGTAGGAATAACAGGTTGGTGTCTAAAAGGCTTGATAGAGCGGTGGGTGATCTAGATTGGCGTTTGAGGTTCCCGGAGGCCACCGTGGAACATCTTGTCAAAAGGGATTCCGATCATAACCCCCTATTGCTTCGGTGTAGTCAAACAGAGGAAGCGAGGGGTGTGAGACCCTTTCGGTTTCTTGCTGCGTGGTGTACACATGAGGATTATGGTGACGTTGTGAGACAGGCTTGGGGGCGAGGTCAACCGGATGCGCTCCATTCCCTTCATCATGTAGCGCAAGATTCCCTCACTTTCAATAAAACTGTTTTTGGTAACATCTTTGCTCGGAAAAAGAAACTGGAAGCTAGACTGAGAGGAATCCAACGGGCTCTTGAAAACATTGATTCAGCTAGCTTAGTACAACTTCAGAAAGACATCTTTCAGGAATATGAGAACATCTTGTTTCAGGAGGAATCCCTTTGGTATCAGAAGTCCAGGGAGAACTGGGTCAAGTTGGGTAGCAGAAATACTAGATTCTTTCACACGCAGGCAATCGTCCGGAGGAAGCGCAATAAGATCCATGGTCTTAACCTTCCGTGTGGCACTTGGTGTACCGACCAGCAAGTTCTTAAAGACGAGGCAGTGAATTTCCTTAAAAGCTTGTTTTGCTCTACAGAGCTTGTTCTTCCGACTCACCTTGGCACCATCCGTACTACTATTGGTGACGACGTGGCTCGGTCTCTGTTGGAGCCAGTAACCAAGGATGAAGTCTTTCAGGCGCTTATGTCCATGAAGTCTTATAAAGCCCCCGGGCCGGATGGATTTCAGCCAATCTTCTTCAAAATGTATTGGGAAACCGTTGGTGATGATGTTTGGACTTTTGTGAAGACCGCTTTTGCTACTGGGTATTTTGATCCCAAAGCTGCGGAGACTCTGCTGGTTCTTATTCCCAAGGGGGATCGGCCCACCTCCTTTAAAGAATTCCGGCCTATCACTTTGTGCAATGTCCTCCACAAGCTCATTTCTAAGGTGTTGGTAAGTAGATTGAGACCCCATCTTGATTCTATCGTTAGTCCTTTACAAAGTAGCTTTATTCCAGGAAGGGGCACCAGGGAGAATGCTATTATCTTGCAGGAATTTGTTCATCATATGAGTAAGAAGAAGAGTAAGCAGGGCGATATGATCTTGAAGCTGGACTTAGAAAAAGCTTACGATAGAGTTGACTGGCTTTTCCTAAAGGACACTCTTTGCATGTTTGGGTTTCCTTCCAGTATTATTAACTTAATCATGCATGGGATCACGCAGTCTTCTATTTCCTTGCTTTGGAATGGTAGTCGTACGGATAGCTTCACGCCTAGAAGGGGACTCCGCCAGGGGGACCCCCTCTCCCCTTATCTGTTTGTTTTGTGCATGGAGCGGTTTGGGGAGCTGATATCAACAGCAGTTGGTCATAACTTGTGGAAGCCTCTGCACTTATCCACGGATGGCCCGGGTATTTCTCATTTATTCTTCGCAGATGATGTGCTTCTTTTTGCGAAGGCAAAGGTAGCCCAGGCGAAATTGATCAAGCGAGTACTTGATTGTTTTTCTTCTATGTCTGGGTTAAAAGTAAACTTGGCCAAATCAACCATTTTTGCCTCTAGAGGAGTACCTGCTACGAAAAAGGCAAAGGTAAGCGCTATCCTTGACATTAGCTTCACTTCTTCTATTGATCAGTACTTGGGGTTTAAGATCTTCCAAGGGCGAGTTACGAATGAGGATTTTCATGGTGTGCTAGACAGAATCAACTCCAAGTTAGCATCTTGGAAGGGCAAGCTTCTCAACAAAGCTGGCCGTCTGACTTTGAGTACCTCGGTGCTGACTTCAATACCTTCATATGGGATGCAGCTACAATGGTTTCCTCAATCTGTGTGTCATCAGGTGGACAGAGCGGTGCGTAATTTCTTATGGCAGGGTAATAATGAATCTGGTATGCATATGGTTGGTTGGTCAAAAATTACCCAACCAAAGAGGCGTGGGGGGCTTGGAGTTCGCATAACTCGTTATAATAACACGGCGTTGCTGGGGAAGTTGATTTGGGACGCCTCTACAGCACCAAACAAGCTTTGGGTGCGTGTTTTGAAGGATAAATACTTCCCTCATCGGTCTCTCTTGGGGGCTCCGAAGTGTAGGGGGTCCAGCACTTGGAATTCGATGATGAAAGCGCGTGATTGCATTGGAGCTGGGTTCACTTTCAAATTTGGCAATGGAGAGACTAGTTTCTGGAATGAGAGTTGGCTCTTTCCTTCTCCTCTTGGGCCCCAGTTACCGTGGGTTCATATCTACGATAGCAATTTGAAATTGAATGACATTTATGTAGATGGGATTTGGAATCTTGATATGCTCCACACTATTATCCCACAAGAGTGGAGGGACGTCATCATCATGCTAAAGCCAATGCTAGCTCCTACAGAGTCCGACGCCTGGACTTGGTCTGGCACTTCTTCCGGAATCTACTCAGTAAAGTCAGCTTACCAGTTTCTGTTGGAGGAAAATAATTCTCCTACCACCGATCAGAATTGGATGTGGTTGTGGCGGTTACAGCTTCCTGCGAATGTCCAATTTTTTATTTGGCAACTCTGTCATAATTCTTTACCAACCAGGTCAGTGCTTTACAGGCGCAATGTATTGGACTCGGCGACTTGTGCTATGTGCAACGCCCATGATGAAACTCTCCACCACTGTCTCTTCGCCTGCCAGAAGGCCCGGGAGGTGTGGAAGCTCTGCGCTCCTCATGGTTTCACGTTTCCTGCAGGTGATTTCATTCCATTTAACTGGTTGCATGATTTGATACCTAACACTAGCGCTCTTCCCACTATCATCATGTGGAAGATTTGGTGTGCTAGAAACTTGTTTGTGTTTGATAGGAAGATTATTCGTCCGGTTGAAGTGGCGGCCCAGGTGTATGGTCTTTGGAATGACGTGGTTGCTGCCTTCGGTTCTGGGGCAAAAACTACGAGATCGACGTCAGGTTTGGAGGTCAGGTGGCAGCCCCCTCCGCCGGGTTGGGTAGCGCTAAATGTCGATGGTAGCGCCCAGCTTAATCCGCCTGCTGCTTCCTTTGGTGGCCTTATTCGGGATCATGATGGCAGGTTTGTTCGTGCCTTTTATGGGGCCCTAGGGACGTCAACTATTATGCATGCCGAATTGTGTGCTCTGCTTCATGGTCTGGAACTGTGTTGGGAGCTGGGTTTCAGGAAGATAATCTGCTATTCTGACTCTCTGAATACTCTGCGCCTTGTTGAAAGTGCTCAAGAGTTGTTTCATGTTCATGGTAATGAGGTGGCTCTAGTTCGCAGTCTCCTTCGTCGCCCTTGGGAAGTCAAGCTTCAGCATGTCTTTAGGGAAGCTAATTTTTGTGCCGATTTACTCGCTAAGCTGGGAATGTCTGCGCCTCCTCTCCAGACACAAGTCCTTTCGCCTCCACCTGCTTTGATCCAGCTCCTCCAGGCTGATGCGCAGGGGCTCCCTTTTGTTAGGCCCTAGTTGTTCTCTTTTTGCCTTTTTTCTTTTTCGGTTTATCCTTTGTAACCAAAAAAAGTGTCGAACCTGCTTCTCTATTTCCTTTTCATTTTTTATTCAAGTAACCTTTTTATGTTATTTTATTAGTTGATTATCATTATATGTGCCACCTTAATGTTCTCGCCCTTTTGTTTTCGTGATACAACCCCCTGATTCTTAAACACCAAATTTACATTTGCGCCCTCATGTTTCTAATAATACAGCTCCTCCTAATTATGGGCCTTTATTTCAGACTGGGCTACACCCCTTTTTTATTCTGCCACCCATTTTGTTTTCCCCTTTCTTTCTTAAAAAAATACATTTTTGACAAAATAAATTTCCTTTTTGAACAATTTTTCATCATTTCTCAGATAGGAAACTAAGTCGACTGTACAATCGAGTTAGTCATCATTTTAGGATGAATAAGCGTACGACTTAAGAGTCCTAAAATACCTATTAACAATGAATAATGTCAAAAATGCAAATACACAAATCATTTTCCTCCAAAAATAAAAATCACATTTTCAAAAAATCGGGGATTAAGTCGACTGTACAGTCGGGTTAGTCGTCGTTCTAGAATGAATGAGCCGCACGACTCAAAAGTCCTAGAACCCCTATAAAAAATAATAATTAATAAATAAACCCTTTTTCCCAAAAAACGAATAGGGGACTAAGTCGACTGTACAGTCGGGTTAGTCATCGTTCTAGGATGAATGAGTCGTACGACTCAAGAGTCCTAAAATTCCTATTCCAATAAAATCAAACCACCACACATCAAACCATTTTTCAAAACTACAAAAAACTCCATTTTCAGAAAATAGGGGACTAAGTCGACTGTACAGTCGGGTTAGTCATCATTTTAGGATAAATGAACCGTACGGCTTAAGAGTCCTAAAATCCCTAAATTAAAAAACACAAACAAACAAACATTTTCTACCCAAGAACTACGTAGCAGATGGGGGCCCACATCTGTCAAGTGCATTAATAAAAAACCATTTTTAGTCTTTTCTAAACATTTTCTTTCTTAGTTTACAATATAGTTTTGCACAATTAATTAGAGGTAACATTTTTCGAAAGGATGTTGTGGGCTGCTAATACCTTCCCCACGCATAACCGACGCCCGAACCCAAATCTGGTCTCAAGGACCCTTATCCAAATTCAAAGGGATTTTTTCCAATATTTGCCCTTATAATTAAACATTGGTGGCGGCTTCATTTTTGAACCTTCAAAGAATCCTCACCCGGATTTTTCGGTCGCTACAACACCAGATGTAAGTCACTTGACTTCTAAATCTCTTGGATGAAAACCCTTAGAGGAATGTTTTATGACATTTGATTACTTGACTCATTGTGCTTAATGCCCTATCATAATTAACCTGTGAGTGTTTGAGCCAAACAATTAATTTTATTCTTGTGTGCTTCCATTGCTTGTGACACTCTTCAGAACTTGACTTAGTTCTTGATTACTTTTGCATTGCTTATACTCACACACACATGATTGGGGACTTTCTGTTTTTCTACAACTAGAGCTTTAAAAAGCCTACCCTTTACTATTGACCTTTGCATAGCCCATTTGAGCCTTAGACCTTTTTTTTGGAGTATTACCCTCATTACAAACCATTATCTGAAAAACCAAGTGTCCCACTTGTTTGGAATTGTGGGATCTATAGTCACAATTGGACTTGAAGCTCAAAATTAAGTTTGGGGTTACAAATTAAGTTTGGGGTTGCTTGAGGACAAGCAATTGTTCAAGTTTGGGGTGGTATACCAAAAGTAGTGTATTAGCTCCTTTCAAAAAAGAAAAAAAAAGAGAGAAAAAAAAGAGGAAAGAAAAAGAAATGAAAAAAAAAAGAAATTAAAATCAAATCAAACCATATAGAAAAAATAACAAGCTCAATTTTGTTCTGTGGGAAACTCTTTGGTGAAGTTGGTAAGAGTAGGAAATGTTCAAAAGTGAAAATGGCATCTCTCAATTCCAATCAAGAAATCCTAGATTTCAAAATTTATCCTTCCTTACCCAAGCCCCATTACAACCTTTAATAAGTCCTCATGATGTGTGTGGTATTTGTGTGTGATTGCTTGTTGTAGAATTATGTCAAGCCTATGGTAGTGTGTTGCTTCTGATGTGATTGAGTGTATTACCCTGCAAACACTTGTGTGAGAGCGAGAGAGAGAGAATCACTTATAGGTGAGGAACTTGAGTGAAATTGAGCACAATTGATGATTGTATGATGTGTTGCTTGAGATTCTAATTTGGGAAGTCTGAATTGCTGATTTTAAGATACAAGAATGCATGCTAGGTCACTCATTGACAACTGTGAAAAGCTAATTGATTTCGAGCTAGGTATGATTTTGGACATTGGAGTCACATCTAGTAATCTTTCTCCAACCCTTGTTTTGCATTGAGTTTGCTTGAGGACAAGCAAATGTTTAAGTTTGGGGTTGTGATAAATCCCTATCACATACTTGTTTCGAATGTTAAAAACTATGTTTTGAATGAAGATTTTAATGAAAACCAGTAAAATTTGAGCAGATTTTGTGAATTTGTAAATCTAGTTTTTGTGTAGTGGTTATGCCAATTTTTCTTTGTTTGTATGTGCACAGGAACTAGATCGAGTTGTAGAACAAAGTGTGAAGGCAATGGGTGAAGTTTGAAGCGATTTAAGAAAGGGAATAATGCAGCAAAAAGGGCTATTTGATCTGTTAAAAGGAATAACTATAGACCCCTGTGGGTACGCTATAGACCCGTGTGGGTAAGACAGATGTAAATCAATTGATTTCGAGCTAAGCCAGTTAGTGGAGCATATGGCTTCTAATGAGTACAGAATTCAAAATGACAGAGGGGCTACAATGAAGAAAGGGATGCTGGAGTTGGACGCTAATAGTGCTGTGTTAGCTCAACAAAAGGTAATGCCACTTCAAATTGAAGCTCTTACCAAACAGTTAGCTGCTGCCTTGCCAGGTGGATCTCAAGTTCCAGCAACTGTTCAAACAGTGCATGTTGGTATAGGTGTAACTATTGTGGTCGAGAAGCTCACGAAGGTGACTGTGCAACTCATGGAGATTCCAATGAGCAGGTTAATTACATGGGGAACTTTCAGAAACAAGGGGGGAATCCATATTCTAACACCTATAATCCTGGGTGGAAGAATCATCCCAACTTTTCATGGAAGAATAATGATGCAGCTTTGTTGCGACTTTGGAAGAATATAGAAGGCTAGGAATTTGCGCAAAGCAGTAGAATGCAGTTCATGTGCAACACT
The DNA here is from genome assembly GCA_039519185.1 of Astragalus membranaceus. Taxonomy (NCBI): domain Eukaryota; kingdom Viridiplantae; phylum Streptophyta; class Magnoliopsida; order Fabales; family Fabaceae; genus Astragalus; species Astragalus membranaceus. The sequence goes on from CM076848.1 coordinate 47,318,361, forward strand.
AAAAAAGTGACCATTTCCAAACTGTTGACCTCTTTTCCCAAATAAGTGATCAAAGGCTGAAACTGACTGCTATTTACTTGACTGTATTTTTGCTATTAGCTTCTGACTCTCAAGGATGTACCAGTTGTTTCTTGAACACATCTTTTTGTACTCCCTTTCCTAGCCTTCTTCAGTAGCAGCATTTCTCCTAGGCTCTTGAGGAAAAATAGGCTCAAACACAGGTGTAGTGCATGGAGATAAACAAAATAACAATTGATATGCCTTAAGGATGCTAGCTCAATTTATTTTTGCAATTGCACTTCTCTTTTAATTTATAAATATTTTATAGAAACTCGCTTAACTATATGATTTGGAGCCTATTCGTTTTAAATATGTTTGACCACAAGCCAACTTAAATCTCTGTTCAAAGATATGTGCTTAGAATAATGACTCACTTTCGTTATGTGCCTCAATTCTAAAGAAACGATATAATAAGCACATATATGTGTGATGTTTTTCAATCACACTATTTATTGCATATATCATGTAGTTAAAAAAACAACACAGTGGAACAACACCTAAGTTTTCTAAAAAAAAAACTCTTCAGTCCAAAAAATGAAAGAAAATTTGTAATTCAATTCAATCATTATCATTGTTCAATTGTTCAGAAACATATAGGAAATTGTCAGCCATTATCATAATTCATAAACATATAGATAAATAAATGTCAACCATTACAACAATATTGAAGATGTATAGAGAGAGAGAGAGAGAGAGAGAGAGAGAGAGAGAGAGAGAGAGAGAGAGAGAGAATATATGAAACAATAGGAAAAAATGTTGTATACATAAACAAGGGGCGTATCTGCCCCATAAATACCTACAGTGTATCATACAAATAATACAGCTTTCAAATAATCTTTTAGCATAAATTATTACACTTCCAATGATTCCCATTTACCCCATTAATTATAACACTCTTCAATCATAATTTTACCCCATAAATTAACACTCTCAGGGACAGGTATGTATATCCTTTAACTTTTCAGGTTGGTCCTTTTTGGTGTTCCTGTAAAGCATGGAGGAATGGAGTTTCTTTAATGAGTCACAGAAAGGCCTCCTTATCAAGCCTCGATGACAAGGTTGTTTACAGTGCGAGAATTGCCATCAAGAAGGTTCTCAAGTGACCTGACTTTTTTGCTCCGAACTCTACCGGCTTCCTTTAACAACTCACCCAACCTTCTCTTCTCATCATCCACGCCAGGATTTGCTGTCCCAAGTTTTTCCTCCCTCGTACTAACAACTTGCTCTAGAATTTGAATTGCATCATCCAGCCTGAAATATAAGATCAAAAACCCATGAGGAGAAAACAACTTCAATGCCAAACCATATCTTGAATAATCTTCTCTCAGTATGTCTTTGTTCAATTTGTCAATTTTCCCTCTAACAAAAGCTTAAGGCATAAGGAAATGAATATTGTATCTAATTTAGCAACCTAACTTTTCACCATGAATGCCACAAAGAAAATCAGTTATTATTTCACATGAGTGACAAGACTTGAGTAATTATATTCATGAAACTTGAAAGCTGACGTACTAAGAATCTAATAGTGAAAAGAAGATTTGCTATCAGAAGAGGAAACACAAAAAGGAAACAAAATGTGAGTACCTGCCAATCGCATCATATGTGCCAGCAAGATTACTACATACGCCGAGTGTTTCAGGGTGATAAGGTCCCAACTCCAGTTCCAAAACACTCTTTGCTTCCACAAATAACTCTATAGCCTCACTTAAGGCATAACGCTGCACACAGGCAAGTCCCATTTGGTTAAGAGCAATACCAATGAAGGATGATTTCTTCTCTCCAATAGCACGAAGCTTCAAAATAGCATTTTTCAAAGTGTTGTAAGATTCAGTATAGTTTCCCAACATGTAGTACATGACCCCCATCTGAGCTTCAATTCCTGCTATTGTGCCTTGCTGACCAGGGGCACCATTGTATATCTCCAGTGCTTTCTGCAGTAACTTGAGTGCCTGTTCAAGCTCATTCATTGACTCGTAGATAGATGAAAGACTCGTAAGACCACTAGCAATCTCCTCTGGAGTCACTCCAGGCATTGGATTCTCATATATTTGAAGTGCACTCTCGCAATATGATTTTGATTCCCTTATCTTCCCTGTCTTGTTATACAAGTCAGCCAAACATACAAGGATTGATCCTACTGCTGGATGATTCTCTCCTTTGCTGGTCTTGAAAACTGTTAGCGCTTTCTGATATGCGCATTCAGCCTCGTCATATCGAGACAAGGATAAGTAAGTGTCTCCAATGCTGCAGTCCACAGATGCCACTTCCACTTCCTGACCATTTGCAACCATTGCCATGCTGGCTAAAACAAGGTGTTCAAGAGCTGCTTCATGGTTTCCTTTTGTTTCACATATAAGGCCCATGAGCCTCCTATCAGCTGCCTCTTCAAGAGATGGGGCTGAACTATTTGCTTTATGAATGTCAAGAGCCATTTGACAGAGCCTTTCTGCTTCATTAAATTGCAAAGCTTGAACATTAGCTTCAGCCACATACCTACAAGTTTCACCAACTCTTGGATCTGTTTCTCCCAACACCTGCCTCTGGACTTCAAACCCAGCAGTGTAGCACATAATTGAATTCTCAAGCTGGCCCAGCATAGCATAGGTGTCACCCAGTTGCATCTGACCGGCAAATTTAGCAAGGGCGTGCTGTTGACTTTCCTCAGTAACAGGAATCTCAATTGAGTGCTCAAGAATCGGAATTGCCTCATTGTATTGACCCAAAGTGCAATATATTGCTGCTGTAACATGTAAACACATGACCAGCTCCAAACTGGGCTTCCCATTACCAAACTTCTCAAACAGTTTCTTTGCTTGAAGAGCTAATTCAAGAGCTTTCTGTGGATTATCTCCTGATGAAATAAGATCTCTTGCTTGCTTTAGTAATATTGGTGCCCGCTCTGGTCTATCTAATGCTGATTCAGCTGAGTTCTCACCTCGATTCTGTGACGCTGACTTTCCCGAAGGAGAACTTTTTGAATTCTTCACCCCATTAACTCCTCTAATTTGTTTTCTCACAGGCTTATCATTCTTTTTCTCCATGGAAGGTTTTGCAGGAGGACTATTTCCTTTGGGTTTTGATTTTGGTGAAGTGTCAGGACCCAACTGTGAGTTCATTGCTTTGTCAGATTTTTCTGAGAAAACCGAACTTGTACTACCAGATTGAATCTCATCAACCTTATCCAATTTCTTATCATTGGATAAACTGCCCATTCCAGAAGATGTTTCACAACTAGAACTCTCTCCATGCCTCTTTTCCACCTCCACCTCCACCTCTTCTTCCATTATCTCCAACTCCCTCATCCGTCCTCCAACTAGATGGTGCAATTCGGAATCAATTCTAGACTCATCACCATCAGATCCAAAACTTTGCCTTGAGGGTGATTGATCAGAACTCTGCATGTCACACACATTTTCATAAAGTTGCTCGATGGAGGGCTCAATTACCCCATCAATAGGGAAATTGGGACCAACACTTTGGCATCTCTGGGGACTCAGGGAATTCCTAGGCGACTTGATTGGAGTTAAGGTTTCCTTAGAAGGGGAACGGTTCACATTCATCTCATTAGCTCCCCCATCATCATGAACTTCAATTGTAACAATTCCAGGCATCTTTAGTTTTTTTTGGAACCAAAATTCCTGCGACAACAAATATCAAACACATGATCTACAAAATAAACACCATTCACAATAGATCCAAGAACGAGGAAGCAATCCCCACAATCACAAAACGCACAAGAAAAGGAGGAAAAAAATACTAGCTTTGGCTAATCTTTGGTCATTTAAGCTTATAAGAATAGGAAATGGAAAAATGAAATGCAACGGACAGCGTCTTATAGATGGTAACAAACAAGAATACGCGAATACGTTTTGCTATTCAAATAACGAAGATAATATGGTTAAGAAATCAATTTCAGTTCATAGCTCATTTAGTAAATCAACCCACAATTTACGGGAGTCAAACTTCTTCACCTTTGACCTTGTTCTATTTCATTTCCTTCGTCTCAGGGATAATCACAGAATGCCGATTGAATCTCCCATAACTTGGACAAAAATCATTGAAGGGAAAAACAAAAAACGCGGAACCAACAATATCACAAAAAAGGGAAACGGTTTTCAGCATAAAAAAAAAGAGTCAAAACTCCCAAAAAAACAAAACTACAGATAAAATATTTTAAAAAAAAAAAGACGGTGCTTTTTCTCTCTATTTCGTCGTTTCCTCTTATTCAGATTCGGGGGCATAAAAATGGATTAATTAAAACAAAGAAATAAAAAGAACAAGGGAAAGGACACATACAAACCTTAAAAATGGGGCATGTGAAAGAGATATACAGAGGGATTGTCGGTCGGTTGCAGAGAGACAGAGATATGAAAATGTTTATATAGGGCTTTATGGTGAGATGTTATGTATTAGGGAGAGGGATGAATGAATGAATGAAACAGAGAGCTCAACTTAACAATGGTGATGGTGGGGCAAAATTGGGAATCCAGGTCAATGTAACAATAAATAAAAGATTAAAAAGAAACAAATGAGGAATTTTGCAGAACTGTAATGTCAGAAAAAGGAGGGAAGAAAAAGAATAAGCTGGTAGATGAGCACGATTGATTTTACCCTTAACCACGCCGACCGTCTTGTGTTATCTTTTCTCTTTGTCAACCTTCCCGCATCGTGCCACGTGTCATTCCTATGTTTTCTTTCCCTCGAGACCAATATACCCTTTCAATAAATGCATAAGTAGAGCTGGCAAAACGGGCTACCCGGCCCATATCGGGCTGGCCCGCTACGGGTCGGGCTTAAAAGCCTGGGTTGAAATTCGGACTCACCTTTTATGGCCCAAGCCCGGCCCTATGCGGGCTGCGGGTTTTTTGGGCTAACCCGCATTATGCGTGATTTTGTGCCGTATCTTGATTTTCATAATTTTTCCATACTATCATATCATGTATGTGGGCTTCATTTAAACATTTTTAGGATATCACTGGTCCTTATTCTCCCACTCCCTCTTCGGTAAAATAAAAAAAATTGATTTGGCTTATTTCACATGGTCCTCATCTTTGTTTCCTGGTTTTAGTTTGGAACAATTAATTAAAGAGTTTCTTTAGGTTGCAATTATAAATGTTTTATTTAGTTGATTATCATTTTTTCAATGCTGCTTCAGGTTTTCCCCAGAGAAGATCTGGTACATTGATCAGATGCTAAAGGTTCTGTCTGAGGTATAAATATAAGAGACAAGTTTTTGTAGTGAATGAAACTCATGCTAGGATTTTAGGGTATACATCACATCCGTGATGTATTTGTATTTGTTGGGCAATAATATCCTGTAAAAAATGGATTTTCTATAGCAGCTTTATTATACTTTTGCAGTCCGTGCATCAATGTTCAAACTGCTACATATATTCCATGTCTCTTTATCAACTTGTTTGCACCATAGTTGTGCTGTTTCTATATGTCAGCCAGCCACAGAATATCCACTTAATAAATTTTATGGCGTCTTGTGATTATTGTTTGAAAGGTGTGTCATGGCTTGGGGCAACAGTAATGTTGCTTCCTTGTTAGCTTGAGATCATACATTTTTGTTACAGAAACTCTGCTCATGAGGGTAAGGCTGTGTGCAGCTTATATTCCCAGGATCTCTCAATTACAGGAGCTTTGTGCATTGGGATGCCTTTTTTTATTGGCATTACTGTTTAGTGCGGGCCTGCGGGCTACTCATAGCCCGACCGGGCTATCTCGGCACGGGCTCGGGCTTTTATGGACCGGGCTAAAAAGCCTGGGTATAAAAACGGGCTCATTTTCTTTTGCCCAAGTCCTCCCATATTTCGGGCTAGCCCAGCCCGACCCATTTTGCCAGCTCTATGTATAAGCACGAAGACAAATTTTTATTATTTTTTAAAAAATTATACTAACAAGGTTTTCTGTATTACTCAGTCAAAAAAAAATCTGTATTACAAAAATTGTTAGAGGATTAGTCAAAAAAATTATTTATGAAGATATCCTTAGTTTTGCCCTTGCCGCGGTTGGAAAATAGGTCAGTCATATAGATTGGCAGGTCACCCTCAAGAAATTACTTGCCTCCTTTATAACCTCTCACTTAAGCTCTTTCAAATTTCAATTTCATTAATTATAACCCACTTTATGTGTTTTTGATGTTCCTACAAAAAAAGGAGTAGTTTGCACTCTATGAATGAAATCTGCACTCTTCATTGATAAGTGAGAGTGTGCACCGGCGGACCTGTCTTGTTACCAGGGGTTCAGTTGAATCTCCTGAAAAAAAAAATTTGCACTTATTACCCTATATAAATAGTCTAAATCTCCTGAAATTTTAATTTTGAACCCCCAGAAAAATTTTAATTGCACTAATAGACCAAGTTTTACACCCATTTGACACTGACCTTAAAAAATTTGACACCCCTGATCGGGGTCCTGGCCTTAATGTTTTGCTCTTCTTTATAATGAAATTCATTGTTCTAAACAAAAAATGAAATTCACTGTTTACTTTTTTTTACTAAATAAAATATTAATTCATTCAAATCTGGAGAATACATTAAATGTGATACAAACCTAATATCGCTAAAAACAATCGGAATGAATCCGTGAACAAACTCACAATAGCATAAAACGGCAAAATGTCTACAAATATGACAAAATCAAAGTGCTCGAAATACCCATGCTTCCGAATCTGCAACCAGGGGCAGAGCCAGAATTTGAATTTGAGGGGTGTCAATATCAAATTGTTTGACTTAATAAAAAAATGCTACATTTAGAATACATGTATAACAATAATTTTAACTAATATTTTTCAAGTGAAAAAATATAAATGTAACTATATTACTTTAGTTATAATTGTTATTAATACACACAACTATCAATTGACAAATAGCAAAAAACTAGAATAAATAAACGAACAACTCTCAAAAATAGCAAAATAATTCCCGTAAGTATCCACCTAGCCCCTAATATAAGAAGAATTTACAAAAACCACTAGGACCAATGAGCTATTTAAACACTATAAAATTAAAATTTTATCTCAAATATACATCTAGTATTAACTCAAGAGAGCATATTATTTTTACGGGTAACCGTAAAGTATTTTTGGTATTAGTAGTAAGTGTGTTACAAGTTTTGGGGGTGACCATGACACCATTGGGCACCCCCTCCCTCCGCCACTATCTGCAACATTGACGCCCAAAACATTGACTGAATCTGTAATTGATCGAAGTTCATCTATAAATCTGAACCGAATGAACACCGCAACACGACGGAAAAGCAAACAACACCAGACCAAGATGACGAACAAATCAGCGTCGCACCTGAACGACGAACAAATCAACGTTGCACCTGAACGACGAAATCAAAGAAAAACACAAAACAAAAACTAGATCTATATGTGATAGCCACTTATTTCGATAAAAAAGAAAACAATGTTATTTATTCTAACTATAGAAGAAAAACTAGATCTATGTGCCACTTATTCATTGTTTACTTATATATTTATTATTTATTCTAACTATAGAAAAATACTAATAAAGTGAAAAATATGCTACATTGAAAAGGCATGTGTAATTATCCCTCGAGAAAAATGAATGTATATTGATTATTCATGGGCTGTGTCCCTTGAGAAAGCTAATGAATACAGACATATTTGTGCTCATAATAATGATAGAGTGCGTATGGTGAAGCGATCCATGAGCAGTACTTTGTTGTTTGCATTCTGACTGAATTCGTGGGAGGAAATGGCCACACATAATTCGGTGAGCTCTCCGATAGAATGTGAATGGAATAACTAGGCGTCCCCACTTGCAATTGTGGGAACAAGGCTCATACTTCATACGACCTGCTCCCTACTTGTTAGACATCCCCTCCCCTTATGAAAATACCAAAATACTCCTGTCAATATTTTGAAATTTCATCTCTATCCATCTTCCTTCTTCTTCACCTCTCCTCTAACACACCCCTTCTCCTAAACCCCCAAACCTCTCATCTCTCTCACTCCACACCCTACTAACCTACTCTTCAACTTGAATCACATTCTAGTTATCATCCTCACATTCTCAACCCTATTACGGTATGATCCCTTCTAACCATTTCCTTTTTTTCACGCACACAGTCTCTATTGTTCGTTTTTTTTTTCTTCTGGAATCGCGCTAAGTTCGGAAGTAAACTTCCGGACCATTTCGGAACTTTACAACCGAACCTGTTAAAGGGATGTCTGAGCCTGAGTGGTTCGGAGGTTAACTAACCAACCAGTTCGAAAAAACAGGACCGAACCTGTTAAAGGGGGGGTCTGAGTTTAAGTGGTTCGATGGTAAAGTTCCGAACCAGGTTCGATAGTTAATAATCGAACCATGTTGTTTTACATTTTGTGCAGATCTTCTATTTTTAACATTTATCTTTGATTTTTTTTTACTTTTTAGGGTCATAAAATGGCTGAAAATGGTGCAGAAGCAGACTTAATGGTTGTGGATCACACGAGTTCGTTCAAAACCTGTTAGGCCACCGACCTAGCATTCACTAGCTAATTAGGAATATGACGCAATCACGAATCGGAAAGGAATGTAAAGGGAAAGAAAGGAGAATGTTATTGATGTGAGTTGGTTACAACAGGGAGAATAGGCTCCCCACCCTCCGGCTTCACCCGGAATCCGGCCTCACCCGGTCACGACTAAACTTTAGATATGACAAAAGATCTCTCTCCTCTACCCTATCCTCCTATTTATAGAGCATAGTTGGAGTGAGGGTTAGAAGATAACTACCCTAACCAACTAATAACTACCCAATCAAAAGGGTTTTTTTTTGTACCCCCATCAATTCTCTATCCACCCCCATCAAAAATTTTAAGACGAAATTACCCCTGCTTAAATTATTTTAATCGGATTTACCTTCCTGATAGATAAATCCGATTCGGAAATATCCAAGTCAGATTTACGTAAATCCGATTAGAATTAGTTGGGGGAAATCGGAATTACCTTTAACGAGCTAAATCCGCTTTGTTAAATGTAAATCAGATTTACGTTCCACTGATAGGTAAATCCGCTTTGCAATTAACAAAGCGGATGTACCTATCGACGGGGGTAGATCCGCTTTGTTAAAATACAAATCGGACTTACCTTCCTGATAGGTAAATCTGATTTGTACTAAATTCGACAGGTAGGATTTGATCAACGGTGTAGTTCAACAGGTGTAGATTGCACCGACAATATCAACGGTTGATAATCATTGGCGAATTCTATAAATACCCATTGCCAACCTCATTCTTTTCACTCAAAAATTTCACTCTCACTTGCTTATTTCACTCATCCAAAATAGAGATATGCCTCACTCAACGCTCAGATGACAATAGGCTTTCCGCTATACATCATCGAGGCCAAATCACGATGAGAGAATATGGTATCCACTTCTAGTGTCCTCAGCCGGTGTTATGCAGAATCCACCGCGGCATGGGGTTTGAAGGTTTGAAGGATAAACTGTGGTCCAAAGTTCAAGTGACTGGTGACGACCGTGACGTCACTAGTATCACTTATCGCAAACCCTATCTTGGAGACGATGGTCGCGTTTCCCTCTCGTCCATGACAATCAAGACTGACGAAGACGTGACGAACATGTTAAACATCCATGACACGCTTCAGCAGTATGAGCCGTTGGAGCTGTACATGGAAACTCAACGGAGTGTGAATGAGATTTTACGTCGTCTTCGACGACCAGAATTTTAGGAAAATGTATCTGTCATTAGTTTCTATGTGGAAAATGCATCTCATTAGTTTCTATCATGTTTTCATTTTCTCTGTCAGTCACTTATTTTTATTGTTATTGTAGTTCGTTATGTTTTATCTTGTATCGCATTAAATCGAAATTATATCTTTTATCCACAAATATAATAAACAAGAAATAATAATAATCAAGTAATAAAAAAATAGTTCAAACATACAATCCCACAAAACCCCCTAGTCACGCCCCGGTAGCATATCCAGTAACCGGGTGAGACGAGCGTATGTCTGACTACCCATCCTAATGTCTCCGCTCCGAAGCCCCCTCCGAATCTCCTCCTCCACAATCTCGAGCAAATCTGGCTGTACTGGTGGTGCAGCTGGCTGTACTGGTGGTGGTGGTGGTGATGCAACCCGTAAGAGTCTAGGAATAGATGCTCTCACATACCAATGTATGTAGTCCGGAGCAACCTGACCCAACTCCCCAGCAGCATAAGTAGTACGCAAAACGTCCTGCACCACAGACATATAATGTGCAATCCGAAAAATACAGTCTGCATGGCTCGGACGATCGGTAAGAGGGTGACGTGGGATGACCTGCACGTACCCAAACTGTCTGAGGCACCTATCGGGCATGTAGGGAACACTGATGTCTCCCCAGCTGATGTGTCCCCTGTATAATGAGACCTGCTCAAAGTATCTATCCTCCTCCCGGTGCTCCTCAAACGGTCGCCAGCAGACATCATCCGAGGTCAGCGCATCAATCCTCCGCCTGTATACCCCCAGCTTCACTCCATCTGTCTTCTTCTTCCTCCAACGCCCACACAGTGCTCCAGTCCGCAATCCACTCCTTCTCTCCACCAGCTGAGGGAAATACCATAAAATCCAGCCCTGAAAAAAAGAAGATAAACAACATGGTGAATTAAAAACTGTTTAACAGAAATTTAACCAAACTCGAAAAAAAATAACTTCAAATTATTACCTGTAAGAGGGTCGCATACCCTCCTAACTGATGCGCCTGGTCCAAGCAGGAGTAGTTCAGCTGGTCATACATGAAAGCAAGTGCTGCTGCCCCCCATGCATATGATCCCACACCAGCTGCACTGACATCCTCAAGTAGCAGCAACCACTTAGCCTCAGCCCTGTCGCCGGTCTTGACTGTGAAGATAGACCAGCTCAGGATCAGAAGGATAAAAGCCCTGACAGCAGGACGCATGTCATTCTCTATGGAACCTCTACTAACAATCTCCTGCAGCCACTCAAAACGGTAATATGGGCCAGATGAAGCTCGACACTCCAGTCCAGCCTCATCCATAGTCACACCTAGATAAACATGTGCTAGGTGGATGGCCTGATCAGTGGTGACCGAAGTAGGTGGAGCTCTGTAGTAGTTCCCCGTAATGGGTAAATGCAGCAAACAGGAGACATCATCCAAAGTAATCGTCATTTCACCAAATGGTATGTGAAATGACGATGTCTCTGAGTGCCACCTCTCAAGAAAAGCAGACAGCAGCTCATGGTCCACCTTTGTATGACCGGTCGAGACGAGGGGGGCTAATCTGGAACCAGTGATAAAATCCCACAACCGATGGTTTTGGGCAAACCCAAGCAGTCTCTGAGCCAGCTTGTTACCATGGTTTGTAACCTTCAATTTCCGCTCATATGTCTGTATTATAAAAGTATCAAAAATAAGTCTATGTAAATAAATTAAACTAAGAAGGCTATGTAAATAAATTAAACATACCGGGTCTCTCAATATAATTAAACAAACATGAGATCCTAGCCCAGTGAATAGAGGAGACTGCTCATCATGCTGCTCCTCATGCTGCTGAGGCTGATGGTAGTGCTCCTCCTGGTACTGCTGCTGATACTACTGATACTGCTGCTGATAATACTGCTGCTCAGACATAGAATGGTCCTCAGACATAGAATCCCCATCAAGAGGATCCCCCTGCTGGCCCTCCTCATACTGATAGTCAGGGGCCTCCTCCACCTGCTGATACTGCTGCTGTCGCCTATGGCGGGCAGACGCATGACCCGCAATCCTGTGACAGGTGCGTGTACTGGGAGCAGATGACGATGCCTGACCCGAGGACTCCCCTCGATACCAGTTCGACACTGGAAAAAAACAAATTTAAAAAAAAACCAAAAACACAAATCGGATCTACCTATATTCGATGCGAAATCGGATATAGGTAGATCCGATGGGGAATCAGATTTAGCTAAATCCGACTTACTGTTAGCGCTATCTCTTGGGGAATCAGAAGTACGTAGATCCGATGCATAAATCCGAACTGGAAATCGGATATAGATCTGATAGGTAAATCTGATTATCTCTGGTAAAATTCTGGTCAAACGGATGCAAGTGAGAAATGGTAAATGTTTTGTAATTTTGTCAAAATTTTAAAGGTATTTTAGTATTTTCACAGGAATGATGGGGGTAGATGGTGAATTGATGGGGGTACAAAAAAAAACCCAATCAAAATATAACAACTAACTCAACAACCCAAACTAACTCATATTTACACAAGGGCCTGTCAATACTGCCCCCTCAAAAAACAACCTTGTCCTCAAGGTTGTGCTTAGTAAATTGACTCCTAACATTAGACAGCTTCTGCTCCCCCAAATTGGGAGTCGCATGCACAAGCGTTGGACCTTTTTCATGTTCGACCCTCAAGCAACCTCTGACAGCCTGTTGCTTGTCTTTATTTCCCATCCCAAATGATTCAACATCAGTATCCTCATTTTGGCATAAAACACTAAATAGGAAAAAGTTTGCACTGGAAGACGATAACTCTTTAATACATGTTTCTCATGCCCATAAGATGCTCTTGCCACAATTACTTACTGTTCTTGAATAAGAATAATCAACTCGGTTGTTACAGGTATGGAGGTCTTCTCCAGTATAGAAAGTGGAGTTAATCTCTGAATGAGTCCCCTTTCTCCTCTGGCCTATAGTCCTATATATCTAGTTCTCCAAAGCTTCTCGGCAGTTACCTTGGGAGGTCGGTTACCAGCGGTTAGCTCGGTTCCAGCCAAATGAGTTCCACGTGTTCCCTCACTGCGACACCCGTCCTTGGTAACTTCTCTTTGCGGGCCATGCCGAGGTCATGTATGCTTGAGTTCGGTTGATCTTGCATTGGTCCGAACTCTAATTCTCTGGCCCAGTCCACAGCCCCCCAAGCTCGAGCTAGGTTTGAACTTTCATTGATTTGTTTTGACGGTTGAAGTGATCGTTGACTTGGGAAAGCCTGTAACGTCAGCGTTTTGATGGACAGCTGACTGAGGTGATGCACCAGTGGAACGTTTCACCTACCTCACGCTTGAATGAGCGTGTGCGTTGAAGGTAGGCTTTTGGTATGGTTTAAAAAGCGCGCAGGGGTGTGAGAACTTTGTTATTTTCGCTTGTTCTTTTGATTTCTGCACGCTCTTCTGCCGAGGTTTGCTTGCTATGAAGTTTCGCCTTCCTTCAACGTTTCGCTTGCTTGTATTGAGGTATACCTTTCTATCCTTCTTCCTCCTTTTTCTCTTGTACCTTAGTTAAAATGGTAGAAATTTGGGAAGTTGATGAAAATGGAAATGAGGTGAGTGAGGTACCTTCAGCGTATCGAGTGATTTTGGATGAATCTCGGCCTCGTTGGGAAAAAATAAAGGAGAAGTGGAGGCACCTCGAATCATCCATTTCTGAGACCCTCTCAAGTCTTCTGGATTTTAGCTCTTCAGATTCTGATTCTTTGGATGGTGAGGATGCTGACTTTGCTTCTCCTCTTTTCCCAAGAACCAAGATTCATTTCAAAAACACTGTGGCCTTTTCAGACTTTAGACGAGAAGAGGTGGGGCCCTTGGCTCTTCCTTCTACTCCTGCGCGTGGGATCAAGGTGTTGATGGCATCGAAACAGAGCGTTGAGTCCGTTCCTAACTTTGAAGCGTGGGATTTATTCACTATGTTTACAAAGCCTTTGATAGCTTTTCGGCGGAAGAACACCGTATCCTCCACTGGAAATGAAGAAGATGTGATTCTGGAGTGTTGCAAGCATAACGAGCCTGTATGTATGATGCGACCTAAGGGAGTGGTGGAAGAGAGTACTTATATGTACGCTTGTCTTTTTGAAGACTTGAAGGTGAAAATGCCCTTCACCCGCTTTGAACACCACGTGATGCAGCTTCTCAACGTCGCTCCAACGCAACTTCACCCGAATAGCTGGGGATTTATACGCGCCTATGAGATAATCTGTGGAGCTTTGGGTATGACTCCAAATGTAGGGGTGTTCTTCCAGTTTTTCCGGACTAAGGGTGAAGGTTTAGGAAAATGGATATCTTTCCACAGCCATTCTCCTCATCCCCTTTTTAGTCTATTCACCACCTCATACAAGAATTTTAAGGCGAAGTTCTTCCGAGTTCGAGCTCCCCCTTTCTTTTCCCGAACTTCTCATAAACAAGACAGGAGCGCCCCACTTCCCTTTGTATTGGCAGAGTGAGGTTTTTGGTGTGACTGGAGTCATCTCGGATGACTTAAGTCCCGAGCTCCTTGAGGACGCAGCAATGCTGCAAAGGTTGCATACCATGACTTGTAAGGAGGTGGTTAGTCTGGAGGGGGATGACAAGGGTCTTCAAAATTTATTGAGTAAGTTTTTCTTCCCGCCTTCTTTTTAGTATTTTGGAACCGCTTCTAATGTTTCCTTTTATCTCATCGTGCAGTTAGGATGGGTTTGAAGGAGAAGGACATCAAAAACTACATCAAGAAGGCTCAAGAGAGGTTAGCGAAGGAGAAACTGAATGCTCAAAATCAAGGTGGGACCTCTGCAACGGAGAGATCGGATAAAGGCTTGGTGAAGATTGCCAAAAATACTGGGCGAACTACTATTGTTGGAATGCATCTCAGCTCTACTCCCATCGCGGCTATTCCTTTGAAAGCCGTTCCCAGAGATTCTTCTGAGGTGTTGAAGGAGGATAACGGGGGTGCCGTTGTGAAAGAGGTTGAAGAAACTGCTGCTGCGATTCCAACTCCTGCAAAGCGGCCAGCTATGCAGGAAGGTTCTTCCTCTAAGAAGAAATTTAAGAGTTCTGAAGGCGAGATTTCTTGGATGGAATTTCTGCAGGATTTTGAGGGTCAAGCGTTTCCCTCTGAAACACTTTGTGAGGGAACACCTTACTACTGCTGATGATGGTGACCGCATCCGGAGTTTGGGGGTGGAACAAGCTTTCTTGGCGATGCAGTCTTATGCGTTGAAATCTGCTGCCCTTAGTCATGTGGTTTGTGACGAGTTCGGCAGGCTTAGGAGTCGAGAACGCCAAGGGCGAAAAGATGTTGAAGCTGCTGAGAAGGCCATTGCTGCTCATGCCGAGTTGGTGAAGGATAATGAAGCGTTGAAATCCAAGGTTAGCTGAGCAGGTAAAACTATTTGAGGAAAAGGAAAGGTTCATGCGCAAGCAACTTGAAGAAACGGAGACTCAGTGGGAGGCCAAGATTGAGGAAGTCCGAACTACTTTGAAGGAGCAAGAAGGCAAGGTTTCTTCTCATGAATCTACCATTGCTTGATTGAGAGTTGAAAATACTGGACTTAAGGCGTCTTTGGCCGAGGTGAAATCTCAACTAGCGGATTTGCGTGTTGCCAAGGAGGCCGAGATTGAGGAACTGCACATTGAGAATGCTGTAGCTCTCTTGAAGGGTTTTGAGAAAGCTAAAAGCCAAGCCTTGGCGCTCTACCCCACTTTAGATGTGAGTGGACTTGATCCATTGAAGGAGATTGTGGATGGCAAATTGGTGTTGTTGCCATAGCCCGAGGAAGAGGATGCCGAGATGAAGGAACTCAATGAATCTTCTTGATTTACTTTTTTCTTTTCGGTTTTCCTTGTTGTTTCGTTGTATGTTACCTTTGTACCTTCAACTTATGAATGAAATTTATCTTTCTGCAATTTCTTTCATTTCTGTTTTAATTTCGAAAAATCGTTTGGGTGTATGAAGACTTTGGCATATCTATAAAGTTTATAAAGACTTCACCGACTTTCTGAATTTGGCAGTAGATAGTAGTTTGAGTGAGTCATTTTAATTTATAAGGACTTCCATGGGTGAACCTCGAGTTTACGAGGACTACGAGGAGTAACTATGGAGTAGAACCTGATCCACTTGTTCATTCCAATAGTTGCTTTTTTCTTACCTTATTTCGGCAAGAGGGAGTATCTCTTTCTCTTAAGAGTTTTAACCCGGCCTCATCCCAGATTGGTTTGACCTTTATATTTGTTAGGTCGAGGATCTCCAACCATTGTTGTATGGGATTTTGAACAAATCACCTGTCTTGATCTTTGCCGAAGTGTTTCGAAATGACTTCGGTTAGAAGTTTTGCAGAGGTGAGTTGTAAATTGTTTCGTTTTGTTTTAACTGAGCTGTATTGATTTGTTCTCAGCAAAGACTTAGCAGTAAAAAATTGTAAAAAACGCTGACACCACTTTTTCAACTGGCAAGTCTCGTTAAAAACTCCCAGTGGGAGAAAAGAGTACTTGCCAGGTTTTATTCGTTGGCGTTATAATGTCTGCGCATCATTTTGAGTACATACATAATCAACCCTTTTCATGGGGAAGTTGTCTAATGTAAAAACAGGAAATGAAAGTATGGAAGAGATAAAACAGGGGGGTGCCTCATTAAAAACTCCCAGTGGGAGAAAAGAGTGCACCATTATTGCTACTGAAATGACTTGAAAAAGCTTAACTGAAGTAGAAGCGGAGATTTGCCGAGTTCCAACTCCTCGGTATTGGGTGTCCTGCTAGCGTTTCTAACTTGTAAGCTCCGGCCGTCAACTTCTCAAGGATCTTGTATGGACCTTCCCAGTTAGGTGAAAGCTTTCCCTTTGTATCTGGCCCCAAAACTTTCCTTAAAACGAGGTCGCCTTGCTTCATCTCACGAGGGATGACCTTAGAATCAAATTTCCGAGCTACGCGCTGCTTCACTGCGTACTCTCGTAGATGAGCAACCTCTCTAATTTCCTCCAGGAGATCTAGGTTCACTGCCATGTTGATTGAGTTCATATCCTCCCTTGTGTTCTCTCGCCTGAAACTAGGCTCACCCAATTCTACTGGTATCATAGCATCCGCCCCATATGTAAGCTTAAAAGGGGTTTCACCAGCTGAAGAATGTGGGGTCGTGTGATATGACCAAAGCACTTGACATAACTGATCTGCCCAGGCACCTTTGTGTTCATCAAGTTTCTTTTTTAGACCAGATAATATGACTTTATTTGCTGACTCAGCTTGGCCATTTGCCTGAGGATGTTCTACCGACGTGAACTTGTTCTTGATTCCAAGTCCAGTGCAAAAATCTGTGACAAGGGAGCTGGCAAATTGTGTACCATTATCTGACACTATTTCTGCTGGCATACCAAATCTGCAGATAATATTTTTCCAATAGAATTTCTTGACCCGAGCTGCTGTGATGGTTGCTACAGGTTCTGCTTCTATCCATTTGGAGAAGTATTCGACGGCAACAAGTAAGAATTTCACCTGACCAGGTCCAACTGGGAATGGGCCCAAGATGTCAGTCCCCCATTTGTAGAAAAACCAAGGAGTTGTAATGGATTGCAGCGTGGTTGCAGGAGCATGGTGAAGGTCGGCATGTCGTTGGCATTTATCGCATTTCTTCACAAAGTCCACGCAATCCTTGTCCAGTTGGGGCCAATAATATCATGCTCTTATAACTTTGTTTGACAATGAACGTCCTCCGATGTGGCTGCCACATATGCCCTCATGGATCTCTTTCATCACGTATTCCGTTTCAGTGGGTTTCGGACAGCGTAGGAGTGGTGCTGCAAAACCCCTTCTATAGAGCTTGCCTGCAACAATAACATATTTCGCTGCATGACGCCGCATCTTTTTGGCTTCGATTTCTTCGTGAGGCAGGATATCATGTTGCAGAAAGGCTATGATTGGAGTAGTCCAGTTGGTTGACAGTTCTACCGAGTGGATCTCTTTTGTTTCAATACTTGGCAGTGGGAGTGTTTCTTGAATCACAGTGTGATTGTTGCCAGGTTTCTTTGTGCTTGCCAATTTGGATAGGATATCAGCTCGGATGTTCTGCTCTCTGGGGACGTACAACAATTCAAAAGAGGGGAAACCAGCGGAGAGTAGTTTAACTTTTTTGAGGTACTTGCCGAGTTGTGGATCCCGGGTTTGAAATTGGCCCGAAACCTGGGAAGTTACGAGTTGGGAGTCGCTCTGCACTCTGAGATGTTGGACTCCGACCTCCTTTGCAAGCTTCATTCCTGTGATTAGAGCTTCATATTCCACTTGATTGTTACTAGCTTTGAAGTCGAACCTTAATGATTGTTCAATGAGGAGGCCCTCAGGACTTTCAAGTGTGATGTCTGCGCCACTTCCTTTTAAGTTTGATGCTCCATCTACCGAGAGGGTCCAGGAAGAAACGTCTGGTTCTAACGAGGGTGGTGTCAATTCCACAGCAAAATCTGCTAGAACCTGAGCTTTTATGCCATCTCTTGGGTGAAAGACAACATCGTATTCAGAAAGCTCAATTGACCAGGAAACCATTCTACCTGCGAGATCCGGCTTACGTAAAACCTGCTTGATAGGATGATCCGTCTTCACAATTATCCGGTGACTTTGGAAGTAAGGTCGAAGTCGACGTGCCGAAGTGATTAAAGCCAGAGCTAACTTCTCTATTTTTTGGTATCGGACCTCGGCTCCTTTGAATACTTTGCTGCAGAAATATATCGGTCTTTGCTGCTTCCCTTCTTCAAACACCAAGACCGAACTCATGGCTCTTTCTGAAACTGCTAAGTAAAGCAACAACGGCGCTCCTACTTTTGGTTTCACCAAGATGGGAGGAGCAGATAGGAAAGTTTTAATCGCCTGAAAAGCTTCTTGACATTCAACTGTCCACTCGAAGCAGCCCTTTTTCTTCAACGAAGCAAAGAAATGGAAAGCTTTGTCACCTGCACATAGTTAGTTACAAAAAATGGAAACAGTATAAGAAAACAGTAGTGAGTTATGTTGCGAATTTGCGTTGCCAATGGGGTTTGGCCGAGGGAGTGAAACATTTATAAAGATGTTTTCACCTGCACATGATAGGAAGCGTGATAAAGCTGCCAGGCGTCCCGTTAGTTGCTGAATTTCCTTGGGATTTGATGGGCTTGGCATCTCAAGTATTGCTCTGCACTTGTCAGAATTCGCCTCTATACCTCTATTGGTCAACATGAATCCCAAGAATTTTCCAGCTTCTACTCCAAAGGAGCACTTTGCTGGGTTGAGCCGCATTTCATGCTTTCTGAGGGAATTGAAGGTTTCTTCTAAGTCTGTAACATGATTATGGTTCTCCTCGGTTTTGACCACCATGTCGTCGACATACACCTCAAGATTTCTTCCAACTTGGCCTTGAAACACGCTGTCCATTAGACGTTGATATGTTGCACCTGCGTTTTTGAGGCCAAAAGGCATGACAGTGTAGTGATAATTGTAGGTATCAGTCATGAATGCTGTTTTGTCTGCATCATCTGGGTCCATTTTGATCTGGTTGTAACCGGAGTATGCGTCCATGAAGCTTAGAACGCGATATCCAGAGGCCCCATCTATTAGCGCATCAATGCTGGGCAGAGGGTAGGGATCTTTTGGGCAGGCAGCGTTCAAGTCCGTGAAATCCACGCACATGCGCCACTTTCCATTAGACATTTTTACCAACACCACATTAGAAAGCCAAGTCGGGTATTGAATTTCCTTAATGAAATCGGCTTCAAGCAACTTCTGGGTTTCCTCTGTTACTGCTACCCTGCGTTCAGGTCCGAGCTTCCTCTTTCTTTGTGAGATCGGTTTTGCAGCTGGAACTAATGACAGTTTGTGACAAATGAACGATGGGTCAATCCCTGGCATATCCGCTGGGGTCCAAGCGAAGAGATCAATATTCTTTCTTAGTAACTCAACTATTGCTACTTCTTCGTCCATCGGGAGGGCACCTCCAATGTTTGTCGTCTGCTCAGGACTTGATCCGATCTGAATTTGCTTGAGATCTTCTGTTGGCTTCAATCGGTGATCACTGAAATCTTCCCTGGGGTCTAAGTCAGCAAAATTAATGTTGAAAGATGTGGCCTTTACCGTCGAGTCTACGGTGTTTTTCTTCTTCGTTTTCAGGCTTTCTAAGTAACATTTTCTTGCTGCCTCCTGATCTGCTTTAAGGACTCCAACTCGTCCGTCGTTAAGGGGATACTTCATTGTGAGATATCAGGTTGACAAGGCGGCGCCGAGAATATTGAGTGTTGGCCTTCCCAATATGATATTATAAGACGAGTCAGCATCAATCACCAAGTATCTGACCTTGATTGTTTTGGCATTGTGACCCATGCCAAATGTGGTGTTGAGGGTAATGTATCCTTTTATCTGCACCCGTTCTCCTGAAAAACCAACTAGTGTACCATGGTAAGGCTGCAAGTGGTCATTAGATAAGTTCATACCTTTGAAAGCTTCCCAATAGATGATGTCTGCTGAGGATCCGGGGTCAATCAGTACACGTCTGACATTGTAGTTGAGGACTTGAACTACTATGACCAGAGGATCATCTTCATGTGGGGAGATTCCTGCGAAGTCCTTGGGAGAAAAAGTGAGATCAGGAATGTTGGGTATCATGGAACTATCGGATGAACTGCTGATATGCATGACTTGGCGTACATATCTGCGGCGAGCAGAGCTTGTTTCTCCCCCTTCTGCGAATCCTCCTGAAATGGTGTTGAGAGTATGTTGCACTGGTGGGACTTCATCTGCATGTTCGGCCAACGTTACCACTTGAGACTGCAACTTAGGCTTCGGCTGTTCCGGGGTTCTGGCACGTGAGTGTCCTGGGTCATCTTTCACATATTGTTTCAATAAACCACGTCGAATTAGCTTCTCGATTTCATTCTTTAAGGCATAGCAGTTCTCGGTATCATGTCCTCGACCTCGGTGGTATTCGCACCAACTATTGTTGTCTCTGCCTAGGACTCTTCTTGCTAGGTTTAATTCAGGAATTAACCTTGTGTGTAGGACCTCTTTCAAAATTGTCGCACGCCTCTGATTCAAAGGTGTTAAAGTTCCTCTGACAGGGCTGCTTCGCGGAGGAGGTGGTGGAGATCTTCGCCGAGGAGGTGGTGGAGGATCGCGCCGTTGAGAAACACTTCGGCTATAGTCCTCATATCTGCCGCGGCGCTCGTATCCTCTGTCAGTTTGCCTTTCGCGTTCATCTCGGTGCCGCTTCTCGACATTACTTTCTTCTCCTTTCATGTATGCTTCTGCTCGGGCTAAGATCTCTTGCATATTGGTTGCAGGCCTGTTTGCTAGTGACTCGTTGAACTGTCGGGTGTTAAACAATGTAGCAGTGGAGGTTTTTTTGTGTCTTCTGTCTGAAAAATGTCTGAGGAACTTCTTGGTGAAGTCGACATAAGAAATAACGGATTGCCGAGGAAGGCTCATGAACCATCGTAACGCCGCGTCTTTCATGGTGCCGGAGAAAAGTTTACACTTGAGCGTTTCATGCGCACCAATGATGGCCATCTGCGTGTCAAATGCGGTTAGGTGTTCCTGAGGATCTCGGCGACCATCATATGGTTCCAAAGGTGGCGGTTTGAAATTTTGGGGAACTAAGTCATTCATGATGGCATCTGTGAATGGTTGGGGTTTTTCCACTTGGACTCTATCAAGCGAGTTAGGATCTCTGTCTTGCTTCATGTCATCAACTTGTTGTTGCAGGGACTGGTTCTGCTTTCGCAGTTCGTCGAGGACTGCATTGACGCCAACCATGAACGGATGTTCAGGCATCGCAGCCTGGTTTGATTGAGGAATGGGTTGTTGTTCTTCAGTAACTGTTTGGGTGGTCGCAGTGTTGTATGGCTGAGCAACCGGTATTTGAATTGTTTCCGGTGTGGCAGGATCCTGTGTATGTGGTCCGGCTTGCGAGGCTTGTGTTCTGCGAGGGGGTGATGGCGGCGGTTGACGCCGGCGTCCGCGACGGGTGGTTACCATGGGTGGTGAAAATGCAAGGTGTGGCCGGGATTAAATTTACCGGGCCCCACGGTGGGCGCCAAATGTTCTTGAATAAGAATAATCAACTCGGTTGTTACAGGTATGGAGGTCTTCTCCAGTATAGAAAGTGGAGTTAGTCTCTGAATGAGTCCCCTTTCTCCTCTGGCCTATAGTCCAATATATCTAGTTCTCCAAAGCTTCTCGGCAGTTACCTTGGGAGGTCGGTTACCAGCGGTTAGCTCGGTTCCAGCCAAATGAGTTCCACGTGTTCCCTCACTGCGACACCTGTCATTGGTAACTTCTCTTTGCGGGCCATGCCGAGGCGTGTATGCTTGAGTTCGGTTGATCTTGCATTGGGCCGAACTCTAATTCTCTGGGCCAGTCCACTTACCTTTATTGAAACTCATCAAAAGTTCATTTGTCACCCTTGCAGTAAAAAGGTAGCCAAGCATATTTAGATCACATTGGGCTGTGAGCTGACCCAATGACATTGGACATGCAATCATGTTTAAGGCCCAATTTTTCCAAAGAGGCAAATCACGAAAAATGCACTCTTCCACCTGGATTCCCTTCTTCGAGTACGTGTCTACAAGCTAAGGCACCTGGGACCTTCTCTTAAAGCCACCAAAAGTCGTTCCTTGCCCATCACCGTAAGCTTCTGCTTTTACCCATGGCGCCGACCCCACGTCAGAACAACCCAAGGAGACCACAGGCGATGTCCTGTAGCTTCATCAATGGCGGTGCCTCGATCCATAACCCCTCCCTGTCCATGAGAACGGCCCTATCTGACGGCTTTAGTTCTTCCGCTGGCTTCGCATGTCGTTCGGTGGTAAGCAACATCTTTGTCTTGGTTTGGGAACATTCGCAACATCGTGGATCTGGTGGTGATAATACGACGGCGTTGCGATGGCGCCATTCGAGTTGGTTGGTCACTCCGATCGGGACACCCACGTCCGGCGAGGCTTCCAAGAGGTATGCGACAATTTCTGGTGCTTCCATACTTGCGGATCCTACGTGATTTCGAGTCGGGTCACGTAACCAAAACTCTGGACTTTTCATTCTGATCCGACCCAAAATATTTTGGACTTGACCCACTCGGTTTTGGGCGAAGCGCAACTTGCACATATCCCTATTAGCTTGAACCGGGCCCACTTGGTTTAGGATCCGACCCATCTCAGGAGGAACGGTGAATCCTCCAAACGCAATGGACCCATACCACTTTGCCGCTGCCAATCCACATCGTCGCGTGGTGATTCCTTTTCTTGATCTCCACCGCGACCCCTACGTGAGTGCCACCCTCTGGCGGTTTCTGCGGTGGTCGCTCAACCATCATCCACGAATCACCTTTCCTTTTCTCTCCTCTGCCGTTAGGATTCTGGTCAAGTAACGCTCTTTCTTGCTTGAGTCTCGCAACTGCTACAGGTTCTCAAATCTCTTCTTGAGCTGTCACATCAGCCTCAATTTCTTGCTGAAATGGCCCCCTAATTACTCTGCTCATACTCCGATCCGCCGGCGGACGACACATTGCTCGTCTCGTTCGTAATCGGCGTCGATCCTGCTGTTCCCTTTCCTTGTTACGGCCAGCCTCCTGTCACGGCAACGGTATTGCCTGACTGGAGGTTTCCATTACATGGTTGTATTGAATGTCTTCTTTGGTAGTGATTCGTGGATGGGTTCTTGCTCTGCTTCTCTTCCACTTTACCGTGATGCCTCTCATTTTAAGCGCTATCCCAACATTCTGTTTGGACCATATTTTTAGCGTGATGCCTCTCATTTTAAGCGCTATCCCAACATTCTGTTTGGACCATATTTGGGGCCTACAAAGTCCAGCTTTTACCTCAGATTTGTTGCTTTCTACCGTAGACGCCGCTGCTCATTGTTTCTCAATCGTAAGACCCTCCTATTTGCACTCTTGCGCCGAGGGAACTCGCTCTTTTTCAAAAACGGGTTCTCCCTCTTTCAATTTTTGTTTAAAGGTCGTTCTCAATTCTGGTTCCATAGTCATTTCTGTTGGTGCCACAGTTTCTTCCTCAACATCTTGGAGATACCTACCAAATTCTGGTTTGAATTTGATAAGCAGGTCCTTCACAAACTTCAAGAACTCAACATTATGATTGACTTTTCTCCAAGAAACGAACCAATCACGAGCTTCACCACGAAGTCCCAAATCAACGAATAACAGCCAACTTTTCTCCGGTAACCTCGTAGATTCAAGGTATTCACGAACTTGGAGCAGCCACCAATACGCATCGCCACTACCATCAAATCTTGGCATTCCCATGGTTGTTCCTGGAATCGACTTGCTTTGATCCGGCAGGTCGGACCAATTGTTAGGCCACTGACCTAACGTTCGCTAGCTAATTAGGAATATGACGCAATCACGAATCAGAAAGGAATGTAAAGGGAAAGAAAGGAGAATGTTATTGATGTGAGTTGGTTACAATAGGGAGAATAGGCTCCCCGCTCTCCGGCTTCACCCAGAATTCGGCCTCACCCGGTCACGACTAAACTTTAGATATGACAAAAGATCTCTTTCCTCTACCCTATCCTCCTATTTATAGGGCATAGTTGGAGTGAGGGTTAGAAGATAACTACCCTAACCAACTAATAACTACCCAATCAAAATATAACAACCACCCCTAACCACCTACAACTAACTCAACAACCCAAACAAACTCATATTTACACAAGGGCCTATCAAAACCGATCAAGTGTTTGATACTCGTGACGACCTGCTGGTATGGGTACATTCTATCGCGCAGACTCTTGGGATGGTGAAAAAGTGGGAAATACAAGTATGCTCATTTGGTTCCAACCGGGAGTAGAAAATGTTGTTGCAATTGTTTAGGCTGAAAGGAAAGTTTATCAAAAAGCTTGGAGGATGGGTATTGGCTGTTATGTGTGGAATACATAACTACGCATTAATGTCTTACGGTGAAGGTCATCCATTCGATTCTAGATTAACGGTGGAACAGAAGAAAGTAATTACTAGAATGACTAAGAACTTGATTCCACCAAATCGAATCCTGGACGAACTAAAAAGTATGTACCCTACAGACAACCACATGTGTCTCAAACAAATACACAATGCACGTTCAAGGTTACGATCGAGTCTACGTCAGGGTAGGACTCAGCTCCAATAGTTGATGGACATATTTGGAGCGTGATAATTATGTGTATTGGCACAGAGTCCAAAATGGGACTTTGATTGTCAGAGACATGTTTTGGGCACATCCAGACTCGATTGAGCTTCTGAATACATTTCCCATTAGATTGTATTGATCGATTGAGATTCTGTCCACGAAAAGCTTACACAAACTTTGTGAAAAAACTGCTAGCTCCGCATTTGACGCAATTCAGACTATATTGTTAAATTTTTTGTCAAAAAGACTATATTGTTAGAGAGAAATCGTTGACAGAAATTGAAAGGAATGAATTGAGCTATATATTGATCATAGAAAGTTTATTTAAATCGGCCCAAATGCATAAGAGAACTCAAAACTAACTAACATTCTGTTTCAGTTCCTAACTGACTTACTAATAGTAGCTAACTAACACTTAACTACATTTATTTATTTTGAATTAACTACAAGATCTTTTCTTAATTCAAAATCTCAACATATACTACTCCTAAACATCTTCCCAGTTCTTCAAACTTCTCAGCTTTCAAAGCCTTTGTCAGTATATTAGCTTCTTGCTTATCAGTGGGGAAGCATACAATTTCAAATTTTAAAAAAAAAAAGTAAGCAATTTCAAGCTGTCTTTTTTGCACTTGATCTCTTAAGAAACGAAACCTAGTCTCTATGTGTTTACTCCTTTCATAAGAGACAGGATTTTTAGCAAGGTTGATATATAGCTGATTTGTAGTCAATATATAGCTTTATCAGCTCCTCTATTTCAACCAACAGCTTCTGCCACATATTCAGCTTTGCGGAAAGATAATGCAACTACGGATTGTTTCTTTGAACTCCATGAAGTTGGAGTCCCTTGAAACTTGAATACATGGCCTTTGGTACTCCTATCTATCTTGTCGCCACACCGGTCCGAATCCACATAACCAAACAAGCTTCTATTCTTCACTTCTCTTATAGCAGGAAACATAGTTCCACCCTTCAAAGTTCCTCGATATATCTCAGAATTCTCTAGGCAGCAAAGAAATGAATTCTTTTTGGCTTATTCATAAACCTGCTTATCAATCCAACTGCATAACCAATATCTAGTCTATTGTTGCATAGGCATCTGAGTGATGCTACCTGAATAGTGTAGGGTCTACATTTTCATCTTCATTCTCTGGTTCAATCTTCAAGTTTGTCTCAGTTGGAGTTGAAGCAAGATCCCAAAAAATATGCAATCTTTTCCAAGTTAGTCATTTCAAACTCTATCATCATTTTTTATTTGAAATCATGCAATTCATCATTACAATTTTCTGTAATCAACAAATCATCAGCATACAACCAGATTATTACAATATTCCCCTTCACTTTGCTCCTCACATATACACCATATTCAACTACACACTTCTTGAATCAATGCTTGATGAAGAAGGCATCAATTATTTTGTTCCATGCCTGTGGAGCTATACAAAGCCTTGTGTAATCTGCATATCATGTGGGAGCCCCACTTGATACTACATTTCTTAGCTTGTGGGAGCCCCACTTTAATACAATGTTTTCTAACTTAAGGAATACTTGCTAATCTATTCACTTTCTCTTTAGAAAGCAACTCATCTAAGCCCCTCTTGCTTTGGGAGAGACGTTTGCAATTTTTTGTCATTCGAATTAAAAGAATGTATTAGAGTTGTTTTGTAAACTAAAACAATACATATATTTATTCAAGTGTTGATGGCTATAAGCATATCTGTTAGAGATAGGATAAAGTATTTAAAATAGGTTTCTAATTGAAACCACATGTAAATAATACCTAACATTGAAAATTTGGTTTAAAGCCTTCTGAACAACTTCATATAATTAATTAATTAATTAATTTCATAACTTCAGTGAAAATGTGTAGAAAATGCCTTGCATGAAATTGTTGAAGATTTTCGAGCAGCGAAATTGGTGAATCAGTTCATTGTTGCGGACTACTATTATCAGTTCATTGATGAGGCCCAATACTATTATCAAGCTGGGCTAATCAGCTCGTCGCTGCGGCCTACTATTTAACAATGAGGAAGGCCACTACAAAACATAATAGTTTTAATTCGACCAAAAAAAAAAAAAAAAAAACATAATAGTTTTTTTTACCCCTACAGTACCCCTCTAATCACACATATTTATCTAATTTAAAGATAAATCCGTTTTAGTGTTTTTTTAAAAAAAAATTATCTTTAAATTAGACAAATCCGTTTAGAAGAAAAATGATTTACCTAATTCCATTTTTATATTTTTGCAAACCGGATTTACCTAAGCAACACATAATTCTGTTTAGTAAATTTATAATAACGGATTTATCTACTTATTAGATAAATCCGTTTTGAAAATATTCAAAACGGATTTATCTAATAAATAAGTAAATCCGTGGTGTATTAAAAAATAATTCTTTTTATTTAAATTTTTTAAAAAAGTTTATAAAAACACTACTAAAAATTCGTTAAAGAGTCAAAATTAATCTAAAAATTATAAAAATACCACTAAAAATCTAATAAAACCAAAATAAGGTTATACAAAAAATTTTAGATTTTTTGGAGATTATGAAAAATTAAAAAAATTAATAAAAAAAAAGTAAACGATGGAATTTGTGATTTTGAGCCCCGCAATCCCAATAGATGTCCCTTTTAGGGGTGATATTATCCCTGATTTTTTTTCAGATTTAATGGTTGTGGTTTCATTACAATCCGAGTAGGTTGCTCGAAAACCATTTTTTTAGCCTAAATTATTCACCCGACGTACAACATCGTCACGTGTTAACGAATATCTACACACTAAATGAAACCAAAAGACAACCGATATTCATATCTATTTTATTTTTAAAAAAATTAATTTTAATTTTTTAACAGCTTTATCACTTTTATTTATTAATTATTTTACAAAACAGATTTATCTATTTACTAGATAAATTCGTTATTAAAAAAATAAGAAAAACGGATTTAAGCATTGTTTGGTAAATCCGTTTTGTAATTTTTGAAAACCGGATTTATCTATGGTGGGGGATAAATCCGTTACGCATTTTTTTCTAAAATGGATTTATCTAACTAAAACATAAATTTGTTTTGGGTTTTTTTTCTCAAAACGGATTTATCTTTTAATTAGATAAATTTGTCTTTTAATTAGATAAATTCGTTAAGTCATTTTACTGAGGGGCATTCTGAAAATAACGAAAATTGTGGGGGTATAGAGGGATATGATGGGGGTACAAAAAAAACCCAACATAATGAACTTATCGTATCCAAAGATATAAGGGTTTTTTTTGTACCCCCACACCTTCACTCTATACCCCCACAAAAAATTTTATTCCAAAAATACATATATAAAATTGTTAATAACGGATTTACATAAACCATACATAAATCCGTTTTGAAAAAAATAACAAAACGGAAGTAAGTTTGTTCAGGTAAATCCGTTTTTACCAAACTTTTACCAACGGATATATTGAACAATTTAAAAATCCGTTTTTGTATTTTTAAAAAAACAGAATTACGTTGTTTGTATATAAATCCGTTTTTGTTACGTGCTGCTAACGGATTTACCTGATCATAAGGTAAATCCGTTTTGTTAATTATCAAAACAGATTTATCTAGGTTATAGGTAAATCCGTTTTTATTTAAATTTAACGGGCACGATTCCACTACCAGTTTTGATCAACGACCCACTTTTGTTCGTCTTGATAACTGTGCCCCAACGGATATATTTTTAACGGTGTAGATTGCACCGACAATATCAACGGTGGATAATCATTGACGATTACTATAAATACCCACCCCCACCCTCATTCTTTTCACACCAACATTTCACTCCAAAATGGAAATTTGTTCAACTCAGTATTCGAGCGAGAATAGGCTTACCGCTATTCACCATGGCGGCCAAATCACCACAAAAGAAGATGGTGTCTACTTCTCATGTGCAAAGCCTATTTTATGCAGGCTCCGCCAAGACATCACCTTCGACGGTTTGAAGGATAAAGTGGAGATCAAAGTTCAAGTGATTGGTGATGACCGTGAGGTCACTAGTATCGCTTATCGCAAACCGGAGTGCGAAGACGATGGCCGCATTTACTTCTCGTCCATGAGGATCAAGACTGATGACGACGTACGAAGCATGTTGAACATCCATGACGACATTCTTCAGAATCGTAGGCCGTCGGAGCTGTACGTGGAGCATCAACAGAGCATCAATGAGATTTTACGACGTTATAATGGAGGACCAGGAGTAGTTTAGAACTGTCTTTGTTGTTGTTGTTGTTTATGTTTTACTTTTTATATTAGTTTGTATGTTTGTATCAATGAAAATAAATTTTTAATTTCAATAGTCTAATATAATAAAGAACAATACTAATAATAAAGTAGTCTAAAGTAGTTCAAACAATACAATCCGAGCACTATTCACTAGGTGATATCAAACTCTCAACGTAGACGGCCGGGACCAAACAAGCATCATCTCTCTGAAACATGGTGCTGTTTTAAAGACGTTTAATCTCCTTCATGACCCAGATATCAACAAAATTGCTACAATGAGCAACAATAGACAGTCGATCTCTCAATACACTAAATGATTTATCCAAAACAACCACATCCCCATAGTCTGGCTGCAATACCTTTATCTTCTCTAAGACCTTGACGGGAAGAGACACTGTATGTATCAGTGAAATGATCATATCCAAAGCCATAGACTGTGAAGCTTATTCTCTCTGGATGTGGATTCTGTAAGTCCGGCAGTAGCTTGAATTTTCTTATCGAAGGGTTCCATAAAAGAGCAAAACAGTTATCGATGGCAATACAAGTGATGCCATCGCAAGACCCAACAATTTGATGGTAGAGACTCTGATTGTTGAGAGGGTGCTGAAGCTGCACCGGGGGGCCAGTCGTCACTGTGGTCAAGACGAAGGAGAGGGGGTAATCCATGAGGCCGGGGAGTGGTGAGGTGATGGGGCAGAATTGACATCTGAACGTGCTGCTTGGAGAATTGTTTGTTGGAAGAGATCAACAATAACCAATACTTGCAGACACGCTTGATTTGCATGAGGTACTTCACAGATAGCCTACTCAGTATCTGCTCTAAGACCTCGACAGGAAGAGACACTAGAAAAAAATTATTATACGGATGAAAAACGGATTTACGTAATTCTGAACGGTATAAAACGAATTTAGGTAAATTCGTTGAGTGAAAAACTGAAGTACGTAAGTAGAAACGGATGTAGGTAGATCCGTTTAAAATGAAACGAAAAACAATCTCTTCAACGATGTAAATGACAAATCATAACGGTTTGGATTTTTATAAAATTGGCTAAATTATAGTTTTGGTCCCCCTATTTTCAAAAATTCAGACATTTGGTCCCCCTATTTTAAAACTCAGACATTTGGTCCCCCAATTTTAAAAAATCAAATACATTTAGTCCAAAGAGGGACCAAATGTCTTTGATTTTTTAAAATTGAGGGACCAAATGTCTTTGATTTTTTAAAATTGAGGGACCAAATGTCTTTGATTATTAGCCATAAAAAACTGAAAATTCCTCTTGGGACTAAATGTCTTTGATTTTTTAAAATTGGGGGACCAAATGTCTGAGTTTTAAAATAGGGGGACCAAAACTATAATTTAGCCTATAAAGTTTTAAGGGTATTTTGGTCCTTTGAAAGTGTGTGTGTGTGGTATAGACTCAAAATGGACTTGAACAATTTTAAACTAAGTATGGAGGGTGCGCCAGGCCCGAACAGTGCAACATAAAGACGACACATGAGAATCCCAATAACAGACTATTGTGATAAACTCTCTCCTTTAAAAAAGTAATTTAATATCGTGTGAGCCAATACCTCAGATATTAGATATTAAACTAATTAAACTAATAAAAACAAATACTACTTAACAAAAAGGCGGACAAAGGTATGCTTGATTCTATGGCTTGCCTTGCTTTTTATATGCAAAACACGGAGACGTGCTTACGTTGGTAACCGATGTGGGACTTGTGAATAAAAACACCAAATGCAGTATTTAGTTGCGCGTAGCTCCTTACTCACCAGCGAGTTCTCGTGTAGGAAATCTTGAATAAACATTGTCAAAACAAAATTTTGCTTTCTTTTAGCATCTGACTCAACTTCAAATATGAAATCTTTGCATCCAGAATTAAAACCAGTTGATGGCACATAATTGAACAGAACAGCTACTGATGCGGAATATGACCACGGAACTCAATATGTTCTTCCATGCTCCCAAGTCTGATGTCTGAACCATCATCATCTAGTAGCTCCATGGCCATTTGATATTAATGCATTGTTATATGGTTTTCTATAAGCCAATAGAAAACATTTATAGTTTTTTACTGGTTTATAGAAAAATCAGAAAGAAAGAACAAAAACGTGTATAGGTTGAGAGTGTGAGTGTTGTTGAGAATGGTGAATTGAAACTACACGCGACATCTCATTTGAGTAGTGAATCTCGTTAAAGGAACCAACAACCACCAATATTAATATTGATTCTTAGGTGTCTAAGATAGTTCCAAAATTGTAGCGATCAGCAACGTTTTGGAAAGCATAATTTATTGAACTGTCCCCGATAAAGTTCTTTGCAATGGAAAGAAATTGCTTGGCTCATGCTCTTTTTTTTGGTGAAATAAATCAAGAATTAAGCTAAATGTCGTGTAAATAATTGGATTAAATCATATGCCCTATCTTTATTTATTTTTTATGAAACATAAGTTCTGTTTATGAAGATAATTTTTGGCTTTCATTTGGACATTAGCTTCTTGAAGAATGAAGGGGTCATGTGGTTTAATCCAACTATTTATACGACATTTAGCTTTCTCTTGACTTATTTTGCACATAATACTATTGACTTTTTATTTTATTATCTTCTAAAATGAACTCTTCTTTTTTTACAACAACTAAATCCCTCACTCCCTTGCGAACAAGCTTGGGCTTTAAGTTTATTGAGTTTAGCAAAATGTTACTAGTCTCCTCTATATAATTTTGACATCTTCATTTTCATAGAAAAAGTTCAAAATACCCATAAACTTTTCTCCCTGGCTGTTTTTTTTTTGGTACCCCCCTACTACCATATACCCCCCTAAATGACCAAACGGACGAAACTACCCCTTAAATCCACAAAATTTCCGGAAATACCTCAAATCTAGATAAATCTGGAAGAATGTTTTTTTGATTTACCGGAAATATCGCATTTTACGGTATTTTCGGAACACATTTTACATTCCGGAAATACTGTAAAATGCGATATTTCCGGAAATACCATATACCCCCCTCAATATTACCTTCTGGAATTATGTTAAAAAATATTTCCGGAATTCCCAAATAAATGGCTTCCAGAATTATCTTAAAAAGGGATATTTCCGGAATTGAAAATGTTGTTTTGGAAATTTTAAAAAAACCGAACTTTTACCCACGGTTTTGTCCGTAGGTAAAAGTTTTTTAAAAAAACATGGACTTTTACCTACGGACAAAACCGTGGGTAAAAGTGTTGTGTTTTATTGAAAAAAAAACAAAGGATATTTCAAAAGTGGGAAGTCCCACATTGCAAGGCTTTGGACTCACCAAAATCTTTAAATATTAAAGCTTAATGAGAGCTTGTAAACAAGCAAGTAGAAGGGACTCCCTCACGCGCACAAGCAGGGACTAACATGGTTTGGTTCAGTGCAAATCTTCCGATTTCTCCCCCCCTGCGCTCATGATTAGCCTTGCATCTAATGGGCCAATTTGTTGCCCAGTTGAAAAATAGGCCCAAGCCATTGAGAAGCTGAACCTGCAATATTGCTGCTCAGAACTTCAAGTAGCTGATGCAATGACCAAGTCATTGCAAAAGGGAAGATTTGAAGAACTAAGAACAATGCTTGGGATGATGTCACTTAGCAATGTGAATTAAGAGGGAATATTGAATATGTTTGTAATTCAATTGCCCTTAGTATTGTTAGGTGCAACTAGTAAAGCATCCAATGGGCCAATATATGGCCCAGTAGAAATATGGCCGCTGCATCTTTTGTATATATACACCTTCGACAGCTTATAATAATAGAATCTCAAAATACAGTTTTCAATTCGGTTTTCATAGCCTTGCCCCGTTTTTCCCTCTCTTTTCTGCGTTTTCTATTCTTTTCCTTCTTCCTGCGCAATTCACCTCCAACAAATTGGTATAACAGAGCTATAAATATTCGTCAAGATTTATCATGGCGACGCGAGACAACAGTGGCGGAGGAATTCCGACGAACCTCCCCGTCTTTAATGGAACAGATTATGAACGATGGTGTGCGCAGATGAAAGTTTTGTTTCGTTTTCAAGATGTACTTGAAATCGTGAATGATGGTGTTCCACCATTGGCAGCAAACGCCACTGAAGCGGTGAGGAACAACCACCATGCACTGAGAAAGAAAGATGGAAAAGGACTGTTCTTGATTCATCAAAGTGTTGATTCAAACATTCTGAACCTGATCATTGATTGTGATTCAGCAAAAGAAGCGTGTGATATCCTCAAGAATGCATATGGAGGAGCGGATAGACTGAAAAAGATACGCCTGCAGTCGCTCAGGAAGCAATACGAGACTTTGAAGATGAAAGATGGAGAATCGATTGGTGATTTCATCACAAGGTTAGTAGGTTTGACTAATCAAATGAAAGGCAATGGTAAAACTGTATCTGAAAAAAGTAAAGTAGAAAAGGTGCTTAGATCCTTAACTCCAGATTTCGACTATGTTGTAACTGCCATTGAAGAATCCAAGAACATAGATGAAATGAAGTTAGATGAACTTCAAGGTTCCTTAGAGGCTCATGAATTGAGAATTAGGCAGAGAAGTTCAGAGAAAGAGACTGAACAAGCCTTACTATCATACTCCTCTAAGAAAAATTGGAAGGCAGGCAACAAGAAAGAAAAAGGAAAATGGAAGGGTAAAGAAAAGGGATCTGGCAGCAAGAAAGAAGAACAAGGAAGTTTCGACAAGAAGAAGCAAGATCTGTCGAAGGTGCAGTGCTATAACTGTCAGCAATTTGGGCATTATAGGAACAAATGTGAGAACAAGAAGGTTCCTAGGAATAAAGATGCTGAAGCCAAATTAGCAAGTGATGGAGGCACAGACTCTGATTCTGACTTAGAAGGATTAATGCTAATGGCATCATAGATGATGAGATTGAAGAAGACACTCATCTCAATGTAACAGTTGCTGAAAGTAGTGAGCAAAACAGTGGGAACACTAGTGAAAGTGGAAACACTTGTGATGCTCAAAATACTTGTGCAATGTATGTGTGGCAGGGCAGTGGTGACACTGGTGATGCCTCCAACATGGCCAGCAACAATGATGAAGAATTATCCTTCATGACAGCTACTGACACAGAATTGTTGTTGTTGAAGGCAGATACAAATGAGATCGAAGAAAAATTTGTCGAATGGTATCTCGACACAGGATGCTCAAACCACATGTGCTGCCATAAGGAGTGGTTTGTTGAACTGAAGCAAATAAGTAAAAGAATCAGATTTGCAGACAACAGCAGAGTCACTGCAGAAGGAATTGGTACCATAAAGTTTCTGTCGAAAGATGGAAAGTGGTGCTACATTCAGGAAGTGTTCTATGTACCAAAGATGAAGAGCAATCTGCTAAGTCTTGGGCAGATGATTGAGAAGAAATTCTCTGTCGAAATGGATGATAATAGTCTCAGCTTGTTTGATTCAAAGAAGAGGCTGATCCTGAAGGTGCCAATGTAAAGTAACAGAACTTTCAAGATCAAATTGCAAGTAATTGAAGAGTAATGCCTCACAACCACTGTTGATGATGAAAACTGGAAGTGGCACGGAAGATTTAGCCACCTAAACTTCAAGAGCTTGAGACAACTACATGAGAAGAAGATGGTTCATGGGCTGCCAACAGTGAAAATGCCTGGTGAAGTATGTGATAGCTGCTGCAAATCAAAGCAACCTAGAAACTCCTTCAAATCAGAGGTGCCAGGCAGAGCAAAGAAGAAGTTAGAGGTGATATTCTCTGATGTTTGTGGTCCCTTTGAGGTCAGTTCATTAAGAGGGAACAATTACTTTGTCACCTTCATTGATGAGTACACTAGAATGACATGGGTGTACTTGATCAATAAGAAGAGTGAAGTACTTGAAACATTCAGAAACTTCAAGGTGATGATTGAAAAGCAAAGTGAGTGTGCAATCAAAACTCTTAGAACAGATGGAGGTGGTGAGTACAACTCACATGAATTTGCAAAATTCTGTGAAAGTAAAGGCATAGTACATGAAGTTACTTCACCTTACACACCTCAGCATAATGGAACAGCTGAGAGGAAAAATAGAACCATCCTCGACATGGTGAGAAGTATGATGAAGGAAAAGAAGCTACCTCACAGCTTATGGGGAGAACTAGTAGCCACAGCAGTATACATTCTGAACAAGTGCCCCACAAAGAGATTGATTGGGAAGACACCTGAAGAAGCTTGGCTAGGAAGAAAGCCAAGTGTCAAGCATCTCAGAATAATTGGCTCATTATGTTACAGATATGTCCCTGAGCAACTAAGGAAGAAGCTGATTGATAGAGCACAACAAATGATCCTTGTTGGTTATCATTCGACAGGAGCATACAAACTGTATGACCCTGTGCATAAGAAAATAGTGAAAGAACTACAGTACTGGACTTTGATGAAGTTCAGGATCTAGAGGATCAGAATGAAGCTACTGAAACTGCTGAACCTGTTACTGTCGAACCTATCAGAAGGTCACAAAGGGAAAGGCAGAGATCAGTAAGGCTAGAAGGATTCGACACATTCCCGAGATTCTGCTATTACAGCAGAAGGAGACCTGACTCACTTTGCACTAATGGCTGAAGCAGAACCAGTGAGCCTGGAGAAAGCTCTTAATCACAAACAGTGGAAGGAAGCTATGATTGATGAGCTGAAGTCAATAGAGAAAAATGGCACATGGAAGCTAGTCGAACTTCCAAAGCAAAAGAAGGCAATAGGTGTGAAATGGGTCCACAAGACCAAAGTCAAACCCAATGGAGAAGTGGCCAAGTATAAGGCCAGATTAGTAGCTAAAGGTTTCCTGCAGAAGCCTGGGTTGGATTTCAATGAAGTCTTTTCCCCTGTAGCCAGGGTCGAAATCATAAGACTGGTAGTGGCATTAGCAAGTCAAAGAGGCTGGCCCCTACATCAACTTGATGTAAAATCAGCATTTCTCAATGGACCTTTGGAGGAGGAAGTCTATGTCTGCCAACCACCTGGATTTGAGTTAAAGGAACAAGAAGACAAGGTATTCAAGCTTGAGAAGGCTCTATATGGACTTAAGCAAGCTCCAAGGGCATGGAACAAGAGAATTGATGGATTTCTCTTGGCTCAAAAGTTCACTAGATGCACCAATGAACATGGTGTGCATATTAAGAAGAATGGAACTGAAATTCAATTGATGTTGTGCTTGTATGTAGTTGATCTACTAGTAACTGGCAGCAATGAGATTGAAGTCGACTCCTTTAAGAGGGTGATGATGTCTGAATTCGAAATGAGTGATCTAGGACATCTATCATATTTCTTAGGAATGCAATTTGTGAAGACAAGCAAGGGAATATTTCTGCATCAGTCGAAATATGCAGCAGATATCCTGAACAAATTCGACATGACCAATTGTAAGTCAGTTTCGACACCAACTAACACAAGCAGCAAGCTGTCGAAAGATGATACAGAGAGTGAAGTAGATGCCACCCTCTACAAACAGATTGTTGGATCCCTTAGGTACCTCTGCAACACTCGACCTGACATTATGTTTAGTGTTGGAATGATCAGCAGATTCATGGAGAAGCCAAGAACCTCCCATCTAATAGCTGCAAAAAGAGTGTTTAGGTATATAAAGGGAACACAAAGTCAGGGTATTCTATTCCCTAGCAAGACTGAGTCGAATGCTATCGCTGAAGTGTTTGGTTACACTGATTCCGGGTGGAGTGGAGACAAGAGTGATCGAAAGAGCACAAGTGGCTATGTCTTCATGTATGGAACATCACCCATCTCATGGTGCTCGAAGAAGCAAAGCATAGTAGCTTTGTCCTCCTGCGAAGCAGAGTATGTGGCTGCTTCATTTGCAGCATGTCAAGCATCATGGTTAAGCATGCTATTGGCTGAACCTGGCCCTGCACAGAATCACAGCAATGAAGTTGCTGATCGACAACAAGTCTGCGATAGATCTGGCCAAGAATCTTGTCGCTCATGGTAGGTCGAAGCATATAGAGACCAGATATCACTTCCTGCGTGATCAAGTCAACATTGAGAAGCTGAACCTGCAATATTGCTGCTCAGAACTTCAAGTAGCTGATGCAACGACCAAGCCATTGCAAAAGGGAAGATTTGAAGAACTAAGAACAATGCTTGAGATGATGTTACGTAGCAATGTGAATTAAGAGGAAATATTGAATATGTTTGTAATTCAATTGCCCTTAGTATTGTTAGGTGCAACTAGTAAAGCATCCAATGGGCCAATATGTGGCCCAGTTGAAATATAGGCCCAATATGGGCGCTGCACCTTTTGTATATATACACCTTCGACAGCTTATAATAATAGAATCTCAAAATATAGTTTTCAATTCGGTTTTCATAGCCTTGCCCAGTTTTTCCCTCTCTTTTCTGCGTTTTCTATTCTTTTCCTTCTTCCTGCGCAATTCACCTCCAACAGTATGGGGTACAATGGGGGTACAAAAAAAACACCCCCTCTCCCTCTGCCCATTACCCTCTCTCTCTAACTCGCATGCACTCACTCTTCCCCACCACCATATTCGGTGCTCTTGTGATTGTAACTTAAAGATTCGTCACCATCATTGTTGTCTGCAACCTTGAGAGAGGATCGT
The DNA here is from genome assembly GCA_039519185.1 of Astragalus membranaceus. NCBI lineage: Eukaryota > Viridiplantae > Streptophyta > Magnoliopsida > Fabales > Fabaceae > Astragalus > Astragalus membranaceus. Next base: position 47,356,076 of record CM076848.1, read on the forward strand.
TACAATCGTACGAGGTATTTTTTCTAGCATGTTTTAATTTTTCAAACATTTTTGCAGGATGTAAAAATTGAACAACTAATTTGACTCTGTTAAATCACATATTGACAAATTGAACATAATCAATAGCTTCACAACTAATTTGACCACTAGAACAGAATCAACATTAGGATTCAACGGATTCAACTAATTTGACTAATTTGAAGTTTGAACAAATTTAGGGATTCAACAGGTTTTCAACTTCACAATAACAAAATCAATGACAAAATCAATAACAGGTTCAACTAATTATGGATTTAAGGTTCTGAGTGAAAATAATTTTATGACCTTTAAGCAAACCAACAATGACAAGAAGCCATTTGTAATATGGGGGTGGTAGGTATAAACCGTACGGGTTTACTGAAATGAGATTGTATGTAAAAATGTCAATTTAGATTAAAAGGAAGGCCAGTGAAAGGTGGTGAAGGATGGTTTCGAAGGTATTGTGATGTACTCACAACTACGAGTTAATTGAAAACTTGAAATGTCGTTTGATGTACTCACAACTACGAGTTAATTGAAAACTGAAAATGTTTTGCTAACACAAACAAAGAACTCAAAGTCACACTACTATTAGGCATATTTACAAATTACAATGCATGCAGAAAAGTTTGCACTACTAGAAAAAATAAAATAGCGACAGAAAATTAGAGATGGAAAAAGGCCATAATCGTCTCTATTTTGTCCGTCTCTAATTTCCATCGGTGTTTCAGTTTTTTCTAGTAGTATTAGTCTATTGAAAAATAAGGCATAACTGAGTTGCGATATTTGATGAATTTTATATATCATGATTATTATGTGAATTGACATAGAAGAGTTGATTGTTATATTATTGTTGTTAGAGATATATATTTGTAATACATCCAGAATAAACCATCAAACTATTAAGTTATAATTTAATTTTACATAAAAGATTAATGATTTTGGTAGTTGAAAGTTGGTGGTGTTATCTTCCAATTATTATTTTGTGAATGTATATCTTCTAATTAATATACACATCTAGTGACGATATATACGAAATATAAGTTTGAGAACAAGAAATTATCGGTGAATGTCCATTTAAAGAAACCGACTTGACTAGTAACTAGATTTGGATGGAATAAGTTAGAGTAAGACTTTACTTATCTCTCGGTCAAACTCAGAATTAGTCCAGACTCATTTCCCTTTGACACCGAAACGGAGTCAAAGACTTCTAGACAAAAAAGAAATATTGTGGTTCCACTGACTACAGGCGGTGTAGTAATTTTTACGATAGCAATCAAGATAACCATGTTAATTTTTTTGCAATTTTTTTACTTTGTTACTGATTGTTATTATTAAAAAACAGGGGTGCAGGAAATAAAAGAGTGCGGCCCACTTGGCCCAGCTCACACAGAAAAGTTTTTGCTGAGCCCAATTTTACAAACCCGGTTCAGAGAAGGCAAAACAGCACGTGGTCGTCACTTTTGCCTCAGACAGCTTCTTTCTTCTTTCTTCCTCAGCCACACTGAAACTTTCCTTCAACAGAGCTCTGCTAGGGTTTCTTGAGAAACCTAGCAGCTGACCTCCGATTCAGAAACGAACACCAGCAATGGAAAGATCGCAGCTCCGCGATCAAAACCCCTCCTTCAGTTTCCAGAACTGAGCACTTTCCACAGAGCCCTAATTTCACCACTTTGGTGAAATTGCTAGATCTGTGACTCAGAAATGAAAGCGAGAAGTGAACGAAGGTAACAAAAGGTTCTTTGAACTCTTGATCTCTGTACTTTCTGGTTTCAATGTTTAGAAACCTAACTGTGATACTATTTTGCAGGAAGCTGAAGGCACAACGCAGATACACGAAAACAAATGAGGTATAATCTCTTTCTAGTCTCCTTTTTTGTGATTTATCACTGAAACAACAACAAATCCTAATTTGTGTTGTTTCTTTTGTCACATGAACCCTCACGCACTTGAGAGGGAAACTGAAACTTCACTTCTTTGAAGAATCAGAAACACACAGAACAGAAAACAAGGTATATTTCCTCCTTTCTCACCCTTTATTTTCCTTTGAGTTTGACTTTCTTCTTTTACAACTCAAACAAACTCTAACTCAGTTTATTTGTTGTGCGAGGTACACCTTTACCATGCAAGTTGCGAGGAATCTTGAACAAACAAAGGAACAGAATGTGATCTTGAAGAGAAAGGACAAGGATTTTGAAACCCTAGAAGATGGAACACCAGATCAGAAAGTAAAAGCACTTTTTTTATTTCTGTAAAGCTGTAATGTATGCTATTTTCTGTACAAACTGTAAAGGTCATAAGACCTTGTATATATAGGCTCTAGGTAGTTGAATATGAGGTTGTTAAGTTAGTTACAAGTTGTAACTAACTTTCTAACTTCATAACAACTTGTTAGTTAGAGACTTTTGATTGGTAAACAGTTTGTTGACTAAGTCTTAACTGTTTACACACTCTTGAGGGTATTTTCAGGTTTTTATTACTAAAACCAATACCCTCCTTTAATACAAAACCTTAAAATACATAGGGATAAAAAACATAGACCTACAAGAACTAGGAGAGAATAAAATCCAGGACATGCCCCTGGTGTTAGCAGATCTTAGTAAACTCCTAGGACAGGCCCCTAGGAAAGCCTTTAGGGCTTAGCTGCATTTTGGTTGAATGCAACTAAACCAATTTCCCTCCTTAGTCTTGTGAACACTTCTCCCTTTAGTGGTTTTGTAAACATGTCAGCTAGTTGTTCCTTTGTAGAGCAATATTCCACCTTTAGCTTCCCTTTAGAAACTTGTTCTCTAAGGTAATGAAACCTGGTCTCTATATGTTTTGTCCTGCTATGTCCCATTGGGTTTTTAGCAAGACAAATAGTGGACTTATTATCAATCCATAGGGTAGTAGCATCTTCTAGGTTGACTTGAAGTTCCTTCAATAGGGCTTCTAACCATGCTGCCTGTGTTGCAGCACTACAAGCAGAAACATATTCTGCTTCACAGCTAGATAGAGCAACTATTTGTTGCTTTTTAGAACTCCAACAGATAGGGGCACCCAGAAATTTGAATAAATAACCTGATGTGCTTCTTCTATCAAGCTGATCCCCACACCAATCAGAATCAGAATAAGCAACTAGAGTAGAGAATGGCTTTTCTGTTCCTTTTCTCTTAGGAAAGAAAATACCAAAGCTAAGAGTTCCTTTAATATACCTTAGGACCCTTTTTGCAGCATTTAGGTGAAGCTGCAGTGGTTCATTCATGAATCTACTTAGCATTCCTGTAGCAAAAAGAATATCAGGCCTAGTGTGGCATAGATACCTTAGGCTTCCAATAACCTGCCTGTAGTAAGTAGGGTCAACTGTAGATCCTTTTTCCCCTTCCTTTTTGCTTAAGATTCCTTCAGCAGGATTTAAAGCATAGTTGCAGTCAGCCATAGCAAACCTTGATAAGATTTCCTTAGCATATTTCCTCTGGTGCAGTATTAGGCCTTCAGGTATTCTCAGAAATTCAAGTCCCAGAAAGTAGGACAGCACTCCCAAATCTGTCATTTCGAACTCAAGCTTCATAGTCTCTTTAAAATTGTTGATTTGCTCCATGTTGTTTCCTGTGAGCAGCAAATCATCTACATATAAACAAATTAGAACTAAATCAGTTTCCATAGATCCTTTAGAATAGACTCCATATTCATTGATACACTTAGTGAACCCTAGGTTCACAAAAAAGGTATCAATCCTTTTATTCCAGGCTCTAGGGGCCTGTTTCAGACCATATAGAGCTTTGTGTAGGAGGCACACTTGGTCTTCTTTTCCTTTTTTCTCAAAACCAGGGGGTTGTGAGATGTAGACAGTCTCTTCTAGAGGACCATTTAGGAAAGCAGACTTAACATCTAGGTGATGCAAGTCCCAATCATTATAACAAGCTAAGGCAGTCACCATTCTTATGGTTTCATGCCTAGCAACAGGGGAGAAGACTTCTTCAAAGTCTATTCCCTGTTTCTGTTGGAAGCCCCTAGCAACAAGCCTAGCCTTGTGTTTGACCACCTTGCCACTAGGATCCAATTTCAACTTAAAAACCCATTTAACACTTATTGCCTTTTTTCCTTTAGGCAAAGTTGTTAAAGTCCAGGTTTCATTCTTTTCAATGGAGGCAAGTTCCTCCAACATAGCCTTTTTCCATTCCTTAGTTTTTAGAGCCTCCACATAATCAAGTGGCTCAACATCAGCTAACATAGCCATATGTACTAAGTCACCATCATCATTCACTTGATTATCCATTACAACATCACAGTCCAGTAGCCTCCTAGGTGGTATTCTCACTCTTTGAGTCCTAGGAGGAAACTGTACAGCTTGGTTAAGACCCTGTTCAGCCTCCCCATTCACCTCTTCATGTGGATTTTGGTCCTCATTAGGTAACATAGGTTCAGTAGTGGGTAGAACAGGTTCCTCCTCATCAATACTCTCACTGCTAGGAATTGGTTCAGTGTTAAAGACTTCCTCAATGGTAGTGGAGTCCACTGAATCACTCTGTTCAGCCTTAGTCCAGTCCCATTGCTTGTCTTCAAGCACAACCACATCCCTAGACACTTCAGTTTTGTTAGAGTTAGGGTCTAGTAGCCTGTAAGCTCCTGTAGGGTGATATCCTACAAGAATTAAAGGTCTACTTTTGTCCTCAAGTTTAGTTCTCTTACTATCAGGTATATGACTATAGGCAATAGAGCCAAATACCTTCAAGTGAGAAACAGAAGGTATATCACCACTCCACACACATTCTGGCACTTTAGCTTCCAACCCTTTGGTAGGACATCTATTAAGGATATAGACTGCAGTTGTAACTGCCTCTGCCCATAGCCTTTTAGGTAGCCCTTTAGCTTTTACCATACTTCTGGCCATTTCCAGAATAGTTCTGTTTCTTCTTTCAGCAATCCCATTATGTTGGGGAGTATAGGGTGAGGTAACTTCATGTATAATACCATTGGAGGTGCAGTATTCCTCAAACTCTTTTGAGGTATACTCACCCCCACCATCAGTCCTTAGCACTTTCAATTTTTTTCCACTTTGAGTCTCCACTAAAGCTTTAAATTTTTTGAAAATATTGAAAGTGTCACTTTTTGCCTTTAGTAGATATACCCAGGTTTTTCTAGAGTATTCATCTACAAAGATAGCAAAATATCTGTTTCCACCAATGGATGGTGTGTCCATAGGTCCACATAAATCAGAATATACCACATGTAATAGATCTTTAGATTTATGTTCCATTTGATTTTTAAACCTCTTCCTAGGTTGTTTGCTTATTAGGCAAGTAGTACAAACCTCTTTAGTTTCATTTATGCTAGGTAGTCCCTTAACTAGTTTGTTAGTGCTTAGATTACCTAGTGCTCTATAGTGAAGGTGACCAAACCTTTTGTGCCACAAACTGCTGTCACAGTCAGTAGTGGTACTTAGACAAACAGCCTCAGTTTTGCTTATGCTTGTTTTAAAGGTCCTATTGTTTGCTAGGAGGGTAGTTAAAACTAATTTGTCACTTGTGTCAAAAAGCTTTAACTTAGCATTCTTCATAAGCACTGAGAAACCCTTCTCAACAAGCTGCCCTAGACTTAGAAGATTACAACTAATCTCTGGTACAAATAACACATCATGGATTATTACTTTTTCCCCATCCAGCCTAGTTAGTTCTATATTTCCTTTCCCTTTAGAAACTATAGATCTTCCATTAGCACATTTAATAGAGATTCTAACAGTAGGATCAAAATTAATAAGCCATTGTTTGTTTCCAGTCATGTGATTTGAACAAGCAGAGTCAAGATACCAGATTTCAGTAATAGTTTTACCATTCTTAGTGGTTACAACTAATACAACACAGTCATCACTTTTCTGTTTAGTAGTAATCTTATTCATACTAGGTTTAAGCAAGTGAGAATTTTCAAAAATCATACTAAAAGCAACAGTATCAGACTCATCAGAGTCTGACCCAGAGTCCTCCTTAGCCACATTGGCTTCAGATACTGGTTCAGTAGGCTTAGAGCCTTTTCTAGTGGGACATTCTGTAGCATAGTGTCCCATCCTATCACACCTATAACACTGCACCTTAGATTTATCTTTCTTTTTGTGTGCATTGTTAGGTTTAGATGAATTTGATTTAGAGTTAGAACTACCTGTCTTACCCTTAGACCCACTGGCCTTTTTGTTGTTGCTTCCTTTGCTGCCCTTCTTTGATTTAGGCTTGGCAGCATACATAGCCTGGTCCTCTTCATCAGATTCTTCTTCAAGGATCTCCAACCTGATTTCCTTGGCTTCTAGTTTCCCTTGAAGCTCTTCCAGCTTCAAACCTTCATTCTTTGTAGTTTCCTCAATGGTATTAGTTATCACATACCATTTCTTAGACATTGACCTCAGAATTTTCTTGCAGATACTGTTTTCTTCAAGCTTCTCTCCTTGAAGAGCCATATCATTCTTAATTTTCTTCACTCTGTTGAAGAAGTCAGTAATTTTTTCATCTTTCCTCATCTTTAAACTTTCATACTGGGCCCTTAAGGCTTGTAATTTCTCTTCTTTGATAGGAGCTGACCCACAGTAGTAGTGGTTCAAAGCATCCCATGCTGCCTTAGAGGTTTCACATTCCCTTACCCTTTCAAAATCTGCCTCTCCACAAGCTCTGTGGATTAGAGACAGTCCCTTGAAGTCTTTCTGCTCATTTTCAGTGAACTCTTTCCTTTGAGCAGGTGTAGCATCTTCTTCTAGGGGTGTGAGACCATCTCTCACAACATAGAGACAGCCATTAGCACCTAGAACTGCTCTCATTTGAATGGCCCAGGTTTCATAATCTTTCCCATTTAATTTGGGAACATAGCTATCATGTCCTCCACTGCTTGTCATTCTGTTAACACTTAAAACACAGCAAGAATCAGTAATAACAGAAACCTGTACAGTTTCACACTGTGCAGGTATCAAGAAAATTTAAAGAACACTAAAGAATTGAAAAAGATAGAGATTTTTCCCTGGATTGTCACCAGCTCTTAGATACCATGTTAATTTTTTTGCAATTTTTTTACTTTGTTACTGATTGTTATTATTAAAAAACAGGGGTGCAGGAAATAAAAGAGTGCGGCCCACTTGGCCCAGCTCACACAGAAAAGTTTTTGCTGAGCCCAATTTTACAAACCCGGTTCAGAGAAGGCAAAACAGCACGTGGTCGTCACTTTTGCCTCAGACAGCTTCTTTCTTCTTTCTTCCTCAGCCACACTGAAACTTTCCTTCAACAGAGCTCTGCTAGGGTTTCTTGAGAAACCTAGCAGCTGACCTCCGATTCAGAAACGAACACCAGCAATGGAAAGATCGCAGCTCCGCGATCAAAACCCCTCCTTCAGTTTCCAGAACTGAGCACTTTCCACAGAGCCCTAATTTCACCACTTTGGTGAAATTGCTAGATCTGTGACTCAGAAATGAAAGCGAGAAGTGAACGAAGGTAACAAAAGGTTCTTTGAACTCTTGATCTCTGTACTTTCTGGTTTCAATGTTTAGAAACCTAACTGTGATACTATTTTGCAGGAAGCTGAAGGCACAACGCAGATACACGAAAACAAATGAGGTATAATCTCTTTCTAGTCTCCTTTTTTGTGATTTATCACTGAAACAACAACAAATCCTAATTTGTGTTGTTTCTTTTGTCACATGAACCCTCACGCACTTGAGAGGGAAACTGAAACTTCACTTCTTTGAAGAATCAGAAACACACAGAACAGAAAACAAGGTATATTTCCTCCTTTCTCACCCTTTATTTTCCTTTGAGTTTGACTTTCTTCTTTTACAACTCAAACAAACTCTAACTCAGTTTATTTGTTGTGCGAGGTACACCTTTACCATGCAAGTTGCGAGGAATCTTGAACAAACAAAGGAACAGAATGTGATCTTGAAGAGAAAGGACAAGGATTTTGAAACCCTAGAAGATGGAACACCAGATCAGAAAGTAAAAGCACTTTTTTTATTTCTGTAAAGCTGTAATGTATGCTATTTTCTGTACAAACTGTAAAGGTCATAAGACCTTGTATATATAGGCTCTAGGTAGTTGAATATGAGGTTGTTAAGTTAGTTACAAGTTGTAACTAACTTTCTAACTTCATAACAACTTGTTAGTTAGAGACTTTTGATTGGTAAACAGTTTGTTGACTAAGTCTTAACTGTTTACACACTCTTGAGGGTATTTTCAGGTTTTTATTACTAAAACCAATAAACCAAAGAAACAGACTTGTTCAACTGTTTTCTGAATAAAAAAAGTTAATTAAACCGGAAGAGAAATGAATTTATTAATTGAACATATTTTTGTTCATGAGTTGAATATATATAATACAATTCTTCAGAGCATCACTTAAATTGAAAAGTCTCTGTTGCTTGACTACTAGTAGCTTCAAATCAACTGCTACGCTTTACAAATAGCAGATTCAAAGCGACCATTAACATTTAGGGAAGCATCCAAGAATTGTAGTAGGACGCGGTTTGTGAACTTTGAAAAAATCTGGATCACACACCAGTGATTCATAATAGTGCTCCAACATTGATACAATCTCATCAAAATGTGGCCTTTTACGTGGATTCCTTGACCAGCATCTATTTATCAGATTACTTATTGCCAATGGACATTTAGATGGCAATGGCGGTCTTGCATTCTACACAATAATCAAAATTGAGTATCAGATGTCAATATAATAATAAACAAATCCCCACTTTCAATCAGTGGTTCCATTATATGGCACATAGTTTTGATGTTGGGGGCATGTGAGGGTGGTAGCAACTACCAATCATTGATTCTCATAAAAATCGGCATAGTATATACCATATCTTTGAATGTTGGAAAAGTAACAATCATTTAAATGTCAGGAAAAATAGAGATACCACCACTAATATTATTTTTGTAATTGAAAATTCAATATTGTTAATGAGGTGTGTGGCTTAGGTAAGCAAGTCTATCTCAATACAAATCACAACCACATGCTCTGTAAAGATCACAGACAATGATTGATTGTTGCCCAAGAAAAGAAAGATGCGGGTCACATTAACAATAAAAAGGCTTTGCTCAAATGCATGAATACAGATACACCGTAAATAATGAAAATGAACATACAGATGAGACATATATGCACAAAACAAGGAACTCAAACAAATGATATTTGACAATATACAAAAATATATCATTTCATCCAGTAAAAAATTGTAATCATCTCTCTAAAAGTATAAAAAGGAAAGGTGTGAGGAAAAAATAGCTAGACATAGACAATTAAGTGGGTTTTACTGTGGATTGATACTTGAAAAATTGTCTAAAACTCTAACGACGACCAATACCAACCCCAGAACCAGAAACACGGGATTTTTTTTCTCCTCACAGCCAAGACGGTGACCCTTGCAATTCGACAAAAACAAGAGAAAAAAAATGCAAGTTGAGTTTTGAGGCACTCGTTTTTTTGTCCACAACAATCAGGCCACTATCTCAACTGTGAAGATAAGGAGGACTGTGTTTCTACTTCTGGGAGCGGCGCCAGTCGTCATTGAAAATTTAGATGAATTTTCAAGTATCAAATATCAATCAATATGGACCACCTATCAAAGTGGTCCTTCCTAGAATTTGCCTAGACAATTGTGCATGCCATGATTTCCTTTTACTTGTAAACAAATAAGAAAACTGCTGAAGTATTCTGTTTACAAAAGGATCCTTATACAGTCAATTTCAGTTGGATTTCTTTCTAATGTGATATTTTTCTCATTCCAGCTTTACTCAACTGGATTAATGTCTCATCATTGAAATTTACAAAATATTGAAATTAACTTGTCTTGATATTTGACAACAGATACACGGCAATTCTTGTTGAAATGGATTAGAAATAAAGTTGGCAATTTTTAGTAAAAAAAAACAATAGCATCTCCTCTGCTAGCTAGATTTGTAAATTTAGTGATACCAATATGCCTACAGTCATTGATCCAATGATTTAATAAAGCAACTATTATACTACTCTAACAACTGAAATAGCAGAGAGCAAGTTAATTTTGTGCAGACAAAGCACCTTCATACCACAAATCACAGAAAATTTTGAGGGAAATAAGTAGATTAATCATCAGATATATGCATGCAACAGAACACTTCAAAATCATTACAGATTAAGGTAAGAATATGTATCATATAATCAAGTTAATTCTGATGCAAACCTTGTAGGAAACAGCATATGCAGCCTGCTCTGGTGTCATGTTGTTAAATGGTATCAATCCAGTTAAAAGCTCCCATAGAACTATGCCAAAACTATACACATCTACTTTTTTGGTATGACGTTTTTCTTTGATCATTTCAGGAGCCATCCAACGGTAAGTTCCGGTAAATGCTCTTGCACTGTCAGTCTGAGATTCTAAGCATGAGATGCCGAAATCTGCAACTTTTACACACATATCTTCCCCCAAGAGGAGATTCTCAGACTTGAGATCCCTATGAATTATCCCTTGAGAATGAAGATATTGCATTCCCCTAGCAATGTCTAGGGCTAATTTCAGAACAATTTCGAGCGGAACTGAATGTGGTTCTTGGTGATGGAGGTATTTTCTCAATGAACCACCAGCCAAATATTCAGTAATTATACAGAAGACGGGTGGTTTCTTGCATGCGGCAACGAACTGCAAAATCAATAAAAGTCAGCAGCAACAACAAACTTCAACCAAAGAACATTCTCTTCTCTATGCAACTCTCAGCATTATCAGCTTTTTGCAATTGTGTATATGACGCAACCATACCATAGAAACTTTCAAAAGAAAGAAATAACCAATCAATTCAGAACACCCAAAACTTTCAAAAATGCAATAAGAGGGATACATAACATGCTAGTATGAATTGAAGTCCACCATCTGCTCATTTTTGTTCAGTTTCACACTAACAGAATGGAAGGATGGATACACATTTGGATCAGAAGCACCCTAAGGCGCGAACTTTTTCCAACTAATCTCTCTGGGTACAAAAGCACAAATGTAGTATATTCGTATCATATTTAATCCACACTTCTTTTTTCCTTTCGATTACCTCTGTAATTAGGGTCTTTGACTCTCTGGGTAACCCCAAGATATCCCCACAAACATAGACTCGTTGAGGCTGGCAATTGGGTATAGGACTAATATATGTAGCATCAACACTTCATATTGAAGGCGTGTCTGGTGTCCGGCACGTATCGTGTCAAACACGGACACCGAGACTTCAATTACTTCCATTTTGTCAAATTATTGTTGGTGTCTACGTATATGGTGTATGTATTAGTATCGTGTTCGGTATCCGTGTCTCAAAAAAGGGATCTAATTCCTGAGTCAATTGCGAGAGTACCAGAGTCTACCAACCGGGTACCTCCCCGAGATTCAAACACGGGTTCTCCTCCCGGGCCTACGAGTTACCACCTCCACATAATCCACAACTTTTAACAGACAAATGTTCTGCATTTTTATCCTTCCTAGTAGTTTCAGAAATTTCACAATACCTAACTAGCATAGCAAGATAACACATGAACAATGAGGGTTACCATTGAACCATAAAAATTTAATAAAAAGCTATCATAAAAAAGTGAAGGACTATAGTATCAAAAAAGCCAATCATAAGTATATTCTAAGCAGGAGAATCATCACTCAAAAAAGAAGGAAGGCAAATGCAAGAATAGAACAATAAAAAAAAGATCTTACAGTAATAATATTCTGATGGCGCAAACGAAGAAGCAAAGCAACTTCAGAAGTAAATTGCTTCTCAAGAAAAGCAGCCAAGTCGGGATCCTCTTCAGGTTGACTAACAAGCTTAATTGCCACATCATTTTGCTTATAAACACCTCTATAAATTCTACTATGTCTTCCAGAAGCAAATTTAGATCCAATGAGCAACTGAGACATATCAGCACTCCATTCTTCTTCACCTTCTCCTTTGATTGCAGCACCTGGAGAGATAAGATACTTTGACCATGACACTGCTCGCTTGTACTCTCCAAGTGAAAGCCTCCTTCCCCCTGGCTTTCCAGTGCTGACAATTTTTGTATACCAAAACGTATTCTTCTTCATATGGGACACGGTTACTTTCTCTCAGAATCATCAAAATTCAACCTTTTGTAAATGGTTTTCGAACCCCAATAGCAGATCCACAAAATAGTTGTCAAGGTAACTACATTGCGAGTATTGGTCTCATATGGCCCCCTTTTCTCCTTAAGAAGTTGAAAACAAAAAGAAAAGCAGAAGCAAGAAGAAGAGAAGTTCACATCACAACACAACACAACACAACACAACACAAGCCTTTACTTTGCAGGTTTTAATTAAAAAGAACAAAATTTTGAACGCAAAAGCCGGAGAGAGAGAGAGAGAGAGAGAGAGAGAGGATGGTAGGTAGTATAGTAGTAGTGGTATGTATGTTTTGTTGTGGTGAGGAGTGAAAGCATATGGAAATGAAAATGCAACAGAGATGATTGATGAGAGTGTGTTGTGTTTACATTCGTAACGTGCGAAGATCCACTTCTGAGGAGACAAACCGGGTTTTGCTTGATAATGACCGCTAACTATTTTTATTCCCATTTCATCCTTCTCCTTCTTCCGCATTCTCCACCATTGCCATCCCCTTTACTTTATATGCCCACAATACCCCTCTTACCTTTTTCTCTTTCATTAATTTTTGGCTTTTTGCAACCAACCAACCCCCAGTCCCCGGGCACATGTGGTGGTTTGGTTTCTAGCTAGCCGTACCACCAATACTCTCATCTCATCCAAATATTCACATGGATCCTAACTTATTCTAAACGTAAATTCTGGCCTTCCTTACAATAATATTATAATAAATAAATAAATAAATTACTACATGGGACGTCAGTAGAGCTGTCAATTTGGCCCATATGGGCCAGCCCAGCCCCAGTCCCACGTGGCCCTAGGGCCAAAAGGCCCATGGGTCAAAAAGCCCACATTTCGTAAGCCCACATGGCCCCAAGCCCCTGTGGGCCAGGGCCAGCCCCAAGGCCCTTAATTTTTTGTTTAATTTTGTGGATGGTTGTGATCCATCCAATATATTTATTAAATCCATTGGTTAATTATAAAAATACTTTTTAACAAAAAAAATAAATTTCAGTTTTTCAGTTTTTTTTTTCAATTTCAGAAACTATATATATATATATATATATATATATATATATATATATATATATATAGCTGTCTGCCTTTCTTCATTTATTTTGATTTGACTTTTGAATCTTGATACATAGTAGGACTGTACATTGTTCAGTTCATACGACGAACTGAACCAATTCAAATGGTTCACATAAACTGAACCAATTCAAACGGGTCACATAAACTAAACCAAATTGCGTTAATGGTTGTGCGAATCGAACTGAACTGTGTTAAGGGTTTGGTTCACAGGTTTTAATCAAAGCACCGATGTTTTGGAGCTTCACTATTACATTTTTACCATTTCATCTCATACTTTTTCTTACCTTTTCCATTTGAATCAAAGCTTTCCTTATCTTGAATGGAGACACATCCTCCTAACAAACATTATGTTTGGCACTTTCAGATGTTGCCCAGTGGATTCGATGCTTACTCATGTGCTTCACACCCCAAGTGTATATGAATGCCTCTTGGATCTTAGATGTATGCATTATCCGTTTTCAAAGGATATCTATCAATCAATCACCAAATCTCATATTTCATCTCATTTGATTGTTGATTTTTGGTATCCTTCATTTCCCTCTCTACTACCTTGATCCTTAGTGTGTTTTTGCATTTGTTCATTCGCATCATCATCATTATTCAATCATTGTTCAGAAAGCATAAAAGCTTTTCCATGTTCTTTCTGCAGCTAATTGCTTAACTGATATGGCGAAGAGAAACTTAATCAGCATTTTTGAGGCAAGGGCAAAGATGTTGGGGATTTTCAAAGAGAAGTTGGTTAATGCACTAAACTGATTGGTTCACAGTCCAACTACTTTGAATTCATACACTAAGCCTAATATGACCATGATATTCATCAACATACCCTCTATTCATCAGTGGTATGCTGGATTGCTTGAATTGAGCCTTATAAATATATTTATAAAAGAAAATCACATAGTAGTTAAAGGATAAATTATGTAGCTTTCCAAATTTCATGGCTACACATAATATGGTCATGATATTGTTAGCCTAATATATAGGCCATTTACATGATTTTCATTTAGGCTAGAAGTAGGATATGTTCTTTATGTTTGTCCCTCTCTCATGCGCATGACATCTAATACTTTAAAAATTTTATCTTTTGAGATACAATGAGCAAAAGTGTCACTGATCAACATGATCTTCTTTTCCTTAAGATCCACGTGCAGTACCTTTTTTACTTAATTCTTTTACTTAATTATTGCATCATCTAATTACTTTCCAAAGAGAAAGTCCCTTATTGAAAAGACCAGATCCATTTGGCGGTGATGGAAATTTGGACGAGTTTGTTCTCAACCATGCGAAGATCGAAAAAGACTAAATAGTTTGATATTGTAGTTATTATTTCCTGGATGATCCTCATGTTTGTCATTTTGTTGAACGATTGTGGTATTATTTAAGTCAAATAGTTTGCTATTTGTTCATTGTTCTTCTTTTGTGTTGTGTAATTCGAACAAAATTACTATTACTTCATCTTATTCTAATAAATAAATATGGTGATGGAGTCATAGCTTTTTAAGAACACGGGCCAAAGATTTTAATCGCGAAGAAGTATTCTTCTTTACTAACACTATGAAACAGGATAACAATAAAGATTCTCGATGATGCAACTTAGCTGAAACATCCGCCCATCTTCCGGTTGTGTTTTAATATCTTATTATTATTATTATTATTATTATTATTATTATTATTATTATTATAGAAACTGTCAATATTTACATATTACTTTTTCTATGATTTAATAAAACACAATAGAAATTCAAAAATAAATTTTGAAAATTGTGATTTATAGAGATTTTTTATCTAGGGAAATTTTAGTATTTTTAACATATTAATTTTAAATGTAGAAAATGGATGCTAAAAGTATAACTCAAGGATAAACTCTTGGCGTATTAATAAAAATAATTAAATATATACGATGCTTATCACAAGACTACAATTACATGGTAAAAAAATTATCAAATATTTTGTTATTATAATTTTCTTTTGGTAATGTATATATAATTCAGATGAAATTTTACAAGACTTCATAATATTTTACATAAAAACACTGATATTTATATATAAATTATTATACTTTAATATAATTCATGATTGAAATAAATCAGACATTATATAAGTTTTTATATTTTTTGTAAATAATATATATGCTTAAATACCATTTTGGTCCCTGCAATTATACTGAATATCCATTTTAGTCCCTGTAAAAATATTTCTTTTAAAATAGTCCCTGCAAATATATTTTTTATCTCTTTTGGTCTCTACTATGATTTTTATACTGATTTGGCATATTTTAGCGGATGTGGCAGGGACCAAAACAAATAAAAAAATAATATTTGCAGGGACCAAAACAGATAAAAAAATATTTGTAGGGACCAAAATAGATAAAAAAATATGCCAAAATCAGTATAAAAATCATAGCAGGGACCAAAACAGATAAAAAAATATTTGTAGGGACTATTTTAAAAGAAATATTTTTACAGGGACTAAAACGGATATTCAGTGTAATTGCAGGGACCAAAATGGTATTTAAGCCTAATATATATATATATATATATATTTATATATAATTTTTTAGTTATTTCATAAATTTGTTTTTAAGTCACAAATACATGTAATTTTATTGGTACATGAAGGAAAAAACAAACAAAAAGAAAAATAACTAAGAATGTTGGAAACCTATTCCACAAGCGTCGGCTTGGAGAGGCATAAAAAGTTATAAAGTGTCAAATATTGTTTAGCTTATACTTCAACTACATTTATGTCAAATATTGTTTAGCTTATCCTAAAAATTTTCTTGAAGATAAATTTGCAACTACATTTTAGTGTTTATTTGGGTTTATTTATGTTCATTGCATTATATAATTTCCCTCATGTTTTTCGGTCGAGTCAAATACCTAAATTGAATTGAGTCA
This sequence comes from Astragalus membranaceus, assembly GCA_039519185.1. NCBI lineage: Eukaryota > Viridiplantae > Streptophyta > Magnoliopsida > Fabales > Fabaceae > Astragalus > Astragalus membranaceus. Next base: position 47,372,156 of record CM076848.1, read on the forward strand.
ATCATACTAATACAATGGTAACTATGAATATAAAGAGTCAAAACTTTAAAAATATTAGACATGCATCGAATATATTTTCACTATACATATAATTTACTAAAAAGACGATGTATACTCGTGCAGAGCACGGGTAATAGACACTAGCCCTTCCCATATGTGACTTTTTTTGAAAATATTGTAGTCAAGTTTGTATGTATCACATGAATGACACATTCGAAATTAAAATTGTTGAAAAGATACTGATATGTATTTTCAAAATTTTGTGACATCTTGGGTTATATTACTAATCATTTATGCAAAAAATTTAATGGTTTATATAATTAAATAAATTAGTACCGAATCGCATGTTACTTTTTGTGTTCTGCTAAGTTAATATAAAAATGTTTAACCTTTTTTTACCTAATCAAACTTTAAATAAATACAATAAGTATATATACAAAAATATCATTCGTCACTTTGGTAAAAAAAACATAATTAGTCAACTCAAAGTATTTAAACGAGTATATATATATATAGAGAGAGAGAGAGAGAGAGAGAGATAAATTTAAAAATAAATATTATACTAAAATTAAATTCAACAAAGAAAATGTCGACCCGTGCAGCGCACGGGTCATACACACTAGTATATATAATATAAGCCTTTATGGTTATTAAAACGGTACGGCGAACTCGCTACTTATAGGGAAGAAATTGACATGACAACTCTGCAATTGCTAGCAAAAATGTCATCTGCATTCAAGAGTCAAACCCAATTGGGAGCCTTCAAAAATTTCATATATCTTCGTAAATCTCTTCCAACTTTATTTCTAATTAATTAATAAGCACTCACAAAACATACTAGTTTTATTAAGAAAAAATAAGCTTTTAAATTAAGCTTGTATATTTACATCAATCTAATAGTCACTTAATGTCGCTAAGTGCTTCCTGATTATCAAGATGAGGAATATTGCCGGAGCGCCGCCGTGAAATCGCGGAGCGCCGCCTCCAGCCGCCGTGGGGTCGCCGAAGCGCAGCCGTGGGGCCGTCGGAGAGCCACCCGGCACCACCTCCATATTTAAATATATATTTATATTTATATATATATATATATATATATATATATATTATAACTATTATATTATATATAACTATATATATATATATATATATATATATTATATATTTATACATTTACAGATATTAAAAATATAAATAAAAAAATATATTAAAATGATGTTTAAAAGTAATTTTTTACTAATAAGAATATTTTTTTAGTGAAAGATTTTTTATGTTTTAAAAATATAAAGGAGGTGGTGGTGGTGAGAAGAAAAAGGAGGTGGTGGTGGTGGTGAGAAGAAAAAGGAGGGGGTGGTGGTGGTGATGGTTGTGGTGAGAGAGAGAATGAGGTGGTGGTGAGAGTGATGGAGAAGAGGAATGGGGTAAAAAGAATGAAAGAGAGGTGTAAGTAGTAGGAAAAGAATGATAAAAAAAAATTGGGGGCCAACCCACAAAGCCCTGGCCCCAACCCACTAAAAAATTGAAAATGTGGGTTGGGGCTAAAAAAAGCCCCATTAATAGGGGGCTGAAATATTTGGGGCTAAATTAAGGGGCCAATGGGGCTGGGCTTGGGGCTTGGGGCCAAATTGACACCTCTAGACGTCAGGGTGTGATCAATGGTAGTGTATCTGGTGGTGTTTATTTGTCATTTTATTTTACACAAAAAAACTATTAAATGATACTAAAATCACCAATGGTTGCTATGAGCGGGTAATTGGACTCGGATCTCAATCGATGGTGTGGGGTTCAAATTTTAGGTGTGACAAAAACTTTATTTGGTGAGAACCATACAGACCGATAAAGTCGAATATACACTTAACCAATCAGGTTATCCGACGTAGACTAAAAATGATATCAAAATTAACTACTCTCCGTTAATAAGACTACGAATTTATTTTCTTTTGAAAAATGTCATCTTTTGTTAAATGATAGTTTATATTTTTAATTAATGGCACCATCTAAATATGAGTAAAAATGGAACTCATTTAATATATCTAAATATTGGTGTTTGTTTTTTATAATATCAACATGAGGTAGTAGTTCGCTATCAATACCCATGCATGTGTTACTAAATTATACTCCACATCACAATGATTAACACTCGATAGTTATGTTAATAAATAATAGGCTAAATAGCACTTTTGGTCATTTATTTTTGCTCTAGATTTCACTTTGGTCCTTTATCTTTTTTTTGGTCCGTTTTGGTCATTTATCTTTCATTTTCGTTTCACTTTGGTCCTTTATCTTTTTTTTGATCCGTTTTGGTCCTTTATCTTTCATTTCGTTTCATTTTGGTCCCTCACGCTATTATTTAATTCAATTAAAACATTAAAACAATTAAAACAAATAAAACAATTAAAACAATTAAAAAAATAAAACATAACCCCCCCCCCCACCGTCCACCACCACCCACCACCGTCCACCACCACCCACCACCGTCAACCACCACCTCCCAAACCCAGATCTGCGCACCTCCCCCCATCGTTTTCCCTCTCTCTCTGCGCACCTCCCTCCATCGTTTTCCCTCTCTCTCTCTGCGCACCTCCCCCCTCGTTTTCCCTCTCTCTGCGCACCCCTCTCTCGTCGCTCTCCCTCTCTCGTCGCACCTCCCCCCTCGTTTTCCCTCTCTCTCTGCGCACCCCTCTCTCGTCGCTCTCCCTCTCTCGTCGCTCTCCTCTCCCTCTCTCGCCGTTAAGATCCAGATCGAGGGGGGGAGGTGCGCACCAGTTTCATTCACGGTGAGGGAGATCCAGATCGAGGGGGAGGTGCGCACCAGTTTCGTTCACGGTGAGGGAGATCCAGATCGAGTGGGGGGGAGTATGGGTGGTGGTTGTTGGTGGCTCACGGTGAGGGGGGGAGGGCTTCACGGTGGGGGGGGGGGGGGAGAGGATGGGTGGTGGTTGTTGGTGGCTCACGGTGAGGGGGGAGGGCTTCACGGTGGGGGGGGGGAGAGGATGGGTGGTAGTTGTTGGTGGCTCACGGTGAGGGGGGAGGGCTTCACGGTGGGGGGGGGGGGGGAGAGGATGGGTGAGGGGGGAGGGGTTCACGGTGGGGGGGGGGGGAGAGGGGTTCACGGTGGGGGACCAAATTTTTGTTTTTAGTGTTTTAAAATAATTTTGTTTTAATTGAATTAATTGTTTTAATTGTTTTAATGTTTTAATTGAATTAAATAATAACGTGAGGACCAAAATGAAACGAAATGAAAGATAAAGGACCAAAACGGATCAAAAAAAAGATAGAGGACCAAAGTGAAACGAAAATGAAAGACAAAGGACCAAAACGGACCAAAAAAAAGATAAAGGACCAAAGTGAAATCTGGAGCAAAGATAAAGGACCAAAAGTGCTATTTAGCCTAAATAATAAGAATACCTTTATGAATTTGTTATTCCATTTGTTCTTTTCTATTTGTTGATTTTTAAGAAGAAAAGTTCTTTTTATTTGTCTTTTTTATCGGATTAAACGAAATCATAAATAAACACCACGAGCACTACTAGTCTACTACACGGTCACACCCGAGTTCAAACCTCGAAGTCGGCATCCCCATGTTGATTTTTAAGAAGAAAATCATTTCTTACTTTTCTAATTGCCGTCTTGAATTAACTACCAGTTTTTCAGTTATACTTTTAATTGAGTGTTTGGGAGGCGGTGACCTTACCGCTAGAGCTGTCAGTTTTGGCCCAGTGTTTTCGATTGGACTGGGCCCAAAAAATAGAAGTCCAGAAATAATCGGATCATTTTGCCCCAACCCAGTTGGCCCATGGGCCGAATTGGACCTGTTTTAAATACTTTGGATGTTTTTTGTGTTTTCTTTGTTAAAATGTGAGGTGGGTCGAGTCGGCTTGCTAGGCTTTGTGTTTTGGGCTGTGCTACAAAAATTACAGTCCAATAGATAATTGAACTGGCCCAGCACAACCTACTTTTGCACTTTGGCCTATTGAATTGGGTGGTCAGGCCGTGCGGCCCAAATTGACAGCTCTAGTTACTGCCACCGTACCATTTTGTCGTGAATTTGAGAAGAAACAAATATACGCTTCTATGATACTGTGGTTTACAATTGCAAGTTTGGTGATTAGACCGCCAATCCAAACAAGCAATGAGCAATAAACAATCAAGTGTATCATAGAAAAAAGACCTAAATATTTCATTAAAAACAATAAAAAAAATATCAATTTCATTCATTTATTATAATTTATAATTTTTTCTTAATATGTGGAAAACTTAAAACAAATTATTATTTTTTTATCCAAAAACAACTTATTAGTATCAGACAACTCAGAGCGTGGGGTTCAACGGTTGGGGTTGATCCTTCCTTAACCAAGGGTCGGGGGTTCGATCCTCGCCTTGGGTACGGAGCAGCGTTAAAACTCAAGGTCAGCTGTCCTGCCCCTTGAGGCACCTACAATGTGTGAGGGATTAGTCACTGCTGTCCGGGCGGTGGATACCCGAGTTTACCAAAAAAACTTATTAGTATGAGACGGTGGAAACTAGTACACTCACTTAAATACAAAACACGGCTCTTAATTGAGATAATTTAATCTTACAATTACCATGGTATAATGATTTTTTGTCTAATTAATATTAGTACTTATAGTTAGGAGGAACAGAAAACTAAACTGTTGGCTCAATTAGTGGCATAATCTACCTCAAGACATAGGGGTTGATTCGGTGCTTGAGTTCGATTCTCGCTATAGACAAACTTGGTGTTGATCGGTGGAAGTTTAATTGTAAGCATGAGGAAGAGAAAGTGAAAGCAAATAGCAGATTTGAACAAGTGCTCTTAAATCTTAATATCTACACTACAGTATATGTGCTTTAAAAACTATATTTTTCAAACAAATTAACAAATAATTATAATGATTTGACAAAGATTTCAATATTTTTAAAACACTTCCCAGACTAGTTAGTTTACAATTTTAATCTCCCTTTAATTATTTGACATTAATATAAAAAAACTAAATATTATATTTTAAAAACTTAAAAAACATTTAATCGTGTGTACTAATTCAATAATCCAAAACTGTTACGAATCACGATTAATGATATGAAATGATTCTTAAATATTTATTTGAAAATTGAAACCCATAATTAGGGCATGTGATTGTGCTGGAGATGCATCCCTGGCAAGTCCATTTTGATGAATGGGGTTTGGACCCATGTAGGGGTAGGTTGGTCAGTTTAAGGAACATGAAAGGGAAAAAGTGTTTGGTTCAGAAGACTGATTTCACAAGAGAATAGTTTGTGTGGGGACCACTAGTTGGTGGAATCCGTGGATGTGTCGGACAAGCCGTATGGTCCTCTTCCGTATACGAGATCTCTGACTTCTCTTTGCGCATTCCGATATCGCCCTTCACTTATTTTAACCGTAACCGTTGCATGCATCCATCTTTTTCTCATTCATTTTGTGCCCCATTGGTTTAGATTTTTTAATTTTATTATTTATTTTTACACCTGAATCGAGATTAGAAGAATTCAAAGTAAATAATATATCTATCTATATTCATAATAATACATTCGCGAATAATCTATTTTAAAACTATTCGAAATCTCATCTAACTAACAAGCCACCAAAGCATTTACAAATGACATGTCACAATAAAAATCATATGTGTTGTTGTTTCCCTAAATTAATTCAAAAAGAAAATAAAAAAGTTACCATAATTGCATTGTGTATTAACTAACAAATCAATTACCCCAAATCAGATCCCACTTAACATGTCAAATGAGTGTACCCGGAATACATTTATACATGATTTAGCTTTTTAGCATTAAAAAAATATCAACAAATTAATTTGGCATATTACGGTATTGCATGACATTCTATAATATGTAAATTCCTAATTCCTAATTTGGTTATTATCTCTCCATTTCCGTGATAATACTGGTCCTTTTCTTCACACAATTTTGACCTAATAATATATCACAAAAATCGCAGCCCCTGTGATTTTACTTAAGAGGAGATTTTCTTCAACTGTCATTGTTGCAAATTTCACATTCCATTGACTATACTCTCATCGCATGTGCTATAATTAGAGGAGAAAAGGAGAAAAGCTGGAACCGAGAGGTTCTCTGTACATTTTATTTATTTATAATGTTAACTTTCAATTGCCTTTTCATGTGGTTCAAGTCTATTGTATTAGTCACAAGACTATATACTAAATTTATTTTTTATTTTGCATATCTCATGCATCAATCATCATAGTAATCTATATGTATAGATAGTATCAATATCCATAAAAAAATAGTATCAGAATCAATTTATCTTTCCCTCATTATGAATGTTGAGTCACATCGACCGAAAATGGAATTAATATCAATATAAACTATTTATTTAATGTAATTGGTATCAATATCGATAACAACTAGTATGTATCACCTATGATATACACGGGTATACATATTCTTTTTAGAATTTACATTCAAATTATTTGGTTGTTAAAATATTACGTGTGTGTTGTAAATGTTTATAACTATATCATTGTTGTTTTCGGAATGAAAAATACACATTTGTAGATTGTCTTATTAGAATACAAAAAGCAATCTGTAATTGGGTAGCCATTTATCGGCCGAAGTGTTTGTTTTGGTCTCTAGAGTTACAACGATACTCAGTGTACGTAGTGATACTTTGGGACAACCTAAAATCAACAAACAAACAGTTTCAATTAGATATTTATAATGCTTATAAATTGAATATGTAAATGTGAGAGTATATATGAAAAACTTTGCAATTAATTCAGCAGCCTCCTAAATGTCAGGATTAATAAGCAGTTTAGAAGCATGCATGGTAGTTAGGATAAAAGTCTTCCATGAAAATGAATATGAAAATTATATTACGTGGATGGTCGATTGAGACATAATATATATCATCGACCCAAATAAAAGTTGTATGGGTCTTGTATATTAGAATTATGTGAAATTCATAAAACAATCTAGCAAGTAACTACAATGTCAGTCTTTGACTTTGCAAAACAGGATTGCAACAACAACATTGGTAGCATGTCCGGAGGATAGTGTTAGCACAGAGTGTGCATTGCTGCACAATTGGACAAGAAATACGAGAGAGGGAGTATCAGAGAAGAGAATTGAAAGTTATGCACACCAGATAATTGTGAAACGCAAAATTTGCATTTTCATTTTCAATGAATCGACTTAATACAAAAACTGTATTACAACTGAAACTGTAAACTTCACTAAACAGAATTCTAACAAATTAAATGACTTTTTACCTACACAGCCGGTAACTTTGACAAAGTCAACCTATGAATTATCTACCCTTACAACACCATCCCTTAATCCATAGAACATCAAAGCTAAAACTTTACTATGCCCAGTTTGTTTCTTAGCTTGAACTATTCTGTCTTCACAGATTTTGTAAGTATATCAGCAAGTTGCTCAAGTGTTGAGCAATAGCACACTTCAATCATTCCCTTTTGCACCTGCTCTCTAAGGAAATGAAACTTTGTCTCTATATGTTTGCTTCTCCCGTGTGAAACCGGGTTCTTGGCAAGACTTATAGCAGACTTGTTGTCCAACCACAGCTTGATTGGCTTCTTCACATTCAGCTTCAATTCTTCCAGCAAAGAATTGAGCCAATTTGCTTGGCAAGCAGTCACTGCTCCTGCCACATACTCAGATTCACATGATGATAATGCTACCACTTGTTGTTTCCTGGAGCACCAAGAAACTGTTGCACCTTGAAAGCTGAAAACATAGCCAGTTGTGCTTCTTCTATCAACCTTATCCCCACACCAATCACTATCAGAAAACCCACACAGTTGCAGTTCATTCTGATCTATATTCTCAGGAAAGAATACACCAAACTTCAGAGTTCCTTTGATGTATCTCATTATCCTCTTGGCAGCAAGATAATGAGACATCTTAGGCTTGGTCATGAACCTACTCACCAGGCCTACAGCAAACCAATGTCTGGTCTGCTGTGACAGAGGTATCTCAATGAACCAACCATCTGCCTGTACAGAGTTGGATCAATGTCTTCTTCATCATCATTCTGCAGTAGCTTCAAGTTCTGCTCTGCTGGTGTCACTGCTGAATTGCAGTGATACATATCAAATTTCTTCAGTAATTCTGTTGCATACCTACACTGATGCAACACCATTCCCCCCTCCAATGCAATCAGCTCCATTCCTAAGAAATATGACAACCTCCCTAATTCTGTCATTTCAAATTCCTGGAGCATTCTTCCCTTAAATTGCTTGATCTCTTCCATTGATCCACCTGTAATTAACAAGTCATCCACATATAAACAAATGAGTACTGCAATTTCACTCTGCTTGTGCTTCACATACACTCCATGCTCCACCTTGCATCTCTTAAAACCATTCTGAATGAAGAAAGAATCAATCTTCTTATTCCAAGCACGAGGTACTTGTTTAAGCCCATAAAGAGCTTTATACAACCTGTATGCACAGTCTTCTTTTCCCTTCACTCCAAACCCAGGCACATGAGAAACATATACCTCTTCTTCTAGAGGTCCATTCAAAAAGGCTGACTTAACACCTAAGTGCAGTAATGACCATCCCTTGCTGCAAGCCAAGGCAAGAACAAGTCTTATTGTTTCATGCCTAGCAACCGGAGCAAACACTTCTTCATAGTCTAGACCTTTCTTTTGCAAGAATCCTCTAGCTATTAATCTGGCCTTTTGTCTATTTATGCTACCATCAGAATTTCTCTTCACCTTGAACACCCATTTCAGCCTAATGGACTTCTTATTTGATGGCAGCCTCACTAACTTCCATGTGTTGCTCTTTTCAATTGACTTTAGCTCTTCTTCCATAGCCAATTTCCAGACCTTCTCCTTCACTGCTTCTCTATAACTCAGTGGTTCTGCATCAGTCAATAAAGTAAAATGAATAAGCCCACCTTCACTGTTCACTACATTATCAGACAGCATCTCAAACTCTGCTAGCCTCTGTGGTAGTTGCCTCACTCTTCTTGGCCTTGCATTCTGTTCTTCACCATCATCAGAATCTTCTTCTGAATTTAACTCTGGTTCATTCTCATCATTAATCTGCTCATTTACAGTGACTGGTGCATCAGGTTCAGTTTCATGGTTATCAACTATCACTGGAACTGGAGTTGGAGTTCTAGGATCACTCACACCATTCCATTTCAAGGCTTCCTCCTCCTTCGCCACTACATCTTTGCTAACAGTGACTGTGTTTTCACTGGGTTATACAACTTATAACCTCTTCTTGAATGATATCCAATCAAGATTAGCTTCACACTCTTGTCATGTAACTTCTTCCTTCTTGCATCAGGCACATGAGCATAGCAAAGAGAGCCAAAAACTCTCAAGTGACTCACCTTAGGCTTTCTGCCACACCATATCTCTTCAGGCACAGGAGATTTCAGTCTCTTAGTTGGACATTTATTCAGTAAATAAGCTGCTGTAGACACAGCTTCACCCCCAGAGTTTGTGTGGAAGATTCTTTTGCTTCAACATGCTCCTATTTCTTCTCTCAGCTTGGCCATTATGCCAGGGTGTGTATGGAGGAGTTATCTCATGTACAAACCCACTGTTTTCACAAAACAGCTCAAATTCTTTGGTTGTGTACTCTCTCCCACCATCAGTCCTCACTATCTTTATTTGCCGCCCACTTTGTTTCTCAGCAAACAATTTGAATTTCTTGAACACCTCAAACACATCACTCTTCCAAGTACAGCCAAATCATCCTTGTAAACTCATCAACAAATGACACAAAGTACTTGTTTCCACCCAAAGATGAAACTTCTAGAGGTCCACAAACATCAGAGTGCACTACCTCTAATGCATGTGTTGCCCTAGATGGTGTCTCAGCAACAAAAGGCAATCTGGCTTGCTCGCCCTTCATGCACACCTCACAACTAATCTGTGGTTGCCTTACACTTGGCACACCAATCACCATTTCTTTTGACTTCAAGTCACTCAAGCTTCTGAAGTTGAGGTGCCCGTACCTTCTATGCCATAACCAGCTTTCATCATCACTATGAACAACATTCATACACTCCACTTCAGTTGCCTTAACACTGCCCTTGAAAGTCCTGTTCTTCTCAATGTTACTCTGCAATACCAGTCTCTTGTTGCTGTCAAACAAGGACATTACTTCATCCTCCATTGTGACTGAGAAGCCCTTCTCCAAGAGTTGACCTACACTCATCAAATTTGAGCTCAAACCAGGGACATACCACACATTTTCTATCACTATATCTCTGCCATCCTTCCTCTTGATCACAATATCTCCCATTCCCTCAGCCTGCAAACTTCTATGATCTGCAAGGTCTGATCTTAGTCTTCTTACTAGTGTTCAGGTTAGTAAGCCAGTCCCTACGCCCTGTCATATGATTACTACAGCCTGTATCCATGTACCAGTAATCAAACAAAGGAACCTCATCACTCGTTGTCACAATCAGCAGCATAGGATCAGTATCAGAATCACCAAGTGCTGCATTAGCCTCCTCTACCTTATCTGGTTCCTTCTTTGCACTCCAACACTCATCAGCAAAATGACCAAATTTGTCACTGTTATAGCATTGGATTTTCCTCTTATCAAACCCTCCTTTCTTCTTATTATTGAACTTCCCTGAGTTACCTTCCTTAGGCTTAGATGATTCACCTTTCTCAAAGTTCTTCTTCTCTTTATTATTGTTATTCCAATTCTCCTTTCCTTTTCCTTTGCCTTTATTATTCCACCACTTCTTCTTATTATATTCATTTTTCTTATTAGTTTGAGCCTTGAGAGCCTGTTCAGTTTCTTTCTCAGTACTCCTATCTTTCATACGCATTTCTTGTGCCTCTAAGTTACCTTGTAACTCCTCAATCTTAATCTCACTTGTGTCTTTTGACTGCTCAATCGCTACTACAATGTAATCGAAATGAGAATTCAAGGATCGAAGTACCTTTTCTACGATCGTTTGCTCAGTGATCGTTTCTCCACAATTCTTCATCTGGTTCGTGACAGCAATCACACGTGAGAAGTAATCAGCAATCTTCTCATCGTCCTTCATTTGAAGCAACTCGTACTGTTTGCACAGAGACTGAAGCTTCACCTTCTTCACTTTCGCATCACCGCCGTAACACCGCACCAACGTATCCCATGCACCTTTCGAAGTTGTTGCTTCATCGATCTTCTCAAACACCTTTGGATCTACGCACTGATGAATGAAGAAGAGTGTCTTCTGATCTTTCTTCTTAACTTCACGATGAGCGTTTCGCTGTGCTTCGTCGCATTCTCCGCTAGCGCAACGTAGCCGTCGTTCACGTAATCGAGTACGTCTTACGCACCAAACAACACTCTCATCTGAATCGACCACCGATCCCAATTCTTGCCGTCGAACATCGGCAAGTGCGTGTTGAATCCACCGCTTCCATTCATCTTCTCGATCTCTCGTATGTCACTCAAATTGATTCCTCTCAATCACTCGTGTTTCCCTAACCCTAGAAATCAAATTGTGATTTCTCAGACTTCGAAATTGCAAATCGATGCGATCTGCGAAATCGAAATCACACACACCTCACCGCAAGATTCACGATCTTGCTCTCTCGTGTTTCCCAGAATCCCTATGACAAAGTCAACCTATGAATTATCTACCCTTACAACAGATAGGAATGTATTAAGTTCAGTTACAACCCCCCAAAAGGGTGACACTGAAACGATATCTGAAAATAAAAAATAAGAAGAAATTAAAATAAAAAACTCAGCGATTTGGCCTTTAATTAGTAATGTATAGGCTATAATGAAATAAACGTGCGCATTCAGATCCCCTGTTATCTAAGTGGATGGACAAAAGGGATGACTTGCTGTTGTTTTTCTAATATTCCCGCGCAACACCTACCCCACTCAGGATCCCAGCGATATCTGTCAAGACAATAGTCAACGAAACAAAACAGAAAATGTTTTTTTATAGATAAAGTGGTTAGGGCGTAGTGTGTACACCTACGTTTTTCCACCAACAAAACAGAAAATGTTGATATTTGAATGATGCATCTAATTAACAATAAAAATAGTCTTGGTCAAACCCAGATCAAAGCACTCTTCGTGTGCGGTGAAACGGTAGGGCGGGTAGGGGGACTGCTTCTGTTGAAGCAGGGTGAATCTTAGTAGCCAATAGGAAGTGAGCATGTAAGAATGTCTGGCAGGTCGATAGTCGCCGGAATTAGGGGCCACAGTAAATTTTGAAATGTAATAGACATATCCCTCCTGAATGTCCTTGTCCAGTTTATATATAAAATGCCGCTCCATGTGTCCCTGAATCGTATTGCCCTGCAACACTATAACATTTAAAAACAGCACATGATATTAGACAAAATTGGTTAAAGGATAAACACCAAAACAATCTTATCCATACTAAACATGCTGTAGGGATAAAAGTGGAGGATAAACATGTTGTACCCACAAAAGTGGATGATCGATTCAATAATGGCTTGATATACAAAGTATAAGAATTCCTACATCTTGTAGCACTAAAACAATTTTATATATAATTGAATAAATACAGATCTAAACAAACATGTTGTAGTGATAAAAGTGGACGATGGAGCAATGATTCATTCAATTGAATAAATACACTGATGAATACTCAAAAAAATTTGCAATTTCTAATCACACTTCTCGCTATAATGGCTTTGATTATACTAATGTGCAAATGTTTGTATATTATGCAGCAAATAATATAAGTTGTGTTGTATTTATTTAACCAAAAAAATACGAATGAATTTGGATTTGTTACAAAATGCACATATAGCAATGAGAAATTAGAGGCATAAATTTGTGGGAGTTTATAGGCATGGCGACGAGATGGCGTGGGGGTGGAGGAGAGTACTACTCTAATCCCCACCACAGAGTTTTTTCTCCTTGTGCCCGTCCCCACAGTCCTCTTGGGGACCTCGTAAAATGTTAAAAAATCACCAAAAAACCAAATTAAAATTTGATAATTCAAAGAAAAAATACAATAGTTAGACTAAACAAATCATAGTTTAATATTTTAATATAAAATGATATAAAATTTAGTCCTTGTATATTTTGATATTCAAAAAATAAAATTAAAACATAAAAGTTAGCATATATTAATATTTTATAAATATTTTTAATTAAAAGACATTTTTTTTGACCTAATGGAAATAAAACACATATAAGAAGGCTAAAAAACCAATTAGTTATGAAAAAATATACATCTATAATAAGGGTATTTATGTAATATACTTGGGACAAGGAATGATCTCTATCCCCATCCTTGAATTGGCAGCGGAGGAATAATCTCTCCCGTCCCCGTCTCAACCTGAAAAAATTCCTTGCTTGCGGGGGATTATGGGGAAATCCATGTGGAGATCCCTCCACTCATGGTAGAAATTGCAATTTGAACCCTCTCCTTCTACATTCTCTCAATCATCCTACACACTCTCTATCTCTCTCATAAGTTCTTATAATCTTTCTTACTTTTTCTCTCTCTTAAATATATTATTTAAGTATTCTAAGGTATAATAGAACCATTTTCACAAACTCTGAATTTTCGTAAATACATGACACAAAATAAATTAATTATATCTAATGTTAAGATATAATAAAACCAATTACAACTATGTTGCAGTTAAATTGGAACTCGCGCCTTGAATTATGGATTGAAGGTATAGAAATTGGCATTTACAATAATGAACAATACGTAGGCAGTGTTTGATTATTTTATCATATTTAATGTGATTGTCGGCTCTTACTATGTATGATTTGATAACATTATACGATTGGTGTGTGAAAAGATGTACAAGTATACACAGTCACAAACAAGTAATATAATGATAAGAAAGGTCGAACCCACAGGGATTGGATTAACTTTATGTATGTTTAGAAAGCATATAAATTAGTACTACTATTCTACTCACAAATTTTGGGGTTTTTAGTTTAAGTAAAAACAGAATGCAAGTATGTAAATTAAGATGAAGGAAATCAGTTGAGAAAGATAGTTGAGATGTCTTTACTATATAATGCTTCTTTTGAGAGTTTCTATGTTTTTAGAGATGCAGAAGCACTATTGATGCAGAAGCATTAAGTGCAGAAGCATCAAGTGCAGTAGCATTGAGTGCAGTTGCATAAGTGTGTGCTTTTCAGCTACTTCTTCAGAGTTTCATTACAAGCTTCCCATGTCTGGGCTTGCTAAATAAGTTCACTCCTGCCTTTGAAGTACCCACTGTTTCACCCTAAGGACTATGTTATCCTATGTCTAGGACTTAACATGGTTTTAACACAGTTTCTTTATTAAAACAAGTTTAACAAAGCCTTTATTAAAACACTCACCCTTATTAGTCTTGATTTCTAATTATAAACCATGTCTGTGAATATAACTCTACTTATTGTAAGAGATCAACCTTAAAATAAGATGGATGTAGTGTAGCACAAGACCCAAAATGCTACAACACTTAAAAACATATTAACTTACTCAAAATAACATTATAAGTTTAGAACATCTCAACTAAAGGAAATTAGCTCATGTTACTCATTATATAATAGAGAGAATCTGTAAGGAACATGATAACATGAATCATATAAAAGATATCAAGAGGGTAGAAGTTACACAAATTGATGTTCCTTTGTATGAATTCTGACAGTTGCAGAAGCATCAAGTGCAGAAGCACTGATCCCTTCGTCTATCTATGAAGAAGTGGAGGAAGAGGGTGTCAATTCCTTCCTCACCTTCTTACAACTAACTAGTAAATAAAATGCAAGAATTGAAACTACTAAAATATAAGTAAAGTGTTTGATCTACATATAATCAAGTGGGATATGCGATACTCTTCAAGTGAGAAGTGGGAGCCCTTTTTATAGCCTTGGAGATTTCCTTTGCTTGAGGGTTTGCTTGAAAACCAAGTTAACCTAAGGAGGCTTAACCATGGTTGCTTTTCTGATCTTTAGACAAGGAGATTAAGTTCAGCACATTTCCATAAGAAGAGGTCCAATTATGTAAGGCCATATGTCTTTAGGTGAATAGCCTTTCATGATGATGTTTATGGTGGGCGCCTCCTTATGCATGTGGCCATGTGCTCCATGTGAATTGTGACAAAGCATGATGTCATAGAAGTTCTGGAGTAGAGGTATGAATTGAGGTGCTTCAATTGTGGGTTTATAAATCTTCAGCGCAGGATGGTGCAGAAGCATCTGTGATGCAAAAGCATTTGTGGTGCAGAAGCACTAAGTGCAGAAGCATCTGTGGTGCAGAAGCATCATCTGCAGACAAACTGAACAAAACACATCAAACATACCAATATAAATATAAAATGCTTTATTCATCACATAAATCCTAGAATGTTGTTATTTTACTAATATTACTATATTTAACACACTTAGTACTTGAGTTTAAAGCAATTTGTTACGTTTAGGAGTATAAATAACTCTATATAAATTAGAGTTATCATCGATTTGTTTATATATTGAGTTTTGAATTGAAGATTCAAATATGATGTGATTTCCTTGAGGTAAAATTAATTAAAACTTATCTTCTATTATTAAATGATACAACATTACTATTATCATTTTCAGCAAATGTGCAATATAATATTTACCCCTTTTATCAATTGCTTTGGTGGTAATATATATACTCATTATAAAAATAATCAATTTTTTAACCTTTAAATAATAAAATCAACAGGACTTAGTGATCATAAATCTGGCAAACAGAGTGAATATACGTAAAATTCCATTAGGTCTTCAGTAACGGGATATTACGCGACATTGTAACTAAAATTGAACTTCATAACAAAAACTAATAGGGGGGTGTATTGGTTTTATAGGTTTTTTGAAGAGAAAATATTTATTTATTTAGTTTTATGGCTTTTTTGTAAAAGAAATTGTTTTTTTAAAAAGAAATAAATAAAAAACGAAAAGGCGCTGCATTAGTAAAACAGGGGTGCAATTAGGGCAGAGGGCTGTATTATCAACTGGGGTGCGGGGGTGCGAATAACAGAAACCCAATTTACATTTTCTAGGTTTTAAGAAATGGCCTGTGAATTGGGCTTTCAAGGGGGGCAATATAATTAAAAGAAGGGGGTGTAAAACTAAATCTGACATTTTTAAAAAAAAAATAAAAATTAATAAACAAAGATTAAAGGGATGTATATAAGGGAAGTATCAAAAGAGGGAACCCTAATTTCCTCTACTCCTCAGCGCCGCACAACTCCATTTGGAGAGAGAAGTGCGAAATTTTTGAAAAAAATGAATACCAGAGAGAGAAAGAAGAAGAAAGAATGGGAGAGAAAAAGGAAGGGAGAGGGACGACGATGACGGGGGCTTTGCTGGAGAGGGAAGCAATGCGCAATGGTGAGGGAGAGCTCATGGTGAAGACGATGTGTGGTCGGTCTTTCCTTGGCCGGCATGGAAGACGACAGCGGCGACGAACAGCTTCAAGTGGTGCGACGTAAAAACAGTATTACGATGGGAGCCAGGACTGCAAAAAAGGGGGGATTCGCGGCGGACTTGGGCACACGGCCACTGCAAAAAAGCTTCCATTGAACAATGGTTTCAGGAGTTGATTCATTTTTTGTCGCTACTGATGTTTGAATCTTCAAATTGATTTTTTGGTTTAATATTTGAAGTGATAAAAAGCAGATTTGAGTTGCTTCCATTGAAAAATGGTTTCAGGTGGTTCGTTTTTTTTCTCGATTGATGGTTGAATCTTCAACTTGTATTGTCTGGTTACTATTTGTAGGGACAACAACCAAATTTTTAGTTACTTCCTTGGTAAGAATTTGTAATAATGGCACATAATTGCCAGTATTCAATTCCTGTTAGCATTATAAAATTTGAACCAAATATTGGGTGGTTGACTTCCGTTCTTTCCTAATCTTGGGAGCCGCAATTTTATCAAATCTGAACCGTCAAGATTGCGAGCTGGTGTAACTTTGAGTATCATCCGTTGAGATTGTACAAACAGATGACGTGGACGCCACGTATTTTTTACACCTATTGCGTGGCTTTTTTGATTAGTGACATGGACAGTTTATGTGTACTATTCCTGATTGTATATAACTAATGCGTATGACCCGTGCGATGCACGTGTATACATCGCTTTATTTATTTGTTTTAGTTTGGAATTAATTTGTTATTAAAATTTTATTTCTATGCATATGTGTATATATAAAAATATATAAATATAATATATATATATATAATATAAATATATACATACATAAGTATGGGGACGAAGACCATGTCCCTCAACCCGAATATGTTAATAAATATCCTTATTAAGAAATATATTATCTTATAAGTAGTCGATTTTTTGATCTTTTTATATGTGTTTTTAAATAAAAGTATTAATTAAATATTAAGTTGTGTTGATAAAAATTATATATTAAATTGTGCTAATTTTTATATTTTTATTCTTGGTTTTATATTTTTTATATATTAAAATATAAAAGTAAGACTAATTTTTATATTAAAATGTTAAAGTTTCGTTTTTTAATCCTGATTTTATGTATCTTTTTTAATTCTTTTATATAGTGTTTTAAAAACCGAACCAACCGGAGCAGTTGATCCGGTTAAACCATGACCCAACACTTATACGGTTCAGTTATTTCAACGGTTCAAAGCAATTTTATCCGGGTTTGAGCGGTTTTAAATGATTGAACCATGACCCAAAAAGCTCACCGGTTAAATGCCCGGTTCGGTTTTCAAAACATTGCTTTTATATTTAAATTTACACTTTTTCTAAACCATGGGGATGACAGAGAAAAACTCCGTGTGGTAGGAATCAAGGACGACAAACAGTTTGAGGGGGTGGGGGGATGAGGAGTACTCCGAGTCCCCACCGCACCCTATTGCCATTCCTAGTAATAAAGTGGCGTGGCATTAGGAAAAAAAATAGGAAACCTCGGTATTATAAAAATGATGGTTACGGATGGAATTAAATAGAAGATTCTAAAAATTTGATAAGATTGAGTTGTAATAAGTAACAATATAATTAACAATTTAGGAGATCCTAACGTCCCCAGAAAATAGGAGCACATCTCTGATATAGTGAGTGGTGGTTGGACTTGTGCAGCGAGAGTTCTCCACCTTTGGGCATACTGCTTAAAGGTCTCGTCATTATTCTTCTGCAGGATTCCCAGTTGTTCACGGGTTGGAGCCATATCCATATTAAACCTGTACTGATTCATGAAGACATCGGCGAGGTCCTTCCAACAACCAATCTTAGAGTGGTCCATTTGGATATACCATTCCAACGCCGGCCCGGTTAAACTCTCATGAAAAAAACTAATGAGAAATTTTACATCCTTGGACCATATCGACATTTTGGTGCAATAAGTCCTCAAATGCAGAAGAGGATTGTTGCTTCCATCGTACTTCGTGAAATCAGGCACTTTGAAGTCTCGAGGTATGGCTACGTCTGTAGTAGGGCAGAGTTCGCCTATTCCCAAGGACCCGAAAGCACCAGATCCCTGGATTGCTTTGATCTTTTCCTCCATCTTATCCATCCATGATTGTCTGGCCCTGCCCTGCAGCGTCGTTGCATGCCTTTCACCTTCCCCATTTTCGACGTGGAATAGTCCCCCACCTTCGTCCCCAAGGTATGGGTTTTTAGGCCCAGTAGGTCCCATAGCTTCATAGCCCATCCCGACGGGTATGTCAAGCGCTATGTTATGTGGACCCTCACCTTGGTTCGGGAACCTTCCACCCTCACCCCCAATTACTCCTATTACCCTTGTTGTCAATAGAGCAATAGTCTCCCTTACTGCCTGTAGGGTCTCTTCCATCCGCGTCTGGGTCGCGGCCATTTCTCCCATTCTTTCTCTGACTTCGTCCACTTCCTGGGTCAAATTTCTTCCATGCTGCTCCTCTTGCTCAGCCATTCTTGCTCTAGATCTGGTGAAGTACATTCGAGTTTGATTGACCTTTTCTTTATTAGTTCGAGCAATGGTTGCTAAGTTTCTTTTTTAACAAAAAAGAGAAAATTTATTATTATTTTTTGTTTTTATGTAAGAAATAACTAAATTACCAGTTAGTTACCGATGAATCATTATAGATTGTTCTTGGGATCTGAAGTGAGTATCTTTGGTTTGATAAACAGATCGTAGACATGGAACTTATGGAGAATTAAACAAACGAGTCTCCTCAACAGATAAGATTCAAAACAATGAGTCCAAAATCCAAAACCATAACAAACGAGCTCTTCCAAACTACATAACTATAATTCAATATCAAAAGGAAAACATTCAAACATCATTCATGACAACATCCTTCATGGCCTGCTTGACCAACTCCTCGAAGTCTTCAACAAGGCTTTTGCAAACATTGATTAACTCGATCGCCTCGCGGGGGGTACTGAGTGGGTTGACCATAACTTCTGCGTCACAGACTAGTCTAGGGATTCTTCGAACACCTTCCAATTTGTGGGTCCAACGCCCAACTTCATACCAGGCCTCTATGTGATTTACCTTTGCCGCTCTAATCAGTCCCAAGAGATGGTTTCTTTCTATGGGCCAGTTACCCAAAGCCCTCAGCTCTTCATTCTTCCTATCGATAGTGGCCCGATACATGTGGATCGAATTCCTGAACTCCAGGTTGTCATTTCTGATCTTTTCTTCATATTGGGCAATCGTTTCTTTCAACCTCAAATCGAGGCTAAGCAGGCGCTGCTGAGTTTCGTCATGGGTTGCTTCAGAGTTCATCAATTCTCCCTTCAGTCGCCAATTTTCCCCCAGCACCTCCTCCTTTAGTTTGAGGAGTTCTTCCATTTCTCTATGTTTCTCCTCAAGGTGTTCCTGGTACTCTTTCCTGGCTTCACTGTGAGTATGCTCATTGATCCTTCTATCTACGTCATACTGGGCTGCTCGCTCATCCATTCGGGCCTTGAGGGTATCCATTTGATACTCCTTCTCCCTAAGGACCAATCTTAGATGTTCATTCTCTTTCGTAGCTTCGTCACACTTGGCAATTCGTTCTTTCAGATCTTGGTTCGCGACACTTATATGAAGCCTGGAATTTTCCTCGCTTCGGGCCCTTTTGTTAGCCCGTGCAAGCGACTGGGATTTCGCATCGTACTCCATTTTTAGGTCTCCGAGAGAGGTGCAGACTTCCTTCAGTTCGATTTCCAAGGCCTCTTTCTCACCTTCTGACCTGGCTAATTTTTCCTTCAAAATCTTCACCTCATCACTTTCCTCTAAAACTGTATCTGTTTCTTGCGGTGGGTTGGGTGTCAATGTCGGAAATGGCAGCTTGATTTCTTCCACTCTGCTTCGTACCCATTCTTTATAGGTAGCTGTAGCCCCAGTACCTCTAGTTCCCAACTCTCATGCCTTCTAGGTGACGTTCCCCATGCCTTGCAGATTTTGCATAGCATAATTTCATTTTTGAGGTCAGCTGTGAGTGGAAGTAACAATTCTTTAGCCGGTGGGCCTGTCAAAGGATAACGCAGCTGCCGTAATGCCAAGATGGGGTTGTAGTTGATACATCCCAAGGTCCCCATGAATGGTACATTCGGGAATTCGCCACAGGAGAAAAGTACTCGCACCACACCTATTGCCAGTGCGTACCAACGCACCGAAGCTTCATTGAGCCCCATGAGCATTTGCTTCCACTCTTTGTTACTGTAGGTTTGTGATTCCATATTTGTCAATTCAGAAATGGGGCAGAATGAACTATTTTTCCTTTTGAGCACATGAGCAGTCAACCACACATACAGTACCGGAAAACAACATACAATGCTTCTCCCATTCAGTTCATGGCAGTAAATCAATGTATGGTACATGTCTGCTAAGATTGGGAACATGGAGCTTTCCCCTCGACATTTACGGGCCATGAATACATCAGTTGCTGCAAGGCTTATCAAATTTCCCCTACTCGGGAACAAGACCCGGTCATAGATTGTAAGAGCCAAGACATCTACAAGAGTTCCCCACCTTTTCTCATGTATCAACTTTTTTATTAACTCTTCCAACCACACCCTCGATATACCTTTAGGCGTCATCTCTTTGGTTTTCGTATAGGTCAGCCAATTTGCATCGATTCCCAGCACCTTCACAACCTTTTCAACAGCGGGATAATTCCCACGGTAATGATACGGTGCTGGGAATCGATGCAAATTGGTTGACCTATACGAAAACCAAAGAGATGACGCCTAAAGGTATATCGAGGGTGTGGTTGGAAGAGTTAATAAAAAAGTTGATACATGAGAAAAGGTGGGGAACTCTTGTAGATGTCTTGGCTCTTACAATCTATGACCGGGTCTTGTTCCCGAGTAGGGGAAATTTGGTAAGCCTTGCAGCAACTGATGTATTCATGGCCCGTAAATGTCGAGGGGAAAGCTCCACGTTCCCAATCTTAGCAGACATGTACCATACATTGAATTACTGCCATGAACTGAATGGGAGAAGGATTGTATGTTGTCTTCCGGTATTGTATGTGTGGTTGACTGCTCATGTTCTTAAAAGGAAAAATAGTTCGTTCTGCCCCATTTCTGAATTGACAAATATGGAATCACAAACCTACAGTGACAAAGAGTGGAAGCAAATGTTCATGGGGCTCAATGAAGCTTCGGTGCGTTGGTACGCATTGGCAACAGGTGTGGTGCGAGTACTTTTCTCCCGTGGCGAATTCCCGAATGTACCACTCATGGGGACCTTGGGATATATCAACTACAACCCCATCTTGGCATTGTGGCAGCTGCTTTATCCTTTGACAGGCCCACCGGCTAAAGAATTGTTACTTCCACTCACAGCTGACCTCAAAAATGAAATTATGCTATGCAAAATCCGCAAGGCATGGGGGAACGTCACCTATAAGGCAGGAGAGTTGGGAAATAGAGGTACTGGGGCTACAGCTACCTATAAAGAATGGGTACGAAGCAGAGTGGAAGAAATCAAGCTGCCATTTCCGACATTGACACCCAACCCACCGCAAGAAACAGATACAGTTTTAGAGGAAAGTGATGAGGTGAAGATTTTGAAGGAAAAATTAGCCAGGTCAGAAGGTGAGAAAGAGGCCTTGGAAATCGAACTGAAGGAAGTCTGCACCTCTCTCGGAGACCAAAAAATGGAGTGCGATGCGAAATCCCAGTCGCTTGCACGGGCTAACAAAAGGGCCCGAAGCGAGGAAAATTCCAGGCATCATATAAGTGCCGCGAACCAAGATCTGAAAGAACGAATTGCCAAGTGTGACGAAGCTACGAAAGAGAATGAACATCTAAGATTGGCCCTTAAGGAGAAGGAGTATCAAATGGACACCCTCAAGGCCCGAATGGATGAGCGAGCAGCCCAGTAAGACGTAGATAGAAGGATCAATGAGCATACTCACAGTGAAGCCAGGAGAGAGTACCAGGAACACCATGAGGAGAAACATAGAGAAATGGAAGAACTCCTCAAACTAAAGGAGGAGGTGCTGGGGGAAAATTGGAGACTGAAGGGAGAATTGATGAACTCTGAAGCAACCCATGCTGAAACTCAGCAGTGCCTGCTTAGCCTCGATTTGAGGTTGAAAGAAACGATTGCCCAATATGAAGAAAAGATCAGAAATGACAACCTGGAGTTCAGGAATTCGATCCACATGTATCGGGCCACTATCGATAGGAAGAATGAAGAGCTGAGGGCTTTGGGTAACTTGCCCATAGAAAGAAACCATCTCTTGGGACTGATTAGAGCGGCAAAGGTAAATCACATAGAGGCCTGGTATGAAGTTGGGCGTTGGACCCACAAATTGGAAGGTGTTCGAAGAATCCCTAGACTAGTCCGTGACGCGGAAGTTATGGTCAACCCACTCACTACCCCCCGCGAGGCGATCGAGTTAATCAATGTTTGCAAGAGCCTTGTTGAAGACTTCGAGGAGTTGGTCAAGCAGGCCATGAAGGACGTTGTCATGAATGATGTTTGAATGTTTTCCTTATGATATTGAATTATAGTTATGTAGTTTGGAAGAACTCGTTTGTTAATGGTTTTGGATTTTGGACTCATTGTTTTGAATCTTATCTGTTGAGGAGACTCGTTTGTTTAATTCTCCATAAGTTCCATGTCTACGATCTATTTATCAAACCAAAGATACTCACTTCAGATCCCAAGAACAATCTATAATGATTCATCGGCAACTAACTGGTAATTTAGTTATTTCTTGCATAAAAACAAAAATAATAATAATAATAATAATAATAATAAATTTTCTCTTTTTTGTTAGAAAAGGAACTTAGCAACCATTTCTCGAACTAATAACGAAAAGGCCAATCAAACTCGAGTGTACTTCACCGGATCTAGAGCAAGAACGGCTGAGCAAGAGGAACAACATGGAAGAAATTTGACCCAGGAAGTGGACGAAGTCAGAGAAAGAATGGGAGAAATGGCCGCGACCCAGACGCGGATGAAAGAGACCCTATAGGCAGTAAGGGAGACTATTGCTCTATTGACAACAAGGGTAATAGGAGTAATTGGGGGTGAGGGCGGAAGGTTCCTGAACCAAGGTGAGGGTCCACATAACATAGCGCTCCACATCCCCGTCGGGATGGGCTATGAAGCTATGGGACCTACTGGGCCTAAAAACCATACCTTGGGGACAGAGGTGGGGGACTATTCCACGTCGAAAATGGGGAAGGTGAAAGGCATGCAACAGCGCTGCAGGGCAGGGCCTGACAATCATGGATGGATAAGATGGAGGAGAAGATCAAACAATCCAGGGATCTGGTGCTTTCGGGTCCTTGGAAATAGACGAACTTTGCCCTACTACAAACGTAGCCATACCTCGAGACTTCAAAGTGCCTGATTTCACGAAGAACGATGGAAGCACCAGTCCTCTTCTGCATCTGAGGACCTATTGCACCAAAATGTCGATATGGTCCAAGGATGAAAAATTTCTCATTAGTTTTTTTCATGAAAGTTTGACCGGGCCGGCGTTGGAATGGTATATCCAAATGGACCACTCTAAGATTGATTGTTGGAACGACCTCGTCAATGTCTTCATGAATCAGTACGGGTTTAATATGGATATGGCTCCAACCCGTGAACAACTGGGAATCCTGCAGAAGAATAATGACGAGACCTTTAAGCAGTATGCCCAAAGGTGGAGAACTCTTGCTGCACAAGTCCAACCACCACTCACTATATCAGA